>CM020217.1:90999376-93499376 GCA_009819775.1 Phoenicopterus ruber ruber
TTCAACGGCGTATCATAGAAAAGATGTTAGCTGGTCCACACCAACAACAGTGCAACAGCAACAAAACTCCTGGCTGGCAGTAACAAGGGACAACATGAAGGCATTGAGACAGATGTTGTCCTGGTGGGGTAGCCTCAGGCAGACTCACAGAACAGCAATGAGACCCCCAATGTCCGTCAGTCAAGACGCAAACCAACCCTGAGCGTAAGGAGACAGGACTGCTAATTCAGATTATAAAATTTCTTGTAATCAAAGGGAGAAGCTGTATTGACTCTGCTCTGGAGTGGCTTCAGTTCAGAACGAAAGCATCCAGACCAAGGTTATCTCCACAGTCTCTTGAAAAACAATATTCCCTTAATATTTGCAACAGTCAAAAATAAGATTTCCTTCTTAAAAATGAACTCATGGAATAGCTGTATTCAACAAGTGCACAAATGCACCAGACATGGACCAGGCAGCCTCATATCTGCAACATTGTGCCTGGTACACCACAAAGTTTGCTGCAGGACCCTTATTGTTTCCACTAAATTACCAAGGCACAATTAGTTTCGTGACAGTTTGGTAAACTTGGTGATGTGGGATATTTAGGCAGGATTTGGAGTTTTCTGTTGGACATTTCATACTGTACTGCTATTATTGGCATATTTAGTGTTTAGACATTTTTTTACCGCCTTCTGTAAACCAGTAAGTCTAAATAATCTAATTGTCTTCTGGCATTTTATTTCCAGTGAAATCGACCCATGTGCACTCCATCTGATTTAAAAAAACCCCAAGCTTTTAGTAAAAATAAAGCACCAGACTTAAAAGGGGGAAAAAATTGCTGGCAATTTTCCTGCTTTGAGGTCTTGTCTGTCCCATGCAAACCCCTTTTCTTCCCCAAGACTTTGGCCTTCCCCATCGAAGATTTGGACTTTTGTTTCCTTTGAATTCTTAAGTACTTGATGTTTATTCATTGGAAAACTATCCTGAGAAACAGACTGCCTTATCTTCCCACTTATGTCTCACACTTTTCACAGCATGGAACTCCTGAGAAGAGACTCAATGACTTGGGAAACAGAGCAGAGCTCAGGGTCTAACCCCAATCCATTGAAGTCAATGGGCCTTGAGCCTGGTTGAAACCCAGACTACTACAGAATCAGTCATCAACCACTGCATAAGCGAAAGATAGACCAGTTTTCATCACAAACCAGCCCTCTCCCATCAGGAATAGCTCTGCTGAAACACCGGTTGTTAACCACAATGTCTGGAACACAGACTCTGATTTTAGGAAAGCTCTGGACAAAACAAAGACATTTATCTTCCAGACACTGGACAACCCAAACCACTAGAATGAAGCAGTACTGTGGTTTCATGTTGCAAGCTTGTAATTAGAGTGCAGATTGATAGCTACTTCATTATCATCCTTCAATCCTTCCTCAAACTGTCTTTTGCCAACACCCAGAAAAAAAAGTGGCAATGCTATTACGACTGCTTATAAAGCTAAGGCATATCTTCTCATTCCTGCTTAGTCTGTATCCATCCATTGCCTCATACTTAGAAGCTCTTTATTCTGTATTTGTAAAGTACTGCCCTGATTTCGCTGGGATAGAGTTAATTTTCTTCCTAGGAGCTGGTATGGTGCTGTGTTTAGGACTTAGTATGAGAATAATGTTGATGACACACCGATGTTTTAGTTGTTGCTGAGCAGTGCTTATACTAAGTCAAGGACTTTTCAGCTTCCCATGCTCTGCCAGCGGGGAGGTGCACAAGAAGCTTGGAGGGAGCACAGTCAGGACAGCTGGCCCAGACTGGCCAAAGGGAGATTCCATATCATATGACGTCATGCTCAGTATATAAACTGGGGGGAAGCTAGCCGAAGGGGTCACAGCTCAGGGATGGGCTGGGCATCCGACAATGAGGGGTGAGCAGTTGCACTGTGCATCACTTGTTTTGTATATTCTTTTATCATTATTATAATAATGAGAATAATAATAATTATAATTATTATTATTCTCTCTTCCTTCGCTATCCTATTAAACTGCCTTTATCTCAACCCATGAGGGTTTTTTTCGATTCTCTCTCTCATTCCACTGGGGGGTGGGGGGAGGGGGGGCAGAGAGTGGCTGTGTGGTGCTTGGTTGCTACCTGGGGTTAAACCACAAAAAGTGCCTATTAAAATGGTAATTCAGACTGGCTGTCCTGAGCATCACAACAAGATGAAGACAAGTCAGCATCAGGCTTCCCAGGCTCAAGAGGATTATAATATGAATGCATCTTTTAAGATTATCTTGAGAGGTAACCCACCTAAGCTTATAAAATAAGTGATTTTACATTCTCATGGAACAAAAAGAATGCACATCCACTGCACAGTTTTTGATGCATTCAGCAAACCATACTCATTACCTTAAATGCATGATACGATGTCACCATTCATGTCGGGGCTGTCTGTATTAGCAGATTCTGTCATACATGACTTCCCTCTCTTTGCTAGCACCACCACACCCGTGATGAAAGGAGGTAGTTGGAGTACCTCAGGTAGCTTTCAGCTGGGACGAGATAACGGCAGAGTCAGTGGAAGAAGACCTACATCCTCAGGTCTGCAACACAAATGGCCCCCAAAACGCCCCGGCAGAGCACCACCATTTTCCCTGTCAGCAGCATTTTACCCACATCAGCAGAAGTAAGAGCCTGAGCCCAGGTTTTGCCATATAATTAGCAAAAATTGAGGAGAACTTGCTGAAGCAAAGGATTTAGCACTCAAGGAATGCTAAGGAGGCTCAAGGGATGAGCTTCTATTATTTTTGTTAACAAGGAAAAGCTTATCAGTAACCCTATTAGGAGTAATAAAGCCTACCCTACGTTGCTGGTAGTCATCCTGAGTTTGTCCTTGTCCTGGTTTTGGCTGGGATGGAGCTAATTTTCTTCCCAGTAGCTGCTGTGTTTTGGATTTAGTATGGGATTTGGTATGTGAAGAATGTTGATAATACACTGATGTTATTAGTTGTTGCTAAGAGATCAAGGAGGTTTTCCAGCTTCCCAGGTTTTGCTAATGTGCAGGTGCAAAAACCTGGGAGGAGTATAGCCGGTACAGTTGACCCAAAGAAAGTATTCCATACCAAGACATTGTGCCCACTATATAACTGGGGGTTGGTCAGAGGGCTGGGGTCCTTTCATTTGTTTATTCTTCCCTTCATTTGTTTGTTCGGCTGTTCATTCCCTCGCTCTCTCTGGAACTTGAAGTTCTGAGATCGCTGCTCGGGATCGTTCCGAGATCACTCTCAGTTTTGCTCCATGGTCGCTGCTCGGGATGGGCTGTATCGGTCATTGGGTTGTCAGGTGGTGAGGAATTGTGCATCGTTCATTTGATATATTCTATTATCATTATTTATTATTATTATTATTAATATTTATTATTATTATTATCATTTTCTTTGCTGTCCTGGTGAACTGTTTTTATCTCAACCCACAAGTTTTCCTTTCTTTCCAGTTCTCCTCCCCACCCCACTGGGGAGCGGGGGAGTGAGTGAGCGGCTGCGTGGTATTCGGGTACTGGCTGGGGTTAAACCGCAACAGTCCTTCAGACTCACTGGAGGTAAAAGACTGTGCTCTGGACCTGGTGCTGCTGCTGCTGCATCATTATCAGCCCTTCCCAGTGGAAAGCACTGTTAGCAACAGCTGATGCTGGGAATGCTCTGCTTTATTATATTGTGCTTCCCTAACAAACATACTGCTCTCAGAAATTAATTTTCCTCAGTCTCCACGGCTTTCTTCTCCCTGGGAGGTGTGGATTTGTGACTAGCCGCAGGAGGAGCTATCGCGGTCAGTGGAACACCATGTTCACGAGGTCCGGACCAGTGTAACCCAGTGAAAAACAACCCAGCATCTGGGAAGGGTCTTCCTCTCTCTTCCAGTCCTGGCTTTTCGCTCCATTCGATTCTTTTTTGGAAACCATGGTCTGTCATATATTTTTAAGTCCCAGGGAAAACCAGTCCAGCTTGTTCCTGAAATAACTCCAGCTCTATTATGGCAAGGCAAAAAGTCAGGGATTTGTTTTTCTTTCTCTCCTGGTTTAGTGCTTTTTATAAGACATGCAGGTGGCAAACATCAAATTAAAATACAATCATCAGTCTCAACACTATATTGACAGTGAAGACAATACTTTCCTTCATACTCATTTGGAAATTGTTTATGTCTGTAAGAATATATGTCTGTCACCTCACTGCATGCAGAACCACGTGCACTGCCTTTTAAAATGTACAGGGAAGGGAATAAAACACTTGTAATCAAGTTTAGTTTCCTCCAAAACTGAAAAATAACATTGCAACAGATATAACAACGTGTATTCAGATGCAGATGTATACAATTAAGCACTAAAAGAATATTTTAATGAAAAACATTGTGGTTGAATCCCATAACAAAGATTTGGAAAACACTGGAGGTCACTTACAATAGATGTCTTAGAAATGGTATCTGTACCTGAATTACTCTGTCAAAATTTGCTCCTTTGTTGAAAAGCTCTAGCTTTGCCTCCCATCCTTGTATCAAAGGTTTGAAATTTGGTGGAAAGACTGCACTAACACCAGGCAGGACTGATACGCCCAAGGAAAGCTGCAAAATCTGCCTAAGGTTCTAAAGAGAAAAAAAAAAAAAAAAGACAAATGCAAATACTTGTTTGTGTTTGGCAGCAAAACTATCCCAAAATGTGTTTCGCTGAGCATGCTCCATTGTGGAGTCACGGGGCTTGGTCAGGACTTCACATGCAATTGCTCTTACCTCTTGCTGGAGGCCACCGTGGGAACAGACACAAGGAATGACCAGAGGGAGTTGCACCCTCCTATTTTCTCTCTGGACACTTATTTTTGTCTTTATCATGCCATTCAGATTTGTTCAAAAAAATTAAAACAACTAAATAACCTGAGCCACGTTACATCCTATCAAACTTCAGCTTTCCAGCAAGTAGAAGAAACTATATTCCGGTAAGAACATGGTTTCAAGTAACCTAACCCTAAATTACAATGGATATTACGTCCATAACCCATTCTTCTAACACAAATTTTATTTGGCTAATGACTCACAGTAAAACCCTCCTTATTTATGAAATACATTCCTGAAGTAAGAATATCATTTTGCACTCCTTGAAACACAAAACGTGGCTCTTAGGGAGGTGCTGTCCACGGCAGAAAAGATATTAAAAAACGTTACGTTGTTTGGAATCCTTCAAAGTTTGACTTTAGCATAGAACGATTAGGAAGATAACTTGTACGAAGTATTTTGTTTTTAATTTAAACCCTCTTTTTCTAATGGGAAGGTGGTGGTGTCTCTTTTTTTTTCTTTTTTTTTTTTTTTTGATGCTAGCTAAATGAAAGTTTGCACCGTGCAAACAGTAAAGATACATATTTGCTTTACTTCTTAAAATAGCAATTTCTTGAAGACAGTAGCCGAGCTGAGCTCTTTCCTGAGAGCCGAGCTGTAGCTGAACACCAGAACTCTGCCCTGTTCTAGTTCAAGGAAGGCTGCAATTGGAATCAGAGCAAATGTATGGGAAAAAGTCTTTTTGGACTTTCTTAGTGAGCACAAGTACCTAGCAAGATTATTCATTTTATTTCAATTTATTATTAAAAAAGTTCTTTAATTTTTCAAGATTCTATGGCAATTTCAACTCATCCAGGACAGATGGACTATTATTGATAAGGGGATGAAGGGGAATGTATGCCAAGATACTTCACATAAGCTGGTCCCAGTTATTTTTCCAGTAAAGACAAGTCAGTTATTTTATATTAAAGGCAGAGCAAAGTATGCACAGGTGCTATAAAGGAGATGACAGGCACTGAAATCCCATATTACCATACCATGGGGTAATGCACCCATATTCCCGGGATTGCTGCAGGTCAGGGAAAGCCCCCGGAAGAGCAATAATTGACCAGAGACAAATTTCTGTCTCTTCCTTCACTGTTGCAGCCTGTAGGAACCTGTTTGTTTTCCTTGCCCCAGGTGCCTACATTTCCTTAAACCAGCTCCCCTGGGTTACAGACAGTACTCCAAATGGCAATGCTAAAGAATAAGCATTCCCTCTACCAGCTGATGAAAACCTCTGCGTAGGAAGTTAATAATTAAACCAGAATAATAGAAGTGCACTGTATTAAATCTGAAGTGCCCCCATCCTTGGATTTCTTAAGACACTGCCGAACAGAGTTGGCCAGTATTTATTAGCTGATAGAGGTTAGCCAGTGCAGCTTCAGATGGTTTCCAAAGTGGAATTGATTGTTCTAATTATTTATTTAGCCAAATAGTACCTATCAATATTTATGAGTGACAGGAAAGTAACGCAGACTTACTTTTAAATAAATTAGAGAAACACTAATCTAGAGTAGTTATATAATGCAGAAATAACCTGCTTAACCTTTACTTACATTTCCCGAACCACTTACCCAGAGAGTGAGTAGTCTGTGCAGACAGAGAAAGGAAAATAGGCAGACCTGTAGAACAGCTTTGTACTAGAAAAGATAGGATGTACTCTTCCATTATATGTATGTAATAGAATATAAAATGCCAGTTTAAACTGAACAAAATAGTGTAGTACATATGAGCTCATGGTCATTTAATATAATAAATTAATTTCAGTACAAAATGCAATCTAATTTGCTGTGTCTTGTATCCCTTTTGCCCAGAGTGCGTTTCAGCAGGAGATGTGATGAAGGACGGGGAAAGGACCAAGCAACAGGCAAGTTTGCTGCCTGCGGACCCCCAGCCCACAGGCACATTGAGGTTCAACAGGCACCGACTGTAAGCCAAATAAACGAGGTGTGTGTCTGTGGTGGAAGTTATCTCAATGACTTCTTGAAATCTGAACATTCTTAAGATGCATTCATGCTTCTGGGAATGTTGCTGAAATGGATATTGTTATAAAGAATTTAGTAGAACAAAATGTTAACAGTTCTTTTCTGTTTAAACCTTCTCAATAGTTGCTGATTATTCTTGCTACACTTGGTAAATTTTTCACCAAATACATGAACTGAGGAGCATCAGCTGAAAGAAGAAAGGGACAGGCTAAAGCTAAATGAAAGAAAATGTTTCTTTGCACAACAGGTCATTCAGCCGCGGAAGTCCCTTCTGCAATATGTTGAGTGTGCTAAAGCGCACGTGAGCTTGGCCATGCTGGGCCAGGCCAAGGGTCTGTACGGTGCAGAACCCTGTCTCCGGCAGGGTGTCCAGCCTGGAAAAGGAGTCAGACCCAATATGGCTGTTCTTACCTTCTCACACAACCCTTCCCTGCTGGTCTGGGTCCTTGTATGTGGACACATTGAAAATGTCGTCAAAGGAGACTTTAGTATGATCTCCTGTATACCCAAGTCATCACCGGTCACACAAATACCTTCATTAAACCCAGAAACTTCAACTAAGTCATTTTGATCTTTGAGAAATTAGAAGTAAGATGCATGCAGAAAATGGGAAAGAGCTTGGAGCCACTTATACACAAGCCCTCTACAATGGCAAAAAAAGTGATCACACACAAAAAAGATCAGATCACACCACAAGCTGTGTTATACCTCCAGCTACTGAAGAGGTGAAAAATCACATCAAGATCCCTGCCAATGTACTGAAGAGAAGGCCAGGTTGTAAGATGGCCTGTCAAATTTGGGTGATGAGAAGATGGAGATGCATCAGTCAGGCAGCAAAGCCAACAGGATTTGCTGCACAGTCTCAGAGCTTTCATCAATCCTGCCTGGCAGCCAGACCTTGGTACTCTGGAGAAATAGAAAATAGAAAAAGAAAACCAAAAGTCAACAAAGAGAGAGCGCATCAACACAACTGGGGCTTCTTGGAGACCAACTCTTCCTTAACCTGCCTAAGAAGACCTGAAATTGCTTCTTCTTTGCTCTGCAGTGCTATTAAAGTTTGCCCTGTGAAACAGTTATTACTTGACCACCAGTGATAAACGTTTGCAAACATCATGACCACAGGCATGCCAGATTTCTGAAAACAAGGACAAACCCTCTCTCACCCTGGTTTACATACCCAAGACTTGTTATCATTCTCCAGCAACAGCCAACGCAACGGATATTTTAATAGTATTTGTCTGATATAAACACTGTACAACATATGTTCAATCCTTCAGTCCTGCGAGAGGGCAGGAGAGGAATATTCCAGATGCTATGGTTTATCCCCTATTGAACTGAGAGAAAATAATCTCTTATTTATTTTTTGGGACGTGGCTTGAAACCTTGGCTATGTTAAATCAATGAAAACACTGCCGTTGGCTTGAGAGAAGTTAGCATCTATGAATATACTATTCAAAGCTGGGGTTGGGGAAAAAGGCTGTAAAATACAGGCAGCAAGCAGCTCTGCAGTATAACTGGACCTGGTCCTCCTAGAAAAATCAAGCGCATGTTCCCCAGGCTCATAGGTTCCATGAGACTGGGGTTTGCCAAGGTGCTTGGACCTTGCTCCATTCGGCAGCCCAGAGCTGGATCTCAGTCCTCCTCCTCCCAGCCCCTGGCTCTCTCTTGCCGCTTCTATACCATTTCTCACCCAGCCTGTACCACTGCCACCATCGCAATGGTATGGCCCTTGTTCAGGGGAAAGGGCACAGGATTTCACCCCCCACGTTCCTCTCATAAATCAGCATATTTTCCTCTAGCCTCCTTCCTGGAAATGGTTGCCCAGGAATCGTGTCAAATTGCTGAAATATCCAGCTCTTCCTCCACCTTCCTATAAAAACAGACCAAAAAAAAAAAAAAAAACCCCAACAAAAAACAAACCAAAAAGCTTGAGGCCAATGCCCAGAATGGAAAATGTCAGACCAAATGGTTAAAATTGAACAAATTATTGGTGCCTAAGAACAGGGCCTCGTAAGAGAGAGTACTAAGGAGCCTCACACACCACTGGAGTGTGTTCAGGTTTGAGCTGCACTGGAAAAGTCATTTTGAATTGCCAGTACTATGCAATGGCTTGTAAAGCAAAGGAAGAAAGACCGTCATTTCTGCACGTGAAACTGCTCTATCGGGATAACCTCCATTTGGCAGGGGGAAGCCGTGAAACACCTGACCTTGCCAGAAATTTGGTGATATAACTGGAGCCGGGTTCAAAGACTCTTCCAGGAGACGAGGGGAATATCAGCTGCATCAGGGACCCTGGCTTGGATCAGGCTTTTATTGACCACACATCGAAATCTCCTGCTGAGATTCACAGAGGCTGCTGAATGGATTTATTGCCAGCTGACGGGAGTATGACACCCTTCAGCCCCGCAACCTCCTTCAGCACTCCTGACTTGTGTGCTTGGCAGTATTTTGGCATAATTCGGGAGACAACTGGGATCTGGGCAAAGATCTGGGCAGTTTTCACACCTGCTAAGTGTGATGAATGATGGCTTTTCTCCGTTTTTCTTTTGCCTTCACACATACGCAGAGAAAGACTACTGTCTTTGTTTCACCTGAATGTCCTTTATGCTGTTATCTGCACTTTAAAACACATTCAGGTGAAAAAAAGAATGCAAAGCCTACTTAAGAGACTACAGAATACACCTCCTGTGTAATGGATGCATCCAGACTGCTTGAAATATCTTCTGCCATCAAGCCTTGTCAGCTTTCTTAGAAATTTTAAAAAGGTATCTGTGCAACAGAAGAATAACAAATACAGCCGATTTTATTACATAGCAGAGAAAAACAAACCTCTAGACACACTAAGTTAGTAGCAAAGAGGTTGGTTTTTTTTTTTAAGAAGAACCTTTTCACTTTAAACATTGAGGATAAAAAAGTTCTTCAGAGCATCAACATAATACTGCTTTGTGATCTCAGATGAAGAAAAATGTTCTGTTCTGGGTAATTATTGATAAATATCCATTTTGGCACCCACTTCTGCAGCTACCCAGCCTACCTAGACAGCTTCACCCTTTCTGATGATGGAAAGGGCTTGTTTCCACATGGAAATGTCTCTTGCTCACTCCAGATCTGAGTCAGAGGTTGAACTCTGAGCCAGTTTGAGCATCCCAATTCCTGGCAGCCCGGGAAGAAGTGAGGATGTAAAGGACTCAGAGGCACACCATGATCCTCGCTTGGTCGCGATTTGCTCAGATTAGGCAGACATGAAACCATGTTCAGTGCACAAATGGCTCCTCCAACGTGACCAGTCGTGCCCTCTGAGGTCTCAGACGCCCCGAGGCCCAGCTTTGCTTGCAGCACTTTGCTTTCCCAAGGTGTCCTCCTCCTCCTCCTCGTCCCCTGGCTCTGGGATGCCATAACTTACCTCCTCAGAAGAAGGGAGAAGGACGGAGAGGGAGGGGAGAGGTGGGGTGCCACAACCAAAGCCTGTGCTGGAAGGACAGCTTTGGCGAGCATCACACCCAAAGGGAAAAGCCCAGGCTGTGAGGGGCAGGGAAGCTCTGTTTGCTGGTGCTGCCACCCCCTGCCCCTGCCAGAGCCAGAGCTGGGGTGGGGGGAGAAGCAGCAAACGCTGCCTAGAAGCATTTTAATTTGCTGTCGGAGAGCAACAGGCCTGCTGCTGCTGAGGCTAGAACATCATCCGCCGCTCGGAAAGAATGAATGTGCAGTGAGACGTGAGCTCTGGATGCAGACCTGCGGTGCCTGACCTCACGCCAAGGCAGAGCCTGGGCTCCATCGGTTATAGGCATGTCTGTGTGGACAGAGCCATGATAGGTGAGCCGCTGGCTGCAGCCGCTGCGGCAGTCCCTACGGCCCTGTGTTTTCCTAGCTAATATTTAGTTGAGAGGCCTCCAAGGAAAACCCATGGGACGCTGGTGCTGGTGATTCAATAAGTGTCATTCTTCCCTCTGACTCAGTGTGCAACCATTTCCCATAAATGGGGTTAACAAGTACTCGATGGCTGGAGAGAGCTGTCTTTTAGGCCAGACGTAAAAAACAGAAGTCCTGAACAGTAGTGTGAAAAACATTTGTAACTACAGCAAAGTAAAGGGATTTTCCTAGCTCAGTATAAACAAATGGGTTCACTTCTGCACATTTTGTTAAAGCAGTATCAGGCCCATTTTCCATTGAGAGCATGCCAGCTTTAGAGCAAAGCTAGTCCTGGTTTAGGGTGAAAATGACTTTTTTATTATGTACGAACAAGGTGATATTTTCGTCTGGGTTTTGTCCTGCTTTGAGGGATGTGAGGTCAGGCAGCGAAGAGGAGCTGTTGCACCCAGCGCACGAAGGAGGCGACGGCGCGGGGGAAGGACCACCGCGGTGGGGCTCTGTCCGGCGGGGTGCTTTAGCTGGGCTTTACCGGGCAGACGTTTGAAACGATGCCCCGGTAAATGCCACCGGTGCCTCCAGCCGCCGCCGAGCCGAGCAGCAGCGCGGAGCCAGCGTGCCGAGGCCCCCGGCAGCCAGGGACGTGCACGGCCGTACTGGGCTGCCCCGGGAGAGCTGCGCTTCGCTGGCAATAAGCAGAGCTAACGTGCAACCCTGGGGTTTCAACTGTTCCTAGGGATGCTGATTCTTCCTGCTGGCAAAAAAAAATACGGTTTTAAGGTGGAGTTTAATGGGAAAAAAAAGCAACTCGAGGTGTATCTAAATCAGAAAGTTATAGCAAAGACATCTCACAGAAATTAAGTTAAAGGCAGGTACAAGCCTCACTGTGCAATGTTGGCCACGACTCAGACACTCACTCACCGCGTCGCACACAGGGGAACAGTCATTTACATCAGCTCCACTACTCAGGCCATGGAGGTGAAATAGACACCTCACACAGCACAAAACTACAACGCCGGAGAGGTGTGGGAGTTTCTGAAGGTGGTAGGTGCTGCGGGGAGGTGGGCTGTCGGCCACGAGCAGCGGAGGAGCTCTCTATTGAGGGGGTTAATCACAGCAGCGGTCACTGCTGTCAGGAGCGGAGGGACAAGGACACTCCCCACACCTGCCCAAACCAAGTAACTGCAGGAACTTATCGCTGTAACCCCAATGCTCCTCATCCTCCCCTCCTGTTTCTCTGCTCTTGCCGTGTCCCACGTGCGATTTCAGTATAAGCTCTTCAGAAACGCAGCTCATCATTTCACTTTTATTGCCATGTGTGGCTCTGGCTATTGCTGTATGGTTAAGAATCCTTAAGCATGCAATGATAAGAAAACGGACAGCTAATGCGTATCTATCAGAAGCCAGAACTTGTCCCAGTCCCATATGACAGATGTAGGACCTGGTGCTCCGACAGAAGGGATGCTGTGGCATTACTCAGCTCACTCTGCACCACAGTGTTGATAATACTCACTGCTAGTAATCTGCTAGCAGCCTATGCAAAACCACGACTGTTACCCACCACCCAGTGGACTTCACATGGCATAGAAACAGCTGCTCTGGAGAGATGCAAACTCTCCTGACTCGTGTGGAGGTGCAGGTGCCCAGCACCTCTGGAAATATAGGACTCTGTTTTCTCCTTGCAGCCTGAAAACCACCATTCTCTTCTTCTAATCTCACATTATACAGCAGCTTAGAAACCCTCATTGGCTTTTTTCAAAATGTTTAGAGCTTTCTTTATCTGTTCTCACTTCTTGCAAAGGGAGCCTTGGACAGCTGCACTGGGGAGTTTGAAAGGAACTGGTCCGCTCAGAGAGGCTAAATTATTTGGTTACAGGCAGTCATTAGAAGGCGTTATTCATCACAATTATTTCTTCCTGTTGGGCTTTCTTTAATTGCTGTTTGATTTCACCCCTGGGTGAGCTCAAAGGCATTTAAAAGAGACTGGGAAAAAGGTCTCACTTGCAAGAAGCCATTGTTTCTCCTACAGGGAATACTTAACCCAGGATGCAGTTCAAGGTTAAGACACCTTAATTTAAGTGCCTTCATATGAAGTAGGTGCCTGAAGTCCCATAAGAGATGGAGCTCGGAGGGTGACTCAGTTTACTGTAAACATCCTGCAGCTGCGCAGCTGAATCACCGCGTAGCCTTCGCCGACGCTTAGGACTGGGTACGGAGCAGGCATTTTCGGTGCTTTGGGGTTTCCCCTTTGCCCCCTTGCTGCTCCTGCTGAGCATGGAGATGATCACCTGCCCTGGGTGCTGAGCACAGCTGGTGGGATTGCAGGAGGCGAGGAGGGGGGACCTGCCCCCAGGCACCCACATCTCCACCCCCGTACCCCCGGCTCACGGGCCCTGCTGCCATAACACTGCCTTCACCATTCAGTAGCAGCACGTTTGGCACCAGCTTTTGGAAAGCTCAGAGTTTATCTTCTGACACTTGTACAAGCTTCTGCCGCTTTGCAGATAGCGCTGATTTATTATTTTTATTATTTATACACAGATAGCCACGATTTATTATTTTCAGATATGAGCTCTTTACCGTTTTGTCAAGAAAATGTGCCCTCCGACGCATTTTGTTTCTCTTTCTTTCCCTTTTTGTGTGGTGACACAGGCACCCCTTTGCTGTGCCATCTATTAGCATCTCACCGGAGCTCTGACGGGACTGGGGGTGTGGGACAACACTTTTTTGATTTGCTCGCCGCTTCCAAAAGGGAGCTCATTTCCCAGTTTAGTTGGTGCCGTACAGAGTGCGGTTGTTGATCGTAGCGCAATTGGAAGGTTAAATTTAATCAGAGAGTTACAGCCTTTTGCACGTATTTCGCAGATATCTAAATGCCTCTTCTGTTCTCTCCCACCTCTGCCTGCGCCGACGGCCGCTGCCCCTCAGGTACAGCCGCACCGTGCACACACACGAACAGTGTTGCAATCCCCACATGTTTTTAGGAAAGGCGGTTTTTGTTGAAGGCGTGAATGCTTCACCAGGTAATGCAGATTACTTCGGGACAGAGACAGACTAATGAGGAGCTGCTGATAGGTCTTCCCCTTCTGCAGTTGGTTTTTCTCTTCCAACAAAACTGTGAGAGCGTTGAAGGCAAATGTCTAATTTCCTTGTGAAGGATTAAACAATGACCCACACCCAAACATTTACACGTTCTCAGAATTTCCTGATTAAAACTTTTTTTAATTTTTTTTTTCCCTAATTACATGCTCAAAATGCTCCAGGCTGCAATTGAAAAGATAGCAGGGATTCCAATGAGATGAGGGGCTATGGAGACACTTCCGTAATAAACAGCTCAAGATAGAGCGATGTCGAAAGCGGTCCCGTTTTGCTAAACTCCACCTTTCCCCTTACGCCGAGGGGCAGCACTGCTCCAAGGAGCCCCACGAGACCGGCTTCCCCTCAGAGCCGCAGGCAGGGGTGCTGGGCAGGCGTCCCTGCATCCGCTGGCGCTGGGCAAATGCCGTAGGAGCCTCTTGTCCCAGCTGGGCTTCAAACCCATCCCTCCACCCCACCCCAAAGTGCGGCCCACGGCAGCCCCAGGGACAGGGGCACAGTCAGCGCTTCCTCAGCTGGAGACTTTTAATATTGGGTGACCGGACTCTGTTCATAAATGTACATTCATACATCCAAAGCCATTTCATCAGATTTCAGGCTCATCAGACCTACAATTAAAGCTCAATTTTATAAGATTTGGGGGGGGGGGGGGGGGGGGTGTCATATATTTAACTAAGCAGCAATGGTATCTTTGGGAAGATGTACAAGCAAACATGTGAAGTGCTACTATAGTTAAATACATTAATGAAAACAGAGGTGCTGGCAAGAAGCATAAGCAGAATGAAATCATCAGCGGAAAGAAAGGACATTTCTGGAGTATCGCTCAGGCAGTAGTAGAATGCCCATAAATGCAATCAAAGTTTAGGAGCCTGCTGTTTACCGGGTCACACGTGCAAATGCCACCAAAGCTCCCAGTCTGCAGTCAGGCTTTATACCCATTCCTCCCAGCCGGGGCAAGGCAGAGCCCAGAAACTGGCATCCCATAAAGTAACCCCATGTGCATTGCACGCGGGGGGCCACTTTCAACCAGCCTCATAAACAACAGGCAGAGGAACATATTTCCAAGCTCGAGGCATGTACAAAAAGTGCTACAGCAGCTGAGTACATGTATATAAAACAGTGACAACCAGGCATATAGCCATTACCTTTGACATTTGCCTCCATAAAGATCTTCCTAAATATCCAATAGCTCTGCTTTAACTAAAAACAGCAAGAAGGCTGCGTGCGGATGATATCTGCCTATGAAGGACATTTATTTAGTTCATGCCTCAGGTAAATTGCACAACATCCCTCATTGTAATATAGTAAATAAGCCAGCATGGTTATGACATTTCCATTTTGCAACACCGTAGTCATGATTGTTTAATAGGAAGTAATGGGATATTTTACTTCCATTTGCAACACAACACTGCCAGCACTGATTTTATAGCACATTTCAGGTATTCTTTTCTTGGTTAGAGACAGGGAAAAAATGGACTGAATTTGGCTCGAAATCTGCATTGGCTCCTTGATTTGGAAAAACACCTAAGAGAGACTCAGCAGAGATTACCGGTCCGTTTCCGTTCGTGACATTATAGAAACAGGGATCTCAATCCAGAACTGAAACATCAGCAAAACACTGTCCCCCCTGGGGCCAGGCGTTCAGCCCAGGGTGACAATGCTGCCATGGGAATCACAGCGATGCATGCAGACAAGACTTTGCCATGTCCTCTGCCATTCCTTTTCATCCTGAAAAACACTGAGACTTGCAGCAGATCCTCAGAACACCAGCCCAGCCAGATGTTTTGATTTAACCCTCAGTGCCCAAAACGGTGCCAACGTCACAGAACATCTATTGACGCCGACAAGTTCCTTTCACTTAAAAACAGAGAGGAAACAAAAGTTAACGGGTTAATTACCTACACAAGCCCTTACCAAAATTAAATACAATAAATAGGGTAGGGAGTCTACGCCCTAACTCATGAAGACCAGGTGTGTAAATGTGCAATGAATTTGGCTGTGATAAACACCTCCCAAAAAGGCAGCTCTGGAGGTGATGCTTGCAGCATCCCTCTGGCTGACAGGCAGGTTCCAAATCCTTCCTTTGGAACAGGGAACAGGGGACGGAGGATGAGGGACAGGGAATGGGGACAAGGGATGAAACATGCTCCATTTCCATCATACCGGCAACACTCAAACCCACAGGGACATCCCCCACAGCAAACCTACCTTTTATTGACTATATTCACCAGAGACAAGATTAGAAAAATCAGTGAGCAAGTTAATAAGGTTAGAGATTTCTCTGATGACAATGACAGCACTAAGGCATCGCTGGAGCTGGTCTGACTCTGTTCAGCACATACTGAAACCACAGTAAACTTCCTTAAAGCATCCAGCACCCAAGCGCCGCTGCTGGTGGGTTTCCTGTTGATGCAGAAGTTATAGATCTCTCTTGCTGCCTACGGTAATTATAACTTTCTCTTTTAAACATGCAGAAAAGAGTCATAACTTTTTTTGCGAAATCATCTAAGCTACAACGCTTACAACCTTTAGCATAATTTATGTAACATCATCACAAAGTCTGATGGATAAATCATGTCTAAACTACATTTTTAGACAATACCAGTTATACACTGCTGTCCTTACAGAGTTAATTCTAAAATGTAGATTTTAATGATTTGAAAAAAAAATATGTCTTTCTTTTAGTTAAACCTGCAAGAAATAGACCAAAATTTTTTATCTTATAGGCTTTTGGGGGAGCTTCAGCAAAAGAAACTGTACTTACAGTATGAATAATTAGGAAAAAGCTAATTAGTGCATCATTAAAATGTCATGGAGGAAATTACTCTATTTCACAAGTTACTTTGCAAAAGAAAAACTGAGTAAAAGACATGCAACGTAAACTGCGTGAGTCATATGGCTACACCCAGTGCGATGCATGGTGACCCCAGTTCATTAGAGAACAGAAGCGGATGGTAAAGTCCTTCCACATACAAAAGGTTTTAGCATATGTGTAACACCCCTTAAATCTGGTAAATATGACCTCAGCACGCTTCGCCGAACCGGACTTTCCAGCAGCTTCGCTTCCAGCGGGGGTAGGTGGGCGCTGGTGGTGCACGAGAAATGTGGGTAGCCATGGAGAGGTTAAGTCCTGGGAACGGCTTTTGTTTTGTTTTCAGCGGAGCTCTTCGGGCCTCGTGACTCATTTAAGGACTATTTTATGGCTTGATTCTCTTCCACATTTCTTAAGTATATTCTACATTAAACATGAACTAAAATAGGCAGAGAAGCAACTCACCATAGAAATGGTGAGTGCTGCAAGCTGAAAGTAGAAATAAAGTATTATTTTTAATCATGCCAAAGCCTGCCTACATGTCTGGAGTTTACCTGAGTTCAAGCTAAAATGAGGCTCGCAAAACCTTGCTGAGGAATAAAAAATTGCAGAAAAAAAGCCTTCCACACAGTCTTTTTTAACATTTCCACAGGGACCAGCTTCTCAGGTGTTAATTCAGGGTCTGGGATGGAGCCAGAGCCATAGCCCCTTGCGAATGAAATTGTGGGAAGGGTTTAGATAGGCACCAGAAGTTCTGCAGAGAGACACGAGACATGAGGCAGGAACCTCAGGCAAGGAGGAGATGTCCATGAGGACAGGAACGTGTTGGGCAGCCAAGAGCTGGGGAGGGTGGGGATGCGCTCAGAAATCGTCGGCTGGGCTGGTTCCATGGTGAAGGCACTGTGGGCTCATGTCAGACTGAGATTAAATGAGACTTAATTAACAGTTGCTTGTTGCTGAACAGAACACGACTGCCCTAAAAAGCCATGGTTTCATTCAAACATACATCAAGAGGTGAAATTAATGTTTCTTATAGCTAAAATCAGTGTCATTTGCCTTTTTTTATTTTACACAGCTTAGGAAAAGCAAGATAGCATGGTGTCCAGAAATGTGACTGAAGACCATTGCTGAAGAACTAGCTTTTTAAACATACTTTTATATCTGGTTGCATTTTTACACATTCTTTAGGCATTTTTTCACCACACTGATCAATGTGTTACAGTACCATCCTCATTGGTTACAAAAATCATACCCACCAACATTACAATGACACAATAGTCAGGACAAGATATAGTTACAGTTAGCCTTGAGTTTCATAACTGATTAAAAATAATTACTTAGGTACTACAGACACTCTGACTTCAAAAAAAAAAAAAAATCTTTGTTATTCTTGCCAACCCGTTCAGAGGGTCCCAGAAAGCGGATGAAAGGGATGAAGTACAACGTACTAGCTGTCTCCTCCAAATACTAGTCCACAGTGTCCTCAAAAGGAAACCAAAAGGTTTTGTGCTCTTGAACGCCCTGGGAGGGACAGAAGCCGGAGCCGCCTGAGAGCAGCTTGTATCTTCAGCAGGACATTTGTTGTGGCCCCATGTGACTTGCTCTCTGGGTATTCATAAACTGCTCATTCTATGGGGTTTTATTGAAATATGAGCCTGCAGCTCCTTCATGGAACCTGTTGTTTTGCTGTTTCTGAGGCTCTATCAGGAATGAAACCTGATCACTGGTCTCCGTCACACCAGACCGCGTGTCCGTGTTACATCCGATGCAACTGCAACGAAACAGCACAGCAGGTTTGTGGGGTCCAAGCTCAGGCTTCGGGAGAGGTGTGCGTCATTGCAGAGGAGGGGTTGATGTGTGTGCAAATACACACTTCACGTTGCTGTTGTGATCCCAGGAAACGAGGGAAAGATGAGTTCCGCAGCTGATGCGTTCTTTGCTCCTGTCCAAGACAAATGGAATGGGAATTTAATCTACAGGTACTTTCTCTCAGAAGTGATGAAAGAAGTAATTGAATTAAGCAGACAAACAGCAATGGCAAGCCCAAACCCAAATGTGTCTTGATCAAAGAACAGGTGCTGGTAATGCATGAGCTGTGATAAAACTGATTAGGCTGCTGACTGGGAGGAAATTGGTCTTTTGTTGTTGTTGTTATATTGACCAGATCCTCTAAGTCTATTAATTCCTTAGAGCTGTGCCTGAGTAACACTTAGAGCACCGCAGGACCTGTTCTTTGAGAAATAACCTCAGTAAAGCCACAGAGGGAACACACGCAGAGACAAATGAAACAGGAGTCGGAGCCACACAAGTGGGCTATGTTTCTTCCATCAAAAGTGAGGTGAAAATCATTAACTGGTTCTCAGAGGGGAAACAAAAGCAGAAAGCCCAAGGAGGCAGGTAGGGGAAGAGGTGTTCTTTGTAGGCTTGTTCATCTCGCACCCCAGAGACGCCGGGTAGGAGAGCAGCAGCGTAGTGCTGCGTGTTTCAGCTGGCTGAAGACCAGTCACAGCTAGTTTGCTCTGTTTTTCATTTGGGAGTGATTTACTTTTGATCCTTTGCTTTCCTTTCCTGATATCTCCTAACTACCACTGAAGATGAGTTGTGATCAGTGTAATCTCCGTGTAGATGTTTGACAGAAACATGCAGGTGACATCCTGAAGACCATCACCAGGTTGAAGCAATCGTTGTCCCATTCCTGTCTGTCCATGGTTCTTTAGTAGTCCTCAGGAGTCCTGCAAACCACCTCCAAACTACACAAACACTGTCACTTTTCCTTACTGTTTACATGAAAGTACACGTTTGTACAGATAAACTTAGACCAGTGGGACTGACCTCCAGCCAGAGAGAGGGAACATCTGGAGGATAATAATTTTAGCCTCAGCTGCCTTCACTGGGAACATGAAGAGGCTTTAATGCAATCTGTCAAAAGGCAGAGGACAGAGACTAGCTTTGTTTTGCCGGTGTCGGCTTTCTAAGTAGCTCTGCAAGACCGTGGATGAATAAAAATATGTGCAGAAATGGTTGGATGCTGAAGGGCAGAGCGAGGGTCTGGAGTGCGCAGCAGAGGAATATAGGAATGTGGGAGACCCGCTCAGTGCACGCTAACCACCGGCCAGGTAGTGCATCCCCTCCTCTCTTCTTCCCGCTAAACTTTCAGAGGAGCAGGAGCAAGAAAATGTGTTTTCTTCGCTGTTAGAGAGAAGGATTTTCAGAAGTTCCCCAGGGATACAGGAATAAAGGTGTCACTGGCTTTCAACAGAGTTTTTTCCAAGCTTTTGAAATCCCAGGCTACTTGCCTCACGTACTCACCTGACCTTCATGACTGCAGCATCTGAGCACCTCACTGTCTTTCACACGTTAATCTTCCCAGCACCTCTGCTCAGCATCACAGCTGTAAAAGCTCTGGTTTATAGCAAGTATGGAGACCAAAGGCCAGAGCCACAAAAAGACTTAGGCGTTGTGTTGCCCAGCACTATGAAATGTAACGTGGATCTGGCAGCACGTACAGCCGGAGGTCAGGTGCTCATCCCCTGCTTTTACAGTATTTGGGGGTGGCTCGGGGGTGTCCTGAGCAACTGGCCTTCCAGTGCCCCACAGGGACTGCAATATGTGGGGCACCAGGAGGCACGTCACCACACCAGGAGGGTTCAAGGACTTCTGAGGGATGTGAAGACTCGCCCCCGGTGTCATACAAACCTTTCCGTACACATGGTGAGGTCCTTCTGAAGCCATCTAAACTCCTTGCTGCTCCGTTTTGTTAGAAAGCTCCTTCCAGATGCCATTCCTTGGGCAACCGGACAATTTCTCATTTCTGACCTAATTTTCTTCATCACCAATTTTTTCCTACTGTCAGCATTTCCATTTAACCTAAATAGTTCTTTTCTCTCCCTATGATTTCGCATCATCATTTTTCATGAAGGTCCTGCTTTCTTCATATCATTAAGCCAAACAAGTCGCTCTCAGTCTCCATGTGGAAGATAGAGTTCCCATTGCCTTGATCACCCTTAGAGCCTTTCACCACATCTGTTCCAGTTTATCTTTTATTAAAACACAGCTAATCAGAGCTGGAAAGAGTTTGCTAAACAAAATCATACATAAAGCCTTGCACAGCGATGCTAATGCTTCCCATCTCTGCTGGGAAGATGTTGTCTCTCTCATCCTAAAACTTGACTAGATCTTTTTAGCCCACATTTTGTCTGCAGCTGGTAGCTCTCCTGCAGCTGGGCTCAGTTGCTGTGACTGCTCGAGAGGTGCAAGGAGTCCAGCCTGCCTCACACCTCGCTTCTTGTTATATGTTTAGCAGTCCCGCGAACAGCACCTACTTCATACTTAACTTTTGGGGCTTTACCCACTGGGGTCTTTTGTGAGAAGTGTCCGTGGGCACCATGGGAAGGAAAGGGAGGGAAAGCCACCCAGCCTTTCTTGGCTATCTTGCCTGTTACCAGGAGCCCAAAATAGTGAAGAGGCTCAAACCTGACTCGCCCAAGTCTGAGACTTTTGCTTGCGGGCACAAAAGATTTTCTGAAGGCTCGGGGACATCAGAGCCACTTTGCTGCTCCGTGAGACCCCATCCCCTGTCCCCTGTCCTCACTTGGTAAGGAAAGTGCTGGGGGGGAATATACACTTGGCCGTGCTGATTCACTGGGATCGTGGTGCTGAAACCAGTGTCTCTATATTTTGGGCAGGTTCCACTGAAGGAGACAAGACAGCCAAGACAGCCAGACCCACTTGCTTTTTTTTTTTCTTAACCAGTGTTATCAGAGCTTTCTGACTAATTAGCAAGTATCAAAGGACAGTCTTGTGCTTTTGAAGTGCATATGGTCTGACACTCAGAGCGATATCTAGGGTGTACAGGGAATTACTCCAAGGAATACGCCCAAGTGCGATAAGAAACGGCTCCCTGGAGCTCCCCATTGCCTGCTGCATCCACCTGGCTGGGCACTTAGTCTCTTTTGTCATTAATATAATTCTCTATGGGAGCTCATAATCCAGTTTTAAATACCTGTCATAACCTTCTGGAATATGTGCCCAAGCGCTTTATGAAACTTAAAAAAACTAAGAAAAGGGCTGTATTACAACAGGAGTACCGAAGCTGCTGCGGTGCCTGGTGCCAGCCTCCCTGTGCTTCTGAGGTTAAAAGAAAACAAACAAAAAGTAAACACAGCAGAGAGAGCACAAAGTAAAACATAATGAACATACTGAGGTACGGTTTGATAGAGGTGTCAAGCAAGCGCTCTGTAATTGTTCGGCTTAGTTCTTAATGTAAGAAACTTCTAACGCTGAGAAATGTCTTTGATCTGAACAAGAGAACAAGTGTCTTTGATATTGAGAAAAATAAGTGTGCTTGGAGAGAGACATATCCTGTGCCTCTTGCATAATTACGAAAATGTAACCAAAATGGAGCTGTTTGGGGAGCTACAGGCATCTTTGATGGGATTTGTGCAAGGAAGTGACTGGACAGACTCTGGGAAGTTGTGGGCCGGGAGCTTACGGCACTCGTGAAGAGACGTATTGTGGTCTCCGCAATGCCATCAGCGTTTTGGGGAAAAAAAAGTCTAGGTCTGAGCAGAGATGATTATGCGGAAAACACATTTAGAACTTATTTTGAAGTTGGTCCAAGTTTTATGTCATAGCATTTCTCAGCCACATTCCTAGCATTGCTTTGGAATGACAATTGAAAAGGAAACTACCTTTTCTAGTGAAAAGCCAAACTTCTGTTCAGCTGAACTATTTGAAGTGACCTGTGAAGGAACTATGTGCCTTATATTTCTGGGACTACAGTCACCAAGAACATCCCATGACTGACTGTGTCAAAGTTTCATTCAGGATAAAAACAGACCTGACCTCTTCCTATAGGTAAAAAATGTTTTGACAAGACTTTCTGTTCTGTCTGCTGGGGGAAATCCTGAATTTGTCAACTAGAGCTGTAGAAACTGAGCCCAGGTAGATCACCGTTACTGTTTCTTCTTCCATTGGTCTTCCTATGCGCACCGTAGGCTTACCGTTGTTGTTGCTGTTATGAGAAATGACAATCACAAGATGTGATATGCCACTATCTACACAAACAGGAGGAAAACACTAGCACATCAGAGACCTCCCTCTTTAAGTCAATGAGCATCGGGAGTGATGGAAAACACCAGATCCATCAGTCATGCTGGCGTCCCCATCTGCCAGGCAGCATGAGGCTATTAATGACTGAGAAACAGTCAGTGTCACATACTTAAATTACTGTGTCATGGTGGCCTTCAGTAACACCCCATAAAAGGCCCTCAGAAATCTTTCCCCAAGCTTTCAGGAATGTGATAGAAAAGGCTTGTCCTCAGCCAGGCTCCAAGCAAGCCCAGCACATCGTGAAAAACACAGTTCATAACTTGCTGCATCCCATTCTGCAACAGATACAGATGCAGCAGCCATGTGCACACATCTGGCCGTGAGTGCGTGACAGCTGTTGCCGCTGCAGCTCTTGCCCTGGGACAGAAAGCTCTGCACCGCAGCGTGCAGGACTCGGCACCCACAGTGGCTTCATGGGAAAGGAAAGTAGCTGTGGCTGCAATGCAAAAGCAACCCGGTTTTGCAATGCTCATCACCACTTCCAGTGTCTCATCATAAGCATAGTAAATAGATTAAATGAAAGCAAGGGAACAGCCCAAGGTTCCCACGTACGCTTAAAGTTGCTGGCCACCAGATTCACAGAAGCAGCGATACAAGCGGTATGAATTAAGCTCCCAAGTGTTACTCATTTTTCTGGGTGTAAAAAGCCTCATTTTTTAATTCAAATATGGAGGGAATCAGCAATACAGTACATGCAGAATAAATTAGTGGTTCATCCCAAGGCCCAGCAGGCCATAACTGTGACTGCCCAGTTCTTGTTCCTATCTGGTTTTGGTCTCCATGACTCATAAACCCAGCAGATGACTTCTCCAAAACCGCAGCCGTTGGCCCTTTCATCTACTTCTTCCCAGCTGATCTTTGGCTCATTTAGGTCTTCGTTAATGTTTTGTTGACACAATGCTGTTGGTCATCCATGGCCTCTCTTCCCAAACATTTTCCGGACCCGTGCTGGCCACAGAACCCTGCCTGCTTTCCACTTCACTATGTGCCTGACCTAACCAGCTTTCCTACCATAGCTTACTGGCTGTGGTACAGCTCTCTCAGACATTTCTAGACCCATAACCTAGCGTATGCTCTCAGCTCTTATCCTCTGTCAACATTATGAGACAAAGTGAACAGTTTTAACTCTTACCATCTGTACTTATTTCCAC
The DNA here is from genome assembly GCA_009819775.1 of Phoenicopterus ruber ruber. NCBI lineage: Eukaryota > Metazoa > Chordata > Aves > Phoenicopteriformes > Phoenicopteridae > Phoenicopterus > Phoenicopterus ruber. Next base: position 91,023,232 of record CM020217.1, read on the forward strand.
CAGAAAGCACAGTGTTGGTACTTTGCTGCTTCAATATCTTTACCTGTTGAAGGGTTTTCACCACCTTCCCTCCTTGACCTTTCCACTGGCCTTTCCATTGTTGCCATACCAGTACGGGCTCACCAAGGAAACGAAATTCCTCAGCACTACTGACCTTTAGTGCCTCTTGTTGAGCTGCATCTGCTGTTCTCCTCCAGTGAAAAGCAAACAAGACTTATCCAGGCCTCCTTCCCGTGTCTGATGCTGCTTGGTACCTCATCTGTGTGCCAGGAGGCGAGGTGCCTGCTCACCCGCACACCCAGTGCTCCTGCCATCAGCCAACACCGCCCCAGCACTGCTGCCTGAGGTATCCCTTAGCCCACCCAAAAAAGAAGAGGCAATTGCCATCACCTTTGCTCATTTTCTGTCATTACTTTAAACCAACCTGCTTGCTTTGGGATGGGGTTTTACACCATGTTCATCGCTGGCGTAGGGTTGCAGTTTTGTTTTTCTGTTTCTTCTGACGTTTCCCAGGTGCTATAACCTTCCCTGGGCTCTCTCCATCCCACCACCACAGCGAGAAGACAATTGCCACAGTGGTACAGCTCGTGGTTGGCCCTTGGCTCTCCAGTGCATTTTCTGGAGTCCCTGCCAGCATGCATGTTTGCTCCATACATGATCTCCTGTCTCTGAAGCCTTCTCATCTACCCGCATCGGCAGCCGCTGTCCCTTCCTATAGAGCCAAGCTTGTCTTACTGGTTGGAGATCTCGCTGGAACTAAGCATGTAACCAAGACATTCCCAGTTATTATTATTGCAGTTAGGATATGTGCCTCTGGCCTGGCCAAGCCACAGTGCTCTCCACTGCAGAAGATGCCTTTCTGGGACTGACTGTTGTTTTCTTGTTAAATTGCACCACATTTCCATGAACGTGATTTTGCCCAAAAGAGGTCTCAAGAGCAGAAGCCGGTATGTTTTGCACAGGACAGCTCACCTCAGCAAACATTTGTGTTGAGGATCACGCCCAGAGCACCAGTTTTACCTTTCATTTACTGCCTTCCTCAGTTTGTATTAAAACGCAAAGTGGGATTGTGGGAGAACGCAGTGAAAAATAATACTTAAAAAAAAAAATCAGCATGAAAAGGTTGCTACATGTTTCTGGCACAGGGATCTGAATTAGAACACTTCAAATATGTAAACAACCCCAAAATGCTACAAAAGATCCGTCCAATCATACCTGCCACGTGACTGACTTTATTATAACTGGAAGCCATACAGGTACAGAACTTGGATTTTTTTAATACTTTCAGATATTTTGTGAACTTCAGAAGGGAATGCTTGGCATAAATACTGCTTGCAAAAGGGCTTTTCAGCAAATGTATTAATCTTACGGGATCTTACAAAGTGAAAAATCCATCTATCTTTCCATGGATTTCCTGTATCTTTTGGCATGTTCACGCAATAGGAAAAAATTTTGGGTTCTTAATCATGATTATTATTTTGGAAGCTCAGTGGCGCTCTCAAGACTTTAATCCTGGTAGCTGAATTGTGCAGTGAGACCACTGGCCTGCGTACTGGTTGCAAACTAGGAAACTTGTGAAGGACTTGACAGAAGTTACTTCTCTCTGCAAAGCCCTGAAGGCGACGGTGGGTTGGGTCCTGGTGCCGACCCATGGCTTCCCCTTGAGGACATGGAAAACGAGGAACTGGCTCTGATTTCCACACTGAGACCCTTCCCGCACTGGGAGCCGCAGCCAGGGCAGGGGGAGGCCGAGGCTCCCTTGGGGCCAAGCGGGGAGCAAGCTCTCCCGGGTCAAGCATCCCCGTCAGGTCCTATCCTGTCCCCACCACCGCTTCCAGAGCCGACACGCTGCAAACCCCCTTGGCTGGGCTCATGGCACTGGCTTCCTCTGGTGTGCGAGAGACGGTGCCTGAAGCTTCATTTCTCAGCAGGGCCTGCTCAGTTCAGTGGTAATAACATGTTTGCTGTAGGTTGTAAAAATAGAAATGTATGGGTATGGTAATCCATCCCTGAAAGTCCGGCCAGTGTTGCTTAGGGAATGGCTAAACACGCAAGCTAGCGCCCATCACACTTTCTTGCATGTTTTTCATCGTCTTTAGTTGTACCTATGCTGCAAGCTGAGGGCGGCCTAAGCCTGAGAGGCAGTGGCGAGAAGAAATAAATCAAGGGCTTTGTTTAAACAGATTTTTCTGGTAAAGAAATTGTGTCAATTTGGAAATCTTACATCTGCATGAAAGTATTTTTAGCTATCATTGCTACAAGCCCTGCCTTAAGTCTCTGGAGCTAAAACCAGGTCTCAGCAAACAAACCAAAACATAATCCCTCTCTTCCAATGCATTCACCTGGGTGAATCTCCAGCTTTCGGCACACTAGCAGAAACTTGGGACTTTTCTTTCAGGTGTATTTTTTCACACAAGTAAAAGGGAGAGTGCACCCTCAGCAAGTTTGCAGACGGCACCAAGCTGAGTGATGCAGTGGACACGCCTGAGGGACAGGATGCCATCCAGAGGGACCTGGACAAGCTTGAGAAGTGCGTCCATGTGAACCTCATGAAGTTCAACAAGGGCAAGTGCAAGGTCCTGCACCTGGGTCAGAACAACCCCTGGTATCAATACAGGCTGGGGGATGAAGGCATCGAGAGCAGCCCTGCCGAGAAGGACTTGGGGGTGCTGGCGGATGAAAAGCTGGACACGAGCCAGCAATGTGCGCTCACAGCCCAGAAGGCCAACCGTATCCTGGGCTGCATCAAAAGCAGCGTGGCCAGCAGGTCGAGGGAGGGGATTCTGCCCCTCTCCTCTGCTCTAGTGAGACCCCACCTGGAGTACTGCGTCCAGCTCTGGGGTCCCCAGCACAAGAAGGACATGGACCTGCTGGAGCGGGTCCAGAGGAGGGCCACAAAAATGATCAGAGAGCTGGAGCACCTCTCCTCTGAAGACAGGCTGAGAGAGTTGGGCTTGTTCAGCCTGGAGAAGAGAAGGCTCCGGGGAGACCTTATTGCAGCCTTTCAATACTTAAAGGGGGTTTATAAGAAAGGTGGGGACAAACTTTTTAACAGGGCCTGTTGCGATAGGACAAGGGGTAACAGTTTTAAACTAAAAGAGGGGAGATTTAGACTAGACATAAGGAAGAAGTTTTTCACAATGAGGGTGGTGAAACTCTGGAAGAGGTTGCCCAGAGAGGTGGTAGAAGCCCCATCCCTGGAAACATTCCAGGTCAGGCTGGACGGGGCTCTGGGCAACCTGATCTAGTTGAGGATGTCCCTGCCTATTGCAGGGGGTTTGGACTAGATGACCTTTAAAGGTCCCTTCCAACCCAAACCAGTCTATGATTCTATGAAAAAACCATTTACAAAAGCAAAAACATGATGGTGAAAAAAAAGGTTGGTGGGGGTTCAGGCTGATACAGCAGAACTTAAAACAACTTCATTCTTTTAAACACAGGTCTGGGTGTCAAGTCCACATCAAAGAATTAACGTAGTACTTTGCTGGCCAGATTTTTAGATGTTCTCCACATAAATCACTGGAGAAGCCTGTTGGTCATTTTTTCCCTTCCAACAATGGCATAATAAGCAAGGAAAGGGAAAGCTAAGGAATTAAGCTGAACCTTGGTGACACGTGCAGACCCGATCCCAGAAAAAAATATAGTCAGTCTGACAGTATATACCAGGCTGAGCATATATAAGACAGACATATATCAGAATACAATGCTTACTGACAATACCACGGTAACCTTGAACTAGAAATGCAAGTGATGAGTTAGTTTCTGAGGTGATCATGCTGACAGTGCTGAGGAAGAAGCTCCTCAGCTGTTCCCTGGTGTACCTGTGCCTCCCCCTGTGATGGCTTTGGGGGTAGGCGAGGATCTCATCCTGCTCATTGCATGTCCCGCAACATTTCCAGTGGCATCACACAAGTAACAGCAAGTAACCTGGGGACCGCAGTTTGGGCTGGATAACGGCCTTTTGTTCCCAGCCCTGTGGCTGCTGCCTGCTCTTGGCACGGTGGCGCAGCATTGCCTGACGGCTCCGCGCCAGCCCCTGCCCGGCAGCCGCCTGAACAAGAGCTGCTGCAGGCACCAGCATGTCCATGTCACCCCTTCCGAAACACACTCCCCGTGTGCCAGCAACGCTCTGAGCGAACTGTTGTTGCCCCGGTCACAGCCCTCCGTCACCCTGAGCACCCACCATGCTGCTGGGGAGGTTTGCACCCTTTCGTGGGGTGGCAGCTCTTTGTGGGTGCATGCCAGAGCTGCGGTCCCCATGGCCACATGCCTGCGGCAGGTTCATTTCCATGTTTAATATCCCAGCACCACAAGGCTCCTGCATCAAACCCTGACAGTTCTGTGGCCCAGGAGAAGCCAGACGTGCAGCCCCACATTGGGGTCCGTCTGTCCATCTCATGGCTGTCGTCACTGGGCTCTCCCTGGTTTGAAGATAACAGCCAGGACCAAAAAGGGTTTCCAGGACTTTCTCCTCCTGTTTATACTGCCTGAAATAACGCGTTTCTCATAGAAACGTGACATCCCCAGACCTCAGCAGTCAAGAGGCAGAGCTGCAGTTACGCTGGGGACAAAAGGATCAAAAGAAGGAGGAAAACAGAGCAGTTGTGAAAACAGGAGTCCAGAAGGAAGCCAGGGGCACCGGGCGGGCAGCAGCTTGCTCGGGGATCTGCCTGCAGGCACCTGCATCCGCCGCGCTGCGAATGCCTCTCTGCCCGGGGTTGGGTCTGACGGCACTCGGACAGGCAACGGAGGAAACCGTGACTGGCACTTTGGAGCAGGATAATTATAATCTGGGCTCTGCAAGTGTGGGTTAGCTTTCACTGAAATAAACTGCTCGAATCTATGATGAATATCAACATTGTAGGCACAAGGGGCAAGGCAGTAAATTGTAGTAGGATGAAATACCTACATTTAATTATGTCAAATTATATAGAATTTGAGAGAGTTTTTCTGATGCATGCTATTTAAAGTTACGTCTAAGTGCACTTCCTTGCCTGAATAAAGCAGCTTTTGTTGCAAGATGTGGGCTTGCTTTGTAGTTTATGATTTATAGCCTTCACCACATTTTGTCACTTTCTTGTTTCTTGACTGAGATGTTTCTGAACATCTCATTTCAGATAATGGGATGCAGCTAGAGTGTAGTACTATATACAGCCTCTTAAAAATGTATATGAGTGGTGTTTTGTTTTGTTTTGTTTTTTTCTCCAAGATACTCAAGTGTCTTGAGTATGCTCTTCACCAAAGTGCATATATAACACACGCACGCGCAGCCAGTAGTCATTGCTCCATGCGCTTCTACACCAGCTGGATGGGGCCAACCCCACCGATCTCCATCGCCGATAATTTTTGATCAAACCAATCAGGAGTGTATAAATAGCCCCGGGACCGGCCCAGCTGAGCTCACCCTTCGGCTCCGCGTCATTAGCAGCCTCCGGGGTCGAGCGCTGGTTTGGGATGCTGCCTCAGGAGCCGTGTGCCGCACGGCCGGGCTTGGCCCGCTCCCGTCGTGGTGGGGCTGGCAAAGCACAAAGCGAGGAGCCTCCATCTCGGGGCAGAGGGACACCTAACCGTTTCCACTGTGGGCAGAGGAAACGACCGGCTGGTGAAGCCGAAAGGGTTGCCACCCACACAGTTCAATGGCCCTGGGAAGAAAAGAGGGTTTATGTGCAAATGAGAGCCTGAAATCTTTCTGCCCGACGGCCTCGGCGTGCGGGGATGGTGCAGGGAGCGAGCCTACAGCCGCGCGCTGGTAAGGATGCACAGCATGCCAGCAAAGCATTTGAAATTTCATTTAGCCTCGGTAAGCACAGTATTTAGCTGGTGGTGGTGGTGGCCTGGACCTGAACCACTTATTCACATGCAGACACACATGGGAACGTTTCTGATCTGGCGCTCCTGCCAGCACACAGCCCTCAGCACCTTCCCCGAGCCAGAGGGATGCGCTGAGGGGTGGCCGGTCCTGCACAAGCCCTGTCGTTGTCGGGGCCTGGCGAAGGGGCGGCAAGCGCTGATGTTTTCCAGGTGTACAGGACACAGGACAATACAGTGGTGGCTTTATTTATCAGATACAGTGTCAGGTCTCTAAGTTCCCCAGCAATGAATGGGGAGCGTTTGCAGCCATAACTCACCTCGTTGCAAGGGATTGTGGCGAGGCTTGCCTAGCAGATTTCTCAGCATAGCATCAGAGTTAATGAAAGGATTAAAAAGCTTCATAAATAAGTAATAAAAGAACAAAGGCCCCTTTAATTTAACTATTCCCCCTGGTTGAAAAATAAACACATAAATCCAAAGAACCTGCTTAGAAAATGGCCCCATATTTCATACCCAGGTGAAGGATCATAAGGTTTCATCTATGGATGTGAACAGATGTTACCAACACAGCAGAAGGAAATGACTGAAACCCAAGGATTGTTTGTCCTTAAAAATAAAATTAATCATCAAACTCATTGGGAAAAATACTTTGAACTTCAGTCTTAGAGAGACAGATTCATTCAAGAGCAGCCTCACTCATTTCAGTGAGTGTGTATAGATACAGACACACACACAAATATCAGTTTGCTTTTGCGGCTGTGCTCCACCGAAGTCATTTTAACCATACCAGTAATGTGAACATCCTCCTCCCCAAAACAGCAGGCTGAACGCAGGCATTTCCTGCGCCGCCACAAAATGGCTTTGCAAGAGCAGAGATAGCATCAACCTGAGGAGCGTGAGCTGGTGCGGCAACAGCAGAAGCCCAGACAAATTTGCGCCGAGCTTCACTTAACCTGCAGCACTACGGTAGCTAAGGGCTCGGTTAGCGAAGCCGACAGCAAAACTCTCAGCGATTTCGCTGCTCGTAACATGAGATGAATCACAGGTTCTCTACTGAAAGCTAATTAGATAAAATGCCACCTCCCAAAGGCTCCCGCTGTGTGTATGACAACACCCCTATCACAGCCTGAGTGGGTGTTTCAGCCTCTTGATGGTCCTGAGCAGTGAACAGCTGTAGGTCCCCAAAACTGCCTCCACCTGAGGGAGGAGGAACAAGACCGAATGGCGAGGGGTGGGACGGGGTGGCAGCAGGCAGAGCACCACAGGAGGGTAACAGATGCACAGCCCGTGATGGCCAGGCTGGCTCCCTCTCCCGAGGGGCCAGGGCTGGGACTGGCACCGGAGGGGAAGCCCGGGGAAGCTGGGATCACTGGTTGAGGGCGGGCAAGGCTACAACCCCACTATGAAATGCTAGTGCCCACCTTGCGCCTCTTCGCCCTCTCGCTCTCATTGCCCCGCGGCAGCAGCGGCCGCCGCTGTGGCACCCGCCCCACCGCCTCCCCGGCTCAGCCCCGGCCCCTGCCTGTGGGCAGCGAAGTCTCCTCACGCCCAGGGAAGCTGTGGGTTGGTTGTGGCACGGGGCAAAGCCGGGAAGGACAGGACCTAGGGAGAAGGCAAGGGCTTCAGACCGTCTCTGCTCTCCAAGGCAGCTCAACACCCGCTTGCCTTTGCTTCAGCCGCCTCCAACTCAAGCGTAACACCACCAAATGAGGAACAGCTCAATAACCTATACTTTGGTTTTATTACGAGCAAATGAGACAAAAGTCACGTTAAAAGTTTAAAAGTGTTGTAGTCGAAAAAGTAGGTAGGTTGTTGGCAAAAAGGGCGGGGGGGTGACAACTGTTATTCCTTTCCAATGATCTTTTGTTATTGTTACTCTAACCTTGCCCTTAGTCCCTTTTGTTCTCCATGTATTAACATTTGAATGGCAACCTGCTCACACTTTCCTTCCCAAGTTAACTTCTGTTTTGTGAATAAAACACAGGACCAGCGGGTTACAACATGAGATGCCGTGAAGCCATTGGAGCTGCACTCAAACACAGCTGAGCTTTGCTCCTCCACTGCCTCACTGCTCTCTCAGGAGGCATCTCTGAAAATCCCTGAGGCCAAGCCAGTAGGCATCACAGCTTTATCGTCACAGTAGACATGATCTTTCTGATTTTTATGGGATGAATAATTACCAAAACCACTCTAATGTGTGACATCTACCTCTCAAGCATCTTCTGCTTTGACTTGAGGCACTACCCTGCACCAGGGTGGGTGGTAGATGAAAGCCTACAGCACTACGTTGCAGCTGTGGGTCCTGCTGGAGGCACCTTCCCCCCATCTTCTGCACAAACCAGCCCAATATTTTAAACATATCTAGGTCGGCCCCTTCCTGCAAAACCCTGGATTAGCAAATAAAAAGTGTGAGATAGCTGAGGTACCTGAGCACAGGGAAAGCCAAGGTGCTGCACTGCAAATGCATGCAGGCTTGGAGTCATGCAGTGCCTGTCGGGTCCCAGGTTGCCACTGAACAACAACCTCTCTCTAATGTCTCCTCTCTGCAACCGCCACGGAGACCTACTGCCTGGACATGCTGCTCCAGGCCGGCCAGACCCCGTCCTCCGACTCACAGGGGCGAGACGGCTCCTCCATTTGTCTCCGGTCATGGCTCATCTCCTGCCTGTCGGGTACCAAACTGCTCTGACCCAGCTGCCGGAGGGAGGCACCGCTGGGTCTGCGTGCCGGCTGCTGCCCGCGCTGCCATCGCCTGCCCTCGCACAGGTTGCTTCTGCAGCCCCTTGAACGTCGCGGTCCCCACATCGCCCACGCGGTCCCACTGCTGCAGCTCGGGCAGGGGCAGGGTTCATGCCAGCGCTCCTGCCCTCGCCCCAGGCCAAACCAAAGGTACTCAGGATCCTGGCATTGCTCCGCACGCCCACGTTGTCCTCCACCAGTCAGACCCTCGGCAAGGGCTGCCTCAAGGTCCTCGGCACAGCCTAAACAGGCAGGGCAGCAGATGGGAAGGGGGTGTATCAGCTTTACTACCCGTGCGGGTTATGCCAGAGCCCTGGGAAGCCAAGCAAACCGCGTTTGTACGCAGGGGGCTCTCGCTGACCCTCAGGTGTGCAGGTGGAGGCAGCAGCGGGGACTGCTCTCCCTGCCAGCCAGCCGCCGGAGCAGCCCTGCACCTCCACCATCCCCCTTGTCCTCCAGGTTTCCCCCTGGGAAAGGTGGGACGAGCCCAGGTCATGCACGAGCGACCCGAATTCATAGTGGGAGCTAACCAGAGTGGCTTTGCCCGGAGGTGGAACAACTGCGCTCATCTGCGCTGCTTCATCACCCAGGCTAAGGGGGTGCCGGCCAGGGCTGTGGTGGAAAGACTGGAAAGAAACCATCTGCCTGCAGCCCGGGTCGCTCAGCCCAAAACTGCCCGAGACCACACGACACTGGAACTAGCAGCGGCTCAGGCACGACAGAGCTCGCAAACGCTGCAAGAAGAGTGCAACCCCAGCCGTCATAAATTCAGGCAATTTCTGTTTTCAGCAAGTACTCAGCTGCAAGCAAACAGAGTGCAAGTAAACAGGAATGATTTAATTATCATATAAAAGTAATTAATTAGATGCAGGAATCAACAGGGAGTCCTTCTCAAACACTGGTGGCACATTACTGCCAGTTGTAGAATAGTTATCCACAGACCTACATGAGCACGAACAGACACTAGTTTTTACTCTTAATGTAGTACAATTATTTTGGCTTATTTTTTTTTTCCTCCAAGACAGACAAAAATAGGGTTTAAAAATGTAACCAAAGACCATAAAACAATTTCAGAGTAAGTAACATAGACCCAAAGGTGGGAATTATCATATAAAAGTAATTAATTAGATGCAGGAATCAACAGGGAGTCCTTCTCAAACACTGGTGGCACATTACTGCCAGTTGTAGAATAGTTATCCACAGACCTACATGAGCACGAACAGACACTAGTTTTTACTCTTAATGTAGTACAATTATTTTGGCTTATTTTTTTTTTCCTCCAAGACAGACAAAAATAGGGTTTAAAAATGTAACCAAAGACCATAAAACAATTTCAGAGTAAGTAACATAGACCCAAAGGTGGGGTTGATTCAGTGTTGCACTTGTAACATGAAATAGGCTAATGATCAAATTAATCGGTATTGTTCGTCAGGAGGCTTAGCTCTTTCTGTCAGAGGGCTGGGGACAACTAACGCGATATTAAGTACGGGCCATTTCATCTGAAGTTAAGCACCTAATGTCCACATTGGGGCTGTGATCCCATGACAGTCACAGCCGCTGGAGAACTAGATCCTGTTGCCCACACAAGCATCTAGCAACGATGCCCGAGATGACTTAGGGCATGGAAGACAGACCTGAGCTAGCAGGTACGACTGAGGACCGATGGGAGATCTGAACCCTCCTAGACCAGCAGGCGAAGGCCAGGCAGGATACCTTGCAGCATCTCATGTGGCACTACGCACAGACGACCCAGGCAGTCAGCAGAGTCAGTTCAGCCTACAGAATGAGTCAGATTACCCTAAAGGCACTTCGTAGAGAGCTCAACTGCTCTGCTGGGCCGTACACATCTATGTCTTGACACTTAAATTTAGATGGCTTAATCCTGAGCTGAATCCCACACGCAGCTCCTGCAGGAAGCAAGGGGGCTGCAGCTCCCTCATCTCCCATTAACTCACCACTGTTGCTCATGGCTTTGCTGAACTTGAACCAGGTCCTGCCCACACTATCTTCAGGTATTCATCAGAAACCTTGTGAGTTACGGCAACCGACTCCAGCCAGGGGACATTTATAAGGCTGGGGTTTTGCTCTAAATTATTCGCCTCAAGGAACTAACTGCCCAGTTCCCCAGTTCAGCATCAGCCCATCACCCAGGAGACAATCTTTTCTTTCACACGCACAACATGTCCTGTATCCCACCTTATGTACTTACTGGGGATTTGAGCAATTTATTTTGAAAATTGAGGCATGCACCAATCTCAGTGCTAGCATTTCATGCAAGCTCACAGAAAAATAGTCAGACATCAGCTATCCAAGCCCCAGAAAACAAAGGGCTCCATTTAGATGCCTGAACGCAGGCATCTAGCGCCATTTGAGATGCCCTAAGGCACCCAAGATACACACGGGGTTGGCAGATATCACATAGGACCAATGGAAGCAGCAGCTGGAGAGGTGGAGACCACGCAGGATACCCCAGTGTGTCTGAAATGGTACTCGATGCCAAAGCATAAGCAACCGAATTAAGTTCTAAAAGTCTTGTTTATACTGGTCAGATGTACGTCTCCCGTATCTAACAAGCACGCATCTTGCAGAGCAGCTAAGCAGCAAAAGAGCTACAAAAGAACTGCATCCTTATTTCGGGAAATCTGGCAGAGCTTACAGACTGTGTCAGCTTATTTTGTTACGAACATATAATGCTCACTGAACCCCATGAGCTGCTGTGATAACCATCTCTGCCAGCTTGCTGAATGGATTCCTTTCAGTTGCTGCCTCTGAAGTTATGTGGCTACAACGGAGCTTCTGCAATATACACCGGTGCATCGGGCACATCGTTTTTTAGCTACGGGAGCAAGAGAGCTGTCTGAAAAGATCCGTGAGCTCAGAACTGATTATCAGAGTGTAGGAGCAGAAGGTCATTGGGTCAAGGCTCCTGGCTACTGCGGTGAGAACGTACTACTGGCTAATCCTCTTATAAACATGTGCACTTCCACGGGGGAGAATACCTCTGATGATTTAAATCCAGTTTTTATTAATTGGTGCACTGTTTATTACGCCGAGGTTGTTATGGCACTACAGTCTTAACAGAGCTAGATGACAGAAGAAGAGTATACAAGTCTTTCACCTGCAGTGAATAAATCTGGGATCCCATGAAGGCTGTGTACATCTTTCTTGAATTCCAACCTCAGGATCCAGCATTAAACTATGTACCATAAGTATTTCCAGCAATTAGTGTTAAATGAGCATGACTAGATAGATCGCTAATTTTCTGGACTATCAGCAAGGAGTACTGACACCATTTTTGCTTTAGAAGGAGTTACGTAGAGTGAAACAATCACTGCCCAGGTTAAATCTAAGAATATTCCTCCACACATTTTTTGTCTAATCTAATTAATCTAATTAAGAGACCTAAGTGGTTAAAACCCAGAAAATATGACTTGGGTTTGGATTTTATTATTAAGGAGTTTAATGAGAAACAGTTATTTGTATGTAAGAGCATACACCTTCCTGTCCAATTTAGAACTATATGTCATTTTTCCATAACAGGCACTTTAAACAGCCGCCATCCTTCAGCACAGGTTACGTGAGTGGATACTGCCATCTAGGCAGGCTTTTGGGAGCAACACCTATTTTAGATTAATTGTCTTTGCCAGGGAAAAATATTCTATTATCCAAAACGGAGGAGAAAAGAACATTTTTTTTTATACTATCAAAAAATGACACATCACCACTCACTGAAAATACAAAACCTGCCCCTCAACCAGACTGTAGTAGTCCACATTAAGAGCAAATATTTTCTACATGTTTATTAAGAAATATATTATTCTGTATTTCCATACAAGCAACTTGAACTTAAGCTCTGCACTAAATTAGAAACTGCTTTTATCTATGAAAACCGCAAATACAAAGTGTATAGTATTGAGGCTATTAATTACCAAAGCACATTTTACTATGGCAGTACTGTAATTGTATCTATTTTATATGCTTTGAAATATAGGAACAGTACATTTTTAAAAGACAGTTACTAAAATATCTATTGATTTGCTACAAAGAGAGAAATCATTTTTAAAACCATTTTTCTTCATAAAACCAAAATAGTTTCCATCTAGCACAAATATTATAAAATACACAATGCATCTATCTTATTTAAAACAATAAACAAAATCTATACACGGCATTTACAGGAGACTTACAGACAGGAGACTTGACTAATAATGTCATTTTGATTAGAAACATTAACAAATAGCTTCATTATCAGTTGTGGGATTCTGTAGAGAATGTATGAGCTACGAACGCGGACTCTTACACAAAATGGTAGTAGGACCTGAAAAGATTATCATTTAGCACCTTCCATCTGTACGAGTCCTTTGAACGCGGCTTTTTGAATTGAATTGTGCTGGAGGGCAAGCATCGCCCCACGTTACAAACAACGAACCACGCTACAAGGATTGCTCCCGAGGTTTGGGAGAGCGAGACGAGAGATGCCTAAGAGCACTTCGAGGTGCGGGCACGTGCCCGGCGGCACCCATAATCAAGGCTGTTGTCCCAAAGGCCAGATTTCCCTTGGATTTCAGTGGATCTGCTCGATGAACAACCTCCCAGATCATGAGAATGGGTGTCGGAGGAGCATAGGGGGGGAATATCCACTGACATTCAGAGTGAAGTTATCCTCCTGAGCTTCCTCCCTGGCGTCTTTCAGCCATCAGCTTGAGGACCGCTCTCAGTAGGTTTGTGTACAAAGGTATTCTTCTTTCTCCCTGAAAGATCCCCCTGAATAATGATGGAAATGTGGTTATCTATCTGGCTACTGGCATACATCTCCCCCCACCCCCCCCTTCCCCCATATAACAGGAAGCAACAGAGAGCAAAGCGACCAAAAAGACTAGGAGCTGCTGAATTCACACATAATTTAGTCGGTGGAAAAATGAGCAGAGCTGGTACCAAAGGAATTGAGTAATAAGCTTTGAAACTACTGTGCTGGAAGAAGATCTGCTGCCCTTTGAGCAGTCCTGGAATGCAGGACAAGAGAGGATGATTTTCACAACATCTTTGCTGTGTCTTTGGCTTGTCATATGGAAAAGAAGGGCATTATTAAAAATCAAGCAAATCTCCACTGAGCTCAGAAGCTCTCAGTCTGAAAGGCTGGACTCTTTTTTGCACTTAGGGATGTCCAGTGCCCTTTATATTAGCACAGGAAAAATAAACATTCAGTTTTCATTTTATAGTAGAGTCTTTTTGGTAATTTTGTATTTCTATGTCCTCACCAACAGAAAATGGTATGTGCGCTGCCTCTTCTCCCACCGCTGGCATGAATATGTCAGGGTACAGTTACCTTTTCTCGACAAATTGGCACTTTTTGCACAACTGCTTAGCAGCAGACAGATTCCATCTCTAGAGGAAAATTAATGAAACAAAGATATTGCAGCAAAGATGTACCGATGTAGCTTCTCACCTATAGCAACAAAGCAAAAAAATCTCTCCTCCCTTCTCAAGAAAAATGGAGTTTTCATTTCACTTGCAGAAAGGAAAATCAGTATTTGGGACTATTTTCCATGAAGCCACTCAACTGAAAAACAGCTAAGGACACTGGTTTAAGGAGGTCTCCTTCAGACCAGACACACAAGCTGGTCTGGCTGTCTAAGGTTTATTTTGTTGAAAATACAGTCACATTCAAATAACTTCTTTGGGTTTTCCCAAAACAATAACAAAACCAAGAGACAACATGTGCATAATATGTTTTATTGAATAAAATCCTGCTTCTAATATTTACACAGTGAAGTTTAGAGATGTAACCTAGTGAAGCATGGCAATAACGTTCATACGACATCTGGAATATCTTTAAATACATCTGAAACTACTTATTATAGCAATCACCTGCCCATCACTGATTTCTTAATTAAGGAAGATTTGAAGTTTCTGAAGAACAGCCAAGATGAATATTAAGGATAGTTGAGTTCAGAGAAAACAGTCTGCTCTGTGAATTCCAAACCCAAAAGATCTGAATAAAGTGTCAAGAGTTTTGAAGGCAGCTTCTGTATTTCCCTGTTGTTCTTCTCATCTCTGCAGAAGAAGATGACAAAATAAATTACAAATCTTAAGGCTGAAAGTAATATCCATAACTTAAACACACAGTGCCCTCAATGGTAATCTTACTTTTAAAATTTATAATGTCATCTTAAACTCAAGGTGCGTGAACTATAACAAAATACTTACTTATTATGTATTAAAAACTACATTAAATTTTTAAAGCTGCCAAGGTAGACACGCAGAAATTAGAAAAGCTGCAACTGATATCTAGTGTCAAGACAACACTAATTACCACCATTTACGCAAAAACTTTATGATGAAGTGTCTTCCATCCCATTCTAGTATGTTAAGCAAAGTGTGGTGGTGGTGGTTTTTTAAAGCTCTACTAGATATACTATCAATCTACTATTACAGTGAAGAGGGGTCTTGTAAAAAAAAACTATAGTCAATACCTTTCCTATTTATAGGGGTTTTTTAAAGATAATTTCATTATTCCTGCTCTTGCATGAATTCTCAGGAGGGTTTGAATGCAAGTATAGTCCTGCAACAGCCATACTAACAGACTAACTCATAGCACTAGTAGACTCTTATCTTTTATTTGGACTACTCACTGGTTGTGAATAAGACATGATTCACTGGCCATTTGCATGATTTTTGCCATCCAGCAGGAAAACATTATAAACCAGGAATGTTGCATCCTACTCAAGCCTCTGGAGGTTGTTTATTCTAGTGGGTTACAGACAGCGCATTATAAAAGGCAGGCAGTCTAGCCTGCCACATTCGGGATTCCGTGTCGAAAAAAAACCGGTTGTCAGTCTCAGGTTAAAAAGAAATGATCTTGCACAGTCTCTCATATTTTATTTACCGAACAGGGAGAGGAATTACATTTTTCCCGTGCCTCAAGTTAACCTGTATGAAGCCCTGCCTAACAACCAGGAGTGCAAAGACCGGACAATTACTAACCAAAGTATCTACCAGGTCCCTTCCCGTTTCCCAGCACAACTTACTGGTTGAGAAAGGGAAAGCATTGCTGTCCTTTGCAAGCCTTTCCCAACTGGAGCACTGGTTCTGAGCAAACTATATTGGATGTTGAAATACAACTTCAAATGCATGCTTGGAAAGAAAAATAAATTTAAATCAACGCCCCATCATCCCCTAACGTCACCTAACCTTTAAGCGCCAAGATTAAACTTTCCATAGAATAGTTCCATAATGAAGTTCAGTGTGATAACTTTGTATTTTTAGAGACTAAATTTGTGAGAATAAAGGTGTCTCCACATACGCACACACATTCTCACAGAGGTAAACTGTCACCTGGCAGGGAGAGCTTTAAAATTCAGAATTTGACAAGAAAATAGAATATGCAAATGTGGTAGAAAAAGCTGCAAAAGGTAACAGAAAAGCACTTGGCTATTTGCCATTTCTATGCTACAGCCACCCCTCAATAATGCATTTGTGTATCACAAGAGTATATTATACAAAAATTGTGGCTGTTTTCTTCTTTCTTCTGTTTCTTCTTTTATCCCCCCCACCCCCCCCAATGAACAGCCAGACACCGTTCCATCTATCCAGGAAATGTATATCCATCCTAATCTCACTGCTTCTTTTCTCTTTATCTTTTTTTCAACTACAAAGAGTTATCTGGAACACAGCTGCCTACCTGGAAGCTATTTCTCTTATAGCTAACATAGCTGTAAATTTTAATAACTAAGAAGCTGCTGAAAGACACAGATTTTGCTCTTGCCTGTCTCATTGGTGCGGTATACAGTATGCATTGTCAAACGCTGTCTTTGAGCGGGAAAATCACCTGTACTGTCAACCTCAAGATAAGGAACGATGCATGTGTGAGACACTGTCAACACAGGTTGAATAAAGCCAAATGTACATTGAGATAATAAGGCTAAGTTTAGAAATGATTGACTGTAGCATCCAGCTTGAGACCCTGCATTAGCCTCAGACACAAAGTAGTGAGTTAATTCAGGTGCCTGAGAGGAACCTTTCTGGGTATGAGGTACATTCGTACACACAGCCAAACATACTTCAGGGAGGGTTTTGTTTGGTTGTTTTTTAAAGAAGATGTAGATGTATTCTTTGTTAAGTGAGAAGTACTTACTTGTGTGAATAAGGACAGAAAGATTTTGACATATCAAGAACTTAAAGAAACGCATACTGTAACTGGTAAAAATAAGTTGAGTTAGCATCCCCATGCTTTAATATAGAACCTGTTTCCAGGTCTGAAGAGGATTTTCAAATAGTGGTAGACCACATAATATTATACAACTTGGTGTTATCCAGTAACAAGGGGAGGGAATCATATCGCTGCAGACTTCATGAAATTAAGTTGCAGGTAGTTTCTCACTCAAACTACAGAGATTTCAGGCCATGTTAGACAGGACAATCTAATATATACCATTGATATATTTGACAATTACCACTTGTTTTTTTTCCCCACAGCCTGCCTGAAAGCAATAGATGAAGCAATTCTGGTAAGTTGTCAATTAAGAGGGGAAAAGAAGAAGGTAGCTAGCCATGCCACCAGGTTGTATCTAACAGAAATGACTTGAAACATAAGCCAAGCAACAACGCAGCCAGCTTGGCCATTTCTGTAACTCAAAAGCCAACCCTACATCCCTCTTCACCACGGGGAACTGCGAGCTCCTCCGTCTTTCCAGCAGTAGGACAAGAAGGGCCCCAAGCTTTTCTAACATCCAGCAGACTATGGCTGTGTTCAAATCCAGACAAACTGTAACACCATTTCTTAGAACAGATATCCCTGTCTCCCTGCACGTGAGGTGGTTTGGAACACATTAACCTCATCAGCCACGACCCACGGCAAGTAACGTCACTAATAAGTGTTACACTGAGTACAAAAAGAAGCAAATGTAAAGCAATCCTTCCATTTCTCAGAAACATAAGCATGCTACCTTATATGTAAACTCTGGGGAGTAGATGGCAGGATAGAGATCTACTACAACTGCCGTGTTAAGCAAATAAGACCAATTACCTACTATAGTACACAGAAAAATAAGGGAATACTCCACCAAAATGTGCCTTACACCAAGGCAACATCAAGGTTCTCTCTTAGAAAAACATTTGAGCAGCTCATTCTGTAACGCTAATATCTAGTCACACCAACCAAAAGACGTGGTGTTATGGGCCCCACCATCCAGATGTTTCCTTAGACAAATCAGAAAGCAGAGTTTTCTGTGTCTTTACTCTGTTTTCCAGACAGCCCCTAATAAACCTGCTCCTTGATCTGCTAAATCCATGTTTTTAGCTGGCCAACAACCTCCTTTGATATTTGTGTGTGGTGCAGCCCACAGGAGAAATGTAAATATGAATGCAGATGACTTTTCCCCATTTTAGTCCATATTACCTTCACAGAAAGGCTTAGTGTGGACTTCCAGTGTGGAAACTGGATTGTGTGCAAATTCAAGGCAATCTCAGAACTCACTTTTTTTGGCTCATACCTCCCTCACTTTACCATCCTTTGGAGGAATGGGGGTTAACCTAAGTCTCTGAACCACCAAATGTCCTCGGTTTGTCTCCCTTTCCTTACACAGAGGTAACAATATTTGGTCCTTCGGATTCCTTTGGAAAGGAACAGATTAGAGGCTACCTAGCATGGCCCAGTAACTCGTTTCAAAAAGCAGATACAACCCATTCTCTTTAGAAAAGCTTCACTGACTTTATTACAGAGGCACCAAACAAAAAATAAAATAAGTCTTTAATAAGTTTACTTCAACTCAGATAAAAGGCAAGGACAACTGTCATGAAAAAGAGAGCATTCACCACATACTCTACAAAAAAGATCACAACATTTGTCCATTTTAATCCTAAGGACATGCTCTGGTGTGTCAATAACAGGTGATTTGGGAGAAATACTGTAAGTAGAACTACATTATTTTTCGGAGACACTGCCCCCCTGGTAGCGTTCCCATTTCACATACAGACACTCCAGTATCAGCTATGGAGGGAAACAAAGAGAGTGAAATGCAAAAAGTCATCCTGTAAGTAAGTATGCATATAAAGGACATTAACATTAAGGTATTGAAAACCTTCTATCCCTGGCCCTAAATTTAATTCACAGTTTAACGTACAGGTAAAATGGACACAAGAGGGCGCCCCTAATATAGGGCCCACCTTGGGCATCCCGTATTTGGTATCAACAGCCAAAAACCCCCTGATTGCCTATTACAGGATCTCCTTACTCCAAAGGTAAACAGGCCCGTTGCTTTCTTCTTTTCTTTTCAGTTCAGATGTACAAGACTCATCAAGACTCAATCTCAAAAACTGGGCTACTTGATTCACTTAATTAAAGGAAGTAGAGAATACAATGCGTTGACACATTTCTTAACTATTAAATTTTGGTCATTAAACACCAGAAGTTCTCCCACAGCAACGCACAATACTAAGTCCCAGTTGGCCACTGCACAGTCTAATATTCCTTAGTATTATATTACAATGAAAGAAAGACAAAAGATGTTACAGACTGTGATTAATAGACATGTAATAGAAATATATATTACTTCACAGACTTGGTGCCTGAAGGGCTCTGCAAACGGAAATCTTCAAGCATGACCAAATTACATAAAAGATTATAAAGAAAAAATATTTTTAGAACAAATATTAAATATAAGCCTTACAACTGTATTTGAGCAGAACTTAAGATACTACAGATACTTCATGTATTTTCAATGCTCTGTGTATGTTTGCAACACAGTGCCTGTATTTGGTGTAAATTGGGCCTTATTAGTACCTCACAGGATTACAGGCCACCCTGAGGAGTGAAAAATTACAATATTTAATGCTATGGTTTGCCTATGAAATAATTGTAAGTCTTCTAATATAGGTGAAAATATATTCTGTTCATTACTATCCCTTTCACCTTTCACTTTACGTTCCTTTCACTTCTCAGGATACAAGACATTTAATTTTCAGATTGATCAAGCAAGGTAATTAATTTTACACACTGACTTCAATGGCACTACTTGAAAATATTCAGATGCCTTTAAGACTGAAGGCCCAAAGCCATAAGTGGTAATTCTTGTTATAAATAAATACCTAAATAAAAGAGTAGTACTTTAGCCCCAAACCTTGCAATCACTCAGTCAGAATCCTTACAGGCAAACTGTCAGTATAAGACATTATTTCTCACCTGTACTACTGCTCAGTAGTTAATCATTTTTCGAAGAGCATCATAGCATTTCCATTTGTCTGGGATGTAGAAAGGCTCAAAGATGTGAGGGAAAGGAGTGTCATAGCCACATACTCTTGAAATAGGAGCTTCTAAATTCAAAAAGCATTCCTCCTATTAACAGAAATACAGAATAAATGTTAGTGAGGCCATTATTTTCAGGAGTCTTGCATCACAAATTGAGGTCGAATGAACTTTGCCAGACTGACAGTCCTGGAAACTCAAACCTTCTATTTATATCACAGCATAAGTAGTCCAGACCAGAACAGTGCTTCCTTTTGCCCAAAGGTCCATATTAAAATAACAACTTGTATTAATGTTATTTTCATTTTCTACATGTGTGCTGCATTAAATCATAGGCAGGTTATATTTAGTACATCTGCTATACATCCAGACAAGTGCTGCCAAGAAACAAATATTTTAGGAACAAAGGAGTAAGAGTTTCTTTCCTGTGCCACTTTTAAACATATAGAAAAATTACATCATCTAAGAGTGTATATTATTTGTTGGATACATGAACATTTTATTCAAACTTTGAAACCTTAGATTATTAGGACTCTGTCTGAGAAGCATTAAGCAGTTATGGAAATTATGAATTAGAACTCAAGCAAATTTGCATATCTCAAACCCTTGAGGCAAATCCATGCTCTACACAAAACCCCACAATTTGTGTTCAGAGATCAGATTGGCAATGACTGTGAGAGTTTCATTACTCGGCCTAGTAGGGCACAAAATATTACAAATACACCATATTAATCTGAAAGTAACCTGTGGAAATACATGTAACATTACCAGCTTCAATAACCAAATAAATAGTGTGGTTTCAATCTTCCCACTCTCAAATACCAGAGTGATGGCATGGACCATGAAAACCTGCAAGAAGTAGATGCAGAAATAACTTTGCCAGATCAAACTGATGTTGTTGCTAATTATCAGCTCCCTGTCTCCTCATATCTTTAGCATATGTATTTGCTTTCCAGAGCAGACAAATGAAGAGACAAAACATGTCTCCTCCCGGCCTCTCCTTTATGGACTGCAGCAACTGAGACATCCTGGCCAACTTCCCCTGTACTTGGCTCAGCAAAATGGAAGGTGAAGCATTATCTACCAGTCCTTTTCCACCAGGCCCACAAGGAAAACAGGCAAAGAACTATGCTTTTCTGCAGCAAAGTGCTAAGTATTTTCTCAGACCGATGAACTGTTTTGAATGCACGTTGCCTTGCAGTCCATGGCAGCCTAACTCTAACTTACTGCGCTTTCTATACATCACAATATTTGGCAGCATAGAAGGTACTCATAACACACTGAGATTAGAACCTTTTGCTCCAGCTACCACTTCCATGCACTGTGAAGTGGTATATTTCTGGAAGATAAATGGAAGTAAAAAGTCCAAGAGGTTGCGTGGTTGCATACAGTGTCATTACATTGAATAGTGAAATAATTCACCTAGAAAACTTCAGACCTTGAATAGGTCGGAGGTAAAAATATATGCAAACAATATAAAGATTTTTTGAGCTCCATTTTCAGGCACTCCTTTGCTTTTCTTTGTAAAGTGAAAGATTCACATTAGTACAAAATGCTGGGAAGTAGAGTGTATTAAATCCTTTACCTGTCCATGAGGTAGATCATGATGCCCTACCCCAACCTGCTGGCAAGGACATCTTTGATACTAATCAGTCCTTGATTCCCATGTTGTGACTGCCCAATAAGACAAAGCAATAGCTTCCGGACCATCCCAAATTTGACCGCCCAGACCACTTGTGGAATTGCATTACACCAAAACATACAAGTATATTCTAGACCCACAGCCTTCCAGTCCTGCATGGCTGTTTCAGAGTACCCGACACAGGACCACTACCTAGGAGAGACCTTTGGTTTATAGCATAACCAGCTCTGTGATAACAGCTCATCCCAAATGAAGCTTGGAGAGAAAGTTCATTAATTTCACTGCAAATATTTACTGTAACATTCCCCTTACACTGGGCATCCGTGCAGAGAGCAGCATTGCACCTTCAGCAGCCCAAGCAGCAGAGAAATGTTAGCCATGACTGGCAGGCGAGGTGCTATACTCCCCTGAATAAGCCCCCAGGCTTGGCTGTAAATGTAAATCTCAGCTGGTAAACCCAAGCCATATAGAATAGTTGCAAGCATGCATATTTATTAATGCTATTGCTATTGTATTTAATTCAGAATAAAAATCAAGTCATAAGACTTTCCAAAACTCCACTTTTTTTTTTTTCCTCAGGGAGAACCGAAAACGGCTGTTACAAGCACCCCTTCTGTGGTTTTAAAACTCAGCGATTGCTTTCAGTTTGAACATACCCCAATTGCTTTGAAACTTGTACAGCTTCCAGAGTCATGTGGATTCCCTTGCCTCAGTGAGGAAGTCAGAGCGTGAAGCTGGGATGAACAGCGTTGTGTTGTCAGACACCATCCAAGAATGACAACCCAATAAAGGTGGAAGAACTCTTAAGTCTAAGCTACTCTCTGTGTGTATGTGTACAAACATAACTCTCTTACTATTACTTTTCTGGAGGTAAGGGTATGTGTTTGCAGATTTTTAACTAAGTTAGTGCACTGTATGAGTAAAATACTTCAGAGGCAGAAAAACTAGACCCAAGTCACCAGTCAAATCCATGAGGGAAACTCTCTACTTACACATTATCTGACTGAAGTCAACACAGTTTCACAAAGATTCACACCCAAGTGGCTCTGACTGTAATAGTGTCATGGATTTCACATAGTAATAGTTTATCACGGAAAAAGTAATTTTCCGAGCAAACTGATAAAATTTGTATAACAATACACTAAATAAACTGCTTACAGTTTTAAGAGTACTATCATAGAATCATAGAATGGTTTGGGTTGGAAGGGACCGCCAAAGATCATCTAAGTCTACCCTCCCATTGTAAGATCATCTTACAATGTATTTTTTACCTTACCGGCCATACCTAAAGTCATATGTAAATCCTATACACATGTACATGTTATTATGCAGAGGATTGTTAGATTGTTGATGCATACGTTTTACAGATGCAGGTTTGGGTCAGGTGATGTGTTGGTTATGGAACTTACTGGAGTAAGTCTCTCAATGTCAATGACCACAGTAACAAAAGAAATGCTGCAGACCTAGCAAAATGAAGATGATTCAGTTGACATCATTTAACCTACAGATTTACTGACAGTATTTGCAAGAATATTTATAAGCGCAAATTTCAAAGAATAAAAACTTTAAAGTTTTTTGTTTTAATAGAGTGGAAATAAAACCATAATCCAGAAGGTGGCGTACAAAGTTATCATCAGAATAAGGTATTCGAAAACAATCAAGAAAATGCACTTATACTTTACAGTGTAGAAGTATGGTAAAGAGACAAGAGTCTTGATCTTGCTAAGAGCTTGGCAAACACTTGACCTTGGCATCACGGTTCTCATTCGAAACATAATAAAGCTAATGTTTTTATGACTTTCACCATACTTACAGTAGGATAGCTAGATTTACTCACAGAATCACATTGATACTCCTGCCACATGCTAAGTATTTGATCCTCAAAAATAAAAAATTCACAAATCCACACATTTTACACAGAAGCAGTCATAGAAAACAAGCTTAAGGAAATATCTTAATGAGATGATCTGAGGGAAACAGTGTCTTTTTTTTTTACAAACATGTAAGGTGGTTTGATAGAAGATACTACTACTTTACCAGCCATGCTTTGGACACATCTAGTCATGCAGCAACTCTTTTGTAGGACTGAGGTCTTTGCTTATAACGATCTATAATTAGGTTTGGAGGCAGTTTTATTCAAAATTCAACTAATAAAGTTTATCAATTCATGAGGTTTTGATTTCTCTCTGGAATTAGTTCTAATTTATGGGACAATATATTCAGTAGTGTCCTTTAAATCCAAATCAAACCAAACTTCTTCACAAAGTTACAGAATATGAAACTGCCTGCTTGATGGCACTAACTTAATCTGAGCAAATGAGATTACATTCTTCATTAGATGGCATTACACTTTGAAAAATCATAGTGTTAGCAAGATTTATATCCTAACATAAAAAAATTATATAGTCTATGGACGTATTTCTAAGTCATCTTCCCTTTTGAGCTTGAAGAGCGCTTAACTCAAGTGATCAGCCCGTCAAACAGCCTATCTTACACAGATTCTTGTTCACACTTCTTGCTAAAAGTTAGACTGTAGGAGAAACAAGAGTCCACCTCATTCCTAATATGATACTGCCACATCTGCTGTACATATTGCTGTGCCAGATTTTTTGCACCTGTGTAGCCACATCGTAGAGAAACACGACTGAGAATATTAAATACGCAACGTCCAGCTCTTTTTAAGAGTAATTAGCAGACCTCCATTGTACAAGCCTGTCAGAACAGGTGTACAGCAGTATTTAAAAGAGTGATAGCAGATCAAAACTTTAAATTAAGTGGATTTACTCCATACTACTTGGGCATGTAAAGGCTGGTATTGGCCCAAAGCGCTCTTGCACAATAGGGGAATGCAAGCTTACAGCCTTCAATAACTCCCTGCACATTTCAGAGAGACTGTTTAAACAATCTGACATCTTTCAAGGAAAGACCTTAGGAAAAAACTTAAAAATTAAATGGTTTTGGAAGTAAAGTGGTAGGCATGGGATTTCTGATTTAGTGTAAAATGTTTTACATTCAGTTTTGAAAATCAGTATGAAAAAGTCATACTTATAGTAGAATATCCACTAACTTCCAAAATTCAACTGAAGTAAAAAATAAGTTTTGTTAGGAAAAAAACGCTTATAAGGGAACAGATATAGTTATTAGTCTAATATGTCCAAATTGTCTTAATTTAAAAAAATTCAGACAAAACATTAAATCGCTGTTCTTCCTGCTTCCTAACTGCAGAGGTCAAATTCTGGCCTCAGTTATTCAACATGACCTTTGCCAATTACCTTCATTTGCCTGAATTTCACTCAAAGCCTCCTGGAAAATACATTATTATATTCTATAAAGGTATTTTAATTGGTCACATTATTTAATCTCAACATTTGATGGTTAATATACATTTAGGAAGACTTTTCAAAACAACTCAAGAGCACAGGTCCCGCTAAAAATCTGTTCTTGAAATTCATAGCAATCAATCAAACGTATCACACACACCACTCCAAAACAATCTTATGCCTTGAGCTTTAGAATAGATGCTAAAACCAAGGACTTGGTAGATGTTGCATGATCGCATTCGAAATGCATCCTCTAGTACTGGCTACACTCCCTCTATTTCCCCAAATTATAATATTCTAGTACGCTAATATGGAAAACTTTATCCAAGTTTATTTCAGCTTTATTTAAGTGTATATTTTACTCTTACAGAGATTCAGGTACTCATTACTAAATCAGGGTTCTGAGTGTAAAACTCTTAAAAACATGTACAACTGAGAATCGCAGGCATTTCTAGAGATACACAATTGTACCAAAAGGATAAAATAAGAAAACAAGTCCATTATTGGGCATTACTGAAAGAAAACATTACTCATCCTTCTGCAACGTATAGAAAAATAAAGCAATCTGGTCCGCAGTTTAGGGGAAGTGCTTTTAGGCATCTGGCCAACAAGAAAATAGTTAGAGAGTTTATTGCTCCAGACTTTCCTTCCTCTGAAGGGAATCTCTATCGTTCTATAGTCACAGTAAACAAACCTCCATATGCAAACACTTTGGTATGTATCAGTAAATGAGACTATTTAATGTGTAGCTAGCAAGGCAGACAATTCCGAACTGATACTTTTCCCCTTAATTATCCTATTTTGGTTTTATTCTCTTTGCTTCCATATCTTTTGGATCTATTTCATTTTCCTCCTCTGACTGACATGCATTAAAATCAGTAAAAAGGAACTATTTTTTTATTTTTAAATTCTACTACTCTGGAGAATACTCCCTAAGGTGAGAAAACTTTCTTTAAAAATCAACTATTTCTGCAACATTTTATGTCCCAGGGGTCTCTCTCATGCTATTCTTATTTTGCAATGCTACAGGTACTCAAAAAAATTAAGAGCTACAAGAATATCACATGACTACAGAGTTGCTATGCGAGAACACTGATTTTACAGCTCCTTTTTTCAGGACAGGAATTTACTTTCTGTAGGATGACGAACAAAAAGTTGATTTTAAATACTAATACGAATAGGCAGTGTTTGATAGAAATTTTAATATTTCTTTTGGTATTATAGCTATTATAATAAAAAGAACACTAACCATAAGGTTAAGGTCCATTACACAAGGCAAAGTGTAGGAACACTTTTCATGCAAGACTACTTATTTTTCTGCTGACAATAACTACAAAATTTAGACCCAGGAACTCAGTGACTAGTTGCAAAGGTTTAATTCAGTTGTGGTTTCTGTCAATTAGAACTCTCAATTTTGCCATCTGATCTATAGATTTTAAATTTAAAACCCCACATATATATTCGAAGAACTTTTCAGAGAGAAAACTCTTATCACATTAGAGTTTCACTTTCCGTTCTGATATTTTTATTCTGATTTTTTTATGCTGTTGTCATAACCTAAAGTGTGGAGCTCAAAAAGTTAAGAAAACTTACTCTATATCACTCTGTAGATGATTGTTGCATTTATATTATCTATTACTTCCCCATATGGATTTTCAACTGTAAATTACCTACTATTGTAAGAATTCGATGAATTCTACTATAAATTAATAATGAGCACAATGATCTCATTTACAACAAAAACTATTTTTTAAGTCAAAGCTTAGACAAAGATTTTCAAAAGAAGCGTTCCAAAGAGGTACTCGATCAAACCCCAGTTTATAAAAGGTAGATTTCATGGAATAAAGCTGACACTAAATACAGATTAAAGGTCTTTTTCTTTGGTTTCTGCTTAAAAAAAAAAAAGTCTAATTTGAACAGTTTGCTTTCAATAACAGAAAAGTCAAGCATCTGCAGTTTTCATATGTCTCACAATTGTAGTACAGCACTTTCCTTGACAGCTGCAAGCACCAAATGCTACAAATTTTAAACATAATTTGCTTTGACAACATATATATGTTACACTCTTGTGAACGGTCACTTCTAGGAGCTACATAAGTACTATATACTCATAGATATTTTCAAGTTGAGATAGACATATATATCTTTATCTCTCTCTCTCTCTCTCTTTTTTTAGAGGGAACATTTTTTTCCAACAGCTTAGCCATTTTCGTCTTAAAATACTTTTATAATTCTCTTCCTGACAGTAACAATAGTGATACAATTTTTCCTCAGACAACTCTGCAGTTATATGTTGTAAATGTTTAACTTCTATCAGAGTTTTCTCCTTTTTGAGATCACTTTAAAACAATCCTTTATAACTTAGCACAGCTTGTAATGATTCATTTTATTTGCTACCAATTCTTTGAATTTATATAATTACTATCTTGTCAAATAGGGAGAAATAGTTCACTGCTAAAATTATTTGTCTTATGATTGCCAAATAGATAATATTTTTACTGACAAAATACATCACTAATCAAAAAATAAAGAAGCACTTAGGAGGAGGAAAGTCTGTTCTGTGTAATTCATTGGCTTGTTACCATTAAAAAGCAATTAATGGTAAATATTATCTTTACCGAACTGAATCACATAAAGCAGTATTTATAGATGAAGTAAAATTTACTATATGAAAGATAAAGTATTGTAACATAAAGTGAACAAAATTATTTCCAATTCACATCCCTCTTAAATCCATCATGCTAAAATAAGAATTTACTTCAGCTATTTTTAATCATGAGCATTGAATCTCTTAGCAGTGAATATATTTCTGATCGCAGCACTTTTAGAATCCAGACATACACAACATAATGCAACATTTTAAGAGTAATACTTAATCCTGTTTTAATACTTTAATACTTAAACCTTTTTTAAATTATCTATGAGATGTTGCATTATGATACTCATCCCAAATAAAAAAAAAAGTTTGATATACGAATTCTCTGTACTAATACCTTTACTAGAAAAGAAAGGGAGTGCATGTATGCTTCAAACGTTGTCTTTATCAAAAGAAACACATAGGATTGGGTGGGGAGGAGGGTGACAGTTAATATTAATTCCTTCTATACGACACGCACACACTTTTAGAAAACATATTTCTACTATATACCATATACCTAAAAGGTTTCCCAATAAATGTTCAAGGAATTTGAACAGAAAGATGTTTAAACTGCAAGCAACATAAAATGAAAATAACACAAGCGGAAGTAACCCAGACTTGTAAGAATACAAACACTCCTATGTACTAAAGAAAGTATTTTCCAAGCTGCTCTCTGCAGGCAGGACAGAACTTTTGGTGCTATGGCCACAGCTGCAATCCTATAAGATGATGTTAGGTCACTATAGCAAGTATAGGTGGCTATGCACCAGCAGCAGCCTTGCAACCCAACGCTGTTAATACGGGCACTTTTTCTGTTATGTGGAAGTAAAGAATCCACAAGTTGATTGAAATATTAAATGAATGTTTTCTGAAAAATCAGTATCTAGAGCATCCCCCATGTTATTTTTCTGTAATCCTGGATAGTCTGTTGACTTTCATTGCAGATACGTATTTGCACGTGTTGCTCCTGGCACATCATTAGCTGATGGAAGTAATGACACTGAAAGGATGTTTTAATTCAAGTCACTGAAAAACGTTTATGTTGCATATTTTTCCAGACCGCTTGCAATTTCTTTATATTAAAAAATAACCAATTTACTCTGTTAAGCTCATTACTTCCATTTCACAGAAAGGAATGTGCATAATTAGACAAGTAAAACAAATGAGGATAATGTTGTCTTCATTGTCACTTGTACCTCTGGGAGTTGTAAACACTCTGAAAGAGGATTGGATCAGAAATTCAGGACAGACACCTCGCTATGAGCTGGATTTCGTTTTTAAAATCCACATGCATTATTTTTGGGGAGTCATACCTTTTGTACTTCACTTACATTGCAATGAACTGCTTACAGGCAGAATCCCATTACTGCTTATGAAATATATACGGTGAATTTAAAAGGTTCTGCAGTTTCCAAGAGATGCGATTTCCAGCTTCCTATCTTTTTGCTACAGGTACCAGAAATACTATTTTTTCCTAGGCAATTATTGCTACACCATATCTGAAACAATCTAAGGTCTTTCCTACAAATTACATATGCTATACATCACAGACTCAAAATACAACAAAATTATTCCAATAGAAGTTACTTATTCTGTCACGTAGCAAACAACCTTACAGCGCGTTCACTAGAAATTGTATTATTCTATGGGATATTCCAAATTTACTGTGCACTTTCTAGAAGCGGCAATTTTGAATATTTGCACCAGAATCCACATATTTTCTAAAAGCATGCCCTAAGCCCCACAGACAGTCAACGATCCTGCAAACTGTTACACATACGTTAACACAGGTGAATAATCCAAGTGAAATCAATGGAACTGAAACGCCCGCATAAAATTATTCTTATGTGAAAACGTTTGCAGATCACAAGTAATTTTTCTGCATGAATGAGCAACATAATAAACATTTGTTAAGCTTTTAAAGTGAGGATCATCCTCCTCCTAATTACATCCTACACCTTTTAATCACAAAGCTAGAAATATCCTACCAATATAATCAGATTTTATACTTTTAGATCCTCATTTATCACCTACCATTCTAATTACTTATTTAAGTATTTTGCAAAAACATCGCCTGGTTAAGCTCAGCATGCCAGAAGTGACTGGAAGGATTTACTGCTAAGAGTTTTAATAGCCAGTGAGTGGTATTTTTATTTTTACAGCTGTTTAGGCAGCTGAGAGATTCTTGCAAAGACAGACTTGTCCATCTTTACTGTATCTGGCACAGTAAAATCCTCATAGAAGTACTTCACTCAACACACACTAATGAAATTCAAAGGCAATGCAATTTCAACTGCTGTTACTAAACAATTTAAAACAGCGTATTTCCCATTTTATACCGAAGCATTTGCATTTTGGGAGAGCACAGCGAGAACGATGCTGTCACTCTGGCCGTCACCAAACGCTTCTCCAGCGCAAACCCACGGCTTGGCCAGGCAGCCAGGGAGAAGCAAGTACAAAGGAAATATCTCATCCACCCATGAAAAGGTTAGGGCTTACCTAGTACTTTTCCACATTATCGTCTTTGTAAAATGGACTCTGAGCAGGGGGGGGATATTAGATTACTTGAAACAGATGTATAAGGAATTTTGCAGTGTATTCTTTAAACCAAGCTGCCATTTCACTTACATATTTAACTTATAGGAAGCTGCTTGATGATTCAAACCCACAGGTAGAAGAATTCTAGTGCAAAGCTTCAACTCATATATTAAATATCCTCTCATATAATGGGAAAAGTAACTGTTAGGAAAGCTGACTGGTAAGTATAGAGAGGTAATTTCTATTCTACGGAGAAAGTGTAAAAAATTGACTGGAGAGAAATGCAACGAGGTTTTACAGAAAGTATAAAGGCTTATACAAAAAAACACTCAGAAACACTGAATGAACCATACTGGAGACTGGGCTTTTGGGTATAGCTTGATTTAAAAAGCATGAAAGAATTATTTTATCATACAAACTTCACATTTTTATACCGAGTTATGCCCAACTTTCTTACAATAACTAGCTTTTCTTCTTTCCTAGAGAGGTTTTTTTTTTTAATAGTTTTGATCATTTTTCACTACATTTCCTAAATTACTCGTCATACAAACAGGCTACATTGCTATTCCACTGTAAAGAAAAACTGCCAACTAAACAAAACCAAAATAAAATAATAATAAAAATAAAAAACACTCTAAGAAAATAAAAAATTAATACTTTAATAATTTTGCCAGCTATAAAAAGTTAATGCAACTCTGTTACAAAAGACCAAGAAATGTGCTGCAAATGAAACATTTTCAATTTAAAATGGTTAATAAAACTGTCTAAACAGCTAGCATTACATCCCTTAATTTAAAAACCGGTCTAAAAATGAAGACCAGGAACAATGTATTTCAGAGGCTATGAAATTTTAGTTTACCTTTATCCCAGAATTAACAATTCAAAATTATTGACCTGACTTTGAAACAAATGCAGGGGACCTGTGAAATATCCAGCAACATTTAAGAATAGAAATACCGATAACAAAATTAATTATTTTTATACAATAGAGAAACATAATGGTAGAGGTTAACTGTATATTCTAGGAGTCTCATTGAAGTTTTCATTGGATTAAGCCCAAGTATTTAACTTGGTCTATGTTTTAGAACTGTTCAAATAAATTTGATACTTAAAATGATTATGTGAACTTTACTTTTACACTAAATCGATTATGAAATTTTAATTTTCACTCCACTAATGAACTTCCTGCTTTACAGCCAAAACTATAAATCTTTTACGTAATCTAATCTATCTCTTCCACCAACATTAACAATTGTACAGCGAATTTCTTAACGAAGAAACAGAGTAAAAGGTAAAATACCTACGCAGCTGTCTTAGTTACCCTGAAGCACCTGGCATAATTTTCTTCTTTTCAGTTACACACAGTTAGCACTCAAAGTACAGTTGCCATGAACACAATGTAAAAATAAGCTATTGGTAACATTGCAAAAAGGAAATTGCAATGCAGTTCAAGCTGAGATTTTCTTTTCCCCCTATATGACGGCTAAACAGTAAAAATCAAAATGTTTCCCTTGTGTAAATATGTTAGGAAGTTCTTTCTCAGTTTATTATTATTAATTGCTGAGATTAATCTATCAACATAAGCTGCATTCTACAGGAGTGGAAATCACTAACAAATGGCACTCAATATCACAAATATAAAATAGAACTACTGTACAAATGGAGATTATTTTACTATTTACAAGGTCTGTTTCTGTGAAGCTAATTAGTAACCCTCCCCTGGAAAAAAAAAAAAATCCACAGCTATTATATTAAAGTAGGATTGTTTAAGAATTAAAGGTCTCTATGTCAGTCAATTTTTTCAATATTTAACATATTTTTTGAAGCACATTGGGCTTCTTGTTTCGCCCTATGTCCAGAACTGTAATGATACAGTAGCATAAACTCTAGCCACTTGCAATCACAGAGACTGCAATATATGATATACAAGAGGAAGCATAAAGAGAGAAACCAAAAAGCAGAGTTCTGTGGAAGTCTGAGCTTTTATTTGGGTCCATTTCTTTTGCTGGTGGCCAAACCCACCATTGTTCAAATCAGATTTCCCGTCACATAAAGTCACTATTGATGGCAGAAGTCGGGGATTAGGTGCACTGACATGTGCTCTTCCAGCTGTGCAACCACAAAACCAAACCACATTTTTAAACAACAGTTATCCAGTCAGGGAAATTCCCGCGCCCACCAGCCCTTGTGTCTGATTTCCTCTCAATAAATGAGACCATCAGGCCGTGCCCAGCTAAAGTTTTTCTTTCCCAAACTTCTGAGAAAGCGTAAGGACACAAGACTTGACGAGGTCTCAGAATCAAAGTCCAGCCTCTGCCATCACAGAAGGCCACAGTTTCTACCATAAATTGATCATATTTGATTTATTGTACTGTATTGTGGTGATACTGCAGTTACTGGAGTTTTTTTATCCCCGCTCCTCCTGTATGACAGGTGATCTTAAAACCCTTTTTCTAATTTCAAGCCATTCATTTCAAATTCATTCATATAGTATTTTTCCTCAGCATTACTTTAGTAAAATAGGTCCTTTTCTGCTGGTTACCTTTGCTCATTTCCCCAGCAAATTTATAAACAGGACTTACATCCCTGTAGCCTTCATTTTGATACTGGGAAGAAGGTAGGCACTGCACAGCTATTTTCATACAGCTTCTGATTACCCTAGCAGCTCCTCACTCACATTGTCTGGTTTCAATACTTTTTTCTTAAAACTAGTTGACCATGCTCATATACAATATTCCATGTGAGATCCTACCGCTGTCTTCTACAACAAAATAAGTACCTTGTCTTTTTATCCAACTGCGTGATGTTGGTGGTACACAACTGAGCAGAAGGTAACTGATACACTAGCTCTTCCCCTTTTGCCCAACTAATAAGCTATAAGCTTATGTAAAAAAAAAAGTTATTAGTTCCTAGCTATGTAACCTTGTACTTTACCCAATTAGACTGTACTCTGCTTCTGAGACCCTCAACATCATCCAGGTTCATTATAGGATTCTAATTTTTACTATATTGACAATAGACTGAATTTAGGACTCATAAATTCTATTTTTTGTAACTGAGAAACTAAAGAGAGTGTTAAGATCTAACCAAGTCTTAAGAAACACTATGAGTAGCCTCTTACAACTTGGTTACATTTTGAGAGCCCAACATACTACAATCTCTTCATCATATACCTTGCAGTTCTTGTACTATCAAGACTTTAATGTCAGGATCTAATCTGTCAGGTTAATCTGGCACAACATACACTTGCTATATAAAGCCCAGCAAATTCAGTAACAAATTAAGTTTCAGGAAACATTAGCCTGACAAAAAAAATTTATCTGAATACAGTAACTGAGGGAAATGAGTACTTTATGCTTTTAGGAGAGAATTCAGAGCTATGAAGACAGAAAACCAGTGTTGAGAAAAACCCAGCTGGTATAGAAGTCAATATGGGGCTTTTCTCACTGTATTTGGTGACTAAATTAATTCTGGATTTTTCATGTGTCAGACAGTAGAAATACAGTCAACCACTTCTGCTAACAACCATAAGAAAGAATCCTGCAGACACTGCAGGCATGGATTTGTATCACTGAAGATTCAGCTTTAAGTGTTTGACATTGTACTTTGTGTTGATGGAGACAAGAAACATGCTCTCAAATGTCTTCTTTTGTGGTTGGTTAAAAAAAAAAAAAAAGCCACAGAAATAAAGCTCACATGTAACACATTATTTTCGTGGTTTATATCTGCTATGAATTCAGGGATACTCCAGAAATTATGGGTTTTGTTGGCTGCATAGTTTCCTATCCATCGTAAAATCAATATTATTTTGAATGCTCTACAAAAAATAGAGGTTTAAGCAGCTTTCTCTGAACAGTGTATAATTTTTCAAGATATTTCTACTTATTTTAGTGGTCACAACAAATTATATAGAGAAAGAATAGCTTAGCTTTTAGTGGTTAATAAACAACTTCAGCCTAGAAGACCCTCTGACCAAACAAAGCGATGGCTGAGGTTTACTGTAGCATGGTGACCAAAGCATGCTGAAATTCAAGTTGCTGCTTTGCAGTTTTCTTATTGCGTACAATGGTTTCCAACAGCGAAACATCTTTTGAAGGTTTTCTTACTTATTTGGTATAACTTTTCTAAATGATTACTGTTTGCATCTTATAACAGCTGTTTTCAAGACTTCTTTCTTCCTAATTTTTCCCCCCAAAAATGGGAATATGAAATATGTATCTGAATTTCTCAGCTCTAACCAGTGTTTAAATACTCTTCTCTGTGCTGTTACATGTCATGTCAAGTTTGTCCGCTTCTCTGAGAACAGAAACAAAACTATTAAGACAGGTTTTTTTTCCTTCACTCTGGGATTTTCCTTCAGGATGGGTCATTTCAGAGGGTGGGAGTGGTTTTAATTAAGTAAACTACAGAATATTACTATGGTAATGGACAAGTAATAAATCTGAACAACAAGATACTAAAGGTATAAGCTGTTTAAAAAAGTAAATATTTGGGGGAGTGAATTCACTTAACTGAAAAAACTCAAAATATTTCATACTAAAACCAAAAGCAAATTAAAACTTCAGTAATATTCTTAAAAAAAATATATAAAAGCTACGGTGGTTTAGAATACAGTTTGCAAGACAACTGCAATCTGCCTTGCAGACAGACTGCTAACACTGCAAAACAGCTGAGCAGCTTTAAGGTGGATAATCTCAATTGCCATAGATCTGCATTAACAGACCAGAGGCCGGATCTCCAATGCTATTTATGTTCTTGTAAGGAAGATAGTTATTTAAGGAGACATTCAACAGGATCTTTAATTCTCAGTCACTGCTAAAAAGTTTCACATCTTTCCATAGGGAGATTTACTCTAAAATGAAATGTGCCGCCCTTTGAAGATGTTTACTCTTACTGACTAGGAAGGAGGCCTGGAGTGAGTGGATTAGAGATGTAATTTTTAGACTAATCCTACCTGAGTAATTATAAAGAAAAATTCAAATCCATGCCACCTCATTGCAGTGCCTGTCTTTACACAAGTAGTTGCAGAGATGAGACAAATGCTCACAGTTAAATGGAATTATTGTGGAAGCTATTTAATACCAAACTGGACCAATACAAAATCTGTAGTACCTAGTGAGAGTGTCCATCAATAACAGTAAAAGAGACAATGTTACTTTAAAAATCCATCCATATTTCCCTCTCTTTTCAGTCCTTATCAACTGCCAAAGGTGGTAAAATCTTTATGGACATAAAATACAGGACAACATATGTTGTCAGTACGCAGATGGTGAAAGGTCTTCAGATCTTCCAAGTTTCTCGACTACCTGCTAGAATTCAAAGCTGGTATAATATCCAGCTTCAAAGGTGAATGAAGATTGCAGGTAATCAAATACATTATAAAAGAAAACAAAACGCCATTCATTAGGTGACTTGATAACTTCTGAAGTTGCTCCTATAAATTCATTTCAGCATGTTTTAGGTTAACCCATTGGCTTCTCAAATGAGGCTACAAATGGAAATTACCATTTCCTAAGAACAGAATCCAGTTAGACAATATTTCTTAATCTTCTACGAGTAATGAATGTATGCAAACATATAAACTGATAAGGAAAGATGTCTAACAGAATACACTGATCCAGACTCATAACACTGAACTTCTAAACCTGTATATAATGTTACATGTAGTATTTAGAAACAGATGTTTCCCTCCAGTAGCTCAAAACTCCATATGAAAATGGGAGAAGTTCAGATCTTCCAACTCAAAGCTAAATCAGAGAACTTCTATCATTAAAGAATAGTAAAAGATTCTTTATAACTTTTGCCAAAATGGTAACATCCACATTGATTCACTTAATCCTGTCACACTTATTTATATGAGAAATTCTTTTCTTAGTATTCTGAATATAGAGAGTGACTAAATAAAGATTAGAGGATTTTGCCTCCAAGGAAATTAGATTTCTCAATTTTGGTTTAACCAAGTAGGATTCCTCTGAAGGGAAGTTGTTAAAATGGTCTTGGAAATGCAACATTGACGATGTAATTTCAGTTTTGAATAACACTGGACTGCTTCTTCTGTATTACTCACCAGGTTCCTTGCTCATCTGAAGCATTCTCAATACATTCTGAAGATAAATTGCTTATCTGAAGCATTCTGAATAAATGGGAACAATTTGCTGACTCAACACGTAGCAATATATGCTGTTACAACTTGTATTTCGGAGACATTTTCTCTCCTTTCACTTCTGCCCTTTGGGACTGAATACACCGTAAGTCCATCAACATATTTATTAGCATACAATCACATCAATTGAGATAGATATATTGCAGTTGACTCAGACATATGCGTATACTGCGGACAGTATATACAAGAACATTCAATGTTAGCTTTTTATACTCAATATTTCTTATTCTCAGCCAAGTAACATTCTTAAATGTAAGGTTCACCCATATGATCACAGCAGAAAAGAGGAAGAAATTAGGTCATGACAAGATGTAGCAGTTGCACAGGACATACCGAGGCACATTTGTCAGGATTCTTGCTAAGATGACACTGAAGTCTTGCATCACTATGCTAGTGAAAGGAGTATCCTTCTGCAACATATCCTTGGCAAAGATTTTGGTTTATTTTTAACTTCCCATTGGTAGTAACATATAGACTTAGTGATTTATATTACTGAATGTTTTATTTGTCAATCTGTTGCAGGGAGAAAATCCATGATCCATATAGTTTTGTAGACAACAATTATGTTTTGCTGTGTAAGGGATACTCCTCTCGTTACAGAAAAAGAAATGCAACTCATGGTTTTCTTAGCCTACATAAAGACTTAAATATAGTACCAGCAAGTTTTATACATAAAGTTAGAAATGCTCGTAACTCCAAGGTATGCCATTGATGAATGGCAGGCATGCCCAGGGACCACAGCCACTACCACCGAAGTCCAGCAACTGTGGGTGGTGGGACAGCACAAGCAAGCCTGACTTTTGGCCTGAGGGTCTCGGGCCAGCAGAGACCTCCCTGCTGGGGAGGAGAATTGAGAGCAAGTGAATGCAGCACCGTGGGGGGACAAGCAAGTGATGTGCAAGATATTTGAGTACAGGAAAAAGCTCAAATCTCCTTCATTCTTATACAAGCCCCAGTACCCAGATCCACCATGGGTGGTTGTTTACTCTGGCCACCCCCTTACGGATTTTTCCTTTCCTCCCTGTAGTGGAAGCACAGTGAGTCAGAGAAACAGCACAAGTGAGGGACCTCCTGAAAGTTAACCTCATCCTCATACTTCCACAGTGAGTTTAAAACCAGCATTATAACGGTAGATAATGTAAAATTAAACACACATTTAAGCTACACTCAGTTTTACTATCAAAGTGCTCCAAAGACACTTTCTTCAATCTGTAAGGTGAGAAGCCTATTAATTTCTGATCTGATTGTACCAAGCCTCAGGTACAAACAGAACAACAAACCAGACCACGAGTAAAACCAAAAGGTCCTGAATTCTGGAAACCCAGGTTCAAAAAGGTCTCAGGGACCTTAGGGAAATATTACACAGATTCCCCATCTCCAGAGCACCCGGCACATCTGAGATGCCTTCACGTTGCCTGCGTTACAGGTTGTGCAGTGACTGAAAGCTCTGCTTCTCTGCGCTCAAAGAACCGTTCCCCTTTTAGCAGCGCTCTCCCTGTCCCACGCCTGATCCTGCTCAGAACCCACAACCTAAATGCTCTGCACCCCAAATCTGAAAGGGAGGTGTGCTCTGGGTAAGGCCAGTGAATGTCGCTGCATTAACACCAGAAAGTAGCTCACGTACGCCTTTGTTCAAGGTCGCTCGGTGGTGGCCAGGCCAGTGAGAATCTGACGTTTGGAACCTAATCCCCAGGTAAGGTAACGGCAGCTATTCTGCAACAAACAAATAAAAAATAAACAAACAAGAAAGACCACCCTGTCCACTACAGAAAGACTGATTTTTGAAGTACTCACATGAATGCAGAACAGCTCTAATAACTAGCTACAGAGAGGGGCAAAATTGGAAAGAGGAGCATTCTCTTTGTGGCACCCCAAAAGATGCAGTGCCACTGAACAGCAAAGAAGGGAGCACAAGTGTGACACTTCTGCCCCGTGGCCAGAGTGCTCACCTCAGGGATGGCAGCTCCGGAATTCCTGTTCCTCCTCATACACACATTTTATCCAGTGACTGTGAATGCAAACCAGAGAAACAGCCCAGGGAAGAATCTCAAACTTTCAATCAAGAACATCAAGTTTGTCAGAAATTCCACCTGGAAAGACAGAACTACTCCCTGACAAACCACCTGGTAAAACCGCAAAAAGATTTGACACTGACGTTTTCTGACAGAACGATATTTTGTCAAAAAATCCACAGCCAGTCCTAAAAGAGAGGCACTTTTTCTTTTTTGCTAAAGGATGAAAGCATTGCATGTAATTAGCTTCCTGCCTGATTGACAGAATAGATTTGCAGGGACTAAATACTAGCAGCCCCAAAACAGTGGAACTGGATGGTCATTCCTCCTCCAGGTCCTCGGCGATTTTTGTCTGTCATCTTCTTCTTTCCCTACCATTATTGCCTTGGATCTAGCCATGACTTACAGACACGTTCAAATATAAGAGTCTGCTCATCTTTTACAGTTCATCTTAAAGAAAAATACTGAAACCATGTTAGGCAAAGAGACTGATACATTATATTTCTACTCGAGTATTTCACAAATGAAATGCGATGCTTGTTTCTCTTGAATAACACCAGTCAACGC
Organism: Phoenicopterus ruber ruber; assembly: GCA_009819775.1. Classification (NCBI taxonomy): domain Eukaryota; kingdom Metazoa; phylum Chordata; class Aves; order Phoenicopteriformes; family Phoenicopteridae; genus Phoenicopterus; species Phoenicopterus ruber. The sequence continues at coordinate 91,061,904 of CM020217.1, forward strand.
TAGCCACCCAAGGGGCCTTCCAGGATTTAATTACCGAAACTTGGGCTTGCAGATAACTTCTTTTCTGTGACAATGCTGAACAGTATAAGTTTGACTGTATTCAGAGCAGCAGCCAATCTTAAAATACTTTAGGATACATTCATCTCAGCTGTCCAACAAAAGCATGGAGCTTTCACATTATAATGCAGGATTTAAGAAGTGGGTTTTTCTGCTGCGTTTTTTTTTTTCCCCCCTTAAGTTTTTGCAGGAACACCACGTGAGTTGTCTTTGGACTCATAAACCCAAAAGCTGTTTCTTGTGTGCTTTTTGGATTTCACTGTTACCAATATTTCTGCCTCCCTGACGGAACATCTTAGGTCTGAGGTTTCATGATTCAAGGCAATTATATTATAAAAATTGAATGTTAAAACAATTCATTTACACACATGTTTATATTGCTCCAAAGATTTTATACACTGAGATCAGATTATAAAGCACATGGAACTAGACCTGTGTTTCAGCTTCAGCTAACAGACGATTCACATTCAGTAAATTGTTTCAAAATAAGATGACTGCACTTCGTTTTACAGTTTGTGTATTTTTATAATTATATTATACCCTAATGTATTTTTTGCACTGCATTAATTACATTATTTGGCAAAAGTACAAACGTAGCCCCATGAAGTTTCCATTGTATTATTCAAAACTGTTCTTGACTGTAAAACCTATGAACAGCTGTAGAAAGGACATTTTTTACTTTAGTTGTAAAAAAAATAAAATAAATAAAAATCAAGAAAAAATAAACATACTGAGTTCCAGATACAATACCATAATTAATATCATAATTTTTACATATGGAAAACTTAGGTTTCAGGTTTACAATGTTTACAAGGTTACAAATGATCAGCGTTTTTTTAAAATCAAAAATTATGTTTTTTTCTGAACAGCTAATACTATATTCAACGTTTTTCTGATCTTTAGAATTAAATTTAATAATCTGTTAAAAAGTGATAAATGATAAACCGATCAATTTAGTACAGAAAGAATATATTTAAAATTACAGTCCTGTATTTAAGTTCTGTGTTTATGTTCCATAATCTACCGTAAAATCTCATGCTATGAACAGGCATGAGAACAGCTTTCAGATTTTAAAGCTGTAGTGCTACTACAAACCAGAGCACATGGAAGCATTTAACTCAAATTGCAATCATCTTATGCTGTGTTTATAGAAAATAAAGCTTTAAAAATACTTATTTGCAACAGTGATATTTTGCAAATATGCTTGTTACATACTTAAAGAGAATTAGAGGTAATTTCTTATCTTTTAGTGTCAAGCTACGTAAAGAAATATACTCTCTGAGGTAATAACAAAAACATACATTTTCTCTGGAATATATTTCATAATTGTTACCAATATTTATATAGAAAGACACCCCAAATTCTTTCATTCTTACTTTCACCAATTACCACCCTGAATTCTTTCTACTATGTAAACAAAAGGTCTGGCCCAAAATTGTCCAAAAAAGGTTAACGTTGCAAAGAGATGAACAACTCCAGTCCTGGGAGCTGTGAAATGCTTTCCATGTTTACTTAACACTCTCACACCTCAGTGAGAGACGACAGCAATAAACAACACAAAACGTTAGGTCTGAATTTTTTTTGTGAAAGAAACAGTACGAAACATGTTAATGCACTAAACTGTCTTATTTTTTCTTATTTTACTGATCGAATGTGTTACAGCCCACTAAACTGTGGATTTAAAGCAAGAAACATTTCATTTGTAAAACAACTCTCCGGTTTGGTTTTTGTGTCCTTGGGCAGGACTCCAGTTCAACTCCATGGGTATTTTGGCCATACAGGAAGATAGGCATCCACACTGTCAAATATTCGTCTTTCTGAGATATCTGGTCCAAAACTGTAGAAGCTAAAACAACAGATTTTGCTTTGTACTTATTGTAATTCAATTGATTGGAATATAGCGACCGGCCTGCTTTGCCCGCTGGTCTGGAAGTAAGCCCCTGAGAAAAGTGATGGCAGCGGGTTCCATTCATCACAAGCTTCCTTCAATAAAATCAATTTTGTGTGCCCTCTTCCGCATTTATTTTTGAATTCAAGTGGCAAACACCTTCTACGAATTCTGTAGGCAAGCAACTTCCCGACCCAAAACCTCCACCTCGCTCTGGACACATTTCAAGAGCAAAGTGCACCCCCGCGGTGACGGGCACGGCCCCCCAGCGCGGAGCCCCCCCAGCTGAGGGGGCAGCTCCCACCTCTCCGAGGGGACGGACCCCTCCTCTCCACCAAGCAGGCAGGGGTGGCACAGCGACCACCCTCCAACCTTCAGCGGCACAAGTCGGTCCCCGAAGTCGCAAAGCAAGAGCTGCACCCCCAGTTTGGCAGGTTTAAGACACCTAAAAGCAGGTTTTGTTACTCAGAAGCCACTGAGTAAATTTGTGTTACTGTATGGCAGCAACCGCAGCTGAGTATTACCTGAAAGAATTTCATAATGCATTTTGGACAGTAAAATATTTAATTTAAAACTGTTTCGTCAACAAAATGCCTGAAATCAGTCCATTAGAGTGGGTAGTTTCTAACCTCAGTTGGCTATTTTAGAGCCAGCATCTGGTTTAAGCTAGTTGTCTGAAACCACCTCACAATTTGAGGGGAAGAGTGGCCCCCCCAGGGGCGAGGCAGTTCCCGGGAGCTCTGCGTGACCGAGACTTCTGCTTTGCGACTGCAGAGGGAGCTTATGGCAGCAAAACTTCCCGGCCCCTTCAATTAATCTGGCCCAGGCAATTGTCCAGTCAAGCAACAATCAAAAATTAAGCCCCATTTTTATAAAAAAAATTAAGTTACTCGAACCATAAAGCACATACAGAACTACATACAGAGTGTACACAACTACCATGAGTCCCGGTCATCCCGATGGTTGCTTACACAGTGAAGTGATATCTTTACTTTTCATACAGTGCAATAAATCAACACATGCTGGTAGAGGTCACCATAGAGCATGTATTAAATCAAGAGAGCCACCGAGGAATAGCTAAAAACTGTCCAGCCAAAGAACTGCAAAGAACCAGTACTAAAACCTCCCACATGCCAAAAAGCGCTACAGCGTAAAAGGAAAGTATAAAAATACTTCTGTGGTATTGAAATGTTCAACAGTTTATACCACCGTAACACACTTGACTATCAGCATGCTTATCTGCATGGGAGTGTCTTTAACTAATTTGGTTTATATCAAAGATCCAATCTTTTCCCAGCACTTCACCATTTTATGGCATTGCTCAGTGCCTAGATGAAATAAGTAAGTCTATCTTGGATTAACGGCTCTGGCCTCACTCAGGTTTACAACATAAAGACCCACGTTTTGCAGCTGAAAATCCTAGTTTTCAACTCTCTTGCTATAAATATTTAGCACTCCTGAGCTGAGAAGAAATTTCCTCTCCTTAATATTCAAGGGTGAAGAGTCGCAGGAGAAACATGAGTAATGGGTTGCTCACCATTTCCCAGCTATGGAATCGAAACCGTCAGCGGTTCCAACCAGCTTGAACGTTTTGCTCTGCTAAGTCTGCATCAGCTTTTCCAGAGAAACGAGTCATTAGAGGCTACAGTACATGATCAAATCAAAGCACCAAGAGCATTTGCAAAGCAAATTATTGCACACATCTTGATTTTCAAAGATTCAGATACCAAAAAAAAAAAAAAATAAAAAAAAAAAAAAATCATTCTTAAGTCTGTTGAATACTGCTCACTTGCAAAATCTGGCACACGTGTAGCAATTTGGATCTTATGAATCTGAGCAAAAAATTAAGAACAGCCTTTACAGTTTTAATCAAGTATGTTTTATTCTTAATCTTATTCTCCAGAAACTGTGTTTCTCAATGAAGAAAAAAAAAATTTTGAAAGTCCAGAAAAGTGTCAACATAATTAAAGAACTATAAGCATATGAAACAACTCTCCCTAACAAAATATTTGTGAAAAAGCCTGACTGCCATGAAAGAATACATCTCAACAATCAAATATATTTTCCTGATATAGTCCTATTCCGTTTTTAAATACAATCTGTGAATACTTTTATGTACGCAATCGTCTCAGTCTACACAATTACCGAAGGTAGTAAGTCAAGGGCAGAGCCAGTTTTCCATCATAGCTTCAATCACGCATATTTATTTTGTTGTGCTTCATATGCTTGTCCTCCAGAATTAATGTCATCTGTCCTTTTCAAGACTACTATCTTGATTGTGTGTCCCCTCCTTTTCTCCTTATGAATTCTGAACGTTGCAAACACTCCTGAGTTCCCCTGAACTCAGTTCTCCTTTTGGACTTCATTCTCAACTCCAATACTATTTCTTTACTGTAATATTAGTGAGAGAATTAAATTGCTTTGCACAGAAATTCAGACTTCTAAGTCACTGTTTCAGTATATCTGAAAACTCAGGCATCCAGCAAATGTACCAGACTGATCAAGCTCATGTTGTTAATGTATTTCTTACTAATATTTAAAGATTTCAAGCAGTAGCTGCTTACTTTCATTTGGTAAAGTGTCATTTTGTCTATAGCGTTACACTAAATCAGTCAGATTTTTGAAAGACCTATTTCAACTTCTTGTAATTTCTGAGAGAATTATTATTTAATTCTTTTTCAAAACCTTTTAATCCCCACATTTCTCAGCTGCATTGTGTAAAGCACTACTGCTTATTCTTCACTGAATATTTGCTATTACAGGGTAAGGGTCTGGTTTTGCAGTCATCTTCAGAAAAGAAGTTTGTCTTCAGCCTTTAATTCCTCCTTTTCACAGACACTCTTGCAGGGCGCTCCTACAAACCAGTGAGCTGTAAGCATATAAAACTAAGGCTTCTAGATACTTAGGAAACTATATCTTGCTAGATCATGCAGGATGTAACTTTGTTGAAGATGCTATGGTAGATTAAATAGTAATTTTGATTGAGTTTTGGTCCCATAAATACCTATTCACACACTAATCATACGTGAGAGCATTTTACCTCACTGAGATTTATAACTGTGAGTCTTTATTTTATAGCAATCTAGAGGTACACAGATATATTCAAAGGCGTACATATATTCAAAGGTGTATATATTTAAAGGGTAGCTGCTCCTTCTGCTTCATTTGCATTTTATTAATAGGTTCCTCACGTTACAGGTCATGTCATACTACTATTAGATACTGCCCTCAGTGCGAAATTCTTAATCGCCTCTACATTTTATGCTAATCTCCTCCACACCTGGCCTTCAGAGATAAGCATGTTAATCTCAGTTCTAAATGTATTCTTTACCCTATTAAAAACACTGAGAGTATCCTAAGTATACAACTGTCCTTTGAAATAGCGCAATAGTCCTCCTTTATTTGGCAACCAATGTCTCCTATGGAGATGAATTGTTTGACTCTAAATTGACAAACCTGAGTGTCTCCAAGTGCTCATTACAAATAATTTACTATTACCATGTCTCCTCTCAACAACAAAACTCAGCAAAATACTTCCGAAAACAATGAGCTGTCTTTTAAATGTTTACGAATTGTCTGAATAGATGATATTAGCACTTCTTATTCAGAATTAGAGATTTTCAGCGTGTAATTCTTAACAGAGACAGAATTCGTAAATCATCTTTTGTGAATTAGGTGGTTTGTTCTGTGCTGTTTACTTCAGCTGACTGTTATTTCTCCCCTCTAAAGGTGGAACTTCTCCCTAACTTCAGCTTAAGTCAGGCATCTTAACTAACCTAGCATCAAAAGTTCTTTAGACAGGAAATATAAGACACAGCAGAGATTATACACCCTCTGCATGTGTCAATCTATTTTAGAAAAGGGTCGGCTATTCTCCATAAAAGTCTGTTTCATCTGCTATAAAAATGTTAGATGAGACAAATCTGACCTTACGTGATTAAAACTCTGACAAAGTAGTTTGTATTAAGAAACTGACTGACTATTCACAATACAACTTTAAACTACAGAAGCAGCACCTTTGCCTTTGGAGAACATTCACGTTCAAGCATAGATACATGTAGCATATGAAAATAAAATATTCACAAATGTAATCAATTCAACATTTGCTTTGAATGTTATTAAACAATTTTATGTCCATTTTTGAAGTAATGCAAAATAAGCAAATACACCGATCACATCAACACATCTCCGAGCTGAACTATAAAGATCATATGTTGTTATCATTTGTAAGTGAAGCTAGCAAGATTTGTACAACAACTGGAAGTTTAAAGAATTTTTTTTCAATTGTTGACAATTTTATTGATTACATTGATGCCGAGTGGAGGTACATTATATAAGCAGTGGAGCTCAGTTATACAGTAATTCCATACAACGACACTGTAATTGTTGATGAACACCTACCTAAAGCAGCAGTCTCAGCAAGATCAATTAGCTGCTTGCCGATACTGCCACGGTTTAGGGGACGTATCCTGAATTCTAAGTCACAGCACTTCTGTGACTTCCAGAAACATTTTGTGCTGCATTCTGCAAAATCCCTTATGGAGCGCACTTGCTTACTCTGCAATTCATCTTAAGACAATAACAGGTTTACTTGCAACTTCAAAATGCTTCTCTAATTATTTTTTTATGTCCTGAGTTAAAAACAAATCAGTTTACCATTATAAGTTTTCCTTAGATCATTTTAAAATATTTTCTTGTAAATGAGACCATATGATTGCTTCCCTTCCAAGAACATTTGAAAGAGCTGCTAAAATAAGTGAATAGTGCTGAATTTGAGAAAAGGCAAAAATGAAAATAAGAAAGGTACATTAAAACCAAAGAGTAAGAAAACAAAATAAAAGCAAATTTTTAATTATGTAACATGGCCATATAACTCGATAGTATGGAGATCTGAAGCGTTATCAGAACACCTAGTCCCTTGCCCCATAAAGAACAAGCAATTATGTTTCACCCAGATAGCTTCCAGTAATGTCAAATACAAAATGGATTCAAACACTAACACTTTGCAGAAACTATCTGACACCAAAAAGCAAGAGACAAAGTGAAAGCTGTTTGTCAACAGCAGCCAAGGCTCATCCAGCATCACGGAACTGATCAGGAGAAACACGTACAAGTAATCCCAGATAACAGATGAACACCCAAGGCTGCACGACTGCGCTTTTGGTGCTAATTATTCCCACACAAGCACATCATTGGCTTCCAAACTTTCCAAACTAAAGTTCAGTTTTATCTAAATTAGCCAGCAATATACACAACAGGAATCTAGGAGAGAAAATTTTCCAAGTTTTCTTCAGAGAACTGTTCCATTTGTCTACTTTCTGAGGCCAATTCCAGCTGTTGCAAAGGAATGCCACACAAAAAACCTTCAGAGAAATCTGATGCTGAAGACCATGCATCCCTTCAGGATACGAAGCCTACCAGACTTCCAAAATAAATACCTTCCTTCTCTCAAAACCAATAAAATATTCATTTAGCTTATCTTTTCCAAATATCTCAAAGTGTCGCTGCTTGAACCTTAAAGACAAGTATGTCAGGAGAATGTTCAAACAAAACCCAAATTGACCTGTTTGATGATGACTGGGCTTGACAGACCAGATGAGAGGTAATTTAGGCAGTGAGAGATGTTAACACAATATATAGCAAAAGCATTCCGGTCTCACATGGTCACTGCAGCTTTTCATATTGACACAGTAACTGCTAGGCACTAGGTTCTTTTCACAGAAATGCTATCATTAGTTTTCCTTTCTTTCCACCATAATATTCTAAATTAATTAGAAAAATTAGTTATGTAAGAACAGACTAGCCAATGCACTTCTGCCAATCCATTCCATTCAGGCCACTGGGTACTGCACAAACAAAACCCAGCACAACCTTTAAACTAAATCAGGTGGCTGATACAGGGTTGATATTTTTGCTTAGAAGGACTCTCCAGTACCAGAGAAAGATTTGTAATAGCTGATTTCTTCCTCAAACCCAGTATGATTGCAGGAACAAGACACAGCAGGGATGTGATCTGCATAGTAACATAATTAATTCACATTTTTAGGCAGGGCAAGAAGGAGGATCTCAGGAATGTGATTCTGCAACTGTAACCCAGTCAGCCTAACCTCAAGTTCCTAGAAAGATGGAGCAAACCTTCCTCGATGCCATGTCCAAGAACACCAAGGACCACAAGTTGTTTGGGAACAGCCAACATGAATTTAACAAGGGCAAATCTTGCCTGATCAAGCTGCTTACCTTCTAAGATGAGATGTCACACTTAATGGACAAGGGGAGAACAGCAGATATTGTTTTACCAGGACTTTAGCAAGGCTATCAACAGCCTCCCATCGTCTCCCTTTAGCCAAGCTGGTGAAACACAGGTGGAAAAAGCGAGCATGGGTGGAAAACTGGCTGGATCAGCCAGGCTCAAAGGGTGGTGATCAGCAGGACAAAATCCAAGTGGCAGCTGGTTACTAGGTGTGTTCTGCAGGGATCACCATTTATCAACATCTTTATTAACAATCTTGACGATGGGATGGAGCACACTCTCAGCAAGATTGCGGGTGACCCCAGACTAGGGGGAAAGGACTGATAAGCTGGAATGTGGAGCAGCTATTCAGTGGCACCTCTAAAGGCAGAGAAACAGACTGACAAGCACCTCATGAAGCACAAGTCCTGCACCCAGGCTCCAAGCGCCCTGGGCACCAGTGCAGGCTGGGTGCAGCCGGCTGGAAAGCAGCTCTGCGGAAAAGAAGCTGGGAATCCTGCTGGGCAACGAGCTACATGCCAGGGAGCAGCAGGCACTTCCAGCAAAGGCAGTGAATTCACTGGGCTGTGTTAGCAAGTCCACGATCAGCCTGGTTTTAGATTTCGCTTTCAACGTCTGTCTTCCGTGGTTTTGTAAATCATATTCCTTACATGACTCGAATGTAAGCCTTGTGGGTTAATACTACAACTGGTAGTAGTTTTCAGCTAATGACTTCTTCCTCAGCTCTCACTGTCATTTCTTTCATACATTTAAACTTTTCATGGATTTTCATTTAAAAAATAAGTAAAAAAGGTAGGAAAAGAAAATGGATATGCCGAAGTCAAAGAGATACGTTTTTGTCTGATTTTTTTTTTTTTTTTTTTTTGCTTTGAAGGAACAGTCTTGTGCTAAAGAATCATAACACATAACCCCTGTTCAGACTATATTAGTTCAAAAGAATAAAAGCCAAAAATAATTGGCATCAGCAAGGATTTCATATTTAAAAAGAGTGAGCACAATATATTCCTTGTGTTATTCCTCTGTACTGTACTAGGCAGTCTGTAATATTCTATTATTACAAAATGTGCTTGTGAAAGAATATAAAAATAGGCAAACAAAATAAAGACCAAAACACTTAAGTTCAGAACACACAGTGCACAAAGTACATTCCCATTGTATTTACTCAGTCATTAGCTATCTGTTTGCATTGTACATGGGGAAGTGCAAAGTAAACTAGAAAGCCTGCTTGCGTAGTCACTGACATCACTATTGTAGGGTTATTAGACACTGGACAACATTTTGCAAAAAGCTTTTACGATCTGAAATCTTTCTGAAATAACAGGTAAGGATTTACTGTGAGAACTGAGATAGTTCTAAGCCCTCCTTGCCTTGCTTTCCCTAATTAACACTCTTTGCTATGGTGGGCACGGTCCCAGGCACTGCATGACTGAGGTAGCAAACGTTCATGCCTTCTGCTACCGTAACACCCTTGAATTTCAATGTATGATAATTTAAAACCCATAAACACAGAGTACAAGACGATGCATTTCTCTGTTAATAAACAGCCATTATTTGCCTCCCATGTCCATCCCCAGGGCACACAAAAATGGAAGGAAGAGCGGCCATGGCTGTGCAAAAATCCCCGAGATCTGTTAAAGACCTTCTAGAGAGCTGCAGATCACGTTGCCAAGTGCGGATGAGAAAGTGGGGAAAATGGTGCAATGGGGCATTTGTTTCTTCAGTAGCCTGAAGAAACAGTAGCACGAACACATCCTTTTCAGCCCTGAAGAAACTATATAGGAATAATTCAATATGATCTTTAGTATCGAACACAGACATCCCTCTGTAGCAGAACAGCTGCTCTAAACCTGTGGTTTCTGCAAGCATGATAATAAGAGAACAGTATGAAGGCAGCGTGCTTGCACACATCTTCCAAAAATTAGCTTTTTCTATTATTTCTTGTTATCTAAAAAAAATGTTTTGTCAAAATATACAAGAAAAAAAATCACCTATATAAGAAGCTTAATGTAATGACTGGCATGATTTTCCACAATCTATGTATATCAGCAGTTCAGCATCATTCATGTAACTTAATCCAGTTGAAATCTTGGGGAGAACAAAACTTTCCCAAAAGGAAATCTTTTTACAGTTAAAAAAAAAAAAAGAGGAGTTCTTCCATTTTAGAAGCACATCAAAACGGTATTGCGCTGTTTATTTTCAATCTTCAAAATTGCCAGTAAAATCTGCAGCCGTATTTCTCCATTCTTTTTCCTTCCGATTTGTGTACCCTAAAGTTCCAGAAAGCACAAACATTGCCACTTCATTCAGAGGAGAAAAAAGGCATGTTGCAACATGATTGCTTTCAATCACTTCAGCTGTAAAGTCAAAATGAATTATAATTTGAAAACTCTTTATATCAGCCATCTTCCTCAACTGCTTTGTGTTTCTAATACACTTACTGCTAATAAATTATGGCAAAATTAAAAGCGAACACAGATTAGAAAATTTTGCAACTCACTGGGGAAAGCAATGATGAATGTGTAAGACAGCTAAGCAGTGAGGCTGCCTGGAATACAGCCAGGAATTTGCCTTTATGCTTTCGCATAAACTGTCGGTTACAAGGAATAAAGCTATTGCACAATGCAGCTATATCCAAGCAAATTGTTAAGGCTCCAGCATCTGAAGTGGGTGTAAATGAACAGTTCTTAAAGAAAACTGAGGGGTTTCCTTCTAGCCCTCAATAGATATCAAGGAAGGGAGGGAGAAGATAGATACCACCTTTGGTTTTTGTCCAAAATGCTCTATTCAAGTTGACACATTTGTAAGCTTAATAACCAGTGCCTCCATTCTAGGCAATGGATTTGTACCAGAGGAGATTTCAGTTCTGACAAAAGCAGCATTCGGGATTTTTTGATACTTTGAACAACCTTTTTTGTCCTGTCATTTACAGCTGTTCAAGTTGTGCTTTCCCTCTCAGGAAGCAGATGCTTTGTATCATTCCCTATGGATATATTACACATGCATTGAATAAACCTACAGCTATTTGAAGAGGCTTTTCTCCCTTTGCTTGTGATGACGGGGAAAATAAAAAGGAAATGTATGCGTGTTTAACTCAGTCACCACAACCGAGTAACTTGCCACCAGCAAAATGACCTGTACATCCAGTAAACCATGAAACAACAGCCTTTCCTAACGTTATCCCACGCTTTTAGAGTTTTTCAGCCTTTCTTCCTGGTCGTTTCAGAGCAGCATTTTAAGTGCTGTGATATTAGTGTTGTCACATTCAGTCAAGAATAGAAGTAACCTATACATTGGCCCTTACATATGCCACAATTTACTTCAGCCTTGTTTTGAAACACTGCAATCACTGGCACTATTTGTACGTCTCTCAGTGCTACTCAACCTTAATCTCGTCCTGCTTCTGCAATGGTTAAGATTCACACGACACAAGGTCCGATAATTCGCACTCATACCTCTGATGTTTTAAAGTGCCAAGCAACTCGGAAGGCAGCGAGCGCTGGGCTCCCGACTGAATCCGGCACGATACCTGTTAGCACGCAAATAGAGGACTGGGACCTCACGTTTGCAATATATTTTTAATATTGCAAAGGGCTTTTCAAGTCTGATCTAACTGAATCACTTTCACAGGTCTAAGTGACCTTCGGCGTATTTCTACAGAACTCCCGGCTAATGACTCAGAGCAGGACTAACAGTACGCAGAACCACATTCCACAGTAAAACACTGGACTATGCAAACAAACAGCTTTTTTTTTTTTCCAGAAAATATTTTAAAATGTCAGTGAAAATTTATTTTTAATAGTATAAAATACAGGCATAATTAATATTTTAAGGGCTGATTAAAGAAAAACTACCCATGTAATTATAAAACTGTGTAGCCTGTAAACCTCAGTAACAAATCAAAACTCCATTTTATTTAACACTGTAAAACTGTTTTAAGATACTCTGCAATTTTATTTAACTACCGGGCTGCAGTCAGATTAGTGAAGAGATTTTCGTTTGCAATACATGTTTGTATGCTTAGAAATACATTTTCTTCTGATCATAGTGTCAGTTACTAGCACTGGAACGTAAGTTTCAATAGCAGATTCTTCTTTCTTCTTTAATTCAAATAGTAGCATGTACTACCACAACTCAGTCCAGAAATTCACTTTTGTAATATGAAGTCGCTTGGGTGTAAAATTTTCAGTTTTCATAGTACAACCCTAGAATGTATCACTATAATTCTGTACTCACTTTAAAACCGATATATGATATTTTCCTTGAAATTACTAGCAGCTAATTTTATTATGCCATCTAGAGTGTATTTAGCTGTGGTGTTCAGAAGAAGCAATAATGTGTAATAGCCTCACCATGGGATCAGAGTAGAGCTTCAATTATTTCTGCTGACTTTTTATTAGACTGTTTGCAGACATTTAATACGAAATATATGATCAGTTTAACAGAAAAAAATATTATTTTACCATAGTGGATATTCCACTCTCCAACAAATGTTATGTGCATGGTAGAGATTATTACATCTGCATCTTAACTAAATCCATTCCTGAAAAAGCAATGTTTTTAACCATAGGAGGCCAAAATTACATACTCTTGTAATCACAGAAGTCAGACAACTTTCTACAAGTTAAGTCATTACAAGGTACACATCCCTGACATACAAAAACTCTGAATTTAGTACGGAAAGATGCCTAAAACACAGTTTGCAATAATTCTTGGCTATCTTTTTGCACAAGCCATCCCACCAATTAGTAATGCTTGCTCTGGGGCAAGGTCAGCCCATGGATCAGTGAGAAGGAAATGAAAAATAATTTTTATTCTAAATGTTAATTTTACTCTTATTTCAAAAGAAATTATCAATATATTAGCATAATAAATTTCTTTACCTATTAGCATAATACATGTGCAAGCCAAGTATCAATCTCTGTCCCCGGGAAGCCGAATTTGATGATTTAATTTGTAAACCATAAAACACACCACTGCTAACCATGAAAGTGCTGCTGTCTCAGAAGAAATAAGATACTCTCAAAACTACACCCCATATTAAGAGAACCAACACAAGATATTAAGAGAAACAACACAATTTCTTATTTGCTTATTTTTAAAGCACTCTAAATTTAAAAGATATTCTCAAACCAGTAAATAAATGGGCATATATGCACACAAAACCTAACTCCTTTTCAGTCACACAGTTCTGAGTGCAAAGCTGCTGCATAAAAACCTGATCTCTCTCAAAACGTACCTTGCTAAAGATTTCAGTTAGTCTAGAAAAGCCCCTTTATAGAGTTTTGAAATGCTGGCTCTGCCGAAATTAACTAATGACTTGTTGATCTCAGTGGTTCAATTACCCTTGAACAGAAAACTTCACTACAGATAGATTAATACCAGTTACTAATGTCACTGGCATTAAGTCATGATGCTTCTTTCCTTTTTCTTTCAACACTTTCCTATGAAAAAGTATGACTGTGATTATGTCCTTTTTCTCTTATTTCTTAAGCAGATGATTTATGGAATATCAACTTTAAAAGGAAGAACTAGGAGATACTTAGATTACCTTTGTCATATATCCGATAATCACACTGTTTTTCATGAACAAGAAGTTCTAAGAGAAAGAAGCCAGTAGGAATGTTTCAGTAAGCTTCAGGACAGATGTGGATTTTGTTAAGTCAGGCCATATATTTAGGTAACCAAATACAGACTTCTTAATCTAACTACATGTACCATATAAAGAAAAAACCAGACCCCTTTAAAAAGAAACCTATGTAGGAGAAGGACTGAAAAAAGGAAAACGGCATAGTCTCGTAAATGGCTTTTAAGATCAAAGATTAAAAAAATAAAATGACCTTTTTCAGATTCTCCACGACAGACTCACTGTAACTGTGGCCTATTTTTCAGAGGGTTGTGTGATGTCCATAAATGTATTGCATTGCCTTTCATAAGTTCCAGCAAGGCAAGACACACTTCTAATAGTTAACTTGCATTTTTGAAGGACTAATGGATAATGAGGATTCCTTCTTGACTGCTGCTTTTACCTTTTGATGTGGCATGGGTACAATTTTGAACTGAATCATTGTGTTGAAGAAACTTGAGTCCTCTCAAAAAACGCACAACATTTTGACTAATAGAGCTTAAAATAAGTGTGTCCAAGTTACAAGTTTACTCTAATAGCTGGCTGCTAAATAGCTTCATTTATCTCTCCTAATATACAATTATGCTCTGGCTATTCATGTAATATAAAGTACAAAGCCATATAAGATTCTGATATAATATTGCTGAAATCAACAAAACTAGAGAGAGCAAAAACATGAGACGTTTCCTTTCTAGAAGACCTGGTGACATTCTTTTTTTTAATAATATATCGATAATATTATTCATAACACTAATATTAGAGTACATTTATGGCATTTTCTTTGCTCAAAAACATTGCGCTTTTCAGGGATTTACTTATTGCAAGGTTATTCATCGATGCGCAGTACAACTAATGTTAGTGGAACAAAAGGAGGTACAAAAAAGCAAAGCACTGTAGTTTTTTGCTGTAAAGAACTCGAGCTTTCCAATTCTACACATGTGCAATCAGTTAAAGAAAAAAATTGACAGGTGACACTTGGGACCAACCATCCTCTCCACACACTGATTTGTAAAAGAAGTGGAATACTAGAAAAAGACGTATTCAGAATGAAATCTTAATTCCACTGACTTCATCGCCTGGGCCTACATTTTCACTCCGGGTGACTTCGAGCCAAGTTGATAGTGCCAGAGACACATGGAGAGGGAGAGGAGGATACAGTATCCAGTTAACAGCTCTGAAATCTCAGCAGCTTGCATTTCCTATCACCTCCTTGCCGAAAAGTTAGAGGTTTTTTTAATGTTACCTTGACTAGAAAGCTACATTTTATCTATGTTCCTTCCTAATCTGCATTACCCCAAATATAGGACAGCAGTTTCTTTAAAATGTACAGGCGAAACGGCACTTTTTCACCAAATGACGAGAGCGAGCGAAATGCTCCTGCCCCCCCCGCTTCTGACTTCCATCCAAGAAGATACTTAACTCCTCGGACGTCAAAGTTACTGCACTGCCAGTCATTTGTGCATGCTTAGTGCTTCAGCAAAATGCAGTTGGGTGATCAGAACTCCACTTGCCATAACACGGACAAAAGGCACTTACTCAGTGATGACAGGGAGCAAAATATTATTTCCAAGCCCATGTATCTTAGGAACAATTCCAGCTACACGGATCAGCTTTTCCAGAGTCAGAAACTTCCATATATAGATTAATAAAAGATGGTTTTGGCTCTTTGTAGAGAACCTTTTTCAGTTTTGAAGGGTGTTTTATAAATTGACTGCTTCAGTGTTTGGTACAGTGGAAACAGACCTTCCTTCCTGACTCAGTCACGTCTAACATTAAATCCTCATCGATTTTTGCTCCTTGTGAGATAACTGGCAGTAGAATGACTTGCGCTATGTGTGCCTGTAACGTCGTTTCCTGCTTAGATGCTCACTGTTAAGCGTGGTAACAGTAACAAACATTTCCAGTGGGATGTAGACAGACGCCTGTACTGCTATCGCTCTTTCAAGAAAGCTGCCTTTCAAAAATCCCACTGTGAAAGCAAACACAGCACAACTACATAAAGCATCACAGGCACTGCTGATATACAGCATATGAATCACATCTACAACTAGGAGAGTAACTCATGTTCATTCTCTTACACTGGTGTTACAGTATATAACAGACCTTTCTGTAGCAGTCTAAAGCATCGTCGCAGATAAGGCCGTAGGAACAGCGGGACATGCAGGGCTCTCTCACAGTGCTGTTATTCTTCTCATGTAACTGACTGAAATTAGCAATTTTCTTTTTCTCAGGAACTAATTCTGGGTTTGCATCTGCTACTCAGGAATTCTTAATCGGTCTTAATGGCTTTTGTAGCTTTTTAGTTGTAGCTTTTTAACTGCTACATCCTTACACGATAGCAGTGAACACGTGCCTGCTTATGTTCAAAAGGACTATTGGACAAAAAAAGACTATTCCAAATTTCTTCCTCTGTGCCTATCTAAACTATCACATGGAAACTCAGTACTGTCATAACTTATCCTACAATCATACGTCCAGATTTGAGACTTTAAGCCAGGGTGACACTTGGGCACTGACAAGCTGTGTCTGCCCCCAGGGAGAGCAGGCAGTTTTCTTCTCAAGGACGCAGCAGAAGCTGCTGCACTAGTTTTTTTAGGCAGTAAAACTGCAGCCTCCAGTTTCTCTTCTGTATTAAAGATCTTAATGTAGCCAACAGCAACAGTATAAAATTCAAGGCACTCTGGAAGGGCACAGAAGCGCAGAAGAGTTCAAGAGGCTCTTTTTACATCCTCTCCTATGAATACATTCAGCACGGAACTGAAATAATTTGATCTTGTGTGCATACACAAAACATTAATAAATACACACTGGTTTACAGGCCTTTTATGTATTAATTAAAGTAGACCTATAAGAAAAGAAAAAAAAGCAATGTTCCTTATACGTAGTATTTTAAAAACCACAAGCATAGATTTTTCTGTTTTGTACTCTATTTTTTCCTTTAATCTGCATAGATTTTTATATGCCATGGACTACTCTTCTCCAGTCATGCCACTCTGAGCTATGCTCTGAACTGATGGTCTAGCCAGACCACTTCTAATGGCCATATCAAAATATGAAAGGTCAGGAAAAAATAGAACAATATGCTTTCGTGAATCAACACTTTACAACCCCAAACCAACCCACGAAAGTAAATTTTTAAGTAAATAAGACAAGCTACTGAGTGTCTGCTCCAAAGAAGTAAATCTGACACACAGTGCAACTAAAAAACTCCACGTTATTCTTCACCCTGGCTTGCCAGGGTGCCTTAGTACCTATTAAGTTGCTATACCTGTGGCTAATAAAGGATTCTAGCATCTCTTTGAAGTGTTTTGAGAAACAATGCCAAAGGTCGAGTGACTTCAACCACCCAAGAAGTTTTTTATAGCTCTAAAGCACTGGAAATTGAAAGAAAGATCATTACCACACTTTTACCGGGGACTCCTGGGCACGCCATCATAAATTGCTGTTCAAAGCTCCACTTACTTGGAGTTCTAAAGCGACTCATAACTCGCTCAGAAGAAAAGATAATGCCAAACAAAATAAAGTAAAAGTTAAACACGGTATTGTTGGGTTTTCAGGCAGAAGAGAAGTGAAACATCCTTGAGTTAGTAATTACTTTGCAGAGTTGCCTTATTCTAGAGTCCTACCACAGATCATCTTTATCACGCTAGAGTCAGAGTTTCAAAGCACTGTAAAGCCTATCAAAAAGGATGGGATTTTTTAAACGTTAATTTGAATTAAGCAACAAGTTGGCGATTTGACATGGTATAATATAAAGGCCTGCTCAGTAACAGCTTTAACGTTTGCCCAAAATTGCTATAGGAAAGTTCATAGTTTTGATGTCCTCCTAAATCATCATTAGTTATGTTTACACACCAGTTTAAAATGCTGATGTTACTGAACTCTAATATGGTACTAGAGATAAAAATGGAAAAATATCACCACATCGCAGACCAGAAAACATAGGATATCCAATCCACAGAAGGTTTTTTGCCCTCCTCACTGTATGGAGTAAAACCTTCTCACTTCTATCAGCTCCATGGGCTATTAGAAATGTAATGTTAGAATCACAACATGGTTCTAATCAAAGCAGTTTGAATTAAAAGTATAAATGTAAACTGTACCTTAAAGTAAGTATAAACACAAAACATTTCCTTCCCCTAGAAGAACAATTTCTAAATAGCTAGAAAGATGAACATGCAAATAGGGGGGAGTGCACAGCAAAGAGAAAATTTTAATTCTGCCTCAGTGCCCATGTTTTTGGTCTTTTTCAGAATTAGCGTATGGAAAGCCAAACACATTGTTCAAAGTTGTAAATCACAATGAACACAGATGCATCAGCAGGACAATGATGCTGGAGTTCAGCCTCAGGCACGTGAAAATTTGCATGCCAAATTAAATACCAGAACATGGAAAAAATGTCCTCAGTAAATACACTAAAAGCATACTCAACACCCTACACTCGACTGACTAAGGTGAATCCAATACTGACCTTGTTCAGTAGCCAAAACTTTTGATTTCACTGAACCACAATGACTCTCAGGGTATTCTGCTACTTTGTATTGTCCTGGGATAAACTCCTTGTGCCCTTCAAGAATTTGCCTAAGAGACAAAAAAGTACTTGGCTGCACACATGCCTACCCTACCAATACAGGAAAACCAGTTCAGACCGGAGAACACAAATGGGGTTTGATGCATCTGGAAGAAATGCTGCCCGCTGCCTAACAGACAGCACGGCTGAAAATGGACAGGAGAGGGCTATTTTGCTTTATTTATTCAATACATTGCTTGAAAATAAGCAACTCGCTCTATAGAAAGCACACAAGTTAATGCCAAGCTTTAAAAGCACTTTTCTCGGTTGAATGCTTTCCTAAAAAGTGCCCGACCTTGCCGGGTGCTGCCTACCGCCAATGTCTGTGTGGAGAGGCAGGCTGGCTCACATCGCCCGCTGTCCCGAGCCTTCCCGGCTCCATCCACCGTGAGCTGTTCCCTGGCACACGCCTGTCGTCCTACCCCCCTTTCTGTCTGTGAACTCCAATCCCATGGCAGCAAAGCTGGCGTGTGTAGTGGACTCCCAGAAGGCAGGCGTTTATTCTCATACACTGGGAATGGCCCCTCAAAACCCTACTGGTGGCCTTGTCCTCTCAGTTATTAAAGACTCCTAATGAGGCAGTGCTTACTGTCCCTCTCCTTTCAGTGCCTATGGAAACTGCCAAGCTCCCATCTCATTCTCGCCTCTGCCTCTCTAGAGAAAAAAAGAGCCAGCTTTAGCTCCTGCCAGCAGTGAGGATGCTCCCATGGTGCACGGGAAAAGCTTACTCCAACCCGTAATTTTCAGACAGACCAGACCCAAAGCCGAGTAGGCAGGGCGCGCTCTCACTGTGCAGAAACCCACGTCCAAATCAGCGCCAGCGGGATTCAAGCTGGGGTTAATCATTTGCCATCAGAAGGATGTGCCACGAGTGGCTGGCCAAAACGCTGCCTGCAGGCAGGGCAGCCGGGGCATCAGTTCGTGTCCCCTCTCGTGCGGGGAATGAGACTGTCCCCAAAAACAAGAGGAGCGAGTGTGCGTGAGCAACCCCACACCTGGGACATCTCCTAGCACGCGTGCCCACTCCTGTGTGGACCTTTCCATGAAGTGTTTCACAGAAGCTGAAGAGACTTCAGCTGAGCTGCAGATGAATAAGACATTTTGATTTTTGTTGTGTCTAGAGACTGGATTAATTGGACACGTAAACACTCTGTGTTTACAACTTTAGAGAGTGCATTTTGGGGTGGATTTTATAAAAATCCACCATAATCTTTGAGCACTTCATTTTCCAACTTGAATGTTATTTTAGGATTTGGGGGTTGTTTGCTTGTTTTAAGAAATGTATTTGGGAGTTTTACACAGTACAGACAGATTACTGTGTGTCAGATTTAGTATTCGGCTACATTCAATTCATTAAACCATTTTTCTCTTCTCAGTACTGAATTTATTCCAACTTAGAGGAACACAACACTCCCTTGTAGCCAGAACTGATAATACATGCTGCTATTATAATGATTTTTCTGTTTGCATTTTAGAGAAATTTGTTCCTCCCTATGTCCATTAAAAATAAAAGAAGCATGCGTGAAGTCTCATGAATAAATTAGATTTTATGACGTGATAACATGAAACAAAACTTCTTAGAAGTCCATTCATCTTGTGCTGCATTTCTTGCAGTTATAAAACAAGACTTTCTTATTGGTCATAGGTATCATAACATGAGACAAGATGAAAATTAAGATACTTCCACACAGTGAGTTGAACTGTATAATGAGAACTTCGGTGTAACATCCAGAACAATTTTGGCCTCAAAAAGTTAGTTTGGAGAAAGTACAGGCACTACCCTGTGAACAGGCATTGCTTGTTAGATTTTGGTTCCCTGTTGAAAGGGATACAAGTTCAGAAAAATACCACCGCTGCCAGACAAACACAACCACCAAATCCCTGCAGCTGGGCTCGCAAGCCCCAGGTACTGCGCAGGCACTGCAGCAATGAGGGGCAGAGGTCTAGAAGGGGGCACACAGCGGAATACAAGGCACAAAACTTGTTCTTCTATTTGCAAAAGAAAACAGAAAATCTCAAATGTTTATTGCTGTATCCAAGCTCTTTAGAAAGCTCTTTAAGACACAGAATAACTCTTAGTTTGATAATCAGTATAAAAGATTCACATTAAATTCATAAGTCAAATTTCTAATATGAAAGATTTTTTTTTATATTCATTTTACTAAACTTTTCAGTAGCATTGGTGAATCCTACTTTAACTTTTTGTGTAGTATATAAACTTCAGTTTTTATTGATAAATAACACAGCTTTATTTCCTTTGAGAAATCTTGGGTTTGTAACATTTTGTCTATTCACTTTTATTTTCTACATTGCTTATCAAAATATGCTGATGGCATTCAATACTATGCAAGACTTCAGACTCGCAAAAATTGCTTCTAGTTCATGCTACATCATAAATTGGGGGGCTGCTGAACTGCCTATATTCATATTTTATAAACACAAGGAACATCTTCATGCACCTTTCACATACACCTTTGACTCAAGTCACTGAATGGCAACTTTGTGTTGATGATATTTCCCTTACTACTCCCAACTCCTTACTTAGGAAATAACATTATTCTTTCCATTATTCTGGCTTATTTCTATATGTTTTGATTTTCTTTTCCTTCAAATCACTGCTCTTTTTCTATGGTATTATTATACGTTTTATGCCCACCTTGAATTTACTTCCTTGTGTTTATTCTAGCTTTTCTTTATACTCTAAACCAACATTTCCTAGATCATACTCCTATTAACAGGAACTGATGTTGCAATCTATAAAACCAGGCTTTTATAGCTTGTGATTCCTCCTAGATGGGCTAAAAGAGTGAAAGTGGCAAACAAAGTTAAATAGGATAGCAAATGAAGGACTACATTGTGTCAATATTTCATCTCTTCCAATTTTACTGCCTATTGTGATCGTGTCAAAGCAAAGTTAAAAAACATCAATTCAGATTTAGTAATCTTCTTCTGTCAGCTGAACGACCATACTCCTGTACTTGCATGTTTTAGCATGCCTTTTTTTTTTAAGTATCCGTGTTACATTTAGTCCAGCGCCTCTTTGTTTGGCCATTCCATGAAATGGTACCGAACAGTGAAAAGTCTGTGTCCTACAAAAAACTGTCCAGGCTGGCCTGTGCTCAATCATCTTTCTAATCAACTTGGAAAAACATGTTTGAGTTGTCTTTTATCATTTCTCCAACTGAATAGAGAATTATTTCAAATTTCCTTTTTTCCTATAATTAAGTAGTTCTAATTTGTACCTCAAACTCCTTCAACTTCTTAACATGTATACATTCCATTATAGCTCAATGATAGGACAAGGGGTAATGGCTTTAAACTCAAAGAGGGCAGATTTAGATTAGATAGAAGGAAGAAATTCTTCACTCTGAGGGTGGTGAAGCACTGGAACAGGCTGCCCAGAGAAGCTGTGGATGCCCCATCCCTGGAAGTGTTCAAGGCCAGGCTGGATGGGGCTTTGAGCAACCTGGTCTAGTGGAAGGTGTCCCTGTCCATGGCAGGGGGGTTGGAACTAGATGATCTTTACGGTCCCTTCCAACCCAAACCATTCTATGATTCTCAGGTCAGCTTAAAAGGCAATTTGCTTCAACACATATTGTGAGAATGAAATTATTTAAATATAAATGAATAAGAATTACACCGGAAGTGTTGTTTTCAATAAAGACAAACTTTAATACAGGTTTACAGCCCGTTCATTAAAATTAGATTTTAAGTGGCACCAGCACAAGATTTGATGTTATTCACCATAATTTCAAAATAAACCCCACAGACCACTTCAAGTTATTAACTGCTTCCTATTGCACTAAATGCAGGCACATGCATAATCTGAAACTCAAACTCGGTCTCACAAATATTTGGGAGTACTGCATTGCAACCACTTCCTCAAAACACCACCAAGAGCCATGGGGGACTGTCACAGTTTCACTGGGAATAACTTCAGCTCATTAGAAAACTGAAATAATGGAACTGTTTGGAATATCTCAACATCCCAAATTCTAAAGACACATAATTCAATGGTTTGAAAAACGATTCAGTTCAAACATTCTGAAAGCATTATGTTGGAAAGATGAAAGTTTTTTGTCAGGACTCTGTAAAATAATAGTTATTTAAGACAGTTCCTGTCCAGTATCAGCCTTAGGGCTATTTTACTTTAAATCTTCATACTGCTGAAATCATTGAATTATTAGTTGTTGTTGTTCAAGATTTTTTATTTTGGCAAATTCCTTCTATGGTAACCTGCTTTAGAATAAAATTGCTGTGAAACTCTTAGATCTTTGAAAGGTATTCCTAGACATATCCACTTTTCCTTTTCCTGAAATGCTTCTCGCAAAAATAGCTCATCTAATAGTTTCTTCTAATGTCACACACTAGCAGGAAATTATAGCACTTACTGGAGATTAGGCCTTACTTTGCAGCAGCAGGAGGAAATCTAAAGCACCACCAATCCAAATAGACAAAGATTATTATATCCAATTTTTAGGTACAGAACTGAAGAATTGAAAAAAACAAGATCATGTAATTCAATCCTCAGAAACAGGTTATTTCATTGAATTTGCTGGGACCTATCCTCTGATTAATATTAATCTTTTGGAAGACTGAACCCCCTACGCAACTCTGAGAAACACACTGAGTCCTCTGGAAGGACTCCTGAGGACTGAGCTCTGTGCAACTGTACATTTCTTTGGTAGCTGACCCAACATCCTCTGTTCCCCAGATCCTCACAAGGCGTAGCCAGATGCCCAGGGACTAAGAAGTTACTGGGCAATAAGAATAGAAACTGTGCTACTAAAACAGAAAACTACAGTTAAACCACAACTGCTCTGTTCTTGCAAGAATGGAGAAAATATGTTTCTTTTCACATCTGTGCAACCCTCTACAAAAAACCACTGTGCCATTTTGTTATTTTATAGACAGCAATAATCTTTATCAGGCTAGCTAACATCTTTCTTGAGTTACGTGCATTTCTTATATTTTAATAACAGCATACATTCTCATGGTGTGTTCTGCTATAATGTTATTGATGTACACAAAAATCAAAATTCCTAAATGAAATTTTAAATTCCTTAAATGAAAACATTCAAAATTAGTAAAGCATTTTCTATTTTTCAATATTTTAGCCATTATTTGTAGAGAATGAGTAGAAACCACTAAGACCTTCCTGTGACATACATTTTCCGTATTTGCAAGATCAATGTCAGATGGCATGTGCTAAATCCCTACATTTATTTCAATCCTACCAGAAAATAGTAACCACCATATTATTGTAACCATTATACACCCTTCCCACATATGGTCCCACAGAAAGCAGGAATGGTACAATACATTTGATGTACGAGCCCTAAAATCCAGGAAATGAAAAATCAAGCCACTAGTCAGTACAGACATCCTAATCCTTTCCCAAAAGGCACATAGCTTCAACAACAACCTATAAATTTCCCCAGCAATCTTAATTCTGTTCTCCTCAATTTCCAATTTCTAAATATATTCTCCACCAAATTGCCTTCATGTCTCAGAACAGTAGCACAGGTTTTGCAAAAGAGTTTGGATAAAGAAGGCCATGAAAGGTGACTTGAATAACAAGAAAGAACATTACATATTGTACTATGCC
Source organism: Phoenicopterus ruber ruber (assembly GCA_009819775.1). Taxonomy (NCBI): domain Eukaryota; kingdom Metazoa; phylum Chordata; class Aves; order Phoenicopteriformes; family Phoenicopteridae; genus Phoenicopterus; species Phoenicopterus ruber. Next base: position 91,085,900 of record CM020217.1, read on the forward strand.
AATTCAGTGCTGACGAAGTCTTGCAGCCAAGCAGTTGCTATTTATTGGACCCAAATGTGCCAGAAATTAAGCAGAAGAGCCTCTGATATTCAAAAAAGTGTGCACATTCTATCATACACAGAAGCTACATAAAACCAACAAATGGCAAGAACTACATATTATATTCGTGACTATCAAAAATTCAGTTTTAAAAATAAAAGCTATTTGTTTCAGGCTTACATGAAGTTTCTCTCAAAATTGTATAATTCAAAATGTTTTTAATGAAATACCAGATGGCATTCTTCAGATTGCCATGAAATTTTCATCCATACCCAAATTTCAAAAACTCTCTTCTAATACATTATGTGGAAACAAAATAAGTGTTGGAGATTTCATATTGAAAGGCCACCTGCTTTTAGAGGAAAGAAAAAAAGTTTCATTTAAGTCCTTCCTAAAACAGAATCTGAGAATTCTCTTCAAATCTGATATGTTGCTTAGACCACAATAAAATTCAGACGATCTTCAGTGTAAGTTTAGCTTTCTAATATCGAAATAATACAAAGAGATGATGGTAATGACTTAAAGAAAAACAGATCACCTTCGAGTTAGTTCTAGACGAGCCTTTCAATAACAACTCTTTGTGGAAACCAAAACCTTTATCATCTACAGCACTCTTTCAAAAGATGATGGTGGGCTACTGCAGGATTATGGCTTTATGTTTGGATTCCTTACCCCCATTACACTGCAAGCTCAACAGGAGCGCTCCATTCAGAAGGAACTCATCTTTCCACAAAGAGATCAATACAGCTACGCTCAAAGGCTCATCCCAGTAAAAGTGACCCAGAATAATAATCTCTTCATTTGCAAGAAAAAAGCAAAACATCGTAACTTAAATCTGAACACTGATGACACAGTAGAGGCTACAAATAAAGAGATCTGATAAAAGAGTTGTCAACCATTGCAAGCACGAAAGACTTCTAAAATCAAAGGATTAGTTCTTCACACAACTGAGTTCATTTTCCCTTGTAGAATCTATTGTTTTGTAGTCCCCTAGCAAGTCTTGCACTTCTTTCCGAAATTGTGTCACACCATCATCTTCATTTTGTCAATATGACAAGAAAGATAAGGAGGAAGCGGGATTGCAAGCTGCTGCTCTGTAAGGTAGCTTTTTACCACAGGGGCACTACTGAAAGACAGCCATGGATTAGAGCTTAACCTAATTTCAGAAACATTGCTTTAATTAGAGAAACAACAGGCATATAGGTTGGTCAACCTCACCTATAAGTAGCTCTGGGACAGTAGACACTTAAAAGGTGAAACATTACAAATTAATTAAAATAAAGCAATTACAAGATTAACGAAAGTGAAAGGCAGAATAATACAACATGCGCTTGCATTACCCTGATATAAATTCCTAAGACCAAGGATGCTCGATCTCTCCAGTTGCTGGCACATGTGCACACAAGCCCCTACTCACAGTCCCACTCCAGCTGCTGGGACAGACATCCCCCCCAACTTACACATCACCACACCTGCAGATCCCTGCAACAACTGGGCTTCGACACCACAGTCTGTCCAGTAGCTTGCCCTGGATCCTCAATCTCCCCAGCAGTCTCACTCGCTGCACACGCCAATGGGGGTCTCAGTTGACTCCAGACCCCATAGTCTCTCCAGTAGGTGGCTTGGACATCCTGGTTCCTCCCGTAGCCAACTTCTCTGGCTGACTCGCTCTCAGAGACATGCACACATATATATACACACCTGGCACACTTAATCTACCCCCAGCTAGTCCAGCTTGATATTTGCCAGTGACAGACACCAACACACTCACTCGCTGCCAGCCCAGCACCCTGGGCACACTGGCCCCCGTGACCCATATTCTGACTCCAGTGGCTGGCACTTAGACCTCCATACACACAGGCACACGGAATAGAAAGTGTCTCACTCAGGGAAATAGAAATGCAGTTTAATGAAAAGACAGGACACATCATGCTGATCAGGCACAAGGCATGGCAGGTCATACCAACCAGCCTCTTTATATGCACAGACAGTCCTTTGCATCCCCTCACCTCTCAATTTTCCCTTATCTACCCCTCCTCAAACCACCTTGGTCACCACCTCTCCCCACCTTTGGTTCCTCTTCTAAACACCCCATGTCTTGTATGATTCCAAAATGCTCCTCCATGCATCCCATAATAAGTCCCAAATACTGGCAAGCAGCAATCCCCCTCAGTCTGCAGAGTGGTCCAGAGCGTCCCTGACTCCTGGTGCTGGGTGTCCCCACCCTGGCCCATGGGGCTGAGGCTGGGGACAGCCCTGGGAGGAGCTGGGTCGGGGGCTCCATTTCCCGGACTGGGCTATTGGGGTTCCCTTACCTGCTGCTGTGCCTCTGGGGCTCCTCCGCATGTGTGCGTGGAGATGAGCCTTTTATCACACAACTTAACATAATCTACTCCTGTTTCCCTTTTCCCATGTCTCAACCCTCTTTTTGAAAATATCCTGGGGGTTTTGGGGGGTTTGCTGTTGTTGTTGGTTTTGGTTTCGGTGTTTGGTTTGGGTTTTTTTTTTTTCTTTCCCCCCAGGGACACAAATACTGGGTTTACATTCTTTTATATCACAAGTGAATAATGTACTAATGATTTCCACACCCAATGCCTCATTATTTTGGAAGTGACATCTCAGTGAGCCCTTCTCCAAGGCTTCTCAAACTGTATTCCAACCGCATGCCTTAAGCAAAAGCAGTTTAGTGCTCTCTGCTGAACATGACAGTTTTGCAAGCTTTTATACAGAATATAATCAATATGAAGTATTAACTGAACCTGTATTGAATTTATCCTATCATCTGTTGTTCACTTTAGAATACCCATTGAGATCATATATGAAACACAGTACAAAGGGCAAAGTCGTATTATGTGGAGTTTTAACCACACCACTTCATCCTGTTCTTAGTTTTATCTGTTTGAGAAATCAGAGTAAATGACTACTTAATGCAATAATGTGCCCCTTTAAAATATTCTGTATTTGACACAGAACAAATTTTATTTAATATGCTCTCCAAACACTGCTTTTAATCTCTCATATGCAAACAGAAAACTGTTCAATATAGTTTTCTCCTATAGCTCATGAGTGAAAGCCACCATTTCCATTCGTACTCTTTTCCTTGAAATGTACATCACCATGAAATGTTTGTGACAGTTAACTTTTAAAATAACCTATGTACTTTTATTCACCTTATTTCTATGACGAGAGACCTCACAGTAAGGATGGAATAACAATATGGAAACTAACCATCTAATCCAACTGGACACACTTTATTGAAGTCTTATTACTTCCATGTGTAAGAGGAAACTAAAGCCAACTGCAAACCCCAATTTTTGGCATTCTCAGTACGCATTGTATCCAGCAAAAGAGAATTTCACTTTTTGTTTTTATTTTTACTGCACAGTGATATTAGACATATGGACTTAACTTGATCATTTAGAGATCAAATGTTTTAACTGAATAAAAAAGGCAAGGTCTTTATTATGCCTAAAGCAATACTCTCCTTTTAAAAGTTGTAATGCTTTGTAAATATTATTCTATTCTCTTTTGCAGTATGAATATTCTTAAAAATAACTGGTATCAAAATTTTAGTACAGATGATAAAATCTTTAGGAATGGATAGAAAGAGTAATGACAATACAGTTATAACACAGATTCAAGTCAACCAATTTATATGAAAGAAACTCGCCATGGAAAAGTTCAACGCCAAAGTTATATTCCAATTTATTCTGAGGTAGCATGTGTGACAAATTAACTAGTATTTCTCAAGATACAAATCCTAGTTTCCTAAAAAATATTAATATAAAATTATAAGCTACTATCACGAAACAAGTATTTGCTTTCAATATCAACAGAAATAAATAGTCCTTTATTAAAGCATTTTAAACTTTGTTTTCTAAGTAAGTGTTATTTGTCAAGATACAACTCTGACATGAAAAACAACCCCAAGATGGATCAATCCTTTCTTAGTGGAGGTCTGTGGAGATTAAAATCTCATTTTGCAGTTTCAGCAATATATTGAGCATCCCATGCAATGAATCTTCCAATAATATTTACTGATAAGCTTTTTTTCTTTTCAACTCCCTTTTCTCTCCAACACATATGCTTTCCTTTATTACGCTGGTAAATTATGAGATTGCTGCATGGCTTAGAATAGTTTTCTCCTCAAGTGTCAATAATAGCACAAGACACTAAAAGACAGGCTCTTTTGGCTGAGTTTATTTCACATTTTTGTAAGAACTTCAGAAAAATCATCACTTTCAACACTCACGGTTAGCAGTACCCTATGACTTTACTAGACCTTTTTTAATCAAATAGACTACCTATAAAAGAGGGGAGGTGGAAGGGAGGTCAAATACTAATTACTTAGAAGGATGATAAATATTTGGTTCTTAATGAAGACAAAATTTTGCTAGAAAAAAATTAATGACCTTCACATAATAATATTAATACAATTACTCTTTTAAAGAAATTGTATCACAAAGATCAAAACCCATAGTTTTCCAGCTCCTTATGCATATTTAATTCAGAACTACATTCCCAGAACAATTAACTCTATTCTTTTCTACAAAAAGACTAATTCCCAAGCTTTAACTACTGCCTGTATGGCTTATATTTTGTGAATTTTAGAATCCCACTTCCGTCTAGTTCTAAAATTTAACTACTCTAAGAATAGAATAATCAGAAAATAGTAATCAGACAGTGATGGACACAATTTAGGTGTTTCTTTATACCAGTATCACTGATGTGCATAGGAAAGAAATCAAGCTAAGGAGAAAATCTGTATGCAAGTACAGACACAAAACATGTCAGAAAGCTCAAAAGGACTTCCAAAAAAGTTAAAGCCTGATGCTCCAGACAACTGATACTGATGTACATCTCAACCTTCCAAAGCTGTTCTGTGCAGACAAGCTCTATACACGTATAAGTATCACCACAACTATACATGAACCGCTTTCACAGACTGCTTTCCTAATGAGGTCTCTGAACACTATGTCTAACACCACATTATACTCTGTACAAGACCTGGGTGCTTTTTCTGTGTCCGCCTTCAACATTCCTAGAATGTATTTTAAAGAAGTTTTGGGGATAAAAATATGAGAAAGGTAAAAAAGCGCATTAAAAATAGATTATACAAAAAGATTTTTCCTTTGCATCTGACAGCGCATCCTCTCTGCTTTTCAGTGAAAGTTAAATATTCTAGCTTAGCAGATGCTACGCGCAGTGCCTCGTAGCTACATGCATTCTCAGCTGTTCAGATAAAGTAACACAAGCATCCACAAAACTGAAATTTAATAACATGTAAAAAAGAATAACTTTAAAAAATATGAAAACCTCAACTTTTAAGGTAGTAATAAATATTCTTTCTATAGGTAAACATATTCAGCCATGCAGAACACTTAAATACAAACAACCTGTGTACCTGAACTGTGGAACTGATTTCAGACGCAAATCCTCCTGTCAAGGGAGCCTCGTGGCTAATCAGCAATCGCCCAGTCTTCACCACCGACTGAAAAGGAAAAACAAACCCCCAAAATGTAATCAAATTACATCTCTTGCAATTTCTTATTTGTACTACTTGTGGAATATATGAAATATGCGACATTATAAGCAGTGTTAGAATGTAGCTACTTTTCCCCTCCTGCATTTTCACTGAAAGATAAATCATCCTAAAAGTCTAAATTGAGTAATTAATAGGATGGTTTTATATTTACTATAAAAGTGTTTACATCTTCTACTCCATTTTAAGCAAATATCAAGAATAAAAATTGATTCCACAGAATATGAATTTACCCTATCAATGCAAACTGTAGCATTTCTGAAGGAGAACAAGGATTTTAACAAGAGGCCAGTAAAAACTTGGATCCTGAAAATACTAACACACAGACATGTAAAGAAATCCTTCACTGATACATACCTCTGCACAACCAAATCCTAAAGTCATGAATCATAGCTATTCAGAAAGTAAAACTGTTAAATAAAAATTTTAGCAAGAAAACAATCATGTGGATTAATGCCACTTATTTAAGTTTTACATGGCGGTTACAAGCAACATTTTCTAATTTTAAATCTCAATGTTTGTGCAGTTTTTATGTGATCCACTTTATAAGTAATTACATAGCACAATATATACAGAGGTGATCTAAGCATCTTTTAATCAAAAAATGAACTGGGTTCATTGTGAAACAACAATGAAAGCAAAATATTTTTAATCTGATGGGAGTATAAAGCTTCACCACACCCAAATACCTTGAAGTTTATTGCAACTACATGCTAAATTGCCTAGAACAGAACCATATCAGATACTTTTGGTCAGAAATATAGCAGTAAAGTCTCACTTTTCATAATACACATTTTATCATTTCATAAAGTGCATAAAAAAGTGTCATGAACTTCTAGAGATGCACATCAGAAAAAAAAAATCAGAATAATGTGTATGTTAATCTTTCAAGAACAGTTACAGTTTGATTTTTAAGATAAGTACAGAGTGTACTGCTGGTGTACCATTAGTCAAGATGTGGAAAAGTCCAAGACAGTGCTAGCTATCACGTCAAACTTTCTTAATGCTGTGATCTTCAATTTAATGTCTACACCAGCACATAACAGAATACATAAAAGCAATGCCTTAATTATACAGTTTTCCTTCTGATTCAAGCACTTTTCTAATTCTTTTCCTTTTCTAGCAATGACTCAATCAATGGCTCTAAATAGCTCATCCACAGATGTATTGGCAAGTCACAGGCCTATAAACAAGATGATCCATATACTGTACTATGAAGTGGTTTGACAACATTCAGAGCTAAACAAGACAGGAAAAGGCATTTCAACAGTTGGAAAGTAATCCACAGTTATGTAGGCTGATTTCTTGAATTTCTTTTGCCAGCACTGGAAACTCATACCTAAAGAGCAGAGGCATTAACTGCACTATAAATCCGTCCAATATATCAAACCGACAGTTCAATGAACAAAATGTACACTCCAGTTTTAAGTTGATACGATAAAACTGATACAATCAGTGTTAAGTTGCTATGGTAAAACTGATATAATTAATCAATTTTAAACGGTTTTTTTGAGAATCCTCTTACTTGTATTTTAAAGACAGATCCTTTTGCATATATTTGTTCTGAGAGATTCACACTTTGAAACATTGCAAGATATCATTGAAGTTACAGATTTGGTTTCTCAGAATTTAATAGTATGAAACAGCCACTGTTACAACACGTATAAGAAAATCCACATGGGATCAGACCAGTAACCCAGCAGTCCAGGATCCTGTCTCCACAATGGAGATAATTTGATGTTTAGGAAAGAGTAAGAATAGGGCCTTTAATGTGTTCCTTCATTATTTCTCAGCCTCCAACTATTTTCACATCACAAGTTTCCTGAGTCCAATATGGTTGCTTGCTCTAAGTAACTGAAAACTTTTCCTGCACTAATTTATATGTTCTCAAATTGAAACCATGTAAACAATAAAGAAAAAGAAAAAGGAAAAAAAATCTCATTTTGGAAACCTGCTTCTCCTACATGAGAAATCCTTACTTTTACATATGATTCCCAAGGGTTTCAAGGATTCCTTGCCTGTAGGAGCTTGTTAAGAGCGAGCAAGCAGCTGTGATCACGAAGCATTCCATACAAGCATCTCAGCCCTGCTAAAAAGCACTATATATCATTCCTGGTGGGAAACCGCGCTAGCATAGCTTTGGTGCTTTTAGTACACATCCTAGCTTGTTCAGGGCCAGCGTGGATACCTGCACCACACTGTGCCATGTAGAAAAACCTTAAAAATTCTCCTAATGGTTAAATCAGAATTAAAATAAGTAGAAATTAACCACCCTACTGCATTGCAAATAGAGTCCTGGACTTTAGGGAAGGATGCGAGTATTGCGATTCCTGAATATTACAGCCCCCCCCGCATCAATTTCTACTTCACATTTAACACTTGTTCCTAAGCTACAGAGAGTCTTTCAGAAAGACATGCAATCTTCATTATGGTATTTCCAGTGTTTGCAAATGCATCACAGCTATTGCTAAGTTGTTCCAGTGTATAACTGGCTTCCCTGTTAAAATTTTACACCTTATTTCCAAACTAATTTGGCTGATTTCAACTTCAAGCTGTTGGTTCTTATTTTACTTCTGTTTGCTAGATGGAGAAGCTATCTATTATCACATTTCTGCTCCCCACATGAATATGTTACGATTGTGATCAAATGATCTCTTAACCACACTTGTGCTAAACTAAGCAGACTGAGCTCTAAATCTTTCACCATACAGCACACTTCCAATTCCTTCATCATTCTTACAACCCTACCCTGAATCATCTCCAGTTTTCAATGTCCTTCTTGAAGTACGCCCATCTGGAACCAGCATTCCAGCCTTTTTCAGAACAATGCCAAATACAGAGATAATATAACCTCGGTACTGCAGCTCTTGGACATACGAGGCCTTTTGGCCAAAGCGTAACAATATGAGTCCAGCTTCAGCTGATGACTGCAATTCCCCGTTCTTGGGAAAGAGGGTTTTATCCTTAAAGGATAACTGCTTCTTGGAATAAACACGGAAATATAACGTGCACTTATTATTTCAAGATATAAAATTATATTTGGATATGCTGAAAAATATATTGTGTGCCTGAACCCAGCTCAGTTAATGAACCTATCTTCTCTTTATCAGTGACTGAGTATCTATTTTATCTATTTCTTCAGCTGTTTGTTACTTCTAACTTATCAGTAACTGTTTTAAATGTTTTCCGTATCTTTGATAGAAATACTAAAAAAACAGGTTAAAAATCAGACTCTGCAGGATGTCAGTGACTTTACTGTTTCCATTCACTAGCACTGCCTTTACACGACATACAGTTTAAGTCAACGCAGCACTAATGCCTTACTTCTCAACCACATTCATTTGTTTTTTGAGTACCTAATTATGAATTGTTGATCATGTATTTCATGCAAATTTTGCAGCTCATGTAGAGTACTTTTAAAAATGCATCTTCAAAAAATATGTCGTGGCTTAGCAGATCAGGACTGATAAAAAATGTTCCTTCTTTACATCCACAACCAGAAGTTGTTGTTTGCTGATCTTTAAAGTCCGGAGAGACTTTTCAGGGCGCTAAGAGATTCTGTAGTTATCTCCTATCTCAAATTAAAGGAAAATGGAAACTTTTTTTGCCATCTTTAGTAACAGACCATTGAGGAAAGTCAGAAGCAACATCCCAGCATTTGGAGAGCACGGCTCCTCTTTGTGCCACAGTCACTCTGCGCTTTCACAGCTGAGTTCAGCTGATGCAACCCTGGTTGCTCCCAAAAGGGAGAGGTTCTGCCCTACCCAGAACCTCCTGTTCCCAACCCATCCCTACCATCTCCTCTAACACTGAAGGGGCCACGGGGTAAGCCAGTTGAAGGAGATAATCCCATTTATCCTGTAGCAGTGTACAGTTAGCACAAAGCAGCAAACACCACCCCAGAGACAGGTTCAGAGATCAGAGGCAGATGAGGATTGCCTCACAGAAAGCTTCAGCAGTGCTCCTTCCCTCCGGAGGGCAGGTGAGACCCAGGTCATGGCTCACCACTGTCACCTGTGCTATATCCAGTCATAAGAGAAAAGACTCTAGGGCTTTCAACCACTAAATTAACCCTAACACAAAACCAGAAACCAATATTGACTACACTTTTCCACCTCAATTTCCTTGTCAGGAATGTTTTACATCGGTGTCATCCACAAAGATGACAATCAACGTTGTATCAGAGCAAAAGGCCAGCGGCACGATCACCCTGATAATGAAATGTAAAAAAACCCTAACGCCTTCGCAAGACTAATGCTTTCAGATTGCACTCTGAAGGTTTTCTGAACTGCAGCCCAGTGTTTTTGCAGTGAAGCAGCTGAGCAAATTATTTTCAACCTCGCTGACCACACTCTTCATCCAAGAATTTCTATAATCACTTTTCTGTTCAACTCTCAATTCGTCATGTTGGCTGCTTTCTCCCGGTCCTACAGGCACTGATGACAGAAGAAAACGACACAAGTCTGGCTTTGAAATCTAAGTGCTGACACTACCAATAACATACTACACCCTTACTTAGGAGAAAGTAGACTTAAACCAAAATGAGTTTGATCGTCAACTGCAATTTACACTATTACTCTCCACACATAGCAACAGCGCTACTTCCCGTGTAATCAGCTGCTTCACTGACCCAGCAATTGCCTTTAAAGAAATGATCAAAGTCAGAATTAGATTACAAATGGCTGTTATTGTGTCACAATGGTAAGTTGCCTATTTTCTTTAAAAAGAAAGTCTTGTTCTCAGAATAAAAAGATTTTTCATCTCTTACAGAAAAGGAATTATTTTGATGTTCATTTTCACATTTAAAGTTTTGCATACTTTTGATTGTGTTCTTCAGAGACTGCAAAAAATTTCTGCATAACTGAAAAAGCTTTCAAAAATAATTTTAAAGAAGCTGGCAAAAAGTACTGAAATTGTATTATATCTCATTTCACACTAAGCATGTATGCAAACAATATTATAAAAATGAAAATTAATAGATACGTGCCTTTCCTGAAAACCAATCAGAATATGGAAGCTTTTAAAAAAAACAAAAACACAACTTGGAAAAGTTTCAATAAAAGCCTTGAAAAACATTTTTTTTTTTCATTTTTAGATCAGCTTTAATGAATTTGTACTTGGAAATTGTAAAACCTGAGCGAGCCTACTTTCCCCAACCCATTAGCTCTGCTTTCCTTTTAATGTTTCAATAACAAATGAAATTGCATAGCCGCATTCTTGGTACTGAATATCATAAGCATAGGGATAGAAATAAGATCTCAGATTTTTATTCAGCATTGCCCACAGAGAAATGTATAACATAACCTGCCAGATGAATCCCTGAGGATTACATTTACTTAGCACATGCAGATCCATAGGGTGACACTTCAGGTCCAACGTACCCCAGATACAATGAACTGTTTGTGCATGTGATATATTGACTATCTTAAATGCAGTTACTATGTCCCCAATTTCCAGACATCCCAGAGTCATGTTGGAGTTGTGGAATCTGTGGAACACCAAGTAGATCCTCAAGCACCTTTTTTTTTTTACCAGGGTGCACCGAGAAGGAATAGAAGGGAAGAGGAATAGGATGTGTCCTAAGAGCCTGGAGATGCAAAAGCCCTGTAACTGCCTAATGATCATGATCTAGTTTGCAAATTGTAACTATCATCAGTTGCACAGAACAACTACTTTCTTCTCCTAGGAGTAGTAAACACTAGGAATAGTATGCACTCTTGAAAGCTCCAACACAGCAGAAAAATAATTCTTAACATTAAAGAAAAAATATTAAATAATTAAACTGAATTAAAAGAAAATAAAGTAACATCATTTGGTCTGGTTTTCAACAGTACTAAATTACTAGAGAAGGAAAATGAGAGAGCGCCTTCAAATCTATATCATGAAGATCAAAGAAAGTGTACCCCCCCGACGAGCAGGAGCGACAAATTAATATCAACGGATGACAAGAAGGCTGAGGTACTCAACAACTTTTTTGCCGCAGTCTTCACTGGCAACCCCTCTTCCCAAACCTCTCGAGTGGATAAACCACAAGACGGGGACTGCGGGAGCAAAGTCCCTCCCACTGTAAGAGAAGATCAGGTTCGCGACCACATGAGGAACCTGAACTTACATAAGTCTATGGGACCTGACGAGATGCATCCCAGAGTTCCGAGGGAATTGGCTGATGTTGTTGCCAAGCCACTCTCCATGATATCTGAAAAGTCATGGTGGTCAGGTGAAGTCCCTGGGGACTGGAAAAGGGGAAACATTGCACCTATTTTTAAAAAGGGTAGAAAGGAGGACCCTGGGAACTACCAACCTGTCAGCCTCACCCCTGTGCCTGGGAAGATCATGGAACAGATCCTCCTAGAAGCTATGCTGAGGCACACGGAGGACAGAGAGGTGATTCGAGACAGCCAGCATGGCTTCACCAAGGGCAAGTCCTGCCTGACCAACCTAGTGGCCTTCTACGACGGAGTTACTACATCAGTAGACAAGGGAAGAGCTACGGATGTCATCTATCTGGACTTCTGTAAGGCCTTTGACACAATCCCCCACAAAATCTTTCTCTCTGAATTGGAGAGATACAGATTTGATGTGTGGACTATGTCATGGATGAGGAGTTGGTTGGATGGCCGCATCCAGAGGGTAGTGGTTAATGGCTCAATGTCCAGATGGAGATTGGTGACAAGTGGTGTCCCTGAGGGGTCCCTTTTGGGACCAGTACTCTTTAATATCTTCATCAATGACATAGACAGTGGGATCGAGTGCACCCTCAGCAAGTTTGTGGACAACACCAAGCTGAGTGGTGCAGTGGACACACCTGAGGGACAGGACGCCATCCAGAGGGACCTGGACAAGCTCAAGAGATGGGTCCATGTGAACCTCATGAGGCTCAACAAGGACAAATGCAAGGTCCTGCACTTGGGTCAGAGCAACCCCCAGTATCAATACAGGCTGGGGGATGAAGGCATCGAGAGCAGCCCTGCCCAGAAGGACTTGGGGGTGCTGGTGGATGAAAAGCTGGACATGAGCCAACAATGTATGCTTGCAGCCCAGAAGGCCAACCGTATCCTGGGCTGCATCAAAAGCAGCGTGGCCAGCAGGTCGAGGGAGGTGATTCTGCCCCTCTACTCCACTCTGGTGAGACCCCACCTGGAGTACTGCGTCCACCTCTGGAGCCCTCACCACAGGAAAGACATGGATCTGTTGAAGCGGGTCCAGAGGAGGACCACAAACATGACCAGAGGGTTGGAGCACCTCTCCTATGAAGACAGGCTGAGAGAGCTGGGCTTGTTGGGCTTGAGAAGGCTCCGGGGAGACCTTATTGCAGCCTTTCAGTACTTAAAGGGGGCCTATAGGAAAGATGGGGAAAAACTTTTTAGCAGGGCCTGTAGCGATAGGACAAGGGGTAATGGTTTTTAACTAAAGGAGGGGAGATTTAGACTAGACATAAGAAAGAATTTTCTTACAATGAGGGTGGTGAAACATTGGAACAGGTTGCCCAGAGAGGTGGTAGAAGCCCCATCCCTGGCAACATTCAAGGTGAGGCTGGATGGGGCTCTGGGCAACCTGATCTAGTTGAGGATGTCCCTACTCATTGCAGGGAGGTTGGACTAGATGTCCTTTAAAGGTCCCTTCCAACCCAAACTATTCTATGATTCTATGTCTACACTATACTCTTAAGTCTACTGAAACTCATTTATCGGTAAAATCAAGATGCAAAGACAAACAAATGACATGACAAACCATTATTTTGTCACACACAGCTTAACAGCCCAAAGTATGAATAAGATTTCTCAATTACTCGTAATGACAGTCAGCCTTACACTCATTCTGTTAAGATTCATAAGGCTAATGTAAGTATAATGAACTTACCAGAGCATTGCAATAATATTGCAGAGAATCCTAGCTGAACACTGGCAACAGTGTACATAGATCAAAGATAAAACTACTTGGAAAGGAAAAAACATCATTCTTATTCCATCACTTAGGAAGGCCACTGGAGAAAAAACTTAAACAAAACTTTTCAAACAATAAAATGAAAAAACATAGGCAGTTCTGTAATAGATGAGTATGCTGATTAACAGTGGGGAATGAAAAAAAAAAAATTAACTTTCTTTTTAACTTGAAACAAATAGCTAAAATGTTCCAAATCATTTTAACTGATCTACATTAGCAGAACAAAAATATTTGTCTTCCTGCTAGTAGTTAACCAAGACAGAGGCTTTTAATCCATTACCATCTGCTTGTTCAGCTGATGCAGCCGAGGCTTGTGCTTTCCGACCTACAAGCCTGGAGTTCATTGACTGCAGATGGCACGGCCGAGGCTGCTGCGACAGGCTGTGGCCCAGACAGAGCTCGGACCTACTGCCAGCTTCGGAAGCGCAGAATGTTTCCCCAAAGCAAAAGGATCTGCGATAACCAGTTTACATGGCAAGGATGAGCAGATCCATTAGGGCTCCCAGACTGCAAAGAGCACAAAGATGAAGAGGCATTGATTCTGGTTTCTAACAAAGAGAAGCAAAACACGGTCCGCAGGAGGAGACAACGCTCACGGGAAACAAGGAGAAGGGAAAGAACAGAGAACAGCCCTCCACTAGCGCTCAACGCAGCGTGCAACCTCAGCACGTTAGGGTGGTAAGAGAGGCCGTCCTGCTGCACAGCCCTCCTCTGACACTGTGGCTTCTTACCCTTACCTGCCTTCTCTGGAGCAAAAGGTGAAAACAAACAAAAAAACACAAAAAACTAAAACCTGAAACTTGTTAGTCTAACCTCCTTTCCAATTAATTTCAAATGAGAGTAAAAGACCAGCTATTAGAGAAAACAAAGATCTAAAAGCATAATGCATTACAACTCCAATTATCATAGTAATGAAGAAAAAAGGTAGGAAAATTAAGAGAAGCATTAAAAATGTATTTGCTCCCCAATGAGCTGTTTATCTGAAACCAAACGATTAATGCTGCATAAAAGAAATTATCAAAACATGTAGTAAGGTGTAGCATGTTGTAGACAATGCTCATACGACCCATTGAGATCTTTGAAAGTTATTACTGTGCATTCAAATATTGATTTCTAGTAAGGAGTAAAGCTCCCAGAAAAGAATTTAAGTTAATTTTACATGTCCACTTTAAATCCATTCTCCCTAACAGGTCAGTCTTCCTCTACTTCTACCTGGCTACTATTTCCACCAGTTCCATAGTATTAGCCCAATATAGTCGGATTAAAATCCTAACGATTGCTTGAAGGAAGGGAAAGGAACAAACCATCTGGAACACAAGAAACAGCTGGACCACAATTTTGACAGCAGCAAAGGCAGAAGCAGGAAGGGATGCTAACAGCAGGATGGGAAAAGAAAGAAAATCAAACATACTTTTATTTATAGCCAGCTGTCCATCATAATTCTGACCTTTGACCTTCTTTTGACACTATGTTTAAGAACAAGCTTAAGCATCAAAAAAGATTTTTATATTGCAAATACTGTTCTATGGAAAAAAAAAAAAAAACCTAGACAATACAGTAAAGGCAACATCATTAGTATGGTTCTGTGTCCCAAGGAATTCGGATCTTAAAAATCTTCAAACGAAGTGACATTGATACACTAAACACAGCAGAGATTCATAATAAATTTGTAAGGCTTACTCTTTGATATAATTCTATAGAGAGAGAGATAGGTATACACAGTGCATATACATCCAGAACTCAACTGGCCCAAAGATAGTAAACATTTATTTTTCCATTTAAGCATTCTTAAGCCCATACATGTGCATCACCTGTTGCTGGAGTTGGTGAGCCCTATTCCTCTTGTCAGCAAGGTTATGAACAAAATCACTTCCAGGGTTTCCTGCTGCATCTGAGCTGGTGGTCAAGAAATCAACCTGCACATTCTGTACAGGAATTTTTTATTTCTACTAGATGAGCTGGAGTGAGGAAACAAGTTAATAGGCTTACAATAATTCTCAAAACCTATTTTCAGACAATTTTGAGAACTCTGACTCTGCAGTAAAGACAGACAATTACCATAATAGGTAGAATTCTGATTTTATTTTTTTTAATACTTTTTTCTTACAGTGAACTATAAATGGGAACCAAATTAAAAGCATCCCTGTCGATAAAAAAAATGCTATCGAGCAAACCAAGCTTTCAAAAAAAGTTATTTAAAGACTTCTCTGCATTTTGTCAGTTTTAATACGCATATCTAGCTATCTGCATGCAGATGCATACACCTGTATACTTACTTCCTTTGTTACCAACTGAAATGCAAATATTACACTGATCGCTCAGAAGCTCAAGACAAAACCAAATAAAAATCTCTCTGAAGACTGAAATTAATAGCTCAGTGTGTCAAAGCTACAAAAATATTTTGCTCAGGAGTCATCATTCACAACTTGTTCTGACACTCAGTATAAATAACATCTGAGTTGTCTAAAAATAAATGATATCCAACAACCAATTCCCAGTTCTCTTATCAGCTTCACTTAAACAATTTACTACTGTGCTCCTGTTTAAACCTACACAGCTTCTTATGGCAGAACAAAAACAGTTCCCACAAAGAATTATGGTCCCTACACCTCAAATAGCACTGCATTAAGCAGTTGAGGCTTTACTGCTTCTAACCTCAAGTGAAGTCCCTAAAACGGGTTAGGTTTTTATCCCAGCTTCCTCCTATATAGAAGTACATTTTCCAAGCAACGGATCTGACTAAGCACCTCCTTTTAATAAGAAGAACTATAAAGAAAACCGTCAGCATTGGTGTAAGAGTCTGCCTGTCCCATTTATTTACATAACCATTTATACCCTTTAGACTGTGCCCATCCACCTAAGGGCAAGGGCTACAGCCCTCAACCATCCTGATGGCCCTTGCTCCACCTTATCAATATTTCTCTTTTATTGGGGGCCCAAGACTTGCATATTGAGTGGAAGAAGACAATTTCTGCCTTCGATTGCCAGGCCATGCTCCTGCTGACACAGCCCAGGATGCTGCTGGCCCTCATTGCTGCCAGGGCCACGGCAGGCTCACGCTCAGCTCGCTGCCCACCAGTGCCCCCAAGGGCTTTGGCCACTGAGCTGCTCCCTAGTCAGGCACTCCCAGTCTCTGCCATCACAAGCTCTTCCTTCCCAGGTGAAAGACCTGCCATTTGACCTTGATGAATTTCATAAAGTCACTGTCAGCCCATTCCTCCAGCTCGCCTACGTTCCTCCAGATGGCAGCCCTGTCCTCAAGCATATCACTTGTTTCGCCCTCCCCAGAGTTTGGTCTTGTCTGTTAAGCTTGATGAGGGTGCACTCCATCACCTCCTCCACATCATTGATAATTATGTTTGAACAGGACAGGTCCTAGTACAGACCCCTGCAGTACTTGCTTGTCACTGGCGTCCGGGTAGAATACTGTACCCATTAACTATGACCAGGCTCAATCACACAAACAGCATTTTACCTGTCCCGCTGTCCATCTGATCAGAGCGTAATGTCCTAACTTGGATAGAGGAGTATTCTAGGAGATAGTATCAAAAGCCTTGCTGAAATCAAGGTAAGTGTCATCCATTGCTCACCCCTTGTCCGCAGATCCAGACACTTTTCTCACAGAAGGCAACCACATTAGTCAAGCATGAGTTAGCCTTAGCAAGGCCATGCTTACTTTTCCTCATCTTCTCCTTAATGTGTTCAGAAATTATGGGAAACTTTCAGTCTGGGTGAAGAACACTACTTTTAATGATTAAAAACAGCATCAAAGCATTTACTGATAATTCTTTTACGAAATATACATTTTCCTAAATTTGATCTCAAAAATGCAACTGAGCGCTCACTGAAGCCAGAGACATGCATCTGTAAGCAGTCTGAGTGCTGTCAGTGAGACGACCCACAGTAGGAAGCCTCCCAGCAATCTCAGTACACATTTGCAGAACTGTATTCTAAATCATTGTTCAGAAAGTATTATTGTAGTTTTCAGGCAGCTCTTCAATTGTATCTGGATGATGGGGTAAAGCGTACCCTCAGCAAAGTTGCAGATGACACAAGACTGGGAGGAGTGGCTGATAGGCCAGAGGGTTGTGCTGACGTTTGGAGGGACCTGGATAGGCTGCAGAAATGGGCTGACAGGAAGCTCATGAAGTTCAAAAATGGGAATTGCAAAGTCCTGCCCCTGGGAAGGAACAACCCCAGGCACCAGCATATGCTGGGGGCCAAACAGCTGGAAAGCAGCTTGGCAGGAAAGGGTCATGGGCGTCCTGATGGACATCACGTTGACCGTGAACCAGAAACGTGCCCCTGCAGCAAAGAAGGCTAATAGTATCCTGGGTTGCTTTAGAAGAAGTGTTGCCAGCCGGTCAAGGGAGGTGATCCTTCCCCTCTACTCAGCATTGGTGAGGCCACACCTGGAGTGCTGTGTCCTGTTCTGGGCTTCTCAGTACAGGAGACTGGACATATTGGAGAGAGTCCAACGAAAGGCCACAAAGATGATTAAGGGACTGAGACTAAGGGATCTCATCAATGTGTATACATACCCGAAGGGAGGGTGCAAACAAGACAGAGCCAGGCTCTTTTCAGTGGTGCCCAGGGACCGGACTGCATAGTTTATGCTATTATGCTGATGTTGCATAACGCACTAGTTAAACCTCACCACTTTGAAATCCACATCGGGACAGATCTTTTCCCCCGTTTAAAATGTATGCATGGCAGGAACAGTTCATAAAGAACTAATGTGACCGCAGCTGGGAAGCACATATGAAACATCTTGCAGAGAAATGTTAGCGCAACCATAAAACTTACTGCCTCGACACACCAGGATTTTATTATTCCAGTATGTATAATTTTACACTATAAATGCCAAAAATAACTTTGAAACACTAACGTGGCTTCTTCCTGCATAGCAGCGAAAACATAATGCTGTATTGTGAAGACAATGGCGCAGAGATAATGAGAAATGAAAACAGGCACAGGAGTAATGCAAAGTAACCTGGAAAATTTAAAAAATTACAATCAAAACCAAAAGAGCTGGCTACAGCGCTAGGCAAAACATCCTAAGAAGCAATGAAGAGAGTAGATAATGAAACAGTTATGGCCTTTACATCCTACACAACATTGTCAGTGTATGGCTGAGATGTTCAACAGAGAGATTTATACGCTTCCTGCAAAGCCAAGAACCAAGAACAGATTCCCAATGTGTTAGGCACCATAAAAATACAGAGTAGCAGAGAATTCCTCTCCAAAACAACTTTCAATTTAAATAGCTGAGCCTGTGAAAAGAGATATGACACACAGCAGCGTGCATCTCAACACAGTTTGGGCTGCTTGATTTATTTTTCAATAGAAGAGTGCTGAAGTAAATTAAAAGGACTGATATTCTACCAACCAGTGACTAACTTTCTAATGCCTTTCAGTAAATTTACTCTTGTAAAACAATGCTGCTACAAACGCTCGTTAATACTTTCATAACACCATTCTATGTACCCTAAAGCCATTAATTGCTGAGAAAACAGTAGCTGCTAATAATGGTCATAGGGTGTGGAGACAATGGAGAAAAGTAACATTTTGTGCAGATGGATACTCCTGATTAACCTAAAAAGATTTAGGAACACACTAGCCAACTTCAGTAAGAGAGAGGCAAAGCAAAATTACTTCTGGAATTCCATAGCATGACCTCTTGATATCCTTAAGATCAATTGCTACATACACACTGGAATCAATCATTTAGGAAAGAAAACTGTTTCAGAAGTCAAAAGCAAATTTGAAAATACAACCTACCTGGCTCATTCTTATCACTTCATATACACTATATTGATTTTATTGCATTCTTGTCCTCCGCCTCTTCACATCTCATTTGTTTTTTGATACTGGAAGCTCTCCTTAACAGTGGCAATTAATATTTTTAATATATATTTAGTGCAAGGAGTCCCTGTTTACTTCTGAGGACCCCACATACTACCTGGATAATACTACTGAAATAAGGAACACGACTATAAAAAAAGCTTCTTTTGACCAAATGTCTTTAAATCTCCCAGTCATTGTCTTCTAGTAATAATCATGAACAGAATCCCTAAATAGTCTTTTTAAGTATAAAGGCAACTGAACTAATGGAAAATACTCACGAATCCACTGGACTGGTAACTCATAACTCCTGAATGCTTTGAACTATATTTGCCTACTTAACCACAATTAAATACATCTATTCAAACAACCTTTGAGTGTGTAGCCTAAAAGATAAAACTAACAGCAAAGGCTTCAGAAAACCCCAACTTCAGTGGCAGCCTCCAAACTTCACCAGTCTGATCAGTGGTAAATAACACGCCATGGTCAGATTTGTCCTTCCTTCCCCCACTACACTACTTTTTAATTCCCTGTTTATAGAAGGAAAATTAGGAAGTCTCAGCAAATACAGATGGACAATGCTGCAGAGAGATCCTTTTCATTAAAGAGGTCCTTTTCATCCCAGAAATCTTCATGGACACATTATAAGACCCCTTCAAGTTTGTGTGGCATTACCACATTCAGTTGACATTCCATGGAGAGACGTCCTTTTCTGAGGCTTTTTATTCCCTTACTTTAATTACACTAAATTACACATTTTTTTTTTCACTAATAATTTAGTTTTAAATTACACTAATTACACAAAATAAAGCCTTCATAAATTAACTTGCTTCTTCAGTTTTTCTATACTCATGCTCAAAACTAACATTTATTTTAGGTCTCAGAAGTTATAAGTCTATTAATAAACCAATATTTAAACCTGAGATTAGTTAGCCCTTCTTTTGCCTTTCAGAAATTATGTGCATATTGTTTATTAACAATTGCAGGTTTTGAAAACTTTAGCTGTCCCACAAACTCCTGGAATAATCAGGCTGTAATAGTACATATCTTTTTCACTGTAATACTTTCTCTTTAAAAAAAAAAAAAATCCAAGGTTTTAAGTTGGAGTATTTTTTGAGGTTTCCCCAAGCCAAATTTTAAGGAAAGACTAGTCTTCTACACCCAAAAAGGCAGGGAAAACACTCACATTGCATAGGATGCAAGTCTCAAACTCTCAGAGGCACCTACTTCAGGACTACCAAGGTACCTAAACTCCTGAGACACTAAGAGGATCTCGCTAGCCTTATTTATCCGCTTCCTCATAACCACCACCTTTCCCTTTTCAGCACCCTACCTCTTCCAGGGGCTTTAACTGTCATTTAGAGTCATATGGAAAACTCAGACAGCAAAGCTGTTAATTCCACTGCTGAGTCATAAAACATTATGCGGATAGCAGCGGCTCAGCTAGATTCCTACATGCAATTTATTCTTTTACTCCTGAAAAATAGATGGGATTTTGGCCAGTTCTGAAGAAGCTCCCATGGACAATCCAGTTATTTGTAAGATTCATAGGTCTTCTGTTAGTCCAAATGCTGTACTACACTTTCTGTGTAGAACACCAGAGAAACAATCTCCCCAAGTATTTTGGAGGATCCGAGAATGGGCCAACTAATTCATTGCCATACCCACACCCCAATACATGCACAAAAACACCGCCTGGAACAAATTTTAGCAGTATTCATCCACAAGCAAAACACTGTGCTGCCAGATACGACCCACATAACAGGCCTCCTCAGAATAATTTTACTGAAGCTAACTATAGGTTTGAAGAACTTGAAAAAAGCAAACAATTATTCTTAAAAGAAAAGAAAAAAAAAAAAATGAACATCAGACCACCAAGAAAATAAGTAAAACAGTCTGAAATTTTATTGCTGAACTTATCATAATAATTTCATCTTCCTCCATAAAATTACTCAGTAGTTTCTAACATGATTCAAATAACCATGTAGGACAGACAATACGTCTCAGCAAAAATCCTGCTTTGATCCACCCATGACACAACACTGAAAGATGTACAGAAACTATCTGAATCTCCGTCTTTCATCTTTACAATTACATTAAAACGGTAATGAAAAACCTAACAAAATATACAGCACATCACACACACCTCCTAACACAAAGGGTATCAGTCAATAAGAAGGTGCAGCATGTGACTGAAAGCCAGTAGGTAGAACAACAGGAGACAGATGCAAGACAACCTGCAATTGTCATTTACTACCTGGGCACCCTGTTTTCCAAGTAGAAAGATTAAAATGAAACCGATGTTTCTTAAAGCTGTAGATGAAGAGAAAGACTGGGTGAAGAAGAATATAAGAACCTGAAGGCAGAACAGACAGAAGAAAAACAGGAATTCTGAAAAATGAGAAGTGCAGAAATGTAGACGAAGAACAGAACAGCAAGAAAAAAGAAAAGGCCAATGCAAGAGAGATGCCAGTTGCAGAAAGAAAAGACCTGGACTCTGGAAGGTATGGAGAAAGGAACTGAGAAAAGTGTTGGCAATATCAATTGCGGCATACTACCTGTCTGTTTTTCACTCCTGGTTCATATTGGAATTCTAGCACGACCAGGACAGCAGCGAGAGTTTGTTCAGGCCACAACAGTCCACTATTAGCCTGATCTATGCAATTAGCTCTTTATCCCTATACAGTGGCTTCCAAGATTCCCTTCCATCTGCTTCTGCTCCATTCTAAGGCTTAACCCCCCTGACAGTCTTCCAAACCACAAACATAATTGTTCACCTTTCTCTTTCGGCAGAAAAAAACCCACCTCAAAGAATCCCTTCTAGGACATAAAGCATCCTCAGGCTACTATGTTGAACGGATCCGACCAAGCACCTCACCAACCTTTCAACAGAAAAAAGGAGATTGAAGGTCAAGTTGTAAGACTAGTGTGAATAGCACATGAAATCTAATAAAACATTATCTATCTGCAAGCTAATCATGCCAGCCAGAACAAATGATAACACAACTAATTAAGCGTAAAGTTTCAGAACTGGGCAAAGGGGTTTGTTTTTTTGACCAAAAACAAGAACAGGGCAATTCTGTTCTACTCCATACCAAAAAAGTTGGCATTGCATGGAAATAAGTCTCCTTGACCAAGGAAGACATTCTATGCCTGAAAACACTTTTGTCCTGAGTCAGAAGTCGTCTAAGTCTCTCAGCAGGGAAAAACATTCTTAAGTTGATTCCCATTCCCTGCAACTATTTACCTAACTGTGCTTAGATGGTCCATGCTCTTGAGGTTCTCACAAACAACCCAGACATCTTATCAATTACCCTTAGGATGTGCATAAATAGCAAGTGAAAGTTAAAAGGAGATTTCTCAATCCAAGATTAATATGCAGCCTTCTAAGAGACATAGATGTTTAAAAAGGTTGTTCTAGGTCTTCAAACCTTCTTAGATCCAGAGTTTGGCTAAAATAATGAACTCAGCCCTAACTCAGTGTTCTCCAGTTGCCACGTGTTCACAAAACACTTTAACACAGAAGAAGGGAACTTCAATAAGTTTCTAGCCACAAACACACACCTGTGAAGATGTCTTTGTTGTTGACATTCTTCATATCAGCAACTATCTTTTTCAAGTAACAGTGAAAGAATCACATCAGGGAAGACCCGAGTATGTATGCTAAATCTGAGAGCTAGTGCATTTTATAATCTGAATAACCATTCTGAAAAGCTACACTACACTTCAAAAAAAAAATTTCACTAAAACTCCATAGGAAGCAGGAGCTTCAGCATCTACGCATCCAGCATCTGCTTCATTTCTATTTCCTGAACTTAACTCCAATTCTGATAGCACAAATTCATTACAGCTCATCACAAGACAGATGAATCCGTTTCACTACAGCTGTTGAATCCACTTATGCACAGGATTCATTGGACTTAGCATCTGAATTACTAACATGCATTATATGGGAAAGCATGAGGCAATACAATGGAAAGATCTGAGCAAAATAATCACTAAATAATTCAAGAAAAACATGAAGTAGACCAAGATGGTCAAGTAGATGTCTGAAAATGAGACCTGTGCCATCTTTGACCCCTTTCAAAAATAAGCATTAGCAGGTGTCTAATGGATGTAATAACTATTTGAATGATACAGATCGTTTACAGAATTTTGTGCCAAATATCTTGCAAACCTATGTTTTAAAAATTACTGTATCCCTTGTTTACGTTCTTCTGAATGCATTTTTTCTGTATTACTTCCCATTTAAATTAATTTTTCTAAAGCAACAACCAATTCCTCTTCTCTTTTCATTCTTTCAATGCTATATTTTGTCCTATTTTCCCTTCTTTTTTTTGTGCCCTCTTCATCAAAACCATCTAAGCAATCCTCATTCTCATTTCTTCTTCAATCTCCATGCTTGTCTATCAGTTACACACTGTCTGTATCTGACCTACTTCAACTTATGGAGGAATGAATAGTCATTTTCAAGGTATATATTCATTTTCAGTCTGTTAGCCAAGGAAATGAGGGTTCTGTGACCTGATCTTATATTTCTGTCCATTTGTCAGTCTCCTGGTAGCCACTGTGCAGCCAAATGCAAGTCTTATACATACTAAGTTCCCGCAAGCTTGGTAAAAGTCAGTGTCTCTGGGTGAGGGAGATTAGTACTCCTACTAACTTAGTACTCCAATAAAAGACAAGCTGCACTTAACACTATCTTTCCCACAGCTCTTTCAGCAACCAGTAAGCAACAATAAACTCTCTTTATTGCTACTTTTTTGTCTAGCCAGACATTTAGAAAGGAGCTGAGCATCCTAATGTAGGTAAATAGAGAATATGGAATGGTGGAAGGTAGGAAATATGGAACATAAATCCATAGAAAGCCAGGCTTCATTACTCATGCAGTAATTATTTTTCATTCTTTATCATAATGTTGTTATCCAAAATAAAAAAAATAAATTCATTTCTATGCCTTCATAGCATTTCATGGGAAGAGAAAAGATAGTAAAGCCAAATCCAAAATCCATGGAACCTGTTTTTTCAGGCTTTCATTTCATGGCACATTTCCACTATGTTGTTGGGATTTTTAAATCATTACCACAGAATTATCACTCAATAATTCACCTGTAACTTTTTAATCTAAATTTCCATTAAAATACCATGAAATATGAAACAGTAGTTATTTTCTATTTAAGTAACAACTCTGTTGCTTCTACTACAATAGCCTTAGTTTGATCTTTTTGATGTGTCTCACTCAATCCAGTAATTTGGATTTAACTTTTTTCCCCAGAAGAGTGACTACAGTTGCAATGCTTGGGATAAAGGTAAAACATTCCATGAAGATTACATCATACAGCTTCAGACTTTTTGTCACGTACAATTGGTCAAGAAAAGAGGGAAAGTAAAAACTGCAAATTTATATAGACTGAGTCGTCATGTAAACAGAGGTTGAGATTCAGCAATCTTTCCTTTATAGATAAACATGAGGTTTATAATCTATTACTCTATTTTCTGGCAAATGCCACTATTAAAATCTTCCAGCATGTTCCATCAACATCTGTCTTGCATATCCAAGCTAAAATTAATAAAAAGATTAAATTACACTAAAATAAGAACTCCTCCCAATGCTCAAAGGCATTTAAAAGGTTAATCATATGCCTTTTAGTTCTATTTGTACTCAACCAAGTTCATTCTCCATTTCCATTAATTTTAATGGTCTTTGTGCACAATTGACATGCTACTTAGAGCTATAGTAAGCCAGTGACATTCCATGGCTTAGCACAGGACAATAAAGCAGTAACATACAAAGTGACCTAGAAACTGTCACAAATTATATGCATTTTTTTTTCATTGACGTCAATGGAAGTCTCTTCAATGACAAACACCAAATCAAGCTTCATATTTGAGACAGACATTTCTTGACACAAAATAGAGCTACATTTAATTGCTACATTGGATCTTTTAACACAAGTGTTGGCCCAAGAATCGCTACTTATAGTGATTTTAAAATATACACAAAAGAAAGTCTATCTATAGCCCAAGAAATATATTTTACTTTTAAATAACCTCTCCTGATGAGCTGAAAAAATCATGAAAGTAACCTGGGAAAAACAGCCTGCTTCCATTAACTGATAAAAATTTTTCCATTGTATTGATCACCAATAGCATCAAAATGAGTCAGCAGCATGAACAAATTATCAGTATTAACAGTTTATAACTCCTCAAAGAACCAACTCTTTGGTTTCTTGTATTTAACACGATCACAGACATTGGCATTTTTCATTTAGATCAACAGCTTAAAAGATGTGTTGAACCCTTTACATGCTTATCAACCAAAAGACAGCAGTCCTCTTTGTACACGACAGAATAAATAATCAAAGCCTGTAAATCATTCACTTGAGTTCTGAATATTGCTGAGTAATAAAGTCTTTGTTCTCTCCTTTCTGCTTATTATGTATTAACATATCTGAGACAGTGTTTACTCTAAACACTTTGAAATGTGATAGTCATGGACTAATTGTCACACGAAGATTTTTCTCCTAAATCACTAAGGCAGTTTTTACGTTCAACGGTAGATATGATGCAGACAGAAAACCATGAAGTTGGCTTAAGAACCATACAAGGTGCAAATGAGCCCTTCTGGTCTGAAGCTTTGATTTCCTAATGTAATCACAGAATGTTAGGGGTTGGAAGGGACCTCTGGAGATCATCTAGTCCAACCCCCCTGCCAGAGCAGGGTCACCTAGAGCAGGCTGCACAAGGACTGCGTCCAGGTGGGTTTTGAATATCTCCAGAGAAGGAGACTTCACAACCTCCCTGGGCAGCCTGTTTCAGTGCTCTGTTACTGCTGTTGAATAACACTCATTCCAAGTCAGAAATTAATTCTGCATCACTGTAACCATTGAAATGCCCGTAGAGATCTCCTCATTTACATCCTCTATATATGCAAGGACTAGAGACATTAAATACGGATCCCTAGAAATACCAAGGAGCTTTGTAGATCTCTGAGCATGTCAATGAAAGAAGCATAACAAAACTTGTCAGCTGAGCAAAACTATATGGACCAGAACATCAATTCAGTCTTGGAGAGCAATAAATAGCAGAGCTGTAGATCTGTTATGGATCTTTATAAAACTTGGTTTGGTAGTGGAAGGGCCAGAGGGCAGACCGATTACCCAGTGTTGTAGGTGGTAAACAAAATGTGGTTCTTTACTAATTCTCTCTATTTTTCTACTCTGAGTAACATTCGCATTTGATTACAGAAAACCACTGTACACTCCCTTTCACAGAAGCTCATCAAGTTACCGCTCAATAACAAAATCTGTGTTCTCTGATACTCTTTGGAGCTTTGTTTTTGCAGAAAGCTTTTCATGAGCAGGTTTATCATAGTTTCTAGGTTTCTCAGGTAAAATTTTTCAGAGCAGAATGTAATCATTTTAGAGAGAGACTGTTGCTTAGCCTTTGTTGTCACTTATCTTCCTCCAAGGGGAATTGGTAAAGCAGATATTAAACAGCTAGCACGCAGAATTCAGAAAATTGGAAAAAGGGACTAAGTGGTTGTATCGTAGTGCCTTGAAGAAAATTAGACAAAATATCTAAATCTTTAAAAGCTGCTGAAAGCTCAAAACTATGAACATATTTACATTAGACAACACAGGAAAAATGAGAGATTAATACATATTTTATAAATGGTAAGACCATGGCACAAAGAAATTAAGTAACTTGCCAAATATCCTAAGTAGTATGTGGCAGAACGGACTAGTAAGGCACTTGACTAATGCAAATCACAATCTCTTCCTCTATGCTCCCGCGTTTCTAATGATGTTTAGTTATAAAAGCACTGAGCCTCTCAATTATATAATTTTAGACTGTTCCAAGTCTTTTACTTAAAGATCAGCATTTCTGTATTACCACTAAATATTTCATTTCTTTAGAAGTTTGCCGATGTACACAAGATCCACAATATTTTAAGAACGCATATGGTGAAAGCTTAAAACTTCATCGCAACAGCAATTTCCTCAGTACTTCGCTGAATCATCAGCTTGCTCAATCGTGTTGGTTCTGACATTAATTTAGGTGATAATGAAATAAAGATGAAATTAATGAAGAATACAGGAGGGAGGGGGAATACGAGTCTCGACTTCTACTTTACAGGGGCCTTTATTTTGATCTTTTCCCAATACTAGTAAAATTGGTATTTTATTATGGTGTATTACAGGTCAGAAAACTACTTAACACTGTGATGCTTTAAGTAAAACAAGTTACAATCTTGTCAAATATTTGACAACTATTGAAGTCGCAGGCAAAAGTATATAGTTAAATTTATCTTTTGTAATAAGCAATTTCCAATGTGATACTATGTCATTTCTGAAATAAGAAAGGTTCCATACACTAGCTTTTCAATTACTCCAAGTAATTGTCCCAAGAAAATCTCTACATTTTGCAACATTTCATTAGTGCAAGCAAATGTAATTAGGTAAAACAATCAAGATCTTTAAGGTTTAACTTCAAAACAGCTACATCAATCATGATGATACTTTTTAAATCTAGATGCATACATACCCAGTAACACATGCATTAACTACTTTATATACATTTTGATTGTCCAGTAGAAGGGACAATTTACACATGATGAGGTAGACAGCTTACTTTGATAGATTTATTTTCTTTCATAGGAAAATAAAACTATAAAACTATATTAACACAAACTGCTGACAGTATTTTTAAGATCTAAAAATCACATTTTCCTTTATTTTAAATCCATTATTTAAAACACTATTAAGCTCTAAGCCAAAAAAAAAAAAAAGATAGCATAAAGAGATTTCTCTAATGTCAACACAACACTGTAGCTGGTAATTAGAAATTAATTGTTTCCACAGGCTTTTTAAAGGGCAACATTTGTTGCCATCATATTGCAAATAGTTCAACATTAACAAATGGAAAACAAAGTCATATTGCTGTGGTCAATAGTCCAAATTTCTTTTTTTCTCCTCAACTCTAACTCCACTTTCCCTATAGGGAGACAGAAAAGAATCACATCTTCTAAATTTATTAAAGAAATTGAAATTTCTAAGAAATCTTTCAAAACTTTGCAAAAATTAGTAATTCATCTTTTGCTTTTTAGGGCTAAAATAATGAACCCATTTACTAGCAAATGATAAATAGATGCCACTTACTCTTTAAATTCAAAATAGATTCCCCTTTTGCAGTAAAGACATTTAAACCCTTTTTGCTTAAGAAATTTGTAATCGTCCAAACACAGCACTACTGTGAACTTCAAAGTCTAGGTAACATGTCAGTAAATGCACCACAAATGCCAGAGATGATAACATAGTATAGATTAGTACTT
This sequence comes from Phoenicopterus ruber ruber, assembly GCA_009819775.1. Classification (NCBI taxonomy): domain Eukaryota; kingdom Metazoa; phylum Chordata; class Aves; order Phoenicopteriformes; family Phoenicopteridae; genus Phoenicopterus; species Phoenicopterus ruber. Next base: position 91,114,603 of record CM020217.1, read on the forward strand.
AGTGGTAATGTTTGACCACGTGCCAAAAGAGCGGTTTTACAGTTTTGTCATTTGCAGACCAAGTAACTTAATAAAATTGGCAATTCTTTTTTTTTTTTTTAGCTGGATGGAGAAGTCATAATGCACCCTTACAGCACGAGCATTACACTGTAACCAAGTGGTTATAAATTAGCACTTACTGTTTTTCTCATCTGGAAAGTTTGATTAGCATTCTCTATAAACAATTGCAAGTCTTAAGCTACAAGACATAAACCAAAGTACAGTTCCAACTTACAGCACACTGCACTGCTGATTTAAGTAACATGACTATAGTTTAAACAGAATATTGCTAAGGCAAGTGGATAAATACCTCACATACGGTTCAAATGGAACAAAGAATGAATTGCATGATCTTAAAATGATATCACTGTCAGCATTTATAATGCTGGCAGCCTCTTCTCTTCATGAAATTTAGGCTGAACGAACAATTCCCCTCACATCATCTGATTTGAAAAAGTGATAAAGATTATTCTAATGTTTAACATGGTTATTGTAGATCGCTTCAGATTAAGACTTTTAGTACTTTATTAATTCAATTTCTGGCTGCTTTTCTTCTTATATGTTATCTTTCATATTCTATCTTCAAAGAGAAAAGAAAACAACCTGAACTAATTCCTCCTAAAGGTTTCTTTGTTGCAATTAAATTTTATAAATAAAAAATCTTCCCTTTTTTGAAATCAAATAAACTTGCAAAACAACCATATAACCCAGCACCCCTAGTTTACAAGCTACAATGTTGATTAACGGCAAAAGCATTTGCAGAGTAATCACATGGGTAGAAAAGTAGGGGAGGATGAACAGTGTGAATGAGAGAATACAGGAAACATATTTTGTACTAACATTTACCAAAAGCAAAGAGCACCTGATTGCCCTGCACGCTTAGCACTGTAGTGAGATTCATTATGCAGTAAGTAAAATGACAACACTTCCAGAACTATACAGATGGGTAGTTCTTAGTCAAGTCACGGGCAGAAGAAGAGGACTTGAATCAAGAATATGACGACGTTCTAGCACTGCCAACTGAATCTCCTGCTTTTTCTCAGATGCCACTGGTCCATCCTGCTTATCCGACCACTATGGCCCAACTTCTTCCGTTCTTCTCAAAGTAACGATAACATATGCCATAACTCAGAAAACTTCCCTTCATTTCAATCCTTCCTGTCCAGCATTTACGGCTTTAACTAGATTGTACTTCAAGTACAAGAGCTAGAAATTAATATAACCTGAAAATGGATACCTGAAAGAAGAGAGCAACAAGGGCAGTAGCAAATGTTACAACTGTAATTCTTCCTCTGCTCTTGGTGTTTGGAAGAGGCAAAGACAACTGCTGGAATCAAAAGACTATTATTCTTTTTTTTTCTTTATTTTTTTTTCTCAGTGCCTAGGAGAAGAATCAAGTTGAACAACAGCAAAGCTTTCCTCTTTTTCAGCACAGAAAACAGAATACACCCAGGTGTCAATAATGAACAGGTACAAGGATCTCCAGAGATACTAAAGGGCTGATATTAAAGGTAAATTAGCCAAGCATCTTCCAAAAGATGAACCCACATGGGTGCCACAGCATCACTAATCAGATATCTATCCATTTTCTGCAATTTAAAGCAACTGCAACTTGAGACTTATCCCAGAATATTTTAAAACATTACACAGCAAAAGAAAATATATCAGGTATTTTTAAAAAAATATTATTTTCAAGTGCTCTTTAATACAAGAATAAAATACTATCTTATGATTTTCCCACCTTAAGTTACAATTAACAACACAGTAAATTATACAAAATCTTGTTTCCAACAACATCACAGAACTCATGGTCCCTTTCAGATAAGATTTCTCTGCAACCCACTCAGGAAACTGAAACCTAAGAACTAGAATTAAACACTCCAGTTGATCATAAAATTTGTGAAGGAGTATGAAGAGCAGTCCTAAGACATTCCAGACTCTCAGTCATACACTGTCACCTCGGTAAAGTTGAGGTGGGCTTAATCAAAGTTGCTAGGTCAAACATTCAAAGTGAAAAGGGGAGCAAGGTGACTGATATGCTGTTAAATGTGCTGCTAGATATGTGCAATAGTTCTCTTGCTGTAGCTACTGAAAAGTCTATTAAACCATTTAAACAATACAAGCCTACGTTTGCTACACAATGTTATACAATTCGTCTGAAGACAGATGTCTGCATAAAATGAAGTAGTAGTATAACCGTCAACTATAATTTCATTACATGAGGAAATGTAGCACAAGCCTACAACACACATTCTTCTCTGTTTTGGAACCATTTTTTTCCATATCCCTAAATTCCTTCCACAAGAGTTTTTCCTCCAGGTGTTGGATGACATCTTTTTCTTGCTTCTCCATCCTTAATTTCACTTTTTACACAGCTTTGCTTCAATACACTCACAGAATCACAGAATGGTAGGGGTTGGAAAGGACCTCTGGAGATCATCTAGTCCAACCCCCTGCCCCACTCCCAACCTTGCTTTAGCTTCATTTTTTTCAGCATAGGTACAAATGCCCTAAATAAATGCAGAGGACTATACAGGTATTTTATTAGAATTGTAGGTTCCAGTAACGTCTTTCACAGTCATTATACCTCACCAACAAATAATATAATGCTATCAGAGGCTTCCTAACCATGAAGCTGACAATTCTCCACCTAGTAAATCAAACTTGTACAAGTGGTATTGATAATCCACAAGCACCCACTAACATAGTTAAGGAAACCAATTCAGTCTTGCTGTTCTATCACAACTCATTATGATTGATGCGGGCAAGATAACAAACAGCTCAGTCAGTAGATTAGACCATGCTTTGAGATATGGGCGAGTAATTTTAGCAAACGTAAACCCCCACGCAAAACCTGCACAAAGAACAAACAAAAGACCCCAGCTTTAGGTTGACATCCAGTATGGGAAAGCCTGAGCAATTAAAGTCTGGCAAATGTATATGGAACTAAGTTTTTCATAGGTCTTTTAGACAGTTTTAAGTACAGACAGAGCTACTACATTCCCCTTTTAGCACAAAAAGACAGGAGGGAAGGTAAATGGTTTGTCCAGTCCCACATCAGTAGCACTGGAAAAGATAACAGCATAATGAAAACTAAATCTAATCAATAGATCTATCAGGTCAGTGTTTAGCCTGTCACCCTACCAGGTACAGCTCTAAGACCTTTGGTAAATATCTTAATGATTAAATATCTTAATGAAAAACAAAGATCTTAAAGAAAAAAATCAAATATTTACATTTGGAAATCTCTGCAGTCTACATAGTCTATGCAGTCTGTTTGTATTACAAGGATTTTAGATTGCCTTCACAGAAAACTCACTATGAAAAGAAAAATACTTACAATAAGCCAAATAAAATGTATTATGCTATTAATAAATGCATATGCTATTACATAATAATTCAGTAAAAAGCAGATTAAATCTTAGCATCACAAATTTCAACATTGTCTTAAAAATTACAGAAGTATTGCAGAAATAAGTAAAAATACATTCTTTCAGGGTAAAGGTTAATAATGCACAAATAATAAGAATCTACAGCATCTGAATCCTAAAAAAATAGTTTAAAAAAGTAGCTGGCTCAACTAAGTGATAATAGCAGAATAAATAGCTACAGACACTTAATGACAGGCAACACTGTAGAGAAGTAATAATTATCTCTATGGAAGAATGATTCATATATGATTACCATCATGGAACTTCATCCCAACTTCCATTAGAATTCAATCAGCACCAGTTGCAATGGAAAAAAATAAAAACACATATTGGAGCTATAAAACAGCTGCTAACTATAGACTACAGACTACTACTTATTTATTTGCATAAGTACCTTTAAATTTGGAGCTTGTAATACAGAACATGGGCAAAAGGGAAAAGGTTTTATGAGAAGTTCATGGACCATATCATCAGCACTATATTCATCAATGTTAACAGAAATTGCACACAAATGCCTTTTCTCTACTTAATCAAGGTTTTCAATAATCGGACTCTTTCTCAAGTACCACTTATCAATCCATATGTGAAAACCAGACACATGAATTTAAAGACTGAAAACTATTTTTATATTGGAAGGGAGAAAGGAGGAAACAGCATTATATATACACAAACGCCTCAGCTTTGAGGTACTTCCCTGAAACAAGATGGATAGCAACAAACAACAAGGCTTCCATTCAAAGCTTTCTTGAAATACAGAAGAGCAAAAGATGTGAATAACTGCTTTCTAAAATGGTTATATATATTCTCATAACTTCAAAATGACTGCCTGCAAGCATGGTTCCAGTGTTCTGCTTCTGGAAGCCAAGCAACAGCCCACGGCATGCTCTAGCAACCTGAAACTACAAGACCAAAAGACACAAGTTTCTTATGGAAACAGTGACAAAGTTAACTGTCATCATGCAAGCAGTACAACTTTAATCACATTTTATAGGTACGAGATCCATTCAGTAAGAAATCCAAGGAATAACACGTAAAATGGCAAAAGATCAAGAACAGATAGCCAAGAAACATAAATCCAATCCCAGGATACCTGCGTTACAATTGTACAGTTCAATGCCTGGTGAGTGCAGTTAATGAATAAAAAACCCACATCAGGCTCGCTGATCTTGATTTTCCTTTAGTCACAGGCCAATTAGATGAAGTAAACTTAAAGTAATGGGAACAACATGATAGGTCTGCTAGGACATGCTACACATTAAATACAGGACATCAAGAATCTACTACTGACGATTATTCAACCACTTTGATGACAATGGCTGACAAAAATGCCACCTGTGAGTTAATGAGAACATTCTAATACACACTGTAGAAACGGCTCCCATCAAATAGCCCCGACGAAAAACAGGCACCAAGTTTGCTCTAATCTGCTCCCCAGTGCTGTATTACCCACTGGTTCCCACTGTGGCTGCTTTCTCTTTTGCTCAGATTCGCTCTTTCCAATGAGAGGGCAGATGGTTTTTCAGCCTGCCGAGCATTTATGCCGACCTCCATGGGAAGATCTGTAGAACCTTTTCTATAGAAGAGCAAAGCAACACTAAGTCCCCAGAAGAACATAGACCCCTTCACTTGTCTGTAATATATTGTCCTAAAGAAGCAAGTTCAGAATTACTATTGTTGATAATGTCAATCCATAAACTATGTTTCTGCAAAGACACCACTATTTTTTTTGCAAAATTCACAGTTATCCAGGCTCAGAGTAACCCACAAGCCCCTAAATACTGTTCAGTTTACAGTGCTTTTATTCTTAAGTCATGAAGGAATAATTCTCAGCATTTCTTTGCACTACAGTGGCAACAGTTCAGAGAAAGTTAGGATATAACTAGTCAGGTAATAAATGCAAATCTTCATCATTATGCATGGCAAATACTTGCCTTCTAAACAATACAAAAGCACAAAAATGTGCATTTGCAAATTTTCACTTGCAAAAGTGAAAATGGCAGATGGATATTAATCAATTTCAAGTTTAAATGACATGCTCAGGTCAATATAGGGTAAAATACAACAATTTGCACAGTCCCTTAAGAGTACTTAATCCTGAGCTAGATTTCCTACTTCCAGTAACACATGCATTTCAATATAAAAAACACTACAACCACAGAATTTTACCCTGAATGTGACCAGTGGAGCACTGGGAAGTGTGCCATTGGCTTTTTAATCAATAACACACCACCCAGCAGTTCATAGACCGCCTAATCTCTCCAAAGCTTCCAAGCAAATCTGTTAAGTATGATGAAGGGAAAAAAACTTTTTGTATGAAAACTTAACTTCTGAAAGGGAGAAAAAGTATCTTTAAACAGTTTTGTAGGTTATAAAGTAACAAATTGTATAGATATTTCATATACATCTCATGTTTCATTTATTTGAGCACTACCCTTCATGATAGCTTAGCCTTCCAATGACAAAACAGCTGATCAATCAAGTAGTAGGAAAGTGTGACCTGCCTGGATGGGAACTGACATCTTTGCTGTGGCTGCACTAAATGCAGATGTTTGCGTGCACATGCAACAGCTGGGGAGTCAGCAGAGCATGGTCAAGGCAGAGGTTTTGTTATCAGCAATGTATTTTGAGAAGCACATTAATTTCATGTGTTCATGTTTACAGTTGAAGGTATAAAGGGGAGAGACCACTCCTGATCCCAGCTTCCTCATACATGAATTAAACACATACAAGTAGGATGCTGATGTTAGAATAAGCACAGGGAATGCATCCATCTCTCCGTCAAAAAACAAAAGTAATCCACTCTATGGACAGCTAACTCCTCTCTCTTTGAATCATAACCGCTGTATCACTCATACTCCAGCCCTGGGCAATAAAGCAAGAGCTTTAGTCAGGAATCAGTGAAGACTGGCGAAGTAAACAAGAGTCTTACCAAATTTTTCACTGGCTCATGAAATAACATAGTGCTTTGAGAATGTATATATAGACAAGAGGCTCAGTAATCTAAAGAGAGCCTTCGCTGTTACATTTCCTAAGGAAGCAGCAAAAGCAGGACGTAGTCTTTAAACAAGCTTGTGTCACTCTTCTAACACTTAACACCACAACTTTTTATGCTGATCTATTCAGCTACATATCGGGAGTTGATAAGGGTTCACTTTCAAGTCTCTAGAAGTAAAGCACAAAGAATTGCATTGTGTCTCATTCAGAAGCACTATACCAGAGCTCTATGCACGTACAAGCTATACGATCTATTCCATTTTTCTTGGGAAAGGCTTTAGAAAGATTACAGATCAGTGTGTGTTTCAATGTATATAAAATTCTTTCTACACTCAATAAAAGTAAACTGCTGATGGACTTGCATTCCAAAAGGTTTGCTTCCACCTCCGTAACGGAGATCTCCAACTTCTATTATGAAAAAGGAATTATAAATAAAACCATTTTTTTTCCTTTTAGGAACAGATCTATAAATAAGGACAGCTGTAGGACGCTAGTAAGATCTCACATTTCTTCCATATGGCCGAAGTAAGTGGCTATGGTGACTGAACAAAAATGTCCTAAAAAAGAAGTTTCAAAAACTTGCTCAAGTCAACAACCTAAAATAACGACGTGTAACCACCAAGGTATCTCACAGTACATCACACCACACTGCAAAGTTATGTGGAGACAGCAAAAAGCAACCTGACATGGGCACAAAAGCAGATTGCCAAGACAGGAAGGTAGGACACTCATTGCGTCAAGTCTGCAGTGGATCCAGGCTTCTCAACTAAGGCTTACTAAGAACCTGAACACACAAGTTCATACATACAGCCCTTTAGGATTCACTGCAACCACAACGAATTATAACCTTCAGAGGCAAGTGTGCTTCGAGCACGCTGATGATCTGCTGATGTTGAACTGACAGCAAAGTATCATCACCCTAGGGACAAAGGCTTATGAGCTACTCAGCTCTTCAATTAGAGATGGTGGTAAGGGCGCGTGTTCAAGATGAGCAAGACCTGGATTCAATGCCTTGTCAGCACATGGGTTTTCAAATCCAATCTTCCATCTCCCTGGGTGTGACCTTGTTATCAAATTACAGGATAAGCTGGGAGATCAGCCTGCTCGTTCTATTGCTGTTATTACCCTAAATCACACAGAATAAACACCAGACAGCAGTAAGAGAGAAAGCAAGAGGGAATGTGATCATTCCTGTAAGGAGGGCACTCTCCAAAAGGAAAAGGCCCTGGGTTCCCATCTTTGTCTTTAGAATCCTGTGTTTCATTAAAAGGCTCTACAGTGCAAAGGCATCAAAATTTATCTGGCAAATTAAACTAGTGACGCTTTCAGTGTGATCTGAATCTTTTGAGAAGTTTAAGTGATCACAACATAAAAGCACACTAACTCAAACCTAAGCATAAAACCAGAAAATAAGTGATATATTAAAAACAGCCCTTGCCATCATCAAAAGAAAACAAAAAGTCAAGAGTTTTAAAAAGGTTTCTCTGGTACAAACACTTCATAAAAGTCAGAAAAATAATCACTTCAGAAGTTAGTTTTCTAAGCACATGAAAACTCAGATATAAAGCTTAGAAGAGCCATCACATCAAGCTTTCGTAGCATTGCGCATATCAAACAACATATGCACAGAATTCACAATTTCAGCTGTTTGAAATTTGTTCAGAATTACAAATCATGACTAAATATAGACAACTAAGGAACTTATCACATTTTATACAGTTTAACTTTTTTACCTGTCTGGATTTCTGTGAAAAGCAACGAAGTATAAAATACAGGTCTAAACTAACTTAAGTGAGTTAAATTATTTCCTGTATGTCATTTTAAGTTGTCAGCCTGTAAAATCAATGATATCTCTTAATCGAGAGCAGAATGCTATTTAAGAATGCTAGAGAATCTTGAAACAGGCTAGTTCAATTTTCAGGGGCAAGGGACTGTTTGTATCTATTGCCTTTAAGTAAGGAAGGACCTCTTTCTTTCACAAGAAGATTTCACAAGTTAAATAGTAAAGAAGCCTTATGTAAAATATATTTTCACATAACGATACACACACACAGAGATTCTTTGCTTTTATTCTAGAAAAGAGATGTCAGATTTTTTTTTTAAACAGGCCAACTACCTATGTTCTTTCTGTCAGTAGGAGTCATCTCTCAGCTATACAGTAAGGGCATGATTTGTCTCACCTGACTTTACACTACACTCAATCAGGGCTCCCTTAACTTTTTACTTTTTTTTTTTTTTTTTTTTTTTTTTTTTTTTTTTTTTTTTTTTTTTTTTTTTTTTTTTTTTTTTTTTTTTTTTTTTTTTTTAACCAAGACATTTCAAGAGGCCAATTTATCTCATCCCAAAATAGGCTTCTGAAACAGCTGGGATGAATGACCCTCAGGAGATATCCTTTCTCTAGACTAGCTCTATGAGCTAGTGTAACTATCTCCAACTTCAATACTCATTCTTAGACATCTGAAGATTGACAAAAGAAAAATCTAGCCCCTGTTTGCATGTTTACCAATCCCAGGAATTGTGCCAAAGAGGAAGTTCTCAGTTACTGCTGACATTCATTCAAAGCCCACCGCAGTCTGCTCCAGGCAGGTGCACCCTCATCTCCTTCCCATGCAGGTGACAAATGCTAACCTATTTCAAAACTGAACATAATCTCAAAGCCTTAAAAATGGACAGAAAGTATCAGTATAATTAGGCAGCAATTTTTATTTATGTTCACTATGTTTACTATTTATATTTATTTACGTTTCACCCAGAGCCATATATTCATAAACATGGTCATAGGAGCAAGCAAAGTCAAAGCAGCTGCTTAACTTGGCTAAAAAGAGGCCTCTGGTGGCAGCTGTGAAGTATAACTTCTCAGACTTTTATGAAATATGTATTTTGATGACATAATTTTCTATGCAGAAACAGCTACAGACAGTAGACTAAGCAGTTAGATTTGGAGTGAAAATTTTGACATATTACTGCTCATCTCCAAAGCACTAACCATTTCAGTCCATCCTTCTCCATGCCTACACCACAATTGTCAAATTAGTCTTAAAGTTGCATATATTTCCAGTTAAAGCAAAGCATCTCATTTTCAAATACCTGCATTGAAAACTTCAGTGTTAAAGTTATTTCATTACTGAGATAGTAATAATTAAGTTAAGGTTATGAGGCCTGCTCATTCCCCAAGACCAACCATGAAGGCTCCTTGAATTTGTTTAAAAAATTACATAGACCAATAGGGAAAATTCACAGAAATATTTCCATGTAAAAATGCAACATTTCTTGGGTAAGCATAAGAATAAAATAAACCTAGGGAGTAAAACATATTAGACTGGCAAATGTGTACGACTTCTGTAAAATTCAATTCCTTTATTAAAGCTTCATGACACTGACCCACAAGGATCATAGGGAATCCAAAAGTTAGGCACATGATTAGGAACAATCATACAGCCTACAAGAACCTAGATAAGGCTCCCTGCCTTCTAGAAAGAGCCAGCAGACAGGAGAATCATAGTAACATGGAGAATTGTAACAGGTATGTTAAGGCTGGTATGAAAGACATGTGAACAGAGACATGCGAGTGCGCAGGGACTGAAAGCAGCAGCAGGCCAAGGACTAAAATAACAGCCTGTACTGATCACAAAGGACACCACTCCCAGCAGAAAAATTGAGGGATGTGTTTTTATGTCAAAACCCAAACTCCTGCTCTCCAATAAGATTGCAGCACAGGCTCCCATCAGCAGAGGACCCTGCACCCCAACACCAGCAGAATGGCAATAAGGTTGCAGCGCATCACATAACACCATCCTTTTCCTCTGCATCAAACAGGACAAGGAGATGATAGACATGTAATTCAAACATACATGTAAGACCAGGGAAAACAAAAACTTGGCCTGAGATTTATGGAGGCTGACATAAGTAATAGTCTGAGGCAAAGGTCAGCACTGTAACAGCTGGTGATTTACTTATTGGCTGGACAGAAGTAAAACCAATCCTATTACCTATTAAGAGCCTGCAAAGAGGACTCAAGCAGATGAATGGACAGCTGAGGACTCTCTCTGGCATGGCCAACTTTTCTACCACTCTCTCTTGGTCCTTGACACTTGCATCTCAGGAAGGGAATAATTGAAGTACAGCAAGTACCATCACTGGAACAGACTCTGAAAGCCATTGTCATCTGCAACTGCACCACGCAGCTCCTCTTGGGGTGAGGCTACAGCAAGCAACTACAACTATCACTTCCATCTTTCTATTTATGTTGGCAATTACCTTAAAAGCTGTCCAGGATGCAAATTAAGTTAAAAAGTTTCACTGTTGCATAGTACCAAATGCAAACCACTTATTTTGAGCTGAGCAAAACAGACAAGATCTACAGAAGGTGGTAATTTAACATTTCTCCCATCAGACTGGCCAGCCTGCAACCATACTAACACAAGAGCAATCCTAAAAACATTTACTGTTTCATATTTATTATAATAAAATAGCCGAACTGCCTAGCCAACATGCACTATATTTGTCTTGAAATAACTCACTTTTAATTCTTAATAGTAAACCCATGAACAGGTTTAATGCAACAGGTCTATCTGTTCCATCTTTTTATTTATGCCACAGTTACCTTACAAGATGTTCAGGATGGAAGATAAGTTGAAAATCTTCACGGAATATCTATTTTTAAAATACAGATTTGCAAAACATTGTACAACTAAAGCTCTGCACTTCCTATGCACAGCTGTGTTTTTTCCCCAATGGCATTTCAGTGCATGTCCAATCCAATGAAACAGACTTAACTGCTCTTTCAAAGAGATGCTTTGTTTTCATAGAGTGACAGCTCAAATCTTTAAAGAAGGAAAAAAATTAGCTAAAAAAATGGAATAATTTTACTTATCCAGAAGGGATTATAAAGGATTTATTACTGCCAAAGTTTGTCTTCAGATTGATGACAACAACTCGACACATTTAATTTTTTACAGATAGAAAGTACATCCAAGTAACATGAAATACACTGCGAACAAACACTCAAAACACTTCAGCTGAGAAGATCAAATTTATATGAAGCAACACATAGCTATGCGTGTAAGTACACAACTTGTTACACATCCATAACCGGACAACAGGACACTGCCAATAGCGGACGCCCAACATGGATCTTTCCTCCCATAATCTGCTCTATCCAGTCCCACTGGCAGTCCCTCAGACAAACATAACAGTAAAATTCATGCTGTGGAGAAACACAAGCTTTGCCATAGAGCAGCAGACCAATGGCTCATCTTTCCCTTTATCACATTTAATCTGTTTATACTTATACCTGACCAAGAGCAAACCCCTTAGTGAGCAACTACAGAATGACAGAACACTTGTCTACACAATTAAGGTACTCCAAATATATAGAGTCAGATAAGGAGGCATGCCTGATCTTCCCTATTTAAACGTCTGTACAATCTGACTTAGCTGTAGATACCATGCCATATGGACTTTAGTAAAGCCTTTGACACCGTCTCCCACAGCATCCTCCTGGAGAAACTGGCTACCCATGGCTTGGATGGGCGTACTCTGCGCTGGGTAGGAAACTGGCTGGATGGCCGGGCCCAAAGAGTTGTGGTAAATGGAGTTAAATCCAGTCGGCAGCTGGTCACAAGTGGTGTTCCCCAGGGCTCAGTACTGGGGCCAGTCCTGTTCAATATCTTTATCAATGATCTGGACAAGGGGATTGAGTGCACCCTCAGAAAGTTTGCAGATGACACCAAGTTGGGAGGGAGTGTTGATCTGCTGGAGCACAGAAAGGCACTACAGAGGGATCTGGACAGGCTGGATCAATGGGCCAAGGCCAATGGTATGAGATTCAACAAGGCCAAGTGCCCGGTCCTGCACTTGGGTCACAACAACCCCAGGCAACGCTACAGGCTTGGGGACTTGTGGCTGGAAAGCTGCCTGGCGGAAAAGGACCTGGGGGTGTTGGTCGACAGCCGGCTGAATATGAGCCAGCAGTGTGCCCAGGTGGCCAAGAAGGCCAACGGCATCCTGGCCTGTATCAGAAATAGTGTGGCCAGCAGGAGTAGGGAGGTGATCGTCCCCCTGTACTCGGCCCTGGTGAGGCCGCACCTCGAGTGCTGTGTTCAGTTTTGGGCCCCTCACTCCAAGAAAGACATTGAGGTGCTGGAGCGTGTCCAGAGAAGGGCAACGAGGCTGGTGAAGGGTCTGGAACACAAGTCCTATGAGGAGCGGCTGAGGGAACTGGGGACGTTTAGCCTGGAGAAAAGGAGGCTGAGGGGAGACCTTATCGCCCTCTACAACTACCCGAAAGGAGGTTGTAGAGAGATGGGGGTCGGTCTCTTCTCCCTAGTAACAGACGACAGAACAAGAGGAAATGGCCTCAAGTTGCGCCAGGGGAGGTTTAGATTGGGTATTTGTAAAAATTTCTTCATCGAAAGGGTTGTCGGGCATTGGAACAGGCTGCTCAGGGAGGTGGTGGAGTCCCCATCCCTGGAGGTATTCAAAAGACGTTTAGATGTGGCCCTAAGAGATATGATTTAGTGGTGGACTTGGTAGTGCTACATTAATGGTTGGACCCGATGATCTCGGAGGTGTCTTCCAACCAGAACAATTCTATGATTCTATAAGCTTAAATCAAGGGAGTTATTACTGTAAAGTGAGGGGTAAACCTTTGGCTATGTTCTAATTGTTAATGCTGTAAATAATGCAAAAATAAAAAACACCTGCAGAACCTTTCGGAGCATTGCAGTCCAAAAGCATGTTCACCAGCATTTGTACTGTTGGATGGCAGTCAGGTAGCAGCTCTTCTCTCATAGTTCTCAGGTGGCTTGACAAACAACGGTTTCATGGAAGAGACTTCAGACTAATTTTCATGAGGTAGCTATGGAAAAGACCTGTCTATAAAAGTGCTCCCAAAGTAGCAATACTAACATTTATTTTGCAGAATCTAAGTTTATTCATATATTCATAATGTTAAAAGTACCTCATCAAACGGGTAAGTGAAAAATGAAGGCAGGAAAAAAAGAGATTACAGGCACTGTAAATAATGCACACAAAAAATTGCTAATTCAGGACCACAGGAAAAACGTTAGATAATAATCAGGAGCAGGGAAATCAAGTTTTCCAGATATAAGGTTTTGCTTTAATGACCTCCAGTTTGTTTAGTGTTTTTCTTTTAATTTCCCAAATGGCACTTTTTTAAAAAAGTGTACCTTGGGATTCTTACTTACATTTACAAAGACTTGGGGAAATACTCCCCCTTCCATTTCCTTTAAGGTCTTTCCTCCCAATAGCTCTTAGCTGCTGAAGAAAAAGCAGTGGGGGGGGGGGGGGGGTAAGCAGGCAAGCAGGCCAAGGTATATGTAAGCACAACAATCATATCCCATGGTTTCTCAGCATACAGCAATTCAAATTCCAGTTTCAGCTACCCAATGCTTTGAAAGAAATTCTTTGCAAAATCAAAGGCTCCCACTGAGCAGACAGGGACTTCACAGTACTCATGAATTTGAAACCACATAGTCTGAGAATAGTAAATGCTGCCTTTTCTCCCCAGTCCAAGAATTCATATACCTTAAATCAAAACATTTATTTCTAGAAATATGGATAAACAAAACTACGGCACATTACTGCAGACCTAAAAGTAGATAAAGGTTTTGGTGTAAAACAGCAGGAAAAAAAAGATAAAGATTTCACCTGACCTTTTCAGACCCAAAGACAGCAAAGATAATACAAAGAGCCAGAAATCATGGAAAAGCAGTTTCAAGCACAAGTATGATTAAATCCTGCCCTCTGCTTCAATGCAAAGAACATGTATGCTAACGGTATTTTGAACCCTGAAAAAGTAATTCTCTTTCAATGCTAAAGCAAATGTTTGGTCCATGCAACGTGCATTTATTCTTCATATATGATACAGAACAATATATACAATACAGAGCAAAAATGCAGGCCTTTAAAAAAAAAACTTAAAGAACAAAGTCATCATTATTTGCATTTAAATTGTTATTACTGGGGTTTTTTGGTTTGTTGCGTTTTTAAATTAACATGCATCATTTCCTTACCTTACAAACGGTCTCTGTATCCCAGGGTAAGATGGTCCTCAGATCAATAACTTCACAGGACACACCAAGCTTTTCTTGAGCCATTGCTGCCACCTCTTTGATCACATGTACCTGAAAAGGCAATGTATTATCACCAAGTAAACATTTAATTTCTGTTTAAGATGTTCTAAATTACACATACTGAATATGAGCAATGTTTTAACATAACCTGCATGTTTAGCAGAAATCTTTTTATTCAGTAATCTAATAAGCATTTATTACTCAGTTCATTGTTCTTATTTACTACTTAGATTATTCCTAGTAGTTTAGCACCACTTCAATAACTAACTTCAATGAAGAATTGCTAAAACCAAAACTGTTGCTTTCTAGAAAAGTATCTTTCAGTGAACAATATCAGGCCCCACTATTTTATATTTTTGTCAGTTTGAGTTTCAGGATAAGGGTTTTTTTAGGACTGTAACTAAGCTAAGACCCAAATATATCAGAGTAATGTATTTTGATGTAGCAGTCACAAAATTCTGCAAGAAGCATTACATACATTCAAAAATAGCCCTAGTAACTACACTTACTATAATTTACTGGAAGTGCAGTAGATTACCAAGTGATCATCTCCAAAGCATTATCTTATGAAGAGTTAGGAGAGACAGTAAGTACCACATAAAAAATTACCTGTAAACATCCAGTCCTGACCCCCACAATCAAAGCATGTTGGCACTAACATGACAATATGACCATTCACTGGTCTTCCAACACAGTTTAATACCAACATTACAAATGTTGCATTATCTGATTACTATAATTAACATTTTACTAAAACAAAAAAGTATTCCCTCTAGCAAGAGGCTTGTACTGAATTAGAATACACGTTATTCACTATCCACCAGTCAAGGAATGTATTTAGCAGCATATGTAAGTACATCAAAGTAGATGTAAAACAATCCACATCTATTAGCATCCTTTTCATAAGGTATGTTATGGTACAAGCAGAAAAGAAAGCAATACTACTGTGCTGGTTTTGGCTGGGATAGAGTTAATTTTCTTCATAGTAGCTACTACGGGGCTATGGTTTGGGTTTGTGTTGAAAACAGTGTTGATAACACAGGGATGTCTTCGTTACTGCTGAGCAGTGCTTACACAGAGTCAAGGCCTTTTCTGCTTCTCACCCCACCCCACCAGCGAGGAGGCTGGGGGTGCACAAGAAGTTGGGAGGGGACACAGCTGGGACAGCTGACCCCAACTGACCAAGGGATATTCCACACCATATGACGTCATGCTCAGCATAGAAAGTTGAGGGAAGAAGGAAGGGGGGATATTCAGAGTGATGGCGTTTGTCTTCTCAAGTAACCGTTATGCGTGATGGAGCCCTGCTTTCCTGGAGATGGCTGAACACCTGCCTGCCCATGGGAAGTAGTGAATGAATTCCTTGTTTTGCTTTGCTTGTGTACACGGCTTTTGCTTTACCTATTAAACTGTCTTTATCTCAGCCCACAAGTTTTCTCACTTTTACCCTTCCGATTTTTCCCCCCATCCCACCGGGGGAGAGTGAGCGAGAGGTTGTGTGGTGCTTAGTTGCCAGCTGGGCTTAAACCACCACAACTACATACATTCAAAACTGCATCTTGACATTATGTTAGACAACACTTAAGCAAAACGTATTGTAAGCATTGGCTTCCCCAAAACAAACATCAGTGAGCAAATGCTCAAACACAGAAAATAACTGTTATGACAAGTCAGATTATCCTCCACATGTAGCTCAGCAAGAAGTATTTGCTCATGAGATATGAGGGTAAAAAAGAATTTCTTGATATGATGTTGTTAATAAACTCTGATTTTTTTCCTTATTGTTAGAACGTTTCATAATACAGGTTTGGACTGAGGTAGATGACCTGCATCGAGCAACTTCTAGGAATACGTAAGGGGTTGGAGGCCAATGACCATCCCCAATAAGCAATTTGGATGAGGTCATCTTGGTCTGGAAGGCAACAGAATTTAACAATATGGACACAGTCAGGCAGTGTCAGTTGCCTGAGGCTCAGAGAGCAGTATTAAATTCTACATAGAGCAAAAATCTATGCTGAAACAAGATGATTAAGGATTCAAACATGCATCTACATAATGCAAATATGAATAGCTAAACACCAAAGGACTATTTTAAAAGGTAAATCAATGCAAGTATTTTAACAAGAAAAAGAAAAAATAGCTTGCAGTGCTTTTGCTTAAACTTCTAATACGTCTATGGCTGTAATAAGAGGGTTTGAGAATTTTCAACATGACGCATGGGATGGGTGTTTTTGCCATTTCTCTGATGTATAAGTGAGAATGCTTACCTAGTTTACAGAGGATAAGGATTAGTTAATGACCAAAAAACACTGAGCACAACTGGAGAGGACCTAAAAGCCTTTACTGCCTCTCATCAGTACCACCCAGGAAAGCAAGCATCAGGCAACCCCACCAGAGCAGCAGCTGGCAAGCAACTACCTAACATCCAAAATCATACAAGAAGTAACCAGTGAGTATGTGCAATCACTCTGCCTATTGACAATAAACTCTGGATTGGTTGCACATTTAGCAATCAAGTTCCAAAGTTTATGTACACAGCCTGCAAACAGCCTCAGCACAAACTCACTGAGATCTGCAGAAGCCTGGCACATCCAGAACATGCTGGATTTACTGCATATGTGCTAAGCATCTGTCCCCATGCTGTATTCTACAGCCACACCCATGGTTTGGTCAGCTCCTAAATTTGGATTAGGGCTGCACATCTGTCCTATTACTATTCACATCAAAAGAACCACCCGTCTTAACACTTGGCGTACATTTTCCAAGCTCCAAAGCACATAGTTTTTTTTGAAGGATGTCACTCCAAGTCCTCTCTGCGCTACTGCCAACTGGGTAAACTCAGGATATTATTAAATCTCCATAATCAGCTTTCAATCCATCACTTTATCAACTCAATTTTGGGGAATATGATGAACACTAAGATTTCATCCAAATGGAGCAACAATTTGCCCTTTCAAAAGGGACCATGGAAAACCATAGAAACTGGTTTTTTTCTGGAGAAACACGTATAAGTAAAGATATTGAAGGAGTCCATAATTTAATACCTGTGCAAAGATCAAGTAGTCTGAGGACAAGGAAACTATCACAGAAAAGCACTGAAGATTACAGATTTCAAACAAAAGGGGGGGGGGGGGGGGGGGGGGGGAAGGCACAACCCCAGAGATCAATTCAACACTCTCGTGATGAAACTTATAAAGCTCTCTCCTCTAAAAGCTTCTCAGACATAATTAGGCCAGGAAATAGCAATTTCTTAATTATAGGTTAAGGCAATAAAAGATTTTTCTGGTAATTCCAAACTAGACACGAATTTCTTTTCTATAATTCTTGGAAACGAACATGTATTTTTTTTTTACCAGATTTTTCAATATTTGCACATCTTAATTGGGGATGGGGATCCATTCATATTCCTGAACAGCTTTGAAATATAACTGTTTGAATCAAAACTATATCGATCCCTATTTTGTATTAAATATTCAGTGGATTTTAATTCTCTGTATAAAGGGAACCCCAGACTGCACTTTTTTAAATCATGCAGTAAAAATCTGTATTTTTCTTTCAGCATGCTACTTTGAACTCTCCTTTCCCATTGCCTTTCTCAGATTCACATCTCACTGCCCCATTCTTAAATGTATCACTTTCATAATCACGGATCAATCATTAGCCTCCTGCACAAGTACCTCTTCCACATTTCCAGAGCCAGCTTCAACCAAAAATGAGTAAAATCTTACACAATAAAAAAGCAGGTTTCATATAAACACTGGCAATCATTTATTCAAGCATATAGTGATGGAAGATGCACGCAGCTGTCTGGCACTTGAGCCTGAATGCAACACTATTCAAACATCACCTAACCCTATTCTATTCATTCTATTCTAACCCTTATCCTAGGCTTTGCTGGATGACAAATAGCTTGTAAGAGCCTTACTGACCTGAGTGCCCCAAGCAACCAGCGTCACATCACTGCCCGTCTGCAGCACCTCAGCTTGAGACAGTGGAATGTTGTAGGGCTCCACAGGAACTTGTTCCACTGAATAAATAAAAACAAAGGGAAAAATAAGCATTAGGTTCCTTTACTATTCAATACTATCCCATAAAAATATACACTAAAAATTTTCTTCAATGTTAATGCCATCTAAAACAATAGATCAAAATCACACTGAATATTATCCTTTATTTCAAAGGTTTAGCTGTAATTAAAAATATTTTTAATTGTATTGTTAAAAACACTCTCAGTTTAGTGTTTAATTTATGTTATATACCACAGTAATAAGATACACATATACACAACAATGATAGTAATTCCTGGTGTACCCCAAGTGAAAGTATCGGCATCAGATTTGGAGATGGACACTGCTGCAATTGATAAAAAAAACTCGAGTAAATGCTGCTGTTAATTCTAATAAGCATCAAAAGAGCCTTGAAATTATACTTTAATACTCAGATGAGAAGGAAAAGCTGTGTCAGCACCCTCCTGGTATCTGCCAAGAATGACACTCCACAGTTTTATGTCTAAATAGAGGGAAAAAGTTTTCAGAACCTACACAGAAAGTGTCAGCAAGAACTTGTGCTTATAGCAGTTTTAAATTAGTCTAAATATTTTTGCTTTGGAAAAAAAAAAGTTATCTATTCACCAAAAATACATCACAATTAGAGAGTAAACAAAAATTAAGCATCTTGTCTTCTCTAAGACATTTAAGGTGGTTCCACTCAGCTTAAGACCCATTTACTAGTTTTCAGATGGAAACTCATTAGGTCAGTTGTGCTAGTTTTGAATCAAGGCTCCAATACACGATACCTTGTCTGGTTTAATGATTAAAACTGTGATAAAAGACATCCATATATCATATTTTAAAAGAAATATTTTTTTGATCTAAAAGTGAACTTGTCTACGCACCATCAAGTCAAATAATACTTCTTAAAATAAATTGGGGGGGGGGGGGGGGGGGGCCAGCGGATCTTACTCAACTTTCTAAATACACAAAACCAGTTTATAAAGAAAGTGCTCTACATTTTGTTAACATATTTCATAGTTCATAAAATAGTTATTGAGTTCCTGCTGAACAAAATTGCTTCTTGAATTTATGATAAAGAATTCTACTGAGTGATACCAGCAGGAGAAATTGTTTGTTTCCTTCATTGGTATAGCAGATCCAATACAAGTAGAATGACCTAGGTTTTTTCCTGGCTTACAAGTTATAAACATAACTTCTCAATAAATCAAGTGGTGAATATTTTTTTTAAATTACAGCAGATGATTTTTTTTTTCCCAGTAATGATATACAAATCCTACAAATTTCACAGAATTACAGAGTGGCTAAGGTAGGAAGGGACCTCTGGAGATCACCTAGTCCAAGCCCCCTGCTCAGAGCAAGGTCACCTAGAGCCAGTTGTTCAGGGTCATGTCCAGTCGGGTTTTGAGTATTTCCATGGTCAGAGACTCCACAACCGCTCTGGGCAACCTGCTCCTGTGTTTGACCAGCCTCACAGTAAAAAAGATTGTGCCTATGCTTATGTTAGAGATATCTTACTTCATCTGAATGGGCACAGAAAAGACATACATATTAACTAAATCATTCTTCCTAAAAACAGAACAGGAACTTCTTTTCAGCATAATTCAAGAACACATGTCCACTCAATCAAGGAAAAAAGAAAAAAAAGAAGAATTTTAAACACAAGGCACTTTTAAATATAGCACAAAATCAGATCTCTTTGCAAACTATTTTTAATATTTTAAAATACTAGTGTCTTCCTGTAACAATTTCTTTGAATAACAAGTGGCTAAAGTAAAGAGGGGAAAGGCACATCCAGCCCTTGCTCACTGCACATTACTGGTTGACAGTAAAGCAGACCAGGCTTCTATGGATTTTGCACATTGTAAAACCCTCAGGCAAAAGAAAGCAGAGATCCTGAAAGATAATGAAACCCACAACTATACTAACTGGCATTGCATAACTGTCTTTTTCATGGGGTTGTCATCTACATGAAGCCTGGAGAACAAGAACCTTATAAAGATGCCATGGGACCTTCGAGTGGAAACCCAGGCAACTGACATGAATGAGAAGGTTTTGAAGTGACAGTGGGATGCACCAGAGGAAGAACTGGAAGGTGTATGTGACACAAAAATAGCTCCTTCTCTGTGTAATGGTTTTATCTGCTTAGGGAAATTAAATATAACACAAAATTACACAAATTAACTAATTTCTTATTATAGCTAAACCATTCTGCAACAGGATGTCCATTGGATGAGCTCATCTAGAATTCCTGACACTTCTAAATGCAAAATTCAGCTTGTCAAGAATTTATAGGGAAGTCCACATTTGGGAGGATTTTATTCAAATGCCTTTGCAAAAACTCCTCCCTCCACTAACAATGATGAAAAGTAGCATATGAAATTATTCTATGCACATTCTTCCATAATAATTAACCAAACCAGGACAACAATGTTTATATACAAAGCAGCCCATTCATCTGTTACTGAAGATATACATAAAATATTTTAAATTAAATATTTCAAATATTGATTTCAAATAAAGCAATTAACAAAAAGTGGCAATTATCAGAGAAAAAGGGCCATCACAAGTTAATTTTAAGAGGCTGCACCATCTGTTGCTTTTTCTAAAAGAGCAGTCTGAACAGTAGAAAGCAAACACATGTTTTCTCATCTTACCTGTCTTGTCTCTATAACAACCACTGATGCAAGTCGTATTTATTTCTACACCACCAATGTCATATATAGTACAATTAAATGAAACTGAAAAGGTCAAAAAACAGAGTAGGTTCTCCACAAGATGTCTAAACCTGATAATGTCAAGGTGACTCATCTTCTCCTTTGATTCATAATCATTATGTGCTCTTGACACTGCACAGGCTGTTAACTACTTTTTATAAATCAAAGCCTCCTTTTTCTTTTTAATTCAGATATTTTCTTAGCATCTCTGACATTTAGGGGAACGTCACCACGGCACTTTCAATAACATTATAATCTCATAAGTTAACCAGCAACAGAATTCTCTCTATACGCGTACGTGCATATTTAACTCTGGACTCTTACCCAGAAAGGCTTACGTTTCTTTGCTCCTTTCTAATTTTATACAAGGCACATTAACATACACAAAACTTTTGATGACCACTGTAAGATTATGTGGAAGGAGAGAGCATCTGCTCCCTTAAGGGTGTCTGGACAAGGATCTTTTCAATGCAAAAGAGGATAACAGGAAGAGGGAGAAGCCATAAGGAAGAACATGCAGGGACACAAACCTAACCAACAGTGAGGGAGGCAGTAACAAGAACCGAACCTGCTCAGTCCCACTTATTGATAAGGGTATGAGGAATGTGGGTGTTTCTTTCAGCAAGACTATCTGATGGAGGACCTTGTCAAGCGGGACGATAAAGAAAAAGGACAAGCTATAAACAAAATACACAGAGACACAAACCTGAAGACAAACGTAACAGAGACAAAGACAAGAAACAAACCTGGTCAGGCACACTGCATGAAGGGCTATCACGAAACCACGGGCAAAAGAGGACTTTGCAACTGACCAGCATGCAAACCTGAGGGCCCAGAGTGTTGGAGAGGAGTGTGTGGAACTAAACCAGCTGATGACAGCATGTGAAGGTGAAGGGGGCTGGGGAGGAACAAGGTGGGGAGCAAACAGCAAGTCTTACAGAAGGGGCCAGTTGCACATAAAACAGGGTCAGTCAGCATGTTTGTCTGACTGAGCCCTGTGCCTCATGATGGTGGTCAGTCCTAGATTCTTTTGAAATCCTTTCTTAACTCCATGTAATCTCACTCTCTGTCCTGCACAGGAGTCTGTGCTGTGAGGACTATGTGCCAGCTGCTGGTGAGACCAGCATGAGAAGACAAGACACTGGGCCAGCAATAGGAGTCAAACCAGGGTGCAGATGCCCTGGGCCTGTGATGTGAGCTACAGGAGCAAGTGAGGGTCTCGGCCACCGGCCGCTGAGGTGGAAACAGCATGTGTCCCAAACACCAGCTACCAGGAGGGACTGGAGTGAGGCAAGTAAAAGGCTGTTCTACCTCCTGTGGGAACCATGGAGGGCTGCTAGCCTGGCTAAGATCCTCCACTCGAGTTTTGAAAGGAAAAGAGCTGTCCAGGAGGAGAAACACTGTCATTCCCCACTCCACATACATACAACCAAGCTGGTGGTGGCACTGCCATGACTGTCCAAGCAAGTAAACAAAGAGTAAGGTTGAGCACTCCAAAGAGCCCAGGCACACTGAGGAACAGCAAGTCCTCTGCTAAACAAACTGCTAGTAAAGGGGGTGACTATGCAAGATAAACAGGTAGTCCTGCCTGCGGGCTTAGCCACAGATGCAGCACTGTACTGCATCAGAGTATGGGAAGAAGAAATCTGCAATTACTAGCTACAACTACGCATGCTAAGTATACTTCTTTGTCTTTTCCGATCCAGTTACTGCTTTATGATATATGTTTTACGTATGTATATATCTATATAAACATATATATGCACATAGATAAAATGTTACATATACCTATACATGAACACATATATCTGTATATATGGACTATTTCAAATTGCTTGCACATCAGAGCTACTGTAGAATAGGAAACTTATCAATTGTATTTCAAACAAAATAGACAGTTCTCTTCTGTAACTTTTAAAACTTACTATTAACAGACACCCAGGCAAAGTTTAAGATCTTAGCTTTAAGTCCGCTCTCTCCTTTTTGTGTTACTAGGGCTCTTGGATATCTAAGGTGTGAGTTACTTTTTGAATGAACTGGAAAATGTTTTCAAGATGTTCTTGCAAAGCTGTTCTTCACTTTGGAAGCTGCCTTTCCCCCTCAGTTCATCACAGTGTGAATGTGGTGAACATAAGGCAATGCTACGTCAATATTCACCTTTCTCCCAGGGATGACTAAGGTGAAGATTTCAGGCCTAATTTTATTCTTGTATCTGGTGTGGGCAAAGGCATGTCTGGATAGTAAATATTCATACAGAAATGAATGTTCATTTAACAACACGGTTAGTTTTACCTCATGTCTGAATAAGCATACAACATATTTGAGTAAGCAAATCTGTGTTCATTTGGGAAGACACCCAGCTAAATTCATTGTTCAAAAAAACCAGCAAGGAATCACAATATCCATGTGATAGTCACACTGAAATATTTTGTGCTAAAGCTCTAATTTACCTTGGAGACCAGACTTATGTTTCAAAACACTTACGAAGATTTTTTTTTTTTTTTTTTTTTTTTTACAATGTCTTTACGGTTATTAAAAAAATCTATGCTTGAATCTTGAAAAACCTGCCCGGTCATCAACAAGCCAAAAAAAAAAAAAAAAAAATCAACTTGAAAGCAATTGGTGGGCCTACATAGCTCCTTGGAGGTATGCATCAGATGCAAAAATCACAAGGTTGGTTCTGCACACAAGCTTCCATAAAACAGCAATGACCTGACACCCTGCTTAACATTTTCAAAAAGCAACTTCAGATTATACATCCTAAATAGCATCCAACAGCTAATTTCAACAATAATAGCAACACTTGGGAGCAGAAGCAGAGGGCATAGTTTTTTGTTCGGTTGGGGTGCAGCAGGTGTGGAGTTTGTCATTTTTTGGTTTGTTTGGGTTTTTTGGTTGGTTGATTGGTTTGTTTTAAACAAAACATTAGTAGCTTCAATCCACATGAACAAGGACAGATATCCTGTGTTTTAAAGGTTATCCCGTCTACAGCCTATTTTCAGCTGAAATTTCAAAGATATTAACAACGCTGAACAAAACATCAAGAATAGCTATTTAGAGGCCTTATAGGGAGAAAGAAAATTCCGTTAGAGAATGATGAAGCTCAAATGCCTACATTAATTTTACAGATAGAAAATACTATTTCCCGTTACTGTCTTTGGCACGTTAATTTTTCAATGAAGTCCCTACACACTCACTGTAACATCAGTCATGAGTTCTCTGCAACAAACATGTCTATTCACATGAAGCTAGAACAAAAAAATTTTATGGTAGGGGCAATAATTTCATTATTCAATGCCTTAGCCATCATTATGGAAATAAAGAAAATGATTTTCTGTCTGGAACAATGAGGTCCCAAATCTTGGGTGGGATTCTATATCATATTATACTATTAACATCCTGTCTTTCCCCTAAAAATGTATCAATGTCGAAGTGGAAGTTTCTGGTAGAAATCAATAACTCCCACCCCCCACCACCACCCCCCCCTCCAAAAAACAGAGATAAATATAGCAACGGAGGACATCCGATACCATTTTGTCTTCTTGTTTTGGAAAGCCTGCATGTTCCCAGCCTTGGGAAGACCCTGTAGTATTTTGAGACACTAATGGAAAGAGACCAGAAATACATACACAGTTCAAGCTTACTGTGTAAGCGAGTTTCTGAATCTGTAGTATCTTCTTTCTCCTGCTAGAACCAATACACTCATATAGGATATTATAAAAATTTGCTCTACTCAAAACACAAGACAGTTGCATTTTCAAAATCCTTCTTTCCACCATTTATCCTGTTCTTGTTTATCAGGCTTGTGTCTTATTGCTGCTGCCTCTGAACCAATCACGATGACCCTGGTCCGTTTCTGCATTCACCAGGCCACTTCATTTCTATGGTGGAATTACAAGAAACCCTGACTATGGCCAGTGGCATAGGAAGGAACTCTTAACAGAGAGAATAATTTTCTAGGAGAAACTCCCAGACACCACTCTTGCGCCAGTTCAAGCTGACCCAACACACAGAGGACAGCTAAACAGTCAAGAAGATGAACTAATGACGCCAGAGGGAAGGTTTTCAACGAAAATAAAAAGAACATTGAAACCCTTCCACATAATAAAATATTCATGCTTTATATTGTAGAAATAATAAAAAGTCCTTTCAAAATTGTCTCAAAACAAAAGAAGTTACCTGTTGCGATCATCTCTGTCACATGTCATACTATAAATTTCAGCCTAGATCACTAAATGGATGTTCTTGGAAATTTTAAGACAAAAACATGGGTAATTTGTCTGAAAATCAGGCCATCAGAATATAGGAGGAAACCACAGTCTTTCAGAAACTACCAACATCATCTTGCAGCAACACTGTGGTTGGTTATTGACCAGCACATAAACCACATTAACCACTATTTCAGCATGTCTTTACTCAAGATTTCAATCACAAGGCTGATTTATGTTCACTAGACGATCCAGGAACTGCTTTACAAGTCATTTCGTAAAAACAAAAAACCTCCCTATATTTTCAAAAGCTGTGTGATATCGATGTGCAGACATTCATTCTACTATGAAAGCAAGTATTTTATTAACTCTACAGTCTGTATTTGTGACTTGTAAATACTGGGCGGGGGCGGGAAGAAAGGGTTGTTTTAAAGACACAGGGATTTTAAACTTCCGTTTTTTTCTTTGTTTAACAGGACTCTAATACTCAAGTGCATTTCCCAAACTACTTCATCTAAATGAAGGGTCAGATACCTTCATCGCTAAACTTCAGTAAGCTCCCTAAACACACTGAATTTAAGGAATACAATACCCTTTGGGTACATCACACCACACTAAAAGTAGTTGCACTTTTAAAAATACATTGCTAACAGGAATTCTGGGTCTTGTTTTAAAACATAAAAGCAAATAAAGCAGTCTCTCCAGTAAATATCCTATTCGTTCCGGAGTTATTCTGCTATTTTTTTGTAGCTTTCATGTCTACTTTCTATTTTTCCCTTGTTATTCTTTGGTTCTCTTCTCTAGGAAGATGATAAACTTACTAACAAAATAGATGCACTGATAGAAAAGTGCTGTTAAAAGGTCCAAAGTAAAATACAAACATTTTGTCCTTCACTCAACCTCCGTCCACACACAGAGTCAACTTATAAATTGGATTGACAGATTCAAGCATAGTTGGTATATAAAGCTATATGACATAGAAACGCTGAAGGTAAGTGATGGCTTGAGTTCTATTTTATCATTTGCTCACCAAATCACTCTGCCTATCTCCATACGCAAAATTTGTTTTCATCCACTATCTATTCGCAGTCCAGTTTCTCTAGCCCAAAAAAGTAACAAGCTAATTTTTACAACCAACTCAAGCACTATCATCTTCAAATTACTCTGTTCTTATGTTACACGTAATGATAGCTGTTAAAATTTCTTTGAACCAAAAAGTTCATTATGACTAAAACAAATTTTAAAAGTAATGGCAATCACACTTCCTTCCACATAAGATTAAAATCTAAGGGGGCAGATTTTCAAGATTTTTAGAAATTAAGCACTTCAAAGAAGTTTTATTTTTGGGAAAACGGTGATGGTGATATTCAGTTCTTTTCAAAAAAAACCCAAACTCATCTGGAAACTTATTTTAGTACCTAGAGTTATCAAAAAGAAAGCAGTTTAACTCCTGTCAAATTTATATTGCAATTTGATAAAGGACAATGCCTCTTAGTTCTATTTCTTCTTTTTTTTAACCCAAGGCTGTACAAGGCATTCCACTTTCAAAGTTAACTAAGCATGAATTAGACTGTAAATGTTCATCTATCTCTGCAGCTGAACTTAGAGATCTTATTCAGTTTTCAAAATTCCTCTCAAAACACAATTCCCAAGCATAGCTAGAGACGAAACAAGTACAAGTCAAGACTTCTGCTACAGTATTACTTTAGCTGTGACTATCAACGTGTATGTGCAAAAAACTGTTGCTTTATTGGAAAATACAGCATATAAATCTTTACCTGCAGCTCTGTACAGTATTTTAGGTTCAAAGAATATGCACGGATTTTTGTCCTCTATGCATGACAGCAGCAGTCCTTTGGCCTGAAGAGGACTCCTTGGAATAACAATCTGTAAAAATATTTATAAATAGCTTATTTAAACTGCAATTCTGCTACAAGCTTCCTCAATTAATATTAAAAACCAAGCAATTATTGGCTTTAAATAAAAATACGTACAGATTGAGCAGTTCTTACAAAGAGAATTAACATCACTGCTATGTTACTGACACACACTCCAAATTCTGAATTTTGTTCATTCATGAGGCTTGAATAGTTCCCCTCTACACCATGATTTAAATACTAATGGACTCTCCTCCAATAAGGTAGAACTAACATCTTAACAATAACATTTTGAGGTAGAAGGAAGAGAAGAAAGTCAGTCACCAAAAAAAAAAAAAAAAGAACCACACAGAACAATACAGAATCGATTGGGTTGGAAGGGACCTTGAAAGGCCACCTATTCCAACCCCCCTGCAATAAGCAGCGACATCCTCAACTAGATCAGGTTGCCCAGAGCCCCATCCAGCCTGACCGTGAAGGTTTCCAGGGATGGGGCATCTACCACCTCTCTGGGCAACCTCTTCCAGTGCTTCACCACCCTCATTGTAAAAAATTTCTTCCTTATGTATAGCCTATATCTCCCCTCTTTTAGTTTAAAACCATTACCACTTATATTTAACCACATTTAGATGTTAGTTCAGCAAAATTAATGTAGATGTTTGACAAGAAAATTCAGCTGAGCGATTCTCAGTTGCTTGGGTAAAGATTCAGCAGAGCAGGCCTGGAAGGTATTCAGACTTAGTTCAGCAAGTTTTGAAGACTGAAAAAAGGAAATAGCTATTTAAATTTGACTTCCTTTGCTTATGGTGCAAGCCTGAAATTTGTTCATTTTGGAAACGAACAAATACCAAAAAATACTTGAAACTATTATCAAGTAAAGAGAGAACTAAACAAGGCCTCCAGATGTAATCTGGATACTTGGAAGGAAAAAGTATAATTGATTTGCCAACAGAAGAGTTAATTTTGGATGACCTAAAAGAATGTTGATTATGAACAGAAAATTACCAAATTATCACAGTTTAAATGAAAATAGAACCCGAGAGGTCAATTCCCTCCAATCAGAAGGACCAGCTCATTCACACCCTAGAGATCTCAGAGAGCTGGCACATGCAGCATGAAGTTTACTAGCAAACATTTTTATAGCTGTGAAGTTAGAAGTGGCACCCTCTGGCTGAAAACGTTAGTTGCAACACTTGTTTAAAGAAAAAAAAAATCCATGTAATTACAGACATGTTAACTTACTGCCTTACCAAGTTTCCAAGGCTTAAAAACATTTTTTTTTGAGAGTAAGAACATTTAATTATACAAAAGTAATAGAAAAGAGACAAAACACAACCTAAATCTGCTATCACATCAAATTAAATTGATAAGTGATTTTTCTAAACAAGGGAGAAGCTTAGGACAGCATTTATTTACCTTATTCATTTACAATGTTAAGTCAGGACACGGCAATGAGAACTATTCAAAAGCTGAGAGTCGCTACCACTACAGAGGATGATGCCAAAAAGACCTAGTTCACATTGAGGACATGACTGAAAAAAGCAAAAGCGAACTGAACAATACATACTGAAAAGTCACACATTTAAGGACTACATTTTTGTTATAAATTTAGAACTCAGCAGTAGAAATTGAGATCTGAATTTATCATCTGCTCAAAGGATGACTAGGACACTATACAGTACAGCCCTAAAAAAGCATAATAGTATAGCCAAGGAAGTGTTAGTGCTATTGCAAAAATCACTGCTAGAAACTCAGCTGGAATACTTCATGACTGTATCAACCGTTCTGAAAGAAAATGAATGAAACAGGTGCCAAAACAGCATCAGAAATCGTTAACATCTCTGTGATAGTTTGATTTGTTTAGTCTAACAAAACAAAGACGAAAGGGAAAACAATTGTTCTCTTTGTATATGAAAGGGAAGATGAAGGACAGATCAGTTAAATATACAAGTTAGTCAGGAACAAATTTAGGCTGGAAATGAAAAGAAAGCTTCTAGCTGTGACAGCAAATATTCTGGAGCAGTCTTACTCCGAGAATGGAGAGAGTCAATACAGTAATTTCTGAAGACAGTCTGATCCATTAAGACGTACATCCTCACAACAGTAGACAAAAGATACAACCATCTGGCAATGTCCTCGTCACCCTAACAAGCCTTGTCTTAAGCACTATTACAGTCCTTCCCCTGAACAGCCAAAGTTGTGCAAACTCCCTTTTGCTTGGGAAATCCAAGCCTCACCTCTCACTTAAGAAAAACACAAAATAAAAGTTTTAAGTCAGGAACCCACCACAGAGTTTAATAAGAGGGCAGTTTTGAAAACCATTCTCCCCAAAGATCAATCTTACCCTTCCCAGCTTGTAATACATGGCCTTTCCTCCTGTAATTTGTAGAAAATATGCATAGATACAGGACTTTTGCAAATGCATCTGAACCACAAGTTTATTTGCATTTCTGGATTCATATGTTAAGGGCTGGGTTTGGGTTCATTCAAAAAAAGACCTGCAACTTTGAAGCTAAAGCCTTAAACACTATTAACTGCATTAATGAACAGCTTTGCAAAAAATATTAAAGGAACAACCTTGTTTTCACAAAGATACAAAATTCAAAAGGTATAGTTTAAAATACTTGTCCGTGCATCAAAAACCAGTATATTGTTCCATCAGTTCCACAGAATTTCATGTGCCCTTTACCCTTAACTGAGATGACAGCTGTAAGTGGTAGCAACCTCTTTTACTTTACCCAAGGAAAAGTAAAAGAAAGTGAAAAACCAAAAAGAAGAAAGATCAGAGATGAGAGAAAAGAAATTAAATTATCTGGAGTGATAAAATAAAATTCTGACTTACTAACTTATTCAGAAGACTAAGCACAGTAGTACTAGGTTTCTATGAATTAGAAGGAGTTTTAATCACAGTGGACCACTAAATCTCAGC
The DNA here is from genome assembly GCA_009819775.1 of Phoenicopterus ruber ruber. NCBI lineage: Eukaryota > Metazoa > Chordata > Aves > Phoenicopteriformes > Phoenicopteridae > Phoenicopterus > Phoenicopterus ruber. Next base: position 91,144,904 of record CM020217.1, read on the forward strand.
TCTTGGTTCAGTGTAAAGAACCCTGCTCAAGCAGAGCCACCTAGAGCCAGTTGCTCAGGACCATGTGCAGACAACTTCTGAATGCCTTCAAGGATGGAGACTCCACAACCTCTCTGGGAAACCTGTGCCAAGTGCTTCCTTATGTTCTGATAAAATCTCTTGTGTGTCAGTTTGTGCCCATTGCCCATCACTGTCATTCATATAAATGAATTTGATAATGTACTTAAGAAGACAGATGCAGAAAGAAAGAAAAAGGAAAATACTATTTACCAGTGTTAGCTTTTAGGTTCTGTACTACACTGGACACAGAACAAATGTAAAATACATGCTTTTAGAGCAAAAAGCACATAAATACAAAATGCTATGTCTATTAAAGATTGCTTCAATGATGGCTATAAACTCTCAAAATCTTAACACAGTAAGTTTTATAACTTGAAAACTTCTAAAAGAGTTTTTAATTAACATATTCAGATTTTTTTGTTGGGGACTGACTTCCATTCTTCTTCCCCTTCTTGCATCCAGACTCTTTGTTAGTCAGGTTCATTAAAAACCAACCAAACAAACACCAACAACAAAAAAAATAATCTTCATAAAATAAGAGTTACTGTACCTTTATTCCTGGGCAGTGAGCAAAAAAAGCTTCTGGACTTTGAGAGTGATATAGTGCACCATGACCCACACAGCCCCAGGGGGCTCTGATGGTGAGGTTTCCACAATTAAACAGATCTCCAGAGCGGTAACGATATTTTGCTGCTTCATTAACAATCTGGGAAGATTCATATACAAAAGTAACATTCAGTCCAATACCCTTAGTTATGCATTATTAAGCCTCTACAATACAAGAAGTGTATCTACATCATCTGCTCCATGCATGGAATTCAGAGGGCCAAATTAGAAAAAAGGAATCCTGTAAGTTAGTAGAAAGGCAAGCATTTTCCAAGGCAAATAAGCCAATAATTTAGTGTGTTCAGGTTAGATTCCCAGGCTAGCCATATAGCCCAGTTGTTTCCCCATTCCCATACTGTCACTCAGCCCAGTTCAAATCTGTAGTTTGTCCTGTGGACACATGGCTGGCTGCAAAAGCAGAGAGAAGTGAGACATGGTGTTGTGAAGACGCAGCTGAGGAATTTAAGGCTGCTGAAGCCAACGCGGCCACAAAACTAAAAACAAAAACAAAGAGACATTTGCTTCAAACCACATCTTTAATTTCCATTATTTAATCAGCCTTCAAACTGGCCTTGGTACCTTCCTGTTTACTTAAAGCATGCATAAATATTACTAATACAGCTGTGGATAGATTTGCAAAAATTACAGATTCAAAGCAAGTATTAATGCTAACAGAAGAGTAATTTAAATAGTCATAAGATTTCTTTTTACTTCTCTCAAGTTTATTAGTACTAACCTGATCAAATGCTGGAAAAATGTAATCTGCAAACTGAATTTCTGCAATGGCTGTAGCACCTGCAACAGCAATTCCAATACCAAAGCCAACAATTCCTTGTTCACACAAGGGGGTGTTGAAAACTCTATCTTTACCTATTAAAAAAAAAAAAAAATAATCCTTTAACACACAAGCTTGGAGTGGAAAACTCAGCCCCATAAATATTCACGTTATAAACAAATCACCTGCAATTAAGCACATGGCTCTTTAGATGGGCTTTTTTAGGCATAGCAACAATAAACATCCATTATAGGTAAAGATACTTTCACTTTAATTTGTAACAGCTCAGAGGAAGACAAGGAGAAACACAATGAAAGATAACAACAGTTTCTATAACTTACAATGTTCTTAACACTTCAAGGAAAATAATTTGTTCTGATGTATTTACAGATAAGCATGCATACCCCTCATGATTATATGGGAGGAGTAAAGAATACTTACAAGCATTTTAAAAAAGCTTATCATAAAGAAAAGTATTGTTACTTCAATTTTTTTCAGGCAGTCAAAACTAACTGTCCATACTCAAAGGCAGATGGATCTACGAGAGCATCTGTATGAAAGTATACTGTCTCTTGTCCACACTCCCCATAAGCAGTACCCAGTCTTACCAGTTTTCTTTCGTAAGGTAAGGCTGTGCTTAATAAAGAATTTGTTTTTCTCCAAGGCAAGAGAAGAAAAAGCTGTTCCTGCTGTTGGAGGCACAAGAATGGAAATCAAATATTTTGGGGTTTGTATCTTCCCCATGGGAGTGCAAAAGGTCATTTTAGCCCTGACATATTTCTGTGCCACAGTAGTTTCAGATTCCAAATATGCATCAATCTAATAGATGCCTGAAGACAAAATTGTTCAGTTCATGAAATTAAAAACAAGAAGGAGGGGGAGGGAGATGAAATACCACTACAATATCCTCTATAAGACATATTTACAATATTTGCCAGCAGTACTGTACTCCCTCAGCAGATCAACAGGAGAACCTAGTTATGCTATTAAATTTTCCCTTTAGAACTTTGGGAAACAGACAGTAGGTTTCTATAGGAGTCCACCGTACATGAATATGCCAAGACTTCAAAGCAGATGGAAAAAAGTGAGCACAGTGCACACCAGCAGCTACGAAGTAAGTTAAACAATAACTAAATAACTACCAAATAAATAACTAAAAAGAAAGACTAAACTAATCAATTAATAATTAGGAAAGTTGTTACTATGAAGACTCCTAATTTCAATAGCTGCAATTTAACAAACTAGAGAAAGGGAAGATAACAGAAGGTTTTAGAAAGGGATGATAAGAGGAGAACCATTGCCCACAGCTGTATTTACAAAATACTAAAGGGAGGCATGTTTTACAAATCTTTCAACTACATGTCTTTCCTCTTCGCACATCACCCAGCACAGCACTGTCACTGCTTGTAGCCTCTCCACGTGCTTTACCTGGTGTTTTGAGTTTCATACTTCAAGGGTCGCTTTGTTTTGGGTTGGTTTTTTGGTTTGGAGGGGAGGGTTTGTTGTTTGGTTTTGGGGGATTTTTTTTTTTTGAAGTATCAGTAATTAGGTCTTGGCTCTCCCTCTGCCTTCCTCTTTTTCCTCCACCAGGAACATGACTAAGACACCATTCATGTAAGGCAAGTAAAAAAAAATGCCATCGAACGATACTACTACGTTGGTGTTGTCAGTGAGGCTACACAAGCCAACACAAGTCCCAAGGGCTACCACGATTGCAGGACACTCCACAATTTTGCATGCAAGACAGAGGCAACATTTTCAAGCACCTTAAAGATCGCCTTTTTGAGGGGAAACACCATTTTCTCAAATTAGTCATTCCAAACTTCTAACTTCTACTCATTTCTTACAAATCAGTGTTTGAAACAAAAATCTCTGTGACTTACAGTACTTTTAAGATACAGGCACACTGAGCTGCTTCTTGTTTAGAAATAAATTTCCAAGAAACTTTTTGAATTCTTGTGACTTAAAAGTCCTGCTATTGCTGCTGGAGATAAAAATGTTACCACAGCTAGCTCAGTAATTAAAACTGAATTCCAAATTAACAAAATTATTGCATAGTTTTTGAAATAAAGTAGGGTTTTGTTGTCTGGATGTCAAATACACCCAATATTATCCTGATCAACTCTGAATCATAGCAAAGTACCTTGCAGATCAGAGAACATTTTACAAGTAGAACAACCTGCTAGCTCTCGTTTTCAACTTATATGAGAAAGCTGATCTCAGTCATTTCCAGATGTGGGTCATCTATACTTTGTTTCACATCTCCTGGAAGAAAAATAATCTCTGCAGGTACTGTGCTCAAAAGTCATTCAGACTAAAAATGGCATAGGAAGCGAGAGTGGCAGTAACTTCATAGTGCTGCCATTTATTCTTGCTGGGCATTTCTTTTACCAGTGTGCTGCAGTAACGCTACTAGTCTGCATATTTATATTCATTACTTTAGTACTATCAATGTGTCTGGCAACGTCACTACATAAAATAACCCCAGCCCTGAAAGATTTTCATTCCAAGTAACAGAAAGATAGAATGCTCTGGGAAACCCAGAACTGGGGAAGATACTTATAGAAGATGTAACTTGCTTTTATTGTCCTCTTAATTAAGTTATACTCACTTCTGACAGACGTCAACTGTGTCTTGGCCTTACGGCCAAGAATTAACAAAAATCAGTTCAAAAAGCTTCACCCAGGAATCATCTCTTCCCTTAAGAGCTGACAAAAGGGCAAGACTTCAGTCACATCAGTACCATGCTTCTCCCATACAGAATAAGAAACTTTGACTTTCAGGGCTATTTAGTCCCATTTTGACAGAGTAAATAGATCAGTAAACTAATCCATAGGATGGAGAAGGAAAATAATGCCACGGAAAGACGAAAGAACTTCTATAAGAAGGAGAACGCAAGATTATTGTTGAACCTAGAGAGAGCACATACTGTGTAAATTGTTCTCATTCCTGAGTAAATTTTAAAAGATAGCATTATTATATTGAAATCAAAATATTCAATTGGCCTTCTTTTCTTCATGTGAATTTCTATTCTAATACATACTGATTTACTGAAGTACAGTTAAATCTGGTTTAAAACTCTACCACGTAGCCTACATAAATAGACTAATGTCTGAGCAGAATAAAAAAACCAGATCGTTGAGAAATGCCCAGAAGTCAGATCATACTAAGCTTACCTAACCTTCTTCATTAACAGACTTTTCAGAGTACATTGAAATTGCCTTATACATTAGTTCTATATATAATTTTATATCATCACACAAAAATTGAAATATATTTGAGCAATCCTGTAAAATGAGCTTACAACTTATAAAAACTTCAAAATTAATTGTTTAATATCCATTTGTGATAGGTGAATGAATTTAAAAGCATGTTAGATCCATCACACTAGCTTGCCCCTCTAAGATTCCGGATATAAAAGACATCCTAATAAAACCACTGAAATACTATTCAGGTATTAAATCAGAGGCAGCATGCTGCTATCAATGGAGTACGATGAAATAAATGAAGTGAGAATCAATAAAAGCAAATGTGAAATACAACATGACAGTTATAACATGATCATCTTGAAGCACGTAACGTGAACTGAGAATTAAAAGCGTAATCCTGAAGTACAATGGCTTAAAACAGAGAAGAAAGAGCCAGGTAATTGTCATTGAACGAGATTCATTACTCAGGAATGGTTTTGATTTTACATGCACAACAATAATACTGATCCCTTCTTAAAAGCAAAACCTAAAGCACTTTACTATTCATTAGATGTGAAACAAATTTAAACAAATTTATCCATTTCCTCAAACATTAAAAATTGAATGGCATGGCTTTAACCTCCTATCTTTATTTATACAAGATGAAAATCATTACTAAAACAAACATAAATTATTTAAACACTGAAATAAAAATACATAGGCTTACTGCTTTTACATCTATTTTATTTCACATTTTTTATTTTTCACATTTTTTCAAAATGTGAAAAGGAAGTCAATTTTGATAAACAGCCATTCACATCATTCTCTGTGAACCATTCACTCAGCTGAAATCTGACTCAAGCAGACAAATAACCCAGAGATACTTTGTCTTTCCATATTTCATTTCTGTACCAATGAAGAAACATTTCCTAAAATGTACTGTTCTATTACTTGCGTCAGCCACACAGCTCAAAACAAGCTAACACAAACTCTGCAAGCTGACTTGTCACTCCAGGTGAAGGTAGTACCTTTACGTTATCTGAAATCAGGTGCGTCAGCCTCTGGAGAAAGATGTTATGCTGGTGTCCATTTCAATTAACCTGCCCAGCTTTATAAACATCCCTAGTCTCAGCCATCTGAACAGGTTGGTGCCCTTTTCCAAGTAGTGAGGGAAGCAGTATGGCAAACAGGGCCATGTGAAAAAGGATGATTATTCTCATCTCTCCATCCCAGTAACTCAGGAAGAAGATTAGAAGCATGTTAAGCACATGAATAAACACACTGTAAGTGTTGCCTAATAAGGTAAATCTGAAAAGATTACAAACATTAAGGAGAAAGCACTATTTGATTAAAAGCAATTTTTAAACAGTTACTTCATCCTCCCCAATCTATTTTAACTTAAATAGAAAAAGATTGATCTTTGTGATTTTCAGAACAAAGAGTTAAGTACTCCACAAATGTTCAGATTACCACTGACCCACTGTCTAAGGGGTAACAGCTTTAAGGCAGTCTTATAGTCATCTTCTCGTCCTCCAAGAATAAAAAGTTTCATAGCAACCTAACAGAACATGTTTACACACATATGTAGTCGATTATTGTGCATTAATGTTTTGGCCTGCTTCATCTTTATTTGTTCCAAGTCATCAGGAAAAAAGTATTTCAGATTTCAGTATCTGCAATGAAACATGTTCCTGTCTTAACTTCAAAAATGAGATATTCAAACAATATCAGATCTCCTGTAATGTTAACACACCACCCAAGGTTTCAACTGTGAGTAATTTCACATGTAAGAGCCTACGTTGGATGATTCGAGTGGTTTAAGGAGTACTGCTGGTGATTTAGTCAAACAATGGTGTTTTGTTTTGCTTTTAAGACACATCTACATCACTTGTGTTAAAAAAGGCGTCTTAAAACATGTCAGTACTGAGTAGTATTAACAATACACCTGTGCAGCATTTTATTTGTCCCCATGATATCGTTACCTTCCATTTAAAACATACATTAGAAGTCAAATAGAAGAGTCCAATAAGCTAAATATATTCTGTCCTCAACTGCAACAATCATGGATGCACATGGGGAAACAGAATGCTGGAAAGAAAAGGAAGCCCCAGAAGATTAGCTGCTTTGCTACTTACTGGGGTAGCAATCTTGTGTAGAAATTCAAATAGAAGTGACTGGTTTCAAATCAGTCCTGCCTTTAAAAACTCGTTCTAATCCTAGAATATCTAGGATTTTTCATAGATGTACATCTACATAAGTCTACTAATTCTATTCCTTAACGTAATTTAACACAATCTATCCATCATTCAGACTTTCTCAGGCCCACAATCCCTTTTACGCCCTGTTTTACAATTGGTGACACTTGTTATCTTCCATTTCTCTGATACTATGTGAGAGAGCAGGCATCACAGCAAGTAGTTTGGTAAATTCATACTCAGCTCTTTTAGAGCTCCTGGTTGAACACCAAACAGTTCCAGTAATTTCTTATTAATTTTAATCAATTTGTTCTATCATTTCTTCTATTGATATCCTAGTCACAGTTCTTCAGCTTTAAAAAAAGGGTGTGCAATGGGCACTGTTCCTCTATAGTGAAGACTGGTAAAAACCCATTAGCTTTCCAGCTGAATATGCAAACTTCAAATCTACTTGTCCAAAGTAGGGCTTCAGTTTCACAGACACAGAGACAGTTTACCTCTCAATCTTGAATCCTTGCACACTAACGTGCCATGCCATTTAAAAAGCTGCTTTTTCCAGAGCTGCCCATGTTAAAATAGATTATTTCACCTACCTAACAGATGAAAAGTAATTATATGAAATGAAAAGGATTTCACATGCAAGTAGCTTATAACTTCTTATGATGAATTTTACCTGCTGTGTGTAGACTAACACACTTTACAGAACTGAGCTTTACTCCTCTCCTTTTCTTCCCTAATTCTGTATCCTACAAGAGTTGCACAGACTGAGCCAAGAACATTTGTGTGTGCCCAGACATTCACAGCAGGCTTCAAGGACTCAGCCATACCTCTGGCGTAGCTCAGCCAACTACATGGCTAAGCAGACAAGTCTCAGCCCCCATTTAAGTCAATGTAAAGTCCCAAGTCAAGTGCAGTGAGTTGGGTCTGTTATAGGAGAAACATATCCACACACACAAAAATCGCTGTGTATACATAGCCTATGCCTTCAAAATAAATTTCAATATTTAGTTACTTTGAACGAAAAATTCATTCAAATTTTGATTAATTAGCAACTAATTCCATGGCAGATTGCCATAACGCGACTTTTTGGAATATTTAAGGAAAAAGTGACAGCAATAATATACCTGAATTAGTCAAAAAAGGGACTTCAGAAATCTGTGAGCAACCAAGAACAGGGTCAGAATAGAGATTTGCATGCACTAAACTAAATCAGCTGCTTCCTCTTCTACTGCTGCAAAATCCACTATCATGCTCTACTCTGCAACGAAGGACCCCACTTCTTATTCTAGACAGAGGTTTTATAAAGGTCAAATGACAGGTAAGTCTTTCTTACTCAGTTTCACTTGTTTACAGGAGTCTTAATTAAGTTTCTTTGGGGGGGGGGGGGGGGGGGGGGGGGGGGGGGGGGGGGATCACTTGGACAAAAAAAACGTATCCTTCTGAAGCACTAATCACCACAGTATTGCCCAAAGAAAGACACTTGTTCTGACAGGTAACTGGTAAGAACAGAAATTCCTCACAGGTTTATCATTTATTCCACTGCCATAACCAACACTTCTGAAGAGTACTTCAAGTAAGTTGGAAATTAAAAACAGCTGAAGGGTAAGTTTTCCTTTTAAGTCTCCCCCAGTTACTAATTCCAAGGCATCCATACATTTGAATAGACATGAGTATTTGAACTAGCAGTTCTAGCTCAAAGCGTTCGCAACACATCATACTCTTACTCAACGTGGTGCATTTTTCTTCCAACAGCTCCATAGATCTAAATTGCACTTTCACCTTCTCTCCCTCAAGATTCCCTTAGGAGAAAAGCATGTTTATTGCTTTTTCATTTAATCCTCACTCTCAAACACCCTAAACAATATCAGAGTCAGGAGAACTCCTGAAGTACAAAGAAAGTGTTACCATGGATGGGGAGCAACCTCCTCAATTATCTACAAATTCTTATAATCTGCACCGTTGCTGAATTGCAAGTTTGGAAGGAAAGGAAACTTGCTTTCTAGTAAAACTTAGCAAATTATTAAAGTTGTTCACAGCATGAACATAACATTAAGTATTTACTCAACTGTCAGGCTTACAGCCCTCTAGGTGAGGGAGGACCCAGGAAAATTTATTTATAGACAGCTCTACCTTCCTAAAGAAAAGAGGGAAAACTTGCTTTTCTGATCCTCTCCTCCACTTCAGATTTCCCGTCATTTGTGACAAACTAGCATCCCACCAAAAGCTAGAGAATACACCAGAAATATTAAAATATATTATCCAATTACCTCCCTTTCTCAGGGAAGAAGTGGGAATGAGTGGGGGTCAGGGAAGGTTATTGCAAAGCTTTGGCGTAACTTTGAATGCTGGTGAACTTGCATGTCATTTAATCCTTCCATGACGAAAAAGCAGCCAAGCAGTAGCATAAGCAGGGGGAAGATCAGATTCTTTTCAGCTACAGAGTGGTAAGTGACAGAATGACACAAAAAGGGAAACTGATTATTTAAGAGGACAAAACCTCACAACGACAGTAGTCAAGTGCTGAAACAAGCTGCCCAGAGAGATTGTACAAGCTCCTCCCTTGGACATATTCAAAACTCACCTGGACAAGACCATAAACAACCTAAACTGGCTCTATGTCGAGTACTGGTTTGGACCAGATGACCTTCAAGGTCTTTTCCTTCCAACCCTTATTATTCCATGATCCATTAACAACCCCAAGCAGGGTTACATGCTGGCTGCCCAAACATTTTATGTCTGTACCTGTCCTGCTGATGGAAGCATTTCATGACATTGATAAAATAGTACTGATTCAGTTCCACACTGTTAGAAAAATATTCAATAAGCAGCTCACATCAAAGTGGCAGATTTGCTCACCAGAATTTCTTTTTACTAATGACTATGCAGCTAGCCTACTCCACATTGAATTCCTTCTGATCATCTGGCTCATATACCCAGTTGTATCACCCTAAGGAAAAAAGCATGATGCCTAACTGCACCAAGGCATTCAAGTGTTCCTCCAGCTATGATTAATAACATTCCTTGCTCAGCCACAAAAAAAAATTGCTGTGTGAGAAGCACACTTGCAGAAAAGCATAACTGACTATAAAGTTAGACATGCGAAGCTATACCAGATGACCGAATGCTTTCTTGCAAAAATACACCCTAAAATTGACATCTACCAAACACTTACACGCGGGTATAACCACGGGACAATATATCAGCTTTATTTAAGAGGCTTAGGTCAGTTCCATACATTTTCACACTATCTGCAACATTACATGACATGACAAGAGATCCAAACACGTAACAGTTACCAAAGCCAAGTATTACAACATGTTAATGAAAATTCTGCTGTAATAGCCTGGGTACACTATCTAGATGACAAACCAAGGAATAAGCAAAACTGTGTCAAACAACGCACTCTCTCCCACACTCCTCAATATCAGCAGTGTAGAAATACTTTATAGTAAATTTGAAAGCATGCTGGATCTACCCTAAATTGTGAAGCAACTATTTCTCAACACAAAATGATTTGATGCTGCTAAAGAAGTACTCAGGAACAAAGTGCTGAATGACCAGTAATCTGCAGTAATGAACCACCTCTTATGAATCTCACTTGTAACCATGCCTGTCCCTTGATAATGCAAAACATGTGCATGAGAAAAAACAATAAATTGATCTATACTTGGTGCTTCCATACAAGTGTGAAAACTCCTTGACAGGTTTTGAGGATTTAATGTTTCTACAAATTAAAAAGAAACAAGATCTTTTATAATAAATGACTAGCATGTTAGGTCAGCCTGGTCACTGGAAGACAGCTCTGAATCAAGTTAAATTAAGATTAACCTGCTCCTCAAAGTGCTTCTGTTGCAAAGCTGCTTAGACAACTGACTGGACTTGGATGGTAGTCTTGACCTTTTGACCCTTCTAGGCTTCTAGAAAATTACTTCCAAGAAAAATCTGAGTGTTTTACTGCCTGTAATAAAGTCTGCAGCACCTTCTTAAACTGAAGCAGTGATAATTACCACACTCTTATCACCAACCTCAGAGGTAGCAAAAACAGCGGACATACTAAATTAGTCCCACTTGACAAGTACAAATGAAGCAGAGGGCATACTGATCACAGGACTAACCAAGGAAATTGACAATCACTAAATTCCACCTAAGAAATAGTAAAGTCATAAAGACTGACATCTAAAACAAGGTACACTAACTGTGCTTGCAGACCTGGTATTAATACGGACTATGAATACTAATTACGCGCATCAATTCTATCCTGTGTCTTTAATACATATAGTTTCATCCTTCTTGACACTCTATTACTAAAATACTACTTTTAAATGTTTCACTGCAAGTATTTCCTGAAATGGAAAAATTGCATTTTTATGAGTTCAGCGGCACATACTTTTTCCCCCAGCAATTTATCTTGAAATATCTTAAAAATGTGTTAGAACTGCTTTCTTAAGCTCTGTACTGAGTACCAAGTCCTATATTAAAAAGTATATCCCTTATCTTTTCCTCAAACAGGTTTACAACACAAAAAGAAACATAATAAATATTAGTAAGTCCCAAACAAATAAAATACTGTTTTCACACCAGGCACACTATCAGAACAATTAAAAAAAATAAAAACTAAACTAAAATAAATTCTATTTAGCTCAGACGCATCCTGATTTATATCAATATCCCACAGATGCAAACAGTGTAAAAGGACATATTACATTGTATCAAGTTCTCAAATAACTTTTCTTTTTTTCTAACTGTAAATCTTAAGAAAAGAATTGGCTATTTAAGATGAAAATGAACAAAATGTACTATTGTGTAATGAGTCTGGAACATGTTCTCCAGATGTTACTGTTCAAAGACATTTATATAAATCAGAACAAAATCCACATCTTGCCAAACTGCTCTGGAAGAACCAGGCAAGCAAGCTGCAGAATCTTCTGCTTAAATCCATCCACAAAGCAACAAGGATAACCAAACTCCAGACTACCTAGGTTTTACTCAATCTGTACACAACTAGCCATTTTTAACTCTGGATAAAATGTTCCACCCTCAGCTTAAGCCCACCATGTCAAAAATTCAGAACTATTTCGTTCTACCACGTGCAATATTTTAGGAAGGACCAGCACCTACCTAAAAGGGGAAGCACAGTGCTTCTCCAACAAGCTTGCAGTCTGCTTCTGAAGCATCAAGCTAACGTTTTCTAACTATCTGTTTATACAGTAAGTCCCTAACACTTATTTCTTATGCTACTTTAGGCTGAGTTTTTCTCCTCCCTGTAACAGCATATTGCTATGTTCTTAAAGCATGCAAAAAGACCCTGTGATTATTGACCAAAAACTCATAGAAAAACCCCAGAGTGTCTCCCCACCTGTTGAAGTAATACTCAGGCACCAGTAGCTTCTGGGAGGCAGAACACACTACCTTAATACACTGCATTACAGGCCCCAACCAGCCTACCCAAACTGTGTTCCTGTACTTCTTGCTCTTGCACTGTAATGCTTGGCACCACGAGAACAGACCCAGAACCTCCACTGACAGATCTCTGCTCCCTCGCCAGTAAGATGCTGTGAAGTCTCCGCAATAAACAATTTCCTGAAATCACTAACAAAAAAGATTTACAATATAAACATTTTAAAGTATTTTATGGATTTTGGAGGCAAATGATTAGAATTTTTTTTTTTAAAAAAAAAAAACACTATCTACCTCTATTCGCTCAGCTTCAAAAGGTTCTCCCATTATTTCATGCTACTAAAAGCCATTAGGATATTAAGCAATTTTTGTAAGCATATACAGTCCCTAGCCAAGGAACATCACCAAACACCACAGCAACCTGGGGACAACCTTATCTTCTAACCCATGTTTTCCCCCATAGGCATTTTACTTAAACACAGAACTTGCCTTCAGGAGTTTTCTACAGCTCAAGGTCATAAAATAATACTGTGTTCAAGTAAATACTTATCTTCAAAAGAATGACTACCACAATTTTAGGGAGGCCAGTGTCCCTTGGGCATGGCTAGGTATAGTCATCTCCTGGCCAAATAAACAAAAACACCTGAATTATTTTACTGGACTATAAACAAATGACTCACTGAGAATAAAGTGTTCCCTGAAAACTCACACAGGTGTTTACACCTTGGACACAAGGCCTATGGAATAACAACCGCAGATTACAGTGGATCAGACATTGCAAATAAACATTTTTGCTGCAAGACAAGCAAGCGTTATTATGAGATGTATCAGCAGAAAGCTGTAAGCAACCAGGTTTTACTCAGTAAGACCCAGAGTATTGTATCCAATTTTGAATGGCCCATATCCTTCAGTTGCAGCAATCAGAGTCCAGAGAAAACTCATCAATAAAAAAAGCTTCAAACCATAAGAATAATCCTGCACTGGCACTGTGTGTATAGAGAAGCCAGAGAATCTCCATCGCTGAAGGCTAAGAACAGCCCTTGCCAGCTGATCTGTCCCAAAACATACCCTGTGCTTCAGAGATCTAATTCCGTAAGGCAGGCAGAAAATAGAGGAAAACAAATATGGAAGTGATAAATAAAATCATTTTTAAAGCATCCAGCTGATTGCTAATGTGGCTAGGTCATCCTGACATAAGGATGTTATTTTCTTGCTATAACTGTGGTTTCATATGCAATTCAGTCACTTGCTTTTTGATGTGTTTGAAATTTTCCACAGGGGAAATCTTTGATTCAACTCCCCTCACCCTCACAGGATTCAATACAAGTGTTATTTCTTCTCTTAATTTTCCTTTTCTTGCAAATTGGAAAATCACAGAAGAAAATATCCTGGACCAATTGAACAGACACTAATTACTGTTTACAATTTGCTCCCCATCTATTTCGCACTTCTTGTATTTAAATATGGTTTGGAATAAAAAAAATCCGACCAACTTTACCTACGCTTCTAGCTGCATCAAAATAATAAAGGATAGGAAGAATTATCTATAAAACAAGCCTATATGCTTGAACAGAATAGGGCAAGAAGAGAATTAAATTTCAAGTTACATGTGCGTACTTATTGCACCCCTTCTACTCCACGTGAGGAAATCTATTTTAGCTATGAAAAATGAGTGAGGAGGAAAAAACCCGAAGCTGCTTATTCCTCATTTACTACTGTGCATGTATGAATGTCTCTAGGCATGTATGTAATTCAGAATTACCTGAAAGGAAATGATCTGAGATTGAGTTTGTTTTATCCTACATATAGGAGTTTCATTTTATCAAGTGTCCACCCGGGAAAGAAGCAATTACTGGCTGCACAGCGGTACAATAGAAAGGACTTAGGGACTAAAGCATGCCACAAACTGACAGTCAACACCACATCACTAATAAAGGCAGCAAACGTCACTCCGGAACATATTAGTAACGTTACACAGAAACTTTATGAAAAGCATTTTGTTCTAATTGACTTTGTATGAGAGTACCATAAGCTGCTGTGGTCAGTACATCTCTGTAAGCACTGACAAAAAAAAAAGGAGGAGGATAGCAATAACAGAGACCAAACAGAACAGCTAAAAGAAATCAGAACAGACAAAAATAAAAGCCGTGAGTGAAGGACCCTCCAACTGGTGATGGGACATTAATCCAGAAAGGAGGAAACCGGTATTTCTCTTGTTCACTCTGCTATCACACAGAGGATCCCAAACAGTGACAAATGAATCACATGAGCAAGAGACAAATTCATTCCAAAACATTTAAAAGAACAACTGCTGATAAAACCATTTCTGCTGCATCTCCACAGAGATCAGCTTTGATACCTCAGTCAACTCTTCTGGGAATAAGTTCAGAACTCCTGATGGACAGAACTGAGGCCAAGTCTCTTCTACCCTGGGTAAGCACTCATTTCTGGTGAGAAACACCACAGTGGCATCCTCCAGGAACTGACAGAATCTTTGAAATAAACATTCCCATTCAAAGTATTCACATTCTACCCATATTTCCAAATAGTTGCACGTGAACTAAAATGGCATTATTCAAGAATTCTCTACTGAAAAGTAAAAAAAAAAAGCGCATTTACACTACTCTTTCAGTACAAAAATAATTGGCAAGAGCTCAAAAACTTAGAAGGTAATCTAATCAGGCATCCAAAAATAAAGAATATAACTTCAGCATTCAGCTAGACTCTCTTGGTGGCAAATAGAAAGAAATGCCATGAAAAAGAAATGTAGGCTGCTGTGTGATAGGAGATCAAGAGCACCCTCAGAAAGTTTGCAGATGACACCAAGTTGGGAGGGAGTGTTGATATGCTTGATGGCAGAAAGGTGCTACAGAGGCATCCGGACAGGCTGGATCGATGGGCTGAGGCCAATTGTAAGAGGTTCAAGAAGGCCAAGTGCCGGGTCCTGCACTTGGGTCACAACAACCCCAGGCAACGCTACAGGCTTGGGGGGGAGTGGCTGGAAAGCTGCCCGGCGGAAAAGGACCTGGGGGTGTTGGTCGACAGCCGACTGAATATGAGCCAGCAGTGTGCCCAGGTGGCCAAGAAGGCCAACGGCATCCTGGCCTGTATCAGAAATAGTGTGGCCAGCAGGAGTAGGGAGGTGATCATCCCCCTGTACTCGGCCCCGGTGAGGCAGCACCTCGAGTACTGTGTTCAGTTTTGGGCCCCTCACTGCAAGAAAGACATTGAAGTGCTGGAACATTTCCAAAAGAAGGGCAACGAAGCTGGTGAGGGGTCTAGAGAACAAGTCCTGTGTGTGAGGAGCGGCTGAGGGAACTGGGGATGTTTAGCCTGGAGAAAAGGAGGCTGAGGGGAGACCTTATTGCCCTCTACAACTACCTGAAAGGAGGTGGGAGCGAGGTGGGTGTTGTTCTCTTCTCCCAAGTAACAAGCAACAGGACAAGAGGAAACGGCCTCAAGTTGCACCAGGGGAGGTTTAGATTGGATATTAGGAAACATTCCTTCACTGAAGGGTTATGAAGCATTGGAACAGGCTGCCCAGGGAAGTGGTTGAGTCACCATCCCTGGAGGTATTCAGAAGACGTGTAGATGTGGTGTTTAGGGACATGAATTAGTGGTGGACTTGGCAGTGCTAGGCTAACAGTTGGACTTGATGATCTTAAGGGTCTTTTCCAACCTAAACGATTCTGTGATTCTATGATTCTATAATCGTAGTTAGTCTTCAATACTCTTGAATAAGCAGCACAAATTACCTGCCAGAATTGATATGGAAACTGGAGGAAGCCTGAACTACTTGCTTATATCAGATCCAGCTTTTAAATGCTGCATTTGCCAAGATGAATCCTACTCATGTGATATTTAGACTAAAACTTCCCTTACTAAGGATCACATTTTTTCCAATTTCATCTTAAAAATCTATTTATGTTGGGTACCAACACATGGATTCACTGCATCCGTATCCAACCCATAGCTGACTTTGCAGAAGACTGACAATACTACTAGACACCTTTCTAATTTCTTTAAAGACTTCTTCCAAAAATATCACAGAAGTGATTCTTTGAACTTTTAAAATCCTGCAGCAGCCTTTACCTCATGCAACTGCTGGAGCTGTAAAACCTTTAGCAACAGTGCCCATCATTTCTACAATTCACCATTAACTTGCTTAACACTGAATTTATTTATATGTCAAGGTGTTTTACATGATTTGTTTCAGAATTCCACTAGCTACCTGTTTTCAGGCCATCACATTGGAGCTACCTTATTCTCTATAGATCAGTGATCACCAATACTTCCATTTTTATTCTAACCTGCGAGTGCACTCCCTATAAGCAAGCTCTCATTCCTCTTATTAAATAGAACCTCTTTCCAGTCCAATAACTATGTCTTTTTCCTACCCAAATTCACCATTCACAGAAAGTTCCATCTTACAGGCACTGGTCTAATTCTTCTTCCTTGCCTCACACAACTCCAGAAACATATTTTCTCTTCCACACACCCTTCTTTCATTTGAGCATTGATCAAATGTGATTGCACTTAACCTGCTAGCTCCTGAAGCCGCTGTGACCCTCTGCAAGTTGGTCGCCAGGAGAAAGGGATTTTTCATGTTTTCACTTGCTGACCGTCTTTCTTCAAACTATCTTAGCCTCTGCCAGGTGGACAATTCAAGACTACTTTGAGGACTACACTGAAAATTATTTTTACTGCATTTTTTCAGATACATTAACAGGAACATGAAAAGCTGTAATGAGCTCTTATTAGAAATCACATATACCTAGGAAAGCAGTCCCTAAAATGAACTGCAATCTGCTTAATTAGTTAAGAAATGTAAGGCTCAAACACTACTTCTGTTCTAAAGGGGAACTGCCAGCTCCCTGCCTATCTAAACTTGCATGAAATCTTAGCAACAAGAAAAACTAAATTCTGGTTTTTCAAGTTCCCTTACTAGATCATGTTTCCTCTCTAATGTAAACATTTTGGCAAGCATAATAACTTCCTAGCTTTTAAGTGAAACGTAACTTCACTGAAACATATTATCCAAACACATATGTACAAATGCATGCATCTGTGTGAAAGACATCTGCATGTAACCGTAAGACCTACAAACAGCTGTGCTATTGGAAAGCCTGTACATAAATATTTGTTAGCACAGAGACATGAATCACTAAAGATGTATATTACTTTTTGAGAAAACAACAAACATGGGCAATAATTCAATCCAAGATACCAATTTTTTACACATATTCAATTTTTCTATTTCAAAAACCTGTGTGGGTTTGGTTTCTACCACCTACTACCCAAATCTCATAAAGTGAACACATAAACCAAAAAGAAGACCTCAGTCTCCTCAAAGCACTGCTATGAGGAAAGACCTGCCAATCCAATCTTACTTCTGTTGGATTCTCAGAGTTCTGAACAAAGATGGATCCTATTCCACATTCTCAAAATATCAATCTTTGAAATAGTCAGAAGGCTCTTGATCCTTACCCTTGCAAAGGATAGATTTTTGACATGGCAGTAAGTACACGTGGGAGCCACCCTTCAGGCACAGACTAGAATGGTATTAAAGACAAATCTCGACTGAGGCTGATGACTATACAGAGGCACTTCTAGATAATGAAGCCCTCAAGCTGTAAGTGTTCAGAGGATGGCAGAGAGAGTCTTCAAGAAAAGTATTATATATAGTTCACTTCCCTTGTTTACATAATCTCAAAAATCTTCATTTCTTCATTTTTGGCCACAGTAGGCTAAATGGGTCTTTTTTTGGAGGTACCCAAAAAAAACTGCTCTGGCATTCTTCTGAGTAGCCTTCCTTGTCAATCACTATTTCTGCTATTCTTGTTTCTCAGTCTTTACTTCTGTCCACTTTCTCCATTTTTACCTTATCCTCTGTTTTTTCCTCCCATTTCTTTATCTCCTGTCATCTAATCCCTACCTCTGATCTCCTCCGTATTTTTGTCACGTGGATGATACTGATCTTTACATGCTGCAACTTTATTTCACGCTTCAGGGAGAGCAATAGGACACATGTATTCACACTCCAAGATCATTGTTTCAAATCCATCTGCAGACTCAAAGACAAATGTAAAGCTGTTTCATTAAGATAGCATCTTCTTCAAAAGACCAAAATAATGTACTTCCTTTAAAAAAAAAAGTTTGCACACATTACCTAGGCTACAAAAATACAGTAGGCAAGGAAGCAGGCTATCAACATACACGTTTGCTCTAGAGACAGGAAACATCTCCAGACAGCAGGACTACGGAGCAGCAGACATTCATTACTTCAATAAAGATACTCTACAGGTTAGAGTATGCAACCTCTGCAAAATGGCGACAATCAAAAACCTGGCAGGGGGTGATAGGGAAGGAGACAAGAAATAAAACAAAAATATGCCTTCCAGTGTGCAAGACCAGAGGGAGGGGACAAAGAAAAAAAACTCTGCAAGACTTATTTCCCTTCCCTTATCTGAAAGGAACTCTCCACATAAAAATTTCAGGGAGCCTACTCATTTTCAGGAAGCAGGATTATACAGCAACATATTTCTAAGCATTCAGTTCATGCAAAACACACTAACGCCAATAGAAGGATCATGAGCAGCAAAGCGATGCCAGAAAACTGGAATCACCTATTTCGGATGTTGACATAGGATGTATAGGAAAAAACATACTACCCTAAGTCATAGCTATCATGGAAAAGAAACTTCCACATATTGACTTGTTTACGTATGATTCCTCAATTAAACATTTTCAAAGAAAAGTCTTTGTAGCATGTCAAAAATTCATCCGATCAAAAGTTAAGATTTATTTCCTTACAAAGTCAATGAGCTTGACTTCTTTCACTTACTAGTATAGGCCTCTAGCTGTGTTTATATTCCAACATTACTCTACACTCAAGCTTAAATGGCTTTCCTGGAAAAAAAAGGTTTTAGATTTGATGACAGATTTATTCTAAAAGCAAATTTCTTCTCTATATCTCCAAAGAGACTTCAGTAACAGTCTGGATAGCAACCAACATCTGTATAGTACTACTACTGAGTATTAATATACTAAATAATATACTAAATTCTCCCTAATATCATATGAGGTGATATTTAGGCCTTGACCTCTATAAAAGTGCTTAAAAAGGAACTATCAATTTGTATCAAAACAACTACTTACAGGCATAGACTGCCACCTAGCGATTTTGATTATTTACAGTGGGGGACCACACCACACAACCTCCCTCTTCGAGGAGAAGAGGAAAAAAAACATTGATTCCTTCATATTTGACATCAACATATAGAAATAACCTCATATTATATCACTTGTATCTCCTATTATTATGATGATGGTAAATGCAGGAGAGGAATGGAGAAAGAAGAGTCAGTAAGCGTATGTAATCTTCCTTGTACAGGTAAGATTCATGAGGTTGCTTGTTCATCGATTCTGTCTGGAATTCCTCCTTATTTTACATGGACTCTAGCCTTTGCATAAAACAAGCACTGCATCCAGAATTTATTTAATCTCTAAGACAACACTGATAGACAGCCACACCCCGCTCGAAATTTTGGATTCCTTCAATTTTTTACACTTTCAGTCTTTCCTGGTTCTCCTCAGCATCGCAACTATATTTTCAGTACATCCTCTAGTTCATCTTTGCCATTCCCTCTTCAGCCACTGCCCATTTTCTACAAGACTTCACTATTAGTGAAGAAAGAAGCCAAAAGTTACCTGTGTCATCGTACCTGCCTTACAAAGTTGAATTATCATTATGTTAATGACTCCTAAATTCACCTTTTATCTTCAGACTTCTCTTTCTGTCCAAACTTGTATTTCAGATATTGCCTTCATTTACATATGGGCATCTCATCAGCAGCATAAAGAACTCCTATTTATTTGTTTTTCCTGTCATGCATTCTCCACCCCCTTCTCTCTCAATCACTATCAACACCTTCAGTTCACTTCTCACCTAGACCTAAATCTCAGAATCTGCAAGACAAATGGATCTTAGGAAGATCTTTCTATAATGAATCTGTAAGACAATTTTTTTTTAAGTAGGAAAACAGCAAAAAGCTTTTTAAATTTCTCCTTCTCTTCCAACTAACACACTTTTCCTCTAGCAAACACAATCTTTGCAATGTTCTGAATGAATGTGGAAATAGTTTTCTACCTCATTAATTTGATTTCACCAGCACTTCACATACCCACCCATTTTCTTTTACAATTACATGAAACAAGAGCACTACTTAATTTTCCCTTATCAAATCTATCCTCTTATTCACCATAAATAGGTTAGTACCCTTTTTGATAAAATGACAATACTAGCTTTCATTAGCCCTTGTTCAATGCTCATATAAGTACTTCCACAATTTCTCATGTTGCCTCTCATGCTTTAAAGGAGTTCTTTTCAAATATTCCCAAAGTCACGTCATATCATCCTCAAAAATCTCATTAAAAATCTTTGTGGTTGTACCCATAAAATAAACCTGATTCTAGCTAGGCTGCTGATGTGCTGTGACTATTGCTTATCATAGTGACTAACACAGTGTAAACAGTTCTTTGCACTCCCTCAACATTACCTATCTCAACAGTACCCCTGCACTCTGGGGCAGGGGCTATCACAGAGTCTTTGAACAGCACTGGCACTTCTGAATACACCATCAACAAAATGCTACTACAAGAATTAAATAATGTCTTTCCTTCATTCCAATATTATATGATTTTCTTACATCAAAGAAAACCAATAAATGACCCTCAAAGCAACACCCTAACAACATAAAATTTGTTCCTTTTGTCTTTTAAACTGGAAATATTCACTAACAAACAAGAAGGCTGCTTATGGAGCCATCTGCTCCCGTTGCTTATTTCCCAAATGAAGTCTGTTGCCCATGTTCCCAGCAACCAACTGCTGTCTCAGAGGCTTCATTTTCACATGAAGTCTAGTAAACAGAGTTAACATCACACCAGAGTTACAGAACTCTAATTCAACATCAACATGCAGCACTAAAGATCATTGCTAACAGAAGTCCTATCCAAACTATTTGAACATTAACATATAAACCAGCGAGTGAGAAAACATCCACATAATAATTGAAGCAGAGAAACAAGACCACAAAATATGGTTATGTTTCTAAAACTTCTTACAAGCATAGTCTTCCTCCTCACCCTTTTTTGGTTCACTCCAAAAAAGTGGATCTTGCTGATCTCCAAGACGGCAGTAACTCATCCCCTCCAGATAAGAAAAATGAAATAGATGTAATCACTGGCTGCAAGTGGTCCCAGTCATCTTTGTGCCTTGAAGTAAGCGGCTGAAACTTAACATTTTATAACCTCTTCTGCTTAATAGCCCAGTGGGGGAGACGGCGACTGCCAAATTAAAAGCTGTCAGGTTACTATATCCACAACCAGTTACCAAGACCTGTAAACCGCTACGTACTACCTAGCATGCCATACACAAAACATCGATTCTTTTTTTAGCATTCCAGTAACGGTACTTCTCGCAGCAAAATGAGTACTTAATGAAACCACACCAAATGGATAACCAAAGAAGAAACTTAATTGGAAGAACAGTGAAGGACTTTGAAAAGTCCTCTAGATTTGCCAACCAGGTATCACTAACTAGGTGGTTAAATTCTATCCATCAAGAACTGTGAACATGACACTTATATGCTTGTGCAACAACATATGGTCTGAAAGAAAGCCTTTTCTTTCCCCCCACCTTTCTTAGAAGCCACTGATACTGAGCTGTAGGAGACTGTCCCCCAGAAATAGTGGAACTAAGCTCCTTCCAAAATGAACACAATATACAAATTAATTTAAATCACAGATCACACAAGAAATTTTTAAAAGCTCCTGCAAGTTTCAAAGAAATTCCCTATTTAAAACTTACTTAAAAATAAGTTTTCAACAAAAATTAAAAAGTTCCTGCAAGTAACAATTTTTCCTCTTCCACTGAAGTCACCTCAACTGTCTGAGGTATGAGATGATTAAGTACCATCTTATTTTTCATATACTTTTGCAAACTTGTTTTTCTTATCTAGTGATAAAGGCTACTTCTAAGATTCTTTGAGACAAAGGTTGTACCATTTCCCTGAATGCCTTCACATGAGTCTCCCAAACAAGTAAACCAATCACATTCTAGATGAAGCACAAGCATAGCTATAACACATCATTTCTATATTGGCTTTCCAGGTCGTGGTAGAAAATACTATATTTAACCCAGAGTTTAAATCCATTTTAATGTAATTCCTTCACAGTTCTTGACAGATAGGACCAAAAAGCATCATCATGTATTGTTGCTAAGAGACACTAATTTGATTACAGTAATTAAATGGAGACACAATGCTGAATATCTGGTTCAATTGCAGTTTAAAAAAATTAAGTTATATTGATAAAGTTGAAGAAATAGAAGACTCCTGAAATTACGTCAGCAAGTTTCAAAACCTTTGAAAGCTTACATAAACAGTAACATTCAAAACTTTTTCTATTTCCAAGGACAGAAAGGAAAACAGAAGTCCATTTATAAGGCTTCTCTCCCACGTGTTCTTCTCTTCTCCCACACACCACAGAGGGGTACAAAAGAGCAGAGATGCTAATATGAAAATAATGTCAGATTTAAAAGTTAACTTACCATATTTGTCTCGCAAGCCAACTGTACACCTGAAGACTCCACCAAAGGCCACATCTTCACCAAATATTACTGAAAAATAAGAACAGTAGAGGAGGCTAATGTTACTCAAATGTGCCTTATTTTTAATGAACGTGTTTCAAACGTTTCAAAGTGTCCTGAGACACTAACATAAGTAGCACCTAACATTTCATTTTACTTCAAGATTTATCTAGACCTAAGTGTTTCTCATGCACAGCCTTACTATAACAAATAGAGAACCAAGGTTAACAAGGAATCAGTACAGCAACACAACTATGTCTCAAAACAGAATTCATGAAACTGCTTCAGCTATGGTTTCATTAAACCACCTATTTATTTTTCTGAAATATTCTATAATATCACAACATCTAAATTAATAAAAGCAATTCCAAGAAGCAATTACATTCAATCACTAAAGAGTCACTGAAGTTATGTGTTCTGCTTCCACTGGTAACCATTTGCATTCTTCATCCACAGACTTCAGTAAATGTAGTGTTTTGAAAAATGTCAAATTGAAGTTTTCTTCAAAATACCAATCCAACGTGAAATTTCAAACCTTCTCCAAACATACTTGCCTGATCCCTGAAGAGTGACTTCAGAGGAATGCCTCTACAGAAAAGATGGCTATCTGATAACCAGGACAACTCTCAGTATTCAACACTACTATCCTTATCGTGTGGGTGATCTAGCCAATCAGTTTTATCACTAAAAGTAATTGCCTTTAAAATTTAGCTTCATATCATCTAATCGGCATTTTTTTTCTTTGAATTTATGGAATGATGATGTCTAATTTTTCTTAAAACAGTTTTGTTATTTAATTCACAGAAATAAGTTTTGCCCATTTAAATTTTTTAAGCACGTAAGAGATGTGCAGCAGTATCACCAACAGCAACTTGCATGAACTGATAATTCTGATCAGTTCTGATAATTCCCAAATTCCTCCATATTCCAAAGGAAACAAAATAATGAGTTAGCCTCCTTGCCTTTCAAATACTATTTTTATTTAAATAAAATACATTTCTGATTGAAAGCACTACAAAGGATTAAGAAACTTCTGACAATCATATTAATGACACCACTTAAACAAAAATAACTTGTATAATGATGTAAAACCAATGCCATCATGGAGTTTATGTCCCCAGATCATCTCTCTAAGTCATTTTTAATATTAATTTGTTTACTTTTTTTATGTACTTAAAATCATTGTAAGGCCTTTCCACTACCATACGGCTACTCACTTTTGAGCCAGCTGGCATAAAAAAATCCCATTTAATGCTGCTATCAGCAAATTTGTGTGGATTTATTCATTCTTTTCAGCCACTGAAAATATTCTAATTCTCATCAACAAAGTATAAGGATTTCCGCTACTTAAACAACAGTTGCACAACTCCCATACAACTAAAAACATATGAAGGACATGCTTTCCACTGCAACAAGTACTAATTAATTCAGTAAGTAGGGTAATAGTGACAACTTGCATATCCAGACTGTAGAACTCCAACACGGTCTTGCAAAGGGCTTTGTAAGACTGGAACCTTAGAGCAACTAAAAGGCTAAAGATGACATACGAGTTCAGCTTCCTGCTGGACTAACATTTACTTACTTTTCTATGGCTGATTCTACAGAAATGGTACTAAAATCTATTCTTGGCACTAATTTAGCTTCAGCTGTCTAAGTTTAACTTAATAAAGGTGATTACAACACAGATTAAGAGGGAATGTATACAGGCATAGTACTGGACAGACAACTCGGAATTTGTCCTAACTGATCAGACGATTAGTCAGACTTCAAGTTGAGCAGTGGTTCAAGCAGTGCCAACAAGAGTTACTAACACACTAAAAAGAAAAATCAAAATTACACAAGATCATACAGCTTTTGCAACTGTGTTCATGACATTAAACATCTCTTTCAGATATCTGGCCATCATCATGCCTTTGTTATGACAACAATAGACCTCCTGTTATACATAAGAATTAAAAGTGGAGTAAATAGTTTTGTGCAAAAGAATTTAGGATAACTCTTTTAAATCAAGCTATGATAAACTAGCTTCTTCAAAGTTACAGGTTATCCAGACTGCAAAAGCCTAGAAAAATCTTACATTGCCTATGTGCAACGATGGACAGAAATCAGTAAAGCTGGAAAGGAATTTTGGAGGGCAGAGAAGGGAGAATGGACAGAGCAAGGAATATATAGTCTCTAAAAAAAAAAAACACTTTTTGAGCACAGAAAGTTGAAGGAATTAAAAACTAAGATTTACATTTTAAAAACTCCTTTACTTACTGGTGGGACTCAAGCTACCCTTAAGTACAGTTCAAATCAGTAATACCAGAAGCATGTTAAGCAATGTATCTTTCTGTCCAAACTTTCAAGTGAAACAGAAGACACATCTTAGATCACATAATCCATTAATAACCTGTTAATGCAACACATTTTTAAGTTTTGTTTGAGATCAAAGTGTAGAACTAACTTATTAGAAAACTTTAAAGGCTACAAGAAATGCATTTAATATTGTACACAAATAGACAAAACAAAACGCAATTTATACAAAGCAAAACACACTAAAAAGTATAGTATACCTGCAGTCGGATCTTTGGCTAAAGCGTTGTCCAAGGCACTTGTTATGGATTGGAAGAGATTCATCTTCTGAGTTTGCCCTGTGCGAAAAGGATTATTTGGCCATTTAATTTGGTTCAAAACACAAAGTACATTAGAAAACACTGGTGCAAAACATGACTAACAACTTAGTTAACAGTAATAAACAAGATCTCTGTTAGGAGTACCTAAGACTCATTTGTTGAGTAAACTTAGATTATGAGATAGATGGGATTGAGCATGGTAAACTTTGCAGTCCCAAGGACTACAATTCTACTACCCTGCATTCAACCTTTTTTCAAAAACTATGCTCTCAGCTACAGCAAACGCAGCTTTGCAGTGCTTAGTCAAACACTAGGAACAATGACTAATACAACAGTTTTTCAAAGGGAGAAACCATAGTAAAGCATTATTGTTTTGAGGATCAGAACCCCTTCTGCTAAGATTCACCAGATCTCATTAAGCTTACTTCTTCATTCTTTAATTATGTTTTTAAAGCTCCAGCCTTTCCTGTTTATAGACACCTGTTATTATCAGAAGTTTTCTAGATCAAGGGCCTGCTCTCCGGACTGCAGTTAGAAAGTGTCAGAAGCATCAAATCCATACTCCAAGGAAAGAAAACTTGATGCCGAACAGCTGTACTTAAAATGGGTAACGCAAATGCACCAGGCTGCTGTATTAAGATCTTCTGCAGCATGGACTGAAAGAAAACCTTCAAAACAAAGAAAGGCTACCTGAGCGCCATTCTTCATTCCAACGCTGCAAGGAAAAACAAACAGGCCTGAAAACAAAGATGGAACAAAACAATAGCCCAGTCCCCAGTACTGTGACCAACTCAGATTCTCCAAGCAAATAAAATAATGCCTTATCAGAAACTAAGCAAATAAGAAATTGCCTGGCTGACATTTGGTAGCTCTTTAACTGGCAAAACCTCTAAGTCATGACTAGGAGCCACAGCCCAAGAGAATATTACCCACCAGCACACACAGCATGGCGGGGGGGTGGGGGGAAGGTGATGGTTAGGTGAAGATCCCGGACAAACATGAGAACAGGTGTTAGAAATCAGAAAGGAGAACTGCATTCTGTTTCCAGTAGCTACAGTATCTCTCAAGAACCATTCAGCTTCCCTTCCTCCTAAATTGTTAATTAACATTAGCATTTTTTGTTAAAGACTCATGTCCTGCCACACCAGAGCTGAACAGCTCCATTCCTACACGTTCCTGTGCTTGGTAGCTTCACTTGTTACGCTTTACATGGCCCTTTAAGAAGGGGAAACTGTAACAAAAATTGTTATGGGAACTGTTCAAACTATATGAAAGCTAAAAATAATCAACATTTACAAACTCAAGGAAAGAAAAGCTGGGGAACGGCAGTTGTTTCTCTCTTTCCCAAGTCATTCACATTAGTATTTAGGTTATCTTTTCCACAACATACAATCCTTCCAGTATTTGATATAAATAAATGCCTATTATTTAAGCAACTGTCCGAAACTCCTCACACTGACTGTTCTGACCTGCTGCTCTTGCTTATAATAAAGGCCTCCGTATCAGCCCTCACAGGAAAGGAGAAACTAATTGTGCCCGTCAGATTTGAACTTCGGAGTTGGAAAAGCATTATCTTAACAATATCAGGATCGGTATTGGCATTACTTTATTTTACTTTCACTATTTTTCACAGAATTTCAAAGCGTTTTAAATCATAGGAAACTAGTTTTTTATTAATAAATGGCAACAAAAACTGTCCTGCCCCACAAGGGCTTCTTCACTATGATCTCAAGCAGAGACCTGCAGCACACAGGCTTTACTCTGCAACACCATGGATGTCTGTACCCCCCAATGACTAACAGAAATGGCCGAGAGCTTTCTCGGACTTAATGACCAAGCTGGAACACCAGTGTATCCAACTAAGTAACACCTTTCTAGAAGACAGCATGATGCATGTGAGAGAAACAGCTGTTCTGCAGCTGGCAGGCTTCTTCCAGGAGGTCTCAGCACTAGTCATTTGCAGAGATGCATCTCAGAAATAAAGTCAAAGCACCAACTTTCATCCCGAGCTGTTCATTTCCAACTGATCTGCGTTTACCCTCAATCATGTGATCCATAAGGATTACCTCAAACCTGTCCCTAGACAGCAATCTTTATTAATCACAAGTTTATTACCACATTCACGATTTAAGTACACAATAAAAAAAAAAAAAGGGGATGGATGTAAGTCATTAAGTTACTGCTAGAAGCTCTACCACTGAAACAGGAGCAGGGCAGAGGAAGGGCATGCAGGTCTGAGCAGATGATGGGCAGGCCTATTGCAACTGACTGCCCGCAACCTCTTCACCAAACCTCCCCGAGTGGCACCGGTGAGGGGCCGAAGAGGCCTGAGGTACCACCGCCCCCGCCAGCGGCCCACGCAGGCCTTCCCACCCACAGCCCGTTTTTCGCGGAAAACCCGCAGGTGGAAGCGCCGCGGACACAGCGGGAGAAACGCACCCAGGCGGAGGCCGCCGCCGCCCGGGGTCTCGCCCCCAGTGCTGAGGCTGGCGGCGGCTGCCCCGCCGGCGAAGCCTCGCTTCCGCGGCCACCGCCGGCGCCTCGGCGGGGGAGTGCGGCCCGAGGGGGCGGAGGTGGGAAGCGCCCACCCTTCTCCCTCCCTCCCTCCCCCTCCGCCCCACCCCGGCCGGGCAGGGGCCTCCCCCGAGAAGGCGGCGGCGGGGCGGACCCAGCAGCAGAGCGAGGGTGAGCCCGGCCCGCGGGGTGGACCCCGGCCCGGCCCGGCCCCGTTCTCACCGTACGCGCTGGGCGCCGGGTCCGGCTGGAAAGCGAAGTGCGCCGCGGACCGGCGGGGCGCGGCCGGCAGCGGAGGCAGGCAGCTCCAGAGCCCGCCGCGGCGGCGCACCGCCACCGCTGTCCCGGAGGCGAGCGCTCCCCGCAGCGCCAGCCCCGCCGCCGCCATCGCCGCCGCTGTCAGGGGCCGCCGCAGCCGCCGCGCGTTCTAAAGAGGCGGGGTCCTGGGCGGGCTTCCTCACTGGCCAGCAGCGGGTGGAGGCCGGGCCAATCAGAAGCCGCTCTGCGGTGGGTGGAGGGTGGGCGGGAGGGCGAAGGTAGGAAGGGTTTACTGCGCGTGCGCGGAAGGCACGCTGTGAGGGAGCGGGGCCGGTGGGAGGCGAGGCTGCGTGATCGGCACGCGGGGCGGCAGGCGGGGGAGTGAAGCGCGCCCTGAGCGCGGGAGCGGGTGGTGCGCGTGCGCCGTGGCGGCAGCGGCAACGGCCACGGCAACGGCCATGGCAACAGCCGGGGCTGCGGCCTTTAGGGCCAGCTGCCAGGCGCGTGGGGAGGGCGGCGGCGCCGCCGGCTGTGAGGGATGGCGGTTCCCTCAGGGCGGCTGCGGCAGCTGCGGTGCTTGGGGTGGCTCTGCGGCTGTGTGCCTGCGTCGGGTTAGCGGGTGCTTTCCCCCTCTCGTCGGCGCTGCCGATAACGGTGTGCCGGGCAGCGGGCGCGTGAGGGAGCGCCGAACTGCGCCTCGCCTCTCCCTCGGTTCTGGTGCAGTTGTGGCTGAAACGAAAGTCTTCACCTTTCTTCTTAAACGTTTTTCTTTTCTTCCACTGGGGTTTTCGTATTGCTATCCCAGCATTGAGAAGCACTGAACAAATGTCTGAAATCCTGGAATTGTATGCCAGTGGATGGCTTGGAAGGATAAAAAGAATAGAGACACCTGCGGATATTTATTACCTGTTCCCTATGTTTCTCAAACCCCTTCTCAACTGCGTATCCAACCTCTCTCTGAGTCAGTCTTATTTTTAATTCTTCCTTTTGTCCAAGGTCTTTTTTTCCAAACACTCTTGCTAATACCTCCATTACATTCTTATTTAGCAATTGAAATTATGGTCTTTCATATGTACATACTTTCATTGTCAGGTTTTATAAACATTCCTTCTAATGTTCTCCTTACCAAAGTGACCACCTCACATTCCTTCTCCAGGTGCTCCCATCACCTAGGTGAAGCTTCTCACTCTACTGTTGCAGCCTTTCTTCCTCCGTGTGTCCATCGTTGCCACCTTTCAGTTGCCTCCACACCAATCCTTTCCCTTTTATCAGTGCTTCACATCTTGTCCATAGACATGCTTCTCCGTCAGCCCCTTTCATGCAGCCTCCAATGCATGTGACAAGCCTCTTTGAGTTTTTCTTCCTTGTCTGTGTTGATATTACTGTAAGAGTGACCATACTGGATAGCATCTTTACTCTGCTCCAACAGCTCTTAACTCCAAAATCTTGCCTCAGAGAAAAAGAACGGAAACTAAAATGATGTCTATATAGAATCACAGAATCATTTAGGTTGGAAAAGACCCTTAAGATCATCAAGTCCAACTGTTAGCCTAGCACTCCCAAGTCCACTACTAAACCATGTCCCGAAGCACCACGGCAACACGTCTTTTAAATACCTCCAGGGATGGTGACTCAGCCTCTTCCCAGGGCAGCCTGTTCCAGTGCCTGACAACCCTTTCGGTGAAGAAATTTTTACAAATATCCAATTGAAACCTCCCCTGGCGCAACTTGAGGCCGTTTCCTCTTGTCCTGTTGCTTGTTACTTGGGAGGAGAGACCAACACCCACCTCCCTACAACCTCCTTTCAGGTAGTTGTAGAGGGCAATAAGGTCTCCCCTCAGTCTCCTTTTCTCCAGGCTAAACATCCCCAGTTCCCTCAGCCGCTCCTCACACACAGGACTTGTGCTCTAGACCCCTCACCAGCTTCGTTGCCCTTCTTTTGGAAATGTTCCAGCACTTCAATGTCTTTCTTGCAGTGAGGGGCCCAAAACTGAACACAGTACTCGAGGTGCGGCCTCACCGGGGCCGAGTACAGGGGGATGATCACCTCCCTACTCCTGCTGACCACACTATTTCTGATACAGGCCAGGATGCCGTTGGCCTTCTTGGCCACCTGGGCACACTGCTGGCTCATATTCAGTCGGCTGTCGACCAACACCCCCAGGTCCTTTTCCGCCAGGCAGCTTTCCAGCCACTCCCCCCCAAGCCTGTAGCGTTGTCTGGGGTTGTTGTGACCCAAGTGCAGGACCCGGCACTTGGCCTTGTGGAACCTCATACAACTGGCCTCAGCCCATCGATCCAGCCTGTCCGGATGCCTCTGTAGCACCTTTCTGCCATCAAGCATATCAACACTCCCTCCCAACTTGGTGTCATCTGCAAACTTACTGAGGGTGCCCTCGATCCCCTCATCCAGATCATTGATAAAGACATTAAACAGAACTGGCCCCAATACTGAGCCCTGGGGAACACCACTTGTGACCGTCTGCCAACTGGATTTAACTCCATTCACCTCTGGTGTCATCTCTCTCAAATGAGAGGGCTCATGTGTAACCCCTTCTGAATAGGGCCTTGTTTTAAACACTGGAGTATGAGATTTCATATCTAATACGAAATACGTATCATTACTATGATTAGATATTATTTTTTTCTGAGTTCCAAGCCATTACTGAATATCGCTGTTAATGACCACAGGACCATTTCAGTGAAGACTATTGTTTCATTATATATTGTGTGGAAAAAATATTTTTTTCTTGTTGATTTTGAATTTCTTAATCATTGGGATTTATGCAAGATAAAAGGCTTAATCCTACTACTAGCTGGGGAGACCAGTCACTTGCTCTTTAACATGCCCTTTGTCCTTAGAGACT
This sequence comes from Phoenicopterus ruber ruber, assembly GCA_009819775.1. Lineage (NCBI taxonomy): Eukaryota > Metazoa > Chordata > Aves > Phoenicopteriformes > Phoenicopteridae > Phoenicopterus > Phoenicopterus ruber. Next base: position 91,176,027 of record CM020217.1, read on the forward strand.
GCTGACAAAGCACTCGAGATCATGGGATCAAACAAGTTCTTCTAACTGTCCCGGTATATCCTATGTAAGCAAAATACTGATGAGTATCTAAAGAGGGCAAGAATTTTAATAAACAGTAGAAAAGCAATTTCTCCAATCAAAGAGGAGTATAAATGTCAAATGTTGAGATTGCTTCCAACTCCACTGGAAGGCAAAACGTAAATATTTGAAAAAGTTAAGTACGTAGCAAACATTATAACCATCAAATGATATAAACCCATTTATTTGTATGGCTAACAGTGTAAGAGATTACAAATATCCGAGTTTATTATTCAAATAATCTTGTTTCTTTCAGTAAGCGATGTATTAGAGTAGGAGGAATTTAGCTACATTGCACATCGTTGTGGCCAGATCTGCAAAACTTACAAATGGAGAGCAGATAGTACAGAAAGGTATTACTTTACTTGTAAGTCTGTCATCGATTATTAATATGTCAGTTGTTGGACCTGTGAATTGCTAAACTCAGACTATAAACTATGAGATAGTTTCAGTCTATGTACAGTTGGTATTTGTCATGCTCTATTATTTATAAAATGTGGCAATAACCTTGGTCAGATATTCCAGGAGATGCTTCAGTTTTCAACGCAGGCAGATAAAGGATACTCCTTGCTGTCTTAGTTCAGTGACTGTTGTCTCCTACATCTGGTGATATATGGAACTTGAAAAGGAGAAGAATGGTCGTGCAGCCCAGTATCTTGCAGAGGAAGTGATGGCATTTATGATGGAAGAGTGGAAAGAAGAAATACGTTCAGTAAGACCTGTTCACCTGCTATTCAGACCTAGGTGAAAGAGAAAAAAGTGCCTGGAGATGAGGCTTGCCACCTAAATTATTACTGCCTTTTGAGTACAAAAGGTAGTTTGTCCACACGGCCTTGCAAATTTGCACTGGTACTAAAAAGGGAAATGGGCAATCAAAGAGGTTTATCCAAATGTACTTTGACTGACCAATCTGTTAGCAGAGATGAGTCGTAGCATTCATGTCTTTCCAACTCTGGTGGGGTAATAATTATATCCACGTTATTCCTGGTGTATGTTATGATATTCCAGCAACTTGAGTTATGTTTTGAAGACAGCTTTCTCATTTGGAAGTTGTTCAGTCACTTAGGGCCACTTCTGTTAAACCTATACACTAGACTTTTTAAGAGGTGAAATCAGCTACATTCCCCATCTGTGTGTATTAGTCATTATGTGCATCCTTACTGTTGTTGACAACCATTAAAAAACTCTGGCAGTCATTACTATTATTTCTAAATAATCATGCAGAGCAATTAATGAGGATCTGATGATGACTGCAGACCCTACTGACATGGACAGATTATGCCCATATTTATGCCAACATTAATCAGATGCAACTCCTTTGAAGTCCATGTTGTTACCTCTGATTGACATGGATCTAATTGTGAGCAAATTGCAAGTATTGGACTCTGACATGAGCATATGGCTCCATGTCTACTATTCTACTCCAAAATCTCTCAAAATTTGGACATAGGTTGCAGCTGAACCTTAGACTCCTTCTGAGCTTGTCACGTTTCCCAGTAGGTGTTGCTTTATTTGAATTACATCTCTGTAGATGATGAGGCATCCAGGTGATTTCTGAGCGTAGTTTCACTGTTGTTTTCTTGTCAATTCTGTCTGTCATGCTATAGTGTTGCTGTAAGTTTTTGTCACTGTTCTGTGGTTCATTGAAGGAATTTTGTAGCATGTTCTCCACCCCAACAGTCGATTAGCTGATTCACCTCCTCTTACAGGAGCTGCTAGTAAGCACTCTTGTCACGCTAATACTATGTCTTGGCACTACATCTGTTTTCTTGCTTCCTTTGCTGTCTTCTGTCTTCCTCCTACCCTAATTATGATCTGCTTCATCCTTCTTTTTCTGTAATTTATTGGTACTTTGGAGCTGTTTTCTCCTCTGTCCCTACTTCCTCACTCACATGAATGGGTTATTTTACTGGTTGGGGACAGTCATCTCTTTCTTGGGTACATGTAACTGAGGAACTGGTTTCTAAAGCGTACTGTGGAAAGGAGAAGATGTAGCTTTTGGCCTGGCTGTTTTTATTATCAGTTCTGTACAGATTAGATGTGTGAACAGAAAGGGTAGTCTTACCCCTGGGAACAAGTAAGGCAAACTGAACAAGAGCAGAGCAGCAATGGTTTTGAGCAAAGGGATTTAGAAGTGAATGGTTTCATCTTAGGTAACATAAATGCCAGGGACCAGTTTGCAGTTTAGCAGAGAAATTATTCTTTTAGACTTTGATAAAAAGCAGACCAGGGGTACTGCATCTGGAGCCAGCCAAGTTGTAGTCTGGCAGAGAGCAGGAAAAAAAGGAAAAGAAGCTTTAATGGAGTAGTTTTGTACTCATTTGCACGTAGGGTCAGAAATCATCCAGTTAATTCTGTCATATCACCCACCTCTGTGCTAAGGCAGTGCTTCCCACTCAGTCTAGAATAGTAACCGTGGTTTTCATCCCCAATTGCTTTTCAGATTTTTAAACACTTCTTCACCAGAATGATCACACTCAAGTTAAAGACAATCCTATTTTTAAATTATCTGAGTAATTCCTAACATTAAGTGAAGCAACGCTAGAAACAGTAGTGTCTATCCACAGAGATATTATTCAGCTTTTTTTATAAGACGTTTCGGTGTTTCATAATTGTGGGAAGAGAATCCCACTCTCCTCTGTTTAATTCAATCAGTTTTAATTGCTTTGAAACCACAGAGCATATTTAACTCTATTTTCTACTGTGACTGAATCTAGAAATACCTGTACAGGGAAATGATTTCTAATAGTTGACAGGTGATAATTCTAACAACAAAAAAAAATCATAACAAAATGCAATTTGTACAAGGAATAAGGACCACATTTTTATCTTGAGAATTATTAAAAGTAGGAACAATTTACCTGAGAACATGCTGGATTCCCATCACTTCCATTCTTCAAATAATAACTAGATTTCTTTGTAGAAGATGTACTATAGCTCAAACAAATGTTGTGGTCTTGATACCAAAACTACTGGGTGAGGTCACACTGAAATAATCATATTAATACCTTCCAGTTCTAAAATATCTGTTGTTGTTCACTAACAAATGAGAATTGCTATTTGACTCATCAGGAAAGTATGCCAAAAAATCTCAATCAATCAGATTCAGAAACGAGTGGAGAGATGGATTCTTCATACATATACAACTGGCATTATAATCAATGTTCAAAAAGCAAATATACAGAAGTCCTGTATTCAGGATTCTTGGGATAAAACATATCTATCCAACAGATCATATATGAAACATGCTGGAATGCCTCTCTGATATTTTAATAATATACTACAGTATACTGGTCAGTTTTGATGCCTGCTTATAGTATAGTCGTGTTCAGTGGAAGTTAAAAAAGGGAGAATAAAAAGGTATGATGGATCAACTCATGGCAGGAACCCACTGAGCCAAAGCCTCGCTCTTTCCCCATAGTTAGTCATTGCCCTGGAGCACAGTGCAGTTCCCATGTCTGTTTAAATGAGCTACCTTTATGAAGCATTTTGTCCTCTATAGGTAAGTCTGAAGTATAATTCTGTATTTTTGCTGCTGTTATGTTTATTAGAGGACTATCTGCTTATTGTATTCAGACGGATAGCATTAGCTCTGATTTAAATTATAATAAACTGTAAACCTTATCACGGGTATGGGTAGAAGTGTGTTACAAAAGGAGATAGAAAGGAAAATCCACTGTCCATGAATTATCTTTTGTCAGAAGATACGGTTATATTCAGTTTAGTTGGCTTTAAGTAACGGTCATGTGATCTAAAGAAGTTACCTTTGGATCACGTGCGTTCCCTACAGGTTTCCACAGTGTTCTGCCTGCCGCTGGCAGGTACTGCTCTAGAGATAACTGTGTACCAAACAACATGTTCCGCAGGTTTAAATAAGTGTTTGAGATTCCCTTCGCCTTGCCGCAGGCTGACCTTGCGCTGCTGATCAGAGTGGGAGCTGTGATCAGTTACAAAAACAGTAAATCTCACCCCATAACGTTAATAGTAATTTCTCTAAATGAAACATACAGAATTTGTACTCTACTGGCAAGTGAACCAGTAAAAGTCATACTCCTGCCATACAATTGTAAAATTTAGACTTTTAAGTATGGAGGCATCAATTTCTATGCATCGGTTGTCCGTTTGTTGAACCAGTATCAGTAGCCAGAGAGGCAATATTGCACAAGTCAGTGCAGTATTCAGGCCCACATTTCATTGCTCTTAAACATGAGAAGATTGAAAAAGAACTGTATTCAGGGTGTGAATAATCAAAGCTACCCAAAGGTAGATCATACTCTAGGGACAACTATGCTTCTAATTTTATAACAGCAAACCCCCATAGTCAGCTGTCAGTTCTCCTAAATTTAATCCAAATGGCATTTTTTTTTCCTTCTACGTACCCCTCCCTTTTAGTTTGACCATCTTTGTGGTCAGAGGATGTTCTGGGTGTTTTTTTCCTGGGCTAATTTACAAAGGTTTCAGGTATTGGATCATATTCAGATTCTAATGCTGCAGTCAGCGTGTCTCTGGTGTCTGCACCAATGCAGTCGCGCACCTGCAGCCATCTTTAAATAAGGTAGCTGGTTGTGGTATTTATTATTATTTCTTTTTCCCTTCACCCAATCCATTTTCTTCATCCCAGCAAAAAATGTGCAGGTGCATTTTTAGTTTTAACATAAAAAGAGTGTGCCTTTCTATATGCTCTTTTGACTAAAGATTTTCATCACCACAGAGTACCTGCAAATTCTGTTGGTTACCACTCAAAGCAGGAATGCTTAACACTCGTGCAATTCCTATGGCTCTGAGGAAATCTAAGTTTGGTTCAACATTTTTGTGCCTCATTCGAAAAGACAACTAGGTTGTGGCAATGCTGGGCATTGATTCTTTCTAATTTTTGTATAAAGAATTGTTTCAAGTAGGTATATGACAAACTTCTTGCCTAAGTTTAGATGAACAGAATATCTTTCAGCTGGTTTTCGGAGGCACCCATAGGCAGCACAGGTATTTAATGTAGAAATACAGCTTCACTAACACCCAGAATTTAGTCTAAATTAGGCAGCCTGGATCTCACTGAAAGCCAGTAATAACTAATAGTAATAGTAATTCACATTTTTATCCGTAACCTTGATCTTTCTGTATATTAAATATATTAAAGTCTATTAGAAATAGCGTTAACTTGAGAATTGTCTTACTGATTTGACATTTTTCATGTACACCATTAGGTGGCAGGGAACAATAAAGATTTACTTGATGAAATGCAAGACATATGTTGAAATACAGATCTGTCAGATTGCTCTCTCCACCCTTTTTGAATCAGAATTATTTCCTACTGTGAACTGTCAAGAGCTTTGTCTAGTTAATTATTAAATGACTTACCGACAAGGTAACCACTGCTTTCATCAAGACTGTTTCAGATTTCATTTCTGTGCAATCCTTTTGTCAAATAAGAAAAAAACCAAGGCATATTCATCCTACTGGGAGTTCTCTAAAAATTAAATCTCACCACAGTTGTATCTCTACTTCTAACCTCTACTTCTGCTTCTGGTCAGGCTAAATCTGACTGCTGGAAGTAGCCCCTAGGCCAGGCTAATTCCAGCAGACATTAGTGGGAGGAAAGAAACTTTATTATTCTTTTGGGAGCCTTGATTCTAGACTGGTTGTAAGGTCTTCTGTCTGGTCCAGCTATAAATAAGGACTTTTTACATAGCATAGGTACAAGATGATTGAAGTGATGGGGTTTAGATACCCAGGCTGACAGACAGGTGGGAGCATGTAAAAACACAGGGAATTTATACTGCCAACAGCATTTGTTTCTCTAAATCTAGATGGCTGCTGATTTTAGAATTGCAGTGGATGTCAAGGGTGAGAGGGTAGGTGACAGGAATCACAGAGCAAGACTCTTCTGCTCGATAACTCACTCAATGATAGATGTATGGGAAGTTAATTCTGCTAGTAGTGGCTCTGTAGGAGTTAAGGATGCCTATGCTCAGCATTTCCCAGAGATGTAGCATTAATTCCCTGGCAGGAGTAACCCCTAAGAGGTTTATTCTTATTTCCTAAAACTCTCTTCTAGTGCTGTTGGTAGGTACTGCGCCACAGATATTGTCACATGTGCTTAACTGGAAAGTCCTGGGGCACATTTTTCCATATGTTTATGTAATAAACCCATGCCAAAGAAAGAAGTAACAATTCTAGAAAATATGATACAGCTGCAGTTTGCCGTACCCATTTGTTAAGCTAACACTTGAAAGGAGGAAAAGCACAGGAGGGACATTTTGTTGATTTGTTATTGACTAGTCTGATATGCAGAGAAATTCATCTCAATGCAGTTTTAACATGACTGCATGAGTGACAGCAGAGAGACTGAAATCTCATTCACAGACTAAAATCATTATTCACAGAAAAATGTGCGGTAGCAACTCCCACAACTCCTACAGTGTGTCTCTTTTGTCCCAGGCAATCGCGTCTGGAAGCAGGGAGTCCTTTGTTCCCCCAGTTCAGCCCCGGTGCTGCCTGAGAACACTGACAGTACGCACACAAGCTGTAATCTCAGTATTTGTGAGCTCTACATGTCTGCTTGGATTTGCATTCAGTACTTTTCATCCTAGTCCGTGAGTTTCAGGCACTGTGTTGTATCCACCCAGTCCAGACGTAGGCAATCCTGTGGGAAACTGTGTATCCAAACAAGAATCTTCAATAGCTAAAAATCCCAAACCCAGCAATAATGATGGTACTACAAGATGACTTAAGCAACAGAGTCCATTAACTTGGAGTGCAGAAAATCAGTTTGCTTCCAAATAGAAATAAATACTTACTGCCTGTGCACATCACAGTCCCATGGCCACCATGGCTGTTGGCATAAAAGGTGGGTCATCTTCAACAGCCGTTTGTTTTCTTCACAAATAACTCACAGATAGAGATTTCAGAAAGCTGTCAAACAGGATTGAAGCTAATTCAGTAAGATATCAGCCTTAGCATCTGACAGCAGTCTTGGTACTCCAAACAGATTAGTCTTGCAGTCAATCCATAGATCACCCTACCCTATTTCTACCTTGTAACTCTGCAGATTATGGATATCCCGGGAAAGAGGCAGCACAGCCCTGGAGTTCACGGGAGGGGAGCTGCAGTGTGTAAGGAGACTGAACTTGGACCCTGTGTGAAACCAAACAAACGATATTTTTTCTGGTGCATTGTGAGCTGTTCAATAGTCAAAAATTGCTGTCTTTGGAAGACTTGATCAACAACGAGAGTCACTAAGCAAGTGTGTTTCTCTGAGGAGATTGTGTTCAGTGGGGCTGTGCAGGCTCCCCGAAGGACAGGCTGCTGGGAGCGGGTAGGTATCATGCAATGCAATCTGCAGTGCAAGCTGTGAGCACATTATAATTTGCCCCTGGAGTCCGCAGCACACTGTGACCCCTGGCCTGGATTTCACATGAAGTGATCTCTGCTTATAAATACTGATGCTGCTGCTATGCTCTCACTAGCTTGGTGCCTAACAGTACATTGGTTAATGCTGTTGACTGGGTCTGGGGCAGAGGTGATTTACTTATCTTTGTGGAAAAGGGAGGAACAATCCTTATTGCGCCTTAGGCTTTTAAAACCGCGGTTAAGCAGTATGAAATATTTGGATCTTCAGAAAGGAAACGTCTTTTCAGTCTGCTGATTCACATGTGGGTTACCATGTGCCTGAAGCTAGGGAAGACTGTTTATCTGTTATCAGACTGTTTCCCATATGATGTTCTTCACAGTTGTATCAGAAATGTCAAGAGCTGCTTACTCAGCTCTGCCCAAATCCTGAAGATTTCCATTTGTGCCTTTGGTCTTTTCATTGTTTTACAATATCAGATGTGAAAGTCTGCCTCAGAAGAGGATAAACATGTTCCGACATATTTTCATATTTTGAGAATGCAAGGACCTAAACAAGATTCGGTCTCACTAGGTCCTCCTTAGAAGTTATAGTTGTCAGCAAGACTGGTCACAAACACTTTTTTGATTTGTCCTGAGCTATCTCCAAGAGGACAAGGTTCAGCCCCCTTTGCAGGATTTTGTATCTTCCATCTACTTTCTGAGGTGGATGTAATAAAGACAAGAACATAACAAATTATCTGCTTCAGCACAAAAAAAAAAATCATTAATTTTTATTGCTGTTTTGCCTCGTCTCCTTTTACAGAGAGCATCAAACAGTTTGGTTTTGTTTTTCTTGAACTGTCTAGGTAATAAACTGTAAATTTGTACTTTCCAGTACTTTCATTTGAGGAGCCCCCAGTAAACTAAAACATATTTCAGAATGCAAAGAAGGGATAATGTTTCACTGTGAGATAGGAGGAAAACCCTTGGTCTGAACTAACTCAAATCAATGAACAAAAGAGTTTCCTTTGAAAGGGGGATCTTGGGCAGGACAGTAGAAGCAGGTTAGCTGGAAAAGTCAAAAAATTCAGGAAAGCAGCAGGACAAAGCGTATTTCCTAGGCATATGATGACTCTGTGAAGACTCATACTCTATACCATCTTGCTCTGTCTTCTCTGCTAGACTTCTCACATCACCCAGAAGGGAGATTAGTGGAAAGAAAGAAGTATGCTTTCTTAGTTTGCTTTTCTTAGCATGCTGAGAAGATGATAACAAGAAGTAGGATGAGATAGAAAACAGGAGTGGTTTTGTTTAGGTCTGCAAGACACTGGGATGATTTGCATTGCAGTAGATGAATGCCTAGGGTTGTTTTCCTTCAAATGTGCCAGGAGGTGGCACAAGACCTACTGATGGTTTCATATGTACTGTCAAAGCTACTGCCTACGACTGCACACATTCAGCTTCGTGTGAAAGACTGTTACAGACAAGACCAAAGGAAAAACTACTCTTGCAAGCAATGCTCTACCTACCCAAAACAAACAACAGCAAGGGTGGTTTGTGTAGCAATTTGTAGGAGGAGGTCTGAGGATTTTCATCCTTTCTTTAAGGCTGGGATCTAGGAAAAGAACCTGAAGGGTAAGAGAGGGAGAAGGATGCAGTTGCAAAACAAACAAACAAAAGACTATCTGGTAGAGAAGAATAAGTTGAGAAATTAATTTGCAGTAATGGAAAGGGATCTGAAAAAGCAAGCAGATGAAGGAATGGCACAAGAGAAAATTAGGGAAGCCAGTTGCAACAGAGGAGAGGAAGATATGATTGAGATAGCTAAGAGGTGGAGCCCAAGACAGAGCAATGAGACCATACATGAGACTATGACATAGAACAGGAAACAAAATGACCTCCAGGTGAAGGACAGAACAGATGACAGCCAATCTGAGATTGACCTCTGTACCAGAGAGATTCGTCCTCTGGCTCAAGCAGATCAGGTGAACATAATGTTAGGCCATCAGTCAAAAACAGAGTGAGATATGGACCAGAAGTTGAAAACTATCAGAGTAGGGTTGGCAGGAGGGGCTGACAGAGGCAGATGGGTAGGGGACACAACTGTTGTCTATAAATGTCTTGGATGAACACCTTGGAGTGAGAAAAGCTATTTGAATTGAATGACAATATTGATACAGGAAAGAATACACATGTATTGGTCGTTAATAATCTAGAATTGGAATTGGAAAGTTCCTAACCATCAGATCAGGAGGCTCTGGGTGCTGTCCCATTAGGAGTAGAGCAGGCAAACACATCCTAGATTATCTTCAGGTGGAGCTTGATAAGTTTGGGGATGTAATCATATACAAGATTGATATCCACAATGAGAGAGACCAGACTGGATGTTGTAGGAGGACCTTCCTAGTCCCTGCCCTAATCTTATTTTCCTAATAATGATGCTGTTGACTCATATATATTGACCAGGACAGGTGCAGACAGACACATATTTGCCTCACTCACTTTCCAAGCCAACTGAATGCCACCCACTTCTGGAATCTGTGTAGCTGGAGTGGCCCAGGGCTGTGCCCAAGTTGTTCAATGTGTGCAAATACATGACTTTCAGATCTGAACTGGCTTGCTTTTGCCTAACTTGGAGCGTGGGCGAGGGAGTCCACACCTATCCATACACCCTCAGAGGGCTGTGCAGGGCTCACGTGTTTGGTGCCTCAGAGGAGTGCGAAAACTGCCTAGATTAGGGGTGCAGGGACTGTACAAGCTGGTGTAGCAGGGCTGAGGGGACTCCAGATCCCAGAAGAAACTTAGTAGCAACATCTACTACTCTGTGGTACCACAGCAGCACTCTCAGGAGCCACGTGCAACATCTCTGGTCACTTCTGTATGACAGTGTGATTGTGTGGTGGCAGACTAGAAGCCTGATTCACCAACATTGTGTATGACGTCACCAGTAACAACAACTTACTCTTACATCTTTGATTGACCTCCCAGTTGTACTGAGTTCCTAGACAACGCTGTGCAGTGGAGATGATGCCATTGCTGCTCCTAGTTAGAGCATCCCTTCCTTGTCTGTCATCATACTTCACGTCATACTCCCAGAAGTTGCATTGCTCCTCAACAAATGTACAGCCCCCTGCTCGTGCTGCAGTGACCACGGCCATCTACTGCATCAAGTCATGTTCCAGTGCAATGGCTGATATTTGTGTATTTGGAAGCAAATATTTGTATGTTATAGGTATATGACAGATTATTTTTAATTGCTAATAAGATCCTGGTGGGGAAAGGTTGTTAGACCCTTCACTGCATGGTCATCTGCATAAACAAGACCTTTATTTTGCAAATTCCTCTCCTGCCATCCTGGCTGCTGTCTCAGCCACGCTAAATTTCCATTTTGCCCTCCTAGTAGACATCTATCCTTACGTGAGCGTGTGTGGCTCGCACTGTTTCCGCTGTGACTGAAATGGGACCATTCCCACGCTACTTGAAGCTTTGCATTCTTGGCTCCTGAGATTACCTGCTAGGAGATAGCTGTGACCGTGTCCTCCTTTGGTGAAAAAGTTCTTATCTTAGGTGAGATACGGAGTGCTTCATCTTGCAACATTTCTGCTACCCCCCCCAGGCAGAGAGAGAGCAAGCGAGCGTACAGGAAGATGACAACTTGTACTTTCAAAATCACAACCTCACCTAGGACAACAGTTGATAACAAGCCCAAGCAAAAGTGAACTACTGACTCGCCCTCCCCTCTCCTGGCCCCACTGGAAAAGATTGAGGATTTCTGTACAGTTCATAACACTGGTTTCGGTGAGATTCTTTTTTGTCATTAAAAGAATTGGAGCTTCTCAAGCCTATACCTTTATTATAGAAACTTGTCTCCATTTGTTTTCTCTGAGTTAGGCTGTTTTTATGAGTGGACCTGTGATGGAAAAAAGTGGCATATGTTTCCTTGTGTGGCTATATTAATATGAAGTACAGCACCACATTTTTCACATATCTGTACCCTACAATAGTTGGCTCAGCTGCAAATAAAATTATATCTAGACTGAGATTATGATTTGCAAGCGCTTTCTAGCAAAAGTGAAGTTTTAGATTTTGAATGAAACACCTTCATTTCTACAAAAGAGGTAATAAAGGCATTCCACAGGAAAACAAAAAAAACAGAAATATTGATATAGATAAGGATACAGATATATGAGTGTGATGTCCCATGTGACTTTGAAATCTGGTATTACTTAAACAAAATAGATGAATGTTTTCTCAGAGAATAGTGTGTCTTCTTAGTCCTTTCTGGGCAGGTGAATAAAATCACTGTCTTTGTTTCCAAGCCTATATCAGATATCTGTTGTTTGTTAGAAATACACGTTTAGCTGGGAGCATAAGTCTAAAGCCTACTGTTTAAAGAAGGTCAGGGCTGCAAAGCCAAGAATGCTAACATTGGAATACGTTAATGTTGCATGTGCAAACTGGATCCAGACCACTTCTGTATATATTGTAGAGGTGGGATTAATCTCACTTTTGCCATGTGAAAGTTAAGCAATGAATCTCAAATGGTCAGGTGGGCTCCTTAGCTGTATCAACAGGCAGAGGTAAAGCACTTCACAGTGTGATTCAGGGAAACCTAAGGTAGGTGTCTAAGAGAAGAGAGGCTGTAAGAGACTGAGGGGCTGAAAGAGTTAATGTCTCAAACATTCGGCAAAGAAGGACCTTGAAGAAACTGGGAAGTTGAAAGAGTTATTGTCTCCAACACTGGAGGACCTGGCGTACCACACTAATGAGATAAGGTGCAGCTGGAAGGGAGGATCTTGCGGAGGCAGGATAGCGCTTTTCTGGGCCTTATCTTGAGTAATTGCTACAAGCCTGAGACAGCATCGCCCCTGCATTTCTGACATGAGGCGGGGGGCAGCACTAGCCTCAAACCCCTCAACCCCTCAAACCCCCCGACCCATTTTGGGAAGGTTCGAGAACAACAGACTACGCATGCGAAGTAATTAGCATATGCAGTGGGACTAGTCAATAAATGGCACAACTCAGAGAGGCTGGGTGCGCGCACCCACCATCCGACGGAACCGGACCAGAGACGTCGCTGGAACCTAGGGTGGTGATCTTTCCTTTACCTCTATTTTTTCTCTGTCTCTATCTTTTAATTTAGACATGATATACTCCTTTAGACATAAACAGTTGACCAAGTCTGAGACTAGGACTGGACTCAGCTGCCCCTAGACTCCTCTCTGAGAAGGAGTTTAGAAAGCAAGGGGGTCCTTTCTGAACCTCATGACTCAACGGGAGGGCCTCCCTGACCACTGACCAGAGACCCCCGTTGGCTGGACCAACGCTGGACCCTGGACTGATGATTGATTTCTCTCTCTCTCTCTCTCCTTCTCTCTTCCTTTTTATTGAAAAGCAGGATTAGCAATCAGTGAACTTACTGTTATTCAATGATAACTTGTATGCCCAGATATTGAATGACAACTTGTACGCCTAGTTACTGAATGAATAAATTGGCATAGTAACCCGAGTCACCCCTCCCTCTTCTCTGCCACTAATTGTTTATGACCCATAGCTGGGGTGCAGCATCGCTGCGGGCAGGGAAAGTTGGGACATGACATTAAATCTGAATTGTGAACCGTCTGTGCTCAATTCCAACAAAGTAGATCAGCGAACCTGAGTCACTCCTCCCTCTTCTCTGCCACCAGTTGCTTATGACCCATAGCTGGGGTGCAGCATCGCTGCGGGCAGAAAGTTGGGCCATGACAGAGGCATACCTGCCTCGGAGCGTGCTCATCTCTCTCTCTGTGCTCTAGGGAGAGTGCAAGTGACTCGCTTGCAAGGTGGATCCCACCACAGCAAATAGCATGTTTTTTTTGCCACAGGATCACTGCCTTACTCAGTACTTATTAAATCCTAGTCTTCTGTATCTTCTCTTTTTATCCTTTCCCTGTAATGTGTAGGCCTCTGCATTATTTTACTGTGTGCTGTTGAATATAGCATAGAACAGAGAATTATTCCTTTTCACTAGGACTCCCTAATGTGCTCAGGTATAGCATTTGTTAGCTCTTTACAACACTGATTAATATCTTCAAAGATCTGTCACAAAAGGACGCAATATTATTATGACTTCTTTTTACAAAGGAGGAATGCAAGCGGCAAGATTAGAGCCATCGAAAGCTTCCCTGCACTTTGGGGGTGTGTGGACTGATTTGTCAGTGCTTACAGCACTATACAGCATTTTGGAAGTGTGAGGTGCAGTTTGTCGTGACCTGGCTTGCAGCTGTGAGAGCCTACTGGCTTCTGCAAACCACACTTCCCCAGGCCCCCTGTTTGTCACTATGAAAAACAAAACACTTTTATTCCACATAACACTGTGAGTAGCAGCTTTGTTCTGGGACACGCACCACTCTGAAGCGCCTGGAATAATGTCACTTGAGTTTACACGGTTGCCCCACAGCCTGGAGGGTGTCATTCATCCGATTTAACTGTAAGAGCATTGTTTCTGTCACTGCAGACCCGTTTTAAGCGAAGTTCTGCAGTGGTGGTGCTGCAACGAAAGCAGCTGAGCCTTAGCAGGCAGCAGGCTTCTCCGCTGCACAGCGGTAACAAATTCCCACAGCACAGGCCATTCTCTGCCCCCCGTAAGGCAAGGAGTCCTGAGGGGAAACCACAGGAGTCTGTAATCAGGTCATTAAAAAAGCTTATGATAATATTCAGAAGGAGTAAGGTTTCACAAGCAAATTTAATTTACTTTTTCATTCTTGATATTGCAAATGTAGATTTCTTCTAACAATTTAAAAATACTGTCACACAGTATTTTGAAAAAGTCAGCAACTGGGAAAGGAGAGGTGTCTCTGAGTGAAAGCTCTGCCTGGGTCATCAACAGCGCTAGGTACTCTATTTGGCAGGTCTCCATCAGCTAAGCTCACATTCTAGGTGGTGGCAATACTGTCATCTCCTGGGCACTAGAGGGGGATGGATACACGTGCTTTGCTGGTGGATTTCACAGCTGGAGAACCAGTTCTTCTGCTTCTGGTTTCAATTCCAGAAGCTAAAGGAAGTGGTGACAAACCTTTCTCTCATTGTTTTTTTCTCTCTTTTTTTTTTTTTTTTTTGAGGAGTGAGGAATTTTCCTTTATCTTCCTCTTGCCTTCTGTTCATTTCTGTCTCTGCTTCTCCTTTCTAATGTGTTATTTCCCTTGACTTCTAAAGGCTGTCTTGTGCTATGCCTTGCCTCCTTCCAGAGAGAGCAGAGCTCCTGCTTTTGCTCCTAACCTCTGCTCGTGATCCCTCACTTCTCCTGTTCCTGCCTGCCTCTTGTACCTTCACAGCCTCCACCTTCATATGCAGCTTAATTACATTAGATACAGATTCTTACTCTGTCCTCAGCAAGACAATAGTATCTGAGCCCCTTTGAACAGGATATCAAGCAAATGATTATTAACATTCATGCTCTCGCTGTGATCAGGTCTGTGAGACAGGGAATGTTTGTTTGGTTACATACAGCTTTGGCTCAAGGTCGTTGAGTTTTTAATCGCATACGTTCTAAAGAAGATGTGTTCTGTTAAGGACCTGTTGAAGGTCTGAATCTTGTATTCAGAGCACAACGAGATGAGGGTGTTCCCTTTGAAGCCTAGTATTTGCCTTCATGGTAGAAGGTAACGCCATCTTGAAAACCCAAGATGTTGACCGTGATCTTCATTATGGAGGGGTAGGCATTCTTTTCAGACAGCTGGTTACATAGACACCCGTCAGGCTAAAAAAGTAGTCAGCAAATATAGGATTGTCTTCTGGGTGAGCCAAGCCATGGGAACTTGTTGGCATTGTGCCCTCCAATTAAAAGAAAGTTGAATTGAAACCATTGTATAACTTGACGCTGTAAAGTCAAAGAGCTTGAAGTAGAATTTGATAAGAAGTAAAGCTGCGAGCAGAGACTGTCTGATGTGCTCTCAGTAGCCTGAAATTCAGGCTACTGAATCGTGAGCCCTGTCCTGAGTTCAGGTTGTTGGTGAGTCACTGAGCAGGCCTTTGGCTTATGAAGGCAAGTGGGACCCTACACAGAAATTAGCTCTATTAATAAGCTGCTTCTGTCCCCGTCTCCTGCTTCTTTTGATTTCCCTTTTTGCTCCTGTCTCTAACCACCCATGACTGTTTCTCATTTTACATGTTTTCTGTACTTTCTACCTCTATCCAAAATTCCTCGCCATTCCCACTGAGCTGAGGGTGTTTCTTCCCCTCTCTGCTCTCTTCACACCAGCAGCGGGAGCACTGAGATCGGAGCAGGGATCTTCTTCCCATTCTCGTTGCAGAAGCTGCTGCTGCGTGCGCGAGGCCAGCCGGGTCCCGCTCCTGCAGCCCTGGCCTGCGCTGCACTGTCACCTGTCAGGTGGAGCATTTGTAGCAGCCAGAAGGTAGAAGCTGTTAGGACTTGGGAGGTGTTTGAGAGAGAGAAACTTGCATGTCTACTACCATATGATAGTGTCGATACCAAATGTGCAAATACAATTTTTGGGTGAATCTTAAAAAGAACGGACAAAAAGCAAATCTCTGGAACTAATGTTTCCATTCACTAACACAGACAACTAACCATGCAATGTCCTGTTACCACGCACCACTTGATCTGTGGCAACACTGTTGAACTGTTTTAACAACAACCTACTGAAAACTTCTAGCCTGAAGGGTTTCCATGGAAAACATCAGTCCAACGAGCTTCATTTCCGAAAGTTTTGGTTAGCTTGTAACATAGGAAGGTGAGGTGTGTTTATTGTAGAGGTTGTTACTTCCATGATCACTAGTACCCAGGGGCTTAGTTGGTTTGTCTTGTTTGGGGTTTGCTTTTTTCCCCTTATTTTTACAATTTATTCCTAGTTACCGAAGTGAGGAAGAAATGTGTGGTATTTAGTCAAAACTGGGAGGTAGTAAACTCTTCTTATTATTTAAACTTCTTTTTTCCGTGATTGACTTTCTTTTAAAGTCCTTTGAACATCCGTCTCCAGATGTAAATATGTGTTGATGTGTGTGTATATATATGTGAGGGTTTTTTCTTATGATTTTAGCTTGATTTTCTAAGGAAGCATGAATTAAGCTATCATACTCTTTGTCCTCCTGTCTGTCTACCTGCCTGTAAGTCCCCATTTGGTAATTTTGAGCCTTGTTGCCAAACAAAACTAGATTGGACCCTCTACTGAAAAATGACAGAAATTAATTCCTCTAAGTTTCATGGAAACCATTGGGAGAGGAATGGGACAGGGAAGAGATACAAATAGCTTCCCTTACTGCAGCTAAAGTAGAAGCTCAGTGGTTTTTCTGTTGTCTTGACGGATGACCACATAGCACACACATAGCTTGGCACCAACCCCAACACGTGCTGCCTCTTCTCCAGCCAGACAGATAGGAGACAGCGAGATGTTGTGGGCCATGCCATAGCACGCTTGGAGGTGGAGACGTGGAGCTCTTGCAGTGAGAGATGGAGGAACAGAATGTACACATCGGTAAGAAACCATATTTCAGCATTTCTGCTGTCCAAGGAACATCTGCCATCTGTTTGGAGGGAAGTGAGGGTAATTATAAAAGGCTGCAGGGAGGGCTAAAGGGGAAAGGTCTTAAATATGTAGGAAATCGGGCTACATTAGTTCTGCTGTTCGTGGCGTAACACAGTAGCTTTCAGCCTTTGTTACTCCCATCCTGGAAACAACCCTGAACAACGGCTTTTGTCTAGTCAACATATTTTGAATCATATTGTTCAGTTTCTTAGTCAGGGAAGGACTTTGTGAATAATGGGAGAGGGATTTAATGCCCACAGGTTACTGCAAGACTTAGAAAAGGAACCTATAAGAAAGCAGTTAATAAGGGGGAGCTCCATCCAATTACAGCCAAGGACTGGAGTTCTCAGTGGAACAGAAAAGGGGTTGAGATCAGGGAATGACATCCCAGGAAAAAGAAGGATTTACACTGATTTTACCGTTAATCAGCCTTTTATGTATCTATTCATCTTCAATTAGTGATGCACTGAATAAAATTTACCACTGCCCCTTTTCCTGAATGCAAAAACTTCTGGAAAGCCAAAAGCATATAATATGGCTTTAAACAGCTATAAAAATGCTCACTAGAAATAATATGGTTGAACCTAGCACAACGGGAAAGTATGCTGGTGCTCCTAGACAGTCTTTGAATATGTTAGACTAAAGGTTTTTGAAAGTACATAGAATCATGAAATACTTAGATTTCTCTGCTTTTAATTCTAAAATGTTATAAAATTACTTCATCATACAAAAAATATATATGGCTTACAAAGATGCATCAATGATTTGTTTGAAATGTATTTAGCTCATAAAATCCTCTCATCTCTTCAAAAATAGGTATTTGAGAGCACAGTTATCATCTGATTTCAAAGCCAGTCTGGCTTGATATATAGGGTTATAGGGTTTCTAGATGTAATACATTTAGGGTAGCCTCTCCTAGGATGGGCCTGAAGAAGAGCTCTTCAATAGCATCTGCATCAATGTCTCGAAGAGAGGCGATTAGTTGAAGAATCCAAGCAAACCTGCCTAGGTTTCTATTGAACGTCGTTGAGATAAACTCCATCAAGGCTTGCTGAGCTTCCTGCTGCAGTGTTTGTACATAGGGGAGACATTTTAGGACATGGCATCCTGTCAAAACAAAAAATAAAATAATAAATCATAAGTAAACATTTCCATTCTGTGCCCTTCATAATGATGGGAGTCTGGCTTTCTGGCTTACAGTACTACTTTCTCTAGAAAACAATAAAAATTTCCTAAACATACTTTTTAGAAAAAGAAGATATGCATAGTTCAATAATTTGAAGGAACATTGAGCAGCATTGTAAGCACATTGGAATCTAGCCTGTTACATTAAATCCAGCTTTGAAATGGTAACAGGAGGTAACTTCGACTCAGTATAGATGGAGAAGAAGCTTTATAGTGTTGTCTACCCACGAAATGATGCTGAGACTGTAGTCTGAGTAGGTGGAAACATTCCAGCTCTAATATGAAATAGGTAGGTAACATCAGGAAGATGGAGGCGGTGGTTTGGAGCAGTGAGCAGGCTGGCAGTCTGAAGACATAGGTTTCCAGTCTGCCCAGCCGCATCTCCCTCCTGTTACTGCCTCTGCTTGCCACACTAAGCTGGGGCACTATGGTTCACCATGCTATCTAGATATCTTCATTTACAGTCTAAAAAGAGCATAAAGGTTCCCTGTGAGATGCGTCATGACCCACAGGAGCAGGATAGATAATTGTATTTCCTGGTTTTGTACTCCCTTTCCTCAGTCATTTCTGAAGAGGGAGAGGTCTTTGCCTTACGGAGCCATGGCCTTGAGCCTCAATCACATACGTCCCATAGCATGTGACTTCAAACCTGCTGGCTCACTGGGGGTCTTTGTGGGTGCCAGGGCTCAGTTCAACCCCATGTTTATCCTTTGCCTCTGCTGCGATTGCCTTGTCATGTAGCTCTCAACAACTTGTTGCCTCCTGTCCTCACCACCTGAGGGTAACACCATCTTTTCTTTCCCAGAGTTGCTGCAGCCTGGACATGGTTATCATGAATCCTCAAGTTTTGGCTTCTGCCTCTCGGGCCTCCCACGTCTTATTTTAACCTATCTCCCAGCACACACTCCAGGCCCGTTTACCATCTTTTAAAGTGACTGACTCCATACTTCCCTGGGATGGGATCTGAATAGCTTAGACTGGGGAGTGGTTCACACAGGATCATTTGTTTAAGTGGGGGGGGTTCTGCCTTCTTGCCCAGTGCCCTGTAATAGGGCAAAACCAGCCCGGTTGGGGATTTTTCAGTCTGTGGCTGGCTGCCCTCTGTCAGTCTTCAGCAGCTCTCTTCTCCCTAGACATCACTACCAGAGGAGAAGCTGCCTCAGCAAAGCCTGCAACCAGGCTAGCCAGAAATGAAGGGTTTGGAAAAGTCATCTTCTCCCCTGGGATTACTGCCAGCTGCAAGCTGTGAGGATGATTCCAAATGTTAGATTTTTCATGGAAAGGAAGTTGTCAGGATTTTGTATATTCAGGAAGAAATTGCAATTGCTTATATCCCTTCAAATTTGCTTAATTTCCCCATTGGTCTTCCTTTATATGTAATCAAACACTGGTTTTAATTTACAAATAATGAGAAACTTCTTGTTCTGAGGTCTGTTGTAATAATATTCAGTCAAACACATGTTTCCAGCTGAACTGGAACCTGCTGAACACATGTTTCCAGCTGAACTGAACCTCTTAAGAGCATCTTTTTTAACAGAAGTCCTGTCACAGCCTTGATGGAGTTATATATACATATATATATAAAAAACTCCATAAATATATATGTATATGGCAGCGATACAATAACAGCACTATTTTTCATGATTCCCATCTCTTCACTGCACAGTTCCCGTTGTTTTTCAGGCAGTTGTCAAAAGCAGCAAGAGTAGTCTCATCTCACTCTGTGCTGTTCATGCGTGGTGGGACAGTCTTACCTGCTCCTTCCTTTGACTTATTACCTGGGTCCTAGAGACAGCCTTGCACCTGGGCCCTTCACCCACGCACGCTTTCACCTCTCCGAAGCCACCGAGCTCAAGTACCCCTGGGAAGAGCAGGGATGGCAACATGTTCCAGAGAGTCTGGATTCAGTTGCTGCAGAGCTGCCTACTTCCCCTCAGGGGGTGGGCGCACGCTTTCTCCTTCACAGATTCTTGCTGGCCCAGATGTGGTCAGTCAGTTACCCAGCCAGAGCCTCCCACACAGACGTGCTGCACAAATTGTGCTTTAGTGGGAGGACCTACACCCCGTGCTGCCTGCCACTCTGTCCCCAGAGGGATTTTTTTATGATAGTAAGGACAATCTCTATGCCCCAAGAGATCATAGAATCATAGAATCTTTGAATAGTTTGGGTTGGAAGGGACCGTTAAAGGACATATAGTCGACACCCCTTGTAATGAACAGGGACATCTTCAACTAGATCAGGTTACTTAGAGCCCCGTCCAACCTGACCTGGAATGTTTCCAGGGATGGGGCATCTACCACCTCTCTGGGCAACCTGTTCCAATGTTTTACCACCCTCACTGTGAAAAATGTCTTCCTTACATCTAGTCTGAATCTCCCCTCTTTTAGTTTAAAGTCATTACCCCTTGTCCTATCGCAACAGGCCCTACAAAGCAGTTTGTCCCCATCTTTCCTATAAGCCCCCTTTAAGTGCTGAAAGGCTGCAATAAGGTCTCCCCGGAGCCTTCTCTTCTCCAGGCTGAACAAGCCCAACTCTCTCAGCCTGTCTTCAGAGGAGAGGTGCTCCAGCCCTCTGATCATTTTTGTGGCCCTCCTCTGGACCCGCTCCAGCAGGTCTATGTCCTTCCTTGTGTTGGGGGCCCCAGAGCTGGACGCAGTACTCCAGGTGGGGTCTCACCAGGGCGGAGTAGAGGGGCAGAATCCCCTCCCTCAACCTGCTGGCCACGCTGCTTTTCATACAGCCCAGGATACATTTGGCCTTCTGGGCTGCGAGCGCACATTGCTGCCTCATGTCCAGCTTTTCATCCACTAGCACCCCCAAGTCCTTCTCGGCAGGGCTGTTCTTAATCCCTTCATCCCCCAGCCTGTACTGATACCGGGGGTTGCTCTGACCCAGGTGCAGGACCTTGCACTTGGCCATGTTGAATCTCATGAGGTTCACATGGGCCAACTTCTCAAGCTTGTCCAGGTCCCTCTGGATGGCATCCTGTCCCTCAGGCATGTCAACTGCACCACTCAACTTCGTGTTGTCGCTTAGGGCAAAAGCAAAGCTCTACCATGCTTGTTTGTCATTCTTCTTTCCCAAGTACTGGCCTAGCTGTGCTGCTACAGCTGCATTTCTGGGCACCTCATTGATCTCCAGCTCATAACCCAGCTCTGGACTGCTCCATGCCTGGTCCTTCCCCTTTCCCTCAGCCGGTTTTGGTGGTCCCAACAGGAATAAAAGATACAGGGTAAGAGCCCACACGAGGTACTCCATGATCCAGGAGAGGGTTTAGCGTTGTCACTGCTGGTGGCTGCCTGAAATCCGCTTAGAACTGAGGTCTGTAAAATATTAGGATTTGGCCAAACATGAAGCCAAAACTAAGAGGGCAGCTGAAAATGCGCTGTATGTAGAAAACATTTTCTGAGTTCAGTGGAAAGTGTTCAAAAACTATTAAAAATAGTAGTTGTGAAACAACAGCTGTACAGATTTGTTTGCAGCAAAACAGGTAGAGAAAGGGCGGTTTGGGCTGTGTATAATCCCTGAGTACCTGCTTCAGCCCAGAATGAGACTGTGACTCTTTGTTTCATCTGGAGTCAATCCAGACCTAAGTGAGGTCCTCCCAGTTGCCTTTTGCAGCCCGTGGAGAAAGGCACCTCCAGAGAGTAGGGTCATCCCCCCTAAGGACTTGGGAGTCTCCCTGAAGCTCTGGACGGTGTTGGCAGACAGCATGAAGGGCTGCTGGGCCTCTCATACGGCACCCCAGGGAAGCAGCAGGAGTTAGAAAGCACAAATCCAGAACATAACACTGCTTCTGCTCCTGCTTTCTCCTTCCTTAAGTGAAAATCACATTTATCCACAGAGGTAATAAAAAAGCCTGCTAGTTAAACTGTGTAAGCTGCTGCAGATGAGGAATTTCTCCTCTTATCATCACCCTGGATATAACTGGTGGGTTTTTGCAGCCTGATTTTATTCTGAAAAGTTGAGAAAATAACTTGCACTGAAACGAACTCCACTGGTTTGATGCTGCAGCATAGACGCACAAGACAATACCAAACATCTGGATGACATTACATCTGAGGAATCAGAATTTTAATCCTATTGGAAACAAATATAAAGTGACTGTAGCCTTTGAGCAGCCTAGAAACCATTCACCACAAGAAATATCACGGAACAACTGAAGCATTCAAGTACCCTTTTGGTGCAGTCCCAAGTACAGCACACTGCTGACAGTGCAGCCAACAGCAGCGATTGCTGGGGAAGGAGTCGGGCATCTGAGCCAGAGCAGGCTGGAGTCAATAAGTCTTTCCATTTACTTTAGTGGACTTAGAGCTCAGCTTTGAATGACTCACGCGCTCCGTGGTGCTGACCTAGGCAACGTTCCTTCCCAAAGAGCCTGAACTTGGCGCCAGAAGTGAGAGGATGCAATCACTAGGCTGAGTTTGCTCCGTGACCGCTGTCCCGGGCTTTGAATGTACAGATACTAAAGGCTAAATAAATAAATAAAAGCTGTGTAACCTTTTTGCGTCATTGATGCAAATCAGATGATATAGGTTATTTTATCTTCTCCGGTGTTCTTGCTACAGAGGAAGTCTCGTTAAAATACTCCTAACACTCGCATCACATACCCACGTACCGACTCTCCTTCGCTATACTGCGGGTGAGGCTGCTGTATTACCTTTGAACTGGAAATCAGTTTGAAGTGACACGATTAATTCTTTATGACTTAAAATTTGTCTAATAGAAGCTATTTTGGCTTGCAGTGGGTGACCTTCTGCACACATCCAAGGAACCTAAATCAACTACTTCAGGCAGAAAATCATTAAATTGTGGAATATAGATTTTTGAGAACATTTAGCTGTATTCATAGAAAAGAGTAAAACTAAACATTTGTCTATACACAAATGAAAATGCCAAATGTCCTTCTAGGCACATAATCATCTGCGTAATTTCCAGGCGGACTTACCAGCATTAAAAAGAATAATTCCTTTAAGATAGGCATATTCTTTTGCACTTATGTCCAGGTCCCAGAATTTCCACAATAAATTCTTCATCTTCTGAACTTCTGCTAAAGATGCTCCCAGTGACGAGCTGCCCAGTTCATTGCTAGCTGTCAAAGACTGATTGAGGAGGATTTTTCTCAATAAGCTAGGGGCTGAAATCTCTCTCAGATCAAAATCCACCCCTTCTTGTGCCATGCCCAGGACAAAAAGAGGGGCCCAGTTCTGCTGTATGAGGACAAGCTGATCCTCCCAAGGCATGTGATAAAAAGAAGGCAAGTTTTTAATAAAAGTTAAAGTCTTCAAGAGCACTTCAGAAGCTCTTCTGCGTGTGGCTTCTGGCGTTTCCAGGACGACTCTTCTCCTGTCCACACATGAGCAGCTTCTGCTTGCCGTGGGGCGGCGGGGACTGCGACGTTGCTGGTGCCGCTTGGTCTCACTTCCGTGCTCTTTGTTAAGGATCTGGTACAGGATGCTCTTAGCGTGGTGTGCCTCACACTGACATTTCCCAAATATCTCAGCTGGGATCTCGGTAGCCATGGAGCCAGAGCTTCCCGTGGCAGGAAACAGCGCGCGTGGAGCTACGCGTCGACAGCAGGAGAGAGCATTCCTGCCACACAGCCAGGCATTGTGTGCTTTTTATATACACCGGCGGTTGAAAAGTAATATGACCCTGATCTGTAAAGTTACCTTGAACTTTATTTGCACCAGTCTGTTTGGAACGAGGCGGGGCCGCAGGCTGCCGGTGCCGCACAGGGCTGCCCTGGCCCGGGGGAGCGGGAGGGCTCGCGCCGCCGGCAGCACGGGCGCTGCTCCCCGCTGCGTCCCGGTGCGGGCAGGCTGTGCCGGGCCGCCTGCCGCCATGCCGGTGGCTCTGTGCTGCTGCCGCCACCAGTGGCATTTTTGCAAAGGCCAGCTATAACACGTACAACCTGCCCCTGAGGGGAAGCCCAGTGGAAACCATGACATCATAAGTGAAGAAAGAACAAGTTGTCGGTATTTATATTGATGCACTGACCTTGCCCACTAGCTAATGCCCTGGAGTGAACAGAAATACATTTATACTTATGAACGATGCTGTGGTAGCAGTCCCTTGAGTAGACGCTTTTATTTCTTCTTAAAAGGAGCCACCTGAAGACGCTGTGGATGTCTACCATTACTTTTCACAGAGCCCTTAACAGTGTTCGTACTTTACACTGTAGCTAATAGGATGCAACGCCTATGTCAAGGAACTCACAGGTGAAAGTCCTGGGGATGGAAATCCCATGTATAGGAATTATTTCACATTCCTGGGACATTTGAGAGCCACTTCAGAGAAAGTCAGCTGCTATAGCTCATGACAATGTTATCTCCTGCATTTCACATATGATTATTTCAAACACAGAACATGTGGACTTCTCACAGACTTGCTGTGCAATTAAATATTCTTCATGCAAGTTGTGGAAATAAAACTGATGAAGAAAGAGAGCAAAATGGCAATTCGTACTGTTATATGTGTGAACTTTTGTCACAGAGCAAGAGCTGAATGGTAGAATTGTCAGGACTCTTCAGTCAACATCAGGGAACATTAAGTAGCAGGAATGTGGGGAATTCAGCCTTAAGAAGAAACTGATACTTCAAGTTTTTGTTACTTCGCACTCTTGCTTGCTCTTATACAGGGGAAGAGGTACTAAGTTTTTTTACCAAGCATAATGTTTATGCATTCCTACCATCTGGGCTCTTAGCATGTCTTAACAAAAAATGAACATTAAAAACAACAGCTCCAAGAGCTACTTCTGTTAGATGTGCAAGCCGCAGGTGTGTAAAGGCCATCCCATCCGATGCATAGCCACAAATTTGTCCTTTGCTACAACGGTTTGTTTTTTCCGTGCTGGGCCATTTTAAAATTTCCATTTATTTACCTCTCCATGATATTTATGTTGCAAAATTTTGTCCTTCTGAGGAGATAAAAAGTGGGGGGATATGACTGCTCCAAAGTTGAGCAATCTAGAAGTGTAGTGCTGCTGAGGTGCAACTACCACTAACTGCAGTGAAGGTCAAGGGGGCCCAGAGCACTGACCATCCGATGGGATTTGCTTGTCCACATCTCCATCCATTCAACAGCTCTCTACTGTTGTCCTTTGCTGGGGTATCAGAGAGCTTTTTTATGTTAAGTGGCACAGCAACAGAGAAGTCCCCAGCAAGTCCCATTCTTCTCGTTCTCACTGTAAAACTCTAGCTGGGCTGAGGTGCAGTGGCATGAACTCCAGTTGCAGGGCTAATGCCATCTGAGGTTCTGCATGAGTTACGTAGATTGGCCAATGGCTGTACTAGAAAGAGAGACTGAGCTTGCTAAAATCATCCTTATACAGAGTTTGCTTGTGACAAGAAGTTCTGTCTCCTAATTGCTGGTGAGCGTGGTGGTGTTTCAGTAATCTGGGTAGGAGAGTGAGCTCTGATAAACCCAACTCTTTTACTCCAAGGAAAAAAAATCTTTGTCTTCAGCTGAAACCAGCACCATTTCACAGTTCACCATCATTTCACCCTCATGGTTCATGTCACCCTTTCACAGTTCCTGTTAATTGTGCTTATTAAAGTTCTACTCCAGATTAAATTGGTTCCTTTCCTACTTGTATTTTTCTGAGATCTGCATCAGTCATATGCAGAGAGTCCTGATGTCAGTAACATATGGTATTGGATACCATTTCTGTTTATCACAATTGATTTTGTTTGATTGTGTATAGTTCTAAGAGGCAGAAGCAAATGATATTTTTCTAAAACAGGAATTTCCAGTATATTATGATAGCTTTATGACTGTTTACCAGAAATACAGAGTAAAGGTTACTGCCTCAGTACAACTGCTAAGGACACATCATCAGCTTTTTCTGAGAGAATGATTACTTAGAATTATGAGTCAATATTGAATTGCAGGTGAAACTGATCCTGGTGGTCCTGATTCAAAATTGTCTAAAATGAGCTCTCTGTGTGACCTGATTTTCTCTAATGTAGAGGACCAGCAGCTAAATTTAGCTCTATGCTCATAAATTAGACAATAGTTATTTTTTCTTTCTAAATCTTACCTGTAGAATGGTTGAAGCCACATGCACCTGGATAGCAAGCATCTACAGTCTTCTTGCTACAGGAGCAATACTTCTTACTTTCAAATATTGAGAAAGTGTACTATACAAAAAACAATCTTGTGGTAAGAGAAATCCCCATGGACTTTTATCTATTTTAGCTGTTTCTAGCATGATGATTTGAGAACAGTAAGACACAGTCATATCGGCGTTATTTTTTCTGTTATGTATTTATACACTTTTTCAGTCAACGAAGCACACACACCCACAAATACTCACTGCCACCACGTTCTCTCTGCAACTGTCAGAATTGCTCCTTGGGCACAAGTGCCACCGTTCGGACAACAAAAAAATGTATCCTAAGTCCACACACAAAATTGCTACGGACAGCTCGTGGATATTCACACCATTGCTGGGGATTGTCCTGCTCCAAGCAAGGCTGCCGTCTCCGTCTCTCCCGTGAGTAATGTTGTTTTGCACACCAGTATATTACTGTTACAGGTAATATATACGTAATATAGCTCTTCATCTTTGTTTTTTAGGTGATTCATACATGGTGCAACCTTTTTCCTAAAATTCTTGGATTTCTGAGGTTTGCCAAAACTGCCTGCTAGGCATAGACGGTCCCAGGCTCTGACGAGTGTGCAACAGCAGGGTCAGTGTAATGAAGTCAGCAGGAGCTGAGGGATATTTGTAACTATTAAATATCCAGTGACTTATGCACATTCTTAAATATCCTATTGAGCCCAAAAGTATAAGGCATGTAGTATTTTTGGCTCTTAGCCCATAGCCCTGATTCGCCTAATAGAATACTTGGAAGGCTGAAGAGACTTGTCAGATAATATAGGAGCTTAAGCAGCTATCTCATCCTTACCTTGGCAGTAGCCAAACGTGAGTCCTTCAGGAAGACTGCAAGATACATACCACTCTTCTCATGAGTACTTTTCTTGCATTCAGTCATTTGCAGCTTAGGGAATTCCTGAACCAGAGTGATTTTATGCATTTGATGATAACTCTCAATTAATTTCTACCCTATGATCTCATGCAGTCTGCTCCTGAAGCCACGTGAACATCCACATCAGCCTATGTCAAGGAGCTCTGTGGATGCTGTACATGAGACAAAACTTGATCAAACATGACATTTGCTGGATTTGGTGCCTTCTTGCTCTTGTACTGGGGAAAAAAAAAGAATCAGACAATCCCTATTCACCCTCTCTGTAAGTCTTGGTAAGACTCACACAGTCTTTGTCCAAACTAAAGAGATGTAGCTTCCAAAATTGTTTTCTTTAGAGTGGTACCATGCCTTTGGTCATCTTGTTGCCCTTCTTTGAACTTTTCTTAGCCCTATATCTTTTCTAAGATATTCTTTAAGGAGAAGCGGGGCAAGTATCAGAACAGGCCATGGTATTTAGGACTTAAGAGAGCATGGATTTATACAGGGACAGAATGAAGTTCTCTGTTCTGTCTTTCCCAGAGGTCACTCCTGAACACTGAGCTGTTGTTGCCATGAAACTGTCACAGCCCCCAGGTTTTACCCCTGAGTGACAGTCGTCAGTTCAGAGGCTCTCATCTTAGCCAGGAGTGGAGTCAGGAGTGTTTTCTTATGTGCATCTTTTGCCATATATATATACACACTGAATTTCATCTGTCATTTGACACCTAGCTGATGATTTTCATAAAGCCCTTCTGCAATTGTTCTGACAGCCCTAGTCTTCCTCCAAATTATTTTGTATCATCATCAGTATTCATATTCTGAAACTTTGAAGGCACTGACTGCTCTTTAGAATAGTTCACTCAATGCTGTGAGTTGTTTAAAAGACTCTCATAATTTAACTATGGGGCAGAAAATCTGATGTTGTCCTTGCGGTAGAGTGTCTGTATATACAAGTACATATATGTTGGGCTATATGTATTGGTGCACAATGTGTATAGTAACTAAGTTATTACTAAGCAGTGATGCGAGCTCTCAAACTTTCCTAAAAGGTGAGACTGGAGGCAGATGCATTTCTGGAGGAGAAGAATCTTCCACAATTATTTCATATGGGCTGCAAGAAGGAAACACCCTCCTAGGAAGCTGACAGCAGCCTTTTTGAGGTCATCCTGTCACACCAGACCAATATATGCACGTATTCCTTGATTCAGTGATCTCTTATCTGTCTGGTCTCTCGTACAAACGTTTAATTGGCCTATAAACACCTCTATGACTTGGGAACATGATTTTCTCTAGGAGTTTTATACATTTCATTTTCTGGGAGGAGTTGGGTGAATCTCATGTCACTGGTACTTTTGAGGACACTTGACTTCACTAACAGCCTTAATGATGACAAAGGGAGCCAGTAATAAAACCAGTATCTTTCTAGAAGAGTTCCATGTCCTCTTTGTCCCATGGTGCACACTATCTTTCTTAAGCAATAAAGGTAGTTGTTTCTCAACTACAGGAGCCGAGAGCTACTATTGAGACTGCCTACTTTGGCTCGGCAGATAGTGGGAAGTATCGTCCCCAAGTTAAAGCCTGCTCAGCTTTGAAACAAGCTCTGTAAGTGTCTTTAGCTTATGCTCCAACAGGTAATGCCATGGCAAACCAGGATTTGGCCCTTATATCTGAAGCAAGGGTACGTAAATTATAAATCCAGTTAATTTAAACACATTTAGCTTATCTTGAAGGTCACTTCTCAAGTGATTGAAGTTAAGCATGTGCTTAAAATACTTTGCTTGATTAGGTCTGGTAAAATCAGCATCTTTTTGATGATTGATAGCCATTTGAATAGAAGTAGCAAATCAATAGAGAGGCGGCTGCCCCAGGAAGCCTTGCAGTGAAATGCTGTCTATCACTGAAACTAGGCCTGTTCTAAATTTGCCTCTGGTGACCAAGTTAGAGAAAAGGCAAGTGCCTCTGAACTTCTGCCTCACATCTTGACGTGAAGTAGGTGCTCTGAGAAGCCCCCTTCCTAAAAACCTACTCCAGGCACCTACGTTTAACTCATGTTTTGCTGTTGTTTGTTTCCAAACCTACTGGAGTAGCATTTAAAGTGACTTTTTGGCCGTTGCTGGTCACTGGCTGAAGAAGGGAGAGCGTGTGTCTTCATTTGAGACCTAGGGCATTTTGTTAGAGACTTTATGCTGCCCGACCATACTTCAGCTGTTGCAAATGTGAATGCAAACACATGCCATCTGGAGCTATAACCAAATCTGAGACTAAAATATTAGTACAGAAAGTAAATAATCAGCTCAGTGATGCTTCTCAGCTAGAAGATGGGGTGACACAGGTACATCTTTCTTAACTCTTCAGCTTCTTATGAATCTAATGCAGCAATGGATTTCCATGTGTGCAAATGCGTAAATAAACCCAAAAGGGCTTTCAGGGTCGCTGAAACCAAACACACACACGGCTGGACAAGTAAACTCTTTCCATGATTTTTGAACAGCTTTATCCTGCCTCTCAGTAACATGGGGTCAGAGCTTTCTTCATCTAAAAACCCGAGTAGTCTCGCTTTGCAGTTGCAGCGGAGCCGTGCATGCCATGGCAGACTTGCTGCTACTGGGCCGTTTCTCCCTTGATTAAAGGTAAGAGTTTGTTTGAAGCAGTGTATGGAAAGGGGCATGAATCTGGAGACATCAGTAGGTTTTAAGCTGCCCTATATCAATCATTTGCTTTCTTCATACTAGAAAAAATGGTGAATTTTTGTAAGGGTAAATTGGCAAATTTTTATAAGGGCACACCTTGGCGGGGGGGGTGGTGGTGTAGAGATTATAAAACACACCAGAAATGACCTCGTACCAGATACTGTGCCATTTTTCTACGGCTCCCCTACCAAGGAGATGGTGTTTGTACAGGCACCCTTATCAGCACTGGGACAGGCACCATCTGTCATTTTAAATATAGATAGATATACCACTTATTATTGCTCAGCAGGTGGAAAATGCTGGAAAGCAAGATAGAAAATGGGCACAGTTTTGAAAAAGCAAAGTTAGAAAATGCTCCTGGCTAGCAATGCCGTCTCCAGAGTGGCACTGAAAAGGTGACTCCTCTCTTCAGCCCCGTCCTCTGCTGAGAAGAGTGGTTGAGGTGAAAAACATTTTAACATAGTATGGAGCCCACTATCATATTAAACTTAAGTCTGTCTTGTATCATTGAAGATAAATGCCTAATCTAGTGATTAGCACTCTATAAATACCACAGATTAGCGAGTGAAGGTTAGAGGGCAGATCAGATATGTAGTGTGTATCTTCAGGCTTGTCTTTACACATTTTACTTATGATAAAATGCGCAAGGTCTTAACAAGTAATCTGCGGTCCAAAAAACTAAATCCCAAACACTTCCATTTTATTTTGAAATATATGAGAGGTGACTAACTTCTGCCAGGCGTATAGGACTAATGCGTTGAGTTTTGCGTGTGACAGAACTAACATGCCCAAACTTCCCTCACTGTTTGCCACAGGATAACTTCACTATCAGTAACTCTTAAATATCTGCCTGTTCATATTGGGGGAAAAAAAGGAAGAAAGCAGTTCTATCTCAAAATTTGGATTTTCTTAGAGCTCAGACTACTTAAAAACTGATAGAAAAATCTACATCATTTGGGTTTGATTCTTCATAATCAATTACTGATTATGACTCATGGAGCCTGTAGGTACAAATGTCCAAGTGTTCACCCAATCCCAGAGAGATTCTTCATCAGATATTTCCTCACCACAGTTTACCCAGAAGAGCTCCATTTCTTCTAACTGTCTTTGACCATCTCCCCACCTTGATTGTTGAGACTTTCTTCTACCCCACCCCTGCCAAGGAGATACCTGCTCTGTTCTCTCACAGCTGGTTTCCCATCTGATTTGAAGTAAGGCTGGGAAGAGTTCAGACACAGCCATGGTAGGACCTTATTGCAGATCTATTTCCTTACTATTTTCCTACTGTTTCCCAAAGGGGCAGGGACAAAGCAGTTCACAAACCCACCACAGCAAAGTCTAAGCACATCTTTGATCATATGAGCTTGAATTACTTCAGACTTTAGAGATTCACTGGTATAACATACAAGTGATACTCAATCCATTAAACTTTTGCCTAACTGGCACCACTGAAGACCAATAAGAGCAAGAGTCTGCCAACTTTTAGGCAACCATTCCTTTAGGAATAGATTGGTCTGACAAAACTGGGAGGGAAGAAAAGATGTTGAGTCATTTACCTGTTGGAAATTGTAAAGGAAATCCTTCTGTCTCTGTGTGTGAGGCTCTACTGTCAAAATACCTTGAGGAAAGAGCCAGCATTCTGATAACCATGGAGTCCAGCAGGAGTGAAGAAGAAAGGCTGTGAAAACCTTGCCAAAGAGCAGTATGGTTTTGAGCAAACAGGACTAGGAAACTAAGGCTAGGAAAATGAATTTCAGGTCATAGAATCATAGGATCATAGAACAGTTTGGGTTGGAAGGGACCTTTAAAGGTCATCTAGTCCATGCCCCCTGCAATAAGCAGGGACATCTTCAACTAGATCAGCTTGCCCAGAGCCCCATCCAGCCTGACCTGGAAAGTTTTGAGGGATGGGGCACCTACCACCTTTCTGGGCAACCTGTGCCAGTGCTTCACCACCCTCATTGTAAAACAATTCTTCCTTATATCTAGTCTGAATCTCCCCTCCTTTAGTTTAAAACCATTACCCTTTGTCCTATCACAGCAGGCCCTGCTAAAAAGTTTGTCCCCATCTTTCCTATAAGCCCCCTTTAAGTACTGGAAGGCTGCAATAAGGTCTCCCTGGAGCCTTCTCTTCTCCAGGCTGAACAAGCCCAGCTCTCTCAGCCTGTCTTCAGAGGAGAGGTGCTCCAGCCCTCTGATCATTTTTGTGGCCTCCTCTGGACCCGCTCCAACAGGTCCATGTCTTTCTTGTGCTGGGGACCCCAGAGCTGGACGCAGTACTCCAGGTGGGGCCTCACCAGGGCGGAGTAGAGGGGCAGAATCCCCTCCCTCGACCTGCTGGCCACGCTGCTTTTGATTCAGCCCAGGATACTGTTGGCCTTCTGGGCTGCGAGTGCACATTGCTGGCTCATGTCCAGCTTTTCATCCACCAGCACCCCCAAGTCCTTCGTGGCAGGGCTGCTCTCCATCCCTACATCCACCAGCCTGTATTGATACCGGGGCTTGCTCTGACCCAGGTGCAGGACCTTGCACTTGCCCTTGTTGAACCTCATGAGGTTCACCCGGGGCCCACCTCTCGAGCTTGTCCAGGTCCCTCTGGATGGCATCCTGTCCCTCAGGTGCTCAAACCCAGCATAAGATTGTCACAGTGTCTCTGCCTAGAAAGAGCCAGGATGTTGAGAGAGTAGAAGATCCTGAAACTCTTAAACAAGTACAGGTTGAAAACCGAAGGGAGGGAAAGGAGGTAAAGATAAACCTGAGCACATTTAATAAGATCAGATTATGACAGGGTAAATGTTATTTGCAAGTATTCATATGAAGATATGAGTTGCCCACTGAGTCAAAGGTGGCCACAAGACACAAGCACTTCCATGCTGTTCACTGGTAGTTTGAACGACATTCAGACCTTCTTCCGGACCTGTTTCTGTATGCAGTAAATGAATGCTTTGCTCGCTTAGTATTGAGATTTCAGTGTGGTGAGATCAACTGCTGCTTACTCTGGCATTTACGTTATTCCTGTCACTCTGAAAAACAGTTCTGAGATTTTTAGAAGCAAGCACATTTGCAAAAATCATATTTTTGAAAGAGAAGTCTGGCTCCATTTGTCTAATAAAAATCTGCACTTAACCACTTTTTAAAAGACACTATTATTTTAAGGTCAGTGGAAACTCCATTGAAGTATTTCACGAAATCGTCAGATCATTAGAGCGATGGAAATTGAAATGTATGCAATGTACTGATTTCAAACACATTATAAAACAGTGGACAAGAAATCAAGTACGCTCTCTAGTCTTAGTGTAACATTCTCCTTCAGGGCCCACACAATTCGGGAGTGATTTTATCGTGCTATGTGCCAGTGACTGCTCCTAGCTTGCAGTGGCTACCAAAAGGTATTTTTCCTTCAGAGATGCCTGCATTGTCACCTCTCAAACTGGCCTTTGAAACTAAGGGGAGGCATACCTTTCTCTCCTCTAGCCACCCTGGGAAACACATGTATGAGGAGAATTGTCCTCAAGAGGGTGTCTGATACCTAGAACTACCGCCCTGAGGGGAAGAGATGCCTTAGAGTCCAGCCATTTACTTGAAAGCATGTTCAGAAAGGCAAGATCCATCTGAAAGCGACTGAGGGTGTTGGAGAATCCAGATGAGTCAGTAGAGCAGCAAGGCTTGTGTGAACATGTAAACAGCAGAAACAAAAGACCAAGAGGAGCACGTGTCTGCAGAGTGTTTGGGTTAGTGCTCAATGATCCTTTCACCCTCCCTGATTCCTATGGCAAGATGGTAAGACCTTCGCTGCAGTCCTGTAGGAGGGTACATCCAAACTCAGATGGACTGAAGTGTTTATACCTTCAGGACTTGCTTCCCTTTATAGCTCAGATCCAACGGTGAGGGTCATTCTGGTCCAAACCTCTCCCCCTTTTCCTCCCTCCTCCTACCCTGTATACTTCTCGTTCGTTGGGTCAAGCAGGAAAGGCTCTAGCACTTCCTTCCATTAAGCCAGTACTTGATACCCTCTGTTGTGGAGATGTGAATCTCCTTTGGACAGGGCTGGAGGGTTTGTCCTCACTCAGACAGGCCACAGCTATTCCCATAACTGTCCAAGACCCTTAAGAAGCTCTCAGCTCATTGTGAAGCAGAGCTGAGCTGGGAAATGCCCAAATCCCAGGATATAAATGTTTCATATTAAACCTCCTATTCTGTACCCACACCATGTACCCTGCTAATCATGTTTTATGCAATCATCTCCGAAGTGTGGACAAATGACACAGCTCATTACTTGATCTCATTTGAGACTGATGGCAACCACACACGTGGCGGTGACAGTATTTTGGAGAGTACCTCAGCCCTGTTCCCAGCTCTGTCTTTGGAGAGGCTGCTGGGACAAGTGCCAAGCTGACCAAACAGGTCTCATCCCGTGGTAGGAGGCCACCCCGTCAGAGCTCTGTGCTCCTGCTGGGTCATGCACATTTTAGCACCCACCAGACTCCTCAGAGTGTCTTACCAGCTTTGGAAAGCAGGAGAAAAGTCATCTGCAGAGAGAATAAAATTACTTTGAGCTGGTTCATCGGTGGAAAAGGACAGCAGAGCTGGCCTGAGGAATGGGCAAAAACCTTGTCTCTGGTTCGGCAGGAGAGTCTCACCAGCCTAACTGAGACTCTTGTCAGGACCTTTGGGGCAGGGCTCCCTCCAACACTTCAGGTTACGCAGGACGTGGAAACGATGACTGTGTCCAGCACGGACATTGCAGCAAAGACAGATAACTCCTCTTACTGCATTCTTCCAAACATGAGAAATTATGATCCACAGCAAAAGTCATGACAGGAATAATGACTTTTGTTGCGTGTTAACCTGACTAATAAGGTCCTGCGTACCTTTACACATGTCAGGACCTGCAGGGAGTGGCGGGGAGGGAAGATCCTGCTGCAGCTTCCCCGCCTGCTCCATCTCACGCACAGGCGGCGGCAGCATCTCCCATCCCAGGGCATCCACCAGTGACTTTGTTTGCCATGCAGTTGTGTTGAGCATGGACACCAGGGTCTGCGACCCACTCAGTAGCAAAAGCAGCGTTTGGAAGGACAGCATTCACGTTTGCTGTCATGCGCGCTGACATTACTTTACTAATAAACTATGAGCTACGGCAAAGAACAGATTTGTTTTTCAAATTGAGTATAGGAATGGAACACCCAGTAGAAAACAAACCTGTGAAAATTTAATTTTACACACGTTTTCTCTTCAGCAGCTATCAAAATGAGATGTCCGGTTTATTGTGACTTCAAATGTCATCTTTAAGCCTCCAAAATCTGGAGCAAAAATGAAGTCAAAACAAATGGGAAAAAAAACCCAACTGTTTTTGTTTTAAATGTCAAAACAAGATGGTTTAACTTTAAACCCTTATAAAGTTGCAATGAATAACATCATAGAATATTTTTAAAGTGCCATGCAGATTAGCTAAAAATATTTATTTTTGGAAGAACTTCCCCCCCCCCAAATTCATGTGTCCACAGCAAGCTCTATGGTTTGAAAAAACACCAAGCAGAGTTTTTGCTGTTTCATTAGCTAGCCTTCCTCACCATCTGTTTGAATTTGTGTTTCAGTGTGCAGGGAGGATTAGCAAATTGTTAATATAGCATCAAAAACCACATGTCTAGACCCAAAACGTCATTTCAGGCAGCAAGAGAACAAAAAAAAATGAGTAGAACATAGAAAATCCCACACCACTAAATAATCGTAATAACAGAGAGGAGGAGGTCTGTGGAAGATCAAACTTTCTTCTGAAAAATATTACTGAGGACATTTTGACAAAAGAGTAGGTGCACAAGTATTGATGTCATCCAAGTGAATGACTTCACCGGTGCAGTAGCACTGAAGTGCTCCCATTCCTCTTTTATTGTACCTCTGCCGTTTACAGTGAACCCATGAAAATGATTCAGATGCCACATGGTCACGCAACCACTTTGGTGCTGAAAAGGATAAGGGCGAGATTAAGAGCAAGGTCTTAGCGCGTTCTGTTACATATTAAATCCCGGCACTGAAATCTCAACAGATAGAGGCGTTTAGAAGGGAAGAACTGAGGAAGCAAAGCAAGCAAGCAAATAAAAGAAAATTATCAGAAAAAAATATTATTACTGGTTATTGTTGTTCATTATTAGTGTTTATTAGGAAATTAACACTTCACTGCCTGAGCTAGGAGTTTACTATAAAAGTTTTAATCTGAAAGAAGGTAAAAAAAGGGAATGCAGGCAGATTTTTTTTCCCTTTAATTTTCTTTTCTAACAGCAAAATAATTTTTCCCTGCAAATAAAGCATTCCTAGCACTCATGTCCGCAAGAAACCACATGACAAGTGGTTGGGTTTGGATGTGACTTAGCTGCACATGGCTGATACTATGATACAAAAATGCTAAGAGAAACAATGGCATGTCAAGATACATCAAAATGTGCATTAACTTCCTTTATAATCAAATGTTCTCTGCTGGCCTTTTCTTTCCTGCCTTCCATTTTGTGTGCTTGATTGTCACTGGACGTTTGTAGAGCAGGTAAAACAACTGGACCTTGACCTTCTTTGGAGTCATCACAAAACAAATTAATATAAGAAGTAAACATGCTCTAGCAACTTACAGGTGCATCCTAGCTCATTTATCTCAAAAAAACCCAGAACATTTCTAAATGTGAAAGTAAAAATGGAAGGCAGATTGACCTTGATTACCATATATCATTATTTCTAAGACACTTGCTGGGATATACCCTCATGTACATGTATCACCTGTAACAGGTACTATTTATGGTAATACAAATAGCAAGAGCAGCAGTGATGAAAAAATACTTCCCTGTTTATAGAGTATTATGAAGCTTTGCTCTGCCGCTCTATTCCCAAGACTTCTTTTTTCTCACTCCATCATTTGACAACTCCAGGTACACTTCTGAGTCCTTGAGCGTGCAGATGGATTAGCTACAGACAGGACGATGACCACACACCTGGCACTTCCGTGCACGAACCCAGTGATTTTTGATCTGACAATCATCTCCGTGAGTCTATTATGTATTTTCACTCTAACTGTCTTAAAGGTAAACCAAACTACCCAGATGTAATTGCAAAATCCAAGGACAGAGAATTATATGCAGGTTGACTTCACAGATAGAAAACAACTGATAAGAGACCAATATGACAGCTGACTGTAGTTAACCTTTAATTGGGATCCAGCAGCAGCATGTGCGTGCTAAATAGGCTGCTTCAAAAGCAAAAATACACGTAGTGCCATCTTATTTATGCAACAAGTAAAATTAATGGAAAACGTTAATCTCTGGTCTGACGTGACCACGTTTACGTTCTAAAGCCACTATGCAGTGAGTACCATTTGACACCAAGTCTCAAGTAGGATTGCTTTGATTTTGTCTTTACTTCGCACTGTGAAAGCAGTCCTTTAATGCCAACTCTGCAAAGACACCAAAGTTGGGGGGGTTTAAAATAAAATCATCATTTACGCATACATTTACACATGTATTTAAGCACAAGCAGGCCTCTTTTGTCTGGTTTTTGCATACACTTTGCTGTGGTTTAGAGCAGTCCAAGAGAAAGCCCAGGGGCAGCTTTCCCCAGCTAACATCACCTATGACCAATCCCTTCTTGAGGCACCTCTCTCCAGTGATGTAATTCTGATACTAATTTCCCAGTTTATATTCACAAGAGACATAGGGCAGGAAAAAAAAAAAAAAGGCAAGCTGTGTATCCCCACCTAAATTTATTGACAAAAAGTCCTTCACGCCTTCATCCCTATGTTCCACTGCATGTAGATACTTCAGTCAGTTTGAACGAATAGGATTTCCACATGAAATGAAAACAGGGGGGCAAAGGTTATTTTGGGCAGTGCTGCCGTACGAGACATGGCCAGATACAAAATGGGTTTGCAGTGACCGCTCTGCGGCGACACAGAAGCAATCTGTATCTCACCGCATCAGAGCTGGTGGCCAGGAGGACCACCTGCGATAAAGAACTTCTATGAAAAATGCGCAGTGGAGAAGATGAGGCTTGCAGGTACTAGAGGCTGCCGAGCTAGTGGATCTATGGGAAAGAAAACCAGGAGCAAGAGGGATTTGCAGGTAATCACTCCTCATGACATGGATGGAGCAATTGGGCAGGAAGGGAAAGGAGCTGAAGACTGAGAAGCAGAGCTGAGCTACCCAGAGCCTCAAAGGGAGAGTGCAGAGGTCATAGGCAACCGGAGGAGAGCCTTCAGGCCTCTGAAGGTGGTAAGAAATACTCCACAAAAGCATACAGTCAAGGCTATTTCTCAATGCCTTTTTGAACTGTGCAGTTGCCTGTTGAATAGTTATCTCTTGGACGCTGGTGAACGGGGACCATTTTCTTCTGACGCACATACCAAGCTGCTTTAAAAGGGTGACTCAGAAAAGTTCCTGGAGTCGATGTTCACAGTTCATCGTTCTGACTTCTTTACAGAAAATCGGTTGATTAGCTGGCCTGACAGAGGAAGGGGATAACGGACGCAGCGACTTGCGGAGTTGATACCTCGGCTTTCAAACCACACATTGACTCAGATTATGGGAAGCAAGACACAGACCAGGTACCACAGGAGACCCTCGTGCAGCTCTCCCACTGCGACAGCTCCGAGAATGAGACATCTGGGTTCTCACCATGGAAAGCCAGGGAATTATTTCTATCGATATTCCTTCTCCAAACAGTTAATAAAAATCAGCCATCATCCAATTTGCATGCCCTGAACTTCCAGCCGCCACGGAGAGCACGGGCTGCGCCTCACCCCTGGCTCGCACACGCTGCTGCCTCTGTGCTCACCGGAATGACTGGCAACCCCAAATCTCACCACCTGATCACCAATCTCATTCAACAAAGCTAAAATCTCAGAGAGATAAATATTTGGCGAGAAAGCAGCTGGCCCAGTGACAAGAGGCAGCCGTCTTTCCCGCCCCTTAGACCGATGCCAGCCTGGCTAAAGCCTTTGTCTGGGTGAAATTTCATCTGTTGCAGAGGAGCTCTGGAAAAGATGAGTCACCGAGAAAGATGAGGTCCTCAATGAGGCCATAAATAACAAAAGCAAATCTAGACAGCAATGTCACCCTTGCATTTTAAGCCACTGAATTTGAGCGTAATTAAGTGCAGCGTGCAGCTAGTAAAGGTGAGGCTCAGAGAGGCCACCCGGTTTGTCACACAACCCGGAGGTAGATTTGAGACTCAGACCCATTTTTCCTGATTCTCCGCCTGGTGTCCTGCCAGCCAGGGCCCTTCAGAGTCCCGGGTCGAGCCCCAGGTTAAATCTACTCATGCTCTGTCTCGCTTTGTAGGACAGATCTCTCCTACTGAAGCTTTATGCATTTGGGAGCCTGTTTGTGTGCTGACAAGCCTGAAGTGGCCCAGCCTCTGAAATACAAACAGTTTTGGGGCACAACTCCAAGGCCCGCAGCACTCGCCAGAGAAGCACACACCTCCTCCTCTGTGGTAATAAGCTTAAATTCAAAGTACCCCTCGGGAAGTTTCCCTGGGCAGCTCTCCCGCCGTGCTTTGAAGCGCTCCTGCGTGGTTAGCAGTTGTCCCTAGGAGGAGCAGACCACCCTTTTGTCCTTTGCGGTTTAGTCAGACCCTCGGTCAACCCTCTCTGCCAAAATCCAGACCGCCCTCTAAAACCAGCAAGTAACCATCCACCCGCCATGGTCAGCATCGCCCTCCTTCGAGCGACAAAGCCAAGACACCGCATC
Organism: Phoenicopterus ruber ruber; assembly: GCA_009819775.1. Lineage (NCBI taxonomy): Eukaryota > Metazoa > Chordata > Aves > Phoenicopteriformes > Phoenicopteridae > Phoenicopterus > Phoenicopterus ruber. The sequence continues at coordinate 91,215,528 of CM020217.1, forward strand.
TTTGGGCAGACGTGGGGCGACTCAAGGCCGCTTGAGTCCTGGGGCTTGCTCGGCCTCTGCTGCTCTCAGGAGCTGTGCAATACCAGGCGGACCCGCTCAGCCGCGTGAAGGTGACCTTCTTGTTTAAGGGACTCTCTTTGCTGGGCGAATGCAGCTGCACTCGAATCTGGACTCGCCCCTGCCTGCAGGGGATGTTGCAGAGGGTAATAAAAAACATGACTGCATTCGCCTGGTTGCGGCTGGAAATGTCGGAGGCTGAGAGAAAAGCAGTGCGTGAAGGGGGAAGGAAGGAGAAGAGGGGGAAGGACGGGAAGCGGGCATGGGAGGGAGAAGGGAAGGAAGAAGCGGTTGAGCATCTCAGCGGAGGAGGCTTTGCCTGCTGGAGCAGTGGTGCGGGGGGCTGCATGCCTGGCCCACCCGCGATGCTGGGCACAGCAGCCATCTTCAGCTTTCAGGCCCTTCTCAAATAAAGGAGTTGTCACAGCCCTGGCTCTCCAAGCAAAGTTCATATCTCACAAGAGCCCAGAGCTAAATCACTCCTTATTTTCTCTCCATTTGAGTCTGTTCATCCACAAAGCTCATCTCCCTGTTAGGAGTTACTGAAAGGGTTGGGGTAAGATGTGTACTGTAATAGAAGGTGTTGTGTGCTAGGACCAGATGCCCGTAATCCCGGGGAAGATAAAACAGATCAGAAATAGGCGTTCTCACAAGATGATGGGGGTTTAAAATAAATTAAATAAATGCTTTTTTTCTAAAAGATTCCTTTAAAATGCAGGGAACGGTCCACCATGCAGTCAGCAAAAACTCTGCTATCGGCAATACTGTGGTGCCCTCAAGTGGATGCAAAACACTCAGATCCACGCTACAGCCCTCGTCTTCCTCGTGAGAGGGGTCCGTGCGCGCTGGTTTGCAACCCCAGACTGCAAACACAGTGCGTGCCCACCCTAAGAACCCTTTGCAACGCCAGAGGAATAAGTGTGCTTTGAGATTAAAAGAGTGCCAGACCAAAAGTTTCTCACTCAGTTAAAAGAAATTTCTTTTTCAATAAATTATTTGATTTAGGGGGAAAAAAAAAAAAGTCTTGGTTGCGGCGTTACCCTCCTGATGTTTCCAAGGGGTAAGCAGAAGATTGAGGGGCTTTTGGGCCCGACCACAGGCCAAATGCCGTTGATCTTGATTCCCTTCCCAGATGCAGTATTGTTTGCCTTCCTCTGGAAATCAGTGGGCGATGCCGAATTGCCTGACACCAGCCCTTGCTGATGTGCCGTCCAGTCACCTCGCTGTGCCAGCAGCTGTGAAATACTCCGGTTTTCCCCCTACAGCTTCACTGGAGGTGAGCTGCCCACCAGAAGTTTTGCCTGAGCCAACTGCTCCCTTCCCAGAAAATTCAAGGGACAGCGCAAGCTCAGGAGAGGTGGTTTGAGTGGGACAACCCTAGTCTGGGACAGAACCAAGTTCAGGTGTATGGATGTGAGCCACGCAGTGCCCCGGCCCTCAGGGATGGGGAAGGGGCCCAGGTCTGCTGTACCTGCCAGAGCAGACACAGCCACAGCCACCGAGGCAGAGGCAAAGATGCTCCTCTGGGAGGCCCGTGTCACATAATAAGGGTTGAAGGTGCCGTCTGGGCACTGCATGAAACAGATCCGTGAAACCAGCATGAGTCCTGAACCAGGCGTGCTGCTAGTCATCAAGAGATGCTGCAACATTTAACTGGAAATAGGCACCAGAATCACTGCTCTTCACAGTAACGTCATTGTCACAGCAGAAGACGGGCAGAAAGCGGCAATAAAGATATTATCATAAAGATAATCAGCAGTGAACTGGACATATAGATTAACAGCACATTAGAAAAGACACAGGCCCCGTTTATGGCTTCCTCCTTCCCATGTTTACGTTAGAAATGTACCATGCTCTTTGTCACATCAGAAAGATATAGGGGCAGCATGGGCTCCAACAGACACCCTTAAAAAAGACAGGAAAGATCTTGAGAGGCTGGAGTGGAAATAAAAAGACCCTGACACCCAGTTCACATAATTTTAAAAAATCCCTCATGTTTAAGACCATACAGAGAGCCTGGCCGAGCTTACTGCTCAGAGGTCGTAGGGCAAGTCCTGCCCTAGAGAGGACTTGAATCTTGGTGGGCAATGTAAAACTTAAATTAACAGCTATGCTTAGCTAATTTACCTCAGCTAAACAGTCCATGGGCAGAGGTCTGTTAGAAGAGCAACGCGGGTGCTGATGTACATGCACGCACGTGCTCAGCTCGCTGCCTAGCACGGCCTTTTCTGCAGAGCCGCTCCCCAGCCAGGCAGTCCCAGCCCGTCCTGGTGCCCAGGGCTCTTCCTCCCCGGGGCAGGGCTTGGCATTTGTCCTTGCTGAATTTTATGGGGTTCCTGTTGGCCCATTCCTCCAGCCTGCCCAGGAAAAGCAGCCCTGCCCTCAAGCATTTATCATATGCAAATTTGATGAGGGTGAGGGTGCGTTGCATCGCCTCCTCCGGGCCAACGATGGAGATGTTGAATAGGACACACCCCAGCGACAAGTAGAGAACTGCAGAAGTCTGTAAAGTACGACCCATTAACCACTGCCCTCTGAGTCCAATCATCCAACCAGCTGTTCACCCATCCACCCAGTCCCTAATAAATATCCTGCCTTGGATATAAGAGCATTGTTGGAGGCAGTGTCAAAAGCCTTGCTAAACTCAAGGTAAACGTCATCCCTTGCTCTCCCCTCGTCCCCAGATCCAGTCATTTCATCATAGAAGGCAATCAGGTTGGCCGAGCATGACTTAATCTTCTGAGCAGCTGTGGAAAGAACTGGAAATATAAGACTAGAGCTACAGTAAACTGTGTTTGTTAGAGGGAGCATTCCTAGGTATACGGAGAAATCATGGTCAATAGGAGTCAATCAGAACCAGCTGTCTAGCAGAGCAGGAAGGAATACAAACTTCCTTAAAACAGTAAACTAAGTTCAGAAACGGGTACCTAATTTAGCTCTCCGAATCAGCGGCTTTAGAGCATTCCCATGCGAGGGTATCCAACACACCGATACAAATCCTAGTAAAGATTGAACTCTTGAAGGAGTTAAAAAGAACCTGATTACAGTAACTGTGAGGCATTGAAGGAGGGTGTGCATGCTGTACTCTTAAAACACCACCAGCACATGGTTCAGTCCAAGGGGCTGGTGGTGGAACTCTGTGGACCAGGCACCAACAGACACCAGTAACCGGCGTGTTTGAGCAGAAACAGCAGGTTTGGTCACAGCGTATAGGCATAACAAATTTTAGATCTGTTCATTGGCAGAGCAGTGTTGTCTGACTCTGGACAAAAAACCATTTGCCATCAATGGCCTCAAGAAACATGCATTTCAGACATCCCCAAAAGGCTCTGGGTGTTTGAAGTCAACACACGTAATTTGCAAATCAAATGCCAACCTGGGAGAGATTGGTGAGTGCAGAAATTTTTACCTGAGGGTCCATCAGAAGTGAGCTAAAATATCACCCAGAGCCAGTGGTGTGTCGGTAAAGTGTTGTACAGCTCAGAAAACCATTACAAGAGCTGTAACTCAAAACAAAACCATACCAAAAAAAAAAAAAAAGAGCTATGGATACGAAAGATTATGAACAACCTCTTACTGCATATGAGGAAACTGTCAGTACTGGTAGAAACCTGTTTAAGGGCACCTAGACTCTGACTAATAAAATTATTTTATATATATAGATATAGAGATTTAAGAAGGCTAAAAGACATTTCTTATTAGCTTGAAATGAATAGATGGATTGAAGACTTTGTCAAGTCCTGCCAGTTTTATGGCAAAAGTACGGGCCCATGCAAAGAAGCGAAGGGACTGGTGACACTGGCGTACCAGCTCTTATACCAATGCCAGTATCAGTTTGACGTTGACGGGACAATGACGTATTGCTCTAGAACATCATCACTGAAAACAACATACCCCAGGACAGTACCTGACAACAGTGTGAAGAGCAAACCACCCCACACGCTGGCACCACTTTGTTCCGACCGTGACACTTTGGGACAGTTGAATAACCACAAAGGAAGCAAACCTCCACCCTGTCTGCCGCTGGTACAGACCTGGTTTTGATGCAGTCACAACGCACACGAAAAGCTGGCAGTTGTTAGTGCAGGGACAGCCAGGAAGCGGCAATTCCAGCAGGAATGTAACTTTAAGCAATTAAAAGACGACATTATGATCAGGGAAAGTACTTGAGCTCGGGGCGCAGAAGATGCAGCAGAACATCCTTCTGCTGAGGAAGTCTCTTCTAGTCAGTGCCTCAGCGCTCACCAAGAACCAGTTGAAACGATCTTCCAGGGGCAGATCTGGCCATGCCATACCGGCAGCGTGAGGCGGGCACTGATTTACGGTCTTGCCTCACATCGAGCTCCTCAGGCTTCCGATTCCTTTCTGACCAGCGAGTGACATCCATGCTGGCCACCCTGGGTAGCAGCACCGCCTGACGGAAAGGACTGCTGTCCAGAGACCGTAAGGGCTAAACCAGAGACTAAATATTAGCAGATGCTGTACCCTTATGGGAGGTTGGCATCCTCAAGAAATAGAGAAAAAAACATGTTGCAGAGACAACTTGGGGAGCAACTTTTGTCTTTACCAATAGCCCCATGATCTGTAAGAGCAAAAGCCAGTCGGTTTCCTTTTGTTAAGTAAGGAGGATGGAAAGGTTCTAGGATTTTCTTTTAGAAATAAGAAGTGATCACCAATTAAAATAAAGTGGCAGAACAAACAAACGAAGGTAGGTCTAAGAATAAGGCTTTTGATTTTTAAAATCTGAAAGAGCAGGAATAAAAAATTTGCAAGACTTCAAAAAAATGGGAAAAACTTCTCAAAAAATTATTTTGCATGTTAAAGTAAAGCTAAGATTAACCTTGCAAAGGCTATTAAAACAAATAGGGTGTTCTGTCATACATAAAAGGCAACAAGGAAAAATAAGGACAATATACAGGCAACTGAATTTACATATAACCCCAAAAGAAACCAATTCTCTGCCTCGGTTTTCAGTGAGGACCATAATTTGTCTTCACAGAGCAAAGGCAGGATGGCCAGTGAAACTGAGCATGGTGTTGCACAAATCCATCACTTGGGAATTGGAATGGCAACTTCATTTGCGCTCAAGAGAAGGTGCTGATCACCATCTCAGAAGCATCCCTGCACACTTGCCCCAGGCCATTCTTTCCTTAGCATCCAGTATTGGTCAGAGACAAGATACTAGGCTACGTGAACCTTAATTCTGACCCCATCAGCTGCTCTTCTGTAATTCTGAAAGGACCGGCATATGAAATTGCAGGTGAGGTAGACTCATTTTAAAGTGAGGGTAACATGCTTCAAGATCACCGAGATTTAAAAAAAAGGCAAAAAGATGCTGATCTATGTAAGCCTGGTTAGCCTGATCTCAAAAGTATGCCTAGATTTAAGAAGAAAAGTGTGTAACAATGATGTAGAAAGTGACACAAAATACAGCTTGGGTTTATTAATGGTAAATCAAACTATAATAAACAATTTTATTTCCTCCTGGGGGTCAGGAGGTCGGGATGCATTGCATATATCTTGACATACAGCTCTTACTGATTGAAATGGGGAAAAGTCAGCCATTAAGACAGATGACAATACAGAGTACTAATGTCAGTCTTGCTCATCATATGAATGTGGATGTCATCCTGCTGGTCAGAAAGAAATCAGAGGCCTGAGGAGCTCAGTGCAAAGCAAGACCAGTTTCAGTTGGCTGAAAACAGGCTCTTAGAGCTCCTTCAAAGCTTAAGGATCACAGCTCATATTTTCATTAATGACAAAAACAGCATTCTGATGAAATTTATCATTACCTCTGCTTTTATCATCCTCAGTTCAAGAGCAGTAATTCAGGTCTAGGTGGTTATCTTCACGGGTAGTGGTAAAAATAAGTTGCGGTAAACTCAATCATACGAAGAGCAGGTCAAGCACCTAGAACCAAAGCCAAAGCATTTCACCTGCACGCTGTGAGCTTAGCAGTAGGAGGTGAAGGGGCAGGGGGGGGAGGGAAGAGTTCTGTATTAGTCATTTTTTTATTAGTTATCCATCACAACTGCTTAAGCCAACAAAAAGGATGCAGCCTAGGGATTGTACTCAGAAAAGTATTCCCTGAAAAGACAAGTAGTGTTAATATTTCCCTCTAAAAGGCACCTAATAAGACTTCTGAAATAGTTTCATTTTCATCTTCTCTGAATGCAGCTAACCAGGATGCGGAAAAGGGCAAAGACAGGTTACTAGGTGGGTCAGGAACACGCTCTACAGCAAAGCCTGTCTCACTTAGGCAAGGAGAAGGAAGGCTGGGAGAAAGCAAGAGGGCACCAGTTTCTCACCCTCCCAGAGCAGCTCTGTGACAGCTCACGAGGCAGGACAGTGGAGACGCAGCACCTCCCTGTTTCTGGTTGGGCTTGTTTGTTTTGCTGTGTGCCTTTTTTTTTTTTTTTTAAATTGGATCCATTCACACCAGGAACTACAGTATGGTTTTGCTGCAGAGGGAAGTGGATGCTCATCTAGTCCTGTGTTAATATCTTCATCTTTCTTTTATGTTTGGCCTGTTTTAGGGAAAGGAAATTCTTCATTAATAGGCTATGATGTTCTAAGAGATGCTTAAGATGAAAATCAATTAACTTCTGTGATACCTTATCTCAATACAGACTTCAAGTTATTATTATAATTGCAAAATTAGGAAAGAAAGATACGATATTTTGGTTAATAAGAATGAGCAAGTGTCCACTTGTAATGACTCCTGTTTACTGTCAGCAGGTAAGATGAATAAGCTGTTATGGAAAATGTGCTTGGATGCACTAGCTTTGTATGCACAACTCAAGCACTAGCAATGGTTATGGATTAACTCATTACACAACCAGTCTTTATGCACATCCCCTCTGGGAACATAGAGGTTTCCAGACATAGTCAAAAGCAGGATGTCTGGTATCCAGGAAAGTTTATTTTTCACTAGTCTTCCATGAACCAGAACCTTCCTGAACTCAAAAACATCCTTGACCAGTGGCTGAAGGGGCAAGATTTAATGCTCTGATATAATGACAGACCACAAAATGAATGTAGTAAATGTAGTAAATGCTGTGGGGCTCCTTATTTTCCATCAGGCTTCCTCCAGATCCTGAAAGGACTAAACTCCAGGACATGGAGGCCTTATGATAGGAACCATGGCAGGAGTCTACCCAAATGATATGGGGCACTTGTCAAAAGTGAAACCCAGAAGAATTTGAAAGGAACAGTGTGAACTCCTTGAACTGCTATTTCCCCATGAAACCACCGCTGGAAAGCTTCCAGCTATTGCCCTAAAATAGGGAATAAGGACATGCACATAGCGAAGTGTGAGGCAAGGTGCTATGGGAAAGCTGAGCACATAGGGAACTGTGCAAAGGAAGGGCTAGTTAAACAAGTTTTGCAAGACTGGTTATAGACCTGCCCATGCAGAAAAAAAAAAAAAACAAACACCACTGTACCAAAGTGGTTATTGGAACATCGCCACCTGCACCGGCCTAAGGTGCTGGCAGGAATTGCTGCCAGCATTATCAGCAGGCTATGTGCAAAGTGTGACCTAGCGCCAACTACGTCAGTACGTGGTTACAAGCCAAGTCGAAAAAGTTATAGCACATACGCAGGACCTAAAGGTGAACCTGTAAGACCAAACCTGAAGACCAAACCTCTAACAAGCAGACCCGAACCCTGCTCCTTCCAGCAAGTGCTGTAGCTGACTACTCTGCTACTTGCTTTCCTGTAGCCTTGCTCCCAGCTTGCATCCAGGCAAAGTCTTTGCCGTGATCCCAGCTTCCAGGTGCCCTTCTGAGGTACGACGTATGATCTCAGCAGGGGAGTTACAGCAAAGCTACAGAACCCACATGGCTACTTGAGGCAGTGGCTCAGGTAGAAGGCGAAGGTGGGATGCCAGATAACGTTGTACAGATATGGTCAAGCCTTTGCTGGTACACAAAATGCCTGTTAGAACATGATTGCTTGTCAGTTGACACCGATGTATCTAATCAAATACATTTCGCGTGCTTGCGAAAATTGTCCTGTTGACAGGCGTGGAGATTGAAATCAAGTATCTAGTACCAAAGAAACCCAACCACAGGGCTCCAATTAAGGAATCTAACTGTTGCCACAGTGGGTCAGAGCAAGAGGCGGTGTGGTCTGATATCCTTTTCCAACAGTGAACCCTTTCAGCAAGGTAAGCGATTCCATCTCTGGCAAAATGTCCCAGACGCTTGGGATCAGAGGTTTAAAGGGAATTCCCAAGCCAGAGATTACATCCACACCACTTACGTTCACTGCCAAGGACCATCCTAGTCTCCTTGAATGTATCTAATCTCTTTTTGAACACGCTTATACCTTTGGCTTCCACAATATCCCCCACTAGCCTCATTTTGAACATAATTACATTTTGCGCACTAAACCCCAGTATCTTCCTTTCATCTGTTTGAAAATTCTGATGGATCATTTCATCAGCTCCTACCCCTATGCAATGCTGATTTCTCTCCTCCAGCACCCTGCCAGAGTGATATACAGTTTCCTAAGTGAGTCCTACAGCTTGCAGTCTTGTATGGAAGTTGTTCCAGCTCTTTGGACACTTGCACCGGTTCTCTCCGTATTCTCTAGTTTTACTAGATCCTTTTCAAGGACTGCAGACAGGATTCAAACCAAACACATTTATATAGCAGCACATCAATATTTTGTTTTGTTCTCTTCCTTTCCCAATAATTAATATTCTAATTGGCTCCTTCAGTACAAGGCTTGGGCAGGTGTTTTTAGAGAACTATGCATAATACAGAAGAACCTTCCCCAGATACCACCCCAAGGCCCCTTGTGTTGTACGCGTATTAGGATACTTTCCTCCCATGTTAATCCCTCTGCATTCTGTCAATGTAGACTTACCTCTGCCATTTCATCAATAACGTGAGATTCTTCTACATGTTTTCCCACAGGAAGCTCTATGTTTTATTTTTCTGACTCGTTCTGTATCAACAATCAATCTGCTATTTAACCCTAAGATCGCTTGGGAATGTGCATTACCACAGCTCCTTGACCCACCTGACTGGTAATCTTCCTTAGGCGGGAATGACTGACTACGTGTTCCATAGCTTTCTCCCACCCATTTACCCTTGAGCCTTTTTTTCCTCTTTTGTCTTGGCATATTAGCTTCTCTTAGAGACATTGAAGGACCTTACGTTAGTAGCTTTTGGAAAATCCAAGATTATTTCTCTGCAAAAAATTCTCTCAATAGTTTATATTCATTCATGTATCCCCTCATGCCGCTCTAATGTAACTTTCTCCCTTTATTTATTATGGAAAGCATACTTGGTAGTCTAATTCACAAGCTCCACATTCTTGAAGACCAGTATCACATTTACTACCTTCTATTTCTGTGGTCTTAAGTCTAGCATAGCTATTGCAACCTCCTTTAGACTCCTTCAGTCAATACTGCCTGGGCCTGTAGAGCTGTTAGTGCTCATTTTATCAACTGCTCTAAAAAGCTGTTACTGGCATATCAATTTTAAATAATTCCTTGGACTAATCTGTTATGAAGACTCTGACATGCAAAATTCTGAGTTCCTCTTTGAGCACCAATGCAGGTAACTTACTTTGCTTTCCCGTCCCAGTCTTCTCTTCCTGGAGAAGATGAAAAGCAAGAGCAGCAACAGGAGCATTCCCTAACTCGGGGCAAACAATGTGCCGAAAGCCACGTGTTGTGGTTTAACGCCAGTCGGCAACCGAGCACCACACAGCCGCTCGCCCACACCCTCTTCCCCAGTGGGATGGGGAAGAGAATCAAAAAAACCTAACCTCCTGGGTTGAGATAAAGACAGTTTAATAAGATAGCAAGGGAAAAGAGAATAATAATAATAATAATGATAAAAGAATATACAAGTGATGCACAATGCAATTGCTCACCACCCCCTGACAGATGCCCAGCCTGTCCCCGAGCAGCAACCCGTCCCCAGCCAGCTTCCCCCCAGTTTATATACTGAGCATGACGTCATATGGTATGGAATCTCCCTTTGGCCAGCCTGGGCCAGCTGTCCTGGCTGTGCTCCCTCCCAGCTTCTTGTGCACCTCCTCGCTGGCAGAGCATGGGAAGCTGAAAAGTCCTTGACTTAGTATAAGCACTGCTCAGCAACAACTAAAACATCAGTGTGTTATCAACATTATTCTCATACTAAATCCAAAACACAGCACTATACCAGCTACTAGGAAGAAAATTAACTCTGTCCCAGCCGAAACCAGGACAATATCCACCCCTTATTCTATACCATCTACATCATGCCCAGGTCCCACACTTTCCAATATATTCCAATTAATCACCACCACTTTTCCTATCTTTGGATATATACACACAGATATCATTCCATTAGTCTCTGGGCCATCCCTCTATAATGAACGTAAAATGTCTATTGAGTTCATTTAGCCCATGACACACAGTGGCAGGGTTATACAGCAATTAACGTCATACAGTTTCATTCATTGGCTATTCTCCCCCAGAATCAAATCCCCTTGAGGTACACATCGGACTGCTGCATCCTTCCGCATCACCCACCAAGGGCACCCAGGTCCTTGAGCAAAAGCAATCCCACGGATGGCTTTGCCTTTGCCTGAGGCAGGAAGAACCCAGACTGCCTTCCCTGACATATTCTTCATGTGCACTACAGGGACTTTATCCCCTTCTACAGTATGTAAAGGCTTTGATTGGACAGGGAGAGCTCAATTGGTAGATCCTCTAGTGTTAACTAACCAGGTGGCTGTTGCTAAATGTGTATCCCAATGTTTGAAGGTCCCACCACCCATTGCTCTCACTGTAGCTTTCTGTACATTGTATTGTTCAATTTTCCCAGAGGCTGGTGCATGATGGGGGATGTGATACACCCACTCAATGCCATGCTCTTTGGCCCAGGTGTCTATAGGGTTGTTTCAGAAATGAGTCCCGTTATCTGACTCAGTCCTTTCTAGGGTGCCACGTCACCACAAAACTTGCTTCTCAAGGCCCAGGATAGTGTTCCGGGTGGTGGCGTGGGCACGGGATATGTTTCCAGCCATCTGGTGTTTGCTTCCACCATTGTAAGCACATGGAGCTTGCCTTGGTGGGTCTGTGGGAGTGTGATATAATCAATCTGCCAGGCCTCCCCATATTTATATTTATGGGTCCTGTCGCATTGTGGGAAAGCATCGGAGATGGAAGGCTGCTGTGTAGAGTCCTATATGACAAGGCACAGAAACTGCTGAAGGACAAGGTGAATGGAGTCAGTTTGCAGAGGTGAAAGCAAACTGCGGCCTGCACTCTGCTGCCAAAGGGATTAAAAAAACACATTAGCCATGTCAATGGTAGCATACCACTTGGCTGCCTTGGACTCCAGCTCATACTGAAGTTCTAGCATGTCTGGCACAGCAGCGCTCAGTAGTGGCGTGACTTCATTCAGGCCACAATAGTCCACTGTTAGTACTCTCCATTAGATTTCTGCACTGGCCCTATGGGACTATTAAAGGGTGAGCAAGTCTTGCTGATCACTCCCTGGCTTTCCAGTCGACGAATCAGCTTATGGATGGGAATCAGAGTCTCAGTTGGTGCGATACTGCCCACCAGTGCACTGTTGCAGTGGCGATCAGCACCTGTTGTTCTTCAACCCCCAGCAACCCCACAACAAAAGGGTCCTCTGAAAGGCCAGGCAAGGTGGACAGCTGCTTAATTTCCTCCATCTCCAAGGCAGCTACACTGAAAGCCCACCAGTAGCCTTTTGGGTCCTTGAAATACCCTCTCCTGAGATAGTCTATGCCAAGGATGCATGGAGCATCTAGGCCAGTCACAATGGGGTGCATTTGCCACTCATTCCCAGTTAGCCTCACTTCAGCCTCCAATATGGTTAGCTGTTGAGATCTCCCTGTCACTCCAGAAATAGAGATGGGTTCTGCCCCTTTATAGCTTGATGGCATTAGAGTACACTGTGCGCTGGTGTCCGCTAGAGCCTTTATTCCTGTGGGTCTGACGTGCCAGGTCATTGAATCCACACAGTCCAGTAAACTCAGCTGTCCCTTTCCTCCACCTGGTTGGAGGCAGGGCTCCTCTAGTCTTGGTCTTAGTATTTGTTACTCACTTCTGGTAAATACGAATCAGGAGTCCCTTCAAGAGGATCAGAAGTAAGATGAGCCCTTCTACTCTGTCTGGGGAACTGCCTGCTGGAAACTGGTGTGGCAATTTTCCTGGAAGAACCCCTTTTGTGATTGTTTTTCCTTACAACTCACATACCTGTGGCCCATAAGGTAGAGGTAGATTTTCCATCCCGCTACCTCATGTCTTCTGCATGGTCACACAGGTAAAACCACAGGGTGCCCTGTGGTGTGTACCCTCTACATCCTCTCTTAAGCAGAGGAACTCTTACTCCTAGTAGCTGGTTCATACGGGTGGGAAGCAGAACATATCCTCTTTGAATCACTGGAACTCCTGGGACAGTTTCTCAGAGAGCTTCTCGGCTAGCATGTCTGGCAGTTCCTCCATAGCCAAGACACAGGCCCATAGGGAGGAAGAGAGACTCTTTGTATTGCCAAAGTTGACCAGCCAATTCATCCACCATTTGTTCCTCTCCGTCTTTCCAGGTCATTACTGCCAGTGAGTTGGCATACAATGATGGTGCACTCAGTATAAACTTCCACCACATGGGTCACGTGCACTTGACTTCATCTGGATCTTTGGATAACTGCTCATTGTTCAGGTCAGCATAAGTCACCTCCAGCACAGCTAATTCCCTCAGGTACTGGATACCTCTCCATGGTGGTCCACTTGCCTGGGGGACATATAACATCGTCCTTGAAGGGATACCTTTCTTTCACACCTGACAGGAGTCGCCTCCAGAGGCTGAGGACTTGTGCCCCTTTTCCAACCACTTTGTCAATGCCCCCTTCCCTAGAAAGGGATCCTAGATGCTTGGCTTCCCTACCCTCTAGTTCCAGGCTACTGGCCCTGTTATCCCAGCATCGGAGCAGCCAGGTGACAATGTGCTCACCTGGACAACAGCTGAAATCTTCTTGCATATCTCGCAGCTCACTCAGGGATAGGGATCAGGTGGTTACCACCTCATTTATCAGTTGTTCTTCCTCACCCCTGAGCAGTAGCTGCCTCTTCCCCTCTCCTGTTCTCATGATGGCCCTGCTTTGGAGTAGTCTGCCTTGTCCATCTCTTCTGCCTGCTTCCTCTTAGAAGCAGCTTCTTCATTCCTTACTAAACGAGCTGACTTCTGCTTCCAAGATTTCTTCTTTTGTATAGGGGTGACGGATACCAGCGCAGCTTGGTTCTCTGGTTCAGCCGCAGTGCCTGTCGCCAGGATGGGAGCAGCCGCCATGCCTTTTGCTGGGGTTGATCTCTCACTGATATACTTAAGTGGTAGTTTAACCCTAAACAAGACCCAAATCACATTCAGGAGACATAGCAATAAGAACATACTGGTTTGAACATGCCAAGGATATCCAACATTCTCAAGAGCTATTGTACCTCGCCTGGAGAAGGGGAACATGAAGGAAGGTGTCTCCCCCATAGATTGGCTCTCCAAAGAGAAGCAGCAGTGTAATTATTAATAATTTCCAATAGATGGCTCCCAAAGTATGGAGACGATGACAACGTTGAATACAAATACCAGATTAGTCTCATGACCAACAGGTTTATCACATCATAAGCCAGTATTACAGAGCACAGCAAAGTGATAACCTTGACCCAGTTCCTAGAGATAAACACCTCAACAGGGAACAGATATTGCAAGTAAGGTGTTACGTAACAATACCGAGAACGAGCGCAACAACTTTGAGAGCAAATAAATCAACATTATGACCACTGACTATTAAACTAATATAATAAATACTTGTAACAAATTTGTTTTAACACGCTCTGGGCAGATCTGTTATCTCAACCCTTTGTGCCCCACACATTGGGCACCAAAAGTGACTGTTGTGGTTTAACCCCAGTTGGCAACCAAGCACCACACACAGCCACTTGCTCACACCCCTCCCCCCCCCAGTGGGATGGGGAAGAGAATCAAAAAAACAAACACAAACTCGGTTGAGATAAAGACAGTTTAATAGGATAGCAAAGGAAGAGAGAATAATAATGATAAAAGAATATACAAGTGATGCACAATGCAATTGCTCACCACCCCCTGACAGATGCCCAGCCTGTCCCTGAGCAGTGACACCTTTGGTGAGCTTCCCCCCAGTTCATATACTGAGCGTGACATCATATGGTATGGAATACGCCTTTGGCCAGCCTGGGCCAGCTGTCCTGGCTGTGCTCCCTCCCAGCTTCTTGTGCACCTCCCCGCTGGCAGAGCATGGGAAGCTGAAAAGCCCTTGACTTAGTATAACCACTGCTCAGCAACGACTAAAACATCAGTGTGTTATCAACATTATTCTCACACTAAGTCCTAAACACAGCACTATACCAGCTACTAGGAAGAAAATTACCTCTATCCCAGCTGAAACCAGGACAGCAGGATTTCTTTGAAACTTCATCTGCTCTCCCTAAAACCAATTCTTTGTTAATATTTACATTGCCCAGCATCACCACAGTTAGGAAATGTCTTTACCGTTGCAGTTCTGGACCTCCGTTACGAGTCCCAAGTTCAAACTAAAAAAATGATTTAGGCAGACACTCACCTTTGAGTCAGGCACCCAAGTTCTGCTTAAGACTCAAAACTCCTGCTCATCTCATTACTGAGGTACCTTATTGTCTGTGGGTACTTGTACCTGTAAAACTCACTGAAACACTACAGGACCACCCCTGCACACGCCAACAGGCGTCGCTGGCTTGTCGGAAAGGAGCGGCTGGCTGCCTCTTACCCAAACCATCGTGAATTTGGAAACTGCCTCAGCAGCTGACTTCCCTGAAGTACCCAGGCCACTAGATAAGTCCAAATCACATGTAGCAGAGGCAGCCACGGAAGTTTTGTTTTGCATTACAGCGCAATAGCTAGCACATTCATCAGTGAAGTGAAACACGTAGGCTACAGGCCTTCCCCTGCTGAAGGGGCAGATTTTGGTCGGTGCTTCCTGGTGGATGGCTCAGGAGTCCCTCCACCGCACGGCAGCTGCTGCAGTGCCCAGTGCTCCTCAGCCACCGCGGAGGGGACATCACTGCCTTCTGCTGCACAGAACTGTGCATCTGTAAATCAGACCCCCATTGTATGAACATCCAAACACCATGTGGATGACAAATTTTACCCTCGTTAAGAATATTTCAAAGTATAATGCCACTCTGCAATAGCAGCATCAAGAACTCTCTTCCCCACAGAGTCACCGAACGCAACAAGCATTGTACAGACTCGTGGGACAAAACGGCTTCCCACCAAACTGTAAGCAGAGAAGACAAGGAATGTAAAGAGCAAAGACTCACAGAAATATTTTATCCAAGACCACACAGGAAGCAAGTATCAATGCCAAAAATCTAATTCATATTTCCTTAAATATAGTTACTTAATTGTATTTTTAATTGGTTTTCAACAGCTATGTAAAATAGGGAAAAAACTTGAGATAGACAGACAAAGCATGTAACAAGTATTCAAAGTTTACTTGCACTTACCACATAATGTGCACGTTAAGTGGGTGCAGAGACAAGCCAGAGATCTTTACAATACTGTAAGAGCCAAGACTGATGCTGTTTAATCATTGACCTTTTCCTTGTGTTTATTAAGGGTTCAAAACAGTGGCACCACTATTCCTCATTAAATTAGTCATCTCTTTCATTGCAAAAGCTGCCTGGATTTTAGCAATTCATCTGATTAGAGCTGGCATCTTGGAATTGCATCACTGTTTAGCTGTGGATATTCCACCTGCCAAGGGGAGGAATTGAGGTGAGGAGTCAGATTTTTATCTCAGGTTTCATTTCAGCAACTCCCACGACAGTGTATGGGCAGGCTGTACAAAGACTCCTTCTGTTTCCATATGGGTGTACACCTCTATATCCTACAAGTAATCACCCTACATTGCCTGCTCCATTCTTTATAGCCTTTATCTTGCAGGAAGATTTATCTCTTAATTACTTTATGTGGAGCAGTGAGCAAACAAGGGCATACTCTGCAAGCTCACTGACAGACAGACAGGCTTTGTGCTCTTGGCAGATGGGCACGGATAACTGAGTTGGGAGGCAATATATGCATTAGGCAGGAAGGGAATACTTCAGCTAAGTATAAACTGCTAACACAGAAATGGGATGTATCTTAGCCATGAGAGTGTCTAAGATGCAAATACGATAAAAAGTAATATTTTTTTTATCGTTGCTGCTGAGAACTCACACAAACTGAGGGAGCAGCAAGGCACTACGAGAGCACAGACAACAGGAAGGAAGCAGCAAATAGTTTTCAGCTCTTACTTGCCATAACTGGCACCTGCAAGGATTAGCCTGTGATCCTTGCTGAGGAGCTCAAGAGTAAGCTAGGCTTCAGAGGTGGACTAGAACTCAAGTTTACTTCAACTGTTTAATACTTAATTTGATACTTATTACCACTCCCAGAATTAGTTATCTGTTCAGCATGAAACCACTATCAGGTGCTTAAATAAAGAACAGAAAGCCATAGGAGGGAACCACAACAGAGTGACAATTTGACCACTTACCTTCAGACTAAGTCACACCCTGCTCTGCACTCTCTACTGTTAGATTTAACCATTCCCTTCCCACGCAGCTACACATTCAGCAGCAGGAGCTTAGAGTGCCTTCAACAAAGCCAGATGAGAAGCAGGAGTCTGACTCCTCCAGGGCCATGGGGATAGACTTGTCTTGCTCCTTGGACAAGTGTCCTGAGAGCAGGGAATTATGCAAGAAAACAGCCTCCTTTTCTTGTATTTGTCAAGGACTCAATTCCAGGTGTTGGCACACCAAGACAGACTATAAAAGCAGAGCCTTCACAACTTAAACATTTAGTCTTTGAATTCCAACTATAGATACAGCTGTTCAGGCTGAATAATGCTATATCCATCCATAAGTAAAAAAAGGAAGTCACCCTTCTGCAGTTAGGCTTTTCCTAGTGTTAGCTGCTGAGTAAAGGTTTTTTGGACCACAGTATTAGATTTAAAGGTTGTAAGTTTCCAAACCCATTTTTCAAACAAGAATTACTAAAGGGAACTTACTGAAGTGTTCTCATTTACCTTTCTGCTCTTCATGTAGTTGTGGTACCTCAAGTATTAGCTGACACAGCATTATACTATGTGTATCCAGTAACAGTGATTACAGACATACTGATTTAGTCAGCTATCTTCTCTACCGGTTTTATACATACACAATGTCCTGAACTGTGTCCTTGAGGGTGACAAGTAAAGCATGATGGGCATTTTGTAATCTTGAGAAAGCTTCAGGTAGCAACCTCTGTTAGCCCACATTTAAGACTGGTATATTCTGTCCTTTAAAGCTACTCATGCATAGTTATTCTGTACTTCACACACACTTTTAAGATACCAGCAGAATCTGAAGAGGGAGATGGTTGTCTGTAAAGCAAAAAACCCAACAGAAATAGAGTGAGGGACAGTAAGTGGCAGCTGCCAAGGTAGGCAGACATCTTGTAGCATGTCATTGAGGCAGCGGAGTATAAATCAATTACCCATTTGCAATGGAATTTTTTTATTTAAAAGGGATAACTGATAACAACCCACTGCCTCTCATCAGCCCCAATCCTCTTTCATAAGCTCCCTCTCATGCCAGCTATATTTCCCATGGGTTCTTTAGCAGTCATGGAATGAGAAAGGATTGATAAACCATACACTACAACAGAAAAAAATAAGGCATGTAGCACTACTCCTCTGCACATTCTACACTAACCAGAGAAGCAAAAGTGAAAGTTAACAATTATAACATTAGAATAATTATGCAGAAATATTTCAAGATCTAATCTAGACAAGTGGTTGGGAGACATTTCAATAATAACTCCTCATGAAAAGATGTTTCTGCAGAGTAAAGATTTTCTTCACAAGTTTTCCTCTGAAGAGGCTGATACTTCTTTCCCCACCAGACAGTGCTTCAGTTCCACACCATAAGCAGTCTCCCAAACTGTCTAGAATATGAAAGGTCCAGAACATTAACATTTTTTCTTCAGTAGCTTCAAACTTTATAACTTTAACATTTAAATAACAACAAGCAGAGTACAATTAGCATATGTACTCATTATGCTTGAAATACCACTGAACTTCTGCAGGGGCACTAAAGTCTAGGATTAAAAAAAAAAATCAGAAAGAACAGGACCATTACAGGGAACAAGTAACTTTTTTGCCTAGAAATATGGGGTAGCCCCCCCGATCCTCGCAGATGACTAATTGAGACTCCGCAATCTGTTTCATATAACAACTTTGTTGTTGATCTAATTGTTAAGTTTATCATTCCAAGTTTGCCCTTACAAGGGAGATGCGCTGTTCCTGTGTGTGCCCCACCACTGGGGTGAGCACACGTTCTCTGCCCCCTGCTTCAGCTCTCCTCCCAGACCAGGCTGAGGGAAGAAGGGCTTGTATCAGGAGCAGCTCCCACTCCTAATCACGCTCCCTGTATAACCCACAGAATCACTGCTAACCCAAAACAAAGGAGGGCAGGTGTTGAACAGACACAGGAACACCACACCCCAGAATAATTAATGCTCTTTTACAAGCACTTGCTCTGTCACAGCAGGATAGTCCTAACTGGCATATAAAGGTGGTGAGGGCTTAGAGTTTTGAAACACAGACATTAAGCAGAGGCCTGATAAAATTACAGAAATACTATTCTTTATTAAAGATTTTTTAAAATTATTTGAATTGTTTTGCTACTTTGAATGAGAGAATTATGAACAAATTTTCCCACCTATCAAGGGGTGCTTTTATTATATTAGCAAGCTCTGAAAACCTCATTTAAAAAAATCAAAGCTACTAAAGTTTGGGAAAAAATACAATACTTCTGAGTTTCATGTATCATTTGAGATCAAAGTGTGTGTTATTCTTCTCTCTCATTTTTCAGTTCTTATAGGGCTATAAAGTCATCAAAAAAATGATAAATCAATGGCAGGAAAGATAGCAAGAACACATTGAAATAAGGTCTTTCCTCTAATATTGCTGTTGAGATAGGTATTTACAACTTGCTATCTCTTTTCTTTGCTATTAACTTCAGATTAAGACATTATGATAGTGCTATGAGTGATACCAATAAAGCTACTACTGCTCAGTGTGCAAGCATGGAAAAAGCTTGTTGTGAGCTGAAGAATCATGCTAAGTACAGCTGCCACTCCGCATCTGCATCACTGCGGAAATAACTGCATCTTCCAGGGATAAAAGGCAACACATTTTCTTTAACTGAAGTTGTCAAGTAACAAGTGATCGCCCATAAACACTAAGGGAAAATAGAGGATACAGTACAATATGCCTATTCCTATAGGTGTTAGATAAGTTTACCTATACAAAGAAAAGATAAAGGTATCTCAGCCCTGCTAATACACATGGCAAAGGCAGTGGGAATTCCCCTTTTACAGGGTCAAACTGAAAGTTCTCAAGAACAATATCCACATCCTCAGAACATCAAACACAACTACCCATTATTTTGTGATGCTCAAAGTAATTTGTAAGAATTCTCTGGACTCCAGCCACATCTTCCCAAGGCAGCAAGATGTGTTGGCTTAAGTAAGCCTCCAGCAGCAAGAATGACCAGTTTTTTGCCCTTCAGACAGCTGACCTGATCCACCAGCCAGATGGCATGCAGGTGAGAGAAGTGCCATGAACACCTACTTCCACCACAGAGGCAGAAGGAATTTCCAGGCACTTGATTTGCGCTCCAGTACTCAGATGCATAAATCATGCTTCTGTCAGGTAGTAAAACCTGGCAGTTTAAACTAGACTACCTCTCTTCTTCAGAGGCTTTATGGAGATTTCACAGTACTGTTACAGGTTCAGGTTAACAGGTAACCAGTAGCACCATGCCACTCAGATTTTTGATCCTCTAAATCTTTCAAGAGTCATGAAAATGAAAGCCACAGAAATCAACTGGTAGTAAAGACATTCCTGCCATTCCAAGATCAAAAAGAAAACAACTAAATCCTGTGAATCCAGGCAATCTGAAGAAAAAAATACTCAGAAGGGGAGAAAGAATATTTAAATACAATGCTTACAATGAAAGACAAACCTCCCTCAACTTAGGCCTTTGTGAAGCATTATCTTATCTTTTCCCAATATGAGTTACCCAAACATGAAATACAAAAGCTATCAAAGACTTTAAAATATTTCAATGCTCTTCTGAAGCTAAGAAAATATGAACTCGGTAATCTTCCTTGGCAACTTCTGCATGTTAAGCTTCCCTAGTGCTGACCTTCAACTTTTTCCATCACTGATCAAGGAGTATGGCATACTCTTAATTCATGCAGATAAACAAGAAGAGAGTCACTTCAATAATGAAGTTGGGATCTTTATATGCAGGGCTATTATGAAGGAAAGGCAAGAGAGACTAACTGAAAATGCTTGATCAAGATAGAGCTGACAAGCTCCACATTTTAGAAGGTATCCAAGGACAGCATGGCAGCTGTCATGAAACTGAATGCAAGATTTTTTTTTCCAGTTTGAAACTGTTAGATATTATTTACCATCTTTCAGTGATTTAAGTAAATTTAAAATTCATACACTTGCACCAGAAATTAACTCAGTTAAAACAAAAGCTGATCAATCAACTAAATCGTGTCAAAAACAGTCTGCCTACATTTGGTGCATTTTAAAGAGTGCTTAGTATTAATGCTTTTAAAAATCCAAAGTAGTGATTTCTGACCATGATTAATCTTGACGGGGTTTCTATTATTTTGAAATTTGAAAAGCATATTGGATTTATAGTACTATTTTTAATAGAACAAAAGCCATTTTATTCATATAAGTCTTCAGAACCGTACTGGTGCTTCCACCATGTCATTTAACCACAGGAACAGCCCAAAACCTGGGTTTTTACATATATCTACCAGTATTGTAACTGATCACTTATATAAACAGAGTACTTATTTCCTTAGCTATGATCAAAATTGGACACAAGAGGTATTTGTTGGCAAAGGACAGAACAGCGTAATACTCTGTGTTCATGTCATAGGAGGTATTTCAAGAGATATTTGCATGTTTTTTATGCACACCAATTGGCATTTTAGGAACTCTTCTTGGTTTAGCTTCAGGAGGATAAAAGAGCTTGAAGATTCTCATACAAGTTTTTGTACTCCAAATACTGTAGATCTTTGTAAGTAAGAAAGACCATAATCACCAACTAGCAGTTTTCATTGTTCAATCCAAGTGGCATGCGAAGAGTGAAACAGCCCACAGTGAAAAGCATTCAATTAAATTCTTTTTAATGATCTGCAAGCATTATCAGAAAACACAAAGAACATTTAAAAGTGTGAACTTTATGCTGAGTGTCCTTTTAAAAGCTAGCAGCACAGAATATTTTTTGAACAGACCAGACATCTCTGTTGCATCCTGTACAATAGTACATCATTTTGTTGTCCATGATTTTTGACTCCCAAGTTTTGCAAATGCCGATACATCAAGGCTTTTACCACTGTTGCACTGTTCATATAAAGTCTGAAAGTTAATAAAAACACAGGTATTGGGGTGAACACAGTTGTATTGCACATAAATTCAAACTATATCTTAATAGCAAACATTATCACTTGAAATAAGTCATCACATACTGAAATATTCCAAACACTATACTAAAATTTCTCTCTCAAATCAGAAAATAAAGATACACTTAAGACAGCACAATTGTACCAGTTGTAATGCAATGTAGTGCCTAAAAGAAAACACATACACTGACTTAGCAGCATGAGCAAGGTACAGAGATTCACAAGTTGGCAGAGAACAAAGTAATTACCAAGATTTAAAAACAAGTTTACTCCACTAATTGTCTCTGATGTGGAAACACCAGCATGGAAGAGAGGTATTTGCATACTCAGGGTGAGCAAGCTTTATATGAGATACAAAAAATCAGTGGCCACAAACACAGGCACATCACAATAGCGTTAAAAGGATAATCTCCTGTTCACCCTCATATTTAGAAAAAAAAAAAGTCAGGTATGACTAGGAGTGTAAGTGTAAATAAGCTTCTTTAGATTTACTTTATGCATACTGAACTTTCCTCCTCCCCATGAAAACAGCTTTGCATTCCATCTCAACTTATTACATATTTGACCACCATCACCTCTTTTGAGAGACAGGTGGAAAGAACCGAGTTGGCAAAGAGTTACCAAGCTTCTCTTTCAGGCAGTAAACTGAGAGGCTGAAATCATAATACCTCAACATATAGAGACTAATTTACACATAGCAATACATTAACAGTTCAGCAACTTCCAGGAAGCAGAATGGTTGCAGTTCAAAAGCTTGCACACTTGACAGATGGATTTAGATCATTTCTCCATAATGACGGTTCTTAAATTAGAAGACCTACTACAGTTTTTTTAGCAGCTTAAAAGCAAAGCAGCACAGTAAGGATTGTTTTAGAGAGGAGATGCTGGGCAGTGGGGGATTAGAAATAAAGCAATACAGATATACTGGGAGGTGGAAAGGAAAGAAAAAGCTAAAAATCAAGACTACCATCATCTTTTCAACCCTTCCCTTTCAGAAAGATGTGGAGAGATTCTGCATGCTTGCCAACAAAAGCACTACAGTGTGTAATGTTTCTCCAGCTGCGCTTAAAGCTTTGATATAGGTATCCTTTCAGCTTTCACTACCAAACATTCTAACCTTTGTTTGCATGAACATGTACTACCATACAAAACAGAAAAGAAAAGTTTACTTACCCTAGCAGCTCTAGAAATAGAGTTGGGAGAATTCAAGCCAACAAGCTGGCCAAGGATACGTTTCATTTCCTCTGTTGTTCCTTTTGCATTTGGAACACCTGCAGTTAATTTATAATTATGCTAAAGTTGTATACAACTATGTATAAGTTACCAGTGTAGTTTGTAAGAGGTATGCAAAAAGTCAGTTTTGAAATGAAGAGTTTAAGAATTAAAATATAGAAGCCTTTTCTGAAACATACATAGGCACCAAACAAAATAGATTGTTACATCAGCAAGTGGAAAGTACATGAGTAAAGCATTTTGGTTTTGTAAACAGAATTATAAATACTATTTAATAAAAATGTATTTTAAAATAAATGTACCTGTTTGACAATGACTTTGAATTTGAACATAGGGATGTATCAGCAAGTCCGAAACAGATATTCTTTGTTTAGGATTTCTTATTAAACAGCGCTGCAAATGAAAAAAGTAGAGGAAGAATGCTTTGCATATAAATTAAGAATTTTTCTAAGAATTAACAATGAGGATATTTAAAAGACCCTGTAAGATGCATGTCGGAACTTCTTACTGCCAAACTACATACTCAGAAAGACTCAACTCAAAATACAATAACAGATTAACCTAATTGCCTTCATTAGCAATTATCTTCAGAGTAAAGTTTGGTGTCCTGGTTTACTCAAGCAACAATGTTGGAAGAGGTGAAGACCAGAACCTACAATATCCTTTTATTCTGAATGACACAAAGCGATACCCCCTTAACATTTAAAACTCAGTAAGTGTTTCTGGATTTCAGTTTGTTACCTAGTGAGAAACACAATTAGGGCTTGAGTAAAAGCTTGGGCCAAGTTTCAAAAGCAGGCATATATGCAGGGTGAGGGAAAGGGATGGTGAGTACAAGAGCTACTGTATTTACTTTGGGTTGTTCATCCAAAGGAGTTAAGCCAGACTGCTTTAAGTATTTACTTGCTTATTTTGCTACTGAACTGAAAACAGACTTTTACTATGGAAACTATATGAAGTAGCTCTAGCTTCATTAAGTCTTCTTTTGGAATACAGCCTGTTACTACAAGTAGCAATGAGTATTATTTGTGAAAAATGTTTTTCAAGCACAACTCATTCAGTTTAAGAAAATATGCTTTAAATAAAGAAGTTGCCATTACTTGAATCAAAATTAATCTTAAGGGACAGTTACCTTTAGCACATCTTGAAGATCCTTCTCAGCAATATCTGGAAATTCTATTTCATAACTAGGATCAACAATAGCATGCAGTTTATTAATTGGATTTGTTATATGTTGAAATGGAGTCCTTCCATATGTCATACAGTACAAAATGCATCCCAATGACCACACATCACTTTTAGGACTTATCTAATATAAAAAACAAAAAGATTAAGATTACTCCTCACTTAAGGAACTGTCCCTTCAGTCAATTTATCATATAATTGTACAGTCATTTCACTTAACAATATATCTATTTACATTGGATAACAGATCTTAGTAACTATCACATAAAATGACCAAAACAGCATGCTGTTATCTACTAAGACAGTGATGTGACTTCACTCAGTAATATTCCATAAGAAAGCTATTTTTATTCATTATCTTCAAAAATCAACTTACTTGAACAACTAAAAATAAAATTAAAGGTAGTCCTTAAGTTGAACAGCAGGATTCTAATTTCGGATTTATGAGTAAATACCAATAAAAACATCCTAAATTAATTCGACCCAGAAATCAGTAAAACATCACAGCTATGCCCCCAAAGTGGGCAGCCATAGTTCAGTTCCGCTGGGTTTAAAGGATTCAGATCCAGATTTCAGCCACCACACCTGGGCTGTTCCTTACAGGAGGAATTTCCACTTCTCCTGTTGAAGCTGAAGCACTTTAAGAAAAGCACCTGGGTGAGCAGGGGAGAGGAGGGAGGTGGGAAAAGAGGCACAGAGAGCCTGACTCCCAGCACAATGGTTAGATTTTTGCTTAGATGACCTGAGCTCCAGAACAAGTCTGCACTTTGCATGCAATTTTTAAAAATGTAAAGGTAAAACTTTTAAAGGTAAAAAGTATCATCCTTAACAAAAGAAATCCATCTGTAAAACATTCTAGTCTCTGTTTAGAAATACAAGATTGTGTTTCACTACATAGCAATACTTCCAATTCAACTGTTAAAAAGTCAGTCTTTGCGTGTGTATATGCACATACCTATGAATATGGATTATATATTTTTTAATACCTTTCCACAAAACTACATACTCCTTAACTGAAGTTTGACTGCCAATGTGAAATTGCTTTCCCCAATACTTTCCTCATCATTCACATTCTGCTGCCCCGGTAAAGTTAGAAAAAGTTCTACAATACACAGTACTCTGTAGCATAGAAAAATTAATAGGATACACGGAACTCATCCATGTGTCCCCTAAAATACCAGACTTCATTGTATCATCTTTTAAAATACCTTATTAGGTATCACTCATGTCTTGCAAAACCTGCTTCTCACTTAAAAGAATTCACAAATATGACAATGACACAAGCATCATCATATCTTGTTGTTTAAGCAAACATACTAACAATGGTTTATATCAGAAAGCAAATTTTCTTGCTTTCTAAAAGAGATTTCTAAGCCAGAGCTATTTGTGCAGAATGCTAAGATGTTGCTGTGTAGCAGCTAGCAGTACCATAAAAGCTCTACCAATTTCTGGCAGAACAAAACTAAACAAAAGGGCATAAGCAGCACAATAGGCAACCAAGAAGTGACTGGGGAATGATTCTCTCACTCAACTCCATGGAAGATCTTCCCCGAAAGCTCTAGCCTGGAGTGATTTCAGTGCAAAGGAGGCCTTGTCAGAGATGCACCACATGGTGGACCCTCAACAGGCTCAAAAGACTTTTGTAACATTAGTCACCAGTACAGCTTTTGATATGTGAAAGGATGCATGCATTTCACTGTACTCTATATTGCTGTTCAATGCCACTCACATTGATAACATAGTGGAAGACTCTTATATTGCTCCAGAAAAATGGATTTTAAAATATTTTTATGTTTATTATCAGTTTAGATATTACCATTTTATTACTATCATTATTGTCAGGTCCTCCAACGCCCAAGCCTGTGCATCTGTTTTGCTTTCAATTTTACTCATTAATTCAGCACTTACATTTTTCTAAACACCATCTGCAAAATGCTCTTTAGGTAGCTGAGAGGAATAAACTTAACCTTCAATCTCTGCCCACCATCATTGTGGCACAATGGATTTCCTTGTGGTCTAGTTTCAGTGGAAGATTGAGAAAACTAATTCTTATGATAATACACCTGAATTGCTTTCTTCTTAACATGAAGGGAATAGGAGAAAAAAAGATTGTGTTACCTTAGATCGAGATTTCCCATTTTCTCCATAGGAAGACATGTCTTTTATTGCTTCAGGTGGCATATAATTCATTGTGCCAACCTAGCCATAAAAATGTAAAAATATTCCTTTAACTGAAGCATGCACTTAAATTAACTCGCTTGACAAAAAAGTTAGATTTTTGTCTCAAAGCACTGAAAAGCATCTTGAAAATTTGTTTCTATTGAGGCTGAAGGCCATCGTTATTCTGTTCAATAAATACATATAAAACCATTCAGCATAAAATTTCAGTACTCATTGAAGTTATTACATTAACCAACATAATCAGCAAGTACTATAGCACTTTACAGAAAAGTATACATCAATTTTTCTAGAAGTATTTCACCTGAGAATCTTTAATGATGCTTGTCACATCTGGCTGCATTTGGTTTGCAATGCCAAAGTCAATTAGTTTTAACATTCCATCAACTATCAGAAAGTTTGCTGGTTTCAGATCACTGTGAATAATGCCTGTAAAAGAGAGTTTAAAGTCAATCAGGGTTTAGTCAAGCCAAGTTACTACTGAAGTATGAGGTTTTTATTGCTCAATTCCCATAACCTTTGCACAGAGAGAAGGTGCAGAATAGCTTTACCTGGCCAAAACCAAATTATTCTTTGCAGATTTCATAAAAGTATTTCCATTTCTTTTTAAACAGTTAAGACTTGCATGAGTTTATAGTTTGAATTATTACTTATTCAAATCTGCAGGCACCCCACAATAGCTCCAAGAGACTTGAGTTTCGTAGTTTCTCTCGGTTAGGGATAAGCCCTCTAGCTGTATGTGCGCACTGCCATACTGAACCGCTGTTCTGGATCATTTCAATGGCCTGTCCACTCCTGTGGCTTTCTCTTAAATAATTAGCTAAGCACGTACTTAAAATAAAACAAACAGTTATATTGCTTAGTCTAATGTTTCCTGCTTCCGAATCTCAAAGGTACCATTCACTGAGGATTACGTATGACTGACCTCTCACAAACCCTACTTACATGATTTATTATGAATTTTGGTTATTTATATAATCAACCAACCCATCTTTATATTTTGCAAAATTAGTTGTTTTAAGGACACATCACATAGTATATAGCCTGTGTTTTAGTAGATTTTGCTGGGTTTCTATATTATTGAAAGTCGTAGTGTTTTGTGCTGTGAAGAGGTGATGCTCTCTGCTATATGTACGGGTCTCTTCACTTGTTTCTTAAATAGGAAAAAGGATCCAAATCTGCTCTCTCCTTTATGTTATACAGCCAAGCAGACTACAGATGCATGCACTTCAATTACATAGGTAAAGATGAAAGGAAGGTCTGAAGAACTATGAGAAAAAGCTGAAAGACTATGTTAAAGTAAAGAAGACAGAGCTGTGTAAAAACTGTCATTAATGTTAAAGCTTCTTTGGAGAGGATAAGTGGCTGAAATTTGAGTCTGATGGAGAACAAGCAGTATTGGGAGTATACAACGTAGTCTAATACAGAAAAGACTATTTTCTGGCTGTTGCAAGGAAATAGAAAGCATTATACAACAGCAATACTTGGAGATCCCTTTGAGTTAGCAAAGTACGTCTACCTCTGCATCAAGATTTACTCTTGCCTTTTGTTTCACTAGAAGTTTTTTTCACAATACAGTAAATACCCATCTTTGAAGATCACTAAGCTTACACCAAAACTAAGAGCAGTACCACCTCCAAAACTTAAACATATGAATATTATCTCTGCCATATAACCTATACAAATACCTAGAATTATTTAAGAATACCATATTCATGGATTGTGTGAACAGCTTCCAGCATGTTTTTCCAATAGCTCTTTCGTTCCAACGGATCAATGTTTTTTTTCTTTTTGAGCCAGCTATTGAGATCAATATTTCCACACTCCATTACCATGTAGATATGGTGATCAGTAATTTCACTAAAAATAAATAAATATACTTATGTTAAAATTTAAGGCAACTTCTTTATATTAAAAGATACTGGTTTAATAAAATTAGTGTTTACTCACTAGCCATAAAGGCGGATGATCTTATCACTATGTTGCTGCAGTTTACTCAAATGAGCAATTTCATTCTTATAGCTCTCAACAGTCTGTTGATCGGCTTCCTCTAGATTCACATATTTGACGGCATACAGCTGCTTCTTTTCATTCAGTACTTGAAAGACCTGCAAAACAGTATCAGTTAATAACTTCATTCAATCCTAATTCTGATTTACTATGGTTCTTCATACCACCACATCCAGAAAAAGTGTACCTTTTTGAAAGGAAGAAGCAACACTAAATTTACAAAGAAGTTCATACAAGTCAGCATGAAAAGCTAAGAAAGGAGCCACCAGTTACAACAGAAACAACCCTCCATCAGAAACCATCTTGGCACCACATTATATTTCACTAGATGTATTTGATCACAAGTCTGAACTGTTCCTAAGATAAAGGATGCAAAATAACACCTCCCACAGATACAAGGGTTTGACCTGCCACAGCACATCCATTTCATCACACCAAGATGATCTAGAGGTTAGACTGCATGGCACATGAGAAAAGGCTGAGAGCACTGAGTCTGTTCAGTCTTGAGATGAGAAGGCTACAGGAAATCTTATTGCTGTCAGCTATTTAAAGGGAAGATATGAAAAAGATTCCTCTTGAACCATCAAGTACGAGAGGCAACAGGCATAGCTGACAACAAGGAAAATTCCAATTAGATATCAAGAAACTTTTTTTCATCATCATCATCATGTAGTCAAACAGGGGAACAGGCTGTCCAGAGAGGCTGTGAAATCTCCATCCTTGGTGATGCTCAAAACTCAACTGCAAGAGACCATGAGCAACCTGCTCTATTTTGGTCTTACTTTAAGCAGACCATTGGACCAAGTGACACGCAGAGGCCCCTTCCACCCTACCTCATTCTATGATTGTGTGCTGCCAACACAGGAGGTAATCTTCCTGGAGGTCCCTGCTGACTGGAAGCTAGCCAACGTTATTCCAATTTACAAGAAGGGCGGGAAGACCCAGAAAACTACAGACCTGTTAGTCTAACCTCAGTTCCTGGAAAAATTATGGAGAAAATCATAGTGGATACTACTGAAAGGCATTTAAAGGACAATGCAATCATCAGGCATAGTCAACATGGGTTCACCATGTTTAACCAATTTTATATCCTTCTATAAGGTCACCCGCCTAGCAGGTGAAGGGAAGACAGTGGATGTAGTTTTTCTGGATTTTAGTAAGGCTTTTGATACTGTCCCTCACAGCACCTTTCTGGGCAAGTTGTCCAGCTGTGAGATGAGCAGGTTCGCTGTGTGCTGGGTGGTGACCAATCACCAGTGGTGGTCCTCGGGGCTCAATCCTAGGGCCAGTTCTGTTCAGTATATTTATCAATGATCTAGATGCCAGGAGTTGAACACACCGTTAGCAAGTTTGCTGATGATACCAAACTCAGAGGTGCTGTTGACTCTCTTGAGGGACAAGAGGCCTTGCAGAGGAATCTAGATAGATTGGAGCATTGGGCAATCAATGGCATGAAATTTAACAAGTCAAAATGCTGGATTCTGCACCTGGGACAGAGTCACACCAGGCACAAGTATAAATTGGGAGAGGAGTGGGTGGCAAGCAACCCTGCAGAAAGGGATCAGGGAGGGGGGGGAGGCTGGTTGTCAGCAGTGTGCCCTGGCAGCCAAGAGGGCAAACCGCATCCTGGGGTGCATCACACAATATAATCAGCTGGTCAAAAGAGGGGATTATCCCACTGTATTCAGCGTTCATGCAGCCTCACCTTGAGTTCTGTGTGCAGTTCTGGGCTCCACAATTTAAGAAGGATGTTAAGACACTCCAATGCAAGAAGGGCAACAAAGCTGGTGAAAGGGCTGGAAGGAATGTCCTGTGAGGAACAGCTGAGGACTTTGTGTTTGTCTAGTTTGGAGAGAAGGACGCCGAGGGGCGACCTCATTGCTCTCTACAGCTTCCTGAGGAGGGGAAGTGGAGAGGGAGGTGCTGATCTCTTCTCCCTGGGATCCAGTGATAGGACACATGGGAATGGTTCAAAGCTGCACCAGGGGAGGTTTAGACTGGACATTAGGAAGCATTTCTTTACAGAGAGGGTGGTCAAACACTGGACCAGTCTTCCCAGAGAGGTGGTCAATGCCCCAAGCCCGTCAGTGTTTAAGAGGCATTTGGACAATGCTCTTAACATGCTTTAACTTTTGGTGAGCCCTGAAGTGGTCAGGCAGTTAGACTAGATGATCGTTTTAGGTCCCTTCCAACTGAAATATTCTATTCTTATTCTATTCTGTTGTTCTTTTCAATTTGTTACTCTCTGGATTAACAGAATCATGTAAGATATGCAACATTAAAAGCCCAATTTCCCATCTCTTATGACACACTCAGACTGTTTCTTCTATCACTAGAAAACACACAGCTCAATTGCTCAGTACCACTTTGGTTCTGTCAGTTCCTGCATATGCAAAAACAAAACCAAAATAAAAAGTAGGCATCAAGGGTCATAAATATAAGCCAAGTCTAAATAAATATGATTCAATGTGTTTAAAATTTTGAAATCTAGACATGCAGGGATTTTTTAAACAAAGTTTAGTCCTATTTTTCTGTGACTATTTACTGGATTGCAAGATACCCGAAAACCAATAAAGTATACATGCTGTTGACAATACTCATCACTTTTTAAGGTGGCACCTCTGCACTCCTCAGTTTTGCAGAGGAGGAAGCCTATTTTAAGTGAGTGTGGTAATTGCAACGTGAGAGCTTGAGCATATTCCATTCAATTAAGCTACTGATGAGATGACAACTATCAAACATTTTTAATTAAAAAAACTGAAAAGCTATAAAACAAGGTCAATCTTAAGTACCACCTCAAGCACTTAAAGCCAGTTTGAGAAAATCCATGCATTTATAACAAAGCACTAGATGATTCAGCAGACTGAGCTTAAGGATAAGATTAGAGGCACTCAGTTCTAAAACTAGCTCTAAGCTTTCTTGGCAATTTTTGGCAAGTCAAAAGGATACTTAAGAGTTAACAAAGAGTTTTAAATAGAAATGCTATCATTTAACTTAAGTATCCAATTTATATTTCACTGCATGCCTCAAATTAACTAAAAGCAACCATTTCACTTTCCATGTGCTACATAGGCTGTTACTAAGGACTAACCAATGGGTGCATGTATCAAATTCTTAGGCTGTCCCTGTGACTAGTAATACAATCTTCCATCAGAAGCATACAGGTGAAGAAGAGGTGTGGGAGATGGAAGAAAGCAGACAGAAGAGAAATCTAACTCACCACGCATTTTCCAACAACATAATCACACTGCCCTAAACAATAGCCTCTCAAATTAAGATGCATAGTAATACTGCAGCACATCTCTTATAACAGAAGAGCTGATTTTGTTAGGTATTTTAATGCTTGCTCCACCATAGAAGTTATCTTCAAGACCATACACAATCTACCTTCAGGCCTTCATACAGAAACCAAAAGGAAGTAGGCTCCCACCATTGCTTGCTGATTTAAGCGACATTTTTAGATACTCACAATTGGGTTGTCACTTTTTCCTATTTCTGTAGCTTCTGTTCAGTGTTCTGACCGTATCTGTTCAGAATTTCTGTTCACTGTTTATTCTTTACATCCCCCCTTTATCTACCCATTGTTTTTACTTTATTTCTCCACTAAAATGAACAGTACTGTGCTTAACATCCTGTAATAATTGAAGCATCATTTTCATAATAAGACATTATTTCAGTTATTATTGCTGGCTATCTGAAGACTCAGATAAAACAGCATTGTACCAAATCTAATCTGTGCACTATGTTTCTTCTGCATCCGTGAGACCGTGAAGTCTAAGCATAGCATTAAAACAACAAATTTCTAGATTCTCTGGGTCACTCAAACACTTTGTACATGTTAGTGCTAGGCACTCCTTATTAGATGACTTCAACATGTACGTTTACAATACAACTACTACTGTGTAAATGAGTGACTGACTAAAAGGACAAAAGAGCATCTTACCTTACTCGAGCCTCCACTACCTATTTGCTTTAATATTGTATAAACTCTTCCATTGATGGCAAGACATTCATGTGAAGGTATAGAACCTGGAACCTGAGTACATACAGAAAAAGTTATGAAAATAACTATTGGTATACATGCAGCAGAACACGGTAGAGCTCTACTTTTTATTAAGTTGTCTTGGTCTTTCTAAACAAGATAAAGTGTGGTAAAGCTAAACTTTAAATATATTTCTCTTGAAAGCTAAAGATCCCCATAGCAAAAGTATTTGTATAACGATCATTGCTTGGTATGTAATATCATTGAACTCTTATAAAAGATACCAATGGTCTTCTCATTGGAAATCAAGAACAGGATGTTCTTGAATAAGGCTTTTAAGACCATTAGAGACATCTCCCTCTTTACAAGATAATGTTGGAAACTAGACTAAGAGACACTCAGTTACAGCATGCAACTAACTTAGAGCTGTACTCAAATCACCTACTATTGTATTTGAAGCTAACTACTAGCTAGCAGACTTCAGTGCTGTGAAGCTGAAACGGCCTGTATTGCTCATACCTGCTACACCAAGCTGTAGAACAGCCACAGATTTTACATATTAAGCCTCTGGTAGGAAGCTTAAACCTATCCCCCAATTCTATCTACAATTGGGAAAATTCCTACTTGAATGTGATTACCATCTAAGGTAATCCATTTTTACATGATTTCAGGCCACTACAAATGCATCAAAATTTGTGAAATCGACAAAATGGAGAAAGAATGTAATTCTTCATTCTTTTACCTCCCTCAGACTCTTACAGTTTCCAATACACACTGCTTCTCTTTCTGGGTATGCCACTGCAGTGGAGTACTGACAGTACCACTGTAAAAGCATAGCAGAACAAAAATAGTGACTCTAGTTCTTGCTTCTGTCATGAAGCAGGATCTGAAAAGGCTTAGATTTCAGACAAAGGCTTCAGGATTTTGACACAACTAAACTGATTTTTCAAGAGCTGACTTATTTTACCTAAATTCAGACATATATATGAAGAAAGTTATTTTGAGAATAAGCAATACAGACTACTTTCCATTACTCATCCAGAAAGATGAACAGCACCTTTAGATTTAAAAAAAAATATACACATACATGCATATATTTAACTTAAAGTAGTCTCCAATGAAAATATGTACTGAAAAATGGCAGAAGACAGCCTAAAATCGTTACCTGCAAACCAACTTGATTTTGAAATGGAGTTGCTGGTGTATGTGGTTGGAAATATGGGAGCTGCCCGTAGGGAGTAGAAATTTGACATCCTGGTAGAAAGTTGTTCTTTACAACTGGCGTTCTGAAACTAAAGGAAATTATGAACAATATCTTCATTTAGTTGTATTTTTTTAAGATTATTCTAACAACAAAATTGAAATCTTCAGTGCTTCTTGAAAGTTAAACCCTATTGACTAGCAAAAGCCCAAGCCTCTGCTACATTCAATAATTAGCATTAAGATCACTTCAACTTCTTGACTTACAAGTTCTTTAGAAGTACACTTAAACTATAGCATACTTAGGAAACATTTCTTAGAACAATAAGTAACTAAATCCCCATCTTCAGATACTAGCTGGCACTCCCCACAAACTGGAAAATGAAAGCACCATATGGTCAGCTCTTCTAGTTATAAGACAGCAAGATAGTCGGAGTCACAGTTAGTTTTCTTTAGCTTATTGTTCTTTATTCAAAACCTTTTTAGATGGAGAGACTTTTTTTTAAAGTAAGCATATTGAGACAAACAACTTCAAGGCAATCATGAGAGGGGTTTTTCTGAGCACTTTAGCTACACTGTACATGAGTGGAAAGATCATGTATTTAAGAAAACTGAAGATTGCAAGAAGTCTTTTATGTTTTCCGATTTGATCCCTTGACGTGTCTACCATATATTTGGTTATATTACCAAATATATTTTTTCCCCCACAGTATTTACAGAAATTGATGCTAAGATCAGAACTGGAAAAGAATTTATATACCTAGGACTTTTTTGTAGAGAATAAAATGACAAATGTTTGAAAAAAATCAAAACCAGTCAAAAAGCATAGTTCTCACTGAACGCAAAACCACCTCAACAATTCTTCATATTTACTATGTACTGTGTGTAATGAAAATTTAAATTTTTTAAATTTCCATATTAAAATTTGAAAGAAGCAAGAACAGAATCTATTGAAGGACCACTTTTATCAAGTTCCATCATGAGATGATGTGCTTCATTCACTACATATATTCTAAATTCTACAGCTACAGAGGCAGAGGTCCTACCAACAGGAACAGTGCTTACTCATCATCCAGCTTGACCTATATGATTCATCCTAGAGACTTATGAAAATAGTAAGTAATCATATAATTAGAAAGATTTATCAACATATGCACAGGGGTTTATGCCTAATTTAAGATTGCATGGATAAACAATTGCTAGCATTCCCTAACTTGTGTGCTCAATTCTGCAAGCCTCTGGATTCCTTACTTTTTTTTAAAAAACCCACAGACATTGGCATCAAGGGAACCAGACATGTACAGTTATCGATCTAAAAAGCCTGTCAGCCACAAAAAACAAGGCATCTGAAAGAAAGCATCATGTAGCAGGGATCAGAGAAAGTAGTAAATGCTGTAATAAGGACTTATTGATTTGATGGTGTACTTCCAAATGCTGAAAAGCTGACAGGGAAGACAAAAGTTCCCTAACTGCAATCTGAATCTTCAAGTCAGGCACTTGACATCAAGTGTTGGAAGCACTTGGAAGTCATTTGCTATCTGAACAGAAAAGCTTAAAGAAACCCTGTTAAAAACTGCCGAAGTCTTTCCAGAGATCAACTACCATTCACGAGTGTGCAGCTCAAAGAAGTGGCTTACCAGTCCATATAGTCATTATATGTGGTGCTTGGTGTTCCACAAACATGTGATGGATCACTTTTCTTAGAAATAGCATCTGGTGGTGATAAAACTCTTGAAACTGGATGACCAGATTGTTCAAGGCTCGATTGTTTTCCCTACAGAGGGCAAAGCAAGATATTATTCCACACAAGGAGCCACAATTAAGAACACAGAAATCACTTTCTCAGCATGTGAAAGCTGCTGCAGCTAGAAAACCACTACATATGCCTGTTACTTTACCTCTCTATAGCAGCTTTTCTGTGTCACTTCTTGAAGTGGCCATTTTTTTCTGGCGTTAACACAGTTTAGTTTAATCTGATCCAACTGCTTTCTATAGCTTTCACCAGAACTAGATTGTTGCTGTTGACTTTCCAGATTCCTTGGCTCTGGTATCTTCAGTTTCTGATGCTGGACTTTTTCTGAAAAAAAACAATCAGATTATTAAAAAGACTTGATATTTAGTACTGAAACAGTTTCTGGCAGATTTATCCCACAGTTTCTAGAAGAATTTTACCTCATTTTCTGTATCAGAATAAATGAACACAGTTGACTTACTGGAATCAAGCATTAATGTAGTCTTCAGGATTCATATTCAGTTCAGTGTAGTAACATGGCAACTTTTTTCAAAATCTTAGGATACTGTTATAACAGTAACAGATACAACTGTTTCCTTCAACACACAGAAGATCATATTCATCATTTGTACTACAACATACTGGGACACTGAGCAGGTTTATAAAGCATTTAAGATAAGCTTATTGCAATACTTCAAATTAGAAGTCTGTTGTCTGTGACAATAGGCAACCTATAATCTAGTGTAATGACTGAGGCCAGAGGCATAAAGGGAAAAAGGCACGCTCCAACTCATGGTTCCTTTCACAGAGGTAACAGGACATTGAATTGGTGGAAGACTGCAGGGCAGGCTGCAAATAGCACAACCTAAAAGTGTTCCTTCACATGCTCATTCAGTTTTCTTTTCAAATCACTAGAAAGCAGTATCCCATGCCAAGCAGAAGCCAAGTGTAATTCAGCTACCAAAGGACTGAGCTACTACAACCAGCATCTCATCTGGAAGCTTGAAGGAAGCACAAACAGGGAAAGTATGACCCGAAACCCAAACAGGTCCCAATGCAAGTCAATGGGAAAGGTTTCGGTGGATGGGTTGGAGGGGACACTGAAGTTGAAAAATCACCATTTTTCAAATTAAATCTTTTTCTTTCATACAATAGGTAGGTACATATATAACCCTAAATGCAACTCTTGCAGTATTATTAGAGATTTTCACCTGCTTTCTTCAGTAGGACCAGAAATGGCTCAACATCCAGATGGAGATCACTGACAAGTGGTGTCCCTCAGGGGTCCACACTGGGACCAGTACCCTTTAATATCTTCATCAATGACAGACAGTGGGATCAAGTGCACCCTCAGCAAGTTTGTCGACAACACCAAGTTGAGTGGGGTGTGGTGGACACGCCTGAGGGACAGGATGCCATCCAGGGGGACCTGGACAAGCTCAAGAGGTGGGCCCCGGGTGAACCTCATGAGGTTCAACAAGGACAAATGCAAGGGTCCTGCACCTGGGTCAGAACAACCCCTGGTATCAATACAGGCTGGAGCATGTAGGGATCAAGAGCAGCCCTGCCAAGGACTTGGGGGTACTGGTGGATGAAAAGCTCGACATGGGCCAGCAATGTGCGCTCGCAGCCCAGAAGGCCAACAGTATCCTGGGCTGCATCAAAAGAAGGGTGGCCAGCAGGTCGAGGGAGGGGATTCTGCCCCTCTACTCCGCTCTGGTGAGACCCCACCTGGAGTACTGCGTCCAGCTCCGGGGACCCCAACACAAGAAGGACATGGACCTGCTAGAGCAAGTCCAGAGGAGGCCACAAAAGTGATCAGGGGGCTGGAGCACCTCTCCTCTGAAGACAGGCTGAGAGAGTTGGGCTTGTTCAGCCTGGAGAAGAGAAGGCTCCAGGGAGACCTTATTGCAGCCTTCCAGTACTTAAAGGGGGCTTATGGGAAAGATGGGGACATAATGAATTACCACAATACATTGGCATTTTACTTCAAGCCCAGCACTCCACACTTTTGGACAGTGTCATAGTGGGGATTTTTGTGGGTTTTGGTTTTTGATTTTTACTTTTTTTTTTTTTTACTGCTTTCACAGGTACCACTCAAAAAGACAAATTTTAAGTAAATGCTCCTGAATTCCAAGCAGACCAACTTTTTCACTTTTTGAAGACTACTTTATTTAGTAATGCTTTTTTTAAAAATACAGAACAGCAAATTTTCAATGCTTATTCTATTTCAAACTACTAAAACATCACACATTAATAGTTACCTTCTCTTTTCATCGCAAGACTTGTATCCATTTTGGTTTTGAGAGTTACAGTTGTATTGATAGCTGTTTCTAAGCTGTTCTCATCCAACATCTGCAACTGTAAAGAATTTTTTTCTTGTAAGGACTGAAGAAAAAAAGCATCTTAAAAAAAAAATCACAGGAGATCCAAAGCATAGTGTCTGAAAGCCATTTCCTTATAATAATTAATGACCAATGTACCACAAAGCAAATATGCTTCACAAAACAGTGCAGGGTATACAGACAAGTATTACTGATACTATTTTTAAATCCATCAACATTCTGAGATTCCATCATACAGTTTCTATAACAAAGACCTAAATGCTTTCTATTCTTGAATTTTCTTTCAGGGGATGGGGACACAGGACATGAAAATGCAAGGCATAGCTCGAAATTAATCTCTCTTAAAAGCCATGATTTGCAGCTCCATAGAGCACTTAATGAACTCAGTTAAATGGACTTCATTGAATAGAGTACTTCCCATGATAAAAACTCATGACTACAGCTGAAAGAGCTCCTGTAGTCAAGATGAAATCTGTTTATCCCCTCTTCATAAATCATATGACAGATTTTTAACACCTTCCCCATTTCTCCATATTGTTCAGAGAAAGCTCTTGCTTAATGCCCGATTATGCATAACAATTTTCAAATTTAAAAGCCACAATGAACATTTCTATTCACAATTGATTACTTAACATAAAGGAAAATTCTACCTTATTTCTTTCTTGAATTGAAAAAAGTGTTATTATTTTCCTTCCTAATACAATAGGACAGCCAGGTAGAGTTCCTTATATCTATTTTTAAAAGAGAGAAGTTACCTGTAAGTCTCCCAGGTTGTATGAATCACCCCCACTAGATTTTGGTTCTGATGGTGGAAAAGGTGCAATGAAGGCTGTACATTTGGAGCTGGATATTTGCCTATTGAAATAACATTGTGAATTACATCACATGCCAACATATAATGTAATGATTGCCTTTTGTGAACCAGATGAAAAATGCAGTTGTGTGAAGACTTGGCTACAAGTTTCAAATATACAGAAAAGCGGGTCCACTCTTGACAGCCAAGTGAGAAACTATACACAAAAAATCTGTAACAATGGCACCATCATCCTATGAAGTGACAGATGACTTAATTGGCTTTCTTCCATAGAAAACAGTAATAAGCTACAGCTAGGATCCTAAACCCCAATGGTGTGTTCCAAAGTAAATTTTGAAATTCTTACAAAACAATACTATTACCCCACTACTTTCATAGATTCAGAATATTGGGCTTTAACTAACTTCTGAGATGCTAAGTATGCAGTTTTTACTCTTTGGTTACATATTTCTCCCTAAAGTTCCCATTTCTACATGAATTTAATCACACAGCAATAAGAGAGGAAGAAAGTTAGCATAACAGACTTGGGGGGGGGGACTTTCTCCTCCATTTACTTTCAAGCTATGCTACAGTCAGTTAACATGTAGCAAAGTGCTGTTTTGGTTGGCAGATTCTTCCACTGCTGAACAGTTATTCACAATAAAATGAGCATAACCACTTAATATAATTGTTATCACATGGATTATGTTAAAAATGAGGATTTAAAAATCTTTTGGAAGTTAAGACTGCCTTATATCTAATTTTGGAAACTGGAATACACAAATGTAAAGTTATTTTGAACAAAGTTTATTTTTGCCTTAGTCTCCATTTCTTTTGAGCCTACTGATTAGCCAGAACAAGAAATTGACCTTTGCATGCTCGCATACAAAGAATCTGAGTAGTAAGCTAGGAAGTAGGTTACTGTAATACCTATTGCAATTATAGCAACTAGCAATTATAATGACTTTGTCAATAATCTTTACGTCAATTTTAACATTCTTAACATCTGACATTTTCACTATTCAATAAAAACACTGTTGAAACGGAGTATTAAAATCTGTTGTGCTGTAGTAAACTCAATAACCATACCTCTTCATAACACTAGCTGTGAGCGGGACATCTGTCTTCTTCACGTCATCGCCAGCATCAGTTACTAGTTCAACAGGAACCCTCCCAAAGGGGCAGGCCTAAGAGCAAATTGAAAGTTAACAAATGTGTAAAGCAGAATGAAAAGTTTAAGATTTTGAAGAAAAATGTTACATGTTCTACCTGGTTTAGTGGTCTTAATGGATTGTGGCAATTAACTAGAGCATCAAACTCCTGTGACTTCTCCTCCCTGAAGGCAAGGAAAAAGAAAACAACAAAACACCACAGCACTGTAGTGTGCGTTTGGTTTTTGTTTAAATGATATTTTAAGAAATTAAGCAAGAAATCAAGACATTACCCAAGCAAAAGTCTGGTAATGGTAGAAGAATTTTCAGAATCGTTCCTTTTTATGCTTCTGTGATTTCCAACTATGCTCTGAAGTCCAGACTCTTGTGTACTTGATACTGTAGGTAAATTAGAATTGTTCAGATAATACTGCAGATTGTATTTGTTTCAAAAGAAAAACATTCTTTCATAAGTGCAATTTAAAATTATACATTTGCAGTAATCCAGTATCAATGACATATCACTATTTTCTACTAATCTAGGCAGACATTTTATATAATAACGTAAGATAGGATAATTCAGATGAAAAAAGAAAAATCCAAACACAGACTTACAAACAGAAGTAGCTTTACAGGATAAGCAAAAAATGGTCTGTAACAATTGTTAAATATATTAGCTACTTGTTTTCTACACAGTTGTAATTGTAAACTATGTTTAAACACATAAAAAGAAGATTCAACTATCCAAGCAATTTAACTGAAAAACCTCACTATTAATCTTATCCTATATGCAGAAGGAGGAATACAAGCACCAAAAACATTGGCTTAAACAGTATCTTGGGAAGTGAGGAAGAAGCCCACGCTTTCAGAGCAAGATGATTTTCCAATCTACATTCTGAGAATACACCTCCGCTCCAAAACAACATCAAAGGATGCTTCCGAAGCTTGCTCCACAAAGACTCCTCAGGAGATTTAAAACTGTTCACATTTGGATTCTTTCATTGTTCATTCCAATTATTTATCAGCACATGTGATGAGGACATCTACATCTCAATAATTATAAGTCCTAAATTAAGCACCAAAACCCAGCTTGTTTCAGGGGTAGTATCTCAAAGGTATAACTGTCTAGACAATCCTTACAAACTCCCTGCTACTGCAGAGTCCCAAGATATTGGTAATATCCCTGACCTGTCCTGTTCTCCTCCTGCTGAATACTTGCTTTTGGGCTCTGACTTCATTTATGTGGTATTTCTTTTCGATACAACATTTCTGTGCTACCTCAGTTATGTTTCTGTAGATCCACCTGGATTTAAAGCATTTAACCAGTGCCTGCAATTGAAAAGCATGCAGCCTTTTCAGTTCTAGTGAAAGTTATAAAAAAGTAGCAATCACAACATAAATAGGTAAATCTTTCACAGGCATGCCTTCTCCTTTAGGTTTTTCAGTACATTTTCTGGAAGGCTGCATACTAAATCCCTAGAACTACCTACTGTGTCAGAGATAGAAAGCAGGAATCTGAACATCAGAATTACCAATCTTCAATTAAACACTTGTTCTTCTCCCTCAGATTCTCCTTCCCCCTCTTAGAAAGAGAGGCACTTTAAATACAGACAATTTTAGTCATTAAAACCCTAAGAAGCTTCCCAATTTCAGTTACTGAACACGGTTTTCATACTGACAAATCCTAGGCTGAAAGACGTTTCAAAGTCACCTCCATACCTCCTGACACAGGCCACAGGCACATCCCCTTCTAGAGCCAACTCTGCTCACCACCAGTTGAAGAATTTACTAGCTTAGTGACTTGTTACCAAAGCCCTTTTGCTGGTCCCTCCACCTCACTGACCTGCCATCACAGCATTTATGAGAGTAATCCCTAATTCATATCAGGTAAATTCAACTGAATTAGCCTAAGCAATTAGTTGAATTAAGTTAAACCAGTTGACTTCACTGATAGCAAATTTGAGAGCTGTCTAGAAGCTGTGTTCTGCTGCCAACTCAGGGAAGATCAAGGCAGGCAATAGCAAACAGCTCATTCACCTGCCCCATCTTAATCCAGTGGAGAATCTCACTCAGTTATTGAAAACATGGCAAAAGTTATGTGAAGTTGTACATTAATCTTAAAATGAAATATCAAGTCAAGTCCTAGTCACAGTATTAATGAGTTTTGTAAAAATAAAGTATATATTTCAGATGTACTTTACAGTAAGCAAAACCAGAAATTAAATTATTTGAAAAGTCATTCTAGAACCTCAAAACCACAAATGAACAGCTCAGAACAACATGGTCATCATCCAAACTATTTTTGCCTAGAGGTGAAGAAGGGAAGGTCATTTCTCAGATATGAACAAATGACCATGAGAAGTCAGAACACACTAATGCAAATACATCAACATGTTAGTAATTGCCCATGAATACATTGTGTTCATGTGTTACGATGCAGAAAAGGTAGCTTAATTCTTCATTTAGGGAACATTGTTGAGTACCAGCTTTTAAGAGCTTTCAGATACACTGTAACCTCTTAAATTCAGTTTTTTCCTGGCAAACCCTTTTTAAAATTGAAAATAATGATTGATTATTCAGACAGAAAGATCTCTTCCACAATACAAGATATATTTTTTTACAAAAAGGACATTCATACACCAAGGAACATGTATTTAAAAATATCCAAGACAACTAAGATAATGTATAGTATGATCTTCTACATCACAGTTTTCCATCAGTATAGGAAATTTGCTTGACCAATAAACAGAAGAATTCATGGCTATCCACAGTCTCTCAAGAAATCACAATTTAAGAACTTTTTTTATAGAACATTTCTCTTAACATCTTTAAATTCTGGATCAGTTCATTAAAATTAATTTGATTTTTATTTTGAATCCTCCCATGTCACCCTTCTACCTTCAGCCAACACAAGCCAGACTTCTGGCAGATGAACACTGCAGTATTAGCTATTTCTAGTCCCTTTTTTTTTTATAAGTTACTTATGTCAATAGACCAAACTACTCAGTTAAATAAAAAAGACAAGTGCCTCAATATAGAATGTAGTTCTACGTTTTTGTTTATGTAAGACTGACACTGAGCATAGTTTTCAATTAGCAGTTTACCAATCCAGCACCATCACCACCTCACACACATATCCCCCACTTTTTTCTTTTTTCTATATACACAGAAAGATTTTTTGCCCAAGCTTACCACTGAACTCACATTCAGTTGATCAACAATACTTCTATTCCTTCGCAGTCTGAGACAGCCTGCCTCTCATACTACTCATGACTAGTTGGACTCAATCTTAAGGGTGTTTTCCAATCTAAATGATTCTGAAATGACTCTATGACCTACATTTAAGTACTAAGTTATTTTTTCAACTAAACATGTTTGTTTGCACCTAGTATGTCAAATACTTTAGATTGCTGTGCATAAATGAAAGAGGGGAAAAAGGAATTAAACCAAAGGCTTCTAGACTTGCTGCATGGTTTTTTATATTTGCATCACTACCCTATAACTGTATATAACAACTCTTGTCAAAAGCTTTCTGAACAACCTTTTGAAGCTGTGAAGAAATACATTTACATACACAGCATTCCTGTTTTCAAATAAAAAGCTGTCAAAAGCAGCTCTTTAAATGAACATATGAAACAGACAACACTTACATGCCTATACATTAAAACAGTCTCTTTATTGCTCCAGAAGGACCACACAAATTCACTTAAAGCCAAGTTCAGTGATTTAGGCCACGTACGTCCCTGAGTTTGAGATATTTCAAGTCTAGCATTATTTGCCTTTTAAGCTATTATCTTTAAATAGCCGAATTAATACTTAGCATTTTTCAAATGCCTAATGTTACAAGTTGAAAATGAAAAACTAAATGAAAAATGAAACAAGTCTACTCTTCCTCCAAAGTTTACTGCTTCCTAAACAGCAGACAGGCTTTTGCCATGTATTCACTCATAGGTATTCCCTTAGCCTTGCAGCAAGTAAAGCCAATAATATCAGACAGAAACTGTATAATCCATGAAGGATACTCCACAGGATATTCTCCTGTGGCA
This sequence comes from Phoenicopterus ruber ruber, assembly GCA_009819775.1. Lineage (NCBI taxonomy): Eukaryota > Metazoa > Chordata > Aves > Phoenicopteriformes > Phoenicopteridae > Phoenicopterus > Phoenicopterus ruber. The sequence goes on from CM020217.1 coordinate 91,259,003, forward strand.
CAGTACATCAGCTGTGGCACTTACGATGTGCATAACTAATTAATGGTAAACAGAAAAGTAAAGTTTATCTAAAAATTAATACCATAACTGAATATTATTGCAAGTGTTGCCAAATGTTTGGTTCCTCCTTTTTTCAATCTAGAATGACAACATGCATTAACTCAACTAACATTTTAAGAAATTGAAATTACCTGCTAACTTCTCCTTCTCCTCATCTGAAAGCAATTGCTTTTTTTGTGAATGAAAGTTTTGTAGAGCAGTTTCCAACATTTCTAGTGGAACAGCAGAGCACTCCACAGCTTTCTGAAGGAGCTGCTTACACTTCTTCACATTTCCTAAGTAGTAAGGAACACAGAGTTAGAAATCAAGGAAATAAAAAACAATTACACTGGGACAATGTGGTTTTTTTTAAAGACATGATTACATTCATGCTGTCTTATATTCACTTCGCATCATTCTCTGAAGTCATTGTTCATTAGGCACTTTCCCCTTTAGATACCCACTTTAAGGATACATAATTCACTTGTAACTAGTTCCAGGCAGTAAGTCAATTTTTCACATGAACACTAAGTTACAAAATATGCTTTATGAACTCACAAAACTACATTCTCAGCATTTGTTTAGTGTTATAGGAACTGTAAGGAAATAAAACACATTCTAAAATCCATTTTTTTCTGTAGTATCAACAACGAAAGACAACCTTTATGGGCTTTTATTTAGATCTGATCAGATACAAACTTTATTACATATGCATTATAAAACATCTTTAATGCATTTAATAGAAATCAAAGTAAAAAGCAGCTGTTGTTAAACCAAACATCATTATCCCAGAAAGCACTACAGCTAAGAAAAGAAGAATGAAAAGGGAGGATATTGTTTCATTAGTTTTACACATTACTAAATGCCATAATCAGAGACTGAAGAGAACTGGGGAGGAAGAGGGTGTTTTAACAAAACATATTGAAAGCAATCAGTTTACATATATAAGCATATACACAGACAGCTATTAAAAAACCCATGAGAGTCAAAGGAAAGAAGTGTACTGCAACCAAAATCTTTTCTTTGGTTTAGACAGCATCAGGGCTAAATGATGCAACGTTTTGTTACAGCTGTTAATACCCCTGAAGTCACAAATGACCTTCCTCAGTTCCAAAGCAGCAAAATGTAAACCACTTTGTTTTATAGGTGCCACATACATATATAATTAGTATTTCTTATACTATAATAATATATTTCAGAGCTCCATGATGTCTCCAGCACTCAAAATTTCACTGATAACTGAAGTTAGATGTCAATGTTGCCTACAGTTCAGACTGGAGGGGAGTGGGGTGTATATATTAGGAACTTAGGCTTAAGTAACCTATTTTAAGAATATTAAATGGGTGATGTTAGACACTGAAGCAAGGAAATGCCAAAATAAGACTGGCTATGATTTAATTTAAATTTATTTCATGCATATTTGTTATGACTATAAAAAATACTATTTTTCTCCCAAATCCTTAGCAAGTGGATAGGCTTAGTATTTCTTTTTATGAATCCTTAACCAGCATTCTACCTTTGGCTATATTTAGTAACCACACATTGCTTAACAAGACCTCCTACTCAAAATAAAAGTAATTCCCCCTAGTATTACGTGCCTCATTGAATAAGAAATAACACTAACACACCTATGTGAAAAGTGAACTGCTCCATCCCCCTTAACAGATGAGGAATCAAGGCACAAAAGTAAAGCCAGAAGTATCTGAGTTTCAATCAGTCCACTTCATCACATACAAAAAGCCCGAATGATCCACCTAGGTATAACATTTTATATAGCCAAAAGTAGAGTTTTATTTACAGTCATGAGTTCCAAGCAACTCACAGCAAATCTTGCTTCAAGCACACTACTCAAAGCACACCAAAAGTAAGAAAGAGACAGCTCCTCATCAGACCTATTTAAATGAAGTTGTACTTAGCATTTAAATAAAAACAAAACAGAATGCCACCTTTATTGTGTCACTCCATTCTCAGGTCATGAATATTCAATTTAAGGAAATCAACATCAATTTGCCAACCATAATTTCAGAATTTTGACTTGAGCTTTAGCTCACAGTTTTGCTTAAGACAGGGAAGTGAGTGTATAATTAACTTTTTCTTCTCAATGCAAAGGGAAAGACAGATTAATCCAGAAGCAATTGGCAGGTGTGCGAAAGCACTGCTGAAATGATCGGGATGAGGAAGTAACAAAGCACAACCCTCCTCCTTTCCCTCTGGCCTAAGCCGGACACACTCGGTGAAAAAGCAACAGCACTCAAAGTATATAAAACTCACATGTTACATTAATCCTCTCTGAAGCACCAGCAGGGACACTATAGCTCCATACACATTACCGAACGTCAAATAGACCAGCTCAAGGATAACCAGATACACATCACAGAGCACACTGGAGATAAAACAAAGCCAATCATAAATGGCTTATTTGGTTGAGATTAGGACTTCATTTCACATTGACTATTTGCTGTCAAAGTAAGGGAAACTATTGCATGAACACACCCCATAGCTACGGGGTAATTAAATTCACAAATGATTGTGACAGAAGGATGAATCTAGTCATTGGTAACCACTAGTAACATTTCTACACTTAAATTACACAATAGGTTTTATTACACTTATTTGACAATATCTTTATTCTTGCAGTATTACTGTTTTATTATCTTTTTTAATAAGCATACAGTGCTTACTAGACAAATTGTTAGCTATTTTTTTTACTACTGTTTATAAGTTCAACACAAGTTTATATTAGAACAAGACCAGTCAGATACCTGACTCATCTGAGAGAGAAACACTGTGGAAATTCAAGTCAGATATGCAGATTTTTGTCCTCTCCTTCCCATTCTGTGGAGGAATCTTATTCAGTATCCTTCCTCCATCAATTATTTCTGAGGGGGATTTCCACAGTCTTTCCTGCTCCATTACAAATAAACTTAGTTAAGAAAAAACTGGAAAAATCTGAGAAGACAAATGAGTATTTACTTATTGATTTCAATAAAATGGCTCTGCTTCATGGGACACATTTTGAACATATAAACTGTATCCTAAAACACAGTAAAAACAAAAAAGTACTGCACCGAGTCTATTTTCCACAGGCAGAGGTTTTGTCTACAAACAACAGAAGTAAGCGTAAAGAAGAATATCTAGTAAGATGCATTCAGAATCCAGAGTGTAGAATAGAGTTTAGTCTCCCTTATTTATTGTAGTTAATTTTTGGGAGAACTTCTCATACTAGGCAGTATACAACAGCTTGCATGATACTAACAAAAACCATGAAGAAAAACCAACCACAAAAACCTCAAAATGTATCCACTAAGTCCTCTTCTTTCAAAGAAGAAAACAGTTTTAATGCAATGTGCTTGTCCTTCTGGAAGGAGCAAGCTGTTAAAGGGAGGAGATAAACAGGGTGACATAGATCACTGCTCAGGCCACCCATGAAAAAAGATGGAAAAAAGACACCCAAAAATATGAGCCTGTGGGTAGGCAGCACAACCCTGCTACCGAGTACCAGGGCCACCTCCCCTACACACAATAGGAAAGAAGTGACATAAGACAAGGTAAACTTTGTGGACTCAATACTTTGTGGTCCAAAGTATTGAGGACCTATTGTTCTAGATACATTAGAGCATAACTTATATAGTCTAGAGGGAGAACTGTAAGAGCAAAAGCAAGGAAAAACTCAGAGATAAAGAGTTTAATACATGAAAGAAAAAGGAAAAAAAACCAACCAAGTGATGCAAAGGCAATCATTCATCGGCTCCTACCAGCAGACTGATGACCAGACAGTCTCCAAGCAACTGCTACTGTGGAAAGACTATCCCCCACCTTTTACTACTGAGCATGACGCTATACAGCATGGAATATCCCTTTGGTCAATTCTGGTCAGCTGTCCCAGCTGCATTCCCTCCCAGCCTACTCACTTTGGGCAGAGGAGGGGCCAAGCAAGAAACAGAAATCCTTGACACTGTGCAAGCACTGTCCAGCAACAGCTAAAACATTGGTGCGTTATCAACGCTGTTGTAGTCGCAGATCTAAAACACAGCATCATATGAGCTGTTAAGAAAGTTAACCCCACCCAAGCCAGATCCAGTACATCAAGGAACAGGATAAATGAATTTATAAAGTCTGCTGTCAGTGCAACCATCCCTACCAGGGACACACAGTTCAGGCATCCCTCAAAGAAGGGAAACAGAATTTTTTAAAGACATTATCACTCTTATATCAGAATGGCTTGCCTAAAAGAGTGCTGTATGGCACCATATGACAAAGATTACCATTCTATTTTGAATACTGACAAACCATCCCACCCCACCCCCTTCTCCCAATTGACTGGAACATGGCATCTACGATACTGTCAAAGAAGTCAGTCCAGGGCATTTATAAAGCAACAGCAGCTATCAACCATCTCCACTGTCCCAGCATGAATGTTCAACAATGGAACACGAAACAGAAGAATCAATTAAAGTCCAACTGCTAGCTACTTAAGAATCTGAGTGGCAGAGGGGAAAATTTAATTGGACCAAATTGCACACTTAAAACATTTTGGTTTAATAAAAAAACACAAAGAAAATACAGTTGCTTTTTGGAAGGAGCCAGAAGTTCTTCCACAGGCAAGCTGAGAGTATCTAAAGGGAAATTACCACCCAAATTTGAGCATCAGTTTTCAATGCAGCAAGAGCCTTACTCATACCTCCCGCTGTAAGATCTAAGCTTAAAAAACCCAACAGAAATCACTGCCAATTTTCATCTTGTTTGAAGTTACTTTAAAAAGGAAAAAACCTATTAAGAACTGCATGCATGTTTTCATTAAAAATGAACAACGTTCTCATTAAATTTCAATCAAAAAAGAATAAAATACAGATTTTTCTTTTTCTGATTTAACACCTATCAGTTTCCTTGAAAATTATGTAACAGAGCAGAAGTTTAAAACAACAAACCCTAGAACAACACAGAACAGCAACACAAGTTTTTCTACACACCTTGTGATAGCTCAAACTGTGCAAAAGCCACATGCACAAAAGCAAATTTCTTGCAGTTCAGCTTGGCCAGATGAAATTGGTCCCGTGCCTCCTCTGGATCTTGAAGACTGTAAAGACAGCATATCAATAGTTACACAAGGTGAAGAGCCTGAGTAACGGGAATGAAGTTCCATGTGCTGGATGACAGCTTTAGATAATTCTGGAAAAGCAATCCATCTACAGCTGAAGTTTTTTCTCTTCCTTATAGCCATTAGCAAAGTACAAATAAGCAGAGAGTCTTAAAAAGCTTAAAAAGCTAATAATTGAAAGATATCAAGATGACTCTTTCCAAAAACCAGAATGTGCTCAAACCTCAAGAGAAAGATTAAGGACTCATTCTTTGTCACCATTTATATTATTCCTCAAAATATGTAGATATTTTCCCTCAGAACACCTACTAACCTGTACAGAACACCCATCTGTAACCCTCACAGGCTACACACTGACACTACCCAGAGAAAAATCTCCATTCTTCTTGATGCATCCACTCCTATACTAAGGAGGTTGCAAGACAGGGGGACACAGGGGGGAGATCGCTTTAGAAACATCAGGTGTAGAAAAATGTATTAATGGAATTAATGGAAAAAATGTAGGTCACTGAAGGAAGTTGTTTCTGTTGGTACATCTATAATACCATACCTACAGAAAACTAGGACACAAGCATTTGCCCAATAGCCACCTCTATCAAGGGTTCTATAGGAACATTGACTCCTTACAAGATGTAGGGTATTCATTCTGTTTTCCCCGTACTCCTAGGCAACACAGTCTGATCAGTTAAATTTGGTAACACAAGGTGGATTTAAGTCCGTTTTCTGCAGACACACTGGAAACGGCAATGGCAAACCTGGTATACTTCAAAAACGTAGAGATTGTGCCACAAAGTCCAGAGAAGATACTTCACATTTAATAATTTCTTTACTTATGCTAAATTTTAATACTAGTTTGACATTCAGCCATAGATTGCCAAGTAGGACAACTGAGATGCTTGCACACAGTACACCAACATTTCAATATTCCACAGGATCTACAGCTTACATAAATACTTGTCAAGACACTGAATCTATATCACTGAAATAAATTAACATTACATTTCAATAGACTCCACCTTTTTAATATTTTTTTTTAAAAGTTTTTTAACACTTATTAGCAAAATCCACAATCAAGAAATAAAGGAATTTCTTCGAAATTCCACCCTGGTTCAACAGATAAGCAAAGGTAGTACTTAGAAGTGGGGATGGTGGAAAAATTTATAGCAATGGCTTAAAAAATAAGTACAGAAAAATACAAACATGGAAAGCTAGAGAACATATTTCCAGTAGAATTCTATGGAATTAAGAATGAGAAAAGTCTCTATCACAGTGTAGGCATGTAACTGGACTCTAGTAAGTTTAATGAACTCAGCTCTGATCATCTAAAGCAATAGGACAGACACAGAATAACCCATCTGCAAGCAAAGTCAGAGTAACACAAATTAAGTTTCAACACGTGAATTACACTCACTTTCAAAAAGCTTGTTAAAATTTAAGTTCCTGTAGAAAGCAGCAGTGGCTTGGATAGCAATGTGCAGAACAAGACCTAACATTAGCAACAGGCATCAGATGCCACACACTTGGTGGCACTGTGCTACTGCCAGAAGTGTTACATGAAAGCAGGCCTGGCATGGTTACTGTGCGATACAGATAATCACAGACGCAGCTGGCTCTTCACCTTTGCCTGTTTCAGAGTACATTCAAGGGTTCTTCAAACAACCTCAGTATCATAATGGGTCAAAATGTTTTGGCATAGTCAGACAGCTAGAGAAGATACAAGGACAAGACAGGTCTAGTGCCAAGAATGGAATAATCCAGCTTTGATCAGAAGAAAACAGCGCTGATGCCAATGGACACTAAAATCTCAAACTGTTGTCACTGCTTCTGAAGTCTGTGATGCTCCGATTTGCTTTTCCTGTTAAGTGGAACATTTGGGAGAACAGCAAACAGAACTCTACCGAAGAGCACCTTCTTCCACCAAAGGCAGTATCATCAGAACACCAATGCAAAGTGTTACTTTACTTGCAATAGCTAAAAAAAAAAAAAAAAACACAAACAGAAGCACTCTAGGAAGTCATGAGAGGAGAGGATTGAACTGTCTGCCACACTCACCTTTAGTGAGTATGAAACACCAGGGAAATTTCAAACACCAGGAAAGTTATGAGCAATGAATGAAGATGTCAAACACAAAATATCCAAATAGCCACTCATTGATTAACATAACATTAATCTCCAAAAACTACAGACAAGCAACATGGTTGTTTTTTAGATCTGATCAGTCAAAAGCAATTTCACGTTCTGGTGTGATTACACATATAGTCCATAAATGTAGTTTCATATAAATAATTGACTCTTATAAGCCACTCCGAATGAGAAAGTATTAGCTTATAATAACTGGTTACAAACTGGCTAATCTCTGAAAGTAATTTTCAAAGGGGGGACCATCATTTAGGGAGATACTTATAGCAAAGTTCCATTGGAATTGATGCTACATCAGATTTTGGTGGGTACGTTTTTTAATAGGGATTTGGAAGCGAGTTGTTCATCTTTTAAAAAAGTAATTTTCATTAGCAAGTCAGGAACCATATGACTGATGGTATTTGCCAATTAAAAATATGAAGCAGAAAACAAAAAGAGAAGATCTGAGCTAGCCAGTGAGCTAGGCAGATACTACAGTAATGCTGGCTACCAAAGCAGAAGGTACTTCAGTATAGCTATAGAGAATGCATTTTAATAATGAAACAAGATAGATTACTCTCCCAAGATGGTCCCTAAAGGCTGTAGCAGTGAAGCAAGTAAAGACATTTCAGTGGGACACTGCAACTAAAACTGTTAATATTCATGTATTCTAGCATTGACAGGCTACTGACAGTGCATTCGGTTTTGCTTTCTGCAATACAATACATAGAATACTGGACACAGATCTAGTATCCATTTAAGAAGTATCCACCTTTGAAAACATGTTTTAAAAGATCAAGGGGAAAGAGGTCCAAGAGTTTTAGTGATTAGGGAGGTAGGAAATAATCTTTCTGAACTTAAAACTCCTGCTGTACATAACTAGATAACAGATTGACTTGATAACAGCATCCAATCATCATTTTGGAAAAGAAATTACAGAAAGTATGAGCTGAAAGCCCATGTTACACAACTTCTGTTCTGAGGAAAAGCAACTAACCTTTGAACAAGAACACCATCTCTCAGTATCTTTAAAGACAGAAGATCTTTCTGGAAGATATGCTTTACTCCACTTACACAAAAACACCTTACCTCTTCAAAAGACTAAGGATTCATAGCAGGTCATTATTCGCTCCTACATGTGCTTCAACAGTAGATTCAGATTACTTCCATTGTATGCTTTTAGTAAACACTGATGCAGCAAGATCCATGCAAATGACAGTACAGACAAAGAAATAGGCCATATCATACTGCAAGATCAAGCCATTTACCAAAAACCCAAATGGAAGGACATACAAGAAACAGAAAAAGACTAAGACTAGCTATATTCACTGGAAGACTATCTACTCAATGCTAACTGTTAAGGATTGCCGCAGTGTTACAACGCAGCTCTTCAAAATATTCGTTGTCGCGATATTTCAAGTGACAAAAGAACTCCTTACAAAAAATCCAATTATAACCCTGTCCCAAATTATGTCTGAAAACATCTGAACAACCACACTGTTCAAATTTAGATTGTGGTCATTTATTGCTCAATCAAAACTAATTTCATAAGTATGAAAGTATAGAATGATGTTCTGAGTCATTCTTCCTACACTAATGCAGCTATTTAATGTAGCTGGGATGCATCTTTCCTAGTATGGGAGAAAGCAGACTAGACAAGGATAGACCACTATGGCTTGACCAGATGGATTAGATAACAGCAAACTGCCTCACAGCCAAATCAGTTATAGAAGTCCACAGGGAAATTAATCCTAACTTACAACATACACAGTTTAATACACAGATTATAGTTACCCAAAGTTATATCAGATTTCACCCATGCAGCTTCTTTTGAGCTGAAGTACAAAGCTGAAGAAAAAAAGGGTCTCATGCAATTTCCCCCATGTACCTTACACGTAGTACCCAGGAAAAAAGTGTGTTAACATCTCTAAATCAAATAGCTCTGATTAGTATATACAAAGAAATGCAAGTACTGTGGACACAAAAGATAAGCTGACTAGTCAAAGCTGCTCAGAGTTTCAAGGAACCAATATGAAAACATCCCCACTCAATGACAATTTGTTGCAGAAACCACTATCGAAAGCAAACTATTTTTATCACCGTTCAAATTCAGAATTCTGAATAATGAGTTCTTACATTGAAAACTGAAAATTTATACTTACGCTTTCAACTCAGCAAATCTCACAAGGATGCGAGCATAGCTCTCATCTTGACTATGCTTTTCTGCAGGTAATGCAGTCACCGCTTGACTGTAACGACCAATGAGTCTATTCAGTAGGCTAACATCCATCTGAGGAATACCCTTTTTCTCTAGCCTAAGCAAAAAACACAGCCAATCTTCTGGATTATTTGTTGTCATCATTATTTGATTAACAGTTCCAGAATTATCTGACAGAAAAACAACAAAGGAGATTGATTAAAACTGCAGCAAACACGAACAGAAGAAAACACTTTTTATAAGCTTTCATATAAGACGACTAGTGATTTTTTTTTTTTTTTTTTTTACACAAGATTAGAGCAACAGTTAACTAAAGAAACAAGAAGAGATTAAATGTATTCTGTGGTCATTAATATTGAAGAAATGCTAAACCTTTAATCCTTTCAGTTAACAGCTCTTTCACTGTTAGTCTAGGTTAAGATCAGTTGCATAAGTGACAATAGAGTAACAAAAACACACCTGTTGTATCAGCTGAGATTTTAGTACAGTTAAGTTCATCTGTGATATTGTCTTCATTTCTGTATTTGTTTTTCAAGTCTCTAACTCTATTCATGATTGAAGCAATTTGTGGCAATCCTCTTTCACTTAGGTCCTCCTCCTCCATCTGCAGACACAAGGTTAAAAACCAGTGAAGTTACTGAAGAACCCTGTTGTAGCTCACCTTAATTGGAATTACCAGGGAAAGCCTCTCATGTATATTTTGCAGATTGAGGCTCAACCACATTATGTAACATAAATACTCTATTAAGCCTTTGTCAACATAGTTACACAGGTAAACTTCTTAGCAGAAGCCAACATAGAAGACCAAAAGGAATCAGTACTTAACTAGTCTGCCCAAATACTAGTCCATGCTTCACAGTAGCCCTTTCCAATAAGGTATATCCAGTGTTTGAATAAAATGGAGGGTAGGATATGTTGCCTGAATAGCTATAAGTCTATTGTATTAAATCACATCCTGAATCCATAGACTAGGACGGCTAAGAGGCAGTCCTCCTCCTAGCCATACACTCCTGCCACTTCTCTTGAATAAACAGCAACAGAACAAGCATTTATCAGACTTCATGGTGACCTGGCTCAGGGACAAATGCCAACAGAAAACTACATAAAAAGAGGGGAAGAGCTCTTATCTTTTTGCTTGATGTTCTTCCTGATCTCTCAACTGTGTCACCATATGGACAAGAGAAAGGAAAGGCAGGAATGAGACACAGTCATTTCACGGCACTTGTAAGGCTGGGTTAGACTACCTTAGATGTGTCACCCCACACATACACGTCCCTTAGAAGTAAACATTTTTCATATGAAAAGAAAACTTGATACTACAAACTTGAATATTAATCTTTTCCATCAGTTATAACTTACAGTAGAAATAATAAGTTTCAAGACATGAGACTTACAACCCATCTTTTAGCATTACTTCCTCTCTGTAACAGGCACGATATTTTTTATTTAACATAATACATGTATAGTTGGAGAGTGACAGGTGCTCTGAAAAATAGCAGTTTATTCTTGTTATGCCTCAATTTTAACTTGTGCAAAGCATTTGACACTGTCTCACACAACATCCTTGTCTCTAAATTGGAGACACATAGATTTGATGGATGGACCACTCGGTGGATAAGGAATTGGCTGGATGGTCACACTCAGAGTTGCAGTCAACAGCTCAATGTCTAAGTGGAGACCAGTGATGAGTGGCATTCCTCAGAGGTCAGTATCGGGACTGGCACTGTTTAACATCTTTGTTGGTGACATGGACAGTGGGATGGAGTGCACCCTCAGCAAGTTTGCTGATGACACCAAGCTGTGTGGTGCAGTCAACACGCTCGAGGGAAGGGATGCCATCCAGAAGGACCTGGACAGACTTGAGAGGTGGGCCCGTACAAACATCATGAAGTTCAAGGCCAAGTGCAAGGTCCTGCACCTGGGTCAGAGCAACCCCTGGTATCAATACAGGCTGGGGGATGAAGGGATTGAGAGCAGCCCTGAGGAAAACAACCTGGGGGTGTTGGTTCATGAGAAGCTCAACATGAGCCAGCAATGTGTGCTCACAGCCCAGCAGGTCAACCGTATCCTGGGCTGAATCAAAAGAAGGGTGGCCAGCAGGCCGAGGGAGGTGATTCTGCCCCTCTACTCTGCTCTTGAGAGAGTTGGGGTTGTTCAGCCTGGAGAAGAGAAGGCTCCAGGGAGACCTAGCAGCCTTCCAGTCCCTAAAGGGAGCCTACAAGAAAGCTAGAGAGGGACTTTTTACAAGGGCACGTAGTGATAGGACAAGGGGTAATGGCTTTAAACTGAGAGAGCGTCGATTTAGACTAGATAGAAGGAAGAAATTCTTCACTATGCAGGTGGTGAGGCACTGGCACAGGTTGCCCAGAGAAGGTGTGGATGTTCCGTCCCTGGAAGTGTTCAAGGCCGGGCTGGATGGGGCTTTGAGCAACCTGGTCTAGCGGAAGGTGTCCCTGCCCATGGCAGGGGGATTGAAACTAGATTATCTTTAAGGTCCCTTCCAACCCAAACCATTTTATGATTCTATAATTATCCTTCTCTAAAGCAGCACTTAATTGAAATGTGGTGCGCTTATTTATAGCACTGAGATTCTCTATCAAACATTTTGAAATAGTTCCTTATCCTAGTTCTCATTAAGTTTTGCTGTTGCAAAATTTTACCACCTAGATGTCTACCCAAAAGGATTCACTCTAAGAGATTACACAAACCACTGAATACAGGTGAACCAGTAAGGGATATGTAACAAGTTACTGTACTAGATTGCTTGTAATGAATAATATTCAACTTTTGTATTAATTCCTGGCTGGAGTGTCTGCTTTATTAAGGAATACAATCCAACACTGAAACTAAAAACTGATGGTGGAGGGGAGGGCTAGCCAGGAGACACTAATCAGAAGATGAGGAAAGTTCACATGTGAAACACCAAAGGCGTATCTGCACAGAATTTCACAGCTTATATGCAGTCTGGGAGAACCCTAAAGCAAATTTGTGTACTTTGTCAGCTACTAAGAATTATCTTCACTAACTGGAGTAATTTGAGGCTTATAAAAGTAAGTATTAGGAGTGTTATTAAGCAAAGCTATGTATGTTTAACCTTTCTATAGTATCTCTGTTCGGGAAGGGCAAGCTCTTGTGCGTATTTCCAAAGAATAAGCCATATTACTTTTTCAAAGGATGTGATAGCATCACTGATGTGGGTGGCAGCTTATTAACAAAAAAGATAGTTTACTCAGAGGTATGCTATACAAACTTGTCTCTGTATGCCTACGTTTGACTAACACCTTGCAAATACATTCACTATAATTCAGTCTGAAAATTAAATTAAAGCTTCATTGCAACTAACATTGTGTTGGAGAAGCATGAACCAAATTGGCTAGAGGTGGGCAAAGTCATAGAAAAATATCTAACTCTCAATGTCTGCTCTCATGGTTAGCAGTGAAGACAAGGAAATATTTTAAAACTACCACTGCTTTTACATATAAACTAAACCAAACAATGAATAATTCTGGGTAAGCCTTAGCAGAATTAAGGCTGTGATGAAACAGGGATAAACTATGCATTGCTGCCTGAAAAGAGTCCAGGAGAAATAAACAATATCAGTAAGAAAACAAACATGTACCTTAAAAGATACACTATACATCTACAGCATTATTTTGCACAGTTTGTGACAGTAAGATGACCCAGGGATCTTCTCACCACAAGGAGAGATAATCACAATCTTGCAAGTTTAATAGACACGTAGAAGTGTGAAAAGATATTATGGGTGAAAAAGTCCAGCAGAGGTAGGATTCTTTCTAAGAACAAGCTAACTAGGTAAGAGCTTACAAGTTCCCACCTAAGTACAAATCAGGGCAGAGTGCACACAGGTTTGTTAGAGTGCATTGAAAGAGAAGAATGAATGAGTGTAGGGAAAAATGCAAAAACAAAGTTAAGTGAATAACACTGAACTTGGGATTTTGGAAAAGCTAAAAGATTTTTTTAAAAAAATCTTTCATAACAGTAGCTTAGCTATTAAATGCTATATGTCAGTGTTTGCAATCATTTAAGCAGCTAGTAATTTAAATCTACGTTTGCAGTTGATAACGCTTCTTGCATTTATTTAGACATGTTATGCCACTCATCTCAAGTCTCAGCACAGTGATACTCAAGACTGATCTGTTGACTCTAAGGGTCTAACTTTCAGATCACCACAGACTAGCAAAGACACAGCAAATTAAACTATACCGAAATTATAACTGTCCAACACTTTAGAAGACTTAAGAGCTCCACCAATCAATAAATGCTGAAAATCGCTGCTATAGTAAAATGTCTGTTGGGGATACAGAAACCTTGCAGTTTTTTCCAGCAGAGCTAGTGAAAGAACACACACACTCAGCAATTTCAACAGATGCAGCACAGGCAACTGCTTGTGAGAAAACTGGCATTTTTTTCCTCTTATTTGATACTTTCACATTTCAGCCACCTTCCCAGCTCACATCCCCTTCCCGTCACAATAATCGATTAATATTCTAAAAACCATTAACACAAGTTTCCATATTCCTTACTGTATGTGCACATCTGGCAATCTATTACAGAGATGTAGTTACTTCCTACACTATGCAGCCCAATCTGTACACCAAAAGCAAACAAACTTCTATATCCTCTGTTTAGCACAAGTTTATCCCATCCTGATGATCTCCTTCCTCCAGGACATTCCCCTACTGCTTTAACAAGTGGTACATGCCCAATATACAGCACCAAGCCAAAGTTCAGACTACAACAAAAGCCAGGGGCTCAAATTCTAACAGCTCCAGAACAAAAAGCCTCGCAGAAAGATAGATCCTCACGGGCTTTATCTCCCACAAAACTAGTCTTCCTCTTCACAGCCCCTGTTCCTCCACAGGACTTGCTATAGGCAATTCACAAAAAGGGGAAAGACCTAAAACCAGAAGTGTTCTGCATGTCCATATCCATAAAGCAAAAACGAGCTATGATCCCATTACCATCCTTCTTTTATTCTGTCTAAAAGTTTAGCACATAATGTTAATCTAAGCCCCTTACCACAGGTTACAGCAATTAGTTTTCACAGTGGGTAGCTGGAAAAGAATTTGCATGCTCCTTTGTTCAAAGGGGTATTGCCAAAGACAAGTGACACCTATTTTTAAGTTTCTAAAAGGATACGGATTTAGAGGTTTAAAGACCTTTTTTTAAGGAACTTATGCCAATCCTCAGTGCTATATCAGTTGAGGATAAACTGGAATATAATACATGGATATAGCCGAGAGATAAGAACCTAAGCAATCTGAGGAGAGCAAGCGTGCTAAAATAAACTGAAGAAAAACTGATGATTATTTCTTCTTTGTCTACAACAAAAGTCTTTTACATTTTCATGAAACACACTGATCACAGCTTTTCCCACATTAATCAGTATTCCATGCATCTAATGAACAGGAGAATTTTAATATTAAACTGTGGTGAATTAAGCGCATATCCAGGGGATTTGACTTCCCAATTACTGCAAAGTTGGGCCCAGAAACAGGGAAGGTAATGCACTCTTGACAGATTAAATAGGTTCAAAGAAAGACTAAGTTTATTTTTTTTTTCAATGAATTGTTGGTCTTTGTTCCTTTTGTACTCAGGTATAACAAGTCAATGAAAAGTTGCTGGAAGGCCCAGAGAGATTAGATCTATTTTAGATGAATTATTGATAGAGATGTAATTGAATGGGATAAAGTAAGTTCATCCACCTCTAATTCCACTATCTAAAAAATAAACCTGGCACCACTTTTAGGAAGCCTCA
Organism: Phoenicopterus ruber ruber; assembly: GCA_009819775.1. Lineage (NCBI taxonomy): Eukaryota > Metazoa > Chordata > Aves > Phoenicopteriformes > Phoenicopteridae > Phoenicopterus > Phoenicopterus ruber. The sequence continues at coordinate 91,274,255 of CM020217.1, forward strand.
CAATTAATTTTTAGAGCACTAGTTGTTGCAAGTTCGCACTTCTTTAAAAGCAGCAGACTCTCAGCTTTCCCCAAGCAGAGACCATAAACCAGAAAGATTTGCATGTTTACAGAGTTTGCTTATACAGCAGAAGTAGGCATATTTCATGTTCTTCCTGTATTAGAAACGGCCCACCAAGAACATGAAGTCTGCTCTTGTCTACATAGAAGTGTTGTTTTAGTAGGATCAAAACAGAGGGGCTTTTGTGTAAACTCCAAGATTTAGTCTGGCAAAAGCACCATGTACATTACCACTATCAAAAGGCCTCAGCATCACTTTACCAGCTCTTGGAGTGTGGTGAGACATTCAACAAGTGACTTCATAATATCTTTGCAGAAGAGCAAAAAAGCACCAAGTTCTGAAAATGGTTCCTTCCTTCATTTACAAAATGAAGTATTTTCAGTGGTCTGAGAAAAGTAGACACAAGCATCCCCCAAATAGGGCTGTAAGCAAGACCCATACAGAAGAAAAACTATGAAAGCTAGAGACAGCATGCTAAATCAGTGCTATCTGAAAAACATTTTTTGTTTCACTACACTGAGACTAAATAAAATAGAACCCTCCCTTCATTTTTTCTTAAAAAAAAAGTTCATTGAATAACTTCTAATTTCAGTGCTCGTTTTGAACTTCCTTTAATACCTGTTTCTCCCTAAAGTGCATAGGGAAAAATCTTAAGCTGTTCTGAGATTGACTCTGTAAACTGTCCCATCTTTTGGAGATCATGTTGCTAAAAATTACATAGGCGATTAGTGTAGCAAAGACTGTTCACATGCCTTTCTAAAGATGATATTTACTTCATAGGGAAAAAACAACATTTGTCTCTTCATAAGGAAGATTTTGGTACATATTGCAGTTTTGCCCTTGACAAATACAGTAGAGGGGGCTACAGGAACTTGATACTCCAAATCTCCTCTTTATAGGCGAGAATATCCTCAAAGATCTATCCTTGAACTGTACCCATTCCCTCAAAGTATGGATGAAGTCAGCTTCTCCAAAATCTGAAGCACCAAGAAGATCAAAAGACATTTACCTCAGGTTTAGTAATACTGTGATCTCTCATTACAGTTATAATTGATAAAAAAAAAATCCATCTAGGAACTGTTAAACACAATACTTATATTTTCCTTACCAATGTAAAAGGTTCATTATCCTTTTTACAGTGATAGCTTGCCAAATGTAGTAGACCAAAATAAATAATAATTTTCTGCATAAATTTGATCTTAACACTCATCAATACATGTCAAACTTACATTTCTGGTGTGCTGCTTAACTGTTCAAGGTTCAATGTGTACTATATGGAGAAAACCTTTCCTGAAGAAAGGATATGCCTTGTCAAAAAGATAACGTGGATGAGGGTCAGACTATCTCAGATGATCCCAAGAATCCAAAGGCAAGAAATGTAGCTCTCCATCCTGAAGAAGTTCCTGTGTATCAAAAATGGAATGATTAGACATTGAAAGTAAATGAATATAAGCATACCCTGTAAGCTTGCCTCATCTTCATGACATCCCAGAAATATACTTTTCATTAAACGAATAAAACTATTCCTAGTTAGTAATAAAACAGTACAAAAGAAGCTCAAAGATTGCTTTCAGACTAAGGGCAAGCACTTAATCTGCTGCATGATTACTTTTAAAGAAAGCATTTGCCATTTATTTCTCTGCGTGAAGTGTTCAAAATGTGACAAAACAGCAAAGACAGGCTGCTATATATCCATTCAATAGGACTGAGCTTTTAACTGCAACAGCTACATAGCAAGCACATTTAAGATCTAGAAAAGCCATACGGGAGAGAAGGTTAGAGATAGGCAAGCAAAGAACAGGGAGAACATGTATGCAGAGATCAGGAAGATACAGAACCACCTTTAAAAAAAGCATAGTAAAGTAACTTCAACCCCTCATGCAGACCCACTAAATAAGGAGCTAAGGGACAGACTAAAAAAGCAGTATATGTTGTAAATGGATGAAGTGGCAGTACTGGTTATATATAGGATTTCATGCATAATACACCCCACAATTTAATGATACTGAAGAGAAATAACAGTATCTAGTCTTGAAATACTGGATTTGCAGTGTTATACTATTTGTTCAGTTTCTGAATGGAGCCAGTTGCAGTTTTTCCTCAAATGCAAACTTCAAGAAAGTATGAAAATACTTTTTAATTATTGAACAAAAAGGTACACTCTTCCTGTCCCTGGAATCTACTGAAATATTGCATCTGTTTATCCAAGGAGGTATAGAGGGCAGCAAAAGATTTAAGCAAGTGCCCAAGAGCTTGCCTGACTTTTTTCCCTCCAAGTGAATTGATCAGCATAGTAAAATATATTTAAGTTATCCTATTACCTACATTTTCCTTATACCCTCAGACCATTGTGGTTACAACTGTTGTGTTAAATATTTGTTTAGCTCTGTTCCTATGGTCCAATTAAAGTGTCTACTAGTGTCAAAAGACTATACATTGAAGAACTTTTGAGTTAAGTCCTCTACTCTGTGGAGAAGAGGTAAAAATGCCACCTCTAAATCAGGAACTCTACCCGTGCATATGTTTTCTGGTGCCTTCCTTTCCTTTACAGAAAGATCATGCACAAACAAGAAGGGAAAACTAACTGTAGCCCTCATCTTCTACTGTATTTGCATTATTTTGCTGATGCATTCAGTTCATTGCTTAAATGGTGAGCACTGTTAAATAAAGATGCACATGCTTGCTGGTAGCACCGCAAATGCTGTCAGTTACAGGCAGTAGAACTATCTCCATGACACCTTTCAAATGCAGTCACATCAACATTGCCAAAACACACTACAGTACTACCAAAGACCCTTCCTGAACATCGGGATCTATTACACAGACATTTAAGTGTTTAAAAGTTCCTGCCTTTGAGGTCTTGTCACCATGGTTCAAGGAAAGTAAGAATGGAAACATGCGATAACAGCATGCTACCATGTTCAGAAACACATGGCATTATCTGGCATTCATCCAGTTATCAATTATTGTTCTGTAGTTATTACAACAGAAGCTAGTCTTTGTTACTCCTTTGAAGGAACAGATACCAGCTTTCATAGAATCATTTAGGTTGGAAAAGACCTTTAAGATCGAGTCCAACTGTAAACCTAACACTGCCAAGTTCACCACTAAACCATGTCCTGTGAGTTTCTTTAAAACCCATGGGAAAGCAGATCCATTTGCTAAACAATACAGGCTTTTAGGTTAAAGTCTAAAGAGCAAATTGCAATGGTAAGAACATGAAAGAAATCCTGCAACTTTTGCTTGCTCCAGACAGATGTTAAAAAATGCTCTTACTAGAAAGCATCAAGCTAAGTTGTTCCATAAGCAGTCACCAAAATCTGAATTCAGACAAGTGGCAAAGCCCTCCAAATACTCTCCAACTTCAGCTCCCTTCATGTCCCATATGACACTCATTACATGACTGGGTTAAAGGATTATTAATTTGTTATTCAACTAGACAGACTTTTTAACATACTTCTAACCTGTTCCCTAGTGCAACAACTAGTAGAAGTCTCTCCTTTACCCAGCCACTATTTCCCAAAATACATAGAAACATGGTGTTTTTGAAGCCTCTACCCAGGCTTTAAAAAAAGCTACGTGTGCACATAATCTTTGTTTGGTTTTGTTTACAAGTCCTAAAACCTAAATCAGGATTTTCTTAAAGGGAAACAAAAATGCTCAACATTCAAAAAAAATCATTATTTTAAACTGTTAGCAACATTAGCTATGAATATAAATAGGAAAAACAGAAATTCTGGTGTTAGCTACAAAAAAAGACTCAAAGACACAAAATAGGGCTAATCAGAAAAGGCTCAACAGCTGAGAAGCAGGTGAGCTACTGTAGCATAAACAAATCAGAGGCTGTACAGCAGGTAATAGTTACCAAGAGGCAGCAGAAAACAGAGCAGCACACAAAGCCACTGAGACACAATTTCAAGTTCTGAAGGCTTAAGGATATAGCCAAGCAGTAACAAGGGACATAACAGAGTAGTTTTAACTTCGGGTATCATTTCAGAAATAGCCGCTGTTTTATCACCTGCACTAGCCAGAGCTGAATGGATACACGTTCCAAGATCTCTTGTCTCCTTTTCCCTCTACTTGCCCACATGCACCTTCCTGTTTCCAAAACAATTTGAGTCAATTAGTATCAAGCATAGGTCTCCTTTATGTCTGTTTCTAGAAAGTGCTGCTCCTCTGCCTGAGGATAACTCGCACGATGGATTGATATCCTCACCCAACTACATCTTATTACATGTTGCCAAGTCTGCACCCAGCTGCATTATCTAAAATTTCTTTTTTGTTTAATTATATAATATACCGAACTTAAGGGAAAAAAAAAAACAAAACACACAAAACACCACCACTCTCCCAATGCCTCATCAAACCCAGGTTAAAAACCAAAGTCACAAAAGAGGAAGGCAGCGAGAAAAGGAGGCGAGAGAGCTGAGGAGAGAGACGCCAGATCTTCTCGCCCGCAGGGGCCGCAGCCCAGCGGAGCCGCAGGCCCCGTTGTCCGCCGAGCACCCCGCCGCAGCCCACCCCGCGGGGCCGGGGGAGCCGAGAAGCCGGCCCCACGCACCGCCGTTTTCCGCAGGCGTGCGCCGGGGCACGGGGCAGCGCCGGCCTCCCGGCCTCGGCGGGGAGCAGAGGGCGGGGCCGGCGGGAGACGAGCCCCGCGGGCACCGCCGCCACACGCGGCCCAGGGCGCGCAGGCTCCGGCTCCGCCGCCGCTCAGCGGCTCCGCCGCTAGACGCGCACGCCGCTGCCCGCCAGCCCGGCCGCACTCACCCTCGTCGTCGCTGCTGCCGCCTCCTGCTGCTGCTGCTTCAGGGCCGGGACGAAGCTCTGGCCAGACAAGTGCGCGCGCCGCTCTCAGTTTGAATATCCCCCACGCCCAAAGAGCCCGCTTCCCATTGGTCAGAACGGCTCACGGGGCAGGGGAGGAAGCGAGCGCTGATTGGCCGGAGGAGGGAAAAACAACGGAGCCCGGCTGCCTGTTGGAGGGGTATCGCGGCGGTAGCGCTAGAGCCAGCCATAACAGTCAGGGCTCCTCCCCCTCAGCGCCTCGTGGGGGCCCCTGGTGCTCGCGCCGCGCCCTACCCTGCTGCCCCGGAGCGGGAGGGGGCCAGTGCGCAGGCGCGCTGCGGAGGGCGAGCGGTGGGGCCGTTATGCCGTCCCGGCCGCTGAGGGGGCGGTGGGGCTCCCGCCCTCCCGTCCGGCACGGTAGCCCCCTGCCCCTGTAGCTGAGGGGAGAGGGCCGCCCGCGCTGCTCTGCAGGGAGAAGGCAGCGCCTCGCTGTCCGGCTGGAGTGACAGGAGCGCGGGAAAGGCTTCCCTCAGCGGCGGTGGCGGGTGTTTCCCAGCGGGCTGGCTCGCCGCAGGCCTGTCTTCCCAGACGGGTTTTGCGGAGCGAGGAGGTGAGGCTCCCGCCCGAGCGCTGGTCAGGGGCGGCCGAAGTGGGTCCCGAGGCTTTGGCATGGCTCCAGTCGTTATTCCCGATTGCCACAAAGAGGGAAAGGGAAGTGTGAGCGCCCAGGTTCAGTTCTTGATGACAAAGTACAGCGCACAGAAACAAGATCATGCAAACTTACTTAAAATATATCTGAAAATATTTTCCTCTTTAAGCGGTAACTGGTTCTTTTTTGAAGCTTCATTTAGGTCTACCAGAATAACGGGACTGCGTGTCCTGGCCAGCTCCTTAAGATTACGTCTTTCCTCTACGTTTTCCTCAGACGTATTCTTCATAAGCTGATCCCATATCTGCAGTATGCCTAAGGCTGCTGAAGGCAGCTTTTTCTCTGAGCTGTCCCTTTCTTCTTGGCGATGGATTATAGTAATGCAAATGCACTAAGTAGAACAGTTCGGCCTCTCTCAGTTTACATTCTGGCTATATGTATTAGAGTTCGTTATAGCAGGTATGGTTCTTCTGTTGCTTGTCATATTTTCAAGCTTGTTAACACTATAAAACACAGTGAGACATGTATATATATGCCTTATTAATTTGATAAGTTACTAATCATTAGCTTTCCATAGACACCACACAAGATGTATTAAGAATACGATACCTAAACTGGCCTTTCATTGAAATCTATCTTACTCACCTTTATTCATCTAGAATTTAAGTGTCATCTCATCTAATCTAGTGATACAAGCTCACTCTACAGTCAAGCAAAAGAGGCATTTCAAGAGAGAAATTCAGTCTGTACACCTGTTTTAGAATGTAATGGATCATCCTACGAAGGTGCCTGTTTTTCTCTACTAAGTATAGGGCAATTGGGGCTTTCAGCTAAGATTAAGTGAGATGCTATTTTTTTCTGCATGCCTTACTTCTCCTTGCATATACATGTTTTTGTGGCTTTGATAGTTTTGTTGTTTTGGAGCTCTTGCATTCCCCCGGAATCCGAATCTAGTGAAAATTTAAAGATGCAGCACAAGTTGCATGAATCTGCTCTGCATCTGTCTTCACTTGAGGGACATAGTCATAGATTATTTTATTAGCAGGCGTTTTGATGGGGACAAAGGAGAAGAGGGATATATTGCTCTAGTGAGTGAATAATGCTGTAAGGAGCTGTCATTTGATTTCTGTAGCTGCGACAAGAAATCAGGATACCGTGTAGAATCCTGGCAAAACCAAAATGAACAGGAGAAAGAAGACAAGGTAGATCTCTGAAAAAAATCAGCAAAGAGAGAAAAGGATCAGAGAAAGAAAAGCTGTAATACCCTTAGAAAAAATAAAGGAACCTCCATTTAGTATTCTTCAAAATATAAAATACATGTGGTGTTCAGATTGTTGGTAGAACCATCATCTATTTGCTTATAAATGTTTATGCTTGTTATTAATTATAAAGTTATGGATGTATAGGGAATTTAGTAAGTATACCAATTGAAGTCTCCACCTAAAGGTGATTCCGGTTTGAATGACAAAAGGAACATGTGAATCACAAAACCAAGGACAAGATTGGATGACAAACAAAAGGGAAGAGAGGTCAGTCTTTTGTAATGAGTTACCATCGGGGGAGTCTTGTTTCATTATTTTAAATACCTGATCATGTGGTAAGATTTTGTATCAGTTTGGATGATAGTGTTGCAAATCTGAATGTAGCAAAGGCAGAGGTGAGTCATGAAGAATTTTTCAAATGTTGATAAAATCTTGATACCACACTGTGGTGTTTTCTGTAAACGGATATAAGAGAAAGGCGTTCCTCCTCTAGTTGAAAATTTGGCAGCCACTAACCCATCCTCTCAAGTTGGTATTTGAGGTTTAATGTCTCTGATACAAAGGGTTGATCTAAAAGAAAAAAGATGGTAGCTCATTGGTTACAGCTAATGACAGACATTCAGTGTAGCTGATTTGGTGGAAAGTGCATTTGGAGAAAGCTCTGCGGAGTATTTCATGGACTCCATTTATAGAGACTATCATGTGGACTGTTCCTGACTGCTGATGCATTGCTACAGCCTGCGGATGTCCATGAAAAGAAGCAAACAAACATTCTAGGTGGCAGAGTCACCTCAACGACTGAGAAGTTGTTCTGAAAATAGTAAGTGGGTAATTAACAAACTATTAAGATTTTCAGCAGCAAGAACAATCACCAGATGTCTCATATTCCCACTCCTAGCTGTTGTGTTCCTGTGACATACTACTTGTTTGTTGCTGACTACTTTGAGACTTATGTTTATTTTTTTTGTTGTTTTTTAGTGAAGAGAAAGAGAGAACGGTGGTTATTTATATCAGTGGATCTCATCCCACAGCATTTCTTCATTTACAGATCTGATGCGTACTTTGTGACTGGACATAGAAGACTTTTTTTCCATATTGATGGTCACATTCGATCACAAAAATAATGAGAACCATTGTACCTGGGCTTTTTTGTGTTATCTGATACCATTTTTTGCTGAAAGTCAGTAAAATGCACAGATATGCACACACACAAAATACTCATTTAGAAACTGGCTATTCAACAGATCCCAAAAAGGAAGTGTCAATAAGAAGTGTTCAAGCTGTTCATTTCAGAAGGATACCTCACATGGTTAGGCTCTAACCAGGATGTATTTTGAGTATTGTTTTGGTGATACAGAGGTTAATATAAAATGGCTGCCAATACACTTGATACAAAGGTGGTGTTAAGGCTGCAGGCGAACGACTGGGCTGTTGACTAGGTCCTGCCCTGGGGTTAAGCCAGCTGCAGAGACCTGGAAATCTAGTGAACGTGACATGAGAAATTGCTGGACATGAATAACTTTGTGAGAAGCTGATGAAAGCTACACATCATGCTGTGAATCCATGTGGCTGGATCTCACACGTGGTTATGGGGGAGTTACGTGAGGAATAGCCAGGCTTCCCAGGTATTTGAAGGGGAACATTTTGGAAAGGGCATCTTTTGTGGAGTACAATCTTACACCACCAAGAGCACCTATGTAACCACATCATAAGTATGATATCACTTAGGTGATGGTGCCAGATGTACCAGATTTGAATACAAATTTATCAAAACTGGGACCAATGGAGACAAAGGAATTAGAGGCAGGTCCTGTATTTGGGAGGAGATTGGGACAGAGAAAGGGAGGCACAAGGTTGGTGAAAAAGAGCTGAGAAACGAGAAGAAAGGTGATAAGCTCTGGAAAGAAACGTATACATTTTCCTGCTTTTGACAGTTAAGGCTTGTAGTAAAATATGTTATGTTTAGCATAACTTACTTTGATCAATAGTAGGACTACTACATGAAAATTTCTTAAGCTGTGCTAAGAAGAGATCAGGCTGGATAATCCAATGGTCCTTTCCACCTTGAACTCCGTGAATCCACCAGACTCAGGAGAGATGTATCCTTGGTGTTCAAGAATTGATCGGCATTCTTTATCACTTGGAAAGCATGAGTCTCATCTTACAAAGTTCCTTTATTTCAGATTTGTTTCTTCACAGCATCTGCTTCCTGGGGAATCAGAGAAATAATTTCTGATGAATATTCTTACCCCTTATATAAATCTATACCTGTCTTGTTCTCCCACTTTCTGCTCTTCTTTGTTCTTCTCTTTCTGCTTTGCTGCTTAAGGAACACTGGTCTCAAATAATATTCAAAATCTATCAAACAAGAGTTGCTTAATCTGGATACAAACCTCTGCTATTTGCCAAAAAACAGCTAGCAGTTGCACAAGAGCGCGCTATGGAGAAGATAGAGTTAATTATACTTCTTTTATAATAAGGACACATCTTTACTCATGTGGTGGTGCAGTGTCTGATTGTTCATTATTACAATTTGAGATAACTGCTAGCGTTAAGCTGTTGGCAACTATTGAAAAAAATCCAAACAGGAGGGTAGGGTTAATTTTACCTCCTCTGAGCTATCTGAAAGGTAGTTAGCCAGGCAAAGCTAGTGATCCATGTTCCTTCTGCAGCCAGCGCAGGGGAGACTGTCTAACCCTACGTCCTTCCAGTCCCCAGATGAGGTGAGGGACTCTCTGGAGGTGTCCGTCTTCCTCTCAGCTGACTGTTGGGGGAATGTGTGCAGCTATTTTAGTCTAAATGTGTAACTCACCATCAATTAAATAAAGTTAATTCTTTCTAAGCTGCTCCCTTCCACAAGCAATGCCATTTCTCCTCATCCTGTCCTGTGCTGTATCCCCCAACCTAATTTGTTACTATCTTCCTGCCTTCATGGACATACTTTTTCACTGGACAATCTGCATTTTGTCTCTAAGTTAAAACTGAATGGCTTTAATTCAGCTGATCACCCACTTTCCAGATTTTAACTTACTCCCGTTGGAAGTAACAAGGCAGCCTGTGTACCTCAATGATGAATTGCTGCACAGTTCAAATATCCATTTTCATCCTGTCAGTGCCTTTTCATTTCCAGATGCTTTTCTGTGCATCACCATCTCATCAGAATACCTTGAAAATACCTGAGAATTTTGTTTTCAGCACCTGTGTAAGACTGAGAAGTATTATTCACATCTTATATTGGAAAACTAAGGCATGAGAAAGTGAGCGGCATACCTTAAGTCATACAGGATGCCCAAACCAGATCTAGAGATCAACCCCAGAGATCCCGATATCAATTCCAGCACATTAAGAACTTTCTCATTTGAGGATTTCTTTGACACACAATAGCTGCACTAATCTTTGAGGAAAAGTATATTATTATATATACCCACTTGAAACGGTGATAATTGTAGATCTATTATAGTGTCAGACTCTACAGGTTGGCACTGAGTACAACAAATAGTAGGTGATTGCTCACCTCCATCCTGGATAATTACTAATCTGCTGTGGATGACTTTTCAACTGGAGTTCTCCTGTGTTTTGTTCTGTTATCTGGCCAGTACGATGTGTGTATGAGGCCACACAGGAAATCCATGATGATACGAGAGTTGTGGTACCTTAAGTAGGAGGATAATACCCAGCTGTACCTATCGATTTCATCAGATCCAGCTGGTGCTGTTCAGCAGCTTACCTCATATACGGCCAAACTGAGTTACAGATTCATGTGGGCTGGAAATAACTAGAAAAGAACAGAGTTGAGAAATTGTGTGAACAGTCTGTTTTTCAGGTTTGCAACTTCAGGTCATGCTGGAGCTGTAGGTTCTGTTGGATGTCCATGTAAAAAGAACAGAAGAAAACATATTTTGTTTATATATCTGTCAGAAATTTTCTTTTGAGTGTCCATCTTATAGCAGCTAAGCATGGTACAGTTGCCATGTTTACTGCAGTACATTTTATATAAGTGCATTCTTGAATATTTCTAAAAATGACAGGTAATATATATTATCTGCAATAAAACCTATCAAACTTGTTACACTGGCTGCTAATCAGTTCCTTAGTGAAATTCAAAATCTGAGTTTTGACTTGTAAAACTGTAGATAATACTGACTACTACTTCTGTGATTAAAGCTTTGGCAGAAGTGGTCAGTTAAGGGCAATTAGTCAGACAGCTCCAAGATACAATCTTTTCTGCCCACATTCTGGTCCAGTTGGTTGTGGACCGGGCCCAGTTCAGAAAAGACACAATTGTACTGGAACGGTCCTCTGAAACCTGCTTGAGAAGCAGCACGTGATAGTTTGTGCATAGCGTTCCGCTGTACAGCCCTTAGACTGCGTGTGGTTTCTATGTGACTAGCTTAAGCTTGGCCAAAGAATCTTGAATCTATTTTCACCTCTCCCTTAGAAAGCCCAGAGAGACTGCAATTTACTTTTCAATGAAAATAAGGGGTGTGGGCAGAGGGACATCATCTGTGAATGCCTTCCGGTTTAAGAAATCTTGAGACTCGAGTTTGCTCAACACCTGTTCTTGACATCTTTCCTCATAAATGATTGACTTGAGACTTTGCTATTGTTAGGTTTTGGAGAAAAGACTATCATCAGAAAGAAACCAGTAAAAGTAGTTTTACTTGGCCAGCTCAAAGTAGTAAATTTCAGAATGTGCATGGGTGAAAGATGCACTTGTTCATGATGCTAGATCAAGGCCTAAAGTTATTACAACATGTTACCAGTGTTCACTGAGTTATTAGAGTATTTCAAAGAGTAGGTGGCCATAATGCAATAATGTGCATCAATCATTTTAACATATACCTTTCAAAAGAGGTGTAACAGGCATCTAAACAGCAATCACCATTATAGCTGTAATGTGACATACAGCTATGGTATCAAACAATTCTTGTTTCAGTGTCAAAAAAAAAAAAAAGATAAATACCAAACCACATTTGTTTATTGTCAGATTGTAGGACCCTGCAGAGAAAATAGGATACAGATTTGTTTCTGCTAACTCACCAGTCCATCTAACTGTGTGGGGTCTTTAGAAGGTTGAGAGATCTGTAATACGTTGGGCATGCTGCTCCACAGACTGTGTAACTCTCGAGACAATTGCAATTGTTAAAAGTCTCCTGTGATGACTCCTTTACCACAACCAGTGAAAGCAAGAAAAGATGCCACATGTAATTGTGAATTCGGTCCTGAAAGTGATGGCAAAATCTGGATTTGGGTAACCTAAATGATACTCTTAACCAGAAGAACATGAAGTGACTTCTAAAAATTTAACGAAGTCAGTTTTTATGAGACTAGTTTCATATGCAGCTTCTATAAGCCATGTAACTATGATATTTAGTAACAAAAAAAAAAAACCCAAAACCAAACCACAAACAACAAATGGGTTGATTTTCCAGAAATCATCTGCTGGGAAAAAGAGTAGACCTAGAGAGACAGAAGGTCTTTGAGGATGACTACATCCAAGAAGGCACAGTCAAGGTCCCACAAGCCTAGACAGGGTCAGGCCTTCAGACACTAAATCCAACCGATGGGAACAGTTCCTCTGCCCCTCAGGAGTAAGTACGACCCCGTATCTACGCCACCTCTTACTTGCCAGCTGCTTCTTTTCCCAGCATCCCTTTTCAACAATTCTGTAAAAACTGAGCTGATGAAAAGCTAATAGGGAAGAGACTTGTGTTTTCTTTACGAGTCTTCCACCATCTTACTGACATTTAGCTAAGGCTTAGGGCTTTGCTTTTTTTTTTCTTCCTTATCTGTGAAAAGTGATGATAATAACGGATTTGTAATCATTGCAGTTCCTCATGTGGAAGATACTGTTATAAGTATGTAAATGCAGTTATTGTTATTATTGCATAAATAATGATATATTTGTACTGGAATAAAGTGTCCCCTCATGACTAGAAGTAGGGTTCAAAATTTATTTAAGTAGCCAACCATTAATACTCCACCCTCTGAATTATCAGTGCATCCAAACAATGTATTATTATGCCACAGAGACTGCATTTCTGACCCATCTTTATTAATAACCTTAAGAAGAAAGAAAACAAAATATTAGTGAAATTGATAAGTGAATGGGAGGAGTTGGAATAGAAGTGAGTAACATATAACAACCTTAGGAGAATACAAAATAGAACCAGAACAGAAAACAAAAGTATAAAAAAAACCCTGCAAGCATTCAAAAAGAATGACTAAGTGGGCAATCAGTAATGCTGCAAGGGGAGTATAGATGATGTTACACAAGGACATAAGTATGTCGTAACTGCCCCCAAAAGCAATTGCCATTTTAAGCAATTAAGGACTCTGACATATTTCTCATGAATCTTGCTTTGCACCCCTTACCTGTTTTCTCCCTCTTTTGTTGGAGGTCACTACTTCCATCACGCGGATAAAGAATGCAGCATACTTCTTTAATCCCAGTGAAAGCGGGATGCTCGACTGAAATGGCGCAGCTCAAATGCACATTTCTTTTGATGCACTCTGCTGCAGGGAAAGTAACCTCAGGCAGTGGGATGAAGTGGGCTCTCAAACTGATTCACCTCTTTTCTCAGCACTGCGATCAAAACATTCAGGCCAATTACTCTCAAAATCATCTCCTACCCCTGAAAATAGATGAATTCATTTCTACCTTGAACATTCTCACTGGTTTTGCCGATAATAATGAGAAAACAACTCATGTCAACAACATGCAACGTTTGACATATGTCTCACGCTTAGCATTAGTGGAAGACTCCAGCAACACTAAGCATTCATCTGCGCATTTCAACAGGGGATTTTGATGTGGTAGATGAACTGTGAGCCTGCATTAACCACAACTATACAGCAAATTAATGATCTGCTAACAAAAGCCTGTCATTTCAGCCAGGATGGCAGGGACATGAATTCAAATACCTTTGCTGCCAGAATTAGCAGAGAGATCAGATTCAGACTTTCCCGTCTTCTTTTTCTTAACAGCCCTGGACAGACTGCATCAAAAGCATCACTGCGGCTCCCGATTACCACATTATCACAAAGATACTTACAAATTGGAAAGAGTTTGGCAAAACATTTAAAAATTCAGGCAGTTGGTAAAAAATGACATGGGGACAAAATTGAATGAATTTTATTTGTGAAGCCAGACAAGAAATAACCATGTATCACACTATAATATTTAGTTGGACTGATAATTAAAATTACACGCAGAAGCAACCGATTCTAGTACCATACAGATAGGTCAGCTTTGTGTTGCATCATCTTGATGTTAATGTTTTGGGCACTCTTCGGAGGTACATTGTAATTATTATTCATCAGTATTGTTGAAGAAGTGGACCCTGTTATTTATAATCATATAGGAAATAGGGATTAATCAGACCTTGCCACAGAGGAAGACAGAACCTGAGATACAAACTTTTTGTTGCAGTCTCAGAAAAATACTTGCTTGTGGATACTGCTTAAGCTGAACTTACGTAGATTGGTTTTTAATTACCACTACAGCCAAGTAACCCCATCAACACTCTCCACAAAATGCACAGAGTGTAGAGACTGTTTTCTTTCATTTTCTCTGCTGTGAAATTATTTTTCAGTAGTTCCTTTGAGTTGAAGTTTGTAGTTTGATTTTTAATGTGTCAAGAAAATTAATAAATATTTTCTCTGCAAGTTTTTTAAATGTGATAGATTTTAAATTAAGGCTTATTTTCCTACATTTTTTTAATGAAAAAGAAAACTTTGGTCAACTGAAGAATAAGCATTTAAGGGAACTGAATGTTTTTTTTGCCTAGTTTGGGGACGCTTCCCGTAAATGGAAATAAAGAGCTTTTTTTTTTCATAATATGAGACCATGTAAACAGTGAAGAATGGTAAGATTTGAAATACAAGGGATTGTTACCATTGCTGGAATTAAAAAACAGATTTTCAAGCAAAACCGAAGCAAACTGAAATTTTAGAATAGACGCAAACTTGATGGAAATGCTGTTTCTGTAAAGCATGAAGGAAATTAAAATTGAAGCTGAAGGAAAAAGTCTAGTCCTCAATACCAAGTTATTAAGAAGGGCTAAAATAATGATACTGGATGACGTTTTCCCACAAAAAGAACTGATTTCTGTGATTCTGTGATTTTTCCAGCCGAAAATGCGGTTCAAGATGACACAGTGAAGGAAAGCTAGTGGAAGCTGTTACTAGGCAGATTGCCCAGAATGGAGCCTCAGGAGATATTTAGAAGAAAAAAATGGTCTAAGCCTGCCAAACATTGAGGTGCATTTTAAGATCTTATTACTAGGAATAAATATGTAACTGATTCTTATCACAGCTGTAAATAGCAGCATGAGAGCCAAAAGATCCACCTCAGGACATCCTCGTTACAGCTCGTAATTTTAGCTCATCTTAAGTGAGCTAACCTGGTTATTGAAAGCAGTCCAAGGGCAGCAACAGAGAGCAACGTGGGCTCCCATACGCTGCGGAGAACTGTGGAGCTGAGAAGCCGTGCTCTGTCCAGCATGGTTCACCATGCTGTCACTGTTGCTTCTGGTACCCAAATAGCATTTTTTAAGGAATACCTATAATATATAGCATGGTACAGACTTCTGCCTGATAGAAAGTATTGCTTGCTCCACAAGAATCTGTAACTTAAGAGACGATCGTGATTTTGTACAGAGCCAGTTCCTCTATTCTGTCCTGACAGGTTTGCCGGAAGGTTGATAACGAAAAATCAGGTTATTTCCTTGTGAATCAGATCTTGCATGCTGAGCTGCCCACTCCTCTAATTCATGGGGTATGAAAGCGGCAGAAAATTAGGAAAGGAACCATGGCTTGGGTAGCAAACTGTACTTGTGTTAACTCACTGCAGCAACACCTCCTCCCAAGGTTTCTCAAGGAAGGAGGTTACTCAAAAAGGAACCCATAGATTAATGGCATGAAGGA
Organism: Phoenicopterus ruber ruber; assembly: GCA_009819775.1. Classification (NCBI taxonomy): domain Eukaryota; kingdom Metazoa; phylum Chordata; class Aves; order Phoenicopteriformes; family Phoenicopteridae; genus Phoenicopterus; species Phoenicopterus ruber. Next base: position 91,289,942 of record CM020217.1, read on the forward strand.
ACCAACCACCAAGAGTGATTTAATCAAAAGTATGAGAGTTGAAATTAGCAAATGTCCAGACACACGATACCGATAAAAAGAGATTAGAAGGCTTTGTCCACCCTGCTTTCCATTGGGTGTCTGAGCAGCATGAATAGACACGCACAAGTTAGCTTTAACCCAGCAAGCAGAGGGAACATAGCAGTGAGGACATGGCAGCATGGTGTGGGCCAGTAACCAACGTATTTGTATTCATTGCATAGCCCCGGCTACTGCTGATGTTACGATTATTAACGCTGTGGTTAACTGAGCTAGCCAGATTACAGCCCCCGTAATGGTACTTGCCAGTGCTGCTGCTCTGTATCCCATCTGTAGGTGAACATGTGGAGAGGCCAATGGAGACAGCGGGGTGTGCTACCCAGAGGGCTAGACTTGCCAAGGCAACGCCAGGCTCATTGGAAGGGCCGATCTACTTGCTGTAGTCTTGCAGTAACACTGGTTTTCACTGTGCGTGAAATAGGTACCCAACGGTAAGACAAAACAAAACTTCTTTTTAAAAGCAAAAACATGAGAATAACCAGTTATTCGATACTTAGAGTGCATCACAAGAGGACTTGTCCCCAGGGAGAAAAATAGAAGAACAAAGGAAGCGGAGTCATCACGGCAGTGCACATGTCTAGGGGAGAAGCCACGCCGGTGTTCCAGTTTATCACCTTATGCCCTGGGAAAGTTGAAATTCAGATTATGACACCTTAGAGGACCTTAAGACCACTGTCTTAAGTGAGCAAATGATCTTAAAACAGCTGATATTAAATCCTTCAAAACTGAAGTACAGTCACGGGTAGTTAAGGTTGTTGGCATTTTGACTATACCTATGCTGACCAATTCATAAATACTGGGAGAACTTGATTATTGGCTGTAGTAATCACTTGGTAGGACATTGGCACTTAGCCTCATTCTCAGTGTATAGTTCCTTGTGCTGATGTAGCCAAAGGGTGCTCCAGTGTATGCTTATGTAGACTGCAGGAAAACTAGTTTGAAAAGCTTGTGCCTGTTTGCAGTAGCAAGAAGGAAATTTAATTATGACCAAATGAAATATCTTGATTGTCAAAAAGGAAGATCCTGTATGACCAAGAAAGCACTGCAAGGACTGCCTTCCAAATAGAGACACCTGCCAGGAACCCTTCAAGTTTAACAGTGTTTGAAGAATTATGTTGGAAACTTCAGGCCATTAGTATCTGAAATCCCAGTGGATGTTTAGAAAGTACTGAACCCATTGAAGATGGCCTGAGTGTTGAACAAGGTAGCAGCAAAGATCAAGGACTGAGCTAGCGTAGAGGAAAAGTGTCAGACGAGATGACTGGGATGTTTGAATTAGCAATTAATCTGACCTATCAGTGAGTGATGTAAAGGAAAACTACCCTACAGATGTTGAAAGTGGTTTCAGCAGGTGATCTCTATCATTTCTGCAGAGAACAGAGATAAAGCCTACATCCTCAGTGTTTACAGGTACTCCTACTTAACCAGCCACTAACCAATACAGGCGTGTCTCGTGCCTCAGTACCAACTCTTTCATACAAAAAAAGTAAACTGATACTTTCAAGATGCCTTAGAGAAACAGATTACAAATAAAAGCTGTCCTATTCATCAGTGTTATTTCTTCCAAAAATAAATGATAACTTAAAATAAGAGAAGTTAAATTTTAAAAATTTAGCAGAGCAGGAATAGTGAATTATTCACTGTAGCGTGCAAATCCAGCGTAACCTAAGTGGATAAGGAGGAAGATTGTTGTTCTCCATGTTAAACAGAAAGAATCAAGCATTCATAGTAGAACAAATCTAATGCCTTACAGCTTATATTATTCTGTGAGCGCCCTATGAAATACTGAGTCCCGTTTTGTCCAAAAAAAGTGCCTACTGTCTTTCTGAAGTGCATGGCAGCTGAGTGCCTGATTTATTGCATTTCTTCACAGAAACCGCAGAGCACCTTAAAAAAATCTGCTGAGTTCTCACCCAACATTGGACAGACGTAGCAAAATTTTCTCACATACCAAACCATTACGCTCCACGTTCACTGTTTCATTGGAATCTGAATTCTCGTATCTAAAAATCCCACAATGTTTTAAACTAGCTGGCCAGAAGACTGGCAGAGCAACCAATAACATCACAACTGGTTTTGCCCTAGTCTTTATCTTACGTGTCTTCTGAGAAGAAACCATGTGTGGTCTCATGTTAATACCAGGGAGATAAATTGAAGAGATGAACGTATCAGCCTGGTACTGTGGGCTGAGGTAGGGCATGAATTTACAATGCATCAGCTGTCCCTTAATTGCCCGTGTTACCATGCATTACTGTCTGGTTTAATCTCCAAAGAATGTGGCAAATAGATCACCCCTCACTGAACTCACTTTTACCACAAGGTGAGAGTAGGCACATAGGGAGATACTGACGAGTTGCTGACATGTGGGGTCATCAGATCCCTAGATTACCGCCTGGCAGTCTGCCCACTTGCTGTTCTCCTAAGTTTGGTTGCTTATGGGTCAGGGGCAGTAATTGCATTTGAGAAGAGTAATTATTTTCATTCAGGAAACCTGCAGTATCTAGCTTGAAACAGGAAGGTGTATTTCAAGACTCCTCCACAAAGCAAAATCCTTTCCTGTTTATTTACTGAGATAGCATATTAACCTGTGATTTTGTGAATGCTAAATGACTGATGACTTTAAATTAAATACTTTCTAATATTATCTACTGAAAGATTTTCAGGTTAACTTTTTATATAAAGTACACTTTTTCTGAGAAAATGTGTTACAGAATACCCTGGAAAACCCAGCAAAGACATTTTCTTGGAGTGCTTGGATGCTTGAAGAGATAAACATTCCATTTTCTCTTTTTTTTGGCAATGCAAAACTTCTTTAACCCATCATATCTACCAGACAGCCTATTCTATAAGTAGTTTCGCAACTTGGAAGCAGGATCAAGATTTTGCCAATTTTTTTCACTGCCAAGCCAGGGACGTAAATGTAAAACCCAAGAGGTTACACAAGTCTTTCTTAAGATTTCTGCCCTGACATGGCCAAGCTATTGGTTTGATCTGGATAAAAATGGAAAACCAAGCCAAGAAATTAAATGACAGTATATGGAGAAAATCCAAAAGCAAGTATTTAAAGCTACGGAAGGTAGTGGCATACCTAAGAACAGTGACAGTAATCAGATTCGTGAGATACTTGCTTCACTAGATCCCAGGGAGCACTGCTGTATTGCACTGTAGAGAGGCACCCATGCTGACTCGGAGCTGTACTAACGAACACGGTAGCAGCAGAACCACTTGGCCCTGGCACCATTCACATCCTCCTTTACAACCCAGTTACAGTGCATCACTTTATTTGTTTGCCCACAGCTTCCCACCAGCAAGTCAGGCAAGTCTGAAACAGGTAGGATCTTTCACATTTCTATTTTAAAATCTGGTTCTCTGTGAATTTTAGATATAACCAAGGTGTGCCGTTTATAAATAACGTATCTAATGCCTCACAGCACCTCCTCCCTCTCCTTCTTCACTGACCTTGGTGTCTGCATAGTTTGTTTCTCTCTCATTTTCCTCACTCCTCTCGCACAGCTGCTGCTGCGCAGTGTTTTTCACCTTTCTTAAACATGTTATGACAGAGGTGCCACCAGCATCACTAATTTTTATACGTGAGGATTTCCTTTTGCAATAGCATCATAGTTTTGAGTTTGCTGTCCTTAACATCCATATAAATCTCAGAGTTTTCCAGGACACATCAAGGTTCCAAGCTTTTTACTTTGTTTTTCTCAGGACTAATGCCTGGTTGGCCATCCTGTAATTGCTTCATTCTGGTTGCTTTTTGAGCACTGACAAAGTAACAATAGAATTACTTCATTTCTCCTGAATTCCCTGGAAATCATCAATAGAACAGAGATCTCCTGCAACTTCCAGATTGAAAATATTTGAGTGTATTAATTCAAAAATAATATCTCAACTAAGTATTGTTTTAAAATTCTCCTTATTTATTAATATAAACATGAATATAATCCAGCTTAATATATGAATATGGATATAGAATTATTCTTTCCTGAGTAGAAGAATCTATTAAAATTGTTTTCTTTTTATGCATTTTTATTTTATTGTTGTGGTCTTTTAATACATTTACATTACCTGCCATTTTGCCTGGATCACAGGATAATTCAGATTGGAAGGGATCTCAGGAGGTCCAACATCCTGCTTAAAGGAATGTGGTCAGTTCTTCGCTCTCCCACTATATATTTCTTTATTACTGTCCTTATTCCACGAGTGAGCCAGAACAGATTCCTCCTTGGACTCCAAAAGCAATCTGCATTTTACTTATTGGATCTTTTGCCCCTTTGACATCCTCTGCAATTTAGATAATTGAGTCATATTCAAGGTAAGAAGACATAGAGAACTTCTCCAACTTCTGCTTACATTTCATACAGTGAACTATCCTCTTGTCTTTTAAGTGCTATGTCAACTTTCTCTTCCCCATCAGCCTTTTCTGAAAAAATATTAGTAACCAATCTGTCATTTGAGGGCAGTTTTAAATACCTTTCAGAGAATCACAGCATCACTGAGGTTGGGAGAGACCTCTTGAGATCACCTAGTCCAACCTCCTTCCTCAAAGCAAGGTCATCTAGAGCAGGTTGCTCAGCGCCATGTCCAGTTAGGTTTTGAATGTGTCCAAAGATGGAGACTCTACAGCCTCTCTGGGTAACATCATCTAGTTTTCAGCCACCCTTACAGTTAAAAAAGGCCTTTTCTTATGTTTGAATGGAATGTCCTGTATTTCAAAGTGTGTCCATTGCCTCCTGTCCTGTCACTGGGCACCACTGAGAAGAGCCTGGCTCCTTCGTCTTCATTCCCTTCCTTCAGGCGTTTATACCTATTGATAAGATACCCCTGAGCCTTCCTTTCTCGAGGCTAAGCAATTCCAGCTCTCTTAGCCTCTCCTTGTATCAGGGATGCTCCAGTCCTTTAATCATCTTTGTGGCCCTTCCTGGACTTAGTTCAATACATCTGTATCTCTATTGTACTGGGGAGCCCAGAACTGGACCCAGCACTCCAGATGTGTCTCACCATAGGACTGAGTAGAGCATAAGAATCACCTTCCTTGACCTGCAGGCAACACTTTTCCTCATGCATCCAAGGATGCTGTTGGCCTTTGTTGCAAGGACACATTGCTGGCTCATGGTTAGATTGTCCACCAGGACCTCCAGGTCCTTTCCTGCAAAGGTGCTTTCCGGCTGATTGGTCCTTAGTGTGTACTGGTGCACAGGGTTATTCCTCCCCAGGGCAGGACTCTGCATTTCCCTTTGTTGAATTTCAGGAGATTCCTGCTGGCCCATTTCTCCTTCTGAATGGCAGCAAAACCATCTGGTGTATCAATTACTCCTCCCAATTTTGCACTGCCTGCAAACTTGCTGAGGGTACACTCTGTCCCATCATCCATGTCATTAATGAAGATGTTAAACAGTATTGACCACAGTATCAACTCCTGGGGTACCATTAGTGACTGGCCTCAGCTGCCTTTCATGCTGCACATCACAACCCTCTGAGCCCAGTAGTTCAGATCACTTCAATCCACCTCACTTCATCAGTTAATCAATGAGGATATTATGCAAGATGGTGTTGAAAGCCTCACTAAAGTCGAGATAAACAACATCCACTGCTCTCCCCTCATCCACCAAGCCACTCATCTTATTGTAGAAGGTTATCAGGTTGGTCAGGCATGATTTCCCCTTTGCAAGTACATGCTAACTGCTCCCAACACCTTCTTGTCCTTCCTGTGCTTTGAAATAGTATGAATGAGGATTTGCCCCACCACATTCCCAGGAATCAAGGTGAAGCTGACCAGCCTGTAGTTCCCTGGATCCTCCTTCTTGTCCTTCTTGAAGACGGGACTGTCATTTGCTTTCTTAGAGTCCTCAGTTACCTGCCCCAGTTGCCATGACCTTCCAAAGATAATTGAGAGTGGCTTTGCAATGACATTGGCCAGTAGCCTCAGCACTTGTGGGTGCATCCCATCAGGTCCCATGGATTTGTGTATGTCCAGTTTATTTAAATAGTCCCTAACATGATCCTTCTCCAGCAAGGGAAAGTCTTCCTTGCTCCAGAACCTTGATGTATCTTGGAAAACTCTGAGATTTATATGGATTTTAAGGACAGCAAACGCAAAACTATGATGCTATTGCAAAAGGAAATTATTCAATCCTCATGGATAAAATCAGATGATTAGTGAGTAGGAGTTGAGAGGCGACTTTATTTTCATATGTGGTGCTGGTGAGTCTCATATTAGACAACAGCAAAGAATCCTTATTTCAAAAAATGAGTCATTAAAATGCACAAAAGAGCCACAAAAGTACCTCAGAGCTGAACAAAATGCCTTCTTAGGTATTTAAAGAGCAAAAAAATGAGGTTTAAGAGATAATGTCATTACTGTGTTTATCTTTGCTGGGATCAAAAAGTAGGTATTACAGTGGTCTCTGATTTAGTGGAGAAAAAGTTCAAAGGAACTAATGACTGGAAGATGAAACTGGATGCATCTGAACTGGAGACAATACACAGCGCTGAGCATAATGACTGAAATAAAGCTTTCAATGGGATTTGTGAATAATCATCTTTGAATCAAATCTACTTTTCCTGAAAGAATGTTTTTGTCAAAAATGTATTTGGCTCAATACAAGGGTAATATAATGAAATGCAGTGAGTTGTGGTGTATCAGCACAGATGTTTATTTCACAGCTCTATCTGAAAGGAGGTTGTAGAGAGATGGGGGTCGGACTCTTCTCCCTAGTAACAGACGACAGAACAAGAGGAAATGGCCTCAAGTTGCACCAGGGGAGGTTTAGATTGGGTATTCGTAAAAATTTCTTCACCGAAAGGGTTGCCGGGAACTGGAACAGGCTGCCCAGGGAGGTGGTGGAGTCCCCATCCCTGGAGGTATTCAAAAGACGTTTAGATGAGGCCCTAAGGGATACGATTTAGTGGTGAACTTGGTAGTGCTAGGTTAATGGTTGGACCTGATGATCTTGGAGGTCTCTTCCAACCAGAACAATTCTATGATTCTATGATTCTATGACTTAAAACTCTATGAAATAATTAATTTCAGAGGTCCTGGTGGTGAGTTTGAAGGCCAAAAACAATGTGGGATGGCAAAAAATACTGCCTGTGCTGGTCAGTATGCTTGGTGCTGTACACCTGAAGAATACCAGTCAGGCTGAGGTATCTCTGTTTGCTCTTGAGGCATGAACAACAAAATTAAATGGGAATTAAAAACATGTAGTGCATGAAAGATAGAAAAGAAAAAAACAAATCTAGTAAAACATGAGTCCTTTTTACCAGAAGGAGAAGAGATCCCACTAAACACTGAACATTTTGGAACTCCTACTCAACAGTGTTTCAATCTAATTTTTTTACTAATGAAGTTACCATGGAATTATGTCCATTTTTGTTGGCTAGTTATTTGTGTATGTACCTTACTCTGCATTCTTAGCAATGCAGGGTTGACTATGGGGTCAATTTTGTTGTAAATAAATTTTTCAGAACTATAAAATGCATTGTCATGTTTAGTTTATTAGTTACTTTTTGTTTACTAAATGACTTGCCATATGCTGAGTGACTGGGTTGCATAGTTGTATAGGAGGTGTAATTCATATGACATGAATATTTTGGGGAACTCGTTTTTGCATCACAGTCCTGTTTCCACCACTGCGCACCTTAGTCCCATCTCTTCTCTAGTCCGTCTGTTGAAATGGTGAATTTGCTAAAGATAACTTTAAAATGAGACTTCTGAGAGGTAGTTTTCTCAGAAGTGTCCATTCTGTTGAACAGTAAATACATAATTGTTGCAAGACTTACATAACTTTTTGTGGAATAATGTATTTATCAAAATTTTCTGTCATAAGGAGCAAAAAGAAAGAGGAAAGTAAACTACATTACAGAATTACTCAAAGAGCTTGAAGAACCCCAAAAGGGTTCCAAAGGAATAAACTGAATATTCAGTTACAGTCCCTTTTTAACATACTTCTAAGAAAGGTAGTTGTATTGCACTCACAAGAGAAGCACAGTTAGATTTACCTGTGCCCTACCTCTGTGGTGATGGAACAGCTCAGAAGGGCACAGTTCTTGTGACAGGTGAATAATGCTGAAGAGACTCAATGTCAGTGAGACCCACATGTGCAAATGTTTTTAGTTGTTTAACAAGATTCTGAAAGTCATGGAAGTGGAAGTGTAATAGCATACCTTTTCCCTTCCTTCAGGAAAACAACATGTACATGTCTACAATAACACTTGTAATCCTGGAGCCTGGTCCAATAACTTCACCACTAATTCACCTTTTTTCCTTTTTCCACGCTGAATTCTCATCAGGTTTCCATGCACACTCCTATCTGATGCCCCATCAGCTTGCATTATTTTGACAATTTCACATGTCTTCTCAAACAATCATATCCTATTGGAAGGATCCCTTCCCAATTCCACATCATAAAATTTTACTCTTACTATCTCTGTCTTCACATCATTTTTCCCAAACAGAAAGGTCCATCCATTTCCTCAGCTGTATCTATCTTCTTATTTGCATCAAGATCCAGCTCTGCTGCCACATGCTTCACTCCTATTCCGTTTTCTGACTCACGTGTTAGAGTGGCACCATACAAAGTCGGGCATTGAAATGACACCTCTGGGTTATAGGACAATTCTTCAAATATCCCTGAAATAGCAGCTGTCTGGAATTGGACTTCCCAAGTGTCAGTAAGGTGGTACCATCAGTGGTACTCACGTGCACATTACTTGTCCATCAAATAAACATGTGGAAAGTGAGTTGCTGAGGCTGCTATTCCATCATTCTCAAGTGGTACTCAACATGTGTATGTGTATATGTAAGAAGTATTGGCAAAGGTATATATCATCACATTGTTGAGGAGATCTGATGTTTGCCTTTTGGGACAACAGAGACTTTATTCTCTTACTGACAAAGTAATCAATAAAACATGTGATTTCACTGTTGCTGCAAAGAATCCCATTGACCTCCTCCTACCGTGAAGCCTAGTGTTTGCAGGATGATGGAAGAACGTGCAGGCTGCAGTGAAAATGTCACTGTGCTGGGAAACACCTGGATGTGGTCCTGGCCATGCCGCAGCTTACATAGCGAACACTTACGTACTTGTTATGTTATCTTCTCATTATCTGAGAAGATAATGGCAGGCTCTGGTCGCATACGTTATCCCAATAGACGCTCAGCTTGTAGGTCTGGCACAAACAGACAGAAATCATATCTCCTCCCTCTGAGGCTAAGGGGAGGCAACCAGGGAAAATGAGGGATGCCTCCTGCTCCCACATCCCTTATTGCAGGGTGACATGGCTTAGGAATGAAGGAATGCCAGGTGACCGTGGATCATGTCGTGTGTTGTGCACTGGTGTGGTATGCGTATCCACTCTCCTGTTATGAACTGATTTGATGTTGCGCATCAGAGACTTTTGGTTTTACAGAATTTTAAGAGACTCTACCTGCAATAAAAGTTTTGGGTGCATGTCGTGGTTTAACCCCAGCCGGTAACCCAATACCCGGCAGCTGCTCACTCACTCCCCCCCCTCCCCAGTGGGGTGGGGGGAAGAATTGGAAGGAAAGGAAAACTCGTGGGTTGAGATAAAAACAGTTCACCAGGACAGCAAAGAAAAAATATAATAATAATTATATATTAATAATGATAATAATAAAAATATAATGATAATAGAATATATAAAACAAACGATGCACAATTTCTCACCACCCAATAAAAAATACAGCCGAACCCAAGCAGCAGTCAGGGAACAGGAACATTCCCCAGCAGCTATCCCAGAGCAGCAAGTTCCAGAGAGAGTGAGTGAGGGAACAAACAGCTGAACGAATGAATGAAAAGGCCCAAAAAAATGAAAAAAGAGAAAAAGGGAATAAAGGGAACTGGGACCCCCACTTATACTGGGCATGATGTCTATGGTATGGAATACTCTCTTTGGCCAGTTTGTATCAACTTTACTGGCTCTACCCCTCCCAAGTTTTTGCACCTGCACATTAGCAAAACCTGGGAAGATGTCCTTGATCGCTTAGCAGCAACTAATAACATCAGTGTATTATCAACATTCTTCACATACTAAATCCAAAACACAGTAGCTACTGGAAAGAAAATTAGCTCCATCCCAGCTGGAACCAAGACAGTGCAACAACATGTTTGTCCTTCATTTTCCAAGCACATAACCCCATTTTTAGGGTACTCAGCCAATATATCAACAAAATCAAAAGTATGTGCAAAAACAAAAGTATGTGCAGAACAACTGAAAGTATTTTGAATAGAAGAGGGAAAAAATGTCCTCCTCTTATCTAAGCAAAAATAAAAGCCCTGTTAGGATTTGTTATCAAAATGACATGCATTTATTCCCATTTGAAATAGTGTGCATTTGGAAGTCTAAAGCCAAAGCAGTCTGGGCCAGACCAACAGAAACACAGTTAAGAATTTCTTTTTCTTTATTAACTAATAAAAACATTTAATGACTGGGAAAACGAAAGGAGGATTTGCTAGGGAAAATAATAATATAACATAGCATGGCATCATGATCTTGTTACCAGAATTGGTTTCACTATTCCTTCGTACTCAGTAGGTCTTGGAATACATTAGTATTGGAGACTGAAAAAAAAAGGCAAACTATGGAAAAGATAAGTGTGATTCCACCTGTTAATGCAAAGGAGATTTCTTCATTACCTGATGACTCAACAGTGTATTATGGACTGTAATATGTGTTAGTTATGGAGGTTGCCATTGAAAACATACAGTCACTAGCATCTCATTGACCACCTGCAGTTCCACCATATGAAGCGTTCTCAGGTGTCACTTGCCAGCTAAAGGGAAAATTTGGGCAAGCATGAAAAGAAGCTGAACTATGAGGGGGATTCCAAAAAGCAAATTGTTTCATGCACCTTTTCCCACTCCTCTCAATCAGAAAAACCTTGCTAAGAAATGACACAAGCCACAGACTGTAACTGTACTTACTGGGTTCCACAGTCCATCTGTTTGGGACAATTTTTCAGTGTTAGTTAATCTGTCTCAATCTACTGCTGGGACAGAGCTACAAAAATATTGGAAGAGATGGGTACTCTTCCTTACTATACCTATATCTCTCATATTTATGCAAATTTCAAAGATAGTTTAAAATAGTCCGTAGTTGTATGTTTAAACCACTTCCATCCTCCATAGATCACCAGATATAGGAAAAAAAGTGGTGCAAGAGAAATACTTTTTCTCCCATCTTTACACAAAGCCAAATGCAATCCCTAGCTGCAAAACAGTAATAAATCCAGTGCATCAAGCTGGATACTGCAGTGAAATTCAGGAATCTCTTCCTGTTCTTTTACAATTCACCCATGGCAATAGTAAAGAGGATCAGTGGACCCTTTTCTGGCCGTAGACCATTCTCTAAGACATGTCCACAGCTTTTACTTAGTCCAGCGCTTTTAACGTTCAGCAGAACACCTTCCAGTACACCCACTTCCAGAGGCTGACGATGGTCATCGTGATCTCTTCTCCTTCCTCTTTGCCATTAACACACAACCTCTCAGTTACTTTCACCTGTATCCTCCAGGAAAACGATGAGAAAGCCTGTGTTCAAAGTTGTATCATAGCAGGTGACGGTGGCTGAAGGAGTTGGCTGTTGGTTGCTCACACCAGCAGTTAACCCAAACCATACCATGACCCAGATAGCAGCAGGAAAGGTGACTTGGCGTTTTGTTGGCTGGCATAACTGAGATGAACGGTGTAGCAAATGGAGAGGGCCATGTGGTAACGGAGAGTGAAACACTGTACAAATGTCAACACATCAGGAAGTTATCCAGTACATGGAAGAGTGACAAGGAAAAAAGTAGGGAGAATAAAAACCTGAAGCGAATTGTGTGAATAATACTTTGAGACTACTTCGGCAGCATTTGAAGTACCTATGTGTTTGCTTCTTCCGTATGGCAAAGCAGGGAGGTAACCTCGCCCCACGATTTGTCGTGCAGCTCTGACAATGCTGATGATGGTAGGGGTAGACATGCGCGTAAGAGGTGTTGGGCAAGAATGGCAGTAGGGGGATGGAGCCGGGAGGGGAGAGGAGTGGTGTGGGGAAAAATATGCAGCAAATCTGTATTGAAGATAACCTCGGAAGCAGGGACGTGAAGCCTACTGAAGGTGTGAACAAAGCCTGGCATCAGTAGATGCCTACGTCCCCACTAATGAATTGGCAGCAGGGAATGTTCCACAATCCTGAACTGAAATCATCTACACTAGCAAGCTCCCGAAACACTCCCTGACCTGCTTTCAGCCTGGACCAAGTAGCCTTCTCCCCAGCCTTGTCCAGGGGGTAGGACCCCAACACTCTCAGCCTTTCCTCATAGGAGAGGTGCTCCATCCCTCTGATCATTTTTTGTGGCCCTCCTCTGGACCCACTCCAGCAGGTCCATGTCTTTCGTGTGCTGAGGGCTCCAGAGCTGGACGCAGTACTCCAGGTGGGGTCTCACCAGAGCGGAGTAGAGGGGCAGAATCCCCTCCCTCGACCTGCTGGCCACCCTTCTTTTGATGCAGCCCAGGATACGGTTGGCCTCCTGGGCTGTGAGCGCACATTGCTGGCTCATGTCCAGCTTTTCATCCACCAGCACCCCCAAGTCCTTCTCAGCAGGGCTGCTCTCAAATTCTGGTTTTTTTGCTGAAAGGTTGTATTCTGCAGAATCAAAAAATGTGAATCATACGGACACACAAATGTCTGAAGTATGTGGAACAGGTATTTGATCCTTGGCCCTGTCGTTGTGTCCTTAGTCAACCTGGCTACATCTGTACTGAGTTTAATGTATGAGTGATGCGAACACATCAGGAATTACCCTGTGCACACCACACCTCAACCTATTTACTTTGAATAGGGTGGAAGCAAGCACCGTATTACACTGTTTGTATTGATTTGGGAGCCACACCTTATTATTACCTTATCTTTGGGCTATGATTGTGAGACATCCTCTGGTATTTACATTTATGCCACTGGTTTTCTGTGCAACCTGAGACAACTTATTTAAGCATGCTACAGCTGCATTTCTTCATCTCTAAATTGGGGGCAATTCTTTCCTCATGAGATTGTTATGAAGCCACATTAATTAATGTTTATAAAGCACACGGAGGATATCCTGGGGTGAATGAGATAGATACATGAAAAGTATTCTTATTATTCATAATAGGACAGCACATTCTGCTTGTATGTACATAGAGAATGTATACACTGGCTCAGAACAGGTGAAGTTTACCTGAACTATATGTAAGGGTGGGATTCATTTTCTTCATTTTTTTAGCCATCTAACACTTAGGTATCTCACCTCAGTCACCATTCTAGGCTCTTTATATTACTGATAGAGACTGAAAACCTCAGGCAATGGCCTGTTTCATCTAGGGGTGGCAGAATGCATCTTCCTCTGCCAGTGTCTATTTCTCCCCGTTGGCTGTGAAACACGGAGTAGTTCATACAAGATATGGAGGTGCACAAAGTAAAGTGAGATTAATCACAGACTTACCATTTTGCTCAATCAACTGCTGCTATGTATTATTTATTCATAAGAGTGATACAGCTAAAATATCACCTGTGTAAGATGATAATATGCATCGTACCCACCATGTCCTTTAAGTCAAGTTGGACAGCCACGTAACAAAAATTATACAAGCATGTACCCAGCTCTGTCATTGCACAGGTGGGTTGTTTTTACACTGTGCTGTTAGTGTACAGACACGACACAGGAGAATCACCTGGAAACTCCAAGTCCTGCAGGCATGAGCTCAGGTTTCTTACGTTGAATGCATGGCAAGCCCTAACCACAGAAATCGAATACGCGGCAAGAATCTATTTAAACTTAACATCAAAGCTGAGCTCATGTTTGGAAAAAGGAAAGGAGGAGTAGGAAGAGGTGAAGGAAGTGGAATCACCTCAGGTACCTATTTAAACAGCGGTAAGATCAGTGAATCATTATTAGAGGTCACTATACCTATATAGGAATATTTTCTTGGCAGTCTCTACCCATAACATGGACCAGATGCCATTTTCCGTAGCCTCCCCTCCCATGGCCAAAGCATTTTTCATGCAAGTATGTCAGAGTGTCTTGAAATTGCCAATATCTGACTTGCCTATAAGATGTTTTTATCCAAGCCTATGTTGCATGGTCTTCACGGTAAGGACTGTGTCCTTGCTGTAGGTGTAAGTGATTCCTAGCATACAAGTTCCAGAGTTTCTCGTTGCTGTGGCATTACAGATAGATAAACTATTATTATTTGCAATTAATAGCATATTTTTTTAAACCTCCTATAATCCATAGTTGTAATACACTGGATGTATTCCACTCATGGATGAAATTCCATTCATACATGTACTAGATATACAGAATATTCACATATTAGGATATACTGAAAGCTATTCTGACGTGTTTAATATTGTCATGCAAGAAAAAACTCTGTATGTTCATAGGGAATCTGAACCCAAATGGCAATAAAAGTTGCTATATATCCTATATATGATTTAGTGTTTGATCCTCTAAATAAAGCAGTGTTGTGTACACTCCTATGATGACCGTGAGGGATATTCTGACTGTATTGTTACTACTGTTACTATTATTACTCATAGTATTGCAATTCCTATACAGTAGCATATTTGTGATTATTATCACACCTGTACATTCACAAATACTCCCTTACAGTATGTCTTATCTAATCATTCATGAATGTGAGTGAATTTGGTGTTATTAACATTAACAGATCATAAATCCCATATGACATACTGTGAGATAACAAATATGTGGTATACTGGAAGTATAGCTCAGGACACGTTACATTGTAACCTGTGTTCTAGGATACTTTTGCACATATCAGGAAAAAAAAAAAAAAAACAAAAACAAAAACAACCAAACAACAAAAAAACAAACTACAGCTAGGAAGGGATTTCATTTTTAGTTGCTATACGAAAACTTTTCTGTCATTTTTGACACATTAAATGCAATACACATGGAACAGAATACAATTTGCATCCCACCTGAGCATGCTTCAGAAGCCACTAAGTAAAGCTATCACACTTGAAACACTGGAAGTAATATTATAATTAACTGGACACAGATCTTTAATTATATTGGTAATATTTTTAAAAACATAGGAATGGAGAACTCACTCTCCAAGAGTACTAAAATATTAAAATAGTTGGTCAAAGAACTCTCTGAAAGATTAAAGTTGATTTTTCTCTAATCTCAAACCACTCATGAATTTCAAGTGCGTTAGAGAAAACGTCCAAATGTTAAACTGGTTGATTTTGGAAACTTGTAACTCATTAACATGACATGGATTCAGGACTCAATTAAAAAGGTAGAAATAGGATGCCATGAGAAAGAAATAAAACATGTAAGCAATAATGTCCATAAACCTGGTAGTATGAAATACAGATTTTGTCAGATAGGTTTGCTATTTGAAGATCAAAAGTCTGACCGATAGAGGTAATGGTACTAGTATATAAGATAAAGGTTCTGTAGGCATCTGAATTGCATGAGTTTATGAAAAAAATCAGAAATGCAAAAATTACTTAATTTAAATTATATGGATTAACAAGTCGTTAAGTGACAGAACAGAAGGGGTGACTGCAAATGAAGAGCCGTTCAGCTGTAAGTAGTAAGACCATTTCTGAGACACTGGCCAGATCTGGCATTCACATTTCTATAAAAAATACTTAAAACTTGCAAAAACTTTGGTGAATGATGTAACATCTGGAATATATGCCTAACAGTAACAGTCAAAGTAAAACTAATCTGTTTTTCAATCCAGTAAGAAATCAAGAGGTTACTAAATGAAGACATATGAATACCTACCTAGAGAAGAGATTACTGACAGTATACGATAGGGCAGAGAAAGTATAACAGGTAGTTAAAAGCTGCAACAGGACATTCAGACAGGAAAAAATGATGATAAATAACAGCTCATAAGTACTTAATTCAAAATAGAAGAGAAGTGGAAACTCTTGTATGCCACAGAGATAAAAGATACGACTTTCCTTTTGCTTTGCTGCGGAAAGTGAAATGGTGGTTATTTGATAGGCAGCCAGTCTGGGCTGAGAAGAGAGCGGAGATGGTGACAGCAAACAAGACGGATGTTTCGGCTGCTTCTTGACACGACAGCCAGCAGGTCTGAGGGCCGTGTCCTCTGTGCTGCAGCCGCTGACCAGTCCTGGGCTGGCACGGGGTTATGCAGGGACCTGCGCCTTGGCAGAACTGACCTAGTGCACTCCCCTACCCCTGCGTCAGCAAAAGAGAGGAGGTAGATCCTCTTATAATAAGATACTGTCCTATGGGGCATTGTTCTTTAGGTACCGATATTGCACTGTGTAAAATTGTAAAAAAATTCGAAGTATGATTTCCTTTCTGTAGCTTAAATAGCCTCTGTGGAGTTTGAATACAGCCCTGGAGCTAGCCCTGTACCTACAGATACCCTTTCTAGAGCATGCTGAAAGCTACTATATACCGTATGTACATCTATTAACTTTTGGCTGTATATGATAGCCATTTTCATGTTCAGAGTTAACTGTTCATTATTACTTTTTTTTTCCTTATCCAGTGTCTGATATATGTTGTTATATTGCATTACAGGAACTTTTTTTTTTCTTTAATATACTTTAACAACGGATCTTTTTAAAGGATTGTAGAAAATACAGATAAATTGAGTCATCCGTAGTTCCTCTGACATACTAAAAGATTTCTTAGAATAGGAAAGAAACTATTTTCCTTCCCCAGAAGGTTATGCTACCAAGTAGCTACAGTTCTAACATATTCCATGCTTTTTAAAATTCCCTTTTTAATGTTTCAGACAGGGTTCTTTGGTGCTGAAATAAGGCTGATTTGTTCTGTTGTTTAAGGATGCCCGTAAAACTCATTTCAAAGATAGATCAGATAGGCACAGATTGCTAACAGCTACGGAAGTCTGTTGGAGAATTACTGCTCACTGGCTTCTCCTGTTACTTTCTATTCTGTTGGTTTCTACCAGACACAGCCTACCTTTACTTGGACATTTTTACATTCTTACAATATGTGTTTACTCTTGAGTAAACAAATAATACATGAGTAAACAAAAAAACCCCACTTGAGTAAACAAATACTCTTGAGTAAACAAGAATATAATGTTTACTCTTGTTCCAGGAGCTACAGATTCCGGTCTCTTTCATTAGTTGTCAACTTAAATGGGACGTACAGACAGCTTATTCTGAATAAAACGGAATAGAATAGAACAGAACAGAACAGAACAGAATATTTCAGTTGGAAGGGGCCTACAACAATCATCTAGTCCAACTGCCAAATTCCTGTCTGGCACGAACAGCCCTGTGGTTGTGATCGTTTCAGCTGCTGCCACATGAAGTGTGGAAATTCAGAAATTTAAAGTGAAATCAATGAGGCACAGACAAAAAGAATAAAATGAAACTGCTACATGCTGGCAAGGGTGTACTTACATTTACTTCATAGTAATATCATCATGCATTACCTAGCACTTCCTTAGGCTATGTTCTTAAGAACAAGTTTTAAAGTATTAACAATGTATACAGAAAGTTGTACAAGTCTATGCAAGGGATGATGTGAGAAATAGTACCTACCTCAGCTCACTATCAGTCTGCTCAGTTTGGAGTGCTGAAGTTTAGTAAAAGTGATGAAAATTAACATCTGGAGTTAAGGGAAGGAAGATTTAACTTCTGGAGTTGAAGGCAAATCACAGAAGAACTTAGGTTGGAAGGGATCTCAAGATCATTTAGTCCAGTCCTCTGCTCAAACCTTGGACAACTTTGAAGTCGGAGCAGATTGCTCAGGCCCTTTGGTTGGGTTCTGAATATCTTTTTCCTGGCTGCAACTTCTGCCCATTGCCTCTAATCCTTCCTCTGTGCACCTCTGAGGAGCGTCTGGCTCTGTCCTCTCTGCACCTTTCCAGGAGGTAGCTGTAGACAGCAGTAAGTTCTTCCTGAAGCCACCTCTTCTCTGGGCTGAGCAAACCCAGCTCCCTCAGTCTTTCCTTTCATATCACGCGCTCCAGCCCCTGACCATCTTGGTGGTCCTCCAGTGAGCTCAGTATGTCCAATTCTTTCTTGTACTGAGCAGCCCAAAACTGCAGACATCATTGCAGATGCTGTCTCACAAGTGCCAGACAGAGGGAAGAAGCACCTCCCTTGTCCTGCTGGCTACACTCTTGCTATTGCAGCCCAGTATGTGGTTGACCACCTTTGCTGCAAATGCACAATGCTGACTGATGTTCAGTTTGTTGTCCTGAAGGACCCCCAGGTCTTCTTCTGCAGTTGCTTTCTGGCTCAGTCTCCACTGTGTAATGTTGTATGGTGTTATTCCATCCCAGATGCAGGACTGCATTTTCCCCTGTTGAATTTCATAAAAAGTTTGTCAGCCCATTTCTCCAGCTTGTCAAGGTACCTCCAGCGGCTTGTGCAGGTACCTCCAGCACAATGACTGCTCCCCCTAGTTGGATATCATCTGTGAACTTGTGGAGGGCACACGCTGTTCCACCGTCAAAGCCATGAATGGAGATGTTAAACAGTACTGGTCCCAATGTGAATGCTCACGGAATACCACTTATAAATAGCCACCACGACACTTTTCAGGCTGTTGCTCCCGCCTGTTCTTTACTCACTTTGTAATTCACCCAGCTAGTCCATATCTCTCTAGTTTAGCTCCAAAGATGCTGCAAGAGACTAAGTCAAAAGCTTGCCAGAGTGAAGGTAAATGACATCCACTGCTCTGCCCTCATGTTCAAATCCAGTCATTACATCGTAAAAGGCAATTAGGTTGCTCAAGCGTAATTTGCACTTAGTAAATCCATGCTGGTTTTTCCCAATCACTTTCTTCTCCTTTATGTGCCTGGACATGGTTTACAGAAGGATTTATTCCATAATCTTTGCAAGGACTGAAGTAAAGCCACTTGGCCTGTATTTCCCCAGATCTTCCTCCTTGGCCTTCTGGAAGATAAGTGTGACATTTACTTCTGCAGTCTTTGGGAACTTCTGATCGGTGCAGCCTTTTGAGGCAATGGAGAACAGCCTCACAGTGATATCAGTCACACATCCTGCTTGGCTCAGTGTTCAGGTTGCTTAAGTAATCCCTAACTCAGTCTTCCTCTAACATTGGTTGCATTCCACCAAACACATGGGAAGCCTGAGAACAGACCTTGCCAGTAAAGACTGGGGCATAGAAACCTCAGCCTTTCCATCTCCTCCATCACTTGTCCACTTGGCCTTAGTCTTCCTTTTGCTGCTTCTGTTCCTGTAGAAGCCCTTCTTGTAACCCTTCTACAGGTAGGTCAGCCAAAAAGGAAGGACAAAGAAAGTGTACCCCCCATGATGAACAAGACTGGCAAACTGGTATCAACGGACGAGGAGAAGGCTGAGGTACTCACCAACTTTTTTGCCTTAGTCTTCACTGGCAACCTCTCTTCCCAAACCTCTCGAGTGGATGAACCACAAGTCAGGGACTGGAGGAGCAAAGTCTCTCCCACTGTAAGAGAAGATCAGGTTCATGACCACATGAGGAACCTGAACATACCTAAGTCTACAGGACCTGACGAGATGCATCACAGTGTCCTGAGGGAATTCGCTGATGTAGTTGCCAAGTCACTCTCCATGATATGTGAAAAGTCACGGCAGTCAGGTGAAGTCCCTGGGGACTGGAAAAAGGGAAACATTGCACCCATTTTTAAAAAAGGCAGGAAGGAGGACCCTGGGAACGACCGACCTGTCAGCCTCACCCCTGTGCCTGGGAAGATCATGGAACAGATCCTCCTAGAAGCTATGCTGAGGCACAGGGAGGACAGGGAGGTGATTGGAGACAGCCAGCATGGCTTCACCAAGGGCAAGTCCTGCCTTACTGACCTGGTGGCCTTCTGCGATGGAGTGACTGCATCAGTGGACAAGGGAAGAGCTACGGATGTCATCTCTCTGGACTTCTGTAAGGCCTTTGACATGATCCCCCACAACATCCTTCTCTAAATTGGAGAGATGGATTTGATGGGTGGACTATTTGGTGGATGAGGAATTGGTTGGATGGTCGCATCCAGAGGGTAGTGGTCAATGGCTCAATGTCCAGATGGAGATCAGTGACAAGTGGTGTCCCTCAGGGGTCCCTGTTGGGACCAGTACTCTTTAATATCTTCATCAATGACATAGACAGTGGGATCGAGTGCACCCTCAGCAAGTTTCCAGATGACACCAAACTGAGTGGTGCAGTGGACACGCCTGAGAGATGGGATGCCATCCAGGGGGACCTGGACAAGCTTGAGAAGTGGGCCCATGTGAACCTCATGAGGTTCAACAAGGGCAAGTGCAAGGTCCTGCACCTGGGTCAGAGCAACCCCTGGTATCAATACAGGCTGGGGGATGTAGGGATGGAGAGCAGCCCTGCCGAGAAGGACTTGGCAGGGTACTGGTGGATGAAAAGCTGGACATGAGGCAGCAATGTGCGCTCGCAGCCCAGAAGGCCAACCATATCCTGGGCTGCATCAAAAGAAGGGTGGCCAGCAGGCTGAGGGAGGTGATTCTGCCCCTCTACTCTGCTCTAGTGAGACCCCACCTGGAGTACTGCATCCAGCTCTGGGGCCCTCAGCACAAGAAAGACATGGATCTGTTGGAACGGGTCCAGAGGAGGGCCACAAGGATGATCAGAGGGATGGAGCACCTGTCCTCTGAAGACAGGCTGAGAGAGTTGGGCTTGTTCAGCCTGGAGAAGAGAAGGCTCTGGGGAGACCTTATTGCAGCCTTTCAGTACTTAAAGGGAGCTTATAAGAAAGATGAGGACAAACTTTTTAGCAGGGCCTGCTGTGATAGGACAAAGGGTAATGGTTTTAAACTAAAAGAGGGTAGATTTAGATTAGATATAAGGAAGAAATTTTTCACAGTGAGGGTGGTAAAACACTGGAACAGGTTGCCCAGAGAGGTGGTAGATGCCCCATCCCTGGAAACATTCAAGGTCAGGCTGGACGGGGCTCTGAGCAACCTGATCTAGTTGAGGATGTCCCTGCTCATTGCAGGGGGGTTGGACTAGATGACCTTTAAAGGTACCTTCCAACCCAAACTATTCTATGTTTCTATGATTCATGTCCTTCACCAGTTTTTACTCTGGCTAAGCTTTGGCTTTTGTAATTCAATCTCTGCATGCTTGGACATTCCTTCTTTATTCCTCCTGTGCAGCCCATCCCTGCTTCTATCTCCCGTAGGCTTCTTTTTTCCATCTAAGCCCAGTCAGGAGTTTGCCATTCAGCTAGTCTGGCCTCCTCACACCTGCATCGTGTCCTGCAGACAGAACTGGATGTTTCTTGTGCTTTGAGGAGGTTGTCCCTGAATATCAACCCGCTCTTCTGGGCTCCTTTGTCTTTCAAAGCAGCAGCCCCTGGGAACTAACCCACCAGGAATCTCCCTGAAGTCCTCTCTATTGAAGTTCAGAGTCATTACTGCTACTTGCCTCTTTTGCTCTCCATCTTCAAATCCTGTGGCTTACAAGGAGTAGACCAAACAAGCCCAGTTCTTTTGTTATTAGAAACCCAATTTTATTATTCAACAAGTTTATTTAAAAAATAAAGATTTTTTTCATGTTGATACATATTAATAATTTGATCCTCAGAGTATGTTAATATAATCTTAAACATTTTATTGTGCTCTTTTAGTGCAGCATCTTTGGCCTCCCTCACATTTTCAGTTGCCACTTTCTCAATGAAAAGGCAAGTATTATATTTCTGTTGGTGCTTCTGCCTGTAAATGACATGAAATAGGTGTCCATAAAGACTCTACTGAAGTCCACAGAGTCCTGTTCATTTATAACAAGCTGAGGATCTGGTCCAACTCTTGCTTTGTGAATTCTTGAGGTAATTCAGATACAGAACTATTCTTCTGTGTCCATGAGCACCTCCATTCCTATGATTTTTGGGCAGGTATTACAGTATCTAATTGGTCTTTGTCATTTGAGCATACTTTAATATTGCCTGTAACAGACAGATTCTCTTCCAGTATCAGGCATCCCAGGTTTTGGTTTTAAGCATCCTGCTCCATTACATAGATAAGACCTAAAATTTTGAGACAAGACCCGAGGGAAAATAAAGGCTTGTGGCTAGATGTGGGGTTGCTGAAATGTGCACGGCAGATAAAATGTGCATATTTTGTGCACCTACTCGTGCAAATAGCTGCCTTTTAAAAAGCGCAACAGTTTAGGGTGTGACCTTCCTTTCTGGAAGTCCATTTAGCTGCCATGTAGAGTTGTGACTCTTACCTTGGGGACAGAACACTTCATTCCCACCAGAGCTTTATAATCCTGGTAAAATCTTCCCGAGTATTAATTGCCTCTTGCGCTAAGAAGGAATGATTGACAGGCTAACACCAAGCCCAGCGCCACAACACCCTGCAAGGGGCTGTGCAAACCCCAGCAGGAAGCACGGTGTGCCTGCACAGCAGCCCTTCCTCCCTGGGGATTTCCCTGCCTAGCCCCAGGCCGGGGAGATGGCGTATGGCAACTTGGGCTGAGTGTGGACAGGAGCTTGTAGAAGACAGTTTCAAGGTCCTTTACAAGATAAGGGCTGTTTTTCTGATTTCAACAACTAAATATTCTTATATTATCTTTTTCTGCTGTTGCTTTGTTCTCTTAAAACATCATTGTGTTATACACACACACACACACAACTACTACAAACATTTCTGTTGAGAACCCTGCCAACTAAAAAGCTTTAGAGCAGCCACTGCGTGAAAATGTACAAGAAAACTCCTATACATTTTGTGAGAAATTTGGAATTTCACTATACAGTGTAGGAAATGGTCTGTCTTGTATAGAATCATAGAATCATAGAATTGTTTAGGTTGGGAGAGACCTTTAAGATCATCGAGTCCAACCATTAACCTAACACTGCCAAGTCCACCACTAAACCGTGTCTGTCTTGCCAACAACTACCTAGTGGGTCTTCAGGTTCTTTCAAAGCAGGGTCCTGGGGCTTATGCTCTAACTGATCATGCCCGAATATGGTGCTGGAAAGACCAGTGAACCATGGGTTTATACCAGTGAGTGGACAAGACTTAGCTAACTTAAGGGAGATCCCAACATTTTTGCTCTATTGCCTTCCAAAGAGCTGGGCCTGTCATTGCTTTTCTCTAGGCTTGATTTCACCATACATAAAATGAAGTTAACAATATCCGCTTATCTCAGTAGGGTGTTACATGGGTAACCCACTGTTTATAAAATGTATAACCCTGTGGCAAATACTTCCACATGATCTTCTGGGGATAGGACAACACAAGCCTCTAATGCAGACTGGCATTCGGGCTGTCCATCAAGAGCGTACAGATCTACAGAATATCGCCCTGGCAGAGCGAAAGGCTGAGCGTGCGCCAGGTCACACCGGTTCAGAGGCCCAGAGGCTGACACAGCCTTTATGTAACTCCTTTACCACAATTTTGCCCTCCACGCATCACACAGATAAAGGGTATGCCCAGCACCCATCGTTACCACCCATACGCACACAGTTACAGCAGCAGCCGGAGACAGCGTAATAGCACACGGCTTGCGTAATCAACACCCCTCCACCTAACTATTTTGCTATAAGCAGCTTCTGCAGGGGACTATGCCCTATATTTCAGGCCATTACTAGCGCAGAAGCAAAGGTGCAAAATCATCCCTACAAACAGCTACACGCCTTCAGGAGGCTGACACACCCAGTGAAGTGGGTGCAGTAGCAGTGACACACACCTATGGAAAAGGCTGGATTTGGTAGTTAGCGAGGTGCTGCAGATCTGACTATACATGTTGCTGTCGTTTCAACATAGTGCCCTCAAAACATCAGCTGATAGTTTGGCATAGCCGTTCTCCGGCATGTACACATATGAAGCCCTCATTGCAAAAGCGTACTTGCCACACCTCACAAAATGATAGATGCTGTGACAGATATCACTGCAGATAAAAATCTTAGCTGTGTAAAAGTATGAGAAACCATGTAAGAAAAGTATCATTAAGGCAGAATGAGATAGTATGCATAGAGGTTTTTATCATCCTTGTATTCATGAAACACTCATTTTTATAAGGAAGCTGAAACACGGGTAAAGCTATGAACGTGTACCTGCTGAGTATACAACACATCTCATATACTGTGTATTACACATTAGCTTCTTGGTTAGGGTCTCCCACAGAGGAATTAATTATAAATAAATCTCCCAGAATGGGGCTGGGAAGCACTGGACTAATGGCTCTTCTTCTGGACCAGTACAGACCGGCAGCAGTTTAAGTTGGATGCAGCCCAGCACTGCAGGCCAACACTTCCAGTCACCATCCAGATTTGCAGTAAATGGGGTTAGTTCTACAGTTTAAAACCTGTAAACATAATGGAGTCAAACCATAGTTATATTTACTCGGGAATAAAACCTGATGTAGCTTGGGAGAAAGCTATCCACCACTTCCCTGGTGTTCTTCTCAGGAACAAATTTTTGGGTAGAAAGATAGAGAAGAAATGTCAATATGTATATAGAATCCCATGGAAACAAAAGTTGTATTTACTTCACTAGGAATTCTCTCTGTTGGATCTGGCCCTTGAGCATTTAAGCCAGGACATTAAACATATATTAATTCTGATATTTCAGATAAAGCCACAGCAAAAATGGCTGATGTTCAAAACATGAAGTTGATACAGACCAGAAATCAAATTCAGTGCTAGTGCTGGCAGATGCAAGTGAGGTGGAACCTTGTGGGAACTTACATCAAAGGTAAGTTTTGGCCAAAGCCTGCACTGAGTATTAATATCTCTGGATACTTTCTGATGCATCATTCCAATATATTTGGGTTGGGAAAAGCTGTTTTGATGCAGTTGAATGTATGATAGGACAGATGGCATCTAGCAGATGGTTTCAAAGACAAAAGAGCTGGATCTGTTTCAGATCCTACCGCAGACTCCCTATGCAAAAGCTGTGTAATCCCTGTGTGCCTGAGTTACCCCACCTCAAATTATGGAGTTAACAACATGTTATGTAATGAACAAAAAAATTAATTAGTGGTGAAAGACACATTGTTGGTTTTAATGTTATTATTTTAAAAAAATTATGGTTGCTATAAAATGGCCTCTTTTAAGCATGTATAGTATAAAGCTGTCTTAGACCAGCCTCTGTATTGAAGCAGACAGCAGTTGTACTATTGCATAGGCATATACTTAAGCCTGTACTTGTTGATTCAAAGATCAGACAAGCTTTTTTGCCACAGCTAGCAGTCTTTATAAGGTATATCAACTAGAAAGCTTCAACACAAGCAGCATATAAATTTGACAAGCTGTGCAAGAAAATCCCATGGACTGCAAATTGATGTGCTAATCTATTTCATCATTTTCCCTCTTAAAACATTAATGGAATCGAATGAAAAAAATATGATAGTTCAATAGTTAAAGTAATCAAAACACATTTCTAAAGTTAAGGTCTCTGGAACAATTTAAATTTGGTCATGCTTAACGCATATAATACTTCATATGCCTTCTTTACTGGTAAGTGAATAGGTTGTCCCTTATCACATGATGTAACATCTAGCTCTTCTGTCAAATGCATTGATTCAAGCACCTTTATGGTTTCCCACCAGGAAGGCTGCTGGTTATTGTGATTCTCTTTGTAGCAAGGCAAAGTTGTTTTACTGCTCTGTTTGTCTTTTGATAAGCTGCCTGGAGGGATCACTGGTGGCAACATACAAAGCTCTGACTGTTTTCTTTCTACTACACTTCATAAATGTTATCCAACATAGTTGCATTTCACTTTCCCCTTACAACAATCTCATTGATAACCTGAAGCAAAACCTGAGTGGGAATACTTTAAATTAGTGCAGAAGCGTCTGCTCATTCATGAAACATTACAGTAGAATATGCTTCACTGAAGTTAATGAATAAATACTCTTTCACATGCATTACTAAATGCATTGATCATCTGGACTCTGTAGCATATCTATTGCTATTTATTTGTGTCATGAAGAAGCAGAAAATGAGTTGAAATAGTTCTGAAATGAGATATCTCATTGGTTTTTTTACAAAAAGGTCTGGAAGGAATACAGTTTGCATCTCGAATGGGAACTGGGAGGAGACCTTCCTTGGGGCAGGCTGTCCCACAACTTCCTGTTACCTTCTGCACCTTTCCTGAAGCACGCAGACCTGCCTGCTGCCAGCGCAAGCACCCTGGAGCGCTGGACAAATGGCCGGAGCACAGCTGGGAGTTCGTGTGTTCCTCTGGGGTCAGCTTCTCCGAGAGGAAATTTGCTCATCTGAGATGTCCAGTTTTTAGGAACGTGTAGATTACCAAGTAGAAGATGACAACACCGGCTAATTAATGATATTTTAAAAAATCACCTTTTTCTGACTACCGTGCTGCAGATTTCCTTGGAGGCTGCTTCGATGCTATGCCTTTGGATTCCTTCCCCCTTCTGCTCTCTTTAAGTAGAAGACATGGGTCTCAGCTTTCTTAGAACCAGCACATCCTGCTGGGTGCACAAATGTAGGAAACTATCTGGGATGTGTTTGGAAGCCCTCAGACACAGACCTAATTTTAAAACCATCTCCACATGCTTGCAGGCTGAAAGTTAAACTAATGAGAACAGTTTTTCATAAACATCATCACATTTTTTAAAGCCAATGTCAAAGCACAAAAGAAGTTACTCTGGTTAGATTTTCATCTTCTCCCTGTTCGCCAAGCTCCACAGCTCTATTGCGGCTCTTCTCAAGGCTTAATTGCTCTGTGAAATTATCTATGTACAATCATATTGCCAATATAAAGGAATTAATTGCAATCAAGGAAAAGTTATCTAATCTGAAATAGATGAAACAGTAAACTGGATTGTATAAATATTTTATAAACAATAATTATTGGTGTCAATTCATTGTGCAAAAAAGACTTCCATGGAATAAATAAACAATCATTCTAATAAAGAAGTAAGCATATCTAGGGTATAATATAAATAATAATTATTATTAATATGCATTAATATTGCTAATATGTCTTGTTCCTTTTTATTCTTTGATAGACTGTGGATCTTTACTCCTTGTGTTGGTGGCACTCTGCTTAGTCCACATCTTGCCTGACATCAGGGATGGCAGGGGAGTGCGATCCTTTGTCATGTTGATTCATTCAGTAGCCCATTCTGTTTCAAACATGTGGCCAAGGCAAATAGCTATATACCAGTCTGAGGATTATGACTCATTCTTCTGGTTTCCTTTTGATTTAAATGATAATGCTAAAAAAAAAAAGTTCTGAAAGTGTGCTTTAGACGATGCCAAACACACATCAGGTTTCTAACTGCCCAACGATACGCTGCAGTGGTTTCACCTGAAGGAGGCACAGGAACCACAGCGAACACTACGCTGTCTGCCTGCCACCTGGGAAGCAGGTTGGTGTTCAGCGTGCCCTACCCAGTGACAGATCCATTTCAGGGCTCTCACCAGACCTCCTGCCATGATCAGTGCCATCAAAATAAAATGTAATTCAAGTCAGTGCAATTCATGCAGAGTTTTGATTGACTCTTCTCATGTGAGAGAAGAAGTAGCTGTCCATACATCAGCATGCAGCAACCTTGCTTCGGCTCCAACTTTCAGGCAGCATTGGGATAAGTTGGACTTCCCTGTCCATCCAGGCCTCCAGGGGTTGACATAGCTCCTCTTTCTTTTCCCAGTGCAGATGATCCCTACTCCCAAACACCTGTTGGTTTCCAAGCTGCAGGCACAGCAGCTCTGCTCGCAGTGGAGTAACTACCGATGGCCAGCGTGCCTCTCCCATCCATAGCGCTGGGATCGCAGCAGCCAGGGTGGTCCAGGAGCTGAGCGGAGGGTGACTCACCCAGGAGGAGTGCGAGCTGTGCTCACCAAGACCAAGTGACAAGGAGTGACACAGGTGCTGTTGCACTAGGGGAGGGAGAGGTAGATACCATCTGATCTGCTGTCTGCCGGGAGGAAAGCTCGCAACTCGGGTGGAGCAGCTGCTCCCCTCCTGTCCCTCAGTGGGGAAACCGATCCCGAGGGTGTCATGCAGCCATCCGCACCATGCGGATCATGGGAGAGGGAGGGAGAGAGACAAGCTGGCAGGAGGAGATAAGAGGCAAACGGTGAGAGGAGCAGCTGGTGCACGCACACCAGAGGATTTGTTGGGGTTGAAACACAGGGTGCAGCGTGGATGAACTGGGACTGCATCCACAGCCCTGCCAGCCGTTGCCATGGAGGCTCCTTCTCCTGTAGCCCCCAGCAACAGCCCGGGCGGGCAAACCTCTCTCTGCCCTGAAGTGACCATAAAGGCCGTGGTCCAGGAGATGGAGGGGAGAGCATGCGAAAGGCATCTCGGTGCGCCTGGAGGAGGCTGGGCAAGTTGCTGGTCTGGGAAATGCCACCAACCACCACCGGTGGGACAGGGAGACAGCGAGATCCCGTTGCGATTGCTGGTTTTATCAGTGCTGGGAGGGGAAGGGATTTTAGCGGAGGCTTCCCGGGGCAGTTGGCTGAAAATCCAACACCTCAGTACGAACAGTTTGAGGTAAAGTGAGCGCCGCTCACGCTGGTGCCTCAGCCTCTCTGTCAAGGGGGAGCGAGAGGGGAAGGAGCGAAGAAGAAAAATCCAAACTGCTAAAAAGAGAAAAGGAAAAAAGGAAATAAACGTTGACTGAAATATTTATTCCCCCGTCTGGTAAAAACATACCTATTTAAAAAAAAAAAAAGGCAAATTAAGATAATGGGCACCTCTTTTCCACCTCGGACGCCCACTGAGGGCGGAGAGGGGTCCCCAGGGGAGCGCTAGGGGCCGCCAAGCCGCCCCGCACCTGCTCCCGCCGCGCTCCCCTCAGCCGGGAGGCGCTGGGCGGCCGCAGTGCGCCTGCGCGGCCGGGCCGGGCCGCCGCGCACCCCGCGGGCAGCCGCCGGCGGGCAGCGAGCCGGCGGTCACGTGACGCGAGCGCAGCGCACCGCACCGCACCGCGCGCTGCGGACGGTGCTGCGGAGCCGCGGCCGCCGCGCCGCGCCGCCCCCCTTCCCCCGCCTCCGCCTCCTCGCCCTCCTCCCTGCCCGCGGGGCACGGGAGCCGGTGACGGGAGCGAGGCGGAGTCTGGAGGGAAGATACCGAGAGATAGAGATTTAAATCACATCCCCGGCTGTAGAAGGGCAGCAGCAGCAGCAGCCCCGGCGCAGAGGCACGGACGCACGCGCCGAGACAGGTCTGCCGGCTCCGCCGCTGCTGCTGCTGCTCACCATGGGTGCCGCCGCCGCCGCCGCCGCCGCCGCCGAGCCCCCCCGCGCCATGGGCCTGGTGTCCAGCGTGGTGAACGACACCCTTGAGTTCTACCGCTGGACCTGGAGCATCCGAGGTAACGCGCCAAGGCGGCCCCCGCCGGCACCCCCGGCCCCGCCATCGCCATCGGCGGGCCCGGCGCCCCCCCGCCCGCTGTCACTGAGGCGCAGCGGTTCAAAATGGCTCCGTCTCCCGGGAGACGCGGCGCGCGCCGAGGGGGCTGAGGCGGCGGGCGAGCCTGGGCCTGGGTCCCCGGGCCCGCGACCGCGGCGGGGCCAGGCCCCTCGGCGCCCGCTCTTCCTCCTTGTCCTTCTGGGTGTGCTTGGGTGCTTTGTTTGTTTATCTGTCTTAATCCCGTGTAACGGCCCGGGGTGCGCGGGGCATCTCTTCGTGGCAAGGTGAGGGCGTCCCCCGGGCGCCTGCGGGCTGGACGTAGGAAAATCCGCTTCCCAGAGCCGTCGTTCCTCTGGTTCCCTCTCGCCGCAGCCTGCCTTGGGGTGGTCATACGGGAATCTGATGTCGGAGGTAAGCGAGGCCCTCCCGTAATTCGCGCCGGAGCTCAGGCGGCCTTTGGCTTCTGCGGCAGGTGGGAGCCCTGTGACAGCATCGCGTGGAGTTCAGCAAACTAAATGAGGAAATGATTGTTGCCGTCAACGTGGAAGGCTTTTCATTTTATGTTAAGTGCGTTTGGGTCAGTTCTGCTGTTTTCCGTTTTCAATATGCTCCATTTTTGTATTGGCACCCCACGACTGCAATGTGGAAGATGCTGAAGGAAGAGAAAATGTCTTGGAATTATGGAGAAATGTGAAAAGCAGCTTTCAGTGCTGGGACAGCAAATGAGATGGTAACGTGCTACAATGACTGGTAGCTCTGGAAGTATGGGTCAGCGTGAATGGCGCTCTCTCATTGGTCAAATGAAATGAGCGGGGTAGAGTCGCAGCTTTCATAGTTGCTACTGTGAGTAGGCTCGGGCAGCTGATAGAAGAATCACTTCTCTGGATGTTTTCTTCATTTTTTTAGCTGTCCACACAGCAATGAGGTCTAGGCTATTTTGATTTAAACCTAGAAATACGTGGAGCAAAACTCTGGAGTGAATGCAACTATGGACGTATTTTGTGGCAGTATGACAAGTGAGAATGTGGGACCTCCATTACAGATGGGAAGCTCACTACTGCATCAGCAGTCTCTTCTTTTCCGCCCCTCTCCCTTCTGCCATCTGTCAGATAATAAATTAATCGTATGTTATAGATGGAGGGAGCTCACTTTTTTCCCCACAGTTTGTCTTCCCAGCCTATCTTCTGGTTTTTGCCATATTTTAAAAATTAAGCCTGCGTGTGTATTTTTTTCTTCTGTATTTAAAACTTGCCAGAATATGAGGTCAAATAAAAATGCTTGCAGCAGCACTGCATTGTAATCTACCAGTGTTTGCTCTCTTTCTCTGCCTCTTGCAACATACAATTGTTCGTAGACTGCCAGGTAATGCATGAAAGAGATGCTATTCTAGCCAATCAATAGCATTTTCGGATGGATATAAAAATAGATGTGGGTACAAAGTTGATATCCTTACAGATTACTTGATTTGTTTGGAAAAAGACTTCAAGTTCTGGTATATTTCCTGAACTTCAAACATGTTATTTAAGTCTGTAAATGAACCATGTTTGTTGTAAGCAAAAATGATCGGAGGAAAAAAAAAAAAAAGAAGGATGAAAAGACAAGTTTATGTAAGGAATGTGAAGATACGTAACTTAGATTAATACTATATATAAAGCAAATTTATTTCTTCCTCGTGCTGCTTTGGAGAATCTTAAGCAGTAGCAGGATGACATTGTGATGGCATCTAAAATATGCTTAAGTCTTTTATTAATTTACTAATGCAAAATTTTAAATTATTGCTCTAAGCTCAGTAGTGTTGCTGTTAACGCAGGATTCCGCTGTAATGAAGTACATCAGTTGCATTTTGCGTAACTGGTGGAGAGTTTCTTGTTCAGGATCTGGATTTCCGCAGATCCCTGCAAGGATGGTTTTGGACAGAGCCTAAGTCACACCAAAAGCGTGTTACTGTTCTTGTTTATACCCAGTAGTATGTAAAACAAGGTTCTCTTGTAGTTTTTACAGTTAGGTATGGATATGTGAAACATGTAATATCACACAATGTAGTTACAAGGTAGCTCCGGATAAGAAAGTGTCATTTATGAGGCAATGCTGCATTGCTATTTAATGAAATCGTATCTTAATGCCCTAAGTTCTGCCTAAATACCTGCTCAGTTTGCTGCTTTTCTGTATGTGTCCTCACTCAGAAAAAAACAGTAGTCACCATTTGCCATCTCTGAGTGAATATACGTTAAAATCATGAATTCAGCACTGTTACATGAATTCATGCAATTCACCTTTGTGTCAAGAACTATGGCAGTGATGTTGCTCAACAGAAAACACAAATTATGGCATGCAAGACCATTACCTAACATTCAATATCATTAAATAAAAAACTATACCACGCAGCAAAGTTGCTCAACAAATGATGCCATGCAATAGCATTACACAATAAATCATACTGAAACACTACTACACAGCAAAATTACACAATAAAATGTGAAGAAATTTTATTCCCACTATTACTCCTACACAAAGACTTCTCATTCATATAAAACCAAATTTACTTATTCTCTCCAGTTCTTGCTTCCATTTTTTTATTGGACACCCAAGTCTGTCTTTAGCCCTGTTCTCAGTATTCCGCGGGATTGTCCTGCCAGCAGGTGTTTACTAATGCTGCCCCGGACTCCTGTGATGAAACTTGTGTAGAACTGTGCCAGAACATCCCACTAAGCCTTGTGCTGCTTTATTTTTGTGCTGTAAAGATTTGGTCTTTTTCTTCCCCTGCTTTGTGCTATTTAAGAAGCAACCCCGAAAGACCGAGTATATGATGAGCCTAACTGATTTTTTTTTGAATGACGTCACAATTTTTTTAGCATTAAGCATGCTATCTAAAGCTGGTTTGTTTGTGGTTTTGTTTGGGTTGGGGGGTTTTGTTTGGTTTTAAATCTTGCATTTGAGAATAACAACAGTATTCTGTGACTTTTACCCCACATATATTATCAAATACATTTTCAGCTTTAGCTTAATATGTTTTTGCATGTGAATTTGTTGAAATACTATTTTTTTTTTCCTCTCCTTCCTTGACTATCTTTTTAGACCCCTTTCATGAAAGCCTAAAATCCATTGTAATCATATATTCACCTGAAAAGGCTGAAGGAGATAATTTAGAAAGCCATAAACTTCAAGGAGAGGTAGAAAGAACAAAAACTTGGTCTTCGCAGTCATCAGGAGGAAAAAAAAAGGTGGTCGGGGGAACAGTTACTATCAGGAAAGATGATCTAGGAATTCCGTGCCATTATTTCTGTAAGGGCATGAGACCAGTACCATGTAATAGGTAGGGCAGGGCTTCCTTCTTTCTCTCTGCTCAGGTAGCCTGGTTGGGGTTAGATCTGCCAGGAAGGATTAAGGGTATGATTAGATGACTGAGCAAGTGACTTAAAGGGAGGTTCCAGGCTGAGTCCAGGAGAACTATTAAAATGAATAACTCGGGACACAATCCAGGAAAGAAGAATGTGGAAATCTCAAAACATGGGTGAAGAGATCGTTGGCACTTGGGAAGGGGAAGTAGGAGACTGTGACTCAAAAAGGACATTTGTGAAACCCTGTATCAGAAAGATTTATTTTAGAGGAACTAGTTAATTTGAATGTATTGAGCTAAAGAACAAAAGGATTTATCGACTTTGAGTGCAAATGATTGTTCTTGGAGCTCAAAGTTAAAAGGAGGCAGGGCCATCCCAGGCCACGTGGGACTGCTTTGGAACAGCAACTATTTACAGCTGTTGCAGTTAATAAGATTACAGACTTTTTCCATGAGGAGGAAAAGAGAGAGGAGAAAGATGCAAACTTTCACTTTAGTGATAGGATAGTCTTCTAAGTAGCATCTTGTTCAGGATGTAGCTTTTATCACTTGAGTCAGAAGTGTAAGGTGATGAGGATGGGAAACATGGGAAGCTTACAGCTGCTTGCCTTAAAAGTGGAGCAGTTTCCATGGGAACTCACATGGCCATAAAAACTTTTGCCAGGAAGATCTTGGGACTAAGTTAAGAATTCTCAGGAAGTTCAGGTTCAGTTTCTTTTTCAGTCCAGGGAACAGAGCTGGAACAAAACACGTTTCTTCTTCTTCTTCTCTCATTTTTTTCCCCATGTAGAAACCAAGTGTGGCCAAAGGATCCTGAATGTTTATGCTTGAGGAAAGTTCATTGGGGTGGTCAGCAGAGCAGTGGGAATGTCTGCGTGCAAGTAGTACCTCATTGTATTTGAGGATTTGTGCCAAAGCTGGAGGCAAGAAGAATCCCAGTGAAAGTTCTTCAGAGGGTGACAGTGGAGAGAGAGAGCGAGCCAAGGGTGAGATGAAAGTTCATGAAGCCTGTTTCACAGAAACAAAGCAGAATGTGTTCCTAAGCTTTCAGAGGGCTGGCTGAGCATCAGACTCGGTGATTTGGCACAATACTAGTCTTGTAGGTACAATTTTCTTCTCAAGGGAACAGTTTTTTCGATCTGTGACCATGACTATATAAAACACAAGGATTAGACAGGAAGAAACACACCAGAAACTGAAGAAGCTAGTGTAGTTGGGTTTGGCTGTCTTGTGGCAGAAACACAAAGAAAAACCTGTGGCAGAAGCAGCACTTGGAGAAGTTGATGACAGGAGTAAAGAATGTTAAAGGCTAGATTATGTGAGTCTACTGTCAACCAAACTGAGCAATAGGAGCATCCCAGTTCACTTGACTCATTTCATTAAGCATCACATTTAACTGCCTATCAGTGGAGGGAGGGACTTTATTAGTGAAGAAAAACCAGCTGTTGGTATTGAAGACAAATTTGCTGGGTGTTTGAGGGAAATTTCACCCACATTTCATCACCAGGAGATTTTATCAGATTGCGGAACTCAGAAGACAGATAATCAGAACAAAACAGATACCAAGCACCTTTGGAAATAGAAACATCACTCAGAAAAGTACATTACTGAAGTGGAAATGTCTGCTTAGAGATTTTGGATCACCAAGCTTCGAGAACTTGAGCCTGAGGGAGTAGCCTGAAGCAAAGCTGACACCATGGATGAGGAGCTGAGTTGTGAGTGGAAGACTTCTCTTTCCTAAAATGAAGGAGGAGGATTTGTAGGTGATCACCTGCAACTCTCAGGTCCAGCAAAGAGATGAAATAGAAAAAAGCCTTCAAAGAGCACCAGCATGAATGTGATATGAACTTCTGTTTGAACATTCATCAGCATATTCCAGAAGCAAAAGGAAATGTTTGGACAAAATGGCAAGAACATAAGTGAACTTCTGAAAATTCCTTTTAAGGCTGTGTAGATAGCATGTCTTGAAATCTCTGGAGGAAATAAGATGTTGCAAATACTCTTAAAGCAGATTCCATGGAAGAAGGTTGGGAAACTGCTTTATACACAATTTAACCAAGATGATTGCATGACCTTAGTACCTACTGCAGAAGGCCAAATGACTGGATGTTCACAATTGCAGCACACTGTAAATCACTGTTGTGGAGTTCTCAGCAGACCGTGTTTCTCAGCTAAGGCTGCATGCCATTAGTGAGGTACAAATCAGTGTGTGGTCCTGGGGCCACAAGTGAAGAATTCTTGAGCAGTTGAAGTATCTGTGGCATGGAGCAGATGCATTCATCCTGGGGACTGCACTGGTTACGTAAATTGGTTGAGCATAGTGGTTGAACTGTTGTTCGTAGGTAGCTGTCTCTAGTTGGAGAAACTTGACAAGTTGATCATGGTAATCATTCTGTATTTATGCTGTGCTTGGGGTGAAGAGGCATGTGGCAGGGCTATGGAAGACCAATAGAGGTTGTATTCAAGGCAGCTGTGTTATACTGTCCTGTGCAAACAGGAAAGATTGTCAAAGGCTGCATAAGGACAATTAGTAGAGGACGGTGTAGGAAACATAAGTTGTAGTTCCTTTTAAGCTCTTGTAGATCAGGAACCATGAGGAGTGGGTGAGGCAAGACTCTACTCTTTCCTCTGCCAGTCCAGACAGGTTTTTGGAGTGATACGATTCACATGGAAAGGATTAAGGGAGCACTTAGATGGAAGGCTCCAAGCAGACATGGAGAGAACTTTGCGAGGAAGAATTTGCCAGCACGCAAGACTAGGGGGGGAAAAGGCTGTGGCATGTACTGAGGAGTTTTTTGAGGTGAGGCAAACGGGGCTAAACCTGAATGACCTGAAAAACTGGAGCTCAATGGGAGTTTATTTAGCCAAAAAGAATTGACCATAAAAAGAACGAGAGCTTTGGCTTTTAAAGAGTGTTGGTATGAGTGGAGTGTGCCTGGAGCACAGAAGTCGGGACA
This sequence comes from Phoenicopterus ruber ruber, assembly GCA_009819775.1. Classification (NCBI taxonomy): domain Eukaryota; kingdom Metazoa; phylum Chordata; class Aves; order Phoenicopteriformes; family Phoenicopteridae; genus Phoenicopterus; species Phoenicopterus ruber. The sequence continues at coordinate 91,325,657 of CM020217.1, forward strand.
GTGTGCTTTTAAGGGCAAATCTGATCCATGAGGTAGGGCTGCTCTGACTAGTAAACTGTTATATGACAGAGCTTTGCTTTCTCGGGCTGTATTTGAAAACAAAGTTGAAGCCACCATTGCATTTCATAAGGAACCCTTGTGTGTGGGACTATCTGACTGACGTCTCCTTTAGGAAGATGTAGATGAGGGATACATAGTTTCTGGATCTTGTTTAGGTTGCAAGTGGGTACAACCATGCTCAATTTTGTCAAGATTCAAGTGCTTCTGAGCATATGGACTTCAAGGTCTTGTGGCATTTTAAGGATGTAAATGAAGGCAGCTCTGAAATTCAGGCCTGCTGAGACTTAGGTCTCAGCTCTGTGGGGATTTTCAGGACTGCACCCTAGATTGTAGGTAAAGCAATATGTAGCTCCAAGGCAAGCCTAGAGATGAATTGAGTGCAATGAGTTTTGTATTAACTCCCATAGTGTGTACTTGGATCACAAGATAAAAATGAGCTAGTTTACCTTTCCCTCATGGAAGGTGAGGGGGAATAGGCTACCTCAATTTGGCTTGCATTTGATGCTAGATAATGGCACGCCTGTGGGCATTAACTGCTCTTGGTTGTGGTAGGTTAACTCACTTATGTGCCTGCAACTCAACTCCTTTCTTTATGTACTTGAATAATTTCAGTGGTGTGATCCTTAACTCCTGCCCCGGAGTGTTCTCTCTCTCCATGGCATTGTGTCTGCTTGTACCATGAGATTCTTCCCTAGTTTCACTCTGTCCATCCACATCCCACCTGTACTCCTCTGTTTCAGCATAATAGTGGATTCTTGACTATTTGGTTTGTTTCTATCATATTTTCCTATTCCTCTTACCTCTTTCTGCAGTCTCTCAAAAGCATCGTCTTCCAGCTCCTGTATATGTTATGGTTCAGTTTGCATGCTTGACCATGACGCTTTTCTATCTTTTTTTTTCCCCTCTGCTTATAGATATAATTTCCTTGTTTTCCTCTCCCAGTTATAGCAAATACTAGAGATTGTTTTATTGCTTTCTAAATGCTCACAGAATGTTGCTGGAAGAAGGGAATTCATAACTCATGTCTTTCACTTTTTCTTTTGAGCCAGTAAATCTTACCTCTCTAGACGAGATTTTATGTCCTTCTGTTCCGAGAGCATCATTGTAACACCTTGTTTTTAAATGGTTTAAGATACTTTAAAGGAAAAAAAAATAGGGAATACAGGTGCTAAATTGAGTAGCTGGGCTGTAGATAGGAGACTTCATAACCATATTTTCTGGGTTTGTATTTAATATTTAGTGGTTTACTGGGAACAGATATACCCAATAGAAATACTTAGAGTACCCCAAAATACTTTCATATTTAGGTCAGATTTTCTTCTACTCTGCCTAATCTCACTTTCAGTGATCCATGAATTTTTGATCAAGAGTGAGAAACTGTTGCAGAAACCACTAGAAAAGCTTAGATTTGGGGACCGTATGTTACCATGAAAGGTAACGCGACTGTAGAAGCGAAGAGACTTAGTTGTAACAGTCATTTGGGTATGGCATTATCTAGCTGCCAAACTGATGATTTTGCTACTGTATACTTAGTGAAAGATTCAGACAGTGATCATTCTTCTGGTCATCTTTGGGAATAAGAATATTTTCTCATTAAGTTCATGTTTTGAAAATCAGCATTTCAAAATCAGTCTCTCTCTTTGTTTGTTTTTGTTTTTTCCCCATCCCCCTAGATTTGTCATTTTTGCTCACGTTGAAGGCATGTTGAGGAAGTGAGTTCTAAGTGTTTTGCAGTGTTACTTTTCTTTGGAGGCTTTGACTGATGTACATGTGTTAGGCTAACAGAAGACCTAATGTACCTCATAACTGTAAATTTTACTTCTGCCCCCAAACTTTGAAGATAAGAGCTAATATATTTCAATAACTCCTTTTGTAGTTTTTGCTCAAAACAGAATTCCCACCTCATTCGTCCTTCTGTAAAACCAAATTGATGACGAGCGTCCTTGTGCTGATGCAAACAGAAAAAATGGGTAGTTTATCAGAGAGATTTCTGTGCCGCTCCTTGCAAATGTTCTCCCGTAGCTTTCTGGTACTATTTTTAGGTAGATTTCACTTGCCACTGCTGGTTTTCGTACATGTTCAATCACTGCATCGAGGAGTCTCTACATGTTCCTCTGCAACCCCAAATCATTCTGTGTTACAAGAGCAGCAACATGAGCTGTTTACATTTGCTGTGTAGTTAAGCATTAGTATCCTTCCGCTGTGTTAGCACATTAGCAAGACATACATCCGTGCTGAACTTACTGTCCCGTGTATGCTGAGTATGTAACACATGTCTCTCTACAGTGGATAAGGCCTTGCAGAGTTATTATTAAACTGTTATTAATAATCCTTCACATTTTTCAAGGATGCTAGCTTCTAACTGAGGGAATCCAATAAAAAAATCTGTCTATGGAGAAGATTTATTCTATGATCATCCCCTTCACCGTTATAAAGCCCTGAATCATACTAGATGGGCCAATAGTCTAATCTGTTATTGCAACACTGAATGTGCATAAATCCTGTGTTTGTATTACCCCTACAACTATTTTCATAGTACCAAAACCCACCACTTTTGTGTGAAGTAATGACATCTCCAGTCTGAGCTCTCAGAAATACAGTTTTGGCTAAGACCAGAGAATTTTGAATAAAAGTTTCAATAAAGAAAACACACTGTAGAAGGAAAGCTTGTTGAAGCGTGTTTTATGTGGCACTTGTATTTCTAAAGAAATAAAGAGACGTGGGCTGGATCATAGGGTTCTGCAATTAGTTCATAAAATTACATCCTGGGGTTGGCTGGTGGTTTTTTTGTGTGGGTAGGTTGTTGTTTTGTTTTTTTTTTTTTCCCATCTGTTTTCTTCATGTGTTTACTCCGTAACTTGTAACATTTAAGAAAAGGCATGCAGGTATCACTGCACTGGGAATGCTCTTGCTTTTGTGATGTTTGGAAAAGTAAGATTTGACAAACAGAAGAATGCTACATGCCTGAAGGGCTTACTATCTTGCAAATCTTGTGTAAGCTTCAATGAGGATTATATTTTTATTATTCCTTGAAGCAGAGTGTTTGCACTGTCCTCACAAATTGTCATAATCAATGGAGGAGGTAAATCAAAAATAATTTGAACAAAGCAATCTCTTAGACTTGAAAATCCTGAGACTTGATGGTGAATTGATGTCTCCTGAACTGCATAATAATTCCGTTATTATCCTTGTCTTGAAACAAGTGTATCCTGTAATTGCTGTGTATAAGCACAAAGACAATACGGTATTACTGACTGAATGATGGGAATCCCAAGAAGACTAGAATGCTAGTTAGAATAATGGGAATACTAGTTAAAATACATCTGACCTTTTAACAACAAATTGGGATTAGGCATTCCTGTTACTTTAATGGGAGTTTATGAAACACATGCATATTACACAGGTGTTCACTAGCTGCAGGAGATGTTCTTCTTAGGTGTGTGGTATTTTGATTTTATGTTGCTGTATATAGCTTTAAAGTAGACTAAACAGTCAATTACAAAGCCCTGAAATTTAAACCAAAGCCACAGCTTGTTATAGGCAGTACCTGTTAGTCTTGTCTGTAGTCCTTTTGGTTTTGGGGCAGGCATCTCTCATTACTGAGTGCAACAGGATTTGTACAGCTTTGTCTACAAACTTAAAATCTGTGGGTTTTGTTGATTTGTTTTTCAAAGTATATGCTTTCATTATTCATTGTGCTGGAGACTGAGTATTTTTATTCTTGCATCTTAGCTTGATGTTTCATAGCTTGTTAAAACAACAATGCTTTGCCATAAAATGTTGATGTCTCTTTTCTTGGCCCAAACAAATTAGTTTGTTCTTGGCTAGTTAAAGCTTGAGGAGAGACAAAATACTTAACTCGGATACTTCCGTTCATTCTTGAAGATCAAAGTAAACATGTTTTCTCTGTATTGTTCTGTATTTAAAAAAAATACTTAAAGTAAGCTAGCTGTTGTGCTTTTTTGTGCCAAGTTTTGGGGAACCTTTGTCCATATAGCATTGTGTGCATGTCATCCTTAGCTTTACCAGTAACATGCTCGCCTCTTTGTTTTCTTGCCAATCATAACCACCACTGATGCTATGACGTTATTGTGATAATACAGAATTCTTCTGTGAGGGAAAGCTGCAGGGACTTGGTTGGTATAGTTAATTTTCCCTGTCAAACAGGTGCAAGGATGATTTAATTGTTTGTAGAGTATCCAGAAGAGAGCTGTGAAAATGATTAAAGGATTGGAAAATATGCCTTCAGGTGAAGGAAATAAGGTGTTTCTTAAAAAAAAAAAAACAAACAAAAAAAGGCATCTAGTGAGTGACTTGATAGCTGCTTATAACTGCCCAAATGAGGAGGAAAAAAAAATTGATAAAAGATGAGTCTTCAGTCTAGCAGAGGAAAGTATCACAAACTGGTTAAAGTTTAATCCTAATTCCTTTGGATTTACAGAGCAAACTTATGCAGTGGCTCTAGTTAACATTTTACAGCAAGCTGTTATGTGTTCTACCAGGATCTCTGCCTCTGAAAACATGTATCCTGTAGTAAAATGGGAAGTTCTTCTAAGGAGGATCTCTTAGCTAAAATGTGCGTTAAGGGAAGTTCCATGGCCTTTGTTTTGTAGATGATAGTAGATTGCAATGTTCCTGAGTTAGATACAGGTATCTTTGACCCTGTCAGACTCCCTAGAAATACCCATAGTGCCAGAAGACTGCAGACGTTGCTAGGTATGATAGGTGAGGTAAAGGTGAGAAGAGGCATAAAGTGGACATTCCTTGTGTCCTAATCCTTTTGCTTTCCTGCAGCAATCTGTCTGCACAGTCCCTCCTGGGAGGACATAGACTTTTTTCTGATTGAAACAGGAGTGAGACTATAGGCGTGTTATTTTAGTTCGTGCTGTAGCTTCAATCCTCTATCATAGGATTTCTCATAAAGAAACTTGATAAACTGAGATAGTTGAGGATTAGAGTGCAATATGTGCAATGAATAATCAATATCAAAGCAGAGAAGTTAATTCAAGCACTGGAGACCTTTAAAAGAATCATTCATTCATTTTGGGCCATGTAAACTGCTCTATTAAAATTGTTATAAATAAGCAAATAGAAAATTTTAACTTCTGTAGGTATTCAATCCAAAGATACATGGCATCTCAATTTTGACTCTGCAATGGTACTTCTCTAACAGTGTTCAGTCTCAAGTTGTGCAGCCCATGTAGTTAGTCATGTGCTGTTTTAAAGGCTAAGTTTATAGCTTCGGCTGCTGTTGGTCCATTTGTACATTCTGAGGTTTTAGTCAAAGACTGAGCTTTTTTATTGGAATCTCTACAAACTGGTAACAGTAAATGTATTTTTGAGTGATTCTGATGCATTACTCCATTTAGTTTGAAAGCCTAGGGTCTAATCATGTAGGTGCTTATTCAAGTTTACTTTCAACTGGGCCAGTCTTCAGTGGTTGTACAGCCACAGTGAACCTTATATTCACTTGTAAATGTTTACAGAACTGAGACAGTATTTCTAATACAAATGCAGAAAGAGAAGTATCTTGTATAGAATATTAATCTGTAACTACAAAGAAAAAATACCAAAATACGGCAAAGCAATTTAATGTGAAAGCTTTGTAAACATTTTAAGGTGCGTGAAATTATGTTTCTCACGTGGTTTCTTATATGATACATGGTTTCATTTTGTAATATCCTTCAATTATAGTGCTAGTGGAGCTAACAAGATGTGTGAAATTCTTAGATAATTAAAACCATGTAGTTCGTAGGACAATTCTCCAATTAGATAATACTAGTTTGCCTGCCTTATATTGTGCAATTAAAATTTCACTCGTTTAAGGAAATCTTTCTTAAACTTGAGATTGGGCTTTGAGATTGGGCTTTGAGAGGACTTCTTGTTAAAATAAACAGCATGATCTGCAGAGAGCTCTCACTGTTAAGAACCACTTTTAAACAGTCACCATCATTTCTGCAATGTCTTTAGAAATGTAATTGGACAGATGGATGTGCTGGATTGGCACTGTAAGTGTCTTTGTGCTGAGAATAGTATCAATAGCTATTAATAACTTTGAAAGGCTCTCCAGATAAATCAGTGAGTAGCGACCTTATAGCTAAGAAATACATATGTTGTTAAAGTAAAAATAAAGACTTACTAAGTATTGATTTTGAATCTAATATGAATGCAGGGAATTTCAAAAGTCATGGATTTTAGTTATGTACTATTTTCTCTAAAACTAATATTAAAAGCAGACAGTCACCATTGTACTGTTTCAGGATTTGTCCTAATGAGTGTAGGAACAACTGTGCTATGCATTTGTTTGATTATTTTTAAAGTTTGTACTTGTTGAGGAAAGAAAAAAAAAAAATCAATCATAGGCTCAGTAATATGCAGGAAATTTAACCATCTAAAATCCTCTCTATTGGAAAGGAAATGCTGAACCATATTTAACAGAAGCATTTGCATATTAAAACACTTACAGTATGTTTCACAGAAGTTTCTTGTGATTTTTAACTCTAGATCACCATCAGTGCAGCCTTACTTATTGAAGTTCATCTTCATTTGCCTTCCATATTTCAATATAGGTTAATTATGTCCTCTTTGGACATTACCAGGTAGGATATTCAGTCCTTTTCACTGGTCCTGCTCTTATTCTTGCTTGGGAGGAAGAAATCAGAGGGTTTTATGTGTGTATTTCCTGTTAATTGCCCCACGTAAGGAATTAAATCCTGCAAGGGTAGACGCCTCAGGGCAATTTCGATTATTTTATATATATATTAAAAAAAAGATATATGTGTTCTTCTATTTCTTGTCTTGTCTTTGTAATGTAAAACTTTAAAGTGTATATACACAAAATGACAGGAAAACCTTGTGTATATAAATATTTTACATTCTTTCCTTACATAACAGTAATTTTCTGTCAGGAACATGTTAGCAGATGCCTTATTCTACTCCGGATTCACCTTTACGATTGAGTGCAACTTTAAATGTTAGTTCTAAAACTTCTCGCACCTTACCAAAAAAAGCACTGTATTCTACAGCCTGTGCCATCACAACAGACATTTATTTGTGATCGAATTAGAATCTGGGTCTTAGGATTTGAAAGACAAATGCATTAATCCCCTGAAAGATTCAGTCAGTCTCTGTCAATTCTAATCAGGTAAAGGCATTGGTCATTTTGCTTCAAAGCAGTTGGAGAGATTTTTTAATTCAGGGAGCTGGCGTTTTTATTTCAAGCTTATTTCATCTTTCAGGTAATAATGTACCTATTGCATGTGAAGTACTGCAGGATTTAATACACTCATATGTCCCCTTAAGCTATCCCATTTCTCTGTAATTTGCAGAAATCATTTGTGGTCATCAGCACTAGCTAGTAAGTAGGACACACAATTATGCTGTTTTTGCTAAAACGGGGTGGGGAGTGGGACGGAGGAGGGTATTGGAGTAGATTGGGAGGTTTGTCACTTAAGCAGGTGACTTAAGAGAGTGAATTTATCTTGGTTTGAAAGAGTGTATCTGAAAAGAAGTTTGGAACAAGGGTCTGCATGTAACTGTGTGTTCTGTGTAGAACACGGACAAGCAGGCTTGCCTGGTAAACTGAAATGAAATTGGTTTTGTGATACCTTCTGTGCAAAAAGAATGGTGCGTGGAGCTGATTTAAAACTGAACAAGTTACTTTGCATTATCCAGGAGTGATCTTGTGATGAACAAGTTTCTAAATCTAGCAAGTTCTGGGATGAATAGTAGTGTGTTTTCTGATGCCACAGTATTAGTAAAAAATAATCATATGCAGGGTCTCCTAAATACCCTTAAAATAATGCAAGGTGTTGTTCTTAGTTAGCACAGTAGGAATTAGAATAAACTTTCTGACTATTGCTGTGCTTCTCTTTTGGCCAGGATGTACTCCAGAAGTGAATTGCCTACTGTATTCCCTGTCATACAGGCATTTTGTGTTCAAAGTGTAATTAATTGTCCAAGGAGAGGTCAGGCCCCCAAAATCCCTATCAGATAGATTCCCTGGGCAGGGTGTTATGCAGTCTGTATCAGTAAGCTATACTTTTCTTGCAAATACTTTAAGACTTGTCCAAAAACGCTGTGCAGAGGGAAAGTAACAGGCTGAAACCATGATATAGGTATGGAAGGGTAATGGCAGCTGCCCAGGTGCTCTTATGTTGTTGTCAGAGTTAATTAAATATATCTCTTGGTTCTCCTCAGTTAAATTCTTCAATTTGTAGTATTTGTGGAAAGTAGGTGAAAAAATTGTTTACAGTGCTGATGAAGCATGAGGCAGATGTCACTTTAGCATTCAGGATACCATCAAACACTGGGTTAGAAAATAGAAGACACGTTCTCTAATATGTCCTTACCTCTTTATATCGCTTGGTGCAAGAAGGCTGGGAAAGCAACTGAGTCTTTTGCCTCACCTGCTCTTAACTCTTTGAACACTACAGTGTCTAGAAGTGAGATGCGGATTTGATTAAAGCATGTCACACATTGGCTATTCCCAGAGCTGTCTCTTAATTAAGAAGTGACACCTTTCATCTTGCTTGGTGGAGATGAGTCTTTGCCCATTACTTCGTATCAGGTGGATGATGAGGTTCTCCAATTTTCTTGCCTTTTAAATGGTGTTATCTTTTTTTTTTTTTAAATTCAGATTGGTAGAGCAATTGCTAAAACCAAGCAGGAACTAAAGTGTAAGGGAGATAGCAGTGTAATAATTGCAACGCAGCGGTGTGATTTCAGCTTCCATAGGTAGCATTCTGTGAGCTCTGGAAAACAGGGCTGTTCGTTTACATCCCAAGCCACTATACTGTACTATAAAGCAATCATTCTCATGTTTTACAGAGAGTACATGATATTGTAATAGAAATGTCTGTTCCAGGGACTTGCTGAAAAGTAAGAGGTAACTAACTGTATTCTCTCACTTTCTTCAGTTCTGTTTCACTGCCTGTGTTTCTACAGCCAATCTATCTGAGTGTTTTGCCACTCCTCCCTGTACTCCTTGCCCTGTCTTGCCCTTGGCTTCTGTTGGTAGCTGCGGTCACAAGACTGACTCCCATCACTCTGGCAGTGTCAGCCTTGCTGGAGGTTTCCATGCATTAGGATGACTTCTGTCTTCTGGTATTAACAGCCATAATGGAAGCAGCTAGGCTGGTTTCTCTTTCTTCTTTTCCACTTCTTTTTAGGCCTCCTAGCATCTTACTTGCAATATGCAGATCAAGTATTGTGAAATCAACTGGAAGCAAGAAGAGTCAGCGCCATGCACACTTTCCTTCTGTAGATCACAATATGTGGTGTTTATTAGAAATAGAGGGTCTCATGACATCTGCTCCTAAAATGAGGTTCTAATTTATGATCTTAAAGGCAACCAAGGAAACGAGAAAGAAGTGGAGGAGGACTAATGGCAGTGCTGTTCTGTACTTTCCTTGTTTCATCAGAGTTCCTCATTTTGTAGATAAGAAGGGTTTTCTAACTTAGCTGTTAGTATGCCTGGGATCAGGAATTAATTTATGGTATAGGGGTTTTTTCACTGTCTTTGGGTTACCATGAAGAAAAACAGTTCTCCAAAACAAAGTTGCCCTCTAGGTAAGTCTGCAGGCAACTGCATTGCTATTTGCGAGTTTGCCCACAAATGACTGAAGGCAAGTGTTTCAAATGTCTGAGCTTCCCAGGGAGCCCTGTGGTGTGCTTTCCATCTGAACTCCAACTGGCCTAAGCATCTAGAAAGTAATCCAGTTAGTATTGTAGAGCTGTGCAGTATCTGAAGTATTGATATGGATATGGAATAGTTACCTTTTGTCTCTTGCTATAACTAGAAATTAGCCTTCATATAGGGGGGAAGGAAACACTGAGTAAGGAGGTGTCACTGTAGTCTCTCCCTTCTCTCCTCTGTAGCAGAGCCATCTTCTAATCCTAGATGTCACTGGTTCATCAGGCTAAGAGTGCTTTTTTGATACAGATCCAGAACTTAATATAGCATATTCTGGGCCCTAGAGTACGTGTAACTCTGGATCCCATGAGTGACTGAAGAAGACTGTAAATAAAACCTTTGTTTCCCATATGTCAGCACAGATTAACTAGAACCATCCCTTTAAACTCTTTTGTTTAATTGTTTGCAGTAACATTGTTAATATCCTGTCTGAAACATATAAGACTGACCTACATCAAATAGCAAAGGTACTTGGTTAGCATCATGCAACCTGTACCAAATTAACTGGAGGCTTTGTAGTGCCTAATTTTAAACTAATAAAAGCTATTAATTTTATCAATATTTTGGAAATGTGTATATCTTTCATTTGCAGTGATGTTGAATATTTAGTTATGTTGCCATTGCAGTCACTATTCATCATAAGCAAAATTGGGTTTTGAGGGATTAGTGGATTGGATTGGGTTTGGGCTCATGTGATTCTGTTTGCTTTATTGTTTTGGATTGTAGAACTTGCCAATAGAACCTGCATGACATAATGAATCTCTGTGTGAGATAATGTGATGTAGTGGGGTTTTTAAAAACTATTTTCTTTAACCTTCCTAGAAAGAATGAGTGTATTGTGTTTCTACTATCTGATGCAGCTATTCCAGGAGAGAATAATACTTAACAAATGCAATGCTTAAAATGATGATGAAATATATTTTGTTCAGACCTTGTTGACTCCTTCTGTTTGCTTCACCCCCCCCCCCAGACAAACGTGTTGATGATTGGCCCTTGATGCAGTCTCCATTTCCAACACTGACTATAAGCACTATTTATCTCCTCACTGTCTGGCTGGGCCCCAAATGGATGAAGACAAGAGAGCCCTTCCAGTTACGTTTCCTGTTGGTTGTTTACAACTTTGGAATGGTTCTACTCAACTTCTTCATTTTCAAAGAGGTGTGTATACCCTCTCGCAGGAGGGAATTCCTATTTAAGTCTGAGGATGTCTTCAGATTGCAAAATGAAAATAATCTTACATATTCATGATGTCTATTGAGGGGGAATGTTTTGCACAGACTTTTAAAGCTGAGTTTGCCTTTGATGCGAGTATTTCTGTAGCTAGGTATGTTCTGTTTGAGAATAAATGTGCTAAATGAGTCTATAGAGAGAATTTGTGTACTAGCTATTCCAAGTTCTTCCTAGATTTATGTTAGTGTAAATACTGGATAGATTAACTAAAATGCATAGAGATTTAACACTCGTAACTGGTTTTTTTTCTTTTTAATAATCCTTAAGGGTGTCAGAATGTATCTTGTTAGAAATTGAGCTGTTTGTTGGTGCCTTCAATGTGTTTATCATTTTTAGAAATGCAGATGTCCGTTGTCTTGTAGTGAGGACAAGTATCTTGTCTGTAAATTATGTTTTAGAATAAGAATAAAAATTAAGTGAACTGTATCTTTAAATAAAAATAAAAGGCTACAGTCTTCTAATATTTGGTTTGCAAAGTTCTGAGTGTGTTAATTTTAGTAAATTTCAGTGTTGCTGTGTTTCTCCTTTTGTTAGGTTTTCTGTACAGAGGAAATGACTAGTAACAATGCAGTGGATCAGCTCTTTAGCAGTAGCTAAGTGGGATTACTTAACAGTTTGGTAATCATTATTCAAGGATAGCTGTCCAGAATGTAGCTGATGCTAGAGAGTAGTTTATGCTGCTGTGACTTTGCTCATGTAGATGCAGAGTCTTCTTCCTGGAAGACCTCAGATCATAAATTTGCAAAATCTGTTTCCAGAAGTAAGCAAATGAACAGAGCAGTTAAAATTACAGCATTGCAGAACTCTTTTTCTGGCTGGTCTGTTCTGTACTTTTGCCAGGAAAGCATGGCATATCTGATGATGATCTGCATATTGACCCTTCCCCAGAGCTTCTACCATAAAATCATTAACTGATTTTGGCCTTTTTTTAAGACATGGTTCAGTAAAATTTTAGCCATCACACCTCAGTCATCATTTTGTCTAAATTGTTTCCTTGCACTATTCAACTCAGTAATAAAAGTGAATTCTGCAGTGTTTTTGCCATGTCTGTCTTTTTTCATTTATTCTTTTAAATTGGTTTGTTTTATCCATAAGCTGAATTATATCAGACTTGTAGTCAATTAATTTTCAAACCTGTGTTGGTTATAGGATAACACATGTGTTTGTGTGGCATTTCCAAATCACTGAATTAACATAAAAATGAATGAGACCACAAATACACGTTTGCTGCTGACAGGCTGAAAGCTCGTAATTTTAGACGCAGACAGAGGTTCTAGCTTCCTGCTATTTCAAATGGTAGGTTGTTATTCAATGGATGTTAAGGCTAGATACAACATTTACAGGAAGTGTCTTTTCTTGTTCTTAGAGACTGCTAGGAGGAAGTTGTTCAAGTTTCAATTGTTTCCTTTAACCAGGCAGCTTCTGCCTCAATCTGCGTGAGGTTACAACACCAGTGTGCCACTGTTGTAATTCGCATGAGTAATGTAATTGTTATGAGTAAAATGATACACAGTTTGTATTTTGTGAATGACTGTAAAGTTTCCAGGTATTGCTGAGAACAGAATTTGAATGTGAAATGCCTTTAAATGTTATTTAAATAATCATCCTGATAGCAACCTGTGATAACTTACGTTAAAATGGTAAGTCCATAAAGCACTGCTAGGTTGTCTAGTTGAAGACTCCCATACGTTGGACTCAAATTCAGATTCAAATTAGGAGCAAATTTTGCTTAGAACATGCAGAAGTCCCAGATGTGTAGCCCCTATTTTGCCACAAAATCTTGAATTTCTTATTCTACTTTGAGGCAGTTTGGTGAAGACAATTTACTGCCTTTTGCCAAGTGAACCTTGGTCAAATTACCTAGTAGGTTGCAGTAGAGATTGGTTAGTTTCTGTAACAGTGCAAACTAAACTGTTCCCTGCTCTTCTCTGATACTACCAAATGTGCTCGTGCCTGTGTGAGACCACACTGGAGAGTAGGGGTGTTACAGCAGTTTGTAAATGGACTTGGATGGTGCAGAAGTAGTTCAATTCCTTTCTTGGATCATTTGAAAGACGTGTAGATGTGGCACTTAGGGACATGGTTTAGTGGTGGACCTGGCAGTGCTAGGTTAATGGTTGGACTTGATGATCTTAAAGGTCTTTTCCAACCTAAACAATTCTATGATTCTGTCATTTCTGTGGACAGTTCTTTCACTTTCCTACTTCAACAGACATGTGCAGCAAGTGAGTCCAGAGTTTCAGAAGGTTTTGTTATGTTGGTTTTATCTGGTTAACACTTGTCTCTGCATGTGACTGCACTCCTAGTATTGTGTGTAAGATGAGATACCGAAGTAAGCTCGAGTTCAGTCTAAATAAGATGGAAATCAGGTTGGCAGTAAGAATAGTCAGTGCCTACCCACATTTATTTTGGAGATCTTTTTGTATCACCTTTCTTTACTTTTACAGCTCACAATTTACAGGTTATGTCTGCTCCACTGCTGGTTTTTTTTGATCCTTAACAGTGTGGGATTACCTGGCTTTAAACAGTCTTGGATCATAACATTTATGCATGTCAAGATTAGAAGTATTTCTTGAACCTTGTACAGCTCTAGGCAAGTGTTCTTCTTTCCAATGGGAACTTGCTCAGATGTCAGGTTTATTTTCTCCTGTTCAAGTTATTGGAACATGCTTTATTTGGAGTGGCCCTACAGGAGCACTCCATGTGCTTTAGGCCATTTCTGTTGGCATGAAATAGGGAACTTTTCTTCATCCATTTTCTCTCAATATGTTTTATGGGTGCTCAGCGTTGGCTGTTCAGGGTTCTTTTTCGGGATTTTGATTGGTATACTGTTTTAAGAATAGTAGATCCAAATTATCTAATCTCTGTCTCTTGGAGAGAGTTCTCTCGAATCCATCATGGGAATAGCATTTCTGTCATTCATAGTGAAAGCAATTAGGTATTTTCTGTCTCTGAAGCTAGAGCTGTCAGAGGGAATACTCATGTTTGAATAGCTTAAGGTCATACTGGAATTCTTACTAATTTGTACAGGGCTCTAGTTGTCTGGGCAGATACATGCAGGGAAAAAAGAGTAATTTACGAGAAAAAAATAGGTATGGTGTAACAACAGGTTGTTAGAACTAAACATTGGCTTTCTTCAATAGTATTCTCAGGATTGATAAAGGTATTCCAAATATTTCTGTTCCGGTAAGTTTGATGTAGCAAGAAATTTGCTGATAATTGTTATGAACGTGTTTTATGTAGCATCTTTCCCCTCATGTATGATTTTAATATTTTCAGCTGTTTTTGTCATCAAGAGCTCGAGGGTACAGCTATGTCTGCCAGACTGTGGATTATTCAGATAATGTTTATGAAGTTAGGGTGAGTATTTCTTTTTTGTATTTATATATATGAATGTGTGTAATATATAGCACTGCATGATGGTTTAAGTCTTGTCTGAAAATAGTGTTTCCAAAGTTCTGCTGTCAGCCATGACTGTATCCCATTATATTCTCACAGACCACTTCAGGTTTGACTACATTGCACATCGCAGGTTTAATCAAAGTGCATCAGTGTATTTGCATTAACTTTCGTCTGACTGCTATAAGTAAGGGTAGGCTTAAAGATACTATCCTTGGCTTCATCCACGGTTGTACAATCCAGGATAAACTTTGTATACATACTTTGGTTCCTAGACCTTGCTGAAGTTTGATACCAGGGTCACCACAGTAAAGGTATAGCATTCTAGCTAGATCAAAGCAAGTAAGATTTGTCAGCATATGCTGTGGTTGCACTTCACTCATCATGGTGAGGCAACTTCTTGTCTCCTTTACCCATGTTTGGCTTCATGAGGTCTTACTGGCTTCTGGCAAATGTATTATCAGTACATTTCATTGTAGAAGCTTAGATTTGAAATGTGTGGTTTTTGGAAAGCATTCAAATTAAAATCAAAGTGCAGATGCTTGTTAATTTCCGTAACGCTGTTGATTATTAGCTCATGTACTAAACCTTATCTTCCGGCAGAGCTGACACTTGAGAATCTCTCAGCTGTTCTTGCAAGTTTCACCTACAGATTAGAACATGTTCCTGAAAATGTAATGAAAGTGTGTTACAGTCTAAATACATTTAATATTTATAAAACATTTTAAAAAAATGTCTGTCTACAAGGTGGCTATCCATGGGTAATATTACTCAAAAGCTTGTGCACATGGCAGGGGTGGTAGTAAGAAGGATAGGTTTGAGCCTTACACCTTATGTATAATGGCTGATATCACAGAACAACTCTGCGTGGAGATTTTTATCGGCCTTGTGGTAGTCGCCTATCTTTCACCTTTGCCAATACTGTGCACTCACTATTTCAGTCACTAGAATACTTCTGTTAATAACTTTGTTTAAAAACAAAATCTAGCCAAGTATAACAAATGCTTGACGGGGTTTTTTTCAATAGATAAGTAAAATAGAATGCCCTTGTACTCAGCTGGATAACATTGAGGACTAGTATGGCATACATTGAAAGAATTTTTATATAAGCTAAGTACAAGAGGTAATGACTTTTAGTATGCAAAAATTTGGGTTTAACAGCCTCACTTTTAGGTGCACTTGTTTGTGGGAGGCTGTGGAGGGATCAAACCTGCTCAAAAGAATTATCTTCTGTTTTGTTCATTATGACAAACAAAGTGTTATTATACAATAAAATAAAGGCAAAATGGCGTGCACAATGTATTTATTGCATAGGATATGTCCAGAAAAGAAAGGTTGCTCTAGCAATATCTACTCTTTGGATTTCCTGACTTTTTAAGTTTTTTGCAAACTTGTAGATTTGCATAAACATTAGAAATAGAGTTTTAAGTTGTAACAAGTTCCGTTTGCAACTGAGAGTTTAGGAAGCAGGGAAAATTGAGTTCTCTCAAGTTGTTGCAGCAACCGTATAGTATGTTATCAGTTAAGACTCTTATCTTGATCATTATCTGGTAGTTCTTTTGAACGAATTCTCAATTTAGGTAAGTAAGTCACAAGTAGAAAACTACACTTTTCACAAGTGTACTTTGTCTTACTAAAGAGTCTGGGATACATTTCTGGCCTGCTTTACAGTGTATCATGCTCTGCATTTAGAAGGTATGTTGTTGGTTTTTGACACTGTAGGACAAAAAAAAAAAAAAACCCAAACCTCCTCAAGATTCCTTTCACCATCATTTCTCATAATATAAACCTGCAAAAGCAATTTTAAAATGTAAGTAAATGTGGGCATAATTTTAAAATGTAAGTAAATGTGGGCATCTTTTTGCAGTTTTGAGTTTAGAATTGATAAACCTTGTAGCACATCTCTCACACCCGTTTAATAGATCTAGATACTAAATGTCTAGTATCTGTTGGCACCAGGTTTCCTCTGAAGAGGAATGCTGCACTGCAACAGTAGAATTAATTACAAATGCAATAACTTTATTTGTAAGAGAATGAGTAATTAAGTCCTGTATTAGATAAAGGAAACTGGGACTAACTCAAATGGAAACAGCACTGAGCCCAGAAAGCGCTATGGAACATGCTCTGGAAAGCAACAGCTTCATATATGACTTTATTGTGGGGCTTAGAAAGCTGTGAAACTAATTGCATATGGTGGTCTAAATGGCAACAGAGGAGCCCTGGTATGACCTCTGTTTCTGTCTTTTGGGGAATGTGCCACTATGATGTTGCCATGTAGTGGCCCTTTTTGACCACAGCTCTTGCTCAAAATGAGGGGTCACGAAACCATCCTTTGTTCTTCAAGGGAGTACAGGGAGCTGGTAAACAGTTCCGAAAAAAAAGTTTGGCTATCCTGGGTGCCAGAAAATGTCTTTCCTCTCCGCTCCAACCCACATCGTATGTCAAGACAATAAGCCAATGGTGATTTCAAGGGAACAGTGTAAGGGCATGTGGTGGCACTTCTGC
Source organism: Phoenicopterus ruber ruber (assembly GCA_009819775.1). Lineage (NCBI taxonomy): Eukaryota > Metazoa > Chordata > Aves > Phoenicopteriformes > Phoenicopteridae > Phoenicopterus > Phoenicopterus ruber. The sequence continues at coordinate 91,342,545 of CM020217.1, forward strand.
TGTATAGTCTAGCAACACCGGCAATCTGTAGCTCACAGACCTCTTAAGTCAGACATAACCTCTTTGTTTTGCCAGTTTTTAAGGGGATATTCTTCCATGAATTTGTCTGTGTGTTTTTTCTTCAAGTTTATCAAGCTTCTGACTTTCACTGACAATTAATTCTGTAGGTAGTTTACACAAAGTATGAAGAAGTTGGTCCTCCTACTTACTGTTTTGAACCTACCTACACCTGTTAATCTCACCAGGCTCCCCTGTTGTTCTACAAGAGGCAGTGGATGACTGGAGCAAGCAGGGGTGGAAATTAGATTCCACAGTTGCAGAAATATTTGCAAAAATAAACTCATTTCTAAAGGGCTTCTCTTCTGGGTGTAGTAGGTAGCCGCCTTACTGACTGCTGGCAGGAAGTTGAGGAGTGTGTTTTGCAATTGATTATATAAAAAACCAAAATGTTCATAGTAGACAAGAAAGAAAAGGGGGAAGAAATTCCCAAGGAGGGATTTTGAAGGAGCTGCAGCTGCATCTTGGAAGATCTTTTTTGGTTATAGCTTAGGAGTCAAAATAATAAATGCAAAGGGCTGAGGTGTTAAGTCCATGCTTTGTAGTACTCCTTTGGAAGCTCCAGTATTTGGAGTGAACAATTTCCTAACGCTTTCTAACTTGAGGCATGTTAGTGTCTGCTTTCCCCCTCTGCTTACATTTGTGTGTCCTTGTTTCCCAGGTCAAGGTTCATCTATTTTATTAGCATTCCTGAAGAGCTGAGAATTAGGAATCTGGGGCTATATGAATTAGTTAGTTCTTAGTTTTAAGTGTGCTGATTGTAATCATAAAGCTGAGCTATGGTTGTCTTCTGTATTGTAATTGTAATCTGCGTTGTTTGTATTTATGTCTAGAGCTTGAGTAGTTTCCTCTTATGAAATAAATATAATAATAATTTAAGCTTCTATGAAAAGGAAACTTGATGTAACAAAGTAGACTTCATAGTCCTGTAAACAAAATTCTATAACTGAAGCAGGGAAAAGAGTTCTCTTTAAAAGCCACTTTAATTTTTCATGTTACTGTTACCTCCTAAGAAGTACCTGTCCATTCAAACCCCTTAATGGGTAACTGTCTCCAACCTGAAATGAGGAAGGAGGGTGCAGGAACGGAGTCCCATGTTAAAACAGCCCTCTGTTCAAAAACCCTGCAGCAGGCAGAGGTCATGGGTTTGGACCTCTTGTTGACCCCCTTAATCCTAGGCTGTAATGTAATCTTTCTGTGCCATCTGGTGTTTTAGACTTAGATTGGTACATGTGAAAATTGCCAGAAAAGGTATGGTTGTGACTAGTATTATTCATTCCAGGAATGTGCCTTTTTAATGCATATTTTGTTTTAAGCTAAATCTTTCTTTCATGCTCTGTCCAAAGAAAGGCTACAGGTTAGATCCTAACTTCTGATGCTTTGCAGAAGTTTAATAGTAGCCATCTGCTCCTGACGTAGCTCACATAATCAGTGTATTGTTCTACTTTATTTCTGCCCTCTGTCACTGATTGCATGCATGGCCTCGGGCAAATGACTTAACATCTGCTTCATTTTTTTCTGCATCTATAAGCTATTGATCAAAACATCTGCATAAGTCATTGGGAGCACTGAAATAGATCATTAGTACATGCAACCTATCAGGTTTGAGAATAAATGCTAGTAAAATTTGATGATAGGAAGAGAGCAAAAGAGCTGTCAGGCAAAAAAATCTCCAGGAGCACAAGAATCAGCAGGTATAATCCTGCAAAGAAATGGGAGACTATTTTTGTTCTTAATGATGGAAAGCATTTTGGTCAAAAGTTCAGCTGATTTTGATCCACGGGCTGTAATTGCTTTCTCTGCAAGGCAGGTAGAATTCAAAAGAAGAGGAATGAGGTGTGTTAAATGACTTGTCCAGGAGCATATATTGAACCTGTGGCATCTTGGGCATAAAACATAAGGTTTTTTGTTGGATTTTTCTGCACTTATATTTTGCTCTATGTCATACAGTAAATGGGCTATTTACTTTTTTGCTTATTGTTCCACTGTTTCTTTAACAAAATGCACATCGGCTTTGTAAGAGATCTTTACGGCAGTTTGCTTGTAACTGACCTATTGACTCTTTAAAAGTTTCTCGGAAGGAAGGACCTCCAAAGAGCTTGAGTATTGTAGTGCTGGCTTGTCATTTTATGGATACAGTCCAAAGTGTTTGTTGTTAACTCATGAGATGAAAAGATGCTTATCTTAGTTTATTTAAGAGATGCAGCTTTAGCAAAGATCTGTAAAAGATGCTGGACTGTTACGCTAATCCATGGGTGTGAGACAGAGCCTTGATGTGAGTGTTATTAAACAGCTGACTACCTGTCCCAGAGGCAGAACTGTACTGGATATTGAGAGAGAGAGAGAGAGAGATGTATGTATTGATGGTTCTTGCAGCTTGCCTGTGTGTCTGGGAACTCTAAGATCTGTGGGAGTCACTTTTCTCTCATTAAGCCTCTCGCCAACTTTGACAGATATTAGTATCTTTTTATATAAAATTGACAAAATCTACCTCCTCTTCCTGAGACCTGAAGTAGGCTAAATCATGTCCAGAGAGTGAGAAGGGTATTCATTAATGGATACATGGAAGTCTGCAGTTTGGCAACAGTAAGTTATGCAGTCCCTTTGGGAAACTGCAGAGTCTGCAATGCAGATCTGCGGCACTCTTCTTCTCCCGTGCTGCTTTTTTGCTTCTGCTGTAATCTTTCCTAAAATGTTCACCAGTCCAATTATGGCTGTGACAAACTTACTCGGAGGAGACATGCGTTCCTTTCCCGCTAGTTTGGAGAGGTGGAGGAAAACACCGTGCAGGGCTGTAGCATTGCTCTGTGCTGCTTGTTCTCCTGATTCCCCTTTCTCTCACTTGCCTTAACGGTATGTGCGTATTTGGGAAGGGAAGCTACTGCTGTCTTAACTTTTTCTCTTCTGTCTCCCCTGGGGACTGAGGGGGTGGTGGGGTTATTTCACACCATGTTAAGGTAAGAAAGTCTGATTTGCCATCAGATGAGTCCTGAAAGACCAGGTGAACTTCTTGCAAATAGGAGTGTTGTGACATTGCCTGCTCTCCTTGCTGGTGGTGCCATTTCCAACTCTCTTTTTCTTTTTTTTTTTTTTCATTCTCTATGTGAGTCACCGTCTGGGACATGTTCTGGTCCCACCCTTGCACAACAAGCTAGATGACTTGTGATGCCAGAGACTAGAGTTGTTGCTATGCTTTGGGATCTGGAAGGGAGTCCCCACTGCCACCATACCCCTATATCATAGTATTAGCAAATTGCTACACAGAGCTTCTGGGCTTTACCTGGTACAACAATATCCTGACTTCAGCAGGAAGCCACGTTTATGTTGCATCTTGGGCAAGATTCGCTGTGATGAGTGGATTAGAAAAAGAATTTTGGGTGTGTAGCACTGCCCTGTTGGGTAGATGGGTTATGTCTCAGCAGCTTGTGTGGCTCCTGTGGTCTCATTTCTTCCGTTCCCTGAATGGCACAGAGCCACTGGGGGAATGCTGCTTTCCAGAGGGGGTTACTGTGCAGGCCAGAAGAAGCTGAGGGGAATATTGCTCTACAGGATGTGAAATCTGTACTGCACCTAGCTTGTAAGAGTGATTTGGTATCTTCCCACCCATATGCCTGTGGTACTGAAAGAATTTTATGTAAGATTGCAACCTATGCAACTTCATTTTATCGTATGTTTCTGCCTCGCTGTTCTGACCATGTCAAACTGTTGCTTCATTAATACGGGAAGCCCTGTGGTAGTCTTCTCCTGCAAAGCTTAGGCTAGAGAATGAGGACACAACTCCCTATGTTTGACTGGTAAACTGTTAAGAGATGGCAAAGCTTTTTTTTTTTTTTTTTTTTTTTAATTGTTAGCTCTTTTTACGGTTGTGATTTGTGAGCAGTAGACTCAGAATACTTCCATGCCCAGAATAGATGAATGGAGAATTGGTTTTGTTGTTGTTCTCATACCATCAGATGTTTGATGATTCTACCTCAACATTTACCAGGATTTGGGGCAGGAAGAGGTATCCTTCTCTTGCAGCAGATAGGCAGAGAGAACTTTATTCCATTCAGCTTGGAATCACTAAAACTTCTGTGTTGTCTCTTTTTCATTGCAGATAGCTGCTGCTTTATGGTGGTATTATGTCTCTAAAGGAATTGAATATTTGGATACAGTATTCTTCATCCTGAGGAAGAAATTTAACCAAATTAGTTTCCTTCATGTCTATCACCATTTCACCATGTTTACCTTGTGGTGGATTGGTATTAAGTGGGTTGCAGGTGGACAAGGTGAGTTCCCTTCCTCCCATACCCTTTTGACTGGACAAAAGGGAGAACCGTTATTGTTTGGGAGCAATGGAAAAAAGTTTTCATAGACTTAACATTATAAAATACAAGACTGTTTAAATAGCACTGAAGCAGTGCAGTAGCTTTAATGCGTACAGTCTTCCTCTGTGGGAAACGTGGGGGAGGAAGAGATAACAGGGCAGTAATCTAGTGAATTGCAAAACTTTTTTTTTTTCCTCATGGGCATCAATTGCAAGCCTAAAGTTCTATCTTCAAAATTATCCTTGTTCTGTATGAAATAGAAGGATGAATGTGTCTTGCCTAACTTTAATTTTTGCAGATACAGAGAACTGCAAAATCTAATTACAGGCCACAATCTGTGTGCAAATGTAATGAAGTTAATGGAGACGTTATTTTGGCTTTGTATCTGAGTTTGGGGATTGCTTTCTTTTTTATAAAGAGGCATGTATAAAATTCTGAAACCTTCCCTTGAAGGTGAGCCAATAAATCTGTCAATTAACTTTTAAAACCTATTCATAATGACAAAAGTCTGTAATTCATTATCAGCCTTTTTTTTTTCCTTGCTTCCATTCTAAAGCCCCCATCAAAGAATTTTATTCCATTGTACTTGCCACATCCTCCCTTGCCTGCGTTGTACCCTTGTTCCTGTTGGTTTGCCTTGTCTCTCTCAAATTAAAAGCTCTACAGAGCTGAGGGTTCAGGGAAAATACCCCGGTTTGTTTGTGATGTGCTTGGTAGGCTTAAGACACTGAAAATAACATAGTAAACAATACACCAAACTAATATTTTGGGGTTTTTTGTCAAACCACACTAATGCTTAATGCATGGGGGTTCTATGCTCTCATTTACTATAGATATCTTGTACTGAGTGGTTACTTATATTCGAAAGAAGAAATACTTAAAATGAGTATCTGTGACTATCCTTGAATTTCTCCCAAGTAATCTGAAGGATGCAGGTACTCAACCAGACATTTCATGATCTTTATTGGCTACTGCACCCATAAAATAAGTTTATTGGAGACTGGGGAGAATTAGAAATTCCCTGGATATCTCAAAATGCCCTCTCCCCTGTTGTCTTTTCAGACTTTTCATGCTAAGTATCAGTTTTCAATACAACAGTTGCAACTATTTCCAAATTTGTTTCAAGTTTTGGTGTTCTTGCACTGCCTCTTAGTTTCTAGCCCCTGCGAAAGGAAAAGCAACAGTTGCTCTTCTGCATTTATGTAGCGCTACTGCATAAATGTGGATAGAGCTATGTTCTTCTGTTTTCTAGTTGATAGCACATTGCTTACATAGACGGATCTATTATAAACTACACCCTATTATAACTAACTGAGTCTAGACCACATGGGCATCTGAGCTGTTGGATGTCAGCAGCTATTGTCTGTACTGCTCTGATCTTATACGTTAGAGCCCTTTTGAGCCTCTCTGGCACTGTAAGAATACCTTAACAAGATATAATTTGTTTCTGTTAAATGGCTGCTAATCTTGACAGAGCAAAGAAATCTTAATGCAAATGAGAACTGTCGTCTTCATTTCCAGCATGGATCATTCTGGAAAAAGTTATACTATACATTCATATATTTAAAATGCTGGGTATTTTAAGTCATAAATAAGGAAACTAAAGATGAGCAATTTAGACAAACTCACTTGGCAATGCCCTTAAATGTCTTACAACCGCAAGTGAAGTTTTGCTTTGTATGATTTTTGGCCTATTTAATCAGACTTCCACATGAGTTTCTTGACTTCTTTCTGAGAAGTGAACCTTGTGCATTTGAATGCAGTTTAAAAGATTTATGTTCAGAACCTGATACTTTATACTTTACATTGTCAAATACAGCTTTTAATAATCCTTTAGTAAAACAATTGCAGTTATACTACAATAACTGATGTGGAATCCATGTGATTTATGTCTGTTCAGCAAAAATCTTATTAAAAGCTTTTGCATAAGTAGTTCCATGAAAGATGTGACATACTACTTGCATGAACAGCTACTTGCGTTAGCACATGTTGGCAGTCAGGTCTATACTATACTATTGAATATTTCAAAGATGGAATCCTGGCATGCCTGTGCTTTGTAATTTTTACCATCACATGAGTAATACTGGAAAAGACTTCTTTTTTTTCAAAATTAAATTACAATCTTCCCTTCTGTTCCTGGACAGCTTTCTTTGGAGCTCAGATGAATGCATTTATTCATGTCATTATGTACATGTATTATGGATTAGCTGCCTGTGGCCCTAAATTTCAGAAATACCTGTGGTGGAAACGATACTTGACCATATTGCAATTGGTAAGTAAAATTTCTCCCTTTTCTCTCAGAAGGTATTGCCTCTGAGTGGATTTGCATTTGCAGAGCTTTGGAACAGATGCTGCTCCTTCCAAGAGTTCTTAGCTGTCTGATACTCACAGCTCAAGTTAGAATACTTCCTGGAGATGGAAGTGTTTTATTTTATTTCTCAAAAAATACGCAGCATAGGTAAGAGCTGTGTGAATAAAGTCTAATACTACTTCGGTGGTTGTTTCAACTGAATTGAAAAAACCTGTTCAAAAGGCAGAGAAAATCCAGCTCTCTTAATGTCTTCTTATTTTTCTATTTCTGAAAACTGGTGCCAGGTACTGCAATAAATTTGATGTCCTGGTCAAGCATATGTGTGTATGCATGATGTGACAGCCAAATACAGCCTCCCGCCTCCCAATTTAGCAGCTTTCATAACGTAATGCATCAGTATACATCGGTGCAGTCAGACCTACAGAATATATCCAGACCTTTTTGATTCTATATTTTCTGTCTTTCAGGTGCAGTTCCATGTGACTATTGGCCACACAGCCTTGTCTATTTATATTGATTGTCCTTTCCCTAAATGGATGCACTGGAGTGTAATTTTCTATGCTGTCACCTTCATTTTCCTGTTTGGTAACTTCTATTATCGGACATATAAGCTGCCCAAGGAAGCCATAAAGAATGGCAAAATAGCAAATGGTGCTGTTGCAAATGGAGTAAGCAAACCAGAAAACAATGCAGTGGTGGAAAATGGAAAAAAGCAGAAAAAGGGAAAAGCAAAAGGAGAGTAACTTGATCCAGGCCTTAACCATTGTTGGCAGTGAGGAACCTCCAGTTTGGTTTATAAAAGGAAGAAAAAAACACTATCTGTACCAATTAACCTTAGGTTACTGAAGAGCTAGAACACAGATATTTTCATTATTTATGAAGATTGTTTTAAGAACAACACTAAAGTTGAATTTCTATTGTAATTATGTACTTATCATGCATATGATCTCTGTGTAAACTTGTAGACTGCTGGTGTTGGTGAATGTAAGGAAGAATTGCAGTTGATTTCCATGTTTAGCAGTCCAAAAATTAATACTACCATTGATACAGGCAGTTTTGTTGGCACCCACATTTCTTTGGGGGAGGGAGGGGAAGGAAGTAGCATTTGGATACTTGTGTTTTCTTTCCAGAAAATTATTAAATTTCAAATTATGATGTATTATCTAATCAGAATGCGCAACTTTTCTTGTCCTCCTTGGAGAGCATCTTCAGACACATTATGTTTATGTGCTGTCAGAACAGTGTTTGACTTTTCAGACATTACGTGATTTAATTGAGTGTCTGTTACAGTTGTTTGTGGTTTTTTTGTTGGTTTGTTGTTTGTTTTTTTTTTTTTCTTTTGTGGAAATATACCTACCTCTTCATCTGCTGAAAAGAATATTGAGCATTAAATAACTGGTTTCTGAAATATGGAGTCCTCTAATATAAATATCTGTTAATACTAATTCAAGAGAAAATATGATTTCCTGTGGGAGTAAAAGGGATTTAGGGATTTTTGGCAGTATTTTTTGGTCAGGTCATCAATAACCTTTTTCAACGTAAACTTAGATTTTGGAGTGGTGCTTTTAGTATAGCTAAGTAAAGAAAACATTTTAAGAATGTATAAATATGAAACAATACATTGTTTGAAGCAAGCACTAAAAGTAGGCCTGCTGCTTGTTGTCCATGCCCTGCAGTAAACCTCTGGTGCTGACTGATACTGAAAATGGTAAGATAATATTATGGTGGAAAGAAAACAACAATATGTAATTCCAGTTAGAAATGCTGTGTGTATGGGTAGTCATGCTAACTACAAGACAGTCACTTTACTGGGAGAGAGAATTCGATTGAAAAGTACTAAATACAGCAAACAAAAAGTTGAAAATGCTGCTACTGCTTGATACCCATCAAAACTCTACTTGTTTAGACACTTGCAGACAAAGTATTGCTAGTAGTCAAGCCACCATTTTAATGTGAATGTCAGAGATGGGCTTCTGAAACTCTTTTCCCAAAATGTCCTTGGCTCTTTTCAACCTAATTGACAAAATGATTCTGCTATTCATTTTTTAGTGAAAACAGCTAAAATAAGTAAAAGCCTTTTAGATGGCTTTTCATCTTACGTGATACATTAATGGACTTCTTACTACTCCTTTTGTGAAGAAAATATGGAAAGAGTTATTCTTCTTCCAAATAATGTGATTACTAAGAGAGATGTTTCGAGCCGCTCAGCGTGCAATGAGTACAAGACAGGGGTAGAATTAGAAACCGTATCCTGAACTCTCATGTTCCTTGCTCATCACTGCAAGAGCTGCGTTGTTGCTGTCTAAATGCATTCCTCCCAGCTCTGGTCAAAAACATTCATAGTTAGTGACAAACTTGCATCCAGCAAGTGACACCATTGTTGCAGGAAAAAAGTACATGGAGCTGTAGGTGTAAAGTGTGTGACACGTTTAATAGTTTTTGCATCTTGATTATCCATTTGTCTGTTTATAATATGCAAACAGGTCACATCTTCTGTGTCTCAGGTTTGTCTCTTGTCACAATACTAGAAACTGTCTAAACCCAAAAAAACAGGTCCAAAAAAAAGTCTCCTCCACTGTGGATTTTATGGCAGATTATAGGATTGTGAAAGAATGTCTCTGCTGAATTGTAATGCATGTGACCGTTAAGTTTCCTATCTTCTGTGTCTTGTGATTCTTCCAGCCTTTATACTGATGCTTTTTCCATTTGCATAACTCTATGTATTTATGTAGTGTGGCATGGGGAAGGAGGAGAGCGATCTGCCCTTCCTTCTTGGACAAATGCCACTGCTCTTAACCAAGCCAAAATGCTGGCTGACTGGGTAACTTTGGAATGGCTAAAGGAGCAAATAACTACAAAGCAAGCTAGCAGATTTACAGCACTCCTGCTACTCCAAGGTAATGGCTGGTGTGAATACACTTACCCTACTGTAAATTCAAGGTAGCTTACCCCACTTTGATTAAAGGGTAGCTTCTTTTTATTTGCCATGGGATGTGGGCAGCTAACTTTGTAAATCTGTATCATTCCTTGTATTGTGTTAAATTGGTTGTTTGTTCTGTCTTTCTTTCGGTAAGCCAGATCAGATAAACTGATACTCTTAATGTGATCTAGCTCAGAGAGCATACTGAGAAGTATTCCAGTACAGGTTCAATTATGTCTTTGCTACATTTTGTAGAGTAAGAATTATGTCTTGCATGTTGGCAAATATTTAAATAACTGAAAGTCAAATCTTCTCTCCCCTCATCGTGCATGGAAGCTGCTTAAAGTTGATAATGACTTGAACCTTATTGGCAGAACTTGAGTAGAATCCTATCCCCAAACTCTGGGGCACTTGGTAACTTCTAAGAAAAAAAGAAACAACGCATTGTGAGAATGCATGCGTACATACGCATCATGTTGTCTAGCCCTGTGGGTAAAACCAGTTGGAGAGATTGGCATTTCATGGAAAAAAATCGGTTATTAAATTGCTGGAACACTGCTGTTTCGAGTCCATCTTCTGCAATATGGCTTTCCTAGGTCTATTTATGATATATTTGATTGTTCACGTGACTTGAGTCCCATTATGATCTTGAATATAATGGCCTTATTAAATGTGCATTTTTGTAGGCGTGGTCTTGAGTGCAATACTTCTGTTTCTGACTATGCAGCCACACTCACAGAATACAGGGCTGATCTTGTACAGCTTCTTTTATTTCCAAATTGGAGGCAATGATGCACATGTGAGATACTGCCAGATTCAATAAAGTCGTCATTGAGTCCAAGGCACCTCAGAATTTTGCCATGAAAGTAATAGAATATATGTATAAATGTGTGTGTTTGCTATACACAGAACTGAAATTTAAATTAAAAAATCTACGTTGCATGGGGTTTTGTTTTTGTTTTTGTTTTTTTTCCTAAATGCTTTCAAGTTATTTAAAAGTGAAATTCAAACCATTTGGAACTTTTTTGCCAATAAAAGATACTTTTTGCTAACGGTTCTCAAGCTCTCGGACCAGAGTGTCATAATTATTTGATGCCATATAAGTAATACCATTTAATTTACCCTCATCTCTAGCAGTGACAGTTGTTGGATTCTTTTAGCGCTTTGTCAGTGTAAAATAAATAAAAATTATCTATATATGTGTGTATGTATATGTGTACACATATATAGTGTGTGTGTGTGTGTGTGTATATATATATGGGTTCTTAGCAGGTTCTTTCAATATGTGAAGTAAATTATATTTCTTTAATGTGAAGTTGGCAGGAGCTAGTAGAACAGTTCCTACAGCTCGAGCAGTAAAATGAAGCAGTTTTCATTGATCTATAGATCCAATATCAGTCTTGCAGACATAAATAGTATTTGTCAGTCATTTTAGACATAGGATGGCAGGCAAGCCAGAGCCATTTCTCCAGTGTAATAAATATTTCGAGGCATCAGTTGTAGATTCTGAGGGGAGGGACCTCAACTCAGAGGAGCTGAGGAATTATGCTGGTTTATAGTAGGGATCATTTTAGGAAACAGTATGAGTAACTTGCTCCAGGTAAGTCTTTGAAGTCATTGCAATCAAATTCTCTATTTAACAAAACACTTTTAAAATAAATAAATAAATAAATGTTTCTCTGTGTGTTCAAAAGGATGGCCTATTTGATTATACGACCATTAACTACTTCCAGCTCCAGATAGGGAGAGAAAGATGAAGGCAAAATAAAAATGCTGCACATTTTTTTTTTTTTTCCAGGTTAGTCTTAGGGCACATTTCTTCAGAGTAAGCACTTGACCTCCATGTGCTGGGGAGGCAGGTAAGAAAGGAGTAAATAGCTGTTGTGCTGAAGGGTCTCACTCCTAAAATAGCTTATGAGCACACTTGCTGTCTCTTAAAAACTTGAGTAAAATTGTTCATGGTGCATAAAGTTAAACCTTGCATGAAGTTAGTGTAGGATGAGAGTCATAATGTTTAAACATACTTAAAATTAGATCTGTTTCAGTTAAAATTGAAGAGAATGGGGAGTTTATTAAGTATTTAGATAGTGTATTTATCTTGGTTAGAAGCAGAGATTAATCCAATTTGGCACCTAAAGCAAGTCATCCATATGACATCTCATTGCGTTGCGGTCTGATGAGTTGGCCTCTGTGCTAACATAGGCAGTTGGAGCTCCGTGGAAATCGGTGGGGTGGTTCCCATTTACCTCAGCAGAGTACATTTAACCCTAAAGAACAGAGAAAATACTTGCTTTCTGCCAATATCCCAGGAGGATGAGGGAAATGTGTGGTTCAGGATGCTGCTTTTGCGTAAGGTGTTCATGCTTTTGTAAACAGTAAAAATAAACATTACTCTTTTCATGCTGTTCGAGTTTGGTTTTATACATTGCATAGAATGTTCTTCTGTGTCCCGTCTTGCTTCGAGATGCTTGCTGATTTTACAGTGTTGTGCAGGTTGTGTTGATGTAATCTGTTACGTAGCCCAAAAGTTTGAGACAAACATTTTTGTGGCGCATCCTCCCATTTTAAGGTTATGGGGACTTTGTAATTTTGGCTATTGCCCCAAAATGGTAGTCTAGTGGCTTTGAAGTCGCCCTCAGGGAATTAACTGAAAATAGGATGTCCACTTAAAAAAAACAAGTCTCCTGGAATATATTCTGGCAGTACAGCACATGTATCAGCATCAGATTTGGTCCCAAGGCCGTCTTAAGGCTGGGATAAACTGAAAGTGTCGGATGGAGTTGGCCTTTGCTTCTCTCCCAGTATGGCTTGTGCCTTGGATATGCAGGAGAGGGCGGGAAGGATCAGCAAAGTGAAAAATAGATGCAATGTCTGAATATAATGGTTCTAGATAAGAAACCTTCTCAATCAATCTTCTGTTTTGAGAAGGTGGTGGTAAGAGCCTCTGCACGCTGTACTCAAGGCTCCAGATTGTTCGGTCTTGGAAGTATTAACAATTAGGAATACCATTAGCCATGTGGTTCAGCTTTTGCTGGACGCCGCGCTGTGTTAATGTGATGTCTCTCATCCCGGAGAATCTGGAGCACTTTTGGCAGTAGGTGTAATTCACGGTTACATGTTGCTGTGTACAGTAAATTCCTTCATAGCCAGTCCACCAAGTATGATCTCTGTAATCAACCTAAGTGCAAATAGCTACTCTGGATGTCGGGTAGTAGAGAATCAAGTCTGCCATCATAGCAAAATGCGGTGTGGTCAATTATCTCTTGCATAATTTGCAGCTGTTGCTTCAATCCATTGCTTATACTCTCCCTGGAATCAGAAAATACACTAAGTGTTCAGAGCAGGATTTGTCCCTCGGGTGATTAACATACGTGATGGTAGGCACTCTGTCCAGGCATCTTTTCCATAATACTTATCCCCCACCAGTAATTAAAAATAAGCACACGTGATCAAGTTAGATTCACCAGATGATTGCATAGAATAGACTGGATCCTCTGTTTTTCATGTTCAGTTTTCTTTATTGTATCACTTGCTTCTTAACGTCCAGGAAATTGGGGTTGGGGGAAGGGTTTCCTTACCTGTTTGCTTGCTCAGCTCAAAGCACTGGAGTTACCACAAGAGAGCGGGTGAACGCAGGCTGTCGTCTTGGGCGCAAATGGAGCGTGTACTCAAAGACAGTTCTGAAGGCAATACTTTCTGTGGACTAGTGCCTTTCAGCGTCTCTTTATGCTTGAGACTTCTAGGTAGCCTAACGAATGTACACACACTTTTCTATTGATTGCCTGATGCGTCAGTGACATTGCATTTGACTTAATCACAAAGATGCTTAGTGATGGGCAAGATTATGGTTCTTTTGATCATTGTGGTGCCAGTTGTCCGGGGCCTGATTAGCGTACGCTGGTCTGATAGTATTAAAACAGCGCCGGCAGTTCCTGCCAGAGCACCATAGAGCCAGTACAGCTTTGAGAGGAAAAAGCTATGGGCATTTTGATTCAATATGTGAGCATTGATACGAGCTCGTATAGCATCACTGCTATCTGTCAAATCAATATCAGGTAGGTTTTAGTCTGCTAAATGAGAAGAAATCTTTGATTCTTGAGATGATTCAAAGATAAATGTTGCCTGTCATCTTTAGATTGAGAGCTGTTATTCTTGCAGTGGTATCATCTTAATTTGTTTCATGAGAAAACCACCTTTATACTGGTATCTTTTGGAGTGTGTTTATGAGAGAAAACTAGAGAAATACAAGAAATAACTTGGGCCAAAAGCTAGAGAACACGGAGCAGTTGATCCTCTAGTTTTTGCCCTTGCCTGTAGATGTTGCAGGACTTAAATGACTATAACTGTTACTGCTGTATATTTGTTATTCATAGATGCTGTAACAGTGTACAAGTAGTGTACTTGTGCATAAGTACGTTCTGAAGTACATTAAAAATTGCTTTGTCTTAAATTACAATGACGAGAGCTATTTATCTAACCACAAATGCTTGTAGTGGAAGTAAGGACAAACATCATCGTCCTGCATTGGCAGGACTCACAATTAATATTTACTCTGTATTCTCTGGTTAATAATCTTCTTCAGAGCTTCTGAGGAGCTTCTTGCAATAACACAAAGCTCTGTGAAGATGAAAATTGCTATATAACTGCTAAAAAACTGTTTTGCAGAACTCCTATTATTGCTTTGTTTCTTTTTTCATAGATGTGTCTTCAGGTCAGGTGCTTGCTTACTAGGTTATTCCGGAGTGGGAGGTACTTTACAGAAAGATCTTGTAGTAGTTCCAAGTGGGTAACATGTTAAAATGGACTCTGGGGTGTTGTAGAGTCAAGGGTTTCAAGTGTGTGGCGTCGCTTGGAGCACTGGCTTCGCCTCAAGTGCTGCTCTTGGGCACAGGGAACGGCAATCCGGGTCCATCCAGCCCGTTACGAATTTTCTTTACTGGACAGCAGATTCTCACCTGGGATTTGGTGTCTGATCTGGTTTCCACACAATTGGCAGAAGGGGCAGGAGAAGTCCTTGGGCCAAAGAGGAATTTTTTTTGCAGTTCTGCCTACTCTCAAAACGCCAGACTTGGCAGGGGGTGTTTGAACATATTTTGCTGGCAGCTTGAGGTACAGAATTTGAAGAAAACATGGCTCTGGATTCAGTACCTGTAGAGGTCCTAGCATGCTTTTCAGTTCTTCTTGGTTGCTTGACATAAACCAAATGTGCTGGAAATACTCCAGCTAAATAGAAAAAGAAAAAAGAAAAAAATTTAAAAAAAAAAAAACACACCCCCCCCCAAAAACCACACCTACACCTTCTAAGATTTATTCAGAAAATGAGGCTTTATGTAGTAGCTAGTTTTTTACTGAAAACTTCCCCTTTTTTCCCCTTTGCTCTCTTTAACCACTGTGCATGCCTTTCTGCTCTGCTAGGGTGGCTCCTTGGATGAAGGTTGCTATGTGTGTTCAGGAAATAATTTACTGCTGTGATTTGTCACTGGGGCCCTTGAAGTGACTTCTCTTACGGTCTGAAATGCCGAGTAGCAGCCGCACGGTCTGAGCAGGTTGAGCAATAACAATATTTCACATATAATGGTCTCAAAGCATCCCTGCAAAACTGGGTGTTCCGGATACAATAAGCTAGGAAAAGGAACAGTTTTTATTAAAATTTGTCTTCTTGCTTAACAAATACGGGGCTATAAGGACAAACTCCAGTTTTGTATTCTATGGTACGAAGGCGTATTGTACACTCATAGCCAGAGCTTATGGCTGCGACAGACGGAGAGTTTACTGCACTATAAAATCACTTTGTTAGAGATTTTATACTGAGCTATTCTCTTCTGTGATCAGAGTTTAATAAAAAATGGATTTTTATATAAATCTGACTTTTGGGGTTTTTTATTTCAAAGTCAGGTAACTAGTACAAATACTTTTTTGCACAGGTAAAAATTCTCATCCTGACTTTTTGATGCTCTCTAGGTGAAGTTTCACTTATTTCAGTGAGAATTTTCGCTACCGAAGGACACTCTGTGATGCTAACAGAATTTATAAGAGCTCACTTACTGTCTAGACCTCATGTTGCACACTAAGATATTCAGAGAATAACAGAAAAATAAGTACCAAAATCTTTAATTTTTTTTCTATTTAGATTTTTTTAAAGACTTCACAATGAAGGTATAATTACTTTAGTAAAACACTAGAAGTGGCAATGTATTTTCAACTTACGCAGTGTTGGGCTGTGGCAGATTCCTTACTGAGAAAAAACCTGCGTTGTGCTGCAGATGAGTGCATGGGAAGATCCCCCCCACCCTTGCTTTCTGACACTATTAAATATGCTTTTGGTGAGGGCTCCGATATGAGATTGTATGTGCAACGCTTGTAGCTCAAACTCTCCGGAATGCCTCTGGTTGCACCAGCGCTGCAGAATGCCCCTGTAGTACCGCAATGATAAGCGGTCGGCGTAAGTCGCCTGTCTCACAGGTCTCTAAATCCCTTGGATCTGGAAGGCCTTGTCAAAAGCCCCTTGAAAGCTACAGAGGTACTGATTTACTAAAATCCTTGAACTGGACCATTAGGATGACAGTTTGAATTCTAAGTTAAGCAAGCTTGTATTTTTTTTTCATAGACTCGCATGTTACCTTGCCAAAGTATGGTTCAGTTCATTTTTGGCACCTGTCTGAGGCCATTTCTTATTCTTTCAACACCTTGAGTCTTGACTTTATGAGCCTCTGGTCCTGCCACCGGCTACCAGGGAGCAGCACTGGGCTCTCAGCGGTTCATTGCAAGTACTAGAAGATGGCTGCTCAGCAACTCCTGTAGGTAATGCATGAAATAGAAGGAATTAGTTTACTTGTCTGTAATGTGTTGTGTTTGGAATTTTAACGACTGACTGTGGCCTATGTAGGTATTTTAGTCTGACTGAAATATTCTCAGTATTTTCTTCACATCATACCTTGATGCATGTTTTTCATGAGGGTGGGAATGTGTGCTGGGTTACAAATGGATGCACAAAGCGTTAGTGATTTGCTCCCCTTTGAATTGCGAGGATGCTGAACATAACGCGTTGGTTTAGCCAGACAAGTGATTTTGGGCTCTGTTCTCAATTTAAATTTTGGTGTAGCAACTTTGGCAGCATAACGTCTTGAGGCAATGTGGTTCTTTTTTGTTTGTTGGAACAGGCACAGAATGCTGTACAGTACCTCCTTCACTGAGCAAACCTCCCTTTGTAAGCATAATGCTAGACACCGAGATTAGCTATCAACACTGTTATGACCTGGTGAGCGGGTATTCTGGATCTGAATTATAAATTTAAAAAAAAAAAAAAAAAAACATAATCTCCAGAAAGTAGATATAGTCAACAGCTTTTTTCCAGCACTGTGGCTGGGTCAGGATACAGAGATATGTGCCTGTAGTGGGCTGACCCTGGCTGGATGCCAGGTGCCCACCAAAGCCGCTCTATCACTCCCCTCCTCAGCAGGGCAGGGTGGAAGAAAATAAAAGGCTCATGGGTCGAGATAAGGACAGGGAGATCACTCAGCAGTTATTACTGTCACGGGCAAAACAGACTCGACTTGGGGAAATCAGTTTAATTTATTACCAATCAAATACCAGAGTAGGACAATGAGAAATAAAACCCAATCTTAAAAACACCTTCCCCCCACCCCTCCCTTCTTCCCGGGCTCAACTTCACTCACGATTTTCTCTACCTCCTCCCCTCTAGCAGCGCAGGGGGATGGGAATGGGGGTTGCGGTCAGTTCATCACACGTTGTCTCTGCTGCTCCTTCCTCCTCAGGGGGAGGACTCCTCACGCTCTTCCCCTGCTCCAGCGTGGGTCCTTTCCATGGGAGACAGTCCTCCACGGACTTCTCCAGCATGGAGTCCCTCCCACGGGCTACAGTTCTTCATGAACTGCTCCAGTGTGGGTCCCTTCCATGGGGTGCAGTCCCTCGGGAACAGACTGCTCCAGTGTGGGTCCCTTCCACGGGGTCACAAGTCCTGCCAGCAAACCTGTTCCAGCGTGGGCTCCTCTCTCCACGGGTCCACAGGTCCTGCCAGGAGCCTGCTCCAGTGTGGGCTTCCCACAGGTCACAGCATCCTTTGGGCATCCACCTGCTCTGGCGTGGGGTCCCCCACGGGCTGCAGGTGGATATCTGCTCCACCATGGACCTCCATGGGCTGCAGGGGGTCAGCCTGCCTCACCATGGTCTTCACCAGGGGCTGCAGGGGAATCTCTGCTCCGGTGCCTGGAGCACCTCCTCCCCCTCCTTCTTCACTGACCTTGGTGTCTGCAGAGCTGTTGCGCTCACGTATTCTCACTCCTCTCTCCAGCTGCAATCCCTAGCCATTTTTTTCCCCCTTCTTAACTATGTTATCCCAGAGGTGCTACCACCGTCACTGATGGGCTCAGCCTTGGCCATCAGCGGGTCCATCTTGGAGCCAGCTGGAATCAGCTCTGTTGGACACAGGGGCAGCTTCTGGCATCTTCTCACAGAAGCCACCCCTGTAGCCCCGCTGCTACCAAAACCCAGTCATGCAAACCCAATACAGTGCCATTATTAGCCGCAAAAGTTATGTTTAGGAACCAGGAATTCAAAAACCCACAGCTTTTTCTATGTCCTAAATCCTCGACTCAAATAAATAATTTTTAAAAGTCATTACATTCAACACAACTTTGTCATCTCTTTCTTCAGCATTAAGGAATAAGGTAAAGAAGAAAAATCCCTGAAGTGTGCCCACTGAGGTTATTACTTGCTGTTCTTTTTGTGCGCTCTGCTATTTCAGTAGCAGAAGCAACCAAATTAAGAAATGCCCTCATTATTGCTTACTAATGCTACTTATTTTAAGAAAAATCAGTATCAGGTTTTAAAGCCCCAGCTGGAACCTGTTTCTCTTTGTTGCTTGGATAAAATAGCCTTTATGTTTGTGAAGAATGCTTCAGAAAAGAGATTAATGATACACTCAATCAGAGGTGGGGGGTGGGCTAATTGTATTTCTTGATTTCTTTTTTCAGCCATTATAATGCAGTCTGAACATTTCAGTCAGAATTTCAGTTCCTGAAGCTGGAAATTCTGGAGGAGAAGCAGCATTTTATGTTACCAAGGAGGAATCCATACCTGCCCAGTGGGATGGCCCTGGCGTCCCGTGGAAAGTGAAAGAATTAGAAATCATAGGAATATTTAGTCCTGACCCCCTTTTAAAATTACAACGTGGTCATCACTGGTCATTCCTGTTCCTTGGGACCAGTTTACCTTTGGGGACTTACTGGATTGACTAAACAGCAATTTAAATAAGTAAATAAATAACAATAGCAGGTGCCGAATTTCTGCTGTGTGCAATTTAGTGGGGAAGGTGAAAATTCCCGTAGCTGGAAACTGCATCCGCTTGCAAAACACTTTCTAGGTGGCACTTGGATTTAGCAGGTTTCGCGCAACCTGCAAGCTGCTCCCAGATTACACTGCGTAGGGAAGGATACAGGTGAGTGGCGGTGAAGGCACAGCCAGCTTGATGACGCGTTTCCCTACAGCGTTTCCTCAGGAAAACTTGGAGCCTTTCCTAACTGCTGATGTTTTCTAAGGAAGAGCTAAATAATGTTCTGGCATCAAGAGGTAGGGCGTTTCTGCAGCTCCACCTCCTTGGCTTTAGAAATTTAACTGATGGGCAATCTTAAAGTGGCTTTTCTGGTGTCCACCTACCACCAACAGCAAAAGCTGCTTTTTCAGGAGCTTCTCCACATCAGTAAAAAGACCACTCTCAGGTGTTTAGCTTTGGGGTATTTTTTACCTTTACAGGGAAAGGAGACCAAAAGAGAAGACCTATAGTTTACCTGGAATGGCTACCGTGCTGTTTAACTGCAGGAGGTTTGTATGTTTTCCAGTGGCTATAGGCAAGGATGAGAGAGGACTGAACAAGTTTTGAGCAGACACACATTCTGCAGCGTGGTGTCATGCCTTGACAATAGCATTATCCCTCCTGGCAGCACTATAAAGCAAGGAGATTATTTATTCAGCAATAAAAAGTGGAGTAGGTAATTTGTGTTACTGCTAGCTCTTTGTTAATATTTTTTTCCAATTAAAAAAAAAAAAAAACAAAAAAACATTCACAAAGTGGTTGAAATACTTGGTAAACAACCAGAAACAAGACTTGCAAGAACTTGGGTGGTGATGACTCTCTCCTTTGATCCTGTTCCTTCCGCAGCCGCGGCAGGCTAACACAAGGCTGCTGCCACATCTGCAAGCTCTGCACGGGACTCGTCACACGGAGGGGCTGGAAATGGGGTTCCCCCGGCCACTGCGGCCTCCCTGGGCACCGCCGTACAGGGAACCGGCAGAGCTTTTGCTCTCCTGCTCGTCCCCAGAGCAGCCCGAATCTTCTCGTGCAAGGAATACCCTGCAACGCGCCATTCGTACCGTCACAACTTTCGCAGTTTCTGGTCAGGGATAAGAGACCAAATTAGTTTGCGCAGCATTAGATAGGAATTTCACTGAATGCTGAAAGCAAATGCCAAATCCCAGTATCTTGTTCATTAATAAGAAAATCTTTTTAATTTGGGATGTAATTAGCTTACATCATAAAAGTTTTCTAGATAAGCCTTTTCTTACAAACAGCTGAAAAGCAGACATGGAAATATTCATAATTGCATGAAACAAAGCTAAAATGATTTTGCTTAAAAAGCTTCTAACACAACTGCAGTTGTGTTAACCATAAAATGAGACAGTGTTTACTTTTGCTATGTGTGTCTGGATATACACACCCAGACACCCCCATTATTGAAATTATGATGTTGCACTTTTCACTTTTCTCAATCCTTCTGTTCCCAAGGTGCACGTATCATCTCTTATGTTGAGTCTATACAGGCTATTTTCTGTATTTCTGATGTTAAAATGAAACTGATCTGCTCTTGCTGTGTTTCTCTCAACTCTCGTGAAGTAAATTGTACAAACCCCCAACATCTTCCTGGTGTTACTAAGGGGTCCCCGATACGTCAGTTTAGCTGTTTGTATGCAAGCCCTAAAGCCTTTGTCAGCCACTTAAAGACAACTCTTCGTTAGCTTTGACGATCGCTGAGCCACAAGAGGGAGATTTTTTTATAATGCCACAGAACGGCTTTGTCTTGTGACTCCAGAGCTCATGAAGCGCAGTGCTGGTGATCAGCTGGTTTTGCCGTGGGTTTTACACGTGTATGTTATCACCCCCTAATGAAGACTAACGATGTGACTGTACCACGGCTGGCAATGAAAAAAAATGCTACGAATAGAAATCAGCCCAACGTTTGAAATGCCAGCAACAGCTCAGGGATGAGGCTGGTGGCTCCCCCTGAAAGGCTCATCCCCTCCATGCGGTCCGACCCCTTCCCCTCATCCAGAGAGTGGGCGTCCCCACGGGGGTGGCAGTCACCCCTCCGCTCCACCCGTTCTGTTTGTGTCCCGGTTCCCAGCCTCCGCTCGTGCCCATCGCTTATGGAAAGGATTGACCAATCTGGCTCCCGCTGCAGAAGCGCTGGGTAAGGCAGGAAAACGTGCCAGAACATCACCGAGCCACGAGGAAACACGAGCAGGTTTGGTCTCGGTGTCGCCCAGGCTGGGGCTGCGGAGCGCCGGCTGCGCGAGGCAGGCCTGCCCCTCGCCTGCTGACAGCCCCGCGTTATCTCCCCTGCCATCCTTCCCGTCGGCCCGCTTTGCTTGGCTCTGCCGGTGACTCAGTCTATTAAATGGGCGTCATATTACATTACAAACCCGAGCTGATTAATTACATGCTGTTAGGCAAAAAAATGCAGGGCAGCTGTAGGGGGGGGCGGTGACGCAATGGAGGTGCAAGCAGAAAAGTTGTCACTTCTGGAAAGGGAGAGGAAAAAGGATTAAGGAGCTGAACGTAACCAGAAGAGCCGCTTTGCCAAGTGGATCAGTCACCGGAGGCGTTGGGAAAGCGTCGCTGAGCGCGGTGCCCACCCACCATGCCAGCCCCCTACGGCTCCCCTTGCAGGGCTCCTTGCTCCTCTTTAAAAGTGGTCAGTGCCACCTGTGCTAATTTAAAAAAAAAATTGTAATGCTTTTTAGGAAAGATTTTGAAGGTTCTTTGAAATGGTGGGCGGCTGGGCTGGCACGGGGGGATCCAGCACAAAAAAGAGGAGGGTACGGAAGCACGATGCTCCTGCAGCCCCCAGCGTTCCCCCACCTGGCAATAAAGCAGGGGGAGGAGGTGCCCACACGTCCTGGCTTTCCATTTGGATCAGCATCGTAACTTTGCAGCCTGACTGCGTGTCAGCGTTATAACTTTGTAGCCTAATCAGAAAAGGGCAAGGCACCCCTTGCTGGGGAGAGCCGGAGAGTTCCCGGCGGCTTGGTGTCTCAACTCTTGCCCGTGGCGAGGGAGGACACAGCTCCATCCCTTCACAGGGAGCAGTCGCAGGGAAAAGCAAGCGTGAGAGAGGTGAGTAAGGTGGGGAGGAGGGTGACTTCCCGCTGCCAGCCCTGTATCCCGGGGTGCAGGCTGGGAACGCCTCTCTTTCAAAAGAAGGCTCTGGGAACACACACACACACACACGCAAAGCCTTTTTAAAACAATTTGAGAATTTTAGGTCCAAGACAAAGAGTAAGTGGTGTGTTTTAAGAAGCCAGGAACGTCGGTAGACGAGCGCGTGAATCACTCGAGTGGCCTTTTGCAAAGGGGAAGGCAGCAGGTATCACATTGAAACTACCATGGGTGGCAGCTCACGCCCTCTGAAGCACTGGCTAAGCCAATTTCTTGTTTGCTATACATGTTTGTTGCTTGTGCTTGAAATCATGCGGAAACAAACACTTCTGCTTGCTCTGTAAAACAGACTGTCTCTTTGGTGCTTGAGCTGGCACACCCCTGTGTGGTGGGCTGACCCTGGCTGGACACCAGGTGCCCACCAAAGCCGGTCTGTCACTCCCCTCCTCAGCAGGACAGGGGGGAAGAAAGTGTGATGAAAGGATCATGGGTTGAGATAAGGACAGGGAGATCACTCAGCCGTTATTACTGTCATGGGCAAAACAGACTCGACTTGGGGAAATTAGTTTAATTTATTGCCACTTAACACCAGAGTAGGATAATGAGGAATAAAACCAAATCTAAAAACACCTTCCCCCCACCCCTCCCTTCTTCCTGGGCTCAACTTCACTCCCGATTTTCTCTACCTCCTCCCCTCCAGCAGTGCAGGGGGATGGGAATGGGGGTTGCGGTCAGTTCATCACACGTTGTTTCTGCCAATCCTTCCTCCTCGCTCTCTTCCCCTACTCCAGCGTGGGGTCCCTTCCACGGGAGACAGTCCTTCACAAACTTCTCCAACGTGAGTCCTTCCCATGGGCTGCCGTTCTTCATGAACTGCTCCAGTGTGGGTCCCTTCCACAGGGTGCAGTCCTTCAGGAACAGACTGCTCCAGCGTGGGTCCCCCACGGGGTCACAAGTCCTTCCAGCAAACCTGCTCCAGCGTGGGCTCCTCTGTCTCCACGGGGCCACAGATCCTGTCAGGAGCCTGCTCTAGCGTAGGCTTCCCATGGGGTCACAGCCTCCTTTGGGCATCCACCTGCTCCAGTGTGGGTTCCTCCACGGGCTGCAGGTGGATATCTGCTCCACCATGGACCTCCATGGGCTGCAGGGGGACAGCCTGCCTCACCATGGTCTTCACCAGGGGCTGCAGGGGAATCTCTGTTCCGGTGCCTGGAGCACCTCCTCCCCCTCCTTCTCCACTGACCTTGGTGTCTGCAGAGCTGTTGCTCTCACATATTCTCACTCCTCTCTCCCGGTTGCTGTTGTGCAGCAGTTTTTCCCCCTTCTTAACTACGTTATCCCAGAGGCGCTGTCACCATCACTGATGGGCTCGGCCTTGGCCAGCAGCGGGTCCCTCTCGGAGCCGGCTGGAATTGGCTCTGTCAGACATGGGGGCAGCTTCTGGCATCTTCTCACAGAAGCCACCCCTGTAGCCCTGCCGCTACCAAAACCTTGCCATGCAAACCCAATATACCCTGTTTTCCAATGCCGTAGAAAACTTTCTGAAGCCTGTTGAGTAAGCGAAAGGGGATAAAAAAACCCTTTCTTATCCAGCACTAAACTCTCAAAGTGAAAACCATGGACTCGCTAACTCTGGAGAGGCTGCACAAGCCTCCTATGTGGTAGATCCCTACTCGCAGAGCATGTCTGGAAAGCCAAGGCTGTGGGGGGTCGTTAGAAAACCACTTTTAGCGTTTGCTGATGCTTGTTAACTTCTTCCTGCAGTCCTGCGCTGTCTGGTAGGTGCCTCACAGCCCTAGCTAAAACACAGCCAAAAATCATACAGATTTTGAATGTATTGTTAGTAAACCAAGGTGACTCCTCGGTTTCAAAACAGCAGTGTTATCACTGCCTCATTCACCGGAAAGTGCAGGTTCTTTGCCACAGAGGAGCCAACAAGGAAAATGTACATCATCGGGGTGTTGGGTACATCCCTGGGCGGTAGCACCGCAGCCTGACATCCATGGAAAAGCTTCAAAGCAATTAGTAAATCATTGGATTAGGGAATATAAAACTAGAAAATGGTTACACATTTCCTGGAGATTTTTACTTCAGGAAATAATTTTTTTTTTAAAACTGAAGTCTTTTTCAATAATATAATTGAGTTATGTCTTATATCTCATCCTGTACCCCACCCTTGCCTCTTTTTAATACTTTCACCTATCTTACTATGTGATATACCATATTTTACGTAGAATTATAGAACAATTTAGCCTGAGAGGCCTCTCTGGGGACCTTCTGGTCCAAACCCCTGCTCAGGTCAGGGCCAATTTCCAACGATGGAGAAGCTCCTCAGATAACCCCTGCCCATTAGTGAAAATGTATCCTCACCGAACACTCACCCTTTGGAAACCTCGACCAAGCCAGGGACAGGGCAGAGGGAGGCTGGAGGTGTCTCAGCTGTTAGTGGAGAGGGTGGACTATGGAGGATCTGAAATAGGAGGTTAGAGAGAGGGTTCGAGGCTCAACTGGCCCATCTTTTACCTGCATGTATATACAGAGAGTCTGGTTTTCTCTTAAATCATGAAAAATGGACAGCCACCTACTTGCTGGAAATAACGGTGATTCCCAGCAAAAAGCAAAACTCCACCCATCGGGGTGGTTCAGAAATTGAACCTTCAACAGGGACCAACATTTGGCATAAGAACAGTGCGTGAGGTCCAGCCACGGGAGCCAAGGCCAAAAGCCCCACAAGAAAAGATGGCATTAAAAAGGGAGGTGATCTTACAAGATACCAGCAGGAGAGGTCCAGAAGCCTTTTAAGCTGGCAGAGGTACTGTATTTTTTATGAAATATCCAGCAGACCAGCATGCAGCTTGTGCTCCTGGAAAGAAATGAGACATGCAAAGAGCAAAGCCTGACGGATGTCCCTGAAAAACAGCGGGCAGCAGCCGCAGCAACTCCCTACTAAGGACGTGGGGGAGAAGAGGTAAAGACAGATAAATATTTCTGTTAGGCATTTGGAAAGAAGGAGGATGGTATATTCAAGCAAAATGAGAGAAATCATATTTTTTAGCTGCTAAGTTATACATGAGGACATTAAATATCTATATTAGACATAAATAGGTTTAAGTCTTGATACATACTTGGAGGCCTGGAAGATCTGCCTAGGAGATAATTGGCCCACTCATCTTCATTTTCAATATATCCTAGTGTACCAGGGAAATTCCTGAAGCCTTACAGAGTATTAGCATTAAGCCACTGTCAAAGAAGGCGTAAAGATGAGTCTGGTAATTGTAAGACATTTGGTAATTGTAAGACATTTAGTAATTGTAAGACATCAACCCAAGGCAAACGGATGAGACTGCTGACAGAGGGATTGGACTGATAGATGACAGGAACAGAAACTAATGCTGCTTGGTGTGACGAAGAGGAGAAAGGCATGGAGGTTTTTTTCTGCCAAGAGAGTATTTGTCTGAACTCTGTGTAGGCAGATATTTGGGTTTCTGTGAATCTTTTGGTTCAGTACCATACAACGCTGGTGAAAATGTTATTGGTAAGTTATATCAGAAAGGGCAGGACACACCGGACAGGCAGAGGAGGAGGGAAAAAGTGAGAAACAGCAGAGGGGACACCAAGGTCAGAGGAGGAGAAGGCAGTGGGCAGGGGAGGAGGCGCTCCAGGAGCTGGAGCAGATACCCACCACACTGTTGAGGACCCACGCTGGAGCAGGTTTATCCTGAAGGACTGCAGCCCATGGAGGACCCCACACTGTAGCAGGGGAAAAGTGTGAGGAGGAAGGAGCAGCAGAGAGGAGCTGTTATGGACTGACCCCAGCTCCCATTCCCCATCCTCCTGTGCAACCTGGGGGGGACGAGGAGGTAGAGGAGTTGCGAACGAAGCTGAGCCTAGGAAAAGGAGGAGAAGGCAGGTATCATGTTAATATTTCTCTTTATTTCTCACTACCTGAATCTGTTTTAATTTGCAACAAATTAATATATTTTTCTGCCAGTCAAGTCTGGTTTGCTTGTGATGGTAACTGGCAAGTGAGCTCCCTGTCCTTACCTTGACACAAGACCTTTCTCACACTATTTTCTGAGGAGGGGGAGTGAGTGAGTGGCTGGGTAGGAGTTTGGCTGTTTGTGAAGGCTAACCTGCCACATACAGTTCACGGGAAGCAAAAAGCAAATGCATTAGCTAATTAAAAAAAAGAAAATGATTAATAAAGCTCATTAATAAAGGATAAGGAAGCCAATCATGGGGATATATCCTTGTTCCTCCCAGGAGCTCCCCGACATGATTTTCAGCCTGTCCTTGGATGCCCTAAGTTGGGGGCCCAATACCATCTCAGACTATTCCAAAACCTGAAAATAAATGCTATTGGCAGATTGATTTTTCCTTACAGGTATTTTTGCCCTTGTACACTTCTACTAGTTCAAAAAACTCTAACAATTTCTCTCTGAAGTATTGATTTTTAATCTTGTTTGCCCTTCGTGTTTGATTTAACTAAAGAGAAGGAGCTCTTGTAAGAGTTTGCAACTGTTAGCATGTGCTGTACTTACTGTAATCCATCCCCTGTGTATCTTAACTATAAACACAAGGCTTTCCAGAGAGCTGCTGGTAAATCTCCAGAGACCATTAAAGAGCTGAGATATACTTTCAAAAAACATCCACTAGAGGGTACTCAATGACCTTCCAGTGAAGGCAGGTTTGCAATCTAGCGACTGGGAGAGGAAAGCCAAAAGAAAATGTCACTGACAGTTGCATCAACAATAGCAGAGCACAATACAGGACCAGAAAGCACAGTAAGGAGGATTTTAGGGGAAAGAAATGTTGGACTAGCTTAAATCCAGCAGGAACATCTCTGTACCATAGCTCCAGCGACCCCAAGCTGCCAGATGGAAACAGGGCAATGGGAAATGGGGGCTCGGTGGCCCTTTCCCGGGGAGCAGAGCGGGGAGCATGAGCCTGCATCCAGCCCCGCTGCGGGACGGGAGTGCAGGGCTGGCCGGGAGCCCCGTTCGCATCCCTATGACAGCACGCCGCTGAGTTTTCTTTCTTTGTTTCCTGCTTTTGTTGTCTGACCGCCAAGGAGAGAAGCTTCGTGGGTGATCTCCGTGCTAGGTGGTTTGACACGGCTGAGGTTTTCTGAAAAACATGCATTTCTTTTTATACTGCTGGCCATTGAGAGAGTTGTTCTGAGATACTGGGGCATAAAAAAACATCTTGTAAAACAACAGTGATTGTTATTCCACAACGATCTATTTTTATTGTGCTAATCACTCGTGATCATTTTAAATGGGCAGCTGATGACTGTCCTTTGTAGGCATACTAGAAAACGAGACAATTTTAACGTGCAGGTAAGTCACAAACATCCACGGAGGCTTTATAAACCCAGTGAATTCCCTGGTCACAAATTTCTGTTTGTATTATTATTCCAGGCTTTTATTTCCCTATCAAATGCTACAAAGGGCATGTAGAATGCTAGGCATGCTCTCAGAAAGGCTAGCCCTGCAAGGATGTGCCATTCATCTTTTGCCTTCCGCTTCCAAAAAATCAATAATAAGCATCTAATTTCGGAGTTGAAAGAGAAGATTTTTACTATCCAGCAGGACATCTGAGTTATTGACCTTGAACGCTAATCAGTATGTTTGAATGCTCTCACCAGGTTTAGAGCCAAGGCTAAAAAAAACCTAATTAAATCAGCAGGGGGCATGATTTCTTCAAAATATCACAGGATTACCCAGCCGTGTGCCGGGTTTTCTTTCTATTACGCAGTGCAGGGCTGCCCACCGATGCTGTTTTTAAAGATCTAATGTGGTTTTTCTGTTAACCTGTTCAGCCCCTGAGCTGCCCCACGGGGAAAGCTCAGGTGCTGTCAACGTAGTTCATGGTCTTGCAAAGGGACCCTCAGTCCTAGCAGCGGGTCAGTCCTGCAGGGTGTTGCTTTCATCATCCTGGAGTCCTTTTTTCTTCTTTTCCTGGATGTCCCAGTTTCCATGGGGCAGCCCAAGCCTCAGCTTCTTTGCCATTAACCTGCAGCATGCCGAAGAAGCAGCGCTGAATCACAGCTGCCTGTGGCCGTGGGTCACGGGCACCAAGCCCAAAGGTCCTGGTGGGCGGCGGGAGGCTCTCCTGCACCCCTGAAATCCTGCTTAGCAATAAGCAAACGGGAAGGCAAAACTGAGATGAACATAGACCAGCACGCAACATCTAGGAGAGCAGGTGCCACTTTTGGAGGCAGCAAGAAGAAAATCCAGGGGTTGTTACAGCACCTGAGGAACTGCCACATTAGAGGCGACCCTAGAAAAGACCAGAGAAAGGTCCACTCAGCTCAGTGCCCTGGGTCTGCCAGGAGACAGTACATCTGTAGGGGAGGTGTACAAAAAGAGGGCGCATTTAGGATATCCATCCTTTCCCTCCAGGGATCAGTCAGCAGCATCGGGATTTCCTGAGGCTGGATCCAATCGATGGTGCCTTATAACCACGAGTGGCTCTGGTCACGGAAAGGCTGTAGTGGGGAGGCAAGCAAATGTTTGGGGGTCACTGTCCTCCCAGTTGGCTTTCTATTTTGTACCAGATCTTGAATCTTGAGAAGCTCGGGGTTTTGCTCCTGTTTTTTCCTGTGAAAGCTTATCTTTAAAGGACAGGCACTCAGATTGTCTGGCTTTGCAAACAAAAAAGAGGGATGAATTCCTGAAAAAATGGACTCTTCTCATTTTTAGTTAGCAAAACCCCATTAATAGCTATGAGTAGCTTTAGGTGTGTGTTTCCTTCACAGACGTACTTGTGAAACAGCTTTACCCATTTCCAGTACATGTGCCACATCTCTGTGAGAGCCTCCTCAGGCGTACACCCATGGGGAGAGTACCTGAGGGGGCTGGAGGTAATGGCGGCAAAAACAACCAGTGCTGATCACAAGCATGGACGAGGGATCATTGCAAGGACTTGCTGCCAGAAAAGGTGGCGTAGATCTTAAGGAAAGGTTTTAAATGCTAGAATGCTGGCAGTGAAGATCCTCCAGTAGCTTCTCTGGGAATTTTTCTTTCCCCATATTTAGCTTGTTCCCAATTATGTCTTATTGCAAATGCTCTGCTTAAACATGCCTGCAGACTGGATTCAAAACTCAAGGACAAGGCGAAGGTATAGTCAAGGGTAACCATAGGGTAATGGATTTTATCCACTTTTAGTTCAGGGTAATGCAATTTTCCCACTTGTCTAGCCTGCCAGCTGGAGGAACTTGCCATTTTTTACCAGTTACACCACCATCTGGTTTTCAAGCTTTTCGCCTACAGAATAGGCAGGCCAAAAGCAGCGAACGTGCAGAAAATGGCCAGCGGGATGGTGCTCTGAGGTTGACGTCGGTCAGGTCTGAGTGCCCACAGCAGTATGGACAGATGACAAAGGAAGGGGAGATACCCTTCTCTATTTCTAGTATGTTATCTTGGATACCTGATCCAAAGGCTCATGCCATTTTCATTACAAATTCTTATTCAAACTTCACTTCAGGTTCTTGGAAAGTTCAAGTTCACCTTCAGTCTTTGATCACTAGAGAAGGGGATTTTCTCCTCGGCATCAATGATAGCACGTAGATTTGGGGTTCAGATTGACTGTGTTTGTCTTGTCTTGGTATAAAAGTTGGCAATTAAGACATAACTGTGTGAGTAAATCAAAGTTCAGAATACAGCATAACCCTAAATATGTGGTTCAGAAAGCAACACGTTAGTTATTTTAATAATTACACAGTTATTTTAATAATTACACAGTGTCTTTTTGTTTCATCCAAATTCCCTGCCTTCACTTCAGCACACTTATCTAGGCCTCTAATTAGGTCCCTTTAATTGAGCCGCTAGTAACCTTTCATACGCATCTCCCCCATCCCAGCTTTTTGATACCTCAGAAGATAAAATGAGGCTGGTGAGAGGCCTGCTTGGGCTTCGTCACACAAGGCTGAGTGGCAATATGACATTCCAGTTTCTACTAATACACTATCAGGAGGAGATCTGCACACTAAAGCAGACTTCCCAGAAGATGAAGTTCTTGAGCTTTGCTGCTTCCCCAGTGAATACGCAGGTGTGGATAAAGGGCCACCCACCACCTTCTGATCTTGGGGACAAATCATGCACTCTGAAGTGGGTGCATGTTACTATGACTGCTGGTTGCCAGAAAACCTTGGTGGTGCATTTAAAAAGAGCTATTAAATGCTAAGAAAAAAAATAAACAAAATAAGCAAACATCTATTTTCCACTTGAGAAATATTTTCCAACCATATTGAATGAAAAGGCAGAGGTGACAGGAGCCAGGCTGCAAAAAGCCAGTAATTCTCTTTCTCCCCAGTCCCCCCAACCAATGCACATGCAACTCCCCTTCTGCACACACATGGGCCAAGGGCTTCCTTCGTCTGGACATGTAGGTCTCTACGTCTCCTGCCTACAGTCAAGGCCTGCAGGCCAGGCAGAGGGATGCTGATGCATGCCAGGGCCCCCCTGAGACCTCGTTGCAGACATAGGTGCCAAACGGCTTGACTGGGCTGGATTGCTCAGTAACGTGGCGTGAGCCAGACGAAGCAGCAGCGGCTGCAGGAAGAGCTAATGGTCCCGTCACCCAGCATTGTCAACTGACTGCCTGGGTGTTCCTGAGAGGGGTAAAAGGAAGAGGACATACACAAATAAAACCTGATTTTGTAGCTTCATGTTTAAGGAGAGGAGCAGATATTCCACATTCACTCACCATAAAATCCATACATCTCAACCAATGGATATAAAATAAGGAATATTTAGGTGTTCTTGGAAGCTTTTGGACATTTCCTTATACCCAGGGCATTGCAGTTTCTTCTCTGAGCTGGTTTCTGCCAGTGCACAATCTTGCCAAAGGCTGCGCAAGCAAACCCTTGCTGTCCCTGGCTACGGCAGCTGGCTGATGCGCATCGGTGTTTCTCTCAGCAGGCTGCTCGGGGGAGGATGTACCTCTGCAAAGCTGGATGGTAGGTCAGCTTGTGGTTTGCAGCCCTCCATAACACAGAACAAGGGTCAAAAACCTAATTGCTCTTTTGAGACTAACAGAAAGCCTTCAGCTGCCTCCACCCCGAGGTGCAAGGGAGAAGGGCTTTTCCCTATGCTCGCTTGTTCGCTAACCCCTCTCTGGAGCCCATCAGTTTCCACTTCATGTGTTTTAAGATGAGGCGACCAAAACTGGCTAAAGCATTCAAAATGCAGGAGGACCACTGATTTATTAAGTGGCATTTTCTCACTTTTCTATCCCAGTCCTTTCTGTGTTTTGTTGAGGGCATCTAGATCAGAGGCTGCTGTTGGATTATAGCCCCAAAGGTTGTCCACATGGTCTCCAAAATGGCCAGATTTAACTGAGAAATGAACAAGGCGACAGGACAGCTCAACTTATTTCTTTTAGGGCTCATTATCTCATACTGACAAGAGCCAATTTCCTCTGTCATCTTGCTCCCTAGGTGCCTTTTTTTTTTTTTCCCTGGAGTTTCCCTAGTCCAGAAAAGACCAATTTACTGGAAAAAAAAATGCTGTCCTCTGCAAATTGTTACCTCTGTAGGCTGTAATGTTAAGGTCTCTAAATGTGTTTTAAAATGGTTGCCAGGTTTGCTTTTTTCCAGTCTCTCATTTCAGTGTCTGCTTTTACTAAGAGTTTGCTCTTTTTGATGTTTTGGTTGGGTTTGGTTTTCCCCTTGCAAAGACCTGAAGAAATCTCTTCTACGTAACCCCCTGCTCTTCAGCCAAACTCATAACTTGTGTGTGACGTGTGGGTGGATATACATTCTCTTGAAAGTCTCTGTGACTTATGTCATGTGAACCACTTCCCATTTTACTATTTATTCAGCAAAATTTAGTGGCATGATTTGTTTTTCTGTGTGTCAACACATTTCCAGGTAAATGCTATGTATAAGATGATCATCATGTAAAATATTCATGAACTTAGGGACTGAGAGAGAAAGGCTGCATCTATGCTTGCAAACCTGCCTGGTACTAGTCTTTAGCATAAATATGTATATATATACACACACACACACTGTATTGCCCGGGTACCTTCCAAAAGAGGGATGCTGCATCCAAGCTGTCCGCTGGGAGCCACAGGGATTAGCCAGGCCCCTTCCCAGGCAGTGTCCGTGCTTATTGGGGCAGCACATGCTGGCCCAGGCTCCAAGAGGCTTGCTGAGCTGGAGCAAACCCCAAACTTTACATCACGGGGCTCACACCTTTCTCACACCACTCGTAGGTGTCACCTCCATCTGCGATTGCTGCATCTGAGCTCTGGGAGCTGGAAACCAAAAGGAGAAGCAGCACGGCAGGGAGGGGAGTTCGGTGGGCTGAGTCTCGCTGGGGCACCGTTTCGTTTTGGAGCCCTGTGGGAGAACTGCGTCCCCTCAGATATATTTTGTCCCATTTTTAAAAACTGAGGCTATTTAGCTGGCAGTCAACTCATCATATGCACCCGTTGGGCTAAATTTCTGAAGCAAAACGACTGATATTACAGCAGAGATGGGTTTCTCGCTTTACTAGATTATGTCGTCATATTGATGTATGGACGCCCAGGAACGCATCTGTCTTGATTTACTCATTGCAGGTGGGCAATGCTCTCTTTGTTTTCCAACTTCTCAGCAATGCAGGCCATTAATTAAAATGTATGGCTCTCTCAAGTACTATTTTAATTGCATTTCAATTCCACCTTAAAGGGCCAGCAAATAATAAAGCTGAGTATTATGTACACTTTGAAATGCTGAGAGACGTAGGGGGAACAGACAACTCCTGCAATCAGTTTGCTCTCCCGCACTGCTCAATTCCTGAGCGTGCCATTTGTTTGATTAATGTATGACATTTTTTTCTGTAAAAATCAACAATTTTAATATTATTTTCCATCAGAAACTATTTGTGCCTTGCTTGTGGATTAAGGAGGAAGTTCTTTAGCATCTCTCCCACGTGCTGGTGAAATCATTAATCAGAGCAGCCTCTCCTGACCCAGAGGGACAGGAGCTGTACTGGGCACATCACACACGTGTGGCTCGGTCGCTCCGCCTGCTTGTTCGTGTCCATTCTCCGTCGCCTGACCTCCACTCCCTCTCAGCAAACCTCTCCTGGGCTTTTCTTCTCACCCTCCTTTCTCCCTTCACTTTTCCTCCTCCCACCCGTTCTGGCGGATGGGCTCTGTGGAAAGCCCGTGTGCCCATCCAGGGCAGCCTGCGGTGCTGCAGGGCGGCTCGGCCGGCCAGCGGACGGCAAAGGCTTGGTGCCACATCAGCTGCTGTAGCAGGGTTAGAGGTTCACACCTCAAGCTCCCAAACCTGGTAGGACCATTAATACCTTCACTTTCATGTTCAGTTCGCTGGCATCAAACCCCATATTGCCTGTGGTCCTCCTCCCACCCCCTCCTGCCCCACAGACCCCAGGACCCACCGCAGAGGGGACATCTCTGCAGGGAGATGAGAAGCCCCCAGAGCTGAGCAGCATGACCTGGATGTCACTGTCATCTGATGTGCTCTCTTGCATGGGGATGTCCTGAGCAAGCTGCTTGTCTCATTCCCACTCAGCATGTATCAGCAGAGCTTTACACTTCCCCTCCTCGGTCAATACTGTCTTATCAGGGTGTTCTCTTGATAGATTAAGTAATTATGTTGTTGTCCTGCTCCTGGACACCACTGACTCCATCAGAAACACCTCCTGTCAGCATTTCTTCCCGCACATCACTTTTCTTTCTTAGCAGGAAAATCAGAAGAAAATCGTAGGATTGAAAGCTCTGTTTAAAGTTCCCATTAATCTTTTTACTATACGAGAAAAAACTTCTTTGCTGTGAGGGTGACAGAGCCCTGGCACAGGCTGCCCAGGGAGGGTGTGGAGTCTCCTTCTCTGGAGATACTTAAAACCCACCTGGACGCAGTCCTGTGCAGCCTGCTCTGGGTGACCCTGCTCTGGCAGGGGGGTTGGACTAGATGATCTCCAGAGGTCCCTTCCAACCCCTGCCATTCTGTGATTCTGTGATTCTGTGTACTGAAAATATATATTTTTAAAATACAGGAAGAGCTTTCCAATAAGAAAATCTACCTTGTTTTCTGTAGCACTTGCTTCTCCAGCCTCACCTCTTTTGACTTGGCCAGTGCAAAGGGGCTGGAGCCCACCCTCAGCCCCAGCCCATCCTCGCACACAGGTTTCCTGGGCTGGGGCAAAGCCGTACTCTCTGCTTGCAGGCCCAGCAGAGTAAGGCTTGCCGAGCAGTTTCCATTCTGCCGAGGAGGTGCTTTCAGCTTTGGGAGGCTCCTGGTCCTTTCTGAGCTTTGTTGGAGACTTGGCGTGTAACCTGGGGCATGACACAGGTGCCGCTGGCATGGACATCGGTTGTGTTTTGGCTCCAGCTTGCCTTCGTGAACTCAATCCTCAGCCTCCCTCAGAGAGGTGGTAGAAGCCCCATCCCTGGAAACACTCCTTCTTCCACCTTTCCAAAATATCGCTAACAGTATTTCACAGCTTCACAAAGAGACAGCGGTTCACAAAGAGTTTCAAGAGGTTAAGGGTTGTAGAGGATGCAGAGGCACATACATACATTTAAAGGTAGTTTAAAGTCAGTATATGGATATATATTTACGGGAGCTGTACTTGTAACAGAAGTCACTGTTTCTCGCTCTGTATTCATGCCTTCCCAAACATACCCGCTTACGGCTTATGTGCGCTGAGCATAGCACACTTGTCTGCGCATTGATTTCATGTCCATATATATGAAAATTAGGATTCCTAAGTCATCGTTGTAGAGGAAAAGTTTTTTGTTATTACATTATTAACTATTAGCCTCAAAGTGGCCCATTTGGATGCAGTTCGCTCTGAACTCTCATAAATTTTATACCACTCCTAGGAATATATAGATTAGTCCTGTGTTTAAGAGTGCAGCTGGTATCAAAAACGATAAGCAGATGAAGAAGAGAGACCATTGACTTTGACAGGAAGAATCTGTGTGATTCACGTATGAGCAGCTGAAGTGGGCAGCGCCTGATGCCTGCCGTAACATCCCATTCCCAACGGTCAGACATGCTTACCGCATGCGAGCGGTGAGGTTAACAGATTTCATGCCAAGACCCCTAAATTCTCACACTGGGACTTCTCATTTTCCACTTGAACCACAGACTACTACCATTTTGGCAGACTCTTATTATTAATTTTTTTAAAAATCCAGTTGCAACAGATGCTTCTTTAACTTACAGAATATAGTAACTTTGCTGCCTATTTCATTGCTTTTATAATATTTGGTCCAATCTGACACCTATCTGTTACCTGTTAAAGCTTGTCTCCTTCAACAGAGGAGAGCATTCCCGACTTAGACAGTAGCAGACTTCTGATTTATTGAGATTCCCTCTCCCTCTTTTATGAAGATGAGCAAGAGTCAGTTAATGCAGAGAAGAGCATGTCTCGTACTTACTAGACAATCTGAATTTGTCTAGTATTCCTTTCAATATTTTAATCAGGCAAGTGGGAGGGGGAAGCTTGGTCTCATTAATCGGTACACTGAAAATGTTCATGGATAAGCTCCTGAGGGAAGAATTGCAGAATGTGGGTTATTTTAAGCAGCATCTGCCTGTCTATGCAGAACTGAAAATGCTTGTGATCTACAACAGTTGTCAAATAAAAATTTGAGCAATTATGTGAAGCCAAGGAAGCCTATTCTGTGCCAAATTACAAATCACGATACCTGGACAGGTCCGAGGGGATAATTCCACTGGCTAATGAAAAGCCAAACAAATCCGATTACATAACAATGACATCAAATTCAACTTTTTATCTCCCCTCAGACCCATATCAATATAAGAAAGGGAAAATCTTGGAATGTTTAATTCATCTTCACACATTTAAAATGTATTAAACACCCTGGGAGCCTTAAGAACTTAAAACCTGTGCTATTTTGAACAAATTAAAGTTGGCTCTGAATAAATGTTAAATTTCCTTTCACGTGTTGCCTCTTACACTCAGTAACGTGTCACCCCAAATCCTTTCCCAGTGCAGCGTGCCAGGGTCAGTTTGGTTGCACCAGTCGGATACTGGTGCGGGGTACAGTTAAATTGCTTGAGCCTATACTAGATAGATGTATAGGCTTACTGAAAACACATTTTAGGTCAATGATTACCCACAACTTAGCAGCTGACTTAGTTACTGAAGACACCAGCTAAACTGCCTGCCAGGCTGCCATTTGACAAAGGTTCCCTTTGATGGCTCCTGTCCTGCCCTGTCTCTCAGGGCTCCCAGCCCCACGTCACCTCCTCGGTTCTACCTGCACAGCTTTTGTGGGGCCGTAACATGACCCTGATGGCCTTCACCCAAATGGCCAACTTGTGTAAATCTGCTTAGTTTTGCCTGATTTACAACATTTGAGATCCCAGATCCCCTCTACCTCACTGCACACAAACCCAGGACATGTAGATAGCATGTGAAAAGAATTGTCCGTTATCTTAGCACTCATAAATCAATTAAGCTGATGATAGCTGGGCAACGGAGCCTCCTATTGCTGCAGTACCTCTGCTCACTTACATGTTTCATCCAGGCAAGACCACCAGGAGATAAGGAAGTATCTTCGCAGAAAGAAGCACTGAAATTTTGAGAGCTAAGAGGTCTACTTAGAAAAATACACGTTGGCACCCAAAGATGAAAGGTCACTTAAATTTGCAAGAACACCTAGCATGCTGAACTATCACTGAAATCATAGAATCATAGAATCATAGAATTGTTCTGGTTGGAAGAGACCTCCGAGATCATCGGGTCCAACCATTAACCTAGCATTACCAAGTCCCCCACTAAATCATAGAATCATAGAATCATAGAATCATAGAATCATAGAATTGTTCTGGTTGGAAGAGACCTCCAAGATCATCGGGTCCAACCATTAACCTATCACTACCAAGTCCCCCACTAAATCATATCCCTTAGGGCCTCGTCTAAATGTCTTTTGAACACCTCTAGGGATGGGGACTCCACCACCTCCCTGGACAGCCTGTTCCAATGCCCGACAACCCTTTTGGTGAAGAAATTTTTACGAATGTCCAATCTTGAGGCCATTTCCTCTTGTTCTGTCGTCTGTTACTAGGGAGAAGAGTCCGACCCCCATCTCTCTACAACCTCCTTTCAGGTAGTTGTAGAGAGCAATAAGGTCTCCCCTCAGCACATCCAAGCGCATTGTCCAAAAGCCACACGGGACATTTACGGCGGGAGTGGCTGCACAGAGGCCAGCTGCCCAGCCCCAGCCACGGGGAGGCACGGAGAATGACTAGTGGACTCAGTGCCCATATTTTTGTTAGTAAAAGAAAAGAACCAGAGCTCACTGTCCAGCCTTGTGCTCAAGGGACCTGGCAGAGCTCACAGAGGACTAAATTCCCTAAATTCCCTCTCTGCCTACCCGCATTTAAACATGGTGGATAATCACGTGCCAGGATTTGATCCAGTACCCCGGCTCCATTTTGTCTACTCCGACAGACATGTCATATCTGAGAGAAATAAATAATACATTAATTAAGGTGATTGAAAGGAAGACTGAAAGTATAATTAAGGTCCAAGACGCAAGGCAGGAATACTGTAATCACCTTGATACATGCAGAAATGCAAAACAGTTTGTCGGTGAAAAAAACCCAGACTCTAGAAAGAGTCCAGACCCTTTCTAAGGGCACCTGGGCTGTCGCCTGGGATCCTGAGGGGTGGTCCTGGTACACCTTCCCTTTTCCACCTGCACGTTTGGGCTGGCCCTCAGCGCTTCAGCGTCTCCCATGTTGCCTGAGTGATCCTGGCCATCGGTCACAACCCACGAGAGTCCATGCAGGAGGTTTTCACAGGTATAACTTGAAGCCTGATTTAGAGCAGCTCGAAAAAGGCTGTTTAGGACGTGTCTGTAGAAAGCAGCAAGCTTTGGGCCAGCTTCTTCTGATCAAGGTCAGGACGCCCTCCTTTAGTGAATTGGAGAGCACCACAGGTCCCAGATGGCTCCCCGTAGCCTTCATCCCACAGAGCCGATGGTAGGATGGGCTGACAGAGAGGAGCCAGCGGATCTGGGAGTCCCTGGAAAATGCTCCTTCTTCCCCACAAGAGCAGTCTGGAAACGTACACACCTGCCCTCTTCCACCCGCATTTCCATGATGGCAGCAGCAAGCTCACATCAGCTTCAAAGTCAAGGCAGGGAGATCGGGAGACCCTTTTTTAATGCTGCGGTGCCGTATTTTACATGTTTATTTTGTTTGTACACCCACACACCTCGGGTGCAGACTGCAGCCGTCAAAATGTACTGCTGCAGAAATGAGCTCCTCCAGGAGCTCTCTTGAAATAGCGGCAAGGAATGGCACTATTTCAGAACAGTGGATTAAGCCTTATGACAAGAGATAGCATTACCTATCTCTAGTCCCAAAAGTCTTTGGGAATCTTATTTTTTAAGCTTCTAAAGCTTGTTATGCTTGCTGGGCAGTGATAAAATGGACAACGAAACCACAGCTGAAATATTTGGATAGATGAGCTTCTATGAAGTACAGTTTTAATGACAGATGATGGAGGTTGGCAATAAGGTTAAAATTCATGGACTTCAGTAAAGTACTAGATTTCCACTTAAACCCCAAGGTTATATTATAAAGAAGTACTTGCAACCTCCAGTAACCTCTTCAAAAATCTCTGTCATAGCCTCACTGCATGCATGGGTATTTTATTAATGATGATGCACGGTACCTTAGTGTTTAGGGATACCAGATTCATAAGAGATATTGTATATGTTAGAGAAAAGATCCCTGCCCCAAAGATTTTGGATGAACTGTGGTCACTGGGGAGCCGAAGGTAATTGTGAGACAGTGTAAAACGACACAAAAGCAGAAGCCATGTTCTGCAGCTGCAACAAAAATTAAACTGTTGCTTTGGAGACACCTTGATACTGTAGTTGTGACCGTGAAATCATGCTGAAGTTTTGGAAGAGAATAACATGGTAGAAGGATGAGAGGATATTGTGGGCTGCGATTTATTTATTTGAACTTTTCATTGCTCAGAACTTACCCCTGAAGCAATCTCATATCCCACGGAATAATGGCCCACATACACTCATCTCAACTCCACCGAATACTATGATTTAGAGAACAAAGACAACATCTTAAAGGGTATTTTGTTACTGTTGTTCTAATGGATCTAAAAAAATAGCATGAAAGAGGTTAGAGATGCTGCTTGCTAATATAATTCTGCAAGCTTACTTTAGCAGCTGTACAAATCAGGTTAGCGATGTAATTGCAAAAGCCAGCAAGTTTGATTCAGTGTTAAAATAATAGCAATACTTATTCAGAAAAAATAACCCTAAACCACATTTTGTCAAGGTATTGATTATGAAATGCATGTTGTTTGTGTATAAACTATATTAAGGGAGAAATTCTGAAACACCTGGAAGGGACAAAGCTGTGATTATCTCTAGTGGCAGCTAATGCATACCCTAAGAGAAGACAGAAAAAGTGAAATGGGACACTTTGTGCTATTGTCTCTTTTTCTTAGCATAACAAACCAATATATATAAATAAGCAGCTGGTCTCCTTCCTGCCCCTAAAAAAAATGTAAACAGATTTTTTCCAACTAGCAGGAAGATGATGTGAAATAATTATGATGTCTGTAATCTAGGAATGAGCAAAAACACCAATTACCATAGCAAGACACTTCATATGCCATGTTTTGGGAAATCTTACATTTCTAAATAATGCTGTCTGAGTAGAATCTGACTGTCACTGAGCATCTATGCACAAAAAACTGAGCATTAAAAGCAGTGCAGTGTCTGGGGTCCAAATGTGAGAGGACCCATAAAGCGAGGGTGCGGATGCGTTTCTGGTAAGCAGAGCATTACAGCGCAGTACTGCAGCACCGCAGCTTTGCTGATTTCAGGGTTGCTGTTTTCCATTTGCAGTGTCCTTCCAGTTATTCCTCATACATATTCTCTTCACAGAGAGACACCGATTTGCTCCACGTCTCTGATAATACCGGGCTATAGTCAAACCGCCTGCTACGGCACAAAGGTAAGTTTTAGTGTCATCTCCCGCACCAGAAAGCACCAAGTTGTTCAGACTTCCAAAAACCTGGGGTGGTCATGCCTCGTTCCCTACAGTCCAGGGGTAAAAGGGCCATGTTCACACAGCTCGTGCCTAGGTGTCTAACCCAACTTGCCCAACTCCCTCCATCAACTATAGGGGTAGAATAAGGCAGTAGAGAGTCTACATCAGTCATTGCTATCTTCAATGCTGGCTCTGTTGCAGACGGTCTGAACACGTCCCTTTGTGACTGCTGGCTGTTTCATAGTTATTTCTCTACTAGTTAATAAAGCGAGATACTTGAAAAGAGAAAGTTAGGATTTCAGCTCTCTGTTGTTTTGCTTTTGCTCAGTTGTGTGAGGTCTTGTTCCAGATGATGGAGATGCCATCTCCTGCCACTAGTAATCTAATTCGCTGCTCTGATGCTTGTGATGAACAAGCTGCAGACGTTACAAGGAGGACGAAGATGTCCCCCTTGGTTTCACTACGCTGCTGATTCCCAGGGTACCAGAAGCCATGGTCCTAGCCCAGTGCATTGACATGTTAGAAAAGACGGAGAATAACACCCAGCTAGAGCATCTCCTTCCGACTTCAGGCAGGGCAGGATTTTGCCAATCCTGCACTACCTAAGGGGCTCGGGGGGGCTCTTAAGTACATACATGCTTGAGCAAAATTCACTGAAGGTTCCTTCTCGCTCCTCCTGCCCCCGCTGCGAGCTCGCCTCGGGCCAGCCCTCGGTAGGTAGCTGTTTGCGTTCGTCACACTGTGCCTCAGAAGGGCTGGAAGCGAGGCCAGCGGCACCTCTCCGCTGCTGCAGGCATGTTATGAAGATAAGCTAATTAATGTTTGTGAAGCAGTCACATTATGGGGTAATGAATGCCACAGGAAACAAAGTATTAGGAAATTAGTGTTTGAGAGCGGGTTTGGCTAGAATGCAGTAAATAAGGCCTGGGGCCGCGCGTTCGACAGTGAGGAAAAACAAAATATTGCGCAGGGTTAGCGCTTCCGCAGCTCCGAACTGGGCAGCAGCCCCGTGGGAAAAGGCAAGCGGGGGCCGGTGACGACCACGCACCGAGGACCTGGCATGGGCTGCAGAGCCACCCCAGCGGGGCCACCGCCTCTCCTTGCAGTGCTTTTAACCCAGCTCCGTGCGAGCGTGGCTCTGCGTGTGTGTGTGATGTTATTACCCAAGGAGAAGTAAAGCAAAGCGAGCTGAGCTGAAGCTCCTGCTCCCCCCGAGCCGGGGGACGGTGCCAGACGGTGCTGGAGGTCCACAGCAAGGTCCAGCACTGGGATTTTCTGTATCCCCACTCACATCAGGGCTGTCACAAGCCCTCATCCTGCAACTAGTCTTTTGTTTGCTGAAGGGGTTGAGTGTGGAAATATATTGCAGCGTAGAAATGTATTTCGGTGATGAAGAGAGCTTGCGGTGAGTTAATCATGCTAGCAGCGTACTTCGCGCTACCGCCCGGCAGCGTTTGTCTGACTACCGTAGCATCTCATTAGACTTGGAGCTCTCCCTAGGAAATACTGGTTGTATGAAGAAGCGGGGAAAAGAGAAGTGTTGTGACTGCAGTGAGCCAGATGGCCTGATTTAGCTCGCATGGAAATCTGGATATGTAAACGGTCAAGGAAATGTAATACAGGTGCCTCCAAGCTTTATTCAGAAGATCAATGTGAAATGTCAGCAAGAGGAGGAGGAGGAGGGGAGAAATAGTCTAATTTAAGTCGTGAAAGAACACTGATTTGTTTCCATGTGGAGCTAACACGCAGGGAAACACACCTTCCTGCTGGCACCCCAAAACTGGCGCGGGGGGGTGTTAATGGCACACAAATACCTTCTCAGGCAAATGCTCCAGCTGGATTTAAATCCAGTGAAGCCAGCTTTCATGAGGAGTGCTGACAGAGCAATAACAAATGATTCTATTAGTATTAATGCAGTCAGCTTGTGCTATTTATAATGTAAATATCATCTGAGTATAAAAATTGCCTCATTGGCAGAACAGAGGTAAAATTTCCCTTCATCACATTTTAAAGTAGCCTAATCACACAATATGTACTTGGTAACCATAAACGAAAGGTTTTCTTAACATAAAGATGATTAATATTGAGCAGGTACCTGTTATGTATTTTCCTATTGATGGAAAACATAAATATTTTCCCCCAAACATAAAAACTCTGATTGTATAATGAAGTGTTTACATTAATCTGCCAGATAATTTCTTTTTATTCCTGCAGGGATTAGGGCCTTTAAAAGCACATAAAGGAAACATGATTAGGTCTTATTTGGCTGAAGAATGAAATGCACTGCAAGAGCCATACATGCACTTATGTTTTCATACTGTTATGGTCCACAACCCCAGGGGCTTGAACTGCACCACTCCAAGGAGGGAGACCTGACCACCAGCTCCAGTCCTCAAACACCGGCACCATTTTGGACGGGGATGCTCAGCTGATTTTATTACACAGATGATGCTCTTCCAACGCAGTCAGCAGACGAGTAGCCAGAAGGTGAAGGAAAGACTTTTTCTGAGTGCAACGCCTTGGAAATATCTGGACCGTTAAGTGTGAAATAATAAAAAATATCTCCCTCCCGATGGCTTTATGGGTGTTTGAATGTAGGACGGAGCAGCAGACATGGCCCCAAAGCAGAGGTGCCCGACCGCCTGTGCTTGTCCCCGGCACACGGGTGGGACAGGCGCCCTCCCAGCCCCCGTTCCGCCCCTCCCCGCGCCCCACGGCAGCTGCCTTCCCTCGGGGGACTGGGTGCGCAGCCAGAAAGAGCCTGTCGCCACTAAGCTCCTCAGAGCTTTATCTCCCATCTCAGCCACAGGAGGATTTTCAAACCAGGCATTTTCCCACCTGCCTTGTCTGCAAGGTCCTACCGACCCAAGACCTTTTCTCAGAACCTCTCTGCTGATCCAAACGGAAGGTGCAGGTGCTCACCTGACATACAGAAGTATGGTTTTAAAACCCTGGCTTCCCCAGTTCAATCTGAAATACTCATCCTTGAAAAATAATCCCCGGTTCCCCTGGTCACTGGCTAGGGTGGACCTCCCCAGCTGAGCACATACTGCCACGCATTAGGGATTGCTGACGCAGAAAACATCTGACGGGAAGCTAGCGATGTGCCCCGTGCAACGTGCTCCTTGCGTCATGATTCGGACTAGCACATGAAAAACAAATTCTAACACATCAGTAAGGCAGCTTATGTGCTTACCTTATCTTATCCCTCCTATATACTGTTTAAATTCTGCTTTGAAAGCAGATATGCTTTCTGCATTTAGCTGGAAGCTGTTCCAGAATTTATATCACATGTGGTTAGAAATATTTTATTTCCCAGTGTAAGTTTGTTCATGGCCAGTTTACATCACTTGTTCTTGTGCCCATGATGGGCATAGCTCAAATAGCTCCATCCTTTCT
The DNA here is from genome assembly GCA_009819775.1 of Phoenicopterus ruber ruber. NCBI lineage: Eukaryota > Metazoa > Chordata > Aves > Phoenicopteriformes > Phoenicopteridae > Phoenicopterus > Phoenicopterus ruber. Next base: position 91,386,015 of record CM020217.1, read on the forward strand.
GCTTAGCCCCTCCCACCTTTGCAGTGTCCAAATGCAGCAAACACATCCCCTCTCTGCCTTACTTTTCCTACGCAGAACACGCCAAACCGCTCCAATGCATACAATAAGAAGCTCATGAGGGGAAAGAGAGCCTCATAGCCTTTTTCTGCCCCTGCTCCAGTTTAACTTTGTCTTTCGTGAACATGGAAGACCAGGACTATACACAGCATGCCAAACAAAGTCTATTTACTTGCTTGATGGTGTTTCCTACTTGTTGCTTTGGGCAATTTTCAGTTTGGCTGGGTGGCTCTGAGATGCTCCCAGGTGCCATCTCCCCCAAGGAGTCTGGCACGTGATGGACATAGCACATCCCCAAGGGCAGGATGCCAAAGGGTGCGTGCCACAACTCCAGCACCTCTCTGTAGGTTTAGCCCTTAGCCCTAGAACCTGCCACTGGTTTCAGACCCGGAGAAGGTACCTGGCAGAGGTGGCCCACGGGACAGTTTGAAGGTTCAGCTGAAGGTGTCACTTACATTTTCAGATGTAAATTTCTGGCCAGAAATATTGCCCCAAAGTAGGCAGCAGATGGCAAAGCCTGGATAGGATTTTGACTTAGTAGTTGGGGTAAAAAATCAGCTAAGTCAGAGACTCTTTTTCTCCCATTTTAACTACTTATTCTCGTAAGTGTGGAACAAATTTTGGCAGAGACCATGAGTACCACTCAAAACCAGATCACTCATACAAATCACTAGGAATTATTTAAAATCCAAATAATGCTCAGGAATAGTGAACTATTATTCCAAGACTCACGTCAGAACAAAACGGCCCTTAACACTGCTGTACTGCTCTGGCAGCTGGATGCGAGCAGAGGTACCATCCTTAACCTACGCGACAGTGACGCTTACGGGCGCTTGCTCGTAAGAACTGCTGTGACTTGTAATTCTGCCTTCTGCACCACTGAGTCTCTCGCTAATTCAAAGAACTCAGCACAACTCAGCAGGACAAGCAAGGCAGGCTGGTAATGATGTAAGTAAAAATAGCAGTGAGCAATGCCCACACTCCATTTCGAGCACTCCTTGCTTGGTTGTCAGAAGAGGTAGGAGGCTGTGATGAAAAACGCCCACTACCAGGCACCATACCTGCGTTTTAAAAATGCAACACCTCTCATTCCCCTTGCACCAACAGGGCTGTGCCACCCCCCAAACCCAATGCTGCCCTCCAGCCTGGTGCTGCTGCCATGTCCCTGAAGAGAGGATGGGACCCTGGAGTACCCCAAGCCTCCCTCTGCTGCACCAGCCCCCTGTGCCGGGGTAGGAGGACAAGGGGACGCTCACAGGGACTGAAGCGGAGTTTGTCAGGGATCTGACCCGCAATGCCCAACACAAATATTATTTTGAAAACCTACTTTATCATGGGGCTCACCATTATGAAAACAAAAAAAATAGTTCCAGACTAGTTGCTTTTTTCATGCAATCATGTCACCCAAAGCTTCAAATTTTCTACAAGTAGAAGGATGGCTGGGTTTATTTTAGTCGCTAAGTTTACATTGTATTTATTGTATCAAAAATGTACTTAATGAAGAACTCTATATAAAATGTCCATATGCAAAGGACTCCCCTTAACCATGTCTGAAAAAGTTGCTGACAGAAAGCAACAAAAGGACATTATAGTGTTTTAAAAGGACAGAACTGTGACTGCCAGCACTTTCCAGGAGTATGAGGATGCATAGCCAAAGCCTTACTCTTCAATAATCTCTCTGAGATCCAGAAACAGGTCGTTCCTTCTAACCTGTTGGACAGCCTGGAAAATATTATGTTGTTGATGTGACTTGTGGAGACACTGGAAGGACCACCCTCCCATGGCCAGGGATTCCTTGGCACTTTATAGGCATCTGTGCCTGTAACACCACTGTAGGGATGGGGGGGGCAGGAAAAAGAAGGGTTTGAGTATCACCAGGAGGCTCAGATAAACTTGTTCCTGGATAGGTTTTCTTATTAGTATAGTCTGACACAGAATAAACTTTACAAATCAGGAAGAGAAAGGGGGGGAAAGGCAGCCCAAGACCCTTATTCCCCACATCCCTGCAACCACAGACGTAAGGGATACAATTTTCAACAGAACGTGAATGAGTATGGTACCAAAAATATCTTTCAGTTTGGCTAAATTTGTTCCATATGAGCGCTAACATAAATGCCACCTAACTTCCAGTAGATACAGATAGCTTGTAAATATTTTGCTCCTCAGATACTCGTGCACACACCTCTGCCACCTGTTTTGGGGACACTGACAGCTGTAGCATCATCTCTGCTAATAACTCTTCCCAGCACCTCAGGTACGTTCCTGGCTGAGGCTGGAACAGCTCCTGGACACCCACCAACTTGGCAGATGGGGAATTTACTTGCTATTTCACCCACCAGGCCTGGCCCAGAGGCATTTCAGAGCACACAGGCTGCTTCGAGCCTCTGCAAAATCCCACTGCAGCAGCAGCCGGTGGCCTGGAGGAAACTGCCCTTCCCTCGGTTCCCTTCACCAACCAAAAAAGGACCTGGGGTGCGCTAGCTCTTTTGTAAATGCTCGAACCAGGAGGTGATTCCAGCACTGGGCTGCCCCAAACTATCTCCCTGGGTGAATATTGTGTAGAGGGACATATATGTTGTCTCCAGTGGTTATTTAAGGTTATTTAAGGGGGACGCGAAACACGCACATCCTCAATGCCTCAGCCGCTTGACTAAGGTATCACACCCTCTGTCTCCTCCTTAGCTAGATGAGTAGCAGCCACTTGATTTGCTACTCTTCACATCAGAAGCAAAGAAGCTCATGTTAGTCATGCACGCAAAATTGTGCGTGCCATTGACATGCTTTCCAAAGGTGCTCCTATAGGTACCATGATTAGCTCTGCTTCTCTGTGATTTGAAAATTTATCCAAATTCTGAATTTATTCAAAAGAAAGAGAAAAAACTCTGGGTTCTGTACTGAGGCTATAGTATTATAGATAAAGTGGGAAAAAAGCCTTGGTTTCACTGGGTCGGGAAGGACAGCAAGGTTTGGCTACAAGTCTTCCAGGCAAAAGAAGGCCAATGCTCCTCTAAAACTCTCTGATTTTTCTTTTGCTTCTCTCACCAGAAAAGAAAAGTAAAAGAAAACATGGGAATTCAAAAAGTGCATCTAAAATCGCAGCAAAATGAGATATAGAATTGCCTCACATTATAGGGTTGATCACTGGAAAATGGCTGAAATAACAGTATTTGGAATAAAAATTGGTATTGAAATAGGCACTACAGAGTAAACTTTCCCCTTTTTCTAACTACCTCGGAAATAAGATACTTTACAAGACAGTGGTTGTCTTTCAAGGAAAACCAGGCTCCAGCATTGCCATTTCATTGTGACTTAGCAGTAAGAAACCTTCACAGGAGCAAATCACCCGGAGAAGCAATCTGGCTGTTTTCCAGCAGAGATAACACATGTTAATAGAGCAGAGCTTTCAGTGAAATGCTGAGAGCAGGTTGTATCCCCTGCTTTTATGAAAGATACCTTTCAATCACACAGCTTACTTTCTTGCTGCTTTATCCGTGGCAGTCAACTAAAAATCATGCAAAATGGATTAGAAGAATAGAGCGGCATAGACCCAGCCCGAGAAGTAACTTTTCAAGTTATTTGCCAAGAAATGGAAGATAGACAGAACTGTAAATGACAACTGGGTTTAAGACTTCAAAGTCGTAATTGTAAATGATGAACGCACTCGGAAAATGGAGAAGACTTTGAGGGAATCATCTCCCAGAGGAGGGAGAGAGGAGCGAGCCGGCAAGACCGCAGGTCTGAGAGGGTTACCCGAAGCTGAAGACGAGTGCAGGAGGACACAAAAATTTCTAAAAGACTCTCACAAAGAGAAAGGGAATTACCCATTCTCATGTCTAGTGCGAGAAGGACGAAGAGTACGAGCCTTAGATGGAGGGATCTGGGAAGACGTAGCTGAAATGCTAGGAGGATCCTTCCAGCCATGAGGATAGTGAAGCGCTGGCATGGATCGCCTGAGGAGCACAAGGGGTCTCTGGCACTGGGAGGCTTTTAGGTTACTTAGACTTCTGTTGGGGATGGTTCAGGTATAGCTTAGCCTCTCTGGAGCTGCAGGGTGGATTAAAAGGGCTCCCGAGAGCATATTTCTGTAGCTCTATATTCATAATCTTCCCCAGCTACAATAAAATCTTAGTATGTCACCGGAAATAACAAGGCACAAAATGTAATTAATTTTAGCCATCTAGAAGCTGGTACCTGGTCATTTAGGATTCCTTGGTAGCCAGGTGTGAGAGATGGGACCGAGCCAAAATTTGTCAGATTTTCATTGCAGAAGACTCACGGGAACAATTATCAGCAGCAGCCTGCATGGTCCTGGAAATCGGCCTGCCCAGTTCTGTCGGGGACACAGCCGGATCCTGCCTCCACCAGGAGTTTACATCAGTCATTTAACCTCCGTGTTTTTCGGATGTAAGGTGGTGAAATATAAACTGTGAATAATAATGAAACCTAATTCTTAACCACAGCTGCCCTGATGCACGCTGTGTGGAGCATGAAGCGTCTTTCCCGACCTGAGGCTGGGGGACTGAGCAAACAGTTCTCGCTCCCATCCAGCCATTTTCTTTTGAAAATGAGAGGTTAGGATTTAAATCATTTACATAATTTTCACTATTTTGCATCTTGTAATAAATCGCTGGATTTTCTTCGTGAATTGAATAAATCAGCCAAGGCTAAGTAAATTTCAGCATTTTCTAAAGATGTCCAAATTGGTTGTTCTGTATCTGGTTTGAAGTAATTAGTCATCCACACTGTGCTATTAGCAGTGAATTCTTATCTTGATATGGAAAATCAGTCCTACTCTAAAGTAACGTTTGTTTCATTTATAACTTGAAGTGAAAACCTCTTTTTTTAGGAAAAAAAATCTGATTGTACCTGTTTTGTACAGAAACTCATTTATGTTTTGAAAAGAAAGTTGTTAGCGAGACTTACTTTTATGCAGCATTGTCCATTTTGAAATGCAATCAGAAGCTGGTGTTCACTTTTGGGGCTTACCAGAACCCCTGTTTTTAACCCTTTTTCCCATAAGGCTGTTTCAGTCGCCCCCCAAGAGAGAAGGAGACGGCTTCTCCCAGGTAACCTTCTTCTCCCCTATAACTTTGAACTCATTGATCAATGACTCAAACTGCTTTGAAAGGGAAAACAGAAGTGTTGCTGGGGTTTTTAAAATTTGTGAAAACCGGCTGGTTAAAGGCAAGAGACCAGCAATGCCCCCACTGAAGGGAGAGAGACCCCGTCTCACTCACAGAATCACAGAGTCACAGAATGACAGAATGGCAGGGGTTGGAAGGGACCTCTGGAGATCATCTAGTCCAACCCCCCTGCCAGAGCAGGGTCACCCAGAGCAGGCTGCACAGGACTGCGTCCAGGCGGGTTTTGAATATCTCCAGAGAAGGAGACTCCACACCCTCCCTGGGCAGCCTGTTCCCGTGCTCTGTCACCCTCACAGCAAACAAGTTTTTCCTCATGTTCAGGCGGAACTTCCTGTGCTCCAGTTTGTGCCCGTTGCCCCTTGTCCTGTCACTGGGCACCACTGAAAAGAGTCTGGCCCCATCCTCTTGACATCCACCCTTGAGATATTTATAAGCGTTGATGAGGTAACTCTTTAGATCAGAGACTGGTGGGGGTCCCCGCGATAGTGACCAGCATTATCAAATATAATGAGATACAGTAATTATAGAGGAAGCGCTTGAAATGCCTACTTTGGCTTTAAGTCCCTTATTATCTTATAAACTAGAAATTAAGAAGCTAATTAGAAACAAGACAATGTTATATGAAGGAGAGACACAAGCATCCTATGATGTATAACGACTCCACGCACACCTCTCATCTAACAAATATGCTTGTGTCCACGCTGGTGAAAGCAACGTCCCTGCACAAGAGAATGGAAAGCCCCTTCTGTTAGATTGGAAACTGTAAATCTGTACATTAATGAACATTTTCTTCAGAAATTCATCCAGGCTGGGAAGACTTTCCCAACTTTCTTGTCTTGCAGAAACTGTTTTGGGCACTGCCAGCACATCGCCTTGTGCCATTGAAGTTTTGCTCTGTTTTAATAACTGATTTGAATGCTAATGGACACCCAAGGGCTGCTTCTTCTGCCACTGGAGAAAAGTAGCCTCACCAAATTTTAGCTATATCAATCAGATTTTGAAATGGGCTTTACTAAATAAGAAACAGAGCAACTACCTGATCTTTTTTACTGTTGAATTTCCTCTTGATGCTGGGAACGTGAAGCATAGGAATACAAAGATTAGTAAAATCAAGCTGGAAATAGAAATCTGATAAATAGTCTGATGAAAGCTAGGAGAGAAGTGAAAACACTAACACTATGTAAATAATGTTACATATAAATATAGCATCATATAAATAATGTCATAAATTATATAAAGTATATAAAAAATAGGCACCAATGTGTAGCTTTGGTCATTAAGTTATAAATTAGAAATAATAAATTATTGAAATGAAGCTATTACCAGAATTCAAATGAACCAGACTCATGGACGTAAAATGCTTTCTTCCCAGTGGATATTTAGGAAAAACATCACTAAGCAAGTCAGAACTGTGAGATGTCTCCAAGAAAAGGCCTATTTACTGCCTCAGGACTTAGAAACCAGAATATCAGTGAAAACCTCCAGAGACAGTTAAAAATAAATGAATAAATAGAACTAATCCATATGCTTCCGTTCAAGTGTGAATCTTGCCATTTTAAACTAACTCAGGATGAGTGTACAGCTGGTAAAAACCAGTGATTCCCATCACACCAGGTTTTTTAGGGGAAATCTGCATCGGTTCTTGATGAGACCCTCGGGGGATTGCAAGGAGTACACACTAGCAGAGTCTGGTCCATCATGTACGTGTAATGCTAAAGCACTGGAAAGGGAGGACTAATGACCCCTGAGAAGAAGAGGTTGGAGGGGAGCAAGGATGGTGGTGGGGACACAGTTTCAGAATGGCCAGAGGTCCATGTAAGCATCAGAAGTCATGGCTGTTCCTGCCTACTGAGAAATGGTGAACCCCCTCGGTGGATGCACGTATAGGTTTTCCCCAGGGGGACCTATAAGAAGATGTCCTCTGTAGTGGTGACTGGGTGAGCTGCCAGAGGGGGAAGGGTTGAAGTTTGCTACCGGCACAAATAATTCAGTCTCTTTCCAAAGGTGAATGGGTAAGATACAGCAATGTTTTTAGACTAGGAAAGGACTCGTAATTTCAGTAAAACAGTGAATAAATCTTGCCCAAATCTTTACCAAATCCACCTTAAAAACAAACTCAAGCATTCCTAGGGCCCAACATATGGAAATCTGTCCTCGTTCTCTACTTCCCACGCATGCTGGTTTCCCATTTCTGTGTAAGATGAGAAACAGAGCATGACTTCATTTCACAAAAGCATGATTTTTTCCTTAGGATAAACTGAAACACTGGATAGGGTAAAGACTTAACAACAATCCTTCAAAATATCACAGACTTTGTGGCTAGTTCAACACCACCTGAAGAAGTAGATGACCTCCAAAATCATAATTGCATAATAGACTGGCTTAATGTAAAGCTGGATTAAGTCAGACCTCCTCAAGCCAGAAGCTACTTGTCTGTGCCACTATTCCCTTTCTCCAGTTCATTTTCTGTCCCCCATTCACCGAGGTCCTCACTGTCAACAGAATCAGGAAGACGAGGAACACCACCACTGCTGAAGTGGCGACAAACCGCAGTGCCTGGGGATGGAGAAACCAAGAAGGGGAACAAGTGCCCTCAGGCAAAGGCATTTGGGGTGGGAATTTCTCAAGCTAGCATCACAGCAAACAGCAACGCATCTTGTAGGAAACATTATGAGCTGGCAATGAACTCCAGAAGGTCCTTCAAGAGCCACAGTAGTGTGGTGGTCATCCACATATACTCAAAGCAGCACAGGGCAACAGACATACCAGATGGTCTCTGTGGGAATACAGCACAGATGGAAAGAGAGATGGTCAGTTAAACCCCTCCAGAGCTGAATTCAGTGAGGGACATAAAGAGAAAGGCTTCTTCAAGTGTATCAGCAGCAAAAGGAAGACCAGGGTAAATGTGGGCCTGCTGATGAACGGGCAGGAGAGCTGGTGACAGAAGACATGGAAAAACCCACAGTCAATGCCTTCTTTCCTTTGCCTTTACTGGTGAAACCAGCCTTCAGGAAATGCAGGTCCTTGAGACCAGAGGGAAAGTCTGGAGCAAGGAAGACACCCTCTGTGAAGGAGGATCAGATTAGGAAACATTTAAAGAAAATGGACATACTTAAGTCCATGGGACCTGATGGGATGCACCCGCGAGTACTGAGGGCACTGGCCGATGTGATTGCGAGGCCAGTGTTGATCATCTTTGGAAGGTCATGGCAATCGGGAGAGGTTCCTGAGGACTGGAAGAAAACAAATGTTGGTCCTGTCTTCGAGAAGGGCAAGGAGGAGGATCCAGGGAACTACAGGCCAGTCAGCCTCACCTCAGTCCCTGGGAAGGTGATAGAAAAAGCCAAAGTGCTCAATGTCTTCTTTGCCTTGATCTTTCCCAGTAAAACCGGACTTTGGGAATCCCTGGGATTGGATGTGGCTTCTTCCTGGAAGGGAAAAGGCAGTGTAGAAGACCTAGTATTACACCAGGTAAATGGTCACTATAGCATCCACATCTGAGGTACAAATAAATACTTAAAGTAAGGAAAGGAAAGGTTGTGTAATGGCAGATTTTGGGTGATAACGTGAACAAGCATGCAATGGTGTCATATCACTCTGCATTTTCAAGATAGAGGCATGACTTCCCCCCTCCCCCCCCCCCCCAGCCAACCCCCTTGATTGGATCATACTCATATTTTTGTATATTTTTAAAATATAAATACAATATAATGCATAGGAGTCTTTGTGCTTCAAGGTATTCAGTGAGGGCCATGGGAAAGCTGTCCCTGCTCTTTGCTTGAATTTAGTGTTATTAGCACTGCTAGAAAATGCACCTTTTCTTCCTGCAACAGTTATTCGCCTTTTGTCTGTTTGGTCAACCAAATTAATAGCCGATCATCATCATCATCACACCCAGATTTCTTCTAAACGTTCATGCAGGCAAGAGAACAACGTGTCTGTGATGGATGCAGTAGCAGCAATTTTGAGCAGGGCCAGCACGCCGCCTTTGCACAGTCTGAGACCCTCCCAAATTTGTGTGGGCTGAGATGACCCCCGGGCAAGCTCAGCAGGATCCCAGCTGCTTGCTTCCCAACCAGCTTAACCAGTAAGCAGATTACGGGTGCTCTTGGAGAGCTTCTGATCGCTTAACCCAATGAGAGCCTTTCCGTATTTTGCACTCCCAGGCCCGTGTTGCTGTGCAAGACCGCAGAGACCACTGCGTTCTCGATAAGACGGTGCTCAGCGCCGAACCATTATCTGCCAGAACATATGGTTAATAGGGAGCAGTCCCACATCATTAGTTTACCAGCCAGCTCATAAATGATGAACGCTACTCTGTCACTTTCTAAATGCATACATGTTTCATCATCATTCATCGTAAAGAGGAAAAGCCAAGTTAACTATGTATCATCTGTCAACAAACATTTCACCTTAACTACGCGTCTATTAAGAAATGCCTGTTGAATGAAAAGATGTTTTTTCAGCAACAAAAAGGATGTTCAAAGCCTCGTGCAAAATATGGTGGGTTGGGTTTTTTTTTTTTTAGAATAGGTGATACTAATTTTTTTATGATGATATTTGGTTTTTAGAGTGGGTGATAGCACTGATTTTTCCAGTGATTGACTGCAGTTTTATCTATCTGTCTATGAGACTGAAAGTTGTAATGGGAAAACGTAACAGTCTGGCAGATCACACCTTGGTCATTTCCAAAGGGTCCCAGCTCTGCCACCCCTCCCTGCGCCCTCCCACACCACGTGTTACTGCAGTCCAGTTCCACCCCTCTTTGCTCTACCCTTCCACACAAGTCTTTTGGACATAGACCTGATGGAGAGTCTGGTGGGTTATCCAAGGGCTTTCCTCCAGCATCCCGGTGGGCTTGGGATGTGCCCATCAGCTTCAGCGCTGCCTGTAGGTGTCCACCCTCCTGCCAGCGAACATCCCACCTCCTGCTGTTCACTGACTGATTTCATGCCTTGTTCTCCATTTTTTTTTCCATTTCTACTCTGCTTTTCACTGCCTTTGCCCCCCTTTCTCCACCCAGTCTCTTCCCAAACAAACCACCCTGTTATCCCTGTTTTGCTACAACCATTTCCAAATTCGGTATTTCTGATACCGTTACATATGCAATCAGCATTAAATGGCATTCACTATACTGTTTCCTAGGTACAGCTGCCCTTGCAAGGCTCCATTCCCCCAAAGAACCTCCAAACTCCCCTTGAACTATCTATCTGGTTCATACTGGTTTCAGTTTGCGTACTTTATATGCTTTCTGAGACATGCCATCCTGCTTCTGTCTTGGTTCCTCTATTGAGCTCCAGGTAAGCTCAAGCACTGCCTTTTCCCATACACAAGCCGTGTCAAAGCTCATCCTGTAACACGTTTTTCTCGCTCTGTTTTTGTGCTCGCAGCACGCCCTGCTCTCCCTTTGCTGCTCAGGCACAAATCCTTAGCCTGGGCACGTTCGTGGGACACCGTCCCACTTCCCGCAGAGGCACCATCTCAACACCATCCTGATCCTCTGCAACCCAGCGCCCTGCGGCAACGCTCTCCTGGCGTTGGAGGGACACCCGGTCTGAGCGCAGCATCAGTCCGGGCACCGCGGCAGGGGTAGGGCAACGGCCAGGTACAACCTCCTATTGCCTGGAGGCTACGTGAAATGTCTCTGGGGCTCAGGTCCGCCTGGATCTGTCACTGCTGGAGGGGGTTTATCTGCTTTCAGGTTTGCACTTGAGCGGATGCACACACCGCTGCTTCGTGCCAGGGAGCAAACACGTTTTCTGGAGGATGGACCTTTGATGAGAATTGACCAAGCCTGGGTTTGGCTAAAAAAGGGAGTAAAAAGCCAAAACATTTTGCTGTGTTACTTGACATCTGATGGGGCCAATGCAATTTTCCTTTGTAAGTATCTGAGAAAGGTACTTTCCATTGGCCGACATTTTCCTCAGAGGTGATAAATCATTTATTGTAGTAATTTTAGTAGGAACACAAGCTTTGGGTGACCTCTCTTGTCCCTGCAGCTGGTCAGTTACCTTCTTAGCCATTGATTGCAAATTCAAGACAAGCAATTACATGAAGCTGAAAACAGGATGTTATGATCAGGCCAGCCGATGAAAAGGTAGAGGGAAATACAGAACAAACTCGGGCTTCCTTTGAAACAGAAGTGCGCCGGGAAAAAACAGGCAGTGATGTTTCTCTTCCAAAGCACAGGTGAACAAGGCTTTATTTCTATTTCTATCATTTATAAAACACTTTATGAAGGGAGTTGGCCAGCGGGAAAGGAGGCACTTGCTCCATTGCTTGATCTTCCTTCCCAACACCAGATGAAATGCCAATTGAGTAGAAAAGTTTGAGTGAGTGTCGCCCATGTAAGATTTTTTTTTCTATGATCTGGTGTCAATAAAGACCTGATTACGTTCTTACCTGATCTCCATTTCATAGGAAATCTTTTTAAAGGTTATCATTGCTCGTGTCAGTGATATTTCTGCTAAGCACTGTGCCTCTCCTGCTCCTTCCTGCTGCTGCCGCCGCTGCATCCCCAGTAATCTTATCAAAAAGAAGGTCATTCTCTGTTGTTTCTAGTTCAGTAATTTACTGTGGTAACAAGCCGTGGACAACGGTAGTATTTATAGAGGTAGTTAGAAGGAGGAGACTAATTAAAGGTCATTTTGAAAAGAAGACGGTCCCATTGCTTTGAAAAATAAAATCAAGACCATGCAGCTGTAACTGCTTTGGAATGTTTACTTGCACTTTTAAAGCAGGTGCCTCTGATGTCATTTAATTATGAATAAACCGGAATAGCGGGATGCTATGGGAAATCTGCTGTAAAGGCAGGCGTCAGACAAATTGTTTTAGTTCATACGAAGCACTTGTAAACTCCAGAGGGTTATGGTCTCTTTTAGTTAAACTACAGATCCTGGAACATATACTGCTTACCACCCATTAAATGCTGTTCGTCAAAAGCAACTTCATAGGGAACGTTGACATCGTCCCATTCCCTGACCCTCTTGTCCTTCCCTCAAGAACAGTTCAAGGATGTTCTGCTCTTTTTTGATACGTAAAATCAGGCACAACCATGTTAGTACTTTATTAGCAGTGAGTATATTTTCAGTCAAAAAGAAATCCAGCCCATTGCAGAGGGAAGCACACTCATGATGTATTTTTGGGGGTCCGTATTAGCACGCAGAAGGCGGGACCTTTGCTGCCCACAGACGACACCGTGGCCTGCGTTTTGCACGTGCTCGTGTATCGCTCGTTCTGGGGTTAAGACAGAAAGTCAGAGTCGGTCACTGTGTGGTGAGGATCTGTGATTCCAGGTGCTATGGGGAGATAATTCTGCACAGATACGCCGGTTAAAATGAATATTTTCTGAACTTACATTTATTGTGATCAGTGTAATGTAAACATACAGGTTTGGAGAAAATCCTCTTGAGCACAGCTGAGACTTCCAAAGTTCTTGTAAGACCAAATTTGGCTTTGATTGGCCTTTCATTTCATGCTGAAATAAGTTTTTTTTCTCTAAAAGATAACCACTGTTAAATGGCCTCAAGCAGACTTTTCCTCATTTCCCTCCATCTCCAAAACTGTGCCTCACAGTGACTGTTTTGAAGTTTTGGGCAATTGCAGTAGAACAAGCACGAAGCCGATGCGTCCCTGGAGGTCTGGGAGCTGTGACAGCTGGTGCATCGGAGATGGACACGGGATAAAATATGGAGATTAGTTATCTTTTCCATGGAAGACAGGATTTGGGTCCAGGCTTAGACACCCAAATGCCTGCATTCAGGCAGCTGAACTGAGCCTTCCCTAGACGTCCATTTGCAGTAACGGGAACTTTGACACCTTGCTCACGTAAGAACATGCATTTAGATAGCTTAAATGGAGCTCAATCACATCCCGCTATTTGTGTTTTCTAAACTGGATAAAATGACACAAAGCCAAAGGATGCATTTAGTTGTTGGACTGTGATTAATGACAACAGAATGAGGTCACATTTTCTCAGTGATAAAGCCAACCGATGAGGCAGGGGTGTTGAGAAGGTATTTATAGAGTTGCTATGATCTTGATGACATCGTTAAAGTCGAAGGGTTGTAACCAATATTTAAACCATTGAAAATGGTGCTGCTTACGTCTTGTGGCTGCTATGACCATGGTTTGCTTTAACAGAACTTGTACTTTAGGTGGCTTGGGCTGTAAGGAAGCACATATAGCTGCTTTCAAAACGTACCTGTAACATCTGTTGGTCACTTTGTCTGTCCGGCCAAGCGAGCGTGCAGAGACACTGTTGCCAGCAAGCTTCTGCTTTCTGCGAGTGCTTCTTTGAACCCAGCAATAAGGAGGGCTAACTTCACCCCAGGAATTTTGGTGAACTTGTGTCACTGTATATCATTTCGGTCCGACTGCTCAGAAGCGCGCCTAGCCGAAGCAACAGGTTTTAACAGGGGCCTGTCTAATCTCAGCCTAATTTGCTGCCTGACAACAGCAGCGCTGAAATTCTCCGAGGGGTTTTTCCCATTTCTGTGCGCCTGTGCAAGGAGAGGCATTTCGCCCCGGCTCTCCCCTGGCAGCGCCGAGCTCCTGTCAGCCTCAGCGAAACAGCTGCTTCCCTGGAGAAACCACTCCTAGGTACGCAGATACTGCTGCGGACCATCAGCTCTTGTAAAACTGGTTTAAAATTGTGGTTTTTATTTAAAAAATGTATGTGGTAAATATTTCACTCTACATATCATTATAAATCTGTATTCCAGCTTTTCTTTAATCTATTTCTAGGCAAAGTAGGGATGAAAATAGAACTTTATATAACCTTGATGAAAGCATCTGTCAAGTAACAGGAAAGAAATAAGTACGAGAGACTTGTTAATAAAACGGTAAAAATATCTAGAGACACAGCCTGGCGCTCTAATTAAGCCATCTGCTTTTAAAACTGATTTCCTTTAGCAACCAGCTTAAGCGCTGGGGTGTCCCTGAGTGGCCCTGAGCTGACCCCCCCACGCCCGCCTCCATCAGTCTTCCCCTGGGCACGCAGGCACCGTCCTCCACGCCGGCCGTCTCAGATGGTGCAAAACGGCCCCCAAAGCCATCGTCCTCATGCAGGGTGCTCTGGAGAGGCGGCTCCTGTGCCAGGGGAGCATCGTCCCCTGAGGTAGGGGCATTTCTGCCTCGTCCATACGTCTCCTTCACCAGGGTCCATGGTGAAACCATACCTGACAGCCCCTCCTTTTGGGGGAGGAGGAATAAAGTAACCTTTCTCTTTCCATCCACTGACAAAATTTCCCTTGGTCTAAGGATAGCGGCTACTGCTTGGTTTGTAAAGTGAAACAATAAAGATTTGGGGTTTTGTCCCAGGGCGCAACTGGAAGAACTTTGCAATATTAAAGCTTTGTGAAGAAGTCAATCCCTATGTCATCCAGCTCTATTGAAACACTATCAGGTGTCCACTGCCCATTTTATTTTCCACACATAACACGCTTTCATTGCAGATGAACAGGCTGTCCCGCTTTCCTCCAGTTTGTCTACTGTTCCTGGCATGGTGTGCAGGGGCAGCAGAAAGGCCATCTCCAACACCACAGCCACGGGGATCGTGCTCACTGATGACCTCTTTCTACTGGAGATCCTTCATCAATCCAACAAAATAAAATAAGCCCCTGGAAATATCTGCCACTGGGGCCCACTGCTCGCAGAAACAAATGGGTAGGAGCCCTCCCGGCTGCAAAGCAGGCAGCAACGGGGGTGGCTGACGGGAGCGCCGCTCAGTTGACGTGCAGAGGTGCTGGGAAGCAGTGGCACGGGTTACACCTACCACGTTACCTGCCCTCACTGACCTCAGCCCTGTAAATCCCGAAGGCAAAGCTGAAAGCATGGGAAAAACTAATTAAACACAGCGCTCAATTAAAATCCTTCCAAAAATCTTTTATTAGCCTTGTGCAAAACAGTTTACTCATCCTTTTACTATTCTGCTCACGGTCTCTTTATGAGGACAGCCTGTTCAGGAGTGCTGGAAAACCAAGGTGTGGGGTAATCTGCTGATCCTGGGAAATTGCCCCATTAAGGGCCGTTTTGGCATGGTCTTAGCAGGACGATGAGCTGCTGCACATGTGCTCAGCCACCCTGCGAGGAAGAAGCAGGTCCTTGGCTTGAAGTGATTACTGATCGCCTCCTAAGGCAAAAGAAACCAGTCCAGCCCAAAGAGCTGCAAACAGTTAAAAACAGTCCCACTAAAGCTTTCTGGAAATGGTATGAATTGCTGTTTCAGCCTCTTCAGTTGCTTTCTACATCGCAAAAACTTGGTGCTGGAAGAAAGACATGGAGAAGATGGCGTGTCTATAATAACTTTCATCTTCATCCTCTTTAGCTGTGCCAGGAAGAGGAGCCTACTGTGAAAATATGTCTCTAAAATTAAAACGAATTTCCCAGGAATCTCCTTACTTATTGTCTTCAGTTTAAAAAGCTAGCTTACCTTGCATTAACAGGGGCTTGAACAACCTATTCTTTATAGGCAGGCGTCAAATATTCATAACACAAACAGATGACATCAGGATCTTGTACCCCTCCTGCCCACTCCTCCAACCAGAGGGACCCCATCCAGCCCCCAGCCCCAGCGCAGTGGGGTGGCAGATGCTCCTTGCAGCAGGGCTTGTACCACGCGGCGCCCGGCAGCACCCCACAGCCTCCTGCCGACACCACGCTCGGCGCAGGGTGCCAAGCAGGCACCCGTGGACATGGGTGTTGGAGCTACAGGGGCTCTGCTGGCACCTGGCCTCCCTCACCCGGCTGGGTAAAGCCTGTGGACTTCATGGTCATGGTGAGCGATGGCAGCTGCCTGCGTGTTCCCTGTTAGGAAATGTCCGTCTCTGCGAGTTGGTTTGGTCGGTCTCAAATTTTGTGCGTTTGCTGGGGAGAGGAAGGCAAGAAGGCCCCCACAGAAGACAGCAGTGCTGGTGTCTCACCGACAACAAAAAATGCAATGTCAGTGTCCGGACTGGGTAAAATGCTTAAAGACAGCCCGAGCACCAGTTTGGAAAGCCAGCGAGTTTCAGCTGTGAGCGCTGCTGTGCCCGTGAGCGGCATCAGCGCAAAGGAAGACTCATCACGCCCCAGGTTTGGTTACTTTATAATGCTTCACTATATATATATACACACACACACACACACACATATATACATATATACATATATATATATATATATATATATACTGTCTGTGCTGTCCTCTAGATGTCAGTGACAGCCAGCACATCCCAATTCCCCGCTCCCACCCAAACCCTTCATGGCTGGGCCAGGCTCTTTCCTCCTTCCCCTTCCCTGGCTTCATCGTCTCTGTGATACGGAACTCACCCTTCGTGGCAGCGCCAAAGGAGATGGTCCTCCAAACCAAGCTGAGATGCAAATCTGTGACCTAATTTTTTGACAAGGCCAGCCTCCAATTTTCCTGTGGGTTACCAATCGTTGGTAATACCGTTTCTTGCTACGCGCTGGTAGGACCAGGCCATCCAGACCACCAGGCTAACAGGGGGGTGCTT
Source organism: Phoenicopterus ruber ruber (assembly GCA_009819775.1). Lineage (NCBI taxonomy): Eukaryota > Metazoa > Chordata > Aves > Phoenicopteriformes > Phoenicopteridae > Phoenicopterus > Phoenicopterus ruber. Next base: position 91,402,711 of record CM020217.1, read on the forward strand.
TCCCAAAGGTGGTAGGCTCTCCTCAGAGGTGAGCGGAGGAGGATTGCTGCAGCCCCCTGATCAGGATGGGGAACGTCACGCCAGCATGTGCTGCTGGTGTTACAGGAGGATCTTCAACAACAAATAGATAAGGAGGTGCAGGAGAAACAAAAGGCTGTTCAACAACTTGCGATGCTAATTTATATAAGGCTGAACTTAGTATTAATGAAGCTACTGGTAAAAGAATTTTCCACCAAAGCCTTTCTCAGTGAAAAATGAGATGGGTGAAAGCGCACAAAAAAATGGCCAATGTACCTACTCTCTTTGGGGCTTCTGTCTTTTAAGGAGGATGTGAAAAATAATTCATTTATTTATTGCATAGGCTTGTTTTCCGTCATTTTATTCTGCAAGGGAAATGGACAACATTTTTCTAAACATCTCTAATGTGAAGATCTTCAGTCAACATAGAATAGAATCATAGAATTGTTCTGGTTGGAAGAGACCTCTGAGATCATCGGGTCCAACCATTAACCTATCACTACCAAGTCCCCCACTAAATCATATCCCTTAGGGCCTCATCTAAACGCCTTTTGAATACCTCCAGAGATGGGGACTCCACCACCTCCCTGGGCAGCCTGTTCCAATGCCTGACAGCCCTTTCAGTGAAGAAATTTTTACGAATGTCCAATCTAAACCTCCCCTGGCGCAACTTGAGGCCATTTCCTCTTGTCCTGTTGCCTGTTACTAGGGAGAAGAGTCCGACCCCCATCTCTCTACAACCTCCTTTCAGGTAGTTGTAGAGAGCGATAAGGTCTCCCCTCAGCCTCCTTTTCTCCAGGCTAAACATCCCCAGTTCCCTCAGCCGCTCCTCATAGGACTTGTGTTCCAGACCCCTCACCAGCTTCGTTGCCCATTTCCGGACACGCTCCAGCACCTCAATGTCTTTCTTGTAGTGAGGGGCCCAAAACTGAACACAGTACTCGAGGTGCGGCCTCACCAGGGCCGAGTACAGGGGGACAATCACCTCCCTGCTCCTGCTGGCCACACTATTTCTGATACAGGCCAGGATGCCGTTGGCCTTCTTGGCCACCTGGGCACACTGCTGGCTCATATTCAGCCGGCCGTCAACCAACACCCCCAGGTCCTTTTCCGCCAGGCAGCTTTCCAGCCACTCCCCCCCAAGCCTGTAGCGTTGCCTGGGGTTGCTGTGTCCCAAGTGCAGGACCCGGCACTTGGCCTTGTTGAATCTCATACAATTGGCCTCGGCCCATCGATCCAGCCTGTCCAGGTCCCGCTGTAGTGCCTGCCTGCCCTCCAGCAGATCAACACTCCCTCCCAACTTGGTGTCATCTACAAACTTACTGAGGGTGCACTCGATCCCCTCGTCCAGATCATTGATAAAGACATTAAACAGAACTGGCCCCAGTACTGAGCCCTGGGGAACACCACTTGTGACCGGCCGCCAACCGGATTTAACTCCATTCACCACAACTCTTTGGGCCCGGCCATCCAGCCAGTTTCCTACCCAGCGCAGAGTACGCCCATCCAAGCCATGGGTAGCCAGTTTCTCCAGGAGGATGCTGTGGGAGATGGTGTCAAAGGCTTTACTAAAGTCCAGGTACACAACGTCCACAGCCTTTCCCTCATCCACTAAGCGGGTCACCATGTCGTAGAAGGAGATCAGGTTGGTCAGACAGGACCTGCCTTTCATAAACCCGTGCTGACTGGGCCCGATCAGCTGGTTGTCCCGTATGTGCCACGTGATGGCACTCAAGATGGCCTGCTCCATAACCTTCCCGGGCACCGAGGTCAGACTGACAGGCCTGTAGTTCCCCGGATCCTCCTTCCGGCCCTTCTTGTAGATGGGCGTCACATTTGCCAGCCTCCAGTCAACTGGGACCTCCCCAGTTAGCCAGGACTCCATGAAGACCATACTTACTAGAGACCTCATTCTGTAACTTCGCCCCCTTTTCATTGCTCCTCTTTTTACTCACCCAGGATGTCAAAAAGGTCTTCAAGAAGGTGCAGTCATCATTTAGTCTGCCTTTATTGATGCCCTACAGTATGAAGTCTCTAAAAGAGGAGCTTTTATAAGGACTGTTGTTTCGGACCGGTTGAAGACATTACTAAGAAACAGCTATTGTGATGCACAGTTGGGTGGGATAGAGGAAGCTAAGAAAACCTAGAACGTATTTCTAGTATCTAGTATTTCTAGTTTCAACCATCACCATCCCTGAAGACAGATTAATTTAAACTTTAGGTCACACGTAACCCTGAGAGGATGTCGAGCGTTAAAACTAATGGTAAAGAAGATCCTGTAAAGTTACAGTGATCAAAACTCTCACGAGTCTTTAGCTGGGAAAAACTGCTGAAGTAGTCACCATTTCATGTTTTATTCTCTGTTGTTTCAGGACGTACACAACACTGTTTTTCTTATTATTATTAACCGTAAGAGTGCCTGTCCCATTGGGGTTTGGAGAGCATAAACTCCGTAGCATCCCTCGGGGCAGTGATGCATCTGCTCCGTGGGGGTTTGGCTCACACAGTGAGAGGTGTTTTCTGATGGATGGTGCTTTGTAATGGCAACTGATTATCCTGGGAAGAAGATATTCAAGATGGTTTTTACATTTACCCCTAGCACATATCCCAAAATATCTCACATATTTTCATAACCGCTCGGCTGTTGACGCAAGGCAGGGAGACTGAGGTGAAGTTGGGGAGGGAGGCAAAGGGGAGAGACCGCCAGCACGGAGGTTGTATTTGAAGATACAACAAGGTGTGAAGCGAGGAGAGAAGGCTGGAAAATACACTCATAAATGTGCTGGAATTCGAGCTAGGATGGTACGACAAGGGAGGAGGATTCAGTTGTGGATCCTGCTGAGGGATGCGTGCGGGGAGCAGGCTGGAGCAAACACTGCAAGAGTGATTTTTGGGGCAAACACAGTGATTTTGGCTTGATGTGCAGGAAAGCCCCGCAGCAGGACCCCGCCGGGAAGTGAAGGAGAGGCAGCAGCGAGAGCCGGCAGAGGAGTGGGAAGGGGGAGAGAGAGCCTGAGCCCCATGCAGCAACAGCAGGCAGCTTTTGGCCGCTGAAAGGCAGGAGGCAGATTGTGTACGTGCTCGGGGAAAAGCGCCCGCTGCCCTCACCCCACTCACCACGGCACACACAAATAAAGCCACGGCCGCAACAGGTCTCAGGCCCCTCACGTACAGGTTTTTGTGCCAGGGCAACTGCTGTCTGCCTTGAAGAGTCATGTTCCTTGTTCAAATTAGTGAGGAACTAGGCTCTTCCTCTACCAACTTTTTTTTAATATATACGTCTATGTATTAAACTGAAATGAATTTAAAAAAAATGGCTGGCTACTCGTGGTCTTTCCAAAATCTCTATTTCACTCCTGCAGCTGGTGTAAGTTCAAGGAGCCCATCCCCGGCTATCGATTTTTCTGACACCTTTGAATTAATTGAAGGTTGAAGTCTGTCAAGAGAATGTTTAATTCATGTATTTAGCAAACGCAGTTCTTTCATCTACCCACACAACATGCCCAGGAAATATGCTAAATTGGAGCAATAGCTCAGTCGGGGCTAAAATGAGAAACTGTTAAATGGCAAGACTTCTGCCAAGACGCTGAAAGCAAGTATCAGGATCATCGCTGTCTTCGTTGCACCTCTAAATCATGAATTCTGCTAGCTGAAGTAATTAAAGAGCTCTTTCTGGACTTGCTTCATGGAGTTACTCTATGCTACTGTACAGGGGAGATCTCCTCATCCCAGGGATGTCAGTTGTCCCTGCACATCAGTGGCGCCGGCAGCAGAACCGGACTCTGCACCGGCTCGGCCACTTCTTCTGCCCAACAAAAGCGTAGCTAAGGCAGTAGAGGAAACTACTGTGTAAGTACATACAACAGGTAATTCCTGCCAGGGAGAGTTATTTAAATGAAAGGACTACGAGGGCGATGGAGATAAGCTGGCCATGAATAAACTTCAGCTGGAATTTGGAAGAAGGTTTATTTTTTGGTGCACAAGAAATGGGATTTTGAGACAACCTTCGACTGGTATAGTGGAGCCAAAAAAAACACAGGGAAAAAATATCAACCCAGACCCAGCTTTAATCTGGATTTGGGTAGTTTTATGAACCAGACTCTGTGACAACAGACACAGCAGAGGATTTGGCTCTGTAACCCAAGAGATCTCCTCCAGGCTGACTAGTTAACGCAGGCTGTGAAAGTTGGTGGCACTGAAATGCCATCACCTCTGCATGTTTCTGTAGGCGTAAGTGGGTCTGATGGATACCCACACTTTGCTCAGACTGAGAATGCTCCAAAGGACATGAATCGACCACTTAGGGCTTAAGTATTATAGCCCGGCTGGAGCAGTACTGATGCTACAGCAATTTACCTTAATGACTCAAGAGCGTATTTCACAGCAATGCTGTATAGCTGTCCTGACCTAAAAGCCCTCTCATGGCGTAAACTGAAATTTACGCCACTCATGGAAGACATCTGGAAGAAAAAGCATGTCCAACAAAACCAAGAAGAAAACTGGAAGAATTTAAAGCTATGAAAACCCAGAGAAGAAAACGCATTAAAGGAAAATTATACCAGTGGTGCCAACGATTATAAAAGTCTCGTAGCAGGAAGACCATTAGCTCAAGGGTCAGCAGTGAAAGCCATTATCTGTCATTACGGGCCACAGCACGGAGAGGTGGCGGTGGGATGCCCGGCCTCTGTGGGCCACGGCGCCGGCCAAGGGCAGTCGCTCAGGGGGCTAGAGCCAGCTCAGCAAGCAGCTTTCCCGTCTTTTGGAGATGACATATGGCCATGTCACCACTGCAGACAGGTGACATCACCAAAGGGCTCTGCAAAGCCCTTTCCCAGCGGAGACAGTCATTAGGCAATAGCCAAAAGAGGACAATATGGGTATGTTGGCAAAGGAAGCTGAGGCAGAAAGAACTGGACTCCAGATACAGCTTTAATTAGGAAATTTATAATTAAATTATAAAAATTACGTATTTGAACACATTACTATGCTGCTCAGATCATGCTTAAGAGTGATTCAGCTTTATCAGTTCTCACATCTGAAAGGCTGGTCAGTACCCCATCCATCTCTGCCTCTTCACACTGACATTCTTCCCTCCCTGCCCCCATCAAGCACATAAAAACATGAAATTAAGAGAAGCTAAAGGAAAAAGAAGAAGGGAAGAGCTGTTAGCGGATGGGGCAACTTAGCAGCTCAGGATTGGCACACGTTCCTCAAGGGCTCTGCTTCTGAACTCCCTTCTTCCACGTCAGAATCTAACAATTTCTTTCTTGCCTTCTAAACACAATTCTTCGAGGCTGCAGCTGACCTTTTGTTTAGGGTGCTAGTTCCTTAATCCTATAATTTTCTAACGTTTCCCAAATTCATCAAGGGATTGAATTATGTGCAATGGTCATCTCTAAAGTAACTAATTTAGGGAGGACTTGCACCCAGAACCACATTTGCCTGTGCCACACCGCACAGCCTGAGAGAGGTTACTTCAGATGAGAGCGTGAAGGTACCTTTAGCGACAGCTCGGCTGAAGTCTACGGAATGAACATGGAAAGTCCTTCTGGCACCTAAAAAACAAATCGAGTGAATGTGCCAGTTCAGGATAACCTTCTCACAGCCCAGTCGGACTGCTCTGGGGCAGGTACAAGGAGATGTAGACAGACTGACAGACACGTGCCTGCCTGCACGTGTGCAAACACAGAGACGACTTTTAGGTACTTTCGCCCGCTGACGCTGCCCTGGCACAGAGAGCACACGCAGAGCTGGGGACACATGGGAGGATGACAGCCAGTGGCAAAGCATCCCGCATCGTGTGACCTCTGCCCGCTGGCTGCCCTCAGTGTGTTCTCTGGCAGCCACGTAGGAGGAAAGGCAGCGCCACGGGTTTACACACGGAGCACAGGCAGCGACACTACACGAGCAAAGCGATACAGAACATCTCTTCATCTTCCTCTTTGGAAATCCAGAAGTTTCCGCCCACCCCTGCAGCAAAACCTGGCTGCTTCTACTCACCATAACACAACAGCTGAGCTGCTGCAGCTCCGCTCCCTACAGAGAGGTGCTACTGATCCTGCACCAGCTGAGGATCTCATTTCAGGCATTTCAGGCTTGCCTTCCCCATCCGTATCTCTTTTACTCGTCCTGGCTTAGAGCAGGTGGCACAGAACCTCACTCCAGGGTGCAGAAGAAGCCACAAATGGGCAGAGTTTTCATAGCAGTGTACACACTGGAGATAACGGGCAAGTTTCAGACAGGAACAACAAGGTATTAAAAATTACATACTAGACTGAGAATCAAGAGAAGACTGCAATGATGCAAACCCGTACCTTTAGTCAGTCACTTAACCGTGTAAAACATATTTAAATACGGATTGGCAAAGTGGATAGGCAAAACAGGAACTCACGTTCCTTTCAGACAAGAAAAAGCCGCGCTCCTTAATATTTTAGCCCTAGGAACAAAACTTCAGCATGTGAAAACTTCCTGGCCCCGCTGCCCAAGACGCCCCAGAGGATCTGTCCTTTATTTCCACGGTGTTTATCAACTAACCCAAGCACAAAAATGGAAGACAATAAATCATCCCTGGTTTTTTTCTTTACTGCTAAGTATCTGGGGGGAACCTAGACCCTCACCCAGCAGGTATTCTGCACATTGCAGCTCCCACCGAGTCAAGAGGGAGCAGAGGCGCTTACCATCTTTCAGACCCAGGCTCACCCATCCCAGGTGAAGAGCTCTGCAGAGCTTCCATCTGCAGCGGCTGCCCGAGCCAAAGCCCCGGGCTGTCACCAGGGGGAGCTGCAGCAAGAATAAAGACTCGTGTATTTTTTCATTGTTTTCTTTGGCACATACAAGACAGTCCAAATGTCTTTTTTGAATTACATTTTTTATTAGATGAACACGGTTTTAATATATAATTTAAAACTCCACGTGTACACAGCCTAGGATGCAACGTGCTCCCTCCCCCACCGAGCTATGAAATACTGACGCCGTGACGCTGAACACCAGCTCTGTGTTTGCAACCTCACAGGGATGTTACAAACGGCTGGGAGTGGAAGCTTGCACACAGGTGGGTCTACGCAGGACAGGACGAAGCACATTAGGAAGAGGTAAAGAACGGGAAGAAGGGAGTAAGCCGGATCTGCCCTGGCTGAAGGACTGCTCTCAAGAAGCTGTTCTCCATTCCCCCTCCCAAATGGCTTAGGAAGCAAGAGGGTGAAGGATAGGCCATGATGCAGCTGGAGTCACGTGGAGAGCGGCGCTGGGTGGTTTCACACACGGCACTGCCAGCCACGGGCCCCCGTGAGAACCGCTGCTCAGGGTGCCGTCAACAAGCCCTGCGCCATTCCGCGCCATGTCTTCCACTCCCGCCCTGCGCAGGGCGAACATGCGGGGCTCCCTCCTCCTCCCACTGCTCCCGCCGAGGTCTAGTGAAATCAGTGGACAAGTCACTGAAGCCTAATGCAATTTGGCACTTTCCTGGCTGTGACCCCACTCTTGCACTCCTGTGAAGTGCCACAAGGCACTGCCCAAAATCTCAGGGTCCTACATCTGAATCATGGTATTCCCAGAATTGGACTCCCTAAATAAATGGCCTCATGGGGGGACAGGGCAGGGAGGGACAACCAAGAAATCCACTGAGAGCTTGGCAGCTCCTCTTCGTTTCAGTAACAGCATTTGGGCTGCTCAACACTTGAATCAGATAGTTATTTTAAAGTGTAAACATGGATTTAGGGCCTTTACTCCAGGTCCACTTCCCTTGGAAGGTTTGATTCCAGACAGTGAACAAAAAGGGAAAAAAAAGAGAGAGAAAGCCACACTAAGAAAAATCAAGAGTTCAGAAGACTCATCAAAAACTGTTTCAACTTTACAAAGCATGTGTCTTTTGACTCAGGCTTCAAAATCAATTTACTGCGTTATTACAAAAATAGCAATATAGAAACTATCCCTTTCTCAGCTCAAAGTTTAAGCACATCTAAGAAGACCCTACATAACAGTCCTCTTTCTGGCAAGGCACTATCCAGTAGTGTGTGGCACAAACAAAAACACCTCTATCAAAGCCACTGATACAGTGAATGTGCACGTGCACGTCAGCCCACACAGCAGCTTCAGCTAGGTACAAAGATTTACAGTTTAATTCACACTGCTCTCCATTTTAAAAAGTGGGATAGTTACAAATATTAGCTAAAAATTGGGATCATTTGGTTCTGAAGCATACCTTTATACGCAAGTATTTTAAATAGAATTAAGAATTTGCTATTTCTTTCAATAAACGTCTCTAGTTTTCACAGACCTTTTCAGTTACCTGACAGTTACATTTCATTATTACAAAACTGGTTAAAAAAATTCCAGGTTATCTTGTGTAACAAACTAGAACTCTACTGGCTTTAATTACAAAAATAAGGCTGTTGCACAATGGACCAAATTCACATTCAAGCAACATATACACTTTTTTAAAAAAAAAACCAAAAACCTAGCTACTTATAATTCAAAAGCACATATTCTAAGGGACTTACACTGCTAATCCATGCAAGCAAGCAGGCTATCTTTGGAGCTAGCGTTGTCCTCCATATAACTGATCATGCCCACATGCGTGCTCTGAAGTAAGCTAGGTTTACCTAACAGCTGTAACAGGATTAGCTCTCCACTGAACGGGAGGCTTCTATTCTACAACTATCAAAATTCAAGAGGAGTTTTGTGAAACTAACTTCATCCCTGGAGAAATCAGTGTGGTTTTTGCCTTTCACACCAGTAAGCCTGGGATTTCGCCCAGGATTACTCATGTGTATATACTTGGACACTTGGGTAAAAGTTTTTCGAAACTGGGACTTCAGGCAGTTCTCAAAGCTTACAACATATCAAGTACATGATAAATCCAGGATGGCTTCTCTGTAATCAACTGCATAATTATGTAAATTTATATCTGTATTCATTTGCAAAGTTAAATATTTTTCTTGAACTTTTTTTTAGGAATAGTTATATTGAACTCGGTGAAGTTAACAACGTACAGCTCCACCTCATGTCACATTCCCTTCCTATAGTGAGGTTCAAGTCTCACGAAAATATGGGATTGGTGACAAGAATGTCACAATAACTTACTACAGACAACATAATTCTTAAAAATGCACATACATATACGTATATACATACACGTATAGGCATGTTATCAACTCCCATTCAGGATTCCTCTAGAGAAGGTGCTGTAGCTAAGATTTTGACCAGTAAATAGAACCATGGACTTGAAATCTGTGTGTGCTCTTGCTCCATCTAGCCCTTTAACTGAGCCAAGGAGGCACCAGAGGATCCAAAGAGAAACTGGTTTATGGATGGACTCCTTTAACATCTCCTTTTTTAAAGCTTTCTTGCCTTTGTACTAGAGGGAAAAGCCACACAGCTGTAAGCAGTTTACAGCTGAGACTACAGGAACAGGAACCTGTTCTTTACTCCAGCAACTGGTAGTCATGAACGTTGTTCATGTCGTACCTCTGTAGTCATAAGCCCTTGTCCAAAATCTGAGCGGCTACAGTTCTCCTATTGCTCAGCATCTTCAGCAGGGACTTGGATGATGACCTAGCGTGCACGTTCAGCAAATCTGTGAATGACACCTGAACCTGGTTCAGTGGTTGGTAACAGATGGCAGAGCTTCAGTCCAGTGGCATCTCAATAACCTCAAGGACTGGGCCAACAGAAACCTCATGAAGTTTGATAAGGACTAGTAGAAAGTTCTGCCCTTGGGGGTGGTGAGGCATCAGTATGGGCTGGGAAGTGACGGACAGAGTAATACCCCTGCTGAAGGGACCTGGGGATTTCAGTGAATGCCAGGCTGATCACAAGCCAGCAATGTACTCGCTGCAAACAGGGGAAAGCATGCAGTGCCCTGCTTCAGGAGAAGCGTGGCCTGCAGGCTGAGGAAAGTCACTATCCGCCTCTACTCAGCACCGGTGAGGCCACATCCGCAATATTGTTTTGAGACCTTCTCCCAGTTCAAGAGGGATGTGAACAAACCGGAAAGAGTAGCCCTCCACCAAAGCAAAGCAGCCAGGGGCCTAAAGCACACAGCCTGCGAAGAGAGGTTGAGGAAGCCAGGTTTGTTTAGTCTGGTAAGAAGGCGGCTAAGAGGTGATCTAATGGTAGCCTACAACTATCTTGTGGGCAGTTACAAAAAGGATGGTGCCAGTCTCTTCCTGTGAGTGCCAGAAAACATCGCAAAGGCAACAGCCACAAATTACAGCCTGGGAGTTGAGGCTGGACATTAAGTTTTCACTAGGAGAGTACTGCAGCACTGGCACAGGCTACCTAGAGGGTTAAGAGATCTTCATCTTTGGATATTTTTAACACTCTGCTAGACAAACCCGTATCTGATCTGAGCTAGTGTTGGTGATAGCCCTGATTTTGACGGTGCTGGACCAGATGACCTCCAGTTGTCCCTTCCAACTAACATGTCTCGGATGCCACCGTTACTGATTTTAACAGAACATGTGATCTGTTGCACACAGTCTTGCTTTCTGACACTTTCTACAAGTTTGGCTTCCTTCAAGCCACGCAGTCTGAGTGATGCTGTGATTGCAAAGAAGCTTTCCCACATAATGGTTGTCTTTCATTTACCCAAAGACATAAGGATATTTATTGGAATGGCACTACCCTGTCACTATGAAATCACTTGAGTAAAGCTACATTACAGCATAGCTGTTATTTTCATAGCCAGACTTGATTCAAAATGCATAATGTGATTTGACTTCTGGCTAGAATGCATTTTGTAACAGTTACTGGCAAGACACGGGCCTAAGTTCTGCTACATGCATCAATGCAGTCCCACTGGAGCAATCTCCACTTCCTTTACTTGGCTCCTGTTCCTCAGCTGAGCTAACCATTGTGGCCTCAATCAGCAAAGCACACGCTCTGCTTTCTCACTGTCTTTGAGGAACCTCCACATTTCCACACCTAGGATATAACCAGGACAACAGCTGGACGACTTAGGTGTGCTCTTGGACCATGGTAAAGTGTTTAACCATCCATGGGATTGAGGCCTGGCTCTCAAAGTATCCTCTGACTCTCATGTGGCTAATGGTGGAGCTGTGTGTTACTGAAAGTAAACTCAAGATTTTGGCAAAATTTCATTTTAAGACAGTTCAACTATAGAGCTCCAACTTTGGGTGTTAAGTCTTTCTCAGTTCACAGATAACTTAATATTACCATGAGCTATGAGACCTCTTCTTCTGAACTACCCAGTATTTTCCACCAAGTGTTTTCCTGCACATTTCACCCCCATTTGGAACAGGAACCATGTCAAAATATTTCACTTTGGCACCTCCTCCGTGGTAACAACTGTTTTTAAACAGTCAGTTGCAACGTGCATCATGAGACAAATGAAGTTTTCATGAACAAGGCTAGCAGCCCATGTCTCTTACAATAAACATGATCTAGCATAAACATCACAATAAATAGATGTAGAGCAAAAATATGGCGGTTATTGTCTTAGACTGACACCTTATGATTGGATCATAGCTAGTACAAACATTCTAATAACCACCAGGACTTTAACTATCATGATGAGCTAATTGCAGCTACAGTAGTTGGAAGAATTAAAAAAGGTAAGGAATCTGACTACGTAAGTATATCCATGAACAATAGAAGCCCTACACTTCCACTCCTTGTTCTCAAACATATGTGTCTGTTAGAATATCAGTGCCAGTTGCAAAAGCAATCCAAAGACAAAAGTGAAACATCAACAATGAGTATCTTTAAAAAGGAAGATGAGTAGCCCGGCCTTAATCCTGTTTTGTATATGTGTTATTAACTTCATGTTATTGGAGAGCACCGTCTCATGGCAAGCAGACTACTACTAATGATGCATGTTTGTTCTATCACAGTGATCCATTAGGGAAGCTGTTGTGTGCTGAAGAACAGGGTCATTCATCCAGGAGATGTGCTTGTCGAAACTTCAGATAGGCTTTCTAGGGTTCTGACCCCTATTTAAAAGAAAAGAGAAAAAAAGATTATTAATGCTGAGAAATGTGGCCTTCACATCTAAGGTGCCCCTAACCCTGATCCACAGAGCAGCTGAGGAGGCATCACTCTGAAGTACTACCAGACTGAAGCAGTGATCTGGCCAAGCTTATAGAGACGCTCCTCCAGGCCTACAACAGCTTATTTCCCAGGAACAGAGCTGCATAGAAGCTGCTACTTCTGATTGCAGTAGGACATCACCTTTTTCCTAGGACTAGTTCTTCAAGCTACGAAGCAAGGCAGGCTGCCAAAATAACCTGCTTTTGCGGTTCCCTGCTGAGGTTCCCTCCCACTCCTGTCCCTCATGGGGTCCAGAAATAAATGAATCCCTGGCAGAAGAGGAACTCTATAGATACGCAAGAGCTACCGTCCAGGCCTGAAACAGTACTACTACCAGACACAGCTGTATCTACAGTGGCCAAGGGAAGAAAAATCCTCTCCTATGTGTCTGATCTACTGCCCAAAAGTGCACCACACAGTCTCTTTAAACGAGTGTGCAGGCTTCCATATGACAATAAGATCTCCTCTATTATACTGCCCTCAACAGAAAGATGTTATCTGGCTTTGTGTTCTGACCTGTATATATGTATTTGTTAAAACTTAATTCTTGTCCAAAAAGTTGCTATAACTCCTGACTGCTCCAGCATTTCAGCATTAAAAAAAAATAAATTAATGCCTAATGAATAAATGCTGTCCTGGTTGAGCCATTATGCCAGGCTGGCTCAGTAAGATGATGTTTTGGTGACATAAACTGCAGATATTCCAGTGATTACAATCCTAGTTCTGTCTCCTGTTATAATTAAGTCAGTTGCTTTCAATTTACATTGATAATGTGAAGGAGAATGTATTCTTTAAACTTCATTTATCTGCTGTCTCAAATTAACTCCCATGTATATGCTTTGTTTCATTTAAAATGCTTTGCTTCTCATGGCAACAGTTTCAATTACCTCATTAGCATGAAGTTGATATGGGCAAGGTATGGATAAAGGCAGCGGTGCATCCAAATGCACAGAGCTCTTTCGATTCAAAGACAATTCAATCTCAATATTTCAAGAATTACATGAAAAGTCTGCAATACTACACTGACCTTTGATGCCAAAGTAGGTTTCAGTCCCAGAAAGGAGAAGACAGTGTTGCTCTCCTTTGATTCAAAAAAGCCATCATAATCCTAGAGAAAAAAAAAAAAAGTGAGTCAGCATTTGTATTTGTGTTTTCCTGCTTGATCTTACCACATCATGTATTACACTTAAGAGTGATATGTAATAATGCTCAGGAAAATATTGATACTCACCCATATTCTCCTATGCAAACCTGAAAGCTATTCTAAACTGTAATGATATCGTCAACTACAATCGCAAAGAAAAACACAGAAATTGTCTAACTACAACACCTTTCACTACTTTATTTGACAACAAAATACAAACATGGACTTGCACTCAATGGAAATCTATCGTGGGTATACTTTAAAGGTATTTAAGTGCCTAACAATGCAAATAAGTTTCTCACTGGGTTTCCAATTTGCATTTTAGCAAACAAAATACTTCCTAACATGGAAACCTCCAAGAAGAAGCTCTAAGGCAGCTGAACTCATTTCTTCTGTAGTGGAACAGAGACTTCATCATCATTGTATCCTTTGAAATCAGCAATCATATCTCAGCCTTGGACAACCACATAGTTAAATATAAAATGTTACCATAAAGAAACTTGTATAGAAAGATAAAAATTAAGCTTTATTATCATGATTAAGTTCCTTTTAGGTTTCAGCTGCTTAAGATCAGGTTCTGATTTCAAAGTGTTACTACTACTTTCACTGATTTGTTTGTTGCATTGGACACCTGCTACTCTTCTATCATCAGATGAACTGACAATATTCAGTTTTCAAGGGAAAAAAAGAAAAACAGAGCACAGTTTAGTGAATGGATTTGGCATATGGCAAGAAGCCAGCAAGTTTCAGGTTCTCTTAGTGGTTTGGCAAAGATTTCCTCTATGACCACTAGTAAACAATAAAGCACCCAGTTCAGACTCTTTTCCTCCTCTACATAACTGCAAAATGGAAATATTAATCCTTACTTAACCACTTCTGACATGTAAAATACTCTGTAAATGTCAGGAAATTTCAGGTATGTGCTCATCACTACATAGCAATTATCTCTAAATATCTAAGATTAGTAGTTACGCTTAACTTGAAAGCATTCAACAAGAGAAATCCCTTTAAATATTGACTGTGCACATATATGCTTTCAATACAGAATAGTAACAGGCAGTCTCCGTGCCCCCACATGCTTCCCATCTGTGTAACAGTCATTCCCAATGCACCTGATGCCCAAAGCTAGCACTTCTTTGGCTCCTAATCTCATTACTTTTTGAGAGCTCATCTCTCATTGTTACAGTTTCAGGTGCTTTCCCTGAAATTGGACCTCAATTTTTCCCCAGCTGTTTTGACCACTTGTCTCCTTCCACTCCTGCCTTCTCTTGAACATGTAACCTCACAAACCACCCCACAATCACAGGGGACCATGTAAGATAAACAGAAGAAGCTCTAATGGAAAAGCAGAAATCTTTCTTTGACCTGGCTATTCCTGGAAGGCCGTCATAGGATATACAAAGATTAGGAACCTTCTCTTATCTTCCAACCAGAGTTTACTCATGCCTAGCCAATATCCACTTGTGCTTACATTTTGGCTTCTCAGATCCTAAGCAGGAAGCAAAAATGATCTGGGCAAGCATTCTGCTTCCCAGTATTTCTCTGGGTCTTCACAATGCAGTGTGAATCCCTGAACAGACCTTCATCCCACCTGCCAGACCCAATTATAAGATATACCAAATTATATCTTTGCAGAAGGATGGTTGGTATTTTGTGATATAACTTTGTAAGGAAAGTTAGTGCTTGTAGATGAAGACTTTACTTCTCTTTGTTCTCTTTTTTTCTCTCCACTAATGTAAAATAAAAGATTGTTTGGACAGAAAATACAATCACCATAGCAAGGATAACATACTTCCCATGAGATCCATAATCATCCTGCAGATCTGCAGAATTTCTCTTAAAACCTTTCTGGTGCCCTAGACAGAGATGCTTCACCAGCATTTCCATAATGATATACTGCTATACCAATGTGAACACAACTGTCCTAGCAAAGTGACACTTTGCAGTTGCATAATCATTCAAATAACCTCAGCCCAGAAAAAAACACAGCTGCACAGCGGCAGTTTTCCAGCCTAACCCTCTACACTAAAAGCATCGGCCCTGAAAGGCAGAGAGAGGCCAGCAGGAGTGTATGATGGTCATCAGGCCTCAGACATGTTAGCTGATGTAAGTAGAAAGACTAAACCTTCTTAAGATGGCTTTTTGTCGTCATCTTCTTAAAACATAGCATATTGCTGTGCTATAGACTAGGGCGGTAAATCAGTATTCCAGAACTAAGCTTTATGTCTTCTTATCCTTGCAGCTTTCATACACAATGTGTATATCTATGTATATACAGAGAGAGAGCGCGCACGCATTTCTTCTATCTGGTTTTCAGTTCCATGGTTTTCTCTACATCTGTGATACATAATTTCCAATGAATACCATCTACTCACTCCACTCTATGGGAAGAGTCAAGTTTATTTGCTTTCACTGCCAGGGGAATGAAACACTTCAAGGAATAAAGCAATTCTGGAGCAAAGGAAGGTAAAATCTCCTGCAATGATCAGCATCATAGACTGGAAAACAGACTTTGCAGACAGACACTGCTTATCATTATGAGCACAGAACTATTACCATTACTGTTTAAAATGCTAACATATGAAGATATTAGACACAGTTTTAAGTTCCCTCACTGTTAATTTTAGGTATGGTCTGTTCTACCTAACTTTGAAATTAAACATATAATTAAGCAGAGGAAATAGACACTTTTACATCAATTTAAAAATCACTAAAGATGATGAACTGATGCTAATTTCTGAATTAACATAAATTTACAATTAATAGCCAGAAAGTAAATCCAAATAAAATAGACAGATCTCACAATTAAGCCATGGCATAAGCTGAAACAGTACTGAAAGCAACCCCAACAATGCCATGGATTAAAAAGGGACAATGTAATCATTGAGTACCTAGAGGAGTAATAAGTAATACTGAAGCTCTGCAGAAGGATGTTTGATTAAGCTCTTGACTTCTACAAATGAGACTTGAAAAACTGCATGGACACCGTTAAACCAGAAAATGGTCCAGCCTGACTCTGCTAAAGCAAATGAAAAGCCATGAGGGACACAAGCTATACAAGCAACCACATGTGAAGACAGCGCCTGATCTAACTGAGAAATAACCTTCATTTCCTCCACTGGGTTCATCTACAAGTGAGCCACACTATCTCTGGAGCTGAAGGTAGGGGAGCGGTGGATGAGTATAACCCATAGTGAGAAGAACAAGGGCTCCCCCCGCTTTAATATCAACGCAGGTTTAAAGTGCCTTAAGCTGCTCATTACAACCCTGTGAACTATAAGCAGCCAACCTGCAGGCAGGCAGCTATTGCGAGCATTTCTGCAGCAGCATGGCTCAAGACAGGCATCATTTTCACTCCCTGCCAGGAGCACCTTTGCCTCCTAAGCACACGCGAAGTTTTCATGAACCCCCAGACACGTGCTTGTCTCAACAGTTTGTCCAAGGAAGGCTCTCTGTTTGTTCGGGTGAGTCATCATATCTCATCACCGTTTTTCTTAATCCCAGTACTTCAGTTAGCTCTAAAACCATCACTACTCTAAGGCCATGTTTTTTTCACTCGTTGTCAATAAATTGGAAAGAAAAACAGGGCAGAGAAGGATTCACAGCCTGAAAATAATGTCATAAGAAATAAGGCTGCATTCCTGGCTCTGACAATGACTTTGTGACTCAGCTAATCCACCAATATCTGTGAACATCTGTTTACCTTAACCTCTGTAAAGTAATTTAAGACTTAATCATAAAAAGCTAATCATAAAAAGTGCTAGTTATTGATTTTTACTTCCAGAAGTAACCAGGCCTGTCTTAGTATGTTTTTTCCACATTTTTATAGATTATCAATCCTGGATTCACTTACTGAAAAAATCGTGAAGATTAAACAATGAGCTAAATGCAGTAAGTGTATGTTTGAAAGAGCACAAAAGCCAGTGGATTGGTTAATTTTAAAAGGAGCAGAATATTTAGTAACCACAAGAGATTATCCACCAGAAGCAATCTCCCTGATGTTTTGAAATACCTGCATTGCAAATAATATTAAAATGCTATTGACACTTTCTTACTTTCATGGGGGGTGGGGGGAAGAAGCATCACACTTTTAGATAAAGTAGCAGTAAAATTTTAAATAGGAGAATTTTCCTACTAATCTCTGTAATGAAAACATATGATCCCAAAATATTCAAATGAGAAAAAAATGTTATAAAAATGCATAATCATAGAATCATAGAATCACAGAATCATAGAATCACAGAATGGTTTTGGTTGGAAGGGACCTTTAAAGCTCATCTAGTTCCAAGCCCCCTGCCATGGGCAGAGACACCTTCCAGTAGACGAAGTTGCTCAAAGCCCCATCCAACCTGTCCTTGAACACTTCCAGGCATGGGGCAGCCACAGCTTCTCTGGGCAACCTGTTCCAGTGCCTCACCACCCTCATGGTGAAGAATTTCATCCTTCTATCTAATCTAAATCTACCCTCTTTCAGTTTAGAGTTATTACCCCTAGTCTTATAAAAGCTGAAAGAAATCACTTCAGTATGGTAGTTTCTTAAGAGATTTTTGAGAAGCATGATCTCAAGGAACATGATCTCAAGGACTCATCAGTTGTGTTTTGGCATGTGGCAGGAGTTCAAAGTGGGCATCCCTGGTTTTCCCTGTAATACAGGTGAGATAATAGATATTCCAAAAACATTCTGCCTTTGACCTTACCTTTATAAAGTGAGAAAGTCTGTGCAGATTTGGGCCCCGTGTAAAGACACTAAATTCATGGGTGAGGACATGAAAATTCTTGTCTCACATAAAGAGCATCCACTGCTACCAGCATCAGATGCAGAGGCTGAAGAAGGAAAATGGTGCCAAGCTCAGTGGAAGCTGAGAGCTTCATACACAGGCAAGAGCCCAACTCGCTTGTGAACCAACAGGTTCCACTTGGAAAAACTCCGTGGGACACTCTGCCTCCCACAGAGGAAGGACATCACCATCCGCTGGTTTTGGCAAGGCAGTGGTTCCCTCTTTCTGCATCAGGCTTCACCACCAGTAGCAAGTTACTACAATCCCCTTGTCACTGTCCCAAGCAGCTCTACCAAGCCAGCAGGCGCTGCGGCTTTGCTGGGATCAGCTGAGCAGCGCTGTCTTGCCCCTGTGCAAAGAAGTGGCTCCCACTTACGCCCTGGAGGCATTCAGAAAGCGGCTGTTTAACCTAAAAATATACAAGCACGGCAAACTGCCACCTACTGCCCCACTTCAAAAGGCACCTGTGCACAAATATAATTTTGACCATATCGCTTTAAATTATGATCCTTGGTGCTTTACAGAGCTGCTAATTACACATTATTAATGTATAAAATTCTGGCAACATTAGTAGCTGATTAAGGCTAGTACAACTAAGGGGGCATAGAGACAGTGGACATGAATCATCAGTGATGCACAGATGATCAGTCCCTTTAGAGAAGTTGAAAAGCCACAAAAATACAGGTGACAAATCACAAAGACAAGGGTATGAAACATTACAGAGAACGACAAATGTCAGTTAGTAGAAAAAATATATCTTAGGATGGTTTGAGGGGATAGAGAAGTGACAGGAGTATAAATAAGGCAAGTAAAAAGCTATTTCAAGTCAGAAAAGGTTTCTTAACAGGATAACAGCCATCTGACTGCTTTAGGCCTGGCTCCTCACCTTTAATGTCAATGGCGGCTTGATCATCAAGTAGTCTGAGCAAGGCACAGCCCCTCTGCTTTACCACCAGAATGCTTTGTTAAAAATAAGCAAAGCTAACTGTACTGAAGTTTCAACAGCTCACTTACAGAAACAAGCAAAATCTTGCTGGCCTTGCATGGCATAAAGCTCTTCTTTGCTTTCCCTGCTCCTGCTGAGTGACTCTAAAACAGGATAGAGAGGCAGACTGTGGCTGCAAAGGTCTTCAGGAGCGAAGTTACCCCAGGTGGTAATGAGAGGAAGGCCGTTAAGCTCACTGTGGTGACAGGATGATTGGCACTAGATGCAGAGCTCAGCGGAGCCATGGTGCACACTGCCAAAGCACACTGAGGATGCTAAATGGTTGCATGGCTTCACCAGAAGGCTTAAGTTCATGAAAGAGAAATGTAATAAGAATTACTAAATACATTGAAGTTATATTTGTTTCAGAAAAAAACAGCTAGAGACAGGGAGAATACTCAACAGAAGTATTTTATATGCTTGACTTGCTTGTAGTTTTTCCTAGGCATATGTTTATGGCCACTGTTGGGAAAAAACTGGGCTAGACAGACCTTCAGTCTCACACAATTAAGGCCACTTGTGTTATCTTAAGTTGTATCTTACACAAAGTTTTAAAATAATCAGCAAAGTCAAGTGATAGTGTCCACTTAGTATGCTGGTAAAAGGCGCAAAAAAAACCCCAAAACCCAGCCTCATGCTTAGATAGCATTGTTTTCAAAATCTGAGTCCTTGCCATTTATCCTGAAACCAAAAGGTGCTGTGGTTGCTTTGCACCTCTTTAAAACCAGATTAATCAAAGGCAGGAGAACTCTCTTAATGTCTAGATTATGCAGAAATCCTAACAAACAGCCGTCCACTGCCCACGTTCTACAGTGAAGTAAGAGCAACTTAGTCTTTGAGACAGTAGACAAGCATTCTGGAAATCTGGATTTAATTCCTCATTACGACATAAATGCCTTATGTCATTCTGGCATTCATGTGGGTTTTATGCCAATTTACTCCAGTAGGAAAACTGTTGGTCCTTGGGAGTTCTCTCCTCCTTAGAAATCCCACTTCCAGGGTAGCTTCTCCTTCTCTCAACAGCAACTGCCAAGTTCACAAAGCTCAACTTGGCTACAGCAGTAGCTGTATCCCAACTGTGATGTGAAGGCCTTAAGTGTGTTGTATTCCTGGTGCTGGGAAATCAGATCACTGTAGCGATGTGATTACAGACACTGCCATAATTAATTTGGCTCAGGATTTTGTTAAGCAGGTACACTGAGGCTTGTTTAAATAAACACTGTCACTGCTGGGAGAAATTATTTACTGCACACCAAAGTTAAAATTGGCAGTACTGCAGATCAGCATAAATAATTACTTGTGCTTCAAGGAACATAACACAAGCATGATGGCATTGGGTCAAAGTAAAACATCAACACAAAGTAGATTTCATTTACAATTAGCAATTATACAGACACTGTCTATCCATTACTGCAACTGAGATTAGGAGAACTTTCTATCTAATGAAATTTCAAAGACAGTAACTGAAAAAAATTCCTCCCAGTCAGTTTCTTTAAAAGAGCAAGTTGGCTTTGTCACTGTTTGCTTTTAGTTTGCAACAAGAGAAAGAGTGAGCTTGTTAAACATCTCAGACAAATCTTTATTGCTTACTACACCAAAAAGCAGAAAAGCAAGGAACCCACCCAAATGTAGTTTGCACTGCTTTTTATACAGATTTTTAAAAATGCACTAATTATTGGACAGCACTTAAAGATAAGTGTATTAGCATGCTGTTTGAATTTGTTTCTCTTTGGCAACAATTTTTTAATATATGACCGTGATCTCTCTGTTCTTATAAAAGGGGCAAGGTAATTGCTCTTACAAGTAATAATAGGGAACTCATAACTTGAATGCATTAAATCAACGCTCTGCTACTGACTGAGTTAATACTGTATGCCATAGAGAATGAGCTGTTAGCATCCTTCCTGAAAAGGGCAGTCCAGTTCTCTAGGACAGATGACATTCATTTACCAATCTGATTAGGATTACAACGGAAAGCTTAGTCAGCACAGCTCTCCTTGGAGAACGAATGTGTATGCATGTGTGAGTCTTTTTTAATATGACATAAACACACAAAAATAAGATCTTGTCTGCACAACACAGGACAGTCTAAACATGACAGTTTTCAATTAGCTAACCTGCTGGTAAGATCTCTGCATAGGATTTTTAAAGAGCTTATACAATGGACTCCAGAAAGCAACCTGTTACTCCTCTCCTAAGGGCCAGATGTTTATTTCAGTAATCTCTTGTAGGCTTCCAAAAACAAAGGCTTTAATAAAAGGGAGCAGATGTCAGCCACAGCTCTATTGTTTGGACAGTACATGACAAACTCAGGCTGAAGTGACGTTTGCCATTCATTCAGCAACCATGACAGGGTACGCAGACATCAACTATCTAAGAACCGATATCCCTCACCTCTAAGACAAAGAGTCCAAGTGCAGAAGGGCTTCCCCCATCCAAGCACTGAAGACCTCAAACTGGCATAGTCCCCACCTGGGGCAGGGGAATATTCAGGGGTAGTCAGCGGCAGAATCAGTAAGTATTATAGAATCATAGAATTGTTTAGGTTGGAAAAGACCTTTAAGATCATCGAGTCCAACCATTAACCTAACACTGCCAAGTCCACCACGCAACCATGTCCCTAAGCTCCGCATCTACACGTAAGTTTCCAACACCACTATACTGCTTTTGGATGAAAGGCTATCCCACAAAGAGTTTGGTGAGTAAGCGGTGTAGCAACCATTTATTTTAACCTAATTTCTTAAAATTTCCATGATTAATTGTGATTTAGCCTTACAGCAAGGTATGAAGTTGCAACAACATCCAGTCATCTTACTGGGATGGCAAACGCTTCATTTCTCTCAGGATTAAAATTTGGTTAGAAAAACAAGTGCCATCTCCCCCTTTTGTGCACCTTCCAGCTCATCATATTATTTTACAAGTTGTTTGGGTAAGGATTTTATCAGATCAGACCGTGACAGGAGTTTGAGAGAGGGAGGGACTGAAACATCAGGGAGTTAACTGTGGTAGTCATCCTTTTACATGAAATCATGGCTAAGAGACATAAATTGCTGTGCTGCACAGAAGCTCTGCATGGACATGTTTAACTTGGACATGTTTTAAGGTAGCTGTAATTTTACAAGGGGCATGACCATCGCATGTTGATTGTTTTTCCTTTTTGAACATTTTACTCAGATCCATGTTAGGTGACATCTCAGAGCACTAAATGAAATATGGATTTCCCCTTCCATTTGTTTATTTTAGGAACTGGACACTGGCAGAATCATCTTTCAACCTTTTCTTTGTTTTCTGTGGTTCCTTCAAAGAACAGAAATATGAATCTACTAAAGAAAGAAGAAATCCACACTAGTTGTAATGGCACTGCAATGTATTAACAGCATTTTTACTTATAAATGGATAATAACTTTGCTATATCTTCAAAGTGTGTCTTAGAACATAATCATATTAGCACGACTGCAAGTGGAACAGTGGTGCACTAAATTTATTTCATCCTGCATCCATATCCTGTGCAATACTATGTGCCCTCAAAGTATTACTGTCACCTAGTAAGCTTTCTTATCCTTTCCTCAGTATATTTTAATAGACCAGGGCCTTTATAAAAGACTTTAACCAAAGTAGTCATGACACCTTCAAGAATAAACCCCTTCTCCCCAAGAAAGTATGGCACAATAGGAAGTTTCCATCCCATGCAAAGGCGAATTAGGAACCCAAACAAAATTGTTAGCAGCTTCTGTCACACTTACTGATTATCCATAAGTTCTGCAGAACATCAATGTAATAAACATAAAAATCTAAAAGAAAAAAAAAATGCGGTATTTTCTACTATCTCCTGTAAATCTGACAATTATAATTTTATACTGGTCACCTTTAATTTTTTTAAAATACATAAACACCCTATATCATTATATTTACGAAAAAGAGGGTCTGAAAACAGAGTAAGTTATCTCCAGAGATGTATCAAATCTTTGACAGCTATCATCATCTTTATGTGGTGGGATGGTTTGCAAGAAAATACCTGCTACTTCACCTTGAAACAGCTATTCATGAAGTTTAGAAAGCAGAGAGGAGAGTCCAAATAAAAACTGCAGTGCTCATCAGGAATGTACTCTCTCCACTACGGGGTAAACAGCAGCACTAACACATCACTGATATCAGTTCTAACTGCTCTGGGGAAGATAAAATTCTTCTGGAGTTTCTATTTTTTAAGCTCTAACACTGGGCAGGGTGGCTGCTCTACTCTTTGCCTCTGGTACCACGCTTCCTTTTATTAAGTACATATCACACAGAACTAAAGCTCTTTACCTCAGGACACAGAAAAGCAGTAGAGAAGTGGATGGCAAAAGCATAGGCATAGCCTGTAAGTTAGAACCATACAGACCTTGAGGATGGTCTGAACAGTACCTTGCCAACACACAGAAGACACATGGGCAGGGGTTGCTTTCCAATGCCAGCTTTGCCTTCTATATTCCTTGCCTGAGAAAAGGGCTTAATCAGGAAGATAAACAGTGCTGTGTCACTGGCCCCAAGTCACTCACATTCAGCCTAGGGTCTGTGGATATCTGTGAGCCACAAACTACTCCAATGCAACTGCAAAAGGTAATTTAAGAATGATTTCAAACAAACAGCTTAAACTGGCCATACAGGAAACTCTACCTCTGATGGAAAAAATAATTAATCAAGGAATTTTCAGCATCATCAATCATTAAAAGCTGTTATATGATCTCTGAGAAATTCACATTAACTTTTATCTAGCGAGATTATCCCTCTTCTAAAGACAGACCTGGACCACCAAGACACTAAGTGAGTCGGGAAGGCATCTCCAAGGGTGCAGGGAACCGACTGTAGACTTGCTGAATACCAAATTAGCCTCACAACTGCCCTAGCTCCTGAAGTAAACACACTACAGCAGGCGTGCTAAGGCGAATTCTGTCACATTGCTTGAGGATCTACAGAGACAGAGTTCAAGCTCTCTGTATTTGTAGGCACAAGAATAATGACAAACTCCCCAATGACAGGCCAGGGCAGAAACTCTGAGGTGGCCTCTAGGCAGTTTTCTTAAATTCTGTCTTGCCTCTTCTTTCTCTCATCAGTGAGTAGTTACTGATTTGTCATTTGACACATATAAAAAAGGAAGAAAAAGAAATGTGTATAAATCTTTCCAGGATCTTTAAAAAAAACAGAAGAGACTGATACTTAACAGTGCAAAGAAATCAGTGCCACAGTAATTGCCTGCGCGCTGAATAGTTTCTCAAGAACACTGCACCTCTTTCAGTAGCCTATTTTATTTCTTTCTTGTCTATAGGCCTTCACTGGTTTGATGGAGTTGATACCCATATATTACATTTCAAGGAAGGACAACAAATATCACATATCTCTGTCTCTACTGCTGTGCCCACTAGGCACTCTATCAGGACTTACCCTAACACTCTAAACCATATGAGTAGCTTCCAAGAAAAAAAAACAGGGGAAAAAAAAAAAGAGTCAGTCTGCTATGTAAATATTTTCCCTTCAGCTCAAACTCCCACCTGGAAACAGATTTCCTTTTAATTTTGGTTGGCCTAAATTTCAGGCGATCTCACATCAGTGGCAGCTTTCTGCATATAAAACTGTCACTGTTTCAAACCGCTAACTTGCAGCTTTGTAAGGTTAAAATTAGAGCGCAGTTTCACTGGGAAGTGGCGCTTTCCAATCTTCTGAAAGATCCAGGAGTCACTTCTAGTCTAAGAAGGGTTATGTATTCAATTGTGGAGATTTCAGAGAAAGCAGAAGAAGGAGGTGTGAGGCACAGGCCCCATTTCAGACATCACTTTTCCAGCATTTCTTGCTTGCTGCTTTAAGAGCTCTCCATGTCCAGTGTTCTGGCTACTGCAGATCCTGTTTGGATACATGTACCTATGGCTCCTCACCTACCATGTGAAGAAACTACAGCCCTAGCTGGGGGCTGCAAATTCCTCTTCGGAAGCCACGTGCCCAAAATATAGGCATAGTCCCTTTGTGAATCTGGCCCTAATGCACCAGTCTGCAATGATCTCTCCATCTGTCTGGACTTTCCATGGTCTGCATAAAAAAGGTAACAACAAGTAATAAGTAAGTAAGGATAAGTAATTATTTGTTCATTCCTTTAAATAGTGTTTTTAACCTACAGGATACTGAATAGTTAGTACTATGTTGGATCCTACCAGCAGTACTTTAGAAAAATCTGAATAACTCACATGAAAAATCACTGATATGGCTGTGTAAAATAATTTCACAATGGGAGGTAGAGCATTTAGAAATTTTTCTGTAACCTTGAAAGCAAAGGATTTCGTTAGTGAAAACTTGAACTTGAAAATGAACTACGTTCTTTATCTTTGCATTTTTACTGGGTCCAGCTGGGATGGAGTTAACTTTCTTCACAGAAATCCCTATGGTGCTGTGTTTTGGATTTGTGACTAAAACAGCCTTGATAACACACCAATGTTTTGGCTATTGCCAAGCAGTGCTTGCACAGGATCAAGGCCTTCTCTGTTTCTCACTCTGCTCCTCCCTGCATCCCCCAGAGAGTAAGCTGGGAGTGGGCAAGAGGTTGGGAGGAGACACAGCTGGGACAGCTGACCCCAGTTGGCCACAGGGATATTCCATACCATATAACGTCATGCTCATTAAAAAAATGGGGATTGTTTGTCTTCCAAGGTAGCCATTGCTCGGAGGCTGGCTGGGCATCGGTCTGCTTTTGGGAAATGGTGAGTAACTGCGTTTGCATCACTTGGGGTTTTTTCCCTTTCCTTCACTTATTAAATTGTCTTTATCTCAACTCATGAGTTCTCTTGCTTTTGCTCTTCCTATTTTCTCCACCATCCTGCTGGGGAGCAGGGGGGAGCAAGCAGCTGTGTGGTTGCTGGCTGGGGTCAACCCAAAACAATCCTTTTGGGCTCCTGAACAGGGACTCGAAAGGGTTCGAGATAATGACAGATTTGATCAGAGTGGGCTAGACTGAATTTACAGCTGTTATACCTGTTTAGCTGTTACTTGGTATACTGTACTTTGTGTTGCCGGTCATGATGTTGACTTGCTAGTTCTTGATGCTGATTTGTTTTTTTCCCTCAGTTGCTCTGTTGCTTGCTCCCTTTCTTCCTGTGCATCAAACTCGAGAGCTTGTTATTGGCTGTTTTCAGCTTTTGCTGTTTGCTGTGTTGTTTATCA
This sequence comes from Phoenicopterus ruber ruber, assembly GCA_009819775.1. NCBI lineage: Eukaryota > Metazoa > Chordata > Aves > Phoenicopteriformes > Phoenicopteridae > Phoenicopterus > Phoenicopterus ruber. The sequence continues at coordinate 91,428,866 of CM020217.1, forward strand.
CTTTCTTTTGCTTTGCCTGGGAGAGCCAAATAAAAGCATCGGCCTTGAGCCTAATCTGGTATTTAGCCCCTGCACTGCTGCCATCCCAGTACTCTGGGAACCGTCTCGTGGAGACAATTAGCAACTACACCTTTCTCCTCTTCTCCTCCAGGAGCCACTTTGTGGAGGAAGTGAAGAATGGCATCTTCCTCTTCTCCAGGACAGAGGTTTCCACCCTTGTTGCAACGGCCCTTCAGTTTCTTGAACACCCCTATGTGACTAGAAGGGTGTATTGGTGAGTGCAGTGAAGCTGATTTTGGCTTTTCATAAGGTTAACCAACCAGCTGGGAATGCCATGCAGGAATGTGCCCTGAGGCAACCAATTCTTGGTGGCAAGGTGTGTGGGAGAATTTGGGCAGGTGCCTAGAGCAGTTTTCACCTCTGATGGTCTGGTCTCCTGAGCAGACATGGAATCCTGTTGAATTGGCAGACCACTTGAAGGAAGGATGCTGTGCATATACCATAAAGACACAACTTCCAGCACTGTGTCGGGGCCTGGGGTAGGCCTATGCCTATGCTCAAAGGAGCAAGAGGGTCTCTGGATCTGAGGACACACAAATGGATACTGTGAGGGTCTTTGGGTCTGAGGCAGACAGATACAAAGAGACACTGTGGCTAAATCAGAAACCCAGCTCTCAACTGCAACAGTTGTTCCTGCAGTCAAGAAGAAACAACCAAAGCATAGGTGAACCCGGTTAGTGAAGGAGAAAGAAGCTCCTCCAGAGGGGGAGCAGGAGGAAGAGATCATGGACTGACCAGAAGGCAGACATTTCAAAGCATCGCCCAAGGAGGTGACTCATGCCAAAGAGGCCCCACTGTATAATAAATGACCAGAAAATGAAAAACAATATGCTCTATTTACTGATGGGTCCTGTCATATTGTGGGAAAACATCAGAAGTGGAAAGCTGCTGTGTGGAGTCCCAGAAGATAAGTCACAGAAACTGTCACAGGCAAAGGTGAATCAAGTCAATTTGCAGAAGTGAAAGTCATCCAGCTGGCCCTAGACACTGCTGAAAGAGAAAAGTGGCCAGTACTGTGTCTCTACACTGACTCACGGATGGCAGCAAATGCCTTGTGGGAGTAGCTATAGCAAGAGAAGCTGACTAACTGGCCACACAGAGGTAAGCCCATCTGGGCTGCTGCATTGTGGCAAGACATTGCTGCCCTGGTAGAGAACACTCAAATGACTAAGGTGGACCTGGACTGGGAACATAAGGGTGAGCTATTCATAGCTCAGTGGGCCCATGACACATCAGAACACCTAGGAAGAGATGCAATGTATAGATGGGCTCATGATTGAGTGGTTGACCTGACCACTGAAGCCATTGAACAGGTTATCCATGAATCCAAAACACAGAATCATAGAATCACAGAATCATTTTGGTTGGAAGAGACCTCCAAGATCATCAAGTGCAACCGTTAACCTAGCACTACAAAGTCCACCACTAAACCATGTCCCTAAGTGCCACATCTACACATCTTTTAAATACCTCCAGGAATGGTGACTCAACCACTTCCCTGGGCAGCCTGTTCCAATGCCTGATAACCCTTTCAGTGAAGAAATTTTTCCGAATATCCATGCACCATGATCAAACAAGTCAAGTGGGTAAAGCCTCTCTGCTGTGGAGAACAGTGGCTGGGACAGACAGTGTGGGTTGCTCCTCCCTCAGGAAAAGGCAAAATAGTTTGTGGGGTTCCTTTTGCTCAAGGGCCAGGGTGCACTTGGTGGGTAAGGCAGGAGGATGGGGAAACTCGGTGTGTACTACAAGGAGATTTAACCTTGGGGGAAAATAAGCCATGACTTGAGTTGTATGCCATAGCTGTATGTCAAAGTACTACAGCAGGAGCCACTCAAACTGAGGATAAGCCTTGTAAGGAACTGGGCAAGACGCAACTGGTTTCAATGCCCAACAACCCAACCCAACACACCAGCTCCTAATTAAGGCTCTACTTGTCCTTTTTTTTTTTTATCTTTTCCAAAGTATCTCCACTTCACTTTTCTTTATGCAAAGTGCAGGAGTTCCCTCTTGGAACATGCACTAGGCACTAACATTTCGTTACTCTTACATAGCACTAACTAGAGCAAGGTAACTGTAGTAATATCAGATTTACACTACTGTAAATTAGAAAAGCAGGTTCATGCGTCTGATTTGTCTGAAATGTAGACTCTCTTCTCACACACAATGCTACAGCAATGTCACTAAGATGAAACAACAGATTGCAAAGTCATAAAAATACGTAAATTATAGTGTCAGTGCTATGACATAGCACTGGATTATCAGTAAAATGATTTGTGTTCTTATGTGCTCACAGCTCTTACCTTGTTTGCAGGAAATAAAAATGGTTCTTGCTGAGTACTTTATTTCAAAATCTGTTAGCAGAACTTGTTACTGAAAAATTGGACAGTGCATCTCAGAAGACTGAGAAAAGGATAAGATAGATTAATGATCATATTTGCGATTACATCAACTCAGAAAAATTTCAAGGTTTTGCTCAAACTTCAAAACATGGAGTTTGTCTGTTGGTACCACAAGGATCCTTCCCCCTGTGGTACAAGACATTTTGTTTTGTGAACCAGTAAGCATTGGTCATCTTTTTCTACCTTTCTCCCTCCTTACACCAGCTATCACATGTTCAAATGCCTGATAACAACCCATTTTGGATACTTACTGAAAAAACTGAAGACAAACTTCCTCTATACTGCAGTTACATTCTGAAAAGTGATTATTTCAAATGGTAATGTCCTAGCCAGAAAAATCTATTCTGGGATACTACCCTTGCGCGCATTGCTGAAGTTTTCTACTAAAGCGAAAATGGGGAGAGAAAAAAAAACATTAATGCTTTTACTGACACAGAAAAAACAGTATGGCTATGAATGTGACATGGGAGTCATGACTTGTGCACCATATGCTTGTGAACCTCTATTGAAACAACATGAACAAAATAAAAAGTGTACCTATTTTGCTTTGCCTTGTCTAGCCCTCGTACATTTAGAGAAACAGCAATGGATCTGACCAGTTTGTACTGTAAGTAAGTCTGTATTGTCAGTAACAATGTATAAGCTAGAATGAGTACACAGGCAGTTTCCTGGTGAGACTGTAGAACCAGCAGGCAGAAAAACAGGCAGTGTTTGTTAATAGAGTAAATTGGATTAGAAATTGCCTGGACATGAATCAGGAATGATAAGCCACAATTTTCACTAATTCAACTAACAGAAAACGCAGTGGGTATTTTTTCAGTTTAAGTTATTTAAGTGATTTATTATTATTATTATTATTATTTATGTCAAAATAAACATATAGAAACACTCACTGTGGAAATGACAAAGAGAGACAAGTTGGGCAACGTCTGCTGACTTCATCTAATTGTGATATTTTAACCCCCTTTCCAGCACTGATCTCCTTTGCCTCCTGCCTAATGTTTTTCCTTCACTCTGTTACCTAACCACTTCATTAACTAATGCAGCAGGCTAACTGATGAATGTTGGAGATCATGCACATACTTCTTCCTTCATCCTAGAACATACAGTTTCTTTTAAAGCATGTTTGCTGTTTAAAGATGTTCATGCAGACAGTGAGGTCTAGTAATAGGATTAACTCTGCTCAACCAAAACAGCTGTCAGCTGAGCAGACAGATTAACAAGATCATCTCACATGTTGCATGACATCTTCTTCCTTGCTAATTCCAAACAGCAATTTCTAAGACTCGGTTAAAACATCCTATAAAGACAAGCTAAAAGGGTAAGAAACAACAGCTTAAAACATTGTATTTCCCAGGCAAACTAAAATCACACAGGACCATGTACATTTTTTATTTGTAAGTGAGGGGCTGCTCCATAAGTGAGGGTTAAAATCCCTTCCATGTCCCAGATACATTTCTTTAACTGACATTTCTTACCCAGAAGTAGGAAGATATGAGTTATACTGCTGAGGTAAACAAGTAAGGCCAATACAAAACATATGGGAGGGAGGTTAAATACCTCGCTTCAAGAAGCCAGTTAGCTGCTGCATCGTACCCAATCTGTTTGTTGCAGAGGATCCTAAATCACTTCTTATACACTTCCTAACTTAAGCTAACAATTGCACTGCAGTCGACAGGTTCTCAGCAGATCTGAACGATCCATCAGCCAGAAGCAGCTTAGTTACAGCACCGTTGAGTCTGGCAGGGACTAAGTTAGAACCAGCTTGGATGTATCTCCACCACATTGTAGTCAAAAACCCACACAACACCCACATTTACTCTGGTCCAGCTATTATAACCACAGAGACCCTCTTCCCCATTTAATTCTCCTACTGAATTCACAGACAAACCTTACCCAATCACTTCCTGATGCAGCCAGGGTGGCACATCAAACCTCCTTTTCTCCCACCAGCCAGTGTAACAGGTACCTCAAACCTGCCTCCTAAAGGATGTACAAGTTACATGGTTGAAGTATGAAAAGATGCAGCAACACAAAGAGGGCCCAGCTGTGGTCTTTTTACAATATTTTGTTCAAAGCTGAGTAAAAGTTCTGGGAAGATTCTCCCAGACTACAACAGTGCCGAAGACTCAGGGCTGCAGCGTACCATGCTGGCTAAGTAGGAGAGTAAAACGTTCGTATGGTGCCATTCTTAAGATATCAAAGGCTACCGCTTCAGCTTGCCCCAGCAGATGGAGAAGTTGTTGCAGCTTACACCACCAGAGAAACCAGCCCACCCATCAGATTCACAGGCTCTCATGCTTAGCAGTCTTTCAGCAGAGGAAGACAAGTCTCAAGCTGCTTTGCTTTAGGGAAAAATAAAACTATTCTACAGTTCAAACAGCAAATAGTTTTCATTTATCCTAGAGACTCTGATTGCATAAAGGATCTCTGAGCATAAACAAAATTTACATTATGACAGCAGCAGAGAAGGAGCTTAATTACAATGACAATGTAACTCAATGTAGCCAATGTTCTCATTTACTGTGCCAAAGATTTCCTTCTGAACTTCTACGCTTGAACTAGACCCAAGCAGCAATAAAACCATAAATCTCCAGCTTATAGGGCTCACAAGGGACTTTACCATCAACAGGTTATACATGAAGCATTGTGACATTACAAATTCTTACATTTGTGGAGGGAATCCGCTAGCTGAAGACAACTTTAGGATTTACAGATGAATGATCTGAATTTTCACTGTATGATCATCACCTGCTCCTATTGCCCCAAACCGTCACCATTAATTCAGATACTACTAGAGAAAGCTTAACAGCAAGTCCCAGCTTTTTAAATGGCCAACAGGGTATACTAATATATCGTCCGTTGACAACCATAACAGCTACTTACTCCACAGTACCGATCATCACTGAATATCTGTGGTGGCAGTGGATTGCCTTGGGCAGGCTGCCTATCCTCAGGAATATTTTTATACATCCATTGTCTTTTCTCCTCTGACATTGTGATATCCACCTCTTCAAACTCTATGCGATTGGCTTCCAGAAACCGCACCACATCTTGTTGCCTCTTCTTTATCTAGATGAAAGAAAAAAAAAAACAAAACACAATACTCAGAGCAAGTCTCCCAAAACCCAGACATGCATACAAACCTGAAAGCATTCCTTCCATCCCACTTTCACAGGATGGGAAGTCACAAACTCAGGAAGACAAAGGAGGAAATATTTTTTTCAGTTTTAAGTTTATAAAAGTTAAACACTACCGTTTCTTTACAAGTTGGCAAAGGTTATACTTCTTCACCTCATTTCTAGAAGGCTGTCTTTAGTTCAACTGCAGGCATTTCAGCCTTTACTCTCTAAAGATGCCTTAAAAAAAAAGCTGTATGGCACTCTTCAGAAATAGGAGTTAAAAGAGGCAGCTGGTTTTCAAAGTCATTAGGAGCTACATTTTTAAGTATACAGGCACCTAGAAATGCAAGGTAAGCAGCCCGGCAAGTCCCAGAAGAATCTACTCCTGTAAATGTTCATTGAGATAAACATGCTGGTACATCTGAAAAAAAACCACATTTTTGTTTTCCTAGACACCTACACGTCTTTTAAAAATGCAGCTCGATGGTTCCCTGAACAAGGCTTGTTGAATCTTTAATTAAGAGTGTCTGTCTGCATAATACACATGCCTAAAAATAAGCATGAGCTCATCCCTTGAAAATTAACTTCACTGCAAAAAAAATTCATGAGGTTTGTACTAAATGTATGGGGTTTCTACCCCTCAAAGAGATTATCATCTTTATGCAAAAGCCTAACAGAGGCAGAACACTGGCAGTTTTTAGGTCATTGTAGCTAAGATCAACCCTTAATAGCTAGCTGGGCTTCAAGCAGATACACTGAGGTGAAGACTACTTCTGCCTCAAACAGGACTTTGTATCAAGATAGCAACCTTTGAAATGAAAGTCTGTAGGGCCGAGGAAAGCTACCTGGGCTCATTCAGCTAGGTCTGCTCTGCATTCTCTTCAGTCCATACTGTACTTTTTGCATCTACTTGAAAATAATTCTTTCAGAAAGGAACTATAAATTATATGCTGTATTGTTTACAGCTATAATCAACAGCATTATTTGAAGGAAAGAAATACAGCTTTAATAATTTTACAGTATTCCTGGAGTGTCAGATCCATGCAGTTGCTGACTGGCATAAAGCCCAGGTGGATGAATCATGCCTGTGGGTATCATATGACCTAGATACTATTTGGAAATCGGAGGATTTTTAAAGTGCATGTGCTAGTTGTTCTTGTCACACAACCCATTCTGTCTACCTAAATGCACCACAAAAATACATAACTTTTGGAGGCAATGCTGATGGAATCATTGTTTCCTTAAAAGAAGAGGGGACACATCCCAATAAACTGCAAAGACAAAGCTCTTAAATGATTACTGTCTTTCTTAAGAAGTGGGCTGCATAGTAAGTTTGTGTCTCAGTGTCTTATTCTTTTTCCTTTTCTTACATATACTGGGGGGAAGAAGGGGGGAGGTTAGGCATATGTGAAAGGATCACTTTTTCATACAGAAGGCAGCTCCCAAAACTGTGTGCAAATAATGCATTATCAACAACAGCAAAATTACTGCATCATCATCACTGCCGGTACCGAAGACAACATGTCTTTTACTGTCTCCCTAAAAATTGCAAAGACAAATTCTGTTGTCAGTGTAGAAGTGAAAGACGAAAATATTTTCCTCTGTCTTTCACCAACAAAAAGCTGCAAGAGAGGCCCAAAAGAGACAGAGACTGAGGTTTTCTTAACACAAATGTTAAGTGTTTGTTCAAACAGAAATGACACATCTAAAATGATTTGTGGGAGAGGTCATTTCCTTATAGTGGAGTAGTGCTAAAACCAACATGAATTCCCTCCTGCACTGGTCAGAGCAACTAGCAAACTACATAGTGCCTGGGCCATCCCTCTGGCCCTGAGGCCAAATGGCATCATCTGGCCAAGTCTATTAAACCTGCACCCTCTCACAGTGGCTGCATGCAAACTGTACATTGGGAATGATCCCTGGCATGCTGTAACATCTAAATCATGGCCACGAACTGTTTGTGAGACTGTAAGTAAGCCTTAGCCAAAGCTGTCCGTGCTGGCATCCGTTCTTCTAACAGTTTCACAGTACCAGAGTACCAGAGAGCTCCATTGCTCCGTCCCAGGCCACGTACCAGTACCCATGCATCTACACGTACCCATTTTCATCTGATGCCTTCCAGTAGTCTGTACATTGGGCGCAAGTTTAACTGCAACTCAGATTTAATCACATCCCTAATATTTTCTGTTCACAACATGAGAATTCTCCCACAAACCCACATTTCCTAATCTCGCCTCTTTATTTTTATAAAACTAATTAAGGTGCTGAAGTGAAATAAATTGTGGGGTGGGTTTTTTTAGGCAGAAGCCTTGCAATTCTCCACATGACATCCGCATGAGTTATCAGCTGTGGATGTGCCAGCTGCATAAATTTAAACAAAATGCCATGAAAATTTTTAGCCAAAAAAGTAGCATCTTCTCCTCCCCCAAGTAATTTGATTCAAGTCTGTAAGCTGAAACAAGAGCATTAGTTACATTAAAAATCCTATTAAATTATGCCTTGTTGTTTAAGATGGATGCTCAGAGCATCTGCCACAACAGAAGCCAGCTGATTATTCCCCAAGAAAACCACAAAACCTTTGTCTTCCTCTGCAACTGGATCTGTGCCGCAGGAGTGCGTCAGCCTCACAGTCCTGCCTGCAGCTCTCATCTGTGGTTACTCTGAGCTCTAAAAACTTCCAGCGTTCAACCACATGAAACACTGAGCAAAAACAACATGGTACGAAGAGCAGTGTCAGTTCTCCCTTCCTCACTAGCCTATGCAGAGGATCTGAGCTCCTGTCAAGAGCCCAGTGGAGAAAAATACATCCTCATTTGACAAACTACGGAGGTGGATACTTCAGTCCTCTTTGTGAAACTTAGCCTTGTACCTTGCTGCTTCTGAGGTTTCCAGAGTGTAATGCAACCTAAAGAAACCTGAAAAGAGCATTCATATAATCAGAGGTACCACGTTCAGAAAAACTTGGTTCGTGGCTATTCATACATCACTTTGGGAAAGCAAAGATGGGGAAACCCCATCAAAATATTTGGGGTTTAATACATTTCAGCACACCAGAAGACACTGCGAGATACACCATCAAAATATATATCCATTGTGAAGTTTCAGAGGAAAACACATTTAATTTTGTGTTCTATAAAGAGACCGCAGCTTCCATGTGCATCCTATTTATCTCATCTGATCTCAAGCAGGCAGTTCGATGTTGTTTTTTTTAAAATTTCCTTGTCATCATGAAAGAGTACTAGCTGTAAATACAACTAGGAACAGGCAATATCATCTCTTTTTATTAAGCAGTGACACTGACTTTGAAATAAAATCCGTGTCTCTTTACATAATATGATCCTAATCTATCTTTAACATGGTGAAGAAAACTCTGATAGAGCTAATAGTCTACTATCATACTACAATGTTTGTCTCCCATATTTTTAGCAGGCTGGTTGTTTTCTGAACATCATTTCTCTGGGTTTGGTTTTACTGTTAATCTATATTTTTATTCACAAAAGTAAGACAGGAAAAAACTCCCAGAGACATCTCCATTTTATCCTGGTATTTGGAGCTGGTCTCCTTATTAGGATTAAAAAATAGAAAAACAGGATGTCCTTTTTGACATACAGAACTGCTAAAATGAGCTAATCACTTGTTCAGTAGCCCAATTTACAAAAAAAAAAGTCTCTCTCAGGCAAAGTATCCCAGCTTTCTCCCCTAGTTTTCATTTCTTTATACTGATTTACAACAGGTAACAGGAGGATACGCTTTCAGACTGCTTTGGAGAAATACTTCAAAGACATCCCCAGGCCAGGCCAGGTGGGACCACTGGGATTATCTGTTCTGACCTTCAGCATCCCTGAATTAATTCCTCTTAGGAGTAAAGAATTGCTTTGGATTTTTTTCACCATAAGCTCCATTCCTGAACTGATAATAACAGAGAATCTGCCAGCTTTTGTAAATTGTTCCCATAGTTAATTAACTGCCTTCACTTAAAATATTTGCTTGCTTCTATTCAGAATTCTCCTCACTTCCAGCTTTCAGCCACTTCACTTTTTATATCTTTGGCTAGACTGAAAACTCTTCTGTTATAAGATTTGTTTCCCACATAACTAATATGAAGGAGGAGGGGGAACAGATCTCCCAGCTAACCTGAACAGCGATCTTCGGTAAAAAGATAAATCCTGTCACTCATTTAACAGCAGAATAAGGATGTTACCATCATAAATCATGTCCAGACTGAAGCAGAGTTTAGCAAAATCAGACCACATCCTCTATCCAAAATTCCCTGGAAGTTTTTCATTACTTCCAACAGGTCACAATTTCCTTCTTTTTTCCCTCTCTATGCTTCCCGAACCCATTTTCAGAAGATCTTCTGTACTAGAAAGGCTTGCCTACTGACAGCTGCTGAACCAGAGGAGCATATCATGTAGTCTCTCCATTACTAAATGGCAGCAGTATTTCTTTATTCTATACTATCTTAACCAAGATATTCAATACACTGCAAAAATGTCACTAGTCCAGGATTTATCTAACCCAAATAGGGTAAATGAATATTACTTCTACTATACTATAGGCAAGATGACTCAAGTAGCAGTATTAATAGGAACTGTGAAATAGCCATGATCAACAAGAACTTCTCTGCCTTATTTCATTAGCCCAGTTAATATAAATGGGACAGAGCAGACACATTCTCAGTTTCAAATCTCTTCACAGTGTCAGCAGGCGTGTTGCTGAGTGTCTGATGCCCACAAAGTGCATGCAGGAGGTTGGTCTTCTGCTCTGGACTCTAACCCCCACCTTCTGGAGATAAGGCATTCCCTGGGCTTCAGTTCTCCTGCCTGCAAGTGGAGGGAATGACAGCAGGTACCATTCAGTGCATTGACTGGTGGGTGAGATGTGTAGCACTGACTGTCCTACAGCCTCTTCATCCTAGAACCGAAGGGACCGAAAGCCTAACCTGAACTGTTCACCCATTGCAGACAGATCCCAAGAACAAACAGCCTGCTTTCTAACACAAAATCCCACCCCCAAAAATATTCAGACCACACATGCTGAGAACAAGGCCTTATGATGAGTATCTTCTAAGCTGGCTTGTCAGACCACAAACACGTTTTAGAAGTCTGACATTTAAAAAAAACAAAAGAGAATGCATGTCTAAGTCCACCTCAAAGACTTGTTTCACAGACTGGCATAGACTTGTGCCTCTAAAGACAGAGATGGTCCTGCTGGTTCCCTTCCTTCTCTTTTAATCTGGTTACTCTTTTCTAACCTCTGCCCTTACTCCAGAACTGCAGCAGCCACGTTATCCACTCACTGACTCAGCTGAAAACTGAATGTATTGCATTTGGCAGGGTCACCTTTAGGGTGCAGTTTGATGATACAGCTAAGCAGATCTCACCGCTGGCTGTCACTGAGACAACGCAATGTTCCTCCCTCCTGCCAAGCAGCTCCTGCAGCTTTCCTTGCACAAGCATAATGCAGGAACCAGGGGAACAAGGGAAGGAACATCAATAATGTCAGCACCACAATCTCATCGGTTTATATCAGTAGCAAAACCGCACTCTAAGAAAATGGCTCAGCAGAAGCTGAAGCATGACCAGCTACAGGTATTTGAAATATGAACTGCATAAACAGCATTTGTGTTACATAAACACAAGCTCCAGCTCACTCCCACAGCTGAAAATATCCAACGGGAGCCTCTGCCTTTACAAGTCATGCAAGCATAATCAAAGGGATTGTTGCGGTGTAAAATGCCGATGTAATATAGTTACTGCAGAGGATTACTAATCTTCACTTCTCATACAGATGAGGCTTAACACATACTCCCAGATAATAAGGAGATACTACACTGTAACAAAGAGATGCAAGCCCTAACCACATCAAATGAACAGAACTCTACAGTGTTAACTGCAAATTTACACATACCTTCCTTAGAAAAGCAAGGAGGAGGCAGTGCCTCTCACAAACACACTAAGCAACATCTGCATTCTTTTCTTCTGTTTCCATTGTGTTCCTGCTTTCATACAGAAGCAATGAAAAACAATCATCTCACACATTCACCACGGCTGACATGCAAATCCTCATGGTCCTGTTACATTTGCAACCTGTACCAACAGAGACTTTCTGCCAAATTTCTCTTTCTCTGCCTGGCTTAGGAAAGGAGAGCACAACTTACCCCTGGCAATTTTTATTGCAGAGAGATGGCAGTGCTGTGACAGACCTTTACAAAGGTTCATATGATTAATTCATTGTTCTTGGCACAGGAAAATACAACTCAGCTATGTATGTAGGGAAAAGGGAGATGAGAAGCTGTGGTGAGGTGAAGTAGGGTAATAAAGAAGAAATTTTAAAAATAAAAATTAAAAAATCAGCATTACATAACTATTCCCAAAAGTAAGGTAAGTGGTTACCTGCCGTAGCAAATATTGCATTACATGTGACAGAAGGAAAATATAGCCTCCTCAGAAATAGCTAAAAACACCTTCAACGCTTCATCCTAAAGAAAAACTAAATGTTTCAGTATCTTAAAAATTGACCACAGAACATTTCAGCCTGAAAAGAAATAAAACAGTCCCTGAACAGTGGCCACATGCAGCCTGCACTGCCCTGGTCTCCTGCTAGCAGCAATCTTCCGCTTGCATATGGAGACATAATTAAGGAAAAGCCATATGAAATACTCTATTGAACTGGGAGAGCAATCTGTTCAGCTTTATGCAAAAATAAGTTTGCAGGTCCCTGGGAAATGCTGAGACACTGCTTAGCCAGGCAATCTGCACACACTTACCTCTGTGCAATGTGTGTATGGTATCTTTGAAAAAGTCCAGTATTTAAGAAATGCAATTAAAATTTGAGCCAGGTTTGTTTTTTAAAAGACTTCTAATCACAAGCAGTCAGCAAAGGAAAACATATTATTTTCTTTTTCTACAAAGCTACAGAAGACAGAAAACTGCTCTCTGCCCAATGTCAACTAACCTCATATTTTCCTTGTCAGATGTTGCACTATGATAAAATGCATTTAAATCAATTTCTCTGTGTGTACGTCTATTACAAGCTGAAGGGAAAAGTTTCTTATTTAAGATAGTTTGTAAGAAAACCATTGTTCTCTGTGTAAGTAACAAGGTAACACTCAGAAACACAAAGGAGTCTTTGGCAAGCACAAACACATCTATCACTGCGCAAAACAAGAGATGATGGGAGTTTGCTCAAGGGTTTACTTGGTGTTATTCCAGTAAGCATGTAATAGAAAAGGAGACACAGATATGGAACAAACAGAAAAAGGGGAAAGACCAAGAAAGGAAAAAGAGGAGGTTCTACAGAAATATCAGCTACAGGCAGTGCCATGGAGGGTGCCTTTGAGCTGTGTGCAGCTGAGAAAGCTTCTAAAGTCACTCCCAAGTCTACTTCTTTTGATTTTTTCTGTATCTCAGGAAACAAGGCTTGTCAATGATGTACGCAAATGAAGTAAGTGATTCTATCATAATATTCTTCTTGCAGTAGGAACAATGTGTTCCTACAGTGCTGAAAATCCACTTACATGCGAGTCTCTGGTGGACTGGAGGAAACCAGATGCTACGAGACCCAAATCTTGGATCATTACTTCCCATCAAAAGAATAAGAATACCATTGAATCTGGGTCTATCTTCCAATTAATGACGTGAATTTGTATTCCGTTGCATTAACGTGAAACAAAAAAAAAAAACAGCATTGCTTGTGGAAATAAAAAATGGCTAAAACAAAGTGAAATATGAAGACTTTGCAACAGGAACTGAACCAGAACTTGGAAGTCTCACTGAGTGTACAGGCAGGCAGCTCCAAAATAGAGACCTTGACAGACTAGCAGCCAGAGGACTCCATGCAGACTGAGAAACATAGCGAGAGGACTCCCAGCCTAGCCTGGAAAGCAGCAGGCAGCTGCCAGATTGAAGGTGCATCCTGATGCACTGGTGGTTGTTCCAGTAGGGAAGCTTGCAAAACCTACTGCCAATTTGGATCGTAACCTACAGCAAGAGCTCCATTCTGTGGAATTGCACTATCCTGAAAACTTTTACATTTCTATTTGACAAAATGCACGCTGGAAATTATATTTGTGCTACAGATATAGGATCTTTCCTAGTCATAGGTATTTTCTTGTGAGGACACTGGGAAGGCGCACTGGTTCTTTTTCAACTGGGCCTCTAGCTAAAACAGAGGGCAGATTACCAGAGCATGCTGTTAACTTGGTCTGTTTTTAAAAATGTCTCAGCCAACAGCGAGTCAAGAAGTTTCAAAATTATTAGAATTATGTGCTAGGACTTTTTTTTTTAAAAAAAAAAACACAACAAGGTTGGGGATCCTAGTGGCTAGCATAAAAGACAAGAGAAACTTTGAGCAGCCTGGAAGATCTCAGGGATTCATAAAGCATATTCTCAGCTATCAAAAACTTCTCCTGATGGAACCATCCTGCAGGACTAGAATAATTCATTTCAAAAGACTAACAATTCAAATCCTACCTGGCAGCTAACTTCTTTCAATAGATAGATGTTTTTGTTTGTAATTTACCATATGTCTCAGTAATTCAAGAGAGTGGTTAAAAAGAAAATGTTATTTTCATGCATTTTTCCAACAGAAACCTCTCAAAGATGCCAGAGAATAATTTAAATCCCCTGTTTAGCATTCTACATTTAACTCCTTGTACTATTCTCTTTTGTCAAAGTGGCATATTTATAGCAAGTATTTTGCATCATGAAAGAAACCCTTTCGACAAGCAACATCTATCTTCCTTTTCAAAATGTATACTACACATAAATACGATAACTGCAACCCTTATTAATTCAGCTACTCTTAGTACCTCCTAATTAAATGCAAGTTGTCCTCTGATCTCCATGCTATATTACATTTATTCATATGTTTATTTCTTTTGATTTCTCTAAGTTATTTGATCCTGAAGAATTTCCTTTGCTTCCCAGTAAAGTCGCAGTTTAGCAAGGTAGTTGAGAACAGCCAAGTTCTGAACTATTGGTAATTAAGTACTCAGTCCTTCAGAGATAAACAGAAAGTTGACCTTTGAATCTCACAGTTCCTCCTGCAGAGTTAGGAGAGAGAGGAATAGTTTGGTGTGTTGCACATGGAAGCCCAATACTGCTCTAGCTGATAATCTGCAGCGATTTAGAGATATAACACACTTTGTTAATGTGAATCAAGCTTGCTTGGTAGAATTATGATTTTGTGGAGGGAAGAAAAACAGGATAACTATGGGTTTTTTCTTTATTTTATTAAAACACGTTAAATATTTGGTAATTGTTTAAAGTTCACTGAAATAGCACTGAAGAGAGCAGTTTTAAAAGCAGGTTTTGGAAAGAAAGCAAATGCTGTAATACTCATGTAAGTCAGCAACGTGTCCTGACAGCCAAGAGGGCAAACCACATGCATCACACACAGTATAACCAGATGGTCAAAAGAGGGGATTATCCCGCTGTATTCAGCATTGGTGCGGCCTCACCTTAGTACTGTGTGCAGTTCTGGGCCCCACAAGGGTGTTAAGGTCCTTGAATGCGTCCAGAGGAGGGCAGCAAAGCTGGGGAAAGGGCTGGAAGGAATGTCCTGTGAGGAGTGGCTGAGGACTTTGGGTTTGTCTAGTTTGGAGAGAAGGAGGCTGAGGGGCGACCTCATTGCTCTCTACAGCTTCCTGAGGAGGGGACGTGGAGCGGGAGGTGCTGAGCTCTTCTCCCTGGTGTCCAGTGATAGGACACATGACAGCTGTGTCAGGGGAGGTTCAGACTTGATGTTAGGAAGCATTTCTTTACAGGGTGGTCAAACACTGGAACAGGCTTCCTAGAGAGGTGGTCGATGCCCCAAGCCTGTCAGTGTTTAAGAGGCATTTGGACAATGGCCTTAATAACATGCTTTAACTTTTGGTGAGCCCTGAAGTGGTCAGGCAGTTGGACTAGATGATCGTTGTGGGTTCCTTCCAACTGAAATATTCTATTCTAGTCTATTCTATTCTAAATTCTGCAAAGAAAAATAAAAGTTTAAAACCAAAAAATCTCCCTAACAAGAAATTCACACACACTTCCTATTATGTAACATGTTTATCACCTAAACTTTTAAGATGAAAACACACAATTGTCTGGGGTTTTTTGTGACATGGTGAGTCAGCAGAGCGCTGAAAGTGTTGTGAACTAGTTCTATGTATTTATCAGTCACATTGTTTTGACACAATGAATAAAGCATCCCCAGCTGTATTTTCTGTACTTACTGCAAATGAGATATAAAAGCAAATTTCTTGGAACTAAAAAAAAATAGGTCATGTTTCTTCCTTCTCATTAGCTTTAAGCATCAAAACCCAGTGGCATAGGAACATTTATCTATTAGAATGGATAAAAACACCCAGCAGCCTATGAGAAGTAATAAGTAATTAGCCTTGTTTGGTCTGGGTGGGGTGTCAGTTCTGTTAGCTCAAGATGTAAATCCCGCTGGCCATCTCCTACCTTACCCGTGAGGCTGCACCTTCTATATTTTGTCACTCAGGACCCATAGCCCAACACCCAGTTACACCCAACTGCAGCTCCAGCTATTTCTGAAACAAGGGCTAGTTGATGAAGAATGTGGAGCCACAACATGTCACGTGCAGCAGAGTCTCCTGACAGTATGGTAGAGTTTCAAAGAGACGTTAAGGCAAGCTGCAAGACTACAGTACTGCCTAGCCCAGCAGTGGCATACTGGGTTTCATGGAGAACCCTGTTCCCACATAAACACAAGGTCATGTCCATATTTCTCCCACACATCTACTAATCCCCCTCCATGAATTTGAGAGAATAAGACCCCTTGGACACTTGGAAAAAACATCTAGCCTTTCCCTAAGGACTATGCTTGCATTTATTTGTTTGCTCATCCTGAAGGATCAGAGGTATTATGATTCCAAAACACTCCAAAGAATTTGAAAAACAAGTTTGTGAAATAAAGCTGTCAATACTTCCACTATTTTCTCCTGACAGCTACTATCTGCACAGCACAGATGTGTCATTCTGCCAAATACAGATATACACACCCCTGATAATGCACTTTAAAATAACAGCAGTAACAGCAGTGATAGTCATTCAGAATTTGTTGTGCTAAGTTTTTACAGATATTTACAGGTTTTCCCAGCAGCATATGAAATAGCAACAGAAAAATGCATTTGCGGCTCTAGACAAATGTCAGATTTCAGATAAAATTGGACTGTATTACTGCAAAGTTCTATTAGTATGATTTTGTAAGGCTAGGATGATGGACTTTGTTGATATCATTCTCTAAACTAGGGCTGACTGCTACTGCTATTATTCAGATCAATAATAGAATTACCTTTGACTCAACTGAGAGCAGAACGAGGCTTCTAACTTTAACAAATGTCAACGTTATTTCTCTTTCAACAAACACAACTATATCTGTGTAACTTGTGTGTTCTTGCAGCTCTGTATGTGCAAATTACCTATTCTTTTATACTTCTGCAGCCCCATTTCTTAATGACTAGCTGCATCAAGACACAGCAGCCATCTGATTATTATCCCATAAACTGCAGACGCCTCTCCTGTAAGGTCAACAGGAGTCACCTCCACATAGCCACAGGTATTGCTGAACACCATGCTGGATAAACCCGTAGATTTTCAGACTCCCCTGGGGCCTGATGCTGGGAACCTTTACTAGAAAATAGACCTTGCTGCAGGCAAGCCAGTCTCACTGAGTAGGAAGAGACTGCTTGGACATCAGGGCCTTCATGGCAGCAGTCTCCTCTGATCAAAGGCTAGTTTTGTATCTCCTTTCTAACTAATTTTAGCTTCCTAGAAGGTTCCTACTGAAGAATGTGATGCTATCTAAATCCTTCAAATGCCACTCCTGTCTCTGCTTCTATATAAACATATCAGATCACTCAATTAAAGATGCTTCAGGAAGATTGTTTGACCTTAGGAGATGCAGATCCAGATCAAAGGTTTAATGCATACTTGAATTGTGTTTCTTTAGATTAAACAGGGATGATAATTTCACTAACCCTGCAGCAACATAATGACAGGTTTCAGTTGCTGATGCTCTATTGTTCATCAGATCAAAGGAAGCTTTCTTTCAAATGAAGACACACAAAAATTCACTTGCCTTTCTCTGAAAAACACAGACCCCAATTCCATGATTAAGAAACCAGTCTTTAATTGATTTGTAATGTTACTATTAAATTGTTCCAAATAATCACTCATAAAGGTTTTAATAGCACAGACAATACCCGATATCATCCTCTGCAGAATATGAAAATGTCGGGAAATAAAACAAATTTGTGAAAGTTGTGATGGAATTTCCACCATTTAATTCTGATGAATTTTTTTTCTGAGTCATTTTCTCTTGCTCAACTGGGATCTGTCCAGTGAATTCAGAGGACCCATGTTACATAGCACATTGGTGAAAAGGATCACAACGGGCCGTATCTCCTAGCATGTGCAGGTTAACAAAATTCTGTCTTTTTGTAAAAGCATAAAAAGCCAAAAGCCAACAGGAAAAACTTGTCAGCATGTGTGAAGGGAACATACACAATCACATGTTTTGATTTGTATTTAATATGGAGTACAAGTTCATGGTTTCAGGGCTCTGCCTACAAACAAAAGCTCTGAGGGTAACCTTGCTGGCAGAGCTTGCAGCAGAACAATCCCATGAAATGGGACGTTCAGAAAGCCAGGAACTGCGGCTGTGGAAGGTTTTGTCACAAGCAGAAGCTTGCTACCCTCCTCTTGCCAAAAGTTATCATCATCACCCCTGCAACAGTGGCAAAACTGTACATGTCCTGGTGCTGCAGATGCTCACTTTCACAGTCCAAAGTATTACTAGCCCACCTTCAGCACCCATGAAGGCAAACACACAAGGCTGCAACCGAAGAGGCTAGAATGCAGGCATGTATTCTCTCCTGGAGCTCCGCAACAGGCAGAAGAGCAACTTGGAAGTTATCAGCAGTAAGGTCGTAAATTGCCACTGCTAGCCCTGCAGAGCTCTGGGATAAAAATCTTTGTAACATTGTTTACACTGATTTTTACATTGTTTACACATTTTCTTAAGTAGGAAGGGAAATATTTATGCCACTGTACGACCCCATTAGACAGCACAATTATATTGGTGGGTATCTTATATTGGTATAACTATTTTGATGTTTTGTAAGCACCTCCTTATCTGAAATAAGTTACATAAATAAGCTCTTAAGTGTAGGCCAGACACATGGAATAACAGAGAGAGCTGAGAAAGCACCATGATTTTAGCACTCTAGCTTACACAGAAGACAGACATCCATGGTTACAATTCCATAAGGTCCAGCCATTCAAATAAAGGAGCAGTCATTTTTGACAGGGCCCTGACAGATGCTGACATATCTTGAGCAATCAATGTGAGGCACCAGGACATAATCTTTATTTCTCTTCTGGGGATGCAAGAATCAGCGGTTTATTTTCACCAACTCATAATTAGCATCTATCAGTGATTCCAAGGTTAAGATACATACACACACATATACACATAAATATACATAACATATACACACTATATATATAAATATATATGTATCAATATATATGTGTGTATGCAAAAACCCACATCTACATATGTATATTCAAACAAAAGGCAGGTTGATACATTTGCAAAGGTCACTCCCAGGCATTAACTTCTTCAAGTTTATTCCTTGCAGTAAAATGAGAAACATCCTGCAGTTTTCCACATTGTCTTACTAGGAACGGGGGGGACTAGTTATCCAGAGGTAAAACAGCAAAACCAACAACAACAAATCCTGGAACTCTTAACCGTCAAGACAAACTCTATGCTACCCAAGGGTGATGGGCAACAACAGCAGTGCAGGCTGTTATTGGTGATTAACATGAGTCACTGAACAACCTGCATCTCCTAAGAGATTCTCTTCATAAATCAGCCAGCAAGACAGTTACTCCCCTTCCTCCATGCCAAATTCAATTACTTTATAGTGAAGTACAATATTAAATTTAGACTAAATAAGCTTGTTTACTGTTGTAAAATCTAGTCGTTTTTCCTCTTCCTCCACTAATGAGATAGAAATAACTTGTTTTAAGAAGGTTCCTCATCACTATAGCTCTTATCACCCCAAAAGAAGGATATCCATATGCTTTAGACTCAGCCCCTTCGGAGTGATGATAAATAACTCTTACAGTAAAAAGTAGCACACCTAAATGGAAGGACTGCCACAGCCTTGAACAGAAGTATCAAAAGATTTCACCCCAAAATACTTCACAGATAGAGGCCTAAAGCCCAAGACAGACAAGGAAGCAGGCTTTGTATCCATGCTCTCTTGCTACGAGACAAACCACGACACTATGTTAAATGAGTTGCCTGCACTGTGTTTGTATCTCAGTCACCCCTTCCTCCCAGTCAAAGAATCTGAAGTTCACCAACAACTTTGAGTCATTCCTTAAAAGATCAGGTCACGCTTTGCTCACCTACCTGAGCCCCACTGAAATGAATCTGATGTTTGTTTTTAGAAATGAGAGTCAACAGTGACTTAGGTTTCTGAATTGACTCCACCTGCCCGTCCAACGGCTGCTGACTGAACAACATACCAATCCCAGGAGAGGTGGTGAAGGAAACAATCTCATGGCTACTGAGGAACTCAGAAGCTCTTCCAAGCTATTGCAGCTAACTGCAGACTGTTTCCATTGACAGTCACGGGTAAGAAACACTACCATCACCTCTACATTTGCCCTCACCTCGCCAAGAGGGAAATCCACCAACTTAAGGGACTTGCAAAATGTTAACTATCTTCTGTAAAACTTATCAAAACATTAAGCTGGTAAAAACCACTGACATACTGGAACATGATCAGGGTTTGGGATACAGTAGATTTCAACTAAGAATAGATTCCCAGGACTACAGCATTTCTGTATTCATTTCTCTTCTTATCAAGCTTTCACACCGCAAGCAAAATAAAGGTGCAGTATTTCATTCTGGATAGACTCCCTTAGGAGAACAGCGCAGACCCAGGAGGCTGCAGGTGAGGAAACTGTTCCCCTTAGTGTACTTGCTAGTAAAATGATACACTCTGGGCTACAATTCTTTATCTCCAACTTGCACTCAGATTGCTAAAGACAAAAGTGATCCTGATTTTATACAATAAAGAACTTCCTTAAATGCTGACTCCTTTCCCACAAATCCTAATTTCTTCTACATTTCCCTCTCCGGATAAATAGAAATGTCTGAAATAATTAAATTGGAAGATGCACTGTACAGAAGAGTACCACAGAGAATCTAACATAGGTCAAATGTAACATGTTGCATTCTAGATTTAATTTTTCATATAGCAAGTGAAATGGACTTACTCAACAGTATACTTCACCTTTGACAAGATTATTAGAACCAGAATATTCAATATATCCGTCAGAATATAGGAATTTTTTTTAAGCTCTTACAAGTACTAAGAAAGATAATTTACTCTGAATAAATATTGTCCCATTACATTGGCAAGCTTTGTTTTCTGGGCTTTGGTACTATCAGGTAACTTTGACTAGTACACTTTCACATTTACTGGTATGTCTTCACTGTTTCTTGAATTTTGTCTCTAGAACCTTAAATTTTAAAAAATGGGTAAGTATTCAGGAATAGAAAAGAGACATAACTTTGCAAGAGCTCATTATTTGTTTCTAGCCTCACTGTCCACCAGAATGGTAGAAATTCAGGAAATTCAGTTTTCTTGCCTAGAATGTGGCAAGTCATGCAACTGGTACTTACTTGCTATGGTTTGCCCAAGGACAGAGGCTTAGGAGTCCTATACAACCGCTCTACCGAAAATCTAGTTCTTTCATTTTAGGTAGAAGGTTATACCCCAAGGTTCATTTCTCCTTATTGCTAATGAGGACATGTTATGTTTGCAGACAGTGCTCAAGCAATTCCAAGTTGGAGCCAGCAGCATTGTACAGTTCACATGCATGAATAAAAACATTTAAAACAACAGACATTATTAAAGGCCTGAACTTTTCACACACATGAGACACCATTTAGGTTTAATGGTAAGCATGGAAGCCACCTGGCTTGGATGAAAGCCCAGTCAGTCAATTAAGATGTTTTCACTAATTTCAACAAGCTTTGGATCACATCTTACATGAATTTACTACACTAGACATCACATCCTAGTAAATAACTGCAGATCACAGGATTCACATTAGTCCAGCAGTGACTTTAATTCAACAGCCTTTTTTAATACCTCCTTTTACAAAGATACTTAGCTCCAAAAGAAAAAAAAAAATACTGACACTCTGGTGCTTAGCATATTTTGCCCAAATAAGACTTCTTGGAAAAAAAAATCTAGAGAGGAAGTGAATATCTGACCTAGGTTTACAAAAGAATAGCTGAACAAATTTTTGGAAAGCAGTTCTGTGATGCCCAAACGTAATGGAATTCAGTTCATTGTCCCTTGGCTGAGCGACCTTTCTAGTGACAAGAAACCAGACACCAAGCCTGCAGTAGGCTGCATATGGAAAACATGCCACTTCCATTTTGAATTCACCAGATTAAAGTTGCTCGTACCAAGATCTCCAGTTCAGCAGCACTGAAGCAAGCAGATGCAGTGGCCCAATGTGTTACAGCTTGAGAGCTGCCTGCCTTGCCCCTCTGCTGGAGCTTCTCTCTGCAGGACCAGTGTTGGCAGAGAATAATGTGACAATGACAACTGTAAATGTGGCAGTTTATATGTTGGTGTACTAGTGCCAGACAACAAAATGGGGACAACCAAAGAATGGCATATGCTTCATTCCCTGCCTTTCCTCCTGGGTTGTACCCTCTAGAAAACAGACAGGTGAGATACGTGCTCAAATTAATTTCCATTTCACAAAACAATGTGGAAAATAAAAGTAATCCAAAAGTAATTTGTACCAATAAATTGCATGTAAGTTAGTTATTACTTCAATATTTTTTTTTTAATCAAATTCAGTTATATGTGACCTCCTGTGATTGCTGACACTATGACCAGGGTTAGGAAAGTGAATTTCTAGGCTTCGATGATATGGGTGGAAGATTAAGGAGAATAGGTCACCATCAGTGAAGTATGTCCATTCAGGGACTTGCACTTTGACATTGCTATACTCTAGAGAAAAAAAAAAGAAGGGAAAAACCTTCTTAAAATGAACAAGTTGCCTTTTATTACTCGTTTTATTCTTTCTGACCCATATGACTATATTCAAAAGAGAGGGCTAAATCTTTAATGAAAATGTCACTATATAGTCATTAGACACATTGAATCATATGCCTGTACAAAGCAGATAAGTACATGGAGAGTCAAAACACACACTCCAAACAGTCTTCTGAAACCCAGTCAGAACAATACCTCCTTTGAAGTTTTATTACAGCTACAATTGTAATCAAAGGACAGTAACGGTTCTACTGCTTATGACACTATGTGGTCTAAAGCGTGTTCTTCAAGGTAGCATTATTTCTGACATAATCTATCTGCCATGAAGAAATGTAAATATTTGAAAAGCGCTAGAGCACACAAGAATGGTGCAACAGTTAGGTACGGAATACCATACACAGATGGTCTAAATTCCACCTGTATCCTTGTGACCAGGGTTCTCATCCGGCTCCCTTAAGCTATCTGAACCGCCATTCAGAGGCTCTGAGTTCTCTGCACGACGAGGCAGGAGGATGTAACGAGAATTTAGACTTCTTTGGAATACAGACTTGAGTGCTATATCCACAGAGGGTCCTTAGGGTGAAAAACAGCTAAAGCCTTCAGTGCTGACCTCCCTTCCTCACAGAATTCACAGGCACGAGCGAGGCTCTCAGGCTCCCTCTGCCACATGAACCCTGCAAAACAGGACTGACAGAAGCCAGCAAAGATGAATAGGAGCCACCTGACCTGACAATAAGAAACTTGAAGAAGGATGAGGGAACTAATTCTGTCAGTCAAAAGGACTAGATCCAGAAAGTCCCCAGATCTCTCCTATGGGCATGATATAATCACTAATGTCCAAGACATAGATACACATGACGTGTCCTGTGACTGAGCAAGGATCCAACTTTTTTCTTCTGGTATCACTGCTTTTGCTACAGCACTACTCTGTAGGTGCACAACCAAAAGCACCACCATCTGGGCCAAGTGAAGTGACACAGTACAATGTTTATGTGAGATTCATAAATCAGGCTTTGAGGATCCAATCCGACAGGTGCATCCTCAGCATGCTGACAGATGTTAGACAATACTGTGGTTATGCATTTAGAATACTGCTATATCCCATGTAAATATTGCAGGATCACATCTAATTGTAAAGATTGTCTCATTTCTGAAAACCTAACTTACCTGCTGTTCTGATCTGATTTTACAAACTTCTAATATTAAAAAATAATAATAATGTTTATAATTTGCAAAGCTTAATATTTTATATCATAGGTAATTGAATTTCCGTAAATCGCATGCAACAAGTTGTAAATCCCTCCAAATGACCTCCATAACTAAACAGTTTTCACAAAAGGCACTTGTATCACTCAACCAAATCATTTCAGTTTTGACTGTTGTGCTTTTGGGGTGCAGAGAGGCAAAAAAAACTGTTAGATGGTGGATATTCTAGAACTGACATATTCTCATTTAATTTATTCCACACCTCTCAACATGAAGCACATTCTCCCAGAGAAGTGCCATAAGAAATGCTGAGTTAGAATGACTTTGTACAAACAAGGGTGGAGTCGAAATTCATCATTATCGCTAGGAGACAAGCTTAGCCTTAAGAATGCCAGCATTGTATTTGTCTTCTTTACATTATCCAACAACACGTGAACCAAACAAACATGACTGTAATTATTCTGACATTCTGATAATTTATACTGTGATTTAAAGTCATGCCAGGAAACAAAAATTCCAACTCGTTTGACCTCTATAATATGCTCAAACAAAAGCAGAGCTTTAGTCTCATAAAACCAATATTTGCTATAGAAACAATTTAACTATATCTGCACCTATCTTATCAAGCTTCCTAGTAAAAAATCCATAATTCTCTGCAGTAGCAAGAGTCAAAGTCCAAGTTTTGGTCATTTAAAAAAAGTCTATTATTTTCGGATTGGTGCTGTTCCTCCCCAAACCCTCCTGTCCCCTTAAACATGTTCTCATGGAGAACATGGCTGAGCAGCACTTGCCCGTGTACACTAAATGGAATTCATTTCAGTGATGTGTTTTTCACATCTCATGAACACACAAAAATTTCAATGGGAAAATGTTTCGCATCTCTCACTAGTCAGAGTGGATTCTACCCGCTGTTCCATTATTTCAGTAACTCCCCTACATTATCTATTCAGCTTAACAGATGAAGCTCCAAGGCAATAAATTATTACCACACAGGAGAAAGTACAAGTGGGACAGTTGTTTGAAGTTTCTCCATTATTTGAAAGCTCTTCAATGACATTCCCCTTACCCGATCTTCAGTCCTCTGACTGCAAGAGGACTGAAGTCTCCTCTGGTTTGACATTTCTAGACAACTGTAGGAATTCCAGGCATAGAGTTACTTAGCTCATACTACCAGCTTCCCGTCAAAGGTAGAGTTGCTTTAAAACACTGAAAACCATTTAACTGAGTCAATACACAGTAGGGTAGCACAAGTGTAATTTTTTATTGATAGACTGGAAAATGTGAAACAGATTAAATTACAGTCACCTTGGAACGATTTGGTGAAAAACCAGGGCATAAACTATTTCCTGGAAACAGTGAAGCACTGCTGAGGGAGAAAAGTAAACGCTAATTTTAAAGTAGCCTTTCTCCTAAGCACAGAAGAACACTGATTGTCCTTATCAGGGAGGAGCAGCAAAGCCTGCCTCCCCAGTCCTACAAAGAAGTGCTTGGAATTTGAGACACAGCCTACCAACAAGTAGAAATTCAGGTCAGAAAAAGCAAGAGACGGTAAGGCTTGTAGAAACATGCTTGCCTGCCTATTCAGAGGCTTCCCATTGTGATTCAATTGGATCTGCCTAATGCATGCTTAAAACAACACGAGGTTATTTAGAAATGTACACATACACACAATGCCTTTCCCCTCCCTTCCCACAAGAAGGTCTCAGGAACTTGTCTACAGCATGCCTACAGGGTAAACCCACAGTCCAGCTTCCCTAAACACTGAAGATGAATGTTTCCACTCAAGCAACAACTAGGTTTTGGGATCTGTGAGCTCTTTTAAGCTCATGAGGCATTTATATTCACAAGTTTTATTTAAAAAAAACCCAATAAAAATAGTTACTGCCATTAACCCCTCAGGGATCTAAGAATTTTCAGATGTGAGGAAGATGCTGCAGGGAAAAGTCCAAGACCAAATGAAGGGAAGGTTCACATTGTTCTTGGCTCCTTCTCATCCACTCCAATTATTTCCTTTTCTCATTCTTCAGAATGAGTCCCAAAATATTTTATGCACTGAACTCTTAGAAATATGTATGACTATTATGTATTTTTATCTTCTTTAGCACAAAAGAAATAACACCAAGTATCAGGATCAATAAATATTTTAAAAGTTTCCAGGGAAAGTTATATTTATGCGAACTGAAGCCTTTGCTGACTACACAAGAAGTATATTTCTCAGCAATGTTTCAGCCAATGCCTATCATTTGACCTGGGTATTATGAAGATTTCAAAAGGAGTCATACTCAAAGAGTTTAGCTCATTGTATTTGCCAAACCAAAAGCTTACTCTAGAGACTAGATGGCCTTTTCATTTTAAAACAAAGAGTAATTTAACAAAGTATGTCTAGTGAGATTAGGAAAGTGAATCATGTCACTATGACATTGCTTTTAGTTTATCAGCAAATATTACATATAGAAATTTTTGGTCAATTACAGCAGGTCAGATACTAATCTCAGCCACATCCAGTCTCACAAGCAGCTAGCCTAAAATTTGACTCAAGCTGACCTACAGATGGAAATTAAACCATGGATTCTGACACTGGTTTTAGCAGGAGATAGAGTAGGATCTATAAAGGGTATTCATTTCTCTAGACAGGGAAATCATCCTGTCTCATGAATTGCACAGGATCCCAAAAAGTAGCTGACGTAGTTGTGCTGAAGGCTGGAGGAGACAACAAGGAATTACATAACTCAAACACTTTTTGCTTCCTTTCAATAATGTTTAGTTCTAGGAGGATGAAAATAAGTTTAAAACTTCCCTGTTTAGAGATGTGCAATACAGTAACCACCTTTTTCTTCAGATGCGGATTCCCACATAACCAGCCAATAATAGGTTTTTTCTTTTGTCATTTTCCTCACTCACTTAGCCATGATCTATGGACACCCCTTGCAAAGCCCACAGAAAAAAGCCTCGGTGATGCGACACTGAGAACAGCAGGAACCTAGCCCGTAATGAAGGTTCCTAAATGCTGTGATAACACAGATGGAGAAAAACTGACAGAAAAGAGATGTCACAGCTCTGGTCCTGTGTAACAGTACCTTCAATCACTAAATTATCTATTCTTCTCTGGCTAGGCTGTACTCGGACATACTGCTGTCTAGATGAAGACAGCTGACTATCACCAGTATGCAAACTGTTATCCATATTTTATGTCATCTTCTTGTTGTCCAACCCAGAAAAAAGTCAGCAAGTGAACTGATGTGCAAATTAAATTGCTTGACAACCTCAGATTTGGTTTGTTGGGTTAAAATATAGGGAAGAAGAGGGTAGAAACAAAACCTCCTATCAATAGCCTATTTGCAGACTGGAGATATGGGTGAGCTAATTATTTGGCCCTTTCCCCTCCCTCCAACAAAAACAAAATATAAAAGTATGCATTACTGTTCAAGCTATGAGGCATGAAACAGAAACTAAACCTAGCAATACTGTGCTACCACAGCATGAACCAACTGCCCGTGCGGGGAAGGAGATGTTTCTATTATGGATGCTTGATGAACACGGATTATAGAGTTCCGAAGACGCTCTATGTTTACTCCGTTGGCTACTGAAATGGATAATTAGTTTTTATTAGCTGTAATGCAGCCACTAAGCATTTTGAACACTTCATGCCAAAACATATCAGAACACATACCTGTCACCATGCCACTGAACTGAAAACAAGTATCGTGCAGTAAAAGGCTGATGGAAGTGAACACACAATAAACCTTCAGATGGGAAAATACAGTGCTATATCCTTCCACAATGCAAAAATGCTGCTGCTTTCACTGCTGAAGCATAAAGAATGGCAATTATATCTAAATCCTTCTGATGTTTCTCATTAAAGAACAAATTCAGTAGAACGCTTATGCTTAGATTGACTTAACGGAAATCACTTTATATGAAAATATGGAGATTCATAGGTCATATGCATAATTAATTCAACAAGGGAAAGCTATAAGAGCTTCAATTAAGCAGAGGACACAGTGATGCCTTTCAAAACCAAGTTTGAAAGGAGTTGTACCTTTTCCAGAGTATTTCTTAATGCAGAGAGGTGCTAGTGGCCTGAAGTTTGTCTCTAGGCTCTTCTTTTATTTATTTTTTAAACCTGCAGTAGTTGGCAGGCACCAAGGCACTGCACCTGACCAGGTCTGGCGTGCCTCAGGGCGGTGTCCCCCTACGCCAAGGCGCTGACCCCCCCTCCCAAGCGGGCAAGTTTAGCCCACTTTAATCACCTTTAAGACCCTTTAAACACACCCCATATTGTCCCCTATGAAGAGGTTTTAGGGGGGCTTGGTTTGGCAAAAGCAATTTACGAACAAGTTAAGCTTTGACGGCCTTTCGGGGGGCGGGGGGGGGGGGGAGTTGCCATTTTTTTCATCCCGTTGCACACGCAGCCCCGGCAAATTCAGCCCCGCGATTCACAACAGCCTACTGACTCTCAGGTCCACGCCGGCGTGCGGAGCGAGGTCTGGGGGCTGAGGGCAGGCTCGGCAACCGCGGGGACGGCGAGCGGCGGCTGACAACCACCGGGCAGCTTCGCCCGGCGCTGTCCCCGGCCCCGGAGGCTGAGCCCTGGCCGCGGCGGCCCCGCGCCCCGCTCCTCTCCCTTCTCCCCGCCGCTCGCCCCCACTCACCGCCACCGAGCCCGAGGAGGAGGCGACGAAGACGCGGATCACCATCTTCACCTCATGAGCCGCGCCGCCACCGCGGCGACGGGACCGGACGGGACGGGGCAGCGAGGCTGCGGGCACGCCGCTCCCCCGCACAGGACGGGGATAGGGATAGGGACAGGGACGAAACCGCCCCGCTCCACCCCGCCGCCACCCCCGAGGGCGGCTGCCACCCGCAGCACCCTCTTCCCCGCGGCGGCAGCCCCTCTCGGGCGAGCCGGGTCCGGCTCCTCGCTGACAGGCGGCAGGCGATAACGGCGAGAGGCGGGAAAGGTGGGGGCGGCGCGCAGGGGCCGACGGGCGCTGTAGTTCTTCCCGGGCGGGGGACAGCCCGCTCCTCGTCGTGCTTCACCAGCAAAACCCAGCCAAGCCGGCAGCCTGCGTGCTCCAAGCTGCCATGCCCCCAACGCCCGGGGCTGCCAAGTGCCACCGGTCGCGTTTGAGAGGCTGAGAAGGGGCTTGTGCCGCCCTCCAGGTGCGCTGCCCACAGGTCGAGGTGGCCCCAACGCGTGATGAACAACGCGCTTAAATTCATCCCCTCCGCCATCAGAGCCACTCCTCCCTGAGAGCTGGGCCCGCCTGGCTGCTCCCGGTCCTCCCACCCCACCTCCTACTGCCACCACCTCTGCTCCGCCGGGCGCGGGTCCGACCCCACTGGCCGCCATTTACGGCAGCGAAGGAGTCGAGAACGGTGCCGTTCTGGACAGGCCGCACAGGCGCGTTCCTGTCAGGGCTGGCAAAAGGGACAACGCAAGGGAGGTAGGCCACTGAGCGAGAGGGCTCTCCTACAGCATACATCTCAAAGGAGTTAAACAGCACTGTCTGTTTTCACTCCCTGGTACAGTTCTCAATATTGTCAGCTGTGGAACAGATGTTATTAATCAACAGGCTAAGCAGATAACCCCAAATAACCCTTCATCAGTCAGCTCATCTGCAAGTGACTGAGGGGAATCTCTATGGCCCTCATCAGCTTTTGGGTCTATGAGGACGCAGCCTGTCTTTATTTATAAAGACTCAGAACCACGTAGCTGGCAGCCTTATACATGTTACTACAGTCGTAACCCTCATCCTCTTTCTTCCCTGCACACAGCCAGATGGTTACTCATTCCCTCTGACTAAACTCTCCCTTCCCACCATTTCACCCCAATGGTGAAGTGTGTGGCGTCAGCCTCCTTCACACCTTTGCATCACCACCACCCCCTGTGAACTTCCACCGTCCAGACTAAGTGCTGACCTCAACTCGCTGCCAAATACATCCTTAAAGCTTTCTTTACATTTTAATATTGATCATTTATTTTGAAATCCTGCAGGTCTCATGGAAAGTACCTAGCAAGAGCCATAAAAAATAATCAGGATGCTCAGTGCTCATTTTGAGCTTGATTTATATCTTGTGGAAGTCATTGGGAGGCTTTCCACTGACTTCACTGTCCTCTGGAGTGGAGCTCAATATCAGCAATATAAAGTCCAATCCTGTAATGCGAGTTCAGGTACCAATCTTGCAAAGATTTATAACTATGCATTACTTTGCTTTAATGAGAGTGCTTGTTGAAATCAAAGTAAACTTCATCAGAGTTCATAGGTACAAAGGTTAAGATTTTCTGGCTTCAGTGCTCCTGTCTTCATTTGAGCACGACTCTTACTGTGGGAACCACAAATCAGTGACCAACAAGTGTTTACTGGTTAATTGCTGCTGAACAACCAGCAAAAGGAGCAAAGGAGGCAAACTTTTTTTATGTTGGTTTGTAAGGTAACTCCAAGCAACTTGTTAAAACTCTGTGATAGGTGAGTAATTATAGGAATTTGCTGGAAAATCCCCATTAGCTTTCTCAGTGAATTTCCTTCACACTTGAGGATTATTTCTGACAATATATTTTCCTGTCTTTCTCTAAATTTTCTTAAAAAGTTGGAGATGTTTACTACCAATTACTTCTCTATTTACTCCCTACCACAAAGTACTAATTTTAATATTCTAATTTGGCCATACTGTTATTATATGAAATAAATAGAATCAGGGCAACTCACTACCGCTGGTTATATTTGATTCTTCCACAATGTTAATATATAGCATTAAATTATAATATTAATCATAGAATCATAGAATAGTTTGGGCTGGAAGGGACCTTTAAAGGCCATCTAGTCCAACCCCCCTGCAATAAGCAGGGACATCCTCAACTAGATCAAGTTGCCCAGAGCCCCATCCAGCCTGACCTTGAAGGTTTCCAGGGATGGGGCTTTTACCACCTCTCTGGGCAACCTGTGCCAGTGCTTCACCACCCTCATTGTAAAAAACTTCTTCCTTATGTCTATGCCTGTATCTCCCCTCTTTTAGTTTAAAACCATTACCCCTTGTCCTATCACAGCAGAACCTGCTAAAAAGTTTTTCCCCATCTTTCCTATAAGCCCCCTTTAAGTGTTGAAAGGCTGCAATAAGGTCTCCCTGGAGCCTTCTCTTCTCCAGGCTGAAGAAGCCCAACTCTCTCAGCCTGT
This sequence comes from Phoenicopterus ruber ruber, assembly GCA_009819775.1. Lineage (NCBI taxonomy): Eukaryota > Metazoa > Chordata > Aves > Phoenicopteriformes > Phoenicopteridae > Phoenicopterus > Phoenicopterus ruber. Next base: position 91,459,941 of record CM020217.1, read on the forward strand.
CTTCAGAGGAGAGGTGCTCCAGCCCTCTGATCATTTTTGTGGCCCTCCTCTGGACACTCTCCAGCAGGTCCATGTCTTTCCTGTACTGAGGAATAATAACTGTTGCCTTCTAACATATTTCCTACATACAGCAAAACAGAAAAAAAGGTAGTGAAGCCTAATTCTGAAGGGTGCTGAACATCTTCCACTCTTACTAAACAGAAGAAGAGGATGCTCCTACCTCTCAGAGACAACCTTGACACATAACCAATAACCGTGTGGCAGAGTCAGAAATAGAGTGCAATAGCACTAACTGGAAAAACGCAGGAGATGTAAATAAGAAAATAAAGACATTCTAATGGGACTGCAAAAAGTGTAACTAAGGTATTTTTAAGGTTGTTTCCTCTCCTTGTAAGAGTTCTTTACTTTGTCAGCTCCAAAAGCCACAAATCTAGTCTCCTTTCCCATCATGGAAAACAAACAACTTTCATTTCAGTCCACTTGAAAGTATTACTGAGCTGCATAAATTCTCCAAAGCTGTGGAGAAAAAAAGAGCTGGTAGGAAAGGTAAAACCAGCACCCGTTAGAAGAATCCAAACCCACAGCTCCATTTCGAATGCTCCAAACTGATCCTCAGCCAGCCAAGGCAACATACCTTTTTCTTCTGATTGATTGATTGTTTAGAGTCTCCCTTTTGTTCCCGTAGCCCTTGGGTGAGTAGACTCCTTCAGCTTGAACTTCAGAAGAGAGTCTGAGCAGCCAAAATCATGGCCAGAGTTGATATAGACCCAAATTGAGCTAAAATGCCACAGCTCATGGAGATCTTCCATCCATCACACGTGACACAGCTTCTAGCCAACGCTTCAGCATCCTTATTCCACATGTATTTAGAGACACCATCAAAGACAGAGCAGAGGGCTTCCTGCCTGCATTCAACTACCTGACCATGAATGCAGCAACTTACTAAAGTGTCCTTTCAAACACCCTTTGAAACAGATTTTGAACAATCTCAAGCTATATTTCAATGAATTTTCTTGTAATTCTCAATTATTATAAGTATGTTTATAATATTTTGGGCTAAAAATCTTGCACCTATAACTTCTTAGTATCAACCTTGATGTAATGTGGGCATTGAGAATCCAGACAGCTTTTTCATTTCTCTCTGTTGTTAGTGTTTCCATACACAGAAAGAAGCTAGTTCTGTCATGGAAGTAATCCAGAAAGTCAGGAAAAAGAAATATTACACTGAGAAGCTGAAGATTTCACAGCTTGTGGAGCAGCTTCTTACTTTACATGGCTCCTCAGCAGAGAACTACTACTCTGTGGAGGGTAAAACATATCAGACATCGCCACATGATGTTTTGCACTTTCAGATGGTGTACAGGTTAAGACTGGCCATCATCCTCCGTCCTGCAGCCGCTGCTGGAAATGTCCTGAGGCCATACCTTTAACTCTGTTTCTGTTGTACTGTTCTAGAGCCTGGAAGACCAAATGGTGCAAACGTAGTTAAGCAGAAGAAATGTAATAAATTAAAAACATTGTTAAAATGATTTATGAGCAGTTCTCTATGTTTACAGAAGGTGCAGACTGGACTTGAATATGTGAATTCATAGGGAGCAGGGGGCAGTTTCTAAAGATTTCATGGTAAGAATGATTCATTGTTATGCCAGATCTTCATGGAAGATTAAACAGAACTTTGCTGCTGCTAAGGTAACAAAGAACACACAAAACCAAGGCTTGCGAATATGTGAAAACAGAAGTATAAAAGTACAACCTCGGACAAAGAAGATTCTAATTATGATAAAAGATCATTTGTATAGCAAGATGCAACAGGCATAGGAGAAAAATCCTGGAGAAATGGAATATTATATTCAGAACTGAAGAAGTGGTTAAGATGGCTTCATCTCTCACCTGAAAGGAGCAGTCTGTCTGAGGCATTTTAGAAGTTTTCTGGTCTGTGAGTTGTTGGTACCCATCAGTTATTTCTCTGGGTTCTGTGAAAGGTTGCTAAGAAGCAGTAAATTCACATAGACTCTGCAACAATCCACATACTTGAAATTTCTAAAGGGGTATTTAGCACTTTTTTAAAATTGTAAGTATCAAAACGTGTTGAAAATTACTGGTTTAGAGTGTCATTAAAAGCTATCACAGTTCTGAGCAATCTTCCTTGGTAGAAATGTGACTGTCATGCCAGGGAGCCGCAAAAGGAGAAGATAAATAGTAGAGAAAACAGAATACTCCAGCTGCAATAGAGTATCATCAGCTGATCTCGCACTGCAGACTCCAAAAGAAAGCAGATAACCGAAAGGCTCTAAAACATACAAAATGGCCAAAGTAATGTGATGTAAGTACAGGATTGTTCCACTTGTTGAGTAATAGCACTCAGTGTGGTGGCTGATAGCCTATAAATATCTTGGCTAGACGCAGCTTGAAAACGTATAAGATAATGCTGTTTGGAGCCTGATTCTCCACATAAGGCCTAGAAGCCACTGTATTTTTAAGGTATCAGTTTAATCACAGAAGGAACGTCCAGGGTACACTGTCTCAGTTGTGCATTAATGCCTTCAGTTGTGGGTTGTGCATAATATTATGACTTCTCTTCTACATGCACAGCAGGTCAAGCAGCTCCTAGTCAAGATTACCCTATCTCTTGCAAAAATGGCTTCAGAGGTTTTGTAAATCACACCAGAGTATCCCAATAACAAACTCAGTTTCATGCAGAACTCTGATTTTTTCCAGAACCTTGACTGTGGCCAGAGGTTTACATTCAGAGCATTTCACAGCTTTCCCCACAGCCAGATTTGAGAGATAATATCCCAAGATAAAGCTTTTTCTCTTTTGACTTGAATTACTCTGAAGCTGCTACAAAGTGCAGGTGTTAAAGCAGGCTCTTGGGAAGAGACAGAGCTGGAACAATTTTGAGAAAGGTTTTGATTCTTGCATTCACAAATTTGTGGCATGTTGAGGAAAGCAGAAAGGTGCGGCTTTTCTTGATTTCAGAATGATTTCTGTACCACCTCTTTATAATCAACAGCAAAAAATAACCCCAAAAACTACAGAGAGCTGAGTAAACCTTCCTTCATGCCATTTAAATCTAAATATACCTAGATAATTCCAAAGCTATATAAGAGTCCATTCTTCTCAGCTGCTGCCCTTTAGTTGAAGTCACAATCTGCTGCCCTTTAGTGGAAGCATGACTAGTTGTTAGTATCTGTGACTGCTTTGATTCCCTCCATGAATTCCTAATACTAAGGACCTTTGAAAAGAAAAACATTTTCCTGTGAAATTCATCATCAGATGTAGCTCAGTCATCTGACTCGCAACAACTGAACCTGGAGGTAAAAACATCTTTCATGCTCTGTATTAAATCATTCATCATTCCTTAAACTTACAGCTACATTGTGTAAGGAGTGCCAGAGTTCATTTTGCACTCGTGCCTTTAAAGATCCCACGGTTGCTGAAGCCAGTTGCTCTGACTGAGGAGCAGGAATCCAGGCAGTGCCCAGCCTTCTAGCCCATCCACTCTTTCAGCCCAAGATATTGCAAACAAATCAGTCTCAACAATGTCAAGCCCGGTAGGCTTGCATTTCTTGGTAAAACCAAACTTGTGAGCAGCTTGCTTTTTTTTTCTTTTTTTGCAATTTAGGGAAAGGATTCGTCTTTATTTCTGCTAGTTTGAACAACCTTCAGTAATCTACGTTACTGCAGAGGGATGAGGGATGAAAACCCCCACAAATCTCATTTCCTCATCTGCAGTTCCAATGAAACTTAAACTAGCGAGCACTTGAGATGCAAGTGCACTCAGAGAGCAGTCATAGAGCATTACATTCCTGCCAGCCCTTTTCTGGAGGACCTTCTGCCAAGCCCTTGGAAAAACAATCTACCACCACATTCATTTTGGCCATGAACCAGCTGGTTTTCCATGTCTGTCCAGTTGCACTCTGACAAGGCACCTTAGAAGATTCATTTCTTGCAGGATGTAGGAGAAGTGAGTCAGCAATAATATTTAGGTATACAAGGACAAAGAGCGAGTCATCTTGTGGAGAATAAGAAGCAGCTGAGTACATGAATACTGGCAACTTTCCTAAAGTGTATGCACCAAATAAACTAAGAATAGTTATTATTTTTATAGTACTTAGGAGTTTCTTAGATGTTTCACAGAACAGAGAGGGGAAAAAAATCTCAAACTTGGAAAGCTGACATAAATTTGAGGATAAAGATTATGCGTGCACTCCATTTCAAGCATGGGTCCAAGCCCACAAACGGAGACCACATTCACATTGTGGGGACGCAACGCTGCACTCGGGCCCAGGTTTGAGGTGACCTTCAGGAACCAGCAGGGAAGAGTCTGTGGCCCACACCAACCCCCAGCTCAGAGCCAAAGGTGTCCCTGTGTGCAGCGCAGGTGGCCCAGGTGTGTCGTGCTGGCCCCTGCCCTGCCGCGGGTATAATCCCATCTTTCTGGAGATGATGCCGCGTGACTGACAGAGCCCTTCTCCATAGACAGGCTGCATAAATGGCATGAATTTAACTCCCTAAAAGCAGCGCAGACGGCTGCAGCCAACCTACCGGCATCCTTCTAGACCAGGGGTGTGATATCCTGTCAGCATCGCAGGCTTCGTGGGCAGGGGCCAAGGAGAACGGTGATAGAGGTCAGGGTGGGGAAAGCACGTGGGTCCCGTTTCCCAAACTGGAGAGGGGACTAGCAAGTGGGAGCTGGAGCTGGTGGAGGGAGAAAGCAGATAAGGAAAACGTGGCAGCGGTGATTAGGGATGTGCCGCAGGCAGGTTGTATTGACCTGTGTGGGAACTGATTGCAATTTCATGAGCTAGTTGGAACAGAGAGGACTCTCCCTGGCCTGGACAGAAGCGAAAGAGATGTGGATTCAGACCAGGAGCACAATGGGCTGAAACCAGCTGCCTGGCCTGGCAACTAATGCGCTGAGCAACGGAGCATCTAGGAGGCAATGTACGCCAGGCTAAACAGCAGCTAAATAAATGAGAAACCATACAGCTTCTCAAGTGATGGGTAGACAAATCATTGCCCTTCCATGCATCGCTTTATTAGCCTCAACCCAGCCTCTTTTTTTGCTAAGCATGAACCTGTCTGTCAAAGCAGGTACACTTTTTATATTCTTTGGTAAAGTAACCCTGCAAGATTTGCTAACATTTATTTATTCCTTTCAGATTTATAGCATAAAGTTTGTTGAATTTTGCATTTCCATGTCCTGTTTTTTGCACCATGTTTTCCCAGATCAGATCTTCAGTGCAGCTGTTACTCTGCCCCAGAGCTGTCTGAGATTTATTTTCTACTGCCATAAAGGTACTGGGGAGGTAGCAGTTGGGAAGTAGTATTTTCTATAGAGGGCTAATTAACCTATAACTGTTGTTCAGTTCTAAAATGTAAAGTGGTAAAAATGCTACATGGCATTTTTAGCACTTCCCAAAAGTTAGCTACAAAACTCAGTACTGTTACCCCTGGTCACATTTGACCTTACCAACTCTTCTTTGCAGAAAAAATTATGTTCTCTGTGTCCGTGTTTTTTCATTGAGAGAACTGCCGGTTGACACAATAAGTATGTATTACTTTTGTCAGTGAAGGCACAGCTTAGGACAGCTTCCAGACTATTCAGAGCATGACTTGGATGCTAAGAACAGAAAACTAATTCAACCCATTTTTTTTAATTAATTGGAAAAGGATGGTGAAAGGCACACAACTGGTCTTCATCGGAAATCTGTAAAACAAACATGGCAAGCCAAATGAGAAGTTATGAGAGGTTAGCAAAATTAATCTTGCTGCAAGAACTATTATTTGCTCGATTCATCAAAATCATCTTCTCAAGATACATACTTTCTGTTTCACTAGGCAACAGACATACCATGCAGCCAGCAGGGTCAAGTCTGCTGTTGTACTAATGGCATGGCAAGGGTAAGCACGTCAAAGCTGCTATTGATTTTTTCTAAATGCAGCTGGACTGAACTAGAAATACTTTCAGAATAGCAGATATAAAATAACTAATGAAGGTATGGCCAAGGAACTACATTGCTAAACCTAATGAACCTTTTGCTCTCAGATGCTTTTGGGGATGAATTTGAGTGCAGAATATGACGCTGGGCTATGTAAAAATGCTAAAGATCGGACTAAATTTTAAAATAAAAAAATATTAAGGAAGTTGTTTGATGAGTAGAAATACACCTCAAATCTTAAGGTTTACAAGAGCAATGCATGCAAACTAGCCTATTTTAGACAGCATACCTGTCTCAATCATACCCTATTTTAGCCATGAGTTGGTCAGCATAGGCTGCTCTTAGATAACTCCTGAAAAAGAAGCTACCATTTTTAAAAACCTTTTTTTTTACAAATTATTTCCTTACTTGTGTAAAGAAAGTTGTCTTTTGACCACAAATGGACAAATATGATACCATAGCTATATCAGACCCTAAGTAGGTAAATATCTGTGATGGCCAGTCTACTTTCTATGCTTAAAAAAACAGTTCTATTTAAAATAACAGGAGATAACTTTGACTCAATATTAACTTTTTAATGTTGCAGTTCTATTTAAAATAACAGGAGATAACTTTGACTCAATATTAACTTTGTAATGTTGATGACTGCAGTCTAGGAAAGTCTGAGAAATATTGAACTCAGCACAATGGATACTTTGGTATCATAATTGGATGCAGCATTTCTTAATGGAATCTAGATAATAGGATGTACAACAGACCCTTTCTCAGAGTGTCTGGACTACAGAATAGGCTGCACTAGAGGCCAGTGTGAGGGGTTCCTCCTGAGATCCCTCACATCATCAGTGGGTCAAAGACTAGCAAGGGTCCAGCAAAGACCTCATGGAAGACTTCACAGAAAGGAAAAATATTGTTTCCTACGCCCACAGAGCCAGTTCAGCTTCTTCATTTCGATTCCCTTGCCTGCCTCCCCATGTAATCACTAAAGCCCGTATCTGCAGTCCTTACTCCCGTTGAGTAGACCTCACTCAGACACGTAGCATTCAGTGAAATAAATGGGACTATCTGTGTGAATGAATGATACTCAGCAAAACGGGTTGCAGATTCAGGCTGCGAGATAGCAACTGTGAATCAACATGAACTCAAACAGCAGACTTCTTTTTAGGATATGACTGGTGGGGGCCTTACAAACCTTCCATAGCATGACCCAGTGGTGAGACACTGGCCTACAGGCCAAGAAACCTGCCTTGGTTCTGAGTTTGGCAGCTGACCTAGTGTGTAGCAGGTATATCTTCTTTAAAGCAATTTCTGAGACAGTCTCTCTTTCAGTATTTCTTTTAGGATCTTTCCATTTTGTCACTCACTGGGATGCAGCCATTAAGCATGACAAGCAGTAGATAATTGTTAGTCACGGTTTTCGTACCTACAGACATCTCCATCTTGCTCAGATTCAGCTTTACTGGTGGTATCGTCACGCTATCGCCATGTCGCTGTCAGTTCGAAGCCTGGGTTGTCTCACCTGTTTATCTGAATTCCGCATCTAGATGTTGAACCAATGAGACTGATTTTTATGGGACTTGGATATAATGGAGATCACGGTTGAAGATGTAGTTTCTCTCACAGGCTGGAACTTATGTATTAAGAATAAACCCCTTAGGGATTCAGAGCAAACTTCTTGTGAGGCTGATCAAAAACAGTGCTGTGAACTTCCCCAGGAACTAAGGGCTATTTATACTGCTTGGTACAAGTTACACTAACAAATAAATAAAACCAAGTGAACTGGGTTATAATATTTCTCCTATGTTTGGAGCTCACTGAATTCCAACAGAGATAGGAACCTTTGTTAGTGAAGCAAATCTTTTTTGTCTGTCACATGGAAATTCATGGCTTGCACTAATATGGGAAATGAAAGACTGTTCCCAAATGGGCTTAGTGCCACAGAGCCAGTTCGCGCACAGAAGCAGCTCTCTTATCTACAAAATATTAGTATGGACTTATTAAATTGGAACTGCACCTGCCTACATAATATATTTTATGATATTTTCATTCTTCGGGAATTTAGGAGACTACAGGAGAAAACAAAAAAACCTGCATACAGTCTTAATCTCAGCTCCCCACTCTCTGGTTCCTTCTCTGACCTTGGAGTTTTTTGTAGTATTGATTTGTAGCATTTCCTAAAATATTAGTTCTTTTCTAAAGGTTTTGCTGTCCTGATTTTTTGGAAACTATTTTGTATTTGTTTATTTTAATGAAAAAAAAAAAAAAAAGAAAGAGCTTGGTTTAGTTATAATGAATGATTCATAGCTCCTGCAGATCATCCAGGGACGCCATTCATAGTTAATGATTAAAATGCAGTAATAAAACATGAAATGTTTGAAAGTCAACAGTGATGCCTCTGAAGGTAGATCTTTGACAAAAATTGCTCACAGCATCAGAAACTCTCCCTCTATAAATATATATTCAAACACACTTATTTCACTATTTATTTTTTCCCTTTTGCCTTCTCTCCATTGCAGGTGTCTTCCATATGTGCAGTTTCAGGTCAATATTCTAGCAAGATGACAGTTTGTCTATAATTTAATTTAACATTTTTCTTCCTTAATTTACATTTTTACTCATTTTTAGCCTGCAGTAATTATTTGCATGGAAAGAAATTGTCTTCAAAGGCTATATTTAGCCTGACATATCGGATTAGAAATGTAAGCCAATCATGCAATGAGGTTAATTTTAAATCCTGTGGAAATTGAACCACTCTGTTCAGTTTTCTCAGCACTGGCACCCGTCTTGTTTGAGGTCATATGACCTTTAACTCCAATGTTGAATGCAATTTCCCAACAAAAGGAGTACAAGCAATCCCCTTAAAACAGGCATTTTAGAATTTATAAGGAGAAGAAACTTGAGCAGATTTTTTTTTTTAAGCTGATGATCTTAGGGCTGTGATTGTGTTTTAAAATATGCAAAGAGTGAATAGAAAAGTCAAGCAAAAAAAAGCAGAAACTTGTGCTTGTTCTCATTTTCCTACCACAAGCAGTATTCACCAATTCTTACTTCAGGGTCACCCACCAATACCAGTAGACGTGCATTTTAGCCAGTGCCGTATTTGTTATATTTAGCCAATGTTAATATTGGTTAATACTATTTTTGAGTTCTACAGTTGCCTTAACTGCTTCCTTCCACATCGGTTTGTCCCCATTTCCCCCCCAAAAAAGCCAAATGTTTTGGATTTTTTTTTTTTTAATAATATCGCTGTTTTCTTGGCAGTGACTATCTAGGGATGACTATCACATACATCATCTCCATCAAATCTATTTATATCTATTGGTTAAAATTCAGCTTGTGATCACTGAGCTGCAGATGGAGCTCCCCGAACAGCAAGAGGAGTCCATGCATCCGTGCCAGGAACAGTTGGAGCCACAGTGAAGAGGGGGCTGAGAGGATCTGTCATTACAGAGTCTTTATCCCTTCGACCTCAGAGAGGTGTCAAAAAGAGGCAAAGACCCCTACCTCACCTGTGTACTAGTGTCGGGGCTTTCAGCAGACTCAAGAGAAACCTGATTATTAGGAGTTTTTTGCAAGGCGAATGAATTTTACAAATAATTAAAGAGAGAATATAGGGAGTAGATGTAATTGTCAATCTTCCAATGAACTATTAACAAAATACTAAAAAGATGTAATTTTTAAGTATGGAAAATGCAGGGTAGGAGTTCTTTTTAAAATGTGTTTTTCCAGCAGAACTCATTAAACAAGAGATCAAGGCAGTTCCATTCTAACCTATAAACTTCTAGATGATCTGCTACAGGGATATTTTTGTTTTCTAGGGCATGGGCTCACTTGAATGTTTCATTTCTTAAGTGCATGAACAGAAGCTGAAGAAAGGGTTTTAGAAAAGAAGGAAGGACCAGACAAACAGAAAGTACATTCTCCAAGGCCATAAGCCGTGCAGGAGCATCCCCATCCCTGTGCAGGGCTGCACCGATTTCAAAAGGGCTCCAGATGGACATCAGGGTGTCTCCTCATGGAGCGCTGCAGAATTAGGCTAAACCGAACATATTTAATATGATCTTGGACAGCTAAGCTGCTTATCACTCTGTGTCAGATAATACATTATACAGCTGAGTGGCTAATAGATTAAACAGAGAAAGGCTGATGACAGGGCGTTTTCAGTTGCTTTGGATTATATCCCCCCTTAGGAATGACACTGTGAACTTGGAAGGCGCAGGAAAGATTCTCAGCTTCCTATTTTTCCAGAAAACTTGCTTAAAAATATGTATAAAGCAAATACTTTCTTACGTATGCAGGAAATCGAGCAATCCCAAACATCATCATGTTTTATAAATCTTGATATGAAAGGATCTTAACCAGGAATAAGGAATTAATAATTAGATATATGTATTATTACAGAAAATCAGTCAAATGTTAGGAACTCTTTAGTTTGGTTCTGAAATTTCAGTTTCAAAAACGGTCTTCAATCTACAAAAGTGCAAATGAAATATCACTGCTAGTGAAAAGATATTTGCATATAGTTGTAATGGTGTGCACAAGCCTTCGGTGACACCTGTCCAGTGTGCAGCCTGAGAAGGATCAGGATTTCCATTTGTAACCATTGCCATAGATGAAATGAAAGGAAGGAACAAGCTACAGCATTTGCATGAAAATAAAGCAGTGTTTTTATTTTCCATATTTATATTTTATGTTTCTATTTTTGGAAACTGTGTTTATTTATTTAAACCATTCCAGATACTGGAACTCTGTCTTCTGCGCTGTTAAATTGCAACTGTGGCCAGTGCCGTGGCTTTCCCCCGAGTCAGCTAGCAGTCTCCCCAACGATCCCTGTGCACGGTTTGGGAGGCAGCGCAGCCCAGGGTGCGCTGCCGGTTTGGATACAGCTACACAATTTCAGAATCACAGACTCACAGACTAACATAGTTTGGAAGAGACTTCTGGAGGTCATCAGTCAGACAATCTGCTCAAAGTAGGGGCAACTAGATTGGGTTGCTCGGGGCCGTGTCCAGTCAAGTTTTGAGTATCTCCAAGGACAGAGACTCCACGATGTCTCTGGGCAGCCTGCTCCAATGTTTGACCACCCTCATGGTGAAGAAATTTTTCCTAACGTCTGGTCAGAATTCCCCATGTTGCAACGTGTGTCCAGCTGCCTCTCGTCCTTCCACCGGGCACCTTGGGGAAGAGTCTAGATCAATCTTCTCCACACCCTCCCAGCAGGTAACTAACTGTAGACAGCAGTAAGTTCCCCCCAAAGCATCTCTTCTCCAGGCTGAGCAAACGCAGCAGCCTCAGCCTCTCCTCAAACAACCTGTGCTCCAGCCCCTCACTAGCTTGGTGCTCCTCTACAGGACTCACTCCAGGTTTTCAACATTTTTCTTGTACAGGGGATCCCAGGGCACATCGCTGACTCCTGTTCAACCTGTTGTCCATCAGGGTCCCAGGGCTTTTTTCTGGAGAGCTGCTTCCTGGCCCATGCTTGCCCAGCGTGCACTGCCACGTGGGGTTACTCCATCCCCGAGGGTGACAGTGGGGCCCACAGGGTCTCACTGTCTGGGGCCAGCCCCACAGCGCCTGCAAAGCCAGCAGGGCTGGGCTGGGGCGGTGATGGGGTCAGTCCAGACCCTGCGGTCACCAGGCTGGTCCACAGCCACGGGGCTGCCTGTGGATGAGCTGAGAGGTCCCATCTGCAGGCCAGCGCCCTTGGTGCAAGGCACACAGCTGAAAGCAGCTCCCGATGGCAAGGGCTGGCCCTGGCTGCAACCCCCCCCCAGCACATTTGAGAGCCCCCCCCCCCTCGCAATTCCCAGAGGTCACTCTTGGCTGCACAGGCATGGAGCTAGCCCCAAGCCCAGCAGTCAAACCCCAGGAGTGGGAGAATATACTCAAAGCCCTGACAAACTCCATCCCCTTGTCCAGCTCAGTAATAAAGACATTAAACAATACTGGCGCCAGTATGGATCCCTGAGGGATGCCTCTAGTCACCAGCAGCCAGCTGGACTTTTTACTGTTGATCACAAACTTTTGAGTCTAGCGGTTTTCACGCACCTTATCAAGTCTCCATCTAAGTGTCCCATGGAGGCTGAGAGTTAAAGGCGTAGAAGTGGGCAGACCACAGCAACGGGCAGCTGTGCCACCGAGAGGCTCCCAGCACAGTTTGGTTCACTGCTGCAGATGCAGAGCCCCAGCCTACAGCCCAGACGCCAAATCGCACGCTGGGCCAGCTCTCCTTCTGCCTGCAGAGACCTCGGTGCTGGACCAGAGCGATGCTGTCCCCCACTAGCACAGTAAGATGGGAGGTTGAGATGTTCAAAATAGTTTAGAGGACTTGTGGATGTAACTTCTCATGAAGTTCAACAAAGCCAAGTGCAAGGTCCTGCACCTGGGTCAAGGCAACCCCTGGTATCAATACAGGCTGGGGGGATGAAGGAATCGCGAGCAGCCCTGCCAAGAAGGACGTGGGGGTACTGGTGGATGAAAAGCTCGACATGAGCCAGCAATGTGCGCTCACAGCCCAGAAGGCCAACCGTATCCTGGGCTGAATCAAAAGCAGCGTGGCCAGCAGGTCGAGGGAGGGGATTCTGCCCCTCTACTCCGCTCTGCTGAGACCCCACCTGGAGTCCTGCGTCCAGCTCTGGGGCCCTCAGCACAAGAAGGACATGGGCCTGCTGGAGAGTGTCCAGAGGAGGGTCACAAAGATGATCAGAGGGCTGGAGCACCTCTCCTCTGAAGACAGGCTGAGGGAGTTGGGCTTGGTCAGCCTGGGGAAGAGAAGGCTCCAGAGAGACCTTATTGCAGCCTTTTAATACTTAAAGGGGGCTTATAGGAAAGATGGGGAAAACTTTTTGGCAGGGCCGGTTGTGATAGAACAAGGGGTAATGGTTTTAAACTAAAGGAGGGGAGATTTAGACTAGACATAAGGAAGTTTTTCACAATGACGATGGTGAAGCACTGGCACAGGTTGCCCAGAGAGGTGGCAGAAGCCCCATCCCTGGAAACCTTCAAGGTCAGGCTGGACGGGGCTCTGGGCAACCTGATCTAGTTGAGGATGTCTCTGCTTATTGCAGGGGGGTTGGACTAGATGACCTTTAAAGGTCCCTTCCAACCCAAACCATTCTATGATTCTGCTAACAAGACTACACCCTTGCACTGCCGTGCAAACCTCCTCCGTGCACGCTGGCTGGTTGCCACACGCATATGAATTTTAAGGGAAGATAAACAGGACCAGACAAAAAGGGGTTTTTGCTAAGCACGATGAAAAGGGAGCAGCCCAGCAAGCAAGCCAGTGTAAAAAAAAAAAAAAAAAAAAGGCAATTAGATCAAAAGAATAAGGACGAATTTAAAGACGGGACGAAGCTGGTTTCACGCTCACAGAGGTGGGCAGCCCCGCTCGCTGCCTCTGCCGGTGCTGAAGCCCCACCTAGAGCATCGCCGCGCTACTGCGCCCGTCGCGCCACGCCACGCCACGCCACGCCACGCCACGCCCGCCGGGACCGGCCACCGGCAGCGCTCCGGGGCGGGCGGGGGGCGGGGGGAGCGACAGGTAACGCGTCCGTCGCCTTCAAGGGAGCGGAGAAGGGAGAAGGAGCTGAAGACAAAATGGTCTGTGGTGCTGGCAGTGGTACTTCAGTAATCTGAATTTCAGGCTTCGTGTAGGAAAAGTTACTGTTGAACCAGTATTTTCAGACAATAAATATACTCGCTTGGGTAACTACAGGCAGCTTTAGCTAGCAAGTGTCATCAAGCAAACGAATAGAAATGCTGATATGGGATACTAATGAAAGAATTAACGGATTACGGATTTATTAATGTCAGTCGACACGGTTTCCTAGGAACTCAGACTGTCAAACAAATTTTATACTGTTTTAATGAGATTAAGTGTTAGACCGATAATGAAGATTGTGGCTGAAATAGTGCCTTTACCAAACATATGACATAATCTTGCATTAAAAAATAACTCCAAACAAAATCATTGTAACACATATTAAATTATAATTTTTAAAACTGGTTAACAACCAGGTCATAAAAATATACTATTTGAAGTGGTTTTATTCCAAGGGATGGCATATTTTGTGAGCTTATAGAGGGATCTGTTTTGGCATTAATTTTTTCAATACATTTATCAATGCCCTTGATAAAAACATAGCATTACTGCACATAAAAATTGCAATACGACACACAAATTGCTAATGTGGAAAACAACAAAGGCAACAGTTCTGTTACACAGACTGACTGATCATTTGTTGAGATCGAAAAATGCCCAGTTTTGTTAATGCAGATGTGAACCCAAATGCAAGCTCATGAACCTAAGAACAAAAAACGCCATCAAATTCCTAGATCTGGGGCTGAGTCCTAAAATGCAATAGGACATGCGAAAGAACCCCATCAGAAGAAATCCCGAGGGGTTAATCAGCAGCAGTTGGGTGCTGATGCCATGGTGAAAAGTCCTAATCAAAACACTACATACATGAGAATTCAAATGATAGAGTATCTTATTAGGACCAGTGTCGTCAGCCCCAGCACTCCTCACACGTAATGCGCACTCTGGTATCGCAGAATCACAGAATGACTGAGGTTGCGGGGACCTCTGGAGACCATCTAGTCCAACACACCTGCTTAAGCAGGGATGGAAACTCCAAAACCTCCTTGGGCAAACTTCTTGTCTTTGATCACCTGCACAGTAAAAAGTGTTTTCTCATGTTTAAATGGCATTTCCTGTATTTCAAAGTGTTGCCATTGCTTCTTGTCCTGTCGCCGGGCACCACTGAGAAGAGTGCGGTTCCTCTTCCTTTACTCCCCGTGTCAGGTATTTATAGGCATTGATGAGACCCCCCTGAGCCTTCTTTTCTCCAGGCTGAACAGTCCCAGCTTGCGCAGCCTCTCCTCGTATGTCAGATGCCTCAACCCCTTCATCACCTTCATCACCCTTCACTGGACCCGGTCTACTATGTCCATGTCTCTCGTGTACTGGGGAGCCCAGAAGTGGTCCCAGCACTCCCGATGTGCCCCACCGGTGCTGAGCAGAGGGGAAGGGTCACCTCCCTCACCTGCCGGCAGCGCTCCCCCTCCTGCAGCCCCGGGTGCCTTTGCCACAAGGGTGCATTGCTGGCTCATACATCACGCATGATGTATCCTAGCGCACACTTAGTTACGTGTTATGTTCAAGCAACCAGTACCTAATTATCTCCCTGGCACAGGTACCCAGCTATCCTTGTCACACAGAGGCTGGTCCAGACTGGAAATGACCTTGGAGCTAGGATCCAGTTAAAACCACGAGAGAACTTCTGAGAACTACTCCAGCCTGCTTTGTCACATTTATTTCACCAAGCGACGCATAGTCACAGTCAACCAGGCCTTTCACATTGTTCTCACGCTGCAATGAGGACACAACCCACCAGTTCTAGCAAATACTGCTATAGTAATTCAGCATGATGATACAATTCCTCCTTCCCCAGAACAGCAGCTTCAGTTACCAGTGAAGATGAGTTTGACTAAAAATACCAGACTTACTCTGAAGAACCTGAGATACAGCGCTGCACTGGGTTTGCATGGCCAGGTTTTGGTAGTGGGGGGGGCTACAGAGGTGGCTTCTGTGGGAAGCTGCTAGAAGCTTCCCCTATGTCCGATAGAGCCAATGCCAGCCGGCTCCAAGACCCGCCGCTGGCCAAGGCTGAGCCCATCAGCGACGGTGGTAGCGCCTCTGGGATAACGTAGTTAAGAAAAGAAAAAACCTGCTGTGGGATTATAGCAGCAGAGAGAGGAGTGAGAATACGTGAGCGCAACAGCTCTGCAGACACCAAGGTCAGTGGAGAAGGAGGGGGAGGAGGTGCTCCAGGCACCGGAACAGAGATTCCCCTGCAGCCCCTGGTGAAGACCATGGTGAGGCAGGCTGTCCCCCTGCAGCCCATGGAGGTTAAAGGTAGAGCAGATACCCACCTGCAGCCCGTGGAGGACCCCATGCCAGGGCAGGTGGATGCCCAAAGGAGGCTGTGACCCCGTGGGAAGTCCATGCTGGAGAGCAGGCTCCTGGCAGGATCTGTGGACCTGTGGAGACAGAGGAGCCCACGCTGGAGCAGGTTTGCTGCAGGACTTGTGATCCCGCAGCCTGTTCCTGAAGGACTGCACCCTGTGGAAAGGACCCACATTGGAGCAGTTTGTGAAGAACTGTAGCCCATGGGAAGGACTCACGTTGGAGAAGTCCGTGGAGGACTGTCTCCCATGGGAGGGACCCCATGCTGGAGCAGGGGAAGAGTGTGAGGAGTCCTCCCCCTGAGGAGGAAGGAGTGGCAGAGACAACGTGTGATGAACTGACCGCAACCCCCATTCCCTGTCCCCCTGTGCCACTCAGGGAGAGGAAGCAGAGAAATCAGGAGTGAAGTTGAGCCCAGGAAGAAGGGAGGGGTGGGGGGAAGATGTTTTTAAGATTTGGTTTTATTTCTCATTGTCCTACTCTGATTTGATTGGCAATAAATTAAATTAGTTTTTTCCCCAAGTCAAGTCTGTTTTGCCTGTGATGGTAACTGGTGAGTGATCTCCTTGTCCTTCTCTCGACCCACGAGCCTTTTGTTGTATTTTTCTCCCCCTCTCTGTCCAGCTGAGGAGGGCAGTGATAGAGCAGCTTTGGTGGGCACCTGGCGTCCAGCCGGGGTCAACCCACGACAAGCCCCTCACCTCCCGCTGTAGGCTCTCGTAAGAGCAGTTACCTGCAGCAGCCGGGCAGAGCAGACAGCTGGGGGCACTCACGACTTAAAACTCCTCCATCTCTTCCGCTCAGTTCATCTGGGTAAAAGCGCTTCCTTTCACTTTTAAAAATGTGCACTTTCTTGCTTTGAACTAGCTCCAACTTCCAACCACTAAGGTTCATTGCACCTTTTTACTGCCAGACTAAAGGCCATCTATCACCAGGAACAACAGAACTCGCTATCAAATGATCTCTCAACCCTTTTTTGTATTGAATCTTCCCTTGGGTGTCTCTCCCTGTAACATCAATTTTTATGGACCCCAGTGATTCCTGAAATGTGTTTGTGAAGCCTTTTTAGTTTTTCGACACCTTCTTCAACTGTGGACACCAGAACTGCGTACCTTATTTCAGGTGACAGGTTTCACTTGTGGCACAGAAAAATGTGATGCCACTTTCCTCTCCAAACTAAACCCCTAACGATGAATACTTCTTATCATTTTTTTATTACTTTAACTAAAATGGACTCATAGACCCAATTACAAATTGACCCTTTCTCCATCTCCAGGACTGCAGCAAACTCCTGACCATGAAAGGTGCAGGACAGAAAGAAAGAAGGAGAATCTGCTCTGCGGTACAGGTGAATCCGATCCTTTCCTGAGGAAGCATTCCCCATCACCGCCTTCCCCCATCTTGTAGTAGCTGGCTCACCCCGCTTCAGGTGGTGCATCCAGCAGGGAGGCAGTTCGTGCCACTGTGCTGGGCTACTGGAAGGTTCCCTGTGTGGTGAACGGAAAGAGATAAAGCAAATGGGAGTAAAGCCTACTTCACCTGCTCTGTCTGGATGGGCATCTCTCCCTTTTTATTGATGATACAGGTTGTCCAGAGGACTAGCCCCTCCGGCCTAACATTAGCCCTTGTGAACATCCCTTGCACAGTCCTTCAATCTGCCTGAGCAGGCCCAGGATTTTGCTTTAACTCTCTGAAATATCCCTCCCCTGTTTCTTCACCCGCAGTCCAGGGCTGGCTCAGTCACTGTCCTTGCTTTTCCGCTGACTACACAGTGATTGATCTCATTATTTACTAGCTCTTAGGAGAGGATTGACAGTTCTGGTTATAAAAACAGAAAGAGAAAAAACATCCAGAAAGCAGTCTGCATCTATCAAAGCATCCTTGAAGCACGGTATGGAGGCGCAACATGAATAATAGAATATTCTAGCTTTTTTATTGCCAAAAAAAAGTTGAACTACCGCAAATCCTGAGAAGATGAAAAGGATGTTGGTTTAATGTTATTTAATTCCAATAAAGAGAATTCCAGTAAGCTGATGTATACATTGCAAGTTTATGCACTTCAAGCTGTAAAGGCTCCGACTTAACCTAAATAGGATTTTAACAAATTAAGGTAATTAAGTCAAGAATGCTGTCTCCAAGTTGCTGTCCTGATCAGCGGTGCCCAAAGTTCCCAAGGCACGTGTTCTGCTCAGAGGCATCTCAGCCTTCGCAGTGATGGGCAGCTCGGGACCTATCTATCTCGTGGATAACTTCGGTCTGCCTACACTCCCTTAACAGGCTTGACTCGGGAGGCGCATCCAGAAATCTGAGGACCCAAGTTTCAACTCCCTCCTCTAACTGAGTGGGCACAAATCCCTACCTCCTACTTGCCCAAAGTCTGTGATACGTAAGACTGTGGGCTGAGATGTTGGCGCTTCTCCCCCCTCACTGGAAGTGTTCAATTTTGCATTAAAAAAAAAAAAAAAATTTGATGATACGATCAGGTGCTTAGAAGCGGCATCAGTTGCCTAGGTCTCTTTCTGAGCCTAACAGTAGTAAGATGTGTTTCTATTTTGAATGAAGATTTTTTTTAAGAGGAAGATTCTTCTTTGTCCCTATACGACACTTGTGTAACTGGGACAATAAAAATGTTTTCAAAGCAGTGGCATTCAACACTGAGGCCAAATTTATTTTGATATAGCATCCATTCTCTTTACTGGTTTCAAAGATACGTTTGACCTTATTTCTCTACGATATAATTTATATGACTAAACTCTACAGAGACAGAACAAAATTCATTTGCTATCCTAGCAATAGAAATGAATTTTAAAGCCAAAAGAGATGGATGTTGAGAAGCAACACACATTGCTTTTGATTAAAGAATATGTCAAAATTATTCGGTCACTGCATTTTTTTTGTCAAAGACTAATATACATATTGTGAATATGAAATTGTACATTATGCAAAAGCAGTAGAAACAAGTCCACAGATACCATGTTTGTCCTTCAAAAAGTGGTTTTCTGGAAAAGCATTACTAAAACCTGCTAGGAACAAATGCAGCATTTAACATAAAACTGCCAGATCCTGAACAATCTGCATGAAATTTTCCTCCCAGTAGCATATGTCTTCGGGAGAAAGATGTCCTTAACTGAAATGTCTCCTTCAAATAATATTTTTTTCTAATCAAACATTCAGTACTTGTTTCCTCAGCATCTTCTCCACATTCCCAGGCTTTACTGGGCTTTTTTTGTTATTTAAATTGCTTATAAAATACTTGTTGCTAGCACATAAGCAATAATTACATTGTTTTAATTTGGGACCTTGTTAAAACACACCTATATCCACAACATGAGCAGTTAAAGCTTCATATTGTAGTAACACAACATCTTATTTTATTATGTGGAAGTGTTAATTGACCACATTGTAAATTATATTCCTGTGATTCACCAGCAACTACTTTTGTTCTTCACCTAGTATTTCTCCACAAGGCAGTTGTGAGCTCAAAATCCAAGCAGGTACATTAAAACAAAGAATCTGAACAAATCCATAAAATCTCTGAAATCAACTAGTGGTGTGAAGAATATGTAAATGTTTCTTTCATTGCACTGTATTTTCCCTTTAATATTTCAATATTTCACAGCCTTGGAAAATTGTATTGTTAAAAACAGTTCGCCACAAACAATGCCCAACGTGCTTCTTTTATACGTCTTCAAGTTCAGCTGAGTTCACGGAAGCCCATTCTCCGTTGCCCGTCAGAGACACAAAAGGGGTGTCAGTGACGCCGTAACAGCTCCAACGCCACCGCAGAGAGTGCTCAAGAAAATCCCCTTGAGGGGGTTGCAACTAGCCACAGTATGAGAAGTGACACCAACAGACGTTCTTTCAAAGAATTATAACGCTAAATTGTAAAAGGTGAGCGGTCACTTTTCAGCTGATGACTCGGGAGCACTTGAGAAAAGAAACTGTGAAAAGATTTCAGGTGACTTTAGAGTCCAGGGCATGGGAGACAAGCTTTGAAAGTGATCTTGGGCTTCTCATTTCTCAAGGTAGGTGAGCATGCAGCAACAAAAGCAGCCAGCCTCCAACAAAACCATAGCCTACTTTGACAAATGTATTAAAAAGTACAAGGAGACCATGAATATTTATAACATTGAAACAGACTGACATTTAATTTTATTTGCCTTCGAATTTAAAATATTTTGATGATATGGTTGCAGATAATTGAGAGCAAAGGAAAGTATGTGCTGATACACAACATATCTGGTAGGCAGGAGAATACTCCGACATATGTTAAAGAAAAAACCTTCAGCTGGACCCTAACTACATCCATACTCATGCTCTAATACAGAGATCTCAGTCACATCGTCGGCCACCTTTACAGCAGTGGAGAGAGGGAACAAATACCTACCTTGCTACTGGAAACAGCAGCCTGAACCGGCACTCTTGGCTACCCAGATCTGCGGAACTGCTTTGAGCCAAAATCTCTTTAGTACACACTCCTGGATTTTGAACAAAGCTTTTCTGCAAGTGCGGATGCAAGTTACTACCCTGGTGTATATGTAGACAGACGTGTATAAATGTTTATGCATCTGTTCCAATGTGCAAGGCAGTATCATATAGCCTATTCCGAGGGAAAGCATCAGAAAATGTGAAGGCTGAAGGAGCCAAAAGGAATCTTCTTTGGTATTTCATACTCAATCTGATGATTTTCACCAGCCTTTGATCTTTTGCAGAAATTGAGTGTCTAAGTCCGAATCTCACAGCCAAGTTTCACATCGTGCCGTACTCTTGGTTGAAGCAAGCAGCATGTCGCTTTGGCTCCCTCATTTGTATCATCGTGCATTCTTTAAGTCCCTACTTCTTCACCAAGTTATGGTATTCAAAACAATACCATGAAGATTTTCCCTTTCTGAATTTGAACACCATCTTTGTTCTGGCAATTCAGGGAATCTGTTTTATGCATCCCATTAGATACGGCCATTGTAATAGTTCCCGCCCCGGATGCCACAGCCATTGCCATGGTGCAGTGGAAATCAATAGCATTTTTTCAGTGCATCGGGGATTTCCCATCGATATTTATGTGTAACAATTAAACGAGCATGGGTTACACTCATCTGAATAAGCCTGGGGGCTTCATCCCTGTTGGTACCTCTGAGAATATCAAACTGTGCAACACTATGACCTGATTTAGCTTGTGAAGGCTTCCACCCTCCTTTCTGGAGCAGCCCTCCCCTCAGTTAAGCTCTGAAGCTTGTGCCGCTCCTTTCAAGCCTTCTACTTCCCCATCCAGCTCTTGAATCAAATACTGTTTCAGCGACCTTCCCATGCAAGCAAGCAGTTAAGACATCAGACTTGCTTTACTGAGACAGAAGAAAACTGCAACACATTATTGCTTGCTCAGGTGATTCATATATTTGTCCTGTACGGGGGAATCTGAAATACCACACCATTTATCTGCACTGTATCAACTGTTACATAGAGGACAATACCTTAAATACATTATTTGTAGGTTTTAGATTAACAAACTTCCATCAATTAGTCCCTATGCCGATACTGCACAATATCTGAATTTATTCCAGTTCAGCAGCTGATTCAAGTATGCTAGCACTATTCTGGATGGAGCAGCCGATGGAGAAGTCTGGTGAGAGGTCGTTTGTTCTGAACAAGAGGCCTGCACTCAGTATAATTCAGTACTTGTATTCAATACCTGTATTAAATATACATACTGCCTAAATCCAATACCTATATTATCTATATTCAATAACTAATGATTAGTTAGTTGCTAACTAAGCCCCAAGTGGTTAGTCATGACAATTAGTCTATAAATTACCAACACAAAAAAGTCTCTTCCACATTTTTTAATGCTTTCTCGTTTGGTTTGGTTTGGTTTAGTTTTTTTTTTTTTTAATTGCTTTTCTTGCTTATAATTTTCCTAGCTACAGTGGGCATGGAGATGGATTATGAATCCCTTTCATTCTATTTACAGCAGCAACAGCGTTTCAGATCCTGGCCTGGCCTGCTGCCAGATACAAGCAATACATTTCCTCCAGTTGCAGGCAATAAAATTATTCTGTCTTTGTTATTCCGCATTTCCCTGGATCTTTTTAAAGGACATCAATGATTCTCCGCCAGCGTTGCTGTGATGAATTATATGCTTTAGCTGTTTAGCACAAGGGTGAGCTATATAAAGCCACAGGAGGATGAATTTAAAAAATTATCCATGAGTTTTTATTGTTCTTTTAAAACCAATTTCATAATAGTAATGCAAATACAGCAAAAATATTAAGTGCAATTAGGGAGACAATCAAAATTATGAAATTCACGGACTGGTAGTTGGTTTTTTTGCATGCTTCATGCCTGTTTTCTGGGATTTTAGGATGAAAAATTAAAGGCTCCGTTCAGCTTGGGAGACTCCATGTCAGGTCTATGCCTCCCAGGTGCTTTCGCACTTTTGAAATACCTGTTCCCATCTCCTCTTCTTTTACAGGAGTTTATGCCAACATGTTCATGATTGCATTCCAGCCTACTCATTAAATGGCATTTTCAAGAAATTTATTTAAGCATATTCAGAGTTCTTGTGCACAATACCTAAGTCAGTTTTGAGAATCTCTCAATTCTGACTTTCATAATTACAAATTATTTTTTTCTTTTTCCATTGAAATGGATACAATTTTTCCTCTTGAAATTTATATTCTGGGGGGATGGCAATCTTTTAATTTCAAGTGCATTAAAACTGCATTTTCTCACATATTTCCCTGTATTTTATTGTGAAGAAGGTGAGTTTTTTTGCCTTAAAACACTACCTTGGTTAACAAAACTGGTACCTTGTCCCATTTCCTCCATTTTTTTTTATTTTCATTTAGTGGTCAGTAAGTGTTAATTCTGAACATTCGGAACTGCAGAGAGACGGTTCTGTGAAGTGCAAATCTGTCTCCCTCTCCTGAAGGGTGGTGATGCGAAGGTTGAGTGCCTATGGGTAAGAATCAGGGGGAAGGCCACCAAGGCAGACATCGTGGTGGGAGTCTGTTATAGACCACCCAACCAGGACGAGGAGGCAGATGAAGTATTCTACAGGCAGCTGGGAGAAGCCTCACGATCGCTCGCCCTTGTTCTCGTGGGGGACTTCAACTTGCCAGATGTCTGCTGGAAATACAATGCAGCAGAGAGGAAACAGTCCAGGAGGTTCCTGGAGTGTGTGGAAGATAACTTCCTCACGCAGCTGGTGAGGGAGCCCACGAGAGAAGGCGCCCCGCTGGACCTGTTGTTTGTGAACAGAGAAGGTCTTGTGGGTGATGTGACGGTCAGAGGCCGTCTTGGGCACAGTGACCACAAAATGATAGAGTTTTTGATTCTCAGAGAAGTAAAGAGGAGGGTCACCAGAACTGCCACCTTGGACTTCCGGAGGGCAGACTTTGGCCTGTTTAGGAGTCTGGTTGGCAGAGTCCCTTGGGAGGCAGTCCTGGAGGGCCAAGGCGTCCAGGAAGGCTGGACATTCTTCAAAAGGGAAATCTTAAAGGCACAGGAGTAGGCCGTCCCCATGAGCCGAAAGATGAGCCGGCGGGGAAGAAGACCAGCCTGGCTGAGCAGAGAGCTCCAGCTGGAACTTAGGAAAAAAAAGAGAGTCTACAACCTTTGGAGGAAGGGGCAGGCAACTCAGGAGGACTACAAGGATGCTGTGAGGTTATGCAGGGAGAAAATTAGAAGGGCTAAGGCCCAGCTAGAATTTAGTCTGGCTACTGCCGTAAAAGACAACAAAAAGTCCTTCTACAAATACATTAACAATAGAAAGGGGGCTAAGGAGAATCTCCCTCCTCTATTGGATGTGGAAGGAAACTTAGTGTCAAGGGACGAGGAAAAGGCTGAGGTGCTAAATGCCTTCCTTGCCTCTGTCTTTAACAGCAAGGGAAGTTGCTCTCTGGGCACCCAGCCCCCTGAGCAGGAAGACAGGGATGGGGAGCAGAATGAAGACCCTGTAGTCCAAGGGGAAATGGTCAGTGACCTGCTACGCCACCTGGACACACACAAGTCTATGGGGCCGGATGGGATCCACCCAAGGGTGCTGAAAGAGCTGGCAGAAGTGCTCACTAAGCCACTCTCCATCATTTACCAGCAGTCCTGGCTAACTGGGGAGGTCCCAGTTGACTGGAGGCTGGCAAATGTGACGTCCATCTACAAGAAGGGCCAGAAGGAGGATCAGGGGAACTACAGGCCTGTCAGCCTGACCTCGGTGCCCGGGAAGGTTATGGAGCAGATCATCTTGAGTGCCATCACGCGGCACATACGGGACAACCAGGTGATCGGGCCCAGTCAGCACGGGTTTATGAAAGGCAGGTCCTGTCTGACCAACCTGATCTCCTTCTACGACATGGTGACCAGCCTAGTGGATGAGGGAAAGGCTGTGGACGTTGTGTACCTGGACTTTAGTAAAGCCTTTGACACCGTCTCCCACAGCATCCTCCTGGAGAAGCTGGCTACCCATGGCTTGGATGGGCATACTCTGCGCTGGGTAGGAAACTGGCTGGATGGCCGGGCCCAAAGAGTTGTGGTGAATGGAGTTAAATCCGGTTGGAGGCCGGTCACAAGTGGTGTTCCCCAGGGCTCAGTACTGGGGCCAGTTCTGTTCAATATCTTTATCAATGATCTGGATGAGGGGATCGAGTGCACCCTCAGTAAGTTTGCAGATGACAGCAAATTGGGAGGGAGTGTTGATCTGCTGGAGGGCAGGCAGGCACTACAGCAGGACCTGGACAGGCTGGATCGATGGGCCGAGGCCAATTGTATGAGGTTCAACAAGGCCAAGTGCCGGGTCCTGCACTTGGGTCACAACAACCCCAGGCAACGCTACAGGCTTGGGGGGGAGTGGCTGGAAAGCTGCCCGGCGGAAAAGGACCTGGGGGTGTTGGTTGACGGCTGGCTGAATATGAGCCAGCAGTGTGCCCAGGTGGCCAAGAAGGCCAACGGCATCCTGACCTGTATCAGAAATAGTGTGGCCAGCAGGAGCAGGGAAGTGATCGTCCCCCTGTACTCGGCCCTGGTGAGGCCGCACCTCGAGTGCTGTGTTCAGTTTTGGGCCCCTCACTACAAGAAAGACATTGAGGTGCTGGAGCGTGTCCAGAGATGGGCAACGAGGCTGGTGAAGGGTCTGGAACACAAGTCCTATGAGGAGCGGCTGAGGGAACTGGGGTTGTTTAGCCTGGAGAAAAGGAGGCTGAGGGGAGACCTTATCACTCTCTACAACTACCTGAAAGGAGGTTGTAGAGAGATGGGGGTCGGTCTCTTCTCCCTAGTAACAGACGACAGGACAAGAGGAAATGGCCTCAAGTTGCGCCAGGGGAGGTTTAGATTGGACATTCGTAAAAATTTCTTCACCGAAACGGTTGTCGGGCATTGGAACAGGCTGCCCAGGGAGGTGGTGGAGTCCCCATCCCTGGAGGTATTCAAAAGATGTTTAGATGAGGCCCTAAGGGATATGATTTAGTGGGGGACTTGGTAGTGATAGGTTAATGGTTGGACCCGATGATCTTGGAGGTGTCTTCCAACCACAACAATTCTATGATTCTATGATTCTATGAATGTCCCATTTATGCCTTCCTGTGCAGGCAGGTTATCACTTTCCTATGAAATGTTCTGTTTTATTCTACTCTACCCAAATTATTATGTCACTTTAATCACTGTGCTATCATAACATATACCATCAGTAAGTTAAGTGAGGCAAGCAAGATCTGTTATTTCTTTTTCCCTTCCTCTCCCCAGAAAGAAGTTTGCTTGACTACATTCGTTGTTAAAGGTTAGCATTAGAAGAAAAAAAATAGCAGTAACTTGGAGTAATAAAAGCCAAGGTTTAGAAACTCTTGTACTTCTTTATGGAATAAAACACAACAGCCTTGTTAAATTCGGCCTGCCCTTTAATTTAAGCTTACTTGCTAGCTTTACACAGTACTTTTATCCTTTTGTCAGTATAATCCATTTTGCTTTAAGTTCTGGGGTATTTTATAATTTGATACCATTCCTCTTTTTTTCTTTCCTCCTGGTTAGGGGAGTTTTGCTTTTAAATTACATCACACACGGAGAGTGCATGTGTTGGCCTAGATATATGTATGTATACATGCATAAAACCTGTCATATATTGGTTATTCATCCAGCTTCCCCTCCTACTTAAATATTAAAGCAAAGAATATTTTTATCCCTTTTGCTCTCATGTCTGATCAGTCATTACTCCCAGATGTTGCTCTGGCCCAAAGCCTCCTTTTCACACCCCAGATGATGGTGACCCTGCTCTGGCAGGGGTGGGTGGGCTAGACGGTCTCCAGAGGTCCCTTCCAACCCCTACCATTCTGTGACGTGCCCAAGGCCACCCAAGGCTTCCCTCGACCCCCCTCCTCGGAGGGGTTAGGAAGGGGATGGCTCATTGCGACGCCACGGGTGCTAGCACAAAGCCGGACTGCCGCCGTTCTCCCCCGCGCTCCCGGGCGTCTCTCTCATCTTGCACTTAACGCCTCCTTCGATTACACACACGCGTCCCCACAAAACCAAGATGGTGCCCTCGGAGCAGGGCCTCGGAGCCTGCCGGCTTCGGGGCAGGGCTCGGGGCGGCCACCCCCGCCGGAGGCTCCCCGCGGGGCGGGAGCCCGGGGTCACACGTCGCAAGGACCGGCCCCTGACACCACCCTCAGCCCCCGCCGGAGCATCACGGGACGGAGGCAGCGCCCAGGCGTTGAGCCCCCCTCATACCTCCCCTGCACCTCAACCAATCAGCAGCCGGAATGTAGCCTCCCACCAATGGGAAGAGCGGTTGCCACTCGACCGCTGCCAGCCGCTCGTACCAATCAGCCGCCGGGAACGGTCGAGCTGGCAGGGCGGGTAGCCAATGGCTGACGATGAGAGCCCGCCTTCTCCTCCGCCCCGTTGCTCGGGCAGCCGCTGTCAATAGCCCCCGCGCGCCGCGGCGGCCCCTTTAAGCGTAGCGTGGCAACCGCCGGCGCGTCCGCCGGGCGGGCGGGCAGGTACCGGCGGCGGCGGGGCCGGGCCGGGGCCGGCTGGGGCGACGGGGGTATTGCGGGGCGGAGGGAAGGGGGGGGGGGGGGCGTTCTTGGGGGCGGTGGGGATTGGGAGCGGGCCCGAGCCCGGGCCTAGAGTTAGCCTGCGCGGGGGGTGCTCGGATCCGTAGCTGCGGATCTTACTCTCGACGTGCTGTGTGGGCCGGGCTGACCGGCTGGGTCCCGGGGCAGGCAGCGGGGCGGCGGCTGGGCCGGGGTGGGACCCGACCCCGGGGCTCTCAGTGCGGAGTTGGGGCGCGGAGGGGAGGCTTCGCCCCGAGCACCGGCGGGTATCAGGCAGCAGGCCTTCCGAAAAGCGGTGTACGCCAGGCGGCGAATGTTCGGTCCCTTTCCTCAGAAGTCATTTATGGCAGGGTTAAACGATTGCGCTTAAAACGTACTCTCCAGTGTAGTCGTTAGTTGATCCAAAAAGTGTTAATTAAAAATAATATGCGGTATGTTCTTTAAGAACTTCTCCTCAGTGAAGGAGAGTTGCTTGCTTACACTTTGGGAACTGGAGAGCTGCTTTCAGGAGTGGCTAAGTTCAAATAGGTAAGTCTATATGCACCGGAGGTATAGGTGGAAATATGAACGACGGCATGGGCCTCCTTGGTAGAGGGTTTAGAAACATAATCACTTTTCCTGGTTGTAGGACTGGCCTGCGTGTTGCCTATTTGGACTGCCATTTCCTCATCGCTGACCTGGGACTTATAGCAACTTTTGCATTTTGAGCTCTGCTGATGAAAGTAACACTAAGTATTACTGTCACAGAGTCAGATAAATTTAACATTGGCTTTTAAAACCATATAGCATTTTAATTCACCAAAAGCTGGTAAACCTAGAAGAAATGCATACAGTTAAGTCAGCAGCTGCAGAAAGCTTCGCTAATAAAATATTTGCTCTTCACTAAAGCCTCATCAGTGAATATGTTTTGATGTAATACAAGTAAATTCTTTTTTCTGGAAAAACTACAGTATTTGGATATGAAAAAGATGGGTGGAGGAAGAGGAGGGAGACAAATTTCAAGTTATTCTTTGTTCTTAAGTTCAGCACTTCAATAGTTTGGATTGATGCTTTTGTACTTGTCTGAAGCTGGCTCTTTCTTGCACTGTTTCTCTCTCAGAATAGGTGGAAAAACTGAGTGGACCGTTAGAGGTCAGCATTTGTGCTCAGGAAGTGTTATATGGTGACCAGTAAAAGCATCTAGCTTCTTCTGGTCTTAGAAGGGTATTAAGATTGAAAAGGACTTAAAAAGTTTTATGATTCTTGCATTACAGAGCTAAGCTCTGGGTGTACTGCGAGAGAAGAATTGCTGAGTAATTTTCCTTTCTCTCTATTGCTTTAATGCCTGTAATCCAGTAGTTCAATTTCTGTTTCTGTGATTTACTTAGGAGTGATAGGAAGACAGTATTCTATCACCATTGCAGTTGTTTTGTGTTCTCTATTTTGTCTGTCACATCCTTCGCAGTGACCTGGAGCTTGACTGTTTTTTGTAATAATAAGCATGTTTTCAATACAAAATATGTAAATAACAGCAATAGTAGAAGTTGCTGAAGTGAAGGAGCATGAAAACAGTGAAGGAAACAAAACTTGTATGGAAACAAAAAGTTTGTCCAAGTCCCAGATTTACTTCAGCCATTCTATACTGATCTGCTCTTGATGCACTAGGGTTCTAAAAGCATGTGTGGAGCTTTTGGGTGGAGGGGGTTGGGGTTTTGGTGGTGGAGCTTAGTAGACCCATTGTTAACCTACAGTGTTTCACTCCTCACAAATTTATTAAATGTAGCAGGGGAAAATAGATATCTTTGTGGATCTTACTCACACAAGTTAAACTTACTTTATAATCAACTCAAACTAGTTGGTAACAATTGAAAAGTCAATGAACCAAAGCATTTCTTAATTAGACAGTCCTTAGGCTAACTGAAGTAAAACACAAATATCCTAGTGATTCATTCATTCTCAAGATAAACTGTGCATTTTTTATGTTAATCAAATTACATTATACACTAGTGGAAAACTGAATTTGGCAAGACTTGACAGACTAAGGTTTCTTGTTTTGTATGGAAAATATAACAATATTACCAATTTGTAAAACTGAAAACCATTTGAAGATTCAGAAAATGTTTCTGGCAATTCCTCAAGGGAGCTTTTATTGGTTCACCTTTTTAAATTTGTTTTCAGTCCATTGCTTTTCAAAGTACTTCCAGAACGCATTCAAAAATGACTATTCATTTATGTTACTGTGTGTGAAAATGATACTTAGCAAAATAGTCTCAAAAGTGGGGAATATCCAGTACGGAAGTGATGGATAATTCTAATCCTCCAGTTCTTACAATTTGTCTGTTTTAAAGACACTAAGTTATGAAAAGCATTCTTCAAAAAGATTATTGCCTCTTCAGTGAACACTTGTGCGCTATAAAATAACTGATCAGCTTTAAGTAAGTGAAAGTGAGTGTTCTGTTTTATATACATAAATAGACATCTTGATGATTGAACTGTAGGCATTTATGTTTTCCCTAAATGCAGTCCCATTTGTTTTCATTCATATTTGTTTTCTTCTCAAGAAAAAGTCTGTGCATGATGATTTCTTTCTGTTCTTCTGTGTCCTGAAGGCAGACAAAATTTGGGTGTATCTTGGCTATTGCTACACTGTTGAAGATATTTACCGCATAGAGTAATCCCTGCCTCCATAGAGGGCTAGGTTAACACCTCTAGATGTGGTGGTGCCTCTAACACTGAGGTACCCACTTCAGGAGTCCGGGACTCCTCTGGATGCCATGTGTGCCCCTGTGACCCTGGGACAGACTTGCATCTGAGTAACAGACTAGGTTGCTTGAATTCCCACCAGTTTGTTTTATTCAGCGTGTTGTTATAAGCAAAACAGGGAACACAAGTGCAGAGCCAACAATTGATTGTTAGTCTAATTAAAATCTTAACTGTCTAATCAAAGACTTAGTCCAGATACTAACACAGTTCAACTTACAGTGATACAGGCACAAACCCTTTCTCTGGTGTTATCGTCACCCACCCAGTCTGCTTCTGGGACTAGACTGGCTTCAACTGGGAGGGAGAAGTCTTTACAGCAAGTCATCAGCATCCCAAATCCTTCCCTGGCAGGAGGAGGATGGTGACGATTTCATCCTCCTTGCCTTGGGTCCATTTGGGATCATTTTTATATGCTTGTTAACACACTGTGCACTTTGTTTCCTCTCCCTCTCCTCTCCCTCTCCCTCTCCTCTCTTTATTGATTCATGATTTCACATTACATCTGAATTTACTACACGTGGTGTGGTTTACATATGTGGAGTACTTGTTCTTTGTTCTATATGTTGCCTATAAAACTGTTTTTACCCAGCTCCCAAGACTGCATCCCGTTGATGACCAGTAATTAAGCACAGGTGAGCTGTTACAGCTTAGGGCCCCAGTGTTGTCCTGTGTTTGTGCTGTCAGGCCCCTGCAGTCACCCCATGCCTGTACTCCTCTATGCTACATTTTTGCAAGGGTTGTAGATGATAGTTTGCTCTGCACAGAATAACTACTTGTTATTGCTGTCTGGTATTTATAAACGTAAATGTAACAGTAGGTCCTAGACAATTGTACAAAGTGAGCAAAAAGTTAAAACAAATTAGGTAAGTTCCCTGGCTGTTAACTAATTTTGTTGCAGCTAAATAAGCTATAGCAAAGCTCTAGGCACCCAAGATGAGTTCAGACACAGTCTGACAAGTTTTGTGGCCCACATTGTTAGCCAGAAATGAAGCCTTTGGCTTCAATGACACACCATACTTTTGTGTGGGTTACAAATGCAACTACTGTTTTTAATGTTTTTTTCAGTCAGGATGACTGTAATAATATGAGGTCTGTGTTACAACCCTCCAGAGTACTATTTTTATATTTTATATTATTTTAGTATTTTAATATAATCATATTAGTTTATATTTTATTTTATATTTTTAGCATTCCCTGACATTCTGTCCTGTGGAGACAGAAATGATGCAGTCTTGCCTGTGCACCCTCTAGAGAACAGGTTGTCCCCAAAATTCTGCCTATGTTTCAGTTTGGGCTCAGTTTGCTCTTCAGGCAGCAAACTAACATACATTCTGTGCAGATGTTTGTGAGGCCAGGACTTAGGAGTGGAGCTGTGTGGGAGTAAGAATGCACCCTGATATGTTCTAGTATTCTCACATGATCTTAGTTTCACACTCATGAATGTATCCAAGGATCTTCATGACACTTAAACAAGATAATACCATTATGGCTAGGTATATACTTTTGAAATATATTTAATAACTGCATTATTTCAATAGAAAAAAGAACAGTCATTACTGATCATTTGAATGTTCGCAATAACTGATACCTTCCAGCACGTGTTTAGGCATCTCTAGGACAAGTGATCTCAAGTGTAGCTTGTCTTCTTTCTGGGCTTTGCAGCGCAATTTTAGTTTTCATCAGAATCCTCTCTGATGTAAGTTTTAGGCATGTAATTTATTTGGACCACTTTGGAAATATTTAGGTGCTTAAAAAACATCATTTTGGAAAGTTACTCCCTAAGTAAAGAAAAACACTCTCTTCCAAATAATTCAGTATTAATTTCCCAGCAGCTTCCCAGTTTAGAAATCTGTTGGGATATTTATTCCTCCAATTCCTTCTGTATAGATTATGAGGGCAAATGGACTCCAGTCTCTGGAGACAGAGTTGTGCTAACAGTGAACTGGGCCAGAAAGCTTGAATTTGTAATGAAACCTGTCTTGGCAGCTGACACTTCTGTTCTCCTTGGCTATGCAAATCTGCATGTATAGACGGTGGAATAGAAGGCCGAGAAGCATGCTAAGTTTATTTTATTGGGAAATAATATAGTGAAAAAATTACAGCTCATTTACAGGTATGTTGTATGCCCTGCAGTGTAGAAGAGTTTTGACTGAAAGCTGCTCAATTTTTTGTGTAGTTTGCTTTACCGTTTAGAAATGGGCTAGGAGCTTATGTCATTCCACAGGCAGAACTGATGGGCTCTGATGCCAGTCCTGTTTATTCACCCATTAGAGGCTTGGTGTGCTGAAGTTGGATTGAAGGGAGATAGATGGTGAAATAAGCTTGAGAGCTGTGAAGAGTGGTGCGAGAGACAAAAGACACAGGAGGCTGAGCGTAGTCAGTAAAATACTTCCTAAACTGATGAGAAAATTATTTTGATTGAGAAGGTGAGGAAAATTTTGGATATATTTGCTCCATTATATTCTCAGGAAGTGTCTCCAAAAATGCAAAATAATGTGATTTTACCTTGAGATTAGGGGATTTTCCAGTTTATATCAGAGGACAGGCTGCAGGAACAGCCCTTCTCGTTTTATACCTGCTGCAGATGTAATGTTTACCATATACCAGCAGTGTGGTCTCTCTTATCAGATATAAAAAAACCAAAAGGCTGTATTTGCATTTTCCTATAAAGCACATGACACAAATGTGTGTGCTCCTGCCAGTTCTTGAAGGCATGAAACACTACATGTTGTAGCGTACGAGAGTACTTTCCGGGGCAAAAGCATACATAGGTACAGTCTCATTAGCGGTTAGGGACAGAATGTCCTCCAGACAAATGGGACAACAAATTTTCAAGCCCATTATTTAACATCATTGGAGTGTCAGAAATTGAGATATGGAAGATTTAGTCAACTTCTCCAAGTATCTCAATTCTAGTCACATGAATAATTTGTTAATTTATTTGGTTAAAATGTTTTAAAATATGTTTAAATTATTTTCCTGAATAGCATCAAGCTTTCACTTGTCTTCTGTTTTGTTTTCCAAATGCTTCTTTTCCCCCCTCTCTAACCTGGGAGTAATTTCTTATTCTAGATTTAGCTGTGTTAATTTTCTGATTTCTCTTTTGGGGTTGAAGTGCCTCAAACTACTGAGTGTAATACTAGTAGCATTCCTAGAGTGATGTCTATCACATTTAATATAAATAATAAGGCTAATATAGCACAGCACGTGGCATAAGGTTATAGGAATCCTGAATAATTTCACACGTTTTTTTACCTTTGTTTCTTAGCTAAACAGCAAAATCATCCTCACTTTTTTCCTCCCTCTAAATTGTTACAGAAAAAATGCATTCTGAATGATAACTACTGCTTGCTGAACTGAACTGCAAAGATCTCATGCTTTGGAGATGAAGATGATAAATCCAAGGAAATAATCCAGCTGCTGCCATTGTGACAACTGAAAGGTCCTTTGTGTCAAAATGAACAGTCTTTGAGAAAAATCTGGAAAGCAGTTAAATCTGAAAAATGGGAGAAAGAGTAAGGAGCCCAGATTCTGAACACGACAGGAAATCAGATGAGGATAAAAATAGTGACTCCTATTATTCAGATGAAGATAATGTATCTCATTCATCTGGCCGGTCGCCAACACTAAGCTATCCATCTACAAGCCAAGAAAAAAGAGATCACAAAACACAAACTTCAGACAGCCTTGTGCACTATCAGGGTAGGTAGACAGCAGAAATTGCTGCTTTGTAACTCCTCTAAAGAGTTAATTATCTTTGAAAGCTAAAATAAAAGTGGAAAACTACCATTATGAGAATCTACAAATAAGGTTCATGTGAATTATGCTACAGATGGCAGGTAGACTGTAACTGCTCTGTTGAAAACTGAAATTAACCTGTTCCTGCATAAGGAGGATTTCTGGTGATTTTCAGAATTACTCATATTTTTCTTAACAAGTGAACATGGCGCTCATACTAGCCTTTTGTTGAATCATGCCATTGTCAAAAAGACTTGAGGCCAAGAACTCAAGGCAAGTCCTTACTATGCAGTCAGTAAAAGATAGACAATTGTTAAAATTTTTCCTAAAGATCTCTCTCTTGTGGCAGTCTAGTTGACTAAGCTTTACAGTGTAGTACTGGGTACTTTCAAAAAACAAACAAATGAAAGACGACTAATGTGGCAAGAGAGAGAAAATGTGTTTGGTGAACGTTGGGTGCATGCAGAAATTGAAAAGAAATTTTTTGCTGGTCCTTCCTTGAGGGTAAAATATCTCCAATCTGAGATGAAATAGCTCTGCTTTGAGCTCCGTCTGACACACCTCACCTACATAAGGTGCTTTCTTGGTTGAGATTGTGGGGAAGTGAACATCCCTACAAAAAGGGAGAGAATGGTTATACAGGTCGTGGGCTGAAGTAAGGATGTGAAGCCTCTCTGCCCAACTTTGACAGCTTGTTCTAAATAATTGCACACATCTGCTGCTGAAGTCAGAGCGTATCCTGCCTTTCTCAAGCAAGTGCTCTATTTCATTTGTAAGCGCTTGATACCGTGTAAATCATTTGGTCAACATTATGATCTAGAGAGTGCCAGAAGATCTAACCTTAAATATTGAGGTTGCCCAGGGAGCGTATCTCTTCAGATCCTTGACATTGTTGGTGTCCTGGTGTTTTGCCAAGCTTCTCTGTGTTCAGAAGTAGCATCTTCTCCATAGCAGTCATGGGTTAGCTTTCTGGGAACCAAAAACTGCAGTTCCACTGTGTTATTTAGTTTGGAGGGGGCAAATGGATGACTAGTTGTTTGATTACATAGCCAGAATCGAACATAATTATTACATGAAGGTATCGTGAAAGCCGTGTTGTTCTTGAAAGACACTGTTCTCCAATTTAACTATATGGTCAAAAGTGCAGACTTGATATTGGAATTTTCTATTCTACCCTAAACATGGAGAAGTTCTTGAAGGGGCTGGAAGTCTAGGGTTAATGGGAATTCCCTTAGTTGGTGATAGGAGTGGCATCATTCCTGCAGTGTATGTATTAGATAATATTTTCACACCTGAATGTGACAAGTGTTCTTTGTAAAGAAAAAAACCCTTCTTTTGTTTGCCCAAGCTGTGGAAAAATATGAGCATCAAGCAGAAAATGAATGAGTATTTGTGCAAAATGTTTAGAGGACATTATAAGAAAATATTTTAAAGCTGTTATTTTTGCTGTAAAATATTCTCTGTAGAACAGAAACATGGTGAGCACCAAAGGGGAGGAAGAATTTGCTGTCAGACACATTCACTGTCTGTGTATAGGTAACTGCACTATTGCTGTATCCCAGCTTTAAAGCCTGAATTATAAGCTGCTGCTTAGTATGTTTCCTCAAAAACACTGATGTACCTTAATGAATTATGCACTCTCTATATATTCAGTTGTTTTAAGAGATATTTTTGGTGGATCATATGCTTCATTCTTTGAGTGTGGCTTGAAAGGCAAATAAGATAGAAACAAAATGTTTAGCTTTTATCTATAGGGATGATAATAAAATAATAATATCAAATAGGAATGCGAGTGATGCATACTAGTAATCAAATAAGGATACTGTGTGGAAAATAACTTGTGATAAGAGAATAAATTATTCAGGGGAGAACTGAATTTTGATGGGATTTATAATTTTGCTTTGGAGGCTTTTTGCATTGAGCCTTTGAAATCTGCTGTTTTGTCTGTAAGCATGGCAGCTGGATTTGAAAATACTACTGCATTTGTCTGAGAGAATTACATCTTGCATAATACATAACTAGCTAACGCTCAGCTAATTGTTGCCATTTTAAAAGCATTTCATAATATTGTATGCATAAGAGTACAGTAGTTCTAAAACATTTTAATAAACATCATCAAATATTGACAAAAAATGACTGTTATTTCTGATACGATTTCCAGATGATTACTTTACAATGGTCCTATGTTGATGGCTGCAAATATTACCTCTTACAGTAGATCACAAACATAAATCTCCATTTTTTATCTATCAAAAGGAGCATAAGTCTATCATATATGTGCCTTTTATTGTCTGGTTTGAAGGCTGCAATCTCTGCTAAGTATTGTAAAATTTTTTCAGGCAGAGCTTTATTCCAAGAAGGATGTCTGAATAGACAAATTGCATTGTCTTATAGTAAACATGCTTTTTATTTTTCCTCTCTTAGCCACAAAGAAATTGGGTTCCAAATATGCACCAAGCAAAAGAGGGACGCGGTGGGGTTTCCGTTCTCAGAGCCTCACTAGGGATTCTCCTGCAAAAGATATAGATCTTGTTACAAAAAGAGTTCTTTCTGCTAGGCTGCTGAAAATCAATGAGCTCCGAAATGAACTGACTGAACTCCACATCAAACTAGATGAACTGCAGAAGGAAAACAGGGCACTGAAGAGGCTTCAGCACAGGCAGGAGAAAGCCTTGAATAAGTTTGAAGATACAGAAAACGAAATCTCTCAGCTCCTTGCTCGGCACAACAATGAGATTAGAATATTAAGGGAGCGCCTACGAAAATCTCAAGAGAGAGAACGTGCAACTGAGAGACGGCTGAAAGATTCGGAAGATGAACTGTACAGAACAAAAACTGTCTTGCAGAAACTGAAAAAGCTGTCTGCAGATAAGCACCTTGCCGAAAGAGATGACCTGGCAAAGAAACTAGCCTATGCAGAGAGCAGGCTAGAGGACAGTGAAAAAAGAATTAAGGTGAGATAGCTTGCTTTTCCTAAGAAATTCTGGTACAGATATTTCTTACCGTAATGAGCTTCATGAATTGTATTTTTTCACAGTTGTGGAGCAAATAGAAAATAATTCCTTTTTTTTTTTACACATAAGTAGCATCAAGTAAATTATTTTGGAGGTGATTTTATAATTACATACTTGATAGTTGTGCATTCAAATTTCTGTTTACAAATTAAGTGTATTTTGTCAGAATATATACTGTGGACTTGTGGTTTTTATAACTAGTAAAAACATTTCAGACATGCATGCAGCTATAATACAACTTTATGTAATCTGATTTATCCTCTTGGAGGAGAAGCTTTTGTTAATTTTTTTCTGGGTATTTAGGGAACCATATACTAAAATTCTAAAAAACATATATCTGGTAATTCTTTTTCAATTTTGTGAACTGCATTCCTGCAGTGTTTGATTGTCCACTATTCTGCACATCTGAGAGCTGAGCTGAACAAAATTACAGCAATTTTTTTTAATACCAAAATGAGCTTTAGAACATTTTACAGGTATCCATTTTAAGAATTTTGTGCAATATATTTTAATTTTGTTCAGAAAAAATGTTTCCATTTCTGTAAACATGACTACATTGTAAAGATGTCTAAAAATTCATCTTATTTAAAAATAATTGTGTTAACACTATTAAACTGTTGGTAGTTGTATGGAATACTATTTTTAGCTGAAATTATGTTGGTCATTAAAATGGTGTTAAGGTTTGGTGTCTATATTAGTAATTAAACCTAAATTACATTACAGAGATAATAGATCTGGAAATCCAAAGGATTAAGCTGGAAACTAAGCTTTCATAAAATAAATCCCAAAATACGAAGATATAAACTGCTGAGTTACCAAATCAGCTCACCCTGTAGTGTCACCATCTGGCATCTGTAGTTTTATGACCAGGTATTTCAGTATTTGTAGTACTGGATAATGTTAAAATGAATCATGCTCTAAAAAGTAAGGGATTTTCTCCTACTTTTTTTCCTTCTCTCATCATCACAGGTTCACTTAAAACAGCTATTGCAAAGCGAGGGTATGTAAATGAAATCACAATCACGAATTTGTTTCTAGTAGAAAGGTTAAAAATTATTTCTTGTCTTCTTCCTTCTAATCCTGTGCTTTCAGGGAGGTATTCTGTTTCTTAACCGTCAGTTTGAGATTTGTCTTAAGAGATCTGGAGGTCCACTGTGCCAAGACCCTTGCAGAAAGTAGTGTGTGTTCCCATTATGTCCTCAAATCACCTCTCAATACTCCAGAAGCATGAGCTGCAGCATCTGCACGTGCTCTGTCTGCCCCCTCAAAGTTAGGATTAAGGGTTTAAATGTATTCAGTGTTACGGCAATGGTGGAGCCGTTATCTGAATCCAAGGTGCTGGTTTAATCTAATTTTACTTAAGTCATTTGACTATAAAAAAAGTACTTCAGTTATTAAAAAAATATCATTTTGTTTTAATTGAAGGATCTGGAAAAAAATCTTGAACTAAGTGGTAGCAGTTTTCAACGAGAGTTACATTCAAAGAAAAAAAAGATGTATGAGGCTCAAGAAGAAAACAGAGTTCTCCAAGAAGAGCTTCATCAACTAAATCAGAAACTGAAGGTAAAATGTGAAGCAATACAAGTTGCTAACCATGTTCTGGCATTTTATCTTTGGAAGTATCTGTAGTCAGGTTTGAATAGTTTACCAGTGACTGCACTCCGATGTGTACTTAATTATGTACCACATGTGAGTTCTTTTCCTGCTTTAAATTGAAATGTTCTGTGCTCTGACCCTACAGTGTTTATAACAGGAATGTCTCTATGTTAATCATTATTGTTAGCACTAGTTAAGAAAAGCAAGATCAAGTACATAGCCAAGCATTGCGATTAAACCACCAGATCTGCTGGAAAAATAGGTTTTGAAGGCTTGATTTTTAAAATTTAAATCTGCAGGTATATACGGTACTTTGTTAGTAATGTACTTGCATTACAGTAGGTTTGTGTAAAGATTAATTTCATGTATTTGTGATATCCACCTGTGTTGCTAAATTTGTGCAAAGGTCTATTTGCATCCTTCCCACCCCATTGTTGCCCAAATTCCAAATTTAAGGATTGAAAATTTTGTTATGTTCTACCTAGTCAGTTTATCTTCAGGAAAAAAAAAAAAAAAAGTAAAACTTGAGCTAAAGTACTTAGTTTCTAGGAGAATTTCCTTGAAACCCCAAGTCTCAAACATACTTTTATAATGAAGATGCACCAGTTTACCACCTTAATAGCTGTCAAGCAAGTAGCAATAGTGTTAGTAACTCAAAAACTTATTTGTTTAGAGTGTTTTAAGCCTGATTTGTTAGTGGAGAATTTAATATTTTGAAAATATTTTTATTATCAGATGATTTCTGATAACTCACTGTTCATTTCTGTATTTTATTCAATAAATGTCATGAAAGAAGAATATGTCTCTGCCTGTATGATGCAGTGGGCCTCTGCTCCATGGTACTGACATGCCCTGTGACAAGTAACATTGCTAGCATTGAAATGTTTAACTCTTTCAGTTGTGCAATCTATACATACATTGTAGGTCTCATTCAAGTTTATGGAAGCATTGGCGTTTAGTTTCATTTTCACTGCAGAGATGCTTTTTTTTTCCAGAATATTTTGCTAATGAGTTTTTTTGGGGGGAGAGTTCTATGTGCTTTCTTATAGCATAAGCAAAGTCAGGGATGTGATTGTTCTCCTTAAAACATTGGATGTAACTATTGATTACTTTACTCTGTTTCTATTTACAACATGTATTTTTAATTTAATTTACAGCTTTGCTAATGACTAGTAAATGAAACGTTAGTAACTCATTGTTATACCTACCTCTTTCATTCACAGGAAAAAGAAAGAGAACTTGAAGCAAAAAATATATATTCTAACCGTATGTTGAAGCTTTCACCAAGAAAAGACATGGATATTATACAAAGAAAAAGAGGTAACTTACATAAAGCAATAAAGGCAGAAAAAGTAATAGCGACACTTTTAAATTACTCTGCTAGGTTATATCATTCATGCTATTCAGTGTTTGACCCTACCACTGCTTGTTCATGAACGTCTACTTTTTTGCACTGCTTTCAACACAGCACTTACAAAGAAGGGCACATTGTTTGTTTGACTATTCTGTAACTGCAGCAGAACCAAAACCCAGAACTTCATCAGACAGTGTTCTTAACATCTTTGATACCAGATGTTCCTGGGTGAAGGAGGAGGGGAAGATTGTTCAGTAAATTCTCTAATAGATCATAGATAATGTCTACATGACAGTAAATTACAGAGGCTTTAAAAGTATGTAAGTTCACTGCTATGAATATTTTGGTGATGTTTTTTATTTATTTTTTACTAATTCACATTTACTGTCTGTCAGATGAGCTGCACTCTTTTTTTCCTCAAAGAGTACATATGTCCCAGAACATAATCTTCTAAAAGTATCAGTGCAGTGATTTCTTCTGGTGTGACAAGGCAGCCTCAAGCCTTATGCTACCCACATAAATATGTGTGTGTATATGTGTGTCTGTGTGTGTGCTTAGACGATTCTCACTGGATCAGTAGAATCTACTTGTCAGAAGAAGCAGAAATTTATGGGACTGTTTTAAATATTTAATGCCAGCATTTCAAACAGTTTATCTGCTTCTCATTTTATTGTAGATACTCTACTATTATTCCATTTTAGGTTCAGATTTTTAAAAATGTCATTCCATAGAGATAAGTGTATGTGTTTCAAAGATGCAAATAGGTGAATTTTAATTTTATGAGTTTGCTTCTCTACATGTAGCTTCTGTGACAAGCAGTAAAATGAGTGAGATATTTTGCGGGGATTTTTTAACAAATATTTAGTATACTGTAATGACTTTATAAGTAGCTTTAAGGTGTTTTTATTTTTTTCAGTAGATAGAAGTTTTGCATGTAATTTTTTTTTAATTAGCTTTTACAGATGCTGAAAACAACTATGTGAAACTTGTCAATACTTTCCAGTTCCATTGGCTCTGATACAGTCTTTGATGTTTGTTGCACATCATTAAAAATGAGAGAGACAGGTATATAGTGGGATATTTTCAAGTGAAAACACAATTTAATTAGTTTGTATTTTCTACAGCCAACAACCAAAATATTAAAAAAGGAGCACAGCTCACAAAAGGTGTACAGACCAGTGGATACTTCTCACCAGTAGAATTTCTTCCAGAATCAGAACTTGTCTGTGGTGACACAGTAAACAAGAAAGAAGGGATTCTTCCTAAAATAGTGAGTTCCATAAAAATTTGAGACTTGCTCCAAATAACTCACCTATTAGACTGAATGTTTAATGCAGAGCTTGTATTTTAGAAAATATTTGTAAATATACAAATATATAGAAACTATAATTTAGAAAACATTGTGATCTTTGAGAAACTCTACACTTCCAGAAATATCATACTCCATTTTTGTGGTACTTAGTTCATCATATTCTATGTTTTACTGATAACCATTAGCTCAATTTGTTTCTTTTTCTGCCACTGTCATTTCTTTGAAGTTTTTAAGACTTCATTTTGGGTTTCTCCCCTTTTCTTTATTTCTAATGCTTATTTCAGCAATCTGTTGTAACAGTGCTGGCTGCCTTGTCTCTCTTTTTGCTTTGGTCTTAATTGTGCTTTCTTTTACTTTCCAGATTTATTTCACAATGCATAAATCTAACACTTCCTCTTATTGTCATAGTACTGGTATTTCTTCTGTCATTTTTCCAGCTTTGTGAATATGGTTGGATTTTTTTGTTTTTCCATTTCCCTTTTTATTATAAAATAGTGCCATTAGAAGTATTGCTAATACTTCTCAAGCTAAAATCAAAGAGATTTATAAGGTATTACAAATTACAATGACACAGATTCTGGTACGAATTGTACAAATTCTGATTACATAAGACTAGGACTATTTGTCAGAAATAATGCTCTGATGATGGTCTTGACTGGCTTCCTGGTCAGTCTGAAGCTTTTTCATGGCTGTTTTGTTCATATGTTCTCTCTTCCAAAATCCTTTCTGTAAGTATGGATGTAGTTTAATGTATGGATTCTTCCAGCATATTACTTCCGTGTGTGAGTTACAGAACCGCACAGCTGGTACAAGTACAGCTCATGGAGTCCAACTATGTGTCATCTTACAAACCTCTCTAGCTTGTGTATGGCTATTGCTTTAAGTAGTGTAAGTTAGATTTGGGTAGCCTGTGCTTTCATCAGTTTTCTACGTCAGTCAAGCATTTTAAATACTTGGCCACCATCTCTTTATGAAGTTTATTTTTTAAAAAATATAACAATGATAATGTTGTACATGAAGGGAAAATACTTGAAGTTGTTTTGGCTAATAGTCATATTTTCTTTGTTCATTAAGTAGTAACTGTTTCTCTTTTTTCTCTTAGAAGTGTATTTTAATCTGGAAGCTCATTTGACTCTAAAATAAGCACAAGCTACAAAGTTAGCATCCACATGTTGGATTACACTGGCTTTCTCTTCGTGTCATTGCCACTACTTTTCTGTGTTAGTGATTTTTACTGCTGACATTAATATCTCTTCTGCAGGTTCTTTCCTTTTAAATGTGTATGTATACTCACTAGCTGAATTTTTCAGCCAAGATTAAACCTTTCTGTTTCACTGTTTGTTACTTAATACTCCATAACTTTAAGTACCACCGTGAAACTCTCTGAATCTACAACCCACTCAAGTAAAAAGATCAGATTGTGGAAACAGAGGGCAACTAATTGCTTGCTTGTTAAAAGAATAAGGTGGTGGGGTCTGGCCTTCTACTAAAGTTCTTGAAAAAGACAACTTCTAACTTCTAAAGAGAACTACCCTAACACAGTGATAATTTTGCTTTATGACATTAGAGCTGCAACTTCCCTGAAATATGTAATACAGAATAGAGTTGATTGTCTATTCATTTTGTTTCAGGTGCATAAAACTATGTTAGAGGTGATCAAATTTTAGGGCCAAACCCCTGGGTTGCCAAAGCTGGTTTGGTTTAGAAGACTTGCTCATTTTTATGTTTAGTGGTAAGAATGTGATTTCAGAATGACATAGAAGTTCATATTATTTTGTTTGTTTGTTTTATTGATTATTTTTCCCCATCAGTTTCAGTTTTGTATTAATTTTTTTCAGGAAAAAGAAACTCAAGACAAAGGATGCAAAGAGCAAGCAGACCTCCTAAGGCAAGACCAAGACAGGGAAAGGGAAGAGAAACTGAAACGGTTTCAGGAAATCCAGGCTTTAGAGGAGAGGGTTCAAAAACTACATGATGGTAAGGAAACGGGCAGCTGAAGGCTGGAAAATACACCATAGAATACTAATCAAGTGAGGCTGCTAGTTTCTTGTGAGAAGAGCAAAATGATTTTGCAGAGATCACTACAGTGGAAAATTATTTTCAGTTATATTATGCAAAGAGAATCAGAAAGAAATACGGGATATAGAATAATCTGTGCCCTGTACTCAGCTGCGATTAAGTATGCAGCAGCAAAAAATGCTGTCCATGAACAAGTATTGAAGCCTGAGAGATTTTGCTTTACAAAACAAGGATGACATAGCAGGTAAATGCTGATGTTATCTCTGACTTGCTAGATGTTATTGAGGTAGGCAGTAGATTTTTACTATTGTAGAACAAATCCGCTTTCCTTAATATGGCCTGTTTTTTTCAGTACATATCTACTTCACTTGTATCATTTGAAATTGTAGTTTCTCTTTTCACTTGTGGTCATCTGAATCATTTGCTGTGGCTATTTGAGAAATGTCAGTTTCTATCATTATATTTTAATATTGGTTTTTTATTCATTTGGTTTTCACATCTTAATGACTTACATTCATAAGTCTCTTAATCTGAAGTATTTTAGATGGATTGCATCCTGTCATATTAAAATACTCTTTCAGTGATTATAGTTAGTGAACAGTAACACTTATTCTAGATGACAAGGAAGAATTCTAAAAACCTATAGCTGCTTTCAGAGGTAAATTCTGTGTAAAATCTTCTACCTCCGCTGGCATCAGTACAAAACTTATGTAAGCCAAGAATCTGCTCTATTATGTCTCTAAGATGATTTGACCACCTTACACATCTTACAGTATAAGCTGATATTTTCCCCACCTTACATACAGAAAGGTAGCTCCTTACTTAACTTGGTATAATGATATGCTATTGAAAAAAAAATATATATTAAACATATTAACTGAACTGTTGCAGTTATTTCTGTAAGCTTGATCTGAAGTACAATAGGTAACATGGAACTTTGTGAAAACATCAGTCAGAAATTTGAATAAAGTGTGTTGAAGGGGCCAGGTAGT
This sequence comes from Phoenicopterus ruber ruber, assembly GCA_009819775.1. Taxonomy (NCBI): domain Eukaryota; kingdom Metazoa; phylum Chordata; class Aves; order Phoenicopteriformes; family Phoenicopteridae; genus Phoenicopterus; species Phoenicopterus ruber. The sequence goes on from CM020217.1 coordinate 91,503,659, forward strand.
CATATTCAACTTTTGGCCAAACACACGTCTATTGTCTTGATAGAAAAATATTTTGAAGAGAGAAATATTTGAGAAGCTTCCTTTTTCTTGTACACATAAGTATTTGCAGGTTCTATCTAGAAGTTTATTACTGGTTTGCACCTTTGGTGTCCCTTTATAGCTGTGCAAACTGACATTTGGTATTTGCACAGACGCTCTCATTGAGTTCACGTGGTGATGCACAGAACACTCATGTAAGGGTGTTTTCTGTATGCAGCAGATGCAGTATATTTTAAATCATTCACTACTTGAAACCAGTAATGACTCCTATGACTTTGTGGCCTGATAGCTTCAAAGGAGTCGTTCCCTTTATGGATAAAAACCCGAACATATATCCCAGAACCATCCTAATATCAGTGGCGCTGACAAAGAATAATAAAGTACTGTGCAAGTCAGAACTGTTAAAATCAGTGATGTTGTATTCATTTTCATTCAAACCCAGGAAATGGGAAGCAATTGGCAGAAATTAAATTCCTCTGAAAATTCTAAAACATGGATAATGTCGTAATCCCTTTGGAAGCTGACAGTAAACTTATATCTTAGCAGAGAACCTGGTATGAATTTAGTTGTAATTTTTGAAGAATTTATTTTTGCAGTAGGAAAACCATGTTATGGATAGAAGAGCATATTAAAAACTCAATGACTTTTGCTTGCATTACTTTTGAAATATTCTTTTAAAGGCATTTTAAAACTAAAATATTTTAAATAATGTTTCAATATTTCCTGCAGAGTGGGAAAGGGAAGAATATGACAAAATGAAAAAGGAAAGCAGCTTTTTATTGGACAAAGAAGAGAAAACAAAGATGGAGACAGAAATCCACAAACCTGAAGTAGAGAGAGAAAGCACTGAAATGCTGGAAGAGCGGCGAAAAAGAGAGCTCCTGCTTGCTAAAATGCAAGAAATTGATAGAGAAACTCAAAATGTAATGAACATAAAAACTGCTTCCCAAGCACCACTCATAAATACAGCGAGAAAATCTGATTCCCTGGAGAAAAAAGAAAAAACTAATCAATTCTTTGAGATTCCCGGGAAGGTTACTAATGGATTTCCTGTAGGTGACAGCCAGGATGATGCCACAAGAGCACAAGGGCAGAAGCAACGAAATCTAAGGACCGTAGATTTAGGTAGTGAGTTAACATTCGGTAGTTATGTACCTTCCTTTGGGAAAGGATCAGGGAGATCGAGTTGGCTTACTCAAAAAAGTGACAACTTAGAAGAAAATGTTAAGGAAAATGCAGATTCCAATAATAAGAAAGAAAAGAAGTCCAATTTAATGGAACAACTCTTTGGAAACAGTGCCAATGCCATCCTTCTTTCTAAAAATAATGATGCAACACCTTTTGACATAGATTGGGACTCTAGTAATACTCTTCTTGTCGATAAAAACAGTAAAGTCAAAGTAAAAGAAGACAATGAGCTTTTTGGTGAAGGAAGAAACCTAAACAGACACCGTTTGCAACACACTACAAGCAAGCCGGGAGTTAAGACCCTTGGTTCTTTAGAAGATGAAATCGAAGAAGTAATCTTACAATGATCGTATTTTTATGTTTCATATGTAAATACTGAAAAAATATTTTCATGTAATATTTATTAGATACAGATTTGAAACATTTCAGATATATTGTAAAGCCTTATGAAGGAATGATTTACATAAATGGGTATATGTGTAGAGGAAAGATGCACTTTGATAGAACAGCCTAACCTATATGCAGGAAATTTCTTCTAAAACGTAGTACAGACCTTGGAGATCTGGCAGTGACTCTTTTGGCAGAAAGACAGGGAAGATCTCCTGAGGGACTTTGATAGATGAGATGATAGGCGCTGGCTGGCCGCTTCAGTCAATCAGAGAAGACACTTTTGCCCCAACTTGGCTCCAGACTGACTGTCACTGTTGCCGTGTGGCACCACCTGACTTGTGCAGCTGTGGCTCGGGGTCCGAGAGGCTCGGTAGCGCAGAGCTGGTGGGGATGCCATAGGAATGGAAGGACTTGCAGAGGCTTACACTCACTTGCGCCCTTTGCTCATGGTCTGTCACACACCCTTCATGCTCCTTCTCGCTCTTGCTGTCTTGTGCACTCACTCTCTTCCTCCTTCATCCTTCTCTCTCTCTCTCTCTCTCTCTCTCTCTCTGCTTGCTCTCACCTTCTCTCTCTTGCCATCGCTCTCTAAATTTTTGAGACATGTTGATGTGTAATGGTATGTCAAGTAAAATTATACTTCTCACAAGGGGAGCAGAATGTTTTGGCTAAGAAGACAACAAGCTTTTATGTGGCAGCCCTGGCATTCAGGGTAGCTACTAGATGTGCATCTCTGGCTAGCCAGCATAGGAAGTGTTGGTTATTTTTACCTGTAGGCAGCTCACAGTACACTGCTTTTCATTTGGAGTACTTCTTTTAGGCCTCAGATATTTTTCTTTCTCAGGCCTTTGGAGAGCCTCTTAACTGTGGCAGGAGAAGGCATGTGTAACATCAGTGTCATGAAATGGATAGAAGAGATGTACCTAGCACAAAGGCTCAAGTAGAAAAAGAATATTGTACATGTCAATCATGTTATCTCAGAAGAACATCAACAGAAACACAATTAACTCAGGAACAGCTGGTCTTTCTTCTGCATAGGTTTTCTGTAGACCTTACTACCAAATTCATCTAACTCTTCTCATATATTCAGGTTATATTTATTATATAATGCCATTTTTTGTAATTTCTGAATTTTCTATGTAAAATTCCAATCATTACCAAGACGTTTTTTAACAAAATGATTTTGTTAAATGAGTTGAGTAAAATTTTTGTGTGTAGATCATCTTTAACACAAAGTTCTGACTTTTTATATCATGTTATTGATACGGGTGGGAGGAGGGAGGGTTGGTAGCAACCTTGCTAGTGATGTTATTCATTGCATGGTGCCGTGTACACAAATTAAAAAGTTAGGCAATGAAGGATTTAGCAGAGGCATTCCAGAAAATAAGCTGAAGGTCATTCCTTACTAGAACAACAGATTTTGAAATGCCTCTCCAATATGCTCCCTATGAGCCTGATTCAAAACCTACTAAAATACAGAGAATTCTCATGATTTCAAGATGCTTTGAGTCAAGATTTCTCTGAACACAATGGCTCTTCTGAAAAGAAAGGCTGGTGTCTGCATCATGCAATATCTTTGTTTGCTCCCCCATTCAGAAAGAAAATTAGTCACAGATCCAGGCCCAGTGTGTGGGACCGTTCTCACTAGGCACCCTGTAGTGACGAGCAACTCGTGTTCACCTGCTTGCTTACAGTCCCAATTATATTGATTATAATATTACAGAATTTAGCTGGTTCATTTAGCTTGCGAATGGTCAGTATATCAGGACAATTCTGACCAGTAACAGTGAATTTAACTGTCTGCATTACTCTTCCTCAATGACTTCTTTGGGGCAATACTGTGTTGTAAGAGATAGTCTGCGGATAAACACTGTGGGTGTTTGTGAGTGGATGGTTATTTGTCTTAACTTTCTTGTCCTAATTGTGGATGGCGGCTGCCCTTCTAGAAGAAAGCGCTTTGCTCCTGAAGATACTGCTGGGATGGGTTGTTTTATTTTTCTTTCCTGTGGTTGAGGATTCTAAGGCACAAAACAATGATGTAGCTGCTGTGGTTATTAAGGATCATGTAGTGTATGGAGGGTTGTGTTTTGTTTCTTTGCAAGTCAACCCATTAATGTCTGGCAAATTCTGTCGTGCTGAACTGATGTGCCCTGCTGTTTCAATGACAAATGTAGTTTCTAAGCTGTTTCATATTATCAGCCCCTTCTTAAGTTCACAAATGTTCACATCCTGTTACTAGACTCTTCCTGAAGCTAACACTGCGGTGACTTTCACAAAAAAAAAGGTGTATCTGCATTAGGAAGGTGAAAATAAATTAATCTGCTGGGAACAGTATCACAGGTATACTTTCCCTTTTCCCCTTCATTGCTCTCTATCTCCACAGCTTATTCTCTTTTCTTGCTACACTTTCCAGTTTGAGTTACTTGTATGCAAATACTGTTACAGTTAAAATGTATAAAGCCAGCGCTTTGAGAGGGAATCTTCTGTTTGGGGGGAAAAGCTTTGGGTCCTTCTAACATCTGTAAGCAGCGTTTCTGCTGTTGAGTAACAGTTTGCTACTGACTAGAAGCAACTTTTGCAAGGTCTTAAAAGGGACTGTGGACCTTACGATTGGGCACATCGATCCCCTGTAGTTCTCTTGACCCTTGGTCTCAACTACTGTATCCAGATAGTCTGCATGTTGCTTTTAGTGGTGGCAGTGTTTAATAGCACTTGAAGGACTGCAAAAGAATCCATCTTTTGCGGTAAAAAGTAGGTCACAAATGCTTTGATGGTGATTTGTGTATGATTTGATGTTTATGTCCAGTTGTGGATTTTGTTTGTTGGGCGTTTAGATTGCGTGGCTGTTACATCTGTTGTGTTTTGCTTTCCTGCTGAACCACCAAAGGTGATGGGAGAAATTCCTCCATTCTGACAAGAAAAGATCATTAAAGCTTGATTAACTGTTTTAGTGGAATATTCAGGGAGATATTCAGGGAGATGGTTACTGCCCCATGCAAACTGGTCTTCTCGTTCTGCTCCCCAGGAGAGTGGACATCAAACAAAAGTATCTGAGGAGCATCTGATGAAGGTGGTCAGGTGTCAGGGCTCACCTGACAGAGAAAGCAGGCAGTTTAAGAAGAATAATAAAGATTTTTCTCTTTGAGAGAGAAGATGAAGGGGGTGGGGGGGGGAACACAACACGGGGCGGGCATAGTAGATCTTCTGTAATCCAGGAGAAGAGATGTAAGCTGGAGGAGGATAACTTGGGATGCCCTTCACAACTCTTAACTGAAGCCTGAAAAACACTGCAGTGGTAAGAAAAGTGAACTGGGAAATGCTTAAAAACATATTGAATATTTTTCTCAGATCTGTGGTATCTTTGAGCTAGCTAAAGAGTTTAAAAAAAAAAAAAGTTATTTTTCAAAACTCTAATAAATCCCGTATTTCTGATTTTGCTTTGCCTAGCCTATTGCATACACACCTAAAGAGGTGAATTGCAGATCTATAGTGCTTCCAAAATGGGGACGCTTGGAGGGGATGTGCTTACGCTACTTGGTAGCCTCAGGTTCGTTGCTGGTCCTGAGACAGAAGGTCTAATCCAGCTAGCCCAGAGCCTATTTGCACTGTCAGGAGATGTGAAAGAATATCTGATCTGGCACGTATGGAGTAGGAATTTGTTCAGGGAAACATCTCGGGGCAAATGGCTACAAGAGCATCAGCAAGGCTTTTGCTGATAACTTGTGCTCTAGAGAGTGCTTCAGGTGAGCCTTTGCTATTCAAGAAAATAGTAATAAATTCTGCATAGTGCTCTAAAGCGGAGACCAGCAAAAATCTACATGGCAGAAGCGAGCGCCTTCAGGAGAATCATGCTGCCAATTGCAGGAAGGGAGGTTTTGTTCCCAGAGTTGCATGGCTTCACTAAGCCTGACCTACTCTTGTTCCGAGATGACAACTTTAAGCATAAGAGATGCCCCGGGTGACATTGCTCATTTATAAAATTCCTTTTGTTGGATCAAATTTAACGTTGGCTCCTGTTTCGAATTATCTCTTTGATTAGCTGCAAAGTTTTGATGTCTGCAGGAGGAGAACAATTGCATCAGTGTGCACTGTCAGCCGGGACTTGTGGCTGCTGGGGAGTTGCTAGGATACCTCTCCAAAAGGTACGATTCACTTGATTAACCACCAACCCAGTTTGCATGAGAAATATTTTTCCTATCTTGGTTTTGTGCTGGCATCAGCTGTGCATCAGATGTGCATGTGTGTTTAGAGCAAGCTACAGGTTGATTGTCATGTGTCTTTTGCCTGCTTTTGATATGCAAAAAAACTCTGTGCTCCATAGCGAAGAATCCAAAGCAATTATAGTAGCAATTCCAGGAATCTGTAAAATGAGCATTGCTTCCAGAGGGGAACATCAACCATAGAGAACCAAGGGAAGGTTTGACTCTGGATATGCATTTCTGGTGTGTAGCTAAGGCTTAACGTCATATCTGTGAAGACGCAAGGGAATTTTTCATCTCCTATGTATTATTTTCTTTCCCTGCTCTGAGCAGAGGGTTGGACAAGCTGACCTGCCAAGGTCCCAACCGAAGCTATTCTATGATTCTGTCATCCTTGCCATGTCCCACTGGTATTAATGCTCCCTTCCAGCAGAAATCCTGCGCACAAAGCTCCTCCATGCTACTTGCACGAAGTTGCACACAGATACCTCCTGTGTGTCCATCTGTTCTTGAATATGACAGCATTGTATTGAGGACACAAATCCTAACTCAACTCTTTCTCCACAATAGCTGCTTTGTGCATGCATGTCCTTCCAATACCCTTTTTTCTCCATCTTCCTGTTTCACGAAACATTTTGTTCAAACTTTGTCTTCAGGACCTTTTGCTGTCATTTCTGTGAATCTTCCTTTGTCCCAAAACCCTCTTTCTTCTCTTTCCCTCTAACTTTCATAAACTCGTCTTGCTGCTTCCACTGTGTCTTTCCTCTTGATGGACCATCATTCATTCGTTCTGTCTGAACAGTCTTCGGCTTTTCATCCCCTAAGCGCCACAGCTATCTTCTCCCCAAGTTCCCTTTATCTCCTCTCCTCTCCCGCAGTTTGTTTTCTCACTGCGGAGCTCCCTACCAGCCATGTTGTGCTGTGTTTCTTCTCACCTGTGGGTGGAAGTAATGTTGCAAGAGGGTAGGAAAGGCCTCGGAGGAAGGGGAGGTGATCTTATTTTGAAACTGATTTCGCTTGTACTCACACCCCCACACAGGAGCACTAAGATGCATGTACTCAAGCGGTCTGTCTCGTGGCGAGGCACCAAGATGCTTGTACCCAGTTGGCCTGGGCAGGGATCCTTACGGTGACCCAGAGAACAAGGCTTGCCTGCTCTGAAGTCCTCCTCATATCTCCTGGTCACTGCTTTGACTGGGGAGGGTGGCTGGCTTTGGAAGTGCCCTTTGTGCCCTTTAGGAGCTGCCCGTGATTTTTGTATCTATCTACCTGTCCTGTCCCACCTCTGTGAGTCATTAGGATTTCCTCACTCTCTTTCTCGCCTCCTCTGAGCTGCCAAGGGCTCCAGCCTGTTCTTTATCTTCCCACCATCTCCCCTCTATGGCTCAAGTCTTTGTTTTAGTCTGGGTATAGGCCACCCCTTCTGTTCCAGGTAACCCGAAAAGCTGCACATTGCTGTGCTAGGATCTTGATGACCTGGTAATCTGGGTGCCTCTTGCAGCCCTTCTGCCGATCTTCCTGCTGCTCCCACATCCCAGACCTTCCTGGTCATTCTCCCTTTATACCAGTCATCTTGTTTCCATTGCTGTTCTCTACGCTGCCGTATATTGGGAGTCTGTGGGACTCGAGCTATGTGCTGCTGTGTTTTGCAAAGCTTCTAACGAGCTGTTAGCTTCACAGTTTGCTGCTTAATAATTCTCATGGTAGCAAGGTGCTGCAAGATAACCCAGGTGCTGTAATTCACTAGAGATCAGTTAATTACTAGTACTCAGCATGAAGAAATCATGTTTGGATTGGCAAAGGGCACAAACTGAACTCCCATACCTGACCTTCCTCTTGCTATAAAGCTAGCTCTGGCTTTGACTTCTCAGTCGAAACAAGCACAAAACTAAGCCTTAAACTGCCTGTGTGAACCAAGCACCCAAGCCCTGGGGAATGATTCTTATTTAACTAGCAAGCGTTTGTTTGCTTGGTAGCGGTTTTCCTTGTCTCATAACCCATCGTATAGAATAACAGCAACAGCACTTGGGTTTCAGAGAGATTTTTGTCTCAACGTGCTCTCTAAACCTATTGGCCTCACGCCACCCATGTGGAAACCCTGAGGAAATGAGAAATACAAAAGGCCTTCACCAAGTCACACTGGTCAGTGATGGAAGTTAGACTGGAAATTTCCACATTCTCGTGTGTTATAAGGCACCACCCCCATTTTTGTGTGTGTATAGGCATCCTCTGTCCAAATCTCAGATATTCTAATGAAAAAGGCATTCAACCAATCTTCAGTCCTGGAATGAGCTGCAGTGTGTAGTTTCTTCTGTTGAAGAAATGCATAAATCTAGGATGAAAATGTTCCCAAGAATATCCTAATGTTTTCTAAAAATCATGTGTCTGATTTGTTTGTGTTTGTTTCTAGTGAATACACCACATATGCTGGCACATGGATGTAACTTCTGTAAGCAAAGGATGTAACTTTGCTTTAACTGATAAATCACAGCATCCTCATGATACTATACCTGCAATCCAGAGAAAAAAGCACAGTTAAAGCATGAGCAACATGTACAACATTCCCTAGGAATATTTAATTCTAAGCAATATTAGTATTTTTGTGTTCTTCTCAGTTATAAATTACACTCTGAGATCTAGAGTTCCTCCAAAACCTAATCAAGTAAATCCTTGTTTTAATGAGTGGCAGTCACAAAACCTGGGAATAATTGTCCTGACTTTCTGAGCAGCAAAGCATTGCAGTGCCTGTTGAATTCAACGCAAGATTAGTAATCCTGGGCAGCAGACTGTTGTCCTGAAATAATGTATACCCATATGTAACATCTGCACATCAGTACATTGGAGATCAATAGCTCTTTTCCTGATTTGGCCAAATGATGTTCTTTGGCTGATGCAATCAGCCAGAGCTCAACTGGAAGTTTGAAACAAAGCATGTGTTATTGTTCAAGGTACTTCATATTTCTTGAAAGAGAATATGTTGAATTCTGTAAGTGAATTGCAGAGTAATTGCGGACTCGGCTAAGGCCGAGACAAAACACTGCTTACAGAGCTCTCGTTCCTCTCTGGTGCTTGTTTATTCACACACTTCATTCCTGAGTAGCTCTTGTAATTGCCTTCTATGTACCTGCTGCTGGTTTGTGTTATTTAGCTCAAGATAAAGTTTTATGAAATATATCGTGGCCCACTTTCACTTGTGCAGACTGTCCTGCTAGTTCGATGTAGCTTTCTTTTCTGAGCCATGATCTGAGGTCTTGCTCCCAACAACACTTAGGTGTGTTTTGGGACAAGGAAGCCTTCTTACCCTAGACAATAAATGTTTGAAAAAACCTGAACTTTGCACAGGCTCTCTTTCCCAAATTCAGAAGGGATATTAAGGACTCTCTATTTTGTCAGCTTATTGATTATTTAAATTATTGCTCAGAAATATTTCATGGATTATTCAGTGGCTGTATAGGCAGTGGGTACAACCGCTGTCAAGAGCTCCTGTGTATCACATGAGTTTCCTTTAGAGGGCACCATTGACTTCCCTGAAGTCTACGTAAATGTCTGTACTTGCTGTTAATGAGGCTTGTTATCCACATCTGGACATCTGAGGTCCATTTGAGAATTTTTTGCTCTAAATATTTGGGACGCTGTGGGCTAGTGCACATTATCTACTGTACGCAAATATTAGACATAAAATACACCTTGCAATAGACTTCTCAGGCCTCGGCTATGATGATTTTCTTAGTCACCAAGCAAAATGCTGGAAGGAACATATGCTCCAGGATGCTGAACTGTGTCTTGTGATAAAGGGTTTAAGAGGACTGGAAGGCTCAGGTTCAAACCATAGAGGCCAGCATACAAGTGAGCCTTCACTTCCACTGTGTGGTCGCAGAGGTGCAGGTTCTCCCATCCTGTGTGACCAGTCACTGGATCTACAGAGACATACTGGATTCTCCTTCCCTACAACTTTACCTGTTTTCCAGCAGAAGTGATGTTTCTGCAGCCAGACGTATCACTCCATCTCCCTCTCTCTCTTTTTCTGCATGCCTTGCCCAAGCTGGGCAGGATGCGGCTGTGTGGTCATCTTGCTTGATAAAGTGATGCCAAAAGGGTGCAGCTTTCGGAGGTCAATGGGTGACATGAGTTACTTTCTAGAATGAAGAAAGTTGCTTTTAGATTTCTTAATCTATTTTTTTGCTTCTTATTTTTTAATGAAGAAGCACAGAGATCAGGGAAGTACAGAAAGTGCCTACCGTAGTCTCCCAGCTTGAGGCAATGCACAGTTCAAGGGAAGTCCACAGTGATATAAGCAGGATAATTGTGCAAATAAATGCCTGCTCCACAACAAAAAATGAGCTTAATTTTAGAATTGAACCCTCAAAAGGATGTATCTCATTTGTCCAGATAATTATTGTAATTTCGTGGAGATGAAGGAACATTCAACAAAATGGTCATTCAGATGCTTACCTTCTCTCTCACTCCTTATTATGATTGCTTATACACTCTTCTGTGCAATTGCATCAACATTGTCCTGATAATGTGGGTTTATACTTTATACTTACGCAGTCAATTAACTGCAGAGCTGCAGCGAGCCCATCTCTAACATTGCAGATGACTGGGGACTGTTCAGCGCATTTGCAGCCTCTGAACCAAATCTTTGATCGTGCTCATAACGTTGTCTCCTTCATTGGCTTAAAAGGTACCTATAGCCTCCAGCGGGAGCAGGCTGACTGGCACAGGCAGAGCGGGAGGACTGGGTTGAAGGAAGAAGAGGAGCTCAGATGAGGGTGGACAAGCCATCCTTTGATGGCTTGCAAAGGGTTTTTGCAAGCACCATGAAACACAGGGCAGCAGCAATAGCTGGAAGGCAGCCCAGCAGACGTCCCTAGGTATGTAATCCTATGAATCTCACCAACCCATCACTCATCTCTTCTTCCATCCCTGCCACAGGTGATTTTCATAACACCCAGCAGATTAAACCTCCTGGATGGACCTGATATTCAGGAAACTCAGCATAAACTTATCTTGTGTTAGTGGGACTCACCATTATGCCTCGATCCCCAAAAGCGTTGCAACACATTGAAAACGTGAAATCTCTTCTAGATTGTTATAAAATGTCTTTTTTTTTCCTAGTTAAATCAGCAGAACCACGTTGGAAGAAAATTTAGTTCCACCAAACTTCTAGTTTATTTGGGTAGTCCTCTATGGCAGGCATGTTTACATCTTGTGATCCTAAACCTCAGGGAATTGCATTTCATTTTAGGGCTTCTGAGTCTCAGCAAATCCCATGAGATTTTTAGCTCTGATTTAAAAAAAAAAAAAATAAAAGGTGTTTTTTTCCTATGGTTGCAGAGAAAACCTTGAAAGATAGAAGCTAGAGTCCTCAAAGAAAGAGAAATAGAAAGTACATTTGAGAAATAAAAATACATGATAAAATAATACAAGTTCCAAATGCATATTTCATCTTGTACTTTTTTTTTTTCTAAATGTCTTCATTTTCCTGACAGAAGGTGACAATTCATGATTTTGGATTTGCTCAGACAAACAGTTCTTCAAGTCTCCATTAAGATGACATGAGTTTCAGGCTGGTTTGTGCTGTTACGCTGAGTGCTGTATTCTTCCTAAATAAGAGAGGAATTATCCAACTAAATCCAGTCCAATTAAATAAGTGTATATTATCCACATCTCTGCCTACAGGAGGAGAACGAGTACACAGAATCTGACTCTTCCAGAGCGGCTGAGAACATCTGGCTCCCAGGTACCTTAAGGGAGGCTTAGCCACTCGGTAACTATACCCACTTGGTCCCGTTTCAGACTTGGAGTGCTGTGTTTTAATCTCAGTTCCAACGGGAGCCAGTGGGGCTGGAGACAACCTCTCTGTAACCACAAGTTCTTTGTACCTTTGTTCCTCCCTCTTCTAAAAGGTGAGAACAGTGATGTGTCTCAGAGGGGTACCAGTTGTTTGTAACCCTTTCTGAGATCTTCTTCCTCTCATAGTTCAGGGGTCTGAGACACCTCAGAGTTGAGATCATTCCAGTGAAGTACAACCCAAATTTGAAGGAAATCAGTTACCTATTGATCTAAAATGTTTTCACCTGCTCTGTTTCAAAACCATTGATAAAATGCTTCACTCAAACCAACTTCAAGAGCACTCAGGCACCTGATCTGCAGGGAAAGCAGTGGACAGTAGGTCCTGAAATACTCCTGAGCATCCAGGCCACAAGTCTGGAGCACCTCCGAGTGTGATGAGCCTGGCAGGCTGCAACAATGTGTGGGTGGACTAGGGATGCTGTATGTGAGATACCGGGTTTATCTCACTAGGTTGCTGCTCGTAATGATTCTTCATGAGATGAACAGGCTCCCAGCTGTCAAAAGGCAAAACTAGCAAAGGAGAAGGTAGCCACAGACACAAACTAAACCTGAGCCTGGACTCAGTTCTTGGGCTGTCTCACTGCTCATGGCATAAGACATTTTCCCCTTTCAGTGCAGCTCTCTGCTGCAGGCTCAGCTATAGCATAAAAAAGGAAAGTACTTGGGACCCCGGACACCTCGTAGGCTCCAAATTCACCTTTCTACTGCAAAGCAGCATAGACAATTCTAGTCCTGAAGAGAGGTCACATCGCAGTTGTGAAGAGGCTTTCGGCAGCAGAGGAGTTTACTTCTCTTCTTACAAGTATGCTCTTAGCTCTCCTTTTTCTGGAGGCTTGTTCCAAATACAGCAGCACTTCACCTGCTTCAACCTAAGAGAGGTTTTCTCCAAAAGGCGTGTGCTCCTGATCTTCCTCTTTTGAAGGCCAGTTACTGTCAATGCAGCCCCTGGATGGTCTGCAGTCATTGATGCAAAACTATGAAATTGTTCCTCTGTCACTATGTCCATGATGGATTCTGCTTGAATTTTAAGCAAGACTTACCTTTCTAAAACACAGTCAGCTTCCTCCCTGGAAAGTCGGAATTCAACTATATTTTCTTTATTTGAATGGAGACTGTAATTAATACATCAATAGAGTTGCATCCTCCATCAAAGACAATTTACTCCTTGTACTCTGAATGTTGTCCCACAACTGCTCTGTTGGTCAGAAGCTCTCAGTGAAGAGACAGCAGTCAGTTGATGAGACTCTTCAGCATGGGGAAAAATAAAAATGTCTGGGATGGAGTGGGGGTACCACAGAAGTTACAAAACAATCAATGACATGATGGGTGGTGACAGTATTATCAGAACTGAGACAATGACATTAAAGCAACATATTTAAATCAAATGAAAGGAAGTGCTTTTTTTGTGCAATGCTTAATTAAATTCTAGAATCGTTGCTAAAGGATGTTGAGTAAGCCAGAGGTATAAATGTAGTTATAGCAGGACTAAATACATCCAAGGAGGATTGGTCCATGCAAGTTATCGGAAAGGCCCTCAAATGCAAAATGTTTGGCACGAGGTGCCATAGGAAAGACCATACCATGAACACAAAGCTCATCCTGTTCCTCATAGCCTTTTCTGAAGGGTTTGGCCAGTGATCAGTCCTGGCTACTGCTCTCGATCACTGCTGTCACTGTGGTACTTGGTTTCAGCTCATGTTAGCATTTGTTTGGCTGGGCTCAGTACCAGGGCTTGCTGGGGTTTTTTTGCATGCCCATAGTTTGTGTGGAGCCACCAGTGTGATTTTTTTTTTTTTTTAAATAATGCAAACTCATCTTATTTCTGAAAAATAAAGTTGACTTCTCATTTTCCTCTACACTACCAGTAACATCCTGTGTACCTGACATACAGCTTCTTCCCCTCCCCATTTTCCAATGGCACACCATCAGACCCCCTGTTTGCTCAAACCATGAAATTTCCCGTCAATTGTAAAAGTGATGGTCAAGAGACTTCTGTTGCAGCCACCCCCAGTTACTCCGAAAGATATAGCTATCGCCTGAATGGAAACATTGGACAATATTCTGTACGCTGTTCTGAGGGCCCAGCTTCCTTCAGACATTGTTGTATTGTTAGGGTGACTTCTGACTTTTATGATGGAAAATAAATGGCTGGTTGGTATGGCCGTACATTCAGGAAGTCCATGGCTTTAAAGCCGTGCCAGTGTTGTATCTTTTTTTTATCTTTTCAAGCCTTCTATTTCTCTCTCTCTCATTTTAGACATTCTCCAGCTCACCTCGATCCTGACACTGTGCCTCACTGGAGCCGTGCAAAACACCATAGCACTCCAGCCTCCTAAACCTCCTTCACTTCTTTCCAAAGATTTTCTTTTTATTCCATTTTATGACCTTCATATAACTTTCATACAAAGTTCAGATGCACCCACGCCTAACCCCCGGCCTCTATTTCAGTGTAACAGCAGAGAAGCAGAAGGGACCTCTTCATCATGAAACCCAGTCCTGCACTCAGACAAGAAAACATGCCATCTAATCCTTGACTTAAGCTGATTTAGCTCAGTCTTAACGTAAGTTGGCTTTTGTGCCCCATGCTTCTTTGTTGAAAGTTATTCTCACTGCTTTAGTGACAAGAAAGCCTCTGATTTTCAAAATTACCCCCATGGTACTTTTCTGGTTCCCCACTGGTTCTAAGGTATTTCTGAAAGGAGCTATTGATGAACAAGTCAGGCTCCCCTCGTCTCCTCTGGAAACATAGGCTCTGTAGCACCTTTACTGGCCTTATACCCTCCAAGTTCGATGGAGCCCTCTCCTTAGGAGCTTGTCAGGCAGAGGTAAATTGGTGCAGGCATCTGCTAGAATCATTATTAGATATTATCTTGAGTTGAAATTGATACATGGCTGCAAGCAGCCTCAAAGCTAAGGGAGCTTGGACCCAGGCATATGATCTGTGCCTCATCTCGTAATAATTACTAATTACTATTTATTATTGATTGTAGTAGTTTGCTCAAAACACTAATGAAAATGTGGCTGCAGCTCCGAAAAGCTGATAGCTTGATTAGGAGCTATATTAAAATTTTATGACAGTTACTCAAATATATCATAATGAAATTTGTCATCCAATGTATTGCTGATAACTGATGGGACGTATAGATAAAAGTATACATCCAACATACAGCCACAATCCCTGATATTTTTCAGTTTCGCAGGCAAACTGCCTTTCACACCTACCTAACATGAGGACAAAGGACTGATACGATGAGGGACAACTGCCCGTTGTTTCTGTTGAGGCCAGAAATGTTATTTTTCAAGTAACCGGCGTTAAATACAGAGCTCATAGAAGGCCCTGCTGTTGCTCAGTGTGCCATCCCTTACACATTTAAAGATCATCTTAATCCTTTAAGCCATCACCTTGCACTGAAGCCGCATGATTAGCTCACCATCTACTGCGACTCCTCAACTTCTTTTCTTTTCCCCAGGGTGTAATCTCTGCTCCCATCAGCACAAATGTTCTTTTTCCAACTATGTAACTATTTGGCTTCACTGTAAATGAATTCTGTTTGCTTGTTTGTGCTCAGTTTATTGCATCTACTGGAGGGAAGACCAATCCTTTTCGGTTTTTAACAGTCCTCCCATTTTTGCTTTATGTGCAGACTTTATCAGCAGTATTACATTTCCTTCCAGTTCACTGATAAAAGTTAAATAATGTGAAGAGACATGGCAACACACTAAAAATGCGCTTCCTTAGTGAGGATTCCCTAGGTATGCTTATGTTTGAGATTGGTCAGTTAACGGGTTTATCATCTACCATTTAGTGATGATTCAGCAGAAACATAATCTATAATAATTGAAATTTCCTATATATACATATATTTCATATATTGGATTGGCATTGATGCATTTATCAACCAAATCTGTAACATGACCAAAAAGGTACTGAGCTGCTTTGGAAAAAATCTGTTTTTCTTATTTTCTTGTTGATATTGATTGTACGTCTCTGCTTCCATTTGTTTAATAATGAAGTCTTGTATGTGCTCTTTTGTTATATTTACTAGAACTGATATTAGGTTGACAGAAGAATGGTTAATTTTGTAATCCTTTTAATGCCTTTTACATTCTTGTACGTAGCTACTTTTTTTTTCTCCCTGCTGCTCTTATTAAATGCACTTTCAAATGCCAAAAAATATATGTCAAAAGATAGTTGCCATTGGCATAAACCAGCGTATTGCCTTCTTTTCAGTTTGTGATGGGATGAGACTACCAAAGTGTTTTCCTGTAATCAGACACAAAAATGTGAGAGAAGTCTCCAGAACAGACAGAGAAATATGGATTTGTATACTGAGTCCATCTATTTCCAGGGAGCATCCTTTAGTGATGAGAGAATTAATTCCCTTTGCTTCTCTTCATCTTGTGGGTATGGTCACTGCTGCTGCGCTTTCACACTGATGCTTCTCCACCTTGACATACTCTTCTTTCTTCATTAATTTTAGGTGACTGCTGCTCTTGTCTCTGTTCTCGGCATCCTTTGTTGCTATTTATGGAGTAGGAAGGTTGGTTTGCTCTCTTGAGACTTACTTTGTTAATCCTGGCAAGACCCCATTTGTTTATCTGAGGAAACGGTTGGGATCTCATTACTTTTCCCATCAACCCATAGTGAGGTTTCCCTTTCACATATAAATGTCTCAGACACCTGATAAGACTGGAGCTAGAGATGGGTAGGAAACAACTTCCCCTTGCTGCAAAATTATTTCAGATTTCAGAAGCTCTCCTATTATGTTCTGGGACAAACCCAAGACTTTTCCAGGTATTTTACGGTCACACACAGGGCGAGAAGGCTGGAGGTGGTTCAGCGTACGGGACGTGCATTCAGACTCTGCAGCCCCCATCCAGGATGGGAATTTGGTCAGTCCTCTGCAATGCTCACGTGGCAGCTCTGTGGAGAAACACAGGAGACAGGTACAGATTAAGAAACCTAAGTTTAGGTATCTGGCTGTAGGTTACAAAAGCACATCAGATGGCTGAGCTGCGTCAGTTGATGAGGATCAATGGGGCCAGTTCCACTCACTGTGAAGTAGGCGCCTCGTGTCAAGTCAGCTGAACTGTGTTTATCAGGTGCTTGGTACAGTCAGCTCCATATGGGGCTCTGAAATGCCGTGTGTTGCCTGCCTGGCTGCCCGGCTTGGCCAGGGTGCACATCTCTCTCACCTCCTGTGTCATGTCTACTAGCCCTTTGTAACCAACCCTTGCGTTAAACAAACAGCCCCAAGTAGCACTGGGCTGGGACTTTGACCCGAGTCCATTACCTCCCAAGTCAAGTAAAGAACAGGTTTCTTTCTCTGGTTGATAGATATGTCATTCATACAGCGTGGAACAGCCTGGAGAGCTGAGGAGAATTTGTTAGAGAGTGGCAGAAGGAACAGAGTGAGCAACTCCTGCATCCCAAAAGCTGTTGAATATTGCCAGAGGAGGCATTGCTGATATTTTGATAAGAACTTCATGACAAAATTGTTATTAAAACAAGGATATTTCTTAAAAAAAACCCTACCAAATCTTTGATACTTGACACCTTCCAAAAAAAAACCCCAAAAAACCATGGAAAATTCATGACCTAAACATAGCCCTAATGTTCTTAATCAACACAAGCGGAGCACAGTTCTTAGAATCATAGAATCATAGAAACATAGACTCATAGAATCATAGAATCATGGAATCATTTTGGTTGGAAGAGACCTCCAAGATCATCAAGTTGAACGTTTCTCTCTCTTATGGCCTAATCCTACCTTCACTAAACTTAGGAGAAGCTTTCTAAGTTCATGCTCAGAGCAGTGCCGAGAGTCTTGTTTCCTCTCAGCCTCCTGGCTGTTCTCATGGCACGTGAGGTTGATGAGCTGGCCTTACATTTATCCACCTGCCTGGGCTGCAGATCTCCCGTTGGGGGAACTGCTGAGCCACGGCCCTTCCTGGCTCTCGCCCCTGCAGCTGGCCCAGAGGCGGGGAGGTCCGAGCTCTCCCGCAGAGGTGTCCCACCGGGCAGGCAGCACTTAACCTCTCCGAGGAAAGAGCCCGTACAGCCCGTGGAGGATAAACGAGGTGAGTCTGCGGCGGCACGCAGGCATGCTGCCAAGGGGCTAAGGAAGGCTCCCGCTGAAAGGCGGCGTTGAACTGCTCGCCCTCGTGGGGCTTACAGCTCCTTGCCTGGCACCTTTGCAGGGACCAGAATGGCTCGTTTGAAGCCTCTCTCGGTTTTCTGTCTCCGCTTTACTACTCAAGATGGAATTTTGGAGATAAGTCTGTACTTCCAAAATCCCACTTTATGTATTATCGTCCTTAGAACTGTTGGCTTTTTTTTTCTGGCTTAATTCCACTATGAAACGAACAAAACCACTTCTCCTGACATCACTTCTTACCCAAGCCTTTTTTTTTTAATGAGTGAGGAGGGAATGCAAACCCTTTGCTTGGATTGATGGGGTGTTCAAGTGATCTCAGATTTCCTCCGTGGCAATGTCCTAACTTAGCTGTTGCGATTCTCTATTAATTAAGCAATGATTTCTGCGTGATTCCTCAAGTTCAGCATGATTCTTCATCCCCTGTTGAAACTACTCTGCTTTTGAGGTTCCCGAGTCCAAAATGGCCTTGGTGCTGCAGGTTAGGGTACATCTTTTTTTCTTTGCTTTGTTTTTTCTTTTTTATTTTCCTCCTCTTCCTTGCTGTCTGGGATGACAAGCTTTGGATAAAAATATCTAGAAAGTTATCAACAATACTGCTATTACATATCCACCTACCCCAGTGCAAGTCCTTTCAGTGTTACTACTTGGCTACAGTTCTCTGTTAACCACCAGGACAGCTTTGTTTTCCTGGTTTTGAGGGTTGAATAAATTCATCATCTTGCTACATCTATACCCCAGGAAATCTGGAGTTTCCACTTTCAGAAATACTTCTGAGAGGTCTCAGCTCAATAAACTGCTTCATTTCCAATTCTATTAACAGGGAACATTTACAAAATTCCACATCTTTTCTGAGGTCCTTCATTCAGGTTCTTCTTTAATATTGAGGCTCAGAAGATTGTGCGTGCTCCAGGTCACCCAGTGTTCAGAGTAATTGACAGCCTTTGGAAACTAGAAATTTAGGAGCTGTTGGTCAGTGTTTCTAACAGAAGTATGAGCATCTTTTTGTGCACATACAGTGCTTGTTAAAATAACTCCGGGGAGGTATTCTCTTTCAAGTCGCGGGTGGCTGACAGCAAGGTACTATGGTTTTGGCAACTGTTTTTTGCACACGTTATTTTTTTTCCCCTCTCATTTAAGAAATATGCTATCTATATATAGCCTAAGGGCATAGCCTCTGTACTGAAATGAGTTGTATTTTTCCCTACTGTTTTGTTCTTCCCTGATCCCGTTCCATATATGCTTTGTCCTAAGGACAGTTACCTTCTGGAATGTGCTCTGCTGGCAGAGCCAGTCCGTAAGGACAAGGACAAACCAGCACCCCTCCAGATCCACTGGGAAAAGGCAGAGTCGTATACTTGGGTCAGACACGAATACCTGGAAGCTAATTTAGCAGCTGCAGCACCCAAATGAGATAAGTCTCATTGCAGAGCAAATACTTCCTTCTACAGAGAGATACCTTGCTTGTTCTCCCCCAGCTTCCAGACCTCTTCCTTCCTGCTTCTCCTTCTATCTCTCAAAAACCTTAATATGATTTTCAGGCCATCCTCCTCACCCTCTTCTCTTTCTGGGATGCTCCAATGGAGCTCCACTCTCACTTCTTTTCTCTCCGTGCATAGCTGCTGGCTGATCCCATATACAGCTGTCGTGGTTTAACCCCAGATGGTAACCGAATACCCCAGTGGGGTGGGGAGGAGAATCGGAGAGGAAGGAAAACTTGTGGGTTGAGATAAAAACAGTTCACCAAGACAGCAAAGAAAAAAAATTTATATTATATATTAATAATCATAAAATATAAGGATAATAGAATATATAAATGAACGATGCACAATTTCTCAACACCTGATGACTGATACAGCCCATCCCGAGCAGCAGTCAGGGAACAGGAATATTCCCCAGCAGCTATCCCAGAACAGCAAGTTCCAGAGAGAGTGAGCGAGGGAACGAACAGCCAAATGAACGAACGAAAATGCCTGAACGAATGGAAAAAGAAGGGAACTGGCCCACCAGCTTATTTTGTGCATGACGTCTATGGTATGGAATACTCTCTTTGGCCAGTTTGGATCAACTATACTGGCTATACCCCTCCCAGGTTTTTGCACCTGCACATTAGCAAAACCTGGGAAGCTGGAAGATGTCCTTGATCACTTAGCAGCAACTAATAACATCAGTGTATTATCAACATTCTTCACATACCAAATCCAAAACACAGTAGCTGCTGGAGAGAAAAATAGCTCCATCCCGGCTGGAACCAGGACAACAGCAAATATCTCTATGCAGGTGCTAGAGCTAGTTTAACTTCTGGACCTCTCTCCTCTGTTCAATCCAGGTCTATGTTGCTGACATGTCTTGAATAATTACCAGCTCCCAGAGTGACTAACGCGGATCTCAGCCAAGCCTTCTCCCAGGCTCCTTTCTTTGTGGGGGAAGATTGTGCTGGCCACCCCATGCTGCTGGCAGTCAGGGCCCTACAACTGGGGATATGCTTCAAGTCACGCCTCTCATCTTCAGATTCCTCCTGTAACTTGCATAAATATAGATGTAGACATGCCAAACATCGTATGTATCAAATACATTTATTCATGGCTTAACTCTTCTAGGAGATGCAGTTTCACTACCCACCACTTTTACCCAGAGCTCCTGCCCAGGCTCACACCGACCTCTGCAGCATCCTTTTCTCTGGCCTCAAATTAGCTGTGCCCTAGCAATGCTACTTGGAGGGTGGCTTTTGCGTTAATCCTGCCTCCTAACATCTGCTTTGGACCACGGAGGGCCAGTAGCATCCTTTTGTCCCAGGAAAGCCATCTGATGTGAGTGGAAGGGCTCTCAGACCCTCCCCGGCGAAGCAGGGAGAGAAGTCACAAGGAGGTGCCCAATGTGACTGCCGTCACATACAACAAGATATCTCGGCGTTTTCTTACCACTTACTTTTACAAAAAATCTTAGTGCCAGTTCTGTGCGAGGAGCTGGCAGTGGCATGGACCAGGCAGGGCTGGGAGATGCTCACGGCTCTGCAGGACTTGGGGGGCTGTGGGAGGCCGGGCAGAGGAGCGCCAGGGGACTGACGCTGCTGTGAGTGACGGGAGCTCCTCAGCCTGAGGATTCCCTCCGCGGTCAGCTGAGTGAGGACGGCCGCTCGGACAGCACTGATTCCGAACAGATGTTACGAGGGCAGTTTGAACACTTATCAGACAACCCAATTGACTCGTCAGATAGCATTGCCCGGGTTTTGGAAAGGTGAAAATTCCAATTCAGGATCTTAAGCCAAGCAATGCCACTAGTGACCTCAGATCTGTAACAATTAAGGGAGTAATGGCCTTTTTGTTCTGGCTTTGTGCATCATGCAATGAGGTCTTGATCCATGACTACAACTCCTAAGCAATAAAGTAATACAAATAATTAATAATAATAATGAGTTGGGTTTCATTACGTGTCTTGCACTGCATAAAATCCCCTGTGAGCAGTTACCGCCTGTGAGAATATTTAATGTCTTGCTGCAATTTGAAAATGTAGTGCAAATGACAGCGTAATAAACCAAAGAACTTCATCAACTTCTAATTGAAATTAATGAGAACTGAACTACTGCATTGTGCATAAAAGAAAAGACTTCTTCCCCAGCCTTAAATGCGATGGGCTCCAGGGGTGGTGTGGCTCGGTTTGAATTATCTTCTTTTTCTACCTCAAACACTGTTTTTATTGCAGAAAACTAGTCTTATTTCAGACAGCCAGCAAATATCACATGGAGTAAAAAGTTAGACTTTTCTCTCAATTCCTGCAGAAGTGTTTTCCCTTTCCCTGTATATGTATCAGACCTGTAAGAAACGATGGCCATCCATATTTTGGGAGACTAGGAGCTGAAAATACATTCCTCACCTACAAGACCATTTTCTACAGTACTACTTCAGAAATTTATGCATAGACCAAATCTTAACAAAAAAGACTCTGTTACTTCAAGGTCATTTTATACCTCTGTGACAGCGGTGTGAAGGTTAGAAGCGGTATCAGGCAAAAGCGCAGTGCACTGAGGCATGCCAGTGTGTTTGTCAAAATGGCTGTGGAAGCCCTTTTCCCATCCCCTGGCAGCAGAAGTGAATAACAGAGATGGTTGGTACTGGTCATCGCATTTTATTACCGTGCCATAACACAGGCAAATACGATTCTCCATGCTAACATTTGGCACCAGTACGATTTCACGGACCCCTAACGATTGCAGTGGGGCACAGCTCAAGCCACTCAGCTCCAGGTAACCGAAGCGTTCCTTGTCTTCAAAGTTACATGTAATATTTACTTTTCTAATAACTTTTTGCTATAAAACCTGCTAAGCCAAGAATTAATCTTTTTTAATTTTTTCTTTAGTGGCTTGCACGGCTTTGCAGAGCTTTAAGAATGACTAACTTGCTGTAAGCTTTAGCGCAGCCATTTAGATCCTTCCACATTACTATACTGCAGCCGTTTGCGTTACATCTTGCGGGACACTTGTGAAGAGAAGAGTCGCTATGATGTACTGTACTTGCCGACAGCAGGCACAAATCAGGAGGATTGTACTTGGAGGCATATCATTAAATTTCAACAAACAGGTTTACTGGAGAAGTCATTCTTCCTATGAGATCACTAAAGCTGCCGTTGTCCATAAACTGTTTAAAAGACCTGAATAAAGGGCTACTTAAGGTCTTCGGCTGATAAGGCTTAATGCTGTGTTTTCTTGTTCCTTTGTTTTTTGTTCTTCTACTTAATAGTTATTTTTTTTCTCAGTGCCAGAAAAATTTCTGCTCGCAGACACCTACTTTCAGGATTGTTGGAGAAACAGGATATTTAAATACTACCGCCGTCTAATACCTATAGAGAGACCTACAGGTCTCTAAGTTTTTTGATGGCTGCAACATAAATGGATGGTTAGCTCGTGACAAAAGCATGCCACACGAGCCTCTAAGAAGCTGAGTTCAAGTGAGTGTCAGTCTCTACCTCAGATACTGTTGTTTTATTTCTTTTCATAGCTGTGATGTACACTGCTTCTAAAAATAATTCTTTTTTGTATACCGTCAGCCTGCACCTGGGGTCTAATTCAAAGACCGTGAAGTCAACGGAGATTATTCTAAGCAAAGATAAAAAAAAGATTCTCTAGAAATACGATAGAACTTGTGATACGTTGTTCTATTTTACTTTATCCAAATGCAATAACATAAAAACTACAACTTCTGTTTTCTGAAAATGTGATTAGTCTTCACCTTCCAGAGACTTAGAAAGCAGTGCCCGGTGCCCGGAGTTTACCCTCTTGGAACTAGAAACACCTTGTCAAAATCCCATCTTTCATAATGGAATTTACTCCTTCTTGGTGGAGAAGGATGCTTTCTGCAGCAGAATTATGCACTAACAAGGCATGAATCCATTTACATTTTAATCATAGGGGAGCCGATACCATCAATTGGTGGGAGTGCTTTTACTTCACCTGAACTCACAGTCATTGGACTGATCCCGGCAGATTTGCCTTTACGGCGACACTTGCTTTTACCATGACATCCCTTGAGTGCTCAGCCTTCATAAAAATAAATAAATTCTTCCGAAACTGTGTTAAATTTATTACCAATGAATCTTCCTTCACTATATGAAATTCTAAATAAAAAAGACAGGTTTATTTTAAGCTTTTAACAGACTGTTGTAGTTAATCGTGTATATCAGGCAAGAGGCTTGGTTGCTAAGAAAATCTTTGGCATGTTTCCATGGGATTTGTGTGTTATTGACAGAAAAAGTACCAAGTGATAGGAAGTGCATCTGCTAGTTTGAATAGTGAAACAAAAGAACAGAACAATTTTCTGCCCAACTTTTGAGTTAATGCAAGCCTAGGCCAAAAATAACATACTTCCCATCAATTTACAGAGCAGATATTTGGCTTTAAAGACCTGATTAAGATCAAAAAAAAATTGAATCCCCGTTTCTATGTGGATAGAACATACGGACCTCTGATTGTCAGTGGTTGCCCTTACACTGCTGCACAGAAGTTCCTAGGATGAGCTCAAAGCTAAAACACATTAGTTATTTGCAGAAACAGCCAGTGTGCTTGTTACTTCCAGAAGAAACCTCAGTTGCATTTACATTTCATGTTCTCCAGCGTGCAGTTGTCTGCCACGGGATCAGGCAGAGCTTTCTCCATTGTTTTTCCAGCCGTCCCATTTGCCATGGCCCAGAAGAGGGGGAGAAAAGACGGCCTGAGACGGGGAGAGAAGACAGAGCGGGACCTCATTTAAAAAGCCCTGACACTGCTTCCCTTGGGGACAGACACAGCAGCAGGCATCCAGGGCTCTAGCTGAATTAAGTCCGCCTAGAGGAACAGGTGCCTGCTACTGGGTCATAGCCTGGGGCTCAAAATGCTGCCGGGGAAGTTCCGCCAGGTACAAGGTGGACGCAGCCAGCGGCAGAGACAGCCAGGATCCCGGCACGGACATACAGCCCTGCAGAGGCCAAGGTTACAGACTGGCTGACTGTGAAAACCATACTTAGTTCACTTTGAAACTTTTATCTTTTGTATTTAAATATAGACCGGAGTCACCTGGCAATCAAGAATCGAGCAATGGGATTAGAGCCTATTGATACGTTCTCAGAAACTGTGATTTTACTTGCTCTGTATTTCGACCCTTGGCTACGCTCCATAATCAGTACATGACCCCATAACTTACGATTTTGGAAAAGGAATGAGTCCCACGGGTCTACAGGCCAAATAAAACAGGGGATGTATTGTGGGAGGATATATTATTTAGCAGGATAAGCAGAGGTCAATAAAGTAGCGTCGTGGCCAAGGAGCCTATTCAGAGAATAAAGTTTCCAGGCACACTGAGAACACTGATCTACAGTGCAAGGTTCAGAAAATCCTGTGGAAACTGAATTATTCTGTGAGATGACAATTTTATTTTGACTTCTTTAATTCATGTTGGCTTTAGGTATCATTTTTTTATGCCTGGGCAAGGAAAATCAACCCTACAGCTGAAGCCTACAGCCCTATATGGCACATATTTCTCAGTAATTGTCTCCTACAGTGTTTATTTTCCTGGTGAGAGAAATCTTGATTTTTGGTTCTCTCTCATTTAAATGATTCTTTCTTATTTCAGTTTAAACACAGGAGGATTTTACAGGCTGAGGGAACGGGTTCCTGCCTCTGATTACCATTCAGCTAATTAAGCAGCAAAACATCACTGGACAGTGAGGGAATCCTCTTGGAGGTAAGAAAATTGAGAATGTAAGACTCTCCGTTATAATTCAATAATAGCACTGGAGAGAATTGTTCATTTGCTGTGGGAGATAAGCAGTCAGGGTTTTTTTCTGTTTTCTTTCTGCTTCTATTATTTTACCGACTCCGTGATTTTGAGCAAGTCCTCTTAATTTCTTGGTCCCTCAGTCTTCCCTTTCTGCATAACAACAAATCAAACTGCCTTGCTGAAATGCTGGAGGAATGGATGTAGTGCTTTATAAATACGTAATGAGCTCTTTTTTTTGCTAGGAGGTAGAATGGACTAATATATATATTTATTTAATGTTTGCCAATGTTCTTGGTATTTTTTCAAGACATGGCAATCAGAGAATAAACTTAAAAGCTACTATGACATATCTCATTGAGTGTCAGAGGTTTGTATCAAATATTTGATTCAAGGTTCTCTCTGAGTCTGCTTTTAAAGCAGCACTGAGGCAAGGCACATTTCCTTAGCCTGCATATCCCTAGAAAGAAATCAGACATACATTTTTTAAAACATCTTCATTTACTTATGAGAAGAAGATCTATCTGCAATACTTCATGTATAAAAGGTTTCGTGCCTGCATAACATATGCACAGAGCATATGTTTTAATTTTAGTTCAGTACAATATTTCAAATTTAAACAAATTAGCCCCAGGCATAAAGTACTACCGACCATTTTTTTTTCTGGTTTTTAATACATGCCAGATTGTAGAGAAGCATTACTAATGAAAAGGGCAATCATATACCTGAGCGTATTTCATTTACTCCTCATTAAGGACACAACATACCTGTCTTTTTTATTTAGAATTTCATATAGTGAATGAAAACTCATTGGTAATGATCTTATCTTGTTATTTCTTCACAGATTTTTGTAATCGTTGTTTTAAGGGCTTTTTGAGTTGAAGGTGCCATTCAAGTTTTGTTATTCAGGGCTAGTCTCCTTAAACTTGTCCAGTTTCCGTGCTCCGTAATGAGGGAACATGGACACCATGGTCTCTGAACTTCTTCTAAGATAGCTGCTAAAGATAACTAGGAAAAGCAAGTCGGAAGGCTTGCTATTTGCTGTTCAGGAATCCACATTTCTAATCCTGTGAGATGGTATCTATTATGTATATTGAACAGGTACTCCAGTAAACCCTCTTTCTCCCACAGAAGGCTTAGCTTAACATAGGATGCTGTTTCTCCAGTTATAAATATTCTATGGCAATTCAGCCACCAAAGGTGATTGCATCGCTAGTTATATAAAATTTTACGATGAAGCCCCTTTAACTTAATTCAGAAGTCAGAAGTCTCCTCGTGAAAATCCTCTCACTGAAAGGAAATTCAATAGTTAATATTAGTGGATGTTATTGAACACTCAGCTATTGCAAACAATTGTGTGAGCCATTTGAAAGAAATAACGAACAGACTGCTTTTTTTTTTTCTGTACAGCAAAATGGCCATTGCTAGAAGAACATTAAAGACAAGCCCAGGTTTAATGCCCATGTGAAGCAATACCTTTAAGTCTCCTACGAAAATTTATTTGAATGTTCCTTCCTCTGACCACAAGGACTCTTTCATCACCGGCCCTCATCTACAGGGCCCTCATACCTTAAATCTTCCATCTATCTATCATCTGACCTGCTCAAATGAACCCTCCTCAGTTTGTCTTAAGTGCAATTATCTGGGATGGCTTGAGCAGAATTAATTTAGGTCTTTGCCAACTTGACTCCTGTTGTCAGGAATGGCTTATAAGCAGCTCGGCTGGGAGGCTGAGGAGGATGGAAACCTCTGGTGCAAAGAGGCAGGGAAAGGGAGAGAAAGGGAGGTGTGTCTGTATTGAGAGGGCACGCAAAGGGCAATGAGGGTGGAAGAAGCTAGCTGGGGAGTGAAACCTCTCCAGTTGGCTCAGCTGGAACTGGAGGCAGGCGTGTCCATGGCAAGGTAGCTCAGAAAGGGATCCAAAGGATGAACTTGATGGAACTTGCTTTCAGGCACTTATCTAAAGTTAGAATCATAGAATCACAGAATGGTTTGGGTTGGAAGGGACCCTTAAAGATCATCTAGTTCCAACCCCCCTGCCATGGGCAGGGACTCCTTCCACTAGACCAGGTTGCTCAAAGCCCCATCCAACCTGGCCTTGAACACTTCCAGGGATGGGGCATCCACACCTTCTCTGGGCAGCCTGTGCCAGTGCCTCACCACCCTCAGAGTGAAGAATTTCTTCCCGAAGTTGTCACATTCAGTGCAGCACCAGGTAGCACTAACACACAGGAGATGAAGAGTACAGCATGTGTGGCTGCAGTCCCACCCTTTCCCTGGTTCCCATGCCTCATGCAGAGATGCAGGCACCCACAGCTCACCCTCGGCAGGCAGACTCCTACACTCCTTTCACTCAAAGAACATCCATCTCTCCCTGTTTCTCACCCGAAGAGGAGAAGGCCATGGGACTCACCTTTTACGGTCATCTACCAGTGAGAAACCTAAACCAAGTGCTGGTTCCAGATCTCTCTCCAGCTTGAAAGAATTTCAGCTCTAATCACTCTTCTCAGGAGCTTCCAGCCCTGTATGGATAAAGACATATTTGAACTTGATGCACCGCTTTCTGGAAATCTTCTATTTCTTTCTCAATGGCAGCACCTCAGTGCCCTCCTGCAGGGTTTATGTTTCGATAGCGAGCACAGCGAGGTTCTGTAGGGAGCCCCGTCTTGTCAGCATGCCTTCAGCGTGTGCGGACAACGCCTGCCAGACAACCCCCCCCCAGGGACAAACGCTGCCTCTTCCCTGGACGGTCTTACAGTTGGGCAGACACCACGCTGCCCAGCCTTGTTCGCAGTAGGGCCGCTTTCAAAATAAACAGGAGTGTGTCTTAGGCATATAGGGAACTGAAAAGCATAACAGGATTGAGGCGCTCCCGGAATTAGACAGAGCAGATTCAGATCCTAAAGTCTGTATGAACCTTGCTTTAATTTCCCTTTTTTTGTCTTTTTGAGATCTGGTCCTAAAAGTCTTGCCTGGCATCACATAAAGATGCTGCAATGGAGCAAAGAACTGGAATTCTGTGTCCAGCTCTCAGACTACTTGACTACCTAATTGGTGTTTCAGACCAACTGCAAGTCCTCATTTTCTTATTGAGAGATGCATCCACACAGCAAAATAAACTTTTCATGTGGGCTCCCACAGACCTATTCTTGATTTATGGCGTTACACTAGAAGCTGAGTCAAGCTAATGTTGTTCATCAGATATCAAGGGAACAAATTTTAAGTGCTCTGTTGAAACGCTTTTCTATTTTGAATTTCATGTGAGAACCAACAGTCTACTACTACTTATTCCAGTGCAGATCAGAAGATACTCTACTGCAACTATGGTAGATCAAAAGCAGCCTGTGTTTTAAACAGTCATTTCTTAACATGGTAGTCACTTTCTCATTCCTCTTTGTTTCTGGGTTATAATTAATCATCTTAAAAAGAATGGTTTAAAATTTAAATTAACTATAAGATCTATAAAAGTATAAAATGAAGTATCCAAAACCAGGCACTTGACAATTACATTTATTACCGCACACTGACTGAACAAGATACTGCATTAGATACAGAAGGACAATTGACATCAAACAGGCACTCTACACAAAGTGCAACATTACGTGTCAGAGACGAAAGGCATTTGGGGGGCATTTGATTAATGTACTTTTAATTGGACTTCCCTGCCTCATTGGTTTTATTCTCTCAATTTAGCTCAAGCTGCTCAAATACATAAATAGCCAAAGCACCTACTATAATTAACAAAATACACTGTTTGCAAATTACCAGATTTGTCAGATTGTGTATAAACAAATAGTATATTATGCAAATGTTTTTGAACTCCTACGGAAATATAAACCGGCAAAGGAAGTCCAATATTCACTAAAAAAACCACCCCAAAACCAACACTCTCCTGTTTGAAAGCTATTTGGAACATTTGATCTCTGTAGTTTATTTTCAACTGCAATTTTAACTTTAGTTCTATATTTCATTAAAAATCTATAGGATGCTCTGCCAAGCCAATCAAGCTGGAATTTGAGTGTACTAAGTTATGATGTCCCCCATGTGATGCTCTCTGGTCATATAAAGAATGTGTGAGACCATATTCGTATCACAAAATTCAAGCAACAAAACTGAAAAGCAAACGTATATTGAACGAAGAATGCCTACAGCAAAGAAACGCAACAGAAAATGTTAGCTTCTCTTGGTACGTGCTATAAATCTAGGACGTAATTCAAAAAGAATATTTAAAGTGCACAATTGCTAATAAAACAGATTAAACATTTAACAACTGAGAAAACCGTAAAGGTAATTTGGATTTGATACTTACATTCTCAGCAAATGTGGATGACATGTGGGCAATAAAGCACATGGACAGAAATTCCATAGTCAGGGTATAAGCTGAGTGAACAATTTGTTGCGTGAATATTTGGAAGAAAAAGAATAGACTGAAAAATGCGCATCTTCCATGTTTGTTTGAGTGGTCACGTAGTTGCAGAGGATTGAAAAATCAGTTAGTATAATATTTAATACCTTTTTAGAGATTTTGCACTTTAAATACTCTTCAGTTACCATATTAAAAACCCCAAAGAGCTCTCATTCCTCAGTAAACCCTCTTGAATTTGCATTTTAGACTATGTACATTTCTACCCTGGGAGCACCACCTACTGTTGAACATCTACATGTACAGTGCGGAGGGGGAACTCCTACCAAGTTGATGGTTCTTTCCAATTTTAGATTAGAAAAATACACAGCTTTTCGTTTAAAACAAACACGGAAAATTAGAGCCACATTCCACAAGTCACCTATATGTTATATGAGCCAAGAGGGAAAGATGTGATTCTTTTCCTCCCACAAATTAGGTAAACATCATTCAGGAGGAATCAAATACTGGATTTATTACATATTTACTACTCTCCACCCCTTCTTCACTACACTTTGCCGCAAAAAAGTGTCAAATGATTATCAGCTGCTTTTTTTTTATAGTGCTTTTCCATTTCACCTCACAAATTCAAACAGGCTTGAATAATTATGAAAATGAATATAGTTTCCCTCATTAAGCGCTCACAAATCATTTTACAAACATTATTGGGGTCCTTGCATTTTCTTTACTTCACAGTTACACAAAGCTAATGGTATCTATCTAAGATGTTACCATTTTCTCATTGGGAAGGAGGATTTTTGAACTGATACTCGGTTTGTGATGCTGATATCTCTGGGGAATACCTAGGTGACTTGCAGACTGACCGGGCACTGGATGCTCATTATTGCCCCAAAGCAAAAGGTTCTGTAACGTACATGCTTAGCTAAAGAATTAATTGTATAGGGGAAGGAATTTAAATTGAATCTCCCTAGCTATCTTGCTGAGGAAAACAGTAGTAAAGCAAAGTAAATGTCCATTAGGAGGTAATAGCTGGAGTATGCTCCACCACCGCCGTTTCTGCGCTGATTATGTAAAACAGCTGTCAGTCAGGAAATTCCTTCGGGAAAACTGCTCTTCCTTCTTTCCAAATTAATTACATTAAATGTGGTGAATTACATTAAGGAATGGGAGCATGGAGGAATGGTTGTAGGAAGTTTACTTCCATGCTACCAAAAAGTTTCAATCAGCTGTTTTCGTGTGTGCACAGCATAAATGGAACTTCCCATCCTAGTTTCTTCTCCAGCTGGGATAAATATGGAAAACATTTGGAGGTTTTATTTTAAATGCATGCAACGTTGCTTTATTTTGAATAAAAAATCCTCACCTGCTTCCTTCACATGAGCTATGAAATGATACATACTCCTGAATGATTGCCTGTAATATGCTTTCAGTACACGTATCAGCATTGACGTTCTTCATATTTATATTTATAACCTCTTCAGACTCACAGTCTTTCAATAGCATTGCCTCCGTACATCTAAGATGACATGTGTTCCTCAATGGTCCCACATCCTTTAAGCTGAGCATAGGACAACAAACTGATACAACTACTTACCAAGTATTAAAAATCTAAATGCTGCTGCGTGGCTGGAAGATGGTACAGGCTAGTGGTACTTGTGCCTACAGAATTTTTCCAAACAGATTCTGAAGATCTTCTGAAAAATACATCATTCTTCTTGCTGAGATTTGGGGTTTTTTTCAGTGTACATGTTTGGCTTGAATTCTTATTACCAATAATCACTTATATCACTAAACCCTCCCATTAATTTCCTCACTGCTTCACTCTGTGGTACAAGTAGTTCAATATGCTGAATAGCTCTGATTGTATATATTTGTTTAAGTTAGACATTACTTTCCTGATCCCTGAATGGCAGGAAGCTGGATCTAAAAACATCACTGAAATGTATGTCACTGTAGTTATTTAACATTATCAATATCATCGTAGCATAGTCTCTACATAGAGGCTGAATTAACTCCGTCAAGTTTGAGGCCAAAATGAGTAGAATTTCACAATATTTATCACTATATGTATGTTAAGGTTTGCCATTTTACCAGTCAGTCATTCCAAGCTATGGATGTCCTAAAGTTATGTCATTAATCTTATGTTATGAATTTTTCTTCTGAAGTTAATGAATATTCAGGAGAAAGGAATGGAGTTAAATATTTCAAATATCCTCTCAGTACATTTGGAACTGTCTGAAATCAGACTATTCCTGCTAGAAGAGTTTTAAGAGTGTTCTAACACTGACAGTTTTCTTGAGAACCCTGAGCAAGCTCTGTAAATATTGCCTTGTGAGAGACCTCCAGTCTCTCTACACATAGGTCCCACCCTGCAAGCACAGGCAAGTATTACCACTGTGTTCAGTGTAATTATTCAATCTTCATAAAAATCAGAAACGGTGGAGAGAGTGGATGAAAATCCACCTCCACTGAAGATAATGCATTGACTTCAGTGAGACGGGATTTCACTCGAAGTGCAAGAAAGGTGTTTTTTTACTATATGGTCTACGCATCTGCAATATACCTGAGGAAAAGCAATACTCTAACCACAAAGCTAATTTATGTCATCAGAAATATTTAAAGAAAATTACTGTTTCAGTTAGTGAATTGCAATAACTATACCCAGCTGTTAAAATTGTTTATGATGCACCAAAACCAAAGTCACAAAGCATCTGTGATGAGAGATCAATCATTTCCTGGTATTTAACCGAGATGTACCCAATTAGAACAATAAACAGGATCACACAGATTTTCGCATTGTATGAACAACTCACCTTTTATGATACGTAGCTTTGATTATAACCGTTTCGCTGAATTCTGTCTAAACATTCTCTCAGCTTCTCAATTCAAAACTCCTTTAACGCATTTCTAAAAATGTTCTAATTTACCTGTTTCTGCTGCTGAACTCGCTCAAGCCCTTGAAAATAATTTGCGGCATATTAGCTTCTGTAACACATTATCTTTGCCCTTCATGTCATATGGCGGATGCTTGCGGTACAAAGTATATTAATTTCAATATTGTAAGTCCTTTTGGTCTGAAGGATCATAGACAGCTCCAGGGAACACAGAGAACCACTTCAAACCATTTTAACAAGTATTGTCATTTTATCTTGACTAGAAAGAAAGCTTAATCAACGTCGGTGCCAGATAGTCTGATCTCCATTCACACTTAAAAGGATTTGTGGTCTCTAAGTATGTCTAAAATTCCAGTTATCAGGCAGGATTCATTTTATTCAATTTTAGCTCTCTAAAAGGAAGGGGCTTAGTCTAAGCCATTTTCTAGATTTCATCTTCTCCCAGTGAAGAGAGACGGGCTCCTCCAAAACGTGTTTCATCCTGTCTGTCCTAGGAACTTGTGCTGCCTTCCTCCAGAAAGAGTCCAGCACTGATGAGGCTGCTGAGGGTGAAGGAGATACACCCCACAGAGAGTGAGCAGATGAAAGCTCACTATAGAAAAGCTATTTCTACAGAACCAAAATCAAGAAATCAAGAAAGGGAGACTAAGCAGTGCATCAACGCTACTCCAGCTTTCTCACCCGCTGGCGCCAGGTGTTATGACTGGCCACAGTCAGACTTCATAGTCACGTCTTTGCAACTTCCATCCACCACTTCTGTTCACAGCCACTGCCCAGCAGGACAGACTCACCCATTCTCAAGCGCTGCCTACATTTTTTGTCCCACAGATGTACAGTTTCCCCCAGACTGTCCTGAAGCGCATGTTAGCACACTTGAAGAGCAATCCACGCTGCTGTCTGCCTTAGTCCCTTAGCCACTTACTGCTTTTACATCTTCTTGTGTGATCTTCAAACATCATTAGCATCAGAATTTTGTTGCAAGCCCAGGCCCCCTAGGTGAACCCTGTGGCACCTGTAAGAAGCACCAGGTCACTGGTGATTCCAAATTTATGACTACATTTGGACGCTGTCAGTTAAGCAGTTTATCATTCTTTTATTACATATCGTGTACATATCAGTACACCTTAGATGCGTACGATTTCTCAGACAAAGTATTGTAACATACTAGGTCATGTATTTTTTATTTATTCTATTACCTTTGTAGATTAAACATGAAATCTCATTTTAAAAACAAAATCAACATAGTAGGATTCAATCTATTTTCAGTAAACCCTTGTTAGCTGGTATTAATTATATTCCCCTCTTTTAAGTCTTGATGAATCAAGTCCTATATCAGTCATTCCATTAATTTTCCCAGGATTGATATCAGGCTGTCAGACTATAATTAGCTGGGTCATTCTGTTTGGCTTTACTGTAAAAACTGGTCACACTCTTCTAAAGTTGTTATAACTAGATTATGCTCATTCTCTTCAATTAAAAAAAAATTCATTAGCTATGTGATGACTTGCTGTAAATCAAAATTGCTTCAAAGCAATCTTACAAAGCGGAGCTGTATAGTATTAAAAAGTATCACATTAACTCACAGTTTTCTTGCGGCCAAGGGAAGCATTCGGGAAGGATGTTCTCCATGCTTAGACTGACAAGGACTTGGCTGTAGCCTCCCTTCACAGCCTTTGTAAACATAATCATTTGTGGCTGTTTGTGCGGCTGTTAAGGCAACCTCATCAAGCACAGAGACTTGTCTCCTCAGGCTAATGAGAGTAGGGCCAGTCCCCACAGGCGCATTTCCAAACTGCAATCCAGCTGCTGCCACAGTTGTGCTTGGCTGCCGAGCAGAAATCAGAAGTTATATCTCAGACTCCTGGTCTTGAACGGACAATGCTTACAGTATCATAGAATCATAGAATTGTTTAGGTTGGAAAAGACCCTTAAGATCATCAAGTCCAACTGTTAGCCTAGCACTGCCAAGTCCACCACTAAACCATGTCCCTAAGCACCACATCTACACGTCTTTTAAATACCTCCAGGGATGGGGACTCCACCACCTCCCTGGGCAGCCTGTTCCAATGCCCAACAACCCTTTCAGTGAAGAAATTTTTACAAATGTCCAATCTAAACCTCCCCTGGCGCAACTTGAGGCTGTTTTCTCTTGTTCTGTCACTTGTTACTTGGGAGAAGAGACCTCCTTTCAGGTAGTTGTAGAGAGCGATAAGGTCTCCCCTCAGCTTCCTTTTCTCCAGGCTAGACAACCCCAGTTCCCTCAGCCACTCCTCATAGGACTTGTGCTCTAGACCCCTCACCAGCTTCATTGCCTGTCTCTGGACACGCTCCAGCACCTCAATGTCTTTCTTGTAGTGAGGGGCCCAAAACTGAACACAGCACTCGAGGTGCGGCCTCACCAGGGCCGAGTACAGGGGGACGATCACTTCCCTGCTCCTGCTGGCCACACTATTTCTGATACAGGCCAGGATGCCGTTGGCCTTCTTGGCCACCTGGGCACACTGCTGGCTCATATTCAGCCGGCTGTCGACCAACACCCCCAGGTCCTTTTCCACCAGGCAGCTTTCCAGCCACTCCCCCCCAAGCCTGTAGTGTTGCATGGGGTTGTTGTGACCCAAGTGCAGGACCTGGCACTTGGCCTTGTTGAACCTCAACAATATGGTGTGAGGTGTATTCTGAAAACTGCATCTCATACCAGTACTTTGCAAGTGTGGGACATGGCTTTCAGGTTCCTCCATTGCTGCTGTCCTTCTAGGTATGAACATAAGAAAAGCATCACACCAGTGGTCCACCTAGCCTTGTACTCTGTCGCTGAGCGCAGCAGTAGGAGAGGCTGTTTAGAGAGAGTGCACAGGATCCTTGACACCTTCTGAGTTCATTCCCTCACACATCACCATAAGCCACACTCATTGGATCACAGGGTACATCCTTGCTTATTTTCTTTAGTATCTGGCTATCAACCCATTGGCCATGAATTTGTCCATCCCCTTTTGAAGCTGCTGATACCATCTGCCCCCAGAGCCCCCCCCCCCCGTGGCAACAAATTACAGAAGTTCACTATCCACTGTGTAAAGATGTAGTTTCTTATATGTGCTTTAAAATGCTCTGTCACTCGTTTCAGTGAATTTCCCTAGTTCCAGTATTGCAGGTTTCGGTGAATAACAGTTCAGTTTATCTACCGTCTACATGATTTTTTTTAAATCTCCCTTAGGTTTCTCCTCTCCAGATTGAAGAGTCCTGTATTTTTGCAGTATCTCTAGCCTCTAGAAAAGGAAGAACAGAAGGTTTTAAGCCTGTCACCCTCTGTTTTGTCCCATTTCCCACTCTGGAATGGCCATCCTTTCCTCTCATTCCAAGTGTGATAGAAGCACAGATAGTGCCAATGCTACTGGAGGGGAGTAGGAGGCAGGGGCTGAAAAAGAGGTTTGACTTTGCCTATGGTTGTGGGACTGCCCTGTTGTTGACAAGGGTCTTGCATATATCCCAAGCTCTGTACCTAAGCCCTGCAAAGAGCTATCCCCACAGGACTGCTCTTCTCACAGGATTTGTGACAAGGCAGTTCATTAAACTCATAATGTTGACATATCTATGAGTGAGAGGCTCAGTGCACTCTTTCCCCATCCACACTCTGACTGCTGGGGCTGGAAGCTACTCATGATGGTGCTGGTGTAAAGCAGTTTCTTCAAGGGTGACATTGAGTGCTAGTGAGACTCCTCAGCAATAGATCATCTTTTGAAAGTCCATCGGTTGAAGATGGATGTGCCTCTTTGTCTTTACAATTTTTTAAACTGCTAGTGCTTAACACTGTCTAACATGTGCTTAGTAATATATATTTGGCCAATTTTCTGCTTGTCGGTCTGGAAAATCAGCATAGAGTCATCTCTATGTACACAGCTAATGTTAAGGGAAAACACAGGACTGTTAACAAAGACAAAGAGCATGAGCTGACATTATTTCCTTCAAGTTTCATTCAGCAGGAATGCCCTGTCAAGTGGAACACATTATTCCCAAAAGCA
Organism: Phoenicopterus ruber ruber; assembly: GCA_009819775.1. Lineage (NCBI taxonomy): Eukaryota > Metazoa > Chordata > Aves > Phoenicopteriformes > Phoenicopteridae > Phoenicopterus > Phoenicopterus ruber. The sequence goes on from CM020217.1 coordinate 91,540,003, forward strand.
TTTTGAAAATGAGTGGGTGAACATCCTCTATCATTCTGCAATACTTGTGAAATATCAACAATGCTGCTGGGAGGGATGTACAGCATCGGGGGTGTGGCTAGAGGACTGACACTCCCGAGCAAACGCCAATATAACACTTGTAATTTTTTTGTTAGTTCTTTGTAAAACGAATAAAGAACAGTTTAAGCGGGTGAAAAGCCGGACAGAGCCTGGCCCAAGTTTACAGCTGAAACGTATGCACATGGAAAACAGAGGAGAGAGTCCTCTCCAAGCAGAATAATCTGCCCGTATTTGTCAATGGATCTGTAGTATACCATTTACAAAAGCAAGAGTCTTACAAATGTTTCCTTAATAGTTGCCTTAATTATTCTAATTAATGAGCATCTAGTAGGTTGCTTTAGTCATTGGTGAATTCAAGTGCTGTGTTTCTATTCCTGCCTTGTCTTCGGAATCCTGTAAGGCAAGAAGTCAAGAATACAAAAGAGTGATGAGGAAGCGGCCAGTGACTGGAACTTGAAGGAGAATAATGAATAAAAGAATTATGATATAAAATGTCAGCACAGTGCTGGAAAAAGCTGCTGCTCCCAAGAACAGAGGGAAGATGGTTTACTGTCTTACTGGGATGATCGGTTGTGTTGTGGATTTCTTCCTTTTTTTGCTGGTCCTAGTGACAAGAGAACATACACTTGATAGAGCCTTTTCATTCAGTATATATTGAGCTGTAACCTCACATTTTGAAAACAGCAGAGAATAATGTATTACTAGGCAATCTAATATCAAATGATGAGCAAACAATTCAGGAATAAATTAAAGTCCCACTGAACCCAAATTTCTGCTTAAGCTGAACATACTATGAAAATATAATTATGTTTTGGGAGTTCATCTTGTCTTTCTGAATAACTCTAAATATTAATTTCACAAATCCATTCATAGGTAGGGGTTTTTTTAACTTTCCTAAGTCAATTAATGCAATATAACTTGAGAGTACACACAGTGTAACAGCGCCATAACACTAGAGATGCAAGTTCATGTTTCTTTTGTTAATGCAGCTCTAGAAAGAATACTCTAACATGTTACAGACTACTAGGGCATCATTGCTTTGCAATGAAATCCCGGTTGCCTGCATCAGTTAGGTGATATCAAGGATTTGCAGCTAATTGCAAATCAATACAAAAGTGGAAGGTAATAGTGGAAGAAGTAACTTGTTAGAGGGAGAAGTCTGGGTCACAGGTTTTCAAATGCTGGGGTTCTATTGTGTAATTAATCTTTCTCTTTCCAATGTAAAGCAGTTATAGATAGTACAATAATACTATCAATTTTTTCTTTAGGAAGAAAAGTATTCATGGTGGGAGTCAAAAGAAGCAGGAACGTCATTAAGAGATGCTAACAAGGTGGTTCAATGGGCTTTGTTCAGAACGTGCCAGCAGAATTCTTTTTGCTTGAGAAGAGAAATCCTTTTTTCCTACTGACAATGTCTGAGTCCCTAAAAATCATGGACCCTAACTGTACAATCCGATCCATATCAACAGAGTGTTATATGCATGAAAAATGCTCCTGAAATCCATGCTGCTGACAGGGGTCCATTACGCCGATCACCTTAGAGAACCTGCCCACCAAGGTTCATTTCTAGTTGATTAGCTTAGGCATGGAAGAGAGACATGATTATATCTGCAGTCAGCCCGAAAACATTAGCAGCACTAATGCTGTTAGTTTAAAAAGAAATTATTTGTAAACAAAAGTAGAGTCTCTATGATCTGATCACTAATGTCAAGAGAACACAGTAAGCATAGCTGCAATTTTAGAGCAGGCAATAGCGCTCTACAGCTCACTAGCTGAATTATTTTCCTTTTAATGTCAAACCAAATGTGATGCTAGAGGATTTTCAACACAGTAACACAGAGCATTGCATTAACTCTTTGCTTAGCAAAGGTTGAGCTTCCCAAGAAAGGAGGATAGCAATGGGCAAGAGCTAGAAATTCATCCCAGTGAACTCTTTCTGTCTGTATCTCTCCACTTCAGAACAGCTTTTGAATTTTAATCTCTTAGTCTCCATTTCACATACTTTTTTTCAGACTATAGAATTAATGCAGGAAATGTAGTATTTTTTTCCTCATAGTCTTGTTTAATGATGTGCTGCGCATGGCTCATTCTGGACCCCAGATATAATACATGGTCTTAGAGACCCACATCAGTTTTCATTTCTCTCTTTTCCTTTCCTAATTACCAGTGAAAATATAAAGTGATCCTAGGAGTGAACAGAATAAACCATTTCTGCCAGAGGACAGGAGGAAACACTCAGCAAGCTTTTCTCCTCTTCTCACGTTTATGTGTACAGCATTGCCAAAGCTGGAGACTTTCTGTGAGGCATCAGCTCCTAGAACTGAACCGAGATGTTGCAGTTGTCCTTTTTTTCTTTTTTTTTTTTTTTGTAATGTACATTTCTTAAAGTCACGTTTGTACACAGAAGTCTTGAGAGCAAGCCCTGAATACATCCAGCAGTGTTAGAAGCCATATTTTTTTTTTTAAACTTATCTCTGAATGCCACAAATTGGGGGCATTACATATGTTTGGTTAGAATTAATTTCAGCTAAAATATAAGATTCTTGTTCCAAATAATGATTTCACAAATGTTTCCTAAATCTTCAGACCTCTCGTGTCCACGGTGGTGAGGTCACTGCAGACAGGAACTGGTTAAGATAGTATTGGAAAATTTTGCCCTAGCCAAAAATGCTAAAACTGATTCTACAAAAATCAAAACAGAGGAGAGAAAGGGTCATCCTGTATCTTCAAGTTCAACATGGAGTGCATGATATATGAGGACAGGCTGAGAGATGTGGGTTTGTTAAGCCAGAAAAGAAGGCTTAGGCGACTACTAGGGGCTTATAGAGAAGACAGAATCAGAGTCTTCCTCAAAGTAGTCAGAAATAAAGATGAGAGGCAACAGGCACAAATTGCTACAAAGAAATTCTGACTGGATAAAAGAAGAAAAAAAAATTCACAGGAAAATGGCCAAGCACTGGACCAGGTTGTCCAGAGTGGCTATGGAATCTCAGTCCCTGGAGTTACTCTAAATTCAACTAGACAAAAACCTGAGCAACCTAATCTAAGTTTAAATTTAGGTCTGCCTTTGAGAAGGAGGTTGAACTGAGTGACCTCCAGAGATCCCTTCCAATCTGAATTATCCTACCATTCTGTTTGTCTCAATTCTCATTTTGCTAAGCTACCCAAGCCAAACTTTTTTGTCTCCCCTCATGAAAAAGGAGAACCTCTAACTCAGTTTCATCCAAAGTGGTAGGTTGTCATCTTTTCCTGTGTCAGTCAAGAATCTATAATGAATGGAGTGTACTAAAGTCATGTAAATGTAAGAAGTACATTATCCTGTTTACAGGTTGATATAAAATAGAAGCTCAGTAGATGGAGACACTTCACACTGAAATGTACACACAGAGTCATGACAAAGGAAGATGTTTTACTCCATGTGAAGTCAAGGTCAGCCAATTACAGATGACACCTGCTCTGGCAGTGTGACATTTCCGTCCTTGAAAAGGTGAGTCTATTCATATACCAATAGGAGGAAAATCATCTCTCGAATAACTAAGCGCAAGTAATTTTTTGGGCAGGATGACTGAATCTGAATGGATTCCCTGGAAACCTCTAAAGAAACAGTATTGGCTGTAGGAGTTAGGATGCTATACTAGGACATGGTTTCCACTGTGGGACACAATATGTGAGAAGGGCAGACAAGCAGACGGAATCAGTGAAGGGATGGGTACATCTTTGCTGGTAAATAAGAGAGGACTGAGACCAATGCTTGACCCTGAGGCCAGATGGCATGGATTAGCAAAGGTCCCCACTGCTTAGGGCTAGTCCCCTCTAGAGAGATCAACCATGTCCACGCTACAGAGTACTTGGCATTGAGTCTCTTCTGGATCCTATGTATTGCCCCCAAGATCCTAAGACATAATTGCTATCTTGTGTCTTTTTTTAATCACAAAGTCTCTGAAATAACTTCAGGACTATGTGGCAGCCTATCACTGACATATCAGTCATCACTCCCACACCTCTCTTATCTGGCAAGACATTCCTTCAGATTGGCAAAGGGGCAATGAATCGTCAAATTGGGATTTTAGCAACTGTCCAGCTTTCCTAGGATAGCCAAAGGAAAAAGGAGTGCATCTCCATGGTAGCTGCAAGAGCTGCTTTGAGAGTTCACACCACAAAGATCAGGAAAGGAATTAGTGTGTTCCAGTGACAGCCAGAAAAGCTGTCTGGACTGTAGCAAGGTAGTAGATGCTGGTCCTGAATGTCCACAGGCAGTTTGTGTCCATGCCTGTGTCTGCAGGCATCCTCCCAGATGACCTTCAGACGCAGTGGTGCAGAGCATCCACACTGTCCAAAATAAAACCTCCTCAAGCACAGGCTGCTCATGTACACATTGCACAGTACTTGACTTGGGTCTCCATGGGGACAGTACAGGGACCCTGTGGGTCTAAAACATAACAACAACAACAACAGTTCTGTGTGTGTGTATGTTTGGGTATGTGGTGGGATGAGGTTTCAGTTCAAAGGGAATGTAAGGACTGTGCTGGATGGAGCCCACCAGACTGCCGTGTTTATAGCATGATGGTGAAAGTAAGTATTGCTTACTCTGGGGCCTGGCATCAGCCCAGTGGAGTTTAAGGGTGTCTTAAGCCTTCTGGGCTAGTGTTGGAGGAATGTGACGGCCCAAGGAAGCAAAATCTGGCAACTAGAAGACATCTCTGTCTGCAGGGAACAATCCCTGGGACAAATGATCATCAGAACTGCACCAGAGAATGGTGGTCCATCCAAAAGAGAGTCCAGGGACAGCTTTGCGTATGGTACTGACACTTCCTGACACATCCTGGAATCACATTTGCCTCTTTCACGGTCATACCGTCTTGGCACCACATAGTTCTCTGCGGTCAACCTATGTAACAGCAGAGATTCCTGTTCTTTGTCCCTGAGTCTATTGCTTTGCACTTGGCATTGTTAAATGCCATTCCATCCTCAAACTCTTCTCCAATCCTCTTTTATACCCTCTGATTCTGTTTTATACCCTCGATACTCAAATCCTTTTCTATGTTAATGTTGCCTCTCAATTTTGCATCATCATCAGATTTCATTAGGATATGCACATTTTCCCATGACAATATGTACTACGTGAAAATATTAAATTAGAGATCAAGACAGACCAAAACTGTTCCTGAAGGAATTTTGCCACATACTTCCCTCTAGTATTATGACTGCGTTTTCAGCACAAACTCCTGTCATCTGTATTCTAACCATCCTCTTTTCAGTTCTTATACATATCCTCTTCTTCGTAAACTGATGATTCTCTGTGTGGAATAGAAAGTGAGTAAGCAACATCCAAGCTGATTAAAGCTATTGCATTTCAAGGGAAAGATAACACAGAGAAAATATTTCTGTCTTAAAACAAATTGTGTTGTTATCGTGTAATCTACTTTTGGTGAACACAAAACAGATTTTGTTCCATTTATCCCAGACATACTGGCAAAAAAGCAAGTAAGCTCAGCTTTGCTACATAAGATCCCCCTTCTTCTTTTCCGGTTCTCTTTTTGTTTATACAGCTAAAATTAAAATCTACTATTTTAATTGCCTTTACAGGATCTAATTCATCTTAACTTTCAGCAATTCTTAATTTAGCTCTACACTTTTTGCCCTCCAGGAAACTGTTCAGTCTCTTTTTATATTTCACTAGGGGTGTCTACTTATTTCTAATATCCTTTTGAGGTGGTTCATTGTCCAGCTCGATTCTGAACCTTTTCATACCAGTTTCTGCATAAAAATTCCATACTATTTTTTGCAGTTTTGACTTCAGAAAAATCCAGTTCAAGCATTCCCTTCCCTAAGCACTTCAGTCCAGCCTGCTTCACTGTATAGTTTTCACAGCTTATCAAGGTTTGCCCATTTAAAATCATCACTTTAGGTACAGATCACTTTTGTTAATCCTTCCATTTCATCACCATTCTTCACCAGAAAACCACGAGCTCCTCGGTGCATTCTCTTAGTCTAAAAGATTATGAGCTCTGTTAGTTTTGGCTATGGTTTACACGTCCAGATGAATGAGTTTGAATGAAGTTGTTTTACCTGAGGCATTTCCCTTGCAATTGTTTGCAGAGAAGATGAATGCAGTGCCCCTGGCTTTTCTGTCCTACCTGCATGTATAAACATTTGTGTGTTTTAAAACGTAAGGTCCGGTGGAGGGAGTCACGTAAATGCCTATGTCTGAGACAGCCACTGCAGGTTCCTCTTACAGTCCCTGAAGAGAAGCAGACATTTTAAGGTTGCAAATCAGAAATGAATAATTCTAGTCCTTCCAGTGACTAATTTTGGATAGGGAGGCTAGACAGTTAGCTCAGATATAGGCATCTGCGCTGCAGATAACTACTGTTAAAGGAGACGAATCAAACTCCTGCTGTGCTTTAACCAGTTGTTTCTGAAACAAACTATTGCACCCATTTCAGTGCCAGTGAGGTTGTGGATTCTCTCTGCTACCTATTACTGCTGCTGGAGACAGGATACTGTGGTACTGGGACCTTTGATGCGATACAGTGTGGCATGTCCTTATTGCAGACATTTTTCAAGATAATTATGTCACTTAGATTTTAGCTCGCTGATAATAGTAGTGAGATTCACTGGCTAGATAATAATTAGTATTACCCTTCAATAGTCTTGTATATATTACATACAAAAGACAATGCTTGCTCAAAATGAAATGCTGGTCTGAATATCTGACTTAAATTATATATTAGGTTTTGTACACAATACGATAGTTTCTGGAGACCTCTACATTAGGTAGTGCATATAAGCTGGTGTATGTTCATACAAGGTTATCTACTAAAGATAATTACTCAGTTGTCACACACTGCAAAAATGATGTGCTAATAAAGATACACACATTTGTCTAAAACCGTATGGTTCACTTAAATTTGCATGGCCATTAAAAAAAAGCACACAATTGCTTTCTTCACACTGAGTCATCCTGATTAACCTTGCTTTCCTATATTCTTAGTTAAGCACTCAATAAAAGATTAGAAATTGAACATGTCTTCCTTCAAGCCAGGAACGGCTTTTCCTCTGATTGTCCATACAAAAATTTACTACTGAAAATATTATTCTAACAGCAAATAATGCAATTAGGTATTTGCTTTTGTTTGGTTATTTAATTGTTAGGTCCAACATACCTTTTCTGTAAATGTATGTCCTGGTTTGTTATTATATTAATCAGATATGTAAAGTAATAAATTATTTCTAAAGAAATATGTCAACTTTTACTGTAAGGCTAAGGAGAGCAGAGAAAACTGCACCGACTATTATATAATAATGAAATACCTTGACATCTAGACCACTTTATGATACTATTATATCTTCAGGCTGACATAAAAGAACAATAATACTGATATTAAGCAGTATAAAAATATCTAGCACTACTGACATTTTGACATAAGAAAGCTTAAGGTGATATACAGATACTCAGTGCCAAAAGATTACCTGATTTCCACAAGCTCAGCTGAGGCGATAGTCCTGTGAGGTGGAGGTGAACTTCCCCGAGAAGGTGATGTGCAGTGACGGAAGGAAAGAGTACCACTTCCATTTCAGGAATAGGAAGTTCTGCATCAGGAAAGTTGCTCGCGGACTACAGAGCTGTACAGTCATGGCATTTTCCAGGTAATCACATTTCATCAATTTAAGCCCTTCTTGTCCTTGTGAATATTTCAGCAACATTCATGACAGTGTTCAGGTTTGCAATATTTGCAGAGGTTACTTATTTTAAAATGCTTACTGATTTTTTTTTTTGCATCAAAATTGTATCTGGGTTTTTCCACAATATTATAAGCTCAGCTGTTCTCTGGTTTTCATTTGTGGTGGGTAACTCCTCACATCTTTTCTACTTATTGATCAGACAGCAAATTTTTAAAACAGTTAGGTAGTAAACAATGGATAGCAAATACTATTTGTGGAAAAACAGACCTACTTTTTATAAACACACAGCTACATCAATGAGGAATAAGCTCATGATTGTGATGAGCATTTAAAACCCATTACATAAAAAAGACAGTTGGGGTACCAGCATAGTTGTACGAGGCAGTTCTTTGCAATTTGAAAGATATATGCCCCTTACTGTAGTTTTTCATGTAAAACTGGCACAAATTTGAATATTACATGAGATAGAGGTGGTCAAAACAGCTTAGATTTTATAGTTGGTTATATCAAGAGTCTTGCCTGAATTACCTGGTATTAACAAACAAAACCTAGAAGCTGTTCGACATACACATGCAGCAATTCTATTACAGACATTACATGGTATTTGCCAGTAACTGATCTTTGAACAGGAGCAGCTAGGGAACTTAACAATCAGATGCATTAAATTCAGCTGTCAAGTGATATAGTGACTCACAAGAACTTAGAATGAATTTAGGAGGAAAAAAACCCAAGTAATTCCAGTTCCGCACTTGTGTGAGAAGGAGCAGACTCCTGCCCATTGTGGCTGTGATCTCAAGAACTAGCCTGAAAACCAAGTTAAAGTACCATAGAAAGCTCCTGGTTAGGAACACGGGAGGCTGACTGGAAGGAAAAATAAATTATTTTATGATTTTTTTTTCCCCCTCTTTCTTTGGCATTCCTTTGGCTTAAAATATAGCAGAAGTTCCCCAGGGCTCTGAGCACCCTGTCAGTTATGTTGAAATTTAACTAAATCAAACTTAGTACAATCAGTTCCTGCCGTACTACCAGGTAGCTGTATGCACACACTGCCCTATTCATCTGTCTGCGCGTTACTCCTCCAACCGCTCTTCAAAGAGCAGCTAACACAAACAGGTGCTGGATGGGGGGAAGGAGGCAGCATCCCAGAGTCTTCACAGAGAATATATTCCCGACCCACCTCTTTCAATTCTGTCGCACTGGATCTAGCGACAGCAAGTCTGCGGATTGCAACCTAGTCTCTCTTAGATATTGCATATAAAGATATCCTAGGACATACTTGGCTCATGCTACTTTTAATTTATCTTACTATGCTAGTTCGGGACAGCTTTGCTGAAGCAGACTCATGTGGATTTACCCCCAGCTGTTTGAGGACAGAAAATAATAATGGAATTCGTAATTAGACAAATGCCGGTTTCATTACTTCTGACCTCCATATCACGGTTTGAGATAAAAGAACAACTGCTCCATACTCATAGATGAAAAACCACTTAGATCAAGGCTCAGCAAGGAGCCTTGGACAAACCTGATATATCTATTTAGAGCCAGGATAGAGAAGAGCAATTTATCAACATCAGTAAATCCTGATGAATGCCAAGACACACAAACCTCCTAAATCAAATAAGGGCCTCAACCACGTTTTGTCTAATAATTGCCTGCTGAAAGCTGAATGCGAGGTGGGACATGAGGTCCATCTGTCAGAGAAGGGGAAGAGCATCTTTGGTCATAGGCTTGCCAAGCTGGTGAAGGTGGCTTTAAATGAAAGTTGCTGGGGAAGGGGAACCTCAATCCATCCCATTCCTACCAGTTTGATGCCAGTGCCAGCAATAGATGCCCAGAGCCTGGAGGAGGATCACAGGTCAGCAGGAGAGCACCTGAAGAGCAGCACAAAGGAATTCCAGCCACTCCAGCCAGTAAGTCAGCTTCATCGGGGGCCCAATTAAATGCCTCTATGCAAACGCACGTGGCAGAGGGAATAAACAAGAGGAGTTAGAGATGGGCGCACGCCTGCAGGGCTATGGTCTTATTGGCATCACGGAGACGTGGTGGGATGGCTCCTATGACTGGAGTGTTGGAATGGAAGGATACAGGCTCTTTAGGGGCAGGGGAGACGAGGAGGGGGTGTCACCCTCTATGTCAATGACCATCTGGAGTGCATGGAGCTCCCCCTGGGGATGGATGAGGAGCTGACCGAGAGCTTATGGGTCAGGATTAAAGGGAGGGCAGGGACAGGTGACATTATAGTGGGAGTCTGCTACAGCCCACCTGACCAGGAAGACTGAGCAGATGAGGCCCTCTATACACAGGTAGGAGCAGCCTCACGTTCACAAGCCCTGGTCCTCATGGGGGACTTCAAGCACCTTGATATCTGTTGGAGGGACAACACAGCAGGGCATAAGCAATCCAGGACGTTCCTGGAATGCGTCAATGCTAACTTCCTTCTCCAAGTGATAGAGGAGCCAATGAGGAGAGGTGCTATGCTGGACCTTGTTCTCACCAACAAGGAGGGGCTGGTGGGGAATGTGAAGCTCAAGGGCACCCTTGGCTGCAGTGACCATGAAATGGTGGACTTCAAGATCCTTAGGGCAGCAAGGAGGGTGCACAGCAAGCTCACTACTCTGAACTTCAGGAGAGCAGATTTTGGCCTCTTCAGGGATCTGCTCAATAGAGTACCATGGGATAAAGCCCAGGTGGGAAGAGCGGCCCAAGAAAGCTGGTTAATATTCAAGGATCACCTCCTCCAAGCTCAGGAGCGATGCATCCCAACAAAGAGTGACAGCCAACATGGCTTCCCTAAGGGCAAATTGTGCCTGACAAATTTGGTGGCCTTCTGCGACAGAGTTACAGCATTGGTGCATAAGGGAAGAGCAACTGATGTCATCTACCTGGACTTGTGCAAAGCATTTGACACTGCCCCGCACGACATCCTTGTCTCTAAATTGGAGAGACATGGATTTGACAGATGGACCACTCGGTGGGTAAGGAATTGGCTGGATGATGGTCACACTCAGAGAGTTGCAGTCAACGGCTCGATGTCCAAGTGGAGACCAGTGACAAGTGGCGTTCCTCAGGGGTTGGTATTGGGACTGGCGCTATTTAACTTCTTTGTCAGCAACACGGACAGTGGGATTGAGTGCACCCTCAGCCAGTTTGCTGACAACACCAAGCTGTGTGGTGCGGTTGACACACTGGAGAGAAGGGATGCCGTCGAAAGGGACCTTGACAGGCTTGAGAGGTGGGCCTGTGCGAACCTCATGAAGTTCAACAAGGCCAAGGGCAAGGTCCTGCACATGGCTCGGGGCAATCCCAAGCACAAATACAGGCTGGGTGGAGAATGGAATGAGAGCAGCCCTGAGGAGAAGGACTTGGGGGTGTTGGTTGATGAGAAGCTCAACATGACCCGGCAATGCGTGCTTGCAGCCCAGAAAGCCAACCGTATCCTGGGCTGCGTCAAAAGAAGCATGGCCAGCAGGCAAGGGAGGTGATTCTCCCCCTCTATTCTGTTCTCATGAGACCCCACCTGGAGTACTGCGTTCAGCTCTGGGGCCCCCAACACAAGAAGGACATGGACCTGCTGGAACAAGTCCAGAGGAGGGCCACGAAAATGATCAGAGGGCTGGAGCACATCTCCTGTGAAGACAGGCTGAGAGAGTTGGGCTTCTTCAGCCTAGAGAAGAGAAGGGTCCGGGGAGGACTCTTTAGGGCCTTCCAGTCCCTAAAGAGGGCCTACAAGAAAGCTGGAGAGGGACTTCTTACAAGGACATGCAGTGATTGATAGGACAAGGGGTAATGGCTTTAAACTGAAGGAGGGTAGATTTAGATTAGACAGGAAGAAATTCTTCCCTATGAGGGTGGTGAGGCACTGGAACAGGTTGCCCAGAGAAGGTGTGGATGCCCCATCCCTGGAAGTGTTCAAGGCCAGGTTAGATGGGGCTTTGAGCAACCTGGTCTAGCAAAAGGTGTCCTTGCCCATGGCAGGGGGGGTGGAACCGGATGATCTTTAAGGTCCCTTCCAACCCAAACCATTCTATGATTCTATGATTCAATGACATAATTAATTGGATTCTCCCTCCTCATAGCATAGCCCTAAAGTGCAGGCTGTGAAGGTTTAGGATGTCGAGCAGGAATAGGAAATTAACTTGCAGAAGATATAGGAACAGAATTCTCACCTTCTCCAGCAGGTAAGATCATATGGGACTTGATGTTTTTTTTGACTGACCGCTCTAAGCCCCAAAACCTGTTTTGAAAGTGAGGAGCTCTGCACTCCATCTGCTATCCCTGACTGTCCCATTTAGCCCAAATACTGTGAAGTTTCTGTATATGCTTGGCAGATATGAGAAATCTGTATTTGTTTTAGGTACTATACGATACTTAATTCCACCATAACAAGGTAATGATTTAGAGATGAAAGGGTTAAGGCACTATTTTGGGCTTGTTAAACAAATTAATGCACTATTTTGGCTTGTGAAACAAATCGAACCTTGCTCTGTCAGGGAACAAATGTGATTTTGCCTGACCATGGATATATGTAATATTGGGCAAGTAATTTACACTTTCTCTGCTCCCTTTTTTAAAATGGGAATACCAGTGCTGGTCTGACTGCAATGGATTTATGGAAGAAATATATGTTAAAGCTTATGACTATGCTGTAATAGTGGAGCTATGTAAGTATCTTCCAACTAGAACTGTGACGCTAATATTCCTCCCACATTTAACCAAGGTATAGAGCATGTGGGTGAACTTGCAGGACCTGTGGCATCCAGCAGGTAGCAGGAATAAGTGACAGAGGGGGAGCCATATTTATCTAGCTTCCTCATGTTTCCTTGAGATGTAGATTTGTCCTGGTTAAGGCCAGGATGGAGCTAGTTTTGTCTTCAGCAGCTCCTGTGTTTTGGATTTAGTGTGAGAAGAATGGTGATAGCACACTGATGTTGCTGGTTGCTGCTGAACCACCAAGGACATTTTGCAGTTTCCCAGGTTTTGCTAATGTGCAGGTGCAAAAACTTTGGAGGGGTAGAGCCACAACAGTTGATCCAAACTGGCCAGAGAGAGTATTCCATACCATAGACGTCATGCCCGGTATAAGTGAGCGTTGGTCGGTGGGCCACTAGGCTTCTTAGACCCTTGGTGCCTTAATCCTTAAGCTTCCCTTCGGGTTGCTTTTTGTTTCCCTATTTTTCCTTTTTGTTTTTCGTTCGTTTGGCTGTTGGTTCCCTTGCCTGCTCTCTCTGGAACTTGCTGTTCTGGGATAGCTGAGGGGGGGATACCCCTGCTCCCTGCCTGCTGCTCGGGACGGGCTGTATTGGTCGTCAGGTGGTGAGAAATTGTGTATTGTTTGTTTTATATATTCTATTATCCTTATATATATTACCATTACTATCATTATTAATATATTTTTATATTTTTCCTTTGCTGTCCTGGTGAGCTGTTTTTATCTCAACCCACGAGTTTTCCTTTCTCTCCGATTCTCCTCCCCACCCCAGTGGGGAAGGGGGGAGTGAGCGAGCGGCTGCGTGGTATTGGGTTACAATTTGGGGTTAAACCACGACAAGATTATATGAGAAAAGAAACTGCTAGGGTCTGCACCTGATGTGTTTGAGCTTTGCCACTGGGAGAAAAATATCACACACAAACACCACACACACACACACACACACACACGCGCACACACGCGCGCACACACACACACGCGCGCGTGCGCGCGAAGCATTCACAGGACTAAGGGAGCTTTCTTTCTTTTATATCAGTTTCTCCTGTGCAGGAGGAAATAGGATCCTGAGAAACTCCATTTCCTTTAATTTGCCAGAAGACAGCTTTCCCTGAGAAACAAGCTTTCAAACTAGAAGGCAGACCAGCTCTAATATTCACCCATCAGTAATCTCCTGTAAGGATTATACATTTCAAAAAGAGAAAGGGACGTGTTCTGTGATGATCCTTTTGCTTCTCAGCATTTTTCATAGTTGTTCTGTCAAAAAGTACTGCTTCTTTGAGAACACAGTCCTCATGCAAGTGTGTAGGTGAGTAAGATTGTTGATGTTTTTTTCAAAACCTACTGGTAAAAATCCCCAAATCTCAGAAAATCTAAATCCCAGGCATCAAGGCAATGATAGCCAAGATGCAGCTTGTGCAGCTTTGCTGTCTAACATGGAGGGCTTCCTGTTGTAAAATTAAGTGTTAGTCTCATTCTTGTAAGTGATCATCTTAGGGGGAAAAAAAAAAAAAGGACAGAGGAGAGGCGATACACAGGAAATACAGTCTAACCTTAATGAATGTTGAATTTCCACTGACTTGTGCCAGCATGCTGCTTGTGCCAGAAAAATGGCACATGATGTACAACATAATTAGCACCTACCTGGTGGAAGAAAAGGTAGATTAAAAGAAAATTTAGGAAAAGAGTAACCTGTTTCTTATCCTATGCATGAGAAAACCCCATGGAACCTGGATCTTGTAGCCACATGAAAAGTCACTTAAAATTCATATGTCATTGGCTGCCACTGTCAACAACAAAGCAGGGCTGCTATTGACATTTCCGCAGCCAGAGCCCGCGCTGTGAGCTGCGGGGCACTGACATCCTGCCATAGTGGATTTAGTGAAACTTATGGTGGGTCTGTCCCCTCTGAATGGGGAACTCCCCAAAAAGTGTTAGGAGCTTCGCATAGTGGCTTCCCCCACCATGATCTGTAGTACTCTTTTCTGGGTTCAGTCAGCTGTAGTAGGCAAAAATGAACACTTCTTAGGTTGAGTAAAACCTTGTTGAAACGGATGAATATAACAACTGCTCTTTGTTCAAGTTCATTGTAAGGAACTGTGCAAGGGGCCTCATACCAAAACACAGCCACTTGTTACCACTCTAAACAAATGCATGCCCTGTGAGATCCCACTCAGGAATTTGAACTATCTGGGTGGAGGGCTTAGATAGGTGGAGTTTCTGTGAGTGCTCTTGTGGATGTATGTGGGTGGGACAGAGAGAAAGAAAAAGGGAGGGAAAGAGAAAGGCAAGGGGGAAGCAGGAAAAGAACAGAGAAGATATGTTTACACTTTTTTTTTTTTTTTTGCAAGCAGATGTGAGCTTGCTTTGGTTGTGCTCCAAGCAGACACAACTTGTTGTGCCCACGCTATCAGCAAAGGCTTAGTAGCTCAGGCTTACTAACCATGGCTACACTGTTTATGGTTTGGAGCTGACTCATGCCCATCCAGAGTAAAGGCTCACAACTGTGCAGTTAAAACCAGAAGAGACCAGAAAAACAATTCCAGGCACTGGCAGAATAAGCCAGTTGTGTCTCCTCTGAAAAGCATATAGGTCTTAGACTTGCAGCGGGGCACTGTCCCTAAAAGTCTAAATTAGTATTAGCACTGAGCCATGGAAATTCATCCTGCAGTTCTTGTTCCCCAATCCAGCAATTCAGCACTGGGCTACATCATATACTTTCTGGCAAACTTCTGTTCTTGGTTTTGAAACTGGAGGACATATTCAGTTACCTGCTCCACAAGTGAGCTAATCTTCATTGTTATTTTGCTGACTTCAGCTTTCAGCTGTGAAATTGTGTTTGTCTCATTTTTCTGTTCTCTGCCATTTCATCCATATTGTGTGAGGTTGGCTAAATCCAGCTGGTATCCATCAAATCAAATACTGATATGCACATTAAAAAAAAAAAAAAAACCAAAAAACACAGCAATGATTTCAGGCTCCAGGTTTAAGAGTTCAAAATGACAATCTGAAAACCTTGGCTCATTCTGAACATATCTCTACAAATCTCTCAGCTCTCTTCCGCAGATGTATGTGAAGCATCTCAGCAACCATCTCCCACCTGTGCCAGCTGAGGTACCAAAATCAAGATGTTCCTCTATTTCCCTGAGAAGAAAGAGGAAATATAGTCAAGAAGACTGGTTGGCCTTAGAGAAACATCTGGGATCTGAGTTCTGCTTTGACAATTTCTGCATTTTATAAGAAACAGTCAGCAAAGAAAATTCATGAACAGTTCTTGGAGCAAAAACTAAAAAACTAGAACTCCCCCCTCCTGAGTAAAGGCCCTAAGGCTGAGAAGCCTAGGATCACGTCCTCTTTTCCACTGCGTGGAACTCGAAGACTTTTTTCATTCCTCTGGTGCTGATAAATTATTGGCAGTTGCAGCTCCAACAGGCTGCAGATGTCCAGAAATCCTAGCCAAAAGACCACCGATTTCAAGTTTGTAAATCTGCTCCTATTTTTAAAAATACATTGCTGCCACATGGCCTGAGGAGAGATCCCTCTTATAATGTTGAATGCCTCAGTCCCAGAGCAGAGCTAGAATTACAGTCAGCATTGGCTAGGTACAGGCAAGCCAAAACCTTAGGAGTGTGCTGACCGTAAATGCTCTCTTAGCGCTACTTTCCTCTGACCACACATAGTGTAGGGACCTGAGCTGACTCTATACAGAAATTTCATGAATCCTGCATGAGATCAAAGGGATTGCAACTTCCAACGTTGTGATGTTCACTTTTAGACACAGATGCAAGCTCCCAAGAAAGACACTGATTTCTCAGCTATGGTGGTTGTATTGCATTTATCTTGATATCTGTCCTTTTAAGGGCAACCACTCCAGGTCTTGATATGTCCTATGAATGTGTCTGAACTCCACACTGCAACAATCTTCTCCAAGGACAATAGAACGATCATTTCCTATCTTGTGTTTTGAAATTTTGACCTTAAGTAATTCAATGAAAGGTTTTGGGTGTTTTTTCCCATAGTTTCAGTAAGGATAAGATTTCATTCTTCATACACATCTCTTTTCTGTGTCTCACAGTGTGATGGCCAAACCTGGCAATGTTTTCAGTTAGCGGTGCAAAGCATGTCTATAATACCTAATGAAGGGTGTTACAGAGGGCTACCAACCAGAGCTGACTGAAGCTGGTTGCTTCACGCTGAAGCACGAAGTACATGCTGTGTGTTACAGCACCATTCAGGCACGCTGGTTCCACAACAGAGATATTACATCTGCATTACAAGGTAACAGTAATTCTAGCAAATTTCTTTCTCATAATCTAGCTGCGTACATAGTTTTAGATAAGGTGTTTATCTAAAGGGAAAGAAAGAAGCAGATGAACAGCAGATATATGAAGCTGTAGAGGTGGGCTTGAGGCGGTGACCCCATTCATTTCCTCTCTAAGGACCAAGACAAACCTCCAGAGAAACCTTAAATCAACAACGTAACTTTTTAATGTATATCTTATTCTTTATATAAGATGTCATATGTAACATACATTACAGTAATATATTACAATATATAATATGAGGTAATATGTATATTGTCTTATATTTTCTGTTACATGTTATATTCCATGCCTATTTATACATTTGATATATGTGTGTGTGTATATATAATTATATGTATAAATATAAAATTGAGTTTACTTCTTAATTTAAGGAAAGATTTTAACATAAATGGCACTCAATATAGCAGAACAACCTCACTTCTCCTCCCCTTCAAAGATACGTCTCTGTGTGTCTCTGGCATATAGAGACACTGTAGCAAAACACTGAGGCAGTTTAACTGTACAAAGTACAATGTAGAAGCGCTTTCAGAGTACATTAGCATACTGTGCTTCAGCAGCTTTGATTTCATCTCACAGGAGTTAAGAAGAAATGCACTTAATCAGTACATCTAGGCTCAGTTTACCAGCTTTTTTTAATACTTTAATGTCTTTGTTGGAGATATAGTACTGTGAACCCTCAAAAAACAATCAGCACAACTTCTGCTGGCAATTAGGAAGAAGAAAATTAAACCCAGGAGACACACTAGTTGTACATACAAAGCTGATCCCCATGGGGGTGATTGCTTCACCTACTAGAGCATGCCAGAAACATCTCTTAAGGCTTTGACATCATCACCATACCGGAAAAAAAAAATTATAAAGTGGCAGTATGTTTGATATATGTTGTAGACTTCTGAAGTTTTCTGTTAGAATGCTCTGACTTTGGCATTGCTACATCAGTAAAGGCCATACCAGGTACATAGCCTCACCTATGGATACCTGTTTGTTAAACAAAACCAACCAAACAAAAAGTGATCTTCAGTCAACTTCAGCTAACCCTCTTCTCATCAAAGTTCTCCACTGTTTAAATTCCAAATGCCTACATTAGCAACTATGGGACCCCTTCAGCTCCCCACTGAAAACACTTGTTACTGTATTTGCTGACTTCCACTGTTCACCCAGCTGTACAGGTTCCCCTAAGATAACAATGCATGCAATAGCTAATTGTTTATCATTTGGGGATTAGAAGCAGCAACATGAATTTTCAGGAAGATTGGTTTCTTTTTAGCTCAGTTTGTGATAGGGCATTTACAGAGTAGCCATACAGGCTTATAAACATTTTAAGTATAACACACATTTTCAAATACTTTTTGTCTTTGCAGTTGACAGGGAAAGGACTTGTAGAAGCGCTCAGCTTTGGCCTAACTTTGCTTCCATCAAAGACAATGGTTCCATTGTTTTCAGTGGCAGCAGATAGCTGACAGCAAACCTTTGGGAAATCCCACCAATGATGTCTCCTCGGTTTGAAGAGGATGCATGATGTAAAGTTTTGTGGGCTTGGGGGTGGTGGTGCTTGTTTTGTTTTTGTTTGGTTTTACTTATCTTAGGGTGTTAGGAGCCAACTTGTAGCAGAAATGGGCGGACTAGTTATATTCTCATATCTGTTTTTATTAGAGGGGATAATTATAAGATTAATTCAGGGAAAAAAAGGTCTGCGTGTAATGAAAAAATATGAATGGGTACAAGTATGCCGGAAAGAAAAAAGAGGGGGTTGTAAATACAGCCATATCTAACACTCCAAAGTTTTTAAAAAGGTATCTTATTAGAATATACCATAAACATCCTGCCTCCATGTATATACAGGTTTGTTTGGGTTTTTTTTAAATAGTGACAAAATTCCCCCAACAAATGCTTTTTCAGTACAATGACTATATACTGTTTAATATACAGAACCAAGCACTCTTCCAATAACAGTTCTATCATGTATTCCTGAACTTTAAGCATTCTTCGAGCTTTAATGCCTCTCAATCTCCTAAGTGGTTACGTCTAATTGAGAATAAAACATATTTTTCAACCATGATTCTAAAGCAGCACTCTGGAAACGTTTTTTTTTTTAAAGAGGTGTTTAGAAGCTGTAATTTATAAAGTCCATAAAATGATATGTTATCTTTATTTCCTGAGATTCATTAACTGTTCCTCATGCCTGTGTTGACTGCTATTACTAGACTTTGATATATCAACAAACATAATTTATGACTTTGTGGCTGGTTAATATGTTTACTTACTGGTTAATATGTTTACTTACTACATTATCTAGCAGTTGATTTAGGATTTCCCATTTAAATTACACGGGCTATTTAAAGGCCTTACTTGACAAGGTTTCCATTGCATTGTCTTCTTCTTCCTATTAGCTCAATCAATTATTTATTGACATATTTATTATGAAATATACACAAAAAGGGACAAGCACGGTTAGCCCAGGAAAACATATACAAGGAAGGTGGAAAGACTTAATGTATATTTACACTGCTTCCTTGCTACAAAATAGCTGATAAACTAACCTCTCCTTCCCTAGTGCAAACTTACAGAAGACCGATTCATATTTAACATCTAACAGCAGACTCTTACCCAGTAGCAGATGCAGCCTCAGTACAAAGGGTAGACGAGAGCAATCTCACTGCTATAATCTCAGGAACTCTGTGCCAGACCACTGCGGCTACAGTTTGTGTTCTCTTGTATGCTTCCTACCTTTCCAGTTTGAGGAAGATGAATTGATCGCAGAGGAACTCTAAGCAAAGATTGAAAAGAGTTAGTAATAGAGGATGCAGAAGCAGCACTTGTTTTGTTTAGCTGGTCCAGAATTTCAACAGAACATTAAGAGCATTGGCTTGAGCTGTCCAAAGTGTCATTAAACGACAAGCTCGGAAATATTATTGTTCCTGTCTTGTAGCAGCATTTTGTCATTAGTCAAGATGGACTCATCACATCTTCAACCAAGATGAACTTTATACAGTATCTACACCAAAAAAACCCACTTCCCCTTTACCGAAGTAAATAAATGTATACTCAGCACATTTAGAGACTTTTTTAAACAACTATTAAATTTTAGCTGATGCAATTAGGCCCTTTATAATATTCCCTACAGATAAATTCTTTCTGATTATTGCCAGCAGGGCTTAATGCTGTGAAACACAAATAAGTCAGTAGTATTGGGGGCGGTGGGGGGGGTGTCTCACTGCATGTTAACAGAGGACCTATCACTTACCTAAACTTGCCTTAAAATTAAACTTGATTTTAAAGTTTAAAAGAAACTCTTCCCTGTTTTTGTCAATCAGCTGTAGTATTTTAGAGAAGCATGATAGTGATGGAAATGCTACTCTATACTATCAGGAAAATATTAATCTAGATTTATGAATCTCCTCCCAATATTTACATGTTTTTTGCAATTTCAAAGGGTGATTCAGAGCCTTAGCAGGATGAAGCATCTCTTATAGCTGCCCAACTCTCTCCATCAATTAAAGAGGAAGCTCAGGGCAGCCAGTTTTCTGTGTTCACACAGCCAGTTCTGGCTGTAGCTATGCTGAGTGAAGAACACTTGGGGCACCCCCAGCTGCTCATCACCACCTCCACCACAGATTTCCACCTCCCAGGTTCTGCCAGTGTAACTTGTCCGATTGCTCCCCAACCTGTGTTGAAATGAGCCAGGCCCACTCACTGTCAATGACAGGTCTTCGCAGGTCCATTTTGTTTTGCCCAAACTGAAATAGAGCGTGACTGTTTGAAAGACTGGGCCAGCAGAATTGAGGGCAGCAGCTTTCAGAGCATTTTTATGGTCAAGGAGGTGGAGGGGTCCCTTGACCTAGCAAAGCTGCAACTGAAATGGGGCATCACCGCAGTTAACTGTCTGAAGGCTAGAAGGCAGGACAAGTGCTGCAGTACAACTTTGGTCAGACAGGCTGTTCCAGCAGCAGCTAAATGAAGTCTATTGCCCCCAGCTACAGATTACTGCCCTGCCTCATTAACTGGAGATTAGCATTTTCCCAAACCCCACACTGTCTGTGATTGTTCTCAGACTTGGGTCTATCAAGTGGTTTGATTAATTAAATACCTCTAAATACTGGTGTTTCTAACCCAACCACTTTGATAAGTAGTGAACTAGGGTGTGGCCACATAAATTGGTATATCAACAGACCTGAGAGGAATCTCTAACTTCATCTGGTTCAGTGGTAGGTGGAGCAATGTGCAAGACCTTTGTCAAAGCCCTCCGAAGAGGGGTCAGGTCTACTTTTGCCTGTTTGATGTATGCCACAATGTGGAAAGCGCTTCAGGGTGCTTCCCTGTTCTCATTTATTAGCTACTTAATTCTAGAAGGGCTTAGATGTGCTAAAAATATATGTGGAAGTAAACAGTGGAAAGGAGTGTATTCAAAGTAAGTCTCCTGCATTCAGAAAACAAATATTAACATCACACTGGAAGTATGAGTGTATACTTACAGGTATGCGTTTGTGGATGCTTTTAGAAAGGGTTGGCATAGATTCAAGATAGGGCCACTGCAAGTAGAATGACTCGGGAGAAGGTTTAAGGTGATAGAATCACTTCTCTTGTCTAATTGAGATCTAAAAGGTTCTTCCCCTGACTGTGCAGATTAATTCAAGATTTACTACTTTTAATACTACTTCATCTCAAAAGGTGGTATCTTTCTTGGTCCAGCTTTTGTACGCAGGGAGATTAGAAGGTAAGAAGCTGAGACAAGGGAGAGAGAAAATACCGTAAGAATATTGTTAGTTGTGGCAATTTAGTGTCTCTGTTAGTATTTAGAAGGCATCATGGCTAGAGGTGTTGCTGAACCTGAGACAGATGAAGGCCTTTGCTCTTGCTTCAGCAAGTCATGCAAAACAAGGTGCTTATATAAATAGGTCATAAGTTGCCTCATGGATTTACGTAATAGAGTAAGAAAGCTAGAATGGCAGGCAGTTGTCTAACTTTGATAATGGGCTGGATAACCATGTGGTGTGCTTCTCACTTAACTTCAATATGCAGTTGCCTCTCCAGGGTGTGTGTTTCTACTGTACTACTGCATCGAGGCTTAAAACAGACTTGTTAGTCATGGAACCCTGATTCTCCTCAGCTTTTTATAATTTATTTTCCTGCAGTCTTTATTTTTTTTCATAAGTCACAGTGAATGTTGGAGATAATCTAACTGATAAGACTTTTCTCACAGCAATCTCTGATATCTGAAAAGAGTTGTTTTACTTGCTCAACAAGCCCTCAAGAATTACCTTCTTAAAGGCTTCTTTTTTTTTTTTTTTCATTATTTCATTTGTTCTTGATTCTCTGGAACCAAGGTGGTTCCAGAAGATTCCAAAGAAGTTTCCAAACAGACTTGCTTTGCTTGGATATTTTGAGAACTCACAGGACTGGGGTGCTGTTGTGGATGGATACAGGCTCTTCAAATGGGGCAGGCAAGTATGGCAAGGAGTGGGAGTTGCCCTTTATGTGAGAGAGTAGCAGCAATGCATGGAACTCTGCCTGGGGGCAGGTGATGAGCCAGCTGAGAGCTCATGGGTGGGTTAAAGGACAGACCAACATGGATGATATTGGGGTGGGTGTCTGCTATAGGCTGCCTGATCAAGAATAGATGAGGCCTTCTTTGGACAATGGGAAGAAGCCTCATGTTTGCAGAGCCGGGTCCTCCTGGCAGACTTGAACCACCCCGGTATCTGCTAGAGGGGTGACATGGTAGGGTGCAAGCAATCCAGGAGGTTTTTGCAATGTGTTGATGGCAGCTTCCTGGCACAGGCCATTGGGGAGCTGATAACAATAGGTGCTCAGCTGGATCTGATAATTCCTGTAGTGGGTCTGGCTGGGATGGAGTAAACTTTCTTCATAGCAGCTCATATGGTGCTATGTTTTAGATTTGTGATGAAAACAATGCTGATGATAACACGCTAATGTTTTAGCTGTTGCTGAATAGTGTTTGTAGAGAGTCAAGGCCTTCTCTGTTTCTTACTCTTCTTTTCCCCTCACCCCTCCCTGAATAGACTGGTAGGGGACAGAACCAGGCAGATGATCCAAACTAACCAAAGAGCTATTCCATGCTATATAACATCATGGTCAGCAATAGAAAGGGAGAGGAATATGTTTAGGGAGGTTAGCCATCTCTTGCTTGGGAACTGACTAGGCATCGGCCTGCCTGTGGGAAGTGGTAAGTGATTGCCTTTGCATCACTTGTTTTGTTTTCTTTCTCTCTTCTTCCACTTCTCTTTTGCTTATTAAACAATTTGCATGTCGACCCACAAGCTTTCTTGCTTTTACTCTTCCTTTCCTCCTCCCCCGTCCCACTGGGGTTGAGGGGAGAGTGAGCGAGCAGCTGTGTGGTGCTTACCTGCCTACTGGGGTTAACCCACACCACTTACTTACAAACAGTGAAGAACTGCTTGGGGTTGTGAAGGTCAGGGGCAGTCTTATGCCCTTATAGCAGACCATGAGGTGATGCAGTTCAGGATCCTGTGAGGAGGGAACAAGGCAAAAAGCAGCATCACAGCCCTGGACTTCAGAGGAGCAGATTTTGACCTGTGCAGGGACCTGCTTGGAAGAATCCCGTGGGATATGGTCCCGGGGAGAGAGGAGGAGTCCAGGAGAGCTGGCTGTTTTTTAAGGATCATCTCTTCCAGACTGAAGAATGGTCCATCCTGATGTGCAGGAAGGCAAGCAAAGGTGGCAGGAGGCCTGCATGGATGAGCAAGGAACTCCTGAGGAAACTCAAACACAAAAAGGAAGTGTGGAAGAGGTGGAAGCAGGGACAGATGACTTGGGAGAAATACAGAGCCACTGTCTGAAAGTTCAGTGATGGGGTTAGGAAAGCCGAAGGCAGCCTGGAGTTGAATCTGGCAAGGGATGTGAAGAGCAACAAGAATGGATTTTTCAAGTGTATCAGCAGCAAAGGAAAGACTATGGAAAATGAATGGGGCAGGAGACCTGGTGACAGAGGACACAGAAGAAGATGAGATACTTGATGTCATCTTTGCCTCAGTCTTTAGTGGCAAGACTTGTCTTCAGGAATGCCAGGTCCTTGAGACCAGAGGGAAAGTCTGGAGCAAGGAAGGCTTCTCCTTGGTGGAGGAGGATCAGGCTAGGGAATGTTTAAATGAACTGGCCATACACAAATCCATGGGCCCTGATGGGAGACACTGGCAAGTGCTGAGGGCACTAGCCAGTGTCATTGTGAGGCCATTCTCGATTATCTTTGAAAGGCCATGATGATCAGGAGAGGTTCCTGAGGACTGGAAGAGAGCAAATGTCACTCCTGCCTTCAAGAAGGAAGAATTACAGGCTGGCCAGCCTTGCCTTGATCCCTGGGAATGTGATGGAGAAAATAATCCTGGAAATGTTTCCAAATGTACTAAGGACAAGAAGATGGCTGGGAGTAGTCAGTATGAATTTATGAAGGGGAAATTATTCCTGTCCAACTTGATAGTCTTCTGTGATGAGATAACTTGTGGGTAGAGTGGTGGATGTTGTTTATCCTGACTTTAGCAAGGCTTTTGATGCTCTCCCATGACAGCCTTATTGACACACTGATGAAGTATAGGCTAGATAAGTGGACAATAAGATGGACTGAAAACTGGCCGAACTGCCAGGCCAAAGCCTGGCAATGTGTGATCACAGGGATGCAATTAGTGGCATGAAGTCCTTCTGGAGGCTAGTCACTACTGATGTACCCCAGGAGTCAATATCGGAGCAACTAATTCTTCTTAACATCTTCATTTATGACATAGATAATAAAACAGAGTGTTCTTTCAGGCAGTTTGCAGAAGATACAAAACCGGGATCAGTGGCTGATGTATCAGATGGGTGCGCTGCCGCCTCTGAAGGATGACCTCAACAGCTGAAGAAATGAGCAGACAGAAATTCCACAAAGGGAAATGCCAAGTCCTGCCCCTGGGGAGGAATAACTCCATGCACCAGTAGACACTGTGGGCTGACGGACTGGAAAGCAGCCTGGCAGAAAAAGCCCTTGGAGTCCTGTTGTTCAACAAGTCAGACACAAGCAGCATTGTGTCCTTGTGGCCAATGGTGTCCAGGGCTGCATTAGGAACAGTGCTGCCAACAGTTCAAGGGAGGTGATTCTTCTCTACTCAGCCCTGCTGAGACATACCTGGAGTGCCATGTCCAGTTCTGGGCTACCCAGTACAAGAGAGACATGGACATAGCAGAGAGTCCAGCAAAGGGCCATGAAGACGATGAAGGGATTGGAGCATCTGCTGTAAGAGGTGAGGCTGAGCGAGCTGGGACTGTTCAGTCTGGAGAAGAGAAGGCTCAGGGGGATCTTGTCCACGTGTATAAATACCTGATGGGAGGGAGTAAAGAAGCTGGAACCAGGGTCTTTTCAGTGATATTCAGTGGCAAGAGGCAATGGACACAAACTGAATTACATGAAATTCCATCTGAATGTAAGGAAACACTTACTGTGAGGGTGGTCAGACACTGGAACAGGTTGCCTAGGGAGGTTGTGGAGTCTCCATCCTCGAAGATATCCAAAACCCAAAAGGACACAGCTCTAAGCAACCTGCTGTACCTGACCCTGCTTTGAGCACAGGGCTGGACTAGACGATCTGCGGAGGTCCCTTCCCACTTCAATCATTCTGTGATTCTGTGACCTTAAATGTTCTGTGATTCTGTGATCTTAAATTTTAACAACTCATAGGCTGATCACAGCATGAAAGTGTCCAAAACAGTCCAAGTTCTCTAGGGTATATGGTGTTAGCCAAATTCTGCTCCAGACTTCATTGGTGTGGTTCCTGTTGATTTCTACAGAAACTGTGTATACCAGCTGCTCTATTTCTGCAAATGATCAGGAGAAATTTATGACAAAAAAGGAGAATTATTAGATTTCCAAATTCAACTGCCTTTCTAATAAGCGTGTGGAACTGATTGCACTTCTATCGATTAGTACAGTAGAAAAGTTGGCATTGCTTTCTGCTTTGTAGTAGCTAGCTACTAAATGTCTGTGTTTTCTGTTATTCCCTGCAGTATTTGTGCAGAGCACTTTTGAACAAAAGTTGCCTGCCTTATAGTACAGGAGAGGTTTAAAATGTGGTTGTAGCAGTTCAAGGTGGTAGAGATGTCCCTGAATCAACAGCAGAAGGAGCTTTGCTGAGAACTGCGACATGTTCCAAAAGCTTGATAGCTTGAAAAACATCATGATAGTAGTGTGGTGAATGTGGAGTGCTTGAACTTTTTTTCTTATTCAGAGACAAACCATAAGGCTGTTCTGAAACGAATTTTAAATACTTTACGGGAATTCCTTCATACCAATTGAACTGTTTGACAGGTTTCTTTTCAAAGGTAACTGTCATAGATTATTTTTGCTTACAAGTAACCATTCTGAAGTAACAGAAATTTCTAAATAGCACCAGATATTAATAATGATAATAGAAGAAAATAATTACCAGACTTCAGAGTGCCTATGTTTGAAAGAGTGGTACTACCTACAAGAGTGTTGATTGCTTAGCTTGTATATCCAGAACCCCTTACCTCCATCATTTTGAATTATTGGCCTACAGCCACATATTCATTTATAAGGAACTGATCACAATCACGTCTCTTTTGACAGTTCCAAGGCTATCTATCTGGGTGGCACCGTATTACAAGTGTCATCCCTTGGACACGAAAGGTGATGTAGGGCTACATTACTTTGGCCTGTGTAATTCCTAAATATTAGTATAGAAAAGTGGTACTGTGTTACAGTTGCATCCCCTATTTACTTATAAACAGAAACAGTTGTGAAGTTAAAATAAGCTATAAACTAATTTCTATGACAACCAAAAATATGTTCAAAATATGGCTTTTCTGGCATGGCTCACATGTGGTACAGAAGTTTTCATTGCATATTGGAAGAGAGCATTTTTGCATTTTCCCTACAGATTAGCGTTTTTCTTGTTGTTAGTGGCAGGGTTTTCAGACAAGGCATCTTTTAACACTAGCAGGTCAGGTACGCTCAAAAAAGACAACAGCTGCAGAAAGAAGAAACTACCAATTCCCATGCTTTTCAACTGAAGGCTGCAGTGGCAGGCCAGCCAGTCTGAACATAAATTCTGTCACAGAGAGTGTAACACAGACACGGGAGGGCTTAGTATATGGGTAGCAGAAAACCAACTTGCTGCTATTCTCATGTCTCGGTGAATTTCCCCTACAACCTGCCACTGTCCGGAGACCTGTTAGGACTTGCAGTGACAGAAAGTGACTAGAAACAATTCTGTACTGACCCAGAAAATACTGAGGGAGTGAAGAAAGAGATCAACTGGACTGTTCTACAGAGCAGCAACCTTCCTGAGCGATTTCATCCTGAGGTGCAATGTTTCCATTGAACCTCAGTTTGGTTCAATGGAGGAAAAAAGGCACCTGCAAATCACTTATAAGGTCCACCAGTTCTTTCTCTCACTATCATGCTGCTTGAATTTTGCTTTTCCTTCACACTGCTCATTAGTTTTAGCTAATTATAAATGAAATGTCAACAGGATTGCTTCTCCCCTTCCCATAAAGCCAGGAAAAATTACTTCTTCAAGTCTACTGGACTTTCTCTCTGCCTGTTCCCAGGCTCCTACCGCTCTCATACAACTGTTGTTGTCGTCATCTTCCAGCTGAAAGTTTAAAGAAACTGGAGTAAGTGACTGTGGAAAGAAGGTGAGGACAGTTTTAGAATTGATCTTATGCATAAGCAGGGAAAGAACCTGTCCTGGTTTAGGCCAGGATGGAGCTAGTTTTGTTTTCAGCAGCTCCTGTGTTTTGGATTTAGTGTGAGAAGAATGGTGATAGCACACTGATGTTGCTGGTTGCTGCTGAATGACCAAGGACATTTTGCAGTTTCCCAGGTTTTGCTAATGTGCAGGTGCAAAAACTTGGGAGGGGTAGAGCCACAACAGTTGATCCAAACTGGCCAGAGAGAGTATTCTATACCATAGATGTCATGCCTGGTATAAGTGAGCGTTGGTCGGTGGGCCACTAGGCTTTTTAGACCCTTGGTACCTTAATCCTTAAGCTTCCTTTCGGGTTGCTTTTTGTTTCCCTATTTTTCCTTTTTGTTTTTTGTTCGTTTGGCTGTTGGTTCCCTCGCCTGCTCTCTCTGGAACTTGCTGTTCTGGGATAGCTGAGGGGGGGATACCCCTGCTCCCTGCCTGCTGCTCGGGACGGGCTGTATCGGTCGTCAGGTGGTGAGAAATTGTGTATCGTTTGCTTTATATATTCTATTATCATTATTAATATATTTTTGTATTTTTCTTTTGCTGTCCTGGTGAACTGTTTTTACCTCAACCCGTGAGTTTTCCTTTCTCTCCGATTCTCCTCCCCACCCCAACAGGGAGGGGGGGAGTGAGCGAGCGGCTGCGTGGTATTGGGTTACAATTGGGGGTTAAACCACAACAGAACCGAAGAGTTGGCGCAGGGTGCCCAGAGAGATTCTAGAACCTCTGTTTGCAGAGATATTCTGCACTTGACAAGGCCCTCAGCTGCCTGCTGTAACTGAGCAGAGGGTTGTATTTGGTGACCTCCTGAGGTCCCTCTCAACCTGAATTATCCTACAAGTCTAAAAGTAGAGGGACAAGATGAAGCAGGAATATAATAGAATGAGCAGGAAGGTAGTCATAGAACTAATCAGAACTTTTAATATGTCCCTCCCCAAGTTATTTTGGTTTGGAATTGGATGTGGGCTTAATCCAAATTTTTGGGTGGCACAGGAACAAATATTATGGTTATGCTCATCACTGCAGTTGTGTGGAGTTCCCTTGATAGTATTCATCGGTATTAATGGAGGCCTAGCTCAGGTTTCTCTTTCTGAATGGACAGCCCACACTGAAGCTGTAGGGATTGCTCCCATCACCCATACATAATTAAGGACACATGGGAAAAATTCTGGAGAATAGGTGAAAAAAGAAATAGGGAAAGGTTAAGCTATAGAGTCATTCCAACTTGTTTCCTTCTTATGTTAATCAATATCTAGGCATTACAGTATGTAATGTGGGACTAAATCTTTGATTAGCACAGGCCTCTCCTGCTGAAGCATGTGTTTCTCTGTCTTTCTGTGTGGAACCACACCACTTTGTATAAACTACTTAAATGTACGGAAGTAGCATGCAAACAAGTGGGTGTGACTCCCTAGTTTGGTGGTTTACACACTTAACTGGGAGCAAACCCAGCTGGGTTCCTGCCCTGGTGAATTATTAGTACAAATTAATTAATATAAATTCAACAAAGCTGTTGAAACAGTATCAACAGGAGAATCTAAGCTCTCCTGCTCCAGAGATGCTGTAGTTTGTTGTCAAAACAATGTTATGGGAGAACAAGAGGTATGAGTTCAAATCACCTCCAGTAAAGAGGAAAATCAGGCCTACGGCTGCCACATCCTTGCGTGCATCCTAAGTGCTTAGCTCTTGGCTAAAAGGCAGGTGGCCAACCCCTTGGCAAACCTCTGGTTTCAGTTCTGCTGCTTCTGCAGGTGCTCGACAGGGATCATTCAGTTTCAAGCTGATAGCAAGTCAATCACTTTTATTTTTCTTTTTTTTTTTTTTTAAAAAGTATTTGCTGGCATTTGAACTTCATTGAAGAATTGATTACACCACCTTATAATGGAGTGTTTCTCTCTGCAGCACTGTTTTGTCTTTCTAGTGATTTAACAGGGAACAATAAGAGGAGACTTGAAAAAACAGCTTCCTTTCGTTGGAAGGACTGGGCGATGGACGGATTTACACGGCAAAATAAACCCCCGGGTTTAAGAAGGGAGAACGGTCACGATGGGGAAAGACTGCGGCGGATTTCAGCCGAGGAGGAGAAACCGGAACCAGTGGGAGGAGAAAGTGAAGGGAAATTTAAACAGGCTGAAGTAATTCAGCCGCACGACGAGCACCGTAGTATTTCTGAGCGGATGCTGTTCGCTGCTCGCCGCACGCAACTTGCCCGATGCACCCAGACTCCCGGTCTGCCTTCCCAAACGTTAACGAGGAACCGCGGCACCTGGCGGGCCGCCTCCAGGCCGCAGGCGGGCTCCCCCCGAGAGCGCTCGGCGGCCGGCCCTGCCCCCGCTCCCCGCAGGGCCCGGGGCCGCCGCCGGCCCCAACGGTCCCCGCGCGCACCCGCCTCGCCCCGCGCGCCCGGCCTCTGACCCGCGCGGGCTGCCCCTGATTAGCCCGCTCCCGCCGGAGAGGGGGGCGCGACGCAATTGGGGAGCCAATCAGGAGCCGGGGCTGCCCCGCTCTGCCCGCCCCGTCGGCGAGGCGGGCGCTGGCGGTGGGGGCTGCCGGGGCGCCGGGGGCGGCGCGGCGGGCACCGGGCGCGGGCAGAGCTGCGGGCACCAGCGACGCCGGTGTCGCCGCCGCCACCACCGGGCGGATCCGCGCTTCTGCCGGAGCTTCTTTCGTCGCTTTACTTTCGCGGCCCGGAGCAGGGACATTATGCCGAAGAGAAAGGTAAGGCGCCCCGGGCGTGCGGCGGGTCCTGCCTCCGCGCCTTCCCCCGGGCAGGGGTGAGGGGCCGAGCGGCGGCCGGTGGGTGACACGCGCGTTAGGGGCCGGGGGCGCCTGCTGCTCTCCTGCCGCCGTTCCGTTCCGGAGCCCGCGGATTGCTCCCGAGCCCGGGTATTTTGCTGCCTGTTGCAAGCCCCCTCCACCCCTCCCCGCCGCTCCCCGCGCCGCCGCCCCCTGTTTACTTTCCCGGCGCCGTGCGGGGCGGCGTCGCCCCCGTCCCCGGAGGGT
Organism: Phoenicopterus ruber ruber; assembly: GCA_009819775.1. Lineage (NCBI taxonomy): Eukaryota > Metazoa > Chordata > Aves > Phoenicopteriformes > Phoenicopteridae > Phoenicopterus > Phoenicopterus ruber. Next base: position 91,570,503 of record CM020217.1, read on the forward strand.
GAAGTCGCTATCACAACTCCGGCCCCCCGCCCCCCCCCTCCCTCCGCCGCGGGGGAGAAGCGCTGCAGCAGCTGCGGCTTCGCCCCTGGCCCCCGGCGGGAGGAGTTTCCTGCTTGCAAACTCCGGCAGCCGGCGCCGCCGCGGGGGGAGCGGCGGGGAGGGGGCAGCCCCCACCCGGGGCGGCCGGATCCCGCCGCCGCCTCCCGCCGTGCCCGGGTGATGGCTCCGAGGTAGAAGGGAGGAGGGGAGAGGCAAGCCATGTTTAAAACAAACTACACCCTTCTCCTCGCCTCCCGCGGCAGACCCGTATGTACCAACTCCGGCGCCCATCCGGGCAGCGCCCCCGGGGGCGGGGGGCGGCCGCCGGGGCGGGGAGGCGCCGCCTGAGGGAGCGCGCGCGGCCCCCGCCGCCCCCCGCCGGGCCGGGGAAGCCGTGGCGGGGGTGAGGGGCCGCGGCCGGCCCCCACCGCCGTCCGTTTTTCTCTCTCCGAGCGGGCAGCCTCCGCGGGAGGGAGCCGCCGGCGGGGCCGGTTGTGCGACCGCGTTCCCGAAGGGAGAGAAACTTAAGCGGCCCTTCAGCGGCCGGGCCCGGTGTTGTGGGTTTTTTTTCTCCCCCTCTCTTTCCTGCTTGAACCCGGAGCCTTCGCTGCGCGGCGTCCTGGCCGCGGGGAGCGCTTGCGGCAGGCAGGCTGAGCGTGGACGGTGGCGGCCGCCCCCCTCCCCCGCAAGGTGCGGGGCGGAGGAGGCGCCCGCCCGGCCCCCGGGGGTGGGCGACCGAGGGAGGCCCTGCTGGAGATCCTCGTCGAGAACTTGCTGCCCGCCTTCTGCCGGCGCTGATCGAGTGTGACGAGAGACTTGTCACTAATGCACCCGATGACAAAAAATAATAGCTGCAGTCCTTTAATTTTAATTAGGTCAGCCAAGGCAAAGCAATTTCTGTTTTGGGGGATTTCCCCAAATGTCACCGGTGACCTCCTAATACACCGTATCTGGGCTGGGGGTCAAATCTGTTTTAATAAAGTTACAGGTAGATGATGACTTCCGGGCAGCCTGGTGTTCAGTGCTTGTCCTTTCCTTATCCCTTATGGGAGGTATCAAAATGTCAAATTGTCAAGTATGCTACTGAATTCTTCAATGCATAGTTAAGAACCTGATTCCAGTTCTGAAAATGGATACAACTGTGGGGTTGATTGCCTTTATTGGGATAATTGGGCTTGAAGTTAGTGAATGTTGGGCAGTTTTTCCTCTTGCTCTTCTGTCATTGCACCCTCCTGTAGGCCTTGCATGCTTCTGCTCTTTTAGTGCCGTTGCTTGTCATCAGGAAAAAGTTGAAAATTAGCCTGTGCCCATAGGACTCTCCACAACTTTGGAAACGTTGCAAACTTCCTACCCTGTTTCCTTTGCCCTTCTGTGTTCTTACACTACGGATAATGTTTCAGGCTATCCTTCCTAAGAGGGGGTAGAGTTAAAGTCACTCATGTAGGTTTTTGTGCTCTGTTGTGAAATGTTTATTAAGAGAAACTATCTTTGAGTTGTAAGTCCATGAGAACATGTCTTCTTTCTAGAAGATTATGAAAAAGTAATACAAACATTACATTTGGGATCAGAGCAATGGAGAATTTTAATGGCGCAGTAAATTTTAATTTACTTAGCATTGTATGGGTAAACATTTAAATTTTAAGGTTATATATAGAAATAAGGGTTTGGAGAAGCACTGGTTCCAGGAAAAGTGTGTGACTAATGGCTTCACTTTTTGAGAAAAGTGGAATTGCCTTAAGTATTCTGCAATAGTCAATTTTATTCCAGAATAGCATCCACAGAGTGAGAAGTCAGTGATACAGCAGTAGCTGAATAATTACACCAGTCAGCTTCCACATGGAGACAAAACCACCATGCACAGCAAATAGTAAATTCTTCTATTAAAATTTCTAACTTACAAAAAGGCTGCTAACAGTGAAAGCTTTATAAGGAAATAAACACCAAAAGTCAAAATGAGAAATTTTTATAGTTATGGGGGTAAGTAAATAAATAATATTGCAGAAAGGGCATGAATCCACCTGTACTTATTTTTGTATATGCCTTAGTTATCTAAACTGGCCGGTCCTTTTTGTTTGCTTTTCTTTTCATCTCTGATTTTTTTCATCTCTATGTAAACTGAAGGCAGTTGCTGAGTCCCTGGCCTTATGTTCATTATGAATATTATGAACAGAAAAATGTAGGCTGTCTCCCCTTCTCTCGAGGGCTGCAGCCTAAGCTATTGGGATATAGTTAGTCATTGGTTGAGGGTCACAGGAAAAAGGAAAAACTTACTGTGTGTTGAGATGGTGTTAAATACTGCACTAAAACAAGAAGAGGTTGAACTCTGGACTCCTTCTGTCAGATTTCTGTACCCTTTGTCTGTTGTAATAACATGTTGTGGTGTGAACATGGCCTTTCACAAGAAGAATGGCATGCCAGTGTGGGATAAACCAGAATGCTTGTTGTGGTATTGATAGCAATGAACGCCTTGAAATGGATTGGGGTGTTTTGTTTTGTGGCTTGTCTTGCTGGAATTAGCTCTTGGGTCATACTGGAAGACTCCTTGACCTTGAAATAGGCCCAGTAAGAATGTCTCAATGTTAGCCATGAAAGGATGAAGAACCGTTCTGCACCTGATGACAAGGAGAATCATGGTATGGTCACATACACCCATGTGCATAAGCATACACATGTCAGCTTTAATGTGATTGTCATTAAGATGAACAGTACTTGCACCTTGATGTAGAATGTGCACCATCTCTGAGGGATATTTGTAGGTCAAGTGATGACTTATCCAGTATTGAATGGGGAGCCTGTCAGTTAGTTGGGGTTGCACTCCAAAATAACCCAACTCGTTCTTTAATCTGACTCTATGCAACACAACCTGCACCTCACATACTGTTTTGAAAACATTTGCAGTTGAATCAGATGTGAGGACTAGATGCAGCTTTTTCTTCTTAAATCTTTTTTTTTTTTTTTTAATATAACATCTTTGAATATTGCTGTTGTTTCAGAGCAAATAAAAAAATATCATGGTCTAATTAGCCATTTCAGTAGGCTATTTGCTGCCTTCTTGTAGTCAGGAATGTTAGTTTCTGCAGTACAGTCAATGCTGTGAAAATGTAATAGAGAACATCTGCGGCAGGTTCCTGTTCCGTTATGCAAACTCACTTTCTTTAAAGTCAGAGAGATTAGTTGGTTGTATTTACTACAGAAAAACAAACCCTCTGAATATTTTGCTTGGAATGCTGCTGCTTTAGTGGAAGTTAGAAGCTGTCATATGCCAGGGTTGTCCTATCGTAGTGCATTTAGTTACATGACCACATGATAGTTTTTTGTGGGACTCTTACCTTACGAGTTGTTTTGCCAACCAGGTATCTAATCAATGTATTTTCTAATCCTTGGGGTTAAATGCACGTTCTTGTATGTACTAGCCTACAGCTGTTAAATTCTACTTAAGCTTTTTTGTCTGGACCTAAACTCAATTCTCTTTGTGAAACCCTTCTGTTTGAGTTTGCATTTCTGAAGTATCATGAATATTCAAAGAGAAATATTGTTCCTCATCCACTGATAGGGAAATGGGGCACAGAAGTAAACAGCTGAGTTGTTGGAATGGTCCCTTCTTCTTGGCTTCTCAGGTTAAGATGTCTGTCCTGATTTTTTTATTCCCCCTAATAAGCACCTCCTGCATTCTGAGTGGTGCACTTGTTGTTGTTACTTCTCCAAATTTGTTGTCTTGCTTTGTGGTGTGTACGTAGAAACTGAGGAACTTGCAATAATAACTGGTTCTCTAAAATTTTGTGGGAGCAACTTCTAAGTGATCAAACACCGATTAACTAATGAAGCCAAGGGTCCTGCAGATGACAACTCTGTTGTGGCTCTGAATGATCCTGCTGTCACTCTTTGGTCCATGAATGAGGTGTAGATCTTGTGCAAAGAGTAGCAGGTGAGTTTGTGTTCATAATGCAGCAGTATGAAGTACGCTCAAGTGCTGTTCAGCTCCACTTCACGTCCCTTGCCATGTTTTGATACTTCAGCTGTGTGTCATCCCATGTCAATTCAACATACCAGCATCAATGTAACATAGTGTTTTTTTCTGCTAAGGTTATCTTCATTTTGAAGCTACTTGGCAGGAAAGAATCTGCAGTGATGTTGTGGGGACTCACACCTTGCCAACAACTTGCTTCATCACTGCAGTTGGAAGCTCTTGGTCTGTAGCAGAGGCACTCTTCAGTTTATCCTAGAACACAACTAACAGGACACGCTCTGTTAGCAGTGGGACGTAGAAATGGGGAGGTTCTGTATTTTATTTCACGCTCTGGAAGTGATTATAGATTAGAAGGGACAAGGGGGTCAGTACCAGATCCAGATGTTTTGGCTGCTGCCCTCTCGCCACTCCTGTTTCGTCCCACTTCTCTCTCCGGACTTATACTTGAACTCCCCCTGCCCCCTGCTTTTCGTGCTGACTGCTTCTTCCTTTCTCCCTGTGCTACGTGAGGACTAAGAGCAGAAGTCAGAGCTCTGAAAAGATAGTTTCTCTTTCCGCTTTTCCCATTAGATCAATCCTAAACCATTCAGTAACTACTGGAAAACAGGATAGGCAACAGTAGAAGACGATCTTCTTTGCATTTGTCACTGAGGTACCCCGAACTTTGACAAACTCCTACCTAACATGCCAGCAGAGTCCTCAGGTGGGCTTCCACCTTCAGCATCCTTTGCAGGGACAGGTAAAATGATTGCTATGCAGAGATGCACTTAACATTCAACCAAGGCAAACAGAATAGAGGTGCCAGAGCATCTTAAAGGATTGCAGGAGTCTTCTAATACAAAGGCAAAGGATGTTTTGTCACTTAGCAATTTTAGAAATTGTACCATTTGTACTAAATTTGTAGCTGTTGAGAATTTTAAACCTCAATGTATTTAAAGCAATTAAAAACTGCTTAGTTGGCCTACTCCAAGTATCTGTTGACTAGACTGACTCAAAGGATCTACATCTTTCATAGAAAAATTAAGCAGAAAAGAACACAAATTTTTATCTGCATATGGTACACTTAGATATAATTCGGTGTAGCAGTGTTGAGTGGCACTGAAGAAAAAACATGCTTGAGGAATGCTGCTATGCCATGTTGCAATAAATTATGTTTTCAGGGCTATTAAATACATGCAACAAATATTTGTTCACATTTTATATTAAAGATACACTTTAAAATAGCTTAGAGCTAATTATATCATTTTAGCTATGTTTTTAGAGTTATGGCAATTAAAAGCTCATTGACCAAGGATTTATAGATCTAAAATGTTTCCGATCATTTTATACAAGTCTGTAAAAATCTGTATATAAATTTTCTTCTTAGACCACACTGAAATACAATTGGACTTAATGAGTGGGCAACCTAAAAATTCTTAGGTTTTCACTGAATTGTCAATTAAAAATCATTTTTAATGCTCCTTGGGCGCATTAAAGCATGATGTCTGATGAGGTGTAGCCAGTAGTACAATCTACTTTGTAAGTCATCACCTCTGAGTTCAAAACTAACCACGTGCAGGTAATTTTTTATATACAGTAGTTCAACACGCCAACAGGGGTAATTATTTTGTATTCTAGAGTATCAGTATTGTTAGGTTTGGAAAAAATAATAGTCCTGTCTGTAAATGGAATGTAACAGGTGTATGCTGTTTAGTTTAAGGCTGCTTTTCTTCTGTCGTACTTGAAAAACTTCACCTTTTCTGCTGTTTTATACCCAAGCAATACCTGTGTATAGGCCTGGTGTATTCCAAGGTGTATCCTTGTTGTTTCAGAGAAATTGTATGAAGTTTAATTTTTCTTGATATGATTGTAATGTTGTCTTTTGTGTAGAGTGTAAGTAAACCAGATCCAGAGATGTCTCTTGGAAATTAGCACTTCGTAGGATCATAATGGCCACCATCTATTTTCTGTTCTTTAACTGCACTAACCCGGCACAGTGATTTATCCCGTGGTCCAGGAGCCAGAAAGGTGTTTTCAGGTGCTGGAATTAAATTTCAGGCCACGATCCTCTTAATGCTTTTTTACTTAACAGGTTTGAATGTGCTTTTGACATTTTTTTTTACCCTGGATCTTTTTACTGATGCAATTTAGAGATGCTGCATAGTGGCACAATGGATGTGGTAACCTGCTACAAGGGAGTAGGGCTGGGAACGAGCAACTGGCTGCACGCAGAAGTAAGATGCTCTTATACCAATTTCATTGTTGGAAAAATTGGCAGCGTGGGACTTTACAATTTGGACTGTAGTTCAACAGATATTTCAAGCTGGCATGTACAGGCCAAAAGAAGCAATTCCGGATACTCATTCCTGTCCTTACTCTGATTTAACCTGTGGGATATCATATGTGTTTGAGGTGGTTTTGGCCAGACCTGTCTGCTGATCTAGTTTCCCATACCTTGGCACAAAGAGTTAAGCTGGCTTATTGGCAGGAATGATTAGGTGGGGAAGGGCAGAACTCTTCTTAGCAGCAGCCAGGCATTAATCAGGCGGCAGCCTTAGCCAGCTTTTCTTTGATTGTCCCTAACTTAGAGTGCATAGAGGAGTATTCTTTAATTCATTAGAATAATCAGAACAACTCCGTGGTCAGATTGTGTCCTTGCACCATTGAGGGGGAGGGGAAAGGAGGCATTGGGCTTGTTTTTTGTTTTTTTCCCCCTTGGTGTCTTTGGAAATTACCAATTTTCAATTAATTACTGCTGTAACTTGGAGATACAGCTCCTGTCTTCCCGTAGTAAAGAGTGGGTGTACTTGGTAACAGTGAAAACTGCAAATATAAAATGCAGTGTTCCCTAAGAACGTTGGGCTCTTTCTGCACAAAAAAAAAAATTGGATGTGTTCCCATCAACACTGGTTTTATTGGGACTGTTGGGTATGTTTGCTCTTCCCACCTACCTTCCTCTGTTGTCCTAACGCTACCTGAATTAGTAGTAGCAGAGAGTGCTTCCATAGTTGGAAATCAAGTGTCTAATGACATTTTTACCTTTGCAGTGTTTTGTTCCTCTCAAGCAGAGTGGGGGAGAGGTGTCGATGCTCTATTTGTAGTAGGAAAATATCCTTTATCTCTGCTGCATCCTTTCTTCCTTATCCCACCTGCACCCTCTTGGAGACATTTTACTTTTTTCTTCTGTTGAAACTGCACTTAGGTTGTCTATGAAGCTCTCCATTCTGGCTGTTGTAGTAGAGCAATATTCCTGTTAACCCCAGCTGGAATTACACTGACCTCTTACATCCCGGTAATATCTAAGGCATTGTACCAGTTGTGCCTTTGGTACCTACCTCTTACTTGTGGACCTGCTATCGTCATCTCGGAGGTTTGATGTTCTGTGGCACCAGTTAGTTGAAACAACAACAAAAAAGGTTCTTTTCTAGATTATCGTGGTTTAATCACAGTTATATCCTCTGGGAGGGGAGGGATTATACACCTTTTTTCAGGCAGAGTATTTTTCTTTGTCAGAGGTGGCTATTTTCAGGAATCAGTTGCTATTGAAAGTAGTTGTCTAAATTTAATCTCTTTAAGTAGGTAAAATAATATTTTTTTCATATTTTTTTTTCAGAAGTACTTTCTGCTAGTTTTACTTTGCAGATCTGATCAGTTCTATTTAGATACAGATTTCAGAACCTAATCTTCAAAGTTTTAAAAACTCTGGCCCTGTATGTGGACTTGCATGAGTGGATCAGCTTCATCTCACTTGCAGAACTGGCATCAGCTTTGAAAGGTCAGAGAAGTAATATTGTTAGGGATTGGATTTCATCCATCACGTTCTTTGAATCTGCCTTTTTATTTTACTGTGGCAGTAAAATGGTTAAGCAAATATTGAGACAAGAATTTACTTACTACCTAGCTGAATTCTCACATTTGGTGTTCAGGGGAAATGGAACAATTTCAAATGCACTATGCTCACTCCTCCCGCAGCTGATCTGTATTTTTCAAAATGCAGCTGATTACTTCACTGTCTGAAGAAGGAACCGTCTGTCTAATTTTAAATTACAATGCTGTTTTTTTTAAAATCTGAACTTTTATAAACTGCTCTTGCTTCTTCACTGTACTGTAGGTAGTAGATGTCATATTCAAAAATCTGACTACAGGGAAGACAAACTTGGAAGGAAAACTAAAAGCTAAACCAGTTGTGAGACTTTTAAAATGTCCCATCAAATTTAAATGCGTTTTAAATTATATTGGTCAATCTTTCACCTCTTTTCAGCTCAATCTACAACGAAGGAATTTCCTCTTTTGGAAAAGCGTTTATTCTGGATGGTTTTGAATATCTAGAAATACCCCAGGCCTAACTTGGTTTCTCTCTCTTCTGTCTTGTCTGGAAGAGCATAAAGCTCACAGAAGTTACTTGTTCAGGAATTTAATAAAATGCATTTTCTGAACCTACTGATTTTGTTTATAACTAGGGTGTTTGTATTCTTATTTTCTCATATATTCTTTGAAAATGCAATGCTTGTTAACCAGTCGCTCTGTTTAGCTTGAATCTCTAAGCAAGAATGGTGACTTTGATCAGGAAGTGTTTTCCCGGATTTTTTTTTTCCCCTAATTACTTCTTAATTCCAGGGGATATTAATGGTCATCTTTATATTTAAACTTTTAAGTGCCATTTGTCTTTTCAGAACTTTATGATCTTGACATTGCCCCCCAAAGAATTAGAAAATTAAATATTCTGCTCTTAATAGATGTAAGATGAAGGGATTTAAATTCTAAAAATGACATACTGTATAATATTTCATTGTAATACTTAACAGAAAATATTAAAATATTATATACTTAAAGAATAAATATTTAAGCAGGTTTTTTGTGTGTGGGTTTTTTAGTGAAGAATATATGTACACATATATATATATATATAAAAAAACCAACCACAACCCTCGAGTTTTTTTTGGAAGAGATTAAGACAGATATCATTTTGGATAAATATTTTAAAAATCCAGCCACTAACCAGATTTATTCTGTACTTCACTCATGGTTCTAGCAGAATTCCTTGTTTTTTAAATTAGTGGCATGCATTTTATTTTTTTTCCCCTTCCAGGACCAGGCTCTTGGTAGAAAAAAGAAATGAAAGGGTGGAGTAGGAAGAAGACCTGATTTCTTAAAGCATTTATTAGGGAGAATTAATTTTACTTGCAAAGCTCGTTCACATTGGCTTGGCAGTGAGCACTGTTCTATCTGCTGAAAACAGATCAAAGAACTAGCTATAAACAAAGGTTAACGATAAGATGCTGGAGGAGCTAAATGAGGAAACAATAGTTAGAAGGGTGTTGCAGGAGTTGGTTGGTGTTAAATTAGTCAACACGTAGTCTTCATTAATCTAAAACAAGACATAAACAGCATTTTAATTACATTTATGAACCGGCACAAAATTCAGAGCTGCTCTGAAGACAAATAATTAGAAGATCTAGCATGTATGGGGAAACAATTCATTTAATTAAATTTAGTCTAATTCAGAGTTCTACTCACAGGGAAATGAGGGAAGGAAAAATTTTAGGAAAATAGTGCAGTAAACCCTGAAAAAGGCTTAGGACTTGATACATCGTCTTTTCTTGTCATTGTGATTTTGTTGTAAGCTTTTACCATATTTTGGTTGGTTGAAGAAAGTTGTTGGAGGAATGACCAAAGCATTACATCATGGAAACTGCAGCTACAACAGCGAGCCAGGAAATTATCTCCAGGCAAATCCCATTGCAGGCAGCGTATTGAGATGTGACTGAGCAAAACAACTTGCAAAGAAGGGAGGAAACACTATAGAGAATACTCAAGTGCTAGGATGGTTAAGGCTTTCTGCCTTTCTAACTTCTTAACATGGTAGTTTGAATGAAATTGGCACCTGCTTTTTTGTTGGGTTTTTTTTTTTTTTTTTCACGTGGGTATGACAGGACTAATTTCTGTCCCATCAGAGCCAAGGTGTTGAGTTTCGGCTAGTAATAAGATCCTTCAGAGAATAAACGATCTATTTCATTTTATAAGCAGCCTTCTGTACTGACTGTTACTTCTCACATACTTATATTCTCATTTTTTGTGCTTTTTAATGGACTCCTTTGTAATAGTACAATCTCTTCATTTAAATACAAGCAAAATATTTATCCAGAAGCTGGTCACTGCAAGTTCAAAGATGTACCTTTGGATCTCTCAAACAGACATCAATAACTTCAGTACTTTGTGTTACTGTACTCTCATTACATCCTGCTTATATTGCAGAGTTTTGATTAGAAAAATTGAAGCTTTTTGTTTCTTTTGTGGTGCATCTCTACCAGGTAACCCAACCTTAGGAACAATAAAAAAAGGAAATTTGCCTGTATGTTCTGTTAAATGTTTCCTTAACACAGTTATCTAGTTTTCTGTTTTCAGCTTAACAGTTCTGTAATGGTGTTGGCATTGCAGATATGACAGAATTGTCCTGGTGTGTGGAAACACTGGTTCTTATGTATACTTCACAGCTGGTGAAATGCAAGAACTGTATGTACAAACAAGCTCAATTTTAATATTCATTTGATTTTTTTTTTTAATGTTCTCTATCATCTATTAATATTACTTTGTTTTTTCCAATCCTCTCAAAATTATTTTCTAGGTTGTTCTTAAAAAGGGGTGGGGAAAAAGCAAATTAAAAAAAAAGGCAGATTAGTGAGAGACAGAGGGAATCTTGCATGCAGCCTTCCAGGTTAATCTTGTGGTATAAAAGTTACGCAGCTCTGACAGATCTTACAAATCTTAGCTACAGCTTAATTTACAATCTTATTGCCGATATGTAGTACTAATTGAGGTATGACACAATGTGTGGTCATCTGAACCTAAAACTTGCTGTTAGTTTAAATGTCAAAAGCACATTTAGGGTTAGCCAGCCAGCTTCTCTCCTGTGTACCTCTGTGATGGGGAAAAAACCCCACTATTATCTGTGTCCTTATTTGCTTTTTTATTTTATCTGTCTTGTCTCTTGTAGGCATCCATACAGGGCACAGCAGGTCTATAGGGACTACTTTATGAGTATAATACAGGCATATGACGGAGTACAGCTGAGGAATTACTAAGGTTGGAGTGCTGCCCTTGTCAAGTGATTCAGTGCTCACACTGGTCTTTGATTTTGCTGCGCAAAACTTGCGGTGCAGACAGTCCCTCTCCTGACTAGTTTACGATGTAAGGCACAGTATGCAGGGTACATTTTAATGTGACTGGGGTGTCATGTGAAATACGGTGAGCCATAGCATTACGTCATGTGGAAAAACGTGCCAAGGGGATGGGTTACTTAGTCCGTTTCGTTGCTTTGAAACCAGAGGTCCTTCAGTAGTTTGTCACCAGGACAAAAGATGGGGGAAGGGTTCCTGTGGCAGAGTTAGGGACAAGGACTTTAAGGTTTTGGTGGTATATACATAAAAGTCCTGTGACTTCCAGATATTAGTGCAGACAGTCACTGCTTGTGGTGTGACAAGTTCTGTGGGAACTATGCTTGGCTCACATCCATTCGTGTACAAATCTCTCTGGTCCCTACGGAGAGGAGAAAGTACTGCAAAAACTAGCATGAAGATCCACATCAGCTGGGACTCGCTGGAATGTCTAAGCAGGACTCACAGACAGGAAAATAAGTTTCTGTTGCTCTTCTAACAAATATACTGTAGCCATATCTGACATACATATTTTTTTGGTGCATCTATTAGCTTAAAGAGTCCCAGGCTGCTTGCAACTGCCCCGTGCCACTTCATTCTTGTCTGTTGTACTGGCTCAATTGTTTGTGCAGCTGTGCAGTAAAATGATTCTGCTGGAGCAGGGAAGACTATTCATAATTTGTATATATATTTATAATATTTATAAATTTGTTTAAGCAGCAGGCTATTTTTCAGCTGGATCAATTACCTTATTCATGACATGGCCTCCCACGCAGCCCTGCCAGCATACTGGGGAGCCAAGGCCTTGGGAGGATGAGCGCAGCCTCCAAACGCCTGGACTTGTAGTGATTGAGGGAGCAGGTCTGGAATGGAAATGAGAGCGTGTCAGAACCCCTTGCTGCTCATGCACACCTCTGAGATTATTACTGTGCGTGTCCCTCCATGGAGAAAGTTATGTGGCCTTCAGAATTGCTGTTGGATTTTCTAACTTGAGAGGGAATGCTGGGCTAATTAGCTAACTTAATTGAAATATGTTGTGTAATATATCATAGTAGTATACAGTGGTTGTGGTTGCATTAAGAGTATTTTAATATAATTTTTTTCTCCCTGCGGTTAGCCTCATGAGCAATTTTTAAAATCTGTTGTCAAGCAATAATATTGGCATCTAAAATCAGGCTGCCCTGTCTGTCAGAAATGTAGGAGACTTGTCTTTCATTAGTGCTAAAGAGAATGGAGTAAATTACTGTGTGTTAACTGTACAGTATTGCAGGGTGAGAGTTTGCTCCTGGGCAATTACTGCAAGGCTATTGGCATGTGGCAGTCTTGTGATGATTTAGCCCGGTTTCAGAGCTCTGTGGTTCCTAAAAGTGAAGCAGGGTAAAAGAGCCCGATTGTGGAGTGTCAGCCAGCTTCATTTAGTTTAGGGTGAGTTTTTCAGCCTGGCTTCCAAAGGAAATGAATCATGCTGTCTTTCTGTCCATACCCCTGTAAATCTTGAGCCTCTTGGTCACTGTGAGGAAAAGTTTATAAAATCTGAGAGAACTTCCGTATATATAGGTGCCCAGGAGAGGAAGGATGCTATTCGAGTTCCCTCCCAGGGAAGGGGTGCAGTGCAAGTTTGTTAGACTTGAGAAAATTCATATAGGAGAAACAGGTGTTAGGAATTCACGGACTACAGAAAAGCCATACCCAGAGCTTGTACTGTATCGTGAGCTGAAGAGAGAAGTTGTAGGAAACAAGACTTTGTTACTGACAGTGATCATGGAACTACTTGCTTTTGACGCTCCCAGCATCACACCATCAAGCTGTAGCAACCCTTTCGTAACCAAACTGAAAGGCTTTTAGGAATGCAAACCTGAAACAATCCTGCAGGCGGCTGGTGAGGCTGCAGTGGCGTAGGGAACAGTCAGGCTCCATTTTGGATGCCTGACTCTGTTGCTATTCTGAGTTGCTCTGCGCTGCGCAGTGCTGCTTAACTTCCTGCTGTTTTCTAGCTACTTAGATGATCAGTCCTCGGCTTTTTTTAAATCAGCTGCTTTTGTGGCATGCTTCCTTTCTGTCAGGAGAGCGCACAGTAACAAAGCCACGTTTTATTCTCTGGTGGGGAGTGTCTTTCTGTAAGTATGTTAGAGCCCAATGCCAGGAGAAGGCAGCGGTCAACTGCTGCAAACTAGCCAGTCTTTTTCTCTGCTCCAAGCCGTAACTGTATAACTCTGAGACATTCTGTGTCAAAATTTAGGGGGAGATTTGGGTTAGGATTGAAATGGAGAGACAAGGGAAAAGATAACTAGCCTGCTCCTTTACTGATTGAAAAACTAAACAGCAACCAAATTGCCGTCTCTGTAGCCTGTTAAATGCCTTTTTGAAACACATGCTGGTCTTGTAGTTCTCCTCTAACTGCTGCTGCTCACTGTTTTTCCATGAATTGCTTGCTCCTAGGTGGAAACCCAGTCATTTGCAAAATGTGAAGTAATACATCTTGAGTTGTAAACAAAACACAGAAGCTTGACTTCCCCCCCACACCTCCTTACAGTTTAACTAATGTTTTTCTAGTACCTCTGGAAGACCAGGGTTAGAATGGTCAGGTTGATACTTTGTTTTTGTGAAGAAACATGTTTGTCCCTAGCTTTTTTGTCAATGTCTTGGTATTTTACTGATTTTTGCTGTTCTGATAGAGGAGATGAGGGAAAGATACTGTTAGAGCTTCCAGCTGAGTGAGCCTGAAGCACAAAAGGTGTAAATAAGGTAAAGAAATCACTCATTTCAATAATGCTGTGGTTTTTTTGGTTAATCTGGTCACATCTCATTACTAGTTAAGTTCGTGTTTGGGAAGAAACGTGTTAAATTTCCCAGGGGTTTCAAAAGCCCTAGTAGAGCAAACCTCAGATTTCCAGTTCATACTGTTGTGCTACCAACTGCTGAGTAGATGGAGCTCCCATTGGAGCCTGCGAATGCTTTAGTTAATTGGCTAGAGGGACGCTCTGTGATATGATATGTATTGTACCTGGTGATGATCAGTCCTTGTGTTCTTGCTTGGAAAATCTAGAATGGCTTTGATACAGTGCTGCTTGTAAATACTAATGTAAATTTGCCAGGCTTCTTTAAGTTGCTGCAATGTATAGAAAGAAGGATCTTCACTGTAATCTTTGTTTTGCTGTTGCCTGGATGCTTTTAAGTCTGTAATAAAACCACTGACTTAATATTTTCTTTCAGTCTCCAGAGGGTGCTGAAGGCAAGGATGCAGCAAAAGTAACTAAACAAGAGGCAAGTATATTTCTTTTCTTTTTTTCTTTTTTCTTTTTTCTTTTTTTTTAATTATTTTGGCATGTGATTATTTAACTGGAGATCTGCAGTCTTGCATATCAGAAGACTGTGCATTGCTCTGCCACTTCTAGTGAGGTGTTTTCAGTGGCAATGACAGTAAACCACATTTGTAGCTTATCTGGCATAATTTGGTTTTGGTGCACTAAGGATTCATACAACTAATTAGTACACAAAATAAATTTCTGAAACACTTAGGGCTTTGATAGGCAAGTTCCGGTGGATCTTGTGGCAACAGTGTAGGATGTTACTGCCTGGAACTGTTGCTCTGTCTCTAGCAGGTTGGCAGAAGAGGGTTAATGCACACACCTCAGCCAGTCTACTTCAAAACTATTCTTAGCTTAAGTGTCTGATGGAAGGGTGTCTTGAATTAAGATACCAGGCTCTAAACTGGAGCAGCTGACACATTTGTGTTTTCTTTGTCTGAATTTCTTTTGAGGGCACAGTAACTTCTGTCAGAGAAGGCAAGGAGACAGCTGGTGATACCTTGACCTCTACAGTAAAGTTTGCTAGTTTGTTTGTCACAGCCCTTAATGTGAATTTAAAAACCAGAGAATTGTAAGGATTCATTTTCTTAGGTTGTCATCTTTTGTGGCAGACAAAGTTAGATCAGGACCTTGAAAAGAATGGGTGAATATTCAAATGAATTAACAATTAATTGTTCTTCTTGTAAATCTTTAAGCATATTTGAACAGGAAAAATAGTATAATGAAGTTTCGCACTTTCTGAATTGGGAAGTTGGTTGTTGCTCAGTCTAGCAGAAAAAGATGGTACAGTGGAAATGTCAAAATATTTCAAACAATAGTAATATTTACAATAAGCTCCTGAAAAAAACAGGTAGGTAAAAAGAAGGTCTGAGAGGAATAGATTGTGATACCTCAGTATCTTCTTACGGAATTTCCTAGAAGACAAATTAGTTTCTTCTTCATAAAGTAGGAAAAGGCTGACTAAATCATAGTAAAAATATAATCTCCTTTGCTCTGAATGAATGTGTTTCTCTGTCCAAGTTGAAATATTATTTCTCCAAGAGCTAGAAAAGTGAAAGTTCCTTCCCTAAAAATTTGAGACCTGATTGCTAGAATAAAGAAGAAAGACCAAGAAGCTTACAGAAATACACAAGCTCTCTGGAGAGAGCCCACTGACTCTGAAATATGAGAGCTCTTAGAGTAGTCTTCAGTCAAGGTGAGATAATAGTGGCTCTTGATGCTACGGGGGAAAAAAAAAAACAACCAACCAACCCAAAAATAGATAGTCACAGTAGATACACCTGTCGCTCTCAGTGTGTGAATGGGGAAAATAGTTGTAGGATTAGATTAGAAACTATGGGAGCTCTTGGAATAGGTAGAACTTGCGTAGGAAGGGGTGGCTTCAGTCTGAACCGAAACAGACCTATGTGGATGGCACTGAGGAGATCTTCTGAATTATTTTAAACTAAACATCTAAGGGGAGACTGGCAAGTTATTGAGAGCACATAGGGCGAAGTCAGAGCTCCCTATCTGGGTGGAGAGAGCGGGGGCTAGCACAGAAGACAAAACAGTTTGCATCTGAAAAGGTAAAGAGCAGTCTTGAGAAATAAAGCCTTGTTTAATTCATGCCTATGAAAACAGGCAGTCAAGCCGGAATCCAAAATCTGGAAATCTAAATCTGGGCAACTTGGACTATCTGGCTTTAAATGAGGACATTGATACAATGGGCAACTCAGAAACTTGTTGGGACACTGTGACACCGAGGCACAAATTATACAGGGTTGCATTAGTGGTAGAATGGCTTTCTGTTACGTGTCTTTAATATTTCTCTAGATTAATTGTATCAATAAGTATGGCAGAATCCTTTATGGATTGCCAAGCCATGTGTAAATGGGAAGTATATAGTTCAGAAATTGTGTCAGGTATCATCTGACCACAATAACAAAAGTGGCAATGGGATGTTAAGGGAGATCAGAGAGGCTCCGAGGACAGAAATAGTGTTAATGGAGATTTCACTTACCCTTCAGAGATTTGGTAAAAGGCACAGGATGGCACTACAAAGGCAAAAATTTAAAACTATAAGTGCTTGCTTCCTGGAGGAACAAATCAAAAGACCTATAAAAGGATAATCAGCTCTTTATTTGGTCCTCAGTAGTATGTAGGACCTAGTTAAAAAGACAGTTGTTGGAGAACTATTCTGTAATTGTGACCACAATATATTCAGGTTCATCATCCTTGCAGGAATGTAAGTCCAAATAAACTCTGCTATGTTAAGATTTGATATCAAGAAAAGGAATTTTATTACAAATGAGAGCCTATTAAAAGGAGCAGCTAAAAAGCTTAATGGTTTCAGGTGGCAGAAAGGCTTTGTGGTACACCATGCTAGAGGCTTGCAGAAATGCATATTCTTTTTCAAAAGCCCCCACTCCCACCCACCCAAAATACCCCAGAATGGCTTAATAGTAAAATAAGGCAAATTTATTATTTTTGAAAGGTGTTTTTTGTATTGATGGAAAATAATGAGGAAAGGAGCAAACTCTCCAGCATGGCAAATGTGAAGCTGAAAAACAGTAATGAAACTCCTGCTATGAATTCTTACAGAGGTTCTCACAGTGGAGACTTTTCTCATGGGTGTAGAGACTGGAGGACATTCTTTAATTGAGTGCGAGTGAGAACTAGACAGTACTCACCAGAAACTGCCAAACTGTTAAGTGCAGTATGTAACTTACTACTTGCATTGGCCACAGTACCAGAGTAATTGAAGGTGATGAAAGACTCCCAGGACTTTAGATAAGGGATTCTGGAAAATAAAGCCTATGAGTCTAGCTTGCAAAAGTTTTTTGTTTTGTTTTTTTTTTTTTTTAAAAGTATACGTGGACAAATGTATAATGGGAGAGTGGACACGGATTTTGCAGAGAGAAGTTGTACTTCAAGCAGTTCAGTTCTTTGTACAAGTCAACAGGTATAAGGGTGATAGCATTCCAATTGATACAGTTTACTTGCATGTAAAGAACACTTTTTGATAAGGCTCCCTAAGCAGATTCTTAAAGAAACTAAGCTAGCATGGATTAAAGGGAAGATCTTCCTAAGAACTGGTAACGGGTAAAGATATGAGAAGAGAAGGGAAGAAGTAGTTGATTTTCATAGTGGAGGAGAATTATCAGTGGAGTATTGGAAGGATTTGTGTTTGGGCTTGTGCTGCTGAATATATTCATTAATGATCTAGGAGAAGAGGTACTGGAGAAACGACAAAGCTTGCTGAAGTTCACAAAAAATTATCAGGGTAGTCAGAGGTGAGGGAGACTGAGAAGGCTGTTACGTCACTGATAACTAGGTGATAAAATATCAATAGAAATTCAGTATGGAGAAATGCAAAGTAATACACAAGGAGGAGGGGAAGACACAGTGATGGTCACCAAATCAGCTGTTTAATCAGGGGAGAGATTGTGACATCACAGTGAATAGTTACTAGAAAATGTCAGTTGTTCTAAACAAAAGGTAACTAGAATATAGGAAAAAATACTAGAGGACAGTGTGAAACATCAGTGTATCACAAGATTAATTTTTTGTGCTCCCAGATGTGGCACTGCTAAATGAAGTTCTCCTGACTCTTCCTTAAAAAGGCCATGATAGAATGAAAAGGACACTAAGTATAGTGGGATGAACAGAGGATGCAGAGCAGCTTTAAAAAACAACCCAGATTTTCTAGGATTCTTGTTTATATAACAGAAGCATGGTAAAATCATCACTAACACAGAAAAAGGCAGTCAGGGAATTATTACTCATGTAACCCGAAAACAAGAGGAATCTAGTCAAAGTAAGAGGCAAGAAGTTTAAAGGAAGGACAACAGAGGGGGAAGGTTTTGCTTTTTGTTTTCCACACAGTGCATAATCCTATTATGGAATTCTGCATCATCACAGGATGTTATGAAAACTGAAAGTGTAAATGGGTTCGCTAGCTTATTAGACAATTTTATGGAGAAAATGACCCCCGGGAACTATTAAACACATGATGTGGGTATAATATCCAGGTTGGAAGGTGTAGATTGCCAGAAGCTGGAGCAGTAGGAAAGTGCAAGGTGTTGTTCTGTGTCTGCTGCATTTCATAGACTTTTTCTGTAGATGTTTGCTAGTGGGCCAGTGTCAAGTAGACTGTTGGGCGAGCTGCTAGTTTCTGGGTTAGTACAGCTGTTTGGAGGGGAACAAGGGTTCCAAAAGCACATTAAAATGTGACCTTTGCTGACTTCACTGTAGTTCCCTTCTTATAATCAGATAACACAAAATACATACAAACTCTGAATTAGAATTAAAATTACTTACCCATCAGGCATTTTTAAAGAACTGAGGGTTTATGCTGACTTTCTTATGGCAATACAAGCCTATGAAACCAGTCATGGAACAGGAACAGCTGGGGAATATGGGAGAGAATTATAATTTATCTAAACCAACATACTATCCTTTAAAAAGTAGATGCTAGTATTACATTCCAATGCCCAAATGCTGAGGGATAGAAACCAACAGTTGAGAAAACAGATTTGTAAAAGTAGATGCTGTGAGCTAGGAGTTCTTTGATTACCTGACCAAGTGAAATGCTTTATTTAACCTGTTGTAAAATAGTGCTAGGCTGCTTAACAAGCAGCTGATATTCTAAATTGCCAAGAAAAGAGAGGTTTACTTTTTTTTTTTTGGTTAATGATGCATAAATATTTGATAGCTGAAAATATCTTTAGGTGTTTTTTTGACAACACTTCTATTTTACTGGACGCAGATCTGAACTATTCGCTACTGCTTTCCACTAAGAAATGAATGCAAATGAATACAAATTACTGCATTCTTCATATATTAACAACAGCTTTTTCCTGTTGCAAGATGTGTGGAGCCATGTTTTTTCAGCTCAACTTAAAGCTTAATATGTAATTAAGAAGATATTTTTGATTTACTTTTTAAGCTGTGTTACATTGGATATTTGTTGCAGTTGAGTTGTCTCTTTATTTTGGCTGCAAGTGTGATTCCAGTTTTATGATATAGACCAAACTTTACCTCTGTTTGATAACCATGCTGGTGGAACCACTGGATCATGGGTTCATCTGTTTTAATGAATACAAAAGTACTGTGAAGAAACTAATGAGCTTACAACTATTTCTAAGACTTAACTCATCTTCAGTAATAAATTTATGACAAAGAACAGAGTGAAATAAAATCTAATAAGGAAGGTGTGTTGAAGTGATAAAGGTAGGTGGAGGAAAGCAGAATATCTGACTTTCTTATTTCCTTTTGAGAAATTGTGTTTAAATAGAAGAAATAATTTCTCTCTCTCTCATCCTGCAGCTGTCTTTGTGCACCTGGACTCTCGGATTGAGTGTGTGGGGAACTGAGGAAGTGGAAGGACTTAGTTTCATGTTTTGAAATTTTAGCACTCTGATATCCTCTAGGGAAGGATGTTAACTTTATTCTGCTGTTAATCAGATGGTATTTTTACCCCCTATTACAAGAAGCATCTGCTAGATTATAGAAACCTCATTCTAAGTATTTATGAGAAAGGTTCAGTGTCCTGTGTACAGGTAGTCAAGCTTGCTGTATTTGTGAACCTTTCATAGAGCAGCAAGGGACTCGGAAGTACTTGTAAAAGGGGAGGGGTGGTATTTAACCATATGAGATTTAGATGTTCTAATTCCTAAACAATTTTTATTACTAATTTTCGTATCACTTTGTCCCTTTAAAATTTTGATCGTCCAAGGTGAGGAAGATGTGATTGTGTTTGGCAATAGAGATCTTTTGGTAGGGCCATATTTAATGCTGTCACCATGAGATGACTGTTATTATGTTGCTTTGGATACTGTTTGCTGTAAGCCTATATAAATGTTTTCTCCTTTTTTTCTTTTTCTGTAGCCCACAAGACGATCAGCAAGATTGTCAGCTGTAAGTATGTGTAACACCTCTTCGTATATACTTTTCTAGGCACATATGGTTTCTCAGACCAAACAGGTTTGTTGTATTTTGCTTGATTCAGTTTTTATTCTTGCTGAGGGATATTTAAGAACTCTAGAGCTAAAGTTATCTGTGTTTTCTTGGTTTCAGGTTTCAGGTTGTTCTGACAAAAGACGTATTTCCGCACCTCAGTGCAACACTGTCTTTTATGTGCGGTATTGGCTTCATATCATTTTGCAGGCTGATGTTAGTTGTGGAAATGCAACTACTTCTCTGGGAAGGAGAAAGAGCTGTCCTTCAAGGACTTCATTTGATGCCACTACTAGTATTTGGTTTTAGTTCCTCTTCTCTGTTAGAACATATCTGACTTTTTCTTTTTAATAGTTACCACTAATCTCCACGTTTTACTTTTAGAATGACCCCCAAATTGCTTTGGCTGCTAGATGAGTGAGCTAATGAGAATGGGTGTGTACAGCGATGAGGTGCATTTGTGCATTAAGGTTTTTCAGTCTTTTTCTAGATGCATACTAATGAGCAGGAAGTAAGGGGAGGTGTGGGGTGGGGGGAAGCTGGGGTGTGGAGGTGGCTGGCTGGCTTCTGGCAATATGTCTAACACATTGTGCAACTAAAAATGTTTTATAGAAACCTGCTCCACCAAAACCTGAACCTAAACCAAGGAAAACCACGAAGGTAAATACTCACATTCTTTTTAGTTGCCTCATTGTAGCCAATAGTAAGCAAGTATACTCCTTGTTTGCATTGCAAACAGTTCAATTCACGGCGTTTTTGTGAGGCATCAGCTCCCTTGCCCTCCCTGCAGCTCCCTGGCCCCCCTCCGGAAAAAAAACAAATTAGATCATTCTTTTCTTTCTGTTCCACCCCTTCCTGGCCTCATTACTGGCCCAAAGAAAATGTCTTGCCTGTTTGATATGCAGACCATGTTAGTTTGTAGTGAATTCCTAGTTTAAGAAGAATCTTTACCTTTCCTACACCTTTCCTGAAATGTACAGGTTTGGTTGAGTAAGCTCTACCTGAGACCTAGCAATTTCTACAGTAGGATTTGAGATTACTCTGTGCCATCCTGTTTCCTTGTCTAGAGGGGCAGTACTTCATTTCATAGTGAGAAACTCTTATCTGTTCTTGAAACCTGGCCATTGCTGAGAATGCACAATTATAATTAAAGGTGAAATTAAATATATTTAAATTGAATGGTTTGAGTTTTCTAGGCCAGTTACAGTCAAATTAAAATCTTATTAGTGTCTGAAATACCTTTTCAGGATTTCTGCATATAAATCATGTACTTCAGAAACTGTAGATTTATTTGTGCCCAAGGGGAATGTTAAATAAGAGCAATTGCTTTATCGGAAAAAAAACATGCTGGAAACTAAGTCTAGCACTCTCATGCTTACACTTTTCAAGTCCTTTTATTGGTATCTCAGTTGGGCTAGTATCAGGATACAAAGTCTGTGTGTGAAAGTAAAATTCTATGACTTTGAACACTTTATGATTTGTCAAATGAAATTACCAATAAAGTCTTTCTGAGTCCATCCTGCTCCCCTCTTAAAAAGAGTATTAATAAAGAAGGGAATACGGTAACTTCTATAGCTTCATGTACATGTTGTGAAATGAGCTCAGTGTTATGGAGTCAGTCTAAGCTGCATGAGAGACATTTGAAGCTCATTTCAGGCGACTCAGATCCTTTATGACATCATTCTAAGTAACTTTTTAGTACAGTAATCTGCTTTTTTCCAAACTCTAACTGGATCTCATTTTAAGGAGTATGTTAATCTTGGTCTCCTATACAGAAAACAGCAAGTGTGTACTCTGAACCTGGTAGTAAACAACCAAAGATGGTACAGATTTGAGATAATTTTTAGTGTTAAAAGCTTGCAAATTATGGATTTACCAAGTCAAGTCCTTAGCATGTTCTTTCATAGGTGAAGAGTTAGGACTATACTCACACCACCAATAAGCTTCTCAGTTCAGCACAACGGCTGCTGTGTAACACTGAAGCTGAAGGGTGAAAAGGGGTAATTCCGGCTGCCCTGGAACTAGGATTACTGGGTCCTCTCTGCCCTACTCCTATATGGGGATCACTGGGGAAAGGTAGTTAATGAAGGGAGGCTGACCTTTATATCCCTGTTCACAGCTACTATTGCCATTTTGCATGGAGAATTTGAAGCAAATGATCACATGAAAGATCTCCATAGTGTTTATCAGAACTACTTTAAATACCAATGTAAAATGTTCAATTAAATACCATTTAAATTTTTATCCCATTGCACTTGAAATCCTTAACCTATGTCTCTACTAGCCTTAGATCACAAATATAAATATGTACATAGAGCAAGGATTAAAAAAAAGTAGACTTCAACATATGACTTGTTTAAGAGCAAATCTCCAAATGAAACTGCAGCTGTTAGAATAGTTCCTTTTGCTAAATTCTCTGCTTTGTGTTGCCACAGAGGGAATTTTATCAGTGTTTGCCTCCCTAGTGTGTTGGTTGGTTCTTTCATTGACATGGAATGAACATCACATATTATCAAGCTAACAAAAGGACAGCCAACAAAAATGCTTAATTTTTTAAATCTAATTTAATATTTCATGTTAATCGAAAGTGTAGTGCTGTTACACAAACAGTGTGTTGTTTGTGCTTGGCTGAATGAGCTTTCAGTATACTGTAATTGGATTTACTTGTACAGATATCTTGTATATACCTCTGTATAATACAGCTCAGCTCTACCAAAATAGTTTGAGGGGTTTTGGTATCCCTGTAAATTTGCAGAAACAATAAAGAAGCAGACATCAGCATTTTCTAGAAATTTTGAGAGTCTATATAACTTTTGTGGATATCTATTTTTCCAGGTAGTCTTTAGCTGGTTTTCTGTTTCAGTCCAGCACATGCAGCTTGTCAAGATTCACTTTCTAGTTCATGTGAAGTCTTTTTGATAAAGATGTAGGGTGCTGGCTACTCATACAATGTCTATGCCCATGTTTTTAATCTCCTGTCAGAAGGAACCTGGAACAAAGGCCAACAAAGGTGCTAAAGGGAAGAAGGATGAAAAGCAAGAAGCTGCAAAGGAAGGTACTACACCATCTGAAAATGGTGAAAATAAAGCTGAAGAGGTACTTTCCACACATACCTCCTGCTGATTGAATCAGTGTTTTTTAATTATTCAGCCTTTCAGACATTGATAGCATGTTCATAATGTTTCTTTTTATTGCCCATAATGTTATTGCAGATTCGCATCTCTCGCTCAACTGTTAGTGTTTCAACATCCAGAGGTGCCCCACCCAGCACACTGTCAGTAAAAGGGCAGATTGAAACAGTGAAAGTTAAGGGTACGGTAGAGCATTCAGCATGTGTGCAGTGAATAGAAACAGATAGTAGTGTGGTGCTTTTCAGTATGAACAATGGAGGCTGACAGGTAAGGCTTGTATTGCTTTTGAAAAGCTGGGACCAATAATTTAAGAAAAGTGTGTGAATGTACCTGTTTTGTTTGCGTACATGTAATACGGACGTAGGTTTGAAACTGAGCTGTTGCAAATAAGAAATCGAAGGAGTAAGGGTACTTTGGGTATTTAGGTACGTAATGGCAGTTTACTATAGTAATTAATTTCTTTCTCTCTTCTCCACAGGCTCAGAAAACTGAATCTGTAGGTGACAAGAATGAATGAAATATCATGAAAATTTTGGGTTGATTTTATGTACCTCTTGGACAACTTTTAAAAGATATTTTTATCAAGTATTTTGTAAATGCTAATTTTTTTAGGACTATGATAGTTGACATATTAAACTGTATATGAACATTTCCCTTCTCATAACAGTGCTTTTAGAAATCCCCATTGTTGCCAAGTAATATAAATATCAACTTAATATTGCAAGGTATGTGTAAAATTGGATCAGCATTCCATACACTTGCTTTAAGAAATTAAGTCTTGTGCATATGGTGATGTTTTTACTGTGCGTATTTGAATTTTTCATGCAGTTTTTCTAGAGCAATAATCAGTGGTGCTTTTGTACTTAGGGTTTATGTGATTTTAATGAAACATGGATAGATGTGGCCACCTGCTGACTATTTTGGGTTCTTTTAATGGATTAAAATAAAAGGTCTCCTTGCCTGCAAAACTACAGCCTCCTAATGTTTTCTCTAAATCTGAGGAATGCCTTACTCGTATTTTCAACTGTTACGAGGAAGACTAAATGATTTAGCAGCAATTGTTTTGCATGCAGTCTGTTTGCTTTTTTGCTGATGTCTGGTTAAAAAATACCCACACAGGAGTAGCAGGCTGGGATTTTCTGTGGCCCACAACTTAAGGGACTTGTAGATACATTCTTCGTAGATACATTCTTCAGATATACTGTCACAGGGTGAGTAGAGTTGCCATACTCTATCAGGATATTGTGTCTGTAGTGAGCTATCAATACAGAATGAATTGCTTGATTGATGGAGACATACAGTAACTTAAAAGTAGCTTTGTTTCTCCCCCACTCTCTTTTCATTAACTTGCATCGTACTCTATGGAAGCCTTTCTTTCTATCTGCAGCCTCAAATTTAATATAAATAGTAATTGCTGTTCTGCTTCAGCTGAGGACAGTTGTTAATACATTGAAATCGCTGTTAAACAGCGCTATATATTTGGTACCTGGTAGAAATGGAACAATGGAAGTTATTTTTGAGGTGATTGTGGTGATATGGTAGATTAGCTAACGATTTTTTTAGTGTCCATGTTTCAACTCCACAGCTCATTCTAAGCGCCTTTTATAATTTTTCTCCTTCTCTTTTCTCTAGGGGCCCTGGTATTTCTATTGTTACTTCTGGGATGGGAGGGGTGAGAGAAAAGATGTTCCCTGTTCTTCAGTAACATTGATTTGTATTGCTCAAGTGGTGGCCATTATGTCTAAGGATACCTTTTGCTTGTTTAAGTCAATAAATAAATGACTGTTGCCTGACCTAGCATTCTATTTATTCTTTGGGAAGCAATCTCCAGTTGCCTTTTTTAATTAAAACAGAAAAGAAGCCAAGCCTCTCTATACTTAAAAAATTGAAGATTGAATACCAAACCCCTATATGCTAACTAGAATAGTAGTTAAGACCTGCATTGAGGTAAGTGCCACTGCTGTTCTTGTGATAGGCTTGCTACAGCCAAGTAAGAGGAGGCTGTTCTCTGTGTCATGAACTTAGTTTTGGAAGAAAATGTAAACTAAGTCTCTGCTTTTGGTGATGGATGGCAGAGAGCTGTAGCAAAACCTGTAGCTGAATGAGAAGGAAGGTCCATATTATTACTCAGTAATAAATCTGTTAATTTAGACACTACAGTCATGGGAAGTTTAACTGTCTGACCTTTTTCACAGAATCATCAAAGTGCTATTTCTAAGCATTTGTCAATTTATGGGTTTATCGTTGTGTGAGGAGGGGTTTTGTCTGGCCTCATCATTTTGTGTGGATAACTGAGAGATTAGTTGTCTAAGCCTATCTAGACAGCTGGAGTTCTTGAAATGACCCTTTTAACTTAGATTTAATTTAGGCATGAGCATCACAAGACACTGACATGTCTCTGGACAGGCTTGTTTTAGGAGAGCTCCTTTTACTAAATGCCTAAAAGGTGGGCAGAAGTTGGGTCCTTAAACTAATCACACAGTATCCTAACCTAGTAATTTTGGCACAAAATTCTTCTGTCGGCTTGACCAGATTAGGAGATTCAGCTCAGTGCCAGAGTTCTGTTAGAAGCATTTAACAACAGAAGGTGAAGTTTAATGAAACGCAGTATCCTGCTGATTCACTTAAAATTTCTGCTTTTTTTCAGAAGTGCTTTGTAAATGTGATGCTTCCCTATCTTTTTCATCTATGTGTCAAGTTTTCAGAGAGGCAGGAAAATTTTCAAAGCACTGTATCAAGTTCTAGAACACATTGGTCGCATGTTCAGACATATGTAGCTAGAGCCTTTGTGGGCAGCCGGTGATCTGCAGAGCACCTTCAGGAAGTATGTAAGTATTTTGGTTTTGAAGTGGCACTTGAAAGTGCCAGGTGCTGCATCTCAGCCGTGAAGAAACCTGCATCATCAGTATTTAATGACTGGCTGCTTCCCACTTGAGCACAAGGTTTGGAGGGATCCCTGAAAGTGGTGTTTGTCCTTTGTGGGATGTAACAGATGGGTAGTTCAAGGTACGTTAAAAAAGAAAAAAAAAATAATTGGCGAGGATGGACTGTTTTTAAGTTTAAAGAAGGCAGAAACAAGACTTAATGAATGATCAAAAAAAAGTCACCCGTGAGTAGGTAAAGGTCCACCTCCCCTTGGCTTTATATAATTTCTCTGGGTTGTTCCGTTCTGGTGCTTCCCTATCCTTGACTGACCTTGGGCTGATTCCATATGTCAGCAACAAGGTTACACGTGGTACTTTGTGTCTTCAAATGGCAAAGGCAGCTTTTTCTGAATGGAGAACCATGCTGATAAGATGCAAGCATTTAAGGGGAGTGCTAATGAAAAATTAATCCTTATGCTAAACAGCAGTGAAAATTAGGTTGGTTTGCTACATTTTGCTCAGCTCTCAAAAGTTTGAGAGTTATTTGATCTGTTCATAACTGCAAAAAGAAAAAAAGGAAAGGGAGAAGGAACATACATATATGAGTTAAATTTCTAGTGGAATGGGAAAAGTAATTTTTTTGTACGCTCAGTTCTGTGATTCTTATTTTTTTTAAATGTAGCCTCAGAAGGGGAAAATAAGATCACTTAAATGTTCATTGAGACTCAAGGGAGAACATGGTTTAAAATCAAACCAGTTCTACAATCCTAAGGTAATACATCATGATCTCAAGCCTCAACAGCCACAATTTTGATTAAATTCCTACTGAAATTATACAAAATTTATGTAACCCTACAGAGATTATGCAACTGAGAAACAAGTGGCCATTCTGTATTCTACAACGGTAAGGCATCATCAAATGAGAAAAGGGCAAAATAATCTGAAATGTGAAGGAGTCCATGTCTCTTCTGAATAAATTGCTTTTGACCTGGCTGCTGTATTGGACCTGTATTTTCAGTTATGTCATTGTAGCTGGAATACTGTTGGGCAGCCGATTGGTTTCAGATTTTAAGTGACAATTTGGCCCACTATAGCAATTTATATTAAATAAGTCAGTAAACTTCTACATTTGAATGAAAGCACAAAAAGATACAGGAGACTGTCTATAAACGTTCAGTGGCAAGAACTCTGTTATACTCCTAGTTTAAGGTTTATGATCATTTTATTTGCAGGAAAACTTGGACAATACTTTCGCTGCTGGTTAAATTGCTGCATACATAACGGTCAGGAGAAGCACTAGAATGTTCAGTGCCATTACTTTTTTGTAAAGGCAAGAATTTTTTACTGCTGTTCTCTGTAATAAACATACTTTTTGCCTTATTCAGAAACGCTGAACTTACTGTAAAGCTGTTACCTGGCTAGATATAGTCAAATTGCCATGCTAAATTGCCACAGATTGCCCTCTGTAATGTCCAATTCTGCATTTATAAGAAAGCAAAATCAAATAATTACGGCTTTCCTATAGAAAATGGACAAGATGAGAAATAAACGATTTTGATACATTACTCCCTTTGTGATGAACCGTAGTATTAGCAACACAGTAGTTGATACGTAACAAGCAGAGGCTATCGCAGTGTTTGACTAGTACAGCAAAATACTCTTGTAAGCACTGTCAAAGTGGCTATAAATGAGTTCTGGTGCAAAATTACTTAAGTAACAGTACATTTCAAATTTGTCTGTTGATACTGATTAGGCTCATTTTTTTCCAAATGTGAATGGAAAAGCATATTTGTTAAGGATAAAGCTAGTAATTTAAATTCATGCTCAGAAAAGAAACTTGAGTGCATGGGGCCATTGTGCTTAATTTTACTACTGCATTTAAGTTACAGTAGTATAACTTGTAGGAATAGTTTTATCACTGGTTTGATTCTCATTCAGAAACAAATTTCAAACTTGGGGCCCATAAAAACTGAGTATGTATTGGACGATTTCAGGTAGTAAGCTGTCTGACATGAATCTTCTAATAATGAACAATTTAATGGAAAGCAATATAATTTACAATGACAATACAGAGACTGGAAGTAGTGATCTTGTCAAAGTCCTCAGTCCATTTCTGAAATCAATATAAGTTACTGTAGTTCCTCACAAAATACAGATTGTAGAACAAGAACTGCCTTATCCTGGGACTAAGCTGGGAGGCTGTTATAAGCTTTCTTGAGAAGAATTGGAATAAAATACCGTAAGGATCTATTTTCTTAAAACCGAACCCCTCCTAATTTCTGATAACATTCTGTAAGGAAAGAAGGTAGAAGATGATGTGAGCTCTTAAAATAGCACCAAGGGATTCATAACCATTGGAGATGAAGAAACTGATGTAAATCTGTCAGTTAGTTGCATCTAGAATAATCGAGAATAAGAAAGGTGGAGCGGGTCCGGAGAATTTTTGTGATTCTGTTCACAGTCACGTTAAAGACGGCTGCATATTATTCCCAAGAGGGAGGAGTGCTTCTACTGTGGCAGCTGTGGGTTGTCCCAGGATGAGGTTGGAAGAAAGCTCCCTCGTGGTTGGAGGTGGGAGAGGCGCGAACACTCTGCAGTGATGGCAAAGCGATGTTGTTCTGTGCAAGACAAGCCGGGGCGGGGGGGAATGGCAAGAGAGGAAGAAGTCGACCCTGTAATCTGGGTGGGTGGGTGTGGAGGAATAGATCTCGCACAACACAGGGGAAACTGACTTTTTCTGGGAATAGATGCAAGAGAGAGAGAGCAAAACTCTTTGCATGTGTAAGCAAGTCTTGAGTGTCACTAGATTTATTTTTTTCCCCTCAGGTCTTTTATCAACCATCCAGCTACTGAGGGTACTTTGGTTTTTTTGTTCTCTCTGGGATACAATTCTAGTAAATCTTGTAACTTTAATTTTTTTCCACTTCCTTGAGGGCATTTTTGCACTTAAGTATCATTTGTGTATTAGTGCCAAATTTCCACCTGTAGGATAACTACTAGTTGTGTCGATGAGCTTCTGGAGTCTTTCAGGAAGCGTTGCCTGTTTCACCTGCCAAGGAAACTAGGTATGTGAAAGTTTATAAGGTAATTCTGAGAGACAGCATCCAGAACCTGTTTATTAAAGTTTACCACATCATATTACACAGATTTCTAAATGTGTTCTACTGAATTTGAAAACAATTTTTGTGAGTCTCCAGCCAAGCACACTCATGGTGAGAGGGTTCAGCGAGCTCAGACTCCCTTCCGTAGCCAGCAGGACAGCATCCTCCATGATGTGAATGAAAGTCTACGTCGACGTTTCAGCTCGTCTTAAAATGAGGGTAGAAGATAATAATTTCTATGCCCTTTTTTTGGCATGGAGGTGATCATATAGGATAAGGAGTCTGCCTGGCATCAGGATGCTACTGAGAAGTCTGCGATCCACATCAGTGGCAATAGATACCAGCCTTTGAGGTGAGATGGAAGATTGCAAATGAAGATAGAGAGCCAGGGGAAGGCCTTGTGAACTGACCACCTCTACTACTGCTTTGGGGCTTCTTTATAGAGTGTTATTCATAGGCCATGCACCAGACGAGGGTTGCTTGGCCTCGGCAGCCAGAGGTGAGGTGTGGGCTGCGAATTCACAATGTGTGTGTAGTGGTAATTCATCTAAGGCAACGACATGACTGCTGCAGATTATTCTGGTGCTGAGTAGCAAGAGAAAGGGCACGCTTCCAAGAGGTTGCATAGGGATAGATGTGGTTGTGACTTTTTTGGCAGCTGGTTCTGTTAAACGGTCGCAGCGAGTCAGAAGGCTGGCAACAATTATTCGAAGATAGTGGATGTGGATGATGTTAATAGGAATTAATTACAAGAGATGGTTAGCTCTCTGGTAGTAGAGATGCCATTAGGACTACGGGAAGTGTATGAAACTGATTTTAAACATTGAGTTGCAAGTGCCAGTTGCAACGGCAGTTGAATATAGTTGTAAAGGTATCCCAAAGGCCAGTAAAAAATGAAATTGTATCTCCAAGTAGATGTCACCCTCAGTGATGAAACTGCTAAGGGGGATCACTGCCACACAAGGTTTAAGTAACTGATGTTAGGACACTTTTCTTTGGCTCCGTCAAGCCACTGTCTCATTCACACTTGCATGATCACAGGGACGTCTTAACTTATTTTTGAAATGCTGTATCTTGTAAGTGAAAACAACGATAACACTCCTCATCTGACAAATGCTTCAGTATTAGCATTAGGTTCCCCCTTTCATGGTGGGGTGGTGCTTCAGGTCTGTAGATCCTAAAACACATGAGGTAATTTGCAGAAAGCAGCCTGCAGCACAAATACTGCATTCTTAGAAAATTCAATGACTGATTCAATTTATCACTAATAACAATAGCCTTGTTTTATATCAACAAGCACGGAAGATACTGACCATCCCCTTTATTTCATGAAGCAATTAGACAATGCATTTGCTGTCATATATCTCTTTACAACAATGCATCTGTCATGTTTAGCAGGTTGATACCTTTTATGTTATTGTTGGACTGTGAATGAAGGGCTGCATTACATATTACTTTTTTCAAAACTGGCTGTTCCCCCTTTCCCCCAGTAGTCCTGTTTTCACAAGATAACAAGATAGCAAGAAGCTTGATGCTCAAATCCCATTTAAGGATTCTTTTCAGTGCTTTTCATGCACTAGCCTTCCTGTTCCTAGTAAGGTCTGACAAAGTCTTTGATCGCTGTAGCATCTCCTTTGCAATATCCTTCAACCACTTTTAAATAGATTCATTGCAAACAACTGCAACCAGCTCTTCACTGCCTCTAACTATAGGTAGTTACCAGTTCAGAACAGTGTAAGTGTTTGAGACATACTGTGAATCTCCCTGACAGCTGTTAATTTATGTTTATCTCCATTTAATCTTACATTGTTTTCTCTCGACTTCTTGACAGCTTTATACTTTCTATTTTCCACATTTGTTTTCCACATCAGCTCTTCCTTCAGTGATCTTCAGTGTGGTCCTGAGAAGCTTTTATCATCATTTTAAGCATTTCAGAGTTTTGTCATTATTTGCTGGACAGAATGAGGGATCAAATAATTCAGAGGCCGAGCAAAAATGTACTGAGATTCAGCTCAGCCTCTAGAACTTCCTAACAAAGGATGTGTGTTGGATGTGTCCCATATTTTATATACTACACCTCACTAGAAAGACATCTGATTTTTCAGAAGTAAAGCACAATGGCAGTCTGTGGGTTTTTGTTTGTCTCAAAGGCTGTGACTATGCTAGCAAATTAAAGGGTGCCAGGGCGCAGAGCTAGAGACTTGAAGCCCACTGCTGACACTGTTAAATTGTCGTCAGCAGAGTCCCTGCGCTGGGTCATAGAATCATAGAATCGTTCTGGTTGGAAGAGACCTCCAAGATCATCGAGTCCAACCGTTAACCTATCACTACCAAGTCCACCACTAAATCATATCCCTTAGCGCCACATCTAAAGGTCGTTTAAATACCTCCAGGGATGGGGACTCCACCACCTCCCTGGGCAGCCTGTTCCAGTGCCCGACAACCCTTTCGGTGAAGAAATTTTTATGAATGTCCAATCTAAACCGCCCCTGGTGCAACTTGAGGCCATTTCCTCTTGTTCTGTCGTCTGTTACTAGGGAGAAGAGACCGACCCCCACCTCTCTACAACCTCCTTTCAGAACTTAAGGGTCCAGGCCAAGCAGCATTCTCCCAAGCAACCCTTGGCGTGGTTCAGGGGCTAGCTCAGCCCCAGCTGTCAATGCAGATGCAGCCATACTGTTTTGGTGGTTAAAAGCGTTTAATAATGCAGACATGGCCATTGGCATAGGGCAGTTGGCCTGAGAAACAGTGTGGGCACTAGTACTCCTCTGTTTACTAGTATGGATAAAATTCAAACTTGAGGAATACAGCAACAAGTACTCCTTACCCTCTGCATACTGGAATTCAAGATTTTATTGTCTGTAAATATGCCATGACCTGCCCTCTTACAGCGGGTCCTACACTACCAGGAACATCCAACAGTGAATGAACTGAGAGGCACACACACCACTCTCCTGGAGGGAGAAGAAGAATTGAAGGATGCTGGCTGCTGAAAGATTTCAAATTGAAAATCGGGGTTGGGAGTAATCGCAAATACCACATTTCAGAGTTACGCTTAATCGGATGAAATCTTGGATGCACTGAGAGTGGTGGACCGTAAAAAAGTCAATTTCAGTTGAGGCGTTTTCTAATTTTACTTGAATGTTAATTATTTAGTTTAGATTAAAAGACCCAAAGAAACAGGATTTAGAACTTCTGATTTGGACTGGTTTTGTTAGGACTTGTAAAAGACTTCAAAAGAAAAAGACTTTGACGGGAAAGAACAGAGCAGAGGTGCTGCTGTGTTGTTAGAATTTAAGAAGCATGTAGTGTTTTGTTTTTAAATGGGATTAGGTAGGTGAACACTTCTTAATTATTTTTTTTTTTTAAGAACATTTACTACTTTGAAAATAAGTTTTAAGTAATAACTTAAACAGCACTGGGGCTCGGGTCTGGGCATTAGAAATCAGCTGCCTGTGTTGTTAAAATTGTCAGCAACAGCTATGCAGGGTCTGAGAAAAAGGAATGTCCTGCTGGGGTTTGAGAACCTACTGTAATGTGTAACTGCCAGTAACCAGAAACATCAATGCTACAACTTCAGTGGGAACCTCTGTGATTTTAAGTTACTGACTCTGGAATCTGGCATAAACCAATTCTTCCTTAACTCAGGCATTTCCCTGAAGGAAAAAAAATGGACAGTCCCTTAGAAAAAAGTTACATCAGGGTGTACATGGGAAGCTGATATAACTTTTTTCTAAGGGATTCTCCAATTTTTTTTATTTTTTCCAATTTTTAAATGGCTTTCCATCTTGTTTGGGAGTTTGCTGTAGCACAGGTTACTTACCCCTGACTTCTGCTGGTTTATCTGCTACTTTCTCTCTACGCTCCTTGTTCATCCCTTAAAAAGAGTGAAACCAAAACTATAAAAACCTGGCAACTAGCAGGCTCTGCAGGAAATATTTTTTGGAATTTATTAGGCAACTCTCTTTTCTGTGTGTACAAAACACATTTTCCAGAATTCTCTGAAACTTGACTATGTCTGAAATTTAAGCTTTAATTTGAGACATAAAGATTAAGTTCTGATGGAATTGTGATCAACGGAATCTATGTGATCCTTCATTTTACAAGTCAGTATATTATTTTCAATGTTACCTAGATTTCATGTAGGTAATTCCTCTTGCAGCTCAACAACACCCTCCCCTGCCCTTGTTCTTCTCAAACCCTAATGATTTTTATGAATTGTATTAGACTACACGGGATAAATTGTTTTCTATTTTTATTTCTCCAATTGTGGGAATTTGATATTTTACTTTATTGCTCAGATCTAGAATAAAGTAAACTGTGAAAACCTCAGCTTTCATTTCTAATAAATGTCTAACAGAAAAAACTTAAAACATGGCCCAACAGTTTCTTAAGAACAAAAATTCCTTGCATGCAAACAGAAGGAACCTTGGTATTTTTAGATAAGGATTTTGGAGGGCGCCAACTCCTCAAATGCTGACATGCAGGTTTGGCATGACTTGTATTTTAACTAGGTGATTCAAACTTCAGTTGTATTTAGGTGGAAAGGTCGATGAATCCTACACAGTCATTTCTCTTTTAAAGCACTTTCAAACATATATACAAAAACCCTGATACATGGGCTAAATAAACATAGCTTTACTATAACCAAAATAACCAACACCAAAATTAGAACTATGTTAAAAATCAATACCTGTGTATTTCTTTAAACGCTCAGTCTAGTCTCTGTAAGACATCGTGTTTCCTTACATTAGTTGATTGAGTTTTAGTGTTATTCAGTGCCTTACTTACAACGGCCTGCTGAGAGGCAATTAGTAGTAGTCAAACTTGACGCTGAAAGATCAAGTTCAATTCTTTTTTTATTTGATCTTGGAAGTCTGAGCTTTAATAAAACGCACAGGTACAGAAACTAGCAGTGTGCTAATGCTCCAGAGCTTGCTGCAAGAACACCCACCAGTGATGGGCGAGAATGTGTCTAACAGTCTAACTATAAATAATCTTTAGATGCTCCCATTCAAAATGTAGATACTTAATTTTCCAACAGCAAAGGCTTCTGGGTGTCTAAAAGACTTCTGAGCGTGCCCAAAGCTGACTAGCTCAGGATCCATAAATCTTCTGCTTGTCTTGCTTGCGCACCCCATTCATGGAGCATTTCCAGAGGATGCTTACCAAACTAGGTCCCAACCAAAGTAGCAGTTGCGCCTTTTATCCAAAAACTTTGCAGTTTTCATCCACTCGGATGCCGCTGCGCACCAAACTTCCGTTCAAATTCTTCCATAGCGAAGAGAAAACAGTATTTTGTACCTCTGAAGAGAACGAGCTAGCCACCTGGGTAGGTATCCTTGAAAGAGGGTTCTTCTCAGCCTCCGTTAAATAAGCCGCTCCACTTCACATGGGAAAACTACAGATTAGTTGAGCTGGAGTGAGCACAATCTTTTAATCTTGTGGTAGGTCCTCACCTGGGAAAGGGGAGGTGCATGTGCCAATCTCCATCTTACATTAGTATTAGGTTAAAAACAAGGAAGCAAAAAACAACTTAACCAGCATCACATATATGCAAGGGTCATTTGTGGTCTAATCACGCTTCCTGTCTCTGGGACTCTGAAACTTGTAAAATCAAGAGATTGAGTCAATGATTTTAAAGCAGCAGTTACCTTACACAATTTATATCTCAATTAGTACACCGTGCCTACCTGGCACACCAAAACTCTCCTACAGTTTATCTGGGCAAAATGAAAAAAAAAAAAAATAATCCTTTCAAGGCACCAAGTAGATGCTATAGAGGAATACAAAATACCGAGAAATCTGGATCAGCAGCCCAGTATTTTCTCAAAAGACTGAACAATAAATGGAGATCAGAATCTCAGTGATGTGTATTTCATGGATGATTGACAAATCACATATGCTACACAAAGTAGGCACTGTCAGCCAAATGGTTCAATGCTAACAGCACGAAAATCTTTACTCTAAGTGCAAATATTGGTACTACTCGCACTACATCATTACTATTTTGGGGAAAGCAGATATGTCTACTACACAGAAATAAAAATACTTCATGGCTCTAAATGAAATCAAACAACACTAGAAGGAAATACTGGGGGAAAACTAAGGATTGTCTTAAAGCTATCAACACAGCAAGGCTGCCTTGGATCAGACTAATGATCCTTCTAATTATGTATGTGTATTGTCACTGGATGTTCTTACCTATAGAAGCGTCACTTCTAGAGACTGCTAAAATCCTTGCTTTAGCGATTTCTGAGGCAAAAGTAAAGCCAGGATGGCTATATTTTGTGATGGGGGAAAACGATAATTTTTAATTTGAAATGTTTCAACTATTTCAGTTCTTGAACTATGTCCTAGCGTTTACAGAAAATCCTGCTTTATCTTCTCTGAAACAGAGAAATTTTGTATGCCATACTTAAACATTACCTCCTCCAAATATTTTATTCTGTTTCCTTGGTCTTTACTTCTATTACTAGAATATTTTTTCTTGATCCTAACTGTTTTCCTCACATATCTCTGAACTCTAATTCTTTGGAGATAAGGTGAAAGACTCAACGCAGTATTCCAACAGAAGATGTGTCATTGTTTTGTTTCACTGGTTTCATATTAAGAGTTCTAGAAAAAAATTACCATATTCTCAATGTTGAATATGTCATAAATAGAATGGTCTTTTCAAAAGATTTACTACTGGCTATTGAATAGAGCTTTTTTTCTTATATTGGTTTAGGAGCCCAGAAGGAGCATGAGTGACTCCTATTATTTCTTCCAATAGATTATTTTGAATGTAACATCACGAAATTTTACCTACACTGTTTTGCTCATCTCTTCTCTGATATTTCTTACGGCCTCCTCTGGTTTTATCTAAATTGCACAATGAGTATCTGTAAACACTGAAATATTTTTTCCTTCAGCCTTTCCTGTAATTACACGTTAACAAGTATATCAGACTGTATCTCTGATAACAATATGACAGAATCTTTTAAGTTATTACATAGATGTAAATCTTTAATAGTCCATTGTATTAACTTCAGGGAAATTCCAAGTCTATACCAAAGCTACTGACAACCAGCCCCATTCTGAAGGGTCAGACCAATAACCCCTCATCTGTATTTTTAAAAGTTGCATTTCTAACAGGCTACTACTGTAACTGAAAAAAATCAAATCCAAAACTCCTAATCACAAATGGCCCTCAAACTTGATTAAACAGAAATCTAGATTTTCATTTAGAGAAACAGAAAGATAAATTGTCACTGAAGGACGCTATTAAGTTGTGTCTTAATAAGCTGTATAATTTAGCAATATAAATAAAATTTGTCACTTAAGACTTAAAATAAGTCTTCTTAGACTTAGAACTCTAATATGAAACCAGTGAAACAAATCAATGATACACCTTATTTTGAGAATCTTCTACTCAACAAAAATTGCCTTAGCATACTGGAATACCTTACTAGAAAGTATAGTAACAGCAAACATTTTCAAAATTTTTCTAGAAGTAATAATCTAAGAAAGTAATTGTCAATATACAAAGCAACATAGTAAATATTCTTTTTTGCTGCTATTTTCATTGTGAAGTAGCTCTCCTCTAAAATACACGCTGTATATTAAGTTTTTGAAGGTGCCACTTAAAAAACCCCACATAATCCTTAGAATTCTCAGAAAACTTTGGAGACATCAAATGGACATGAAACTGAACATGGCAAATATCCAAGATTCTCTGTGAAGAAAAGCCCAACAGCAAACAATTAAATACAGC
The DNA here is from genome assembly GCA_009819775.1 of Phoenicopterus ruber ruber. Taxonomy (NCBI): domain Eukaryota; kingdom Metazoa; phylum Chordata; class Aves; order Phoenicopteriformes; family Phoenicopteridae; genus Phoenicopterus; species Phoenicopterus ruber. The sequence goes on from CM020217.1 coordinate 91,607,739, forward strand.
AGTTTAATCATTTTCTCAAAATTCTCTGGATAATTAGGGAATGTATTCAGCGTAGAAAGTTGTACTGTCAAACTGATCCAGTAAATTTAATCGAAGGTCTTTTACAAAATACAGGAGCACAAATTAAATTGCTTTAAAACAAAACAAAACAAAATGCAAACAAAACCCCACCATAAACCAGCAGAATTCCTTTATTCAGTAGGAATTATGTAGGCCTAATTGTTAGTTTCTCTTTCTAAGGGAAGTTTTTTGTACTCAAAGATATAATAGTGAAACCGAAAGAATGTCGTGGCCGGTGCAATTCATATTTATTTGGGTAACAACATACTAAAGAGGTTTTTAGAGTCATTGGATGAATTTCAACCACACTCATTCACTGCCTAAAATATAAATGACATACAGGTCTACTTTCAGAAGCTTGATAGTAGATTCACGGTTTATTATTTATTTTTACACAAAAATGAATTAATGTCTTTGTAAGTGACTTGATTTTGCTTTACTCTTCTAGCTGCACATGAGAACACCTAGAAGCATGCTTGTCAGAGGTTAATCTATCCGTGTGCTTTTATAAAATGTTAATTTATCAATACTGATGGCGGTTTGGGTAATACAGGTACCTAATTCTACGCTACTTTTCACCAACAGGGAGAAGCAAGCGAAAGGTGAGATGGTGTGTTTTGGTTGGAGTGGGAAGACATCCACGTTCTATGGTAATGGGTGCACTGAAAAAGGAAATAAAGGTAAAGAACAGAAGCGTACAGTTCACTATTTAATATCTGATACGGGCAGAATACACAGCGGCTAAGCACTGTGTAAGGAACTCCATAGTTGAAAGTTCAGGTAGGTTACCGATGCAGGGCGCGGAAATGATATATTCTTGGCATGAAGAATGAACAAGTGAGTATTTAAAAGAATTTTGATGTGAAGCTACTTAGTTAAACTGTAGGTTATTGTTCGAAACTGCAGAAGGAATTTACTCACAGAAGCATTGTATTTTGGCACATTTGGTTCTTTCTGCAGATATTTAATATACAATAAAATAATAATAAAAAAAAGTTGGCTGGCCTCGTAAGTACCATCACTCACTTCTTGCCCTTGTAAGATTAATGGTTGGTTTCAGGAGTAAGAACCAACAATCACAAAAAGGCAAGCAACTGGTGGAGATGATAATTCTCATTCGAGGTGAAAAAAAAAAAACCCAAACCAACCACCCCCCCCAACCAAACCAACCTGAGGAAAGCTTAGTCAATGCTTTATGTTGCTCTCAACCGAACCCCCCCCCACATCGTGCTTCAAATATTTAGCTACATTGTTCAGCTTGACAAATTACAAACCCTAAATACTTTCCTTTGTCTATCAAGAAAAGGAAAAGAGCAAATTTCACAGGAAGCAGAAAGGATTTTCATGTAAAGAACTGCCACCATTAAGTTTCAAGTAACACACTTTCTGGTTGCAAGCTATTAAACCGTACTGGTAACTAATATCAACAATTATGAGGGAAAAAATATCAGTAAAATCCCCCCTTCCCCCCAACTATCAAGATACAGAAAAATCAAGACGAAACCAAAGATACTACATTCTTATCCATCAAAAGTAAGCAGTGATTTAAGATAATTCTAACGTATCTTTATTTGGATACTTATCGTGCTTATAGCATTTTTGGGGGAAGGGAGGTGGGGGGAGGAGAATTAAAAAAATATGTAAGGCCAAGGTAGGGGCGGAAAAAAACCCAAAACAACCAACGCTTGGGATCAGTCCATAACTGACTGTAGGTTTTACGTAACAACTTTATTAACAGCAAAATCTAATAAACTTTATTTTTGCTTTTTTGTAAAATTATTTTAGTGAACATGTGTGAATATTCATATTTGAAAGTCACAAAATAAAATAACAGGACACAACATTTGCAAAAAGAATATGTAAAGCTATCGGATGTTAAAACAATCAAATTACTAAATTAAAATAATCTGAGATTTTCTTTTTAACTCTAACAATTGTTATAGCTGAAAAAGGAAAATAATTCCATTACTACTACTGTTTGTTTTTTAATGCAGACCTTTCAGAGTAGAAGTATCTCCTAAAAAACACTAAATCTCACTGACAAAGCAGAACTGATGTGTTTTTACTTAAGGATAACATAAGGTAACAAGATCACAAGAAAGAAAAAGAATTATTTTAAAGCAAAACAATCAAGATATAGATAGTAAAAATTCAGAGATGAGGATATTTTTCTCCACTTGTGTACATAACAAAAACATCCTCAATTTAACTGCAACAGAGAAAAAAACTTTTAAAATAGCGCTGAAAAATTAATGGAGTATTTGTTACTGCTGCAGGAATTCTTAAGACTCATTCTAACATGCTTCACCAAACAATAATAATTCCACATCTTCTCTTGTGGCCTGTGTGACTTCCATGTTAAGCCACAAATAAACAAAAAACCCCATCAGATTTCATGTGTAAAAAGAAGTGGAATGTGTGTTTGTAAAAGCTGTTTATTAAATATTATTTGTTGTACCGCGGTGCTCAGGCTCAAGTCAGGGACTGGGATTCCATTTTGCTTGGTGCTCTACAAAAATTAAATAAAAGACACAATCCTTATTTTACTGTCAAAACACCAAGAACATTTTGATTCTGTGGGCTGTATTTTAAACTGCATCAGGAAAAGTTACGAGTTGCCAAAAGAACAGGGAAGTTCTATATATTCAGGATAGTTTTCCTCTACTTTCAGACTCTTTAACTGTTAAAATTTCTCTATTCCTTGGTTTATAGTTTTAGTGATGTCATACGTAAGTATACTTTCTTTTATGTAAACATCAAAGGAAATTAAAATGTTAATCACATTATTCATGTAGCCCTTTGTTGTGAGAACCACCTATGAGACATATTACAATACGTATTTTACATTGCTAAGAAAAGACTCAAATCACTTTATTTTTTAAATCTTTATTAGATGGTAAATATAATTTCATCGCCATTTCAATTATTTGAAGTGTGAATTTAAAAAAAAGCTGAAACACAGAGTGGTTATTGTTATAAAAACTGGGACAAGGGAGACACCCGTACATTTTTAAATATATAAAGTGAGTGTAGCTACAGATAAAGTGATCAAATCTAGTATGCACGATTTTACTTCTTCAAAAAAAAATCTATACTACAACATACATTTACACTAATGATTACAGACCACATGCTAGATTATGATTTTAATGATTTTTAGGACATTTAATAATTGTATGTCAAAATGAATAGCAACTAGGCATCTGCTACATAAATCTAATTTTTATCATTTTTTATAACATGACTTTATGGAAATATGTGACATTTTAGCCTCCTTTCTCTAACCTTTCACGGTTACGTTTGTGCGATAAAGCAGAAGGGTGGCTGCAGCAAGCTTCCTCACCGTGCCAAGCACAAAGCTCAAGCAGTAGGCTCGTACACCGAGCTCGCGGGCCTTGGAAATATACATACAAAAATGCTCAACTCAGCCTCCCCTCAGTTGCACAGAAATGTGGTTTAAATTGAATTTTGTTAAAAGTTATATAGTTGAGAGCTTCAGGGTCTTTACGCACAAAATATTCTTTGTCTAGTTTCCATATAATTTCAAACATACTTTTGGCTTTGCTTCACAAGTTACAATAGTTAATAATTGGGGCAAAATAAATATTAAAAAATGACAGCTTCCCCTGTTTACATCGATCCCTGCTAAATTCATTCTTATTGTCCACAAACACGTTTGTTCTTGCAAGGCCCCAACTCGACCTGAAAAAGCATAGATGCATTGCAAGCCATAAAGACAAGTAATTATGCTCCTTTAAACCCCTTCCTCATCAGATACGGATTTTTTTAAAGGTAATTATCAGTGGACATTTGCTTTATTTTCTTTTCCTTTTTGACTGTAAGCAAATAAACAGTTACAGCACAAATCAGAACGTTTATTCGGCATCGTCCAGCTACCAAACGTTAAATACATAAGTGATTTAATCGCTAATCAGGCTCCGTACAATGTTGCAGCCTTTCAGGAACCTTCGGTACGTTATTGATCCGCTAGTGAATTACCTCCAGTTCAGCCATAGGTTGCAGGCATCACCATCCCTCGCTTGTCCTCGCGTTGACAACACTCCTCCTCTTGCCATCGCTCCTAGGAGCCAGAAGATTCGTCAGCCCCGCGTATCTGATTTAGCTGGCGGCAAGAACAATGAATAAAATCGTTATTAACCGTTTGGGTTTCTCTTTTTTTTTTTTTTTTTTTTTAAAGGAAAGTTCTCAAACCGAGCACCCTGCGGGCCCTTCCCCCTCCGCCCCCGTGGCGACGGCCACAAGCAGGCACCCAGACCCGCGCCGCGCTGCCCAGGCAGCCCTGCCAAACAACGGAGAAGTGCGTTTCTGGTCGTTGGGGGTTTGTTGGGGTTTCCTCCCCCTCTCGAACCCAAGGCACGAACCCGGCCCCGGGCACGATGTTGCGAGAGTAAGAACCAACAACGCGTGACACTGGCACTTACGCGCAGATGCCAAAGCCGCAGCGCCCCGAGGCGCCTGACGGGCTCTGAGGGAGCCCGGGGCCGCCGAAGCCCCGCGCCCGGGAGGGGCCTGGCTACGGGGGATGGGGGAGCCGCGGCGAGCGGGGGGGTTGGGGGGGTTGGAAGGAGGGAGGGCTGGGCTTCCTCAGCCCGCCTCCCCAGCGGGGCCGCGCTCCCCGGGGGCATTTTGGCTTCGCTCGCTTCCCATTTCTGCGACACTGAAACTCGGTAACTTCCAGCCTCCCCGCCGCCGCCGCCGCGAATAGCCGCTGCCCCGCCGCGGCCCCTCCTCCCCGTGCGTCGTATCCCTCCGCGCTCCGGCCGCCCGCACCTCGCAGAGAAAGCGCCTTTCAGCCGCCAGCCCGCCGCCTTCCCGCCCACCCCGCCTCTGCCGCTCCGACATCTGCCTGAGCCCGCCCGCCCGCCCGCTAATAAACACGTAGCGCTCGCCCTCGCCCCTTCTCCTCTCAGCCGGGCAGCGCCGGGGGCCGCCGCGGCGGCGGCGGGGCGGGAGAGGGGGCAGGAGAACCCAGCTCCCCCCTTCCCCGCCTGGCCGCCCCCGCCGCCGGGGACTGAGGGGCGCGGGGGGGGGAGGGGCGGCGCGCGCGGCGCGGCGCGAGGGGCCGGGAGGGCTGAGGAGGGGGGCGCGGAGGAGGAGGAGGGGACTCTTTCTCCGGGCGGAGGGATCGCGCTCGCTCGCGCTGGCTGGCGGCGGCAGCGGCGGCGGCGTTGGCGGCGGGTTGCTGTGAGTTGTTGTTTCCTCCTCCTGCCCGTGGGTTGAATGGTGGAGCCGAGACTCTTCCTGGTGAACGAACAGTGACAGCTACCGGGCGGGCGGACGCGTTTCGCTGGGCCCCGACGCTGCCGCGGGAGCGCGGCCCGACCCCCCCCTCCCCTTCCCCCCCTCCCCTCCCCGGTTTTCGCCTCGCCATGTCCGGGGACGGCGGCAGCAGGCACACGGCGGAGCTGCGAGCGGGTGAGTGCCGGGGGAGCCGCTGTGCGGGGCGGCGGGAACCGAGCGGGAGCCGGTGAGGGGCGGCGGGGAGGGGGGGAAGAAAGAAAAGCCCGCGGGGAAGGGGCGAGCTCCAGCCCTCACTGCCTCTCCTCTCCCCTCAGAGCTCTACTTCCTCATCGCTCGCTTTTTGGAGGACGGACCCTGCCAGCAAGCGGCTCAGGTAGGGGATGGATGGATGGCGCCGCCGGGCCTGGCGGGGAGGGGGCGGCCGGGCAGGGCGGCGGATCGGGCGGCGCGCTCGCAGCCTCGTCCTCTTTCTCCCTTTTTCCTTTTTTTAAAACCGTCCCCCTTTTCTTATACCCCCCCTCCCCCTTTTGTTGTTGCTGCAGGTCCTGATCCGAGAAGTGGCGGAGAAAGAGGTAAGCGGCGCTGCGCACCCGGCGCTCGCCCCGCCTGCGGCCTCCCTCCCCCTTCCCTCGCTCTCTCCCGCTTCCCCCGCCCCATCCCGGGCACTGCTGGGGGGCTCCTCGGGGAGGGGAGCCGCTCACGGGGTGTCCTCTCTTCCCTCCCCTAGCTGCTGCCCAAGCGTACGGACTGGACGGGCAAGGAGCATCCCCGGAGTTACGAGAACCTGGTAAGAGGAGCGGCCGGGGCCGACCGCGGTGCGGCGGGCAAAGTTTTTTTTTTTCCCCTCTCACTCTCCCTGAGCAGCCCAATAAAAAAATTGAATTTCCAGCAAAAAAAAAAAACCACACCACCCAACAACTTAAAAAAAAAAACTTCATAGATTTAAAAAAAAAAAAACCAAACAACAAAAACCAAAACACCTCGGTCCCCTCCCCCTCCTCCCTGAGGGGAGACGCGGGGGGCTGCGGGGGGCCCGGCGGTGCCGCCCGAGCGGGGCGGGCGGCGCGGGGTAAATAACAACAAGCGCCCTAATGCGAGAGCCCCGGCCTCGCCGGGCTGGAAATAGAGGTACGTCATGGACGTGGTGCGGGCGGGCGGGAGCAGCGCGGGGCGGGGCCAGCGCGGGCGGGCAGGCAGCAGGCAGGCAGCGGCAGGCGGCTGCCGCCGGAGCCGGCCGGGCCGCCAGCAGGCGGGGGCGCTCTCCGCCGCGCCGCCCGCGCACACAATGGCTCCGCTCCGCCGCGGCGCGCCGGCCCCCGGCGGCTCCCTCCGCCGGACCGGCCGTGGGGCGGTTTGACCGGGAGCTCGGGTACCCGGATCGCCGTGCTGAGGCGGTTTTTTCCTCGCTGTTCTGTTAACTTGGGTCGGGATCTACATCGGGGGTGGGTTGGTTTGAGGTGTCTTTCCTGGTTCGCTGTGTGCCCGCGTATGGTGGTAAGGTGCGTTATATGGCTTTGCGTTTTTTATATACAACGTATCTGGTGCGTAGGAATAACTGGATTTGCCAGGTTCAACGTTACAAATTTCACCTACGTGGTTTTTTGTTTTGCCCCCCCCCCCCCCCTTTTTTTTGTAAAATCTCCCAATGTGTGCTTTTCATCTCAGGTGTAGATCAGTGATAAAAAGGAAAAAGTATTACTTGCAGTGGTGTGGCTCATGCTAGCAGAGAGGTGCCTAGATGTTTTTTTTTCCTAAGATGTTGTGAACTACAGTAGTTGGGAAAACAGCAATTAAGATGTCTGAATTGTGTCTGTTAGCAACTTGTTGCTAGTGTTGTTTTCATTACAGGTGCACTGTTGTATAATTTAGTCTCTCAATTTCAGAATAGGATTTCAGAGGAAGACTGAGCCCTGCTTGTAGTGTTCATCAACGTGAGGTTTCCTTTCAGGCTTCCTGGTTGGTTATAGTAGTCCTGAACTCCAGTACTTTCGGGACATAGACATGTGGAGAACTTTTGAGCTCACACGAAAGGAGACGGAGCAGTTCCCATCTCTAGTACCTCCAATAAAGACTGTTGGCATATATGTTACTTTAATTTTGGCATATATGTTACTTTAATTATATTGCGAATGTTTATTGTAGTTGGGACAAGTTTATTTACTGCATTGGTTTCCTCTGGAGCAAGAGGTGGATTGGCCCAGGCAATTCAATGCATGTGATGTGGAAGAATTGATAGCAATTGACTTGTTGAAAACATATTCGTACATACCAATACTTTTCAATTTTTCCTGAAATCAAAGGTGATCAAGAAATTCAACTGGGAATTTCAAAGTGGTGATACTTTTGCATGATATCTTATGCTATTCTTATTTATTTATTTATTTGACTGTAAGGCCATATTATCCATTTCAAACAATGGTCAGAGTGGTAACTCTTCTATAAATTGTAGAGAATTGGAGGTGCAGTCTTAGCGTAGAATGGATTTGGGTTTCTTCTATGTAGTCAGAATATAAAAGGATGTGAAGAAAGAGAAAGTGAGGAAAGAGACATTTTAAAGGTTGAAGTAAGAAGACTTGATGAGAAATAAGTTCATTCGGACCCTTCTTTCCAAGAAACATCTTTTGTTTGTTGGAATGCAGGTAAATGCTAATTTAATCAGAATAGGTGTGTAATGACATAAGATGTATTTCCTCAAAATTTGGACTTGATCCTGGATACATAGGTTTGGAGATGTGATGCTGACTAGGTCCTTTCTCTTTTCCTAGTCTTCTGTTTCTAAAAAAGTTTTCTTAGATTTCCTGATAAATGTTTATATGCCCTTTTCCACCTTGTCCCTCCCTAGATGTTGGGAGAGGGGGGAAAAGAAATTGATTGGTTACTTTGTACTTGATGGTTCTCTCATTCCTCTCTGTTCTTGCTGCAGTTGTCAAAGATGTGTGAACTTTGTATTCCTTGACATTTTAGGCTTGTGAAAGCTGGTACAGAAGTGTATTTGCAGGGTGACAGTTACATTTCATACAAAAGAAGTGTTTTTCACAGTGTCTTGTTTTGTTAAACAAAAACTTGGTTTATTTCAGACCAAAAAATCTTTAGCTTTTAAGATAGTGGCTGATGATGAGCTAACCTTCTGTTTCTTCATTTTTTTTTTTCATTTAAAAAAAAATTCCAGCTTTAAGATGCTGACTCTTCTTTCTGAAGACGGCGTGTTTTGTCATGTTTTGGTACCACTTCTCAGACTTGAATGCCTTGAGCTTTCACTAAACTTTGTAGAAGGGGCTGAAGGAAGAGAAGCGAAGAAATAAGAATACCAGTAAATGTAGTGTTAGATGTCTGTGTTTTACTCTAGGAGGGAATAATAGCTGTGGGTAACGGGGCATGGAATTTAATCGTAGGCTTCTGTTTTGTTGTTTGCAAAATCGTGCCTTCTATTATACATCCATTTAGGTGGATGTCTTTTGAAGAGGTGGTGATGTTCCTGGTTTTAATCCTCGTTTTGAAAACATTTATTTAGGAATTCTTATTAGAGTTAACTTTCTGTTATTAGACTGAAATTCACAGCCTTAGATATTTTATTTCTGTAACTTAATTTGTGCAAATAATGTTAAATCTGATGCAATTTTCATCTTGTAAATTACTTTCATTTTTCTGTTTGGTCAGTGAAAGTGTGTGTTTCGTTTTCTTGTATGCTAATGCCATACTGTGCATGCTTGTAATGCTACAGGAAAATACATGAGTTCAGAAAAGCCATTATACTATGTTTTATATTCTTAAGTGATTTTTCTTGAATTCAAATATTTCTATATTATATTTTTCTACAGTCACCATTTGTGGTATAAACCACTTGAATCTTGCATTGAGAGTGTAGTCTGTTATTTCAGAGTGCCAATCTTGTTTTTATATCGTCAGTATTAAGATTTCTATTTGTGCTATAACCAAAGACTTTCTGAGAACTGAGTCCCTAGTAGGCCACTTTCAACCCAGGTGTACTGAGGATGGTGGGACTCTTCAGTAAGAGATCTCAGGATGTTTTGTATTCTCTTGCATTAGTTGTGAAAACTTACTAATTGTAAGCCAGCTATTTTTCTCTTCTTGAACGACTGAGGATTTCTTATGACAGGGGACAGAAAATGAAGGGTTTTAAGAGTTAACAGCTCACTTTAGCAGAGCAAGGCAGCCTTGTGAATTGTTTATAGATTGTGGTTAAATGTGTTGTTTAAGTGTTGTAATTAGGCTTTGAAACACCTTTGTTAGGACCTTGAGGGGTGAACAAGCTATGGTGCATCATTTGACTCCAGGCTAATTGTTTTTTCATGTTGCAGTTTCACTATGGGTGTAGCTGCTCTAATTGTACACTGTGGATGAAAGCTATGCGTTTCTACTGCATCCTTTGTGTAGGCACAAGTGCTCATCCAAATGTGCGGTCAGTCGGATAAGGGAGCTGAACTATCTGAAAAATGAACAGTACAAAAATAATTTTCAGATGGTTCGGCTCTCCTTTTGTGTTCAACAACATGGGTCCTACCACCACCACGAGAGAGATGATGGGAGTGTGCGTGGAGGGCTTGGGGAATGTGTTGGGGTTGCTCCTTTTGGGAGCAAAGTGGACTTCAGCTGGATAAAGCCAACTGCTAAGATTTCCCTCAACAAGTTAGAGCTACTGTAGAGGGTGGTTGGGGTTTTGTTGTTTGTTTTGGGGGGTGGGGTTTGTGTGGGTTGTTTTGTTGTTCTGTGTTGTGGGTGTTTTGGGGTTTTTTTTAAGGTCTTCTAGGGTACCAGCATCATAGTGTATATGATCAGAACCATTGTGTTAATTTCTTTTTCTTACCTGAAGTATTTGTGTAACTGTCATTTCCTCTGTTGAATTAGAATTTTATTCGTTGTGGTGGTGGTGGTTGAGGAGGGAGAAGGCAGGGAATTCATACCAAATAGGAAGACGGTGCAATAGGTTTAGTAGGCAGTATGCCTTGTTCTCAGGAACTTTTTATTACTATTTTGCTAATATTATTAAATGCGATTGAACGTGAAAATGACAAAATTTCAGACCATCCCACTGTTCTTTCTTGTTGGTTATGCAAAGGTGTGTGAAGTTACAAAGAGTATCTGTGGGACTGGGACACTAAGTACATCGACACTGTATTTCATTGTTCATATAATACCTAACATAGAAAAGTCTTTTAGGCAGCATTGTGGTTACTGTTTAATAATTCTGTTTCCTAATAAGTAACCAGATAATAAGTGGTTTGTTTCTTCAGGAAATCTTATGCTGTAAAGGTATTCAAAGAAATAGGGAGCAAAAATAAAACTTGCGTTGAGTCAGAGAGCTGCATCATCATCTAATTTTCATTATTAACAGTATTTTGAGGAAAGTCTATACAGTGTTTTGGAAGGTGATCTGAAAGACTTAGAGCTGGAGGTAAAAAAACCTGTGAAATGATGAAGAATGTTTTTGGTCTCATTATCAGGGCTTCTGTTGGACATACATCAACTTAAATGATTTCCTTTTAGTTCTAAAAGACAAGCACTTCTGTTCTACAGATTATTCCCATGGCTGGGAATTTAGGTGATGTTAGAGCCTCTCTGTTCAAACTGTTATATTTTGATGAGGACGGACTCCTGTTCGTTCTGCAAAGTACTACACATTTGTTTGTTCCATAGATAATCAAGAGGATTGGCTAAGTCAACTGGTTTGTGCTAGTTCGTTCAAACTGAGACTAAGAAACGCAGGTGAGAGATGGGCTAAAGAGGAATATCAAGTTTCTAAGATGTAGCTTTTATTTAAAAAAAAAAAAAAACCAACACACACAAAAATAAAACCCCACAAAAACCCGCAAAACGTCATGAATGAGTTTAAGATGGGCAAATAGGTACGGGTAATCTAACAGTAATAGATATAGTTGAAAGTCTTTGTCCGTAAGGCTGAAAATGCTACTGCTGTTCATACCTTCTCATGTGGTAAGTAGCAAGCTTGCAGCAGTGTTTATACTAAGGTTTGAGGTTTTTATCTGCTCTGGCCTCACACCTATTAAAAGCATTAAATAGTTGAAAAACTAATATGTTCTTGGGATGGCTGGTTTTGTATAGGTCTGTTTCATTAGAGGAAAAAGTAATCTCACGTTAAAATCATAGGCATTCCTATAGGAAATAGTGGCTAAGTATGCATATACTTTTAGCTCCAGCATAATTAGGAAGTACATGAGAAAGAAACATGCTTGGGGGAAAATAGTTAATTCTCCCCTCCCTGTCGTCTGTGTTTGTGTCTTCCCCCCGGCCCGCCCCCCCCCACCCCCCCCAAAAAAAAAAAAAAAAAAAGAGAATTAGAATACTTCAGAGAAAAGTAATTGAAGTTTATTGCAATTCCTAATTTTAAAGTGATAAGGCAGTGGCTGGTGGTACAGGGTACTCAATTAGATTGATGGTCTGATATAGTACAATTACTGTAATTCAATTTGGAGCTTGTTTTGGGTAATACGTTACATAGCAGAATAGTTAAAGCTGGGATAGCTGCTGGTATTAGTAAGACTGAGCTCTCGCATCTTGAAATATAGGTAGCTGGCTGACTTAGATTTTGTTGTTAAATGTCTTTGTGTGGAAATGTGTTTTTCTGAAAGATATTTACAGTCAGACTTGTAGTTAAGCATGTTAACTGTTAGCATGGGGGGGGAAAAACCCCCAACAATACTTCAGAGAACGTTTCAGTATGCATAGTGCTTAGAGCAGAATCCAGAATAGGGTCATATTTTACTTGATGTCTAAAACACTGGCAGCGAATAACTGCATTATGTATTACAGATTTAACTAAAGAGTCTAGGTCAAATCATGATTCTGTTGATGCATTCATTGTGATTCTGATGCGGAACTATTCTGCAGAGTCATGCAGAATGAAAATATAAGCACTTAGGTCTATTTCAAAGGTAATAAAGATTTGAATGTTAGTCCAGATAGCTGTGTAGCTGCATTTTGTGTATTCCCATGCTGTTTGTTTGGCATAAGTAAAGTTGGGGGTAGTAGGTAAAGGGTGAAGTTGAGGGTAATGCTGCTGCTTATTTTCCAGAAAATACTATTTGTGCTTAAGATCTGAAAATTTTGTACTTGCTAACAGAGTTCTGATTTTTATTACAGTAATGTTCAAGAAATGTTATTAACTTGTCTTATGTGAAAAGTCTATTCGAACAAAAAGAGAGTTCATTATTATAGTTACAAAAGCATATCTTCTGTGGATGAAAAGAGCAGAATTAGATGTTGCAGAAAGCCTAATAGGAGGAGGAAAGAAACGAGCTAGAATTTCAGCTAGGTGGGACTGGCAGAGAAAAAAAATCTGTGCTGTTTATATGCTGTTTGACATCACCGTTTTTGGTATAAAATTTTAAAATTCCTGTTTGTGGAGTCCAGTTTTCACTTTTCATTTAGAGCTGTATGAATTTTAAATACTTGTACATCTGTTATTTTTTTCCTTTCACTTTTACTTTCTCCTCTTGGAATCGGAGATTGATATCAAGACAGATTTCCATCATTCTGTTGAGTTGCCATGAGCTTTTTTGTTCTGACAAAGCTTGTAAAGTGTCCTTTTAAAATTTTTTGTTGTTGTTGTTGTGACTTAAATCTGACCTGAAAGTACTCTTGACAGGGTGGTTTTTTTGTTATTACATGTTTTAAGAGGAGGACACAGGGTGGTAGGTACATTTTATGTTGGTTCTAGATGCTTTTTACAGTTTGTCAGTGCAAGAATTGTCTCCTGGTAGGCTGCACCTTAGAACAATCGAAATGATTTTAGCTCTCAAGCCACTCTTCATCATTTAGTGTATTGAATAAACTTCCTTACTTTGTCCTTTCTTGAGTTGTTGCTACTACATTGTGGTTCCCTTTCCCGCATTTTTTTCCCTTTTCCAAGAGGAAGGAATCGGTACTAAGGTGAACACGCTTTTTTCATTTGTGACTTCTACTGTAATGCTGATAGTAACACATACAAATTGGTACTGGAACAGGCTTCCTAGAGAGGTGGTCGATGCCCCAAGCCTGTCAGTGTTTAAGAGGCATTTGGACAATGCCCTTAATAACATGCTTTAACTTTTGGTCAGCTCTGACGTGGTCAGGCAGTTGGACTAGATGGTCATTGTAGGTTCCTTTCAACTGAACTATTAATATTGTTAAAAGAAGATTTTTAATTTTTTTTTCCTGATGGAGAAGAAAGTAGTTCATCTGGAGAAAACTTAATTAATAGCCTGTTTTTAATAGATTATTTAAGTTCTACCATTTCCTTGTTTATAGAAGGAGAAAAAGGGAAAGAAATAAGTCAAAATGAAACCTGTAATGAAGTAAGAGGGTTTTTCCCTAGTAGATTTTACAGTGAAATGAAGCTTACTTTTTTACTTTTAAAAGCTTCTTGTGTGTGCTTTAGTCTTATGCAGGAAAATGAGAGCCAAATGTTGACTGCGTATGGTTCATGAAATAGTTTTCTAAACTTTCTGGAACTGACAAGTGTTTAGATGGCCAGTGTTGCTGGGGGTTTTTTAAGCATACAGCTCACTTAGTATTGTTGAATCGGTTTGTTAATGACCTGGTTGCAAATGCTATTCAGTAGCGAACAATGATTATTCCAACCAATGCTGTGCAGAAGCATCACAAAACTACTACGTAACTTGGCATAAATAGCTGTTTTCACACAAATGGACTTAAATGAGGAGAGACTATAGTGTAGGTGTAAGGTATATATTAAGATCAGATCTTTAATTGGTATGATCAAGAATAATACAAATAGATACCCTTTTCAAAACATTTGCTTTAAAAACTGCACGAGGAATTGAGCCTATCTAGCTTCTGCTAAAATAAAAAAGTGAACACATGGCTTACGACAAATCATGAGACGCATGACTCGATGTCAGCTAGCTGTAGTTTTGGGATGCGTCAAAGCCAATTTGCTTCATTTACTTTAGATTTTGTGCATTTGTGAGCATGTGTAAAACTGAAGGGTCTTAAGCATGATAAAATGATAACTGTATTGCATATGTTGATGTACTATTTGTGGTTGAACCAAAAAATGACTAATTATTAATCTTTGAGAGACAAGTTGATATTCTGCAGACATGAAGTCTGGTTTCATATAGAATTATCCAAAGGGCAGTATTTGTTAAGTTTTTGTGCTCCTTTTGATAGGAGTGAAAGAGAACAAAAGCTAAGGAAATGGATCAGGGCTGTCGATGGCAGAAACTGTTCATAGCTTTGTCACTACTTCAACTGTTCTGATATTTTAGGGCTCTCAAGCATGTATTTTGACTGTGATTCTTCCTTTAGATAGAAAAAAGCAAGTTTTATTTGCATGTTACTGATAAGAAAAATGAATCCAAATAGCAAGTTCTGAGTTCAGTGGATTATTTTTGCCACTCTTCTAACAGGGTGCCTGTCTGATGACATTCGATTTAGTCATTTTGAATGAATTGCTCTGTACAATCAACTGTAACTTTAAAAAAAAAAACCCTAATATTTTTTAAAGAAAAGCCCCTTTTTAACTTCTGTGAATTTTGTAAGTTATTTAACTTCTAGGCAGTCAAATTCAGACAGCTTGCAAGGCCTTCTACAAATGTAGTACAATTCACAGAAGGAAAGCCCCGCTTTCCTGGAAACAGCTAAACATTTGCCTGCTGCTGGGAAGTGGTAAATGAATTCCTTATTTTGCTTTGCTTACCATGCAGCTTTTGCTTTACCTATTAAACTGTCATTATTTCAACCCACAACTTTTTGCTCTTTTACCCTTCTGATTTTCTCCCCCATCCTGCTGGCGGGGAGTGAGCGAGCGGCTGTGTTGTGCTTAAGTGCCATCTGGGGTTAAACCATGACAGGAGCAAAAGAGAAAACTTCCTCCTTCACTAGAAGGTTGCATTGTTGGTGGTGGGAATTACTGGTGTAAGCAAGGCTTTTCCAGAGCGTCGGTTTCAGACATCAGCACTCTTTATGTTAACAGACTGCTAGAATACGTGAAGCAATTACAGTGTGTCAGCAAGATAGGAGCACAGTTGATGAAGAATGAGGTATATTCCTGTTAATTGGGTGTAATACAGAAGCAGCATTCTGTCAGTCGTGGCCTTCTCTAGTTGCAGAATAACAAAACATCACAAGCTTTTACTGCAGTGCTTTTTTTTTTTTCTTCTGCAAAGTAAAGCTGTGAAGACATATTTCAGGCTGTATGAAGGATGAAACTACTACATGCCAAATCCTGTACAAGAACTGAAGAAAACTGAGTTTTTATCCTCCCTCTTAATTTTATTATTTTAAATTTTCTTTGTTATACTCTAGGCCGACAATAGCTTATGCATTTTAAAAATGCTGTTTCTTAACCAAAAGCTTTATGTTAATAGGATTTTACTGTTGTCACATACACATTTCAAAGCTTTTTTTCCTTGTTACATAAGGTGATCTTCTGATATAGAAATATAGTAGTTCAAAAGAATGAACTCGTTTTGCTTGGGCAGTCATTAATACTGGTTCAACGTTATTATAATCAAGTGGTAAGAAGATCTGTTGCTGATGATAGGAGCTTGTTTTGGTACTGTGCAGTTGGAAACTATGAGCAGTTACAAAAACTGGTCATGTTTGTAGCCTAATAGAGTACTACATATACCAATTTTAAAGTTGAATTACTTAAGCCAACATTTTTGTTTAAAAGCTTTAGATGTAAAAAAAAAAAAATCCTATTGTGGAGTTTTGACAAGGTCTTGTAACTTAGGTGAGTTGAGACAGAATGTCTTTTGCATTGTCTTCCACAAAGCTATGTTATTTATTTGGTATATGTGAATCTTCCAAGAATTCTGTAAATGTTGCTGTCCTTACAATCTTTGTCTCATCTTTATCTTACAGTAACTTAAGTTGACCAGACCACTATTTAAATATAATGTTGAATATATACTTTACATTTTTCACTGTGATTATAAAGGAGCGTATTAGTCTATAACCAACTGTGCCTTAAAGTCAGAAAGTAGTAAATACCAACGGTTCTCTGTACAAAGTGGCATGTGCTGAATAGAAGAATTAATTAGGACCAGCTGGAATGAATTATTGTACTTAAAGGTCATTATTTGTTTTTATCCTTAATATACTGTAATTTTCTTACGAAATTGTGTAACAATCTGGAAGAAAAAAGATTAAAGCAATAATTCTTCAAAAATATTATGTTATTTATCAAATGTTTTGTTTGCTCTTTCATATAATAGGTGAAATATTACAGACACTTGGCACCTGATCACTTGCTTCAAATATGCCATCGACTTGGACCGCTTCTAGAGCAAGAAATTCCCCAAAGTGTCCCTGGAGTGCAGACGCTATTAGGAGCTGGCAGACAGTCTTTGCTTCGTACGAACAAAAGTATGAAAATTTTATGAGAATTTTGAGAGTTCTTGATATTTCATGCCTTTTCTGTGTTTTCACGTGAAAAAACGCTTGCCTACATTTTTTGTGTAATTCTTTTAAAACAGGTTGCAAACATGTTGTATGGAAGGGATCTGCTCTTGCTGCGTTACATTGTGGGAGGCCTCCAGAG
The DNA here is from genome assembly GCA_009819775.1 of Phoenicopterus ruber ruber. Classification (NCBI taxonomy): domain Eukaryota; kingdom Metazoa; phylum Chordata; class Aves; order Phoenicopteriformes; family Phoenicopteridae; genus Phoenicopterus; species Phoenicopterus ruber. The sequence continues at coordinate 91,624,588 of CM020217.1, forward strand.
TCCCCTGTAAATTATGGCAGTCCACCTAGTATAGGTAAGTCAATTTTATTATGGCATTGCAATACCTAACTCCTAGGGTGATTGATTATTGTGATGATGAGAGCTAAGTAGAGGTTCTGTTTGTATTTGTCATTGTTTCTGTCATATACCTTACCTTTAGTATCCTTTTTATTAAGATGTTGTGTTTTCATATTTACCAGTTTGTATGTGGGGGAAAAAATGGGTATTGTAAATTCATATACTAGTTCTGCTCTGAAGCTAATTTTGTCTTTGAAGTATGAAATGGAATAAAATATATTTCAGCAGTGAATACGTACAAATAAAACTCTTTTTTCTTAAAGATGTAATAAAGCTGTCAGTAGATAAATACTTAGTACTATATAACAACTTAAAACCAGGACAGCATGGCCTGCACCTGTTGTTGGGAAGAATGTGTCACGTAGACTGTTAATGGTTTTCTTTGGAAAGATTTGAGTGTCATGTGGAAGTTATTCTTTCTGCTCTCTGGTCCATTCAGTAATTTTGTAGCTGTGCTTTAGTTTGCCTTGCTGTATCATGAATCATGCATGTGCTGTCTGTACTGTTGAAAAACTGAGAAGCTGGAGGTCAGGTTTGTTTTTTGTTTTTTTTTTTTTAGTTATTATTTTTAAGCTCTCCTATGGTCACTAAAACATGTTCATTAGCTTTCAGCCTTTTAACAAGAAGATATATGTTTTTTTTAATTACTAGAAGAATCAAGAGGTGTGATATTTTAGGAGATTGTTTAAGGAGCATCCTTTTTCTTTTGTCATGGATAGGAAAATGTGCAAAATCACTTGCATCTTTTCATCTTTCTCTGCTGATATCTGGGGAAGGGGGAAACAATTAAGACCAAATTACAAGTGTGGATTATACCAAAACAGTAGTGGTTTATACCAAAACAGTAGTTGCAGATAGATGTGTGGTGTAGGATGAGAGTGGGCAGAGAATATCCGATTGATGGGCTCCCGATCAGGTGCAGCTGCTGCAAAGACACAGGTCTCTGTCTTGGCAAAAAAAGAGAAGACTGAAGATATATTAGGGGAACTAATGAGTAACAATGTCCAAATACATCGCCAGGTGCTTTTCGGAACAGAGGCATTTTTGATGTGGTAACTTGCCATTACAATTTTTCAATCTCTAAACTCCTTTTGGAGGCTATTGATAGCCTGTAACTTTTCCATGAATTGGGAGATAGATAGATATATAGATAATTGAGAGAGCTTATTTTGGGCCAATTATATTATTTCTAAAGTTGAAGAAACTCAAAATCAAATCTCAAAATGCATACCATTACACTTTACCCAGAGAATTACAGTTCTCTCCTACCAGCTGAAGCAGAAGCATGCTACAGCTAAGAAGCTCTTAGGTTGAGCACAGCTAATTTTGACTTGGTGAGATAGCAAAGTGTTTAGTGTCCTAGTAGCTCTTCCATTTTAAAGCACAAGTTGCATGCTTTCCGTGATATTTCTGTAGATGCCTGGAATATAGGAAGAGAACATGGTTTTGCTGGGTGTTTAGTGCTAAGTTTTTCAGAGCCCCCTCAGTTAGTATGTGTATTGGTCAGAGGTGGTTCCCTTAAGCCCTCGTGTAGCACCTGCATTCATTCAGCGTAGTTTTGTTTAGAGCTGCTGTTCTGGTGTTCGTGTAGACAATTGTTTCTGTGTTGTGCTCTAGATGTAGGGGAGAAAATGCTTGTTACTGGGTAGAGTAATTCCCCTCTTGAGTGTCTGTGCCTTGGCTTGAAGATTGTAAACTTGGAAAATCTTGGGCTAGATTAGCAGCTATTTCTGCAAGGCGGCTGGAGGACTGAGCTTTCCAATAGCTAAGATTTCTTTAGTGGTTACCTTACTTTTTTGTTTACTTGAGAATACATTTTAAAACATGTTGGAGAAATCAGAGTGGAAGAGGACTGTTTGGCATTGTACTGTAGCTTGCTCCACGGCATATAGTTTTTAAAGGGAGAAAGACCAATGTATGAAATCCATGGCAGCTGGAGTTCAAAGTTGTAGAGTTGCTGTGGTAGTGGAATTAAATGTTAAGAAAAATAACTTTCAGACTCTTTTTAGGGAAGAACAAGTGAGGCTTTCTAAATAAATGTTATTTTTATTGAACCTTTTGCAGAGCAATGAATATTTGCAAAATTACAGTTATTTCAACATATAACTTTTTTCATGACCAGTAATTTCCTTTTCCAAACATTGAGATAAGTGCTGGTAACTGAATGTTTTCAACTGTGAAGTATATTTGGATTTTTTGGATGTCTGGTTCAGAGCTGTGTGTTAAAGCATTTGTTTCTGATTTATGCTGTTCCAGTCTGATCCTTTCAATGAAATCATGATCTGGAATGACACTTCTTTTATCAATTGAACTAGAAAACTTTGTTCTGTTTCCTTAAGTAACTTGTCCATTTTCCCCTGGTAAGGCTGTATTTTATGTATTTGTCCAACAAAAAAAATTTGGAACCTATTATTCTTCAGGCTGTATGTATTTCAGGTGGAGAACCCACTAATGGTTGAGGAACAGAAAAGATACTGAAGTCTTTCTGTCTTGTTCAGGAAAACTTTAATTTATATTTCACTGAACATACAGAAATATTTGTTTCCTAGCCTGATGAACCAATGCAATTATGATGCTGATGGGTAGAATTAAATTTTTGTGTACATTGTACCAGTTGCCTTGTAGGTAGCTGGTTCGTATCCAATTAAAATACATCTGTACATATATGTACTCCTCCAGAAAACTACAGAATATCTGTAGAACATAATAAAGAGAAACAAAACTTGAATACAGAATAATCTTTGTCCAGTTGCTATCACTTGTGCAACACATTTTAAAAAAAAGTTCCTGAAGTGCTTAATTAAGAACAAAAAGAGCTATGTCATATGTTAAGTTTGTTTTGTTGAAGGTCCCATTTTCTTGGATGCAGAAACAGAAGAAGCACTCTTTCGGTAATTTTCAGGAACTGCTGGAAAACCATAGAACCAAAGCATAAAGCTTTGAGAGCTTTGAGCTCAAAGCCCTTGGGGAAGCTGGTCACTCAGGTGTGAAGACCTGAATGAGACTGGCTGTTCGCCCCAGACAACAAAGAATGTTTTTCCTGATCAATGAATATATCTGCCTTTCAAAAATAGCATTTCATGGTCACGCTGAATAGTCCATTTTGAGAAAAGTTCTGAGGCATGTTGCACTTTTCTCACAGTATCTTTGTTAAATGATGCTGCTGTTTTGGCAGTAAAGAGAATGTGAGGTTCTGAAAGTGGTGTAGATGTCTGTTTTTAGAAATACAGTAAATACTTCAGGCCTAAAAGCTAACCTAAGAGTATTTCATGTAACTACATTATTCTGTTAATTGTAGTAAAAAACTAAAAGAAAATACCACCTTGTGTTAAAGGATCTGCATAAAAGTAACATTTTGTTACACATCTTTATTCAAGTCTAAAGTGAATTATGCTAAAGTAAATGACCTCTTGTTATGCAAGAAGTGAGCTACAGAAGTCTTATGGTACTTTGAGTAAAATACAAACTCAATAAATATATAGTGAAAGCAAGTGGAATTGCACTGAAGTCAAGGAACAGTTTTGAAATGCTTGAGATTGGAAAGACAGAAGGTAAAAACAAATAAAAGCTATACAAACGTCTCACTTCCCACCTCTTTGAATTAGTAAGGGTTTGCAGTTACTTTCATTGAGCAAATCAATATTACATGTAAAGTTTTAGATGTATATAGGATTTTTATATTTTCAGAAATGCTCCAGTGAGGAGTCAGTATACTTTTACCTTCATGAAATGCCCAGAGGTGAGTTCTGGCTTGATCAGATTGCTAGCTTAACCACTTTACTTGGTTGAGAATCATCTATAAGCCAGGAGACTGGGAGTACTGCATAGAGTTTAGAAGTTGAACAGAAAAATGGTAGGAAGGTAGAAGTCAATTCAAGCTGCTTTGTTGATCTCGGACATCTTTGCGGAAGGGGGGGGAAAAACCCAGCTCGGTGCTTGGTGCATTTAGTCTTACTAACTTGGAGAGTGAAAGGAGTCGTCTAGCAGTCTCTTTATTATTATTTTTAACAACTCTGAATGCCTTGGTATTCATTAGAGGTGTGTCTAGCCTCTCAAGTTACGAAACTTGATTCAATATGGGTAAAAGTGGTAAGTGAAGTATATTCTTCAGGTGTCCTTCCACGTTTCTTCTGAATCTGGGTCTATTTTTGTGCAAATGGAAGGGGAATGAAGGTGGATTCTGTTCTTCAGAATTGAACTTTCATTAGTTAAATACAACTCCAGAAAGAAAGAAAAAGAAAGATAAGCCATAATGATTTTTGTGTGTGCTTTTTTTAAAATGTAACTTACACTTGGTACAAAATTAAATCGGGTTTACCACTGACTAGTGGATAAGACACATTACTGTCTACCATCTTTAAGGCATATTTCACATTCCAGGATAAGGCCTTGTAAATAAGGTGATGGAATTGGTCACTTTGATAACTAAAATAAGAAAGCTGGGGGTGGGAATCATCATAGCTAATACTGCCATATCTTTCAGACCCCCAAATTTATCTTGATGTTTTTCTCTGGCCTGCTTGTTCTATTTTGGGCAGGGAGTAAGTTAGAGACATTCTAAAACTTTGAAGGCATTCAGTTGATGCCTTTTGAGTGGGAGAAAATCTATACTCTTTTGTAAGTTGCACTGAAAACTCCCACCACTTTACCTTCATCAGCTTTATATTTATGTTTGATTTTTAAATTGTTCTGAGGGAAACCAAACATTCAATTTAAATGTAAGACAACACCTTTTGGAGGTGACCAAAGCTCTGGCACAGGTTGCTCGGAGAGGTTATGAAGTCTCTATGCTTGGACATACTCAAAACCTAACTGGATACAGCCCTGGGCAGCCTGCTCTAGCTGACCCTGGTTGAGCAGGGGGGTTGGACTAGACAATCTCTGGAGGTTCTTTCCCACCTCAACTATTCTGTGGTTCTGTGACAGCAGACTGTTTCAATCTTTGAGGCTGGTCATGCTGTGTGAAGATGAGCCCCGTTAGCTAAAAACTAGAAGCCAGTTCATTTTGTTTGGAACCAATTGCTAAGCAATTGAGAGCAACTTAAATGATAAAACTTGTGACAAAGTGATTTTTACATGTTCAAAACGCCAACAAAATACATGGCTTTCTCAGGCATTGGTTTCTACTGATCAGTTAGCTTCAATATTAAATACGAAGAATCCTGATTTTTGTATGTCATTTGGTTGCACAACAACCGCTTAGTAACATCTGCTTTTTTGTTTGTTCATTTTAATTTTTATTTATTTATTTTTAAAGCAGGATCTTATGTGTGAGTAGTAGACAGGTATGTAAAGCTGAGTTAATCTTAATTTCCTTAGTTGGCCAAGTGTTGCATGGGCATTCTTCCTGTGCAGTGCCACTTCACAGTGCCCTTCCAGCAAGGAGCAGGCAATCTCTGTTCTGTTGTTTTCTTCTTTTGTCCTTCCAACCCTTCTTAATTCTCTTCATGTTGGCTGACTCACTGTAAGTGCTCTCTAACCCTTTCTGGGATAAAGTCTCATCCTCCTTCCCTTCCTTATTATGTATGGTTTGTGGCTCCCATTGCAGCTGTTTAACTGCTTATACCTTATCACTCTTCCTGTGATTAACGCTTTTGTTCATACTGACTCATTTGTGTGAGGCCGAGCAAAACTTAAGCAAAGACAGAAAACTGCTAATATGGGTAAAACAAGAGAGATGCTAGAGTTGCTGTCACAAAGGTTTCTAAAATCACTTTTTTCCAAATGCAGTTAAAATCAAGCTAAAATAGATTAGAGACCATGTAAGGCCTGACACGCGTTGATGCTAGATATGGGTAACAATTGTTACAAAACCAAAGGCCTATAATTAGTACAAAGCCATTATTATTAACAGTTGGTAGCCTTTCTCGCCTTGGCTTGCACCAGAAAAATCAATTTTATTGTTCGGGCGCAGGAATTTATTTTTGAGACATAGCTATTTTAATTTTTACCTGTACTCTGTAGGAAAAAAATAAATGCTATTGTGCTAGCAAAGTGTGCAGGTGACACGTTGGAGTTGTCAGTGTTTGGAATAAAAAGTGGGAATAGGTCAGTTAGAGAAATCAAGCTGGATCGCTTGGCAAAGTCAATGAGAGTAGATATAAATGTAGTTAAATGGAAGGCCATATTGAAGAACAATGGTGCATGTGAGAGTTTTGTTTAAAACAACAACAAAAAAAACAGTTTGAGGAGTCTTTTGAAAATTATATGTTTATGAACAGTGTTCAAACCTGTGGGAGATTGATTCTTCCCCCTCTCCCCTCCGATTGCATAATCTTGGTAAAAAATTTTCTTCCCATAGAATGCAAGTTCATAATACTGTTTTTTCCATGTCAAATCACTTTTTAATTCACTTAATGTTATTTTAACCAATTTGGGGATTTTTGTATGTTTTAAGTTTTGATCAAAGAGTGAGATAGATCCCAGTTTTGTTGTTTCCAGTATCACAGCGTTGCCTCTTATTTCCTCCAGTAGGTTGACTGTTACTGAACAAGGGGCGTTCACCTGTTGAGTTTCCTAGGGATGTGTGAACTAGTAGCAAGTTGCCCATTACCACTTCACATCAGTGAGAATATCATCAGAAATACTGGCTTAGGTTTTGTTAATCTTCTTCAGTGATTTTTAAAAAACAAAACAAAAACCCCCAAAAACCAAACTTGAAATTTATCTCAAGTACTTTGAAAAGTTCTTCATAAATTTGGATGTGTATTAAAAATTACATGATTATATCAAGTCATTGGTTGTTTTATCCTAAACAGTCTGCTTACAGTTTCAATTTATTAACAGAGCGTCTCTGCAAATGAAAGTTTGTTAAGCTTTTTTCCCTTTCTGTGAGCTATGGTTTCAGTTGAAGGCATTGCTAGAAGCTGATTTCTAACAACTGTCTCTATCTTAGGTTAAGAGCAAACAAAAGGTAACTTCTGAGTATGTTGAGATTATTGTGTACACTCACTTTACTGTTGTGACAAAGACCTTCCTTATTCTGTTTGTGTGTGTGTGTGTTTGGGGTTTCTTTGGGGGTGTGTGATTTTTTTCGTTGGGTTCTTTTTTTTAACCTGTGGGATGATTTGTCAGAAACTGAAACTAGATTTATCTTGTGACTGAACTAATCTTGGTTTCTTGCTATTCTGAAGTAGACTGTTGGCAAGGAAAAGCTTTGTCATAAAGCAAATGCAACTGCATCTTTTTGTTGTATAAGAGGAGGGTGAAGAGGATATAGTAGAGCCTTAAAGCAGCAGTGGCGCCTTGACTAAAAGTGCCTCGCTCCACAGCTAATGATCCTGCTTCTTCACAAAGCATCTCGAACTAGGAAAACTTCCTTGAATCCTTGGGCTGCATAGGCAGTTAACGGAAACGTTTCAGGGCTGTTCCTACAGCCTGAGGCCAATGGACTTGGCAGTTGTCCATACCACTAAGCGCTTTTGCTCCTTATAGAGTAGCTATAATCCAGTTTGCATATTTAATGTAGTTTGACCTGTGCTGACTCATGAACCAGTGTCTAGTTGGTCTCGGCCGAAACCAAGCGATGCAAGAGGCTTGTAGCCATTTCACAGTTGATGCTATGGAGTGAATGCGATTCAGTACCCAGACCCCTGCCCTGGTCCTGCTCAGTTCCCGAGCACAGACGTAGCCTTGGTCGCGTATAAAGAATGCCTAACCAGAGTAGTAATGAAAGTATCGGCTACCTCTCTTGGCACTGATAGATCTCATTTTTCATGTGTGTGTAGTGCTGTGCACATTGTTGCACATTTATTTTTTTCACTTTTCATGTATTCAGGAGCTGGAGATCTGAATATATTACCTGCTTTATCACAATTCTGTGGAATGCAAAATGTATTGCCATTGCCATTCTTTGGTCTAATGATGATGGGGAACTGTTTGACTAATATCTATGTATCCATGCATATAAGCATTATATTCTGTTGCTTTATTATTGCATGAGTAGCAGTTTAAAGTTGTTAATGCTGAGCTTTGTTTTCTTTACTGAAGTTCTTGATTGAAGATTTCCATTTTGTTAAAACAAAGTAGATTCCTGCTTCTGGACCTTCTTAGCTTTTAAACTTGAAACAAAACCCAAGCCCTTTGAACAAATTTCTGTTAGTCAAAATCATAATTTTCTGTAAGGTTCTTGTAAATTTGTATGTAAATCTTTGTTTGGTGTCTTTTTGTTTGTTTAGCTCTAAAAAAAATAAAGTGATTGTTTTGCAAGTGATGGATAAATGTTTGATTGTGTAGACCTCAAAAAATGGGTTTCCTTGGAGAAGATTTCAGAGTTTGACGATCTTCAGTTAATAGCTATGTGGAAGTTCTTACACTTGTTAAATTTGGGGTAGTTTATGCATGGAAGCTGCGTCAGTCCTCCCGAATTTCTCAGACTAGGTATAAAGTGAGGAGCATACATTTGGGCACTTAAAGTTGAAAGTTGTATTGCATCTTTATGCTCTGCCTTGCAGTTTGGTACTTTTTTGCACGTTTGTATCATAAGCTACTTTTGTATGAGTTTCTCCCAAACTATGCCAAAATGAGAGAATTACTATAGTAAGCTCTTCATACAGCAAGTGGTCCAGTGTTGAAATAAACTTTCCCTTCTGGAGAAGTATTTTAGTTTATGAACCTAATGTAAGTGTTGTCTCTTCTTTTTTTTCTTTCCCCATTTGGTAGTGGATACCCTGTTTTCAAGAAAACTAAATGGAAAATACAGACTTGAACGCCTTGTTCCAACTGCAGTCTATCAACATATGAAGATGCACAAACGAATTTTAGGACACTTATCTTCCGTATACTGTGTAACTTTTGATCGGACTGGCAGACGAATATTTACTGTAAGTACAAAATCTTTATTTTTGTTGATTTTTTTTTTTTTAAAGTACAGATAGCATGTCACCTAATTGTTTCCACAAACTACATGTACTGATCTTGTGTATCAAGAGCAGATAAATGCTTTACTACTGTTACTCTCAAATATGCTTTTTAATAACCATGATGGTTTGCATGTTAAAGTAGTTTTGGCATACGTGTCTTAAGGACAGATGTGATGGTGATTGATCTGTGTAGTTCAGTCAGAAAATTTGGGTTATTTTCAGTGGAAAGGAGTTACCTTATGTAGATTGTTTCCTCTGGACTTGTTTTCTGTAGCAAAAGCAGAAACAAAAGAATGGACCACCACCACAGAATTTGATGAGGAAGTCAGAGGGGACAATCAATAATTAAAGATTAGTTTGACTCTAATTAGTGTAATTAAAGATTAGTTTGACTCTTTTCTATAACTTCTGTTAAATTTAAAGCATGACTATTAAGTTTAACAGTCTAATGATACACTGAGATTTGGTACAGCATGTTGAAGGAAACTAGAAAGCTGAAAATTCACATGGTGTGTTGTAACAAATGTTGGCTCACAAGGAATTGTCTTTATGAGATCTTGGGAACTTTTTTGTACCAGTGTTCTTAGTATTTTTAACTGCCTTTTTTTGTGGTGGTGGTTGTTGAAAAAAATAAATATTGGACAGATGTCTGAAATCAGTACTGAAATTGCACATTTCCCAAGGAATGGAAATTATAAAACCAGATAGGTTTCTGTGTAATTTGGATTTCTTGGTAAGTAGTCAATTTTAGTAGAGTCAAATATCTCATAAATACACACCTCATGCCAGTCTGGGACACTTCGGCTGCTTTTATTACCTTCCCACAAACGGGATGTAATTGATACCTTTGCGGACCTTTGATTGTGTCCTTTCTAACCTTGTGACAGATAACAATGCAGGTGGAAGTACAGTTCAGTTCTACTTTATGTACTGCAGTCCTAACTTCTAAAATTCTTTCAAGGCAGTTGTAAATATAATTTGTCCTTCTACCCGCATACGTTTTGCTTTGTTGCATGGAGGGATGTGTGGTTGCAGGGATGGGACACTTGCAGTGTTTTGAACACATCTGTTTATTTGTTCACTTGTTACTTCAGGTATAGCAGAGACTTTTTTCATGTTTCTTTAGCTTTTATCGGCAAGCTAAGTCCCTCAATAGTCATAAGCGTTAAATTCTTATGTCCTGTAGTTTATGCATGATTAGCCTGTCAGAAAAAGGACTCTGTTGTGGGTTTATTTTGTATGTGACATGGCAGAATGGGTTAGAGATTTTGTGTACCAAGTCTAAAAATCTCCTATGCTCACCCTATTCACCTCTAAATAAAAACTTCTGCTTGTGCTTCCTAGATGAAGTTCATAAAATTTCTTCTTAAGGTCTTCTGATTCTTAATTTTCCTAAAACTTCCCCATGTTCCTTAAAATCTTTCCTCTTCTACAGATAGACAAACCTTCCCTTGGGTGCATCTGCAATGATTGTTCCTTGTTGCACATTCCCTTGCTTTTTGCAGTCTGATTTAAAAGTGATTAAACATAGAGAATTCTTTTGACTGTAACAGCAATTTGTTTCCAAAACAAAAGTAGAACCACCTGAAATAAAATGGGGGGAGCGATACTGCTTCTGCAGCACCACAGCTTTTCTGGCAGTCCTTTGCTGACACATATACTGGTGTCCTGGTATGATTGCTTGAAAAAGGTCACAGTTTAGATCATGATCACTTCAATCTAGTGTTTAAAGTGTCCATAGAAATTAATTGTGGCTGGTGAATTTTCATTTTGGAGGGCCTGGGACAGGACTTCTTGCCTCTGTGTTCTCAGGTAAATCCAGTGTTTTTTGTGCAGATCTTTAAGTGGTGGTTGGCAAATGGAAAACCAATGGGTTGTATTCCACATTCCAGTAAAATCCAAGTTGCTGTAGCTGGCGTGATGTAGTCAGTGGATAAACAGTCATGAACTGTCTTGTAATTGCATCTGTATAATGAAGTGGTGCCAATTCTTTTCAATCTAAACCGTTACAGTATCTAAAGTCTCCAGTGTAGTAAGTAGAAATAGGAGTTTATAGTAGAAAGTAAGCCAAACTTCATTCTAGACACGTCTGTTGCCAGCATGTAAATCTGCATGCATCAGTACGGAATCGGTCTTGCTCTAGGCTGTTACTCTACAACCTCCAGCATTCAGTGTGTGACATTAGCTACATAAGAGGTTGGTTCAGATTTCTAATTTGTTCTAGAAGATGTGTCATAACTGTTTCCTTTTCCTCCTGACCTCTGAAGGATTGAAAGCCTCTAAATTCAATTTCTGTTTATGTTTTGCTTTAAATTAAAAAGAAAAGAAAGCGATCTCAGCACATTTTTGAGTCATCTTCCTCTGGGAGATGTTATCTTTGCTATGAAGAAGATGCTCTTAGTTTGCCTAAAGGCAGTGAAAACAGGACATTATGCAGTTTTCCTACTAGCTAGTAGGTCATGCAATGACTGTTTCTATTTATATTCTTTTATGGATTTCTCAAGAGATTTCTGAAGATCAGCCTCGTACCTGTTTTTTTGTATGAATATGCAAAAATATTCTTAATATACAAACTATTTTGTCTTGGTAATTTAGTGGGGGTTTTTTGTTTTGTTTTTGGTTTTTTTTAATTAACTACAATTAAGGCATCTTTACTTGCAAAGACGCAGGTAAAAGACCTATCAACCATCAGTGAAGAAAACCTGGTTGTTTCTGAGACCGTGTATTCTGAATCTCTTGAAAAAGCGTGACTTGCAGAACCCACAGAGGGCGATACAAACAAGCATTGTCTTCTCTGGTTCCTACACTACTTAACTTTCTGACTGCAAAGAAGGGTGGCCATCTCCTTTTTCCCCACCTTTATCTTCCTGTCTACTCTTTCTAGGGAATAATAAACAGTGTTGTGTAATAGTCTGTGTAAGATTTCCAACCCAAGATTAATTTGTACGTTTCTTGGCAGTTTCACTTCAGCCCACAAGTCTGTGTAATGGTAGGAAAGTGAACCAGTTTTACTCCATACCTTGGCAATGCTGTCATCAGTTCTCTCTTAGTGCTGAACTTGTTCTAGGATTCACTTTTGACAAATGCTTTTTAATAGGCACATAATTCGTAGCAGTTGTAGACATAACCTTGGAAACATGAGCTGTGGTGTAAGCCAATGCTCTTGCTTGTAGAACTGGGATGGTATTGTAAGAGTTGTGAATTGTCCCATTCAGTTCAGATAGAATCCCATGAATTTATTTGAACTCTAATGTTGTTGTCTTGCCAAGATGCTACAGAATTTACATTTTTACCTTAGTTGTTTTTTTCTTTTTTCCCTTCCTTTTTTTTTTTTCCTTTTTTCTGTTTTCCTTTTTTCTTTATGAGACTTGCTAACAGTCATTTAATTTTTCTCTGCAATGGAGATGTACAACACATGCCTCTCTAGCTGTACTGTAGCCAGCTGGTAGGGAGCAGGCTGGTTTTATGCTGATCATCTTTCCTTGGTTTGCTGTTACTAAATAGACCTCTGAGAACCCTCCAGGTGGCATTAGGTCCCAGAACTAGCTTTTCTTTTCTTGCTGACCTTTTTACATCTTTAAGTTGTCTATGTGCAGGTTGCTCTCCATCATTTACATTCTGCAAGCAGCATTTTAGGGGTCTCATAATGCAGGGTTTGGTTTATTGGTTGTCTTTGTCTTTTCTTTTTCTTTCTTTCTTTCTTTCTTTCTTTCTTTCTTTCTTTCTTTTGCTGTACTTTCAACAATCTGTTAATCCATTAAAATGACTGCAAGCTGTAAGCTTACTGTAAAGACAGTAGCTTATCCATAATACTGATCTGTACAATATGAGAATTGCAGAATCATGTTTTATGTAATATGTATAGTTCTGTAGACAGAGGTTTGGTTTTTTGGGGGGTTTTTTGGTTTTTTGGGGGTGTTTTTTTGTTTTTTAATTTGTGCAGATCCAAGAAAAACAGGACCAGTGGTTTGAGATTTCTAGACTATGATGCAGTTAATATTAATGGCTTGGTTCTGTTTTCATGCATGTACTGCTTTGAGAAAGAGATTTATCCACATGTGAGTGATTTCCACACCCTATAGTGTTTTGGAAGTTTTGGATTCCCTATTCCCTTCTACTTTCAGGTCTCTCTTTTGAATGATGAGGCTGTTATTTGTCAGCATCAGTTTTAGACACACACACATGCATGCGCACCCTTTTTGTCTCCTCCACTTCTTGGGGTTTTTTTGGTGATGACTGCACTTTTGAGAAGAATACACAAGCTTCTTCATACTCTTTAAGTCTCACATCATGATAACAGTAGAACAGAATGAGCTGATGGTATTATTCAGATAGTCATTGTGTCAAGTAGGTGTAGTGTTTGAAACTTTTTGAAGCTTTAGATACAGAAGTGCAAAATTTGAATCTAGAAACACAGGAACAGTTATGGAAACTTATTAATTGAGTAGTATGGGGAAAAAAAGTCTAGGTGCATTTTAGAGCGCTCATAGGTTTGTTTTAAGGAAGCAAAGGGATTAAAACTGAATCTGCTTAGAGCTTTATAAGCAGAGTTTAGGGGGAAAAAGGGGCCCTTCTTTCTCTGAACTGCTTATAAAGCTCTAAACAGCAAGTTTGCTAGTTCTGTTGTAAACCAGTGTTAACTTGAACATTCTGTGACTGAGCTAATAATTTAAACTTTTTTTCTTTTAACAAATAACACTGTGTGTCTCTTTCAAGGTATTCAATATGAGTGAGATTTGGAGCCTTTTCCAAAAGCATTAAATGCTAACAACTACATTTTAAATGCAGTTAAATAACTGTAAATTTAAGAGGTGCTTGAATCTTCTTTCTTGTGGAAGTTCTGGGTAGCTGAACATCTTACTGCGAGGTCCCAAGTTCTATCTATTAATTAAAATCTATTCCTGAAGGTGGTTTACTTTCTTTTCATACATGTATTTGAGCTGAGCTAAAAGTAGCAATAAAGGTAGAATAAGATGCATAGTAGGTTCATTTATGAAGTCTTAGTTCAATGGGTCTGAATCAAAAAAAAGTCAGTGATCTAGAAGGAAATGGTCATTTCAAGGGTTTGATAAAGATTTTGAGAGAAAAAGAAATAACAAGTTAGAGTATTGAGCACTTGATTTTCTTATTCATACAGTCTAACATGATGGGGCAAAGAGGAAAGGTTGGAAATGCTTATTATGGTTTGTGAGGATACAATTTGAAGAAGTTCTCAGGTAATTCAGAAGGACTTTTCAGATTTACGCCAAATAATTGGATTAATATATACTTACATTGCTGTGTTATGGTTAAAATGACTATCAAACTTCCTAGCTTAGATGAAATTAAGAGAAATTGCAGAATTTGTGTTGTACTTGCTGGCAGACTGCTCTGATTTTTTTTTTTTTAATGCTAACGCCCTAAGGATATTGGAAAAATTGAAGATTAATGCCCAGAAAAGAGTTGTGGCACTGTCCAAAACTTTGGAAAATGATGTCTGTTAGTAAGGTGCTCTAGCATGCTTGAGGTATAGAACTTCTAGTGTAAAAGTAAAGGGTGGTTTGATTATTGTGCAGGTTAGTGTATGGGGTACTTTTTTTCTTTGAGTCCTATTATGACTGCATTAACAGAGTAACTTCCCATTAGAACAACTTTATCAAGGGCTCTGGTCATTTCTAAGTTGTGGAGGTGCTGAAAGTGTGCAGCGGAGAGGAAGGTTTTTGTTATGGAAACTGAGGGATGTGAAAAGGAGAAAGAGGCAAATATGGGACAAAAGCATCTTTCTCAACAGGATGGCTAACCTGGTGAGGAGAGTGTTCAGAGTAGGAAAGATGTGGGAGGGAGACAACAAACCACAATCATGTGAGGAAGTGGTAGAGCCGATGGGTAAGCAAAGAACATGGGATGATGTGGACAGGAGAAACCCTGAAAACAAGAAAAAAGGCTGAAGGGAGCCCACCCCAAGTGTATGCACACAGATCAGGAAGTGCGTTAGGGGAAAGCTTTCATGCTTTGAGAAATCAGCCTTACTAAGTGCTGATCTGAAGTGCCTGTACGCTAATGCATGCACTATGGAGAAAAGCAGGAGGAATTGGAATTCTGTGTGTAGTTGCAGGGCTACGATCTCATCAGGACCAAAGAGGTGGAGTGGGGTTGGGTAGCTCACAGGACTGGGGTGCTGCCGTGGATGGATACGGGCTCTTCAGGAGGGGCAGGCCAGGACGACAAGGAGTGGGAGTTCTCCTTTATGTGAGAGAGTAGTGGGAATGCATGGGACTCTGCCTGGGGACAGGTGATGAGCCAGCTGAGAGCTCATGGGTGAGGGTTAAAGGGCAGACCAATGTGGGTGACATTCAGGTGAGTGTCTGCTACAGGCTGCCTGATCAGGAAGAAATAGATGAGGCCTTCTTCAGGCAACTGGAAGAAGCCTCACCTGGTGGTCCTGGTGGACTTGAACCACCCTGGTATCTGCTTTCTGCAGTAGTGCACTGGTGGCAGCTTCCTGGCACAGGTCATTGGGGAGCTGACAACAAAAGACACTGCTGGATCTGATAGTTACAAACAGTGAAGAACTGTTTGTGGATATGGAGGTCAAGGGCAGTCTTGACTGCAGGGACCATGAGGTGATGGGGTTCAGGATCCTGTGAGGAGGGAACAAGGCAAAAAGCAGCATCACAGCCCTGGACTTCAGAGGAGCAGATTTTGACCTGTGCAGGGACCTGCTTGGAAGAATCCTGTGGGATATGGTCCAGGGGAGAGAGGAGGAGTCCAGGAGAGCTGGCTGTTTTTTAAGGATCATCTCTTCCAGACTGAAGAATGGTCCATCCTGATGTGCAGGAAGGCAAGCAAAGGTGGCAGGAGGCCTGCATGGATGAGCAAGGACCTCCTGAGGAAACTCAAACACAAAAAGGAAGTGTGGAAGAGGTGGAAGCAGGGACAGATGACTTGGGAGAAATGCAGAGCCACTGTCTGAAAGTTCAGTGATGGGGTTAGGAAAGCCGAAGGCAGCCTGGAGTTGAATCTGGCAAGGCATGTGAAGAGCAACAAGAATGGATTTTTCAAGTGTATCAGCAGCAAAGGAAAGACTATGGAAAATGAATGGGGCAGGAGACCTGGTGACAGAGGACACAGAAGAAGATGAGATACTTGATGTCATCTTTGCCTCAGTCTTTAGTGGCAAGACTTGTCTTCAGGAATGCCAGGTCCTTGAGACCAGAGGGAAAGTCTGGAGCAAGGAAGGCTTCTCCTTGGTGGAGGAGGATCAGGCTAGGGAATGTTTAAAAGAACTGGCCATACACAAATCCATGGGCCCTGATGGGAGACACCGGCAAGTACTGAGGGCACTGGCCAATGTCATTGTGAGGCCATTCTCTGTTACCTTTGAAAGGCCATGATGATCAGGAGAGGTTCCTGAGGACTGGAAGAGAGCAAATGTCACTCCTGTTTTCAAGAAGGGCAAGATGGTTGTTCCAGGGAACTACAGACCATTCATCTTCATCTCAGTCACCTGAGAAGGTGATGGAGCAAATTCTCCTGAAAGCCATTTCCAAACATATTAACAATAAGAAGGTGATCAGCATAGATGTATGAAGGGGAAATCATTCCTGTCCAACTTGATACCCTTATACGATGAAATGACTAAGTTGGATGAGGGACAGTAGTGGATGTTGTCTTTCTGACCACAGGGATGCTTTCAATGCTGTCTCCATAGCATCCTTACTGACAAACTGATGAAGTACAGGCTAGGTAAGTGGACAGTGAGATTGAAAATGGCCTGAACTGCCAGGTTCTAAGGGTTGTGATTAGTGGCACAAAGTCCAGCTGGAGACCAGTCACTAGGGGTGTACCACAGGGTTTGGTACAGAGGCCAGTACTTTTTAATGTTTTCTTTAAGGACCTGGGTGATGGGACAAGAGGGTACCTTCAGTAAATGTGTAGAAGATAACAAAACAGGAATGGTTGATACATCATCCTGGGTGACCTGCTCTAGCTGACCCTACTTGAGCAAGGGGGTTGGACTAGATGATCTCCAGAGGTCCCTTCCCACCTCAGTGATTCTGTGATTCTATCTGTCCATTGCTGTTCAACTCAACAGACTCCAGTTGTTTTCCCTGGGTTGTCACTGTAGCAGTCTAGCAGGTAGATAAGGCAAATGTATACCACAGAATCTCAGCATGGAACTTTGCATAAGTAGAAATAGTATAGCTTGTACTATTGCTCTCCTTACCCAAGAAGCAGAAAATGTAATTATTAACAAGCTTCTATTATTATCTCCTTTGTCAAATAGACATGTCCCTGCAACAGTCCCTCTTATGACAAAGGTTTTAGAAGTAGAAACTGGCCGTTGCTTGCAGTAACTAACCAAGACTGCACAGGGGAGCAGTCCTTGGTTGAGTGTTCAGGTTAAATGTTGAGAGCTGTGCTCTTCTGTGATGCTGATTGCTCAGCCTCAGCATCCTTGGAGGACCAAAGAGAAATCTGAAATCTCAAATCGTACTTTTCTGTTTGAGGGAAGAGTGATGTTCTCTTAATAGAAGTACTTGTTTAAAATGAGTATGCAGTGACACAGAATTTGTTTGACAACCTTAATTGGAGGCTGAGAAGTTTATGCCAAAAATGACTGGGGCAGAGGTATAGGAGAAATTGTCTTGCCCACATCTCTGCATTCATGGGTACACCTGTAGAAGAGTTGGGAGGAAAGCAAAGTCATGCCCTTAACATCATGCCCACCTGAGGAAAAGTAGAAGCATGGCAGCTGGTAAATCAAAATTACCTACCAAGGCACTCAAGAAGTCAAATACACAGTAAAATTTTAAATTACCTTAATTTCACATGTCTGGGATCCCCCTGCAAAACATTCTGCTGGTTTAAAATATCACTAATGCTTCAAAGTAGCTTTTTTGCTGATGCTGGAGGTAAAGACCTTCTGTAGCAAAGCAACCTGTATTTGTGATCTGCAGAAAAATGTGCTCTCTCAATGTACCTAAATACAATCAGCTTTCTTTTTACTGTTCCAAAAACTGGGGCTATAGTTGCATCTCTTTGTGTTAAGAGAGTGTGTGTCTTGTCTGAATTGATATAAATAATAAAGGAAGAGAGAAACTGCTGTGGGTACCTCCCTGTGAGCCAGAAACAACTTCTTGTTCACTAAACAAAAAGTAATCCTGAGGAAGTTGCCCATTTTGCAGGGTATTGCTACAAAAGAGAATGGGTGTATAATTGTTAGGTAACTGCAGGTTATCCTGTTCCCCTCCTTCTCCCGGATAGTAGTTTTGAATCTGAATTAATGTAATGAGTAAAATTTAGCTACCTCTTCAAGTAGAGAACTGATTTTTTTTTTTAATAGTAATGACATTAAAAAAGTTAAGGAAATAAATTGTCTGTCCATCAGCATTAACATAATGTAAACAGGCTAGTCAGTATTTATTAAAAAAAAGGCAAAAAAGAAGCTTTCCCAGTCATTTTATGCATTCCTGCAGGATGTGTCTGGGTTCCTTTTGAAAGCGTTTCCTGGAGCGTTTGCCTGGGTCTTTGGGCAGCTTTACTTCACATGTAGTGGCTGTGTTGGTGAGAACTTCCCAAGATGGGTTTTGGTGTCCTGGGATTAGGCTGCCCAGAACAGTAGCTAAATTGAGCTGTGGCAATGTGGGATTTCTACAGTTAGGTGAATGTAGACTAAAGAGTGTACTAAATAAGGAAAATATGTATCATCTACCTGTTTACAAAAGCTGTAATGTTGAAAATAGCATCAGTAGCCTCTAAATGTTTTTTGAGACTTTTGGTCATTAGATGCTTACAGTCACTGAATGCTAACTAAGTCTTAAAAATCTGGCTGTTGGTCCTTGTACTTTGGATACCTTTTTTATAAAAGGTGGATGATAGTATTGCCCTGACTTCCGTAAAGAATAAATATTGGGTAAACTTGTGCAGAGGCACTGTAAGTAAGCTGAAGAGGAAAAACCCAGGTGAAATTTTGTAATGATGGTGTCACATTGTGACTTGCTGCAGCACCTGTGTGTGGCCAGTAGCAGATCAGTGCTCCCGCTGTTAAACCCCAGCTTTGTATTGCTTCTGAACCTAAGCAAATGAATGAAATGTTTACAGCAAGTCTCCTCTGTCAGTGTCTCTGTGCAGTGTTCAAATGTCATTGTGTTGAGCGAGGTGCAAAGGTATGCAGACTTTCAGGGAGGCCCAGGAATGCAATGAAAAATGAAGGGCTGAGTTCTGAAATTTTTGCTAGTGCTGTGAATTTGTTGCATGCAGGCAAGCAGCTGTTACAATGATGTGGGAAGACCAGCAAAATGTGAGTTAAGTATGAATAGGTAGATGAAGCCTCTGAAGTTTGTTGAGAAAGAGTGGTCATTTTGGTGTTTGTTAATGTGAATATCAAAGAAAATTTATAGTACTTCAACTTAATAATGGAATAGCTGTTCATACAGGCTCTTCACCTCACTGTTACTGTGGTAAGTATACTACTAACGCTGGTAGGGTATGAAGATCAAACTAGGAAGATAAGGAACATAAGTGGGTATAATGTTAAATGACAAACACTGTACTAATTCATAATTCATTTTCACATTTAATGTAACTTTTCATTTTAATGTATTGCAACAGCTTCTTCAGTTTGTGCTGGAGTTTTGGAAAAAGTGTCTTGCTGAAGAGCATAAATCCAAGTTGCTGTAGGATTTGTGATCTGTATTATAAATGCATTATGCTTTGTATATCCTGTTGAGAATTAATGTAATCTTGTGTTGAATGCAGTGTGGAAAACTGTTAAAAGCGTGGAGGGGGAATATTTATGTATGCTGCTAGTTCTGTTTTTCAGTTCATTGTGTTAACTGTAACATCAAAACAGCTAATGGTGTGGTTGAAATTATTTCTACCTTACTTCTAGGGATCAGATGATTGCCTTGTAAAAATCTGGGCAACAGATGATGGAAGGTTGTTGGCTACCCTGAGAGGGCATGCAGCTGAAATATCTGATATGGCAGTGAACTATGAAAACACCATGATAGCTGCTGGAAGCTGTGATAAAATGATCAGAGTTTGGTGCCTTCGAACTTGTGCACCCTTAGCAGTTCTGCAGGGCCACAGTGCATCTATAACATCATTGCAGGTAGGTTTTTACTTTGCGAACTCACCTGAGCAATAAAATGCATCATTTGACTGAAAAAGGAACCACCCGAGAATGTTCTATGTAATAAAAATGCGTGCCTGCCAACTAAGCCGTGAAGTGAGAAGGAATTTTCACAGTACACATTGTGAAATAACACATGTTTATTGTCAAAATGCCTGACCCTTGAAAAATGCTAGACATATTCCTTGTTCAAAAAAATCACATGACGCATGTGGGCAGTTCTGTTCTGAAGTATCATTTCTTTTCAGGCTGTGATTCTGAGCGCAGGTACATTGAGTAAGAACTGCAGTCACTGCTGAATACTTTGATTTGTTTCTGTTTAAAGTTGTATGCTGTTGCACAACTTGGGTTGTGGGGAGGGAGAACCCAGAATGCTTTGGCAAGTAACCCAGAAGGGTTTGTCTGAAGGAAGAGAGTGACTCTGAGCAGCATCGTGTTATTTTGGTGTTCATTGCAATTTATTTTCCTTAAGTATGGTTTGATACTTGATTTTTGGTGAGAAGTCAATGACTTGAGGAACTTCTTAGCACATCTGGAACAGATTAACAGGAGACCTTTTCTTTTTTTCTTCTCCCCTTCCCCCCAGTTCTCTCCACTGTGCAGTGGCTCAAAGAGATACTTATCTTCAACCGGGGCAGATGGAACAATATGCTTTTGGCTGTGGGATGCTGGCACCCTTAAAATAAAGTTAGTTGCTATTTTATTTGTTGCTATTTGGGGTTTTTTTTGTAATTAAGAATGATGTACAAATGTTGGAGAAAAATTTGACTAAAACAAAACTTACCACTGGCTGGTTCACTGTGTGATTGTTGGGTATGATCTATTTCTGATGTAGCTATAGCTTTCTTGCTTATCTTTTAAGGACTAAGTCAATAATAAAACATTTTGTGGAGTGAAGCAAGCAACTGTATACCCAGTTTTGCTGTCTCTCTTCTAATTCAGTAAAAAAGTCTAATGATACATTTTTTCTTGTAATACGATGTCAAAGTTGGCGCTTTTTGATTCTATTCTCATCTCTTCATCCCAAATGAAATGAAAATTATGTTGATAAAATGACTACAATTTAGACTTGAAAATCCAGGGTTTTTTTAGGAGACTAATATTCTAGTATAAATTAGGATGGTGTATTTTTGATGTTTGTTCTTTCCTTGTCTGTCTTACCTTTTCATAGTTGCTCTTTACTGTAGCATGGCAGGAGGCAGAATTCTTGGGCAGCTGGGTATTGGTGGCTGAAGTTGAGCCTGAAGTTTCTGCCTTCAAAGTATAAGATATTAAAAATGTTGTCAGGACGCTCAAATGGAGATAGTTTTTTAAAATTAACTTGTTCAATGACTTTCAAATGCTTTTTGCTCCATCTTTTCCTTTATCACATAACACCTGTAGCTTAAAATTGGAAATAGTTGTTTTAGTAATCATTAGTCGTTTAGGTTTGGGGATGGGGTGTGTTCTTACAGATATATTATCCTGGCAGGTAGATTCCATTTTCTTGTAGTTTTGGTAATTGCTGTTAGAGTCTCTTTCTTGTGGTGTGCCAGGGTTATGCAGGGCTTGTAGGTACATTTGCCTAGGTACTTCTCTAGTTGTCTGGACCTTAACTATGTTGATGTTCTCTGGGTGTTTTGGCTCTTTTTTGATACTGTGGGTAAAGCTGCTTCTCAGGCTGTTAATCTGCTGCTGCGTGGTGCATGCTATAATCAAAGCAAGACTCTCCTTGCTGAGGAGAGAAGGAGATGGCTCACATGCTTATTTTTAATGTGCAAAGGAGAGGAGTTGCCACCACGTTATTTTTCTTAAGATCTCTTAAGTCTGAGCTCTTGTTGACAAGATGAAATCTTAATCTACCTGATTGAAAACCTTTTGAGCCCATATGCATCTCTCTCTCTCTTTTACTACTTTTGTTCCTTTCTTTTTTCTCCTTTTCCTAAGTAAAGTTTGAGTCTATGGAATTGAATTTTGAAACAAATTCTGTCATTAGAGAATAGTGGAATCCATGAGACTTAAGTGGGTTATACTATATGAGCTGGGAGATGAATGTTCAGAAATCATCAATGTTTGGATGAATCATGGAGTTGGATGGGATTTGTCTTGAGGTAAAACTTAGGGAGTAAGAAAGCTGGCGTCAGTTATGGTAAGAGATTCTCAACTAATTGCTTTCCATGGTGATATGTAAGTGTAGAATAAAAGTTTTCAGTGAGATGCACTCAGAAAATATTAAAGGAATGAAAGGTTTTTGAATAATGCTTTCATGTATAAGTAGTCGCAGCAGATGTGATCAGAGAGTGACATAGAGAAAACAGATTAGTTCAGCTGTCTCGTGCAGCACAGAAAGGAAGTGGTCTGGTAACCTAAGTCATACCAGTGATTCATGTTGCTTAATGACAGAGTGCAGAGTACATTTTGAGACTGGAATTTGTACCGTCCTTACCTTCTGTTCTGGAAGTATGTTATACGTTGTGTTTGAGAAGACAGAGGAACCCTTTAAACTGTGTTTCTTCAGTCTGGAAAAAGATGAATGCATGAAGATGAGACATGTACAGTCCCAAGTGTCTTGAGGAGGGCATATAATGAGTAATTGTTTGTTGGCCCTTACTGTACTAGAGGGTATCAAGTGAAGGTAGCCAATTCCAAATTGGAAGGAGATGGTTCTTTACAAAACACGCAGTTAAGTTATGAAACTCCTTGCCACAGGGTGTTCTGCATTATATGAAGATCTCAAAAGGCATCACTGTGTGCTTTTTCTGCTCTTACACATCCAGTTTTGGCTACTTCGGAGGCAGGATACTGGTCTTAGATGTTTGTTTGAACTTAGTAGAGCTGTCATGTATTTGAAGTAATTGGCAATTTTTGATCCAAGCTAAAACTTGATAAAAATAGGGTAAAGTCTAAATAAGAAACAGATATGCCTTTTGGGACTGGAACATAACTGTATGTCACTTACAGTATCGAAATAGTTGGACACCCAGAAAAGTCTTAATGTTGCTTTTCCTGAATTGAACAGTATACTAGTTCAGGGTAATTTGTTAGTTACAGGAAGTTTTACTTAATGTGCTAAACTGTAAACTTTTCTAACTGTGGTTGTCATGCTTATTCCAGTAAACCAAAATAAATGATACTGGGAAACTTAAGAGCCCAATGTAATTTTCCACGAGGAGGCTGCATTGTATGGAGAGTGCCACTGTCTCAGTAATGGGTGTACGTTGTCATACAGTTTTTGATGAGGTTATTGCACTTCCTTACACCTTTAGATCTGGATCTGCTTCCAGAACTGTGGAAACATGGCAGGTTCCCTCCACATCCTTTCAGTAATGTGCTAGGGGAAAACAAGTGCCAGCAATATAAGAGCATCAAAGGAAAGAAAGATTCCTGTTAATTTTTTTCATGAGACCCTTTGTGAGGTTATTTTTTTAAAAAACCACGATGTGTAGGCCATCTGGACGAGAGAATAATTGGTGGGGTGGGAAGTTTGTCCTTCCTTTTATTGCTGTAGTAAAAAATACAGGCCTGCTTCTGTTCAGTATCTCTAAAAAAGGAGGAAAGCTGGCAGAGAAAATAAGATCTTTTACCACAGTTATTCAGGCTCTGAACTTGCTGCCGCGTGTCTCAGTTCCAGCACCACTCCCATCCCAAGAAGGAGCATTGGGAGCTTTCAAGCAAGACCAAAAGATCTGAGTAGTACAGGTGAAGGGTGCTGTCACATGCTTAAGTCGGAACTTGATTTCATGCTCGTCCTGAGCTTGACTGCAGCCTGTCCTTCAAGATTACAGTTGCTATCAGTGATGAAAGTGTGTTACTAAATTGTCCAATACTTTAAATAGGGACTGGTGGTGAAGTCTTGAAATTTCTGCTGCTTAAAATGAAAAAAAAAAAAAAAAAAAATATATATATATATACACACACACACCCTACTCCCTGCTTTTTATACTCAATGCTACTTCAGTCATCTGGCAGTGAGTTAAGATTATGAGCTGTTGGGCAGCCTCATGATGATCATGCGGTTGATTGTAGTTTCAAGATGATTGGCAGTGCCAGCAGTACTTTGCTGAACTTTTTCATGAAATATGGGAAAGGCAGTGTTTGGATACACTACAGTGTTCAGTGTGCTCTTGAATTAAAAATAACCAGTTTTGTTCTTAACTGCACTGAAAACTCTTTCAGTGGAACCCAACTTCTACAGTTAAGTCTACTGGATCAACTCCTGTCTTTAACTGAAAATTGGACTTAGTCCCTCATGGGAAGAATTCCCCCTGAAGGAAATCTTTCCCTGTCACCTTCTTCAGGAGATGAGGAAACTCAAAATTGTTCTTTATTCCTCACTTATAAGATCACAATATTATGGAGCAGTTATCTCAACAGATCATGAAAAAATGGAAAACTCACTATCTTGAAAATTCTAGTATTTGCCATTAAAAGAGACTTTGATATTTTTTGAGCCTTCTAATGTCTAGTGTCCTATCCCAGTTCTGTTTTCTGTTTAATTTTATCATCTCTGCAAATGTTTAATTTGTTTCATTCTTATATCGCAAAAATCCTCGTATTCATCTTTGCCAGTAGCTCTGCTGCAGTATTAATAGTATCTCTGAAATTAGAGGCTTCCCATGTTGGTCTCCCAATTTTTTGATAACCTCGTTAATTGAGGCATGTTCAATATCTAGGTCACGCATATGGCCCAGACAGGCGATGCTTGGTGACAGAGCTCTGTTTTGATAAGCTGCAAAAGGACACATTACATTAGATTTGGTGCCGTAGAATGAAACAGACATTGGCACGGCTGACCACAAAATTCTCACGTTGCTTAAAGGAGAGCCATCAGCGTTGTTCACGTGCTTCTGTAACAGTGTGGATGCATATTCTTCAGTATTATAGAGCCTCCTGTGTGCTCCTTTTCTTTCAGCGGAGAGATTTCTGACCAGGCAGTTAACCATGTATGCCTAAAAGCAGTAACATTCCAGGTAGATTAATTTGGTTTCCAAATAGAGGAATGGTAAGGTTGGTTGTTGCTGCAGGTAAGGAAGTCAAGGAATGTGGCCCAAACAAGATGGGAAAACAATTAAAAATTTAGGTGATCAAGACTTTGCCCATACTTAGTCTCCTGTTACTATTCTGGATGGTGATAGAAAGCATAAGAGTTGGATCCTGTATCGGTTGACAGTAGGGAGAAGAGAGAAAATCAGCCTCAGGTCATCAGAAATTGAAGAATAATCTGCCTCAAGTTTAAGGGAGAATTATTACAACTGGTCAGTGCATCAAAGTTAAATTAGTTGCACTGCGAAATATTTGCATATGTATCTTCTCTGAGAAAGATGCTGAGTTTTCTTGTTATTCTTCTGCCACCTGTTTGGATCACAAGTTTCCAGTGTTAGTCTGTTACTGGCAGACCATATGAACAAGGCAGCAGAACTGTCTCACAGATTTGGGTAGTAGCTTACTATACTGCTTTTCTTCTCTATTTTTTTTTCCCCGTGATTTTAAAAAGGAAAAAAAAACTTAGGAAAAACACATGCTGATGATTTTGACGTTCCTGTTTTGGACAAGACGTTGATTTCTCAATTGTCATCAGTGTGGTGTGATACTTCCCATCTGCTTTCTTAAGCAGAAGGCACTTGATGGTAAAGGGACTGGTCATACATCAGAATTCAGATATGCTGAACCTTGTTCGTTAGCTTGTGAATAAAGACTTAATTTGGAGAGGTTATATCACACATCTGTTTTCTGGGAAGAAGTCTTACTGGAGCTGCTGCATGTCCAGAGTGAGGTTAGTCTGCAGGGCTTGGGTTAGGTAACCATTTCTACACTATTGCTGCATTTTGAAGAAGATGAACTTGTGAGATGTTTATATGGGTGAGCATGTCCTTTAGTTGAGGCACATAGACCAAATTGCTTCTTTGTCTGCTGCTCTGAGTGCAGGTTATTTTTTTGACTGCAGCCTGTCTCATTTCTGGATCCGTGTTGAACTTAATACAGGTCTCCTCCAGGAGGAAAATTATTTACCAAGGCTTTTCTGGACCTCTCTATGAAATGTTTGTGAAGGTATCTTAGTGCCTTCCAGCTACTTAATAATTGGATTGAGAATGCTTGTAAAGCGAAACAATTAGCTTGGTTTCTGTATGTTGCAAGAAATTATGCTTTTGTCCCCTTTCCTTGCTTCCCAAAAATACAGAATGCCCAGCTCATTTTGCAAAGACCACAGTCTAGTGTAAAAGAATGCCATAATCTTTTGTCTCCTAATGCCTAAAATAAGACAGTAGAGAGACATAAGTTGGAGAATTTAACTTGGTTATCCAAACTAGAATGTAAGTGCGTACTTGCTCTATTTTGCAGCTGTCCTAACTCCAAAGGCAGAGTTCACAAACCACAGTGGAAGAAAACAGCAGCGTATTTATCTATTTACACTTGCTCCAAATTATGTAAGCTGCATATTGAATCATCTGATAGTTCTTTTTACGTTGGTAGCTCAGTTAAGAAAGGTTTCAACTGTTTTGTAGAATGGATCTTTGTCTTGTTTAGTGTGTCTTCCTGTGAAGTTTCCTTGTCACGGGTCTGCAGGGAGTTACCTTAAAACTCCTAGAGGCAGGTTCACAGAAACAGCCTATACTGAATGGACAATTTCTTAAGAAAGATTTCTTAACTGGTATTCCTGGTGTTTATTATTTTGTTTTATGCATAGGCACCCGCTAAGGTTTAATGCTTACTACTTTCTTTGAGATAGCAATAGCTGATCAGTGGAGAAAGGTCTCTTATGCACCTGCTTTCAGCTGAAATTAATTATATGGACTGTTTTGCTTTTAAAAGAGAAAAATTTGGATAAGTTATGAATATGCATTCTTTTATGTTAAGACAAATCTTTAGTGATGACACTTGTGGGTGTAATGCTGCTGTTCTCTAGTAAGTTTATTCTTTGAGTGAAGATTGCAGATGGCATACTATGCAAGACCACCTACTGATTTGAGGTTGCTGCAGTGCATGAGCAGAATTGAAGTAATGATTGAAGAACCAGATCTGATTTGTTTGGGTTTTATACACTCTTGAAGTGCCAAATCCATTGAAGCTTTAGTTCTGCTTGCACATCAAGTTCTGAAATGGCTAAAAGGAAGCACAGGCCATAAAGTAAAATTCCTTAGAAACTTGTAGCCATTGTCCTGACATTCTTTGGGCACTATTTGAATCTAGCCCATGAAGAATGTATGTCCTCCGAAGAAACCGGTATATTCTAGTACTGTGGAAAACTCCGAATTTATTTAAATTTCTTTTGTATCCTTTTCTATAAAGAGCGCCAACCTCTGTTTCTCTCTTGTAAAAGCAGCTGTGTGCTGCAGGAGAAAACCAGGGTTCAGGTACACCCAGTGGTTTAAAACGGAACATAATGGGCAGCTGGCTCTAGTGTCTTCTGTGCTGCTTTGCTGGTGACTTAAGGAGAGTGTTTTGTATAGCAATATTAGAAGCCAGAGGGGAGCGGGATTTAAGTTGTGATACAACTCTCCTTGATGCATGGATTACTTCGTCCATCTGGATGTCTTAGTTTCCTAAAGATCAGATCATGAAGCATAGTCACATGAAATTGTTTATAGATGGGCAGCCATCTGTTCCTTCATATTTAATTTTATCCTTCTGTGCTTTATTTCTAAGATACTGACTTATTTTTTTAAGCCCTATTAGGAAATTATTTAACTGTTTCTTTATTTGTAGTCCAAGGCCAACAAAGTTTACAGAACGCCCTCGGCCCGGAGTCCAAATGATCTGTTCTTCTTTTAGTGCTGGTAAAAGACTTCTTTTTTTTTTTTTTCCTTCCCCCTTTTTCTCTCTTGTATCAATACAAGAACTCATTTGGAGAGTAAAATGAACTATAATGCAGTTACTGTAGCATATTTCTTGTTAA
Source organism: Phoenicopterus ruber ruber (assembly GCA_009819775.1). Taxonomy (NCBI): domain Eukaryota; kingdom Metazoa; phylum Chordata; class Aves; order Phoenicopteriformes; family Phoenicopteridae; genus Phoenicopterus; species Phoenicopterus ruber. The sequence goes on from CM020217.1 coordinate 91,652,516, forward strand.
TAAGATGGAATTGAGTTAAAGTAGCTATGAAAAAAATGCCAAATATTAAAAACAGAAATTCAGAATCTATACATTAACTCTTGGTGATATGGAAATTCTTGAAAACAGTTAAATATAAAATGTTGAAAGTAAGTCTCTTGTGACAGCAAGTCTTTTCAAACACGATGTATACCTTCTTCTCAGAGTGATTCTGAGAGTCAGCTTTGTCTGAGATGGAATTTATAGGGATTGGGACAAGGTGTTGATTACCAGGTTCTCACGATCTGAATGTCATTGATTCCAGAGTTGGCAGTTGAAGAATGCAAATAAATAATTGGATAAAATACCAAAATGACAAACTTATTTTCAGAAAGTGTACGGGAACTCTAGTTCCATTCATTTTTTGTTAATATTGAGGCTTCTAAGGATTTAGTAGCAAACAAATTACTGTAGTTAGCTGCTCTTTCAGATATGTATGCAGATGCATATTTCTCTGACAGCAAATGTGAGGTTAATTGAATGCTGGTTAAACTTTCGAGTTTCTAAATCTTGTTCTTACTTAAAGGTCAGTTGCAGGCATAGCTGAAATGAGAGACAGCTATAAATTTAAGGGAATAAATTTAAGTATTTGACATTACAGCCATTTGAAAATACTGTAATAACATTAGATTGCCCTTTTTTCTTAAGACTTATCTGTTTGTTTTTCTCAGGTGGAATGTTTTTGGCCACTGGGAGTACAGATCACATCATTAGGGTTTATTTCTTTGGATCAGGTCAGCCAGAGAAGATATCAGAGTTGGAGTTTCATACTGTAAATACTTTTTAAAAATTATTTATGTATTTAATTAAAATAATAATTTGGATAGTTTGGAATAATTTGATTTTTTTTCTTTCTTTTTCTACTCTTCTTTTATATAGGACAAAGTTGACAGCATTCAGTTTTCTAATAGTAGTAGCAGGTAAGCACACTATTTATTCAGAGCTAGTTTTTTTTACCTTGTGGACATTTGTAAATATCAGTTTCTGTAAGTAGTTATAAAGAAAAAAAAATTACTTTCTGTTTTGAGGTTCATCCAGTAAAATCGTCTATAACTACTGGATTCTCACTGTTTTGTTTTAATAATACTCCTTCTGCAGTTTTACAGTTGTTTTCATTGGAAAGAATGATTAAAATATTTTGAATTTGCCAAAATTAAGGAGTATAAAAATACTTGACATTTCTTCTTAAGAAATGTATGCACATATATATTCACATATAAAATAACATGCATTTTTAGGTATATTTAAATACTTAAACCTTTTTTCGATCGAGTGACTGCTGGATACAGGAAAACTATCAAACTAGATCTGACAATATCTTGTTTAGCTAGCCTAATGTTTTTTAATGTTTCACTTTAAGTTCTGGATGTTGGATGTGAAGGATGCTAAAGAAAACAGTTCAGTTTATTGTGAAGTTTCTGATGCTTCATTTAATTGATGTTCTAATGTACACTTTTGTTATGATACAAATAGTTGTAAACCAGGCTTCATTGTGCTCCACCCACCTCTTTCTTCTCCTTCTACCCCTGCATCCCAAAAAGGGGGAAGAAAAAGGTGGGGGAGAAACTCAAGCAGGGAAACACTTATTCAGATAAGTATCATAATACTTACTCAACATACAGTGCTAGCTTATTGGGAGTCGGTTTGGTTTGTTTTAAATCACGTCTGTACTTCTGCTTGCAGGGCTCTCCTGGCCGTTCAGCTATTTTTACCCCTTAAATGTCTTCCTTAGCTTTACCTGGCGTGATAGGATCAGTTTCTTAGAATGCTCATTGGGTTATGGTGTCCCTGTGCCAGAGCAGTGTTGTAACTCAGCAAGGTGCACCAAAGGTCAAAGTACAGTTAGTTTGGAAGGGACTCAGGACAGGGAAGCAGGTTCCACTTTTTGCAGGCCTTCAGTTCTTTTGCTGGTACGGGAAGTGTTTTTCACCCCAAACCAGTTGTACAGCATTCTGATGCTGTTTGGACTACTTACTTACATCTTCCTTTTTTCAGCTCGAAGTTCTGGAACTTCAGTTTTCAAGTGTCTTTTCTGTACAGATCTGCCTTTGATCTCTGAGTAACATTTTTCCCCTTTTGTTAGATTTGTGAGTGGAAGCCGTGATGGAACAGCGCGAATCTGGCAATTTAAGCGAAGGGAATGGAAAAGCATTTTGTTAGATATGGCTACTCGCCCAGCAGGGTAAGTGATGGGAAATGTTCTGCTATCAGATAGATACTTGAAGGCCATTGATATCATTTGCTGACTTAGAGAAGGGAAAAAAGGCAGGAGGGAAGGCCTTCTTAAATTATTATTGCTTAAATGCACAATATGCTTGTCTAGCTCTTGAAGTCCAATGAAAACAAGTATTTGACTACATACTCAGCTGTGGAAACTAGCTTGTCCTGATAATAGCTCCACTAATATTTTGATTAGATTAAAAGAATAAAAGATACTCAAAACTCATTAAAGGTCAAATTTATATGGCTTTTTACATAGGTATTTATTTCCGGAGCAAGAAAACCAGGTCAGATCTGTTCTTGAGACTGTTTACATTTTAATAATACTTAAAGATTTTGGGGAATCTGCATGCGCAGAAAAGCAGTATTGGGTTCTTTCATACCACATGCCAGAGCAAACAAATCCCTTGCTCTGTAACAGGTTCTCATTTGTTAAAAAACAATCTGAGAATTTACAAGGCTTTGTAGATATGGAAAACTTTTGTACACTAGAACAAGCAACAAAAGAGGCTTGAAGATGGAGAACGACATAGTAGGAATTGTGGCTTACACCTGTTTATTTTGGCATGGAGGACATGTTTTCCAGCTGACATACATTAGAAAGATTTACAGTGGGTTTAAGGAGTAAACTTTTTTCCCTTTACTGATCATACTGAGTGGTTTGAAAGATGATCTTTAATTTAAAAAAAATTAAAATAGTTTCAGGAGTAATCCTGTGGAAAGATGTCCGAAAGACCAAGAGAGGGATGGAAGAGAAGGCTAAACAAGCTATAATTTAGTAAGATGTTTAGATCAGAGAGTATCTTGTCAGTTATGGGCAGATGCAACAAAACATGACTATAAAACTGTTGGACAAAAGTGTATTAAACACTGGCACTTTGAGAACAGACTGAATTACACTCTCTTGAAAACACAGCCTGTAAAAAAATCTTAGTTTTAGCTGCTCCTGGGAAAAATAGGAATGGATTCTTCTTCATTGTGGTCACAAATGCTGAACTTCTTTGAGAAACTGAACTGTTCATTTCAGTAAAGCACCTTTAGCTGAATTCTGTTTTGTCGTTTTGACTAGAGGGATAAGTGCAGTTCCAAATTTGATCTTTTCTGCACAAGCACAATTTTATCAAAGAAAATTAAATTGCTGCACTGAAAGGAAAGAGTGAATTCCACTTATAAAGCCTCCTGGGTTCTGCATTGAATCTAGAAAGGAATCTGGCTATAACTACATTTTCTATTATTGAGTTGTACAATATATACTGTTGTGTAATTTATTGTAGTGCTTACTATATGGAAGATTGTGTATTTTGTCTGCCTACTTGGTGGTAACATGCTCTTGTTGCATTTGGTTGATGTTTTCCCTGAAATTAATGTGCTAGAGAATTCAATGGTGATTCATCTTTAAACCACACTGACAAAAATGTAATTTTGGAGTATTCTGATAGATTATATTACAGATGGGTAGTGTTTTGGTTTTCATAGGGATAAAAATAAAATACAGGCAAGATTAAGCACCATTATTACTGATAGTAAAGTGATGTAAGGGTGGTGGTATAGTACCAAATATAGCCTGAGAATTTAACTCATTTAAAGCTATCGGAATACTCCTCTCCATATTTATAACTATTTATTACAAATATTCTCCAGGACAAATTACTGTTCAGTGGTTGACTAGTTTGGATTTTCACTCTTCAAATGTCACAACAAATACTGTAGCTATCAAATATAGTTGGATTAAGTCGTGTGTTGGAGGACATTTTCTGGAAAACCAGAACATACTCTTTAAGATATTAAGAGGACCCTATAATAGTTGTTTAAGCATCTACAATTCTTTTGTGGTTGCATGTGCTACATAATGGAAAACATCTTCCATTTCTCCAGTTTCTTGAAGAAGTAATGCTTCTATTCTTAGTAATAAAGCAAAATACAGAAGTATTTTTAGTTGTTAGGGACATAAAAATGTTTTGGCAAACTAGAATTGCTTTGAAGCTTTTTGCTCTTCTGTTTTAGACAAAGTTTACAAGGAGTTGAAGATAAAATCACAAAGCTGAAAGTGACCATGGTGGCATGGGACCGCCATGACAACTCCGTTATAACTGCAGTAAATAACATGACTCTGAAAGTTTGGAATTCTTTCACTGGCCAGCTCATTCATATTCTCATGGTAAGGTGTTCCATCTTGATTTATCAATCCTGAATGCAAAATTTACTTATACATCATCAAAATTCTTCCTTATGCGTGTTTTTTTCTGTCTGAAAACTGCCTTAACAAATGTTTCCAGGTAGTTGAAGTGTAATAGAGATGCCTGTCAGCTGCTTATTAGAAAACAAAGCTTTGAAGTCGCAAATGACCATTGCTGTTCAAGATGTCTGAAACTAATTTTGGACTTTTTTTTTTCCTAAAGTGCTATCTTGAAGGAGAGAAGGAAACAGTTATTTCTTTTTACCTTTATTTAATGTGACAAATGTTTTGAAATACCATACTGTTGAAACAGAGACACTTCTGCAACCTAATCGTTCCATGAGTACAAAAAAAAAGTCTTCTAGTTATAATAAATCAAACAACATTTTTACTAATGTCTAATACTTCTTTTAAACTGAGGAAGTAGGTAACTCTAGGTAACTAGATGCTCTGCTAGAGATGGAAATATTTCATGCAAAGCTTTAAAATTTAGTATTAATTTTGGAGATGTTGTTCTCTAACTTTTAGTTATATATTTGATTTTTTTTTTTTTTTGGATCTAAATTAAATTTCTAACTGCTACTCTGTCTAAACAAATTGAAATCTGCAGAGCGTTAAGACTAAAAATACCGAACGTTGTGTACTCTAATCTTTCAAAATCATGGCGAAAGTGTTGGGACATACTTGTTGCGAAGGTGATATACTACTTAGGAAGCTAAAAGTGCATCTGGAAAGAGAAGAATATAATACACTGCTACAAAAAAAAAAGAAATGTGTGGTCTAAGTCATTGTTCTTTGCTGGACACTTTCATAGGTTAATGTTGCAGTTGCTAGTGTTACCATATAGAATTCCTGGGTAAGTATTTGTTCATCTTGCTGTATCTTTAATTTCAGGGACATGAAGATGAAGTGTTTGTACTTGAACCTCATCCATTTGATCCAAGAGTTCTCTTCTCTGCTGGACATGATGGAAATGTCATCGTTTGGGATTTGGCAAGAGGGGTCAAAATCCGGTCTTACTTCAACATGGTAATTATTGTGCTTTATGCAGATATGCCAAAGCAACCTTTCTAAACTTTTTGCTTTTAGTACGTTCTTATGTAGGCCATCTTCAAGCATGCATTTGTGTATAGGGCAAGATCCTGCGTCCAGTGAAGTCAATAGACATTCCTATTCAGTTTAGTGGGGCAAAGATTAAATCTGTAAAATGTAAAAAGTTGTTTCTTCGGCTGTGTTTCATAGTGTCATCTTCCTTTATGCTTCATCCATATGAAATTGGAGTGTTGGTTTACATTGTTGGAGATCATGCATAAGAGACAGGGTGACAGAGACCCTCCTTTAGTGCTCTGTTTCCTGTCTGGGGAACCAAGGTGGAACTTGGTTTATTTTTGCATTACTAATTCTTAATCTGGCTAAAGCTCTTCAGGAGTCACCTGATCTCATACAATGTTGTTGTATGCTGCCTTGGCCCATTGGACTGAATACTGTCAGCCTTTCTGTGTAGAGCTCCTCCACATGCAGGTTTCAAATTTGGTCTGTTCTGCACTAAGCTAATTCTTCTGGAAGATGAATGCAACAGGTATTTCCATCTGTTTCTTGATACTAAGTGGGCCTTTGTACGTATCTTCTTCCTCAAAAAGGTAATGATGTGTTGTGTAATTCAGACTTTGTCTCCTGGAGAAAATCACAAAAGAATATGAAGAATCATTGAGAATGCTGAGAGTAGGCAAATGGGCTTCATTCAGCCATAGTGGAATGGTAGTCTTAGAGACCAGCATAAAGAAGATCATCTGAAGAAGAGACCTGCCATAGATGCACTCACAAAAAAAAAGGGCATTTAGAAATGAAGTCAAGCCAGGAAGGTCACTCTGAACCTAAAGAAAGATTTTGGGATGTGCAGTGTACAGTACAGTTCATAAAGTCTCTGAGGAAATTCTGCCAAGCTTAATGGGAGAGAGAACAGCCTAGACTCCTTCAGCACTGACCTAGATTGAGTATCATTCCCTCTGCATTGATTTCTATAACTGAATTTATGAAGGATCTGAGACAATCATCTTGGAGCTATGAGTACAGGTCTTTGTTACTCAGTGCTATTCACTGTTACCAGTTGAGGTGTATGTTCTTATTGCATGGTTAGATTGCTTTTTCACTACTACTTACCATGAATGTATGATAGTTTTTATGGAATTTAAGGTCACAAGAGGCTGAGCTCATCTGCTCTTTATAAGACAAGTCCATTTAAGAGCTATCAGAATCTAAATTACAGATGCCTGTGATCTTAGGCAACCCACTGAAAGACTGAAATATTTATTTCAAGGGTGCAGTGCAACACAAACACCTAAAAAAGGGTAAAAATCACATACATTTTAAGATCTTTGGAGTCAGAGAAATGTGTAGACAATTGGAAGATCTCAGCAGCTAGTAATCTGTGCTTTATGCTAGAAATGAATGTGAGAAAGTCTGCCTGCTGTGTGAGGTGAGGGGAGTTGTAAATCTGGCAATCACTTGTCTCAAACCCATGTGAGCCAGGTATGTAAGACAGGCATCTCTCTACAGTCTCTGAATATTTCACCAGCCAGTCTTCCATGTCTGATGCTTCAAAAGACATGGGTGGAAATTAGAGGTTTTCTTACATGATTGGGGGAGGGAGAGATGCTTCTAGACCATGAGACTTGATTGCATAGTTACCTCTGCAGAGCTGCAAATGTTAAGTGTTCTGGTTTACTAAGTAAACCAGTATTACATACTACTCTCTATAAATACAGACAGAGCTGCCAGTCTTCTCCCAGTTTCCTAACTGGCATATCAGCTGGGAACATCATTAGATTAGCTATATTAAATTATTCTGATAACCGCTGTGACCTTTTGTTGACTTGCTCAATATGTTGTTTCATACTTCTGAAAAACAGTATTTGTATTTGTATTCAGGGGGTGGGAAATCTTTACAGATTGGGTTCTTTTGGATCAGACAGGGAACATCATCTGGAGGAATCAAACATAAGAGTTGAATGACATGAGATACCTGCATTACCATTCAAGAACCTCTTCTTATCATTGCCTAACAAAACAGCGTCTGTGGTACCAGAATTAGCACTGGATGACTTTGTCATAACAAAAGCTCCTTAAATAAAATTGCAGACCTTGGGGGTGTTGGTTGAATTAGCAGAATCTTAGATGACTGTTAGCTTAATGATAGTCCAGTCATGCTAGATCTGTTCCCATGCTAGATGGATTGCTTGGTACATCTAAAACCTTGTGGCAAATCCCTAAAGTAGAGTCAGGTATTTTTAAGTCGTCGTGTTGTGTTGAGCGCCCCCCTCCCAGTTTGAAATTTAATTCCTTTTATCCCATCAGTGAATGTGAAATTACAAAGCCATAGTAACCAAATACAGGTTTTGTTTTGTATTTAACTTAAATGGGGGAATCAAAGGTTATTTGTGCCTTGCTGGTTACAGATAGGTGCCACTAGGAGACACTGGTGGTCCTACAGAACATTCTCTCCCAGGTTTTTAAACTTAAGGTTTGCTGTTAAGTCAATTGGCACGGTCACAGTTAATTTGAAACATCTTTGATCTGTTCGCCAGATTTTGGTCTTTATAATTAATAGTAAACTCAGTCTCATAAGTGACTGTCTACACACATGGTTTCACTCTCAGTAAGTATGTATATATTTTTTATATTCCATGTTTTCACCTGTAGTCTTCCTTTGATCTAATTGTGTAAGTATGGCATAACTTGGTGTCAGAGTTCATATGCATTCAGAACTGGCTTAAATTCAGTGACTTGAGTCAGCTAGACTCAAGGAATGTATTCACTACCCCAGAGAGTAAAATTTGCCCTAGAAATATCAAGAGTGTGAGAGCGTTAAAGCTCTTCAGGCAATTTTGAGATGCAACAAGCAAGTCCTGGGATGGTTTTAAGTTGCACGTGCAAATACAGGTACTTGTTGTTTTGTGGCCTGTGTGATATCCCTGCCAGTGCTGACTTAAGGCAGCTGCTAATGAAAAATGCATTCTCAGGGTATTTTTGTCATTCATTTTTCCAAGGGGTCAATGAGGTCCTGGCTTTGGTGTTGTAATGTTAGGGCAGCGTCACATGCTGTATTTCCCAGGTACAAATAAGCATTTAGCAGACTTCTGAAGAAACGTGGTAATAAGCCTTTAAGTGGTTGCTCCACCCAACTGTTTCAGAGCTTACATACTTCACAAAAATAGTGTTTTTGCTGCAGAAGGACAGCACAAACCCTTGTAAATATTTAAATTGTGGCTCATTACCCAGGGTCTAGATTCACTGAAGGACTTGACTGTTGTGGCACCTAAGTTATTGGGGACCAAGGTCCTTAGTCTCCAAAGTGGAATGCAGTATCCTACCAAATCCTCAGTTTACTGAGCAGTATATGAGATTTAGGTGTCATAGTATATGATCCAGGAAAAAAAAAAATACACTGAATGGCGGGCTCTCTAGCGAGAGCGACTGCATGATAATGTACGTAAAGATGTATTTGAAATGCAGTTTCTTACTCAAAGCTGCAATGAGGCATCTAGATCCCTTGTGTGGTAAGGTACCTTTCCAAGAACTGAGAGAGGTCCCTGCCCTCCTAAAAGGAGGGCACAGGAGTGGGTGGCACTCATCTTTTGGGATTGCCTTAACTAATGTTAAGCTGTTGAGCTGGGAAATGGAAGATGTAGATTCTCTTCTCTCCTCCATGGCAAGGTGTTGAATTCAACATCTGCCACTTAACCAGGAGGGCATCTCAGCTATAAATGTCTAGACAGGACTTTTTCCTAACTTTCTCTTGAAGTTGTGCCACTGTGGAGAGGCGTGAACTTGTAGCCTGTGGGTTTAGGCACTTCTAGGCTTGTTCTCTTGGGTATGGAAATCATGTTCTAGGTAAATTAGAAAGTGGTAGAAACGGCCTTTGGCTTCAAGCTTCATGCAAGCTCTTGAACTTGCAGGATTAGTGCTCTGTTAGGTCATAAATAAAAGCTGTACACCACTCAGTTGTTGTCTTAGGATCTGTTTTCTTTCAGGTGTTCCCGCTAAGTTACTTAATAGACCTGCCACTGTTGGTTTGTTAGGAATGCCAGGGTTGGCACTAAGATAGTATGTGCTTGTAGTTCCTGTAGGCTCTAAGCAGAAGTTTCTCAATTCTGAGAATGTATGCGGGGAAAAAGAAAACTACAGGGACTTAGGAATCTTCCAGATCAAAAAGGCGGTGCATAGTAATGTTAGGTGGATGCATGGGTTTTTGTTTGAGTTGGTGATTGGGTTTTTGTTGGTTTTGCAATTTGGACATTAAGTACTGGTGTTCCTCAAGTCTGACCCCAAATAGGTTTGTGGTGTTACAGTACTGCCTTTGTTTTTTATTTTTTGGACTTACGTAGTTTCCTTTAAGCATACTTTCCTTTAAGCAGTACCTTTCAGGGCTGAGCTGTGCTGATTCAGACTGCTTGCAAAAGGCATTCTGTCTGAAGCCTTAGAGTGTAGGTTTCTCCTGTGGTAAAGCTGATAGTTCTTGTCCTGTGAGTGGGCTACCCTGTAGAAGAATATTAAAAAAAGTTTCCTAAGGATTTCAGAATATGTACAGGCCTGTGGCTCTGTTCTTTTTCTCTTTTTTTTTATCTTTCTCTCCCCCCCCCTTTTTTTTTTATTATTTGGTTTACAGCATAGCTTTGTGAACAGTTGCAGGAACATATGGTGACTGCAGTTACTTAAAAGTACGTCGCTGAAAGTATGAAAACGGTACTATGGTAGCAAGAATGAAAGACTTGGGGAGAGCAGGCATTTTTACAGTCGTTGTCACTGTAGAATATTGGATTTTTGTACTATGTCTTCGAATGTAATTGTGTTGCCTGAATCTGATACCTGACTTAGCAGTGTAATTATTGTGTGGGGAAGCTTATGTATTAGTTGATAAAGACTAGCCTTACAGTGTTTAAGAAATCCATGTGTAATGTAGAAATTAATCAGGTAGGAATACTGATGCTTTCAAATAAAAAATAGTTCTCCTGGTCAACAGATTAAAAAAAAACAAACCCAAGCAAAACCAACCACCAAAAGATCTTTTGTGACTAGGTGTTGCTCTTCTGTCTTACTGGATTGACTTTCACTGCGAGTTGCATCTTTGAGAAGTCAGGCTTTGCTGTAGCCAGTAGTAGGCTTTCTTATGTCTGACATGATTAATGTGCCTCAGGGGCCTCCCGTGTGCCTGAACATGGGTTAAGGTCAGACGTTAGCTTACTTGTAATCTTAATGTGTTCCTCCCGGTGGTTGTGAAGAGTTCATTTGGACTGATTCTTGTTACGTTACCTTAGTGCTAAGACAGTCTTTCTGAGCACTGTCATGTGTTACGGTGTTCTTTGCAACATGCTCTGGGTGGGTGGTAGTTCTGGAACCCACTTTGAACTCAGTGCAAAGGTGGCCTCAGTCCTTTCATTGTATTCTGAAGAATGCTTTGAAATGCTGATACAAAAAGAATGTTTTTACGGTCTTGTATTAAATTCACAGATCTGAATACTTCAAAATCCTCCTACCTTTGTGACTTTATCTGACTTGCTGAAAGGCTAAGCCACCTTAGCCTTTGACATTTAAAGGTAACACTATATATCTCCAGCTGTTGCGAATTTGATGATGAGTCTTTTTCTAAATGCCAAAGCACATTTCATCAGACCATATAGAATACCATGAGTATATTTCAGAAATGCATTACAACTGAGCTCTGTAAACTAGTGATTTGAAGTAACCTTCTGATACTTATTGAGAAGGAGGAAGAGAAAAAAAATTACTCAGTGAACCTGTTCTCCCTCTCTCCCACCTTCAGCTTCCTTTGAAATGACAACTAACTGTTGCATTTGTGAAAGAAAAGCTTTAATCTCTCCCAGAACCACCTTAGTTCTCCTCTGTGTCACTGAGTAAACATTACTTGCCCTGGAAACCAGACTGGTACTTCAAGAATAGCGGATGATTTCTTACAGCGATGTAATTGTTACTGCTTGAATTGGTGTTTGTTGTTCTTATGCCCTCTGTCCTGCTTTTATGGAAACCATCAGGAAAAAAAAAGAAAAAAAAAAACCCAACACCTGTAAAATTGCAAAGCCTGAGGGGGAGGCTGACCTCCCTGTTGCATCAGTGTTGGAGAAGATATAGGGTACAGTTGCATTTCTTGTCTGTTTTTGAAAAACTCTGATCCTGGGGCTAAGACATGCTTTTTCATTGAGATCTAGAAGGACAACATCTTTGATAGCTGTAGTTGTTGTAAGGTAGGATGAGGCTTCTTACAGGTTTTCAGGTGTCCTAGAAAAAAAATCTGATTGATTGATTTTTAACTGGGGCATATTTTTATCTAGATCTCTGTTCCAGAATCCTAGCTGTTTGCTTTCATTGTAGGCACTTTTCTGTTGGAAGCTCATGATGTCCCACACTTTCATGTGAAATGCATTACTTATATTTTACATAAATAGGCATTGTATCCTGAACTAGGAAGCTTGTGCCTTGCATGTGTTCTTTCCAGTATGCTTATTAATTAGCAACAGATGATGAAACTTAGACTTTAAATATGAACATTTTTTTAACAAAGTAAGGACCTAAACACTTTTGTATTTATTTCACAAAATGTTAAATAGCTTATTCAAAGATTTGGCTAGTGTGATGAGCATGGTTTCTTCCATCTATATTAAAAAGTATACATTTAAAACAGGTACAGTGTAAGCAGCTGAATTGAAAAGTGTCAATTTTCTAATTGAGTTAAAGTTTTTGCAGTTGCAATTTTAGTATCAATTTAGTAATGCGTGATTTTGTCCAACTTCATTTAAAATTATCAGCCCAGAAGCAAATTACTTGAGATTTTAGGATAAAGTCTGGATTTAACTGCATAAACAAAGTTATATTTCCTTTTTTTTCTTTTTTCTTCTAAAGAAAATTTGTGACAGCTAAAAGAAAAATGGGGACAAAACTTTTCCTTCTTGGATTTCAGAGATCTGATCTTACTGGAACCTTATGTAAATAATTATAGATCCTTTCAGCAAGATAAAGTGATTTTGACTTTGTATTATATTGCCACATCAAAACTTAAGTGTAATCGTTCCCCTTAACAGGTACATTAATGGGGAACAATTCTAAAGTTCTTGGTACTGAAAAACTTTTCAGAGTACTCAAATATAAACGGTTGTTGAACGTACAGTACAAACAGGCATAAGCTACTTTTATCAGTGGATAGTAGGCTCATCTTTTGCTTATGTTCTTCATTGGAACTAGGAAAGTACTGCAGAAGTTAATAATCTTTGAAAGAAAAAAAAAAACCCAAACCAAAAAACCCAAACAAACCCAAAAAACCTTGTAGCCTTGCAGCAGGGTAAAAACGTTAATGAAACTGGAAACCTTTTCGCTATAGAATTGTTTGGGTTATGACTACTTTTGCACAGCATTGAATGTCTTACACTGACTTACCAAGTTGACCAGAAGCTTGGGTTAACTTCTCTAATGACATCTCAAGTTTGATGGGACAGTGCTTGTTACCTGAAATACAAGAATGCAGAGCTGTACTTGAGAAAGCTGGTCAGGATTTCTTAGTAAGACTTAAGACCAACTTAATGTATTTTTTTTTACCACAAATTAAAGAGAAAATATTCTGAAAAGGAAAAAATACCAAAGCTTGTTTATGTAGTTTTCAAGCAACCATGCATAACCATGCCTTTCACAGTGTTATTTAATTTTTAGAGAAAGGACTATGTATTGTTACTTCAAAAAGGAAATTTAAAATTAATCGATAATGAATTTTAATCTCTATACATCCATGTCAGGTACATGAAGTGAGGCAACCATGTAAATAAAGCTTGATAGACATTTTTGAAGAGCTGTAGTGGTTATGTCTGGGTATTCTTGAAGTTAATAGTTGTGAAGAACAAAAGTTTTACTTCACTAGCAGATCTCTGTCTCTATACTTGAGAAGATAAGACTCCAGCATCTGCTTTTCACACTTGGAGGATTACAGCATGACCATGTTTCTAACAGTTACCACTAGAAAAGTGAGAAGAAAAGGTGTGTTGGAAAGATCTTGTGATGATGCAGAACTGCTTATTAAAACCTTGTTTTCTTACTACTCAGCTGCAGTAGCTTTCATTAGACTATGTTCTAACTTTTTATGCAATGAAGTATGTAATGCTTTCATGTGATCAAAAAAATAGAACTTGTTTGTGAATACTCGCAAACTTACTTTTAGGTCCCTTGATTTCCTGGCCAAAGTTTAGACCCAAGCTCTTACAACTGTGCTATAGTAAAGAAAAAAAAAATGTGACTCCCTTTGGTCCTTAGTTTTTTTGTTCAGGTTGCTTCTTTCTTGAGAAGCCTTGGGCTGAAGAAACAAAAAATGTATTTGATGTACTTGTTTTGAAGGTGATCTCTGAAATTGCTTTATTTCATTTGATTGCCTTTGAAAACAAATGGAGTAGTAGAATCAGCAAGCAGATACTAACCTACCTTGTAAGGCCACCCTCTTCTGGTTATGTGATGATTATACTTGAGTAGCACTAAAGTGCTGCTGCTATTTCAAATGGTGTCTTAATGAAAGAGGTTGTTTCTTAGAAATTCTGGCACAAAATCAGAAAATGTAGTGATATATATTATAATAAAGCAATAGCTGTGTTTAAAAAGTTAAGCTTGTTTTTGAATTTGAAAATTTGTACTGTCACACATCCAGTGAGAAAGCTTGAAGCAACTGGATACATTCATAGTAGTTTGCTTTACATTCACTATGTGAAGTTACTATGGTGGATCTATGCCTTTTCATAGCCAGATACTAGTTAATCTATGTAAAACTGTTAATGCAGATAAATGTTTTATATTTAAAAAAAACCAAACAAACCCCACATGTTGATGTTAAGGTTGAAAGTTCTGGCCACGTACACATTAAGAAATAAGGACAAGTTTGCTGGAGCTTATGTCTGAATTTTTGTCCCCAAGTCTGTAGCTAGCTGGTTGTCTAATTAATGTAAAGTTGTCTGGTACTATTCCTGGTTCCATGTGTTTCTTTCCAAGTGGGTCCTCAATTACTTTTATAGGATGTATGGTAGTTGCATTGCATGGTCCTTTTTCAAGCTTCCACATTTTCCCCAACTTTCTGACATTTAATGTATCTATTGAAAATTTTTAATAGAAACACTTTCTTAGCTTTGTGAGCTTTGGATACATTGTAGATTTATTTGAAGCTGTTAGCCTAAGCAGTGACTGAAATTGTCGTACACAAAATTTGACCATAAAAAGGTCAAGTCCAAGCAGCCCATAAGAATTTTCCTCATTTCTACAATGGAAATTGTAGAGGGTGTAATTTTGACCCTACTTGAAGTTAATGGAGAGTCTGCGCTACAGTTGAAGAATCAGACCATCTGGATGCAGTGATGTGTTGGTTGTTCCCCCTGCAAGTCTCTCTGCCCTCTTTCCACATGTCTTATGTTTTTATATAAATCAATGAGAAAAATTGGGAACACCCGTGGAGGTGATAGTAGCAATGTATTTCATAATGGTGATGATGTCTAGTTTTTTGTGAATCTGGACACACACATGCCCTGTTAATGACTGTTTGAATGTTTTAGTACAGTTTAATCTTTGTTTTGCTTAGAATTTACTGTGAGTGTTATGGCATCAACTGATTGAGGTCAAAAGGGTTTCTTCCTGCAAATTGTCAATCAAGCAGAGGCTACTAAGTCGCAGTTGGATTTTTCTGTGTGCTCCTCCTCCTTCAGAGAGCTGGTTGTTGACTCTCTCCTTTGTTTTTAGCTTTCAGTGGACATTTCATTACAGGCAATTCCTATGCTATGCCTCCTTGTGTCTGTATATCTTAATGCTTTTCTTACCCCATCTTCCGAGGTGTGAGCTTTCACTGATCTGTGCGATGCGTTTCCTTACTTTCTAATGCTATCTCTACTTTTCAGTGCAACCTGATAAACTCTTGAAGCCCTAACAGCATTATCATATCAGTTACAACAGTGTTCCCTTTTTGTTCATCAGTAAACCTGCATGGCCTACCTCGATCTTTGTTGACAACTACTTGGTTAGTTTTAGCCTAAATGGCATCCCAAAAAATTGGAGTCCCTGTCAGAAGAGTAACATGGGAGATCAGATTCTATCTAGGACAGCTCAGCAGAATGCTCTGTACATGGATTTTCTGCCACATGAGGTGATTTTTTGGACTAATGTCTGAAAAGGCATACTGCTTGCTCATACAGACAATGTATTGTAATCTCCAGTGTTAACTAGAGATTTAAAAATGGTTATTTCTTATGTTGTGACCTTCATAAAGTCTGAAGAGATTTCAAGTTTTACTGGGATTATATGGGATTGTATTTTTAGATCAGGTTTTGTAGTCATCTTAAATACAGAATGACTTAGAATAAGATTATAGATGCATTATTTTTGAATTAATGAAATGTTTGAAATTTCTGAGAGGTTCCAGCTTTGAATAGCATGTAAGAGCACATGCTGAAGAGCGAAGGCAGCATAATGCTCTAGTAGTCCAAGTAGAAGCCAGTACTGAGTTTGAAGGATGTTTAAAGAAAAACCCTCTTTAAAAAAACAAACAGACAAACAAAAACCAAACAAAAAACCCCACAAACAAACAAACATGTAAATACTTTTTATATAGCCTTTATATAACTTTAGGCTTCCATAGGGTGGGTGATCTGTCAGATCTTTTCATTGATATGTTTATCTTTCAAGACAAATATAGCATTCCTGAATGGATAACTGACTTGGATGGTAGGAAGATAGAAACATTTTTAGTAAACACTTTACTCTTAATTACTTCTTGTCCTCTTCCTACCATTTGATCCTTTGTTACTCTTCTGGAAGCAGTGTAGAAGCCCTGTTGATTTTGAATTTTTTTTTTTTTTTTTTTTTTTTTTTTTTTTTTTACTGGCTTAATAAAAATTAAGTGTTCTTTTCTACTGCTCCAAATCTGCAGCAACCTCTCCTAACTTTGCAGAAAGTCCATAGGTGTTTTTTTGGCTTACCATGGAAGCATGCTGTGATTGGAAATTGTTCCTTAAAGCAAGGGAGAACATAAATCTGCAAAGCAACTTCAGAATACTTGGAGACTGATTTGACTCGAGCAGCTATGATGTAGTTTCATCACTTAGGAAAGAGATCATATGTTTTAATAACAATTAGTTAACTTTGCTTTTTTGCTAGTTTTAGAAAGTTTTTCTAGCGTACCATTGTTGTGATCGTTAGAATCTAAATTTCAGGTTTCAAGTTTGAATGTTGCTTTGAAACTGATTTTCATTTGTTCCTATGCATTTAAGTAGAGTAGTTCTCTTCCTGCTAAAGGTCTTTTTGTACATGCATACAAAACAGTCCTCTTTCCGTAGCATCCACATGAAGAAGCTGAGCTCTTAGGTTTTCCATTATCGTGATGATTGGAAACATTTTTCTGTAGCTGCTCCACTTAGAATTTACTTATCTTGAACATGGGAAGCAAAAATTATGTGTATTGCTTTGAAAGAGTTTGTTCTTATCACTATCTACTTGTCTAGCATGTGTGCTCTTTCTCTTCTAGATATACTTCTAATGTACTTTAGGATTATAGTTTTCTTTTTGTTGTTGCATTGTATGTGATACATTGCAGTGAATACACAGTGATCTTTCTCCCTGTGTTTCCAACTAATTGCCTCAGTCTCTTAATGTGAAGGATGAGGGAGAACATTACCTACCTCAGGCTAGTAAAGGCTTAGTTCACTGACTTTTTAAACAGTGCTGATGACTTGTGGTGGAAGACGTGAGAGAAATGCATAGTGTTACTGTGTGTAGACTGAGTTCCATTATTTTTTCTGGCAGTAAGTGTGTTACTAAGTTATTTCTAATAATCTTACTAGGTTTATGGCCTATTGCAGTTTGTCCTGTTGGCTTTTAATTGCTTTAGTCAATATCATTTGTGCTGTGTCCCAAATCTGTTCTCAGTGGATGATTTCCTGATGTTCATTTCATCCACAGGCTCTTATTTTTTCTGTAGTCACTAACACAAAGGCCTGGCTTGAGGAACTTCACTGATAACATCCTATTAGCTCTGTATGTCTTTCCAAAACCAGTAACTGTTATCCTTTCCTTAGCAAGTTTACCTACTCTGCATTTCTCCTACTAATCACAATCTGTTCCACTTGAGCTAAGTTTTCAGTGCCATATCATGGCTGTGAAGTCTAGCTAGGTTGAATGAATTATATTTTCTTGGTATAAAAATATCAGTTATTTCACTGAAGAAAGTCTGCTAAGTTTGTCTGGTACTCTCTGCTCTTGATTAATTTTCATTTTACTCGATACTTTTTTTTCCTCCCATGTCTTTTACTTTTCTTAAAAACTAGGTTTTAAGTCTTTCATATTGTCTATTGATAACAGGTCAGAAAGGCTTATTATTGAGGTGGTACTACTCTGTTTTCATACAACAAATTATGGATCTAAGGCATGTTACTTTGTGTACGACTTCCACAACTCTATTCTCCCTGGTTTGGGGGAGAGCAATAAGCTTCCTTCAAAATTGAGAGGAAAAGAGTAGCGTCCCTTTTTCATTCTCTTATTTCATCAACATTCCTCCCTGCATGATGTACCAATGTCCATCTCTTTCCTTGCTAGTGAAAATGCAGGCAAATAGGTTAATTCCTGGGATTGAGACTAAAAGTAATCTTAATTTATCCCTCATTGTATAGCATGACTGGTTCTTCCCTGTTTGTGGCTGAAGAATTCTTGCTACTTGCTTTGCTACCAACAGTATCTTAACATGTTCACTCTTGGCAACCCTTTGTTGGGACAGCTCTTAATTGACCAGTGCGTTTTCTGTTCTCATGGGCAGTTTCTTCCCTTCACCATTGATATCCTTTCATTCAGCAGGGAAGGGTTCCAAACAAAATAAACAGTTTATCTTCTTTGGGGTACGGTCTTCATATAGTTCTTGCATCTTTGATTTAAAAGGGATGGAGTGGGGAAAGCAGCTTCCTTCTTGCTCAAGTCCCTTATCTAGCTTCACTGATTGACTGCAGCTTCCCCTTTTGCAACTTAATATTTAGTTTCTGTCCCAATTTACCATATCCTCTGTGGTAGCTTTATTATTGAAGAAATTCTATGGTAAAGTGTCATTTATTAATGCTAAAATATTTTTGTTTAAAAAAATTGTACTGGCTAGCACACTCTGGCAGGCTTTGCCCTTTAATTTGTAATAGTAATTATATCTTGGAAGCTTATACCCAACAGTAATTTTTGTTCTTACAATATTAAGGATCTTTATTTCCAAGTAATTGTACATCAGACTTGAGGGGTTGTACTAAAAGGTCTTACTGCTGTCCTTTCCAAAAGTACTTTTTAAACCAGATTCTGGGCACATTGAGAGTAAAACTATTTGCACTGTACTAATCACTGAAAAGCAGATCGCTATTCTTTCACTTTACGTAAGAAGGGAATGTCTTCCAACTAACACTCTTAATTCCCAGGGGCTTTTTGAAAATGGTCCGTCCAAACCATTTCTTGCTGGGAAGGATTAAAAAACCCCATCATCTTAATAGTCTGATTTTTTTCCTTCTATTTCTTATTTTTCCCCTCACCATGGTTAGCAAATAGTTCTTCCCAGAACATGCTTTGTTTTCCTTGTAAAGCAAAAAGTCTTCAAATCTTAGGCTCTAGGAGTACCCTGAAATTCTATTTATGAAGGACTTGAATGTTAGGAAGCTTGATACTTTCATGTTTCCTTTGTTGGAGGAAGGGAAAGGGAACAGAAATTTCTGTGTAAGTATTCCTCTTCCAGGTTTTTACTATACATCCACAGAGCTTATTCTTGGGCTGAAGTTCCTCCCCCTTTCCTCCTGCCTCCCCAAACTGTCTCCCTGTAATACGGTGAGCTTGCTACATACAAAAAGCAGCACGAAGTTGTAACTTTGCCTTGGTTGTTGGATCTTGCTTAGCTTAAATTAATTCTGCATTCTTACCTGTTGTGATGTTAGTGTCACTCGCTTGAAACTCTGTTTTTGTTTTCCATCTCTTTCTATAGGATACTTCTGTTAAGAATTCATTTCTTCTGGAATAATGGGCAAAATAGAACATAAAACTTGCATTGGTTTATGTTCCCCTTTTGCTAATCCAGAAACTCATTTGACTTTTATGGAAAGTACTTGTAGTAAGAAAGACCTTAAATACCTGAAAGCACTGGTAATAGGTGTAGCAGCCTGTACCATTGCGGGAGTGTGCAGGGGTGTGGGTGTGGATGTGTTGTAAGACCGTGGGCAAGAGATTTAGACTTCTCGCCTTTGTCTCAGCCTGTAAGATAGGGAGAACAGTACCTACCTCACAGTTTTTTTGAGGCTTGGTTCGTTAACTTTTTAAAATAATGCTGATGGCCTCTGGAAGGTGCTACAGAAGTGCATAGTGTTACTGCCTGCAGGCTGAATACCATTGTTTTTTCTGGCAGTATATAGGCCTGCCACAGTTAGGGAAAGAATTTTGTTTGGTGTCTCTTTAAAGAAAATGCAAAAGTGCTTTGCTGGGGAGAATAGAAAGGGGCTTTCTGAAGAGGTGCTGAAGACATGAAAATTCAGAGTGGTGATTGGTCACCTCTGCTTGATTGACAGGTTGCAGGGAAAAACAAAAACCCATTTGTTCTGGCTTAATGGAACTGGAAAACAGAAAATGAGTATCAGGTAAAAATTCCTTTTTTAAAATCTTTGCAGTTCTCCTTTAAAAAGTGGAGTTTTTACACAAATCTACACCTCCCCCACTCCAATAAATTAGGAGTAGGAATTAGAGAAACAGGCAGTTGCTAAGTTGTGTAATGTGGGTTGTCTATGTCAGTGCGCTTTCTAGCGGGCAGGTGTTCTGAAACACCGCAGCAGCCAATGCTACTGGGCTAGCTTAGCAAAAAGGCAGAGGATGGAAAGGGTGTAGTGACTAAAGCCCTGAACTGGACCCAGCTCTCTCGTTAGGCTCATTAGCAGGACATTCAAGGGGAAGCTTTTATTTTCACTTCCTATACTGTGCCTGCTTTGTGGATAAAGTCTGTCAGTTTCTATTACTATCAATTTGGCATCTTTCATGAGCATTATTACAAAATTCACTGAAAAGTGAATAGCTAAAAAGTAAACTATGTTTTAAAGTAACTTCCATCTAGCAGTATACTGTCTTACAGATTTTTATAATAAATTTCAACATCAGCACCACAGTTTTGAGAATCATAATTGAAAATGATATATTTCTGGTAACTTAATTATTTTGTATGTTGATGTATTTCAGATTGAAGGACAAGGACATGGTGCAGTTTTTGACTGCAAGTGCTCTCCTGATGGACAGCATTTTGCATGTACTGATTCTCACGGTCACCTTCTGATTTTTGGCTTTGGTTCCAGTAGCAAATATGACAAGGTACAGTGCAAGATGAAAATGAAACTGTTTGTCTATGTTGAATGCATTTGTGCAAACTCTCCTGCAGAGCTTCATTTCAAGAGGGTGTTTCTTAACACAGTTTTGAACCATTAATATGGGATGTTTCAGATTCCTGTTGTTGACATTGAGCTTTCTTTCACTGTCTTTTTTTTTTAAACAATGGAAACATGCTACTAAGCTATTGTTTACATGGGAAATTAAAAATAATTTTTAAAAATGTAAAAAAAATACACAGTCACTGTCTGCTCTCTTAAGTGACAAGGTTACAAGTGTCTACTAACGGATTCACATGGATAATGTGAATAAACTGCAGATAATAGTTAAACATTTTGCTTTAACTAAGAGTAAAAAAAGGGGGGGGGCGGTGTAATAGAACTAATTCCTGCTATCTGTATTTAAACATTGCAAGACAGTTATTTACAATAAATGTACTATATGTTCTAGTGATACAATTTTATGTCTGCTAATGAAGTTCTGCTGTTGTGGATGCCTTGGTGCTTACACAGCAATGTTCCACCGTTACTGTGTAATTGAAATAATGATTCTAAAATACTACATCTTTGTTCTAATGTCATAGTCTACATTGTGTATTCTAAGTATGGGTGTCTTGCCACAGACCCTCATGACTGTAAAGATATGTGTTGTTTTTTGTTTTGTTTTGGTTTTTTCCTCTATGGATGAACATGCCCTGTGAACCATACAGGTTACCTAGTTTGGAATGCCCACAAGGTCTGAGTTCTTCTTTTACCACTCAGGGAAGAGGTGAGGTGTATCTCTTCTCCCTCTTTCTAAGACTTAAGCAGACGTATCTGCTCTAGGATTTTCATCTCTGCTTCTGGTAGCTGATACTTGAAGGTTGTTGGTGAAGTGCTAGCTTCTGGATCTTGCCTCCTGCTTTGGATGTTTGGACTCTGGCTGGCCTTGAAAGCATTTTGGCAAACAGCAACGCAGAGGGGCCTGAAGGAGGGAGAGCAGAAGGAATTTTAATCTTTGTCTTGCAAGCCACTACATTTTTTTTCTGTAGTCTTCCAGCTCTTATTTTGATGCTAGTTACAGCCGCATTTGCATATTGGAGATTTTTTGTTTCCCTTGTCTCTCAACTATAATTTGAATTAGTTGGTACTTGGCTGCTGTTGCTATCCCTCAGCTATTACTAGCTGTGCATTTCCCCTTCCATTCCAAAGAAAACAAACAAGAGCAGAGACACTGTAAGCGAGGAAAACCAGGATTATCAGATCATTTTCAAGGTCTTTGTCTTTCGGAGTTGCTACTCTTTCAAACTTTAAAGCTTGTTGTAATAAAAACATTTTTCTCAACATGTCCCTGGATTGTTCCAGGTTTATTTTTCTCTCCAGTCCTTTTGGAAGTGTATAATCCTCTGCTACTCAGAAATGTTGGAAATGGAATTGAAACAGAGAGCCTTTTTGTTTGTGCTGTGATGGACCAGGAGTTTCCTTTACACTGCCATTAGAGAATTTACCTTGTGAGGGATTAGATCTATTTGAAGAATGAAAATAATTGCTTTTCACTTCTTGAATTCTACAGACCCTTTGTTCTCTTGGGGTTTACGCTGCAGCCTCTGAGAAAAATTATGTTCAAAATTTTTCACTTATGGAGTGAATTAAAATGATCCTCTCCAGCTGTTACTGTGCCAGTGGTAATCTTGGCATTCTTGACCATAGAAGAAATGGGAGCAAATAGGACTTAGATTTGTTACCTCTTTAATCTCAGTCTTCAACTCTCAGAAAACTCAACCTGGAAGTTTCCAGTCTCTTTCTTGTCTTGGTTCCATCTCCTCTTTCATTTTTGTCTGACTTGCTTTATGGAGAAATGTAACTACAGATAGGTAGGTGCTGGAGATTAGGTGTTCTTTTTTCTGTCCTCCCACCCTCAGATACTTGGGTTTTTTTTCAGACACCTTGTGAGAATATGCTCTGGTAGGACCTGTGTTTTTTTGACTTTAAAGTGGTTTCCATCTGTCTTGGGGAATGATTTTTACAGAAGAAAGGAGTGTGGTAACCTGTCCTATATTCCCGCCTTTGCAAGTTGTGCTCAGGACGATGATTATAGCTGAGATAGTGTTAGCTCTGTTGAGAGAGCAAGCTCTTGGTTTTCTGCATCTATGTGTTTTCATGTTATATTCAGATAGTATCTCTGTTTCTTAGTTGACTGGGACCACTGCTCAGGCTTTTTTTTCCTCTGTCATCTTGGCCATTATGAAAGTGATGGAGTGGTTTTGATTTGGTTTTTCATTGTTGTTGTGGGTTTTTTTTTTGGGGGGGGGGGGTGTTTTTTATGATACATGTTTTTGTGGAGTAATTCTTGGGGGGAGGGGGGGGGGAGAGGATATATTTGCTGCTTGTTTGGGGCTCCTTTGTTATTTGACCCAATTAAGGGAACCTTGAGCCAGTCTCAGCTGAGATTTCTGAGTGTGTGAAGATCATCAAAGGTGAGCTGAGCTCACTGTCAACACAGGGCACGTGTACTTCAGAGGTTCTTGCTTAGGTGGAAGCTTGTCCAGGAATGCCTAACTGTCCTAAAGCGTAAGGTACCTTTCTGTTGATTTTAAATCTTAGATTGGACTAGATCTCTGAGCTTTCTAAGGCTTTAGTTCCTGTGGACTGCCCAAACCACAGTTTTTTGTTGCAAGTTGTCAGTTTCTGTTTGGTGGATTGGTGCAGTAGGGGGGGAAATCTCTTTGCATTTGTGTAGGTGTGCCCATTTGGAGAAACTGAGCATTCTGAATGTGTAGTGTAGTTACTGAAGGAGAGTCTATTTGTAGAGCTCAGACCTCGTGGAAAGCTTTCCCACTGAAACCCAAGCTGGCTTTGTGAAGTCGTATGTACGGAGGACTTGTATGTCTGAATGGTGGTGTAGTATCTTCTTTTTGTCATGAATTCAATCTCTAGTAGTATATCAAGAAATAGATCTGATTTGTTAGTACTTTTAACTGGTTGTCTGCTGAACATAGCCATTTAAGATTCTCTAAAACATCTGATTCTTCTGATTTTTCTCAGGACTTGGAATAGCCTGAGGATAAGATTATTGCCCCGGGTTACAGCAGGGACATTCCAGTGTTCTACCTGAGAGTTGATCTGAGCCTGGGTTCTCCATGAAATGCCATTCTTATCTCGTGGAGTGGAAAGTTGTCATTTACTCTCTACCATACTTGATTGCAGTACAGAGTACGCAGAAGAGTAATTGCAAAGAAGTCCCTCATGATCTTGCACCAGAGGCTATTCTGGTAGAGGTCACTGAATCGAAGGAAGGATTTTCAGATCTTCCCTTTGCTTACAAAACCTGGGATGCAGACAACACAGTACAGCCAAATCACAGCACATTAAAACTCCCAGTCTGTGTGATCATGCCATTGGAAACTCTTCTTTCTCAGTGTGGGAAGTCCTTAATAGGAAATTTTACGCTGACTGAAAGTACTGGGTACTCTACTACTATGATTCTAGGGAAAATCGTAAGTCCTCTTAGAGGACCTGTATCTTTACCATATTGAGCTATTTGAGATGAAGGAACAAAGTTGTTAAGCAGGCCTTGATTCTGTCAGTCAGACACGTGAATGGACTTGTATCTTTCTCACTCAGCCTCCGTTAAGTTAACAGAGAATCTGGCAACAAGACTTCGTCCAGTCAGGGCTTCTTACTGCAGTGAGATGTCACCTTGTCCGTATGCACTTTGTAAGGGTAACCTTTTGAATCCCTGAAGTAAATTCTTTGCCATTGCATCTTTCCATGCGTCTTTCCAATTTTCTTCCTGTTGTTACTTTTCTGAATTTTTGAGAGGTCCAGATCCCATGGTTCCTATGATTTTTTTTTTTTAATTTTTTTTTTAATCCACCTCATGTGGATGCATGTGGGCACTTTTTGATGCTGTAATTGACAGATGTTTGTCGTCATCTTTCCTTCCTAGTCTTCCCACTTCCAGGACAGAAGAACTTTGTCATTGAGAGACCATACCTCTGAGTAGATGTTATAACCTCTGCCTTACTGATTTCTACATAACAAGTTGCTGGAAACTATGTTATGGATTGGTCATGATAGAGCATGCTCTTCTTCAGAAATCAGAGTATATTCTACAACTCCTCAGGCATTCCTCTATCTGTGCTCAAATAGCTGCCTTAACACCTAAGACAAGATTTTTTGGAGATCTCTATGCCTTGAGTCAATTGTTTAATCATTTTTATGCTGCACTGGAAATCTAATTTGCGTGAATGTTTATTTTATGATTTTATTTTTACTAGTTCAAAGTTAAACTGAGTACATGAGCTGCCAAGGGGTTTGCTTGCCAGTAGGTAGTGTTGGGATGTCTAGTATACACGTCAGTTTTCTTCTGTTCTCTTTCTCTTTTCTCCTTGCGGTTCAGTATCTTTCTGATTGCACAACATTGAGATGCATGTGCCAGCAAGGGATGGAGCTTACTATTTGGACAAAAGAATTCCTCAGTTTTGAGCGTCTGTGGAAAGTCATCTAGAATAAATTATGAGCAGGTGGACTGAGACAAAAAAGAAAACTTTGAGCCTGAGGAATTCAACTTTAGATCAGCTGTATTTTATCTACTGGGACTTTTTCACATATTTAGCATTATAATAGGAATATATATGTTTGGCTGCTGGTGTTAAAATTTATTTGGCAATGACGTAATGTGATAAATATTTTCCTATTCCTCTTCTTCCTACGCCATAGCTCTTAAGTCTGTGGCACAGTTTTCATTATCATTATATTCAGAGTATAGAAGAAAATTCATAACCTATTTAACATGTCCATGCTGTGTTCTGTCAAAAGTCTTCAAGTTGTTAAATGTTGCCCCATTCCCCTGTTCTTTAAATGCTCCCCACCATCAAATGTGTGGACTATTCTCCTTGCACTATAATACAGAAGAGGAGTACTGGGAAAAAAAATAATCATGGAGTCATTAAATTTTCTGCTTTAAACTCAGATAAACAGATCAGCTTATAACCTTGTTTGTGCAAAGGTGACCACGAGTAACATTGTTAAAAATACTTTTGGCAGTTATCTTCTGTATGCTTTTTTCAATAGGTTCTTTAAAAAAATTACAAAATGACTTTGTTTACAGATAGCAGATCAGATGTTCTTTCATAGTGATTATCGGCCCCTTATCCGTGATGCCAACAACTTTGTCCTGGATGAACAGACACAGCAGGCTCCACACCTTATGCCTCCCCCATTTTTGGTTGATGTGGATGGCAACCCTCATCCTGCAAGGTATCAAAGACTAGTTCCTGGTCGTGAGAACTGCAGGGAGGAACAGCTTATTCCTCAGATGGGAGTGACATCTTCAGGTATGGAAAATTTCACTTCAGTACACAGTAGTCTATCTAGTTACCTCCAGGTGTTCTACACTTTCCCTTTCCCTTCGTCCTTTTTCTTCACTTCTGGGTATAGTAGCTCACGTAGTGTGGAGGAATTACAGTGCCCTTGGCACTGATTGCTTGTGACAATTCCACTTACAATATTGTCATTGATCAAGTCAGTACTGGTTGATACTACAGTGCCAGTTAGCTTGGAGCTCATTTTGTTATTGGGACAGTGTATGATGCTGAGTGAGCTTTCAGTTAATCTCTTTGGGGTAAGATTTCCTACTTCAGAAAACCTAGGAAATGGGCTGATCTTCCACAGATCAGTTGGAACAGGTAACACCTACAAGAAGAGAAGAATGAGAGGACACCTGAAACATGCAAAGTCCTCTTCCTCTTTAGATCAAGGCAGTCATTCAACTTAAGCTTTGATGTTTTGGTTAAGGAACTCTGAAGACTTGAGGATACAAAATCTAGGAAGTTGCTTGAAAGTTGTATTCCCCATGCCCACAACATGGGAGGAATGTACATATTTTGGTCCAATGACTGGGTGTTGGAAACTGCCTAATTGTGGTCCACATGAGTGGGGATGTGAAAACGATGCCTGCTTGTTAGGTGTCACTAGTTCGGTATTAGTATGAATGAGCAAACAGTGACTGGTGAAAGTAGCTTTAAATGTTTTCAAGATAAGCATTGTTAAGTATTTGGATATTCTTGAAACTATGGGAAAACTGACTGTGCCTGTAAATAGTGGCCTATATGTACACCATACTTAAGCCTGTGGTGTGTCAGACATTCCAGGAAGGTTAACTGACAGTATTGTTACCAAAAGATATCTTTATCCTCATTTGTAGACTGAGGATTACAAGCCACTGAATACTTCTATAATAATTTTTAAGGAGCATTTCCGTATTTCCTCCAAAATTATAGGAAGAAATGCTACCTGAGAAGCAACTGTAAGAAGGAAAAAAGTCCTTTCTGGTGAATGTATGCCATGTTTTATCTCTAACTTTTTAGCTAGTGACTTTGAAGCTAAATTCGATTTCTGAGGAAGGATGCAATTTTACCTTGTTGTTGCAGTTACAGCATGGAGCCATGACATTCTGAAATTCTCCAAATTTGAAAATATCCTGGGCATATTGTCCAATATAATATCTTGAAACAAGTCAGACTCTGCACACAGACCCAACAATATTAAATTTAATGATGTGACTACATGACACATGAATGCCTATAGGAAGACGATGTCCATAGTGTTTTGTTTAATAGCAGGAAGCCATCAACCAGGCTGACAGAGAGACAGAAGACATTTTTCTACCTCTTTACAGTTTAGCAACAATATATGCAGTCTTATGCAGAGCTAAACTATGTTCATGTATTTTATATGTTCCCTTCCACTAAGGAAGCTCCTTGCTTTCTGAAACTTTATTGTGGGATTTGATGGATCTCCTTCATAGCACTGACAATTTATTTCTTGTCAAGTTTTCTGTAGGGGCTTATAAGAGTAGGGGGAATTCAGACAGTCATGCTTGATTTACTGCTTAGATGTAAGTGAAGCTCCTTTAAACCAAGTGTTTTGTAAAAATCAAATATATACCAGTGTCTTTATTATTTCATTTAAAAAAAAAAAATTGCTGTTACTTGCGAAGGCAAGATTTCACAAGCTAGATACATAAAAAACATGCATTTTGTTTAGGTAGCAGTTTCCTTATTTAAGATCATTCTCGGGTTATTAGTAGTATTTCCCATTGTTTTCACTAGACAGTATGTCTGCTCATGAGATCACCAAATAAATCTGACTGTCTCACTACGTGAGTCGGAAGACATCCAGCTGTGGTTATACCAGAGCTCATTCCATGATTCCAAGCTTCTGCTGCTTTAGGGAAGTTAACTTCAACTACAATAACCTTGAAACCCTGAGAGCACTATCTTAAACATTTATGTTCTTTCTGCATACCATCATCTATTAAGAGATGGCTGCTTCTATCTAGCCACATAGTCAAAGCTCTTCATTTCATAGCACAATAACTGTAATATCTTGTATTTGATCTTGCAAAGTGCAGTTTGTACTATGATATCTCTTTGGAATCATGCTGGCAAAATAATTTCTGTAGCTTGTTTCTTTGCACGTTGTCATCCCTCAATACAAAGTTTGGCAAGTTCTGCTTCTCTTGACCAGAGCTTCCCACCTCTCCACTCCACCATCTAACTATTCCGTGTGGAGGTATCTGACTTCCTTTTCAAATCAATACTGTCACCCTTGCCTTTTTCTCCATACCTCTCTTAATTTTTTCTGACCATTGTGAGTATGAAAAGGGTTTTGTGTTGTTTATGCTTACATGCTGTATTTTTTGCTTGCTGCACAGAAACGGTATTATCACCTTGTAATAACTGCTGTGAGAACTATTTCCTGTCTTTTATTCAAGAGACCTACCCAAAAGGAGGTTTCCTGGCTGTTTTACATACCAATGAAAATTAGCATTACTTAACCTGTGTCATCCTTATGTCTATGTGGAGCTTAATCAAGCATTGTTACTGCTTGCTGTTCTCCAATATAGATAATTCTTTTCTAATTCAGTTAGACCTTCTTAATGTAGTTCTTTCGTTGAAGCTTATACTGATGTGTTTTAGACTGCATTTGGGGCAGGCTAAGCACGCATTTGAACAACTTGCATTGACTGAGCTGACAAACAACAGTTGTGTTAAGCTTCCGTGACTTGCAGGCACTTGATCAAATTTAAACTTTTATTAGGAGTGGCATGTGATCATCTTTACCCTGCTCCAGAAAATATAATGCTCTCAAGAAAAAAGTTGTCCTGTTTAAAAAATGTCTGTTACAAAAATATGCGTTAGCCCATACTTACACATGTGACTATATACTGTACTTGTAAGTTTCAAAACTAAAACTTAGATGAGCTGTCTGTAACATTTGATTCTTCAACATTTGTGTGTTGTTCTCTTGTGTATTTTACTTCACAGGATTGAATCAAGTTCTTAGTCAACAAGCAAATCAAGAAGTTAGTCCATTGGATAGCATGATTCAAAGACTTCAGCAAGAGCAGGACCAGAGACGTTCTGGGGAGGCAGGAACCAGTAGTACCAGCCGGATAAGCAGAGGTAGATTACTGGGGGGTGGGTGTCGTGGCTTTTCTATTGAAACAGCCGAGAGTCGGAAAACGTAAATCGCATTATTGTGCATGTTTTGTGCATTTTGTTGAACTAGTAGAAAGGAGGTATGGAGCCATAGAAAATAATACAGCTGTCCCATCTTTTTTTACCTTTCTGCAAAATTTCAGGGTTCTTAACATTACAGATTTATCTTTGTTAAAGTTATTGTCTGCTCACTCAGGGAGCTTGCAGCAACTGCGTTCCCGCAGAAATAACTGCACTTCTGTTTAATCTGGAATTGGCCGTCTACTTGGATTGAAATCTGAATTGTCTCAAATAAGGAAATAGGGAGAAAAGAGGAAGGAGCTGCTTGTTTCTCAGTACAGCTGTTCCATGTTTCAGTGTCTTGCACTAGATTACACGGTAGTTTACAACACTTAAAAACTCATGGTTGGCAATGAGTAAGCAAAAATGGATTGTGTGTGGAAAATGTTGAAATTTTGCTACAGTGTAGGTGTTTGAAGGATCTTGCATGTGTGCGTGGTTTTGTTTGGTTGGGTTTTTTGTGGTGGTTTTTTTGGTTGGGTTTTTTTTTTTTTTACTATTTCAATTTCTTGTCTGTAAATTGTATAGCTTGGATTTCTAATAATTTCCAGTATTGTGGCTTAATTTTTTTGAAGGTAGAAAACTGTTAAAGGAATACACTGATTCAGTGAGATATCCATATTATAAAATGGTTAGCTATAGAGCGCAGTAGCAATAGTCAGCTTTGCATAAATGTTTTCAAAGGCAGTTTTAGAGAAAAGCAAACAAATGAAACACTTGCTTCACTAAAGCCTGTTGATACATCTGCTCCTTTTCCGTGTGGATTTTTAAGGAGTACACCAGCCCAGTAGCTGTTTAAGTGTGTGTGTTGTGGTGACTATAGAAATTGCTGAAATAGTTATATTCAGTTAATAATTGATTTCTTTTGAAGTAATACATTAAGTTAAATTATTTTTTTTTTTCTTTCATTTTGAGTTTTTGTTTTTAAATACTTCCCTTAGAATTTCAGATCAGGTACAACTATCACTTTTTGACTTTTTAGGATCTGTAAGTTCTACCTCAGAAGTACATTCACCACCAAATATAGGATTAAGACGTAGTGGACAAATTGAAGGTGTGCGTCAGATGCATAGCAATGCACCAAGAAGTGAAATAGCCACTGAGCGGGACCTTGTGGCTTGGAGTCGAAGGGTTGTAGTGCCTGAACTGTCTCCTGGTGTGGCCAGGTAAACTTAGGCCAAGTTTGCAGTGGATTTTAGTTTGAACTTTAATTAAATTGAACAGTTTTGGAATTCACATTGTCATAAAACCATGTGTGGTGTTTATTTGTTCTGTGGTCTCATATTTCTTAGTAAATCAGTTTCAATTTGAAATCAGTTGTTGTTTGCATATCACTTGAAAAATCTTCGAATGATAGAAGTATTGTGTATAAAAATTAACCATTTAACAAATGATGGAATAATTTAACTTGTATATGCAATGGGTTCTAGCTGCCTCAATGTTTTCTGACTTGTAGCATATGATTACAGTATGTTTTAACTCTGTCTGTTCCCGCCATTATATGGCATTTTACAGCTGGAACGCTGAACTAATCCATTAGGTGCCTGAGGTAAACTTTGATTTCCAAACTGGAAATTTATTTTGTTCAGTAATTAACTCTTGTGATGAATACTTAGTAAGTCAAAAAACCCTACTAGCCGTGATCAAACATAAACTGCTCTAGCTTTTTGAAATAAGATTGAAATCTTACTTTGTTCAGAAAGGGTAATTTTGAAGCCACATTCTGACTGTAAAGAGAAGAACCACTGTTCAAAGAACGTTATAAATGTTGAACATTTATTCCTTGATTTGGAATAGAGCCTCTCAGTTGTAGTATTTTGCTTTAAAGTTAACATCTCAATTTTCTTTTTTCAGTCGGCAGGAAGAATGGAGAACAGCAAAGGGAGAAGAAGAAGTAAGGGTGTATCGATCAGAAGAGAAAAGAAAACATGTAGCGAGTCACATTCAAAGAGAAAACAAAACACCTACTTTCCCTAAGGTAAATAGTCATTTGTACCTTATTGCAGTAAAAAGCATAAAATTTAACTCAATGTGTTAGGTCACATAAATTTACATTCCTCTTCTCAGTTTTAAATTTAAAAACCAGGAGTACAGGAATTTCTTTACCTCCCCAGAATGAGGAAGCATGTCTCTACTGATGTTTCACTATGTTCTGAATAAACAACGGGGATTGCTTTTAGAACCCCCTAAGTGAGAAGCCCCATGAATCTGTTATTAGGGACATGATTTGCTGTAGGGGAGTCTGTCACTATTAATCAATACATCCTGCTACTGTTGTCTGCTGTCTGACATACTGTTCTTTGGAAAGGTTTGATTGAAACTTAAGTCATAGTTCTTAACGTTAACACATTAAATACATGTCTAAACACAGAATTGGGTATTTTCTCTTCAGGTACTCTAATAATCATATTGCGATTTTGTATGGGATATTTCGAGGTCATGCTTTTTGCTAGAGCTGGAGTGTATTCTTCAGAAAAGAGGAAAACAGGATAGATGAAACAGAAGGGAACGGGTTGTATTAAAAATGAAATTGTCATAACTGACGATGTTTTCACATAACTTGCAAAAAAATTTAATCTTATGCCTTTATGCTGGTAAGAAAATGTGAAGGATGTATACCCTATATTTACAAAAGTAATTTTTTGTCTTGTTTGTTAGAAATTAGTTTTATCTATGCATCTCACATGCTTATCTGGGCGTTTCTAGCTAAATAACCAACTATATTTTGTAATAAAGGAAGTAAAGTTTAAGCAACTGTAAGGGAGAATCCATGCTTTGGGTTTTGTAGTATGCTTATTCTAGATGGGACTGTTTCACCCTTAATCAAAAGCTTAGTAAAATACAGGCCTTCAAGAATGCCTGCAAATTGTCCATTGAAAAGTAAAAATCACTTACAGCGTTCAAGGTGGAAAAATGAAGAAATGAAATATTAAGAACAAGTATACAAAAGACTGTGCAGCTCTTAATTTTATCAGAGTACCATACTTAATGTCTGTGCTGTTTATTATTCCCTTTCTTGGGGAGGAAGGGACTGAGATTGAAAGCAATCTGAAAAAAAGTAAATTTCACATGCTTAGTAGTGCTTCTGTATTTTTTAATAATGATAAACTAATTTTATATGCAGTAAAAAGAGTAAATTTGAGATGGGCAAGTTTCTACTTGATTAACTAAATTTGGGTGTTCAGTTTTGCTTCTTGTTTCGTACTCAGCCAAAGTAAAGCTTTCAAAACAAGTGAGATGAACACTCCCCCACCCCCAAACAATCCCCTAATCATTTTCAATTTATTAAATTTCTTAAATTTTTCTTTGATTGATTTCTTATATTAAAATTGTGTGCACTGCTATCTTAAGAAATGGTACTGATATGCTAATTTCAATGCTGCAGTCACCAAAATTAAGTGTGTCTGCCCAAGATAAAGCAAACAAATATTTTTTCAGTGTATCTCCAGTTTTTGTACATAGAGGGAAGAAGCTTTTTGCCAGTTACAGTTTTGGAGGTGGCCATGGCAGGGCTCATTAATGAAATACCAGGACATCAGAAATCTTGGTAACTCCTATTTTTCTCTTGGGAACAATAGAAAATGGACCTCACAAATTCAGATTATAATGAAGTTATTTCTTGTCTTGAGGGGATGTATTTTGGTGCTGAATTATAGACTTTTAGTTTAATTAAACGATTGCACTGCTCAAGAGTTTGGTTTTTTTTTTTTCTTTATTTCTTCAGCTACAGCCTAGTCAAAAGATCCTTCCTGATAACATGAATTCCTACCAACTTACCCTTAAATTTCTAATTGAGTGCCAGTTTTCCTGAAATATCGCTAGGACAGAAAAATAGCAGAGTAGGCCAGTTGGTCCAGCATTTTGATTTCAGCAATTACTTTTACTACATCTTTGAAAGAAAGAAACTTAATATGGATGTTTTTGAAAACCTTTTCTCAGAGGAGAAATTTTTAGTCTCCAAACTTTAAAGTTAGCACTGGATCCTTTTGAGCCCCATATTTTTGTTGTGGATATTTATGCCCTTAAAATCCTTCAGAGCAAAAACTATCTTAGGAAGACCTTTTTTCAGTTTCATATATTTACCCAGACAAGAATGTACCCTTCATTTATCTCAGTCCCTGGAGGGTCTGTGATGTGGATTCTGATGCCCAGCATGTGAAGGAGAGATAACTTGGTAAATCCTTTAGTCAGTTCCTGCCTTCATCCTGAGGAAATACAGCAAAAAGCAGACAGTCATGGTCTCTGCACTTGAGTATGTCAGTAAATTTTCCATGTAGAAATTACTACTGTATTCAGTAACACTTTCAGAACATTTAAATAAATCCTTCTTAAACCCTACAGGATACCTTTTTATGGCATCTCGGGACAAAAACTCATATTCTTCCATGGTTTATTCTTCATTAAATGTGTCTCTCTTTGGAGAGCTCGAGTTGTTGAGAAGTACACTAATTCAAATCCCTTGAGATAAATCTCAGAGGGATTAAAAAATGAGTAGGTATCAAATGAGCTTTAAATAAGCAAATTTGCAAGAAGAAAAGGGTACTTGATCCCAAGCGATTGAGTCTCCCAATTAAATAAACTGTTCAGATTTTAGCGATTTTCATTGTTGCTTATGGTTAGCATGAGCAACACTTCTGCTCAGTAGTGTCTGAACAATAGGAATGATGAATTGGAATTGTCATCTTCTGTAGTGTCTGCAATAAAATCAAATAAACACCTGGGAAGAGAAGCAAGACTGCACTCAAAACTGGTTTAGGGTTTTTTTTAAAAATAGACATTAATAACTTAATTGTAGCAGCTCTTCTGTTGCTGTTCTTTACAGCGACTGTGCGGCTTTAAATACAAGCTGTGTTAGACTGAAGATAGAACTGGAAAGTACTGTGTAAATCTTCCTTTTCCTTGACTGCATGCAGTAGGTTTTGATACTGATACCTTGTAATTTATATTACAGCGGTGTTGAGAGATTACAGTTCTTTTGTGTTGCATAGTGAATTCTTAAGGGTTTAATGCAAGATTTATGATCTAGAGGAGATGGGGAACACTTCAAACAAAATACAGGGAAAAACATTGTCTTCTAGTAATCTATAGACCTAAGAACTAGTGTCAAGAATTCTAGAAAGTGTGTCATTCTACAGTACTGTCAGCTGGTCTGGGAACAGAGTAAACTGCGCTTGTATTACAGAATCATAGAACGGTTTGGGTTGGAAGGGACCTTAAAGATCATCTAGTTCCAATCCCCCTGCCATGGGCAGGGACACCTTCCACTAGACCAGGTTGCTCAAAGCCCCATCCAACCTGGCCTTGAACACTTCCAGGGATGGGGCATCCACAGCTTCTCTGGGCAACCTGTTCCAGTGCCTCACCACCCCCTTAGATCTAATCTAAATCTACCCTCTTTCAGTTTAAAGCCTTTACCCCTTGTCCTGTCACTACATGTCCTTGTCAAAAGTCCCTCTCCAGCTTTCTTGTAGACCCCCTTTAGGTACTGGAAGGCTACTAGAAGGTCTCCCCAGAGCCTTCTCTTGTCCAGGCTGAATAACCCTAACTCTCAGCCTGTCTTCATAGGAGAGGTGCTCCAGCCCTCTGATCACTGTTGTGGTCCTCCTCTGGACTTGCTCCAACAGGTCCATGTCTGTCCTGTGCTGAGGGCTCCAGAGCTGGACGCAGTACTCCAGGTGGGGTCTCACTAGAGCGGAGTAGAGGGGCAGAATTCCCTTCCTCGACCTGCTAGCCACACTTCTTTTGATGCAGCCCAGGATACAGTTGCCTTTCTGGGCTGTGAGCACACATTGCTGGGTCATGTTGAGCTTTTCATCAACGAACACCCCCAAGTCCTTCTGGGCAGGTCTGCTCTCAATCCATTCTCCGTGTTTGTGCTTGGGATTGCCCCGAGCCATGTGCAGGACCTTGCCCTTGGCCTTGTTGAACTTCACGATGTTTGCATGGGCCCACCTCTCAAGTCTGTCAAGGTTCCTCTGGATGGCATCCCTTCCCTCCAGCCTATCGACCACACCACACAACTTGGTGTCGTCAGCAAACTTGCTGAGGTTGCACTCAATTCCACTGTCCACGTCGCCAACAAATACTTGAAACAGTGCTGGTCCCAATACTGACGCCTGAGGAATGCCACTCATCACTAGTCTCTGCTCGGACAGCAAGCTGTTGACCACAGCTCTTTGAGTGCGACCATCCAGCCAGTCCCTTTCTCCGTCTTCCTCCTAGGCTACCTGTCCTTGCTTCCACCCTCTGTAGGCTTCCTTTTTGTCTTTGAATTTGTCCAGGAGCTCCTTGTTCATCCGTACAGGCCTCCTGGTATTTTTGCCTGACTTCTTTGTTGGGATGCATTGCTCCTGAGCTTGGAGGAGGTGATCCTTGAATATTAACCAGCTTTCTTGGGCCGCTCTTCCCACCTGGGCTTTATCCCATGGTACTCAATCAAGCAGATCCCTGAAGAGGCCAAACTCTGCTCTCCTGAAGTCCAGGGTAGTGAGCTTGCTGTGCGCCCTCCTTGCTGCCCTAAGGATCTTGAACTCCACCATTTCATGGTCACTGCAGCCAAGGGTGCCCTTGAGCTTCACATTCCCCACCAGCCGCTCCTTGTTGGTGAGAACAAGGTCCAGCATGGCACCTCTCCTCGTTGGCTCCTCTATCACTTGGAGAAGGAAGTTAGCATTGACGCATTCCAGGAACGTCCTGGATTGCTTATGCCCTGCTGTGTTGTCCCTCCAACAGATATCAAGGTGCTTGAAGTCCCCCATGAGGACCAGGGCTTGTGAACATGAGGCTGCTTCTGTCTGTCTGTAGAGGGCCTCATCTGCTCAGTCTTCCTGGTCGGGTGGCCTGTAGCAGACCCCCACTATAATGTCACCTGTCCCTGCCCTCCCTTTAATCCTGACCCATAAGCTCTCGGTCAGCTCCTCATCCATCCCCAGGGGGAGCTCCGTGCACTCCAGCTGGTCATTGACATAGAGGGCAACATAGAAGCAATGTATTAAAACATTGTCATCGTATGCAAACTCAGTTGTGTTCATGCCAGTAGGAGATACTAATTTTTATATGAACTTTTGAAATTTATCCATTCTGTTCATATCATACCAATAAAATAATATTTTCTTCTGTTCCCTTCTAACTGAAAGGAGTCAAAAATACAGAATAAAATGAAAAGGAGGGCAGGAACAAATGTTAGTATTTTGGATTACAACCTAAAGTGTAGGTTGGTAAGGAAGAACATACAGCAGCTGTAAGTACTTTCTGAGGAGATTCCAAAGTCCTATTACTAATTTTTATTCCAGGGTCGTTACAGGGTGTGTTAAAAGTAGTACAGAATTACAGCTCAGTTTTTCTTCTTTAACGGTATCTGCAGCTTAGATGGAAGTCGCATAAGCATTCTGATATTTAAAGTTAGAAAACCCACATTGCTTTGGCTCAGGTCATACTGAGAAGTGTTTGTATGTGATTGCTTGAGGGACTAATGAGCTATATGGAAGAACCTGAAATCTTGGGTATTTTGACCTGAATAGAACTTAGTATCCCTGATCTGCATGTCAAGTGAAGAACTCAGTTTGACTTTCAAAGGCATAGGGTTTCCTCCAATTATTATTAAACAAAACCACTTTTAAAAAAAACAAAAACACCCACAAAAAAAGGAAAAAAACACACCCACACATACCCACACCCCACTCCACCCCCACCCCCCCCATCTTAATGACAGAGGATAGAATGTGGCATTGGAATTTTTGCATTTTCAAAGTGGAACTGTATTTCAAATTATTTTCTTTCAGGAACATGCCAAAGATAAGAAGTGACATAAATAACATGCTTAGGTATATGTTTCCAGTCCAAGTGATTAAGAGTATTCGTTTATTAAACTACTGGGATTACAGAGCATTTTAATAAATATTAAAGAGCTTTGAAATTTCTGTATGCTAGAGGGTTGATGTGGGGTGTGTCCTAGTAAAAAAAAATGACAAAAATGGAAATACTTCTAATTACCATTAAGTGGAAATTATAAGCAGAAATTTCAAAGAATTAAGATTGGAGATTGTTATGGGTGGACAAAAGTAAGCATAGGCCTCTGTTGTGACACGTGCAAATGGACTGTATTGGAAACTAACAAATCAGTGAGGCGAAATATGTGCGTTGTCTTGCTGAAGGTAGCTTAGTTATGTTCCTCAAAAGTAGTAATTTTTCCACTTACCTGTTATTTGAACACTACTTTAAGGTGAATAGACAAGATGTTAAGAGGAAAATAATCTAAAACCTGAGAGACTAGCACTTGCTTAGTGTCTTATCTTCACTACTTTTGGAACAGTTCTCACTAATTTCTTCCATGTATGTGATGTGGTTAACAGTAAAAACTAAGTAATTACAAGCACTGATCCAGACTTGAGGAGAATACAGAAAGATGCTCTTTAGCCAAACAGAAAATGACAGCACAAGAGGCAGTGGGCACAAACTGCTGAAACAAAGGAGGTTTTGCCTGAACGTAAGGAGGCACTTCACTGTGAGGGCGACTGAGCACTGGCACAGGCTGCTCAGAGGCTGTGGAGTCTCCTACCTTGGAGATACTCAGAAGTTGTCTGGACATGGTCCTGGACAACTGGCTCTAGGTGGTCCTGCTTGAGCAGGGGGCTGGACATGATGACCTCTAGAGGTCCAACCTCAACCATTCTGTGAAATAAAAACTGCTTTATGTACTAACAGCTTACAGGATTTGTTGTATGTATCATCTGGGGAGAACTCCTGGACATTGAAGAATGTTAAACTTGGACAAAGGTATATATTAATGACCTCGGTAATACAAAAGTATCCCTCTCCAGAAAAATAAGAACTGAAATTCAGTAAGGACAAATTTAAGTTCAGAGATAAATGTTGGGTTGAAGAATTTAAATAGCGTATCTAGTCAAGAATGAACACAGTGTTGTAGGCTACTTGACAGATTGATTCCCCCCCCCCGCATAACATTTCAAACGTAATGTTGTGAAAAGCATATACAGACAAAAAAGCCAAAGTTTCCTTTCTTTGTCTTAAAGAGTCTCTGAGCATCTATTTAATGTTGGGGTTCTGATGCTGGATGTGTGCTTGTGTCCTGCCTCTGTTTAACTTTCTCGTAGAGGCTAATTCCTGTTGTCTTAAGGAAGAGGGAACCATTTTCAGATAAAGAATAGATACTGCTGGTGAAGAAATAGTATGAAATTGCTACAGCCAAAGCTTTCCAAAATTGCTGCAGCCCTGTATGAAAGCGCAGCAAAGCTGTGCTTACCAGTGGAGTCGGGGTCATAAGGACACTTGATCCCACCCGTCCCCCAAATAAAGATAGATCTGCCTGACCTGCAGCTTCACATCAGATTTTGGCAAAGCTGTGTTGAATAGGAGTGATGTTAAAATACAGTTTTTGGCAAGATGTGGAAGATACATACCTTATGGTCCCTTTCCCAGTCCCTGCTTGAGCAGTGGGGCTGGACAAGGTGATATCCAGAGGTCCCTTCCAATTTGAGTCATTCTGTTGCTTATGGATAACTACTTGTGTGTGGTTTTGTTTTCCGTGGTTTTTTGTGATGGTTTCCCTCCCCCCCCTTCTTGTTTTGACATTGTATCTTTCCCAAAGCAGTTTGTTACCCTTTGGCATCACTATGGCCCAGTATTTAGACAGTGATGTTACTTGCTTCCACGAAGGAATGATTTTGCGAGGAGGGGAGTGGGATGGGGGGGAGTGGTGTTGTGTTTCCTCAAGCTTTGAACTGCCAAAAGAGAAGTCTTTCCAAAACCAGAGAATAATGCAAAGTGCTTCAATTTTCCAAGCATCTGCAGTTCTAGTATAAGTAGGGAAAAGCTATATTTATAATAACCATTTGAGAAATCTCACCTGAATAGAAATGGGGATGTAAATTTTTAGGACTTCTGTTTCTAGAGAGAAGACATGAGCATTACAGTGGGGCTGCAATGTAGCTTCTGCAAAATACATCCTCATTATTGTGAAGGACACTTGACTAATTTGTTTCATTGGGCTTATGTGATTCCATTCTGTTGTCCATGCTTCCTCATACTGTGTACTGTGATGCTAAGAGGCAGATGGGCTTTATTAAAAAAGTCTCAATTCAGTAGCAGAAGCAAGTTGCTGTAACGTTGTCTTTTGTGACTTCTCTGCTTCAGCAGTGAATCTTGAGAGCTTGATGAGAAGTGAGCAGCCCCAGAAGGCTGAGGGACAGAAGGCTGTGTGATGGCCTCAGCCACTAGTCTTAGGGCTGCCTCGGAGCTGTTCTGGGTCAGGTCAGAGCAGCTTGAGGAGATCTGGTACATGCTGCCACTTTGAAAGCAGAAGGAATGCCCCAGGTCTCAAAAGTCTTGAGCAATGTTAAAATGCTGATTGCTGAGCAGTCCCATTAGAAGTGTCTCTGGTGGGTGTGCTGTCAAGCTTCCCCAACTTGAATTCACTGGACAGAACAACAGAAACACAGTGCTCGCTGAATAGAGCATAGAGCAGTTTCGTGTTGCTCCTCTGTGCTTTGGTGAAAACTGTAACGCAATTGTACAGATCGGCATGCTGGCCTACCCTACTGAACTGTTGCAGTCATGCCTGAAAAAGATGTTTATCTTCTAACAGGGGAGGGTAGGAGAAAAGCTCTAGCTACCACAGTTCCGCATTTTAAGGAAAATTGTTGTGGCTAAGGAAAACCAAATCTTAGCTACTGCTGCTTAGCCAAGTTTTAGTACAGTTTTCACCAAAAAGTGTTTTGATTTTTTTTTTTCTCAACAAGAAAATTTAAGCTCATGAACCAGCTTTCATCAGGAAAGATCTTCTCTTTCCTACAAAAGAAAAAAATCCAAAAGGAGTAGGTACAAGCAGTCTTCCCTATTAGAAGGCTCTGATAATATTAGTATCTTTCTGGGGTTTGCTCCTGTTCTGCTTTCTTCATCTCTGGGACCGTTTTTTTCAACAATACCAGCACCTAATAGATTAGATATCTGAGGTTTCCTTTATGGAAGAAAGAGCAATGGGGAAGTGCACCTCCTTTTATGGCATCTAGGAATGTGTCCAGAAACTATTTCATTGGGTCTGAGCTAGGCTGAAGTTCAAATATGCATGCCAAAAAATTTAGCACAAAACTCTTGAAATTGAGATTGTAGCTCTTGATTTTTTGCCAGGAGTTGGGGACTAATACAAGATTACACACTTCGTGTTGAGAGCAGGTGTTTGCATAATGTATATTCTACAGGAGGAACAAAATCTCTTTATGTTGGAGTGTGAAGTGTTTCTTAATTACAGCCTTATTTCATTCTTCTAAGCTTCATAAGAACTCAGATTCTTTCCAACTAACTCATTCATTTGAACTCTTCCATGCATCATCTTACCATTTAAA
Organism: Phoenicopterus ruber ruber; assembly: GCA_009819775.1. Classification (NCBI taxonomy): domain Eukaryota; kingdom Metazoa; phylum Chordata; class Aves; order Phoenicopteriformes; family Phoenicopteridae; genus Phoenicopterus; species Phoenicopterus ruber. The sequence continues at coordinate 91,693,233 of CM020217.1, forward strand.
GGCCTTCACTTGGTAACAGTCACCTCTGTATGCTAAGGGATGTATTATTGTATGGGTCTCTCTTGTAATAGATCTGACCCCTCAGTTGCAAAATAACACTCTGTGGAGTTCTCTGTAAGAGTCCCCTTTCCTCTGATGACTGTTTTTAGTGTAATTTGGGGCTGTTACAAGCTCTTGGTAGCCTATCGGTAGTTAACTGATACATACCTTGTAGCAAATGAAGAGTTTTAATAATTCAACATAAGAATTTTCAATTATATCTGGGAAGAAATTTTAATTATTTCCAGAATATACTGAACTCCTTGGTGCTTATATTCAGCTATGCACGTGGAGTGTTTTCTTCAGTAGCTCTGTAGTTTTGGACTTGTGGCCTGTTTTGAATTTTGTGATGTTGAAACTTCTATCTTTTTGCTACTGCAAAAGTTGCTTCCTGGAATACTATTATTAAAGAAAATGCTATGTATTAATAAAACGTATATTCAAAAGTGATGTATTTTGACTTTCATGTCTTCACAGAACCATTCCCATGATCATTTACTAGACACTAGTGACTCAAGAAAACAGCAAGCTAATCAGCACAACTACCGTACGAGATACGCAGTGGAAGAAACTGCGAGGCCTGCTGAAGAGTTAGAAAATGGACACAGTTCCTCAGATGTAAGATCCTTATTCATGAAGCAGTCTTATACATTCCATTTCTACACGTTAAGCTCCTGTTTCGGCTAATTAAACATTGTTTCTAGTGGAAACTCAGGTTACATTTTTCATTGTGTGTTTTCTTTCACCTCTTTTAAAAACTGATGTTGAATTAGGTTTTCACATGCTGTTGTATGTGTTTAGTTTTGACTAAAAAGTAATTGACAAAAGGGAGAAATGCTCATTTGTAAGGGCATTTTGCAAAGCATATGTGGGCAACGTTAAGTCTTCCCTATATTTGCGAGCCTAATCGGTATGGCCCGTATTGGCTTATCAGTATGGTCACTGGTTCTAGGTGGCCCTGCTTGAACAGGGAGATTGGACAATGCGACCTCCAGGGATCTCTTCCAGCCTCAACCATTCTGTGCTTCTGTAGCTACAGTGGAGAAATGAGTAATAAGAGTATATAAAGTTTTTACTGGGTTTTTGTTTGATATTAATTGAAAAGAGATGGAAATATTACATTAAAAAGGGCTGGAAATAATTTTCAGAAAGGTAAGCTAGCCTTTTTAGATGGAGTTTGAGAAGCACTCAGGTCTCCACTGGCTATATGTAAAAAAAATGTTGCTCTACACTGTGCATCTGTCAAAGCATAGATATTTTCTTATTACTTTTTATTTAATGAAGTCCATTAAAGTAAAGTAAGTATCTGCAAACTAAAATGCCTTTTTAACAACATCAGGTTTTTATGATGCTCTTAAGTTTATAACGCACGTAAAGCCTAGAAGAATCTTAGTCATATTGTCATATATTGTAACTTTTTTGAGTTCCAAAGAAAATGCTTTCTTTTTCCCTGTCTCTCCCCCTGCCCATCCCCCCTTGTTAGGAAGGAGAAGTAGTTGTTGCCAGTGGTGGAACATCAGAAGATGATGAAAGAGCATGGCACAGTGATGGCAGTTCTAGGTAAGTGACAGTATACCTTACAGAGAAAAGTCCTGCTGATGAATTTTAAATCATCTTCTCTGTAAACAGTTATTAATTAGTTAGTTCTTAATTAGTAATAACTAAAACTTGTGCACATTTAGAAGAAAAGATGAAAAAGAACTTAAGACTTCCAGGATTTCATTTTCAGCTATATTACTAACTAAAATTTAGGGAAGGTTTCATTCTTGCTTGCCAGAAGCAGCATTGTTTCCGATTGGTTTTGCAGGAGGGTTATTCTTTGCAGGCACACATGCTTTCAGGCATGTGGTAGCAGTTTCCTATGACTGTCAGTCTGAGCTGTGTGACTGCCTCTGCTGACTCTTGGTTTGAAATTAGAGAGCAAAGATGAAGGTAGCTTCAACCCATCTGTTGTTTCTTCTTTGGCATATTGGTTTTTTGTTAACTTTTATTCAAAGGTATTCAAAACCTGAAGCCGTGAGAACAATATCCAGAGTTTAACATGTATCATCTTGAATTGACCAAGTGAACAGTGGATTTACTTCTAGTGCTGCTAGAAGTTAAGCTTCTTAAAAGACTGAATGATCTGAAGGCTTTAGGTTTACTACCATTTAAATTGTAGATAGAATGTTGGGGTTTAGGCACTGGTTTTGACTATTGAAAAATTGTAGTTATCTAGACTGTTAACTGTAATCTTCTGTTGGGTTATATTCTGTAATCCAACACACTCTGAATTGCTTTTTAACCTCTGGGGTTTTTTTTGGTTTTTTTCTTCCTTTGGTATATCATACGTAGTGACTACTCTAGTGATTATTCTGACTGGACGGCAGATGCAGGAATCAATCTGCAACCACCAAAGAAAATTCCTAAAATTAAAACAAAGAAAGCAGAAAGTAGTTCAGAGGATGAAGAAGGACCTGAAAAACAAAAGAAGCAAATTAAAAAGGAAAGGAAAAAAGGGATTGAGGAGAAGGATGGACCATCGACGTCACCAAAGAAGAGGAAACCCAAAGAGAGAAAACAAAAGGTTAGATGTTATTTGTATATTATAGGATGCTCCCTCCGACTGTCTTAGGAAGAATTAGATGAATGATTCAGTTACGTATACAACTTGATGTTGTCTAATTTGAAAACACATCATGACTTCTACTGGTAATAAATGATAATTACTGACTCCTGTAAGTCAAATGATAGATTGCTGTAATGATATGCTTTCTATATATGATGTGTTTCACTTAAGGAACACTTTGAATGTCCTTAACACCATCTTTTCTCAGACCAGAAACTTCCTTTCTATGGATAACATGTGCCTGCATTTTTTCAGCTGTACTGACTGTCTCCCTGCTTAATTGCAATTTCTTTTAGGTCTGCACAATCATGTCATTTTTTCTACCAATTCCATGATGTATGATGTTTGCATTATGAATGCCACTATACTTTCATCAAGGGGAATTTCACTTGATCAGGGTTTTGTTGTTGTCTCTTTTGTGGTTTGTTTGCTTTCTAATATAACTGTGTCATTCCAGTCTAGATCAGTACGTGGAAATTTTCAGTGACTTGTTATTTTCAATGTGTTGTGGTTTTGGGGGGTTTGATTTGTTTTTAATTAAGTGTTAGATCAGAAAACTTTTTCTTCAGTCTTTCTTTACAGAGACCAGAAGTGATCTATCTGGTGGATGCTAATTGCTTTCATAAGCTCATAGCTTCTATTTTTGCAATACCCAAGGGAACTAACTGTATCATCTAAGTAACTAAATAACTGTATTCTGTTTATTTATAAGATACGGGGTCCTCAGCATTCTTTTAAGATCATTATTTCAGCATTTTGGCCCTCATTAGAAGGTAGACTGACAAAACAGCTGTTTTAATATGCAGGTTGGCATAATATCAGCTTTACTGTCAATCTTTGGTACAACATGCAGGATGTTAGGTGGTAGTCTTTACTCTTTGATTAGGCTACTGTTTATTGTACGTAGTCATTGGTTGTAGTATCAATACTAATAGTATCTTGGTATTTACGCAGTCTGAAACCAGAAGAAGGTATGAGATGAGGAAAATAGATGGTGGGGTTTTTTTTAATGGTTCAAACCTTTAGTTTTGCTTTTTATTATAAAATATAAGACTGGCTTACAGCCTTGTATTTCCACTTAGATTAAAGCTGAACTGAGTGTTTTGGGAATCTTGCATCCATTTTGGTCCCAGTTATCAAGATGCAGGAGGTCTTTGCTTCCAGAAGTACCAGACTCAAATATCTCAGATTTTTAAAGATGACCTGCTCCTTTCTTGAATCACAAGAAAATATTAGTCTGGAAGGAATACCAGAAAATCATCCCTCTTCCCTCTGCCCCTAGGTAGGATTAATTACACCTGTCACTCCTGACAGATGTTTGTCTTTTAAGTTTCTTGTGGTGGAGATTCTACCTCCTTACTGGGCAGAGAGCTCACAGTCCTTACTGGTAGAAAGTTCTTCCTGATTCCTGAACCTGAATCAAAATTGGGGCTTTCCATTGAGGAAAGAAGTTTTGACCATCTTTGTAGCCAGGCACAGAATCTTGTGAATTAAGAAAAGAGTAGAGAAAGAATGTCATTCTTCTCTATTAATGACAAGATCTTGAATGGTGCTTACATTTCTAATCCCCCTTCACCAAAAATCAATCTAAAAAATGATACAGTAGTGAAGAAGGGCAAGAAAGGAGCACCCAGGAAGATCAAAGGGTACAGAATATTTTTTTCTTTGGGGCAGACACAAAGAGGCTGACTCTTAGGAGGGAGAGAGTTTGGAGGCGATAAGATAAAAAAGCTTTTGTAAAACTATGTATGGTTTAGAAATGAATAAATGCAGAATGATTTCCTTTCTTATTTTGTTACAGTGAGATAGAACACCCAGTGACACAGACATGAAGCTCAAAAAAGAACCCTTTCCCCATTCCACCTCCTGAAAGGAAACAAAACCTCCAAACCACCTGAGCATGTAATCAGGTTGTGGAACTAATTACTGAAGGATTTAGTATGAGTTTCAGAAATGATTAGACAAATTCACTGGGACTCGTCTCTTCCTGATGATTAACTGAGTTCAGGCTTGGCTTCCAGAGGATCTTAAACTGATGATTAATGTGTGAGGTTATAACAAGGGAAGATTTTCTGTTTAAAGGCTATTTATTATTACCTTCTCGTAATTCACCAATGAGGTAGATAAGCTTTGCTCTGATGCAGTGCATCAGTTTTTCACAAGACAGACCTGCTTGAACCTCAGAATCCACAAGGTGCTTCTGTGTTAGTGATTTATTTGTTCTGGTTTGATTTTTTTGTTTGTTTAGTTTTAACTGTGTGTATGCGTTTTCCTGTGGTACCCACTGCTGCTCCAGTGGTGCACTCAAAGCAGTTCCCATCCTGGTGAAACCACACTTGAATTTGTGCAAAGGAGTTACACTTGGAGTATCCCATTTCCAGTCTGGGGATGCAGAGTCTTCCATCAGTGTCTATATGGAGTGGATTTCTGTACAACTGTCCAAGGTTGCTTTCTGTATGTGCACAAAATTCTGTTAATAATGTCAAAGCAACCTTGCTTGAATGGTTGTACAAAAACCTGCCTTATCTGGCCTATTAGATACAGACAGGAGTGCACACCTAGGACCAGCAACTGCAGTGAGCTTTGTTACTTACAAATACATGATGAGGGCATACAATCTGGAAATGCAGTTCCACAGCACATTATAGTAAATATGCCAGTAGGCAACGTGGATGTACCCAATCTGGGTCGTTTCCACATTCTTCACCTCTGTTTATGTTCATTAATCTCTTCCTCTTCATTTTGTGGGGGTCCTTAATTGGAGGCAGCTGTATAGTTGTAGTGTCTTGTGGGCCAAGGCAACTGTGTGAATTTGATTAAAGAGAATGGCATATTTCAGTTTTATCTTTTTGGGCATAAGACATAGTTACTGGAGTGTTAATAAATTCAGACTTTGTTAGAAGAGCCCTCCCCCAACCAACAAACTAAAAAAAACCCCTAAAAAACCCACTTAGTTTTTCAGATTGTTAATTTTTTTTATCTTGATGTTACTGTAAGCAGTTAAGTAAGGTTTATCTTCACACTGGCAATGATTTCCTTTTTACATTAAATACACTTACGAAATGGCAGTTGATTTTAAAGAAACACTTCCCAAAATACAAGGCTTCCCCAAATGTTAGTTTATTTGTATTAATCTTCTGTGTGCATTTTCTTCAGAGGCTGGCTGTAGGAGTTCTGGCAGAAAATGGTTTGACACTGGAAGAATGGCTGCCTTCAGCATGGATTACAGACACTGTTCCTCGTCGGTGCCCATTTGTGCCACAGATGGGGGATGAGGTATTGTAGTTTTTCCCTCCGTGTTCTTGCTTATTTTAGCTTGGTTTTGCTTTTTTTATTTTCATCTGTGCATTTTTTCCAGAGATGTATTACCAGAATATTTTGGATTTTCTTCAAAACATTCTTTGATCTGGCTACAACTTGCTTTTGCTTCCTTTAGTCTTTCCCATACTTAAAAAATATTCAGCACAGTGTTGCTTTGACTTTTTTTGTATTCCATGCTCTTGCAGTAACATTCCCTCTTGTAGTATGTTCAGTGTGTTCATTTCCTTGTGACACCTGTATTCAAGCTGTGTGAGATGCTTTATCTAGTGAAACTAGTCTTTAGTTGTAGAGCATCTTGTACGCTGAAGAGTAGGTAAGAAATGAAGTACGTATGTAAGTTGTTTGGAAAACTTCCGTTTGGGACTTGAAGTAAAAAACGGGAATTAAACCTCTGGGGGGAGGGTGGGTTTTTTGTGTTTTGTTTTGTTTGGTTTTTAAATTCATTTATTCTGAAGAATAACTCTGGTGTCCTTCTCACTTGTGTTTCTGATATCAGAAAACTTGTGCTGGTCTCTTACAACAGAAAACCACAAGAGAAGTTTTGTATATATGTATTTTATGTGAACTAGATTGTAAACACTTTGTAAACATGGCTGAGATGTCCCAAAATACAGTAGCAAAAGGACACCCACCAGTTTCTGCTTTGGAATATATAGCATGTGAGCATTACAGTGAATTGTATGACTAAGTACTATCAGATAGAAGGCAATCTTGAAAAACAGTCTGTGCGCATTCCCTAAAATCCCCTCAGGTTAAAATAAGAGGAAATAGCTGGCTTATGCTGTAATGTGTAGTCTGTTGGCTCTTCAGGGAGCGGCGTGTTTCTGAGGTACTACACAGAGTTCTTGTATAGCTCACACCTTCAGAATGCAGTTGAAGAAATACTTAACATGGTGGCAAAGTTGATTAACTTTGGTCCTGAGCTAGAGCTGTTTGCAGGCACCACCTTAGAAACTGAATCAGGACCAGAGGTTGCATGTGTAAGCAGTTTTGTTTTTACTGGATGACTTCAGTGATGCAGTTCACAGCACAGCTATGCAAAAATTACATCGGCATTGCTAGTGAGGGAGGGAAGGAGCACTTCAAGTTGAAAGTTGCAACTGGAGAAAATGAGTATGTATTTATACCCTCCAGCAAGCATGTTTTGGAGACTGTGCCATTCAAAAGATCAAGTCCAAATACATGTATTTGGTGCCTGATACCATCTGGATACAGTGAAGCAGCCAAGGATTTATCTGTACCATATTACTCAGGAGGCTTTAACATCGTATTGGTCTAGTAAGATAAACTGGTGTGTTTGGTTTGGCACCTGCTGAATAGCATGTGCAGTGTGTACTAGGAATATCTAAGTAGGCTGCATTTTTTCGCTGAAAAATGCTGTATATGGGTGAACAGGAAATTTCCTGTCCTGTGCCTAGAAAGTAGAAGTAGTTGCACCAATAGAAAGTATGTTTGTAATCAAGCTGCTCTGTCTAAAATTCCGTCTCTGATACTTGCCCTCCCCAGATTTGCTTAAGATGTGAAAAGAAGCTATTCATCTAGAAAGTTACTTTTGAGATCCACAGAAATAAAAGATCGGTTTAATTAGAGAAATAAGTTGAGAAGAGGTCTCGTGTGGCCTTTGAACATTCTGGTGGATGGTTGGTATGTTTTGTAAGGTTTGGGAGGAGAGATGTTTCAAATACATTCTTGTACAGCTGTACAAACAAGTAAGAAAAAACAGTGCTATATTTAGTTATACTCAGTGCATAAGAATAGCACGTACCATCCCTTTTTCCTTTCTGAATACTGCCATTTACAGACCTTTGTCATGTGTCTTGAGGAACAGTGGAAACACGCCAGAGAGATGGGACTGCAGTTTCACTGATTATCAAAATACAATGCATATTCTTTGTAGTATTCTGCCATTAACATGATAAAGAATGCTTGTGTCTGGATACTACAGCAAACATGCAGAAGCAGGAATTTATCAAGATTAAAAACAGAATTTCCTGGGAAAAGGCACAAATTCTTTTTTCCATAGATATCTAATTTGTTCTGACAGAAGATGCAATGCATAGAGCCATTTACAAAATAAAAGTGTTTCACTTCTGTAAACAGTGGGTTGAATTTATGTAGAGGTTTAGCAGAAGCAGTAAGTGTAGGAGGAATTGTTTGTAGCCTGTGCCACTAAGTGGATTTTTTTGTTTTGATTCCCTGGAAGGTACAGGAAACAATTGTCACAATGTTGAAAGTGTAATTTAAATTGGCATTATTTTAGATCGGTCTCTCAGTAGCCTCTGTTCCTTTTCCTGCCAGTTAGATTCTGACAGTGCATAGGAGATTCTCAGGGCTTTCATGCCTTCTGTAACTACTGTGCATTTTTTCCCTATGAGGATATTGTGCGTGTTAAACACTCTGAAAAACAAGAGTTTAAAAAAATTGTGGTGCGGAGTGAAGCTGAAGAGTCCTTCTCCATCTAAATAAATAAATAAACAAACACCAAACCAACAACTTGCCATGCAATATTAAGAAAGTTCAGTAACTGTTAATGTAGAAACTTGACAAACATTTGTTCATAATGTTTTATGATACAACAGTTTTGGAAAGCACGTGGAAATACAAATATTGGTGTGTTTATTTGTATAAATGTATTTTAAAACTTACTGATGGCTTTTCACTCTGCTTTTTTTCTTGTGTTGGGCTTTTATATTTAAGCTATTGTTCCCTCATCCTACTTGATGGAAATCCCAAGCTTATGGCTTGGGGCACTTAATAGAGGATTTTATTTGGAATGCATCGTACCTGGAATACAGCTGTTTGTCAGATCTTTGTTCTAATCAGTTTGAGGAACCTCTGTTTTGCATTTCAGATACATTCCTTGAGTATATGTTTAAGGTTTTCAGATTACTACTTCACTACAGTGCTGGTTTATAACAAACACATTCATCCACATCGTATCATATACAACAGGATCAATGTAAAACTAATAGACTCTGGATGTCTGAACCATGGCAATTTATAGTGGAAGGATTTCAGAATTTTTAATAAGAACTTGAAATTTCTAGTTTCAGGTTGTTCGTGTCTTTGTTAGGCTCTTTGTTCAGTGGTATGGAAACTAAAACCAAAATCTTACCAGAACAATAACAAACAGCTGAGTTTTCCTTCTAGAATATATTTCTTGTTCAAAAAAGATATGATTAGCCAAATTGTGAATTTAGTGATACGTGATTGTCATCTCAGGGCTGTCCTACACTGAGGAGTAACCAGGTGGATTAGTGGAATTCATGTTGCTGTCATTGAAATGTTCTATAGTGCAATGATAAATAGATGCTTTTGTTATTGATTTTATTTTAGTCTCGCATGTGTAATGTAGGATATTTTGCTCATGGGAAAAATGGTGTTCTAAATCTTTCCTACTTTTCCTGTTAACTTTCTATGATACCTTCTTTAAGTGTCCACCACTTAATTTTTTGAGAACCTGTGACTTTTTCAGGAAAACAGAGAGGAAAAATGTTGGTGATAAAATAGAAAGTACAGGCATTGTATGGCAGCGATACGCTAGCATTTCAACTCCTCAAAGTCTTTGTTAGATAACCATCACATTTCACTTTTAGGTCTACTATTTCCGTCAAGGTCATGAAGCATACGTTGTAATGGCTAAGAAGAACAAAATATATAGTATTAATCCCAAAAAACAACCATGGCATAAAATGGAATTACGGGTATGACTTCTTTTTCATTTTTGTTTGGTATCTTAATACTAAAAAAAGTTTGGAAAGTAACTGAAAGAAGATTCCTGATACAGATGTTTCTAATGTTGTGCTCTTAATATTTTAAGATAAAGGGAAAAAGTGAACTTAATAAACAGTCAAATGAAATCAGACCTTAAACTGTACTTTTTTTTTTTGCATCTGCTTGAGCAGATGAGGTGGTTACGCTCCACAGCAAATTATTTTTCAAACAAGTTATATTGTGAAATAATAACTTGTTTTGAAAGACTAAATTTTAGATACTTGATTTCAACATGTTCTGTTAGAAATCTGGTCTTTTCAATATACCCATATTTTCATGTTTCAGAAAGTTGTTATAGTCATCTTAACTTCAGTGGTGGTACATAACATTTTGTTTATTCCAGGAGCAAGAGCTGATGAAAATTGTTGGGATTAAGTATGAAGTGGGATTGCCTACTCTCTGCTGTCTTAAACTAGCTTTTCTTGACCCTGATACGGGTAAACTAACTGGAGGATCATTCACCATGAAGTAAGGAAAGCGATATTATATTCAAATTGGGGGCTTTCTTGCGGTGGGAGGTGAGGTTGAAAGTTAAGAGATACTGTTAATGTTGTGGCTTGAGCTTTTGCTGTTGAAGTGTTGAATTCAAAGTGTTAAATTTTTATGTAAGTGCTTTACTTTATGCTTTTGCTGTTTTATCGCTTAATAGTTGTGTGTTCTGTTGCAATTAGGTACCATGATATGCCAGATGTCATAGACTTCCTAGTTTTGAGGCAGCAGTTTGATGATGCAAAACATAGGCGATGGAATATAGGTGAGTTGTGGGGGGAGTTTTTTGGTGTCAGGTTTTTTTTTTCCTAAGTGTCTACCTATTTTCATGATAACTTATTAAAAAGTAGGTCATGGTAAATAAATCCTAATACTGTGCTGAAATCGGAGAATAAGCTCTGTCCATATTTGGATGTGGAGTCCTACTTTGTCCTTGACAAGCAAGCAAACAAAATACTGAAGGTGATCTGTGAAAGAAAGTGCAAAGAAAATCTCAATTGTGTATTTGCAGAGAGGAATTAAGAATACTTTTTAGAAATGTGGTGTTTATTGGTAACTAATAACTTATTGTAGCCTATATATTGCTTGTCTCTTTTTTTGGATTGAAGGCCCTCTTAGAACTGCATTGCTACTAGATTCCCCCCCCCCCCCCATTTCTGAAATTTCTGCTGGAAATAGGAAACACCATCTCTACCACTTGAAATTTACGATCTCTAGATTATACAAAGAGAATGCCCTTCCCATCTCTTTTTACTTGTTTGAATTATGTTCTAAACCCCGTATGGTTTAGCTTGATTGAAGTGTATATAATTATAACTCTCTGCCATGTGATGTGGGGATGTTTTTGATTCATTTTACTTTGCCCGTGCTTAGTTATTTCAAAGTGTTGGATACTGGAGAATTTCCATGATGGGCATGTCCTCCAGTCAGATCTATTTCCTAGTCATCTTTTCCACATGATAACAAAGATCAGCTTTCAACAATGAAATCTAACTAGGGGGAGAGAAAGCTGCATTATGACAAAATGATCCTCTAAGGTGTGGCTTTTTTTCAGGAGGTCAGGAAATACGTATGTTCTCATTCATAAGAACAGCCTTAGATTGTCCCTGAAACTTAAAAGATTAAGCAAGTATTACTGATTCTTCAGAGTTCAGGACAAAGTCTGTTCCCCGAAGAGAGAAATTTGTATGCGATACCATGTTTATAGGATTATAGGCACCGTTGAGTCCTTTCCAGTATCTTAGTATATTCTGAAGTGACATGCTCCCCAAGGTGAAATACTGATAGCCGCCTTTTTTTTTAAATCAGGTCTCAATGTTAAACACATTTTCTGTAATGTAGCAGTGATTACTGTACCAACTCAATTCCTGTGGTTCTTCCATTCTTCCATTCCATAGCTGTGGCTAGCATGTACACAGCTGACTTGGCAGCATTTCTTGCCACTTCAGGCAAAGTATCATATAGGAGAATGGAGGATTTTAATGCAACAACATGGTGGTGTGTCTGATTACCTGTGTAGAAACAACTGCTATGACACACATTTCTGCAAATACACTGCCTCCTTAGTCTATTAGCTGTTTCCTTTTCAAAGCGCTGTCCTCTCCTAAGTTCGTTGTAGCTAAGTAACCTAAGAAATGGTACAGCTGGATATTAAAAGCTCTTTTTTATTGTTTCTTACCTGATTTTTCTGCCAGGAAAGATGAATTGATCTCCTGTCCTTTGATGTACATCATGAGATCCTTGCTTAGGATGTGTGCCTTAGCAGTAGATGTATAAATTACATGATGCCATCTTAATAAGTTCCATATCATCTCATACTTTACATTCCATTGTCCGAAAAGACAGCTAGTCTTCAATTCTATAGGGAATTTGGTACACACCCTAGGCTTGTGATTCAATAGGAAATGTAAACCTTGATTTGGTAGTGATAGGTTGACAGTTGGACTCGATGATCTTGGAGGTCTCTTCCAACCAAAATGATTCTATGATGTCTTCTTTAAAGATCATTTCACTTTAAAGATCCCTTAAGAGACAAGGTTGGTCAACATCTACTAATGTGTCACCAAGCTTTCCTCTTTCCTAATGCTTATGGATCTGTGGTCTTGTCCTCTTCTGCTATGCCATACATGTTTTCCCACGAGATCATGGCAGCGGTAGAAGAATGACTGCCATACCTTGTATGTGAACAGCCTAGCCAGAAGTCATCTGTCAGCTTTTGTGATAGAAATCCAGGAGCAGTGGAGGGACTTTGAAACTTTACCTTTGCTACTCTCAAGACTATGAGCACAGGTAGCATCTCCTTCCTGGGCCGGCAGCTGTATTTCCAGAAACTTGCAGTGTGGAAAGAATTGGAGCTACACAAAGAGTATTGAAAGTGCCAGAGCCTTTTATCAAGCCTTCAATGTAAATAATGTGAGTTTCAGTCCCGTAGTGTCTCATACCAGCTTGTAATACTGTCAAGTGTGTGTTAGAGTTCATTCTTCAGTTCCTCTTTTGGGTGGTAAAAATAGTGGTAAAATAGTCTCCACCTTAGAGACTGTATGAAATGCTAAAGCAGAGATAGCAAAGACACTGCTGTTAAAACTGTTACGGCTCTTCCAGGAGCCTTCCAGAGTGCTACCCTGCTCTCTACATTGACGCTTTGGGTATTTTACTTAGGTACTTGGAACAAATTGTGCACTGTTTTGTTGCAGTGTGGAACACAATATAAAAATGTTCCTTGAAAGTAGATCATATTTTCTACCAAGATAAGGAGAACTGCCTTAGAACTGTACATGAAACTGTTCCTGAGTATTTAACCGCGTGAATTTGAAATTGCCAAGATTTATCTGATATACTCAAGTCTTCTGAACTTTTACCATAGCTCTTCATCAACAAACTGATATGTTTTTCATGTCATGCAGTTGCTGGTTTGTCTTCTCAGGACTACTGCTACTATCTTTTCTTATTCCACTATGATTTCTGGCACTTAGCCTACAAATCAATATTTCCAGTTATAGCTACTATTTGGAGAGTCACTGGATATTAATTTTTCTGACTCCACTTTAAGTCATTAAAACATTGATCTTTTAACCAATAACAGTCCTTGGTGTTTTGGTGGGGATTTTCTTGAGGGTTTTTTGTGGTGCTTTTTTGTTGCTGTTTAGGTTTTGTTTGTTTTAGGGAAGGATATTTGCTTATCTGTGATACTTAGATTTTTTTATATTAAATGTATATTAATGTATGAATCCTTTCAGAAAGAACAAACTTAGAAAGTTTGAGAAGTAACAGGTTCTTATTTCTACTCAGATCGTCTTTATTACATATCTTTGTCTTATTGTAGGAGTTTAACTACAAGGTTAATACTTGGGCTAAAAGCTATTCCAGTAGGATTCTTGTGGCTTTTGCTGTATGTCTTAGACAGGTGTGCATACCTGTCTCTTAGGTAGGAGCCACTTTAAATTCAACATACAGTTCATATTTTCATCAAGCTAACGTCATCTGTTGATTCACAGTTCTGGAAAGTTATGCTAAATCCTTCTTCTAATAAGAACTTTTGGTCTGCTGTCCGCATAGATGAGATGACACAGAGGACATTGGAAAAATAGCAATTCAAGAGGACATTGGAAAAATAGCAATCCAAGAGGTGGTTCTGTGGGCTTTCAAGCGTGTTGTTTTCTGCTTTAGCGTTCTGTCCATAGGAATGCTGTGGCTCTTGAGAAGCCGGAAGCGGCTGCCCGTAAACACCCCTTAAGTGGTTTTGATCTGCTTAATGTTCAGCTCCATGGAGGCACTCACAGTTGTACCTACACACATTTCTTTGTAAAACTGATCACTAGGGAATGCCATATTGGGAGACTGTACTTCAAGAGCTCTCAGGATAATTTGTTCCTTTAAAATAAAACAGCAGCCCTTATTTACATTTTTGATCTTGCATTTCAGATATTTCTGGTATACTTTGTTCTATTACGTTCAGCACAATTAGGACTGTTAATGGAAGCTTTGTATTTGTCCTAGAATTACTTGCAAGCCATTAAATTTAAAAAAAAAAAAAAAAGTGCAGTAAAGAAGGCAGAACATTTTTGAGACTATATATACTTCCTGTTAATTCAGACAACTGCAGCAAGTATTTGGGCAGAACGTGGATATATTGAAATCGAACAAGCATTACAGCAGTTGAGAAAGTGTGTATATATTCAAATCCCATGAAAACAAAGAAGTGCAGTTCTTAGAATCTCAAATTACATTTGTTCTTGTATTGAGCGAGCTGAATACATCACTAAAAATTGTTTCTAAATTCTGTGGCATGTGTTACAGAAAATGTTAGAATTGATGATGACGTGTATTACATGTATTCTCGTGTAATTTTTTTTAATAATGCTTCTGACCTTTTTTCTCAGCAAGGCAAATGCTTTGCAGTAGTGAAACCATTTCAAGTCACAGTAAATTACTTTGCTAACCTTTTGAAGAAGGTTTAATAAATTTTATTGTTTTATCAGTCAGATTGCTTGCATAGTAAAGAGAATGAACCTCTGAGTTACATTTGGGTAGCTGAAAAAGCACTTCAGGAGCTACGGAGCAGTAGCTCAGCAGCATATAAAGTATTTCCTGTACACAGTGTCACAGTGCTCAGTTATTTTAAGATAGCATGTAGTGTTTAATGCAAGTAAATTTTAGTCTTAAAGTTATAGCATTGAAATGTCTTACCTTTTATATTAAGAAGTAAATTAATATATAAGGAATATGTAATTTTTTTTTTAATGCTGTATTAACTTTCATTTTGGCTTAAAGGCAGCCTTCAGAAAGAATTTGATAATTTTTTTTTAAACTGAGTATGACTTATGTTTGCCTGTTGATGCTACAAGTGTTCAAAAGGATTTCTGTATTCAAGATCAAGCCAAAGGTATCTAAAAACTGCTTTTCTTGGGAGGAGTAAGGTGCCTTGTATTGATGAACTTATTTTGTGTTCTTACCTAGGTGATCGTTTCAGGTCGGTGATAGATGATGCTTGGTGGTTTGGAACAATTGAGAGCCAGGAACCTCTTCAGCCTGATTATCCCGATAGCTTATTTCAGTGCTACAATGTCTGGTTAGCAAATTTATCTTCAATCTTTTATTTTAATTAGTTATTTCATTTGAAGTACTGACTGAGCAACTTGCTCTCATTAAATTCAGTCATGCATCTCACTGTACCAGTTTATTATAATACTCTGTGGTATATAAATAAGTTATGTTACAAACATTAAACAATTACATTGTTGAAGCAATATTAGTAGATAATTTAAATGTGGTTATTTTTAAGCTGGGACAATGGTGATACTGAGAAGATGAGCCCTTGGGACATGGAGCTGATACCAAGTAATGGTATGGTACATTAATAATATAATTTGCTTTAAGGGAGTATTTAAAGAAGAAAAAAAATGTTGTATGGTTTTACCTAAATAATCATGTTTCTCTTGGGGAGTGGAGGGAAGGCGCACAGACCAGTTGCATTTGAAGAACATCTTTAAATCAGTTACTAAACTAAAAGCAGATCAAGATAAACGAACTGCAAAAAAACCACACAGCCATGCTTAGACAAACTAAGTGTATGTTGGAAATAGCCAGAAATGTTACAAAAACTTGTAACAGGAGATGTACAGTTAAAATTAACTTTTTGTGCAGCTAGGGAGGATTGAAGATAAACCTGTGCCCTGCATCAGCTTTGAGGAAACTGGCTGCTCTGAGAGCTGTCAGCATGCCTGCAGACACTCGCTGCACAGAAGATGCAACACGCGCCTGCGAGATAGTTTAGTAATAGTAGGATCTGCTCCCTGTCTGGCCCAGCGCGTGTGGCAGATAGGCATGCTGCAGAGTGGACAGCATAGCATGGGCACTGTTCACAGGCAGGAATATAGTATTCTTTCCTCACGCAGGGTTTTTTTTTTAAGATTTCATAGACGTCTGGTTAAAAAACAAAGTAGAAGCAGCATTTTCTTCCTTGTGCTTGCTAGGAAACGTTTGATAATATTGTCACTCATAAGTAACCGTATAAGTAACCATAAATAATTCCTAATTCTTTTAAGTTGTAAATGGTGTTTGTTTCAACTTTTCATTTCAGTTCAACCCTTCCTTTAATGGGTACCTCTTCATCATAAGTAAAATACAGAAGTTAGAGTGATAACGACTAAAATAATTCATTAAAATAGATAACCAAATCTGAACCTGATTTTTTTTGCTTTATCCACAAATACTGACTTTTGTTATACCTTCCTTTAAAAAAAAAGTTAAAGAGCACTTTGCATCCTACTCTGAAAATCTGATGTTACATTATGAATTGTCACAGTTGGTAGGTCCTCAAGAATGCTAGGATGGTGGCACTTTTAATTTGCTTGCTCACGAGCCTCTGGTTTTAGCATTTCACCACAGAAAACTGTGACAAGGTGGAACCAGTACCTGGAGAATGTTTTAGCGTTGACATCAAATTCATTATCTTAAACTCCATCTGAAAAATCATTGGCCGTTCATTACCAAAATCATTTATTACCAAGAATTTCGGGTTTTTTAAAAAAAAAAAAAAACACCAAAACTACACACCACATAACCAACCCAAAACCAAAACACACACTTTAACTGTGATAAAGGAGTGTCTTAGTTGGTTCTAAAATAAATTCTACAATTAGCTATTTGGAAGAGGATAAATCTTGTTTCATGGAGGACTTGTACACCAAACTGCATTGTAAGGATTTAAATTTAACATACAATGATATACAGAAAGGACACTGGATGCATCCAAAATGTCTTTGAGCAAATCAAGAACTATGCATTTGTTTTGGTTAGTAAAATGACGTTATATATCTTTGAATTAGAGAGATAAATCTTTGTATCTTGGTAATACATATGTTTTATTCAGTTTTCATGTTACATTCTAGCTGTATTTCCAGAAGAACTGGGAACTAGTGTTCCTTTAACAGATGATGAACGTAGAACGCTGCTCTACAAACCTCTGGATGGAGAGTGGGGTTCCAGGACCCGAGATGAGGAGTGCGACAGAATTATTGCAGGGATAAACCAACTCATGACTCTAGGTAAATCCTGAATAATGTGGGAAACGTTTTTGTTACATTTTTCAGACTATGCTCATGTGTACTTCTGAAATTACCAAAATGAATGTGATAAAATACACCATTTTACCTCTTGATTAACTAGAACAAAACTTTCTTGTTGCACATTCTTAAATTTTTCATATAGTGAGTACATATAAAACCTAAATTCTCTTCTGTTTTCAAAGGTAACTATCACTTTTTGATAACTTGACATGTGTTAGGGGTTTGGATTTTATATGCTACAAACAAGTACTGGATTTTTTACTTTAGCTACCAGAATCTCTTGTTGGGGTTAACGTTGCAAACTTATGATGAACAGAATGTTAACTCTATTACAGGCAGATGGGGGGGGGGAAATCTTATATACTTACTTAAAGAATGGATACCTATGCGTAGATTTCCCTTATATTAGCCTTTTCTAATTCCCATTTTCTCCCCCACATTGCCTTAGTTTTGCAAAATGTTGAGGATAAAGTAACCAGTTAACTTATGAAAAGCCTCTTGCTATTTGATTGTAGAGCAATTACTCTTTACAGGCAGCTTCTGAAAAGCTAATTGTTAAAACATTTAACACATCAAAACATTTAACACGTCACTGGAACATTTACATGATCAAAGATGGGTGTCTGAGATGGAGATCTATCAGTAGAGGCTGAATCATAAGTCTTTTGTATGTTTTGTGATGAGCAAACTGTTAAGTCAGCAGTCTTTAGGTTTTTGGGTAACAGTGGTCATAAATTAAATACGTAAGTTGTCACAGATAATTTTTTTTTTTTAACTGATTTTTGAAGTACTTGAAGCAAGGTAAGACACGTTTCAAAAAAGCCAGAAAACTCTTAACTCTTGAAATACATCTGATGGCTTCTTTGGTGACATACTGCATATAAGAAGCTTCCCTTTGCTTCCAGAAGAAGGGAAATATCCATACAGTGTAGTGATCCAAATGGCAGAATTACATTAAAAAAAACTTGTGAGGAAATGAAATTTTAGTTGTTTTCACTGTGTTGTCTAAGAGTAATGGTTTTACATTTTGCATTATGTTGTATAGCATGCTGCTTAGTTTGGGATTTAACTCTAGCATATGTGGTGCGTATCGGTACAAAGTAGCAGTTGCTAGAACATTCATCAGAGTAAATAAACAGCTTTTAGAAGAAGAGCAGTCTGTTTAGCAACAACATATTTTCTGTTTTTAAAGACTTTCGAGAGAGATTTTAAAGGTTTTTTTGTTTTTGTATTACTGTATTTTCTCTTGAGGTATAAAATGTTAGCATGATGTGTCTAAGCACTCAACGATGCTTCTAAGTAAAGGAGGAAAAAACAAGTTTGTGTAGGTGCACAGACTTAAATTGCTCAGCAGTCTTCTGGCATTATGCTGGATTGGTTTTAGAAGGCTTCTTTGCTGTTAGGTAGGGACAGGAGATTGCGTTTCTATTTTATTTTAAGTGTGGATTTTCCCCATACCTTAATGAGATGGAAATAGTACTGTAACTTTTATGGTAAGAATTTAATGAATTGCTTTGTTGGACGATGGGATAGTGGCAATATAAAACCAAATGGAATGAGCCTGTGTTGTAAATAACAATACTGATTTGCATGTCTCCATATATGTATAATTTATACATTCAAATTCACTTTTCAAATGTGTATATTTTGCATGCGCTTGCCATGTCTCTGGGGAGTGTGGTGCTTCGTGCACAACAGAATGCGTAGTCACTGCTGTGACTGTACTTAGAGCACACACCTCAGCAAGTGCTTTTATATGTAAAATATCACAAATTGTTCGGAATATCTGGAGTACTTATTGTTGTTACTTTTGCGAAAGTGCTGCATGTTTCAAACATGAAAAAATAGCATCTGTTGCGGGGGGGACGGAAATCTTGAAACTGCTAAAGGACTTTTGTGGTATGTGACTTTTTTTTTTTTTTTTAAATTCTGTCTAGATATTGCTTCTGCATTTGTGGCACCTGTGGATCTTCAAGCTTACCCGATGTATTGCACTGTTGTGGCATATCCCACAGACCTCAGTACCATTAAACAAAGACTGGAAAGCAGATTTTACAGGTTAGATCCGAGTCTTGGTTCCTGCTGTGAAATACTGCCATCCGTATTTTTGGTGGCTCTTTGTCTTGTAATACCCAACGGGTATTTGTAGTTCTATTTTGGTAGCGCTTTGTCTTGTAATACCCAGACGGGTACAGGTGTGTGCTTTCCATTTCTCCCGTCTTCTAGCCTTGATCTAGGTTTCCATTTTATAAGACTTTAAAAAGGCTTGAACCCTTCCAAAATGTATTTTAGAATTATGTGGCATTCAGATTCCTGCTTATGCAAATGAATTGCTCCATGTGAGATTCAAATTCCAGGACCGGAGACTAGGTCAGTAAAATGACTTTTAGTCAAAAGGATTAAGTTTCCACTTTTATCATTTTTTTAAATAAAATCTGTTTTTTAATAAGAGAAACATTAGAAACATGTCAAGTGCTTTTATCCTAATACACTTGCATTATCACTTATGAAGCTACACAGAAAATAGCTTTTTAAATTATCGGCCTTGAAATTTTAAATTGGTGGACAGCAACAAAAATAAGTTTTAACTTTTTGACACCGTTTGGTGTTTTCCTAAACTATGATTGCAATTGCTGGGGTTTTTGGGGGGTTTTTTGTTTGGGTTTTTTTTGGTTTTTTTTTTGTTTTGCAGTAAATATTATCTATGTAGGAGTGTGCTCCTTTAAATTACTTCTGTTTCCTTTTGGTTCTTGGGATATTTCTGGTTTGAAAATCAGTGTCCCTCTAATACTTATTTTGAATAGAACATGGTTAGCATTTTGTTTTGGGCCAAATTTCAGAGTTAATTTGTAGTACTTTATGCATAGTAACTGAAGATGGAATTCTAAATTAAAATCACTTTTTCATTTAAAAAATATGGTTTTATACATTATAATGCAATAATGCACATTTATTTTTCCATGTTTATTGTGTGATACAAGGTAATCCAGCTTTGACTTCTATAATGTACTGCTTTGCAGTCAGAGGTGGTAAGGACTTTTTACTGCATTTTGTTTCTCTTGTCAAAAGAGTAAGCAGTTATTTTTGGTAATCAGCATACCTTCTTCAGTAAATCTGGTTTTATTAGTTTGTAGTATTGCCAAGACCTGGTAAGGTAATAAGTAACTGCCCTGTGTCGTGTTTTCCAGGGAAAATTTTTTCTTCACCTTCTGCAGGAAGGACTGTTCAGATCGCTTGTGATTTTAGTAGCTTTTCATGAGTCTTACCTTAGAACATACTTTTTTCTCTTCTGAACTAGGAGTCTTAGCATGCCTGTAGGTTTTTAAAAAATACAAAACAAAACAGAAAAAAATATGATCTTTCCCAGTCACTGCTGGCATTTTGTACAACTAAATACTGGGCCCATAAAGGTGATTAAATTGCATCTAAATGCTTATGCTATGCTAAACATGTTAAATGATCCCCTGCTTCACTATACAAAACACTTGTACAGCATTTCTTTTCATCATGTTTCGGTAGTATGAGAATAGAAGATGGTATATATGTGTATCTTCTATGCTGTCAGAGTTTTTATTTGAAATAGTATGTAATTTTTCATTGTATCTTTTTTTAGATTTGGATCTAATTTTTTCAGTTATTTTTGCTTTTGTGCATCATTCTTCATAATGTGGCTATTCTGTAGTTAGGTCATTAAATCGGAGCTATGTGAGGAAATCTAATTGTTGTCTGTCTGCCACAAAAATGTATACTTTCAATTATTTTTTATTACTATTTTGTTAATCCTCAGCTGTGACTTAAGAGGTGATGTAGGGTGAGTTACGTAGATCATAAATGAATCATAAACAGCTGAATTTTCCCAAGGAGTGTCAGCTGTATATTCTTAAAGCCATTTATATAAATTACAGCAGGACATAACATGAGAGCAGGAAGCCAAAGGAAGCTGCCTTCTGCTGGTCACATAGGGCAACGTATCGAAGGGTGCATGTTTTCTGATGGAATGTAAAAAAAAAATGATGAGTAGGATAATACATTGGAAGAAGGATG
Organism: Phoenicopterus ruber ruber; assembly: GCA_009819775.1. Taxonomy (NCBI): domain Eukaryota; kingdom Metazoa; phylum Chordata; class Aves; order Phoenicopteriformes; family Phoenicopteridae; genus Phoenicopterus; species Phoenicopterus ruber. The sequence goes on from CM020217.1 coordinate 91,714,575, forward strand.
GGAGGCTTTTTCTCCTGTTTCATATACATTGCTAGAAATGAAGTCTGTCTTGTTTTTTCTTTTCTTTTCTTTTCTCCCCCCCCCCCCCCCCCCCCCCCCCCCCTTCCCTCCCTTCATATACAGGCGCCTTTCTTCATTAATGTGGGAAGTCCGGTACATAGAACATAATACTCGCACGTTTAATGAACCCGGAAGTCCTATTGTCAAATCTGCCAAATTTGTCACAGATCTTCTGCTACATTACATAAAGTGAGTTACTTAGGTCTGTTGTTACTCCTGTCTCTTACCAAGGTATTTAGCCTTTTCAGATCTCAATCTTAAAGTGAGACAGTTCTGCAGCTTGAATAAGCCTGTTGTCTGCTGTTGGGGCAGAAAAGAATAAAGCTTGTCTTGACGAAGAATGTGTAAGTTTGCAAAACAAGATGAAGTTTTATAATACATTGACTGGCATAGATTGGCACAGTATTTTATTTCAAGAGACTTTCTGCTAAATGATAAAAATGGGTCTGAGTATCTTCATGGAGTGATAGATGTATTTATAGGTAAGTTAGGAGTTCTAATTTTGAGTTTGCTGCCTGTTAATATAATTGTGGGCATTTAATTCTAAAGTCTTTACAATTTATGATGTGATTGAAAATGGTGTTTGATATGTAAAACAGAAATTGGAGGCTTTGTAGTTGACAGAAATAGTAGTTGTCTTTCAAATGTTCTTTTTTATTGTTGTCTGTAGAAAAACTCAATGAGAAGTGTTTCAGATTTCTCAGTCAGTTGACACATCTGCAGACCTAAAGTTCGTAAGAAGAGCTTACTGAGTGTGTCCACTGCCTTGATTTGCTTGCACACACTGAATGCTGCTGTTCCCACCTTGTAGAAACAGCCAGATACTTCATTAGTTTAAGAAAAATCATGACATTCTTAGTGATTTAGTTTCTCAGTGTTAAATTGAATCTTGTTCTTTTTTATTTCATGTGTTCTTAAAAACATTAGAATTGCATTATGTATTTGGAAATCTAGGACTTTGTCCATAAATCTTTGATATCTTCAGTGCCTGTGATCTCTGATATTGGCTGGAGAGTGAAAAATGCTTAACTACTTCAGAGGTTAAAAGGTTTAGTGAAATGCACCTTTAGGAACAGATATGTATCTAAAGGGCTTCTCTGTTACTAATTTTGTTCTTTAAAATCTTTGTCCTGCGTGGCTTTTTTTCTGATTAATTAAACAGCTCAGGGTTTTTCAAAGTGTGTGTTTTTAATTGGTTTAGCTAAATTAGTGCAACACATGGATATTCTTATTTAATAATGGCCTATAGCTTGTATCTATTAATATATTCATTTAAGTGAACTACAATGAATATAAAGCCCAGACTTTTTTTTTTTAGGGTTCTAACTGTAGGTGGAAGGCCTAGACCATGGAAGGCAAACCCTGTGGTTCTGATGAGAGTGAAATATCTAGATGTCTCTGAGGATCTAAGGATCGCTCTAAGTTCCCCAAGTCTTTTAAAAAGCAGAAAATTTGGGGGGTGGGGGAAGTGTGCTTGATTTCCCCCCCCCCCCCCCCCCCCCCCCCCCCCCCCCCGCAGTAGCTGTGTTATGGATTACAATTCCAGTGTAGAGTAGCTGTAGAGTAGCTGAGTGTTTACTCCTTTTTTCTGGTGGTTTGTATTGCTACATAGTAGAACACCTTTGGGCTTTCTTTTGTGTAGGAGTTTGCTATGTTCTACGAGAATTGAAAATCAGTATTTGTTTTGCTGCGTTAATTATGCAGGTTTATACAATAACAGTGTTAGTCCTTACACAAATAAACACTACATTTCAAATGTCTTACATTGTGGGTGCTAATGTATTTAATTGCACTTTTGTACACTGAATCCACTGTAGTGTTTCTTAGAAAGCTAGATGGGCCCCAAAGTCCTTTATGTGGTATAGTGTTAGATTTTTCCAGTGCTAATAAATTCATGGTAAAGGATTATGATTTTTAATTTTAAAACATTGACACTGTTAGGTGGTCTGTATTTTACAGAGCGCAGATTATATTTTACAGTTTTTTGAGCAGTCCTCTTAGTATTCATACAGCACTAAACACTTCATCATTTTATTTGGGAATGATTTCATAAACATTTCTCTTATCCTAGGCAAAATACAGTTGATTCCATAGGTGAAGATGGAAAATAAATGTTAGTGTGTATTTCTTTTTACACAGAGACCAGAGTTGCTATGACATAATTCCATTATACAATGCAATGAAGAAGAAAGTGTTGTCTGACTCTGATGAGGTAAGTGGTTGTGTCTTAGACATCGGCATTGATAGACTGGACAAATGGGACCACTGTCTCTGTCCTACTGGATGCAAAAGTACTGTTTTCAGTCACTGTAAGGGAGTGGGGTGTACTGTTCTGTCAATTAAATGTTTCTTTTTGTCAGCTGGGAAACTGGGTAAAAATCCAGCCGCCTCTCCTCCTTCAGTGCAGAGCGCTTTAATGGTTTATTGGAGAATTTAGATGCTCCTTCAGACTTCTGAGAGGGTCTCAAAACTGATGGTCACATGAAGTGCTTCCCAGAGGGACAGGGATAGAACTGTAAAGACTCAAATTATAAGTGAAGTATAAAAGAACTACCTACTCATATATGCTTATATTTTTTTAACCTTTTTATGCGACTCATTATCTTGCTCAAAGGAAGAAGAGAAAGATACAAATGTGCCAGGAACTTCCACTAGAAAAAGAAAGGTAAAAAAATTATTTTTTAATGATTTGTAGTGCTATAAATAATAAACAATGCATTTGTAAACAAAGGAATGTAAAACTGAAAATGTTTTTATTATCATGTAATCTCAGCTTTTGGAAAGTCTTGAACTTAAAGTGACTGGAGTGTTGTTCTGCTGAGCTGTTCAATGTAAAAGCATTTCTGTCTGTGCTGTTGCGTGTTCCGAATTCATTAATTGGAATTTATATCCTGCAGGGTACCTTTACTATTAGATTTTGTAAAAACAGCTAGTTTATTTAATATATACCAGACAACATTGTCATTTCAGGATCATCAGCCGAAGCGGCGGCTACGTAATAGAGCCCAGTCATATGACATTCAGTCATGGAAGAAGCAATGCCAGGAGCTGCTCAATCTCATTTTTCAGTGCGAAGACTCTGAACCATTTCGACAACCAGTGGATCTCCTGGAATATCCAGTGAGTAATTTAGAACAGGAAGGCTGGTTATAATCCAGTAGTTAGGTGGTGTGGTGGTTTATTTTTTTCCCAGCTGAGACCTTTTTTCCAACTCTTTTAATTGAAACTTCAAGCAGCTCCGTTGACAGACTTTTTTTTCCGAACTTGGTTGTCACCTGATAATAATGTTTATTGTCTTTTTAAAGTAATTTCAAAAAAAATGGTACTTCTCTGCTCTCTTAAATACTTTAGTTGCAACATGTTTTATATTCAGGGATGCCTAAGTCTTTAAATTACAGCTTTTGCAATTAAGATCTGTCTTTCCTTTTCTGGGTGAAAAATGGTCATACATGAAGTGCATATGTTTCATTGTTGCATGTGACAAATGTTGTCATGGATCATTTTTTTGTTTTCATTTCGGAAGTGTAAAAAATAAAAGTAATTTTCATGTCACAGTCATCTGGGCTTGATGCAGAAAAAATGCCCACTGAAGAACTGTAGTGAACCATTAACTGTAGTCACAATGACTTGCCCAAATTTCGCTTTCTGCCTAGATGATTACACTGGAGTTCAGATAGCCATGAGCAGCCATTTGTAACTACAGAATATTTTAACACAGAAGTCTTGTTGCCTTGGATCTCTTTTAGCCTTTTAGGCTGGTTTTACTTTAAATAACCAAGCAAAGGTTTTGCATGCTTTTCTTCTAGCATATCTTAAGTTTTTCTTTAAAAAGTACCACTCTAAGGTGATTAAATTGGGGGAAATTAATCATCCCAATTAGAGAAAAGAAATGCGTCTTTTTCAGAAGTCACTAGTAGGTCTGTCTTGACAGTTCTGCAGCCATTGAGCACCGTAATTTTTGAAGTAACCTAAACTTTATGCCGTGGCCAGCTACAAGTGGCCCTTTGTGTTTGAGATCCTCACATGAGCTGATAGAGAGCGCTTATAGGCTTGGGCATGAAACACTCTGCTCCCTGCTGTCACAAACCTGTTTAATGTTCAGAGGTGCTCACACAGGTTCGATTTGCTCTGATGGATTAAATTAACTGTTTGGTTAATTTTGGTACTTAAGCTTTTTGTCATATGGATATTCCTCTATTTCTTCCATAGCCTAGAAAAAAGTTCTGTCACTGACTTGAACAGGGTCCTATTTAAGCCTGTGGAGTTTCATTATTCTAATATTACCTTCCTAAATTGTCAGGTCTCCATTTGGGAAACTGCTCAGGTTGCAGCAGGAATGCGTTAAGCCTGTGATCAGGATCAAATATTCAAACTTCATATTTTAAAGCTGATAAGTAAAAACAGTTTTAGGCTTAGTACCAAGTTTGAGCTGTGAAGCCACCCAGAGAGCTTGTGGTCACACTTTGATACCACCGTTGTCTTCATGACAGTGTCAGTAATATAACCCTTAAGACGCAAAATTTTGAGCTCTGTATTTCAGTAAATCTGTTTACAAAATGCATTACATCTTGTATTGGTTAACTTCTAACCTTGATCCTGTCGAGTATGTCCGTGAGGAGTTATGTTGTGTATGAGTAGAAAGGAGCAAAATGTCTTTAGCAGTCCTCCATAGCTGTTTAAAGAGGATGTTTGGCTTAAACAGGTTTATCAAATGCATCGTAATGAAAACGATACATTAAGACTTGAAAAAAATGTAATACATTGCTGGTTTCTTAACAGGATTATAGAGATATTATTGACACTCCTATGGATTTTGCTACTGTTAGAGAAACACTGGAAGCTGGCAACTATGAGTCACCCATGGAGTTATGTAAAGATGTGAGACTTATTTTCAGCAATTCCAAGGCCTATACACCAAGTAAAAGATCAAGGGTAAGACTCTATTTTCTTTTTTTTGTTGTTTGAAAGAATACTTATATCTGAAAAATACAGGACAGAAAAAACAGAGAGACAGTGTAATTGATTACTTTAAAAACAAGTTTAATTATTTCTGATCTTCAAACATGAATATTTCTGAGATAGTAGTATACCTTTGTATTTTAAAGGAAAGGAATGTATGCTGTTTAAATGCCTAAAGTTCTGATGTTTTCCAAGTGCGTTTCAAAAGTAAATATTTGAAGGTGTGCCGAAAGGGCGAGCCATATTGAAAGAAAAATCTGTAGAAACATGATTGTGGGTACAATAGTGGAATTTAACTGGTACTTGGGGAAGAAACTAGATTTTCAAAACGCACACACACAGAACCCCAAACTCCTCCACTTCGGCGGTTGCTCCAACCTGAAATATCCAGGTATAGAGAGCAGAGAATAATGAAATTCTGTGCTGTTCACCAGTATGCAGTGAGATTGTAATGAAGCACTTAGGATTTCTGGGAAACAGAACTGTTTACATAAAGCATGAGCCTACAAAGCCATTCTTACTCAGCTGATACTGAAATGCCCTGCCAGTGGTAGAGTTAATAATATTTTCTCTCAAATTGACTTATAGGTGCAGTATCTGTTAGCAGTGAAAGTTTTATAAATGTGTACTTAAGCATGTTCAAGGCTTCTGTGTAGCTTTTCTTCTACTAATATGCATTAGCTGTTAGACTAGAATTATGAATAGCTTTTATGTTTGGCTTTTCTAAATGGAAAATTAATCATCAGGACTTTATTGTTTTAAAATGCAGGGGCAAATTCCGTAGCAGGTGACTAGCAAGAGGGACTGATTAGAGATTGGTCTCTCTTCAGTCAGTAATAGACAGTCCCACTCCATGGTCAGGGGGACTAAGATTCAGTCTCTTGCCTTTCAGTTGCATCAAAGGGCAGGTCTGGATTCTTTTGTGGTTTTTCTTTCTCTTCTTGATCTCCTCAAACCAAGAGAGGAGAATGCTTGACATTGTCTTAGCTCTGTGTGGTTTCACAGATTCTTCTGACATTTTCGTATTTTTTCATCTTTCTTCCAAAGAGACTGGTATAGTAGTAAACTTGTAGCTCTTTTTTATTTTACTTGGAAGTGGAAGGTTCTGATGTCAAGAATTTTAAAATTCCAGAACCTATGTACTTTCAGTGCATGCAACACATAGTTGTTGAATGGTGATGTTTTTACTCTGACTTGTCATTCAGTGATATTTTTAGCACCTTACTTTACATCACTGATACTTACTTGAAGAGTAAACCTAAACCCATCAGCTTTTTGTTTCCGTGGCACGAGATACACATTTTTATATAGTTTTTTACATATTTTCTTAGGAAATTTCTTTGGATATCCTCTCCAGTAATGCATGCAGAATCTGTCACACTTACTGTTTAGTCTGGCACTCAGATAGTTTGTCTGGTGTGTCATTACGTAGGCAACTGTTTAATGTTGTCTTTGAGTTTCATATGCTAAGAAGGTGCCATGTCCCCTCTTTAAAGTACCTAGACAATTTACTTCCGTGTTTTTATTTCCAGAATTAATGGCAGTTGTGCTCAAATATTTAGTTGTGATCTAAACTGAGTTTGATTGGGTGTCACTGTAAATCATCCAAGGGCGGGGGGGGGGGGGATGTGCACCTACATAATTCTAATTCTAATACATTTATTGTACCTGTTGCAACCAACTCACTGGTAGTATCAGTTCATCCATAAGACGAATAGACTGATGTTCAAATCTAGGATATAAGGATGCAACTTAATACAGAAGAAAATTAGATTTTTTGACCCTAGGTATGCTACAGTAAAATTCCGTTAAGGATCTCTCTTTGTGGTTTCTGCTGAAGCTAGAAAGGGGTGCATTCTGGAAAGGCAGTTGAAAAGGGACAGTTGCAAAGGTGGCTTTTCTAATTTTTCCTTTTGTGCGTGATCTTCAGTTGTAATACGCTTTTCAAAAAACCATGAAAATAGTTAAAGCAAACCTACCCATGCATTAGTGTAAACGTGTTGAGACCTACCCATGCATTAGTGTAAACGTGTTGAGACAGACTTTAAATTTCCTTAAAATATTTCCATATTAATCAGTTTACTTTTCTAGCTATTGTTCAGTGATGAATAAGTAAAATGATACTTCGGAAAAGGATAAAACTTGCTTGTTTACTGGCTTTTTTTTTTTTTTTAGATCTACAGCATGAGTTTGCGCCTTTCTGCTTTCTTTGAAGAACACATAAGTTCTATTTTATCGGATTATAAATCTGCCCTACGCTTTCATAAAAGAAATACAATAAAGAAACGAAGGAAAAAAAGAAGTAGGAGCAGCTCAGTTTCCAGTAGTGTTGCATCCAGGTACATTAATTCCTTAACATTAATCATGAAATGCCGTGCAAGTTTGACATACCTAAACAGTAGAACTTAGTGTGGTTTTTGCTTAATACTTCCTTTACTATTCCCTATATTGCAGAATGATAGCTTTGACATGCAAGTCCCTATGGTGTGGAAGAGTTTTAAACTTAGAGCTATTCTAGTTTAAGTGCTTAAAATTCAAATAACTGCTAAACATGTACAGTAAAACAGCATTGTTAGGATAGTGATGGCATCATGCTTTGTCATATAACTATAGCATTTATTGTAAAGACTCACTTTCCAGAGGCTCACAGCTACATGAATTTCCACAGTAAATGTCATATTTTTAACATACTTCATACAGAGATGATTGTTTTACTCCCGCGATCTCGGACACTAGCATTTGATTTTACTTATTCCTGTAAAATGAAAAAGTGGCCATCCAGGACAGAAATTGTTACTCCTTTTGCAGCCCTGAAAGGAAGAGGAGATTAATAAAACCTCAGCTGAAGGCGGAAACTTCTGCCAGCTCTTCATCTTCTGCACCTGCACGGTCAACAGCACTGAGACATGCTCCACCTCAGATGAATGGAAAAGCAGCTGAAACCTCGTCCCTCGTGCGGACTAGAAGCAATAGGGGGATAACAGATGTGGCTGTTACAGAGCAACCGTCTACTTCTTCAGGAGCAAAGCCTTTAACAATAAAGCCTTTAATTACAAAGCCTAATACTACTGCAGGGTCAGGAAAGTCAGGCAAGTTGGGGTTTTGATTGGGTTTTTTTTAAGCTGTGAATGTTTTTAAACATAAAACTTGTTTTTTGGAAATCTAATGTATTTGTCTCAGTTAAGACTGGTTCTGTTTTCAAGCTGCTGCACCTTTGAGGCTCTTCAGAGGAAAACTGAACAAGTTGGGCTATGTCATTTTGTCCAGGAAGCTTTCTCACTTCTAGATCATTGATTCAAATTATTTGTTTTTAGTAGAGCAAGACTTCCTTTTTAGCCAGATAAGATTGAATGTGGTATAAACTACTTAACTTGAATAATTTTTTGGTTTTTTCTTTTTGTCCTTCTAGTACTGGAGAATTCAACCAAACATTCCAAGAACCAGAATATTGTATCAATGCCTAGCCAATCTGATTACAGTCATAACACTAGGAATAACTCCACAAGAGAAAATCCCGAGAAAGAGAAGCAGATCAAGCGCAAAGTAAAATCTTCCACTGTTAATCAACAAGGTACGGAGTTTCTTTGGAACCTCCCCCCCTCCACACCCCCCAGTTACTGATGTAGTGGCTGTAGTGTTGTACTTTAGTCGTGATAATTTGGGGGTGGTGAAATTCAGTATGCGTTATGATTTAGCGGAATAGGGAAGTCTAATGGAACAACTCAGTCAGTTAGTTTCCTTCTTGATAAATTAGCAGGTTTTTGACTACTCTTAACACCATTTCCATGGTGTGATAACTGTGTTGTCTAGCCAATTTTGATATGTGAACATATCTGTACCTCCATTTTAATTATTACCAGGGTCATGTTACCTATGAGTTCTCAGATTCCAAAGCAGACTTCTGCAGAGTCTCATTTTAAACCCTATGGGTTTTACCTAATAAAACTTAGGCCTTATATTTGAGTAACACTGGGTGTGATGACACTTCCCACAATCACAAAGATCAGAGCATCCCAGCTGCAACAAAAACAAGTGTTTATTTGCTTCTGTTCAGTACATTTGTATGAATTGATCGGAGCTAGTTTAATGTAATCTTCTGACTGAAACTTGCTTAGTCTTTTGATGTCTGGATACCTTAAAACTCAAAGCTTGTGTGGAGACTGAAGTAAGATCTCCTAGTCATAAAAGCTTTCCTGTTCAGGAAGGAGCTTTGAACTGTTATGAAGCTGCTGTGAAGCAGCTAGATCCACTAAGCACCTTTTCTCTGAAGATGGAGAAACAGTCTGCAAATTGGGCCCCACCTAATTAATCGGGTTACTCCTTGTAGTCCTCCTCTCCCTGAGGATTATCTGTTCTTTCTTACTCTTCCATGCTTCTGAAAAAGCAGCTTGTGGTCTGATAAGTGAAATCATCTGTCCATTCCTTGCAAGCTTTCTCACAAAGGCCTCAGCTGTTACCACATTGCATGGCTAAAGATGCACCCATATACAACTCGGTGTTTGGTCATGTCAGAGGTATCTGAATCTTGTTGATGTGATGCTCTCTCTCCTGCACGTCCACTCCTATGACAGTGGAGGCCTGTGCTTTTAGTGCATGATGGGGCACATTTGAACAGAGCAGGAGTTGTGCGTGGATGTTCCATCAAAGGACTGGATGAACTATCATGCTGGCTATGAGTCTGTTCCTGGTCACGTTGTAGGCAAGGGCTGTGGTGTCAGAACATCTCCATAAGAGGTCCTGTGACATGCTCCACTGAGGAATTTGAGTACCACTCACCTAAGAAAAACTTGTAGCCCATAAAAGTCTCCAAGCTTGTGTCTGTTAATGTCAGAAATCTGTGCAAACTGCATACTCTCTTTCTTTTTTTTTTTTGTTAGTCTCCCATGTTTCTACCATTTTCCTCACTTATTGTTGAAATAACCCTGGTCTAATGAACTGGCTATAAAGGATTCTACCTCAGGCTGAAAGAAACTCTTTCATTTCTCTGGAGATGACCTGCTATGAAGCATTCCTGATCCTTGCAGCAGTGCTTCTTGAGCAGCTTTTTGCTGTTGCAGATACCAGATCTGAGTTTTTGTCCACTGGTCTTGTATCAGCCAAGAAAAACACTTGAGCTGTTCCCTTTTTCCTTTTTTCCTGTTTTTTCTTTTTTTTTTTTTTTTTCTCGTTCAAGCTACCTTGAGCTAAACCCAACTGGAAGTTAGACCTCATTGCATACTGGCATGAAGCTCTTTGAGCTCAGCTTTGGGTTTCTTAGATTTTGACAGATTGGCAATCACTGTGAATCCATTCAGATATTTCAGTAAGAGTTTTATTAAGGCAATGTGCAAATCAATGTAAATGCAAATCTGTTACGTGATAAGTACTCTCATTTCTTTACAGCAGATTGCAAGAATAATGCTTTGGCGTCAGGAAGCATTCAGGTAAATGGACACGGAGGACAGCCTTCGAAACCTCCAGTTAAAAGAGGTCCCGGACGGAAACCGAAGGTGGAGACTAATAACAGTAGCTGTGAAGTGGTGCACAAGAAGAGAGGCAGAAAACCAAAAAAGCTACAAATTGTTGAACAGCAAAAGGTTGCAGAGCAGAATACAATCCAGACTGCAAGGGATATACCAGAAGAAGCCTCTGCGTCTACTGCATGCAATTCTCTGTCTGAAAATAATATGAAGGAAGACTTGTTACAAAAAAAAGGCCGTGGGGGTAGAAAGCCAAAAAGGAAGATAAAGACCCATCAGCCAGGCTCGGACCTCTTAGTTCCTGCGAATGTTAAAATGCAAACAAGAAGCAGGAGGAAAAAGATAGATGAGCCTATGGAGGAGGGGTCTGAAGAGCTTAAAGATTCTGAACCTCACATGAGAACTAGAAACCAGGGTAGGAGGACAGCCTTTTACAATGAAGATGACTCTGAGGAAGAGCAAAGGCAGCTATTGTTTGAAGACACCTCCTTAACTTTTGGAACATCTAGCAGAGGCAGAGTCCGAAAGTTGACTGAAAAAGCAAAAGCTAATTTAATTGGTTGGTAATTTTTACCAAGGGTTTTACTTCAGAATGCTATGAAGCAGGTACAGTTAAGGAATGGCAGAACAGACTTCTGCTTCCCTGCTGCTATTATGGGTTAGAAGAATATGTTCTGATTTGGGGAGAAAAATCTAGCAAAAAATAAACTGAAAAAAAGAACATTCTTTGAAAGAAATATATATTTTAAACTTTTGCTATTTATTGCCCTCCAAATAGGTTATGCATTTCAAGAGTCATTTTGTTCACAGTTGAGAATAATTGAAGCAATTTCTGACTGACGTACAGAGTTGAGAACTACTCTGCTCGAGTAGTGCGTAGTATCTCTACACAATTAAAAAAAAGGTGATAGAACTTTTTATGCCACAAACTGAAAACAGAAGTCTATTTTTGACCAAGCAAGGTACACTTTGATTGTAAAGTGAGGTTGCCTAGGAAGGCAGACTTTGGCAAAAAGTGGCAGTAAATTCACTTACATTTCTATTAAATACAAAAATACCAAACTTTGTTAATCTGAAAATGCTTAATTTCAGTAGTGACGGAACGTTCAGCTGCAAAAGAAGCCTAGCACAGGCTGTTGGTTTATCCAAGTTCTGCCAAACATAGCAAAAATGTAATCACAAATATATATATATATCCACATTGGAAAAAGTTTGACTAATGTCTAATTTTTCAGACCTGGATTCTTGTATCAATCACTAAATCTCTGTTTATTGTGCCAAAGACTGAGAATCAGTGCAGTGGAAAGCCTTTTTTTCTTTTTGAGTGTCAGTACAGCATACCATTTGCAGTGATAAAAGCTGTGTATTGTTTTAAATAGTAAGCTGTTAACATTGTTCTGAAATGTATCCTTTTTGGTACTTTTGGTAGAAAATAATGCACTGGTGGGGTCCTTTGACAGAGATGTTTTAGACAAAATGTATAATTGGTTAAAGGATTCAAGGAAATTACAGGACAGGTATGGAATTATGATGTTTACTTTCTGATCCAGATTGATTGTTGTTTCTACAACTTTAGACGTGCTTAAGAGGCTAAAATGACCTACAAAGAAGAGTGTATGTGTATATATTAATATATACATAAACACATACATATAAAATATTACCCAGGTATAAATTTTTTTCAGGATTTTTTAGATAGCACTAGAATTGAAAATAAATTTTAAAATGTCATACTTTATAGTTTAATTTTAAGGGGAAGATTGGTTATTTTCAATTATTAAGGTTAAAAGGCCAAACCACTTTTTATGCAATCATGTTTTATACAGTGGTCTCATTGCACATTGTGTTTTTCTGCACTTTTTATGGTATATCACGCTGACATAAGTCAATATACACCCTAAAGAAAAATTCCATTTAATGATTGTGCCTTGTATTCTATTATTTCTTGCATCCTTAGTAAAATTAAGTTGTCTATTGTAAATGATAACTATATGACTTAGGGGAATGTATTGTTATATGTACTGCTCTGGAAAAGAAAAGCAGTTATTTATTTGTTTATGGTACATTTAGTTATTTTATACCTTTACAAACAAACTTTAATACCATTTTCTATCACTTAAAAAAGTATTGTCCAGTTTTAAGGAAAAAAATACAGAAGTAGTCGTATTTTCTGAGATCTGGTATGGTACAAAAATGTAACCAAAATTTTCTGGTTATACATTATTTTGGAAGTTTGGGTAATGTGAAAGACTTTTTTTGTGTGTGACCCTAACTTAGTTGAAAAAAATAAAACTGAAACGAAACCTCAATTCTGTACACCCTTACTGTATAATAATTCTTTTTTTTTTCTTTTTTTACAAGCATCATCTGCAATATCTGGAAGGGAGGGCATACAGAATTAAGACCTTAAATTTGCACAGATTCTGTATACTTACTTGAGGCCTAAGTCTTCACTCCTTATTTTCTGTTACCAAAAAAGCTTAAATGGTTGAACAAAGAACATTGGTATCTGGCACCAAGAGGAATAGAAATATGCTACTGTGGATAGCAAATTGGTATCCACCATACCTAGTTTTCTGTAGTTCATTATGCATTTTGCTACAAAAAATGACTAAAATATTTTCCAGATCCTCTTTGAATTATTATGGATATGAATTTGGGGAGCAGGGATTAGTTTGCATTTCATTTGTTGGTATATTTATTTTTTCTAACAAGTATTTGTCGTTCAATTAAAATGGAGTCACTAAACACGTGGTAAGATAACAAGCTATGGTCATACAGTTGCAATACAGCTTCACAGTTCAAAGCTAATTGATTCTACTTGTTAATTCTGTCAAATCTCACTGATGAAGGCAATCATTTGAAAATGTGTAATTTCCTGATGTTATCTGCATTGTAATATATGAAATAGATTATATCTAAAATTCAACTTCTGTATTTACTCCATTTGTAATAATGTTTTATATGGCATGTTTATGTGTATATTTATATATCGAAAATACCTTGTATGTACGTTTTGGGGACTGAAATAATATGTGTTCCCTTAACAGTAGGTAGAAAATTGTACATCTTAATTTTACGAGAATAGAAGGCCTTACCTGCAGAACATGGGTACTGCTTCCCACCCAGTAATATCGGTGACTATAGCCAGTAATTTTTTAATTCATATTTGGCACATTAATGTTTTTACTTTTAAAATAAATTGTGGATAATTTGGGTCAAATTTTTTTTATAGCAGCAACACTAAAAATCTATTAGAAATTAGTACCAGATTTATTTAAAAGTTATATTTTTATAATTTAATTTCACTAGGTTGCAAACTTTATTTATGAGACTTTAGTCACCATCAGACTGTGCATTTTGGTCAGAGAAAAATGTATTGTTTGAGGTGGTTGTGACATACTGTATCAACACAGAAAAAGAGCTTTTGATTACCAAGTCTTAAGTTTTTAAATGTGAGCAATAAACTATTGGTCAGTGTTCTGAAATAATTTAAGAACTATATGCATGTTTTATAATGCCATCTCAAGTACCTAACAACTGGTTCAGAAAATGGAGTATCAAAATCTCATGTGCTTGTTTCACATACGCATTGTAAATATTACATAGGTTCATAGTCATACACAAGCAAAAGATCTTACACACCTGGCAGCAATTAATGCAGTTTTATTCATTAAATTCATTTATATTTGACATGGATGTGAGGATACTGTTCTGATATTTCTGCTCTATAGTGGGAAACGTTAAAATTGTTATTTACCGCTGAGTGGTATCTTAATAACAGTGTGTTCTCTAACTACTGATGAGGAAATAACTTCTGTTTCTGTGATACCAGTGTGCTCTAAATGTTTAACAGCAGTCATTGTACCTGTGCCTACATACTTAACAACTCTTCGGCCATTTTGTTTCTGTTGTTAGCGTGTTCTCTGGGAACTGAACTCACATTTTACCACTGTAGTGTTCATTATCGTCAATACTGAACTAGAGCTCTGTGTCACTCGGCAATGACCAGTGATACAACTTTACAGAAAAATGTCTTCCTCCAGTGATTAGACTGCTGTGATATATATTTGCATATGTTTTTGTACAGTGTCCGGTTTGTACATGTGACCAGTTTGTTGATAGACTTGTAAGATTGAGTTGGTTGAGTTAAATATTACTATGGCTTAATATTTGTAAAACTATTAATTGATAAAGAACCCTGATGCAGCACGTAGGATATATTAATATATCTATAAAAAAATAAATCATAGTGTAGAGACAACTTACTCACTGTATTGCTGTACAAATATTTTTCAAGTACCAATTCTGATTCTGTGCCAGAGGCTTTTGTCTTACCAAAAAAACCTGCATACAACACAAAAAAACAGTCTGTCCATTCAGTAACTTCAAGCTTGTTACAATTTTTACACCATATTATTAAATCTTTTGCTCACATTTGTTGGATCAAGGACTACAAGTAAATGCTTTAGCGTGTAATTTGAATTTAGGCACATGTTAAATGGTTGACTGGTTCTATAAAAGCAATAGACTTAACTGGACGGGACCCTTTTGCCCCATATTTACATAGCAGATAGGAGGTTAGAGGTTTTTAAGCTCGCTTTCATCAACATTCGCATTTAATTTGAAGCATGCGAATCTTGCTGAGGTAATTTTAACATATTGCTGATCAATCAAGATACAGCCATACCACAATAATTACATTGTGTCCTGAGTCCTTACCTTACTCTAAAGTAGTGTATTTTGTCCACAGTAGTTTTTCAAAGGTTTTTCTTTCTGCCTTTTTTTAACACGGTTGCGTGTTTAACAAGAATTTAAATACGACTCTGCAACAGTGCTGTGGTACAGAAGGTAGAGGGCTTTAAAACCTCACCTAGAAACAGCAAAAGCTCATTTTCTGTTTACTACCTAATGAAGCCAAATTAACTGTGTAAAATTACTATATAATATATTTTCTTTTATCCCTGAAGTTCTTGTAACAGGTTGGTTTCCAAGGGGACCTAGATATTCAACTGATAAAAGGGCTGTTAGTTTTCTGCTGTAAATTATTGTATATACGTGCTTGTTCATACGCAGAGGAAAGTGTATTAAAATTCATAAAATTGGCCGAGGCTTGACATTGTGTTTCCAATAACAAATCTGGTATTGACAGTTTATGTCGTTTCCTGTTTTTGAATCAGGAATACAGCTTGTACACTTTCTGCTATGTCGGGGGGAAATGACAGGTAGCTTTTAAACGAGCGCTAACCTCTAGGTGCTCTTGCATTTGTGCTAATTTTAATGTGGGAATTCGCCGTGTCCTTTTACAGTGTGTTAGAGGAGGAAGCACACCAGGAAAGCTAGATTAAAAGACAAATTGCAGAAAAAGGCGATTGGCTGCCTTTCCACCCCCTCCCCAAGGGCATAACGGCCTCAAGGCACTCTAGAGAGAAACCTTATATGCTGCAATAAAATAAAGGTGAATAAATTTAGCTTTTAGGGGGTACGTAGTGAGACAAGTAGTCATTTGGATCCTTTTTAATGCAGATAAATACATCAGGAAATTCACTTCAAATAATGCAAACAATACATTTTAGGGAGGGAAGGTAGTACTATACTATGAATTTCTACCCTGAAAGAACAATGAGGTCATACAAGTTAGGAGTAGAAAATCTAAGGACCTATCATGTACACATGCCTGTATGATGTACATGTACTGTTTTGTGCTTACAGCTGCATGTGTTGGTTTGCCAATACATTGAGACCGTACAGAAGTTACATTTTTGGACCATACTAAAACTGCAGAAGCATGGCAGACAACTGGATAATGACCTTGCGTGAATTAAATTCTGTCATAATGTTTAAATATGTATAGAATGGAGCTCAACTTTGAGGAAATGACCTAGAAAGGTTAATTTTGAAACTGACACATTTTCAGATTAAAAATTACGCTTATTTTGTACAGAATTATGTAAAACACAAATCTGTTGTATGTAATGAGTAACAGTTTTGAAAACTATAATTCTTTAGCTTTATCAAGGTTTTTTTCCTTCCAGAAGTCTGGATTATCATGTTATAACCTGAAGTATCTCACCAGGATAACAGTGCCCTTTCTTTTTGTACATATGGATTGGAAATTTCTTTACTGTTATGTGGACACTTTCTATGTTAGTTTTGATGCATAATACTTTGAACCCTTTTATACAAACTAGAATGTATGTGTAAGAATTACTGTCACTGCAATGTAGTACCTACAAACTTATTTTTAAATAAATAGAAAACATGTTTTTCTAAGCTGTCCAACAGTGTTTGTTTCTATCTAGTGATTTGCTGTCTAATGGGACAGTTGCTTATGTGTTCTTCAAAACAGCCCAAAATCGGCTCGTTTTGATTCCTTGTGGAATACGGTATAGCGGCATATGGTAGCGTATTACGTGGGAACAGACAAAACTACAACCAAATTGCACTCTGATAGAGATAAAATTTGCTATTTTGTAGGGTTTTTCACTAAAACCGCCATTCTGGAGGCAATATAAAGGCACTAGCACCTGGCACTGAAGACGCCACGTTGCCAGTCCTCGTAGCTCCCTTTCACGTGTGCAGCAGGGTGCCCCTCGTCCTCCAAGGAGCCATCCCTGTTCAGGTGACAGCTGTTTGTACCAGAGCTACGTCCAGTCTGTGTGGAAATCTCTGCTTCCCAACAGCTCTAGAAGAAGGTGAAAACAACTAAGCAGAGAGAAGTCCCCCCGCCTCCCTGCCTGTAGAGTACTGGTCTCCAGTCCAGTTGCCCTGAATGGGTGATGCACAGAAAAGTCAATACAGGACGTGTTTGCACAACGCTGTGGGTTCTGTTTGTTTATATCTACCTCCTTCTGCTCAGTAGGTGTAAAACAAAAGAAATGTTCGGTATTTCAAATACTCCACTGTGTGGATTCTGGTTAATTTCACCTGTTCCTTGCTTTATCAGATGACCTTTTCCTCCTTACGGACCTTACCTGAAACCACAAGGAAGGGACAGAAGAAGCCCTTACCTCGCAGATGCAGGTACGTGTGCTGCTGAGCAAGGGGATCAGGGGATGGTCCCAGCAGAACGAATGGCGTTCCCTGTAGCTTTCCAGAGGTGTCCACCGTGGAGTCTGTGGCAAAAGCAAGACTTGTTTTAGCGTATGAGGAAAAACCTCTGTTGTCTCAAGTATCTGTGTGAGGTTTAGTAACTGGTGTGCTCTGCTTGGAGAGAGACAATTTCAGAATACTGAAAATGCAACACGCTTCCTTCCATGCTTCTGTTACGTACTGGAGGTGGTAGTTTTGTTGTATATGTATCTCCAGTATTACAGTAGTATAATAACAGTGGTGTGCTCTTCCAAAACCAAGGCAACCCAGGTCCAGGGTTTTAGTTTTGTTACCATGAACAGTCTTAAGCAGTTCATGATTTGTTTGTTTGTTTGTGTCTTCCAAGGGAGATCTTATAGGAAGTCTACAGTTTTTCTTTTTAAAAAATCTTTTTCTGCATAACTTTGTACAGAATCCTTAAAATACAAATGCGTCCCAGTTCTTTCCTCACTTGTGTGACAGGGGTCCTTTTGAAACCTACTGTGGTTATTTTACTTTGAGTAGGAATCAAGACTTTGCTTAGGATGAACAGATGCAGGGAAATGTTGGTATCTGACAGCTAGATGCCGTCTGTGCCAGTGCTAATGCTTCATTACCTTGTTAATACCATTTACTCCCGTTAGATCATAATGCTCGTTAAATGAAGGAAATGATGTATGATCGTGAAGCTGACCGTTTTGTTTTCAAAGCGAAAAGTTCTTGTACCAAAACCTGCGTTCCTTCCTGCTCTAGCAAACAATATGAGCTCCACAAAAGAGTGTCTGTCATTTTTCCCAAAGACAAATGAGCAAAGTGTAATGGCTTTAAAAATTAATCGATGTTTCTATTTGAAGCATGTGTGAAAATAAAGCAAGTGCCAGAAAACTAAAACCAGCAAGCAACGTAGAAGGTGACTGGAATTTAAATAGCGTATAATTGAGTTATTGTACATAAAATTAGCATGTAAAATAAAATTTTTGTGGGTTTTGCTAATGTGGACAGGAAACTCAAAGCCCAAACTGTCAGGTTGTTCCTTTAGCTCAGAGAAATCTTGTGTGTTAGATACCTTCACAACAGGCTTAACTGACTCTTTTACAGGAGGGTAGTGAGGATTTATGGATCCTCTCTCGTACTTTGAAATCCGTGTGTGCACTTGAAGGGTGAACAGGGTAGAGAATTCTGGAATGCTGTTTCTAATCTGGGAACAGCCATGCAAATTTCCTTTGTGCTTCCTTTTCTTGTCTCAGAAATGGGGAGGCTTTTACCTAAACTTGATCCTGTCTGCCTCTCATTTTACTTTAGCTTGTAGGCACGAGTGAAACAATGAGAAAGAGGAAACAATAGCAGAGGCAGGAAATCAATTCATTCAACATCAAATTTCTGCAGAGGCATATTCCTTAAGACACTGAGTTCAAACTAAATATTAGTATTCAAGGGCCAGACAGCCTTATCTGTTAATTTGTGCTTTGTCTCAGGTCCCTAAATTTGACTTTGAACAAGGATATTCAAAATAATAAAGGCTGTAACTTCAAATGCCAAGCCAGTTAGAATATGACTAAAACACTAGAAAGAATTATTTTATTTACATTCTAGAGTAGAAAAATCTTGTGGGGTTATTCTGGGCAACAGGTTGCCCAGAGAGGTGGTAGAAGCCCCATCCCTGGAAACATTCCAGGTCAGGCTGGACGGGGCTCTGGGCAACCTGATCTAGTTGAGGATGTCCCTGCTCATTGCAGGGGGGTTGGACTAGATGACCTTTAAAGGTCCCTCCCAGCCCAAACTATTCTATGATTCTTCTCTCATTTGAGCACCCTAATTCAAAATTTGAATTCTCTTTATTATTAAGGAAGGTGGTGTAAGCTTCCATGAACTGCTAAGAAAGGGAATACAGCTATCAAGAACTTCCCTTCACCAACGTTTTATGCTGAGGACATTTACAGAACAAAATTACTTAAAACAGTCGAACTCTTTAATTAGTGATCACGCCAGCAACTTTCAATACACTGCATATTTTTACCCAACTAGAATCCCAACATGAAGAGCTGGGTGCATGTGCACGCTGTACTATTGCTGTCTTTTACTGACATTGCTTAATTCTAATACACAAGTACATTAGGAAGGATTAAAAATCCAGTACTCAAAACTTTTTTATTCTGTTTAATGGTTGTAAAGGGTTTGAGGTTGTAAAATGTGTGCTAATACTAAACTTTTCTGAAGTTATAAGGGAAATGAGAAGTTAAATTATTTAGAAAAATGATTAGAAAATTCATACAAGTTTTGTCTTACAAAAGGTAGATCACCTGAAATTGTCTTATGGACAGGTTTTTTTTCTTATATGGTAATTTATCAAGTTGTAACTTTCCTCTGGCTTTGGAAATGTTCCAAGAAAATGCTTCACTCCGTAGCATTGTGTCTAGCCTTTTTGTAAAACATATATTCTTATAAAACTTCGTGTGAGCTTTGGACCTTATTTTTGCCCTTGTCTTGGTGCCCTTGACTCCCTGTTAAGCCTCCTCTCTCCTCCTTAGGGGATTGTTATTGTCAGGGAAGACTCATGGCAGGAACACAGTTCTAGTTATCCAGATTTCACAGACCTGTTGAGAATTCCAGTTTCTCTCTGTGCATGTGATTTGATTCTATCGGGTTCATGGAAAACTCTGTTTTCACGAAAGAGGCTGTTTTGAATTTTTACAGCACAGTTTCCCTAGTTTTCTGCAGCTCGGTAATTGCTGCTGTTCCACAGCTCCGTGAAAATATGCCCGTCTTGTCAAGTAAGAGAAATTTGGTTCTTTTGTACATCTGTAAGTTCTTGCTTATGCATGGAGAAAAAGAATGGAGGAAACCATGAGATTTTACACATGCAAGAAAATTTATGCAACTCTTCAAGAAAAAGTTTCCTAAACTTGGGATCTTCCCCCAACTCAGAGCACCCCAAATGGATGGTGGCTGTTGATATGTGTCATTCTCCCCACCCCCCCCTGCTGTTTGAAACATCCAAAAAACTGCTTTCTGAGCATTTGGTCTGAGGTTCCCTTTACACCTCAGGAAAACTTTTCTGATTTTTTTTTTCCCCCCCTCTAGTATTCTAATAAAGCAAAACCTTTAGGAACTAAAAGTCCTTTAAGGTATTTCACTTCCTGAAGGAGATCACAGTGCAGTGGTGTTGCAGCTGGTCCTATCCAAGTCCTCTGTTTGGGAGCCAAAATGTCAGTAGGTGACGGGGCACAATCACTTCTTACCATCATTTCTTACGCCCCTGACACTGCCTGCTTCGGCAGAGAGTGAAGCTGCCCTCGGTTCTAGGGCCCTTACAGCCCCGCTTTTGTGGTCTTCCGTGGAAGAATGAGAGCTCAGTTTGAGTCTGCTCATGTCAGAAGCAGCCCTGACCACTGATGCCTTTCTGTCCTCGCAGGGGGTACGTATCGTGTGTGCCTCCATTTTGGGGGAGAGAAGAGTCTGTTTAAGTAACTACAAAATGTCTGGCGCTGGTATGTGCTGTCATATGCAAATGTATCTTGGTGCAACTGATTTTCACAGTTCTGGCACATCTAATTTCCATTCTACTAATGCAACGAGCACCCTTAAGCCTCTGCTCCTTTATCACCTGGCTTGTGTCTTGTTATGGGTGCAAATTATATGAAGTAAAGCTGAAAGGAGGCACTCGAGGTGAGACAGCAGCCAAGCCTAATGACTCATCTCTTGCAACCACAGCTCTGTCCATCCGCTCCAACTCAGCTTCTCCATGTGCTGCAGCTGGAGCGTTTTCAGACAACCGCTCTACTGGGGCTAAGCCTGTGTGGAATATGTACTTTAAATATCTCTTCCTGCTTTTGGAACTTGATCTTCCATCAGAAAAGTTTTAGCTCTGTGTTAATGAAAATTGTTTTGCTGCTCACTTGGTATCGTGCTTAAATCTTTAAAACTTGACCAGCAATTACAACTGTGAACTGCAGTCGGCAGAGAAGCGAGACTGGAGGGATGGTAAATGCAATACTGGCTTGGCTTCTGGTGCCTCTAAAATGGTAAGGCTGGAATTGCTGTCACCGAGTCGCAAGTTTGGGTTTAGTGGTTTTTGGTTGGTTGTTTTGTGTGGTTTTTTTGGTTTTTTTACTTGATTGACTTCTGTTTATAGTAAATTATTCTCACTTTGTTTTCCTCAGTCTTTCTACTTTCTGTGTACTAGTACCCTGCAGAACAGCATCTGATCTTTACAACAGTACAGGATATGTTTTGTTCCCATGCCGGAGAAAAAAAAAAAAAAAGGGAAGAAAATGTTTTCTGATTTTTGAGAGGGTACATATTTAGTCCAGGACCATAAAAAGGTTGACTTTTTAGCAATCTTAACTTAAAATCTTGCCAAGAACAGATAAAGACTTGAGAGAGAAAACCTAGTTCGGCACCTCTTCACCACTTCATGTATCATTCACAAAAAAGCGTGTGGATTTAGATTGCTTTCCAACCACCTGATACCCCACTGATGCTGTCAGGTCACAGCTGGTTTTTCACCAGAAGCCAATAAAATGCAGTTCAGCCCATTACATGAGGTGATGTGCCTGTTCCTTAAAGGAAAAAGTATATAAGCATATGTATACTGTAATATAGTGGAAGCCTTGCTCCTTCCCTGCTGGATAGACCCTCATTGTCCAGAAGATGACTGCAGAGAACTCTAATATGAGCCAAAGAGACATGCAAAAGGATTGTAAATGCTCCTTTTTGAGGAACTTCCTCACCTGCTCACTGATAACTTTAAATTTTGTCATGTCATGAATGTATGGAGACACTTTCCCACTGCACAGATAACCTTTCTACCACTAGGTAGGAATATGCTGTCTTGCAGGAAATTCTCTCTATTTGAGTAATAGCAAAAGTACCACCTCAACCTCTCTATCACTTCTTCCTCAAAGTGTTGTTACCTTCAAATCTAGCTAGTCCATTTAAATGCTAGAACCTTCACTCACAGCAGTCTGAGCACCAAACATCCACTTGGAGAAAGGCTTCCCAGACACCAAGTGTGCTTTTCTGTCCCTGTTTCTCTTCCTTCCTATTATTCCAAGTTGCTTTCCTGTTGATGCTGACTGGGCTGGAAGGAAAGTGGGGCTCCTAGAAGAAATAAATTCTGTCCATTTTTCCTATTTAGGTCCTACACTCATTCTTCTGTTACTGTAATGGCAATGCAGGGGATAAACAGGCATCTTCTCTTGTGTTGATGTGGCCATGGTTTGTGACACCTTTGTGATAAACTGTTCCTCGATACCTTCAGAAAACTTAACCTGTTATGTTCCCCCTATAATGAAACTTTAATTGGGTTGAAGAATAATGGTTAAATTATCCAACTGAAGCTACTTCCACTATATTTTATCTATAGAGAAACAACTTGATTGGTTATGTTTTAAAAACATATTTTTCTTAGGTTAAATTTGTATTTCTAGTCTAGGTCAGTATTTATGTGAATTTGCAACTGGGCATACCTGCCATGTTGCACAGGTTTAAATCCATCAACAAACAAAACCCTAAGCCTGGCCACTTAGTTCCCACATGATGTATTTTCCACCAATGCTGTCTTGAAATCATTATTATAATTTTTGCCAACCCTTCATCATCTTTGGTACAACCTTAAAATTGACGAACCCAACCTTACAATGGCTGTCCCCAAAGCAAGGTGGTCTCTGGGGAGACCCTGAGATGGTGGGAGAAAGGAAGAACATCAAGTGGCACCACAAGCAATGGAGAAGGGAAAGCAGCAGTGCCAAATCCTGATGCTTTTTTTTTTTTTTTTCCTTAGCTTCCTGCCTAGCCAAGGCACAGGAATTCAAAGAATTTTATGCACTAGAAAAATGGATTATCCTTGTTTGACCGCATGCTCCAGGATGCTGCATGTAAGACTCCTGATATTATGCTTGCTTTTCTTAACTGCCTTTCATGCGCCCCAGGCTCAAAAAAACTGCTCAAGGCAACTCAGTTCAGCCCAAGCAACAAGTCAAACTGTTCCAGCCAACAATGTGCTCTGCTTAAAAGCTAACACCACTCCTCTGCTCTGTCTGACATAGTATAGGAGGTGCTACACAATTTTCCCCGTCTGTAGAATCATAGAACAGTTTGGGTTGGAAGGGACCTTTAAAGGCCATCTAGTCCAACCTCCTGCAATGAGCAGCGACATCTTCAACTAGATCAGGTTGCCCAGAGCCCCATCCAGCCTGATCTGGAATGTTTCCAGGGATGGGGCTTCTACCACCTCTCTGGGCAACCTGTTCCAGTGCTTCACCATGCTCCTTGTAAAGTTTCTTCCTTATATCTAGTCTGAATCTACCCTCTTTTGGTTTAAAACCATTACCCCTTGTCCTATCGCTACAGGATCTGCTAACAAAGAAGAGACATAATGACTTGTTAGGTGTCTAATAATATTGTATATTGGGCCACTATTTGTACTGTACATTGTTGATATTATCCACAACAGAAAGCAGGAGGTATTTCAGCCCCGTATCATCACACGGTGTAGTTTCTGCATTTTTTGAATTACTTCTGAGACCATTTTTGCTTTTAGCATGTGCCTACAGGAAAAAGTACTTTCTGAAGTTTTTCATTTGAAAGGTGTAACTATGGATATGGTACTGAAGAAACGAAAGCAAGCTACATTATTGAACTAGGTATGGCTTGATAACATTTTCTCGTTTCTTCATGGTATTGCCCTTTACAGAGATGTGCTCAGGAAGCGAGAAGAGAGGGCTAGAACATTTCCTCTCTCTGTAAGACTCGACATTTGTGACTGGTGAATTTCCCCCGTTGTCCATAATGCTCCTGTTGCTCTAATCTCTCTGGGTCGTTTGCCGTTTGAGTCTATCCTCTTCTCGTTGCTCCCACTCTGATTTGGGTGTCATCAACAAATTTGATCGCTGTTGAAAGAAATCCCTGACAAAGAGGAGACTCATTAACAGGCTTTGTCCCCCCGTGCAGCAGCTCAGCAGTCACAGGCCCAGAGGGAGACTCTGCTTGACGGCTGACACATGCACTATCGAAACCACGTAGGAGACTTATTTTGTTTCAGCTGCGCCTTCATCCATCTGTGACAAAACCAGGCCCAGGCACCACCAGCAAGTGCTCTCTGAAGTACCAACAGGGTGGTTAGAGGGATGCTGTGAGGCTGGGTTAAAAGTTTATGTTAAAACATGATGCCTTTTGCATAAGCTTCACACTAGAGAACTTCCCCCTGACTTCTGTTCATAGCAGGTTAAAGGTGCTTGTCCATCTTCACAGAAAAAAATGACTTAAATAAGGGAGCTGCAAATATCATTTACTTAAAATTAACCTGCAAAAATAAATAAAACCTTTTTCTTTCTTTCTTTCTTTCTTTCTTTCTTTCTTTCTTTCTTTCTAATCTCCTTAAAAAATGGTAAGGGTGTAAAGTCCACTCCGGTGTTTGTTTTGTTGATTTTGAGAATGAGAAATCCTGATCCGCTCCACCCCGGGGAGGCTTTCCACGCGAGGGGACGACAACTGCCACTCTGGGACGAGGGGGTAACACCCACGCCTCAAAACCTGACCCGGCCGTCAGGCACAGCGCTCACCACTCCGGCGTCATTTTATGCCTTAAAACTCTTCCCGGCCCCGCACCGGGGAGGGCACGAAGCCGAGAGCGGCCCCGTCCCGCCGTTCCCCTCAGCCGCACAAGATGTCCGCCGGCCCCCAACCGCCGCTACCTGCCGCCGGGCGCCGCCGGCAGCTCGCGCCCCGCCCCGCCCCGCCCCCACCTGGGAGCTCCGCCCCTCGCCGTACGGCCAGCCCAGCCCAGCCCAGCCGAGCGGAGCGGAGCGGAGCGGGCCCGGCACCTGCCGCCCGGAGCTGCGGGGGAGCGGGGCGCGCTGCGCTGCGGCCGCCGCCGCCGGGTGAGGGGCTGTTTGCGCGGTGCGGCGGAGCGCCCTGCGCCGGCGGCTGTGCGGGGGGCCGGGAGGGAAGGGAGGGTCGCGGGGTGGCGCCGACACCTGCTGCCGCCGTCCAGCGCCGGGCCGGCTCCCCTCAGCCGCCGGGGCGAGGGCTGAGGGCCGGTGGTCCGGGGGAGGAGGGCTGCGGGGCTGTCCCGGGCCGCGGCTCCCCCTCGGAGCGGGCAGCCTGCCCGGCCGCCTCACCTGCCCGCTGGTCGGCTTCGCGCCGTTGCCCCCTCCGGGCTTGTGGTAGAATTAGCGGCGGGGGCCTCGCCGGCTTCCCCCGGCTGCGGTGGGCGCTGCCGGCACGGGGTGCTGCGGCTCGGCCGTGCGCCCGGCTCCCAGCTGGGCGCGCACGGGCGGTCGTCAGCTGGGGCAGAGGCACAGCTCGGTTCCGAGGGGTCGTCGGGTGCTTCTGATACGCGCGAAAGTATTGTGGTCCTGTGGGGTCCCAGCTTCGGTGCGGGCTGTCCCTCCCTCCGCCTGCTGCCGCATCCTTCCTGTCTGGCGGATCCAGCTGCTCAAACAGCTGCTTTCGGAGATGGGAGAAAGGGACAGGGACAGGAGTTGCGTGGGCCTGTGGTGTGCGCGCTGTGGGCGAAGTGGTGGCGTTCCCCGGGGGGGTCCTGCCCGGCTCCCCAGCGCAGCTGGGTGCTGATGGTTATTTTCTATGTGACTCCCCCCCCCCGATATACACAAGTAAACAAGTACTCTAGATGTACAGCTACTGATAATGTCTAAAATTAGGAGTCATTTTTTCTTTGCAGCTGGCTCTAAAGCAGGTAATGCAGAAGTGAAAAAATACAGTTCCTGGTAACTGTTCATCACGCGCGCAGATGTTTTCATATTCCTCACAATATTCTTCAGGCCTCCTTCTGCATTGCTTTGTGATCACGACTGCCTTTGCTAGGCGGTTTTCATAAATCTAACTTCCCACGTACACATCTACTGTATATATTACAGTAACCCAAATTATTTTGTAAATGGTGTAAATTAGGATAGCAGGAACTAGAAGCAACTTGGAAACAACTGAAACAATTTGCTTGTGCTTGCGAGCTGCGTGCTCTACTAGACAGTAGTAGCTGTAACAGCCGTTACTGGGGACTAATGAGAGAGACTTAATGAGACAGAACGGAGAGTGGATGTAGATGCACGTTGCAGTAAGCCTCTGCACTCTGAGAACGCTTGTGTAAAAGATACAAGTCTCAAATTTCAGCAAGTCTTGGTTCTGATTTGAACCCCCCCCAGATGTAAAAAGACAGTAAATGTGTTCCTCAGCTGAAGGTGAGTATCTTAATTTGACAGGGAAGGAGGGAAGAGTCATGAATATCTCAATGCATTGGTAAGGTATGGCAGGTGCCCGTGGAATGAATGGTGATGTCAAATCCTTTTCTAGTCTAGTGATGGGACTGTGGCACATGTTGTTATCATCTTGGTATGATGCTATGCGTGTCTTTGATCTGAAAGAAAAACCCCTTAGTTCCGTCATATGCACAATAATCACTGCATCTAAATAGCTTTTTCTTGAGGCCATCAATCTGATATGTCAGACACGTTTAATACGCTTAATTAGATGATAAAGCAGCACAATGAATTTTGTTCATGGAGAGGAGCTTTTTATTGCAAACTGGACAACTATACAACTTCCCGGTTCCTTTTTTTTTGTTTCTTTTTTCTATTTCCAGATGTCTGTATAACTCTTAACTAGTTTTCTTTGTCTTGTGAAGCTGTCTGCTTTAGTCTTCTATTAGTTTTTATAAGTACCCTCAAATTTAATTCAGTTTGACTGAATTTAGGCGTGCTCCAGATGTACCCAAAATGCGCGTGTACAGATTGTGTGTTACGTTGTGAACCAACAAAACAATCTGAAGGAAACTTTTAAGTACTACACAGCTAGCAAAGCTGATGGCTACATTTCTTCTCTCTCCTTTTTTTTCTTTATTCCTCTTTTCAGAGTAGAGAGCAAGGAAGTGTCTTTGAAGAAACTTCCTGTTGGAATGCCTCACATCAATGCAGCTGCAGCGCTGCAGATCTGCGTGCTGCTGTCTGCGCTTCCTGCACAATATTTCATATCCCAGTGGTACGGGACGGACTCTGCTCAGCGCATCCAAATAACAGAAAGGTTATAAGTCTCTTCTTCCCTACTGTATTTATTTAGAAGAGAGTGCTCTTTCTCATCCCCAATGGCACTTTGTCCTGGAAAGTTGGAGTGTGGGTGGAACACACTGGCCATTCCTACACAAAAACAACATTCAGATCATACCTCAGACATTTTTGTGGCTTAATGTGACTGTATTTAGTTGTTTAAAGATGTCCTTCAAAATTTGAATAACACCCATTGTTTTCTTCACATAAAAATCTGTGTATAATCTGCGTGAGTGCCTTAATCTCATTCTGCTTTTGGACGTTCCAATATATGTTACTATGGGTTATGTCCCTTTAAAAAGGGGGAAATGAAGTGTTTGATTAGTAAGGCTATTTCTAACTTTCCATTACCTTTTGACACTTACTGTTAAAATAGATTTTCTTGTATAGTATGACTCAGTAGAGTCTTAACCAACAAAAATTAATTCCTAGTAAATTACTTAAGGCAGTCGTAATGACAGCATTAAGTGAGTAGTGCCATTTTGTATATGAATTAAGAAGTTATGCATTGACAGCGTCGCACGCATCTATCTCCAAATGTAAAGTGGAGAATATTTTATCAGGTCCAAATATTTGATAGTGGTAACCATTGGCAAATGTTGGTATCTTGAAGATGAACCATGCGAAGAGAGACTTCTATGACTTAGTCTTGACAGTGCAGCCTGTGTAGTGCATTGGTTGTGTGGTTCGTCTGTAGAACTCAAATACATGAAGTAACGAGAGCAAAAGATTGGCCTGATGAAAAAAGAACCAAGTCTGGCTTTGTGCATAAAGACCCAGATTTAAATAATTTTCAGGTTTCATGGCATGAGTCAACTACTAACTCTTTAGATTTACACAAAAAACTTTTAGGCTATTTTTTAATAGTTTTTTTGATTCCATGCACTATTTTTGAAATGTCTCATGCTCACTATTCTGAAGTAACAGTTGAAACTGCAGAAACTGATGCAATTTAGCAATTCCTATGGTCTGAGCACAGAAAGCAAGCAACCTTGTCATGAAAAACAGCGTTTTCCAAAGTTTACGTATGGTTTACTGGTACAAGTGATGATTGAAAGAATATTCATTTGCAGTCTAGATATTAATCTCGAGGAGAACTTGTTCCTGGTCACTGACTTTTTTTCCCGTTTGCTACAGAAGCAAAGTTTAAATATTAAAAAAAATTATATAAAAATACTATAGAAGGTTTTTAAAACAATGTGATGGTCATTTTTACTACTAAAGGATAATTGCCTCTTGGAGCAGCTTTACAAAATCTTACTTGAGTCTGGATGCGTGGGCAGATCGTTTACAGCTGTGGCTATCAAACACAAGGTAGGATGTTACATACTGTCTACGCTTAAGAATAAATTTCAAACATGGCCTTTTTTTGACAGGAAGGTATGCTATAGGGGTGAAATAAGTAACAAAGGGGAAATGTCTCTTATTTTCTTGTTGAGAGTGATTTGGGACTTTCTACCAGTTTTAAGAAAACCTTTTGCCTATATTCTACACAAACATGCAATTTGAACTCCATGCGAAACTAAATCTAAATCATGGCAGTAATTCTATACGTGTTATCCTCTACTTTAAATTTATCTGATTGTGAAGTCAGGAGGATTAACCATATTAATGATTGTGAGCAGCTACGTGTTTGTAGGATCAAATCCTACAACGTGGGATGGACATCTTATGCTGCATATGGTGGTTCAAGAAAACTTGAAATTGAATTAGAAAATGCAGATGGGAAATCTGTGGGTTTAGGAAGAAGGGGAAACTTGGTTGTTGGACACGTGACAATGAGTTGGTGTAAAAAAAGTAAGATTATATCCATTTATATATATGCCCTTTACATTTAAGACGACTGTTGCTTGGATATGTTTGGGGAGGTTAAAAGGCTTGTTTGTGAGATTTAATTCTTGTATAGTAGAAATAGTCCAAAGGTTTTACCTTGTCTGGACCTTCAAAGATCCTTTATTATTGATCCGTGTACAGTAATGAAGGATGTCAAGTCCTCTGAACTGCGGAAGATTCAGGCTTTGTTTTGCCCCCAGGAAAGCCTAGGGGAAGAGTATATGGATGGAAACAGAAAGTGTGCTTTTGTTAGGTTCACCATAAATTGCTTTGCAACTTTGTGGAAAGCTCCAGGCATATCTAAAGATAAAGCCTTCAAAGACCAAATGATCCTTTGGAGCTGCTTGTGTCTTCTGAATATCTTATCTTGTAAAAAATTGGTTAGCCTAAAAATACGTTGACATTTGAGACCTTCCAAACCTACTATGTTAGCTGCTGTTTCCAGCAATGCAGTCTGACAAGTCAGGCTATTTGCCCATTCCTGTTCCTGTTAAAAGGTATTTGTCAGCCTTAAGTCTTCCTACAGATTTGAACCAAACCAAGACTTTTTAAAAAAGGTATTGTTCGCACAGTTGTGGAACCTGCTCTTACTTTCTTCCTGGCAGGGTGAAGGGTGTAAGACTGAAAGAGGGAAGGTGGTGAACACCGTAAAAGAGGAAGGAGACTAGGACAACCTGTAGTTCTTTGGTACCAACAGGTTGCTGACTGGTATGGATGGAGAATGTTAACCACAGGCTGCTCCTGTTACGTTGCCAGCAGAAGGAATATTTGAAAGCACCCCCCACTAAGTGTTGAGTTTGCTCATTGTTTCTCTTTTTCACAATGAAAACCATAAGCCATTTCCCCTTTTTAAAGATGTCTCTCCCCTAGCCCCCACCCTTTAAATTCACATGAAACTCAGCCTCGTACAGAAGGAGAAGTTACACTTACTGTAGCCTTAAGCTGGGACTCATTGCCAGACACCTTGTCCATACCAATGTTAACCAATCTTTAAAGATTTCACAATAGAATTTACAAAAGATACTGAAGAATCACTCTGTTCGAGTTCAGAATAATATTTGCTCACCTATAGAAAATAAATGGTTTCCTCTGGTATAAAAATTATAATGCAGCTGTAGAGTTACATATCCAGTGAAATTAGATTCATACTCTTTTCTCCGGTTGGAACAAATTCCTTTGTCTTCTGTATTCCTTAAAAGCAGTTTTAATGTAAAACTCTTATTCTGTGTGGGCTTCAAATTGTGAAGAATTTCGTATCAAGGGCTTTGCAGTATCCCTCTAGTCAGACAAATGCTTAAGATAGTAATAATCAGAAGGCCGATTATCCTAAAACTCAGTTTCTAAAGAACTTGTTTGAATGTTGGGTTATTAATTTTACATTTTAGGAATTGGTACTATGGAGAAAAGAAAACTAAAATTGGCGACAATGAAGCAGAAACCGATTCTTATTTTGCAGGTATTGGAGTCTTTGCAATCCTTCTGGATTTTGCTTGTGATATTGTCTTCTGTAAGGTCTTCTGTAGTGGATTTCTATACTTGCTTTGTAAATGGTAGTCTTTTTTTTTTTTTTTTCCCTTCTCTCTAAACATTATTGATAATGTTCAGTAAGCAAAACAGAAAATGTACAATCCAAGGCCTTTTCACCCTGTGTTGTGTAACAGTATCAATAGGATATACTACATGCCTGTATCTATTTTATTGAATAGATCTGAGTATTTTGTATCGATGTGTGAAACAGTGGTACAGTTTTCACTTGATTCAAATGAACTGATTTAGATCAACTTCTTAAAAGGAAAAAGAAACAGTTGATCAGTCTGCTCCTGGAAAGAAATTCCCCGCAGTCAGACTGAATAGGAGAATTCTGTGACCTAAACTTGAAAAAACTAATGGCAAAATCAGTTAGCATGTGTAAGCACTGTAAAATATGGTATGGAAGGCTTAAGTAATTGTCAATACATACAGGTGTTTATGCTTTCCAAAACTCTATTAAGACCCCTATGTAATATCAAAGGCATACAAATAGAAAAATGCGTTCCTTGGTGGATGCTGCTTTGTCAACTATCATAGTAAAATTCTGGGGGGAAAAAACCCAAAGTACCCATTCCCTTGTTTACTTTGCCTATTAATCTGTCACTTCGCTTCTGGTAGAAGTCAGGAGAATGTCTGCTTAAATGTTTAATGTACTTGATCAAACACTTATCCTTGCTAAGTCTCTTTCTTTGTTAAATTAGAATCAACTTATGTTCGCAGTCCAAAGCCTGAATATATTCAGTTCAGTGTGGGACAGGTAATAGTTCACAGAAGATTTGGCTATTCAGGAGTCATTGTTGGATGGGATGTAAAAGCTAAAGCTCCAGAGGAATGGCTACAACACAAATATCCTCCAGCGAAACAGGTTTGAACGTATTAAACTCTTTCTTTATTGATACGTACGCAGAATAACTCAGGTTAAAAAACCCCTCACCCCACCCTGTTACGGACAGACGTCCTGCTGACCTAATGGAAAATACTTCCGAGTCCCGTATCACCTGTGCAGCTGAGCGATACCTCCGCTGCTTCTGCGCTGGTGTCCCAGTAGAGCTTTGCTTTTGCACCACTGATTGGTTAAGCTTCGCTGGTCGGGGTTGTACTGGGCATGTCTCAAATTAAAATGACTCACTTCTAATACACAGTGTTGTATTTAAAGTAGCAGTGTCAACCTGTAATGTTTGAATGGATTTCTCGTGGTGTGTTACTGAAGTTGAGAGGCTGTTAAATCTCTTATCTGATCTCCCAGTGTAGATATAATTGGTAACATCTTCATTGCATCTAAGAAATGCAAATAATCCTTTGTGTTTAATCAACTTCAGGTAGAAAGCAGTGTTTTGGGGGATTTGGACATGCGGAGCGTAAATCTATTTAACGTATTTTTGTCAGAATTCTTGAAGCTTTTGAAATTCTCTAGCCTAAGTCCTTGTTGTATTTGAAAATCAGATGCTAAATCTTTGTTGACAGTGCTGCTCTGATAATACAGTGCCGCATACTCTGTGGGTTGGCCGCTGACACGCTGCTTAAGTGGCAGGAAGGCACTAATCATTAAGTCAAAGAGGACTGAAAATGAGAAAAAATGAGAAACTGCCTGTAGCTGAGAATTCATGTTCAGCTGGGAGCAGACATTCAGTCCTGTTTTGTGCATTTTGTTCCTTCCCCGCTGTAATTTTATCCACCTGCCACTCATCTTTGCCTTCCGAAACACCTGCATCCTTGCTTTCTTTTCTCCTCTCCTGTTCTCCTGGCAGTATTGTTGTCACCAACAGAACACCCATGAATTTCCCTTCAGGCGTTCTGATTCCTTTTATGTACCTTAATTTGTTCTGTTCTCCCCGTGACCTTGTGTTCATCTTTTATTGTTTTAATTTCAATAGTGATGCCGTGTGGTTTAAGCGTGTGTCTTTTGGGGTTTTTTTAACTTGCCTTTGCCTTTTCGTGTTACATGCATCGGCTATGAAAAATGCCTTCTGACCTTCCCGAGGCAACTACTCGGCTTGGTCCTTGCAAATCCCCTCTGAACATGAGCCAGGCTTTCAGCCCAACTTTTCCTTGCCTTTCTCTGACTTTCCGTTCTTTACTGCATTGTTGAGCAGAGGCCACTGCCTGTCACATTGATCGATACTAACTGCTTCGTAAACTCCAGTTGTCTGCCTGTACTCATCCATCACTCTTCTGTGTTTAGATTGTGGGTTACTTTGGGCAGGAACGTTTATGGATAGTAGTGAGCGTGGTGGGACCCCGGCCCATGATTTGTTTTCACAGGCACTGTAACAATAAGAGTAAGCCACACTTTTCCTTTCTTGGTTGGAAGATTTTTATATATACATCAAAGTTGCCTTAGCTCCGTCCAGGATCGGGACCAAGATTGGCAGAGGTGGTAGTATGTTCTGAATTTGCCTCTTTCTCTCTGTTGCCTCTTGTAAAGGAAGAAGGGTGACTAACAAATTGTTACGGGACCTATATACAAAACCCAGGGATTTTCTAAGTCACGTTTCTTGCAAGATCTATGGGAGAAGAGGTTAATTAAAATCTCGACTCTTAAAAAATGTTTCAGATATGCCAAGAACGTCACGTATTACAGTTTTGATTGCTTTATATTTAATTTTCCAAACTGATGTTGGCAAGATCATAAAAATGAACTTGCTGTATGTATGTATGTATTGAGTGGGTTTTGGTTCTGTAAGCCTAGTGAGAGTTAACTGATTATATAAAGTAATCTCTAGTCGTCATCTCCCCTTGAGGCTATTTATTTTCCTTCTATTTTTACAGGATCTAAAAGATACTCCTCACTATCGAATTCTAATTAACAAAGCAAATGGATTTGGCAAATCTACAGCTTACATTCCTGAGGAAGAGATAACAATTATTGCGGGATTAGAGGTAGTATTTATTTTTTGTTCAGCTGCAACTTGTTTATTACCCTGTAGCTTTAAAAGTTGGCTGACCTTTGGCTTAATAGATACTATCTATTTTGCAAAGTTAGTGAAAACTAATAGAGAAAGCAGATAAACAAATTACTGCTGTACTTTCCAGTATGTATTTTTGGAAGCTGATAAATGACCAAACCCAGGTACTGCCAACTGCCTAGTTTTGTAAGTGTTTTAGCAACTTGCCTTCTGTTATGTACAGGGTGTTGCAGACATGGACTTTTGTTTTAGGATTTCACTGACCTATCAAAGTTGGACGAGTCATTTAATCATTTGGTTCTAGCAAAGTATATTGGTTTCTCAATTCCACTCTGAAAAATCTGTATTTCAAACAGCTCCTGCTCAGCTGCTGCCCAGACTGAGTAACGTCTCCCTTCTTAACTGCAAAACTCTCTGGGAGCCAAAAATTCTGTTTTGTGTATCACGGTCTTGGTAGCTTTTGATTTCTAGCTTATGCAAAGTGCACCTTATTCTTAAACTAGTCAGAGACTCTGATCCAGAAAACAGCCTTCAGGCATGCATGCCATGTACAAAGGCTTTTTGCAAGGGATCTGGTGCTCTTGTGGATGCCTTCTTTTAAATTGCGGATAGTAGCAGTATCTGTATTTAAAGTAACAGCAAGTAGCTGAACCATTCATCTAACAGGAGATGCGTGGTCGAGTGAAACGGAGGAGATTCAAATTGGCATCTTTTGCCTTTCGGGAGAACCCCCCAAAGGAACCGTGTAAGTTGGCTGGTCTGAAGACTCTCCGTGCTCTCTCTTGAAACTGTGCCACTGCACATAAAGGACCCCCCTCAATCAGTGGGGCCAAACAGTGTGACACTATTACCTCCTTTATTTGGGAGAAGCCTTAGTTCCAGTCCTTGTTTCTGCTTTAGCCACCGATTGTAATACAAAATGTGCTAGCATGCCTGAGCCCGGGAGCAGGAACTATGCTGTCCCAGATAAGTGTCATAAGTATTTAAAATTGGGTTCCGACCACTCTAACTTACGTGTCTAAAACATGCACCTTTCGTTATGTCAGTCAGCTGGCTACCTTCAGTTACCTTTATAGTCCGTGCGGAGAAACAGATACCTCACCTTAAACAATTACCTTGTGTAAGATAGCCTTTAAGATACCAGATCGCTTTATTCACCTGCATGACAGGCTAATTCTCCCCACGGATTATTAGGGGAACCGATGGTAACAAGCTCACAAAATCAGGCATTTGCAAGTTGTCTAGTTGAGATTAATGACAAGTGGCGAGTCATGTCTATACCTCTAGTTCACAAGGTCTGTGGATTGCCCTCACTCAGCCTTCCCTACAGCCTCTTAGGCAGACTAATTGCCTGAAGAGTTGAGACTAATGAGAAAATGTGTAGACTTGTCCTAACCCTTTCCTAGTTGACAGATCTAACCCGCTCACTGTGGGCTTTCTGCATCACGACAAAGCATGTGACTTGGACTGCCCTTTGTGGATTTGCTCTTCAAGCTGGACATTGTGGTACCTAAGGCCATCATCTTGGTGTGTCTTCACCATTTCCCCAACTACTTCTTTACTGTTCCTGCTGCCTAATTGGATTAGATGATCACTGATCCAGCTGAAAGAAAATAACAAATAGCTCTACCAGCAACAAATGAGTGGCAACTACTTCGATAGGAAACAGTTCTGATTTTAAAACATCAATGCCGGTGTAGATCTGGCACATAGTATCTCATGAGATATGTTCAACACTTGTAGAGTACTGTGAGAGTTTGAGAAAGCCACTGTTCTGATGCCATAAATTAGGTTAAGGTACGTGGAAAATCCCACTGAAAGTATCTCTATGTACATTATGTATTTAAAAACTAATCAGGAGTTTTCAAAAAGTTAACTGTAGTAACGTCAATGATTCTAAG
The DNA here is from genome assembly GCA_009819775.1 of Phoenicopterus ruber ruber. Taxonomy (NCBI): domain Eukaryota; kingdom Metazoa; phylum Chordata; class Aves; order Phoenicopteriformes; family Phoenicopteridae; genus Phoenicopterus; species Phoenicopterus ruber. The sequence continues at coordinate 91,750,355 of CM020217.1, forward strand.
TATCAGTTTGCTAATTCTGGTGCTTATTCAACTTGAAATATTATTTTCTCAGGTACATCACCCTGATATGAAAGCCTATTTCAGTGGATATGATGGATCAAAATACATTATGCAGCCATGGCTGAAAAAAATCTATCCTCATGACTGAAGTACTTAAGTGTTTGTACATGTAATGTACATCCAGACAACGTATGTCCTTTTAAAACTCGAGCAAATAGACACCAGGATAAAACTCATGCATATTTTTCCCTATGACGAAATAAAACATTCCTAAGCATGTTTTATGGTGAACAATTCATTTCATTAGAAGTGAACACGACACCCATTCAGTTTACCATGACTCGGGACAGGGATTAATTTCCTTCCAGAGTTGGGAGGAAAGGCTTAAATAGAGCGACGTTTCAGCTAGGAGTACCAAAGGTTTTGCACATCAAATATGTTGCCCTTTTGCAGGGGGCAGAGGAAGAAACTAAACCGTTAAGAACTGTACTTTCAGAATTAATCATAACCTTCATTTTAGGGGATAGAGCTAAATAAAGGCCAACAGGAACTGAAATGTTTCTGGGGAGAGCCACAGTAAGTAAACCCTGCAATACTTTGCATGCTTTTGTAAAGAGGGTAGCCATTGTGCTGCCTTCAAATGACACATGCAAAGGAAGAGTTTTGAGTGACACAAAACTCTAGTAAATCTATTTTTTTGCACCAGACAGACATGTTAAGAAACCACCTACTTTGGCTCAGTACATAAATCACATTCTTAATATCGTCTCTTAACTCTACTTGCTACCATAAGGATAAAGTAAAAAGCAACAAAAAACTCAAGAAAGCATAAAAATTTTATTAAGAAAATGTGTAGGATTTGAAGGTTTCTAGAGCAACTTGTTTCTTCTGTTTTCTTTTCCCTTTATCTCAAACACAGCAAACACTCTACAAGAAGCATAAGCAGTAGCGTTCTGGATTCTTTCCTGCAGAGTCAGTGAATCTGGGGAGGTCGATAGGTGACCGTCTACGTGACCTCCCCATTCTTTTGTTTCTTCTTCTCTTATTAATAAAGGTTTTCCCAACGACTGGCCAAACAGTCGACAGACTTCTTGAGCTTTCCGCCGCGTGTTTCCAACAGCAGCAACACATACTTGACGGCTGAGAGGTAGAAAAAGCAGGACACTAACAAGCAGGGCCAACCGATGTACAAGTATTCCTGCCAAGCGTTTTTTTTTGTTTAATGCCTCAGCTTTTGTAACTGCATAGATGAAGGCACATCACCTCCCCCCACCTTCTGGGTGATAATTTAGGAGTTTGAGGGGGGAGCGTGCAGAGAAAATGTCAGCATCCTCATCAGCGATGATCAAGCATTTCTAACACCTGTATGCTGCAGGCATCCGTGGTGTGTGGTGCAGAGCAAGAGCTCAGCCCTTGCTCCCGGCATTTGGGTGGCCCAGCTGTAAGGCATACTGGCACCTAGTTAACCTCACTGGCCTGATTTCCAGATGCCTGCGTAGATAACTTCAAGATACACTTCTGACATCTCCAGAACCGTTAGCAGCGGCTAGTTGAGCTTTATTCTTGGACCAGGCATGATTCTTTAAAGAGGCAAAACCCAAACCAAGATTAAACTTCCCTCTGCCCCTCCAATGTCAATGGGAGAAGCAGGACTTTGAATAATTAACACCTAAAATATCAAGACCATGAGCTTCAAAGTAGCATGTTTTGATGCTTAGCAAGCATGGTTCTCTGCAGATCACGTCAGCAGCTAAGAATAATGGGAACTGGCAAGGGTACAACAACATCTGGTAACACCCTTGTACCTTCATCAATAAATACAAATTAAATCTACACGTGCTGATGTAACCCAAGTCAAATTCTGTTGACCTGATATTCACAGTAGATTATACTTCCAGTGGAAATCAGTGGGAAAATGTTTTTTATTACATTCTGCTTTTGCACAGGGACACTATAGGAAGAACAAGTTGTATCTTCTAGGCTGAATGGTATTAATTTATAAGTTATATTGAAAACAAATACTGAAATCTTTGAACATAAATTTGAATAGGTATGAAGGAAACTATTTGCTCCCATTACAAACAGTATAAATTATGTATTCATATTAACTGTTAACTGAGGCTGTACAATTTGTGGCATGAGAGAGAACTTACCGAAGGGTGTCTACGGCTTCTGGGGTATGGTAGAAATGAGGTGGACTGATGGTAACAGATGTTCCTAACTTTTCAATGAGCAGATTGCAAACATTCTGCATTTTTCCAAAATCGCTGAATATAATACAGACCTGGGAGTGAACACAGACATCACACAAGTAATTTTTTTCATTTTTCCCCTATGATTCAACGCCTGTATTTAAATCATGGGACATAGTTTAGTGGTAGACTTGGCAGTGTTAAGTTAACGGTTGGACTCAATGATCTTAAAGGTCCTTTCCAACCTAAATGATTCTATGATCAGTATAAAGCCAGATATGTACAAACTAACTAACCATACTAGTCCTGTATATAACTCCAACATTTATTTACTTAGAACACTTTTATATAGCCCTAGAGACTATCATTAGGTTTGCAACAGAAAGAAGTTCATAAAATGGTTTAAAATTGAGGATTAAGAAATGCTCTTTGTGAGGAAGCACGGCATTCTTGGTATGCAGACAATCTGAAGAACAAACATGCTCTTTGGGACACATGACTAGATGCATCCTGGTTCTTCCCTTTTTAGATTACTAAATGTTAATTAGGCAGAAGCCCAAGCAAAATGATGTGGAAAATATTGTGCAGGAAGGACAATTACATTTTAATTCCAAGCATTAGGTTCAAGAAACCTAAACTATTAGACTAAAAACTAAGCCTAGCCCAGTCCAGCTTGCAGCAGGCTCAAAACCCTGTGTTGGCTGAAGAGACTCACTCCAGCGCCTACAGAGAACTGGGCACTTCAGACTTGGATTAAAAACAATTTAAACATCTAGCTGTCTATGGCTTTGGCAATAAGAAGCATTAAATACAGATGCATCAGGAATTCAGGTGCTTTCCCAAGTGCTACAAAGCAGGCATCACCGTCAGCCCCGGATCCAGGGCCCTACAGCCTTCGCTGTGGGGAAGTGCCAGCCAGCTGACGACTTTCCAGGCAGGAGCCAGCCTTTTTCTGTGGCACAGCACAGTTGCCAGGAGTGAAGCAATGATGCCGAGCTGCTACAGCATTCAGGAATCAGAAATCTGGGGTCCCAAACTCTTTTTTGGAAGAGCTAAACCCTCATCTTCACTTCCCAATACAGTACTCTCACCACCAAGTGAGGCTCACCTTCTCTCATATCCCTGACTCTTTCCTTTCTTTTTGCACAGTAATGCAACTTCAACAGGAGGGGAAGAAAACTGGTAAAGAGAATTCCACTGCCAACCCCTGTGACGTACAGTCACCCCTGTGATTGCTGCAGTCCGTGCAGCAATCTATCCCAGTGAAGGTGTATGGTACAGAAATCCAAGTTACGGCATGTCAGCTGCACTGCAGTACCTTCCTGTGTGCATACCATAGATTTACCTTGTGGTAAATGAGAGAATTCAAGGAATTTGAATATCTCAGTGAGAGAGGAGGGGGCTACGTCATATTCAGGGTAAGGTAAAAAACAGATATCGACAATTATCACAAAGTAATTAACGCACACGCCTTGTTACCCTTGGTAGCCTCTCAGTGTGGTACACGTTCCTCATCCTGGCTTGACTCTTTGCACTGGCTCAGTAGCTCTTCACGCAACTGAGCCAAAGATGGGCTTAGGGCCTTAAAAACTGACCAAGATGGAGTGGCAGGGCAATTCCATCTTCTACAGGGACAAAGGGTCACACCTGCTGTGCAAAACTGCACCAAGTCTGCATCTTCATCTCAGCTGCACGGCCTTTGTCTGTAACGTGGGGGTTGGATCACTTTCTGGAAGCTGCACTATCAATTTGAACAAAGACTGAAGATGAGACTAAGCCTAGATTCATTTCTTCAGTGGGAGTTCTTGCCATATATAAAAAGCATACATCCTCTTGCACTGTTTTGCCAGAAAACTGTCATAGTTGTATTTTGTGGAAAGTTGAAAGTCTCACTATGAGGACTGTCATAGTGTTTTCCAGATTGCTATCAGTGTTTACAAGATTAGTTCCCTCAAGGGGATGAAACAAAAGGATGATCAAACAGAAGAACTGTGGGTGTTAAGCAAGAGAGAGGCTGCTCAGGCTGGGGCAGCTCTGGGCACTCAGGAACTTTATTGTTAAACAAGAAGCACGTAATCAGGTACCCTCAGGGGCAGAAAACAACTGAGCAATAATTGTGAATTTTGTTGGATTTTCCCCCTAAAAATCAGTTTTCATTTAGAGCTATATCCAATAAATTCCACTTACATTTACAGACAATACCTGAGCATTAAAATGCAAAGCAGTGTTTCAATTTCTTCAGTTATGATTAAGGTTAAAAAGTGTGAAAAAGTAATATGAGGGTATGCAAAACCACTATGGACATTTCAAGGTTTGGATAAGGCTGTAAAGGACAAGAAGATATGGCTTATAAGGAGGCAAGAGTATTAAGAAATGCACAAAACCAACATAATCTTCATCCCATGAGATCATCATGCAATAAATGAACTATTATGATTAAGATATTATAGAGCTTTGTGATCTCATACACAACTTCATTCTTCTGCATATTTTCCTTTGTTATAGAATGAATTAAAATTTATCATCTCCTTACAGTTGAAAGCGTATCTTGAATTCTTAATTATACCTTAAAATAGCTATTTGTCTGGGAATTTCCTCAGTCTTCTAAAAACTCTTACAGTATACAAATGGTAAAAAGAGTTTATAGAATGAAATAACGCATGACTTGCATGACTTTACGTATAACACAAATATAACGGCAAACTCTTTAGCAAAGAAGGAAGTGGAAGTTAATTTTAAATTCATTTATATCGCTAAAGCATGCAGACATGCTGGTCAATGGAACTTCATTGGTTTACGAAGCTGCACTAATGAAACAAGTACATACATAAAGGGGGAAGCAAGGAGAAACTAATCTCTGCATAAAGAGTAACCATACTGCTACTTAAGTGTAGACGGCAGCCACCACAGCAGTACTAGGGATAGATTTTTCAAGTTCTGACACCCAGGTCCTAGGCAACCACACAACTTTTGAACAGCGATTACAGCTGGTCCAAGCTGCCTACAAAGGAACACTAGAACCAGGCAATTCGCTTTCCATGTACAATCTTTGTTGTATAAAAATTAATAGCAGAAGGGAGATGACTAAGTTACCACTTAAGACTAAAGTTGTAAGCCTAAGCTTGTCTGTAGCCTAAATAATAATTCAATATAGCTTTATTAACTTTTAAGCATAGCTTATCTAAAAAAACATAGTGATTTAAGCTCTCGTGATAGTAGGTGTCTACCCTATTAAGTTAAAGTCATTCAGAACATGACACTGATGCATACTATTTAAGTATCTGAGGACTCATTTCAAAATCCAAATTTTGTTCTCCAAATTCTCGATTATTTCTGTATTTATTGCTGTTAATTAGATGAGAATATGCCTTAAAGCAAGCAAGCAAACTAAAGAGGCTGAACCCTGTTTTAGGGGATGGTAAATAACAGCTCTATAAAACAGCAATCATTTTATTGCAGACTTCCAGGATTACTTCATAAGAACCTGTAAATTTGCTGGGTAGTGATTAAAGTTTGATGCTCTAAAAAGATTCATCGGCTGAAAACACATCATTTTCCTCAGTGAATGTTTCCAGCACAGCATTTATTTCTGACTATAGCATGAATGTGCAAAAATATACTCCCCTGAGCAGCTTTTGAAGTAAATGGGATTATTCCCATAGTATTTAGCTTTCACACAGGACTTTTTACCTACAGAATTCAAAGTCAATTACCTAGGAAACAATTAGCTTTGCTTTACTTGCAGCAAGCTGATGGCAGAGTTGTGTAGAATAGACCAAAGTCCAGGTGCTGTTCAACTGTGGCTTAAGCAGATCTAGATTAGGGCTGCCACGCCACTGTTGTCCCCCATCCACTCTTGTCCTCTGCCTTGCATTGCCTCCAGTTCAGGGAGCTAAAATAATGGAAAAAATAAAAGCTAATCTGGGGAAAAAAAAAAGTTATTAACTGAAGCAGCTTTCTGAACTGACCTATCACCTGATCACCTAAGTACGACTCCTCGCAAAAAGTAGAGGGCAGGAAGGGCTAGGCATCAAGGAGAGGGTGGGTTTGCTTACGCTGCCACAGGATGACAACTGTATAGCCCCAGAACCGAATATTCCCTTCTGCAGCTTTGTGTAATATTTAAAAAGCACGCGTTCATAGACTCACAAAATGGCTTGGGTTGGAAGGGACCTTAAAGATCATCTAGTTCCAACCCCCCTGCCATGGACAGGGACACCTTCCGCTAGACCAGGTTGCTCAAAGCCCCATCCAGCCTGGCCTTAAACACTTCCAGGGATGGGGCATCCACAGCTTCTCTGGGCAACCTGTGCCAGTACCTCACCACCCTCAGAGTGAAGAATTTCTTCCTTCTATCTAATCTAAATCTACCCTCTTTCAGTTTGAAGTCATTACCCTTTGTCCTATCACTACAAGAAAATAATTCTTTCCATATTAGAGTAGCAGAAAACAAGTTCAGCACACAACAGAAAACTGCAGCTGAACTCTGCTTTGAGCTGCAGTCCTTCAGTAGTTTATTTGGACTATGCCGCCTTTACTGTAGAGAACATCTACTCCTCAGCATGAGGAAAGACAGTCTGCAAATTTTCATTGGTCCTTGCTCCATTTCTTATTCTTTTTTATTATTATTTTTGTTTAGGTTCAATACATACCTCTGCTTCCATTTGGTAAGTATTTTCTACTCTGCTAAAATCCTCTGTTACAGTCATATTTTCTTCCTAAAACAAAGCACAAGAATATAACCTTAGAAGACAGAAATTAAACTTCTGTTGGAAATGTATGTACATCATGTCCTGTAAAAATTGAACTGTTTTGGCTTATTACTTATGACTTAGCAACAGAAATTTGGAATTTTCCATGTAAATCTCTTCAGTTAAAAACTAGCTGGATATTAAAGGCTTCTTGACATTATTTAAAGTAAATTATACAGTAACTCTGTAATGTAATTTTGCTGCTATTCACTTGAAGAGAACAATTAGGTCTTAAAAGTGACTCCTAGCTAGAAGCTGGGTGTATCAGAGTGTAACTGTAAATTCACCTGGTTCAAAAACCTAGAAGCTTCAATTGTTTTCAGAAAGTTAGTATGTGAAAAGTGCTTTTCAGGCCCCTATTTTAAGATATTTTAACAGTAGCAGCTTCTAGCAAGGTGACATGAACAATGACTGAGCCCTGGTTACTCTGGCAGAATGGTAACCCTTAAAAGAGGGTGGCTATGCCACCATTGACACTTTTGCATTAACAGCAGCTATATTACTCAACATAATGGCTGCACAGAGCACTAGCAAATCCTGAAAGACTTATTTATAAGATACTGAACTAACTAAGATACAGAATAATTCCAGTTACCTCTGAATATTTGACCAGCTTGCTAGTGGTCTCACAATCATTTCTTTCACCCACTTCCCTCTTCAGTAAACAGTTTGGATGAACAATTTATTGTAAAGTTACTACAACACAACAATTGTTGTAGTAATTGTTTACAATTTAATTGTAAATATAACTTTGCATTTAATACCCAGGAACCGTAGGGAAGCAGATGCTAAGCCTTCCAATTACTGAAAAGGTTTTACTTATTATATTTATTTGCATAGGAAAACAATATTTGCTTTCAGTGTTGACACATTTCAAAAGATGCTTTGTTTCAGAATGTTTCCTACAGCAGCTCAAATCTTCAAGTTTATCATGCAGTATGCATGCATAAGCTTATATAAATGACATTGATCATGAGAAGCATTTTCCTTTTAAAATATCATATGGAAATTACACCTATAATTACCATTGCACAGCAGCCTACCAGAAACATCTTTTGAAATTTCAATTTTATGATTGATTGGCAGTGCTCAAACACAAGCACAACAGTCCTGTTTTTGGATAATCTCTTCTAATAAGGGCAAGGACCAGGGCCAGTTAGTCCATAAAAAAAAAAAATCTATTTCCCCTCTTGCAGTCATAGGTTTGAGGTACTTTGGCAGCATGGCTGGCTGTGGTTTGCTAAAGAGCTTTGCTAAAGAGCTAAAGAGTCCAGCACCAACAACTCATTTAATTTACAAAATGGAGCAAATCTTACTATTTGTGATAGAATCCAATTACAATTGACAAGAAAGATTTTTTTTTTCTAGAGCTCTTACAGATCTTACAGAAATAACCACACAGAAAAGCTTTCTTCTACAACTCATATTTTACAGAAATAACTATACTGTGATAAAACTTTAGAGTAAACATAGAAAAAGTGCATTTGTTTTTCTTTGTCCCTGCTCCTTCATCCTTTTAAAAAAAAAGTTCTCTTTCCTGCTGAACGGATTAAAGTCTTCTAATTTTGTTCTGCCCTCCACAACGTTCCTGTGTATTTAAGGACAGTGCCATCCTGTGGCTCCAAGTACTATTGCAAGATCAATGCAATTGAAGTGAAAGATAATTTTGTGCCATCTATTATAAAATTTCCCTCACAGCTAATTTTTATCCCACCAGATTTGACAGTAGCTGTATGTGTTATTGAAGATAAATGGATGAAATAATTGCTGAAGTCATAACAAGGTGGCCTCCTGTGATACATCTATATCTCGAAATCTTCTGTATATGGAAAAGACAGGTAGGTGACGACAGAATTTTAAATTGGAACCAGGACTTCGACTACATCAAAAGCAAAAGGCTTTTTTTTCCTACAGCTTATGTCTACTGTTCATATTTTGGCTGAGGAACTATCCATTTGATTGCAATAGCCACAGGGAAAAAAAAATTTCACTGTGACTTAGGAAAAGCTACACTTCTGATGTGTCAGGTATTCTGGACTTCTGGAGTAACATTCTCTATTTTCTAAATCCATGGGCCAAGAATCACAGTAGAAAAATTAAATTAATATAACACTATTGTTATGTGATAACTCAATTACCCCAGAAGCCATTGAACAATTCTTCACAGAATCGCACTTGCATTCTGCTTATATAGCCTATTTTTTGAGCCAGCAGTGACACAAACCACTACTGTTGCAGGTACTGTAAACATACAAATGAAAAAAAAAACCAGTCAATATGCCATTGAGCTTACAATATCAAGCACAGAACTGTGCTTTGCCTTATATTTTCCATCTTTTCAACAGAAAAGAAAAAAAAAATATATAGCCCTTCCTCCTATCTATCTGCTGCTTCTGAACAATTTCTTCTTCACAGGACCATCGTGTCCACCCTCACAACACTGTCGCTGTTTACAGGAATGACTGCTCCTTTCCCCAGAAGAGAACAGGGAAAAAACTAAGTAGATAATCAGCAAAAGCACACTTCAAGGAGACAGCTATACAACAATACAGTATGAGAAAAGCCTACCTGCAGCTAAAAGTTGTGTTCTGCTCCTGGTTACTGAGTTAACAAAACTGCGAGACTGTTTTATGAAACACAAGACCAGTCTCAGTATGGGAAAACGTTTATAGTTTGGAAACATATGCTAATGCACTGTTGTGGTAAGCTACACTGATATGTGTAGTTGTAAATAAAAAAATCTGGAGGCACCTGGAAACGTCTCTTAAAATTGACTTGTACATTTGCACTGATCTATCCAATATAACTTTATGTTATGAAAAATAAAGATATATGAACAACCAAAAGAGTTAGCTTCTTCCACCTGAACACAGCATTTCTGTTCTTAGTACTAAAGAAATGGTTAATGAGAGTCTTGATGTCTGCTGGTGCTTCCTAACAGTCCATCCATCATAGTGTCCCTGGACAGTTAAGGATGGTAAGCACCTACAAGCAGCGCGTACCCCAGCTAGGCACCTGGTACCTGCGCTCCAGCCTCTCATCCCCTCACTCTGTCTGTTCTGTTTGGCATTAGAAAGACAGAACGACAACCTAAAAATCTACGGTGAATAAGTTGCTGCTGCTTAATGTCCATTCAAGAAATAACAGAAGTATACGCAACAGTTATTTTCAGAAAGGTAAAAAGCAGATTTATACTCAGCAAATCTAAGGATATTTTGGGGGTATTTCTAAAATACATGGTAGTCTAAAAAAGGTGATGCCTCATGCAGGTTTCTACCTTTCTTATTCAAGGATATATTGAAATTGGAAGATTTGATAACTGAGTGAGCAAAACTTCAAAATCTTTCTTTTTAACTGACTGTATGGATGTGCATCTGTGTCCTGGTTTAGGCCAGGATGGAGCTAGTTTTGTTTTCAGCAGCTCCTGTGTTTTGGCTTTAGTGTGAGAAGAACAGTGATAGCACACTGATGTTGCTGGTTGCTGCTGAACCACCAAGGACATTTTGCTGTTTTCCAGGTTCTGCTAACGTGCAGATGCAAAACTTGGGAGGGGTAGAGACAGGATAGTTGATCCAAACTGGCCAAAGAGAGTATTCCATACCATAGGCGTCATGCCTGATATAAGCGAGGGTCGGTCGGTGGGCCACTAGTTTTTTTCTAGATCTTTTAGGCTTTTGAGGTTTTTTGAGACCTTTAACTTGCCATAATCCTTAAGCTTCCCTTCGGGTTGCTTTTTGTTTCCCTATTTTCCCTTTTTGTTTTTCGTTCGTTCGGCTGTTGGTTCCCTCGCCTGCTTTCCCTGGAACTTGCTGTTCTGGGATAGCTGAGGGGGGGACACCCCTGCTCCCTGCCTGCTGCTCGGGACGGGCTGTATTGGTCGTCAGGTGGTGAGAAATTGTGTATCGTTTGTTTTATATTCTATTATCCTTGTATATATTGTCATTATTATTATTATTAATATATTTTTATATTTTTCCTTTGCTGTCCTGGTGAGCTGTTTTTATCTCAACCCGCGAGTTTTCCTTTCTCTCCAATTCTCCTCCCCACCCCAGTGGGGAAGGGGGGAGTGAGCGAGCGGCTGCGTGGTATTGGGTTACAATTTGGGGTTAAACCACGACAATCTGTAACTGTGACTCCTAAATAACAGTTTCGAAGTATGGAGAATATTGCACCTATATCCAAAGGTATATCCCAGTGCAGACACTAACTATTAGCCAGAGCCCACTGGATATAGTTTGTGAGCTGGTTTGTTTTGTTAAATAACACTCTGATCAGTACAACAAATACTATCACTGTTATTTTTAAACAAGATGGCCAATGCCAATTGTTAGATACAGTGATTAAAGAAAACAAGTGTCATCTCCACACTCCCCAAATAAATCATAGGTGGTAAATATAAAATCAGTTTGCTTCTAAAGAAAGAGAAAAAACCATTACTTTTGAGCATCTGGGCTGAGTAACAGAGATTGGTTTCCCCATTGATTTTACTTTCCCTGCAGCCTTCAAAGCAGATTCTGTGCTCTGAAGTGCTGCATATACTTACAGCACTCTATAAATAAATGCTACTATGTGCATTTATTTCTGATTAAAATCCTGTGTAAATATATATGGAAATTAGGTGCTGCCCCCAGGCATCCTGACAAGCTGCTAATGCAAGCTCCTGATGCTGCAAAGGTTACGCGCTTCTGATCTCACAGACTTCCTACGATAGCAACAACAACAATTAAGGAAATTGTTCTATGGATTAATTAAAACTATAGAATAGCCAGCTGATTTCTAATGAGGCCTTAGATAAGCTTGCAACAACTAGAACTGTATGGAGATTGTGAAGAGATATTAATTTTACAGTGGTCTAGAATGGTATTAGCTACAAGTGATGTTAGCAAATGCAGTTAAGAACAAATTGCCAGCAGTGAGAGTTGTTAGTAGAAAAGCTACAAGGCAAATAAAAGCTCCAGCAGTGGAGTGATTTAAAATTGGATGGAACAAAGCACTAAAAATTATACCACAGGGAACTACTCTGAAAAAAAAAATCACTTCTAGTTGTTTTTTTCAGAGATCCCTAGGGCTAACACTTTGCTAATACTGAGAAACCCACAACTTAAGCAGCATTTCACAGTCCCTCAAGTAAATAGAAAGAACTAACATTTCCATTCTCCAATGTGTGGTATCTCCAAAACAGCAAAAGATTACTGTGAAATTATTATAACTACAATAAGACACCAAATGCTCAGCTCTCACAGTGTAAAAACAGTCCACTCTCTACCTAAGTTACACCACCACCACTTACCTGCTCCCATTACATTTCTGAATCTGACTGCATACACCCAAATATAACCATTTGTTTGTCCAGGTCATACTTCATTTTGCAGTTACTTTTTCTAGCCTGCAGTAGTGCGTACAACCCCTCTAAAGCACCCTCACTTATTTAACATCCTGCCCTATTCCTTTTGTGTGCCATCTGCCGTGTGTCAAATGCTCCATGCTATCCTAATTCAATCAGGGTCATGTCAAAACTGGAAGTCAGTTATGCAGATTCACTGTAGGGTAAATACCTGCAACTATCCTTACTAATCTATCCACACTTTGAAGAGCTATTTAATTGCAGCCAGGATGAAAATACCCCATGATCTGGTAGCTCACCATGGTGGTGGGTACAAAGCATATAATTTTCTCTACTAATAAAAATGAATGCACGATGAGTTGCCTTGACTTCTCCCGTTCCTCTTAAAATCCACCAGACTTTAAACTCCTATTAACTCACTTAACAGAAACTAGAGGCATTCAACCTGTAGTCCCACACAAAAATGCACTGACTGAACAGGTCATTCTGATGGCAACAGAATCATGCTCCCCGTGACAGACACGCACCTAGCCATGCGTTCGGGAAAAACGCGGGGAGCAGGATCACGTATCTAGCCCACAGCAGCCTCCATGTCTCCTTGCCATGTAGTCCCATAGCTGCAATATGAGCTTTTTCTAAATCAGGGGTTAAGTGGTCTTTTTTATTGCCTTCTTTATTCCTGAGCAAACGCTTTATCTAGCTACCACAGAAACACAGACAGCATCACTATCAGTTTTAAAAGAAAACAGTAAATCCTATTTTGTTGGGGGAAAAAAAAAGTTGGAGTCGACATTTGAGATGTAGGCATGCCACTGTAAGCACATCGCTGTTTACGCTGCGTAACTTACTCTCTTACTTTGCATTTACTAATACTGAATTGCACTGTAACATCACGCAGTATCGTGAAACCCTTTTGCAATTCTTTCTTTTTTACTACATTGAATAATTTGGTGTTGATAGCAAACTCTGCCATCTCCCTTTTCCTCAGCTCATTTGTGAATATGCTAAAAAGGCACAAACTTCCTCGGGAACTTCAATAGTAACTTTCAAAAGCAACCACTTATTCCATCAAAGATCAGCTTTGTTCCATTTTTAAGAGTCCTAGGTGTGGAACACTGTCCAAAACTGTTTTATAAAATCCAAAAACATCAGCAGCACAATTGCTAGGACAAGTATCACCCTTATGGAGCATTTACAGTGTGGACAAAGCTTTAAAGGCAACACTGTGCTTTTATCATTGTCATAAAATGTCTTCCTGAGGCAAAAAAACTTATTATGGTAAAGGAACTTCCCGAGTCCACAAGGGGCTTCTGCCACTTCAGCTATCTTGATCACATCTCACATTTTTTTGTCTCTCTCTACTTAAGTGGAACAAGAAAAAGAGGAGAAAAGCTCTGTAGGCATTCATCACTAAGCTATAGTGAACACATAGTTATACAGAGGCTTACACACATGTATAGTTTAAGTTACACCACTGTATACCCCTTAATCAGTTTCATGCATACACATGTGAGGAGGCTGTGTTACATGAACAGATGAAACAGTCGAAGCAGGATGTTTTCACATGCAAAACAAGCAACCAGTTGGAGAGCCCGAGTAGCGACATTCCACCTTCTCTGCTGAGGCTGGCAAAGCCGCAACCTCCCCAAGACAGGCAGGCTTTCACAGCAGTGCCCCAGCCGCCGGTGCGTTCCCGAGGCAGACGGCCGAGAGCTGCAAACCCCGTTACTCCTCTGCTTCCCGCCGGCCACGCCGATGCACGCAGCGCCCCACGCACGGTCCCGGGGCCCCTCAGCAGGCGCCTTTCCCCTCAGGGCTGCCCCAGCCCGGCCGCCCCTGCTCCCACCGCCAGCAGGAGGGCACCTCACCCCGCAGATTGCCGAGCGGGGTAGGGAAGGCCCCGGGGGCCGGGAGGTGCCGGTTGGACCCCGCAGCTGAGGGGAACTGCCCCGCCCGCTCCTCCCCTCGCCTTTCCCCGGGGGAACCGCCCGCCCCTCAGAGCCCGGCGCCGCAGAGGACCCCCCCGCTCCGCCCCCGGCGGCGGCTCTCACCGGGACACCGCGCTGGCGGGCGCTCTGGGCGATGTACTCCAGCCGGCGGGCCACGCTGCTCCGCGCCTCCCCGGCCGCCCCCTTCCGGCTGCCCAGCCGCAGCGACACCCGCGCCCGGTCCGGGCCAGCGCTCAGCTCCGCGCTGCCGCTCACGTGCACCTCCCGCCCGGACAGCGCCAGGGGGCCGCCACGTCCCGCCGGGGCCGGGGTTCGGGTCGGGGTTGGGGTCGGGGCCTGGGCCGGGACGAGCTCGGCGAAGACGCGGGCGGGGGGCGGCGCGGGCAGCGCCATGGCGGCGGGCCCCTCACGGCACCATGGCAACCAACGCCAGCGCGCCCGCTGCACCCTGGGAGGCGCCCACGTGACACCCTCCCTTCCGCTCCCTATCGCCATCACCCGGCCGCGGTGCAACTGGCACGCGGGCGCCAGAGCGAGGCTCCTTCCCGCCATGATGCGTACCGAGGCGGAAGTTCCTCTGCCGCCCGCCGAAGGGGGTTCGCCATGACGGTTACCGAGGCAGGGCGCCTCCGGCGGTGGCGGAAGGGGGTTGAGGTGGGCGGCTGGGCTGCAGCCGTTAGGAAGGCTGTGGCACGGGAGGTGTAGGTGTATCTTCATCGATGATATAGACAGCGGGATCGAGTGCACCCTCAGCAAGTTCGCGGACGACACCAAGCTGAGTGGTGCGGTGGATACGCTTGAGGGTCGGGATACCATCCAGAGGGACCTGGACAGGCTTGAGAGGTGGGCCCGGGCGAACCTTATGAGGTTCAACAAGGACAAATGCAGAGTCCTGCACCTGGGTCAGAGCAACCCCCGGTATCAGTACAGGCTGGGGGATGCAGGGATGGAGAGCAGCCCTGCCGAGAAGGACTTGGGGGTGCTGGTGGATGAAAGGCTGGACATGAGCCAGCAATGTGCGCTTGCAGCCCAGAAGGCCAACCATATCCTGGGCTGCATCAAAAGGAGCGTGGCCAGCAGGTCGAGAGAGGTGATTCTGCCCCTCTACTCTGCCCTGGTGAGACCCCACCTGGAGTACTGCGTCCAGCTCTGGGGCCCTCAACATAAGAAGGATGTGGACCTGCTGGAGCGGGTCCAGAGGAGGGCCACAAGGATGATCAGAGGGCTGGAGCACCTCTCCTCTGAAGACAGGCTGAGGGAGTTGGGGTTGTTCAGCCTGGAGAAAAGAAGGCTCCGGGGAGACCTTATTGCAGCCTTTCAGTACTTAAAGGGGGCCTATAGGAAAAATGGGGACAAACTTTTTAGCAGGGCCTGCTGCGATAGGACAAGGGGTAATGGTTTTAAACTAAAGGAGGGGAGATATAGGTTGGAAATCAGAAAGAAGTTTTTCACAATGCGGGTTGTGAAGCACTGGAACAGGTTGCCCAGAGAGGTAGTAGAAGCCCCATCCCTGGAAACATTCAAGGTCAGGCTGGACGGGGCTCTGAGCAACCTGATCTAGTGAGGTTGTCCCTGCTCATGGCAGGGGGGTTGGACTAGATGGCCTTTAAAGGTCCCTTCCAACCCAAACTATTCTATGATTCTATAATATCTTCTGAGGAAAAGCTGTCCCGTTTCTGCCATTTTTGACCTGTTATCATATTTTTCCAGCATATTAAGGTCTGGAGCAACCTGAGATACTGTGAGGAGGAGCACTGGAGAAAGGGCCGTCATCGCTGTCTGTGGAGGGAAGACTGGATTTTGTTGTGGCACAGCATGTCCTCCGCTGGCAGCAGGGCCTAGGCAGGGGTGATTAAAAACCATTCTAGCCTCAATGCTGCTGGTTCTCCGGTGAGGGGTCTTGCAGCATGCACGTTGGCTTTGCTAATGTTTGCTCTCTGAGTCCTGCTAATGCTGCCCTCTCCTTAGGAGAGGCAGAGGGGTGCAGTTTGGCTTCTCAGGGAATCACAGAATGCTTGAGGTGGGAGGAGACCTCTTGAGAGGGGGTCCAGCCCCTGGCCCAAGCAAGGTCAGCCAGAGCAGGTTGCCCGGGACCACGTCCAGTTAGATTTTGAATATTTCAAAGGATGGAGACCTGTTTGGGCAACCAATGCCAGTGTTTGACCACACTCACAGTAAAAATGAAGTGTTTTGTTATGCTCACATGGAGTTTCGTGCATTTTAATCTATGTCCAGTGTGTCCTGTCCTGTTACTGGGCACCACTGAAAAGAGCCTGACTCCCTTGTCTTCCTTCCCTCCCATCAGGTGTTTATATACATTGATAAGATCCCTCTGAGCCTTCTCTTTTCCAGGCTATACAGTCCCAGCTCTTTCAGCCCTTCCTTATAGGTAGATGCTCCAGTCCATCATCTTTGTGGCCTTTTGTTGGACTCTCTCCAGTATGTCCTTACCTGCCTTGTACTGGGGAGACCAGAACAGGACACAGCATTCCACGTGTGTCTCACCGGTGCTGAGCAAAGGGGAAGGATCACCTCCCTTGACCTGCTGGCAGCACTTCTAATCCAGCCCAGGATGCTGTTGGCCTGCTTTGCCGTGTGGTTGCATGGTCGGCTTGTGTTGCGAATGGGTGATACAGATCGCTTAAAGAATCACTGTCAAAGGTATTAGCAAAAGTGGTTTTAATATGATGTTGTAAAAGTGCGACTTAACAAAGTTCGATGGCAAGGTTCAGTCTATTACTATATGGCACAATCATTTGAACAATAATTCAGAACTACCAAGACACAAATAAAAGTTACCAAGACAAAATCAAAGTTACCAAGGTACAAGATCAAACTTACCATGCTACAAGGTTATGTGCGATATCGGTCTCTTACCAAAGATCTGCCGTTGGTAAAAGGTCTCTCTGCCTTGAGGAGCAACCTTGAGCGGTGTCCCAGCTCAAGGGGAGATCACCACCATGCAGCCAGGCTGCTTAGCTGGGAGAGCTCAAAGAAGGCTCACTCAGGCTGTCATATTTATGGAATAACGTGGTTGGCTTGTAGTCAAATTACACACGATGGGAAAGGTATGCATGAGACTCCTTGTACCCCCAACTTTCTTTTTTCCTTGATAAATGAGTCTTGGAAAAGCCACTCACTGTTCCTGTGTTAATCGCATGATTGGTGTTTGAAGTTCATATGCGTCGATGCTCACTGTGTCACTCTGCGCCTTTGTGGGTTTTCAGAGAACAGATTGAAACTGGAGGAGTTCTTGGCCCATTTACGGCTTAGGCCTTTACCTCCTTTGGCGCCTGTACCAAACCACTGCTAGTTTGGTTAAGGGGTCAAGTGCATCTGTCACAGCTTGTTGTCCACCAGGACCCCCCAGTCCTTTTCTGCTTTCCAGCCAGTCAGGCCCCAGCGTGCACTGGTGCATGGGGTTGTTACTCCCCAGACACAGGACTTGGTGTTTCCCCTTGCTGAACTTCATGAGATGCCTCTCGGCTCAGTTCTCCAGCCCATCCGAGTGACTATGAAATGACTAGCTCAGTGACTAGCTCTGCATGTCTGGTCTCGTTTGTATGAGCATTTTTGGGAAGGAATCTGGATATGTCATTGCTGTTTACATTTGTGGTACATCATGTTTTAATTACCTGAAATCTGGAATCTGGCACAGAGGCTGGAAGCTGACGATACTGTATGTTTATACAAGGTCTTGCAGCCTTCAGAATTCACGTTGCAAACGTTGGAAAGTCTGCGTGACGTGATATGCATAAATATTGCTATACTCTCCTTCTAGATAAAAACATGACATGTAAAGACATCAAGACCTGATTTTACAAGGCAGATGCAGATTCCTTGGAGGTGGCAGGAAAGAAATATTCACAGAATCACAGAATTGTTCTGGTTGGAAGAGACCTCCAAGATCATCGGGTCCAACCATTAACCTAGCACTACCAAGTCCACCACTAAATCATATCCCTTAGGGCCACATCTAAATGTCTTTTTAATACCTCCAGGGATGGTGACCCCACCACCTCCCTGGGCAGCCTGTTCCAATGCCCAACAACCCTTTCGGTGAAGAAATTTTTACGAATGTCCAATCTAAACCTCCCCTGGCGCAACTTGAGGCCATTTCCTATTCTTCTGTTGTCTGTTACTAGGAAGAAGAGTCCGACCCCCATCTCTCTGTGACCTCCTTTCAGGGAATTGAGGCCCTGTCTTTTTTCTCCTCATTAATCTGTTTTTTGCGGCGTGTGCTTCATGTCCCATCATTAGGGAGATTCTATACAAACTTCCTTTCCCATCATTAATATCACATCTGCCTTAAGAGATATCAATGACTTTTGCATGCCTCGTGACTTTTTGAGTCTTCTGCCTTTGAATCTGGTTTTCTCTCCAGATTTGCTGAACACTTAACGCTTCAAATGAAATGAATCGAACCTGTTAGGTATTCATTACCTCTGGAGATGACACTCCATGTTTCTCAGCAGGAATAACCAAAAGTAGAGACACCTAAAGTTTTGAGTGTAACTGACTTTGATCAAAGTTATATGACAAGACAAGGAAGAAGCTTGTAACAGAATCCAGAAATATTGGTGCCTAGTCACTTAACATAAATCAATTCAAGAGCTTACGTGAATTAATTGTGGGCACTGCTGACTTTAAGAAATAAAATATAAAAGGAAAATGAGTACAAAGGAAATTATAAATGTATATTCCTCAGAAATAAATTCTTTTATTAAACATGGAGTTAAAAATGCTTTTCAAAGTAGTCTGTCACAGCAGTACTTTCTTTTTTTTTTTGTTTAGCCAAGATGTTTGTAGAGGATTTACTTTAATATGTAACAGTATCAGTAGACACACTCTAGTGCTGCTTATCAAGAAATCATCAATAAAGCTTTTAAAGAAGTATTGGATAATGTAATGAAACCAAATTGTGTACTCTCCAGGTTGTTTTTGTGTGTTCAAGACTATTCTGATTTAACTGTTGATTAAAAGTGATTTGCCTTTTTATGAAAGACAGCCTATATCAGACAAAACCCACTGGAGTAGTTACACGCATATATGTAGATGTGCAATGAAATCTCATATGTGTTATGCACTTCGTAATTCAATGCTGTATGATCTTTAACTTTCTGAGAACACAGTGTGCCTTGTAGAAATATTACAAAAAGGGATCATAATTAAGAACCTAACTGGATGAATCCTAGAAGACCTTTTCTAACGGCAGTTATAAAATTACCTTACATACAAATTAATCTATGGAAAAATACTTTTCTGTGAAACAAGGTCAAACGTTACTGAGTAGTTAGCATGCACTGTAAGAACATCATACACTAAGGATAATTTAATACCTATAGCCACATTTTTACTTTGCGCTCTTTAAGGGTACTTTGCAAAGCTCCAGTTTAAGTATATTGAGAGTCTACACTCAGAATTTGAATATAAAGCCAAAGCTATGGATAATAAGCTTTTTTTGACTTACAGTTTGAGTAGGAGGCATTTTTGAAAATGATGGATGAAACTGTTGTTTCAGAGTTGGAAAAGCTACTTTAATTGTGAATATCATTCTGCTAACTTGTAGTTGACTTACAAAATTGTAAACTTAACTAGAGACTATGAAGAGATGGAGAAGGTGCTAAATTGTGTGTGGGATTTGTTTTTTTCCTTAGGAAACAGATGGTTTTATGTTTGGATCTATTTCTGTGTGGTAGCAGTGAAGTGCTACGTTGCTTACGACTTTTAGCAATGGAGCTGGATTTATTTAGTGAGGTAACATTTTTGAGGTTTGGAATGTGTGTGACAAGGAAATCTCTGTTCAAGCTGCTGCCAAATGCTCTTTTGTGAAAGGACAGTTTGCAGTAGCCATGTTGACTGATGTCTTTCTGTCATGTATCTCAGATGCTGGCTTGCTGTACTGTAAAACATTTAATGAATGGAGGCCCTATGTCATATCTGTGTAGTACTCGGTTATTCCTTACAATGTTCTTATGCAAAGTCAGTTGGTCACCCAGTTCTTACATGGAGTTGACCATCACTCTGTAGGGCAAACAAATATCCACCGTAAGCCAAATTTGTTACCTTTTCAAAACTATATAAGACTCAAAATTGAGAAAGTTCGATCTGAGAAAAATAGAAAATTCTTCTTCAAAATTTAAAATTAATTTGTCAGAGTTCTAAATTACTGAATTCTTAACTTAATAACGATCACCAAAGAGTTCTGAACTTTTACTTGAGCATTTTTTTTCTTTTAAGAAGAAACATGCATGGAAGAAAGAGAGAACAAAATTAGTAGCCCTGCTCCTGCTGGTGTTTTGTTTCCAAGATCAAAATTTATTGGATAAGCTGGAGCCAATGCAGAACTTAGATGATAACTGTGAAATCTCCTATTTTAAGGAAATGTGTGTCCTCAGGAGGCTTTTTTCCCCTCATGGACTAACGAGAATAACTGAGACTTGCTGAGGCTTGAGAGGAACATACTGGGGCTCACAGGAGGTGAGGCTGGTGGGAATTTTAAAGCAAAACAAAGGTTTTCCCTTTAACAACATACAGACATGTATATATATAGAGAAATGCCTCCAGTCTTCTCACTCTGACCTTGCCTACAGAATTTCCAAGGGCTGTTCACGATTTCTGTAGCTCAGGAGGTTGGTCAGTGGGTCTCTGCTCTCAACATCGCTTGCTGGAAAACACACTCCTATGAGTAGAATTTGCAGCCCAAGTACGGGAAGTGGCAGTATTGCTGGAAAATATGAATGGATTCGCCACATTTTTACTTTCCTTTAAACAGCTCAGCATCTCACAGATTCAGAAAATACATCTATCTTTTCTTTTTCTCCCAGGCTTCCTCCTAAATAGTGATTTGACAAGATAAAGTGATTTTAGAGGTAACTCCGTACAAAACCACTGGCTCAGGCTGGGCTCAGATGTGATCTGACTTCTAGTTTTAAATTGGTCCTGTTAATAAAAGTGGAGATTTCTTTACTCTATTTTTCTAAGTCAACTTTAACATATAATGTGAGCAATGAAATTGTTCTGACTGTAGCCAGCTGTTGATGAAGTGAGCTGATAGATTTAGTCTACTGGTCGAAAGCCCACGGTACAAAAAACCATCGGAACATCATTACTGACCATTTCTGTAAAACTGTAAAGAACTTAATACAGTTGCTACTGAAATCTGTTAAGAGACTGTGGTTGTCTTTGGTCACAACTGAATGAAGCCCTAAATCATGGAACATACTGATATTAATAATGCTGTCAGAGAGAAAGTTAGGTTAAGACTAGCAGAAATAAGATTTAAATCTGGTCTCTGCGGTAGATGTCACTGAAATGTCTCGTGTTCTGTGCTCAGCAGCACCTAAAAGTGAAAAAAGTCACAGTCTCTGTTCAAGGGTATGAACATTACAGAAAGGCTAAATGACTCCTTGAAGAGGTCTTCAGTATTACATTTGTGAGGAAATGGCCTGGAATTATTCTCTGTAAGCAATAAATCTTTGCCAAAAATTTAGGTGTCAAAAGAAGCAATATTTTAAAAATATAAATAAATTCATAACTTAAAGGTAGTAGTCCTGCAGAATCTGATAATTAAAGAGTAATTTAAGATACTATAAGCAACTCTTAATTAAAATTTACATGCTTAACAATTTTAATACTAAGTCTTGGTTTGTTGTTATTTAAAATGTCATCTGAGCTTTTGTGAGTTATGAAGGAAATAATATGTTTTTTCTCCAGTCTATAATTTTATATTTTGTTAGAAGTTCACAATAACTGTGAATAAACATACATGTATATTTCTCATATATAAGCACTGCTAAACATCTTAATGTTAACTGCCCACAAATACTGCTTTTGAGCAAGGCAATATACCTCTGTAGTTTCACCACTGGGAACCCGGCAGTTACAGCAATTACATGTTCAGCAGGAACGCTTTAAAGGAGCTTTGTGGAGGCAACTGTACAATTGGGGAGAATTACGGAATGCTGAATTGTAGGACCAAAAGAAATCCCCGTGTCCTGACCTCGGTAAGAGGTCATGCAACTTTCAGAAGTTTAGAAGTGAGCTGACTGAACTTTTAGAAGACTCTGTCATCTTGATGGAAACATTTCATATTACAGAGAGCCTCTTGCTGTTCTTGGGCAGATAGTTATTGATTAATTATTCTGACTCCTAAAAAAAAATGAAATTATATGCCACCTAGATTAACAGAAAATGCAGATTAGAAGAGGCTGGAAATTAGCAAGTCTATTCTTTTCCAAGCAGTCCTTGGCAGATGTTAAGCTACCTGCTTCTAAAAAGACCCTCTGATATTAGAGATTTTTTTCACTTCCCAGTGCCTTAGCTGTCCTCACTGTCTCTTGTTTGCTTATATCCTTTTTGTCAGGAGATTCAGGGAATGCACTGACTCAGCACTTAATTATAGTCAGCAACAATGAAGAAACACTGCTTTAGGAGACCACAGTCTCCCTCTTTCCACAAGCACAATTCCTTACTTTCAGACAACGTTCCCCATGCACCGTCTCTTTCACTTCCCTCTCTCACAACTGATTGCAGAGACCTTCATCCCAGCTTCAAAATGCAAAGGAAAGGAGTTTTTATCCCAAGTAGATTTCTTTCTGGGGCTCGGTTCTTAGACCCTATTCTTTGCTCACGAGTATGATCTCATTTGTCAACAAGTCTTAAACTCTGAAGTGTGTGGGCCCAGGGCTGTTTTTTCCCCAGGGCAGCTTTTATCCATCCTATTCCTGCAATTTGTCTGCTCGCTCGCATTTCTGTTAATGTAATGGAAATTACACAATGGAAAATAGATGGCTTTTAAAAATCAGTACTTTAAAATTGTCTATATCTAAGCTTGAATTAGAAAATATTTTTTTTAAGTTAAAAAATGCTCTTTCCCTTACATGTTATTTATTTATTTAACTATACTGAACCTATCCCAGTGTCACAACACCATGACATGGAGAAAAACCAGCTTCTTTTTCAGCAGGGTAACTTACAGTTTAATGTCTCGAAGCACAAGATTAATTGGATATGCAATGCGACAAATGTTAGCTTTCATAAAATTACCCAGGCAGTCATTATTAGACTTGACCCTATAATTTGAATTTCCTGCATCAGGGAAATCCATAGTTTGACTATACACGGACTGAAGATTTCTTTAACCTTAGTCTTTCATTCTGAAGCTATCAGTTCCGATGAGATCTTGCTATTACACAACTGGTGGAGGAAAAGGTAAAGAACTGATCACTTTAAATGTAGGCCAGTCATTGGATGATCTTCATCTTTTTTTAAAAGAAAAAAATTTCAGTGCACGGCATCGCATCTTTTAAATATTTGCAGCAAGGTGTAACTTTGGTTTTGTTACGGATCTTCTTAGTGACTTTGAGATTATTGTTAATTATGCCTATTGATCTGAAATGATGAATACACAGAACAACTGTAAAGGTGCATGTAACAGATACTTGTTTTAAATATACAGATCCAAAGATTAAGCTGCAGATGCTGGAAGCAAGAGATGTAAGAATAGCTATGGGAGGGTGTGACAATTCCGAAATTAGCTGAAATACGGCGCAAGAATTTGGATGAGGAAGCAGAGGTGGGAGGCTCAGGCCGGGGCAGCTGAGAGCAAGAGACTGCGTGTGCTTTCATACACTCAGAGGAATGAAAATTAGGAAGAAGCAGATAGTGATACAGCGACAACCTTAAAAGGGTAAGTGAAACAGTGTTAGAATTGTCTCCATAACTTTTGTGCCAAGACTTTTTTTTCATACATAAGAAGTTACTGGAAAAGGCAACAGAAATTGATGTTTTCTCTCTATTTTTGGCAAGCTTTCATTTGTTACCCTTCAGATTTTCCATGATGAGAGTTGAGATTCTTGCCTTTAAAGACCCTGGGTTTTGGCTATATCCTGTGCGTTTTGCTTCCCTCCTTTCCCCAGCTCACTCTACTCAATCCAACTGATGTGTTTTTCACCTTCTTCTCTGCCTTTTACAGCTTTCCCCCGCATTTCTGGAATTCCTTGGAGGACTAAATTTACTGTGTTACCGTTCTCTTCTTCATGTCCTTCCTCAGAAAAGGTTTCCCTAGAAACCCTAACTCTGTTTCATATGAAAAGTTGAGCCTAGTATTAAAGACTTAGAATAGTGCTCAGCCTATACCAAATGGTGCGGTTTGGAGTGAAACCCTGTAGAGTGATAATATCAGTGTTCACTGCCTAATATTCATCTTCCTGAGTGTTTTTTGTATATGTTTTTAGAGGCAATTTCTCTGGCAGAAAAGACAGTCAGTGTGGTTTCTAAATGCAGGGGGAAGTTAGAGGCCTGCCGCCAAAAGCTTTTCTCCCCGAACCCATAGGCTGTCTGCAAGGGACCACAGCTCCCGTCCTGAGCACCTGCCCCAAGTACCACCCTACACGACACAAATGACGAGGTTCCTGTTGTCGAAGGGCATCTAAGGCGTCTTTACGTTCCTGAGTCCAGAGCAGACTCTTGGCACAACAGTGTGGTTGCTCCCAAGTACGAATGCTTGTTACAGCAGTTACCTGTCACTGGGGCACCTTGATCAGGCACCCTGCTGACCGGTCCTCAAACCGTGCAACTGCCAACGGGTGGAAGAGTTGGGTACTATGTCTCCTGATCTTATTTTTGGTTAGCGGAGAAGATTTTTCTAGGGTTTGAAATAGAAGTAGTGTAATGTAACTCGGGAATGAGTAACTAAACACACAAAGTAGATCACTTAGTAACTTGAGATTTAAAGAAATGATATCTCAGTAATTTTGCAGGAATGTCTGAGGGGATACATGGTTTTAGAATAGCCACTGCAATTGTAACAGCATCTGGGTTAGTGGAAATATAAGTGATACAGCAGGAGAAAAGCCAAATCACAGTTCAAAGATCAGCCAAGAGAAAAAGTTCACGGGAAAAATTGCTTATAAAAATGCTTTTGAAGAGCTCTAGAGGCTCCCTAATCAAAAATGGCTAAGTGCCAGAGAGAGAAAATGGAACAGGTGAGACCTGCAGAGACAGTAGGACAATGCAGAGCAAATGCCAGAAAAAGGGATGACGGAAGAAAGCCGTCAAAGCAGATGGTATCAGGGCAATAGTTCTAGCAAGGTAGAGAGGTCTATTATCTGAAAGCTGCATCTCAAGAGAATGTTTGTGAGCATGCTTGGACTATGAATCTGGAGATTTGCAATATTGCTATTAAGTGTAAAATTAATTCAGAAGTAGAGGCGACTGATTTGTAAAGAAACTTCTGAGCAGTTGTGAAGTAGCTGTGAAGTGGAGCAGACTGGCATTGTAGTTAGTAATCCTGAGGGACTAACATTTTTAAACACTCACGTAAAATAACAATTAATCATGATCAGTTCGAAAGCCTTGCAAGATACATAGAAAATTACTTGGGTGGGTTTTTTTCTTTTTATCAAACAATAAATTGTGTTTTTCAAAGTGCAATAGAGAGACTTTATTTTTCTCTGTACTATCAAACTTTTTTTTTTTAACATGAAATTTCCATGGGCACTTTACGCATACCTAGGGATGTGTAGAATACTTTTCAGCCTTACAAATGCATCATCTTTGGTTTAGAGTATGTGTTTGCTTGCTATTAAGTTAAGCTGGCAAGTTATTTTATTGTAGGTCTCTGTACTATAGTGTCTATGGACTTATCTTGAAGTTGAATTCCCCTCTGAATAATCTCTGTCCCCTGAGCACATAAAAATATATCATATATAGCATATCAGGCTGAGAAAGTTTTGGGGTTGTTTAGCCTGGAGCAGAGAAGGCTCTGAGGAGACCTTATTGCAGCCGTCCAGTACTTAAAGGGGGCTTATAAGAAAGATGGGGCCAGACTTTTTAGCAGGGCCTGTAGTGATAGAACAAGGGGTAATGGTTTTAAACTAAAGGAGGGGAGATTTAGACTAGATACAAGGAAGACATTTTTTACGATGAGAGTGGCGAAACACTGGAAGAGGTTGCCTAGAGAGGTGGTAGAAGCCCCATCCCTGGAAACATTCAAGGTGAGGCTGGATGGGGCTCTGAGCAACCTGATCTAGTTGAAGATGTCCCTGCTCATTGCGGGGGGGTTGGACTAGATGGCCTTTAAAGGTCCCTTCCAACGCAAACCATTCTATGATTCTATGATATTACATTTTGTTTAGAAAATTAAGTATTTTTTGCTATTTTAATATTAGCTGAACTTCATATCTGCCAGCTGTACTTCCCTGCAGTTTTCAGGAGACTAGTGTTACCAGATAGTAGTAGTAATAAGATCTTTAATTAGCTAGGTTTAGATTTTGGGGAAAAAAAAAGCGCCAATATTTTTAGTGACCTTGAGTATGACTCTAATATCCCTTTTTTACAGTAGGGGCCCTGTTTTGTACCTGAAATGGTGAATTAGGTCTCTTATGTTTGAAAATACAGACCACAGGGAGTTATACAAATACTAAGGAAAATAGATAATTGCAAGATTAACCATATGGTTCTGTTTTTACCAATCTGGCATGTTTTGGGAGTTTTCAAGGTTAAATTCTGCACTCTTTCTCCTTGCAAGTAAGCAGAAAGCGACAACTTATGACTTTGGATTTCCCCACACTGGAGTATGCCACAGAGCAGAAGGTTGTGACAAAGGCCAAATGGTGTCTGAGAGCGGAGAACATCACATCAATTTGTCCTTTTTTTGGGTAATACTAGTCTCTCAGGAAACTGAGCACAGAAGAAGGTAATTTTGCTTTTAGATGGTAGGGTCCTACTACATTAGTTGATTCTCCTGTGAATGTATTTTTAAGTGAGATACAGGAATTGCTCCAGGGTTAGGGAAAGCCAAACAATGAAATACTTTGCAGCTCTCATTTGATTGCGTTGTCATTGAGAGTGATCACTGAAGTGTGTTTAAAAGAAGTTACTGTAGCACATATCGAAAAATCAATACAGATGTTGGTTGTCTTGCAACATTGTGCTTTGGGATTACAGTAGCAGGGAACGCTTGAAGTCGATGCATTTTACGAAAACGGAGTTTATGTGGCATAAAATGTGATTGCAGAATTTACTGTGAATTGGAAGGTCTGTTTACATCGGCTGTATTGAGAAGCTGAGCTCTATTTTAATTTTCATCAGTGCAGCAACAAGAAGAACAAAACCACAACTGAGTGGGAGAAGGGAATGGGAGAGAAATGAATCTATTTAATATATCAGCCACAAGATACTTTCTTTACTAAACTCTAATCGTCAATTTCTAGAGCAGAACTAAAATGGAGTCGTTTTTACAGATAGTGCTGGGGAAATATCTTGGCTAGTGGAACATTTGTTAGAGTTAATGGGACCAGAAAAGGAGAAAACCCACTTTAACTCTTAGAGTTTAGGTTGAATTTTCATGCTTTGCTGGTAAGGTGCCCAGCAGTGTTCCTTTACTCATAAACTGGAAATTTGTTGTGGAATTAAAGAAAGAAGACACCCATAGAAGTCTAAAATGTCATTTAGAGTAGTTTTTGAGAGGACCCCCCCCCTGTTTTAAAAGTAAAGCTCATTATAGACCACTATTTTTTCTTGTGCCTCACTCATTTCGGTGTTCCATCGTTTAATGCTGTTTAAATCAGCAATTTTTGCAAATTATTTTTGCATGAATAATGTATACTGTGAATCTGTTTTCACCATTTATTGCCATCTTTTTTACAGAAGGAAAACTACAAGCCTATCTTCATTTACTTTGTAGTCCCTGCACAGTACTGGGGTGGGAAACGTGGAGTCAATCAGCGCAAATTAGAATCAAGCCACATGTTTGAAAAGCAATGAGCAACTGAAGAAATAGTTTTGAAGGGGAGAGCTTGCTATTAGCCTTTCTAACACGATCCTCAAAGGTGCTGGGGTTTCTCAGTTCTCATCAACTTCA
Source organism: Phoenicopterus ruber ruber (assembly GCA_009819775.1). Lineage (NCBI taxonomy): Eukaryota > Metazoa > Chordata > Aves > Phoenicopteriformes > Phoenicopteridae > Phoenicopterus > Phoenicopterus ruber. The sequence goes on from CM020217.1 coordinate 91,778,458, forward strand.
AAGAGAATTCAGTGTTCAATATTTTCTTGCAGAATTGGGGGTGCAGAAATGAGGGCCAGATGATAATGAGCTGATAGGATGACAAACTCTTATGAAAGGAAATGCTACATGTGAGAAAGCATTTCTTTGACAATTTGTAGTGTGCCATGGGTTGTGCAGTGACGAAAAATGGCATAAGATGGCAGTAAGAGATTGCAAAATATAGTGGTTTGGAGTGATACATTCCAGTGAATCAACCCACTGGCTTGCAATAAACATGATTGTATAACAAGTGACAAAATGGGGGTTGCTGAGCTCCATCTAGGCACCGGCTTCTAACTTTTTTTGCATTTTTCTTTTCGTCAAAGGAAAATCTCCGTTTCTTTGACATTTACACTTTCTTATGTGAATGTGGGAAATGGAATAGTATTTTGTACCGCATTGCCATCTGCGTGAAAGCGCTTGAAATTCACTGCTCATACTATTTTATCCGTGCTGTATGAAAATGACTCCAAATTTAGAGTCATATTAAATGTGGCATCATGTGCTGATAGGAACAAAGTAAGTCGAAACAACCACGTCGGCAACGCACACGCAGCTTTACAGCCTTCCTAGTGGAGCATAGGCAATGCGAACAAGAGGCAATATTAAGATCATCCACTGCTGAACTCCAGTGTGGAGGACAGGTTATTGTGGGCCTAGACCCCGTGTTGGCAGATGTAGCCAAAGCCCAGGAGCTGTGCTAGGCGCGAGGAGAGTGGAGCTGGTGAGCCCTGGGGAAAGTTTTGTTAGGTGCTGTAGTGGCACCTGGGCTCTAGCATCTTCTTGTAACCTTTCAGTCCGGGGTTATGACCTGGAGACACGAGGCTGCCTTTTCTTGGCCAGAGAGATGAGTTTTGAATGTGAATGTAATTGCTGTTTGTGATAACTGTATGAAAAGAAGCTGGCGAAAAAGAGAGGTCGGTATTTCTGGAGTCTGATTCCAGTAGGATTTCTCCAATTTAGCATTGCTAAAAAAGAGAACATGTGGGTTACTTGCAAAATATAGGTGCATAATTTTTCAGAGTCAATGATTTCATTAGATCTGTGTTGAAATTTTCAGTAATGACTTTACATTAGTATTTAAAGCTATGTTCTATAGCCCCAGTGTACACTTTATGTTCCTCTCAAACAAGAAGATTCATGTTTTCTGAATCCTTTGCAGTAGGAATGATGATAGCATTTTTAGCTGGTACTTTTCATGCTTAAATCTGAAAGTGCCTTATAAATGCACATATCACTTACCAAAAAGGACTTTATTTGATCAAACAAAGTAAAATTAACACAAAGCAACAATAAGCAATAAGCGTTTTCTAAAGTGACTAGCAATGTATTGACAAATCTCTCTTTTAGCAGGTGTATTGGGTTTGCATGGCCAGGTTTTGGTAGTGGGGGGGACTACAGGGGTGGCTTCTGTGAGAAGCTGCTAGAAGCTTCCCCTATGTCCGATAGAGCTGGGTCCAGCTGGCTCGAAGACAGACCCGCCGCTGGCCAAGGCCGAGCCTATCAATGACGGTGGTAGGACCTCTGGGATAACATAGTTAAGAAGGGGAAAAAACTGTGCAATGGCAACTGCAGCCAGAGAGAGGAGTGAGAATACGTGAGCGCAACAGCTCTGCAGACACCAAGGTCAGTGAAGAAGGAGGGGGAGGAGGTGCTCCAGGCTCCAGAGCAGAGATTCCCCTGCAGCCCCTGGTGAAGACCATGGTGAGGCAGGCTGTCCCCCTGCAGCCCATGGAGGTCCTCGGTGGAGCAGACATCCACCTGCAGCCTGAAGGAGGCTGTGACCTCGTGGGAAACCCGTGCCAGAGAGCAGGCTCCTGGCAGGACCTGTGGACCCGTGGAGAGAGGAGCCTACCCTGGAACAGGTCTGCTGGCAGGACTTGTGACCCCATGGGGGACCCATGCTGGAGCAGTCTGTTCCTGAAGGACTGCACCCCGTGGAAGGGACCCATGCTGGAGCAGTTAATGAAGAACTGCAGCCTGTGGGAGGGACCGCACACTGGAGAAGTTCGTGGAGGACTGTCTCCCGTCGGAGGGACCCCATGCTGGAGCAGGGGAAGAGTGTGAGGAGTCCTCCCCCTGAGGAGGAAGGAGCGGCAGAGACAACGTGTGATGAACTGACCACAACCCCCATTCCCCGTCCCCCTGTGCCGCTTGGGGGGAGGAAGGAGAGAACTGGGGACTGAAGTTAAGCCTGGGAATAAGGGAGGGGTGGGGGGAAGGTGTTTTAAGATTTAGGTTGGTTTTTTTTTCCATTATCCTACTCTGATTTGATTGGTAATAAATTAAATTAATCTTTCCCCAAGTTGAATCTGTTTTGCCCGTGACAGTAATTGCTGAGTGATCTCCCTGTCCTTATCTCGACCCACGAGCCTTTCGTTGTATTCTCTCTCCCCTGCCCTGCTGAGGAGGGGAGTGAGAGAGCAGCTTGGTGGGCACCTGGCGTCCAGCCAGGGTCACCCCACCACAGCAGGGAAAGGTAGATGTGGAAGAAATTTTTATGTTTGCCTAAGTTCATGATGACTTTCACTCAACAAAATTGTTCTTTTCAGCATCTGCATTAATGTAATCGCTAGGGAGTTATGTGGTTATGTGTGATTTTTATCTGATATCTAAGCCAGAGGTCAAAACACAAAATTGGCATTTAGAAAGATGATGTGGATTTGTCCTGCTCCCTGAAGGCCTTGGTCTGTAAGCTAGGAGGTGGATAACAATGCGATATGAATATTTTGACGTATAAGATCTTGTTTCACTGTAGTTCATATGTACATGATTCTTTCCAATCCAGCTTTTAACATTTCGGGAAATAAAAAGCAGAAGTCAATTGACATTACTTCAGCATTTTTTTAATGATGATGCTTCTGGGAAGGTCAAGTGGGCATTTTATCGTATGTCTTTTCAGTACAGTGTTTGATCACACGTGGCATAGGCAGCTTCTCGGCGTTGTAGACCATGATGCAGCATTTGTGGGCTCTGTATCAATAATGCCAATCATGCGCGTGGCTGTAGTAAGCGTCATCCCGGTGTCCTGAGGGAAGACTAGCAATAATCCACAGACAAAATGTAAGTATGGATCATATTCTCATTTCACTGATAAAAAGGAGGGCTTCAGCTCCTAGATGCTTAGGATTGCAGTCAGAAATATTATCAGTATTGGACTGTATGATCCATTATTTAAAAGTCCCTTTATAATTTTTTGTAATGGGATCTGAAACTGGCCAGAGCTCTGAAATGGATCTGCTGAGGATTTTTCTGTATAGTGAGCTTCCCTGAAGGCCAAAAGGGCTTTTAGACTAAAAAAGACAGGTTTTTGAGAATAAAAGTAGATAAATTGATTTTTTTAAATAAAATAAAGTAAATAAGGCATCTTCCAATTTATTTTTGTCCAAAAGAAGTCCAGTTAATATGCTCAGAGACCACTCCATGATGCGAACCAAAGCACACCAAGTGGTGACAATTGGAAGATTTTCTTCAAAAGCACATTCCTGGCCTGAGCTGACACCCTAACATAGACTCGTCCTCAGTCTTCCTACGGTGCTGTGGGCTCCCCTTGCTGAGCATTCATTCTCTTGTTGCTGTTCCTTCTTGGTCTTGGTCTTGTCTTGTTCTCCTTCTCCTTTTCCTTCTTTCTCCTTTCTCCTTTCTCCCTTCTCCCTTCTCCCTTCTCCCTTCTCCCTTCTCCTTTCTTACTTGTGCTTTCTTCTTTCATGTTCTTCCACCCTGCAGTCTCAGTGGCATACCAGTGCTGGAGCAGTTTCCCTCTCCAAACAAGTTCACCCGACCCAGTCATTCCCTGGAGGTGTGCTGTATTAATGTGAATCAAGCAGCAAATGTCGAACAAAACATACAGAATCCATCAGACCTGTTATCTACATTTACACTAGGATAAACGGATTCATAAATGGATTAATAACTCCTTCTATGGCAAATTAATGGAGGATGGGGTCTGGATATGACCTTCTGCAGAGGAAATCTCAAGACATCTGCCGGTTGCTTGGGAGGTGTAGCCTGGAGAAATCACTCTATTCGTGCCCTATATTTTTATTTTTATTTTTTTTTCTCTAAACAATTGCTATGGGACACTGTTGGAGACAGGTATTTAAGCTAGATGAACTGTCCTGGGGTGACAGTACCTACTGGAAAGGACATGGACTGTTGTGTTGACAAAAGCTGCACAAGACTTGTTTAACTCACTCAGCTGTGTGGCATAGAATGACACAATATTGCACTAAGATAATTAGCCGTCATACTAAAAATGCAACTGAGTAGTATAACAGTTATACATATGTATGCAGGAGAGCAAAGGTAATAAATAAATCATAAGAAGTACATCACTGTTATTTGACTAGGTTTAAACCTTCAATGTTCATTACAAGAGTACTAGTAACAAAAATGGAATCCAATTTGAGATTTAAATCACCCATTTACTCCGCGTTTGTGAGAAAGGCAGAGCAACTTTAGAAACAGCTTACTGCTTTCTGTTCCTCTTGATAATATTTTTTATTCGGTGTTAATATCCACATTGGACCAAGAGATTTGAATGTTATTTTATATTATAATAGAAAATGCACGGCACTGCATAATAAAGAAATTCCAATAATGGTACATTGTACTGTGGCTGTATCCTGTTAATTCTGATGAGAAAGTGATAAAGATCCCTGGGTTTTGATTGAATTATGTAAAGAACATCAAAGTTTGATTTAATGAAATGCACATTGATGTGTTTAACTCACATGGATTCATATAGATAGATGGACAGGAGCATGCACTGGTAGATAAACCTGAACTGGAAGTGTGAATTGTTTTCCTTCAGTCTGCTTAGAAATGATTTTAAACTGTGGATGGGTTTTGTAAACAAACTTATTATTATTTATATGGTAAGTTTTTGCAAATTCAAGTGCAATGGTGCTTTTTATTGCTATTCTTAGCCTTTTGAATCTGCAAAGTTGGAAGCTCTCAGGTAGGCTTCCACAGTTTTTGAGGATTTCGTTGTTGACCCAGCTTTACACATTCACTTCAGGTGTGGGCCACTTTTGACCATAACTTACAAAAAAGCTTCCAGATTTCAAGCTCCTGTTCTGATAAAAGCTGTCTTTCAACAAGAATTCTGTTAATATAAGGAAATCAGTAAATTATCTATATAACAGCTTTGTTTTTCTCATATATGCAGTGAGAATGGATGCTCTCAAGTCAGGGTCCATTTTTTTGCCATTTTTGTGATGTAAAGTGCAGTACCATGATTGACAGCTTCTGTTTGGTGATAACACGTTTTCCAGATTATTTCATCTTCTAGCTCCCCTTTCCCACAATTCTGAATAATACAAGCTATTTTGATGCACAGCACAAACTATTTTTGTTTTCAGTAAGAAATCTTTAACATTAATCTTAGGGTGGAAAAATCGAGAAAATTTTCATACAGTCACTGAATGCAACCTCTGCTGTAATTGCTTTCTTATGATATTGCTGTATGATACTAAAAATAGCTGACTATTCATGTGCTCAACTGATCCTCTTGTCAGGAGAGGGAAAAAAATCACTTAGTTAATCATGTGATTTTGTCTCAATGACAAGCATGGACCCATTTAAACAACAATATTTTAACATTGCCGAAATCTAATGAAATTCTGATTAACCCCACAACAGAGGAAATTCAAGAATTCAGGCTGAAAGTCCATTTTTCATCAGTCTGTTGCAGAAAGAGTCTTGCAGTACAGATTTCTGAGACAGTCTTACATCTCTCTTTGGCCTTTCTACTGGCCAGAAGTGAATGACAACCTTATGGAAAAATTTTGATGCAGTTTATCAAGTTATGTATGACAGCACAAGATACGAGGTCAAAAAACTACTTACCTTCTGGACTGAAGTGGGCTAATCAATAAATTGGCCTTGTCTTAAAGATTCAAGGGAGAACTTTTCCTGCAGAGACTGGAGTGAACCGACTTGCTGTACTGTAATAGTCTTGATGAGCGCCTTTGCTCTTGTACTGCTTTTCCCTTAAGGAAGGATCCAAAGATCGTTCACAGCAAAAAGGGTCTTCCAGTGGGCTTTGGCTGGGGTCAGGGAGCGAGGTCAAGTCAGGCATCATGAAGCTTGGCAGCAGTGGCAAGAAAAGGAACCAAGACCCAAAGACCACAAAGGTGAAGAAAATCCAAAAGTGAAGTTTCAGAGTGGAGTGGAAAATGACGCGAGGGCGGGATTCATCTTACCAGACTGAGGCATGTAACAGTTACTTGTCACATTCCCTTCATAGCCATAGGATAAGAAAGAAATGAGATGATAGTGATTCACTGAACCTGTCTTAGATATCTACCTTAGGATGAGATGAATTGCCTTCTGGAGGTGCCTCTTTCTCTCTTTCGACTATAAAGGAGCTCAGGGGACTAGCTGACGTTTAGGCAGCTGACTTTTAGATGATAAAGTTAGAAAATCGCTGTCAAGGGAATCTATAGAAGTAGCTGTTGCTACTGCTCTCTCTTGCTCTCTCCCCTTTCGTCCTCCTAGCCATTAAGACACTATTGCAGGTAGGTCTGCTGGCTTGAAAAGTCACTCTTCTGATACTCTGGTAGGTCTACACTATGCTTTCCTCTAGCAAAATCTAAGATAGGAAACAGATATCTAATCATTTTACCTGAATAAGTTCTTCTTTCTCTGAAAAATCATGATTTTCTGATTCAAGAGTAATAATTCCATTTGAATAAACTGCTTAGTCAGGTTATTCAACACTTACAAATATCTCAAGGGCAGATGTCAAGAGGACGGGACCAGACTTTTCAGTGGTGCCCAGTGACAGGACAAGGGGCAACGGGCACAAACTGGAACACGGGAAGTTCCGCCTCAACATGAGGAAAAACTTCTTTGCTGTGAGGGTGACAGAGCCCTGGCACAGGCTGCCCAGGGAGGGTGTGGAGTCTCCTTCTCTGGAGATACTTAAAACCCACCTGGACGCAGTCCTGTGCAGCCTGCTCTAGGTGACCCTGCTCTAGCAGGGGGGTTGGACTAGATGATCTCCAGGGGTCCCTTCCAACCCCTACCATTCTGTGAGTCTGTGATTCTGTTATTTGCAGTGAGAACACAACTCAAAATTCAACTGCACCTCTGTTTTCCTCCTGAATAGTTTAAATATCTTCTATTATTCCTTCCACCCCTTCTAACAATAAGTTAGCAAGAATTCAAATATGGTTTTCCTATATCCCAGCTGCTGCTCTTATGACTGGATGAAAGAAGGTGTCTAGGTAACATGTTCTTGTTGAAATCAAAGACTGACAAAGTTGACTAGGATTTAGCGCATATCTTCAGAAATCTGGCCCAGCATTTATTCAGGAGAATATATACAGAAATAACTTCATTTCTTTCCTCATATTATTATAAATAAAAGAGTATAGTTGTGTTCTTCATGCAGAAGGAAAGCAAAACAAAAGGTATCCTCTTTTTCCTGCCACGAGAAGATAAACTGGCACCTAATTTGTTCAGACAGCTTGGTTACTGAGTTGGTCTGGGTTCATTTTCTCACATTTTCAAGTGAGATTTTTTTACTAGTAGCTCGATTCTGAAAGGTATTTGGCTTCTAAAAATATGTGTGGTTACGTAGTGGGTTTTCCACAATACTGCATTTTTAAGGACTAAAACCTTCCTGCTGGACCCTCAATCTCATTGATAGTCAATGACATTTAAACTTCTAAATTTAATTTGAAAACATATTTGGGCTACTAAGGTAGTTAATATTTAGATACTTTTGAAAATTTAGACTTGGATGTTGAATTAATTTATGACTTTGTACTCAGTTTTAAAATAAAGTTATTTGATTAGAATAGAAATATTATTATTTTTAGTGGTTTGTATCTCTTCTTTCAAGTACAACATTTTGGTTCATTGCAAACAAAAATTCTCAAGAAATTAGTAGTCCAAATGGAGGCATCTCTGATAAAACACACATCATCCGTTTTGGAAATTATCATCACTTGAGATACAGACTTTGGCTTCTCTACCTCTCTCCCTTTTTTTTTTTTTTTTTTCCACTGAGAGAGAACAGAATATTTATTACACCAACGCAAGAAAAGAGAAGAAATAACTACAAATAAAATAGATCTGCTCATGAAATATGATGAACATTATGGTGGGACATAATGTAGGTTGAAGTTGACAGTTGTTTAAATATATATGGAGCCAGATTTTTCTCCAGAATCAGATACATAAATTAAAGGCACTTTTGTTGTAGCAAGTGGAGTTGAATCCTACCTATACTATCTGTTAAGAAAAGGTCAGCTCTGTGACAAATAGAAATATTACTTTGATTTTAGTTACACGTTTAATGTTTGATTCTGCATGTATGGGTGTTTAAAAAAAATACAGTAAGCCATCTGGTATGATTGTATAGACATGCTTCTTACTGAAGTTAATATGAGCTGTCAGCAGAATGTGAAAGCAAAATATATATATATAAAAAAAATAGTCCACTATGTATTGTAAAATATTTTAAAATATTATTATTAATTAATTAAAATACTTATTAGTAAAAACATCTGCCAAATATAAAAATAAGTTAGAGTTTCTTTTCAGTGCACTTCTCTGTTAGGTTAGCCAGAATTTTAAGCGTTTTCAGGTATGCTTTAGTGTTAAAATTTATGAAGGTAAATTTTTCTTATCTGTTTCACTGTCTTAAGAAAATGCCTAGATTTCTAGTCTTCAGAAATATTTTGACTGGTACTCATCCAAACGGTCTTTCATCAACCTTTCTGAATCCCTGCACTAATTCCTCCAAAGCTTTAGGATTAGCTGGACTAATAAACTCAGTTCTGAATAAACTTTCTGTTGTTCTTCGTTGCGTATAAACATATCTGTGTACAACAATGAATCAGCCAAAAGCAAGAATACCAGAGAACAATTAAAATCCTGTTTCATGTGTTTTCAAGAAGAAATAATCTTTTCCCTTCTCTCTTAAGTCGGTTTTGAGGCTAGCGCTTGAGAAAGGGCTGAGGATTCTCCTCGGTGAGCAGGCTCTTCCCCGTAATCTGTGCGGTTTCTGAGACCGAGAAATAGAGAGGAAAGAAGAACATGTTTCAGAAATTTAACTCTGCAAATTACATACATGTTTTGCTCCTTGGGTTTAAGCAGGAAGCTAGAAATACTTTTATGTAAAACAGTTATAGCCATTCCCGGGTTGATTTGACACACTTTGCCTTTGGTATAGCTACAGCCTCCAGTTCATGTCGTGCCCAATGAAAGGATTTAAAGAGCTTGCAGGAGAACGGCTGTGGTTGCTTGTCTTTGTGTCTTCAGGGATTTGGAGCACAATTACAAACATGTGACTCAAACATAGACCTGGCACATGGCCCCTGCGCAAAGGAAAACGCAGTCGAATAGTTTATTAATAACGTGAATACACCAAGTAGAACTGATCCCAGATGGTTTTGTAAACTCCAGTAACTCAGCAAACAAGTTAAATAAAGTGTGCTGTTCATTAGTCTCAGTAGATGAACTAAGTTATTAAACATGAATATATAAGTAAAAAAAATCTATTATATATGTAATTTTGATCTGTTCAGAATTTTAAGCCCTCTCTTATGCTGAGCCATTATTTTAATGCAGGTGAAATGTTCTGGCAAGGTGGATATAAGACCGGCTCTGCTGGCTCAGTTTTGGACCTCAGACTGATACAAACAACCCTGGGTAGTAAGGGTTAATAACTGGGAGTAAAAGTCGCAAAACAAGGTATCTGAATATTAAAGTTATAAACTCCCACAAAACACACCGTTTTTCTTGATGTTTACAAAAGCTGGGCGTGAGTTTGCTGGATACAATTTGCGTGAGCAAATATAGTCACCCAGGTATTGAACGGGGGGGGTTCATGTGCTTTTGGGTCCTTAGTCAAATGCTTTATATAACTCCCGCAGTGGCTTCACAGATGAAAGGTTTCCGCATACACGAATGCTTCACGTTCTGAAGGTGAGAGGAGCTGTGTTCCCTTGTGCTAGGAGCACATTCAGGCCTTTGAAATGCAATTCTCATCTTTTGAATGCATAATATGAAAACCATCCCTTTTTCTTTGGTGATGTATATTTTACATAGACTGTAGGTTGAGGAATGCTGCCCTGTGGGGACTTCTGGATGCCAATGTAGGTGCCCAATTTCAGCTACTTTACGCTATTCATTTGTAGATTGTCAAATTCAGATGTTTGAATAAAGATTTATGTGTTTGGTCTATTTCATTGATCACTCTTGAGCTGTGTCCTGGGTTAATAGAAGTGATGTTATACCAAGTTTCCAGGAGTGAGAAGAAGTTCAAGTAAGGAGAACTTGGTAAGGGACTGTGCCATTTATAGCAAGCGATCCTGGCTCGTTCTGCCCTTGCCCGTCTAGGAGATACCTCTAGGAAGATTTCCCTGTGTGTCTACAGCTTTTTTAGGACCTCTTGTTCTCTGCTATCGGGTAAGAGAGTTTGTGGTGGGCTGACAGCTTGTTCTGGGATGGTGTCATTTCCCTTTCCCGTACGGCTGCCTGTACTTCCCGCAACGCTTAGGGTCCGTGCGCAGGGCACAAAACAACGTTGTGTGCCCCAGATAGCCCGGGTGAAGGGCTGCAGTCTCCCGAGCAGGATAGCTGGGACGATGCGGAAGCCGGTCTTGCTGAGGAGCAGAATATCTATGCTATGGTAATGATGATACCATCTCGCTGATTCCAGAAAACAGGCTAGATATTGATAATTTGGGTACCACTGTGCTGAATTGTGCTGTAGACATACCCCACCAGGCAGGACAGAGGAAAACCTTGTGTCTGGTGCACCAGGATCCTCAAAAGTGTTACCCATGTTAAAAGTTATTTTATGCCTTAATGTCTCTTAGATTGTACTGCAATCAGCTGTCTTCACGCTTGGTTGTTGGGAGGGTTTATTACCACTGTTTAGTAGGTCTCTCTCATGAATCTTTGCCTGTAGGCCGTCTGGAAGAGTGATCAAAATTATTTTCCCTCCCTCTGCCAATAGTCTCCAGTCAACAGACCCTCCGAATTCTTTTCCTAATAGTGATGCTAAGTTAAAAAGCAAAGAAATTCACTTACATGGTATGAGTCTATTGCAAGGCAGTGAGCAAATCCATCTCAATTTGGATGCTTAAGCTTTTTCTTTAGCGTGGTCAAAAGAAATTCTATTTAAAAATCCAAAGATCAGTAGGTTGCCTACACAATAATGCATCTGAAGAAATGTTGTATCTAACTACCAAACTCAATCCAGTGAAAATATGGTTGCTATGGCTTCTTTAATGGATTTTGCACTTACTGTCTGTAAAAGGGATCATCAGTACCTATCTGTGATCTCCACACAGTGTGTCTCCAGACTCCTAGGGAAGTGTATTCAGCAGTTTGGGAATGGGCCAGGCACCCAAATTCTGTACCATGTGTTACACTGGACCCAATGTTAAGCACCTGTTCTGGAAATATAATTTGTAAGCTCGTGTTAAATACGTGATTTCCTTCTGAATTTAATAGGGACCCGTAGGCATCTAGGATTGGTGTTAGCAATAGACAGCCCACAGGGATACATTGAAACAGCCTGTGGAAACAGAACTGTCTCACTGCCTCCCCATCCTCTTGATGCTTGGGTGAGAGTGGGATTTGCAGCCTAAAACTATTTCATGGACTCAGGTGATGAGCCTTTGGATAGGAAACTAATGTGCTTGTCAGGGAGTAATAGAGATGCTTTTACTTTTGGTAATAATTCAGCTCTCAGCCAGGCAAAACAGAAAGGGCCTTTCTGCTGGGCCAGTACCCACTCTAAGCAAATGCTCTTTGCAGTCATCCCGCTGCAGCTGGGCCACTGGGCAGCCAGGAATGGAAGCTTCCAGGGACACAGGGAAAAAGGGATCTGACACTGTTGGGTAGTGGTAAGAGCCACAATTTGGGAGAAAGGTGTCACTCCTATCACTATTCGTGCATTTTATCTAATTGCTGTCTAGTTGTGAGTGCATAAATAGTGTTGGAGCAGAGATTAACACCTAGGACTCTTGGACTCTTGACTCTCAGAGGAGTGTCACTTTACCTGGGTTCCCTGGGATTTATGTCGTAGTGTCATTCCTGACACAAAACCAGTACCTGAATTGAAGAACAACGATTTAATTGGAGGTAGGATTCATCTGTCATAATGTTAATTGCTTTGAAGTTAGCTGTTTAGTAAGAAAGTGATCTAGACTCTTAATCAGTGGACAGAGAGGGAGACAGCCAGAAAGTGACTCAGCCCATCCTGAAACAGGAGACGCTGATGAATCACTGAGCAGAAGGATACCTATATCTAAAAATACTCCTTTGAGTACGGAGGGAACAGAGAAGACTTGCTTACCCTAAGTGTTGAGCTTGTGGACAGTTGAAGTGGTGGGAGACAAATTGCACTCTAGGTCTGCTATAAATCAGAGCTTGGGTTCACTGTGAATCACACCGGGAGTTCCTTAATATGATGGATTTTGAAGCACAGATGGGATCTCAAAGGCGGAGTCCAGTTCTGTGAACATAAATGTCTGTCCAGTCTTCCTCCTGTGATCGTGCATGTGTGAAAATTAAATGATTATGTATGTATGGAGGAGTTACACACCAAAATAGTCTGAACAACACGTTAAGCAGTAACTCTTTTTGTGTGTACACGGAAGCTGCAGCCGAACGCACAGGTGGCTTTCAGACATCTGGAGAGTCTTCTGAAATGTTAGCCCTTCATGTAAATTCAGTATATATATTTGAGGTGAAGAAAGCCATTATGGATATGTTTTATTTATATTCCTCTTCTGCAGAAAGGTAGCAGAATTTTAGGAAATGGGACATGCTGTGCCCACAGGGGAAAAATCTTCTCGTAGATGTGTCCTGTACAGGCAAGGACAGAGGAAGTCATCTGGCAGGCATATTGCGTATGTGCCTTGCTCCGTGGAAAATTGCAAGTTTAATCGGGTTTTTCTCCTGCTGTTTTTTAACAATACTGAACCTGTCACTATGCAGGGAACTTTGTATATGAAAAATGTCAAAAAAAGATTAAGATAAGTGGCATCCCAGTGAGTTCTTTAGTGCTCAGGGCACAGATGGCAAATCTCAAAAGACTATGGCAACAACAGAAATAATATATAAGAAAACAAAGCAAAAATTACTACACAATATAGTTCAGTTATATGCAAATCAGAGAGCAATAAATGTCAGTATCCTAATATTTTTTAAGAAAGGAAACACAGTGCTCACAAAGAGTGTTAAACTGCCTGGCCCCAGTAGTGACAGAAATCCTTTCAATCCCCGTGTGGCACCGGCAGCAGCGATGTCGGTTTCTGCACGCTCTCCTCGACGCGTGTCAATGCCAACCTGAGAGGTTCTCCAGGAGACACAACAGTGATGTGAGCCTAGGTCCACCAACAGATTTGGGTGCTGGAGAGCTGAGTGTCTCCATCTATAGTCTAGCTTTAAGGATCCTACTGCCATACAGGAATCCACGGCGGAGGGCCTTACGGCGCCTGTCCGCTGCCCCCCAAGGGCTGGGTGCCTTGCAAGGGATTCATGGTCAGCACTCGGAGCAAAAGTTGTCTCAAATCACTATGAGGAGCGACCGGGAATAAGCTGCTCTCTGACATTCTCATCCTTGCCTGGACTCATAGTCATCCTACCTGTGCCTCCAGGAAAGTACTTCCACCCAGACAGGTTGGGGTAAGTTGTTTGCCCCAGAAATTTTCTTCAGAAGTGGAGCAGCAGTCACCTCCTAAAAGACATAACCAGAGAAAGTAATAGTGTCTTCTTACGTATAATCTTTATTGTGTAATTCTGAGTGGGCAGAGTACTCCATGCGGGATGCAATTCCATTCCCTTCTCCTTCTGAAAGGGTTCGAACCACCTCCCACCGCCTAGGTGAGTGTCCCAGCCAGCAAGGCATAGGTGCTCTGGCACATGTGAAAGGGAAGAGAAGAGGGGCAGAAGGAGAAAGGCTGCTATTTACATCTCTTTTAAAGGTTGCCTGAAATTGAATGGGACTGATTTAATCATTACGATATTTCTGTAGGACAGGGGTCCTGGGAAAGAGCAAAACAGCTTGCCCATCCCTGGGGTGTCCAGCCTGGGGGCAGCCAGCCAGGAGTGTCACTTTTGCACAGAAGACAGAGTTCCTTCACACTGTAGTTTCATCTGCCCGAATTAACTGAAAACTTGTGAAACACATCCGCTACTTCACAGCGAGAGATTGCCAGAATTAAACCTCTCCTTTGACAATCCTTCCATTTTTCTGGCACACGTTACTTCGAGATACATGCTGTTTAGATCTCTTCCATATCCTTTCTCCCCCTTTTTTCCAGAGTGTCTCTGCTGAAGCTTTTAGCTGTTCTTCCATTCACGGCGCTGTCTTTGATTTCTGTTTATTCCTGCTACCACGCGGTGTCATATAATCAGACTGCGATAGTGTCACTGAACAAATCCTTCCTTCCAAGCAGCGAATATATCATGCCATTGGACCTGAATAAAGGTATATTCTCTTTTGCAGGACCCGTATTTCCAATGTCATGTCTGGGCAGCTAATCCCATAAGGTAAGTTCCAGCCACCGCAGGAGTCATGGAAATAGCCCCAGATCGTTTATTTTTTCTGAAGCGCCAGCACCCTTTAAAAAAAAAAAATTTGCAAGTCTAACGCTGAACTAAAGGAAGGGGTGCTAGGGACAAAAGTACAGCTTACAACAATTGATCTATCAAAAAAAAGTGACCGTTCCTTTACACTTTTATCTTTATATTTTTAACTGACAAGTACAAAAATTTTCTTATTTAACATTTACATAGCTGCTATGGGTCCCTTGATGACCTCATGCCTTTGACTTATCCACAGACCGGGGCTTAGTGGTATAAAATGATGGAAGACGTCACGAGCAAGCCCAAGTGTGTGTTTTGCTCCAGAGAGCTGTTAACTAATGCCTAAGAAATAACACCATGTTTTGACCACACATTCTGCACAAAATCACGAATGTATTTTGTGAGTTAGCTGCAAAGCACCTATGTGCTTGGAAAGCTCTATCATTCGCAAAGTGCTCCGCAGTGGGTACAAACATGCAAGAGAAATGGATATAAGGATATGATATAAATTTTGTATGAAATTCACTTCTGTGTAGCAGCCTAATGAAAAGTCTAAACACTGCTTCTTGTCTGATTTTAGGGAGAAATTGAGCTTTAGGTTTGCTATGTGTTTGCAATTTTAAGTTTAGCTAAGTTAATACACCTGCTGCATGCAATAGCACAGTAATGTTGAAATGCCAAGAATTTTCTTCTGCTGGTATCCCTGTCTGACTCTGTTTGTACTCATGTGGTTCACTTATCTGACTGATCTACTTACTGCTGCTTTTTGTTTCGTAGATAACATGGATTAAGTTTGGAATTTTACTTCCTTCTCCATCTCGTGCTGTTTTCAGACGATGAGGCTGCGTTTGGCAGCTGCTGACAGCACATGCATCCTATTTCAAATGTCCCAGCACAAGTGTAACCACGCTTTGGTTTAGGAGGGAACTTCTACAAATACTTGGTGGCCTGCTGTTTCTTTATATATGACCCCATGAAACAGGATGCTGATCAATGGATTTTTTTCTTCCTTATTTATATATGTGCATTGCTTTCCTATGTATTTTTGTCCACGTGCTCTCTTATATATCAGCTATAAGCTCTGTAAGGCAGGGACTATTAATTTTTTTTAGGTTGTGCACATCTTGAGATCTTTATGTGTGACTGTATTTTTGTAACTCTCACAATAATAAGCATAATTAATAGTGCTTTCCTGTTTTGTGATGTGAAGTGATTCCATCAGATCGATGTGAAAAGTTGCTTCAAAGGGAACCTACTGGGTATGAACACAGAAAGCTGTCAACTTGCGAAGCAGTTTGACTCCTGAAGAGAACGTTCCTGTTTAAAAATACTTATATCCTTTTGTAGTAGTTTTTGATCTTACGTTGAAGATTTTAAATTGGCTTTCAGGCCTGTGTTCTGCATATTATAGAGTTGAATTAATTGTGAGCTTTATGGGGTTCTTTTCTTGAAAGATCGTACAGTTCTGTTTTCTCCTTAGAAAAGTGTCGTATGAGGCTCCTTTGAACCCACGAGAGAAAACGAAAGCTTCCAGTTAATAAAATGCATTTACCTGTGTGTAAGCTGTGACTGGCTGAACTGAACTTCCTCCAGCACTGCTGTTATTATATACCATATGTCTCCTACAGATATACAAGACTCCAGGTCAGTGGGGAACAAAGTTTTTTGATAAATGCTGGTATGCAAGACTCCTTCATCTTCTGAAGCTGCTGTGCCCGTAGAAGTGTGCAATAGCAATGAGAAAATTTGCTGAAAGAACTATTGTTTGCCTTTACACTCAGCTGCTTCTCCCAGATCAACGCTTGCAGCTGCAAAGGGTTTCTCTGAGCAGATGCATAATGGTTGTGGTCCGGCCCACAGAGATTTTATAGCAGAGGGAAGTAGAGGAAGGAAGGAAGGAAGGAAAGGAAGAATAAAGGAGGAGAAGGGGGGGGGGGGAGGGAAGGAGGCAGGAAAGAAAAGAGGAAGGAGGGGAGGGAGGAAAGGAGGGAGGAAGGAAGGAAGGAAAGAAAGAAAAAGAAAGAAAGAAAGAAAGAAAGAAGAACTCAAGTGTCCTCACGTGCTGAGAGAGGTGCAAGAAGAAACATTGTTCTCTCTGCTGCACTTCAGGACAGTCATGTGCTGTGACCCATTTGCCCTTCTGGCAGCTCCTACCCAAGGGCTGATTGGAAACAAGCACTTGGCTTATAGCTTTGCTTCTCTTTTGTAGCTCAGGCCACATGAAGAGCTTAGCAGCAATGCTGAGAATCCTCTGCTGGAGAACACTGGCAAGACTTAACAATAGTCTCAGGTAAGAGTTGTGGGTGTCCTGGTGGTGGGCTTGCATTAGCTCTAATGATGTATTTGGGATGTGGCAGTCAATTTTATTATATTGGTGTTTCTGGAGCCAAACTAAACCAACTTTTTGTGGTGTATTCTATCTCTTGTAAGAGAGGGGGATGGCAGTTTCTGGAAAAAGGGAAAAGACAAAGTAAAATGAGGGGAGTTGAAAATACTGTTACAACGTGGCCCAGCATAAATATAATAAACTGAAACTTTCAGTGGCCAATCCATTTGGTTGAGTTGTCACCTCTGAATTAATCAGCAAGGTTATATTTGGTGTATAAATAGCTGCAAAACACGTGTCATCATGACAAGCAGCATCACAGAATCACAGAATGGCAGGGGTTGGAAGGGACCCCTGGAGATCATCTAGTCCAACCCCCCTGCCAGAGCAGGGTCACCCAGAGCAGGCTGCACAGGACTGTGTCCAGGAGGGTTTTGATTATCTCCAGAGAAGGAGACTCCACACCCTCCCTGGGCAGCCTGTGCCAGGGCTCTGTCACCCTCACAGTGAAGAAGTTTTTCCTCATGTTTAGATGGAACTTCCTGTGTTCCAGTTTTGTGCCCGTTGCCCCTTATCCTGTTGTTGGGCACCACTGAAAAGAGTCTGGCCCCATCCTCTTGACACCTGCCCTTGAGATACTTATAAGCATTGATGAGGTCCCCTCTCAGTCTTCTCTTCCTCAGGCTGTTGCGCAGACACTTACAGAGAGTTTGTTAAAAAAATTCCTAATTTATTTGGATCTTGCATTAGGGTAATGCTGTCATGGAGAATGACTTCTCTCAAACAGGAGTTGGTTGTTGTCCAGTGGCGACAGGAGTCTCCATTGCAAAGGTCTTTGCAGCAGTGCCTTCAGCTGGATGGGGTGAGACTCTCCAGACTCCAGTTCTGCTCAGTTCTTTTAACCCAACTGGCCCATGGTCCTACGTGACCAATCCAGCACGTGCATGATCCATCACTGTTATCTTAACAATGTACAGGAGACTGTCCTATGAGACCATTTCTGCATCTGCAGGAGCAGTTTTTATTAGTTACTTACCACGTGGACAGTGCGATCCCCTCTGCAGCAGGAACTGCCTGGTAGTCACGGGGTCACCCCATCCAGGAGATTAAGCAACACTTTCAAGTACACGGATTGGGCTAGGCAGAGCAGGAGCTGCCTGGGACTTGCAGTTCTGCTTCTAGAAGTGTCCAAAAGCCCCAGCTGGAGGGGCCCTGCAGCAGTCAGTTGAACACTCAGCTGTGAAGGTGGTGGTTGTTCAGTCAGTCACCCAGTTTCAAGTTGGACCCTAGTCTAAAGCCAGTCCAGTATCTCATCTATGTGGATGACTAGCTGGGGAGTTCATGGACCATGCAGGGAGTTAATGACTAAATGCATACTGCTGGGCATGATTGGGTGGGCATACAGGCACAGCCTGATCCCCACCTACAGCCCAGTTATAAATAAAGAAGAAACTTGAGGTTTCATACTTATAACTCATGTATAACTTAAGTTCTGTAGCTTTTTCTGTAATTGCTTATCCGTGAAATGTCCAGTACTGCCTCTTGCACTGTTACTTTTGGGACATGCTTTTGGGCCTCCTGTATCTTCAGTCTGAGGACCTGGCTAGAGGGTACCATGACTTCCTTCTGACCCACGCACCCGGGTTTCCCCTGTGTGGAAATCAGTTTCTGAGGAGGCATCACCATGCACTGCAATCAGTGTGTCACTGGATCTGTGCCTGATTCCACAGTTCAAATGCTTCCCCGAGAACTCAGCCCTTTGCTGCTTGCTGGCAGGGTACTGCCACAGAGGCATAACCCGTCAGAATAAATACCTGGGTAACAGCTGTGCCTTAAAAAGTAAACCAAGCCAAGATGACAGTGTTCATAGCATCACAGAACAGTTTGAGTTGGAAGGGACCTTAAAGACCATCTAGTTCCAAGCCCCCTGCCGTGGGCAGGGACACCTTCCACTAGACCAGGTTGCTCAAAGCCCCATCCAACCCAGCCTTGAACATTTCCAGGGTGGGGACATCCACATCTTCTCTGGGCAACCTGTGCCAGTGCCTCACCACCCTCAGAGTGAAGAATTTCTTCCTTGTGTCCAATGTAAATCCACCTTCTTTCAGTTTAAAGCCATTGCCCCTTGTCCTGTCACTACAAGCCCTGGTAAAAAGTCTTTCTCCATCTTTCTTACAAGCCCCTTTTAAGGATTGAAAGGCTATAATATGGTCTCCCCGGAGCTTTCTCTTTCCCAGGCTGAACAATCCCAGCTCTCTCAGCCTGTCTTCATAGGAGAGGTGTTCCAGTGTTGGCTTGTGCTTTAGCAACGACCACACAAACTGATGCTTGCTGTGAAAGGAGATGGACTTCTCCCACTTTTCAGTTGAGGCTCATTTTAAATTGCTCAAGCTGCTCTTCAGGTATATTAAGGACAGGACAGCTGGTGACAGTGCTTGCTCTTACTAAGAGTAGGGTGTTCCAGTGTCCCTTTGTCTTAGAAATAACTATCTGCTTATGTACTTGCATCCTTTTTGATTCCTCAAACGTCCTTCAGCCTTGATGCACCTCAACATTTTTGTCATCCAAATAGACTCCCAATAAATCATCTCCTGGTTGTTTACTAATAACTTAAATATACTAAATAATACTGCCTCTCTACAGCTACTTTTAAATTCTCACCATTTGCATGCCTAAATTCTCTGCCCTTGTATCTTGTAATCAGTTTCAAATCCCAGGACAGAAGTTTGACATTTAACCCATGACTAATTAGTTTCCTTAATAGCCTTAAAAAGAACTTAATGAAAATCCAAATAAATTATACCTTACCAGCCTACTTTACCTATTAGTCTGCTGACAAGAATTCTAATATGTTAGTAGAGACACAATTTTCTCATACAAAATCTCTTTGTCTCTATTACCTTCCCTCTAAAACACACAAATAGTAGGAGCCAGACCTTCAGCATCACTTAACTAGTTTCTTTGAGGCTGTGCTAATTTACATCAGTTGATGACTTGACCAGAAACATGCAAGCCTAAGAACCTCATCAAGCAATCCCTTCTCATGCAATTAGTCCTTAATTGTGTAAATAGTCCCACTGAGGTTACTAGTGAGAAAGGATCATAGATTTTGGCAGCTAGGGACTTTTGTACTCAGGTAAGTCACAAAAAAGTGGTCGTATCTGCAGGAGCATTTACTTAGGTGTGATGTCTCTGTACTGCTGCTTCCAGTGCTCGTGCTCCGCTGCTTCCCCAGTGCGGGTGAGTGGGGTGGTTCTCTGGCCTCTCAAAACTGCCAGCTCAGTCGTTGTTTGTCAATGCTGCTGAGGGATGAGATCCCAAGGATGGCTGTTCTTCTCCTCCTCGCCTATGGCCTTTCTCCTGGAGGTTTATCTTGGTCATGCATTTATGCCAATGTTCTTCATAAAGAACGTGAGATTCCCCTTCCCACATGCTCTCAGCTGGGTAGCAGCGGTACAGCACACTTAAGTCTCTCTCCCACATCAGGCGATGTGAGCGCTTGAACCTGTGTCCTTGTGATGCCAAGCATGTGCACTCCTTCTGTATAAACTTGCTGATGTTCACGTTGGCATCGTGCCTCCGTTTTGTGGTTTTCCTGTGAGCCGCCTGAGAAGCGTGCAGGCACACACTGGTTATGAGCAGTGACCAGGCTGTGCTTGCTTTTGAGATAGCTTCTCCCTGTAATAATTCAGAAAAATCTTCTTCAGGGCTTCAGCTCAGGTCAAATCTGCAAGCAGCATGTTAGTTGCTGGGCTGTAAGAGTGATATCATATACATCCATGTATGTGTGTCCATAAACACTTTTTTTTCCCCCTGCTGCTATTGTCAGATATTTAGATGTGTGCAGCGTAAGAGATGAGCAGAACAGTAGTTTTGAGTTGTTGATACCTGAGTGGTGGCCCAGGTGGTTAAGCAGCTTGATGTTTATGTGCCTGAGGCAGGGGAGGTAAGGAACAGCCAGGCAGCTCGGAATCAACACAATCCCACATGGACTTCTTGAGGGGGACCCCAATTATTATACAACAATATCTAAAATAAAATGTCAGTGTATGCCTATCTAGAGACAGAAGTTTCTCAATAGATACTCATAAATATGTCTGAAAAGCTCATATTTTTAAAAAGGCCTGGATAAGATTGCCATTAGAGTTAATAGTTAGAAAATATTTACTTAGAAGTAACGAGAAGCACATACTGCTGACAAATATTTGGGGATGCTGAACTGTGAATAGAAATAATTTGTCAGCTTCATCATGAAAGCAATATCCAGTGTTGATAACTGTGAAAGTGTCATTGGAGAGAGATGATGCCTTTTGGTAAGCGAGCACTGAAGTGTTGGTGGGGTGAAGTTTCAGCCAGGGTATTTTGTGTGGTTTTAGAAGGACGGTTTAGTGCTTTCGCTCCCTACTACTGGTTCACTGTACAAATGGCAGCTTAAATACTTCCACAACTGCGGATGAGCAGAGGGCATATTCCCTGGAGTCCCTCAGGCAGAAAAAATCACAGCATGTGGCGATATAAATATGACATTGAACATTTGCTCTGTGTTCAGAGACCTATGATAAACCCAGAGCAGAAACATAAATCTTCCTTTCACATTTAAGACTATGCCTAAATAGTATAGTCTAGCCTTCCAATTTAAATAAAGTTTATTTTTTGGGGGGAGGCAGGGGGAACAACTAATTTACAGAAGAGTAAAAGTGCTAGCTGTCTTGAATTTATTCTTTGTGCTTTTATCTTTCATCATTGGGGTTGTTAGATCTTCTGGGATGGAGTAAGTGTTTCCCACACTTAGGTCTAGGATGCTATAAAACATGAGGCTGCATAACTGAGAGCATGTGGGTAAGTAAGGTCCATGTTTTCACTGCTCATTATTGCAAAAATTAGAATCTATTTAAGCATGAGACACAGAAATAGGCAGCTTGATCAAGTTTATATGTACTGGAAAAACTCATATGAGTACTTTTCTATCAGCAATAGAAGTCTAAAAAAGAAGAGGTATGAACTAGAGTAGCTGATTTTAAATGAAGATACTGACGTCTCAAACTCAGGAGAAGGGAATTACAGGGAGTCCAGCGAAAGTAGGGAACTAAGACTAAAATGAATTCTTTTCATTGGCATTGATTGGGGAAGATGTCCTACCATAAAACCTTCCTTTATAGGAGGTGAGTCTGAGGAACTCTCTCAATAGGAAATGTCAACAGAAGAGGGTTTAGAAAAAGTCAGTGGAAAGAGAAGAATCAAACTGGTGGCATCAGACAGCATGAGCCCAGTATGTACCTGTTGACCTCAGGGCTGAATTTGCTGAACAACTAATTCTAGCTTCCAAACTATCCTTTATAGTTTTTCTTTTTTTTTTCCTTTTGGGTGCATGGGAAGTGGCATATGTAACAGGTAATAACAAATTTCCAAAAAGCTTTCAACAATGATGTCTTTTACCAAAGGCTCTTGATGAGGTTAAGATGTCATGGATTGATAATTGTGAAAGGAGCCACAGGGTAGGAGTAAATGGTCTCTATTTCACAATAGAGAGGAGTGTCCACAGTCCCAGACTCTTGTGCTGTTTAGTGTATTCATAAATGATCTGAGAAAGGGGGTGAGTGATGTGGTGACAACTGCTGCTTGATCAGACAAAATATTTCAAAATAGCCCAAACTCAAACCAATTGCATAGAGCATCGGAATAATTTCTTGGTATTAATTGACTGTAAAATAAAAATGGTAGATGAAATCTGAGGCCCATATACTTTAAGTAATGCACCTGGGAAAACCAATCCCAACTATATGTACAAAATGATAATTTCGCTATTAGTATAGCAATTTCAACTTATTATACATAATTTTCTGAATAAAAATCCTTGTAATGACAATGATAATTGAAAGGCAAATTGAATGTTAGAAGTTATAAGGAGAGGAATGGAGGATAAAACCTCGCTTTTGTCACTGTACACATAAGCAGGGTGTTGAATAGGGAGCTAGTTTCTGATCCCTTAATTTCAAAAAGATATAGTAGAGCTAGAAAAGATACAGAGAAGGACAATAAGGTTAACCAGAAATCTTAAGTGGCTTTTGCACATGGAGGGATTAAATGAATTATGACTTTTAGCTTGGGAAAGAGACTACTGAGATGTATGTGGTGCAGTTCAGCTGGGGATGATCATTCCCTGCATCTCACAGCCAATGCAGTATGGGCAATGTAATGGGGCTATTGGACATCTGGCTTAAAACAAGCAAGAGGAAGTACTTTTCCCCACAGCCTGTAATACAGCTCAGGAACTCATTGCCATATGATGTGTCAGATGTAAAAGTAGAAATGAGTTGAGCGGATTGGATGGGTTTGGAGAAGAAAGGCCATCAAGAACAACTCTGGCACAGAGCAGCCTCAAACACCTGCTTACTGGGAAGATCAGCTGTGGTCAACATGGCTCTCTGCGTGCCATGTGTCCTGGCAGTAGCATCTGCTGGTAGCCACTGCCAGAGACTGGCCACAGGAACAAATGGACCTTTAGTTTGACCAAAGCGTCTTAAAATATTTATGCTCATATCCATTCTGTTGGTTACATGGAGTTAACCCTGTTCTTCACTGTTCGCTGAGTGACCAAAGGCTGGCCTGTGCCAGAGGACTCAGGTGGCTCCTGTGACTCAGATCGTCTGCCGGCAGGAGGTTGTGGCTCTGTTGAGCTGTCAGCCAGCCCTGCTTTCAGGCTTCACCAGCAATTCTGCTTCTGCCACTGTCCTGGACTTTCTTTTTGCCTCCCAAGCCTTGATTTTCTTAAAAGCTGGGTTTTAACTTCCATTCTTTGTAAGGAACATAAGTACAAGGTGGTGCCTTGAGGAGGCACGTGGGCACGATTCCAGCATTTCTATATGTTGGTCTCGTAGCAAAAAGTCTTGTTGTGTTACTGCCCAGCACACAGTAAGCAGTACATGCTCTGCTGTCAGGATCTCCCTCTGCCTGCTTGGTGTGGAGGAAGGAAAGGTGGCCACTAATGAGGCAGGTGATTCCTTATGGTATGAAACAGACTGAATATGACTCCTTCGTAAATAACTTCTGGCTGTGTTTCCTAGCAGACAGGTGGAAGCTCCTTAGTTGTATGCGTTAATGACACATGCTTATCAAAGAGTGATAATGCAATGGACAAACAAAATGGCATTTCCAGTATTAATATGTAAATTACACACTAAGAAGGAATGACTGAGGACTCCTGAAATACAGCAGCGAGCACTAATTGCATTCCTTGCCCCTCAATATGCTGTGCACTGTAGATAGCTCTTTCCCTAAATGAACATTTAAAGCTTTCACTTTGTCTGCTTCTTCATGCTGAAATATTTCAGATACGTTTTTTCCCAAGTATGTTGCACTGTTTGCATATAATGGTTTATTGTACCTCATAGGAGGCTGACATGACCAATGGTTTGCTTGAACAGCCTTTGGGTGCTCTGATTCCCTAGAAATGTTTGTAGGTTATTCCTAGCTTGGGAACAGCAGGTTCAGTACTGAGGTGGATTTCCTTATGGGGAACCATGCCAAATAATCCCCTTCTGCAAACATGTCCAGCCCCATCTTGGGAACTGATTGGGGGTTTTGTTTTGTTCCTAGTATTTTCTTTCTGGAAATCTGTTCCAGAACTTCAGTCTCCAGATGGCTGGAAATCTCATTTCCTAGTAACCATTTTCTTCATATGCCAACACTGTCTGTGAGCTTGGAAAGTTCTTCTCTTGCGTTTTCTCCCCGAAGTATTTGTAGCGCAATCGTGCCCTGTCTCAGGATGTGGCGTCTTTGCTTTTTTAAAGCTGAATAAGTAATTTTATAATGGTGTCCCCTCATAAGATGAAGCTCCATTTCTCCAGTCCTCTCACCAGTATTCACTGAACGTGCACCAGTCTGAGTTCCTCTTTCTTTAACGTAAACTGTTAGGAAATATAAGTGCTGTGTAAGCTAAGGCCTTCCTTATCAGAGCTTAACCCAACAATGCTGCTTCTCTGCTGTCTGTATTTAAGAAGTAGGATGACTATGGAGATTATGGATCCTTCCAGATCAAGACTCTCCAAGTGAAAAGATCCTGGTAGAATAGAAAATAATACCTCAATATTCAAAATAAGCTACATGAAAAATAGCTAGAGCGGTGCCTGATGAACCCCAGGAACTTGTGTAGGACACTTCAGGTTCATCCTTGCTCTTGTCCAAGGGACTTCTGCAAGCCTAGCCCCTGGCCACCTGGCACAGTGCTTTCTTGGGTGACTCATGGCTGGGAGTGTGCAATATTTAGGATTCCTTTTCCTTACTGGAGCTATGCAGAAGGATTATCATAGAATCATAGAATGGTTTGGGTTGGAAGGGACTGTAAAGATCATCTAGTTCCAAGCCCCCTGCCATCAGCAGAGACACCTTCCACTAGACCAGGTTGCTCAAAGCCCCATCCAGCCTGGCCTTGAACACTTCCAGGGATGGGACATCCACACTTTCTCTGGACAACCTGTTCCAGTGCCTCACCACCTTCATAGTGAAGAATTTCATCCTTCTATCTAATCTAAATCTACCCTCTTTCAGTTTGAACCCATTAACTCATGTCCTATCACTACATGCCCTTGTAAAAAGTCCCTCTCCAGCTTTCTTTCAGGCCCCCTTTAGGTACTGGAAGGCTACTAGAAGGTCTCCCTGGAGCCTTCTCTTCTCCAGGCTGAACAATCCCAACTCTCTCAGCCTGTCTTCGTAGGAGAGGTGCTCCAGCCCTCTGATCATCTTCATGGCCCTCCTATGGACCTGTTGGAGCGGGTCCAGGTCCTTCTTGTGTTGGGGGTCCCAGAGCTGGACGCAGTACTCCAGGTGGGGTCTCACGAGAGCAGAGTAGAGGGGGAGAATCACCTCCCTCGACCTGCTGGTCATGCTTCTTTTGATGCAGCCCAGGGTACGATTGGCTTTCTGGGCTGCGAGCGCACATTGCTGGCTCATATTGAGCTTCTCATCAACCAACACTCCTAAGTCCTTCTCCTCTGGGATGCTCTCAATCCATTCTCTGCCCAGCCTGTATTTGTGCTTGTGATTACAATGAGGGATGATGCCATTCACATACTCTTTTAGCAGCTGCTTCTGTTGACTGAAGGAGTGAATTGCAAACGATTTCCTGGCTCCAGTTCTTCTTTGCCTATTTATTTGAGTTTACTAAGAGGAACAGATAGATACTGGAGAAGGAAGTGC
Organism: Phoenicopterus ruber ruber; assembly: GCA_009819775.1. Classification (NCBI taxonomy): domain Eukaryota; kingdom Metazoa; phylum Chordata; class Aves; order Phoenicopteriformes; family Phoenicopteridae; genus Phoenicopterus; species Phoenicopterus ruber. Next base: position 91,804,562 of record CM020217.1, read on the forward strand.
CTGGTGGATGAGACTCAGCAGGAATCTCCCCTATCCAGAGAGGGAGTCTTGTATTGAAATCCCTTTGGAATTGGCTTTATTTAAGTTTTTAGATGATACTCTGCTGTATCTAGCATTGGAAGCAGTATAAGTTAGTTTTAGAGAGAGGATTCCTACATGCAAGTAGGAATGGCAATTAGCCATTGGCAATGGCAAGTAGCAATTCCTATGTGCAAGACACCTGAAATCTTCTGGCAGCCTTCATCTTCTGAACATGTGAGGTACTATTTGTTCTCACTTGCAGCAGGCGCAGTGGTGCTATGTAGTAATAGCTGTTCAGAGGAGTAGATTGGATACACTTGGTTTAAGATAGTTTCACTTTTAAAGCTATCTAAAGCTTAGTCAACAAACTCATCTCTGCTCAGTGCACTTATGTTTACTCTCTTAATTTTTTAAAGATGTCCTTTAGACTGAGACACAAATAATTGCCTTTGCTTTTAAGTCCCACTTCTGAGTGTAGCAGCGGGATGCTGGAGAGGGCTGGGGAGGGTATTTTATTCATCAGGAAGCTAAAGGGAGACTTGAGGTGATCTCTCTGCCTCTGATGAAATTCATTCCTTTATCTGGAAGCTCTTAAATCATTCCTGGCAGAGGTGACATTATAAAAATAATTCTGAAGAACAAAAGTTCTCGCCCTTGGAATACACTGCATTGCACCAAATGGTAGGCATTTATTAATTTTTTTTTTTTTCTTAGGAAGGCTACAAGAGTTGAGAGACACATGGAAACTTTAGTTTCCTTTAGATTTCTTTAATCACTTTTTGGAAGTTGATAGAATTTTTTTTTCCCCTCAAACAAATACCTTGTGAAGTAAGCTACACAAAGGATAGCCAGAGTGGTGACTGGTGAGCCCCAGGGACTTGCTCAGGACACTTCAGGTTCATCCCTGTCCCAGTTTAAGGGACATTGGTGAACCCAGCCCTGGCCTGCCATTCACCACCTCTGTGGCAGTATGTGCCTGGGGAGCACTGCGCTGCTCTTCCCGTGTACTTGGTTGCAACAGAGTGTGGCACGTATTTATTTAATTGTACATGAGGATTTACATAGGGATAAAACAAATCCTTTTCCTATGGCTTGCTCCTTTGGCAGGCAGATGGACTCTGGGGACCTAGACTTTACTGCAAAATAGTAGGGAGAGAATTTTATGGGAGTCTGTGTGACTCATGAATGCCTAACGCCCCTCAAATTCCCCTCTAGTGAAGGAGAATCTGTGGGGTTTGTTTTCCTTTTGAGTGACCAGGAGATGGTTCTTCCTCCTTCTGATGGTGTAAAGAGGTGGAAGCTCGCACAGCCTCAAGTGAATTTGTTCTTAGGACAGGGGCAATTTATTTGGATTTTTTTTTTGACACTAAAAGCTGTGCTGAAGCTGAATTATGGGCATAAGGACATATGGAAAGCCTGCTAGTTACAAGGACACTAACATCTGTCTCTTTCTGTAGATTATTAAAAAAAAAAAAAAAAACAAACTCTAGGAGATAGCGAATAAAGGATGAAGGTGGTGATTCTATGCCATTATGTTCAATGGGACCTAATTCAGTCTGAATAGTTACAACCTAAATGCACAGATAATGTATTTTTGAAGTAATTTCTGCTGGTCAGAGTGATTTTTTCAGGACATATTTTTGAATATCACTTGGTTTGTGTTGTTCTGGAGGCATTTCAAGTCTGGTTTAATAAGCTTGTTTAAATTCTGGTCAGGAGCTTTACTACTATATTGTAACAGAGTATTTAAACTCTTCTGTTATGTAAAATATTTAGCACGTGTGTGACAACTTGGGGTTGGTCTGCGGTTCAGCACCAGTGGTAAGTAGTTTGCTGGATAGCATCTCTTTTCCGTGTCACTAGAGACGGAAAGGGGTGTTTGGGTGGCTTACGGCTCCGGAAGTCCAAGGTGCCAGCTCAGATTTTACTCAGGGAGATGAGACGCTCTTTAGAGAAAATCCACAGCTTAGCCAGGAGATTAGGCCGCAAACACGCTGCGTGGTCCAAGAAGCAAGCAGACAACTAGAATAAAGGCAGCTGGAAAGAGGTGAGCTTTGATCTTTCTCTATGCAGCTTTTGCAGGCTTCTCCCCAGACTTTAACTCCCTAACACTTGATTTCTGTAGCTTTTATATATATTAAATCATCAACTTGGTGCAGCTGTTCCAGTTTTTAGTTATCTTTGAGTATATTGCAACAATTTCTGCCATGTACTTTTGATACTGTTTTCCAGAATACCACAAATGGCTTGAAACAGGAGCTGGGAATGAGGATGCCTCAGCCACAGCAGCTACTACTGTCCTCCGAGCATCTGGTCAATCTATGTGACAAGCAAGGGCTTCTAATAACAAAGCCATTTTACGGTGTACACCTGATTTGTTAGCCTGATTTACAGAAGATTGGTTCTGAGACATAGTAAGATGTCTGGAGGCTTTCCAGCAGCAAAGGTGTTAGTATAATATTCTAATTTATAGTATAGTGTTCTGTTTGGCATAACTCAGCTTTACAAATTGGATGTCTCTGACCTTGATATTCTCTCATATGGACTGTGAATTTTGAGAATGCTCCTTGTTACCTGATCAGGGAAATACTATTTGGGAATCCAAAGGGCAGCACAGAACAGAGGTTTCTTCTCTAGGAGACAGCTTCATGCTGTCCAGATGGTATGAAACTCGCTTGTGGGTTTTTTTCAGGCAGTAGGGAATTCAGCTTTGTTGAGGAAACTTCCATATAGTAGCTTCCATATAGAAACTTCCATATAGCCACTGCATTGGCTTTTACCTCCCTCCTGGTTGCTGGTATGCGGCTGAAAGTCCTACAGGTTGGCAAAATCCCCGGGTGCCAGGGTGGCTTCGGAAGCGGTGGGCAGTAAGGCTGCTCTAACGTGTGTGAGGTTCTGAGCAGGCGGTTCCAAAGATTTTCTAAACCTCTTTTGTAACTCCCTGACTGTACTCTTTTCAGCTCCACTCCGCTGCTTTTATTAAGTAATCTGCCACCGATGTAGCATTCAGCTGGATGCGAAAGCTTTAAAGAGCTTTCAGGTGGGGAGGGAAAGCGGTACTGTGTTCAAAGCTGAGACCAGGAGGCTGTCAAGCAGCCCCCTGAAGTCTTAATGGGACTGGGACTGCTCTGCTCTCACCTTTCTGTTCATGGCCAAAGCGCAAATCTCAGCTGCTGTTACTCAGCAGTGGAGAAAAGTCATTGACAGCCTCTTAATGAAACATGTGAAGTTGGGCATCCAAACGGAGAAGTTCATAGTCTTGACTGCAATAGATTCTATGTAGGGAGCAGGCCATGGAACTGCATATTGCACTCGTGAGCGAACGGGGAGCTTGCTGTGTAATCAGTAAAGCTGCTCTCGAATACACCAGTGATTTTATTTGGGTCACCCGTATAAACAGGGCCGGAGTCCATCTGTACCCGCTCACGTGAACTTGCCAGGATACTGAAAGATTTCTGTCCCAAATGTGATAAAGATTTGATATTTCATTATGGCTTACGTTTAATTTTTCCATGCACCAGTGTTACTGGTTGAAGTAGTCAAGCCAGGTAATCAAACCGAGACCCTGGTCTGTGTCCCAGCACAGTGGCCTGGATGAAGTCATGGTGGCAAAGCTCTAACTGCTTTCAAAGAGGGCTGGCTGTCATCCATAGCAATAAACCACCCCTGTCCCTAGCACTGATAGCCTGAAAGCATTTTCAGCTTAGCTTGTCATGCTTTACCTACCACTTTATTGGCAAACATCTTTCATATTGTAAGCAATTCTACAATGTATATAGAGGCAGTAAAACAAGCAGTGATTCTGTACCTCTTAAAATTGACTTAGAATGATGACACATTTGGTTTTATCTTGTATGACTTCCAAGGGGAAAAAAGTATTGAAAGTTTTGTGTTCAAACATTTTCCTTAAAGATAGTTCTTCTGAGAGAAGTAGTCTCTTATTTGATCCTGCTAAGTATATTTCATTTCTCAAGTGATATAATTACATATGTTTAAGGGAACTAATTCATATCCCTCAGAAACCAAATATTCTTCCCATCAGATATGAAAAATTTACAAAAGAGAATTTTGACTTGTTTACTCTTGATTTTTAAGATTTTTAAATGTAAATAAAGCATGAATCATTTCGTGTTTGGAAGCTCCGCTGTAGGGAACTCCAGGTAATTTTTCTGAGAACAGAGAGGCTACATGTGGAGGTGTGTGTGGGTGTGTGTATATGCATATGTACATACACACTTGCCTGTGAGCATTTATATGTGCATATAAATATGTATACATAGACACCCACACAGATACCAGTGCAGAACTTCGGTTGCAGGATTAGTGCCATCTGACTAGCATCTCGTGCTGCCCCGACACCAGAGGAGGACAGGGTCTTGTGAAAAATGTAACAAATAAGTTTAAAGAGGAAGGAGGTAGTAAGGAAGGAAAGAAGGTGAGGATGATATCACAAGATTATATAAATTATCTGTGGGCCCAGCATGGTGTTTCTAAATCATTAGAAAACACATTTAATAAGGAACGTGTGTTGTCCCTGACTGCTGGGACACGTAAGGATCCTTATTTGACTGATGGATGCCGCAGCACAAGCAGGTCTTGAGGAGTGATTTGAAAGAGAAGATTCCCATCAGATCTTTTTCAAAGGATACATTTTCTTCTTTAAATCAGTTGGCGTTCCCAGAGCTGAATCATTAATAAGCATCTTTTCCGATGAAGCTCAGAGCCCCACAGCACTGGGAACAGGATGAAATTAAAGCTTGAGAGATTTGCCATACACTCAACCATAAAAAGGCTTGCTCTTCTAGAAGTTGCCTCATATTTTCCGGCGAGCTGTTGTGTGTAAATGGCACGTGGCTGTGCAATATAGTTTGCCTGCTCAGCTTTTCCTGGGAATGTTTTTCAGGATTACGTGGGGCAGGCTGCAGTCAGGGGAGTGACCTGAGGAGGTTGGTGCTGCCAGTCCTGGCAAGCAGAGGACTGAGGAGGTGCAAGTCTGGCAGCAGCTCACCAAGCCTTGGTCCAGGGCAAAGCTTTTGAAGTACTTTAAGAGGGAAAACACTGTGTTGCTAAGCCTGATTTCTCAGCTCTGTTAAAAACCCTTTCAGAGTACATGTGTGCTGCACAGAACCAAATGACACTGTTCTTATTGGATTATATCTCAAGAAGAAAAGTTAATTTAGTTCAGTCTTCAAATCCCTGTTAGTCTTGACTTTAAGGTCAAGGTAGTAAATTTTAGTTAGAGATGGATGGAACAGGTAGGAGCTGGTTGGTTGGTTTTAAATAGGGCTTGTGTTTTTATCTCACTTACAGGATCTCATCTGTACAGCTTCAGGGATTAGAGTCTGAAAGGTAAATATCTGTGTAGCTTCTGCTGACTCCAGTTCAAGGCGGGTGCCTACCTATCACTGAGGCCACAGATATAAATACCACATTCATTCCTTTCTGTGGGCAAAGCCAGGAGATCCGCTTGGGCTCACGTCTAGCCTTTTATACCTTCACCTATGCCTGCTCGGACTGCTGAAGGAAGGATTTGTGGACACCTTTTTTGTCACCACAGCAATCACACCGTGAAAGTGAGGGCCTTTGCTTACGCTCCCCCTCCGTGGGAGGGGAGGCTGAATTCAACGTTTCTGTCCAAGTGGAAATGGGGCTGCTGTGTTTGGATGTGGCTTACCAGGACTCACTGCGGAAGAGAATTACTCATCTGCTGCAAAGTATCGATGAGGCCAGTCTGGATTTGTGCCTCAAAATTCAAACTGCCAAAAACTTAACGTGATACAGAATTTGTCACTGGTATGGCCCATGTCTAACTAGGGTGGTACTCTGATTTACATGTTATTCAAACACCCAGCTAGACGAGATTGAGCTTAATTATTAAAGAGATAATGAAATGTTATGGAGGTAAATTAATTTCATACAGGCCAGCAGTCAGACACTAACACAAGCTAGATTTGAGTCAGTCACTTGCCAGTCCTCCACAACCTTCCCCTTTGCTCTGATTGAAGTGCACCAAAGACAGGTAAGCACAGGGCAGTAGCCAGAGAGGAACTCTGGAGCACCACAGCCCGGGGAGGCAGCGCTTCTACCCGCACTGTGAGCAATGGTAGCATTCAAACACGCTTATATCCTGTATAGAAAGTCCATTGACCAAATGAGGGCGTGTTCATAAAAACTGTTTGTTACTTTCTTCACTCATATTAGTTTATTGGTAAGTGAAAGCAGACAGCTCACTCTGTCTCTTCTTGCATGGAATAGCTCAAAGAGAGAGATGTTTTTAAATGGCAAATACCATTGCCTCTTTTCTTTCTTTCTTTTTTTTTTTTTTCCTTCCTTAGTGAGCTTCAGAAGTTTTCTGAGAATCATTCAGGTGAAAACTGTAGCAACAGATGAGTCACAGAAGAGCTTGGGGATAAGCAGCACCTATTGTGCCTGCGACTCCTTTATTCACTCTTAACAAACGTGATTCAGACCGTGTCTGGGGTGGATGTGGCAGAATTTTCCTTTGAGGCTGTCAGAAAGCAGACTCGTCACTTCCAAGGAATTGGTTTTCTCATGGCAGTGTTGTGTTTTTTGTTTGGTTTTTTTTTCCATTAGATGTAGGGCTTTTCCTCTTTTCCAACTCTCAGGTGTAGAGCAAGAGGTTCCCTTGCTGTTTTCTGGCCATCCCCTCAGTATCCTCCTATAGCATGTCGTGACATGGCAGCTAAGCAACTCTCCTGCTCTCTGCCTCCACAGGCATGCTGCTTCTGCTCTGTAATTTTTAGGAAAGCGGATGATTTCCCTCCCTCACCTCTTTCTCTGACGTGTAAGTCATTCCCTGTCCCACAAATAAATGAAAGGCAGCATGAGTTGGAAGATGTCAGGTGCGAACAACAGGAAAAACAAATAAATAACCTGCCAAATCTCCTTGATTTTGAGCTTCGTTCTGTCCTTGGGTAATTTTCTGACCCACATTGGGTTCCGTATAGTAACATCTGTGAGCTGCGTTTTCTGGAATTTTTAACAGATTTGCAGCCTCTTTGTAGCACTGAAGTCAAATCAGAACATGGACGAGGTGATGGAGGCTGTGACAATGATGGCCCAAGAGGGTCCTGAGCTCCTTGTCTCATCAGCCAGTTCATCTTACCCATCACCCTCTCCCTCTCCCACTGTAGCCTTTGTCTTCTCAGAATTTACTTCCTTTTTTCCATATCTGTATCTCATCTCTGTTGAAAATTCTCTCTCTCTCTCTCTCTCTCTCTCTCTCTGAGTCCTTTCTTAATAATCTCAGGTGTAGTCCCACTTAATTGTCTGCTTTTTTTTTTTCCCTGCTTCTCTATTTAACCCTGCAAATAACAAGTATGTTCAACTTTTGGTTCAAGGATAGGTTTTTATTTTAATTTATTTTGTCTGAACAAACGAGAATTATGAAAGCTTGCTGCATTCGTCTGCCTGTTGATCAGTTGTCCACAGTCCTGCCCACGCTGGCCCCAAACTTTTGGACATGTGAGCTGATTTCATCCAAACCTGGCAGAAAGGTAAAGATATAGATATATATAAAAAATAAACGACTGCAAGCTTTGTGAAAATAGTTGGTCAGGTAGAGGAGGCAGAAGGTTCATGCCCCATCAGGGGAGAAACTGATGTGGAGTCATGTTTCTTAAGACATCAGAGACTCCAGAGGAGAGCAGAGTCTTGAGATACAGATCTGCAGGAAACCAAGTTTCATCATCTCTGCTGCTCATAGAGCCACGCATTTAATTTCTCTCTCCTGAGAGAGACATTGAACTGTTCTTCTTTACTCCCAGTGTGTCATTGTTGTGTTTGAACCTTTTATTTATTTATTGTATTGCACTGTCAGTTATGATTAATTTAGGTTTTGTTGATGCTGCTTATTACATAGAAGAGGCTGTGACCTCTACGATGTGGAGTCTGTCACCTGAGTTTTCTTTGCTGTCTATTTTTATGTCTGTTCATGTATCAGAGGGGAAATAACGGCTGTGGTCCTAAGTGGGAAAATAACTACCAATGGATTAGATGGTATCAAATGGATTGTGAGACAGAGATACCCAGTCATAACAGGGCTGAGGTTCCCAACTGTAACCACAATAAACCTTCTGAAATTTATTGGTGGTAGAACTGAAAGTCATAACCCAGAGAAGAAGGTAACGGTTAGATAGGCTCAGATTGACTATGGAATAATAGTCCCATTCTTTTTTTATTTTTCCCTCTCTCAGCTATGAAATAAACCTTTAACATCACATCTTTTTCAAGACATCATTCAAAGAGAAAAATAAGTGATTTTGTTGACATAAAGTCTATTTCCACTGAGAGCTGCATCAAAAGAGATCAAGTAGATATCTTCTTTCTGGAAAACCCAGATTAAAATCTACTGGCTGCCAGTGTCATTCCAAATGGCAGAACGTGTTAAAGAGTAAGACTTGTTTTATTCCTTTATAAGGAAGTGAAGTAAGCTATGAATTTACGTGCTTCCTTTAATAAGGTCCTCAACTTGTGCTTTGGAAAAAGGTGGCAGTAACTCTGTATCAGAGTTATGGGGACACATCTCTCTAGTTCTCACTGGACAAACTTTCAGCCTGCATGATCTCAGATTTAGTAGAACCAATAACATTTAATATCTACAATTTTCATAAAGTTTTGTGGCTTTAAAATGCTACAGTAATTTCTTTCTCGTGTCTCAGACATTCATGGTAAGTTTCCGATACATTGCCCATGGAAATGATTCAGCAAGAGGAACGTAGTGACCCCTCCTCCACAGCAATTTATTAATGACCTGGGTTTATCTTTTAGTCAGATGTTTGACTTCTCTCGTGTAGTACTTTTGTAGCCAAGCTTTTTTAGCAAACCTGAAGAGATCAAAATAGAGATAGGAAGCATGTAGTATGTTAGTGGAAGAAAGGGTAAATAATGTGGTCAGAACTGATAAGAAAAATTAGCTAGAATAGTTTCACTATCTTTGAAACTTTATTTTGTTGAAAATTTGTTTTGGAGAAAAAAATATGAGGCCATGTTCAAACATTGCATTGACAGTTGTCTCTACCTGTGACTTTTATGTCCGTTGAACCAAACTATTCAAAACTCTCCTAATTGTCGGGGGGGGGGGGGGAGGAAGAGAGGCAAATGGGAGAATTTTCAAGTTGCAAAAATGTTCCTTTTCATCACAATGCAAAATTAAAATCTTGAAAATGTTTGTGATTAAAAATCTTTAGAGCACACAGCTCAGATGGAAGTATATGGTGTTTTTGCTTAAATTTCAAAACAAAATACTTTGAATACATGGATTATAACTTTTTTCCTCAGATGAAACCATATAACAATTTGAAAACTTGCATTTCCTTTTTTTTTTTTTAATATGAAGAAATCTATCAGGGCTAAGTCTTGTCTTCAAAGATTTTTAGCAAGTCAAGATTTACCACTGGGTAAGTGGGAACGATTAATTGAAAAATTTCTCACCTCCTCTACAAAGAAGTCCTCAATGTCTTTGGTTGCAATTAGGAAGAGCGTTCTCTGAAATGGGTGAGTTGTGCTCCACGCTCCTCCTTTCATCTTGATCAGAATGGTTACTGCATGCTCAGAGCTTCAAACAGCCACTACTGTCGGTTTTAAGAAAATACGACTGAATTAACTGCATAATTTATCAAGACGTTATAAAAATTTCAATAGTAAATTTTTGAAGAACGCTTTGACATATGGCCTCTCTATTATGGGCTAAGTTTAATATGTTATTGAATACATGTGAAACTATTGGGCGAGAAGGTAATCAAAAGTTATGGATTACTTGGGACTCTGCATGGCCGGACCTGTTTCCCTCTTAGATAACCAATAAATGGATATATTACAGCAGAGCTGGCAATTATCGGCTGATAATGAAACTGTCAAGGGTTATTTCACATCATTGTAAGCCAGCCCCCCACTGCCCTTGTGCTGCCCAGAGGTGGAACAAAAAGGCTCTCTTTTTTTGTTCTGCTTGGAAAAAAAGAGATATTATCTCTAGAAGAAGAGGGACAGGATGGAGCAATATTGTAATGACGGCAGTCAAAGTGGAACCAGTGAATGTGCCATTTTGTCAGTGTGCACTGTCTGAAATTTGTCTAGCTCTGGAGTTAAAATAAATCCACCAGCAAAATATCATTTTTTTTTACCTTAAAAACTTTTCTGGCTGTTAGTCCTGGAGGACATTTTTCATCTCAACTTTAGCAATCGAATCAAGCTGATATAAAAGTTTACGAACTATTGTGCATGCTTATTATAGCCATTGTTCATTCAGAAGGTTTGCCTCTACTCAGTGATTGGGGGAGAAGTATAAATGCATTTAAATCTGTATAACCACTAAGTTGATGTATTAGTTGATACCACCTATAAATATATTAACACCTTTATATTGATATAACTGTGTCTGCCTGAGCAGGCTGCAGTTATTTAGTTAAATCAGTTTTGCTATCAAGGCAGCTAAATGAAGGGGGGAAAGTAAATGCTGGATACAGAGAAGGGCAGGTAATTTCTGTCACCACTTTGAAAACTGCTGGCTTTTCCAATCAACAGCAGATTTCTGTGAACAAAATAGGCATTCTTACAAAAACTGCAGTAAATGAAATGTCATTTTTATTGATAATGATGCTGTTTGCTCTAGAGAACTCTTTGCTGTTACAAGAGCTGGTTCAGAACTTGCCAATCCTGTCTCTATCAGCCTTACATTTCTCTGCAGCAAAGACATTAACTGAGTCATATAAAGTTAATAGTTAAGTATCTTGGGGATCATTCCTTCAGAAGTTTGCATGAGCTTTTATCAGTAGCAGCATTCTTTGTTGAAATGTACTTGCAGTACAAGACAAGGATGATTTTCCCATTGGAAACAAGGAATCCTTAAATTCTTTTTATTCCACCCTTGATAAAACACAATATTGCCTAGGCTTTGTGTAGGCTACATTTTCACCCCCCGGGAGCTCCTAGACCTGCAGAAAAGAGAAAGTGTGACACTAATTGAATTTTCTTGTTTCTTTTCAAGTTTCAGCATCGTGACTCTGCTCGGGCATCTGGACACGAGTTTGTTCTCACTCCTGCCAGGAGACCGACTCCCACGTGCTGTTCCTTCCTTCGCCCCTGCCTGCTTCCTCGTCGCCTCCCTCCCAGAAGTCGCTTTTCTTGAGACGTGGGAAAACCATCAGCGCGTCCCGCTGCTCCGAGGGCCGTTCGCTGGCTGTCTTTGCTCTCGGAGGTGGGTGACATCCACTTTCTTTCACAGGCTGGTCAGAAAGCAGCGGCCAGAACTGGCATCTTCCAGCCGAGTCCTTTGCACCACCCAGAAAGTCAGGAGGAGAGATGTCCCCGTGCTGGGTAGGTAACACACGCGCGTGGCCGTGGAGGAGAAAGGACTGGTGGGAGGTGGTGGACGATGGAGCAGCGGGGGCAGAGCAGAGGGCCACCCACAACCAGCCTACTCATCTGAGACGGGGCGTTGAAAGGCTGTAAAATCTTGCACCGTTGGTGAACGCTGGCAGAGAAGGGGAAAGGCATCCAGCTGGCATGGCTGTTCTCTCCCTGGAAGAAAAGACTATAAATTACAGTTATGCTTTGAGAACGACTTATTGTTACTCTGTTTATCTGCCTGTTAGAGGCATTTTGTTTTTCTGCCTTTAGTAAAAATATTCCTTGTTAAGCCATTTGTTTCCTATTTGCCAGTGGGGACAGTTTGCTTACTGAGTCATTTGCACTGCTCGTTGCACCAGGATAATTTTCCCTGGTTTCTGGGTGAGCATTTGAATGGTGCTCTAGCGATGATTTACCCTTAAATGTGAACCCACCTATTGCCGTTTCCGCTCAGGCCCTGGTAGAAGGGCTACAAAATGGCTCCTACCGATGACAGTCTGGCCTGCAGTGTTTATCCGGTACCTGTTTAAGAGGCGATGGTTACTATTGACTGCCAAACTCACCCAGATTCAAAGAGACGACTGGAAGGAGAAAGACTCTGTATCCTGCTACCAAACTAAGGATGCCAGTTCGTGCCAGAGGACAGTGCTTGGGAGGCAACCAGACCCAACGCCTTGGAAGGTGAGCTTCCTCTTGTGCCTAGTCCTGCTTTACCTGCGGAAAGGCTTTCAATGAAACAGCTCCGAAGAGTATGTTAATACCCTTGCACAGTATGACGGAAATTTAAATCACAGATTTTTTTTTTTTTTTTAATTAAATAAACAGAAGGTGGTTGAATTTCTATCAGAGGTTCTAAACCTGCTTAGAATTTCAAAACCAGTTTTAAACTGAAGAAAATAAATCCAACAATGAAGGAGAATATTCAAATCCTGCCCCACCCCCCCAAATAAAAAGAAAGAGGAAAAAAAGTTATATGTCACTTTAATATTAAAGTTAAAAGGCTTTGATGGTGAGGAGAACTTTGTAGAAGAGAAAATGACGGGAGTGACAAATCTTTAAAGAAGGGAAAATGGAGTGCTATTTTTAAAATTCTTTTATTCTTTTCAGATTGTGGTGTTTTACAGAGCCTTACAGATGACGAAGCAGCTGCTTCCCCTGTGCTTGACTGAATGCTTTCTCCACACACCACTGGGTTGAGGTTTTTTCTTTTTGTGTCACATATTGATCTTCTCTTGTTGCGCTGCCTCTAACATGCCATTAGGCGCCTCTGGCTGCCAATAGTGAGGGAGAAGATCAGGTTCTTGTGGGTAAACCGCCATTAGGCTCTTCCTGACATGACTTATAATATTATGGTCCATGTCTACTCTTTGATTCTACCTCTCAAAATATCTTCGCCTTATTATTGTTTTTACTGCTTGTACTGAAGGAGTTGTTAGGGACCCTTGTCCAGATCTGTCATACAGGTGTTGCACAAATAGATATTAAAAGGCAGCACCTGCCTCCCAGAGCTTGCCTTCGAACAGGTGAGACAGGAGATTATCCCCAATGTGCAGTAGGTATCTAAAGTTCTCCAGTGCTGCACGGAAAAAATTTGAGCAAGCTCTGAATAGAAGTAATATGGGCAAAGGAGAATGATACTACATCTATCCTAAAATAACCACCTTCTCACAACCTCTAAGGTGAAGTGGTGTGTTAAAGCAGTAATACAAGGTACCCACAGTGGCTAACACCTGAAAACAGAGTTAATCAGTCATATTAGCCAGCCTGGCATCTCTCATTCATACTAAAGATGTTGGTCACTGCACCCAGTCACCCCAGAAAATCAAGATTACCTGCTCACCAGTTTTCAGGGGTACACCAATAAAGCTCGTGCTGCCCAAGGCACTGCAGAGCAACTTCTGTACACATGTGCAAAACTGTGGGATCTTCCCTTAAAATAGCTCTCTGTCTCTGTAATTTCTGCCAGGATGTGGCGACGATGAGGCCGCTGGCGTGTGGATGCTGTTGTCTATCACGCCAATCAATACTGTCTGATGGGTTCTTATCTGCCTGTAACGGTCTCTTGTCCCTTCACGAAGGCTGTGGGTGGTTAGGGCAGCATTTCCAATCTGTAGAGCACTTCACACAGCAGAAACTTGGTAAATGTTGGGTTTCTAGGTCTTGGGGTAATATAGGTATCAATAACAAATAATAATAAGCGACAAGAAATCTTTCTCCGACTGCGCTCTATACTTGCACGCTCAAATACCCTCCCTCTGCCCCCTACTTTCTGCCACCCCCAAATACACTCAACACAGCTTGACATATGTAGGAGAAATCTGCAGCTGTTGATATTAAGGATGCCTGTCTTTAATGATTGAAAAGAAGTAGCATAATGCTCGACTCATTGGATTTCTGTGGGGAAACAGTAACCTCCAGTGGTCATTTAGAGTCCAGTCATGTTCTAACAGACTTCAGCGAGAGCAGTATTAGGTCCTTAATTTATACCTGGCTTTAAAATTTTCCTTGAAGCCCTAAATTATACATTCATAATCAATTTCTCATACAACACATAGCGGCTAGAACTGCGCTCCTTCAAAGGTTTGTTTTGCAGTTATTTACCTTTGCCAAGGGTGTTGAAATCCAGAAATAAAAACTCCCTGTGAAAATGAAAAATAATACCAATTTTTAGTGAAAAGCACCAGTGCTATAACTTTTTGAAGGAAACAGTGCAATTTATGTAGTGTCTGAGCTTGGTTTAGGAATGTCATCTAAGTGCTAAGTGAATAGATCTTTTCTTCTTTTAAAGTGGGGGACATCCTCCAGTTAGAGGGAAGGCCAAGGCATGTTTTCTTATCTATTTTAAATTAGTTCTTTTGAGAGGTTAAAGTCTGAAGTTAGGCATTTAGTTGCTCTCCTTTGACCAGTCAGAAATCATAGGAAACGGGGATGGAAGGGACCTCAGGAGGCTTCCAGCCTGTCTCCTTCAAGGCCAGGTCAGCTCTAGTTAAACCATTTCACCCCTCGGCTTGCTTCAGGCTGCGGTCCCACAGTACAGAGGGACAGGGAAGGCTGACAACGTTTTATGTCTCTTTGTGGTTCCTGTTTATATTAAAGACCCTGACTGAATCCGGTGTGGTACTGGAGCTGCTGTCTATCGCCGATAGTGGAAGGATTCCAGAAACCAGCGTGACTTTTCTCTTTCCTTCAGGGGAGTGACAATTACTGCCTGAGAGCTCAGAGGCTAAATCTTCAGAGTGCTACCTGGGGTTGCAACACGTATTAATCCGGACAAGCCCAGCACAATTAGCCTTTCTATGGTTGGGTTTGCAAGGAGATTGAGGGTATACCACTGGACTTTAGTAAAGCCTTTGACACCGTCTCCCACAGCATCCTCCTGGAGAAACTGGCTACCCATGGCTTGGATGGGCATACTCTGCGCTGGGTAGGAAACTGGCTGGATGGCCGGGCCCAAAGAGTTGTCGTGAATGGAGTTAAATTCGGTTGGCGGCCGGTCACAAGTGGGGTTCCCCAGGGCTCAGTACTGGGGCCAGTTCTGTTTAATATCTTTATCAATGATCTGGATGAGGGGATCGAGGGCACGCTCAGTAAGTTTGCAGATGACACCAAATTGGGAGGGAGTGTTGATCTGCTGGAGGGCAGGCAGGCACTACAGCGGGACCTGGACAGGCTGGATCAATGGGCCAAAGCCAATGGTATGAGATTCAACAAGGCCAAGTGCCGGGTCCTGCACTTGGGACATAACAACCCCAAGCAACGCTACAGGCTTGGGGGGGAGTGGCTGGAAAGCTGCCTGGCGGAAAAGGACCTGGGGGTGTTGGTCAACAGCCGGCTGAATATGAGCCAGCAGTGTGCCCAGGTGGCCAAGAAGGCCAACGGCATCCTGGCCTGTATCAGAAATAGTGTGGCCAGCAGGAGTAGGGAGGTGATCGTCCCCCTGTACTCGGCCCTGGTGAGGCCGCACCTCGAGTGCTGTGTTCAGTTTTGGGCCCCTCACTACAAGAAAGACATTGAGGTGCTGGAGCGTGTCCAGAGATGGGCAACGAGGCTGGTGAAGGGTCTGGAACACAAGTCCTGTGAGGAGCAGCTGAGGGAACAGGGGTTGTTTAGTCTGGAGAAAAGGAGGCTGAGGGGAGACCTTATTGCTCTCTACAACTACCTGAAAGGAGGTTGTAGAGAGATGGGGGTCGGACTCTTCTCCCTAGTAACAGACGACAGGACAAGAGGAAATGGCCTCAAGTTGCGCCAGGGGAGGTTTAGATTGGACATTCGTAAAAATTTCTTCACCGAAAGGGTTGTCGGGCATTGGAACAGGCTGCCCAGGGAGGTGGTGGAGTCCCCATCTCTGGGGGTATTCAAAAGACATTTAGATGAGGCCCTAAGAGATATGATTTAGTGGGGGACTTGGTAGTGATAGGTTAATGGTTGGACCTGATGATCTCGGAGGTCTCTTCCAACCAGAACAATTCTATGATTCTATGATTCTATGAATATGACTTGGGGGATCATAAGTCCTCCCCCAAGGTTTTTAATTTTTATTGTCCGCTGTGTGAGGTAAATTATTACCTTCATTTGATTACCGAGTGCTGTGCGAATGTGTTTGTTTATATTTGTGCTCCTGGGTGGTTACTGTCAACATAACTACGGAAAACTGCTTACAGCTTTGAGTGGGCTCAATCTGTCAAACTGGGAATCAAATATATTAAGCTGTCATCCTTGGGTAATTTTTTGAGAATGTGCCACTGACGATGTTTGGAGCTGGGAGAAGTTTATGGCTGGATGTGGAGGAGTTTGATTTAGAGCTAAAGCATCTGTGAGACATGAAGAAGAGAAGGGGAAAAGTCTTGATGTGCCTTGGGGCCACAATAGCATCGAAGGCTGCACAGGAGCATCCCACCCTCCTGTGAAATGGCCAGCCAAGCCGGCTGCGCTGGTTCCTCAGATGCCTCACGCCTAGTTAGTCCCAAGGCGGCATGGGGACTGACTATATTCTTCCTTCTATACCCCACCTACCCCAGGGTGGGCTGCTTTGGGGCCCTACGTGGCTGCATCTGTGGGAAACAGAGAGCGAAGCTCAGTGTGGCACTGGACAGCTGTGATGAGGGAGTGAGTAATGTCCTTGGGGACCCTACTGGAGAGGTTCAACTGGAGATGCATGCTCAGGGGGCTGGAAAGGCAGAGGGAGAGCAAGTAGAAAGAGAAGATCTTGTCTGATGGTGGATAGGCAAGATGACTGCTCTGCCTATGCCTTTGTAGGTAGGACTAGCTCTCTTTTAGTTTATCCCCACCTTCTGATGACCTGATGATCTTGGAGGTCTCTTCCAACCAGAACAATTCTATGATTCTATGATTCTATGATTCTGCTCGGACAGTCATCCACTCCTGCTTTTTGGGGGGATGTCAAGCTCTCACCTGAAGCCCACAGGCTCATCCTTGTTGCTGACGTCTCCCCTTCCTCCACTCATGGCAAATCTGGTCTGCCTCTGCTGTGCAACCAAATTCTGCTCACGCTGGAGAGACCCCTCGGGCTGAGGGCATGCGTAAGAGCTCGCACCTAAAAGAGGTGGTGCTTAGCTGAAGCAGGAAAAAGAAAACACTAACAACATGAAATTTAAGAGGAGATATCAGATGAAAGTAAAAAAATAGGTAGCAAGCTGCAATTAATATGGGAAAATAGGTAATAAAAAGAGGAAAGTTAAAATATGAGGAATTAAAAAAGACCATAGGCAACACGGTCAACATTAGTTATGCCACGGCTGGCTTGTGCTCAGGGAGAAAGCAGGGACAAAACAAATGGACTGTAAGTGCTGGTCTGAGTCCTGCTTTCTTTCAATTAAGGATTATTTCTTATATTTATTTCTTCTAATGAGGACTGCAAAACCCAGTTGGGGATTTACCGACCGTTTCCCGTGATTATTTTTGTTGTTTCTCTTGTCTTTTTTTTCTCTGTAACATTGTGATAGTTATCACCTTTGGCTGTCCTTAAATGGGTCATTTACAGGAAAATTACAATATGTGCCTGTCTGAGATACCAGCTAATTGAACGCTCAGAAGACAATCAGTGATGCTGTCCTGGAAGGCAGACTATGTGCCAAAGAAAGTGAAAGAGATACTGGTGAGATTCATGGGGCAGGTGAGGACATATTCCAAATTAGAGACTAATGCCAACAAGAGGTGATGTACGGGACAATGATATTGGTTTTTTTAAAGTAGATATGTAGTTCTCATTTGCTTTTAAAGTACAAAAATTCCTATGTCTTCCTACAGGAAATTTAGGTTTCAATTTTGCAAATGTGGGATTGAGGTTCCATGCTACTAGATGCTGCATGAACACTGGAAATATGCCTTCATATAGGTGGTCTTTTCTTAAATTATATAAATGTCGGAAACGGGCCGTTGTGGAAAGAGTCAGTACAGTTGTAAGCACTAGACACCTTGGTTACAAATGGAAAGAAAGCTCTGAGAGTCAGCCTTTCTGTACTGTAAGGTAAATAATATCACTTGTCTTCAAGACTGATCTGGAAATGTACTGAAACAAAACGGTTACCTTTGTGTCCTGGGCAGATTGCCTGACAGTGTCCACGGAACCCAATGAAAATTGCAGTGGTTACAAAGCCGCGTGTGAAAATCTCTTTGGACTGTCACAGGACAGTCTCCCACTGTCGTCTTTTTTTTTTTTTTTTTTTTTTTTTTTTTTTTTTTTAAGTTATTGACTTCAGAATTTAGTTTCTGTGTATTAATGGCCCATGTGGAATTGATGGAAATCAATATGGTATTATTGTGTACAAGGACATACATAAATATGACTTTCTCCACGGTTAGGAAAGATTTATGTCTTTTCAGTCTCTATTTTATCTTTCTGCTCTCTGCACAGTCCAATGGTAACATAAAAAAAATATTAAAAGAATGCACTGACTCACTTTTACCTGTGTTTCTGGTTAGTTAAATTATTGATAAGCACTTGGTGCAAGACAGATTTCCGCTAACTTCAGCAGTTTGCAGTGCATGCATTTATATCTGATTTAGCTTTTTAGGGCTCTCTTTATAGTCAATGTGGGGAAAAAAACAGTCCCAAGGAGTGATGCACGTCATAAGTTTTAGGTACATTCCTTAAACGAGATAAATTATGCCCTAAACCACTCATCTTTCTCCAGCTAGCTCTGATGCAGATGTCTTAATTTGGAGAGGTGAATCTTACCCTTTGTTCAGGTTGTGTAATTTCTGTGTGTACCTGGATCATTACTTAGGATCGTGTTTAGCCTGAGGTGGCTGAGGGCACTTTTCTCCTCTGGCTTGAGGTGCTGCAGAGAGCGATCTCCCTTTGTGAGCACCTGCTGACTGCTAAAATGGCCACTGTTTTTTATGAGTGTCCTCGGTTGCTTTTTGTGAGGGCATCTAATTCTGCTTACGCTGTGTTAAATGCCTATCAGATTCAATCTTTCCAAAAACGCGGCAGAAGGATGCTTAATGTCGTGACTCTGGTTTCCCTCACGTGGGAAAATGGTTCAAGAAGCTCGGACAGTTCCCGCTGAGCCGGAGCCGGAGCAGCACCTCAGGCACCAATGGACTAGAGTTAGATAGGAGGGTGTCTCGTGATTGTGAATGTGTCCAGGGTTAAGCAATAGCTGGGAGGGGATCTTTTTATTTTTTTTTTTTAAATGATGGTTTGGTTAGAGGTCTGTTAGTTCTGCCTCAGCCTCCTGCCAGTGGCCCAAGTCCTTTCCTGAATGTAGCTGTTAGTAGTAATATTTGCAACACAGGGATTTATAGACACATTTATTCTGCAGGAATCTAATCACTGCATTGCTTTCGTAAATGTAGCTGTGTCAGAAGCAAACAGTGCATGAATTATATGTCTCGGCAGGATTGATCGTGCCCTTAGGAGCTAGCAGCAGCACCCAGAGAACAATTACATTCTCCTGCTCCCAATAATGAAGTACTATTTAGAAACAGAAAGTCATTATGTAAAACTTTGAGAAATGATACAATTACATTACATTACACGTACTTTTGTCATAGGCCTTGCTTATTACATAAAATTTAAATGTCTTCTGAGAGGGAATTCTGTAGTGCTGGTTTCCTGCTCTTGTGCTCCAAGGCACTTTGCCTTTCTGCTAAATGATGAGAGAGAACGGTTTAGGGTTGGAAAGGTCATATATTCTGAAAATTCAAAAAACTTGCTTATAAAAAGAAATAGTGTCTGAAAACAAGCAGTTATCATATTAATTATCAGTTAATTTAATATTAAATAAGCTGTTAATTTGCCAGTATCTATTTCATATTTTGGTTTATTAGGTTATTACACCTAGATGTAACTCAAAGAAGTGAACACAGGCATCATGCTTCTAAGGTTATCTATCCTGTATAGTCAGTCTGATTCCTTGGTAATTGTTTACAGATTTAAATTTAAGCCTTAAGTTGTTTTTTCTTTCTTTTGCATAATAGCTGGTCTTTGTTTTGCACCCTGGTTTCAACCGATGTATGACAGAAGCTGTATGATGGGAAGAAAACGGATTGTGTTAATTTAGTTTGCGCGGTGTTCAGTCGTCCCAAGGCAACGCTCTGGTGAGCGGCCGAAACGTGGGGCTGGGCCAGGTGCCACCCCCTGCGCGGAGGCAGAACTGGGCAGCAGGCACCAGCACGAGCGGCTGGGCTAGAGCTGCTCTTTCATAATCTCTCCTGCTTTATCTATAGAAAGTGAGACTCGGGGAGACAAGCTGGTAGGAAACGCTAACACGGCGTTTCTGAAAAACTCAATAACACTCCTAAATCTTAAGGACTTCTACCTGAGGCTGGAACTGCAGCAAACATGAGTTAGTGCCTGAGCAGTTGGGCATTGTCTGCACGCATCTCATTGCTTTCACTAGCGGTTCTCAGTTAAACAAGCTTTTCCTTGAAAGGGAGGTGTTAGGCATATTTTATATCAACCCTTCTATACCTTAAAGGCCTTTTACTTAACCAGGACTCTGCCACAGTGTGAAAAGCGATCAATGCTGGTTCTTAAAGAAGCTCTCAGGACCCCATAGGAAATACGGAGTTAATTGTATATAAACCAGTTGAAGAGGCTCTGTCCCATGGAAAGAAAAGTAAGGAACAGCTTTAAGTGCATCAACAGACTGTTATTTAAAGGCAGTTGCTTTCCACGCTCCTATTTCTGTCTCCATAATTGATTGTGGATGGTTTCAGCAAATGAGTTGCATCAAGAACTCACTAACATTAGTGGCTTGAACTGGGGATGATTTTTCTCCCCATGGTCTCCTAATATTTCCTAATGGGCTGTGTTGCATGCTGTTTATTAAAATCAATTCTGTGGCAGCCATGTTATGCTAACAGTGTGTGTGTGTATTTGTATGCTGGGAGAGTGGGGCTCCATACGAAAATGTAGGAGAAGCCTGGCACTCCACAGAGAGCTGACGAGACCTGGTTAATCATTTACATGTTTAAGATTTTGTACTTAAGTCTTACGACACAGAAGCACTGAAGTAGTTCCCACAGACTTTCCAGTGCTGTGGGCATTTAGCAGCCTCCTGAAGTAATTAATTATGATTTTGGTTTGACTGGAATTAAGACTCTCGAGATGTCATTAGTGTTCGCCTCATGTATCATACGAGACAAAAGTGTATCTCCATTTAGACAATTTCATATTATGACTTTCTTTTCAGTATTGGTGGTCTTTATAACAGAAGCTATCAAAAGCTTCCTTTTATTGGAAGGCAGGTAGTTTTGTAAGTACAGAGGTACGAGGGTAGGAAGTCTGCATTTCTTTATGTTGGCCTTGCACATGACAGCGTAAAAGGATCCTCTTCTTTCCAGGTGTTTTGGCATGGCAGGACCCACGGTAAGGGCTGACTTGTAAACAGCAAATGGTGACGCTAGATGGGCTGAGGAGGTAACTGCCTGTTGTCGTCCGCTCCACCTTTTCCTCAGCAATTGCCGCCCTGCTGTTGTATCGTTATGAACAAGTTCCTCTTCGCAGTCTCCAGCCTCCTGGGTTAGTTGATGTTGTTTTTTCTTCTTACACTGTATTTGCTCAGCACCTGAGTTATGCTGAAGCCATCTTTGCTGTGTCACCCATCCCAGTTTGGGTGTCTGCTCTGCGGGAGTAAGCCATGTGGCTGCCAGGTAGGTGTGTGTGAGGACGGCCCAGATCTTCTCCTCTGTCTGCTGGGAAGGTTTTGTGGTCCCTGGCTCAAGCAAGCTGCTGCACGCTCAGAGATCAGACCTCCTCCTGCTCAAGGGGTAAAGAGCTGCCTGGGATGTGGGAAACTCACTCCTGTGAAATACCCAAGTCTTTCCATGTGAAAATGGCTCAGATCTAGGGGAACATGAAGGTTTTTAGTACCAGTGGCTGAAAACATTTTGCAAGAACCCTCTGCATAGGCTCCCTAGTGCCAGCACTATCTCCTGTTGGTACTGGAGATCACTTTGAGCCTGTAACTTGCTAGCAAGAACCATTGCTGCGCAGTGCTTGTATGTATATCCAGTATGTTTTCTCTTTAAATATGCTTTGTTTACAGAACAGGACAAAGTCCTGATGTAAATTGTAGTGGATAAGGAAGGCAAGTAGTAGCCCTGTATCTGCAAGCTGCAACCCATGATGGGAATAAGTGCTACTATGCATGGAGGAGAGGCAGCTCTCTTTGTTGTCTTCCCTCTTTGTCACCTTGCCCTTTTTATGTCCTAGGAGCCATTTTCCAATGTTTTAGTCACTAGCACTGCTGAGAGCTCTAAAGAAGTATTACAATTTTAAATAGGTGGAAGTCCCCCCAGATTGGTCATGAAAACGGCATGGTTGCATTTTGATGGTATTTCTCCTTTATTTCAATATATTCTCATGAATAAAATGCCTTATGCCCTACTAGATTCTATCCAAGCTAATAAATTGTTGTCGAAAGCATAGAATTGCAGAAGCCTGTCATTAGCATCTCACACGAGCTGCATTTTGATGTGGCAGTCAAACTGAATTAAACTCCAGCATGCCACGGACACAATGTAATAGCTCGGTGACTGCCCTCTTCCTAGTCATCCCAGGTGGTGACCTTGTATGAAACTCAGTGCTATAGAGCCACTGGGAGATGACAATCGTACAGTGCCCCCCCCTCTTATGCAGTACCCCCCATCCAGTAGCTTCAGTTAAACCCTGTTTTCCATTTAGGTTGTAGAAGAAAGGCAGTAGTAAAACTTGTCAGGAAATACGGATGCTGAAAAGACAATTAAGTTAGGTTTTGACTTTTTTTAAAGGGATATCAATATGTAGCTAGTGATGTAGAGAGCCAACTAAATGTCTTCTTTTTATAAGCTTTGAAATTTTGTGTGTCTTAGCAGGAGGTCCTGAAGTCTCCCCATTTGTTTTTAATCCAACCCTCTCTGACATCCCTAGGCATAGAGGTGAGAGCTTAATATACACCCTTGTATCTGAGATATTGGCTCTCTCTGTCCATATCTTTGTTCCCAAATTTCTGAGGGCCAGGATGTATTAGAAAATCCTCAGGTCCATCACTGCTGGTGAACAACTGTGACACTTGGAGCAGCTCCGGACGCTGGATAGCCCTGAAACTTCAGTCCCTCAGCTGCCAAGTGACGCCTGCTCTCCTCTGCACCTGCTAAGAAGTGTGAGATGGCTTTTGTTTTCTTTCAAGTTATCTGATAAAATGTCTATGTAGTTCTAGCTTCCCACTTATTTCTGGAAAGCTGCACTGCGTTTCAAAATTGCCAGCTCTTTCGTGAGGAACAATAGTTTTCACATTATGTAGTGGTTTGTTTTTCAGTCAGTGCCTTTGCTGCTGGAAACAAGTCATTACAGGAGATGATTCCCTTATTTTAGAAAGAAAAAAACCTCCACAAACAGTTATTAGTTTTAGTGGTTGCAGTGAAAAACTGCATGACTCAAATTTACTCCGAAGGCAAATTGAAAGGTATGTAAAAATAATCCAACATTTGTTGTTGTAAAACCCAAATTCTAACACAACTTTAAAAAAAAAAAAAGGTCCTTTGTCTCCCTTATAGTCTTTGAACATTTGTAATTGGTAAAGCTGCTGTGGATAGGACAGCGCTACGTAGAGCCACGCACTCCCTGTGGATTGTGGTCCTCGTTTTAGCCCGCTCGTCCCTCTATCCCTCCTAGGGAAGCCCACTGTGTCTGGAGTAATCCTGTGGTTTCATTTCATGTTGCTGAAGCTCCAGATTCAAGGAAAAAAAAAAAAAGTGGACAGATTGAAAAGATTCCTGAGGCAAGTAGTGGAGATATCTGCTCTTGTAGAAAAGATTGAGAAAACTTGGATAGAAATGATGGGGAAGATCTGAAGGAATCTCCATAATGAAAGGTTTTAAGAACGAGTTTGACAAACCTTTTTCATGAAAGATGGGACAGTGAAACATTTTGGCAGGGGATGGACTAAATGGCTTCTTAAAATATTTTTCAGTTCTATCTTTATTTTCTTCTCTTGGACTTAGTGAATGAGTTATGAGTGACCCTCTGAATCTGTTTTTTTTTTTTTCCCTCTGAAGATAACACTAAAACACAGACAATAATAAAATTTAAATATATTATGTCTATGTAATTACTTTTATCAACTAATCATGTAAGTCATTAGAGAAGTAAAACTGGTTTTGATAATGAAGTATTTTCCATAACCATCTTGATGGGCATTACTTCTGCTTCTGGTTTTAGATTGTTTAATTCCTTCCTAAATGATCTCATCTTTTTGCTGAGCATCACGATTCCTGTATTTCTGGTTACCCTTTGGGATAATGGTGTACAATTAGTGATTTTCCAGTCTTCTGGAAAGTCCTCCAGTGACCCAAATTGTATCAAATTCATATCCACAGACCAGTTTCATGGCTGGTTCTCTAACATTTGTTTGGAGACAACAGTCCCGGTCTAAGCAAACCTAATGAAATCTGTAGAAATCCTGGGGTTAACGTTGGAAAAAGACGATTGTGTACCTGGAAGATGGGGCTGTTTCTATGGACATAAATGGACTGCCGTGTTCAGAAGTATCTTAAACTCTGTGGTAACATAGGAACTTAAAACGTCAGTGAATTGTGTGCTAATTTACCAGTCCAACAGAAAAGGCAACTTAAAATTTTATATATTTCCCATGGCATCTGTTTCTATTTTATAGAAGTGATGGTCTTGAAATGTAGGTGTGGAAATACTAGAGAAATAGTTCTCATTTTCCCTATTGCTGAAGGGGATGACAGTAGTGAAATAGCAGAGATCAGTTACAATAGTTTTTTTGATTAAAATGGTATTTACCTTGCTGCTCTTTCATCCACCATCAATCTTAACTGGATTAAAACCAATATCCAGTGGCAAGTATTCATTATTAAAGTGATTTTACAAGTATGTTGAGTGAGATGAGCAATCGTATGTGTACTATGCCTTCTTTGACAGTAAAAATGATATGAGAATACACGTAATTGCGAATTACTTTCCTTTTACTAGTAAGCTGGTATTAAAGGGAAAAAATGTATTTTTTTTTTCTGCCCCGTGAGAAGACTACGAGAAGTCTATTTCTCAAGAGGAATCATCGCGGTATTGTAACAAAGGACCTGTTTGACAAAAAGGAAGTTTCAAGATAGACCAATTTACAATCTGCAAATCTTCAAGTTGTTTTTCCTCATCTGAGGGGCTGAAGTCCGGTATCTTTTTATAGCCATATTGATGCATTTTTATAAGTGAGTGTATTTTATGCACTCTGAAAACCCACAAATATCCAGTGAACATGAACTTTGCTTGCTCAGCTCTTGTGAAAACCGTGGAGAAACTGACCTTCTGTCCTGTGAGGTTTGTGTAGCTAAACCAATAGTAAACCAAACTGTGAAGGTATGAATTGGGATTAGAAAAGAAACTGTGCAAAAATACTAGGATATTAATAAAAAGGGGGATTATTTGAAAAGTTTTTCATGTTTATTTTCTTATCTTTTGTTTTAAATGGGGAAAAGACCTAAACAGCGAAAGATCTAAAAATGATGAAGTAGAAAAGCAGATGTGTGTTTGCAGCTGGTGTACAGAGAAGAATGGTGGCAAATATTGGATTTAGACATCACAAAGATAGCATCCCCTTCTGCTCCCAGCAGGAATTTTGTGATTGATCTCAGTGCTAATAGGATCAAACAGAAAGACAAAAGGCATGTAGAAGTGGATTAAAGCAAAGAGGTAAAAGCACCCGACTGGCAGAATGCTGACTGCACAGATACAAAGGGATGGCAGTCCTTAGAATTAGACCTTGCATTGAAAAATGCAACACCCCTGTTCAAAATGTATAAATTACTTGCAAAAGGATTGATATGCATAAGTATTCTACCTGCCTCATGAATGTATTAATAACCAGGTTATGTAGATATGTATATGGCTATAGTTTGTTTGGTATTCTGCATAAAATAATTGTTTATCAGTAGTCTTTCTACCAAATAAAAAAGAAAATTTGAATTATTTTGCAATAAAATAGAGCAGACCATACCTAATCCGGCAAAATCTGTCCTAGGCTCAATGTGAAACAAGAAGTTCCACTCATGAGATGTTTTTTAATTTATCCTTTGGTCCCACACAAGCACATCATTAAAATTATTCAGCATTATGAGAGCAATAGTACCAACAATAAAAGATAATGCAATAGGATTTTTATTTAAATTTAGATTTGATTAATGGCCTTGTAAAATTTTACTAGAGAGGAATAAAAATCAGGTGGAAGCAAATGCAAATAAAAAAAAAATTATCTTTGTTCAGTCCACATCTTGAGAGGAGACTGAAGGAGGCATCAATCAAAGGATTTTGAATAAGAAGTGATTTTGTTTGGGTGTGATGCTTCCCAGTGCAGAAGAGAACCTGTAGGCTGACTTTTTTCTGTCTTGGGTCTTAGAGGAAAACCTGTGTGGTGGGGATCTGAAAGATGTGGCAGTCCTTACCAGGGAAGAATGAGGGAATAGTTGATCTATGGAGCCTGTCTCCCTCCGTATGTCCATCTTGTGTAACTCCACCCCGCTAGACTTGTGCTGCCAGCTTCAGTAGTTTCCAGGCTCCTTCTCAAGCTGATGCAGAGGTGGGCAGTGATTCATTTCATTTACTTTAGAAACTTACTCTGGGGTGAGTATTAGGCTCTAGGGAACCCAACTGTCCCCATGGAAGAGGGAGCTTCCTAGCTTAGACTAAATGTCAGCCTTAAACTTTCAGCCTGCTAAAGTTAGTGTTTCTCAATATAATTTAATGTTATTCACTGTAGTGTTAATTTATGCCTTGCAGTCACATTTCCTTCTTGCAGCACAGCTCCAAGTATTGCGTCGCTGCCTGGCTCCCTCATCTGAGCCTCTAAATGTGGAAAAGGAAGAAGCCTTCATCACCCCAGGGCATAGAGACACCAGACGCCACATTTGACTGGAGGCTGTTTCCATGGGATTTGTTGTCTCATACTCACCACTTTCTCTAAATAAATATAGGCCTAATATTTTTTTGAGAATTCTGGTAGCTCCCACCTATTTTGTGGGGAAAAACATTGCTTTGAAATCTAGGGGGAGAGGGTGTGTATGCAGCACGATTTAATGAATGATCTACTTTGGGAGCCAGAGTGGCAGCCTTAGTGCAGAGTGGTGAGGGCATTTGCAAGGCTGAATGCCTTAGTCTTGAGTAAATAACAAGCTAACACAGCTCTAGGTGCCTCTCTGATTTTTTTTGGAACTGGTTTTGGTTTCTCTGTGCGTCACTGCGTTGCATCATGCAGACATATTGACAGAGTTAATATGTGCCCAATAACCACGTGTGCCCGATGAAGAAAGGTTGGATAATTTTATGTAGAGAAGTTTCTTAGAAGAGCTGAGGAGCTTGTGACAGAGAAACAGTTAGTTGGCTGAAAAATTGTATCTAAAAAGGCACAGCATGTGTTTGGAAAGGGATGTTCAAACTGTGTTACTTAATCAGGCCCTGTGAAATGATTATTTTTGAAAATATTTTGGCAAGATCTCCTGACATGTAACAGATGATTTGCAATTCCTATTGCATGCACTCCAGTAATAGTTCTGAAAAAATATTTTGGCTTAATTAATGAAGCTCAATTTCTTTGGAATTCCACTTTTTCCTGCGTGGCAAGGGAGATGATGAACAGCGTTGAAATAAACGGGTCCAAATTACTGAGCCAAAGAGTAGTTTCATTCCCCACATTAGAGAAAAGACTACTGTCTGTAGGTTGGCCACAGACCCAAGGAAAGCACGTGTGAAGACTGACTGGAACTACTGGAGATATTTACAACTACCAAACTTCGGAGTCACGCCTAGGTGTGAGATTTAGGAGGATAGTCACCCAAAACTCCTTCTGTTGGCTGGTGGAGAAATGAGCATCCTCTGAAGGTAATTTAGAGCTGGAGAGTAACTTAGATTCTCTGAATCGCCATCCAGAAGCATCTGTAGAAGAAACTTAGCCGAAGCCTTACCTTGGCTAGCCTTTAGTCTCAGAGGGAAGCCACAGGTTAGGAACTGTGCCTATTTCCCTTCTCCCCTTTATGTCAACATACTTTCTTCATAGGTCTTCTAGATCGGCTGCTAGTGCAGTGATCCTTGGCCTTGTCATTCATAATTCAGGTACTAAATTAATTTTCTAAGCCTAAATCCAGATCTGCTGCTGAGAAAAACCTGTTGAAAAGGCTGGTTTGAAAAACTCAGGAATCAGAGGGGAGTAAGTTACTGGAACTAATTTCACGTACCTTCCAAGAGTCGCTTAATAAGAAATGATGTCAAAGCAGTAAGTTCAGTGTGCAGGGTCTCTCCTGCTTCTTTTTCTTACAGAAGGATAGGGATATGAAAGTCAGGATCAATCCTGTATGATTTTGAGCCTGCTGCTTATCCTGTTGCAAGCAGTAATAATACTCAATTTTCTTGTATAAGCGTAGGAATCATTATGCAGCTGAGTAGAAAAGTGCAAGATAACAGATTAACCAAACTTTTTAGAAGTTAGGCATCCAAAGGGCAGAGGATTTCTCCAGTCTTTAAAAGGATATTTACTTTTTACTTACATTAAGGGAATCTTACAGAACTTAAGTTTCTTTTCCATTCTACAATGCAGAACTCCTCCCTTATGTGTCTATGTACTTGAGTCCTTTTAAATCCTGAAATACATATCTGTTTGCTTTCATCTCCTTCCTCCACTTCTTCCCTCTCCATATCTCTTCAAAATCCAGTAGACAGAAGTTTGGAACTTGTATATTGCTCCTTACATAGCCACATATTATGGATGTCAAAATTGTACACACTCCATATTTTGCTTTAAAAGTATTACCAGCATGTCCTGAACAACATTTGAGTATTATTACACTGTAACAATGTTCACAAGTTCAGGTTAAAAGAGACTCCCAGAAGTTTCTGTGGCACTGCCAGAACTGAAATACAAATCAACGTTTAGACTATGCTGATAGTGGAAGGCTATGGACTGCTGGGCATGATCTCGTTAGGGAAATCCAATAGATGGTAGGCTAGGTGAGAGATGAAGTCTTCCTTTGAGAAGCCTAACTGTTCCTCAAAGTTACTTTTTCCCCTAAATGGCACCTTCTAAGAGGACTGTCCAGGTGCTGACCTTCAATAGGTCCGGAATTAATTTTGATTCAAGTTGCTTATTCCTAAGTTTCTACAGATCTCAAGGAGAAAGATGAGAAGAATCTTGAAAAGAGCTTTTAATTTTTATTCTCTTTTCTCCTATGTTGCTACTAAATTATTTATGCCATGTCCTTCTTCTCCCATGAGTTCTTCATTTTAAAAGAAACATTCCTACGAGACGTCAGTTTGTTTGTTGTGAAACCTAGCATGTACCTCTCTGAGGTAACAAAGTGATCTAAGGATCGAGAGCTGAAATGCTCAGAAGTATTCGTCACCATTATGTTTTACATCCATACTAGCCTTCTGAAAACTTCTGTTCAACTGCCGCATAGCTTGGAGATGTTGGAAAGTCTAACAGTTGAGCAAGGGCAAATCTGCTTTAGTTTGATCTCTCCTCTACTCTACCAGCTTGTGAACAGCACAGAGTCCTACCTCTGGCCAAAGGCCTGAAAACTCTGAGAAGACTCTCGAGAGAAGTCTTGCTCTCCCCTGCCTTTGCAGTGGGCTTGGGAAGCTGATCCCTTGGGAACATACAGGATGGACTCACAGTCACATCATGGGATATGAGATACTGAGATCCAGAGCAAGGATCCAAGGTGCCCCCTGAAGGACTGGCCTGCATGAGTGGTGTGAAGTTTGCTCATACGTTAGAAGGAGGACACGAACTACTGCAGATGTTCCCATCCCAGATTAAATACTGATTGTAGGTGTGCCCATTTCGTGGTGTCAGAGAAGGTGCAGCTACCCAGGGAGTTTGCAAGGCGTGCTGATGGGGCAAACAGCCCGCCACACACTTCTGCTGCAAAGGGACATGTAGGAGGAACCCAGGACTGGGGTGTTCTTCCCAGTAGCTTAATAAGAGTCCAGCTAGGAGGTAATCAACCAAGCCTGCAACACGTGGTAAGTGATGCTGAATCAGAACACACAGAGTGTATTTCACCTGTCAAAGGCAATTTTCTTCTGTGAGGAAATACATAAATTTCCTGTACCCCATGGTGGAAGGAAAGCTTGAAGGTAACCTGACCTAAGCTATTAATTTCTGATCAGGTTCACCTGGCCTTTTCAGTGTCTTTATCTATTTGTATTCATTTACTGAAGACAGCTGGTAGAACGTGTGTGTGTTTGCACATGCACTGTCTTGGGAAACAGACTGCGCCGTAACGTGAGGGCCAAGGCGAGTTGTGACTGTACTAAGCTATCTTGTGCAGCTGAAGAATGGCTTGTTAATCGACTAAGCTTGTATTTAGCAACTCATTCACAAGAATTCAGAAACTACTTTTTCAGCTGGCATATTTGCTTCCCCCAACGTAGACTTCAGTTTGTCATCAATAGCAGCCACTTTCCCTCCAATTTTTTCAGCATTCTTCTTGATTTTTTCAGACCAGCCAAAGCTGACAGCTGTTTTAAGCAGGTGGGAAAGCAACTTCATTACTTCTGTGCTGTCAGCACTGGAATCTATGTGTTTAAAAGTATATGCGTACATATATTTATTTATACACACACATATTTCATTTTACAGCATAAAATTATAAGGCAGGAACTGTTCACTTAATATATCAAAGTGCTATGCACAACTATTACACTATATCATAAAAGCAATACACAGTAAATCACTTATATATTTGCTTGTGTATGACAAAATATTTAAAGCTGGAGTCTAACCTATTTCAGTTTCAAACTAATTGAAAGTTATCATTTAAAACTATTGAACTTGTGTTTTGGCTCTGTAGTAAATCAGACTTTCAAAGTCCTGTGATTTTGACTAGCATAGAGTGTGAAGTCTGTCAGAACTTGCAAACAGAAAGCAAAGCAAAAAATAAGCAGAAACGTTCTGTAATAACATTCCATTATCCTTCACAGCCATTTTGTCTTCCCTCACGCTTTTATGCTTTCTGGACTCCATGAGATGCTTCTAGACTCCAGCTTTAGTTCCTGCCCCTCTTTGCAAGTAAATGCTTCCATAGTGAGGACCAAACTGTGACTTCCCTTTCCAGTGGCAAAGGAAGCGGCGAGCGGTGCTCCGAGCCCCTGCTGTGTCGTGACTGCTTCCCAGCACTCCCCCCACAGCAAGGAAGGAGGAGAGGGGGTGCAGCAGACCCTATGGCTAAGCCCCCTCATGTGTTGGCCAGCGACCAAGCGCCAAGAAGCAACGCTCTCTGCAGCTCCCCAGATCTTCTCCATATCATGTCTGCTCCACCTGATGAATGGGTGGTGCTTTATCGCCGCCATTTTGGTGTATTATGAGATTGCTGGTTGCATTTTCTCTACTGATGACAGAGGAGTCATTCCCAGCACCAGACTCCATTCTCTTCCAGCTTTTGGTCGGGTGCTACTACCAAGTCCACAGCAATAGGTTGAGTGAACCATTTACTGGTCTTGCTGCTGGGATGCCAAATGTAGTTAATACCAAGCCTTTGACTCTTTTGGCAGGCTTGTTTCCACTGGCTTATTTTCATCTCTGCTTTTCAAACATGTTCATTATGTTTTGACAATGCATAATTGCCCCAAATACCGCCGCTCCTTCACTTTACCTTCATCAAAAGCATCTGGCACACCAGGTGATACTTTCATCATTTAGACGGCGATAGTCACGATCAGTTACACTTCTTCTTACGAACTGGAAGGATCAGTGATTGGAGACAGTTCCCATCTAAGGGATAAAGGTCAGAGGAGGGAGCAAAGGCCTTTGCTGATGGGCTTCTGATAAAATATTTCAGCTTGACTGGATTCAGGCATGTGCTCTGCCCTGCTGCGCTGCCTGACTTTCAAAGCTCTTGGAAAGTGTACCTGTGCCTCTGAGTTTCTGTGCCAATTCTCCAGCCGCTCTGCAGGTCAGAAGGGCGAGTTTCAGATGTTCTGCTTGCTGTGTGCGGAGTTGTAATTCATAGTGCGGGCCAAGTTAATAACCTGATTAATTTATTTATACCTGACCTTCAGCCACAGAGTGCGAAACAAGAATCCTGAAGCAAGTGTCAATGCATTTGCTTATGAAACACAAGGCACAAACTGACATTTTTTTTTTAACCTAAATTCAACATCAGTATTGAGGGGGGGAATGCTCAATGCCTATGTATATTTAATAATTAGTGTAGCACTACAGAAGTAGTCTCGAGTGAAAAGCCATCATTGCTTAACTAATTTCTCGGAAATTAGATAGGAATAGAAATGTGTATTGTGAGTTTTAATGCCCAGTTCCAATTATAGTGAAATCTGAAGAAAAAGAAAAAAAAAAACCACCTTCAAAGATTTGTACATGGAATGCTAGCTTAACTGTTTCCTTTGCTTGAGAATATTTTTATTTTCCTTCAAGGCTGATCCTTTGTTGGTCCTAGGCTTCTTATTACCACTGTGACTTTCAGTGATATATGTTCTTTAAGACCTGTAAACACAAATATTTCTTCTGCCAAGAAAAGCAGGGTCTTAAAATCCACATTTTCAAAGTTTTGCATCCCCTTAAATTTGCATATACATGTATATATGCATACATACAAACCCCTAAATCTTTTTTGACATGCTTTTATTTTTCTTCTTGAATTTTTCTTCCTGTGCAACAAAGATTATAAAGCCATGGGTTAGAAATACTTATTCAGTAGGTCTTAGGTTTAGCTCAAAGGAATCTGAACATTTTAGAGCCAGAAATACAAAAGGTGATTGCTTCTGTGAGCAATGGGCTGTGCGTAAAGCGTAGCAAGAGGCTAATTCTTTTCTCTGTCACTGACAAGCTCTCCAAACTTGGACAGGCTTGGAGCCAGAGGGACTGGGTTACTGAGGCATGCTGAGCTACCACCTGTCTGCTGAGCCACGTCTCTTAGCTCGTTTAATTTGCAAAGTCAAGCATAATAGTCTAAATGACCACAAACATGGTGAAAACACAGGACAAGAAGACAGGCTTCCTTTCCAAACTTCAGCTTGCTGTTTGATTCAGGACCATGGGGGCTCAGAAACTCGTAAGCAGGATAGATTCCTGTAAAGTGGCAACAAACAGATACTGCTAAAAGACAGTGCGCCCTATACGCTTCCAGATCATGAAACACACAAAAAAATGTTGTAGAATGAGTAAGTAAGACTTACAGACCTGTTTTCAAACTTTCTGTTGTAGATGTGAAGACAGGATAAGGATCCTTCCCATCTTGCCCTAAAGCACTGGGTATCATCAGGTATTGACTACGAAAGGAAACACATCATTTTGCAGCTATACAGAACCTTAAAGCACCCACAACTTGAATGCTGTGGACATGTCTGCATCTCAAAAAGGACAGAGTGGACTTTAAAAAAAGTACAGGGAAGGCCACTAAAATGAGCAAGGGGATGAAGGAGCTGCAGACCAGCTTGGGACTTCAGTTTGGGGAGGCTTTGGGGCATATGGCCGAGGTTTACAAAATCATGGAGGCAGTGGTTAAGGTGAATGCAGAACTATTATTCTCCTTCGATACAAGAACTTGGGGAAGTCATTGAAACTGGTGACAATCTAGTTTAAAGCACATAAGAGAAATTACGTCTTTATGTAGTGGGTAGTGACCTGGAACTCATTGCCATGGGGGTTAATGGAGGCAGAAGGTATCAGCAGCTTCAAAAAGGGACTAGCCAAAAAGGAGTATGGCTACAGGTCCATGAACAGATACTAAAGGGAATGGGCAGGATTATCCTGTAATTGACGTTGGTGGAGAAGTAATATGAAGGGCCTATATTCCTCATTTCCTCATATTCCTGGTTTTCTTCATATTCCTCAGAAAGGTTTTTTTCAAGAAATTAATTAAACAAGGATGACTTTCCACTTGAGACTGCTTCTGTAGTGCTACACTAATTTTAAATATATGTATTTAAATATGTATATAAAATCGAAGGAGTCATCCTTCACAAGTGTGTGTCTGGCAGGCTGGTCCTACTGCCTTTTCAGACCCAAATTCAGATAACTCCTGTGGAAATGAGCCATACTAATGGGTCTTTGATCAAGTTCAAATTTGCTGTTTTGTGGAAAGGCTGTTTCTTTCCTTGGTTCTGTTTTTGCATGGATGTAATTGTCCTCGCTTAGTTCAAGCTGGGCAGATGTCATTAGGTGGCTGTGACTTACACCCAGATGGAGTGACCCAAAGGGTTCTGGTGACCTGCTGCCAGGGCTGGTCGGGCTCAGGGCAGGTAGAGCAACTTGAGAACTGTCCCCAAAATAGGGCCACATCCCCGCCACTTGCTGTGGGACAGGTTAGTTTTACCAGGTGGCAGTCATGCGCGAGCGTGTTGTGGGGAGACAGAGTCTGTTATCTGCATCTACCCTGATTGAAGTTGCTTGTTGGCTTGCACCACACAACTGGAAGAAAAAAGTGAGCTGGGTAGTGGGGCCAGGAGCCGGGCAGGTGGCCACGGGCACTGGACATATCTGCATTCCAGGTGATGAGCTGGACCAGTTTCCAAAGCTCGGTTTTCTCTGTCTTCCTGGTGGCCTCCCACTTTATGAACGCCTGAAATTGCTCCTCTCCATGAGAGTTTATGAAGGGAGAAACAGTTTTTCTGTTTGGCTTTTGTTTTTCCTTGGCTCAGATTTGTTACGCTCACAGGTGTTTTTTGAATAGGCTTAATAAAGGCTTGCTGACAACCTGCAGAGTGCCAGAATCTCACCGAATTCGTGCAATGTTGGAAGCACTGTGCAAGAGGTCTAAAATCTGAAACTGGAGAACAAAACATGAATTCTTCCCCCTGCCACCTTCTGGCTTCAGGGGACACGTGCCAGCACAGCGTCCTTGCGCAGGGTACCCCTGGGCAGCCTCGTCCTGGGGACAAGGAAGGTGCATTTACGGCACGGGATGAAAGCCAGCAGCAGGAGAAGCACGTAGAAGCTGTGACAACTTATGTAACGATGATCTGCAGCCTCCAGGGAAACGAAACAGGATTTCACCCACTTGATCTCCTGTAATCACATAACGTCTGTAATACGGTCTAGAAATGAAAGACAAATGACAGCTCCCATGTCGTGCTGCTCATCTCATGGTGAAGACAACGCTGAGCAGCAGCTGAAATTTGATGGACAGATTTCCCAGAAATAAGGGGATAGCAAACCAAACTAATAACTTCATTTTTTTTTTTTAGTTATACTGGATTAAGGCATGGCTGTGAGTATTTTGTCATCTGAGCTCAGCTTTCTGTGGGTGAATATGATTATTCCAAGATTTGAGGCTTGTATCATTCATACTAGCAGCGGGTTGAAATCAAGCAGCTCATTGTTGTGGCCAGGCAGAATGGGGTAAATGATTTCAGGTTAACGGCTGATGGCTGTCTCTTCCTCATATTCCCAAAGGCCTGGGAAAAAAACCCCTGTGAACCTTTCCACTGTGTTTGTCAAAGATTATTTGTGTGTCTCCACTGGGCCTGAAATATTTGAAGACTGCTTATAAGGTATTGTCAAAATGAAATGTACTATTGTGTTTAATTATGCAAATCACACGGCATTATTTCTCATGCCCAACTGATTGATGTGTAGAATTAACTTGCAGCAAGAGTGCCAATGTCAAACTGCAGAAATATGGGGTGTTTTTTTTAGGAATTTAGGATATGAGCTTAGACATTACTTTTTCTTGTATATATATTTTTTGAAATATCCAGGTTGAGCTAAATTTAGAGGGACCTGCACAAAATTAAACTGCATTCATACAGTAAGTGAGTGGGGAAATTTGACATGTTTACCTAAGGCCTGACAGTAGTAACTGATACTTTGTAGTGTGAACATCCCACAGAGAAGACCAACAACAGTGCCTTTCACCAGTGCGCTTAAAAACATTGATTTGCTGACCTCTTTTTTTCTACAAGTTTTTTTTTTTTTTTCCCTCCGCTCTCTCCCCCGCTCTGTTCTAAGGGGTCAAAATCTTCTTTGAGATGATGCCTGGTGGATAGGTGCGGAGAGGACTGGTGCAGATTGAGGTGTATCAGGTTTTCTTGGCGTAGCTGCAGAGAGAAGAGGTGGTGGCACCCCCGGTGCCAGCAGGCTCTGAGGACTCCCCATCCAGCGTGGGGAGAAAGGATGCAGGTGCGTGTGAGACTCCTGAGCCTGAAGACGCAGAGTCTGCAACGGCTTCAAGCCAAAATGCTGAATGTGAAGACCAGGAACTGACCACGTCTCACAGCTCTTGGTACTCACCTCTCAGCACAATGGGGAAGGAGCATTTCTACCAAAGCAGGCTCCATGCCAGACACCACAGTGACTTCTTCCTTCCTCCCAGCAGTGCTGGCGCACTGTGCGGCAGTGTGTACCAGCAGCTGCTCACTGCATGCTCTGTCCTACCTCTCTTCATCCCGTCCATTTGATGCAATAGATCATGCACATGAAAGAAGCCCTGAGCTAAGAGGGTTAATGCTGAAGCCTGTGACTGATGGAGGAACTGTGAACACCGTCTATGCCCTGAACCTGGCAAACCTGCACATTCTGACTTGTGTCTCCCTGTGGACATTGCTGTTGCTCTTGACAGGGGTCAGTGTCCTCCTGACATCATGCTACATCCCGTTTTGCAATAAATTTGCCACCAGTGATTTGCATGGCAGTCTCAGTTGTACTCTGTCTGTCAATGCTGCATAATCTGTCAATCAAACCCAGCTGGACAACATCAAATGCACAGCTTTGCCAGTCTAAACAGTGGCTTGTATTTTGTTCTTGAGTTGTTGTAGTTGCTGGCTCTGATGCTGACAAACTTTTCCCCAAACTTTTCTCTCTTCATATAAGACCTCCTGCACCAAAGATGGGAGAAGGGCAAGGAATATGTCGGTGGGCTGGGAGGTGTGCTATGAGAAGACCAGAGCATAGGCTGAGAGGCATCTCTCTTCAAATCTCTAATGGTTGCAATCACTCTAGGTGGTGTTTTCAGAGGGAGGTTTTTCGAAGGTGAGGTATTTTGGTCTCCTTTTCAAGGCATCTACCTCTCCAATTTGTGAAGTTTATTTCTGCCATAGCTCCATCTCTTCCCCATCCATCTTCTGGACCCCAGGCTAGGAGCTTCTGCTCAGCTCTTACAATAAATAGGTTGGTAAGTGAAATTGTGTTCTGTTGCCAATAAACACTTCTCGGTAGTTCCAGACAGTGCAGCAAGGGGTAATAGCCATAGATTGTGGTTCAGAGGTTCAGGTTGGACTGTAAGAAAAGTGACCTCACTGAAAGCATAGTGAAGTGGCTCATAGGGGCTGTCAGATCTCCAACCTTGGATCTTTTCAAGACATGGCTGGATGAAGACATGGCAGACCTGATCTAGTGATGGTGATGGTCCAGTTTCAAGCAGGAAGTTGGATTAAGTCATCTTCAAACAATATTTCTACGGTTTTGTGATTGTCTATATTCTTAAATTGTCAGAATGGTCCTTCAAATGGGTTTGGCCTGAGGCAAGTATCAGTCTCCTGAACCATCCCCAGGCATCACTTGGGAATTAGCCCAAGCCATTCTCAATAAGCACTTTGGGTGGTGCCACCTTGTTTATAAGGGACAAAGAATTTTATAGCATGGTAATGAGGCATTCTGCACCAGTTGGCCTCAGGGTCAGAGTGTCCAGAAAACATATAACTAATTAAATTTCCTAGGATAGATGTGTCCTGTCAAGGAATGCAAAGTGGCAACCAGTGCAGATGTGTTTCCCGTTTGGCTGTGTCTCTGGCGAAGGCAATCACGGTGTGGCCATTTTGTTAGCTTTGACAGAGGGCTAACAAAATGTGCAGTTATTTACTCGAGCACTGGGATCACTAGTTTATTACTTTAGAAGTTCTTTAAAGGATGAAAATGACAATCATTTATCACTGCTGTCAAGAGGGTAATCTAGTTGTGATCTTGCAGATATGTTTCTGAGTATTCTGTAGCAAAATAAAATTTGTCATTGTCTTTCTCTATAGAGATGTAGTATGATGTTAAATTCAATTAGGATATACAATAAGAAGGGGTGCTGTCACATAATAACCTGATTTCTAAGACCTGAAGTTTATTGTCTTGAATTCTTGGCGAGGGCTTTCCAGTCAAATAAATATGAGACTCTGGTAGTCTTTGTTCATGGGCAGTCTAGTTCATGGGCTGCAGGCTACATGTGTCTGTAAGCAAGGTGGTAATTCAATGCTTTCACTTAAGAATTTAGATATTGCTATCGTTTTACTTCTAGGAGGGGTCACAAGAATTCTCTTTCTGGACCAGACCAGAAGGAATTTAGTCCAATGTTTTGTCACAGCCAGCCCCCCCTGGGCTCAGCATCAGGGGAAGCCCGAGACTCTGGAAACCAGTGGACACAACGTTTGGTACCAGATGGTGAAGAAAAAACCTGCAAATAGCCCTGGAGCAAGAGGTCTGGAGTGAGAGATCAGGGAAATTCACAACAGCCGTATTTAGACTTTGTTTTTCTGACCTTTACCAGTGGGTTTACATTGCATCCAAAAAGTTTCCTCTATTTTTGTTCATGTTCACCATTAGCAAATGCTGAATGCAGATGAGCTCTGTCTCTAGGGTGCTGTGCTCAGGCTAAGAGGAAGGAGAGCGCAGTGCCTTTGGGCACAGCTGGCCTGCATCACCATCACCGGGAATGGAGGAAAAACAAGCTTGGCCCTGGGCAAAAGGTCATGCAAACAGACTGGTGCCGAAAGCTATGGGTAAAGTCTCCAGGCAGTCCCGCCTCAAATGATTCACAAATTACCATTTGGGGCTGAAACTTGGGGAAAAGCGGGTGTTTGTGCAAGCACAGGATTAGCCAGCTCTTCCTCCTAACACCCTTCTGAAGAAGAAACTTTTATTTCCATTCCAGAACTGGTGAAGTCGGAGCAGTGAGGTTACACTTTCTCCAAAGGTGCACGGGGAGTTAGTGGGAGGGTTTGAATTACAACCTGTCTCTTCTACCTCCAGCCCTGAGCTTAGCCCTGCAGAGCGTGCTGCCTCCCTCTTCGTTTCCCATTTTCTTTGTCCCACCGCATCCACTTGGAGAATGGTGAAAACTGGACATTGGGTCTGCTCTATAAGTTCAACCCCTGTATATTCATTCAACTAGTGATAGATTTAGTTTTGATTGTAAGGCAGCATTCAGCTCAGCAGGGCATTTTTTTTTTTTTTTTGAGGTGTTTTAGTCTTTTTAAAATAACAAAAAGATTTTTTGTAGTGGCACTTTGCAAAAGAAACATTTTCAAGTAACACATAATTATACTCTACAGTTGTCAAACAGAACAGTGGTTAAGTGGCTGTTCAATAACATGCAGCAGCAATGCTATATCAGGTACTAACGCTGCTTACCTTTTAGCTGCGGTGTAATTATTGCTATTTTAGGCAAAAGTACTGCATTTATTCCCACGTGAAAGTGGTGCTGTAATGTGGGAAAGTATTCTTATATCATAATGTTTATCAAAGTTCATATGCATGTGAGTGAAAATGAACATGTCAATCACCGTAGAAAGAAAATGGAGAATTGCTCATCCTTTCTAAAATCAGTAGTTTAAAAAAAGTATGAGTGTGTTAGAGGCACCTGACTCCTCTTGTGTGTTCTGAAAAAGTTCTGAAAACATACTGTCTTCCTCCACTTTATAGAGTAATAGGAGGGCTACAAAAGAAGATGATGCTTGAATGTAGAGGGCAGCAGAACATCATAAAGGCCATTCAATATTACTCAAACTGGTAAGTGGCTGAGAGTATTCAGCTCAGCACGTTTTTCATAGCACCCTAAATTAAACAACCAAAATTTTTAGAAGACTGTGTTTGAGCCTAGAAAAAAATGCACTGGAATTGCTAAATCATCTCTTAAATTCTTGAGGTCAAGGTGTGTTTTCTATAGTGTTTTGAAACCTGGATGCACTGAGAAGGCTTAGCAAAGAAAGCTCCGGGTGTGTTTTGTGCATCTTAAGTATGCGTTTCTATAGGTATTAGCTTCCTTCATGGTTCATCAGGATGAGAGTGTGAGGATTTGGGGAGTGCAGCACTCTCCTCGGACACTGCACATACTCGCACCCTTGTCACTTCTCAGCACTAGCAGCCTATTAACCTGTAATAGGCCAGACTGAAAAGATATCTGACACCCTTTCCTACCGTATTACACGGGAGCAGAAATGCAAATGTGCAGGCTAATATGACAGCAATTTAAAATGCTCAATACTAGAAGTATAGGGAAAATATTGTGAACATCTCTTAGAATTTTGAATGGTTGCTCATACAAAGTATTTCTTTACTAAGCATTTCAGTGAAAGGGTGTTTGCAAAACAATGTCTTTTCTATGTCTGAATACTTACGTCAAAAAAGTCGTAGCTGTGGAGCAACAAGAGTGCTGGCTGGTTTTAGATGGTTGTCCGCAGTCGGTATGCTTGAATCTCTAAAAAGATCTGTCTAGGGGGAAGAAACAGTATCATGTGAAATGCAGCCAGTCACATGCCAAACAGAGATTACTACCTATTTATGGATTACCTGAAATGGACATTTCTTTATGTATTAAGTTTCTCTTCTTGTTCTCAAGAATAACTGACACATTAATATGAGACAGGATTATTTGCAAAGAGGATAATGGCTAAATGTGTCAGATTTATTCACGGTGAATCATTCAAAACAACCTTACTCAGATTTTTTTTTTTCCTTGGAATAAAGAGCTGCTAATATATATAAAGGAAGGTTTATTGTCCAAATCATGGAGCACAAGATACTCCTTGGAAACATAGCTGAACTCTTTCGTATGTACATAGCTGCAGTAAATGTGCAGAAGTTTTATTTGGTACATAAATCTTTCAGAGGTACAGCATCAGATGGCAGCTGCCTGCCTTGCTATCCTGTGTCCTGAAACGAATATTATTATCTGTGAACCTCAATTGTGACCTGTGTATTCCTAACAAAATAGGTACTTTTTCACAGCTTTAGTAAAATGTGGTGAATATTCCAGACCAGGGGGTGAGTGGCTGACTTACTGGATAGGTGCAATCAAACCTTCTTTGGTGTTAATTCTTCTGACTCCAAACATTAGAAAAAATCAGAAGCTGACTAAACTAGAAACAAAGTGCTTTCACTTACTGAGTCAGCTGGTAGCTGGTGAGAGAACTATCTCTGGATGGGATGAGCAAACTCTTTCTCCCAGGCTTCAGTTTGAATTATTAGGTTGGATCTCACAAACAGCATAGCATCCACAGAAAATGATAACAGAAAATTTTCTGGGTGATTCTTCCTTCCCTTGAAGCCCAGAAGGTAGTTGCTGAATAGGCTCCTGCAGCCTTGTACTCGACATTAAATAAATGTGAACATCCCACCACTTTTTCCACACCTATGACATATGCACAGCAAAACTCCCTGGTAAGAATCACGGGTAACTTCAGCTCAGCTTCCCTTTTCCCTTGAGGAGTGTTTAAAACTTCCAAATTGCCCAGGGCTTTCTGGGAGCTCTTTTTGCAGAAGGAGAGCAGAGTCACTCTTAACCCTTTGACATCATTTCCCTCTTCCTTTTCTCCACCCCTGGCACTCTGCTCATTTAATTACTTTGCTCCTCAGCTAGGAAGAAGTGAGCATTTGGCACCAGAACGGCTAAGTGCTCCCAAAGTGCCATCAGTCGGCTCTGAGGCTGATGGACAACGAAGACTGAAGGCCTTGGGGACAGACCTTGGGGAAAGAGGTCTTTCTGCTCTGCAGCCCTGATCTGAGGCTGGCTCAGTTCTGGAGAGACAGAAGCTGACACAGCAACGTGCAGACTGTTGTTTCTGGCAGAGTTGCCCCTGAAGTATTAAGTGCAATCAGACAAGTCAGCAGGGCTCTATAGTTCATTTCCCAGTGGTATTCTGCTCAATCATGTGCTTAATTTTTTGATATGTTTCAGAAGCATGGCAATAAAGAGGTATATCTGTGCAATGCCGTCTTTCACTTCTTTGAATACAGCCCCTCTAGGCAACTTCAGTAACATCTGTCCAAAGTAAAACATAAAGTAAAATCAAGCACCTCAAAACCAGAAAGATAAGTCATGTAAATGCTGAGAGAGGCATAATTCCGAGTCTGGACTGATAAGTCCACATACTTGGCACATCAGTTATTTCAATAGGTGATTCAAAGATGAAGAAGGCCGTGACCTGAGGCTGTTTAAAAATCAATGGTGAAGCAGTTTAGCAAGCACGCTATTTACTTATTGGGCTTTCATATAATGAATGATTAATTAAAAAAATACATATAGTAAAAAAATAGTAATTTTAAACTATTTTCTCTTAATGACTGATCTGTACTTTTTTCTTCTCCTAAGGATCGTTTATCACAGAATCACAGAATCACAGAATGGTAGGGGTTGGAAGGGACCCCTGGAGATCATCTAGTCCAACCCCCCTGCCAGAGCAGGGTCACCCAGAGCAGGCTGCACAGGACTGCGTCCAGGCGGGTTTTGAATATCTCCAGAGAAGGAGACTCCACACCCTCCCTGGGCAGCCTGTGCCAGTGCTCTGGCACCCTCACAGTGAAGAAGTTTTTCCTCATATTCAGATGGAACTTCCTATGTTCCAGTTTGTGCCCATTGCCCCTTGTCCTGTCACTGGGCACCACTGAAAAGAGTCTGGCCCCATCCTCTTCGCGCCCACCCTTGAGATATTGATAAGAACAGATGAGGTCCCTTCTCAGTCTTCTCTTCCTGAGGCTGAACAGCCCCAGCTCCCTCAGCCTTCCCCCGTAGGAGTTTATCAGTCTCAATTGATTTTTATTTGCTGAGGTTTGAAAATAGCCACCTTATATTTGTTCTGGTAAGAATTTTCTGTGTGATGAGATCTAAAGCTTCCCCCATCAAATACAATACTGAAACTCTTAGGTATTTCCGTACTCAGGGCTTT
The DNA here is from genome assembly GCA_009819775.1 of Phoenicopterus ruber ruber. Classification (NCBI taxonomy): domain Eukaryota; kingdom Metazoa; phylum Chordata; class Aves; order Phoenicopteriformes; family Phoenicopteridae; genus Phoenicopterus; species Phoenicopterus ruber. Next base: position 91,847,292 of record CM020217.1, read on the forward strand.
GGGGTAACTGTTGGTGTGGTGACAATAGTCTCAAGTGCCTGGTGCTAATGTGCATCTATGTCTGTAGATCCAGGCCCTGGAGGAACATAAATGGCTATACCACAGACTTATCAAAACGAGAAAAACATGCATTATTTGTCTGCTAGGGTGGAACTGGAAGGAGTTACAGTAAGGCTGGGCAGTGCCTGAAATATATCCTCAGTGCCTAATCTTAATCTAAATTGTACTTGCATCTGTCCCATTTGAGGATCCAAATTTGAACCACAATTTGAAAGCAGAAAAATGTTCCTATTGACCTAAATAAGCCTTTTTTCCTTCCTGCAGACTGCAGACTCAAGGCCTCTTGCTGTAGTGATTTAACAAACAGAGTGGCTTAGCCCAAACATTGTGAGGAGGTTTGATATCTTCACTGTGACTTCTTCCATGCACTGAATCTTGGTCAAAATCTGGGGCCTCATCTTTAAAATGCCCCTCAGAACATTGGGCGTGAGCTGATCGGAAAGATTGTGTGAACATAAAAGATGAATTGTGGTTGGGAACACAGTTCATTTAGCACAATAATGTCTGTGGAGGGGGCAGATCCTTTGCTAGCTTTTTCCATGTCCTCATGTAAGGTCCATTATGTGCCTTGCGTGCACAGCTAATTATTGTATTAGGCACCCAGTTTTGCCTTCTGCCCGGAGTGAGGGTGAACAAACACCAGCCAGTGTGTTGCTTAATGCAGTAGCAGAAGGGACGTTGGCATTCCGGGAACGAGAAAGCTGTAAGGATTTCTGCCGAAGAGAATGAGTGGCTGATCACTGCTCCCACATTCCTCTGAGCTTTGTGCGTCCAGCTGCTGAGGTTATGATGATGAGGCTCGTCCATTAAGAAAGGTTTTCAGAAATGTCAGTCAGCTTTCTTTAACAAACAGAGCTCACTGGCAAGTCATGGCATAATAGCATGGGAGGAGGCTGAATGTGACCTACGTGAAAGGTTTTTGGTCTGAAAACTGGGGTGAACAACAGCAACACAGCGAGTATTTGTGTGATTGAGAGCTCACTTAGCTCCAAACCATACAACCAACTTACTTGCCACTACTGCCTTAACAGAAAATGGCCAGGCTAACAGTGACAGCCCAGCTGGTGTTTGGAGTTCAGATGCTCCTAAGGCTGATCCCAGAAGCAGCAGCCAAGAGATCTGACCTATTTGAAAGTGCTAGCAAGCACTTGGGCTTGGCTGGCTTCACGCAGAGCTTGTTTCAGCCAGAGACGGACACAGCCCATGGTTTTACTCTGCGGATTTTATGTACTAACATTGCCATTTTGTGTCCTGGGATTTTGGATGCAGGCCCACAGCTGAATTTAGTTTTTTCTGCAACTTTTCAAGCAATAGCTGTTTCACATTTGTGACTCTTCTTTCACCAAAAAGGGAGTAAGATCTGCCAGCTGTTACTTTAGCACCAGCAGCACAGAGACCTGTTCACATCGCTTGTCACTCTATGTTGCCAGCTCTCTGGTGCATGTTGCCTGGCTGGTTTTGTCCAGCTGACTTGAGATGTGATAAAAGATGTGTGTTCACCCGTGCTGAGGGGTAAATACAGAAGCCTGATGGAAAGCAGAAAGAGAAAAGGAACTCCTCCTTTATTCTCCTTTCTGCTTGGATAGAATAAGGAGAAAAAGGGGCAGGTAAAAACATATATCACAGAGATGAGGAACAGCTTGTGTCATTATTGACCTTCTGCTCTGGTCCAGTGCAAATTTCCTTCCTGTTACTCACTGGTAAGGTGGAGAAACAAAATGCCAATTTTATTATGGCTAGGCAGAGGTCAGGCCAAAATTCGTAACCCGATGGCGAGGTCTGGGCTGAGACTACACAGGGGTCCCCATGCCTGCTCAAATTGGTGCTTATACACACTTTATACATCACTTCATAGACAGTAGCACAGAGGGGGGAAGAGAAGCCCACTGCTTGGTAAGACCCTCTCTGGGAAGCGGCAGGGCCGTACCCCAATGCTTGCCATGAACTAGGTGGAGCAGAGGGTGGAAGCTAAGTTTCCCACAACTTAGCTATTGGGCTACTGATGTCGACAGGGAGGCAAATGCCCACTGCTGTTTTACTATGAGTGGTCCTGCTGTGTGCTGCTGCGGCCGTCTGCAGCCTGGAGTGGAGTTAGCCTGCATAGCTTGCCCCGAGGCACCTAAATACTTGAAGCAGGTGGATGGTGGCAGGGCACATGTCACTGTGGTCACCTTCTTCTTGGGAGGGTGAACTGAGTCCCGCAGAGCTCCGCGTTGCTGAAACCGGGCTGGTTCAGGTCTGAGACTCTCTCTGTAGTCTCTCTACTACCTGGCAGCCTACGTATAAGTGCTCCTTTTTAGTTCACTGTGATTACTTCAGAGAAATTAATTCCTAATTAGAAAACTAGTCGCCAAACTGGGCTTGTACTCATACACAGGTGCATACCTTTCGGATGGATCTTCTTTTTATAAACACGGATAAAAACACACTGAACTATTTTTCCCTCTTATTCATGGTAACAATATGGTATTGTTATTTTCTCTTTTATTCCCTGGCCATCCATTACCGCTCTGTTGTTTGACAGCCCCAATATATGCAGTAAATAAAAATAGTGGGACCAATTTAAGCGTAGCCAGAGAGGCAGCCACCTGTGGTAACAGGCTGTAAACAGTGGTAAAATGGTGATGGCGAAGGAAAGCCAGCATCCTGCCGGTGACTTTGCCAGGGCTGGAGCCTTGGAGAACCAGGCTTGCTCTTGAAGGACACATGAGGGCTAAGGAGGCAAAGGCTCCTGCTAGGAGAAAGGAGTCTGTACGCTAGATGAGATTTTTCAGCTGATGAAAGGAGAGAGATCCCTCCCCTCTACCCGTCTTACCCCCAAAATGCACTGAGCCCCTTCCTCCAGCCTGGCCCTCCTCTGCCACTCTGTTGTTCTATCCCAATTAATTTTGTCCTGAGAAGCCATGGGCCAGCTTTGGGAAATAACAAGATCATCTAACTATATTCCTTGTTATGTTTTTTGTTCTTAAATAAAAATACCTCACCATTAAGAGCTCGGTCCTGTTCATCCTGAGTCTGTGGTGAGAGGAGCCTGGCATTGCTCTCAGGACGTGGTCTGCATCTCAGATGTCTGACAGCATATCTATTAAGAGCAAGAGAAAGAAAATACAACTCACTACCACACTGTATTAACAAGCTATTAAAGACTAAATTTTCCTTGACTTTCATCAGTAGCATTAATATGATGCAAGTATGACCTAACGGAAAGAAGATCAAATCCTATGGATTCTCAAAGTCATTTTGGACGCTGGCTTTGCTGGTGAAGAGTTACTCCTATCTGTGGCTTCATAGTCATTTTTCTGGCTCCTGCAGTACAGGATGCATTTTAAATTTCTACCACAAATCCATAAAGAAAAATATTTATAGTGCCTGTGGTAGGTAATCATTTCAAATATTTATTAAAAAACAAAACCCCATGCAATTCTTCTTCTTCTAAAATAAATAAATTTCAACTCTCTACTTTTAAAAGAGTAAGCAGCATCACAGGGAATTTTAGTGTTTAATATTCTGTGTTCATAGTATTCTGAAATCAGCTAACATTTAAAAAAATGTCAGTGCACAACCAAGCACCAATGCATATTTTTAAGGCTGTTCAGGTTTTTGATGTGATAAATCAGTTTGATTTTGAGAGCTTTTTATAGTGATAGGACAGTTTCCATGGAGTTTGTAAAGTTTGTTCCACCTTGGTGTTTAGCTGGAACTTCATCTCAAAACATATATTTACAAAGGTTTTTCTGGGTCTGGATGTTTTCAGAAAGTTTTTAAAAAAGGATGGGGGCATCCACATGTTTGCCTGAGAAGAACACAGCCAGTTGGAATCTCGGAAGAAATATGTACAGTTGCACACTCCAGATAGTTTAAGAGATCTGAAACATTATATTTTCTGTGGGTTGTTTTTGCACCTCTGATTACTGACATGTAATCAAAAAGCTATGTCTTCTACAGGTAACTGGGTTTTCATTTCAAGAATGACAACATATACAAATTCTCATTTCGTTAGCAACTTCTTCCTTTTTTAAATATCTGCTAACAGATTTAAATAAAACACCAAAAACCACTGGCAGAAAACACTTATAAGAATTCCTGTCCTGGGTTATGTCTATGGCATCTCCATCTGGGTAACTGAATTAATCAGAAAATACGCCCTTATCAAACCTCCACACTTACCTGTCTTGCCACTGAGCTTTTTTGAGTTCATGTGCTTAATCTTGGATGACGGTGACCGACTATGTAGTGCCACGAGGAGAAGTTGGTGCAGGAATGCCTCAAGGTACCGGAGTGGCTAGGGAAGGACATGAGATGTGGGTGGAAGAGCCCAAACACCTGCTAGGCTGTACCTACATTATTTCCAGTAAAAATGTATTACAAATGGGTTTTCTGAGGTATGAAATGTTTTGGGCAAGAGGAGGCTGTGTGAGATCCTTCCCAGCTGGAAAAGTTCTCATAAACTTTGGCATAAACAGGAGCTTCTATGTAGGTATTTCACTCAACAAACAAGTAATATTCACGTAGATGAATAGTAAGAACTGTCTTTCTAGTCCCTTAAAATCAGAGTAGCTCCCTCTCCATTTGCCTGTGCGGAGCCACGTTGTAGCTCTGACCTAGGTTTAATGAAAAGGGAGCTTAAATTCTAAAGTATTTAAATTATTTTTGTGATTAGATTTAAATTCTTCAGAATTTAATTTGCATAGAGGGTAGATAAAATATGCTTAATCCCTCTGTGGCCTGTGATGCTGAAACTTGTGGCCAAATAAGTAATGCTGAAGAATGAATCCACTTTTTCTGCCTGTCAAAAGGCAGGGATGTGCATGAAGCAGCAGAAGAGAAGGAAGGGGACAAGGTGTGGACAGTGGCCGTAAGGTCTGTAAGCGCTATCTCACTCTCTCCTCAGACCCTCAGAAGTTTTGTTGAGATGAGCTCCAAGAGCATGGAAACAGAGTTTGCATGATCCACAGGACACCCTTTCTTTTGAAAGCTGCTGCAAAAACAAGCCCTGATACTTCAGCATGTTTTCAATGTCAGATATGATTTATGACATGAGACTTCAAGCCTTATTTCCTTTTATTACTGAATAAAAGTTTTTCAAATTCTTATTAAGATAACCTGAGAATCAAGGAGGAAAACAATGAATCACTCGCAAAGAAGAAATGAATCTGTAAGAGAATCCTCAAAAAGAAGCATTTATCATTCACGCTTCTTCATTTATCTCCCCAGGCTGAGTTACAGTCCCATCTGTGTGACTGATGCTGCCTCTGAACAACCTTCTTCCCCACCTCCTGCCTTGCCTTTCCCGGGTTAGTCACGCCACCCTCCCAGAGAAGTCGAGGAGCTGGAGCTCCTTTGAGATGAAGCGACAGAGTTTCTCTCTCTTCCCCCGTTGCCATTCATATTGCAGCCCGTTCAAAGAGTGAACGCAAATCAATACGCTCAGCTGCTGAAATCAAGCAAATCTTATGGGCTGTTCTGCACTGTCTTTCATGATTAAGTTATTTTCCGACTGTGGATTCTTAGGCTGCTGTTACAACAAGAAAAAGAGCTATTTCTCCAAGTGAGGAGCTGAAAGACAAAAGCCAGAGACGTTCAGTTTGATCCTGGTCTTCACCCAGAAACACTTGAATGTAATGGCTGCAAGCTAAAAAATATTAAGCCCTTCTTAGGCAGTGTGGTTTGCATGCTATGACCAAGTCAGGTGTAGGGTACTTATTCCTGTCACCCAGGTACCCCCTCGTGAATGATCATCATCTGCTCGATCTGTTTAATCTCTTCTCTAGTTTAAAACTATTTTGTTCCTACGAATCTTCTGTCTCTCATTACAAAAGCACTACAGAAAAATAAATTGCTTGCTGTGCTCATCTGTATGTTAGCTCAGAGATTGATTTTTCCAGCTCACAGCATCAGTAACAAACTGAAATTTTGGAAGTGTTTCTGCAATGCTCTAATGGATAAGCTTCTGCTCTTCATTCCACTCAGCACAGGACTGGACTAGCGTTGCTGGTAATTAATCTAGAGCTATGTTTGAAAAAGTCAAGAGCAGTGGGGCTCTAAAAATTTAGCTGCTCACCTTCAAAAATGTTAGCTTCGGTTTCTGTAAGTAATAGTGGCTTTAGCACTGGACTCCCTCCATTCAGGAAGGCACTTGAGAAAGAGCTGTCAATCAAAGATAACTCGAGCTCCTCCTCTGCACTAAAAGTGCAAGAAGTTTGTAAGACTCCATGTTTATTCTCAGTCTTCATTAATAGTGGAAACCTGCAGAAAGGAAAAAGGACACCTGTAACGCGTCTCAGGTGTGATGCAAGATGGCTGTTTATTTGCTGCTGATGTTGGGCACAGGGATGTGTGCGGTCAGGAAGGCATTGGGACCCCGGGGTTGCTGTGAATGCTCTTTGGAGAGGACAGGCTTCCTAAGGGTTCTGCAGAGTTTGGAAAATGTAATCAGCAATTAAATTGCATTAAATCTGAAAATAGGAATTAAACCCCAGATTCGGGAAGTGTTGGTTTGGGGAAGAGCAATTCAGCACTTAGCTGAGTCTCTGTGTAAGTATTAGAGCTTAGTTGTCTAAAGATGGCCTGGTGGAGTTTTTGGGATTGATCATCTACCAGACTGCACTGGTTATTCTTTCTTCAGCAAGAGCTGAGATATCAAACATTGGCACATACCTCCTGTATGCAGCAGATGCACAAACACACACAGAGCCAAACCTCTTTTGTTTCCATAATATAATGAAGATATCTCCCAGTTTTTGAGAAAGGTTGCTCTGAACTTCTTGTTCCACCTGTCGAGCCGTCTATCTTGAATACCTCCCGTACTTTGACCTGGCTTCTGCTGTCAATATGTAATTTCCCATACAAATGTTTCTTTTTAGAGTTGTCAGAGGGAACAACAGATCCAACATCCACATCTTTTCCCAAGGCCATAGGTGAAATACTGAAGAGAAGCCAAAATTTACCATGAGAGTTCTTGAAAAACTGAAGAAATATTCCTTTGAAAAAGCCCAACAACTGACTTTATTGCTGAAATCAAAACTCTTTTTTTGATCTGTACTCCCTATTTAAACCTCAGTCTTGAAGTAACCATATGCCAAACTTACCACTGAAACTAGTGGTGACTTTGACATGTAAAAACTACACCACCATAGCAGCTAGCAAGGCTCTAGTGCAGCAGCATATATTCTTCCTCTTGTGATTTTCGATACTATTGACAGTGCTACTATGAATTAACGTCTCCTGAGGCTGGATCCAAGCTCTGCTGCAGACCTATTCTATGGGCCACTTCACGATGCCTTTAGAGATCCCACGTACAGAGACAGTGGGACAGAAACTCTTATGCAGTATGCAAAGATTATCTGGAGCTCTGTTCTATTGCCATTAAGTTAGTAGTAAAACTGCTGGTGATTTACTGGTACAGGAGTGAGACCTTAGGAATTCCTGGTTTTAATGTTATATACAAATAAGAAATACTTTTATTATATCACTATAAATTCAGTTGAAAAGCCAGACTAAATGGTATGCTACCGCAATTATTAATAAAAAACCCTCAAACAGTAAGTAAATAGCCAAATAGTAAATCATTTTTTAAAAGTATATCGACTATATTGATTGGACAGAAATGGGTAGGATGGGAGAAACTCCATGTCTTCAAATGGAAGAAAAACAAATTATGACAGTTTTCACTGCATATTCTGCAAAGATCCAGCTGTACTTTCATCTAATTAGTTTTTGCCACATTTTTAAAATACTGAAACGTGTATAAAGGCTTGAGGAGATGATCTGGGTTTAGACTACGTCCATATAGCTTTTATACCTGTACTGTGGCCATCATACAATACAATACCACACAATACAATACAATAATACAATATTGTGCCCCAAACTATCATAGATGAGATCCTCTTCCTTATATTATACCACTATTTTCCCCCTAAAATGAAATGACAGAAAAAAGCAGTTCATTTCTTCGAATCAATGAAGCTGTCTCATCTACTTGCTGAGCGTCACCATGTGCATTTGTGCCTATGTGCGTTTATGTGACGTATTACTGGAAAGGGACTGTCAGAAGGTAACATTTGCAGGAGCAAAGAAGAGAGGTTTTAGGGATATGAAATCACAGCAGACGTTCCAGTTATCCCATTAAGACGAGATGTGACCTTTAAATGGAAGAGTGATACTTCGGAGGCTGACATTTGATTTCCCAGTGTGCTCCCAGCGTGTTGCAATTTGCTACAAAACAATGAGTGGCATTCATCTGAGGCTAAAAGTTTCTTTTGGAAGTGCACGATATGCTGTGAAAACAGCAATTGCATTTTATGACTTGCCAGGCAGTCTTTCAATGTGCTAGTGAGATTATCAGAAAAGGAACGGGAATGAGTTTATAAATATTGCATGAGAGGAGCTGTATAAACAAACAAAAAAAAAATCTATGGTTACAGACATATTACTCTTTTTATTAAAGCAGTATTTATTCATACATTAAAAAATCACATTGAAATATTAAAGAGTTCGGTCTAAGCTGGGAAAACTGAAACAATAGCTGTTTCAGTCTCTATTTTCAGTGTGCTTGCCTCATCACTGTACAGTTCATACACTGCTGTGAGCATAACTGTCCCTCTGGACGTGGCTCTTCGTGTTGTGGGAAATCTTTATAAACACTCTGCCTGGCCTCAGCTCAGGAAAGGAGCTGTTACTTGCAGGACACGTTGGTTGCTACAAATGATGGATGCTCAAAGCTCAAAAGAAAGGTGGGAAAAGCCCCAGGGACAAGAGCTTGGATGCTCTTGGAGGTGAGCAGAGGTGAGGTTTTTGCCTTGCAGGGCTGTTTCCCACTCAGTGGACTTTGGTCTCGCACTTCCAGTGCCTCTTCTGTTGCACTTTCTGGGAAGAAAATGGTATGTCCCTTCAGGGATGCTGCTGTGGTTGGATACGTGCATTGCCAATGTGTGTCTCAATTTTTTCACCTGATTTCTGTGAGGCTCTGTTGGCAGATGACCACTATATTTTACCTGCTGCTTCACCAGGGAGCAGCCTGTCCCAGGCAAGTCCCGCCGTGACAGTGCCCTACGAGCATGGCAGCCCTTTCCCCAGTCTCACCGTCTCCAGGGTCACACCTTCACAGCTTATCCTTTGCCACCCTGAGACACCGGTCCTGCTATGGGGTACTCACCATTCCACCATCAGTAGCTTGTTTTTTAGAAATTCAAAACGGAGGATTTTTTGTTGTTGATTTTTTGATGGAGCAAGCTCTAGAAGAGACAGGTCGTCTCACCTGTGAGAAATAGGACAGGCTGTGTTTTAACCCCGTGTTTCTGTGATCGTCACTGGGGACTGCAAGGCGATGTTCCTCTGCTTGGAGTTTGTGTCCTCAGCTCCTCTCCTGAAATTAGCCATTTACATGAGCTCTCCCCCAGAGAAGGTGGAGCTGATGTTCTGCCCAGTACTTTCTTCACCTGGTAGCTGAGTTATTAGGAACTGGAAAATACTCAGTGATGGACCGAGGGGAGTTGGTAGAAGCTATCCTATTTGGGGTTCAACACTGTTTGTGCCCCCCCAGAGCAGCTGCAGAGCCCACAGGCTCTGGGGTGTCCCCTGGCCTTGGGCGGGAGCTGGGGGAATAAAACTAACAGCGTAGGGCCACTGAGGGCAGGGAAATGGAAAGAGAGAGGGATGGAGATGCTCTGTGCACACTCCATGCTGGGAGTGCTGCAGGTGGACCCAGGGAGAAATGCAGGTTAGCGGGACCATGGGTAAATCCACACTGGGATTGGAAAGGAGCTGGTGATCATTGGTGTCTGTAACAGCTGAGGGACCACGGGAAAATAGAAAGGGTTTCACTGAGTTCTATATGGAGCTTCAGTTTTTGTAGATTTTCTTTTTTTTTGGGGGTGGGGGGGGGGCTTGTTTCAGGAACATTTGGGGAAGTCAGAAAACTGGCAGATTTCAGAGAAAAAAATGTGAATGTTCATCACTAGTATTTTACATCTTTGTCTTACAGGGTGCTAAACAGGTGGTGAAACTGTTGGCTCCAGAACGGTGGGTTTGTTGTTTGCAGTTGCTGACTTGGATGGGTTTTTCCAGCTTTATCCACTGAGACCTTGAAAATGTAGCAGGTCTACCGATACTGAGTGAACTAGCACGTCACACCTTCTCAGGCCATTAGTACCTCTGGGCTTTTGACAGCCAGGGTTGTTCTGTAATTATTTTCCATCTCTACATGGTTGCTAAATGCTGTTATTCAATACAAAATGTTTCTCAAAATGTTTCTGGACTGTTTCATTAGTAATAATAGATTATTTTCTCAAACAAGCAAAGCAGAAGTGAGCTGCAATGTCTCTGAAATTATTACAAAGGTAATTATATTAGTTCCACTAGTGCCAAATAGCATTTATAGTTATTGTTTGTGTCCAATCCAGTTATTCATTTTCTTTAATAATTTACAATTTGACCGTTGCCATGGCACCGCTTTGCTTTGTACCTAGCAATAATGGTACTGTAGACAGGAAGCCGGCCGGGGAATGAACAATAACACCTCAAATCTGAAGTCGTGACTAAGAAGAGAATTTTGAATGAGAAAAACGCCAAGCTCTGCCAGGCCAGACTGCCAGGAGGGTGAGACCAAATGCTGGAGGCAGGGCTTCCCCTCACTGCATCCTTTTGCTGGCTCCAAAAACCGCTGTATTTAACGGATGCATAAATGACTAGATCATGTAAGCCTTAAACATGCTAAGTAGAAAAAAGTAAATGTTGTCATTTGTAATATTGTTTAGTCTTTAAAAATAAATTTGAGACAGAAGATTGACAATTCATAGTGAGTCTCCTCTATTCTGTTTGTACTTTGAGACTAGGGAAGAAGTTGAAGTTACCTTCAAACCTCTCCCCTCCCGTGTTTTTTTAAATTGAAAAGCAAATTGTTCAATTATCTTCTCAGGAGACAGTGTTTAATGATATGTTATTAACTACTTGCCCTTCTCTTCATTATTATTATCTGCAGTCTTAACTCTTTGACATCAGCAAATTTTTTGCTTTGATTTTAATAATTAAAAGAAGAATGATCAGAGACTCAATCTGTTAAAGCATCTTCTCTGTAGAAGTGAAACACTGTGCCTTATTTGCACTGCAATAAAAAAAAAGGAAAAGAAAGAAAAAGAAAAAGAAAGAAAAAAAAAGAAAAAAGGAAAAGGAAAAGAAAAAGGAAAAGAAAAAGGAAAAGGAAAAGGAAAAGGAAAAGGAAAAGGAAAAGGAAAAGAAGAGAAAGAAAAAGAAAGAGAAAAAGCAAAAGCAAAAGCAAAAGAAAAAGGAAAAAGTGAAAGAGAAAAAAAAAGAAAAAGTTTTGAATTTTCAATCTAGACAAACTTACATGATGCCAAGGCCATTTCTTGATTATGATTTTACTGATGGGAAAGCAAAACTCTTCAAGCTTTCTTTAAATTGTTAAGTAAAAACGACTGCACACCTCATACAATGTCAGTAGAGACTTAGTAAGCTGCCCGTGAGAAAGACGTGATGCTGATTTTTTTTCCAGTAGAGGGCACTGAAGAAATAGAACCAGATCACTGCTTGTTATTACGGCACTCTGAATTGGAAGCACGAAGGGCTGGTTATTTCACAGCAATGCCTGTTCTCTGAGGCTTTATAATCTGAATGCATATCAAAGAAGTCTGTATGGGCTGTTAATAAACATCCAAAAGTTCTTATCTAGATGCAGTATTACCTTCCTCTTTTTCAAGGTTTTAACTAAACTCTGTAGGCTTGCAAGTGTTGAGTACCCTTTCTGTAATCCGAGTGCTGAACCACCTCTTTTTGTTTCTTCAGTCCCAGCTTTAATGAATACTTCTATCACGGAGGGACACTGCGCAGGAAAGCACTAATTTAGGTGTGCCTGCTTCACAGGGGACTTGAGCTTGTCTCTGGTTGTTAAATGAACCAATTTATATTCCTTTTCTGTAAATATAATGACAATGAAATTTTACTTGAAATTGTCAGGGGAAAATGTTGTGTTACCTAAAATAATCTAAATATTAATTTTACTTTGGGACTGATTAAACAAATATGCATTACAGAAATTTCAGTAGCTTTCTTTAAAACAAAAGAACAGTCAGAGGGAAAGGGAGGTGGAAAAGTGCTGTGAAAATTATCCAGCCTATCATTATAACAAACCTCAATTTTATCTGTTAGCTGTGTAACTGTCTTGCTTAGCTGCAGCCTTTTGGCAGCTGTATCACGGATAGTTTTTGACATCAAATTTCAAATTCTGGTCAGATTTAACTAAGATTTCAGTTTAACCCCCCATCATTAATTTTCTGGTGGCATTTGTGTATTAATTTTTAGTAGACAGCACCAGAAACAAGGCTTTTCTAATTTTAAATGCTTCTTTTCTGGATTGTTGGTGGCATGTCCCTTACATGGTTAACTTTGAATGCAACTTTTGGTGAACTCCTTCCTATTGTGAGAGACGTGTTTTGCAAGTTGGTTTTAGGCTAGACCTTCTTTCCCCATCCCCTGGCCCATGGAGGATTGAGTCTAACCTTGTCCCTGGCATCTAACGTGAGATCCTTGCTTAGCCCACATGTCTGCAGGGCAACAGAATAACAGCTACTGAGATACACCTTTAACTCATTTTATGAACTGAAGGTTGATCTGGTTAAGCACAAACAAGTCCCTCTTGCTGAGCTAACACAGAATAAGATCATTCAAGGTAAGCACAATTTCTCCTCTATCCCTTTCCTTTTCCAGGGGATAGGTAACAAACATAATTAATTAAGCATTTCTTTCCTTGCTTTGCAAAAAGCAGCCAATGCTGCGGGCACAACCAAACAGCTTCTCTTTTGAAAAAGCTTACTAGTTTGGAAACATTATCTATAGTCAGTGTGAAGAACGTCACTGGGACCAGCAACATTGCTCACTTTTAATTGAGACCAGTGTTTATATTTTACTGATGAAGTCATAACTTAATCAAAGAGTGGTTTCGGTTTCAAACGAAAACAGATGCAAGGGAATGTACTGTAATGCGTGTTCCTCCCGCTTTCCCTCTGCCCATGGAAATACCCTCAGTTCCCCGTGTTCCCCCTCAGGGTACTCTTTGCCCCTCAGTGTTTTTCCACCTCCGTACTTCTTGTTCCCTCTGTGTAGCCTGATGCCACCACTATACTTTCAATGCTGCCATGTCCTAAGCAGCCTTCACTATCACACCTCTAGATCTGTCAATGAACGTCCTCCTCATGGTTGATCCAATCCCTCTTGTACTGTCTTCCAGTAAAATTGCTGTAGTTTCTCCTGTCATTTTTCATTCATCCTACAATACCCCAGAGTACCCTGTGGTCCTCCCCATTCCCCATCTCCTGCCCCTGGCTCTTCCATGTTTTTGCTACAGATTTCCCTGTTCCTCATTGACCACTGTTGGCTACTGGTTGAGAAGAGCTAGGTCTCTGTAATTAGTGACTCTCCAGAGAACATACATATGCTCTTTGACTTGCCAGCCAGCTGGCTGCCACTACAGAAGCGATGCACATTTTTGTCAGCCCGCTGGCCAGGAAACCCTGCGTTCCGGCTGGGAATTACCAGTGTGCTGCCTGACACCCTCACAGAGCAGACAGCATGCACGTGCAAGCTCTTCCTCAGGACTTGCTTGGCAGCAACAAGGGATGAATTCAGGCTGAAGGGTTTCACCACAAAAACATAACCTCAATGCTCACTGTAATTGTGGGAAGATTACGCTAATACTCTGGTGATGAGTGAACTAATTGTATTCTCTTGCAAATACAAGTCAAATGCATTAACAACCAATATTTTTATTATTGGATGGAAAACTTTAATCTGATTGATAGATAAACAGGCTGACAGCAAGTATTACGGTGTTATATTAACAACCATTTACACTCTTTCCTCCATGGAGCAGGTCAGCTGGTGGTCTTTCCCCATTTGCAGTAACCTGCCTACAATTTTAAGTCTTGCTTCGTAGGAAGACTTGATTTAAGGTGAGCTAGTATGGTGATGTTCCTGCTCGCTGCTCCTCCTTCTGTGGGCTGCCCTGGTGTGACCCCCTTTGCCTTTGCTCTCTTCTGGCCTGTGAGCTTTGCTGCCTGCCTCTATCTCCCCCAGTTGCTCCCATTTGCCACGTTCATACCACCCCATGCTCTGCTCTGACGGCCTCTCCCATGACTTTAATATCCATCCTTTGCGTCCTGTGCAAGTAACACTCACAGCGAACATTCCCACCATCCTTCTGTGTCTCAGGTTATAATGTATGTGTCTCAGTTTTCATAGAATCATACAATAGTGTGGGCTGGAAGGGACCTTTAAAGGCCATCTAGTCCAACCCCCCTGCAATGAGCAGGGACATCCTCAACATCAGGTTGCCCAGAGCCCCATCCAGCCTGACCTGGAATGTTTCCAGGGATGGGGCTTCTACCACCTCTCTGGGCAACCTGTGCCAGTGTTTGACCACCCTCATTGTAAAATGAGGAGCCGTTTTGGGAGCCATTGCTTTAGATTAGCAGGGCTACAAAAATTAGGGCTGTTCAGACACCATTAATAGGCCTAGGGGGTCAATACATTATTACACCTGACATTTTCTCCACTTCACAATATGACTCTCTTTCGGGAGAAAAAAACAGATCCTCAAAAAAAAGTGAAGGGGAAAGAAATAAAATGTGCCTGGTCTGAACTCACTATGCTCAAAAAACCTGCTGGTGCTGAAGCCTGCAAAGCAGAGTGGGGTATGGAAGACAGCTTATTTAGCGCTAAAATCTGCTCCCTCTGTATCTTCTGGGAGGGGAGCTGGGACAGCTTGATATTTTTGGCAATTGAGACCCAATAAGGTGATGTAATCCTTAGTCTAGTTTTCGTATGTGATCTACGTTTGCATCAGGATGTTTTGTCACATCTGGCTAGCATGTTCTGGCTGGTGTTGTTCATTTATGACCTTACTGTTGCACATTTGCATTAATGCAGTAAAGCAAGCCCCAAACAGTAAAAAAAATCATGAGCATTCCCTAAAAACACCCTAAGGGATGAAACAGGCTCTTTTTTACTTCTGGTTTTGTTTTTTTTTTTTGAGGCTGCACTGTTGCAAAAAAAAATTGTGTGAGCTGAGATGTAACTAAAGTTGCAAAAGGACGAGCATTTTGAATTAACTCTGTTGAGCAGCCCCATTTCAATGAAACACCAACCTGCGTTATTGTTCTTCTCTCTCCAGTCCTAAAAGCTCTCGCTGGCATTTAAATGACAGATCAATCACTTCAGCTCCAGGCTAAGAAACCCTTCCTGCAATATTACAGGGCAGGTAGGTTTTCAGCTCGGCATTCTTTTCAGCACAATGATTGCAACTTGCAATTATAAATTTAATCTTGCCTTATGAAACTGTAAGAGCCTATTCTGCTGTGGAGATCTACATGCTACAACTTTGCATTTTCTTATGAAATACCTGAATTCCTAAGCAATGCAGCGCTTTATTGATATGCAAAACCATTCTGGTGAAACATGATTAGTTTCATAGCTGGAAGAGAATGATTTATGTGCAAAAAAATAACATATGCAACACATGTCCTCCCTTTATGTTCATGGAATACAATTTTGAGCATATCCTAATTTCTTTGTCTTGATTTGTTATTCGAACAGTTCAACTATAGATTTAGTTCTGTTGATCTGCCTGGGATCTATGCCTAGATCTGGGAGGCCTAGGAGTGATGCTGCTGCTGGGGATACGCTAATGACTTACGACTGGCCAGTGAACTGAAAATGCAGCTTTTCGGCTTCTCATGAGATCCATACAAGCACTTCCAACAGGAGGACTCACAATTGCCGATCTATACCCTTGTTTGCTTGACTGGTTGTGAAATGTATTGCTTTGCACTGCACTGCTAAGAACATCTGTGTTTTTTAAGTTCTGTTATACCGGTGCTCCCTGTGACCCCTGCAGGCAGCCAGTGTCTGGGGCTTGTGGGCAGCTCCCCCTGGAAGGAGGAAAGGCTTGGTCCTCTTTCTTCACAAAGAGTATTCACAAAGTCTCACCCGAACAGGGAAGAAATAAAAGTGAAATAATTTATTTGTTCCCAATGTCAAGCTTCTTTAGAAGCAACGCTGTATCAAAATGCTTCTTTTGTTTTTGGGCACATTTCCTTTTCTTGTTGCTTGGGTGATTTTTTTTTTTGAAAGCTTTTCTGTTTCTGTTTCTGTTTGCAGATGCACACACCGCTCTCTAACGGGGCCCAGCTCATGCAGCTCAGTTTCTGAGCAGCTGTGTGCAGGCTTGTTTTGGATTGCTATCTCCTGCTGCAAGTGAAACTGCAACTTCTACCTAATCCTGCATGAAGGAGAGGTGTCCAGCACTTCTGTCTCACTCCCAAGGGAATAAAGCAAATGGTTTTGACAAACTAAAAGAAAATAGTTCAGACCACAAGCAAAACAAATTAATTCAGTCTTTGCCAGCTAGTTCATTCAGTATTCGGATGATGCTATTAATTTCTACTGTTAGAGAAGAAAACTTGTTATTTGTGCGATGCTGAATAAAAGAATAAAAATGAAAAACAAATAAAACAACAAAAAGAAAATGTTCATCAAATGTAATGATACTGAATAAAAGAATAAAAATGAAACAAAAAGGCAAGTATGCAGAAAATATAAAGCACGTTCATCTGCTTATGAAGCCTATAACCCAGCCCGATCCAATGCAATCCAAACTATTCACATGGTGAGGCTATGCTCTGCAGAAGGTAGTTCTGCACTCCATGTAGACCAATGTTTCCGTGTTGATTAAAGACAACAACAGAATGCTTAGGAAACTCAGAAAGCCCCACTTAGAGCATTTTGTCTAAATATGTCCAATTTAGGAGAAAATGGATATTTTTAGAGGAGGGAATTAAAGAAATAATTTTAAAAAAGGCAAGGATTCAGGTTAAATTGATTGTTTTTCTTCTGTTTTCATCAGCTCCTGTAAGACTCAAAAGACACACTGCAGTATTAAATTAAACACTTCTATAAGTTTACTTTTGTGCATATTTATGATCCTGCTTTTGATAATGAAATCTTACAGATGTTTTTCGAATAATACACAAAGTAGCTGTTATATCCTCAAAGTAACAGTATTTTACAGACTAAAGATGAAAGGAATTCCACAGACCGACTGAGGAGCGATACAGCTGAATTTTCTTTTCTGCAGACAGACCAGCATTTGTTCTTGCAAACAGCCCATCGGCTACTCTGGCATCATGGCAGAGTGTTTTGTCTTAGATTTGAGAAATGCTACTCAAGAAGAAATATAATCCCACCTATCCCAGGTGTGTGTGCATATATCTCCCATCAAGAGATCCTTCTACAGTCAGTGGCCAATAAGAATAATTTGCCCTATACAATAGAGGCTTAAACCGTAAACAAAGAAATTGCAGATTTTAGAAGAAAAGCAATTAAATGCTAAACTCCCATTTCAACATTAGGTTTCATGTCTGACATGATTTTTAAGGCAGTTTCCAAGGTTGTCTTTTCAAGCAAATCAGGGAGGAGAGGATGGAAATGTGGTTTGGTTTGTAGTCCAAAGGTCCTAATCTGATGTACTTTCCATGTAAACTTTGCAAGCCACTTGCTTTCTTTGTGTCTCAGTTACCATTTGAATAACTCCCTGTCTCATCTAGTGTGATGATAAAGATTTAATAGATAGAAAGACACCGTAAGCATCTGTTCCATGATAAATATTATATAGATGAAATTACATAATAACTCTCTCCCAGTTAACAGCAGGTCTACTATGAAAATCAAGCCTTTTTCTGAGGATGGACAGCAAACTGCTGTGAAGGTAGAGCTCTTCCAACTTTATTTTTGGTAAGAAAAAGGCATTCGCTTCCTATCTGTTTACTGATGAAGACAGGGAGGAATTTCTATGGGATCTGTCTTTTTTGTCTTCAATTACTGCTGCTGGAGGTCTTGGGCTGGGAATTTAATACTTGAATATGAATTCTCACAACAATTGCTTTGTCTCAGGTTTTTGCCTGTATTGCGTGTTTTGTTATTTTGTGTCAGTGAAGATTTTAATCAATGAACACATCAGTTCCTTAGCTCTAACAGAGAGCTTAAACTAGTCCATATAGAATGGGACATCAGTAATACCAAGGTGTAATCTATACTAATTAAAGATTACTATAGGTAATGCATTCATGAAGCAGCACAGGCTTAATTCAAGGAGCAGCTGGGCGAAGTGGTATGTCCACACGGATGGTCCCAGCAGTGGGAAATGAGATGGAGTCCCCAGCAAGTACACATGTGCATCCATGTGAGAAGAAAAAGGTCAGGCAGGGCTTAAGGGGACATTTCCTTTTTTTTTTAAAGTCAGAAGCCTTTACCCTGAGCATTTACATTTTAGAGGCTGATAATGCTGGGATGAAACAGGCATATGGTACAGCTTCCCCTAGAGAGCTCTTCCTCCCTCCTCATTGCAAGCCAAGTATTGCCCTACTTAGAAAAAAAGTCTGTTGTGTTGTAAAAGGCAGATTACAATTGATGCTTCCTGCAACTTCACAGGTGGCCTGATGCTGGTTAAGAACCACCTGAAAATTATTTTGGCAAACATCCCGAACAATTTTGAGTTGGCTGAGCCCACAACTTTTTGTGGCCGTATGAGGGACAAGGAGTCAAGGGACAAGGAGTCAAGAGACAAGGATGAGACACCCAGGTCTCTCAGGGGGCACAATTATTTTTGAAGTTAAACATGCTGCATGCGTGACACAAAACCAGTGGGAATGAGATGAAGCAGCATTGTGTGAGGGCCACTACAGGACTAGCTGCATCTACAGTAGAAGTGGTTGGGAAGGGAAGACAAGCAGCATGGACATTCCCCATTTGTGTCCCAAGGTGTTTGTCAGGTTACGTCAGCAAGTTACCCTTCATATCTCCTGTAAATCTGCCATTACTTTTCACTGCTCTTATCTTTTAAAACCAAGTTCCTTATAGTTGGTATGAATCTAACTATAGGGTGTTGAAAGTAAACCCTAAAAATCTCTAGAAATAACCTTAAGTAACTCTTCCAGACCTAAAACTTTTCACTTTTTAATCTGATCTCTCAAGAGATTCTAAGTCCAACATTCTTGTCATGAAATAAAATTTCTGCTTGTGGGACCAGTTTGGATGAGAAGTAAAGCAAAGTCTGAAGTTTTTTTGATGTTATTGAAATTTACAACAAGCCCCCAAAACATGGATCAGGTCTAGAAGGTGGTGAGGAATTTAGCTGATAATATTGGTTATTACGAGGTTCTGCAGTTCAGTCCGGCAGGGATGGGAAAGCTATCAGCAGATGTCTCTGGAAAGACCAATGTGTTTATTGCCCTTTTTTCTCCAGGCTTCACTAAAAAGGCCAGCTGAGGTCAGGCAACTAATACAATTATCACTAAAGGCACTGGGTACAGTTTCAGGTTAGGAAAAGACAGAAAGTGTATGGATAAACTTGAAGTTTGCTGTTCATCTGGGGCTGATGATCTGCACGCCGTAGCTTTCTGAGGCTGGGTGAGATGCATCCGACCAACCCCAAATGCCAGTTACAATCAAACTGGCATTGCTTATGTCCATATGTGCATGTACAATTACACAAAGGTTTGGGGCTGATGAAGGACCAGAATAAGCAATATAAATGAAGGAAAAGTGCTGTAAACTAGGAAATAGTAACAGATTGAATATGGGGTGGCGGTGGTAGTTAAAAACCAATAAGGAAGAAAAAAAATATTCTGGGTATTTAAAATCAAAACATCCAATATTGATATTGACTTGATTGTTCTTTACAGAAATAGCTCATTTGCGGCGGTTCTATTTTTGATCGCTAATTCTGCCTTCTGAGGGCAGTAATTTGGTGCAACTACCTTTATCAAAGGGTCAATAGACAAAGACAGACTACAAAAGCAAGCATTTTAAAAAAATTTATAAACTAGTTGAGATGGTTAAGTCAAGAGGTTTCCCCTGAAAAGCTAACATTTGCCAACATCTTCTGTTCCACATATTTCAGATGCCGCGGGATAAGAACTGTCAGTAAGTACTGACTTATAAAAATAATGGTCACTGTAAGATGATTTTCTGTTTCACTTGACTCTATAAGGCCAGTAATGTGTCGCTAATGAAGCACCCAGGGTGCATAGTGTCGCCTTTTCTGGGACTCTGAGAAACAACCAGCCATATGTACAGCAAATGTCTTTGGCAACACTGTGTGGCCTTAACTGGAATTTCTGTGCTGTTGAAATTTTATGACTCAATCCTAATGTTATTTAAACACCATTTTTCTGTGTTTAATTTATTTATTGTCTCTAGTGGTAGACACAGAGACTGGTGAGCTAGATTATATTAACATTTCAGAGTAATAATAGAAGGCGGCAATTATCTTTGGGTATAAAAATCATTTTAATTAGACAGTTAGTAAAGTAGGAATGGACAGACAATGATGAATCATTATACTGTGGTTTAATCAGACAGTCAGAGAGCTGGTCTGCAAGAGGAGCTCAAGGAAGTGTATTGGCTCATTGAGTGAAATGTGGACAACAAGGAGAAATAGTCAACTTCCTTGAGCCTCTTTGCATCACCAATAAAATAAATACATTAGCCCATCATTTCTTTGAAGTCACAGGAAGATGTGGTGCTTGCTAAAAGTTAATGGAAATATTTTCTTTACTCTGTCTTGAGATCCTATCAAACCAACAGTAACTTAATACCTGTGGGCCATTCCTCTGAGCCTTCACTGGCATTTCCTTCTTCCTCAAGCCACCATATATCAGCCTTTTTCTGTCACATGAGAAAATGTGAATGGAAGTCGCCCTCTATGGCAGTGTCATCTGACGCTGCTTCCAGGTAAACCCGTGCGTCATGATAGATTTTGGCAGTGGCCTTCTTGGTACTTGTTATTTTCTGGACCTGAAGATGAGAAAAGAGATTTATGTCTGAAACGCGCTTGTCGCACGTGAGCTAGCAGAGCTTTTTACCACTGCGCGCTGCATCCGTGGCCCTGCTTTATTCCTGCGCCAATTTTCAGGTCAAATATAACAAAGTGATCCCCTAATGTAATGAAAGATGAAACCAGATGGTATTGCAAACTCAGTGTAATTTAGGTGCTGCGTTACACAGTATCTATCATATGATAAACAAGATTCATTTGCATATTGAGACTCTTGATAGCTCTGCACAGAGCCAAAATGGACTGGATAATTCATCATGACTTTTTATCAGCATACAGAGAGGTGTGGGCTAATGCAGCTACAGTGTATACACGCTACTCAGTCCAGCAAAGGCAAAACTACAGCCCAACACTGGTCTTGGATGCCGGCACTTTGAGGCTGTGTGCCAGGGTGCAGTGGGGCTGGGGGGTCCCCAGGGCTGGGAGCAGCAGGGGGGTCCCCAGGGTGGACAGGGCAGGGCAGAGCAATTCTTGATGTTCAGATGTGCTGACACCTACTGGGATGCCTTCCCTTCCCCACATGACATGCCTGGGCACCTTGCCATAACACAAGATAAAGCTAGGTACCTAAAATTGGGATTCAGAAAAATGAGCGTGCTGAGTTGAGAGTCTCCTTGGTTAGTCAGTAAGAAGCTCTGAGTGTAGTGGTTGGGGAATATCTGCATCTCACTGTGGTTTGCAACCTGAAACTCCTGCCAAAGCTGGTCACCTGAATGACACCTTTCTGAAAACTGGTGGTTCTTTCTCCAATTTCCTTTCCAGAGAAACTCTAGACATCTGCCCTGAAAGCTGGGCTTTGGGTCTTCTAGATGATACTGGTAGCCACCAGAGTTGTAAATATTTTTGGACTAGTATTCTTCATCTTGCTGGGTGATGCCATTTCATTTTCCATTCACTCTTCAGTGGGCTAAAGAGATCGCCAGGGCAACTGGAGTGAAGACATCAGCCCTATTGGAGGTGAATGATTGCTTCCTAATGGTGTGACAAGCAAGGTGAAAATGGTAGAAGTCAATGGTGGATAAAAATGACCACCAGGATATGCCCACTGGTCTCTGTGCTTGATGGCACCAGTAGTCATTTGGATGGATTAGAGTAATCACCTGAGAAAAAAGTAATTAAATCTCAGTCGAAACCCGCATATTTTTGGCTTTCCATACCTGGTGTTTGAAGAGCCATGTTAAGTACATGGGTACCCTCTCTGGAGCTTTTCCTAAGGTACCAAAGTCCTGTAGAGATCAAGACTCTCCTACCAGCACCATAGTGGCAGCTTTCCCCTCTCCTTATGTTTTGCAAATTAAATCCCCAGGAGAAACTCTCGGAGGCAGAGGAGGGCAGGGCAGCAGCTGACAGAGCGGGCGTCTGAAGGCATATGGCGAGTTCCACCGAGGGCAGCTCTGAGAGACAAAAATTGTGTCCCAAAGCAGAGAAGATGTGAAGCGTGGAAAAAAGAGTGTAATTATGCAGCTGAGAGTGATTGGGATATTAGTCATTAACTCCTAGAGGAGCTACTGGAGTTTGAAGGGAAACTGAACTGCCTTTTCAGTGGCGTGAAGTGTTATAATCAATATTGTTAGGGACACTGAAAGAGGTTAACTGATGGCTGACTTTGAGACAAAGTAGACAGAGATACTCTGCTTCATTCAATGTTTAGACTATTCTAACCAAAAAGACAGGTCTTCTCATGTGACTCCAAGGAGGGCAGTTAGTACAGTTAGTAGCCCCCAAGTGCCCCCAAAGTCTAACTCACCTGGGAGTAGCAAGAACATCACGCCAGCCAAGTCTCCAGCTGAGCTAAGCAGAACAAATGAATTTTAGCTGTGTTTCTCAATGAGTCTGTGAGAAATCTACAAATCAAGAGCTTACATCCCATGACCATTGACCGATGTGGTGGCCGCAGGGTTTGGGCTAACCCCATTACCACCCCAGCCTGGCCCTTATGGTCTCAATGGGGTTCTGGGGATGGGCCTTGTTGGCAAAACGCTGCTGGTCCCACTGTCGCCACCATTCCCTGCGGGGCAGCTGGCCTGCATTGCCTATCCACAGTGACTATTGGGGTCTGATGGCTGTTGAAGAGCTCCTCAGGGGCATACCAGTAGCTGTGGCAAGGTCTCTGGAGGTAGCGGGAGACTCAGTTAGTGTGTGTGAAACAGACACCAACTGTTCTGAGGTCAGAACTACTAGGGAGAGCTGATGACTAATGAGTCATTGAATTCTGTTTTCTGTTTGTTAATTATCTGAATTCTTTTAATTTATTCCTCATATATTGAATAACTTCTACAAGTTCTTAGTCTATAGCTTGCCTCAGCATTTGCTGTTTCAGCAAATGCTCCTACATAAACCTGCTGGCTAGACAGACACTGAAAATGAAGGCAAAACAAGTGTGAAAATACCAGCAGAGGAGAAAAATTATTTTCTCAGATGGCATTTGTGTTTGTTTCACCCTCCTAGGCCAATCTGTGAGGAACCAAGACAGAGTCTGGGATGGTGGGAGAGCAGCACCGAGCTGCTGCAGAGCTGCCGGGGAGACTTTGCTGCTGCAGCCCAGCATAGGCTACGATCTACTGGAACAGCAAAAAAGCTGCCTTGCACATGGACCTGGCCAACTGACTGCCAAATATCGGTAAATACTGGCCCCTCACTTACTTTTGGTCTCACGTTATTCTGGATTCATCTCCAATACGGTCACGTTTGGGTGACCTGCTAGTTCTGTCACACAAGCAGCACCTGAAATTCCTCATTCACGTTCAGTGGCATGACTGTCTCATCCTGAGCATCTCATGCTGGGCATGCCCACCTCCCCCTCCTCTGCAGGACTTGGCACGGAGGCTGCACAAATTTGGCTATATCTCCAATTGTTTTTTTTTTTCCTCTCTCTGCCTTCGCTCACTCTGTTATTGAGCTTCACTGACCAGGCACTAAGAAAACACTGAGTATTCAGCACCAGCCTTTGGTTTCTGCACTTACAGCACATAACTGCCTGTGGGATCAAGCCCTAATTGAAAGAGTAATCAGGCATGACTTCTTGGTGATTGCTTTTAATGACCCCATCCTAAGCCCCTCCAGAAGACAAAGGCAGCTGAGGGCATTAAGCATCAAGGATGGTGCTCGATGTCTCACAGATTTGGATCTTACCTGACTAGGCTTTCTGAGAGTTGATGTTTAAACCAAGTGACAAAACCAGCTTGGAAGTTAAACAGTGGTTAACTCCCTGTTCCAATACCTGAGGAGGCTAAAGAACTCAGTCAAGAAGTGTTTGAAAATGAATGTAACTTTAGTTTCTGGACACAGTGGGAGATGAGAAGCAGGGAATGCATTTTGGAGAAGATATTTACCATATTTTCACACTTGCAGCTGGCAGGATAGCTGGGAGAAAAAATACCCCTTTATTCATCCATTCAAGTTATAAATGAGTGTGGGTAATACAAAGGGAATTGACTGAAGCATCCTCTCTTCTCCCTTGGGCCCCTGGGGCTGCTCTCTACTGTATTGTCCTTCCTCCCTCTCATTTGCCTCTGTCTCTTATTCCAATCTTTATTATTCTTTACCTTATTCCCTTCTACTCCTGATTTTGTGTGCACATCTAAGCTGTGAGTTGTATGTATAAATACCAGCTTACAGTACTCGGATGATATAAGTTGTGTGCAAGGCAAAACGGTAGAGAAGGTGGACAGTGCTGGGTACTTAACGTATGGGAGCAGACCGGTGTATGCAGATTGGAGGTCAGTATTACTTCTCACAGCGGTGAGAATTACTGACTATAAACTACCGGTACTTACTGCAGCTACAGGATTTTAAAAAGATAAATAAGGACTAATGAACCTTAACAAGATCGCTGCCTGACAGGGAATAGTTAATAGAAATGCAAAATTCTGCGTGGCCACGTAGCTTAGGCAACCCTACCGCAGTTAGCAAAACTGAAATGTTTGAAGTACTAAGGACTGTGGCACGATGACTTTAAGGCCAGAACTTAGTCAGCACTGTACCTGCTGCTTGTTCTTCTCAGACTATTTAGGTGTAGATAGTTTTGGACAGAACAGAATGGTATTATTTATTGTGTCACATCTACTTGCTTCTAAGAACAATTTAGCTGGACACACGCAATGATGTATGCACACTCCAAAGCCAAAATAATATTAACCGGTGCCCTGCCCAGTCACTCTCAGCTAATGAATCTCATAAAGTTGCTTTTCTCCCAGCCCCTAACTACTGCTCAGCAAGGAGAATGGCCTTCCCAGCAACATCTCTGAATGAAGCGTAGCAGAGATGGAAACAGATTTCTGATATAGTCACAGAAAAAATGTTAAAAGTGAAATTCTGTTATAGGCAGATGATAACATTCTTTTTGCCAAGAGAACACATGCTTCATTTTCTGCTTCATTTAATGTATGTTATAAAACAATTCTGCACAACTTTATGAGCTAACTTTACAAACCAACAAAAAACTGTGACTGTATTTTATGCTAGGCTTTGAGGATTAATTTTCCTGAAGCGTGCAGATACCTCTGTCTCCAACAACATACCTTTTCCATAATGTCTAGTAGTAAAAGTATGCATTTGAGGAGTGGGAGCCAGGGATTTTCTTCTTTAGCCAAGGCTTTTCGACCACTTCCCACACCTTCTGTGGGATCGACTCTTTTGAAGAGCTTCTTGACTCTCTCACTCCCAAATTGACAGCTGTGTAAGGCATCAAAAAGGAGGGAGCAGAAAGAGGGATAAGCAAAAGAAAGGGAAAAAAAGGAGACCTGCATTCTCCTAAAGCATATGAACTAAATGGACTCTTTTGCTCCTTTCTCTATTTTTCCTGTCCAGTGAAAACTCTTATCGGTTCTACCCATTGTCCCCCTCTTCCCTGCTGTCTTAAGAAAAAAGTGGCTCTGATTGGCAATTCTTTCCCCATGATTTGCTATGGGATAAATCTGACAGTTTTTAAGCAATCAGAATATGCCTGGATTTCTTTTCACTGTAGTTGTCTTATCGTCTTATCATGATTCTTCGGCTTTTTCTGTCCCAGTTTTTTTCTATAGTGGTGAAGTGTACAGGAAAGTCAGATTTATTGCTCATTAAATGGAATCCCCCTGTTTCTGTTGGGTAGTGGAGAGAAGTGCTGGTGAAACAGATTTGGGGAGCATATAGGGCTGTTTGCAATTCTGGACATAATTAGCTGCTGCATAACTGACCTGTATAATCAGAATTAGTGGCCAGTGCTGTCTTGGAAGGTAAAATCCCCAGAAGTACCATTTTATAGAGGCCTTCAAAGTCTCCTTCTTTAAGCAGCAATTTCTGACTGGCAGTTGTCCCTCGTTATAAATGCACTCTCCAGAGGGTGTCATTGTTTCTCCCAGGGGGAGGGAAGGGCTGCCATCTACAGCTGAGCTGAAATGCCCCAGTTAAGGTAGGTACTGGCAGAAGAGCTGTGGGCACCCAGCTGGTATCCTTTATTTACTGACTGATAAAATATAAGGTATTACTTCTATTACCACCACGCCTGGGAGGTCCAATCTAGCATCCCTAACTCAGAGGGTGTACAGTGGTTGCTCTGAAGTGCAGGGCTAATAAGGGGAGTGGGAGTACTCGCTATGAGAGGCTGCTGATGACCTTGCCATCAGCAAGGCAGGCGTTGCTCTGCTATGGCAGCAGCCTAAATGTTGCTCAAGATGCCCATGGTATTGTGGCAGAGGAGAACTTGCTGGAGGGAATCTTTGCATGGTACAGCATGACTGACTTGGGCACCTCTGCTGAGTGGAATAAGCTCTGGGAGTTCGTGTCCCATTCCCTCTTCCTCCCATCCCAGTGCCAGCGCCCTGCCAGCCTGTGGGCTCTGGGGCAGCGGCATTGCCTTCCCACCCGCTGCGGTAGTCCCAGCCTTGGGGAAAAAAGTCAGTTTGCGGTTACTGGTGGGAGGCTGCTGCTGTCTAAGTTCTTCGCCTTTCACTCCTCCTGCTCTCTCCTCCTACCCTAGCTGCAATATAATTTTCCATCTTTTGCTTTCCATGCACATGAAAACCATTTTCTTTTCACTCAGTCAGAGCAGAGCAGAGATACAACAATTTAGCTCTACCTTAAGTATGTGCTCTTCAAATGTGTATGTCCTGAAATCTCTCCTTTAGGGTATCATGATTTTAAATGATGGCCAAACAATGGCACTTTTCAATTTAAACTATAGCCATCGTGCGTGGAACATCTGTGCTCTCCCATTAAAAAGCTGTTCCTCATAGCTGCACTTCATTATGCCAATCTGTGGGGTTTTTTGTTCACAGCCTGAGCGTTTTAAAGGGGCATTTTCAACTTAAACAACTGGCTGGTACTGAAAGCAGAGGAGTAAGGCCAACTGTCTAGGTATACCGATACACTGATACACAGACTGAATTTCCCAGGTTGGTACAGTCTGGAGCCCTTTGTCAGAAGGACATATAACTCCTACCCAATTCATGTGTCACTGGGTGACATCTTTGCATTTACAGATTACAAAGATTTCCTGATTTTTCTATTTAGGTTAGAAAGTTTCAGTATCCTCATTAATTCTAACTCTACTCTCAGCTCAGCTCTGTGTTGTCGGCTTGTAGGTAGTTTTTTGAGAGAGTATACCTGGTCTTTGACCCACTTCTTACATGAAAGTAATCTCCTCCAATATTATTTACAGCTTCCCTTCTTGTGAGTTATCTCATCTTTAGGTTTAGGTTGGAGCCTTTTCAACAACTATTCCTGAAAGAAGCACATTGTATGGGTGAAAATGTCTAACCAGCAGAGGGTGGGATGTTCCCGGGTCAAATTTTGATGGTTCTTTTTTTCACACTTGAATCCACCCCTCTTTTTGGCCTTATTAAAATAATAGTAATCCCAAAAGAATACAGATTCAATTGCTCCCAGTGTTCTTGCAGCAGCTTGTCTTCACTCAGGCTTGTAAAACTGGAAGAAGTGGAAAGCTCTGAGGAGGCAAGGGAAAGAGGGAGTTTGTTTCAGCCCTAGCAGGTCCGTTTGTTTGATCTTTGTCTTTTAGGTCTGCTAAAAGAAAAGAGTTTTCTGTGTCTACCAAACCTCTGTGTAGAATGAAATGTCCATGCATACAATACCTGCTACCAAAGGGTACCGTTACTCTGCAGCCAGACCTTATATATAGTGTGTGTGTATTTAAAGGTCTCTACAGTTCTTGGGTTTATATATGTTGGTGAATCTGGGTAAATTATCTTGACAAGGAATCCCACTGCTCAGAGCACCTTTTTTTTCCCCCTGTGGTTTTAACTGCAACACGCTAGACAGCAACATTGCAAAGCTCTGTTAAATGGATTGCAGTTCGCAGAAAGAAACAATGACAGGGATACTTTCCCAGAAAGCTCATAGAGAAAATTCAGTAAGAATTTCAAGTGTTACGGGAACAAAACTTTTTAAAAGGACTTAATTCAGTGCATTAGACTGAAAAATATTGAATAATGCATGGATAACTGGAAAAGGATTGAAATGCATAACATAATACATTTTTCTCACTCAGAGAGCCTGTGTTCTTGATGAGGTTTTACAAATTGGAGGAGCCATCACAGTCTGCAGTTCTCTGCGGTTACTTGTTTGTGCAGGTAACAGACACCCGCACTGCCACGTCCTCTGTCCCATCTTATCTCTCCCAGCGTAAAAGCAGATTGCTTCTACCTGGTGAAGCATGAGTGTGCTTATGAGCGCTCATGTGCCAGAAGGGAGGAGGTTATCGTGAATCCAACAAGCACCGAATGTGGCAGAAGCCCATGTGGACTGACTAACCCTTCCCTCCCTGCCACATGATACAGCATGGTCTGGACTCTGGGATTTATTTGAATGATAAAGATCTTTGGGAAAGTTCCCAGAAAAGGGAGTAAGCTGCTCTTAGCTGTTCTTTTAATGTGGGATTTGAGAAGATGATTTCAAACCTATTAAAATTTCAATCTCTAATAGGCTTAGTGTAAAATACTGGAGCTTATTAATCTTCTCAGCTTCTGTGCTGAATAAACTAGGAAAGAAATGCACCCTACAGATGGGATCTAGCATTTTTTACTCTGAAGGAACGTTAACCTTTTGGGAACTGTTATGTCTTTGAGCATGCCAAATCAAGAAAAAAGCACCACCAACAATATAATTGCTTCTTTTAAAGGGTATTTTCCTTTGCAAATAAATTAGTATCTTCTAGGTAAAACAAAGGAACAGTTACAGGAATAGACTATTAACACCTCAGTCATTGAATATCTACAAATATTGACACAGAACTTCCAACAAGCTATTTTTATTTAGCCTTTTCCTGACAATTAACCATATGTTCTGTGGGAGTTTTATCAGCTGATTGTGTGTTGCAGAAGTGTCCCCAGATGCAGGATGTACAGAAACTCTTGGGTAAACTTAGCTAGTGATAGAATATAGTCTGTAAGATCTTTGTGCATTTTGTAGCAATTAATCATGATTTTAAATCTCTGTGGGCATTTCACAGTAATTAATCATGGTGAGACAAACATCTCATTGACAGCCAACAGCCCGTCTGCTTCTGAGAAGCCAGTTATCCACAGTCAGTATACGATCTGTCTCATGCGTAGGTGGTGTAAAATGGATCTATGGATCTGAAATATACTTGGGCAGCAGGGAGCAGTAGTGTGACACACAGCAAAAAAGTGCGTACTGCAGTATTCGGAGACTAAAATAAATAAGTGACAGTGACCTTACATACAGCTGAAAATATTTGGTACCTAGAGTGTGTCTGAAGTGAGATAAGTTGGAGTCCTAATTCCTTGGATGGCTCTGAAGACACTCCCAAGTTTTGTAGCTGTGGCTGCTGCAGCTGAACTCCTGGGGTACACTAGCTCAAGTCTTTGCCTTTGCCTACGGTATAATAACTGTAATAAGAAGAAAAAGCTGAATGGAATGAAGAGGAGCGCATTCATTTATTTAGATTAGCCAGCAAAGTGACAAGTATGTCTTGATGCCAAAATGAAGCTGTGCAAACCATCCTCCTGAGAGGAGGCATATGCAGGGGACGTGCCTGGAGCATTGGGCCACGTGGAAGAGGATGGACAATACAAGAGGCTGTGGTATGCTGTGAAGTGTGCCACCTTATAAGTCCTATTTGACTGCAGTGCTCTGGTTAGTGTCCCATCTTTCAGTGCCTCAGGCACCTTGCTGCTTCCTTGGTCCTGCCACCAGCCTCTCCAGGCCACCAAAAAAGTGTATGTATGTGGCAGAGGGGGCATGGACCCAAATTAAGACTGTGATGACATGCTCTAGAGACACGTGAAACCTGGCACTGGATATGGAGCATCTTGAGGAGAAAGAGAGTTCTGTGATTACCAGTCTCAGCGTGAATTAACGGCTCTGCAGTCTACTCACTGCTTTCTGCTACAGACAGGAGACAAGAGAGAGGCAGTGCTTGAGGAAGCCTCATTCGCATAGGAAAAAACCCCTGAGTACTGGCACCTGGGAGATATCTGGGCTGCTTTTTCTTTTATTTTATTTTTAAGGAGAGGGATATTATTACCTGCAGATGAGTGTACAAAACATTTTTCTCCTGTTACTTCTTAAGGCAATCACAAAATTCTCAGTTATTTCAGCAGAAGCAAGACCAAGCACTGAAAAGGATGACAGCATTTCTTCTTCCCTTCCTCCCTCTCTTCTTTCCTTCTTTTCTCCCTCCCTTCATCCATCTCACCCCCCTTCCCCTTTCCTCCATATCACTGATGCCCTGTGTGATTTTCCATCATTTCCAAAACATGCTCAAGAGCTTTCTGGCTGTTGCATCATTTGTTTCCTTCCTTACGATCTCAAAATCACTAAGTTTTCTTGAAGGCCAAATACTCATACAACCATGCACAGCATTCTGTCTTCCAGCCAAAAGGCCCTATATACATTAACAGTACTGTCATTGCCCTTTATAATTTCTTACAGCATCCAGGTTATTAAGTGGAGCCCCATACTTGGGCACCTAAAGATCAGGTGCCCAGGGTGAGCGACAAAAGCAGCTCCGCAGGAAATCAGCGGCACTTTTCAGTGCTTAACCTGATATGGTAATCTGCAAAATTCACAAGGGTTTCAGAGACAGCACTGAGAGCATGATCAAGTACAGAATCTCTCTTCTTATTATCTTAAAAGCCAGGAGATATACATATATATTTAAACAAACACTAGAAAAAGTATGGGAAGAAATTGGTAAGCAGTCTAAAGGGAGGAAAGTCATTCAGTATTGAGGGAACGGTGCTACCTGCCGGGATTGGATGTGCGTTGGCTGGAGCAAAATCGACTTCAAATAATCTGCGAGTGAAGTGAAGCAGAAAGACCAAGGGAAAGTTACTGTACTGCTGCTGTTTCTACTCTGAAGATAAACTCTCAAACCCTGCAGGGTCTCCTACAAGCACAGTAGCTTGGCTGGACCACCTGTCTACTGGCTTTTGTGCAACGCTAACCCCCCCCACGCCTGGGATAGACGGTCGGCAGCCTGCACCATTCCAGTGACTGGAAAGCAGATTAGCTTGATGTATGAGGCAGAGTAAATCTTTGCCCTTTTTGAGCGCATCTTATACTTGGACTCCAGGATTGTCTTTATTTGTCTGGATGCCCTACAGTTGTCATCTCTGAAAAATGGTTGCATTTCTGGCTTTGAATGTCTCAGCTGCTTCCTCCTAGGTAAGGAGGCTTTTTGTGCAGTGAAGTTCATTATTACAAATGTGTTATAATTACCACACATATTTCTAAGGCAGCTATTATGAATCTGTATATTATTACTTGGAATGTGAATGACACAATAAAAGTTTTAAAATAGTAATGCACTGGCAGAAGATATAATAAAATAAGACTCTTGACAACTGTAGTTTACAAGTCAAGTTATCTTCACCAAGTTGACTCTACCGATATGTGTCAGAACCTACAAATCAGCCTGGAGATAAGTTTGCAGGTGTGGGGGAAAGAGACGAGGTCAGTGTGGAAATGCCCCTGCATCGTCCTGCTAACCAGTGAAGTCCCATTCCCAGTCAGGGTGATGGGAAGTGTCTCGTCCCAAGGAGAGTGGTGTCTTGGAAAGTGAATCTCAGTTGTCATGCCGCCCTACTGAAGTTACTCAGAAGGAAAAGCCAAGGTGGAGGTGTATAGGCTCTGTCCCTCAGAAGAAAGTGTCTACTCTCCAGCTTCACAGCCACAAATATCCTGAAGTTGTGTCTCAGCCCGATCAGTTCTCTTCCATATCAAACACAGCAAAGAGGAGGAGAGGCATTTAGCACACAGCTCAGAGGAGCTGTTCCAAGTAACAGAAATCCAGTTCGTCCTCTTACAGAAAAATGTTTATAAAAATTTGGCAAAGACAGAAAATTTGAATTAATCTAATAAATAAAAGGCTTTTGGATATGTCACAAGTGTGGCAGTGCTGAGACCGTGCTTGTCAGTAGGAGATGTAGGAGCACATAAACTAATGGCTGTCTTTGCCCAAAATTGTTCCACTTAAAATTAGGGTCAATTAGTGGACAAAATAATGAGCAGATGACTATTCTGAATGATCACAATTTGATTTGGATACTGGCAAGAGATGAAGCTAAGGCAAATGAGTTTCACTGTTGTGCCCGGGACTCCTGAGCCCACTGTATTAACACCACTGTGCCATTATCATCCCGACGCTGAGAGATGCCACGGCCAGACAGACCTAGAGGGAGAGAGCAGGTGATACCAGGATCACCATCAGGTCTGTCTGGCTGCCAGATGCCTTTTGAAACGTATAAGTTCTATAGTTGTCCTCACCCGCTGCTGTTTTTACCACCCTTTCCTGCTCTGTTTCTTCTCATTCCTGTCTTTCCTTTTGCCCTTTGTTTAAGGAGTCTTTGGTTTAGCTAGGTGAGACTGAGTCTTCTGAACACCTCCAAAATGGCAGCTAAAAGCAGTATATTACATAGATTAACACTGGCATCAGATACTGGGAGTTTTCGAGGTGACTGACAGAGGCAAGTGTTGTGCCTAAATGAGACTACAACTAAAACTCAGGAACCAAAGTTATGCTTTCTGGTTTTGCCGTGGTTTCTTTTCCTCTATTGTATATGTTTCACTTGTTTGTCTTCCAGAAAGCAGGATCAGGTCGCAGTAATATCTCCAGGCCATCTTAATAAGCTTTCCTCTTTTTCAAAATCTTGCCAGCATGTTCTGAAAATGTCACACAATTTATAGAAATTTTAACACATGTATTCATACGATTCTTCGGTGATGATGCATTTGTGTTGGGTAAGGTTTAATAAAACACCTTATTTACTTCTCCAAGCTGCATAATAACATCAGAGATGACAGGTTTTACCTCTGCATTTTAGGAACCAGTTAAAAAAAACAAATGGAAAAATAAAAATTTCAGTCACCTGTCATTTCAAAATAGCGAAGACTGGATTGCAGTAGCTGGTAATTGCTATTGCTGTCACAGTCAACAAGGGGAGTTTTCTTTACTCTATATTCCTTTAAACTTGGATATTCAGGTGCTGAACAAACACAGTGATTAATATAAATACAATTTTGTATGGAAAATGCATGCAATTCTGTTTAAAACTTCTAGACCAAAGAGTCTGTTTTACACTTTGTCGAAATTTACTCTTTTGGTAAGAGCCAGCCAACTCATTTCTTGTTGAGCCACTCCATACTCAGTACACATTCATCAAACTGAGATGTTTATGGAATAATTTTGTACAAGGCAGGGCGGACACAATGATACCTCAATAAATGCTTAGACAGATTTCCCCAATGTCAAAGGATGTCACATGTAAGATATTATTAAAATAAAAATCTAGGGAAAAAAACATGTCATAGGAACTTCTCTGTGTGAACTATGAAGAAAAATTACAATGCAGTCACACCAAGTTCTCTGCAAATTCTGTCTTTGCTTCTTGGTTTAGCTCCTGTACATTGTTAGCACCTAAATAACAAAAAATAATAAAGGGGAGTCATAAATACTATAAAGTACTGCAGCGTTGCTATAACAGGAACTGAAATTTGGGTATTGCAGCCACCAGTGTCTGCCATACCTGTAAGTTGTGTCCATTCATCAGAGACCTTACAGAGACTGAATGACCTTACTTCAGACATTGCCCTTCGATGCTGTGAGCTGACCTACTTCAAAACTCTTCTGCTTCAGAGTTAAAGACGTGTAGGAGCCAGCTGCCACGATGTCAGAACATTATCCCTAAGAAGTAGTTAGGGATACCATTATCAGCTAGTGGAAAAGTTTAACAGAGCCAACTGAAGGCTTTTCTGTGATATGATACATTACCTCTCTTTAGCCCTTAGCAAGGAATCCACTTCATTTCCATAAATTCTGCATAAACAGGCTCCTTGCAGGTGGATGCAGAGGGTCCATTGAAATGAAAACAGCCCTGACCAGAGAACTGGAACAACACCTTCAGTCCTTCTGTGCTAACTGTAAGAGATGCTCAGATCCTTGCACAAATGAAATGTGGATCCTTGGTTACTGTCATTGCTTTTTATGCCGGCCTGTGGTAGGCTAATGCCTGCAGCCCTTTAGTATCTATGTGTCACTGCCTTGAAGGCGTTAACATCTAGCACACTGACCAGATTTGACACTAAAAATTTAGGTGAGTCATATGTTGGCCCTTCTCAGAGTGGCAAATTTAGCTCTTAGTGATGTTGGGGTATTACTAGTAGCTATTTCTAATTACCTTTTGCTTTATAAAATGAATGTCCACATATGCTACAGCACTTAAGGAAGAATACCAAAACTTCAGAGGAGAAATATCTGTTCCGTACATGCAGACTGAGGAATACACACCCCATAGATAACAGGGATATGTGTCATCAATGACTTCAACTGCACAACGTTGAAAATTCACCCTTTAGGCAATTGAAGTACAGCCCCAGTGGAAGTCATTTAAGTCTTTGATCTTTCAAACCTAGCCTTAACTTCACCTTCCTTCTCCAGACGATGAGCTGGCAATGTTTTAAAGTCCTTTCATATTACTTTTTTGGCTCTAGAGACTGAAATTTTCTGCATGTTTGTACTATAACAGGGAAAACAGACTTGGCTTTCTGAATTGAAGTTTCCTTGTTTTCTGTCATCTCTGTAAAATCATTTTCCATAGCCCTCTGTTCCTCGTATCATTCATCTCAGCCCTCTGCTCTTCATATCATTAATCTGAATAGCATACCTGTTTCAAAGTTAATACAGTCCCCCCCCAAAAGGATACATTCAGATCCATTGCATGCTCAGCATCTTGGAGGATTGCCCTTATGCTGAAAGGAGAATTTAAATCTTTCCAGGGTGAAAAGAGAGCTATCCATCTGTGAGAAATTTTAAGCTGGATATGCTAAATTTTGTTAGTGTTTCTCTTTTCTGGGGCAAGTCAAAGTTTGGAACATGTCATTGATTTATTGCTTTCATTAACATGATGGAACACAAGTAGAGTGTTGCTGTTGAGTTTACTGCACCTGCCCTGTAATGCAATACCCAGCCATTATCAGATGTAATTAGCATGTTTGAGGCAATATATTAGTCCACCACAAATGCTTTCTAAAAGGAAGAGGGCAGTTATATTGAGTGCTTTTTGACTTCCCTGAAGAGTCTAAAAGCTTTTTAAAGGAGTAAAAAAAAATGTTCACACTAGAAAAGCTGAATCAGGGCTCTTCAGGAAGACATTCTTATAGATGGAGAATTGCTGTTAGCAAAGCAGTGACATGAGAAACCAGATGATATAAATTTAAAAATGTTGATACCAACAGTATAAGAAAAAATTCTGGTAGCATCATTCATCCAGAGAGCCTCTACAAATTACAGCTTGTACGGGAAGATCAATAGTGTGGCAAAAGATGATGGAGGGCTGAGCCCTGAACAATCTGGCGTTTTGAATCTAATGTATCATGGGTAGTGAAAAAAAAAGACAGTCAGGGCAGATGGAGGACAAACATATGATATTTGCTCTTTTATGCATGTAACAAAGAAAAAGGGAAAGATTTCTTTTATTTGTCAAAGGTATTGTGGCAAAAACCAATGACTGAGGAAAGCTATGAGTTGCTCACAGACGTATCCAACTTAAGAACTTGCAATTATAAAAAGTAGATCTAGGTGCGAGTTTGAAAGTAGCCCAAGATGATCTGCCACCTGCAGTCTTGGGCCTGATGCCGTTCAAGAGATTTCGTGCATCAGCTCAGCAGAAAGTTTACCTACTTAAAATAGCTTCTTGTACTCAAATGGTAGGGAAAGTGAACACCAAGTATGTCTTTTCTGTATCATCTTCTACCTATGGTACTCTCAGATCCTCTGGTACTCATCTTCTGTGGAAAATATGGCTGCTTTTTTCAATCAGTGATGAGATGGGACTTTCTGATGTTTTTGTTTCCCCCTCCAGTGCGAAGAGAAGACACCATATATGAACACACTGTACAAAACACAGGAGTGATAAACAATGAAGGGAGCAAGTCCTTGTTCAGTTTCCCCAGTCCACAGCCACCGTCCTCTCACTGTCCAGCTCCGAGACCTCGTCAGGGTGCTCCGGAACTCCTGCCGGCCCTGCAGTTGTTTTGGGCTCCCACCCTCCCTTAAACAAGGGAGGATGGAGGAGCAAAAAGGCAGAAAGGGTCTCAAAGTTTACTCGAGTCACACCCTGACATGGAGTTCAGTAGATGGCCAGGGTGTGCACTCTAGCCAGGTGCTCTGAAGTGCTCCAGGGGATCGTTGTTAATTTTAGCCATCAGGTCACCCGGGGCACAAGCAGACCTTGGGGCATCAAAGCAATACAGACAAGTCAGTCCAGTCCAGTGAGAGGCTGCGTGTCTGGGAACAAAGATGGGAAGCTGTAATGACAGCATGGGCTGGTCTGCCCTGGGAAATTGTGCCCCTCAAGGACATAGGAGGCTCATCACAGATCCTCACCTGTACCTGAGTTTCCCAGACAATATTGTGGTCGAAGTTCCAGTGGGATTGTTGGGCATCTGCTAAAGGGAATGTTGAACAACAACGAAGTGACTCTATTACCTATTTGATATTAATGTGAATAGAATGGAAGACGTTTTTCATGCTAATGATTCAAGAAAGTTGTTGAAAACCTGTAGTGTTCAGGAAAGACTTATTAAAATACTGAAAGAATCAGAGAAAAAAGCCTAAGAGTGAATGGTTTGAGGAGGTGAGCCTGTTGAGCATACCAAAGGAATGGCTGAAGAATTATTTGTCCATGAACACCTATGTGGGGAATAGCTGTTGTAACAGAGGGCTCTTCCAACTGTCAGGACAGTGGAAAACTAACATCCACTAGCTGACAGCTGACAAAATTAAAAGTCAGGACAATGAGCAGGTTTTTTTTCCATAGTCAAATCAAAGATTTGCTGGAGCAATTTATGAGAGGTAGCAATAACTTCATTTTCCCTTGGAATGTTTTTGAAACAAGGTAGTTACCTGAAGAGATGCTTCGCAGCTGCTGGGTTTGAACCAGCATTCAATGGCCTTTGCTTGCCAGTCAGAAGAGAGGAGCATGGTGGTGCCTTGGAATCTGCTAAAGTTTCACAGCCATTTCAGATTTCAAAAAATGCAAAGGATGTAATACAAGTGTATCTATATTTAAATATCTACCAAATCTGGCCACTGACGCAGATCCCCGAATGTTGATGACCAGCACCAACTAGGTACCGGCACCCTGCGCTGTGCCCAGAGCACAGGGCCCTGTGCGTCCTGCTTGGGTCTCTTTTGTCCACACACGTACTGGAATGGAAATTTCTCATCCAGTGCTGTCAGTTGCCTCACGGTGTTTGGCTGCAATATTGAGCTGAGGAGAAATGTTCTAGAGAATATTACTTTTGTTCTTTCTTGGTTTTATAAGACATTCGCATCCTGATTGATAGCTTATTATTTTGATAGTGCAAAGTAGAGCAGCTGGTACAGAGAATTCACCTGAAGACAAAAAACAAAAGGTGGTTTTGTGTGTGTGTTAAGTACTCCAATGCTAGAGTGACAAACATGGCAAGAAGGCTGGCACTGAAGAGAACCCAGAAGAATTTATTTTATTATGGAAAACAGCTGGCAAAGCTGCAACTATGCTTGGCTGTGCCGTATAAGCAAAACTGTAACAGTTGCCATTTATATACTCTGACTTGAAAACAGGCTGTTGTACTATTTCCATGTAGGCTAATATTGTGCGTTTTCCAAACAAGATTACCTTTTCCCTCCGCATGCTGCCTCTCTGGAATCAATCAAAGAGATTATTCCAAAGTGACCTTGCTGTAATAGTATGTATATTAAATTTATACATAACCTCAAATAAGGCACAGGTTTGCATTATTGAATGTATGAGTAGAGCAAGCAGTAGCGGTATTAATTTTATTTAATATTATGCCTACTATATTGAGTTAAAAGATAGGAAGATTTACTATCCATTTCAAGGAAAGTTATTGCAGTTTGATACTAACATTCTCAGCAGCTTATTTATTTTTTTTTTAATCTGTAGTATGATAATGGAGAAATAACATAACAAAGCAAATTTTACGGGTTATTGTAATACACCCATCATGGGGCTGGCTGCCCTGCGGGGGCTGAGGGTGACAGTGGGGCTGGAGAGAGGTGGTAATGGGGTCAGCCCAGGCCCTGCAGTTCCCAGGCTGGTCCTGCCGTGGTGGGGCCAGGAGGTCCCATCCGTGGGCACGGATCGGAAGCAGTGGGCCCATGGTGGGGGCTGCAGCCGCAGCCACCCCGCAGGCTGCCTGAGAGTCCCCCGCGTGCCCCGAGGGATGGGTCTGCCCCGGCTGCACTGGTGCCCTGAGCCCCAGGAGCCAAACCCCAGGAGAGGGGATGCTCTCAGCACCTTTACAACAGTGAGGAGAAATGGGCAAAGCACAGACATGTCTACGGAGAGATAATGTAGTGAGCTTTGGGGCATGCATTTCCCAGTGCATATATAAGGCAACAGTTTGCATTATTGAATGTATGAGTAGAGCAAGCAGTAGCAGTATTAATTGTATTTAATGTGGTTTGTTCCTTACAGTCCATGGCTCTATGAAGCTACATAAATACCTATTGGGTAGCGCTCTGTTGTACCACGCTTCTCCTGGTTATTTTAGCACAGATATTTAGATGACAATTTTCTCTTTCCACTACAGATGTCTACCTTTTCTTTGGTATTTTCTTCATTTAATCTGAGAGGAACTTCAGGTAATGAGTCTAAGCAGTGCATTTAATTCCCGCACACGTCTGTCTGAAGCTGAGGGTGGTGAGAAACAATGTCTTTTTTCCTGGTCACCTTCTCGGGGTGCAGGCTGCTCCCAAAACCAGGCTCTCCACTTCCCGGCTGGCTTGCAGTTGCAAGTTATTGGCCAGTGAAACCCACACAAATGGGAGGTGGGGGACGGAGCAGCGTCTGGCCAATCCGGATGCCCACCAGCAGCAAGGTGGGGACTAAACCACACGAAATCCTTGTCCCAGTGCCACCAGGTTTTAATCCCACTCCCTAGAGCGCTCTGCTCCCTCTCCTCCTGCCCGGGGACACACTTGTCCTCCTCTCCTCATGTCTCCCTCGCTTTCAAGGTGCTCCTCAGCCCTCTGCCTGGGGTGGATGAGTGCCAGGGACACGTGGCTTTGAGAAAGGACACAGGCATGCCTGTTTGAAATCCCCCATCAGCAGCCACAGAGGGTGACGCACTCTGTATGTTTGGGTACAGGGCATTTTACTGCCTAAGCTTTGATTCCCCACATGAAACAGGATCCTGTTTTTGCAGATTTAAACTTGCGACACCGGTGAAAAAGCAATTACATGGCAAAACACATATAAAAATGATGACAGTCATCTATCTTTCTGAAGCTTTTTGCAGTTTTATTCACATTTGTTGAAGGCTTTTCCCCCAAAAGACATTTTTCTGTAAATCCACTTCATCTGCCAGATTATTGGAGTCATCAGAATGTCCTCTATGATGAATCATTAGAACGTCATTAAAACATGGTCCTTAGTATCAGTCGCAGTCACAGGAATGCAATAATCTATGCCACGGCAGCACACTTAGAGCCATCTAAATGTTTTTTGAAAGCTAATACACTTTCACTTAATTACATTTTCAAATTATACAGCCATTTTGCAGTGATTCATTGTAATTATCATCTGTATTTAATTTAAAGTAAAAAAATGTACATAATCATCTTTGACATAAACACACTTTAGTCAGTGGGTTTGTGGCAGGGTGGAATTAACCCTGCAAAAAGACCTTTTCACGACTGAGCTTTCCCATACAAAATATTTGTTAAAATACTTGTAATACTGGTACAAAAATGTGACTAATTGTAGCCGTGCAGAGCTGTGTACAAAATCCCTTCAAATTTGCCAGAAAAAATGCCCATATGTAGTGATTTTGGGTCAGAAGAAACAGCGTGACTTAAACTTTCATCTTATAGTTATCTGTGTTAGCAAAAGCATTTTTGACAGCTTCTCCAGGAGCAGCCTGTATCTTTACATTGAGCCACCACCTGCAAAGTAAAGCACATGCACTAAATGCTCCTCAGCCTGGACTGTTGTGCAGATGGTTAGTAAGGACAACCAGCATCAAGTATCTGAGCATACAGGAAAGTAAGCAGAAGCCAAAGGCAACACGGACAAAATCACGTGCCAAATTAAACTTAAGCGTAAGACGAAATTCCATGTGATGAGGCTGATCGTGCAATATCCTTTTGGATAAATTCCACTGATTTTAATAGAACTGGACAGACTGTACCCAAACACTGAATTTGGTCAGATCTAAAACACGTATTACCTCTTCATCCCTGCTGTTTACTACACCAGTTTCTGAAGCCCAAATAAAAAAACCCCACATAAGCATGCCTGAGGTGAAGATCAGTGACCTTTCTCAGGTGTGTCTTCTGTTTGCTTTTGATGAAGAAGTTCCACTGAGCATCTTCTGTTTGGGTTATCTCAAAAAGTACCACGTTATCGAAAACCTATGGCTGGTTTCCAAACAGCGGCTAGCCTAATGACGACTCAAAGTGGATCACTCTGTCTGCACTGATATAAATAAGAATAGATTTTGTCCTGTATATTCTGGTAGTGAATCTGCTGCTATTGTGGTAGCTTTTTGTCTACTGGTTTTATCTGCTAACATTTGAAGGGAATTATTATCCCAGATTATCTGCAGCTGAACACTTTTAAATCAATGGAGTTACAGAAGCAAGAAATTTGGCTTATTATTATAGTTATTTGCACTATCGTAGCACCTGAGAAAGGACTGGAATTTCACTACAATGGGTAATATCTGAACTTAGAGGAATAAATTCCCTTGTGAGGGTTTTACAGTTATATGTAAAAGAAGACATAAAAGCTTGTTAAAAGCAGTAGGAAAAATGTAGGACATTCTAAGAAGTTGATATGATTCTAGAGTTGGTTGGATATGTAACCTAATGGTCCTGAATGAATTGTCTTTATTAATAAATAAATAAATAAATAAATACTGTCAGTCCCCTATTGACCCTCATTTCTTTATTGCAGTAAATGGACCATTTACAAAGAACTGAATGGCTCATAGCTCTCTGCATTTAGCATCCCGCTATTTGCCAGGAGATTTGCAATTGAGTCAGACTGACTGAGCAGTTGCTCTGTGACTGAAGTTGCTTTGATTGTGTCAAAACTCAATGCTTTGCTGAACACTCGCTGTTCTCTGAGCACAATATTGTCCTCAGTCACATGTTGACAAAATTTTCTTATGCTTTACCATCTCAAGGCTGAAGAGCGTAACCTCCTGAATCCTAGCTTTTTAAAAGCTATTTTGGAAGTGGGTTAAGCTAGACCACTTCACAGCATCCTGAGCATGAAGTAAAACTTACCCGTGAGAAGCCGCTGTGGAGGAGCCGCTGCAGTTCGGAGTCTTGCTACAGCTCCTTTCCTTACTGCTCGCTTTTGAATGCTCTTCCACAGGCACTTCTGAAAGTGCTGCCCACCATCCTTAATGTTCTTGACGCACTTTGTCTTGATCTGGAGAGTTGTCTTGTACTTTGCGTCCCCAGGGAGAATGATGTTTGCATTCGTGACTTGTATGAACCCTCTGTTCAGGTATTTCCATCTCAGTGCCTGTCCTCCGAGAAAATTAGGGACCTGGGCCTATGTGAGGTTCCTTTCAGGAGCAGGACCTAAGACAGCAATTAAAATGATGAAAAACCTCTCCACTCCTGAAATATAGATACTGCTCACTGGGATGACAGTTGTCAAGACAAAGCATAGATGGAATACAGCCTTTAGCTTAACAGATGTGTAGCTATGAAATACAACAGTGAACAGCTAGGAGAGGGGTGGCAGGCAGAAGTTCAGTTTTGGCTCATGTATTTTGCGCGTAGGAAAGACCTCCTTCTGTCCGGGTTTGTGCAGTCTCTCCCTGGCACTGCTGGATGGCGCATGTGAAGCACAGCATCAGGGCCCCAAGAGCATCCCCCGTCCTGAAGGTTCGGGTGCCAGCTCAGAGGTAGCGCAGCCGAAGGCAGCCCCTTCCTTTGGTGGCCTTGGACCCAGAGCCCCAGGCGGTGCTGCGGGGATGCCCCAGCCACAGCCAACCCCCCCTTCCTGGGGGAGATGCTTTTAAACTGAGCAACTACCAATTGACCCTCACTGTGCCCTGACATATATAGTGGTTGGTGTGTTGGGGTTTGTGTCTACTACGGGCTGCCCAATGAAGGGAAGCCTATTGATGAAGCCTTCTTACTCCAGCTACAGGAGGCATCATGCTCACAGGCTCTCGTCGTGCTGGGGGACTTCAACCACCCCAACATATGCTGGAAAAGTAGCACAGTGAGCTATAGGCAATCCAGGAGACTCCCGGAATACATTGAGGATAACTTTTTAAGCCCAGTAATAGACAGCCCTACCTATTGGTCACCAAAGCAAGTGAGCTAATTGATGACTTCAAGATTGGAGGCAGCCTGGGCTGCAGTGATCATGCACTGGTGGAGTTCACAGTCCTGAGGGATATGGGTCAGGCAAAGAGTAAAGTCAGGAACCTGAATTTTAGGAAAGCAAAATTCCAGCTCTTCAAGGAGTTAGTCAATAGGACCCCCTGGGGAACTGCCCTCAGGGACAAGGGAGCAGAACAGAGCTGGTAGATCTTTAAGGATGCTTTAAGGACCCTCAGCAAATCTGCAGATGACACCAAGCTGAGTGGTGTG
Source organism: Phoenicopterus ruber ruber (assembly GCA_009819775.1). Taxonomy (NCBI): domain Eukaryota; kingdom Metazoa; phylum Chordata; class Aves; order Phoenicopteriformes; family Phoenicopteridae; genus Phoenicopterus; species Phoenicopterus ruber. The sequence continues at coordinate 91,890,344 of CM020217.1, forward strand.
ATTGACACACCTGAGGGATGGGATGCCATCCAGAGGGACCTGGACAAGCTTGAGAAGTGGACCCAGGTGAAATTCATGAGGTTCAACAAGGCCAATTTCAGGGTCTGGCACCTGGGTTGAGGCAATCGTCAGTATCAATAGAGGTTGGGGGATGATGGGATTGAGAGCAGCCCTGCCGAGAAGGACTTGGGGGTACTGGTGGATGAAAAGCTGGGCATGGGCTGGCAATGTGTGCTTGCAGCCCAGAAGGCCAACCATATCCTGGGCTGCATCAAAAGAAGCGTGGCCAGCAGGTCGAGGGAGGGGATTCTGCCACTCTACTCTACTCTGCTCTGGTGAGACCCCACCTGGAGTAGTGCCTCCAGCTCTGGGGCCCTCAGCACAAGAAGGACATGGACCTGCTGGAGCGGGTCCAGAGGAGGGCCACAAAGATGATCAGAGGTCTGGAGCACCTCTCCTCTGAAGACAGGCTGAGAGAGTTGGGCTTGTTCAGCCTGGAGAAGAGAAGGCTCTGGGGAGACCTTATTGCAGCCTTTCAGTACTTAAAGGGAGCTTATAAGAAAGATGAGGACAAACTTTTTAGCACAGCCTGCTGCGATAGGACAAGGGGTAATGGTTTTAAACTAAAGGAGGGGAGGTATAGGCTAGACATAAGGAAGAAATTTTTCACAATGAGGGTGGTGAAGCACTGGCACATGTTGCCCAGAGAGGTAGTAGAAGCCCCCTCCCTTGAAACCTTCAAGGTCAGGTTGGATGGGGCTCTGAGCAACCTGATCTGGTTGAGGATGTCCCTGCTCATTGCAGGGGAGTTGGACTAGACGACCTTTAAAGGTCCCTTCCAACCCAAACTATTCTATGATTATTTCTACCTAGTATTAGCTGTTCATTTGGGGAATTTCCAGGTGCTGCACTGGAGCAGAAAGGTATAGATAGCAATGAGCACGTACAATTGCTTCTAGATAGACAAAGGCTCCAGTCTGCTCTCTGTCTAAAAAGTTGAGGGGAAAAAGACTAAAGTATAAATAAGGCATTTATACAAATACTGGATTAAAATAACAACAACAAAAGAATTAAGGAAATACTAGGTTCCTAATTTGGCGTACACTTGCTATATTTGAGGGACTTAGGAAATAATGTTTCAGCAGCCATATGCTTTAGCCATACATGAAATTCTAGCCATTTTTGAAGAGGGAATTCCTGGGAATATTTTGAATATGTATACTGGGTCTGGCTGGGATGGAGGTAACCTTTCTGATAGCAGCCTTCATAGTGCTGTGCTTTGTATATGTAGTTATGACAGAGTTGATAAGACACCAATGTTTTGGCATCTGCTGAGCAGTGCTCCCACAGCATCAAGACTGCTTCTCCAACCTCACCCCAAACGCTGGTGGGCTGGCGCTGGGCAAGAAGTTGGGAGGGGACATAGCTGAGACAGCTGACAGCTAAAAAGATACTCCATACCATATGACGCTGTGCTGAGCAATAAAAGCTAAGAGAAAGGAAGAGAAGGGTGAGATTCGTTATTAAGACGTTTGCCTTCTGATGTAACTGCTACGCGTACTGGGGCCCTACTTCCCAGGAAGTGTCTGGACATCTCTTGTTGATGGGAGGTAGAGAAAAAATCTTTTTGTTTTCCTTTGCTTCCACGGGCGGCCTTTGCTTTTCATATTATTAAGCTGCCTTTATCTTGACCCATGTGTTTTTCATCCTATTTTCTACCCCTGTCCCGCTGAGAAGGGGGAGTAATAGAGCAGCTTGGTGGGTACCTCGTGGCCAGCCAAGGTCAACCCACCACAATATGTTACAAAATATTTTTAGTTTCAGCTTAAAGTGCTGCAAAGCATAACTAGGTAGGTGAGATGTCTTCAAGTAGTTCCAGATATAGGAAGAGAATCCAAACTCCTCATTGTTCTATAGAATCACTCAAAACCTATATTTAGGAGAACACTTTTCCTTCTTTGCATGCTTGAAATGTCTTTCTAAATTGCTGGAACATTTGGCAGAGCAAGAGATCCAGCCTAGAAACTTAAACACTTCTTGTTACAAGGAAAGGTCTTTCATGAAGTTATTTTAAAATTCCTAAGGGTTGTCATTCTGAAGCTGTTCACCTGGATTTATAAAAGGAATTTATAAAAAAATGTGATCAAAGTAGTATAAAGCAAACGGTTGTTTTCCTAAGATTAAAGTGCATTTTTAGTTACTCAACTAGAAATGAAAATTGGCTCTATTAAACATTTTCATTAGTACATTAAGCTTCATAAAGTAAGTTTATGTAGGTTACATTTCAAGATACTGTTATGCTATGTTATATTACATTTACAACAATCTAAGTTTTCTATCAATTTTAATTTGCAAACATACCTCTCAAAGATAGAAAACATTTACACATCTCCAAGGTTTAGTGATATAAGTAAAGAGAATAAAATACATTATTCTTAAATTATTTGAGTGTGGGAAACAGATGCTGTGGGCCCTAAGAATATAGACAAAATTTGCAAAGACAGTGTAAGATCCAGGTTGGTGTTTAGTGAGATTCAAAAGAGAACCCAAAATATTTGTTTGTGATATATAAAATTCACTGGCTATAAGGTATTTTTGAAAACTGTATTTCTAGACACAAGTATGAGAAATACTTTAGCCTTTTGCTGTGTGCAATACCGTGTTAGCTAACACATGGTAACTAAAATAAGTTCTAATCTGATGTGGAAATTTTTTTCTAACTTTAGGAAAGTTATATGTACCTCCAGCTTGGAGATGGTTCTTGAAAAGAAGTAGGCTGTCAGTGTTTCAGCTCTTGTTATTGTGATTTAGTAACACTAGGATAACCAGATGTGCCATCTTTAGGCTAATAGATAACATAAATAAGGAAGACTAATTATAAACAATTTAAAAAAGGAAAGCAATCATTTAGTGCATCAGTAGCTGGCAAGGAAAATTGATTTTTACTTCTTTTCATAATTCATTAAGTACATGTTAGTTTTGGGCAGGGAGGAGAGAGTTATTTCAGATTCCAGCAGCTAAATCTATCATCTGAGCAACATTTGTCAAGCCCACTTGATGGACAGCAGGGCCCTTCAGAGTGGTTTACAGGCAGGGAATGCCTTCACTCGCACTTCTCCTGCCGCTCCTGGCTGGGACATGCTCCTCCGCTGGGAGGAGGAGGAGGCTGGCAATAATTTACTACATCGGTTTTGATCTTGGAGCAGGGCTAGGCTGAGTTCTGCCAGCCTGGGATGTCTCTCCCATTGTCCTCTGGTGTTTCCCAGCAGGAAATATTGTGTCTGAACCAGTTCTGACAGAAATTTGCCCAAACGCTTCTCAAAACCCATCAGTCAAAAAGAGCTCGTCATCTCCCCATGTGGCCTATTCCCGTGCTGGGCCACTGGTGCTGTTAGGAAATTATTCTTGCCCCATCTCCTGAATTTCCAATGTAAACCTGTTGTGCTTAATCCTTTCACCAGTTGACCTGGAGAATAATTTATTCTCTTCCTTTTAGTAGGAAGCTTTGAAGTCTTTTGAAGACTGTTATTGTGTTTCCCTTTGGTTTTCTCTAATTGAGACTAAAGCACTCCATTTTTTTCAGGGTAGCAGATAATTCAGACTTGGCACATCACAACGTGCACTGACAGATGCCCTCATAGTTGTGTTGTGTATCTCTCATGCTTAGAAGTCTCAGCACTAAGTAACGTATTAGTATCTAACTATCCCCATACACAAAGCAGACAAAGGTCTTTTTTATTGTCTGTTTATGCAATTTATTTATGCTAAATAATTTATTTGCAAAACATAGCTCCAGAGTCTCTTATACTAACTTCTGATCACATCTAAAATGCTCTCTGTGCCAGATGTGAATACAATTTGAAAGGACAAGGCAAAACAACTGGCCCCATTGCTATCCACAAATGTTATTATTTTGTAATGACCTTTTTGCTTAATTACCCAGCTTTTCAGTCCCTGAAATAGTATTTTAAAGTTAACTGTCCCCTCCCCATCTCCCCTTGTCCCTCCTCTGAAAAAGACCTGGTGTGTCTAATAGGATATTGTGCTTGGAAAGAGATTAGTTAGAACAGATCCAAATCTAACTGTCTTTATAAGTCACTTAGTCATTTGCCTCAAACAATGGAAGACACAAGATCGTAATTAAGGCTTCCAGCTCATGGTAAGATAAAATGCACACCATGATAGCAAAGCAAGTGGTTGAACGGGTGCATCATGTTGTAAAGTTATCGCTTCGGAGAGAGTCTATTGTTCCCTTCTGAGCCTGTGAGCTGTTCTCTAATTGATGAGGAAATTAGGAACAGATGATGATTTTGGAGGCAAATCTGCTTTTCTTCTGGAACTGTCAAATATCTCTCACGCAACAACATCAGCTTAGCAGAGGAGAGCACGTGTGAACAAAGGGCTGCAGCTTGAGGTGTGACCACCTCGCCCATCAGCGACCCCCTGGGTCCCACCAAGGCCAAGCAAACCTGAAAGCTGGGACCCTCGTGACTCTAAACCATTTAGTTCTTGGCACAGTCTCGTCACTTCTTGTGATGTGAAGTCTGGGCAAGCAGGCGTGGGGTTACTGGGTGTGTAGGAAGGAAATGTATAATATATATTTATATTTTTAATTCCATTAATACTGCCTGGAGGTGTTCTCCAGATTGAGAAAGCAGGGCTTGGCCACGTGGCTAGGTAATTAGGTGACTGCTAGCCTGGTCCCAGCACCCTGTGCATGCAGAGGCTGGTGATACAGCCTGGGTGCATCAAGTCCCAGAGAAAGACAGGAGAGACCCTGCATAGGACAGGGTGCCCCTCCACCACCTAGCACCGTCACGTTTGCGCCAGAGCTGAATTGGCCTCTGGCAAGGCACGTAGCCAGGCCGACACACTGTGAGGTGTGGGCTTGGCCAGCTTGGCCTTCCCCTGGGATTTTAAAATCACTCTGTACCCAAGTTGTGCACATTTTGGCTTTTTATCTCCTGCAGAGAAGCAGGGCTATTGACTGCCTTAGCAGAGGAGCTTGGTAACTCCAGCAGTCCTTGAGATGCCTCAGAGACAGAAATCTCTGCAAACACAATACGTTCCCCGTCTGATTTCACTCCATTAAAGGGTTTATCTGAGAGGGCAGGACCGTTCCTGACTAAAATCACAGAGTGGAGTACAGTGAAAGTATCTTAGCTGTCAGGTACATGTGCTAACCACTAGGTTACAGCCTATTTAGAAATGATGTTATTTCAGACTGCAGTTTCGCATGACAAAGCCATGCATTGCAACACTTCTTTTTAAACACTCTTGCCCAATTCTTCCATCACTCATTGTCCCCCCAGACCCTCTCCCCGTCCTCGTCCTTATGCACCCTCTTTCCAGCTCTGCTTCCTGTGGCTACGTTGTGAACTGGATCAGGGGATTGATCTGGCTTTAAAATACTCCTCTGTTTTCTTTAACGGCTGGCTTTTTTTGAGCTGGGTAGTTCCCTGAGCCATTCCACAGTGCAGCCACACAAGCGCTTATTCTGGCCCCGCAGAAGAGCAATGGCACACGGCACAAGGTAGGAGTGAGCTGCAGGGCATGAATATCTTAAAACGCCTGAATGCTTCATCTTGTGAAACCGCAGCTTAAGTCTTTCCTATTAAAGTAACTCTTCTGGGCATAAACTACTTATACAGTCACAAACAGCATAAAAGCACATTAAAATGACAATCTTGTCTACTGTTTTGGACACTCCCTGGATGATGATGGATTTCCAGGCTTGATTTACAACTACTGCAACTGTTGGCTGAAGAGAGGGAGAGTACTTCCCAATACATCACATCTGCAAATGGGAAATATGCATTCCAGTCCTCAAATGCAGCAGAAGAAAACAAATCTGTAACGCTGTAAGTCCAAAAACAATGTAAAAAAGACAGCCTTTTCTTTTTCTGGCGTTGGTGGGAATACAGCCTTTCCTTGTCCCTAGACTTTCTTGGAATGAAATGTTTTGTTTCAGAACAAAGGGAAGCTTGTGGGTGGGATTCAGTTCAAAAAGAAGATATCCAAATTAAGGTTTCTACAAGTAGGCATTTGCCAGGAGTTTAAGCTCCTGTCTCAGTCGCTCGGGGTGGGACTCAGTTGCCTGAACATAGGCTGCTTGTGGCTCTTGAGGTGCCCAGGAGATCTGCTCGGGGCAGGCAGATCTGACAGGCACAGCAGAGCTCCACTCTTTTGTGGCAGCAACTGAAGACAGGAAAGATAATTCACAGCATCTAAAATTACACTAGGCACCTATATTTATGCTACTGAATCTTACCATAGCAGCTAGTCACTTAAATAACTTCACAATCTTAATACCTGGTTGATGGCAGTGAGTTGGTGTCCACAGACTTTAAAGCTCAGATATGCGTATTTGGATCCCTATATGTAGATGTATAGATTTAGATGTCTTACTCTCAGTTTGAATCCCATTCTGTTTGTCAAATCAAACAAACAACTGGTTGCCTTTTTTTTTTTTTTTAAGAAAAATAAAATGTGGTTTTTATAATCCTTTTCATATATACATGAAAGCTCTGCTGATAAACTGAGAAATCAGCCCATTGTGGCCGTTCTGGGAATGCACAGATTTGGGAGTGGCTCTGTGCATCTGTGGCCTTAAATATTGACGTCTCAGACTTTGGCACTTACACGGGGTGCTATGTGAGACACGGTTCTTATTTTGTGCATCTAGCTGAAGTGAGTAATAAATGATAAATGGTCAAAACCAGCAAATATTCATGTTCACATGAATGCCTGTGGTCTTACAATGATAGTCCTCCAAAGATCTTTCTGAACAACCCCTTTTTGCCTATATGAATAATGATGAGGAGAAAAGTTTAAGGGAAAAGCTCCCCTAGTCCATTCAGACAGCACATAGCAACTGCAGGATGTTATATTTAATTGCATATTTTAATGTTTCAGCCTTTCACCTAGACATAGCAAAATCATCCAAAGTTTGAATATCTCATTTTTGGTATGAAAACCATTTTCCAATGCTTTGTAAGAGTAGCTAAAACCCTCCAGTGTTTCTAGCACAGGGCAGATTCCCTGCCTGACAGCTAACTGGGCAAAAAATGAAACAATAACGAGTGTTCTGAGGAAATTTTCTCAATTTGGTAAAATTAGTATTCCACTATCATTTATTTCACGTTCTTTGTTTGTCACTACTTACCGTCAGAATAATTCAAGAACTTTTTTTACAGGTGTAGCCTCAGGAAAGTATTTATGTCAAAGCACTGTGACTTATTCCTGTAAATGATTGAGACTGACTAGAGGAAATGTGTTTAAAACATGATGAAACACCAGATGTCTAGTCATAAATAGAATAAATGATGGTGACATTTTTATGCTGGGCATTAGCAAACTAGTGCAGAATTCCTTCTGTTTAAATTCGGTAATTTTTTAAGCAAATAAGTATGTTATTTGGTTGCCTGGACACTTTTTTTTTTTTTTTTTAACTAGAAATTAATTATACTGTTGCTTTTATTTCATTTGGACAGTGACAGGTTTTGGCATCTTAAGTGAATATTTTCTTGAGTTTTGGATTTACATCTGGTACACTACCTTGTTGGGAAGAAAAGAGCTACTGGGCTGCTCATGAAAAACTATTGGCAAAAGCAACAACTGCTGATTTCTTTTCCCTTTTGATATTGATCAAGATTGCCAATAAAGAGGAGCTTTATTTTGTTGCTCTTAGAATTTGAGATTCTCCCCATCCTCCTCTACTCCTCAGATTTCCTTTAATCTGTCTATAGCCACAGAGAATATTTCTGGTTTGGAGAAGAAAAACCCTTTCAGTGATGTGCTGCAAATAGGTTTTGGGGCAACTCAAGTCCTCAGACACCCTAATCAGACTGATGTTTCAGGGCAAGCCAGAAGTGAAAAAAGAGAAAAGAAATCAACCACTCCAGAGCAGAGGAAATTACCAGTGCAATACAGAAGCACTTGAAGCAAGAGGAATACGTATTCTTTTGATCTATTATTGTTAGTATGCAGGCCTGAATAAAATGGATAGATTAATTGGAAAATAGCCCATAGCCCATTCATAGATAATGAACTACTCATGAAATCTTCAAACAAGAAGCCCTTGCAGATCAGAAGGCTACAGTGCTTACTGAAGCACTGCTGCTTCTGATTTGGAGATAAATAAATCTTGTTTGCAGTAAACTGGCAGACCTCTCAAGCTGCCACATGGCTTTTGAGTAGCCTGCAGCTGCTATGAAAAAAAGAGCGCATTCTGTAGCACTGCTCGCTGTGGCTTAAGCAGAAATGGAAATGAGAAGTAGGTGTGTTTGTGTAGCCAGCTACCACGCAGAGCCAGCACGCTGCTGCCGTCTCTGAAGGGGGCGGGAGGGACCCGGTCACTGTTATCATTCATTTTCACAAGTCCCGATCCACAGGCAGTCCACAAAGCATCTTTGGCAAGCAGCTTCGGAGAGAAGTAGAGTGCCACCACGCTGGTCACCGTGCCGTTGGGCGTGCAAGGGCACGGTACCAATCAGCACTGGGTGTTCTGATCCGGCTGAGCCCGCTCTTCCCAGGGGACTGGCAGGAAAAGGAATAAACTGTGCTGCAGGCAGTGACAGAGTGATAGCAGCATTTGTAAGGCCAGAACAGGCCATTAGCTCAGCATATATTACTGAATTTTAGGCAGTTATTCTCATATCGAGAGTGGTGACTTGCACCTGACTAAAATACAGCTGCAATGCTTCCTTAACTTCTTCACACTAACAGGAGTGCTCCAATTCCCTATTAAATTCTTAGAACTCTTAAAATCTGATTTCTGGTGTAAGTGTTTTATGGAAAGTGAATCTTGATGTTAGACTCCAACACTCATTTAAAAATTGCTGATTCTTTAGCTCTGCCAGCTGTGAAAGCCATGCATTGGACTATTGCTGGACACAGATGAAGAGAGTTCATTAAAAAATATTGAACCAATAATTCACTGACATTTCTTGCTGTATTTGCCTAGCTCTATCAGTTCCTAAATCTCTAAGAGCTTTTTAAACATGTGGAGTGAGACTGAGAAAATAAAATGAATCTGTTCTAATGGAGACATTTGTCACCGAGGCAGATCAGCAAGCCTGAACTTAAAGAACAGACACTGGGAAATTGAGGACATTGCTGAAATAAAGGTAAAACCTATGATCACGAGAATTCACAAGCTGAACCAGTCAAGAGCAGTTGACGCCCCAGACCTCATCCAACTCCGTTTGATCAGCGAACTGGAGCAATGATGATAGCTGAAGCGCTGACAGTCTGAAATACAGGAATGCTGAACATCAGGAGTAATTCTTTCTGAATAAATGCCATGGGAATGGCTTAAAAACTGTGTGGCTACTTAAAATATTCATCAGTTACCTAAAGGTCAGAAGAAAGTATACTGAGGTAACTCCATTAGTCAAGTGTTCTCTGACCTTCAAACTTCAATAGGTACTTGGAAAAACAGAAAAGAAAAGGTACAGCCAAAAATGGTGAACTTGAAGGACAAATTTTCTGTTGGTGTAAATGAGCCAGTGTTGCTGATTGTTTTACGTGATACATACATTTTAGACTTCTGTTAATTACAGTATAAGTTGCATCTAGAGAAGTAGTTTCTTACTCCAAAATCAACCAAATTATCTCTCATTGTAAGAATATGGAATATATGTTAAATGCAAATCAGTACTGAATACTTATGCATACTTGTATATATGGATGGAATACTTTTCTCCTCTGCTTCATATCTCTACTTCTATTTCTAGTTATTACTTTTGGTCTTTTCAAGCGTATATGAAATTAGATCCCAGCGGAGGTTGAGGAATCCATACTAACACCTACCTTTCAGACAAAGTGTCTCCTAGTTAATAGATTGCCAGCTTCTCTATCACGAAATTTCTTTTTTTTTTTACCCTAAGAAATGTAGATAATAATTTCTAGTAACGTACAAATGGTTCTTTGTCAACTTCAGAGCTATAACAAAGTGGTGTGTTTTCATTCTAAGGAAAAAACGTAGATATGCAAATCACAATAGTATGACTGGGTGTACAGAGCAGAGCACTGCTCAGGAAATATTCATTCCACAGAGGCCAGTGCTCCTGCTTTTGCTAACAGAGGACAGCAGCAATATATATTCATAATTGTACTCAGAATTGCTGGCATTGGGCTGCTGCCATCCGCATTGGCAGATAAGCATTTTTTCTTTAGGTTCATAATTTTTACATTTGAAGGAGCAGAAGCTACAGAAATCAGGACTGCATTTAAAGGGTGGAAAAGAAAACCAAAAATACGGCTGCTAGTAACATGCAAACACTGCCATATTGCTCTAGCGATATCAGGATAAAATAAATGTGCACATTAGAGCTTTAAATTAGAGAAAAGAGGCAATGGGGTAAAGCTTTCATGATGTAAAGTAGTGGGTGATAAAAAATCTGAGCAGGGGGTAAAACAGGTAACCCCCCCCCCAACAGCTGATTTTGAAACAAAAAAGGTACCTGCATGTTGTGATTAGAAATGGCAAGAGGAAGGATGTCAAGTCCAGTTTGTTAAGTAGCAAATGAGAAATAGCTGTAGCAAGATAATAGGCTGCGAGGAACCATAATTTCTAATTGCGGATTGTGCAAGAAGTTATGGGGTTTACTGGTTAAGACTAATAGTATTTTTCAAATCAACATTTATTTGTGTATAAACACACCCATAAAATGGTGCTTCTCCACAATTATAGATGATCTTGTCCCTTTTCTGTATGGTCTTATGACTGAAAATGATGACACTGAACATCCACTTGAACATAGGGACAGAGGCACAGGACCCTCGTGACAGTCCCTTATTTCAGGAACTTCATCCATGGACTTTCTTCACCTGACGTGACAAGAGACGTGTTTCACTGCAGTGGCCTAAAGGGTAACAAATGGACCTATCCAGAGGGGACAGAGACCCAGAGCAGCCCCTGCCTCTCTCCCTTCTCCATACTTTTTCCAGGAATACCTTGCTAGCCCAGTCCTTGAAGGTTTTTATTTTTCAGAAAAGGGCTCCAGATTTTCCTCCATGTATTAAAATCTTCACCATGCTTTTAAATGTATGACGGAGCACAAAAATTGCACAGATACTGCCTTCTCTTCAGAGCCAATAGAAAATTAATCTATCCTAGCTCTGTCAAATGAACATAAAAAAATAGGAAAAAGAAATGACAGTGACGAGAGTTGAAAATGTGACAGTCTGGGAGACAAGACACAGCAGCTACCCCTGCTCTCACCTGGGCACTTGTTGGGTAAGTAGGAAATGTCATGTAAGCTTTTTCCTCGATGAGCATAAAGAGTGTCTTTACCTTTCTCTCAAAGGTTACATTTGATGAGCTAAAACAGCCTTCGAACACAAAGCAGTGGCTATTTCTCAGCCCTTATTTCTTCTCAACTTTCATAACTCTTTTGGAGGTAAAATATTATATTTTTGCAAGAACATAAGAAACTTTGCAGTTGAGAAATGCCATTTAGACAATTGTACGTTTATGTCCAGAATGTAGTCTTTGTCCTTTCTTTCAACTATCTATTCATTCATTCAGAAGCTCATCCCACTGTCTTTCCAAAGAAGTAATTCCTTCTATTTTAGGGAGTGACTATCAGTTTATTCCATGATTACTTTGATGTATATGAAAAATTCATTAGGTTACTTTAGACTGTGGGTTGGATGAATAGTTGCAAATTCTTACTTGGAATTCCATGTTGTAAAGCTGAATTTTCTCTGTATGATACATTCCCCTGTAACACGTTTGATAAGCTTCTAGGATAGAGTTCAGAGACTGTGCATTCACTTGGAGCTACTTAGCCGTCACAGTGGTGGGAAGAAAAGGTCACGTAGAGGCCATGTTTCAGCTCACCTATTTTATACAAATACTTTAGCCTCTGAAATGGATTGTTCTCCAGAAGGTTCTATTTTTCTTCATTGGCTATGAATGGATAACAATGTCTATGTGGTAAACATCTACATTAGGTAGACAAATACTGTCTTGGTACCTAAATATGAGAGAATAATTCTGTTCCTGTTCTGGTAGTCTCAGATGCACTTAAAATAACTTAGAATCATAGAATCATAGAATTGTTCTGGTTGGAAGAGACCTCCAAGATCATCGGGTCCAACCATTAACCTATCACTACCAAGTCCCCCACTAAATCATATCCCTTAGGGCCACATCTAAATGTCTTTTTAATACCTCCAGGGATGGTGACTCCACCACCTCTCTGGGCAGCCTGTTCCAATGCCTGACAACCCTTTCGGTGAAGAAATTTTTACGAATATCCAATCTAAACCTCCCCTGGTGCAACTTGAGGCCATTTCCTTTTGTTCTGTCATCTGTTACTAGGGAGAAGAGACCGACCCCCATCTTGTGGCCTTTCAGTATATAAAGGGGATTTATAAGAAAGACAGAGAGGCTTTTTACCAAGGCCTGTAGTGACAGGACAAGGGGCAATGGTTTTAAACTGAAAAAAGGTAGATTTAGATTGGATATAAGGAAGAAATTTTTTATGGTGAAGGTGGTGAGACACTGGAACAGGTTGCCCGGAGAAGTTGTGAATGCCTCATCATTGGGAGTGTTCAGGATCAGGTTGGATGGGGCTTTGAGCAACCTGACCTAGTGAAAGGTGTCCCTGCCCATGGAAGGAGGGTTGGAATAGATGATCTTTAAAAGTCCCTTCCAACCCAAACCATTCTGTGATCATGTGGATGCTCCACTTTGTCCCGTAGGTTTCCTCAGATCCCCAGGAAGAGGTGTCAGTGCCTGTGGAGAGGTGCCACGTGGGGTCCTGAGCTCTGCTGTGGTTCTGGAAGGAGTAAGGGGACATTTGGTGACATAGTACCTCCAGAAGTAGACATACGCCTTCCTCCAGCTGCACTTCTTGAAGGGTCACCCCTTCCACACCAGCATCTGCTAAGGAAGACCTTCCAGGATGAGGTGACTCTACTCCTGCTGCAGAAGCCAGGCCATATGCAAGATTCATGTGATTTGTGAGAGGGAGGCCAGAAGCAAACCAAAGACTACCTATAGCCCAGTGGGAAGCAGAAACATGTTTTTGGGGAGGGTACCTGACCCCAAGACCACATGCTTCCAGCCGAACAATGTTTCTGATCTCCATAAGCCATAGTCCCTCTTGCTCCACTGGTGAGAGTCAGTGATTCCAGCTGCGCTAATGTGACATTTCCCAGGCAGCTCCATCGCCTTGGCTCGGCCAGGGTGTCCAGCTGTGTGGGTACCAAAGCGGTCTCCAGAGGTCTTGTGGGTGGTCGTGCTGGAATCCCGGATGCCTACGTTACCTGCAGGTGCCTATGTGCTCTTCTGGCCTCGAGTGCGTTGTTGCCCCTGGAGAGAGCAAAACCAAGGCAGGTAAGGAGCGCCCTTCAAGAAGAAAAGGCTAGGTGTTTCAGGAGGGAGTCTTATTGTCTTCAGAGATGTTGGCTGGGATCTAAGGAAAGAAAAAACTGGAAAAGGAAAATATACCAATAATCCCCATATAGAACATGAGTGCAATGAAGAAACATCTTGAAGCACAGTATGTGGTTAAATAAATCAGATAGGCACTGTCATTGTGAGAATCCATCTATGTTTTAAGTAGTCGGTAGTACAATTTGTGTATGAGGAATAGGAACGCTGATACTACCTATACATCCATGCCCTTTTCAATTTGTGGCAGGTTGTTTTAATTATAAACACAAAATATTAATAAATCTATTTCAGAAGCTAAATTTTTCATATATGTTAATTTATGAGCTTTTAATGGTTCAACAAATGAAATCTGCAACACCTGGTTGAGGTATATTTAATATGATGTAGCATATGAGCTCCAGAATAAATTTAATATAATCACCAAATACTGAATAAAGTTGTAAAATGATTTATTGGAGCAACAGGGAGTTATATGGTAGATCTTATGCGGAAAATAAAATTATAAAATGTTAATGAAATAGGCATCTAAAACTAGAGTTGCAGTGTATAATTTATTCCATTATTAAAGTATTAAATTACTTTTGTGCAATAAACCAGGATAAATGTAAGGGTAATGATTATGAGGATGACAAGTGGGGAAAGTGAATTAATATGCATTGCCATGGTGTAGAATCAAATGGATACAAATGCAGCTGTATAGTGACAAAAACAAAATTTTCTCTGTAATACTATAGATATCAAACTCATCAAAAGAGCAGAAGTTGCATCTGCCACTGTGGGCATTTTCGAGATTTTGTAAAATTTTCCTGCCACAAACCACAAGAAAAATAAAGTCTGAACACTTTAATGAAAATAATCTAGATTTTTTTCCAAATAATTTCAAAAGGAATGCTGTTTCAATACTTTATTTTTAATTTCTGTTGCTTAAAATTAATGTCAGAAGGAAGTTATTTTGAATCAAGAAAGACTTTTCAGCTAAACTGTATTGAATTAGCATGCTTTAAAGTCACAGAGTCCTTTTTTCATCCCAAATTTATTTAAATGGTGTGTTCTCCAGTGGAAACTAGTGTCTGAAAAAATCCTGAACAGAACTGCTGAAAACTTTGCTAAAAGGAAAGAGATATGGGCTTAAGAGTACTGAGAGCCAGCTGCAATTGCAGCCTTTCCTACCCGTTCAGCTTACCAGCCTGCTGAATTAGGCGGCTGTTTTCTCTTAACAAAAAGATAGAGGTGAGAAAATACAACAGAGTCATCGGCATGATACTTTTTTTACCCATCAGCGATAATTTTTTCCTGTTCAAAATGCTAAATTGTTAAGATTGAGGAATAATGCAGTATTTTATGGGAGTGAGGAAATGGAGCAGTAAATCATTCTCTGCCTGCACTATGGAAAATTGACTGTAGCAGTTTTGGGACCGGGGAGGGGGATGAGAAGGAAGGTGATGCTGGGGCAGTGGTGATGGTATGTGCCTTCAGCCTCCCCAAGGAGGCAGACAAGAGAGATGGGAGTGACCAGAGGTGAAACAAAACGAGTTAGAACTTCATTAGGCAAAGTTCTTAGTCATGTCTTAAATCTTTCTGGAGACAAAAAAAAGCACTTAAATTGTGCAAAACCAAAAATAATAAATAGCTGCTAAACTGCCTTTCATTTCCGAGAACTGCAGGGTTTTGTGCAAAGAAACAAAGACTTAAGAAAAGTGGAAGACGACAGAAGAGAAAGGAATTAAAAGAAGAAAGGGAAACTTATGGAAGAAAAGACAAAATGCACCCAGCTTTAGGACAGAAGCATTCGATGTAATTTATTCATACTCATTTCAGCCTGTGATTTAGGGGTTGTCAGGAGGTGACTTATTACAAGCAAGGCCTCTCACAGCCAGGGGATTTGCTGTCAAATTCACATCCTCAAGCAAAACTGTGCTGTCAAATCTATATTTTCATTTAAAAAAAAAAATACATTATGCTCCTTTCACAGTGCATTACAGAACTAACATGGACTCAAGAGATTGCCAAAGTAGAGGTGTCTTGTTAAGTTTGCAAATTAGCCTGATACCTTTGCTCTAAAACTTAACTTGCCCAACTTAACATTGGCATGGGGAGTCAATTCCAAAATTCGGTCCTCTAGCTGTCCATATTTGTCACTGTATTACCACGCAATATATTTATTGATTTTCCTGTGCAAACATCTAATCACCCTTCAAGTATTGCCAGACAAAAATATCTTCTGATACAATATTTCTGAAGCCAGCTGAAACTGAAATTAGTAAGCATAAAATATATAGAATTTCACAGGAAAATAAGTGGCACAGGAAAATCTGTGTCAACATATTTTATTGACATATTTTACTCAATTAAAAATGCCCACAATACAAAATGAAGCAACATGTTAATCAACGTTCTCAGATTACCTGAACCAGATGCAACATTTCTGCTGTTCTTTGACACGGTGCTGCAGAAGTCAGGGGCCTTTCTGCACATTTTAACAGTCAGAGGGACGGGAATCATTTCACAGACATCTACTTTTGACATTAGACATCTCGTCTAACCACTCAGAGCTCCCTTAATGGTCAAGAGAGAGAAATAGACTCTTCAGCAGACTTTCTTCATTCCACGGCAATCCACTGGGATTTTTCTGTGAATAGATGAGTGCACTAGTGAGACGTACTGAAAGTATTCGCATTGTAGGACTGGACGTCATCTGGAAAAGAGCCACAAGTGTAATCCATGCCTTGAAGAAGAGCTTTTCCTCATTCTTTTTCTGTTATTGAAAAAGCGATTAAGGAGCAACATCACTGGGGAAGAACAGCTAGACGTGGCTCTTTAGCTGACTGCTGAAGGCGTAGTGGCAACCGGGGGTTGGGAGTCCGACAGAATTGAATTAGAAATAAGGAACAGCTTTGACAAGAGCTGGTAGTCAGAGCAAGCTCCCCAATAGAGAAGCACTGAGTTGTTTGGGTATCTGTACGTCTCCAAAGGCTCAAAGAAATTGGAGTTATAGGGTTTAAAGGGCTAAATGTTCTGGGGTTTGGTTTGTGAGTATCTTTGCGAAACATAACGTCTTTTGAGATACAGAAGGTCAGACTTCATGATGCTATAATCTCTGACCTTAATCTTCAGAAACACAGAAATTACTTCAAATTATTTAATTATCATGGTATACAGAGGGAACTGAAAAAAACCCCGCTGCCCAGCTTTTTTGAAAAATAGTAATTTCTTCAAGGGTTTATATTGCTTTCAAATGTGCATGGGAACATTTAGGACACTGTAGAGAATGAGAATCTGAGACTCCAAGAAATCTGTTACATTTCTGCGCTTAAGATTTGGAAGCACATTAGTCAGTTTTAATTTCCCTAGGAAAATTTGCAGATATTGGAGAATTTTCTGAGTGTGAGCACTGTTTGCACGACTGATAGCACGACACAGCGAGCTTTGAACTCCTGTGCATACTTTATACCTAGCAGGTTTTAAATATGAAAATTTTGCTAACAGTAGATTCTGCAAAAAGTTGAGATGGCTGAAAAAAGGTACCTGAAAATCACCTCAGAACACATGATGTGGAAGTGAGGCTCTCCTTTTTTACATCCTCTGTTAGTGTTTGACATACCTCAATAAAACAGTTGCCTTATGAGTGACCATTGCCTGCTATTTTTGAAAGAGCAAACTACATCATAGTAATGCAATTACCCTGGAGAATGCTATTATTTGGAAGTCTAATTTACACCTACTCAAATGCAATGTATTTTTATTTTATGAAGCACATATTCAAGATCTGTGCAATTTGAGCCTTACTAGTTTTTTCCTAATGGCACCACCCACCCTTCTTCATGTTGGCCAGAACACTTTTAGCAACAAAATGATGTACTGTGCTTCTAAAACTGTTCAAATTTGTACAGTCACCTCTGGTTTATGGTAATAAATTGGAGTGCATCCTTTAAAAGGAAAAGAAAAACACCTATCACTTTGCACTTTAAATTAAAATATGAAACATAAAAATCTGAACTGCATTGCATATTTTTATTAAATTCAGGTGGAAACTTTCCCTGGTGGGCAGGCAGGTTCCTAATGAGCTTGTTTATCAAGGTTTTGTCGGTGCATTTAAAATTAGAGTAGGACCAAAGTGAACCCTTTCTTCTGTGCTTGGCAGATGCTTTATCATAGGAATGACAGGTTCAGGTGACTGACCAAGCAGATGACTGTAACAGTGCTGAACTGGTATTTAATGGTGATAATAAATGACAAATAAAAAGGCAACACTGAAGTTTGGTGCAACTCGCTGATAAGAAATTTATCAAGCAAGCTGAACTTCATTCAGCTTCTTAGTGCAAGGCAGCGGACGGCATTGATTATTGACATACCCTTCACAACACCAGTTGTGGGCGTGAAAGCAAAGCCAAGTAATCCTCACAGACTACACAGCACTAGGCACAGCCTTCACTTTTGCTGAGCATCTGTTTGATTTTATTACCATTTCCCTCCTTCCTCTGCTTCTCTTTCTCTTGTCCCTTTTTAGATTTTCTCAGGGATCTCCTTTTCACTTGCAAACTTCTAAGGGAAGAACCTGTGGGGTTTTTTTGCTTCTTATCGCCTGCACCTTATTTCTGGGAGGTTTTGGAGGAAACTACTTCTCTCTTCATTTTCAGACACCATTCCAATTTTACCATTGAATATGCCTTTATGAAATCCAATCATGATATCCATGGTCTTTACTTGGAATGAAATTAGACACAAACAGCCCCCATCAGAGAGCAGGCAAATTGCCTTTTGCTGGCCAGTTGTGTGCTCTGGGACTCGCAGGACAATCTTTAGCGTAACATATTGGCTTGAAGTAATCGATTCCTTGAAAATAGCCATTGACCTACCTACAACATTAGGACAATATTTTCAACGGGATGTTTTGCAGTAATTCACCTTAGCAGCAACTATGCTATCTAACTGAGGGGCTGCCTGCTCTCCAGTGAACGCTGATGGTCTCTCCTCCAATGCATTACATCCTTCTTTGAATGTACAAAATGCGGTGCCCTGTGGCAACTGCTCTCTCATAAAGGCTTCAGAGAAGAATTATTTTATAATGTACACATGGACTGCTTGTGGGTTAGAGGAGGGTTAATGTATTCTCTTCTGAAGTTATTTTCACATGCTTTTGAGAAGGTCAGTGTCCTACCTTACCTAATGGCAAAGACATCCGTATGCTCGTCAAAGCAAATCACGCAGTCACTACAATCTGAAATACATGTGAAACGGTGACTTTAGGTGAAAGGCCACATTTTGGTTTGAGTGAAATGTCAGTGGAGTTTAGATGACGTGACTTAAAAAATTACATCTGCCTGCTCTGAAAATCTGATTTGCAAAAAGAGAGTTTCTAAGTCTGCTGCCCTTTGGGAGCAGAATTCATACAGAGCTTTACAGCATGTTTAATGTTGAGTTACAGCACTGTTACCACTCATCAGTTTTTTGCTCAAAGGTCCATTTTTCACATGAGAAGCTTAGTTTGAAATGTGTGGCCACCTTTTCACTTGGCTAGATTTTATGGCTTATGAAGTAGCTGCTCAAAGGCAGTGGCTGAGGTCCACGGAGAAGTTTGCTTGTGGTAGAAGGAAAGCTGGTTGTAAACTCTCAACCATCTGTGTAGGAGATACAGGACAAGTCATTTCAATGCCACTTATGATCTGAGGTTTTGCAAGTGTCTGGTTAAAAGAACTGATGGGTTGTATTTGGCCTCTGGACTACAAACTGTCTTCCCTGAGCTTGAGGGTAAGAAAATGTTAAATCTTAACCTTCAGGCCACAGGCAAGTGCCTAGTGGGTGAGATCTGTTGCCTTTCCATTGCTTTCTGATGTTTCTTCCAGGGGACTTTGTATTTACCCATTATTTCCCACCAGCAACAAAAGATCAGTGGCTGAGACAAAAGAGTAGAGTGAGTTACAATTTTTTTAAAAGAAATCGATCTTTGGAATTTATTTTTTAAAGGATATTTTGTCAGGAATGTAGCGTTTGGGAAGTCCTTTCCTTTTGAAAAGAATTTGCATGTCCAGGGAAGAGATTTGAGCAAATGGAGAATTTAGGAGTGAGAAACCTGAGTATCCCACATTGTCCTTATAAAACAGTGAGTACCATGGGGCAGAACATCTCTGGCATCTCTCTCTGAGAGCGATTAGGGTACTCCTGTGGGATAAGAGGATGCCATGGTTTTCCTACAGGAGGAAATCTATCCTCTTCCAACTCAAAAGTAAAAAACATCCTTCCATGTTATTTTCCTATGCTGTTTGGTTTTCTTGTATGATAAAGTATTCATGAACCATTTACTTGTCCAGGCAATATACATTTCTTCTCCCGTTAGTATTTAAGGCATTTCTAAAAAAGTAATATCCAGTTTCCGATACTTATACATATATATATATTTCTAATTTGAGATTTTCTGCTGCAGATAAAAATTACAATACTTTCACCCACATGAGATTAAAAAGAAAAAAGCAGAACTTTTGCATCATATTATAATCCTTTTCATTGCTTGGCATTTCCTTGACTTTCACGTTATCATTATTTCTCTCCTTGCTAATTCATTCATTCGCTGCTACCTTGTTTGGAAGCCTTTGCTTCCACTTTCCTTATGCTCTATCCACATCCTTGCAACCATATGGGTGTTACACGAGTTGTTATCTTCATTTGAAAGAATTCTCTAAATAATGTAAGGACTGAGACTTCTCATTGTACAAACGAATAAAACTTGCTCTCCAAGATGATACAACCAGCAAACCTGTTATTTACCTTAGGATATGACAACCATAACTACGTTTTCAAGGCTGATTTTGAAAGGTTGCTTTCTCAAGAGACACTAATGTAAAACCGCATCTGGAATTCAAAACAAGTTCCACGCTTGCAATGAGAAAATGTTTGCAACTGTTTCCTCATGACTTTAAAACCTGTTTCTATGTTTATTAAATTTCAAAAAACCCTTATGCTTCCCAGCACTACCATTAATACAGCATCACAAAACTGATGCCAAATGTACAGATACAAGCAGTTGCAGGAACACACATTTCATGTTAGCTCACACTCAGCAGTTGCCAATTTCTGTTATTGTCTGAGGGATTTCTACAATAAACCATTTCCAGGGTAGAGAAGAAGTGCGTTTAAGCTGCTAAGATAAATATTTTAAAAGTGAAAAAAGAAAAAGGGTGTTTATTTTTATGTTATCTAGCCCCATATTACCATTGTCTATTTGAAAAACAATAACTTCTCAATTCCTCAGAAATGAATATAGCCTTTAAAAATATTGTATTATAACTCAGTGTACAGCTAGATATTCCTGGCAGTTTTAAATTTTGCTTTAATTTCATTCCATTTAAGCCTCCTCTTTTAACAGAAAAGTTTAAAACTGAAATACAAAGATTAACGAACAGAAGACTTTCTTATTTACAGATTTTAGAGCAGAATATAAAAGTTTCTTCTTTGGAAATATATGCAGTTCTGGTGATAGGAATAACTTATTTTCCCACAAGACAATTACCACAGGTTTATACATAATGAAAACCAGATTAAAGTTCTGGATAAAAAAATATGAAACATTGCTATAGGGAGAATAGTTAATTTAGTTAACCCATGGAAATAGTCAGTGAATCAACTACAGCATAGTCATTTTAAATGGTGAGGAATTTGTCTTTTTCAAGGACTGTTCTTCATGGAAATAATTAATCATGAAAATTAATATTAAAAATGCTTTTTTGTATCATTTGAAAAAATACCTTTTAATGGTGATAGGTTGTAAGTCTTGTTATGAATACTAAGGAGCATATGAATAGAGCATTCTCTCCATTTAACAAGCCAGTGCTATTATTACTAGAGATACAAAAAAAAGTACTTCAGAAATATATTTCAGAATATTTATATGTGTAATGACAGTTTGCTTCTATTAGTTGGTACTGCAGATTTTCACACAAACAAATATTTGAATTAAAATTTATAACGGAACTTGCCCTGTGATTATTTGCAAACCTTTCTAAGGTCCTGGAATAAGAAGACAAATAACTCGAGCAGCACAAAGAAATGGTGTCGGAAATACTGAAATCAATAGTAGAGAGAAAAGGTATTATGAACAATCTGACATATTTTTGTATTTATATCAGCTGCAACATTGGCCTCAGCACCCACGAAGTGGCACTGAAGTTATCAACCTCTCTGGCATGCTCTGAAGATCTGGGTAATGAAATCTGCAATCCCAGAAGACTTGGTGTGCAGAAAAATCTGTCAAACCTGCATCCCAGCGTGCTTAATTTGCACACAACATCTTTTCCCATATGGTTTCGGAGGGGTCCACATTATGCTGACGGCATAAACACAGCTTCATTCACACGGTTATTTCAGCAGGAGGGCACCAGACAAGGTCTGGCTATAACTTCTGCAAACAGGTTGGTGCACGAGGGTGCCTCCGCTTGGACAGCGTTAGCGTGACAACAGAAAACGGAGGGCAACATCTGTTGAATGCCCGATAAACCTGGCTTCAGTCACATTTATTCCGTGGTTGTGAAGAAAGCCAGCTATTCTGACATAAGAAAGAAAGATCATTTGCATAGTGAAATTAAATTTAATTTCTAATGTAAACCTGAAAAAAGATTGGAAGGTGAAAATTGCAGTGAACACTTTTCCAGTTCCTTAAAAGGATGGGAAACATAGGACTTTGGGACGCAGGGCGACCCATCACATACATAGAGTCCTATATGGCAAATAATCATATGATATCTTACAAAGGCTAGAAATAGCTCACATAAATAATTCAGGGGAGGCAGAGGATAATTCATCTCACCTAACTTTAGCTGTTTGAAAAGGAAACTGCCAGTCTAGACTTGCCAGCTAGGCTGGTCGTAAAGATTGCTCAGACAACTAATAGGAGCTAAAAATTTACTTTTGATGGTTAGTTAGGTGCAATGAATTCTAACCTAAATTATTATATATTGCATGTTTTTGCAGATATTTTGTGAACAGAAAAAACAGATCCAGTAAGCCATTAGGAATAAATTGATTGACTCTGGTTATTGCACGACAGTGGGTATTAGGGAATGTTTTAATGATCTAAAAGTGCAGGCAATTGGGAGTCAAAATGCCTGGGTCTATACACTGGTATTGCTTAATTTACTTTTAGGGTTACCTCAGCGAGGAAAATACCTCATTAGCCAAATATTGTTGCCTGACCAAACCGTGTCACAAGTGGATGAACAGCATCACTGTACCACAACACACACACAAGGCAGATGCTGAAAAAGACAGAGAGTGCCTTATTCCAGGATACCAGCTACGAGTAGGTCAGCACTACCCAGAGCAGGCGCTGGCTGGTCAGAGAAGAGCCCTGATCCACAGTTGCACACTCCTCGGCACGCAAGTGAACCTCTAGATTGGCTGAGTTCAGGTATCTGCGTTTCTTCCCTACGTGAACCTGTGGCCAGAGCCCCACACTGATCAAAAAAACTTCTTAAGATATGCTCTTTTAGCAGCTGAAGCAAAGTATTCTGAAGCAAATTAGAAACAGGTTTAATATACTGTAGTTAAAAAACATGTCCATCTTACTCACGCACTCACCTTACCCTGCTGGGAACCCCGGTAGGTCTGGCCTCTTCAGAGCCCGCAGGGGAGTGCTGGGTGTCACCCTCGTCTGGGTGGAAAAAAACTCCCTCCAAACGAAGCTGTGTTCCCCAGCTTTGAATATAAGATTGCAAAGGCAAAAATCGTCAATGTGTGGTACAAAAGCCAACAGGATATAGCATTGTCTCAACAACTTCCTAGCGTCTGCTGAGCAGTACTTTGTTCCTCAGTCATTCTTCCTCCCTGTTCCTTCAGGCGCCTGCCAAACTACCAATACATTAACGTAAATTACATCTAAGTTTAAAAAACAAATAAGTTTTTAATAAACAGAGCAGGGGACACGGGCCTGTGCAATCATCCCTACAGTTAGTTTCTTAATATAGTTCTCGGTTGAAATTTGGTGTGGGACAGCTGCTGCTCACCCGGATAATGCCTGGGCAGAATATCTGAGTTTGTCTGCGCTGGGAAGCGCTATGCGGCTCTGAGAGGTGCGGCATCTCGGCTTCGGAGGGTCAGAGAGTTTAGTTCTATGGATCTGAGCCCTGCTACACTAGTTGGCCTCAGGGCTAGAGAGCTGCCCCGCTTAGCACAAAGCCACAGGGAGCACCCACTTAGCTGGGCTGCCTGACACGCAAGCGCAGGATCCATTCTTCTCTGCGCCAGGGGCTTAGCATGGTTAGGATGGGCTTTATTGCAAAAAACCAAAATGGATCCCCTCACCTGAACTTCCCTGTCTTTGCTTCTCTGCAGTTCAACCTTGAGACAATGATGTGTTGCCTTCACACTCAGCGGTCACGCTGTTGTACTGGGTGGACGGGACCACGAATGGCTCACTGCCAGACCCAACCCTCTATTGCTATGCATAAAAATGTACTGGGTAAAAGGCCGTCTCTTGTGATTCACACTTATCTTCTAACCGTTTTTTGTTAGGAAAGGCTTTGAACAATGTAACACGGAAACATTACTGTGCTTTCAGTGCAGCTCTGATGCCAGAAGTACACTATGCCTTATTAACAAGTAACTGTTAAACTCCAGGTTATACAAACCACTTACCACATTTAGGAACATTATTAAAATATCTAATTAGAGCTTGTACGCAGACTATAAAGGGTGCCCTTTAAATTAGGGAGCATTTATAAAAACTCTAGTTATCTTCATGATTACTAGACACAGCAACATTTTAATGGCTTGTTTAACAGATATTGTATAGTTTAAGGCCAGAAGGGACCATTAGATCATCTAAACTGACCTCTTGTATTTCACAGGCGATTAAATTTCACCCAGATACTCTATACCAGCTTCATCGGCTTGAGTTAAAGTAAAGCATTTCAGTCTTCATCAGACTATAGTGTGTACTAGAGACAAAGAGAGAACAGAGCCTTGAGACTCTTAAATGGCAGGAGCTAATATGTTCAGATGATCTTAGAAGCCATGCCCCATGTTGCAAGGGAAATGCTCTGTCAGACTGACCTTCAGGAAAAGATCCAAATCTGCCAATCACTTTGAACTTGAACTAGAACATACAATGTAAAGTATGCTGGCTGTCATAAATCAATGGAGATGTCCTTAAGTGTATTTTAGATTTATTTTTTGTTCTTTTATTCTCCACTAAGTAGTAAGTAAAAAAGTATCAAAATTATGATTTTTTTTCTTTTCCTCTCTTCTTTGCTTTCTTCCTTCCTTCCTTCTTCCTTTCCTGCTTTCCCAAATGTGAAAAGCAGAAATTTGTGTAAAAACACTGAAACATCCCCAGTCATGCAACTGCATGCTGTGACTTTGGAGCAGGTCCACAGCGCTTCTGCAGTTCTGCTTCGGTGGCACAGGGAACACGTCAAACACACTGTGAGCACACTGCGTGGACAGCCGTTACACCTCGGGTTCCTGGATGCAGCTGGGCACTTGGGCCGTGGCCATTTGTTCAGGACTTCTAGGTGTCCTGAAGGCAGCTGGGGGTACTGCTCTGATCAGGTCACTTGGCATCCAGCTGTCCCGGACAGATGTGCAGCCTTGCTGGTGTGAATGAGACACTCTCTGCATATTCCATCTCCTGAGACTTGAATGTCAGCAGTACACAGAGACTACTCTGGGCAAAGTGAAGCACTAGGACCTGATAACGCAATCCTTGCCTCCATTTGCAGAATAGAACAGGTGAAGTCCTGTGTTGTAGAAATGTATAAAGCCATTTGTGATGGTTTAGAACAGTGGAATTATATTTGGGCTAAAGGACCTAGCCAGGAGCACGTGAAAAATCAGAATGGCCTCTGAGAAACAGGACTATGAGCAACTTGTTTTTCTGGCCCGGTGAACCATGGGAGTAAGTTTTTTTGATGCTAAGATTGTGCCAGAAAGCAACAGGGATGATCACGCAGGCTAACAGAAATTTGGTGGGTTAAATTTACATCAACTTCAAGCCTACTAAAGTCTTGAAGCTGCAGATTTGACATAACAGGTTCAGGAGATATAGAAGCCATTCGTTCATAAGCCCCTACAGTTGGCCCCTAAAGCTAGGACCTGTCCTCAAATGCTGGAGGGGCCACTAGTCCACTTTAGGTGACAAAACAGTAGATGTAAATATACCTCATCAAATGCAGTGATCTGGTTTTGATCAGCCAGAAACTGTCAAATAAAAGATATTTGACCATTTTCTTACAACTGTAATATTATCAACTCTATATTATTCAGTTCAGGCTTTCAAATTCTTGATGCTTGTTATGACACATACTCAAAAGAGATTACAATTTATCCACTGGTTTCTTGCTGGAAAATGCAATTTACAATGCTTAAATTATGTTTTATACAGAAACTGAACATTTTCCTCCTTTTTCGTCCCAAGGAAAAACAAATCAGTGTTAGAAGTAGACTGAAACCTATTCAAACATTATCCCTTGATGATACCTCTTGTGAAGGACACGGAAATGCGATGCTTAGGAAACCAAGATCTTCCTCCACAAACTGCTCTGCAACTACTTTTCAATGGCTAATCCAGTCTTCACACTTGATGAAGATAAGCACCATAAAAACTTCCCAACCAGAGAAGGGTTGGGAAGCATCCAGGCTGCCGCCAGTTTCACATCCCCAAGGCACATGGACCAGCTGGGACATTTAGGCCTAGAAGTTGTCATGGGATAAGGTAATTTCTTCAACACTTGTTCCTGCAATGTTCCTTATTTAACATGGCAATTTTGGTTGTGGCTGACTTTGTTGAAACTTCCACTGTTCTTGCTCCAAAGATTTTCTATATAGTATGGTTATTTCGTAGATTTAAAAATACTTTGTATAAATGGAGGACAAAAATTATCTTCTTTTTACTATTTTCTTTCAGCGTAGGGATGGGAAACACCCCATGTTTCTAAGTTACCCTGTTTTCTAAGCTGCCCTGTTTTGTAAGCTATCACATTTGACTCTCTGGATACTTTCCTGTTTTAAACAAAGAAATTAATCCACGACAAATCTAGCTCAGAGATTTACTTCTCCATTAAATCAGTTCCCCTCTTTCAGCTCTTCTCTATTTCTTCTCTTAACTAGGCAATTTATTTCAGACATTGTATTGTTAAGCTGATCAAATAAGGATTATTTGCCAAAGTCTTGCATCATTTGAGCTCTCTTAGAGTCAGGTCGACTTCAGTTTCTCCCCCTGACTTTTATCTGCTTTTTTAAGACGAGTGTGGAGCAGGATAAGTTTTGTACTTCTCTTCCACTCTTAAACTGTTCACATGCCAGTATTGTCTGCTGTCTTACATTGCTCATTTGCTGAGACAGTGGAGATTTCACTCAAGAGAGCTGAGAGCTGTGGTTTTCTTCCCTCTGCGGTGGTATTGGTTTTACTTCTCTCAGACAAAAATTTCCTCTCAGAAGCAGGAGATGTATCACTCATTAAAACCTCATTTGCTGCTTCCTGTTCACCTTACCAACTCACTTCAGCTGGCTGCAAGTAAAAATGCTGTGGTCTATTTATGCTCCCTTCTTTGACCATGTTTCATGGTAGTGACTGCATTTATGCAAAGCAGCCTACTTTACGGAGATGCGTTCTTGAGGTAAGAGATGAAAAACCTCATTTATAGCACACAGTGAAATGGTGCAGGTCTTCATCTTAGTTCCTCCAGTCCATAGTTGCCATACTGAACCCTACTCGCAAGGGTAAGAGTTCAGGTAGTGTAGGAATTCACCCTCACTACATAGAAATAGGTATAGGTAGGAGTGATGCTGCATTCACTCTGACAACACTTCCACCTTTCAGCACCCAGCAGCCAGCCTCTGTCTTCTCTGGTCCCCTGGGAGCAGAATATCTTCTGGACCCAGCCAGAATAACTGGTATCATAGTCCTCGTTCATCTTCAACCATGGCATTGACAAAACTCATTGTTGACAGAAGGGATGAAGAGGATAAATAAGACTATTTTCTTCTCTTCTTTTCCTTCTTTCTTCCTTCTTTAAAATGATGTCACGCAGGTAAATGGTGGTTGTTTTTTTGTATTGAGGTATTACAGGTGGACTCTGAATTATGGATCCTGATGGACTTTCACGGATGGACTTTCACAGGTGACACCACTTGAGGCAGCTCAGATTGGTCATCTCTTTCCTCTGTGCGCTGTCTAGAACAGATATCTTGATACTTAGGATTGTGTGTGTACAGTACACAGAGCTTGGTGATCTGTGCAATTAAAGAAACCACTGTAGGCAGTGTGAGTGTTGCTCTCCATCTCTGTAGAGTATGAACTTCTTGGTTAGCTCCTGTGCTTGTGACACGTAAGGATGAAACTTGGCAATTTTTGCATTTGGTTGCAGAAATGAAAAATACTTCAGTTAAGGCTTTAGAGAGATGAGCAGCACCTTAGCTTTGTGAAACACAATGAAAAGTCTCCTGTGGCAGCAGAAGTCACTCATGTACACAGCCAAAGCTTTGATTCCCAGGAAGGCAGTTTTAGTGGATATGTAAAACCACACCAAATTCTGACTAAACTGAGATCTCTGGTAGGAACAGATCTTTTACTGCTGGCTATATCTTGAAAACCCCTTTAATAGTTTCTTGATTGTACCAAGTTTGAAGAGAGATTTAATATCACTGGTGCTCAGAAGGAGTTGCCAGACGGACTTTAAAAATGTGGGTAGAGAGCTTTGAATGTTTTAATTGAGGTCGGTCACCTAGCATGAACTGAATAGGTGCTAACAGTGGTAGTTTCACTTCATCATGCATCAACTTAACAAATCTGGTTCATTTGACATCACAGCACTCTGTATTTGACTGTTCTATTGAATTACTGTTGCATTAGGTAATACTGGTTGCATCTTCAGAGCACAAGAACTCTGCATGGCCTATTAGAGTCTTACAGCTCATGTAGTCAGGTTCAGCAAGAGCGGCCTGGATGGTAAATCTCATCCTCGGTTTGGTACAGCAAATTGGGCAACACTTCATCTGTAAAGCTGAATGAAGGGAAAGGGGAAGAGGAAAAGGGAAAAGTTAAGAATATGTCCTGGCCTGAAGCAAATTTCACTACCACAGATCCTCACATCTCCCACGACCCTGGGATAAAGTCAAATGCTCTGACATTATATGACTATCTGATCAGAGATGTCTTGGCAAACTCAAGCCAGAGAAAGAGTTAGCTGAGGCCATCACCTTCTGTTCTGGCTTCAGTGAAGTCCTAGATATGAAACTGGGACTCCTGTTATCGCTTTCTCCCTTCTGTGTCCTTTTGCCTCCCTATATGATTTCTTCTTTCCCCGTCTCTCTTTTTTTTACCTTCTGTGTAACGTTTGGTTTAGCTAGTCAAAGCTGCATCTTTCTCAACACAGCCATGAGCCTGGGACCAGAGATGCTGATAAAACTCTGGCCTAACCTGACTTGGGTACAAATATGTCCAAATGTGCTGATAAGATGATGCTGCAACCGGCCGTCTCTGCAGCAATGAGCCAGTCCGCACCATGGCAGAGCTGCAGATTTTGCTGGGCTGTTGTTTCTTTCCTTCTCTCCCTCCTCCTCTCTCTCCCTTCCCTGTTCTCTCCCTTCCTTCTCCTTTCTCACTATTTGTCTGTTTGTTTCATCTTATGGGAAGCAGACTGGATTTTGAAAGTAACAACTGCCACAGCACATTCAGATTTATAAAGTTTTCCTGGACAGAGGGTAGCCAAAGATCATTTCAGCCTACAAGAGCTTGCCACTCAAAGGGTTTCTGTCCTTACATAGAAAGTGAAAAGATGTTAAAAATACAGTTAAAATAAACTATTTTATACCTTACATTTTAAATGCTTTAACTCTGCTATTTTTCCTTTGTATTTAAAAAAAACAAGACTGTGAAGACTTTCGATGGTTGTTGTCACCATTAGACAAGGCATGCCGAAATCTCTGAACTCGCAACCCAATGCCCCTCTAACTGTTGACTGTTGCACAGTGACAGAATAATTTACATATCTATTTCTTTACAGTCATGTAGTCCATCAAAACCTGTGTCGCACCTCACATTTCTTGCTCTAGGAGGAAGAATAAGGGCCTTCCTGCCCTCTCGCTCTCCCTCTACTTCTGACACGCCACTGTACCGACATAATGGGACTGCTTTAATCTCTGTGTTTGCGGCTGGCGGACAGGAAACACTCAGGAGCCAGAAGGAAGACTGAGCTCTGGAGTATTTATATGCAGTCTCTTTTCCTCTTGTGACCTTGAACTGTGATGCTGCTGAGATGTGCCCCCTGCTCCTGGCTGGAAGCGTCTGATATGGAAACGGCAGCTGGTACCACTTCTATTTCACAAGAACTGAGATCTGAGAAAGGTAATTTGCAGGAGCTTTTTTCTCCTCCTCCTCTTTAGCTGGAGAGTCTCATGATTTTGTCGCACAACCTGGCTGCGGGCCCGCGTCTAACGAGGCTGCAAAATTGCCAGATCTACCGCAGTTCCTGGAACATCACTTCTCTTTAAGTGAGACACTGGAGACTGGCATTATTTGAATTATTTGAATCCTGTCCATGTACTATATGTCATGTACAATTACTATGCATTATATGAAATAATTCAGAACATAATAGGGAACATACTAGACTAAAATTCCTGAAGGAAGGTCAAGCTATTTGTCCTACACCCTGGTGGCTCCCCAGAATCGTGTGACCAATATCCCCATTCTGGTAAGCTCATCGGTACTCCCATTTGGCCTCATGCCCCTCCTTAAGGCATCTGGACAACTTCCGCAGAACAGGGTTTGGCCAACACTGCGGGGTCTTTGGAAATCCCACTCTCCCCCATTTAGGACATTATGGATTTGTAAAAAAGATTTTGCACTAAGTAAAATCATTTAGTCAACATAGAGTCACTATTGTGGGCAGAGAAAAATGGAGCAGAGAGGCTGTTACACGGCTGTCAGAGGAGAGTGCTTCCATGAGTCAATCTAATAACCTGCCTCCACATCTGTAGCTCTTTCAGATTTATTTGTATTACTCTTACAGGCTCACCGAACAATTAATTTTTAAATGAATTTCTAGTATACAAATACCAACAGTCCCTTTATCACTGACGAAGAGGGGAAAAGGTAAAAATGAGATTTGCAGTCCTTTTGTTTTTTGGAGGTAAAAGTTCCTCTCTTCCACTGCAGTATAAAAGATACAATGATATAAACATCTGGTATTTTATTGGGGCACACAAAATGTTAAAATTTGTCTAATAAGACAGCATCAATTAAAGAGGGAGATGTATTGTGGATATTTTTGTAAAGGTCCAGAAGAAACGGAGGCATTTGTATTCTTTCCCCCTCTTACACAGACCTTCTCTGCTGAGCCGTGGCCTTGTTTCCTTTATTTGTGATAATACTCCTGTGATTCTGGTGGGTCTCCTGCTCAGGCAAAAACAAATCTGGAGGGTTGTTTTGATATATCTTCCAGTGAAAGCTGCAGGACAACAATGGCAACTCTTTATGATTATTTGGATAAAGCTCTAGGCTAAATTTATGCTCAAACACTGGAGAGCATCAGAACGGTGGCAGTCCAGTCTATGTCTTCATGATACATTTTAAGTAGGTAAAATGCTTGTTGGTTTGAGCAACCTGGGGAGTCTGGCAGACACTTTTCATATGAAAGGCTAATGAGAGGGAGATGTGTGAAACTTGATTTATTACTAGATAACCAAACAGGATATCAGGCTTCTCAATCTAAGCACCCTCTTATTAGATTCTAAAAATAACTCCTCAGAAGTTAATCTCTCGTACAACTTTAAGTGCTGTACGTGGCTGTGTACTTTAGGAAGCCACAGGATTTTCTCTCCTTTGGTGTTCAACGCATGTACCCCACCTGTATCACTCACTATTATCCTGCCACGAAATACAACCTCATTTCTTGGCAGTCCTTTAGTATTCCTGATACGTGCACTCTGCAAAACAGCTTTAGCAGCAGCCGTTGCTCCATCAAGTAAAATCTTGCATTTATTCCTTGTTCAGAGTTGATAACACTCCTAATTAACATTAAGACTTCTTGTGTTGTTACACAAATAGTTAAACTGTCAGTGGCCTTTGAAAATAATATGAACTGATTTATGAGACCAGAGGGTATTCACCCAAGAGTTCTGAGGGATCCTGTGTATGCAACTGCCAATTAACCATGACTTGCTCATAGTTTAAGTCCTCCAAAGTACCAGAGAAATATCAATTGGTAAATATGACACCCATTAAAAAAAAAAAAATATGGCGAGATCTAGGAAACAACAGTAAGCTTGACTACAAACTGATGCGACCTATGATAAAAAACAGAATTAGGAGACATATGGGTGAAAATGATAGTATGGGGGAAAAGAGCATTTTCTTGCAGCAGATAGTCATGTCTTGCATGTCTGTATTGCTCTTAAAAGAGCCAGTGAACATGTTAATGACAGTGAACTGTTTGATACATTGCACACGGATTTTCCAAAAGAGTTTGAATAGGCCTATTACAAAAGACTTACAGAAAATAAGCTGTCATAGTATAAGAAGAAAGTTCCATGCATGGATTAACATCGATGAAAAGATAGAGATGAAAAGATAGGAATAATATGACATTTTACAATGGAGGTAGGATGACTTTGCAGTTCAGCACATTCATTAGTGGTCTGGGAAGGGAGTAGACAGGGGTGTTTTCTGATCTTACAGAACTAGAATAGTCAAAACCAGAGTTACCAAAAAGTGTTGCAGGAACTTCTCTCAGCACAGGCTGCTGGGGTGAGCTGAGATCTGATGCGATTCAGTGTTGATAAACACAAAGCAGTGACAATGGGAAAAATAATCCCTGCTATACCAACACACAGCAGTGAGCTCAAACGAAATTGTTACCACTCAGGAAGTCACCACTATGGACTTTCACAGTATTGTGAAAACTGTATGGATGAGCTCGTTACTCAATGGCAGTCAAATGACAAATGCAATTATAGAATCAGATTGGAGAACAAAACAAAAAGGTATCATTACAGTAGTGTCAAAAGTAGAAATCCGTAACTCCTGCCACTGCTTGAATATTGCATGCATCTGTCATCTTTCTTTTAAAGGAAGTTTTAGAGCTAGAAAATCTGCAGAGAAGGACAAGTGTATGAAGGACAGACATGTGAAATTATTCCCATATGAGAAAAGATTAGATAGGTTTAGGATTCTTGAGCTTGAAAAAAGGGTGCTGAATGAAGGGGGTATGACAGAAATGAATAAAATCAAAACAAGTATAAAGAGGGAAGAATACAGAACAATGCTGTCACATGCTGGTCCTGCCCACGGTCTGGGCTGACGGGACACAAGCTAGGTTTGATATGGAAGCCTGACAGACAAGTTAGTGTGCTGTTAGATTAAGATGCTAAATCCCATTTAAGATGATAAATCCAGCTTGTGTTCCCTATCATTTTTTGCAGACAACAGTTTTGCTCTGGGATTGCATTACAGTGTCTGTGTTTATATTTCCACTGCATATTCACACAGTCTCCTCTCTCTGCTCTTAGTAGGAATGCAACAACCTTGAAACTTGAGTGTCACTCCCCAAATCATCTGTGAAACACTGGTACCTCTTCTGAGAGTTAGCTTGAAATTGTTCTTAGCTCTTCACACTGAAACGTGGGATTGACTGTTCCGCTCTGACTCAGCTCTCAGCTGTGGAAACACCCTGGCGATGAAATCACCTGCAGGACAGGAGGTACATGTGCAAAAGCCTGAGCCTGGGCATTAGGCAGGTACCTCCATGAACTTGGGATCAAGAGTTCGGAGTCTTCCCATGATCAGGGAAAATGCCTGAAGTGCCTCTCTTTGACAGAGCTAAACAAGGTTCACTGTTGCCTTTTAAAGTGAAGCTGGAATTGGGGGAACTACTGCTCGTCCCTGATAATGAGCTAGCTGTATAGCTTGCTTTCAGACTTGAGCCTCAATCAGTCACTGGATAGAAGAAGAGCAAGGAGCAGAGGTATCTCTTCTCCGCAGAGCTGGTGTCTAGGTTACACCTGGATATGAGTCTTTAATTCCCTCAAGCCGCAGAGATCATTGAACTCAGACCTCTCATTTCCTGGGTGAGTCCAAGCAACTCCTGAAACACCTGCGTTTTCAAAAGAAGTGGTCCCATATGTGTTGTGGGGGCTTGACCCAACACCCTCCATGACTCAGACAGAAAGCCGCCTTGTGTCCATAGCCCTGCCAGTTACAGGTGTGGAGTGAATGCTCAGAGTGGGAGGTCCAAAAAGCAGAACTCTGGAGAATATATAAAGGAAAAGAGTATAGATGGACACTATTCACATTTGACATAAACATCTAAGGTCATGCTAAGGTCTGTTTAGACTTTTTACTTGTGTTTTAACCTTTGCTTTGTCTTGTGCCTCCTTTACATTTCAAACATTTAGAAAGAAAAAATGCTAGAACCTTAGTTTTTCTCTCCATTGCACACTGCTCTTTCATTGGCTTCAAATGGGCACTGCTCAGTTTTTGTCGCAGCAAATATTAAGTACAGCCAATTCCTTTGCCAGCAGCATCACTACTTTCAGCAGGGGCTCTGTCACTGCTTCTGAGTTTGTTCCTTCCTCTTATTTCTCAGAATCATAGAATAGTTTGGGTTGGAAGGGACCTTTTAAAGGTCATCTGGTCCAGCCCCCCTGCAATAAGAATGTTTGGGGCAAGTCATTTAGGGCTTGTTTCACACTGTGGTGGGGGTCTCAATAAAGCAAAGTGAATGGAGTGCCTGTAAGTTAAGTGTCTGCGTCTTTGGAAGAGACTGTTGCTTTGAGCATAAGATAAGCCAGGCACCATGTGCCTGTTTCCATACAAACATCTGTTATGCAGAGAAGTTGTTGCTGGCCTACAACCCCTGTTTTTCTACCATCCTTTTCATTGCTGAATTGGCCAACTGTAAAAGACTAAGTTATTAAATATTTGAAGCTAATTGATACTTTACCACAGAATTAATGTTAGAACTGACAACAAATAAAAAAATGTATGCCCTACAGCCACAGGATGCACATCATCTGTCTGTGGGTAAGGAGAGAAATCCTTATTAGATGCATTTAGAGTAGCAGGATGGGACATGCAGATCAGTACAATGACATTCACATATTAGTAATCTTTACTTGCATGAAAACCATCTGTTATGATTTTGAGGACAGTTTTGGAATTCCCCATAGCCTGGTGAGTGTGAAGGAGCTTCTCCTGGCATATGTTACCTGGGGAACACCCATCCTACCTGCACAGGGGGAGCAGCCTTGCAGAGGGACTCCTATGGTTTGAAGGGAGAGTGGTCCATGCTGGGATCCTGGGCACACGAGGCAGCATCTCTGCTCTGGATCACTGTTCCTTCTCTACTCACATGCTTCTTTTCCGCTGGGTTTCCTGAAATCACTCATAACACTTCTCAGAGCTTAAAGGAACAGGCAAAGGCACCACAAGCATGCTACTATAGTTAAAAACAGATGATTACAATTTTGCTTCTAGGTGACTTGCAGATAGCAGACTGTCTAACTATCTGCCAGGGCATTTTACACAGTTCCCCAGAGCTGAAATACAGTCATTGACAAGACCTGTCCTCAGGCTTTTTAACAAAAAAATGGCAATTTATTTGAGGTGAAACCTCTTCTTAATTTCCCGAATTCAGATGTATTTTCCCGTTAAGGCAGCTTTGGCAGCAATGTCAGTTTAAGGACTTCTCCCTGTCTCTTCGCCCAGCCAGTCTGCTCACACTTGCCCCTCCACAGCACCATTGCTTTTAGGATTGGGCTAAACTGGATCATTGAACTGGATAAAAAATGTAACCGTCTAAACCCCAAGAAATATTCTGGTGAAAAAGCAAGAACTAGTGGCCAGGGACAGAAAGAGAAATTTCTTAAGCCAGTATGGCCACCAGAACTACTGTTTCACAAGACTATGGTTTTGGATAACTCTTGAGTACAAATCCACAAATGGGGCTCTGTAATCTTCTATCCTAAAAATTGACTTATAAAGCTGCTTCCCGTGCCATGTGAAGTTGTGGTTAACTCAGCTTCTCTTTAATCACAAAATT
Organism: Phoenicopterus ruber ruber; assembly: GCA_009819775.1. NCBI lineage: Eukaryota > Metazoa > Chordata > Aves > Phoenicopteriformes > Phoenicopteridae > Phoenicopterus > Phoenicopterus ruber. The sequence goes on from CM020217.1 coordinate 91,925,783, forward strand.
TTGCTTTTGCAGTGTCCTACCAGCCAGTGCCAGTGTTAACGCTTTGTCAGCAGTAAACAAATTATTTACATTAGGTGTCTCTTGTCAGAGAAACAGGAGATGTTGAGCCATCCCACCTCTGTGGACATATGCAGTTGGAGTTCAGCACCATTTTAGATCTCTTTCATTGCTCCAATGTACAAATGAAGAAAATAAATGAGAGCCATTATTAGCTTGTGGTAAAGCCAGTCTCTATTACACGTGAAGAAAAATGAGCTGGCGTAATGGCATTTTTGTTTCATCTGACCCCCTTCCTGGCTTCCTGTCATTTTCAGCTCTGTTTTCTCTTCAGCATTGTCCTTATTCAGGCAATACTAGGAGCAGCCAGGGAAGTTTCCCGGTAATCACACAAGAAAGTGCCTGATAGATTTTTGAGACTGTAGATGAAGATCCTCTGCTACTTGCACAGCATTTTTTTAAACTAGCCAAAGAGCTGCTCCTTATGAAGTCAAAATTAATGTTCACCTTTCTTGAAGAAATCAGCAGTTCAATTCTTATCTGCTGAACTAAAAGCTGACATCAGAGCTTTTAAAAAAGGAAGCGATACTGTAATAGGGAGAGCAAGAAGATTTCTGAAAGTTGCAGAAGCTTCAGCATACTTTTACATTAACTCTCTGTGGGCTGCAGCCAATGCCCATTTTGACTACTTAGAGATGACACGTGAGAATCAGAGTGTTACAGGAAAGTGGTAATATAGATTTTCTTGACAGCAAGTAATAGAGAATGCTTCTGCACCGCTGCTTTAAAACAATTGTGAATACCGTCCATGTGCATCAAATACAAATTACGGTTGTTACAGATACCAGCAAATTTAAAATAAGCCTGTCTTTGGAGTCAGCAAAACCCTATTTCAACAAAAGGGAAAAATAAGTATTTGTGCTGTAGTGGCTATGAAAGAGCTGTGATAATCCATAATAACCTCATCCTCCATTACCCATAGAAATAAATTACAGTAATCAACCCCAAATAACACATTTTTCTTAAACAGAGAGAACTAACCCTAACTGTGAGATTTTGTTTGATCCAAAGAACAGTTGTGTGGATCCAAATCCACACTAGCTCAGCAGGTCACCTGACGCTACCGATTTGGCAGCTGTACAGTGGCATCACAGAAAAAATACTTAAACAAGTACACAAAAAAGGGCAAACAGTTCTGGTTTGTCTGAAGCAAAAGTGTGTGTTGTGAAAGTTCAAGGGAAGCTTTGCTCTCTCCAGTGCACAGAGATAATGGGGTCCACGCAGACTGTAGTTTGAAAAGAGTCCAGGCAGATGATTGCTGGTTGTCTAGAACAATTCAGGTTTGGGATTTGTGAAAGCAATTCAAGCTTAGATAGCGATATTTTAAAAAACGGTTTTTATAATCCTACTGAGAGAAAACCCAAAATGAGTCTGAGCTGCTTGTTAAAATTGTGATGCTGTAAGTAGTTTTAAAATATTTTACTAGATTTACATGGTCAGAGCGTGTTCTCAGGAATCCATTAGTTAAAGCTGGCAGAAGAATAGAAAATAGTCGATATGTCTTTCAGGACGTTGCTCATTTGTTTTTACTCAGAGTAGTTATTTCCAAATTCTCAGAGAGACAGAAATAACTCATCTCTAGGATGAAAGGCTCATCCTGCTGACTTGCAGCTGGAGTTTAAACCTGCTGGATCAGGCTACATCGATGCCCCTAAACACAGCAGGCACCATTTACTAGCCTTCTGGCCGACTGGCACGGCATGACTAGTGCCCACACACCTGACCTCTCCTACGGGGCAGTTTCACCTAAAGTGCCTGCTTGGAATGAGCCCAACCTTGGGCTCCTCCTGGACAGTGCCCAGACTTTGTCTGGAGGCCTGGCCTGGGCCCAGGCTGTGCCAGAAATAGTGCCAACAGGTTGGATTATTGCATGCTAGTGCTTGTGTCTCTGCCTTGGCCTCGCTTAGTGTTTTTGTAGAGATTATTGGCCCTGGGGTTCAAATATGCTGCCTCCTTCATATATTGAGCCATTCCAGGCAATGGAAAATAGTTCTCCCTCTCCAACCATATTATGTCTTCATTTGGCTTAGCCAGCTCTCATGCACGCTCCTCTGCTACCCTTTGGGTACCACAAAGTACAGATGACAGGGAGCTAGGATGCTTAGTAGGGAATCCTGGAACCAGCTGTGTAGATCTGCACCACCAGCAGTATTCCTAGTGATTAGGTGTCTTGCCATTATCCAGCTACCTCAAAATCGCTCTGAGCTCAAGCCAAGTTCAATATTATTTTTGCATTTTACACCACTCAAAATACACAACAGTCATGAACATTTAAAACAGACACAGATGAAGAAATGGGAAAAAAATGTGCCTGAATCTACTTTTAGTAAGACTACATCAGAGAAGTGTCTCTCTCTGTCTTCCTTATCCAGCTGACCTGTTGTAGGCTCTCTCTAGTGAAATGGCTGTTAGAGGCTCTTTTTCTTGCACATGCCTCGTGTTTGAAATTGCACTCATTAGTGAGGACTCCATACTAGTCGAGCTTGTTCGCTAATCTCCCCCTTGAAGTCATTTGTCAGTTCTGGACAGATTTCAACTTTCTTCCAGTAGCAAATTTTATTTCTTCCTTACCTGGTGATTATCTAGAGTTTCCTCTGAAGCAGAATAAACATTTTTCCTGTTTCTTGAGGTGCAAATATCTCTTTCCTAAACCAAATGTCATCTTCTGTTCTGGGCTTGCTAATTAATAACTGTTTGCATCACCAGTGGATAAAAGTATTCCGAGTGACTTGTTTGTGAGCCTGTATGCATGGCTCCCCATGAAACTGTTTCCTCTGGTGAACGTTATATTACAAATAAATTTTGAACACTGATGCAAACTTTAAAATTGGCTAAATCCATAGAGGCCATAACTGCCTCTTTATTGAGGTGAAGGTCTTTGGGGTCATACAGGGTCTGAGGGGACTAACCCCTAACATCTTCCTTCTTCTAAATGCCCAGGGCCATGAGGGTAGTTCTGCTGTGGTCGCTACAGTGAACAAGCACAGCCTGGCTTTCACGAACTGCTGTGTCTTCAGGCTCTTAAACTGATGTCTGTGACTGAGTCATGGTAGGATGGGTGGACAATCATCACCTCTGAAGTTCAGACTGTGTCAAAGGCAGTCTTCCGTAATGTCCAACTCTGTTCCACTTTGTACAAAATAGGTACGTGGTTGAGAAGAAACATCTCAGACTCAAGGTGATGTTTACACACCTGTGTGTATTCAGTCTTTTGTTCCCTCTTTCAAGGTGATGCACAGGCCAGTGAAACCTCAGGGGGACTATGATGTACGTGATATTATTTAAAAGAAAACATAGGGTGAAAGCCTAGTATGGACAAAGTTGGTGTGAAAATATGGCAGTGGTTCAGTGGTTCTTCAGAATGACACAAGAAATCAACTTTTTTTCCTGGTTGAACTCTCATCAGCCTGAACAACATTCTTTTGCATTACTGCTCTAGTCTCAAGGTGTGAATCCCGTTGGCAGGAGGTGAATAACAGGACGGGTGCCTGCTGGGAGCCTCTTTTCTGTCTGTTACACAAATGCATTTGTGCGAGCCCAGCTCCTGACAAGTGAGTGCTCTGTCCCAGTGAGCAGAGCTGCTGAGACTCCAAATCCCTTCCCTACACAGGCTTTGTAAATCTGATAGCATTTATCCTTGTCTGGAAACTAAGACACAGAATGATAAACCTGATGGTGATTATGTGAGTTTGAAGAAAGCCAAAAATTCCCAGATAATGTTGCTTTTCTTACCCCAAAGCACGCAGTGGCTAAGAACAGGAGAATCAAAAATTAATCCCGCTCCCCAAAATAAACTTACTAGACATCTTTTCAGAATTTAAAAATAATCATTAAAGATTGGGAAATTTCCACTTACATTAAAAGAAAGTCATTGCTGTAAGCATGACAGTAAGCATGATGGAACAAGATTTTTGTGGAGTAATCTGTATTTGGACTCCAAGACTTGTGTCTATATTTTCATGACTGGCTCGAAGTAAGATTGAATGATAGTGATTTCTTCTCATATTCATTCTTGTGTTGAGCACCAAACACCGGAGGGTAATTAACAGTTAGTTGCATAAGGTGCCAACTCTGGCTATGAGCTTCTGTAGAGGAACCACTGCCGGGCTCCTCTCCAGAGAGCAGAGTAGCACAACCGTTGAACATAACTCCTAAGATGTGATCTGGTTATAAAGGAATATGTTGCTGTCATGGAAGAGGGATTAGTTAGATTTCAGCCTTCCTCTAGTATGTCCATCAAATCTTTGCCTTTCTTATTCACTCAGCAATTAGGGGCTTAATGCGTTATCTTCATAGTTTCACATTTTCCCATGTTGTTAATGGCCCAGAGGAACAGCTTTATAAATTAAACAGTATAAGGAACATGCAGCCAGAAGAGAAAAAAGAACGCACACAGTCACAAGTCAGGCACTACCTTGCTGTATTTTTAGATATTGCAAGCAGGCATAATGAACATACTAGCTGGTAGAAAGTGCAAATCCTGCGTATGTGTGTATCTTAAATTTGATCCCTCAGGTAAGGCATCAGACAGCATTTCCTGCAGTCCAGATCCCTCTCCTAATTATTAGTGCCTGCAGCCTTTCCTTCCAGGCATGAGCAAGGTAACTTCGAAAAGATAATGTAACTAGCAGTTAAAACACTCGCCTGGAAAGTAGAAAAAAAACATATTTGAAGGACCTGGATTTTGTGGGGATCCCAGGTCTGCAGGCATCCCCCGAAACTGCCTGCTAAATCAAGGCAACAAAAGCAAGTGTTGGCTACGCTCTGGACCTGGGCAATTTCAGCTGTCCCCAGACTGGGACACTTCTGTGCATGCCTGACAGCAGGACTTTCTGGTGCTCAGGAAATTCTAGTGTCACAAAATACCCATCTGAGGATGCGCGAGCAACAGAAAGTTGCCAGGTGTGCAAATTTGGCAACTCAGTCCTACATAGGCGCCATCTCTCTTCGATCTAGTCCTGGTGTCAAGAATGATGCACTACTGGACTAGCCCAGGGACCAGACCTTTTAGGAGACAAGAAAATCTAGCGTGGAAATGGACCTCAGAGGGCAGCCTAGTAAAGACTCTGACCCCATCTATTTTGAGAATAAGGAGCTCATGCACAATTAGGCAGATCTTAAGCGCTTAGTGGCTTGTGCTCAATCTCAACAGCACATTTACAATAATTACTTATCCTCTTCCCTACCATATGGGAAACATTGAAAGAAGAACTGCCTGATCTATTCTTGACACATCATTGTCTTTTCAAAGTCAGAGACTAATCTTTCCCTGGCTTCTACCTCTTTCTTCATCTACCGTTGCATGGAGTAGGGCTTCCTCACAGGTCAACAGCCTCCCACAAAGGCAGGAAATTCCTCAAGTGACAACAAATGCAACTTTCCTACTCCACTTTGGGTATTAGGGAGGTATTGGACATAAGCCTAGATCCATCACTTTCTTCTCGACAGCTTTAAGCCACTGCATCAGAGTCTTTCTGTCACTCAGGAGGAGGGTTGCAGAGTACTGGTATCCTGGCCCTCGCCCTCATGCTCATTATCTAGATTCACTGCAGCTGAAGATTATGAGGGGTTTTGGTGAGCCATAAGCCCTTACTTGTTCAGAATTTATTGGCTTCAAAACAAAGAACTCTTTTATAGAGGAATAATGGGATTATTTTCCTCTGAATTTAGGATATAATTGCAGGTTAAAGATTTTTTCTACTTACTTTCGGCTCTTGTTTTAAGTTTTCTCCAAAGTGTCTGCTCTTTGTAGTGGGAACACTATCCTGCACCCTTGTTTCTGACATTCCAGTTGACCTCCATCGGTGGGTATTTGCAGATCTAAACAAAGAGGAGGAATAAACCAACTGCAGCCCTAGGTTAACATTCGCTGTATCAAAACTTAATGGGAAATAAGTAATAAGTTATTGGTAAATTATACTATTAACTGTTTCAACTGCAATGTAAAGTAGATACTTATGACTAAAAGTTATAGGATTAATCCCAGGTTTATTTTATGTGCCAGAATTTAAAATTAAGCTCAATCAATCCTCTCAATTTTATTTTGTAAACTCTGACAAATATTCTAGATCATGCTGCTTTTGCCATTTGGTGAGAGCACACAGCAAGAAAGGTTATTGGTTTTGTTATGGTGTGAAAGCGTATGCAATTGTTTCAGGAACACCTAATGCACAATTATCAAACCAGGGATTGGATCTCAGTTACAGAATCAAAAAAGTTACTAATCATCTATCCATCATACTAAAAGACTACTGCCACTATTTGTAGGAAACTAAATATTGTGCAACCGCTCTGTATCCTTATGAACTTTTGATTTTATGTTTGAAGGATTTGGGTTTTAACTTTTATTAATACTGGTTTGCACTGCTCTAGCATTTTAATTTCATGTCTTCAGAGATCAGTATGCTCTTAATTTGAATAACAATCAGATGTTAAGTTTGGGAAATATAATTTAAAAATTCAGAGGTCCTTAGAATTGGCTTGTTTTGTTCAAGTGTATTTTCTGAAGCCAGAGGCTTGCCAGCAGTTACTACCTAAGTGAGTGCAAACACCTGGGAGACTACCAGTTATCCCCAAACTCAGAGTCGCTACAGCACAACATCCTCTCACTTTGGAGAAAGCATATCGACCTCAGATAGGTTTGGACGTACTATCTGACTTGCTCTTTGTAGGGAAGGGTTGGGTTTTCTCTATAAATGTTCAATACAGTGGTATCCTCAAAGTAAAATTTGCACCGTGAATGAGTCAAATACCAGCAGTGAAATACCTGAAAGTGCGTGGAGTGCCTAACCTATCACCCGTGTGGCATGGTAGATGCAGAGCACTTCAACATTCTCATGTTTATGGTATGCACTCTGTTTTATTGAAGTGTTTGTCCTGCCCTGCTCAGCTTTGCTTTCTTTCTTTAGTGTATTCAGAGTAGATCCTTTATTCCATCTTTTCAATATATGTTTTTTTTTAGTGAGATTCGTTTATTTCTATTTTAGTTTTTTGGTGTACTTCCTTTTTCCTTATATCAATTCCTTTTATTTTCTTTTTCTTTTTCTTTTTCTTTTCTTTCTTTCTTTCTTTTTTTTTTTAATCTCTGTCTTATACATGATCCTTTTTTCCTTCTTCCTAGTCTCTTTTGTTTTCTCCCTCTCTGCCTTTTTCTCCTTTTTCTCTGTTCTCTCCTCTCTGTCTTCATGACTGTATTAAGATTAGCATCAAACAATCGAGTTCTCCCAGCTTCTTTCTGCCTGCTCCCTGTACACAGTCCATTCCTCTCCCCAGGACTTTCATACTCCCTTAAAAGAGAATAAGCAATAAAGCCGTTTGTCTTCCTATCCTCTATTTTTCTAGGGCACAGAGGCGAGGGCTCGGGGAGATATTCTGACAGTCTCTTCCTCATAACCTACAGGAAAGAAAGGACCAGGTGTTTTTTAGGGCATCACTGAAGGCAGGGTGGACATGTGCCTAGTCAGGAGCAGTTGTCCCAGAGCAGTGCCTGGCACAGACCTCAGACCACTGGGTTTCGGGCTGTTGAGACCACTTGTTAGATGCCCCCAGTGAGCTGCTGGGCAGGAGAAAGGTGGGAGGCACGGATGGGAAAGAAACCACCCATGGTGCAGTGCCTCTAAAGCCAGGCACAGAGGGAGGGGCAACTGCACTGAACGGCATCAACAAATTAGCAGTGCCTGACTATCCTAGTCCTGCTTGCCTCTCCGAAATCTGGGAGTCCTTCTGTCCATGAAAGTTCCCACTTATCTTCATGGCCTTGACACTAGGTATGGTTATTTGCGTTCAGCCCAAGCCAGGGCAAGCCTATGGGCCTACTGTATGGGATCCTTTCCTGACAGGTCTCTCTGGGCTCCCTTTACTTGTAGTTGGAAGTTGACAAACATTTTACTACTCTGTCAAAGAGACCGACTATTTTTTCAAAATATTTTCTTCTGCCTTTCTACACTTGAAGGAGCATCTGGTTTCCTGGATTTTTAACAAAACTAACCCAGCAAAGGAAATCAGGCTGAATTATAGATACTGTTGGTGGAAATAGACATTTTTATAGGAAAATAAATAATTCCATCTATGTAAGAGCTGCACTGAGAAAGATAAAGACCTTATTCAAACACAAGCATCATAAATAATAGGAATGGGAGTTCAAAAGATTACTGGCAAAGGAAATTGCTTTTTCATACAGCAGAAGTCATCCCCTTCCCTTTCCCCTAGTTTTCATGACAAGAAAGCTTATATTTATCTAGTTAAAATTTAGACAGTTTAGAATGTTGCAGGTTCCCAAATGTGCTGGCCCAGGAGAATACCTGCAGAGGACATGGCGCATGGCATGTTTTAAAGACAGGGATTTTTATGAATGTAGTGGAATAAATATTGTGGTGATGACATGACTAGATAAACCAATCTTCCGATATGATTTCCCAGCAGAGGTGTTCCTCAGTTATTCTGGTTTTTCAGTTTGCAAAACTCTTCTCAGACTCTTGCAGCGCTGCAAAATGCAGCTCTCACAGAAACGCCGCTGAAGAGAGGCAAAGCTACAAGGAAGCTGATATAGTCCCTACAGTAAAACTGTGTATAATCATATTCCTTTCCAGCGACCTTTACGCGGAGGCACCAGTTCAATTTGGTTATTAGCATGGGCTTGACCTTTTCTTCAAATTAGTTAACATAAACCCTCACACTTCATAAGAGTTAAAGCCTCCATCTGAAGCACACACAACAAAGACTCCGTGATAGGCAATAGGGAGCTAACTTTTCCCACAGTTTCTCCTATAGAAATAGTCATTTAACTTAAAGGCTTTCTGCTAATTAATTCCTCTGCTTGACATTCTGGAACGGGGAGGATAAAAAGCCCTGTCCTAATGAGCCATTTGTAGGAAGCTGTGTCTCTCTAAAATATCCCAGAGTTTTGTGTTACAGCTAAAACGTGTGGCACAGAAGTAATTTAGACCCAAGCTACCGTTCTCTTGGTCTCTTTTATCAGCCATAGGACCCCCTGTGGTGTCTCAGCTGACCTATGGAGAAGCAGTCTTCTTTCATTGAAGTGCCAGTTAATTTGTCCTGTAGGTCTGCTCCTGAAACTTCTTACCCTTAGTCCCTATCAATAGGCATGCATATATCTCTATATATTTGCATACCAACATCATGTCTTGGTAAACAATCAGCCTAGACATTTCACTACGAGACTCTACCCTCAGCCCCAGCCTCTTCCCTTAAGAAAACTTCTGCCTCCTTTAATGCCCAAGAGAAAGGACGGTCTTGCAATATGCTTGAAGTAGTAATACATGTTCTTTATGGCAGACCAAGGATATTAAAAAACCAAAACCCCCCCATACTGAATCTTTGCTTCCTCTGTGGGTAACTAAATTAATTAAATATTTACTACTTCAAAAAACAGAATAATACTTTTAAAATTCTCCCAGGCCCTTCCTGTTTTAATGCTTTGTCCAGCTATTGGAAAGGCATAGGCTGAGTTTGTGATTTATCAGAGCAGGTAGAGTGCAGCACGGACATTTCATCTGCAGTTACGAAGCACATTGCATTTTACTCAAGGACATTGGACTTTCAGTTCATTTATAATTCCTCTTTACTTATGAGATTTTGTTTTAAGATATTATATCTCCTGTTTTCAGTAGTCGGAACCTCTACTTCTTTCTCACAATAACATTCTGAGGTTTTCTTTGGGCTGAATTTTAGCCGACGTGGGCACACATCACTGTAAAAAGGGAGATCTTTACGCTTCTTAGGCAAGGTTGGGGGAATTTAAAATCAAATCACTGCTGCTATTCCTTATAGCCAGAGGTTGCAAAAACATGTGTAATTGCATTTTGCCTACTGGAAGGCAGTTGTATGAATATTTGTAAGCTTATTTTTTCTGTTTTGACATCAGGAGTGCATACAGCAGCATATAAATTAGATACCACATTGAAATACATAATTATGCCACGAAAGCTGAATAGTTTGGACTAATATTTTTTCTTGGGTATCTTTTTATTTTAATTTTCATATATTTAAGCCTTTTCTTATTTTAAATATTTTCTGTTCTTTTACCCAATTTTACTGAAGGCTTTTCAAATTCTTTTGGAAGAAAAAAATAATGCATGGATCATCACAAAAGCTAGTGTTATTTTTTTGGCTCTAAAAGCTCAGTGTTCATCAGCAGCACTTGTTTAAAGCTTACAATTACAAATATCACAGTAAAGCAACCAAGTTTACTGTAACTTCAGCGAGATTTCAGGCATGTTTTGTTCAATTATATACAGCATGCTGAAAAAATGTAGAGCATCCAGATAATTTTCCAGGAGTCCTTCATAGTTTAGTGGGATAGATTTGCTAGTGATTTAACTAATTTGGTTTGTTCCTCAAGAAACATGTCTATTACAGCTAATTTAGAAAGACAAAAAGATGAAATTAGTACTATTGAGCGACAGTTATAAGTTAATCTCCCAGGAGGAATTTTCTCTTCTAACCAGACCAAATTTTCCATCGATTAATTTCATTCCATTAAATCTACTTACTGCTTACTCTACTTCCATTACTGAAACATTACTTAGTCATGATACACATGCCTTCTTAATGTGGAGCCATTTACTAAAGAAAAGCTTTTGCACTGTAGAGATGTCAAGAAAGGTTCTGCGCAGTCTGAGTTCCAGCTCAAATTTCTTATTTTCCATGCTCTGCTGGAATTTGCATAGCATTTGTGGGATAAATAACACACTGAAATTACTATTATTATACCAAAAGCATATTTTTCTCTCTTCTTAATATTTAACATCTCACATCTTGGTAGAATATTCTATGTCTTTTTTAGCCATATTTTCTTTCTTCTGTGATTCTATATCATAAATGGTTTCAATTTCAGCACTTTTGGATTTCTCCAGTACATAAAAATTTTCTTCCATTTGGGGCTTGTGTAGTTCTCCTAGATCTCTAGAAAAACCTGAATTCTCTGCATTGTCCATACAGTCAGGTTGCTTATGATTCTCTCTAATACATTCCAGAAAATGAATAATTTGCTAATCTTTCTTAATCTGACAAAATTTACTTATCTGGTTTTTAAATGACACCTGATTTATTTGCCGTTAGCATTAATGGACAACTTCATTTGGCATGACCTAACAAATCCCTCATGTTTTCCCAGATTCCAAACAGTGCTTCCTATAAAAACCGTAACATGGATCCAAATCAATTCATCTCAACTGTCAGCACTTGTTATTAATTACCCAACACCCCAGCATTAAGATCACAGCAGGTGAAATCCCCATGGATGGCAAACTTCCACTTGAGTCTGTGTAGCCACAAGCTCTTGACATTTGATGAACGAGAAGTCGGGTCTCAGCACTGCTGTATCCAGCTTCTGGACTACATTAAATCAGAATCTATGATTTGGGCTTTTCCGAAGGAGCGTCTGATAGGTGAGGCAAAGGGTCTTGTGTCCTAATGTGATTACTGGGGCATGTTATTGTTCATTACCCATTATGCTTTATTCAGTATATGAGGCCCTGCTTTAACTTCTGTAGTATGGTAGTGATGGTTGTTTCCAATAACCAACCAAAAAAGTGGATGTAAACACGTATATCGCAATGAAAACTCAGTGAGGATTTCTATGAACATGTCACAAAAGAACTATACTGTGGTTTTATTCTTTTTTCAGAACTGATTTGTTACAAAAAAAGGGATGCTGTTTCTGTCATTGGCAGTGAGCTCAGCAGATAGAGGTTATCAGATTGTATTCCTGAAGTTCCACTCAGTTCTGTCCTCAAACTCTTAAATTCCAGCATCCTCAAAGTTTATGCTGTGAAACAAATGACATTCTACTTTTCTTATTCCTCAGTATAACATGAATAAAATTTAACAGGAATTGAGAGAAACATCCATCATACTGGAACCAGTTTCAGAAACTCAATGTATAGTTAGAGGAAGTTGGCTTTATTGTAAATTGTAGCTTAAAGCTTATGCTACATTTGCTTTTACATGTTTCAAACTGTTAAAACAAAGTATGCGCAAAATCTGAAGGCTGGCAGTTTACAGTAAGTTCTTTGCAGAACATGGTGAGCCCTCAAATGGAATAATTCATCAGGACAGTCTTCTATATTTATATTTCTTCTTTGTAAGAAAAAAAAATCTGTTTTATCATGTCATGATAGAGTTACACTGTTATGAATCCTTTTCCTAATGATAACATCTGTGATACCACTTACAAGGTCATTGTTATTTAACATCACAATTATATCACAGTTAGAATGCAGGCGTTGATGCACCAGTGCTATAACTATTCTAGCTTCCATTGCAACAGATGAAACTATTCCTATTACCCTCTTGTTATGAGATAGTATTACTTGCGTGTGGATGTTTGCATAGCACTCACATGCAAAATTGCCCTGGCCACTGAGCAATTAGCCTTTTGGTGTGTCTCTCTATAATGTCATAACATTGTTTTAAAAGTGAGTAACTGCTTGCGAGGCAGTAAGCGCTGCTCGAGGGCTGCTGCTGCACCTCTGTGCACATACATAATGCGGAGAGATGCTGATCATCCTACTGCTACAGCTTCCCTGTCATTGCAGGCAAAGAGGGAAGGGCAACTGGCTATTCTGCAGTAACCGCGTGAAAGGCATTCAAGCAAATTTCCACTTTCTGTAGTGTATTAAAACAGCCATACCAAAGCTATAGAGTGTGATTTTCATTTAAAAATAAAATATAGTTATACGTTGAAATGGGTATGCTCAGAAAAGCTATCTGCAGGGAAAAAAAGTAAGCGTGCTGTACCAGGGAGTGGATCTGCACGGTGCCTGCCAGAGCCTTGGCTGCGGTCTGTGTGCTCTCCTGTAGTACTGAACCAGAAGTGAAGTTCTGTGCCGACACATCGCTCCATTCAGCAGTACAATGATCATGTCTCCGTTTGTGTGATAAACTCTGTCTGAATTACCGATCAGAAGGAGAGCTGCTTGACTCTTCCCAGAAAGTCTTTTTCCTGTCATGTGCTCTCAGCGTTGCACCTGAGCGTGTTTCAATTACTTCCTAAGGAAACTGCATTGGCTTAAAAGGATCTCTCCGTACAGGAAACGTGGCCCCAATTGAAATGACATCTGTCAGGTTTGTCTCTAGCAGGGAATAAGTGCTCTCTCCTACTTAATTAAAACTCCTCTCTTAAGATTTGGTGCCCTGCCATACGAGGATAACATAACAGCAATCAGCAATGTGCCCTATGGAAAGACATTTCTTTAAACTATCCTATCATTTCCTACTGGCATTTATTTTGCCAGCAAAGCATTTCAGAAAATAAATTCCTAGGTTAAGCACAAAGGCATTAAACTAATGATCAGCAATCTGATGAAAATACTGGCTTTTCTCTGACTAAATAAAAAACGTTTGCAATACCATAGCAATTTTTGTATAGAGTGATCTCAGGTCAGATACATCTTTATTGCCTTCCTTTCCTTTTGGTTTTTTTTTTTTTGTGTGTGTGTGTCTGTGTGTTTTGTTTGTTTGGTTGGTTTTTTTGTTGTTGCTGAGATGGTTTTTTTCCTCCAATATCAGGTGTTGCTTGCTTAGAAAACTATCACACACTGCACTGTAATGAGTGACTGGACCTTTCAAGCGATGGATTGAAAATTTAAGACCCACTGGGATTATTCAACTGTTGTACCTACTTGTAAGTACAAGTCCTGTTTTCTTCTAACCAACCACTTCTTAAATCTGAGTTGGTAATGGACGGACAATGTATTTGAGTCATTACTCTGTCAGAGTGGTGAGGTAGTTGATCACCATGGGGACAAATGTGACTGCACATGGTCAAGTGTCCAGTTCATTGATTTGTGCAGTATAAAAAGCAAAGCGCTGAAAAAATCTCCAGGGCTGCTGTTAAGGAGGGAGGTATGAACAATATTAAATAAATGCATGCAAAGGAGAGACACAAAAATAAAAGCAGAACAAAGGAAATCAAGTTTTAAAATATGGAAAATCTGGCTAATAAAATCTTTGTTCAGTAGATTAGAGGGCATGGGGGAAAGGATTGATGAACACTCTTGCTCTTGAGAAGGAATTTTTAAAAAGAAGGGCCTGGAAGACAATAAGAAGGGAGAACAGGAAGAAAACAGCATCAAATTGATTTGTTCACCTCTTTGCGTTAGGTCCCGCTTTCCTCTTTGTTTCTTGCCCGTTGCCTCGTGCTTCCCCACCTCCACCATGCTGTAGCATCTTTCCTCATCTCCAGTTCCTGGTGCTGGGCCTTTCTGGACCACCATCCCTTCCTGAGCAGGGAAGGAGAGAGGTGCTGATGTGCCGTGCTGTATCACAACAGCCTTGCTGCCACAGGCGGACCCGGGTGGCAGCTCTGTGCGTTCCTCCTACCATGGCATTTCCCCTGGCGTAGGATCTGAGGCAGAAGAAGGTCCTCAGAACATGGAAGACCATGATACTTGTAAATGTGCTGGAAAAGAGGAATTTGGGCAAATAGAACCAGCAAAGAAATTGCCTTGCTGAACTGTTTGATGCCAAAGATTAACTCTGCCCTAAAAACCCATCAGGTGAGTTGTATAACCTTCAATATTGAGAACCTTGGAGCCATTTTAAATCCATTTTTGAGCCACCATCATTTCAATCTTTCAGCACATCCAAGAATTTTCTAAAATGGGGCTGTGTCTCAGTATCTTCTGCTTTCCAAAATCTATCAGTGACATGGTTCTCTAATACTCCACAAAAGTTTAATTTCCATTCTATTGTTGAGCTGCAGAGAAAGGAAAGAAATACGTTCTCTGTGCTGACTCTTAGTAACAGAAACACTTGAGTGAGCACCAAACTGTTTTACATCAATACCTACCGCTTACATCATGTATTTTATTCATCCTCTTATTGAATTTATTTTTCTTAGTCTTCATGGGCTTGCTGAGCACACAAATAATTTATCTACATCAGCCCTTAAATGCAATGTTCCCATGTAAATTTCTAAATACATAAGAACATATGGAAGCAAATGAGTTCAGTCTTTTGAAATGGATGTATGAATTTCTATTATTCAACTGAGTTTTTCTCTTCCTAGCAAACTAGATTTTATCACCTTCAGGACTGGTGTTAAACCATGCTCAGATATAATCCTTAGACCCTGGCTGGCTACTAAACAAGAAGGGAAGAAGTAGAATTTCAGGCAGATTTGACCAAATTGGAGCTGCAATGTTCCTGCAAAAAGAGCCACTACAGCCATGGCTTCCACTTTTTATTTAATTTTAAAGATACAACTCATTTGTCTTGTTAATTATGAACACCAAACTTTCCCCCCTTAAGAGCTTTAATAGAGACATTTCGAAACATTTAAAAGCAGGAGGGGAGAAGAAGTATAAATTGTACAGGTTTGACAGCTAGTTTGGGAAGCCTAAGGAAAAAAAATATACTTGACTGTCTTTTCTCTATCCTATCTGTTGACTCTGATACTAGAAGGAACAAAAACATTCCTGCTTTGAAGAGAAAATGTCATCTTATCATTAGTGTTTGTGGTGTGCGCTGTGGGTAGCGGAGGTTATGGATGGGGTCCAATTACCCAAATGTCGGTACCCAATGCCATTTGAGATGCTCTTGGGTATCCTAACTGCCCTCCACCTGCTGCTCTGAAGGAGCATAGGTCTTCTATAGTTCCTTCATCTACCAGATCTATGCTTGTGGGCATGCTCAGGGCATCTCAAATAGCATTGAGCATCTACATTTGGGCAATCAAAATAAAGTCACCGCTGACAGTAACAGGAACATGGACACCAAGTCCTCATGTAAGAACACCTACAGCTTTTTAAAATTTTTTCTCTCCCACTTCAGTTTCTGCACTAAAAAGTCCTTCTCTGGACAAACTTATTCTCATTGCTGCATTCAACATGGATGTTAAACCAGGCAAAGTCCAGGATGAACTTTCATGATATGCAAATGTTATGCCTGCGGTAAAAGGGTTTCAGTTATGTCTATACCAGAGACAACCAGAATTTATCAGAATATATTAATGTCATTTCAAAAGCTTCAGTACTTTTGAATAAGTATCCATGTAATGAATATTGGAAGGCTATTCTGTCCCCCTTTTACCAGTCTAAGAATAACTGAAAAGTCTTAAGCACTCAAAAAACAGACCTCCACATCCTATGAACGGTCTCATTTATTCCTCTAGCCAACTCATTTACAGCTGCACTTAGACCACCTGCCGTTCCCCGCCTATGTTGTTTGGCTAAAAGGTGTATACTTTCATTCTGAACTAACACACCATTTAACAAGTTTGTATAGGCCAAATCCTCCTGGAAGCCATTTCCAAACATATGAAGAAGCAGCAGGTGGTTGAGAGTAGTCAGCATGGATTTACAAAAGGGAAATCATGTTTAATCAGCCTGATAGTTGTAAGAAAGAAGTTTTTACTGTGAGGGTGGTCAAACAATGGCAGGGGTTGCCCAGAGAGGTTATGGAGTCTCTGTGCTTGGAGATACTTAAAATTGGCCTGGACACAGCCCTGAACAGCCTGCTCCAGCCGACTCCGCTCTGAGCAGGGGTGTTGGACTAGGCGATCCCCAGACGTCCCTTCCAGTCTCAGTGATTCTGAGTTTGAAGACTATCTGATGTTGACAAATCCTTTGCAATCTATATGAGATGACGAAAAGTGCTTTATAACCACACACAGCTCAGGCTGAGGTTGTCCTCCTGACATTCCCTGTAGCAGAACAGGGCTTTCAAACACATTGGTGATCCTTCATCTTTCAAATTTAGCAACCTAAACCTACTGATGATGTTACTGCCCTAACTGCAGAAGCCCAGTTTCACTCTTACATTTCATATTGTATACAGGCACAGGAAGGTAAAGAACAGAAAAATGTACACAAAAGGTGTGATATTTCTCTTTTATGTGAAGGCTGTATCATCCTGCTTGCTAGTGTTCAAAGCAACAGTCTGAAAATTAAGGCTGTGGGGAGTACTAAAGTCAGCTGATTTTTTGAATATATATATGTATATATATTTGTTTCAATACCAGATGGATAGAGACTTAGGGTTCTTGCTGTGCTTTCTGTGCTAATGAAAACTTGATAAAGGATTTGTGTTCTTTTTGTGACAACTTATGCACAAAGATTTAACAGCTTTAATTTGTTTTAGATTAAAGAAACATTCCCTCAGAATAAATATTTTCATTGAAACAATGCAGGACAGGATATTTTCTTTTATGAGATGTTTATTCAGTAATTTGCCTGCTGAGAATTTGCTTCCGAAAGATGCCAAATATGCAGCAATGGAAATTCAAGTCTTCTCTTTGCACAGACCAGGAAGAGCGTGGGGGCTTTGCTGTCAGCTTCCACATGGCGTCAACAAGGTCACCCCCCTGCTATGCAGTCTATTATATCACATTATCATATCACATATCACATTACAAGGGCACGCAGTGATAGGACAAGGGGTAATGGGTTCAAACTGAAAGAGGGTAGATTTAGATGAGATAGAAGGAAGAAATTCTTCACTCTGAGGGTGGTGAGGCACTGGAACAGGTTGCCCAGAGAAGATGTGGATGCCCCATGCCTGGAAGTGTTCAAGGCCAGGTTAGATGGGGCTTTAAGCAACCTGGTCTAGTGGAAGGTGTCCCTGCCCATGGCGGGGGGGTTAGAACTAGATGATCTTTAAGGTCCCTTCCAACCCAAACCATTCTGTGATTCTATGATTCTATGATACTACGATCCCATTTATAATGCTACATATCAACAGAAATGAGGTGTCTTGTGCTGATACACTCTCCCCCTAGTTGCTTGTGTTCCCATCCTCTTCTTACCACTTAAGGAGTCAGGATTGAAATTAATTAGTGAAATATGCTGTGCTCCACCCCCCCCCCCCCCCAATTCGCAAGCACACCTACATTTATTTATCCCTTGAATATTAGCACAGACCTTAAATTTGCCTAATATACCCCCCTATATATGCCCCCTATACCCCTATAGTGGCTATACCCAGCCATGGGTAAATGGCTGCTTATGCATGACTGGCCCCTTCTCCCCTCTCTTCTTTTTCTTGCGCTTGTTGCTCCCTGGTACACCATGGTCCTTCATTTTCCCTTTCTTTGGCCATTTTCCTAAACATCCCATAATAAGTTTTACATAATCCCACAAGACCTTTCCAAAAGGTCATCAGAAGTTTCACAGAAGTCCCCTGAAATGTCTCTCAATGCTCATGATAATCACGTGTCCCCTCCTTATTAGTTACGCAGTTCAGATGACCCTCCTCAAGGCTACGCCTGAGCAGTTCACTTAATGGCCATCAATCAGTGGCCAAAGAGCTCTGGTCTTTGTTATGGTCACTTTCCTTTTACTTTCCGTTTATCACTTTCCTTGGTTTTTTTTTCATTTGTTTTGTACTGAACAGTCCTTAACTAAATAACTTAATGACCCAGATGCTCACTTTCATCTACCCTTAAAGAATGTATTGCATGTGTATGTCCATATTGGTCCCCAACACTCAAAGGAGAGCAAGGCAGGATACAAAGCCTTTCCAATGCCCCACACTGAGATTAAAGGCACTGGCAGTGGATGGGTGGCCAGTAGTGGCTCTTCTGAAAGTAGTCCAACACTGAAGGCTGGATTCATTCATAAGGGGATGGATCCTTTCCAGTGCCTTGGGAACTGAGCAACACGAGATCCACACCACACTAAATGTTTAGCATTTTGATTCCAGAAAGAGTGCTTTCCTCAGTTATTTAACACGTAGCTGATTTTCTGACCTTAAACTTTAGCCTTTTAAGCTGCTTAAGTAGAACATTAGCAACACTGGTTTTCTGACTAATTAGGCAAGCTGGTGGGTAAAGATCATTTAAAATTCAGTATTAATTTAAGTGCACTTTGTGAATCAGTTCTTTGGATTTAGCACTTGAAATGCATTACTAAATGTTAGTGCAAAGGTTATAAGTTATAATAAAAAGTTGGCAGAATCCATTCAGACATTAACATTTATATAGTCTCTGTCTGAGGTTATGGGATAAAGCAAGTTTTCTACCAGAAAGCTAATTGGTAGTGAGAAACGGATCACGCTTACTTTGTGAAGGTGACATAGGTCACAGCGTTACTCTGTTTCCCGTAGGAAGTCTCTCCCAGACAGACAAGCCCGTATTTTTCGTATATGAATTCATAAAATAGTGGCATTTAATGTACCTGCATGTAAAAGCACACATTGAGCCGAAGTGTTAGTATAAAAGCCTGTGAAGCATAAAAGCTGTAACCATAGAGCTTACAATTGTCCAAAAAGTGAGAAGCTCAGATCTGGCAGCTTCGTTGCGGCATTTGTTCAAGGAGGCTTGTGAGCTCACTCCTGGATTAACCGGCATTTGAGGGGATTTCTTAGCTTGTTCCTTATGCCACCCTAGTTTCAATTTGCATATAATCCACTTCGTAGAATGATAGGTCTTTTATTAAAATGTACCACAAGAATAATTGTGCTTTCTCAAAGAAAAAGCATGAGTTTTCAGGAAAGCAAGGGGCTTTATTTATTTTATTTTTAATGAGTAATTCAGTTTGCACTCCTCTGGTACAAAAGAACACGTATTTTCATTCATTGTGCAGGTCACCAAGGGGTGACTGTTGTGGTTTAACCCCAAATTGTAACCCAATACCACGCAGCCGCTCGCTTGCTCCCCCCTTCCCCACTGGGGTGGGGAGGAGAATTGGAGAGAAAGGAAAACTCACAGGTTGAGATAAAAACAGCTCACCAGGACAGAAAAGGAAACATATAAAAATATATTAATAATTATAATAATAATAATATATATAAGGATAATAGAATATATAAAACAAACGATACACAATTTCTCACCACCCGACGACCGATACAGCCCGTCCCGAGCAGCAGGCAGGGAGCAGGGGTATCCCCCCCAGCTATCCCAGAACAGCAAGTTCCAGAGAGAGCAGGCGAGGGAACAAACAGCCGAATGAATGAAAAACAAAAAGGAAAAACAGGGAAACAAAAAGCAACCCGAAGGGAAGCTTAAGGATCATGGCAAGGTAAGGGTCTAAAAAGCCTCGTGGCCCACCGACCGACCCTCACTTATACCGGGCATGACACCTATGGTATGGAATACTCTCTTTGGCCAGTTTGGATCAACTATCCTGTCTCTACCCCTCCCAAGTTTTGCATCTGCACGTTAGCAGAACCTGGGAAACTGCAAAATGTCCTTGGTGGTTCAGCAGCAACCAGCAACATCAGCGTGCTATCACCGTTCTTCTCACACTAAAGCCAAAACACAGGAGCTGCTGAAAACAAAACCAGCTCCGTCCCGGCCTAAACCAGGACAGTGACTCAGACTGCACGCTGCGTTGCTGTGCTCAGGGCTTCCCGCTGGAGCCCTCCTTCCTTTGGTTCATCCCCTTCAGTCAGCTTCAGCACTCACAGTCCCACGTTTGATCCACTTTTTTTGACAAATAACTGTTCATAAAATGAACAGGAGGAGATCCCTTCTCTATATCTGCCTTGGTTTATTAACAATCTCATAGCAACGAGTAACAGCTTCATAAATCATATATGTATACAGTCTTGTGACTGCATAGGCTTTGAATTACTTGACCCTTCATAGAAGAATATTTTGTGCTTCACTTTCTCACGACATTTAATCATGTTTACCTTATTTTGATTTTAACATCCAAGATTTCACAATCGGACATTTGAATTCTGAACGTCCATTTTGGGAGATGGTGGTCCTGGATTCAAAGATGACGCCTTTGCTTAGGAGTGTGAATTTAAATTTGAAACTGAATTTGGCTCATAAGTCTTAAAGTGTACTTTCAACAGTTTTTGATACAATTTGCCAAATCCTCACTAGTTTCTGGGTACCTGCGTGTGAAGAAGCGTTCTTAAAATCCTACCCATTTTTAAAACTTTTAAACACATAGCGTATTGCAATCCATTATCAGCTCTTATTCCCGGCTGGTGTTCTATACTTAACAAATACAACTTTCTGATATGAAATTGCATGCTCAAAAGATGTGTTCTTTAGCAATGCTAATTCTGCATAGTTGGTAGAATAGTCCAGTGCTGAAATATAATGTTTTTCAGAATGACAAATGACTCTGTACAGTCTTTTTTTTTTCTGCATACTTTATTTCACTAACCATAAATTTAATACTTTTTACTGAATTTTAATTCATCGTCACAAGTCATTCACAGTTATTTTGGAGTCTCTATGTTGATCTATTTTTATACCATATTGTCTCATCAGGTGTATGAACTTTAATAACTTTAATATCTTCAAATAAAAGTCATATTTTTCCCAAATATTTTAGGATTTGAACATAATATGGACAATAACCAAGAAAAACTTTTTTTTTTTCTAGAGAAACATACCAGAATCAGGTTGCAGCATCTGGCCACTTAATAAAAAGCTCTTCATTGAGTATACAGTAAAATGTTCCTTTCTTACACATTATTAGCTCCTTAGGACTGTTGCATAGAGAAAGGGTTCTATCCTTCTTTTCCATAATTGTTAGAGAATTAAACCATCCCGTAGGGTCTTCAATTTTATCGTTGATTTTCTTTTGTCCTGAGTTTATCCTTTTTTTCTAATTCATGATTTATTTTTTTGTCTAACTACTGCAGAGATAATTCTAGGCAGAAGTACGATAAAAATATTGGGTTCTGTCAACATTATTTCATATTCACTTGACAGCTTTTCAATGCCCCTGGAGTCATCAGGGAATTGCTCTTCATGGGCTCCCATTTTTTTGCCCTAAGCCATCCCTTAAGGAGACCTTATATCTGATGTATGTTCAGTCCTCTCATAGACATTCTATCTCCTGAAGTAGCTATAAATTTCTTGTTTCCAAGATTAAGTTTTAACTTTAAATCTAGCTTAAATACACCCAAAGTAGGAGTGCTTTGCCTATCGTATGATGTGGGGTTGACCTGTCTGAGTTCAGTCTAAGTTTTCTCCTTAGGCTAGTTATCACGATTAACACACGTGAACTGGTGTGCCAGCATCCAGTTTCCAAAGGAAAATATTCCACTCAGGCTTCAGGTGATAAAATCCACAAAAGTTATAGCTATTCTGGTCAGTTATGATTGCTGATGACTGGTTTTTGTGAAGGATGTGTATACTTTGTTCCTTCAGAGCTGCGTACAATTCCACTCTGCAAGCTTACACAAAATATTTTCATGAAATTGTGACACCTCTGTCTGAAGGTGGAGCACGTTGCTCCTCAACTCTGAAATCCTCCACAATGCTGCTGGCAATCTCATGCTCCTTGCTCATTTTTCTGCAGAGGTTTTTCTTCACGCCCAACTTTTCCTGTTGGTCTGAGGTAACCCCGGTGCAGTAGTGCTTTCTCGGTTTCCTGGCCCGGTTCTGTCCCACACTCTTTCTTATTGTAAATCTAACTCAGGACTCTGGCCTGTTTCTCATTGTAAGATTTCTGTATTCCCATTGCAATCCAGTCTTAAATAAGAGATTCTAAATTCTCTCCACATGGGATACCTTATTCAAGAGTCTTAACTCTTCTATAAAACAATCTGGTTCCTCCTATAAGAACCTCCTACAGGAACCTCCAAAAAATGCCAGGATATATTTAAAATAAATATTTTTTTGAAATGAGGTCCTATAAGTCTTAACTCTCAAAAAAAAAAGTAAAGTGTGCATCTTAAAACTCTTGCAGGAATTGCTGTAAAAAGCAAACAATTTTATAACTAAAACATGGGATGATGAAATGACTGTTTGTGGACTGCGGTCTCTCAGATCAGAAGAAGTAAACACAACTTTAATTAAAGATGATTCTTTTGCACCTATATGTGACCATTAAAAGTGCAGAGAACAATAGAAATCTTCCCAAGAAAATTCCAGTGGAGTTTGCTGAAGAGCCAAGTTCAGCTGACACATTTAAAAGGACTTTTAAATGATGTTGAAGTGGTCTGGGATCATGGATTTTACAATATCTGATGCCCGCAGACAGGTGCTTTTCAGACTATTTTCAGGATCCAAACAGTTGTTTTCACACTATTTGGAACTCCCACAGCATTTCCAAAGCTGACTGAAATGTGGGTCTGAGATTTACGTCCTAGTCAAGAAAACACATATCCAAGAGCTTGTGAAAAACAGCTGCAGAAGAAATAGCATCAAGACAGCTCAGGCAAAGATAAATATTAGGAATGTTTTCAGGTTTCTGTTTCTTTGTACTCTTTTTATTTAACAAAAAAAAAAAGCTTTTATGAACAGTCTTGACGTCACTAAATGCACTCATTTTAAACAAAAGAAGAACCCAGGCACGTGTTCAAACCTGCTGTTTCATTTGCCATTTAAAGCTGTCCTTTAGGAGTGTCTGGAGTGGAAGCAACCAGTTCTGGCATCTTTTTATCCAGTTTCTCCCGCTCCCTCCACCAGACACCTGCCTCACATTACGAGCTGAGGAAGAAAAAGCAGTGTTTCGCCACACACTGTTTAATGAAGGTGTGAGGCTCCTTGTTTTCTCTGTTGGAGGCTACCTCATAGAAGGGTCATGGTATTTAATTTGGAAAATGCACCTACAGGGTGTAGGTAACTGGTAACTAGGTCTGGATTGGTCCCCTGCTGAGAAGTCAGTGAGCTGCTTTACGAAATAAAGTATGGGATTTTTCCTTGATTTCCGGGCAAGAAAAATTTGCCAGCACTGTCGCCTGGAAGTACTTCATTTGTCTCCAGATGAACATATTGGCGAGGCTGCATGGTAGATTAAGTTGAAGAGTTTGCAGCCTTTTCTGGCAAAAGGATGGCTTGGGAGATACTATTTTTTTCTAGGAAAGAAATATAATTCATGCCAGTTCTCTATAAACGCAGATGCCAGTTAATTAGCAGTCCCATAAGGCAAGTTGCCACGGAGATCAGGTGATTTAGTCATTCTCAGAGAAAGGCTTTGTCACACAGAAGTGTGAAATCCTGAGCGCGGAGGTGGATATGCAAACATAGAGTGACAGTCTAGAGGTAAAAAAGGAAAAAAAAAATTCCTGTAGCACAACCTACTTGTCTGATACTCAGAAGGAAAATAAATGCTGATGGACTCTTTTAGCCTCTGGAGAAATGCAGGTATAACACACATGTCCGTTTGATTTCTTCCATGGTGGGAAAATACAGTTTAAAAAGCAGAAAGATCTTCCTCTTCCCTCGCCCAGGATCAGTAAAGGCTGATGGTTCTTGGTTCCTACCACCCCGGTGGTCTGCACCAAACTGCTGCCCCAACCAGAGAGGGAAAGCCCAGCTTCTTTAACCAGGAGTGGCCACTCAGGGTCTGAGGTTGGCTTATTTTCTTCCTCCGTGGTAAGTGGGAAACCTCACAGAAAGGTCATGCTATTAACATAATATAAAACAAGGGGGCAAAAGGACTAAAAAATGGAGAACATGGAAGACAGAGCAAATGTCTTGGCATTAAAAGCTGAAAAGGAGAGACAAAGTCCTCTGAATGTCATCATAAACTGAAAACAAAAAAAAGGGCAGTCAATAGGAAATAGTTTTTCAGGGACAAATTTGTAAAGGATTACATTACTATCCTGAATCTTTCACGAGTCACGCAGCACAATTCTTCGTTTTTTCTGTGGAGTCTGAGAAGTCTTTACTTCATGGTATCACCAGATCTTTTCAGAAGCAGCTCTCCCTGAATTTCTGGTGCTCTTTGTAACAGAAGTCGGTATTTCACTCACCTCTTCGAGTACTGAATTTATTATTGTTTCCCTAGGACTTGAAACAGACTGCCCAGTGTATGTACCTCCACATCCCTTCACAAAAGCATTTGCAGTCAAATCTCATAGGTAAGAGAAAGGAGTGAAGAAGAAAAAGAAAGGAAGCAGAAGAGAACTTAAAGCAGCTCCTTGCCTGACAGGCCTATTATTTTGAGTTATAGATGGAGACAAACCCAAAATGTAATTTCTATGTCTCCTTATGAAGGGAAATAATTTTTTGAACTTTGAAGTTTTGACAGCAGGCAGCAGTGAGGATGGCATGTCAGAGCAATGATTTCCTCAGCTCAGACTCCCTTGTCAAAGGCAGGATTTTATTTTTACTTATTTTCAATTTTTACTCCATTGTAGCTGAATTTCTCTTCCTTAACTTTTTTCCCTTTCTGACTCCTTTTCTTCTCCATTCCTCCTGAGATTCTTACATTTTTCCCTAGCACCAAGCTGTATTTCTTCAGCCTTCAGCTATGATAGAACGGTACAACTCTCAATTCTGGCAGCATCATCTGCCTTGATGTTTGTTTGCAGAAGTATGTGAGCAGGTGATGGAGTTTCCAAGAGCAGAGCTTCCTTGCTTCTTTGTTCTTTTGAGGCCGGTGGAGGCTGGGTTTTGGTAGAAGCAGCAGAATTTGAGTGAATCTGGCAAGCACTGTTGCCCTCCTAACAAAAGGATTGCAATTAATTTCCTTTCCAAGCCTGAAAGTGACTTTGGGAGAGAGGAAATGGCAGAAGCCGAGAAATGTGGGACCACTAAAACACATGGCACTGCAGGAAGCCGTAACTTTATTAAACTATTACTCACCAGAAAAAAAACCCCAGTATTACTCACCAGAGCGATGAGGAGCAGTGGTCAGGATTTCCATGTCAGGGCAACAACTGTGCCTTGCTCTTTTTTGGGGATGATAGGCTGAACCCACTCACTCAATCCATGTGGTAGGTAGGAGAGATGAGGGGAAACACTCGCTGCACGCAAATGTAGGCATGCTTGGACACGTAAGGACATAGAAGAGACAGGACCACAAGGAGCCTTTTGAATTTCCCTTCCCAAACCATTCGGACCTTGGAGTCTCCTGCTGGAGTTGGCAGCAAGCAGTAAAAGGGTGGTCTAATCCTGCCATGCAGCTGGACACAGCTGCCCCCCAGGCTTAAAGAAATGCCAATGAAGTATAAAACCTTAAATGGGGCAAAAAGGTGCTTTCACCTCCAGACCTCTCCCACATACCTAATTCTCCATGCCAAAGTACAGCTTTCCATGTCAGTTTTTATATCTTCACTATATAATCCTAAGTGTTTCTCACCAGGTTTGGCTGATAAGTGCAGACTTTGTGAAAACTATTTTGGGGACAGCTCTGACTGGACCAACATAGTATTGGAGAGCAGCACAGAAGTTTCACTGATTCTAACTGTCCTATTATAACAGTTTTTGCACTGCCTATATCATTTGCACAGGTAAAAAATAATGACCGTGGAGAATGGGAACTACTACATAAAGGGGTAGGAGGGCAGATTTAAAATGTGTCTTATAGTGATGGTTACATTTAAACCAACTTGCACACTCAAACCAACTTCTTAAGCTGTGCAATAATAAAAAAAAAAAGGAAAAAAAAAAAAATTACATCAGAAATTCTGATGCATCAGGTGCCTACTGAGGCTGAAATCCTCTTCTCTGAAGGCAGCGGGGGAGCTTCAACTGCATCAGGCATTAGTAGCTTTATAAAAAGAAATTGAAATATATTCTTAAATAGGAGGGGCTGTGACACAGACCCACTTTGATGGCTTCAAAAATCAGAAAGGGCTTGCTTTTCTCGTGTGTAGCACTGCATTTGTATTTGCAAGAGTAGATTTGCCTGGTTTATGGTTCAGCTATGTCAGATAAAAATTCCTCAATCTGTATTTAGTGAACCATGGTGGATCCATACAGTATCGGGAAGCGGCCTGTGGAATGACTGCAAAATATCCAACACACAGATTTCTACCAATGTAACAAAAATACCAAATGACATGAAAACAATATCCAAAGTTTAGCCTAATTTGTATCATGAATGGAGATCAACCAAAGGCACTGCTAAAACTTCCTGATTTTTTTCTCCAAAGGTGTAGTGGTTCTTGAATAAAAATCCTATGAAACATTGCTTAGAAAACAGTTTGCACTGCACATAAAGGACATAAACATTCAGCACTTGGACTGAGAATCTGTAATTCTGAAACTCAATCTTAAATAATGAACCGTGGCAGTAAAAACAAAGTAAAAAAAAAAAACAACCTGCTGGAAGCCTCATAGAGAAAGAAAGGCTTGTGTAACTCCAGCATCTGAGTCGTAACTGGACATAGCTGGGTAAAAAGCTGGCTGCTTCGTTAATCTGCAAGTGGAAAAGGATGTGCTTTAATTGTTCCTCTAAAAGGCTGCAAGCATCCTTTAATGAAAGTAACGACAGCAAGGATTAGTAGAATTCAATTAGCCACAACAGGTGTATGTTAGAGATCTTTAAACCACAGAACACAACATAGTCCTTCAGAGCAACCAGTAAATTACCTGCTAATGAATGCTGTCAGGAAACCCCAGCCGGAAGGAATACTCTGGAAATGCCGGCGTTGCCAAGGTTCTATCAGCAGGAAAATAAGGACAGGTGTAAATGTTAAGATTGATGGAGGTTAATGAAGGAGCCAGCAGCAATGGACCAGGTTGCCTTTTTCCCCAGGTAACCCCAGGGAATTCAGTGCAATTCCTGAACAATGTTCACTGGCAGCCTCAAAGGAAAATCCGAGTTGGACCCAAATGCTGCTGTTTCCTGGAAAAAGCCTCGGGGATGGCAGTGATGAAGTCCCGTTGCATCTCCCTCTAGGAGAGAATCACATCTGCGATATTTATGGCTGTGAATGAAGTAAGAGCTGGGTTCTGCATTTGGAAACAATTACTTCTCCAGGGGAGAAAAAAAAATAGAATAGAATGTTATTATCTTATGAAAACTCACAGTCTGCAATTTCTAATATTTTTTCACCTAGAGGAAAGAAGAATGATGGAAAGCCAACAATATAACAGATTAGAGAGGTTCTGGAAATTGTGTGATATCATATTTCCACTTCTTACTATTTTAATACAATTTTTTATGGTATTTGTTTTTCTAAAATTTCAGATTCTGGATTTTTGCACCAAGATAGACATCTCAGATTTTTTTTTTCTTAAACAAACAATTTTTCAGTTTGCGAGACAAACTCTTGGATACGTCCATCCAAATGGTTCTCACACCAAAAGACAGGTACAAAGAATCTACAAAGTGTTTTAGAAAAATGTCCTGATCTTTAAGCTACTCTCAGGACTCCTTAATAGGCCTAAATGATTTCAATTTCTGGAGGCTGGCCATTACGAGTATGCCTACCTAGAGGTAAAAAGAAGGACATGATTTTAAGAGACAAAGTTAAATATGACAAATGTGTTAAATATGTAAAATGTACCCATGTCCCATATCTTCTGATTCTCACATAATATTCATCTTAAAGACAATGCCATGGCAGACTGAAAGTTTTGAGCCATATCTGATGACAAATGTGTTACCAAAATGGTTTGACTTCTTTTCTGCAGACATTTTGCTTTTCTCAGTAGCAAGAACTGAAACAGAAATTGTCGAGGTAGCAAAACCGCAGACTTCTCAAAATATTGTTTAAATGAGTAACAGAAATGTTCATACTGTCATATTTCACTGGATTGTGCAGTCCATGGAGAAATTTGGGAAGTAATCTGAAAGCCTTTTTGAGAGGATATCAACACTTCTGTACAGAACAGAAATGACTATAAGCTTCAGAGTTCTGGATATTGAAATGACCCAGGTCATCGTATGAAGATGCTTTAACCATTAACCTTTGCTGTAAAGCACAGAGAATGGGATTTCTAAAACGGCTTTTTGAGCTCATTGAAAGCATCAGTAGAAGCCAATAGATTTCAATGAGGACAAGGAGAGGAGTGCTGCTGAGTGTTTTTAAAAATCCAGCCTCCACTCTTATTTGAAGTAAAAAAGTGTTGATTAATCTTAAACTTAACAGATTGATGAGCTGCAGGCAGTTTTATTAAAGATCAGGTGACCCTTTTCATTTCTGTGTAGAAAAGCCAAGGTGAAGTGAAAATTTTTCAAGTGAAACTGATGCCAAGTATGTCGTACTTGTTTGCTGCTTGATTAAGAGTACACAGAGCAATGATTTTAACTCAGAAGAAAGAATAGAAGGGTGACAAATGGGTTGTAATACAGAGATTAAAGATTCATACAGCTTTTTCATCCTGCTGGTGTTGAGCCACGCTTAGAATGTTTGAGAAAGACAGCTGAAGTGACTTTATGTTCTGGATAATGGACTGATTAAATAACGTTGTAAAGACCACTGAAGAATGCAAAGAGATTTTACTGCATAATGGACAGAAAAAGGCATTCCTTCTGAAATAGCAATGAGCCTAGTCTTTGTAAATCTTTACAAACTGCACTAAGCAGTGGGGAAATCTTTACAAGGAAGGCATGAAGCTGTATGGGTCAAATTAGAAAGGCACCATAAGCAAGAGGAAAAACGGGAGTGTGCTTGGGAGCAAAGACAGTATGTCTCCATCTGCAGAAGCACGAAATGAGTTTAAGAATGTGAAATTAATGTTCTGAAGACAAGAAAAAAAAAAAACAAAGCCAAAGTCCTTTGGCCCTTCAAGTTAGGGATATCATCAACTTTAAGGCTTTTGTGCTGCAAACAAAATCTTCTTTGCCAAACTTACTGATGACTACTGCAGAATGAAAACTAGATTTTCTCTCTGATAGAAAGTGCTAGTATTTCTGTAGGGAAGAAAAAGAAGATTAGGAATTGATGAAACTTTCTGTTTAATATTTTCTATCAAAACAACACACTTAAGACATTCATGAAACAGAACAGTTCATGCTGTCATTTTGAGCTTAATAGTGTTCCTGCCATCTTCCCAGAGTTTCTTTGAAAATTCTTCTTTTCTAGTAATTTCATCATTAATTTGCATCTTTGTTGCTGCCTTGTCTCCAGAAAAGTGTAGTTCAGGTGGCCGTTGGAGACTGTATCTCCGCTGGTGCATCTGCAGCCGCCTGACTCGCGGGACCTGCAGTACTGCTAGATCAGAGGTAAGACTGTGCTGTGTGTTCTAAGGCAGGGGCCAGAGGGAATGCCAAAGAGCCTTGAGGAACTGCGGCATCAAAAGCAAATGCAGATTCACGGTCCAGTAGTTTAAAATTTATTGTTCCATTTTATTTATTCTAGTGAAAGTATCAGAAAGTTTGAGCAGCACCAATGGTAAAAACAGATCTGACAGAAAATTCCTGGCCAGCAATACTATCAAGACACTGTATGACTGAGGCATTTGAGGATACCAGATTGTTTTCCACTAGTTGCGATTTAAATTGTTGTTATAGTGTTGTAACAGCTAAGTCAGCTTCCTCTTCAGGTCCTGAACGGTGTACTGTGCTGCTTTCCAATCACAGTATGCAAGTGTTCATTGGTTTAAATGGAGGTTTAGATCTGCTGCATTGAAGCTTTTCGGTGAAAATGTAGAGGTATTTGAGTGGGTCTTATTTCCACTAAAATTTCTGGATTTCTTCCAAAGTACAAATTTCCCCAATTTAAGCTAGTGGTGCCCCAGTAGATGCATCATAAAAGCTCAGCTGTGTTACTCCACTATAGCTAGATTTACTCTAGCAATTACATGGGCCCAATTCCTTTTTTATTAAACTCAAATGGAAAGGAAATCATTAGATCTGATAGCTGTCATATGAGAGAGTATGCTGAGGGTGAAGTAATTAAACTGTAATTGTGGTAAATTATGTTTTTCATTAAAATTGTAAGAAATCTGTTAAATGATTAGCTAAAACATTTAGGGTCTTTGAAGTCCGTTCAGCTTTTTGATTCTGCAGACAGATCAGAGGGATTTACAATCTGTGAATGTGTGTTTGGATACGACACTGTCTCATGCCATCAATACCAAATTGTTTCCCAGCTTGTTTTCTTTTACTAAATATTGTTCATTATTGATAGTGATACAAAATGTGTAAGATACGTTTCCAAAGATGAAATGGAGCTGCCGTGAGGCACTCTGCAATATCAAAACTATCCGTATATTTACAAACAATCTGAGTAGCTCATTTACCGCGGGAGCAATTTTTTTTGGTTAAAGTTAACGCTTTTATTTTATCTGTCCTGCTTTCGGAACTATCTCCTGCAGAAGTGCTATTACAAAGAGGTGTTTCGTAGGAAATACGTCTGTCTGCTTTGAGTGGGGATGATGCTACACCCTCAGTGACTCTGCAAGTGAGCTGCGACTGTGCCCCAGCCATACTGGTCACTGTAGAAGATGCCTGAATACCCTGATTCGGTTTTGTCTGCTTTGGTTCCCAAAACCACTGAATTCACAGCGTGTTCAGCTAACAGGCAAATAGCCCAGGTTCTGTGTTTTTAACACATCATGAGTCTTCTAAAGGACATTAGACCACAGACCTGCTGATCACTGGAAGTACTTGTCTATATGAGGTGAACATGTAGAAAGAAAGATACCCCAACACTCTCCAGGGAGTTACATGAATCAGGTCATTTTTTTTGTAAATAATCAAAATCTTTCCCAATAACAGCAAGGGTTATAGGGAAAATGCTGAGTATGTAAGATCAAGTTCTCCACAGCTGCAAAACAAGCTGGGGGCAGACTCTGACCATAAGCCCTCCTGGGGGCTGAAAGCAGCCAAAAATTACTGCAGCTGCATGGCATGGACATCCATGTAGACATTCACCTTCGGAATATCCCAGGGAGCTATAAGAAGAGCTATTGCACACGCAGGTGCTGCTTAGCGGAGGTCAAGCCTAATGTACTTAAAGGTTAAGTGCAGGTTAAAGGAATTAAGAGATTTTCTATTATTCAAAGTTCATGGACTAGTTAAGGGGCTGCATTTCTGTCTGAGATCCTGTGGTGTGGACTGCTTTACTGGAAACCGCCAGTCATGTGCCGTCTCCAGTGAGCTAGAAAAATATCAAATAATTAATGGGGTGCTGAACAGGGGATACTCTAATGGCACATATGTAGAGGTTCCTTATTTGACCTTTGAGCTACAGGCCCCATACCTTCTTCCATATTCTTCCAGCAATGAAGCTGTTTTATCCATCATGAACCAAACCACTACCTGAGGAATGGTAAAACTTCCAGACTATGTCTTTTAGAGACTATGTCTCTAAAATCACAATTTCAACACTAATCTGGCTTTTCTAAGGTAGAAAAATGCATGGCATTGAAATCCTGTAAAAGCACCAGGCTTTGGGTCACAGGGAGCCTAGTTTTTCCCCTAAGCTTTTCAGAAAATGAGTGTCTTTGCATGTAGCCTCCTAAAAGCTGAATAAAAATGCTTTGCAGAAAGCCAAGCAGCACAGTACTCTGTCAGATACGGGGTACCAAATTAGGTGGACTGTTGTTCTGGTCAGGAATGGTCATTCTGAGGGCCTGAGAATCAGAGCTGATCTAGGCACAAAGCTTAATAAACACTGTAAATAACAGAAGAGGTTAGGGACCAGACAGCACAGCTGGGGAAAACCAAAAGTAGGGAATTTAGGGGAAATGTCACCTTCTTTTTGCTTAAAGAGAAGTACTGTAAAAAGAATACTGTGATGGTTAACGGGGTCCTGGATATTGGAGGAAAAAACTGAAATGACTGGATGTGAAGGTAATAAAGATCACATTTCACAGGCATGCAGCGTTGCTAACTGAAATCATGAATGAGAACTTATGAGGAGAAGAGGTGCAGCCAGGGATGACAGTAAGGGCAATGGAGGAATTTTGAGATATAACAGAGAAAATGAGCAGAAGGAGGTGATGGCAAAGACAATCATCTGCCCAGCAAGAGGACTGGAAAGATGGATCCCTGACTGGATGAAGACAAGGACCATGGAGAGACGTGATTGTGAGAGCAGGAGAACGGAGAGGAAGAGACTGGCTTACAGCAGGAAAACGGAGTTGAAGAATAAAGAATTTTCAGTGGAGAAGAAAGAGGAGAAATAGAAGGAAATAAAAATAATTCATAGGTTATCAGTTTCATAAAAAGGTTAACATGATAAAAGTGGTAATTGACAAGGCCCAAGGACAGAAAAATAAATGTATTGGAGAGTGCAAAAGATAACAGAGGTAGAATGATGTGCCAGCAGATGGACAAGCAGAAGAGAGGGACTGAAGAGCGGAAACTATAGCAAAATCTGCATGGAACAAACGATACTGTCATATTGCTGCTGGAATGGCACAGGGATGACATGACCAGCCTGAACAAAGTTTTCAAAGAAGAGCAGATCTAGATCTTCAGTTAAAATTATCAAAACCGGGGAGAAAAAGGATCAAACCATGACAAGTCCAGGCAGTTGGACTAGATGGTTGTTGTAGGTTCCTTCCAACTGAACTGTTCTGTTCTGTTCTATTCTAGTCTAAATGAAGGACTAATGCTATGAAGGAGTCACAGAGATTCTGAATAACCTAGGAGACGTTTATAAAATGAAGGAAGCTGATGCTGGATTCTGCCCAATTAATGGATTTTTTAATGGTCAGGCTCTGGGATTATCTGAGTTAATGTTTATACTAGTGATTATAAAGCAAAAAGTCAGCTGTGACTAAACTCTGAATGAAGTTAATGAATCAGCTTAATTATGTTTAGAAATATCTATAATGGAAGATATGTGTGTATATATATGTATGAATAATAGTGACTACAACAATTGTGATGATAAGGTGAATTAAAAGTAGGGCCGATCCAAAATGGGAAAAGCTGTTGATGAAATGTAAGATCCAGCATCATTCAGAAAAAACTTGTAGAAAAAAGTCTGTCCTGTCAAGAGAGTATTTTCCAGGCAAAGATGGCAGTTTACTTCAAGCTTCTAAAAGTTACATTTAATGCATTTGTACATTTTAATTTATCCTAAAACTGTAGAATGTTATTCTCATTGTTAAACAAAAACAAAAGCATTAGATGATGATATTAACAACTCTCTTGACAGTGTAGAAGTTTGAAGGGCAAATGAAAACATTTCCTAGCAGAACTGGGCCCAATTATGGCAGAGAGAGATGGAAGAGTACAAGTAGAACACAAGATACCTGATATTTACAGTGATAGCCTTTGCCCTTTGGGCCTGGCATCATTCTGCAGAAAGTTTAGAGTTGTGTTTCTCCCATGTTTTTTAACTGTATTATGCTGTGATCAAAGACTTTTCAAACTACTAGCCCTCTTAATTTGAAAGCCACCATAAATGGGAGACAGAGAAATGGCAGTCTCACATTCTTATAGTCCCCTCTGTCATTGCTGTTCCTTGGTAAAAACCAAAAATCTTTGATGATAAATAGTCTTAAGCAGTTGAAATTAAATCAAGCTTATTAAATCAGTAACTCACTGTGTGGTAACTTAGTCACAAATGCATTCCTTTCGAAGGAGCACTAATTTAAATATTAACAGGTATTATTTGATTGAGGTTTGCATATACTGTGTTACTGTCTAAAAGGAATTCTAATTCTTCTCTTTTTTTTTTTTTTTTTCTTTCCCAAAAACATCTGTAAAGCAGCACTAAAACTTAAAAAAAAAAACAGAAAATTGGAAGCATTGGGCAATGGAAAATTGGATTTTTTAGGTTTTCCCTGTACAGTAACTAGGATTTCATGCTTGGTCTAATGAATAATTCCATGACTTTTTAATACATTTTGGGGAGATTTGCCACTCTGGAGAGCCAGATACTGTGGAACAAGGGATCTTAAATTGATTTAAATAATTAGTTGAGTCTTTTAAGTGGATTTAAAGAAACACTAACACAAAGTCTTCACATTTTTTGTATTGCTGAAATGTTTAATAAGATTGTGTGTTATTGTTTCTTCTCAATTTTAAAGTTTCATTTTTTTCTGTTTTTATATGATGTTTTAGTGTCAAAATAACCCTATGTTACTCACTGAAGAATGCTTATAATCTTGTACAAGCAACAAAAAGAATCTTTCCGAATAATAGAGAAAGAATATTTGGTTTTATGTCAGTGTCAAAATTCACCCTGACTTCAACAATGTTAGCATTTTACTGAATGAATCTACCTACCTATTTACTACATAGTTTGGTGTAGTCACTGAAAATTGGCACATTATTTTAATTTTTGCAAAGAGTGTTATTTCATTAAGATGGAATTCATGGAATGATCTGAATGTCTTCCTTTTCTAAATGCAATTAGTGTTTATATTTCTACAGTTGATAGGCAAAAGTCTACTGCTGAGAAATACTACAGTAGATGATCACTAGTTCTAGAGTAATTTTTATTAAACTGTGTGTTACTAATATTACCATTATATGTTGATAGTTGTTAGTTCATCTATTTCCATTTCTAACTGACAAAGCATTCTACATAGGACGATTGCTTTCCATATTCACATTTTCTGAATGGAAAGACTCAGAGTCAGAAATGTGTTACGAATTCAAAGTGGCCATACAAAGTGATGTATAGTACGCAAGACCAGTGACTCTGAGTCCAAAACACTGTCAGTTCAAGATTGCACACAAAATACACTTTTAACACATTTGAAAGTTCAAGGGATTTCATTATATAGCAGGAGAAGACAAGATTTTATGCAGTGGTTGTCACTGAATGACACTTTTTATTCTCAGAATCCAATCTTGCAGTCTTAAGTGGTGATGAAAGAGACTTTCTCATGAAGTAACCCTATTTACTTCTCATCTGTGCTCTTCAAGTTGAGAAAGGATAATTGATTCAGGTGATTGGGTTTACAAATATCCTGCACTGGAAACAGGAGTTTGGGGAAAACTTGCCAATAATCCTTACTGGGTGCTTAGGTAAATGACAATGCCCCAGGATACTAAAACTGTGAATGCCTTTGAATATTTGAAGCCTAACACGTAAGAAAATTTCTGTATTCTTTTTTTTTATTCTTTTGAATAGGGAAAAAGAAACCTAACAGCACGTATGTAGCATGTTTCATATATTCTTTTTTTCCTAGAAGAGGTGTCTGTGTCCTCCTTATGTATTTACTTAAAGATCAAGAGGTTTTCTAAGGGTATGGGATAAGAGCATCATTGTTCCCTTTTCAAACTCTTTTCAAAAAAAAGATTTTGAGCACCTTTGAGACACTTCACTTCTGGAGACCACATTGAGTTCTTTCCTATAACACCAGAGTGTCCTTACTATCTTAAGAATGTGTGTTTCTTTCCTCAGTTGCTTTCACACAAGATTTTACCGTCTCTGTGAGTAGCCTGGGTCTATGACTCTTAGCAATCCCTTTTGCTTGGCTTGGGAGTGGCCTTAATTGCCTCAAAACTAGGGCTTCAATGAGCATTTCGTAACTGGAAACCATCTTCCTGAAAGACTTAGGAAGAGGAGGGGAAATATCAAAGCTTATTATTCTCTCATGAGTGCGTTTTGTTTCTCCAAACTGCAGAAGTGAGGAGCTCTGCCTGTGTAAACTGTCATGGGTAAACATTTGTCTTATGCATGGATGTTGCCCTGCTGGTATATGTGACAGAACAAATAAAATGTCCCCAAAGCTCTGAAGTGATTATTTACAACACTCATTTAACAATAAGCTAATTCTTAAGACAAGAATGTAGCAAATGTGTGTGTGACTAGAGCAGCTGGTGCTTACGGTATTTACTGAAGAACTTCAGAATAACATGTTCTGTCAAGAGCAATTTGATATAGATACATACATAGAGAGGGGTTCATTTATGTGTCAGGTTACATGACAGACAGCCACCAGGAGAGCACTGCTCACCTATCAGTCAGCTTAAAGCTGTCAGTGAGTAAACTCTTTGTGGTGGAAATTTAAAAGGATGGCTGTGGAAGGGCCCTGGATTATTAAGGGCTTAGAACCTAAACAGATCTCATTAAATCAGGAGCTTTAATAAATTACACAAGCGAAATGCGTAGGAAGCAGTCTGCTCAGCTCTCCGAGGTGCTATGAACAGCTTGAAGTGCTTTTCAGACCTAACGCTGCAAGTCATGCAGCTGAAAAGACTCCCAGACTTGCAGGGTGGCCTGACACCTTCCCTCTGTCTGCTGTTGGTTGTGAGCCACGTACCTGGCAGCCTGTTCAACGCAGGGTGCCGCAGCAGTATCCATAGGCAAGGCTGAGCCCTTGGGTCAGCCCCCGAATACAGCATCGGCTTCTCTTCCCTTGCACTGGAAGAGTCTTCGTAAAGACCTGTTTCTAGCCACACAGTTATATCAGCTGTAGAAGAATTATTGCCTGGATTCACCTCCACAAGAGTGGATGACCAAATTACAGTTAATTGGCTCCCCAAATTGGCTGCCAGCCTTTCACTGCCTAACAACTCCCCAAGCCCGAGGACTGATTCCCATGTGTGCGGATGGCTGGCAGGTACAAGGCTTGGGCCTTTAGGCTGTTGGCTGTTATGCTTTTAGCACGACCTGGGCAGCTAGGAGATGTCTGTTCTGCAAGACACAATCAGACCATGATCAGTACATTTTAGTGTCCCCAGCACCTTTAATGTTTTCCAATGTCTGCACAATACCTTATTCTTTCTTCACAGTGGTTACAACTCTCTCTTGCAAGGAAACCATGGGTGTGCAGTCACTCTCCTTGCTTCTGCCAACCCTCATATACCACGTGGCCCAGGGAACAAGCTGGTCACTAAGAAGAGACAGAGGGGAGCATTAATTCACAGCAAAAGTCAAGATACAGATATAATTGCCAAAATGCTACATCAAAACTTCTGGAGCTAGCAGGCCAACTCCTCTTGTCTCCAGCTCATCTCTGCAGATCTGGCACCGGAGAGGGCAGGTGTTTCAGTACTTTCCAGTCTAGCACTGAACAACAGAGCCACAACATGAGTTTCAAGTTGAGTATCACACCCTGATGCTGCCACAGGAAAACCTGTCTGAAGCAGTGCGCTGTCGAGCAATAGCCTGAGATGGACATAAAAGTATGACCCCACGGATCTCAGGACAGCAGAGATGCCCACCTCCAAATATACTCCTCTGTCAGGTATAGGTCAGAGAAGGGGCCCAGGAATCCCACCAAAAGCCAGCACCATGAAGTAGCACTGGATTTAGCACTTTCTGAATAGGGGAAGTGGAACTGCTTACTGGGCAAAGCAAGGTCATCATGGAAGCACTTCTGCTGCTTACTGGCAAAGCTCTTGAGCCAGTACTGACACCTTTCTGCATGGAAATATGACTTTTTTGGTCAGGAGGGAACATTTCTTCTTAGCTTCTAGGTGAACTCTGTCCCATCATCTGTTTCCTGCACACTGAGACACTTTGCGTGTCCCAACCTGTTTCATCATTTGTGGTCAGTGATGTCCTAATTTGTTTACAAAATACCTTTCTTATTCTAACTGCCCAAATTTCTAAAGTTAATTCTCCAGGTTGAGATGGAAAGCCAAGGGCACATAGAAGAAACCAGTACATACCTATATTAGATATACTGCAATTTAAGGAGCCAGGATGCTGGCCACTGAGAGCAGAAGGCCTGGAATGACCTGCCCTGCTGCCCCCGCCTCTCCACAGCCAAGAATGAATGAGTTGGATAAATCCAGACAAGGCATGGTAAACACAGCAAACTGGAGGAAAGGTCTAACAATCAGCGTCAGCTAGTTGTTGAACTTAGGTCATACTTCTTGTCCAGGGGGTAGAAACTCGACTGTGCTTTCATATTCTTGATTGTTACTGGATTTACAGACTCTGGGTTAGATACAACTGCTACCTGAATAGGGGCTGTGTGCTTTTACGCATTTGTGTTAGGGATATTTCCTTCCCACTCCTACTCAGATGTGTCATGGGGCAGGAAACTTCAAATAAGCCAGGATATACACTGCCTCGTTCTTGCAGAGCTGGCTCCTCGCGTCTTGTAGATGGGGCAGAAGAGCCAGAGCAAAAATGATGTTGCACTGGACTGGTTTTCCATGCTGGGACACGAGAACAAGAGAGCAGTGCTAATAGAAGGGGTAATACTCTGCTAACCTACCCTCCATTTATGTTTCCCACAAAAACACTACTTCAAAGAGACCCACCCTGTACTGAATAGAATGGTTTGGAAACACAGAGTGGTTTGATTTCTGGCTAAATACCATCTAGACAGTTTCTCACTGGGCACTAATGCTCTCAGTTCCTATAAATGAAGCTCTGGGGAATGAGAAAGATGTTCTCAGTGAACAGCCTTCAGACTCCTTTCTCATCTAGAGCCAAGACAGAGTGACTGAAAGGCTCATTTTCCAGTTCAGATGTCTTCAATCCCTAGTGAGCAATTCTGGCTTTAAGTAAATCAAAAGGCATATTAGTAGGTTAAGTAAAAGCAGAACTCTCTATATAGCCTATCTAAATAGATATTATTGTGGTATAATATCACAAATGATGCCATTTTAAAGAATTAAATATTCTTTATTCTTTAACTGACAGCAAAATCTTCTTTATCTGTCTTAACAGAAGACAATTAAAGCAACTGTCTCCTGTTGTAGTAAAAACCCCACTCAGACAGAAGAAAAGGCACCATTTACAGATTCTTTAATAGTATTTAATGCTCTAATACTATATAATACTCCTGTGGCTGAAGCAGCTTTGCTGGGAAGGACCTGGGGATCCTGGTGGCCAAGGAGTTGACCATGAACCAGCAATGTACCCTCATAATAAAGGTGGCCAATGGCATCCTGGGCAGCAGGAGGGGGATCATTTCTAGCAGGTCAAAGAAGGTGATCCTTCCCCTCTGTTCAGCACTGGTGAGATACACCTGGAGTGCTGGGTCCAGTTCTGGGCTTCCCAGAACAAGAGAGACATGGATATATTAGAGTCAGTCTAGTGAAGGGCCACAAAGATAATGAAGGGCTTGGAGCATCTGACATATGAGGACAGGCTGACAGAGTTGAAACTGTTCAGCCTGGAGAAGAGAAGACTCAGGGGGATATTGTGAATGCACATAAATACCTGATGTGGGGAGTAAAGAAAACAGAGCCAGGCTTTTCTGAGTAGTGCACAGAGATGGGACAAGAGGCGATGGGCACAAACTGAAACACAGGAGGTTCTGTCTGAACACACCAAAACGTATTTTTACTGTGAGGGTGGTTGAACACTGGAGCAGTTTACCCAGGGAGGCTGTGGATACTTCATCCATGGAGAGATTCAAAACCCAACTGGACACTGTCCTAGTCAACCTGCTTTAGCTGAGCCTGCTCAAGCTGGGGCGGAGGGGTGAACTAGCTGGTCTCAAGGTGTCCCTTCCAACCTCAATGATTCTGTGATTCTGTGATTTCTTTTGTATGGAAGATTTTTTTTTTTCTTTTTAGAAAGGGATATGGAGATACCTAGGTATGTCCAGGATCCAAATAAATATCATAGAAATTTTCTTATTGATTAACTCAGGAAGGATACAATGACTGCACCATTAAGTGCTAAATGCCTTTACTGCCTATTTTTTTTTTAAGTATTGGTTATTATTTTCCTTTAATGCTTGGGAAGGTACACTGCTGCAAACTATGTATCATGGCTTGACTTGGACAGATTGTTAAATAGCTTTAATGTAACAGTCCCATGAGCAACATCCTTCTGGAGTGAGGGAGAACATTCCAGGAAGGGAAAGTTCAGCAGAGTGACATTACTTTTAGAAGTCCCATATCTTTTAGTCTCCTAAAGCCACCTGAAGGATTTAAAGCCCAACATCCCAGCTTGCAGCATGCACTGGAAAGGACGCAGGCAACTTGAAAAAATGGAAATGAAAAATAAAGAATGAGAGGCATGCCTCTGGTGTCTGCTTTTCTCAGATCCATCTCTGAACAAGAGGCATATCAATGCCATTTAGATATGCTTTTATTCTGAAAAACACTGTCACTTTTTTTTCTTGATGTTTCTGTATTCTGTAGCTTACACCAGCCAAATCCGGTTTCTCTTGATTAACTCCAGAGCATGTCAATAGAGCTTTCTCCTGCTAACACCAGTAAGAGCTTTATAATATATTTTAGAGAGTCTTGAAACACACACACATTTATTGGGAAGATGAGATACAGACTAGGCAGAATGGGTTATATCCAGTGATACAGTGCAGCATTTCAGCTTGATATGAACATACCGAGAAGTGCTGCATTAGGCCACAACCATGATCAGGAAAGCCTTCGATACTTTGGTCACTGACTCTTTTCTTGAGCTCCTATTAAACCTCTCTAGCTTGCCTATAAATCATGAGGCCTGAAAAAAACCCTTGCTAGATTACTTGTGAATATCATGCATATTATTTAGTAACTAGGGTAATCAGGCAGACAAGATCTAAATGTCTTAAATCATAATACAGCCTGATGGACACTTAAATGTCTTTAAATTGTAAAAATACTTGTTTTAAATCTGAAACTATCAGATCATTAGTAGGAATTATGTATTTTATAGGTTGCTACCAATAACGAAAAGTTATGAGAAATAGCAAGAACAGATTAATTATTATAACCTGTAAGCACAATCAATCTGTTATGAAGCCTTGCCATGCTTCTACTTTATTATTCACCTGTTCCGCTCAGCTCAGGTACCATAGAGTTTCACCAAGCTGCTGTAATCGATATGTTGATGAGGATAAATAAAGAATAAGGTGTAACAATATTGTGCAGTCCCAGTCCTTGCAGATTCTTTTAAACTTACTGAATTTCATTACAATACTTTTTATTTTCAGGTGACAGTACTTTTGGAGTGAATGGTGAATGTCTTGACTCAATAATTTCAAATAAAATATTCTGTTCACATACTAAATCCATGCAGGGACTCCATTCATTCAGGGCCCTGTACGGTAGGTAAGTTGAACTTTGCCTACTTCAAGTTTGTTTCCCAAAAGGGGAGAGAGCTAGCAAAAACCGCAATCATTCCCCACCATGACCACCCTTGCCTTTAAACTTGCAATAAGACTCATTAGAAAATCAAAGATCACTATAAAGCGTGTGTACTCATACTGATTTTTGTAACGATTCCTAAGATCATGTGTTCATGTCAACATGTTTTCAAAGGTTTTGGCCAGGGCGCTGAAATTTGCTCCAAAAAGTTGTAAAAGTCTTCAGAAGAAGATGATTAAATCTTTTCACTTCACTTGAAGGGCAGCACTACAATGGATCCTTTGACACCTGCAGCTTGTTAATGATGTGTCCAGGACACTGGGATCCTCAGAAACAGCATTACTTGTCGCGGTACGTCGCTCTGGGGTCTGACCACTCAAGCTGCCTTATGTTCTGTCTTTCAGATCACAAGTTTCATTAGGTTAATTTACATGGAAACATGTTAAATGACACTGAGCTTTCTGTACGTTTTTCATAAAATAAAGTAACTTGTGATCACCAAGCTGTAATTTGCTATAACAAAGGCCTTTTGGGAGCCATCTGCTGCAAATGTATCCCTATCATAAGCATAATGCTTGAAAACACAACTCTGAGGAAGCTGTTTTGCACATACCATTATTAACTGAAAGTACAATTACATGACTGACTTGTTTTCTCTGGAAATCATAATAAGTATCAAGTCATGCGTGGTTCCTGGAAACCCACTGACTGTGAATTCACCTCATTAAATCTACCTGTTATATTACTGTCTGGTAGATTTGGTATGAACCACCCTGGCCATGTTAAAGACATTTTGCTGTAACTTACTGATATGCTTGGTGCTATAGAAGTGACTTTCACTAA
Source organism: Phoenicopterus ruber ruber (assembly GCA_009819775.1). Classification (NCBI taxonomy): domain Eukaryota; kingdom Metazoa; phylum Chordata; class Aves; order Phoenicopteriformes; family Phoenicopteridae; genus Phoenicopterus; species Phoenicopterus ruber. The sequence goes on from CM020217.1 coordinate 91,968,157, forward strand.
TCTGCCCTTTAAGCGAAGACTGTTATTCGTGGAGAAAAACAGAAGGCCACAATAAACTCTCTGTTTATGTCAATGGGAAAATCCTTATTCCTTTCAAGAGGGTCAGTATTTTCCCAACAGAGCGCATGGGATCATTCTAAGCTTAAGATTTTCATTTGCTCTCAAACTTTCCTTCCCTTCCTCCTTGCACTCAATATTCCATGAGTGAATGAAGCATTTCTCTTCTCATACAGATTACACATACGTTGCTTCCAACGTCATTCCTCTGGGTCTCATCCAGCCTTTGCAAAATCAATGATATTACTTGGGATGTGAGCTGGGGCAGGATTTGTCCCAGTGTGTGTAAAAGGTTATGAAGCATTTTACAATCCTTTTGTCCAAGTACTACTACACTAAAAATCAATGGTGTTGCCTTCTGTAACCATGTGAATTATTGACTGAAAACAAACGACAGCCACTGAAATCTAGGAAAACCTATTAAAATGTCATCAGTCACTTTTAACCCTTTTTCACAGTACATGGACTGCAGCAAGACCTTGTGCATGAATATAATAGGAATTTTATTCCTTAACTCTCCCATTTGTTTCCATTGACCTCTAATATGGTCATCATACTTGAATGAAAAACAGAAGATGTTTATAGTAAACAGAAAAATATAGCTTTTTGGGCATTTGATGCAGGAAGGTTTGTTCATCATACAAAATTAGAGCTATTGCAGCATCTTCGTTGTCAATGTTTAGGGGACTCTGAAGCCCCACTTTAGTGTCATTGTTTAAGGAATGAAAGAGGAAAATTTATTTCATGTCATATTGGAAGGAAGAAAAAAATCAATTCTGCTTAGTTTACGTAGAAGACCTTTTCTGAGATTTCTATCTAAATGCAGATTTTCAGTTTTCAGCTCTGTACAATATATATAAGAAATCCCTCAAGACAAAGATGCTGAGAAGAAATGAATATTTAAATTGAAAGATTTTTTTCTAGAAGGAAGACAAATTTCTGAAGTATGTTTTATGTCACGTTAGCAATGAGTTGAGCTTTCTTTATCTCCATGAAACACTGAAAATGTGCAAAAGATGAAACTGAGGGAAAAAAAGACAAGCCTAGGATTGTGTTTGAAATGTGATCCTTTGTCCTTCTTGTTTGGTCTACTTCTGCAAGCACAAAAACAGGGAGATCCTTCCAGCATTTAAACAAGACAGACTCATTTTCCAGCCCTGAGGGTAGTATTTTATCCAGATATTGGGTAGGTAGTATTAATAACCCTGTTTAAATTTCTCTCCATTTACATAAGGATTTGGGGGATATTTTTACTTTCCTACAAGAGGAAAAATGAAATTCTCACTGCAGAAGGCAATCTGTACCCTCATGAAGGAATGAAAAAAAACAGCCTGGCAATTTAGACGGTAAGGGGAGATTTCTGATTGACTGTCAGTGCTGTCAAACTCTTGACAGTGACATGTGAAAACAGTCACGGCAGCCCACTTTGTCACAGGAGGACTGCGAGGTGGACAAACTTGTTCCATTTCTCATGGATCACTGTGTATGGGAGAAAACCCAAATTGCTCAAATCCTGACAGGTGGTCAATAAATGTCAACATTTTGTTTATGATTGTTCTCCTTTGAAGATGTTTGTTTCTATTCATCTAGCTGATATGGGAGTTATTCTTAACTGTGACACCACAGAGATGAAAGTAGTAGAAGACCCTCAAGAAAGATTGGATAGCTCAGGAAGGAGGCACCTGCAAGCTGGAGGGGTAAAAATGATACAAGTGGAGAGGTGGTTGAATTCCTTGGGATAAGCACATGGCATAAGGATCTTGAAAGCGAGACTAAAATCTCTGTCATCAATGCCCACATCCCCAATAATGTTGCTTTCAGATACTGCAGACAGATACTGAACTATACAGTAGAAGGCAAGGCAAGAGGCAAGAGAGGATCTGGGAGCCTTCAGCATAAACTGAAACTTGAAGCCACCTGAGTGGATATAGTAAGCCACTTGTAAGGTGTAGGGGACCCAAGTAGGAAGCATAAGTTTCCAAAATAGTGGACCTGACACAGTGTTCAGAATGTCTGGATTTGTGCTTTCTAACAGACTTTGGTGGAAGGAGGCTTCCTCCAAGAAAAAAAAAACCCGAACATTGGCTAAGTAGAGAATTGTTTTATTGCAGAGACAAAAAAAAGAGATGGACAGTCTTCTGAGGAGGAATTAAGAAGACTAAATAATAACAATGCAAACCTTTCTAGGTTATTTCAGGATTTCCCACCGTAATGCTGCAAAACGGCTGCAGCCCCGCAGAAGAGCTGTGCAGCTGGCTGTTGTGCGGTGCCAAGGCCTGGGATCTGGTCGGCATCTCAGACAGATCCTGTTGAAACAGGTAAGAGCAGCTCCACATCCTACGTGGATCCAGAGCTCTCACCTGGAGGGAGGGACCTCTGACAAGCAGGTATGGATGTGAGAAGATTAAAGTACCACCTGAGTTCTGCTTTGCTTGCAGAGGCAGAATGTTTTTTCTTGAAAAAACAGCAAATTACTCAGAGGTAAAATAATTCAGTGAGATGTGCAGCACTGAGATTCACAGATGGTGCAAAATGACAGCTAAAGGTATTACCACTCTTTTGTAATTTATTTTTGTGTTTGCAACTCTAGTTTTTCTTCTCTGTATTTGAGAACCTAGAAAACACAAACAATGAATACTAAAAGCTTAAGATGAGACACTAGGTTATTATTTCCTCCAAGCTTCTTAAATTTAATTTCCAAGCTAAAATCAGATTTATTGTTTTGAAGTGAAGGTGAGATGTTTAAAATTTTCTGTGTGAAATCTGCAGGCCTTGCTTTCCTGTATCCTAAAGTGTTCATGAGAACTTAATTCTCAGAATATTTTTCCTTCTGTTTAAAGTATATCCAGCCTCAGTTTACCTAAAAGATGAACAGTTCCTCATAGTTTTGCAGTGTTTTCTTGTTTGCTGCTGATGTCTTTGCTTTGGATACTGGGCTGAGAACAATGACAAAAACTTCTTTCAGATAATACCGTCGCATTTCTCAGTCCTACAAGTAGCTGGTTTTTTAGGTCTAAGGAAAGCCATAAAACAAGAAGTTACAAAATAGAGTCCCTGAGACAGAACAAGATGCAGCTCTCTCCTTTAATGTGTGGCATTAGTAGTATTACTGATTACTTGGCCACTTTCTCTGAACAGAGTCCAGTTTGAAAATGCAACATCCTTAACATAGAAATACATGTATCTTTCCCTTTATCTCAGAAAAGATTAATTTTCCATGTTGATTGTTAATAAAATCTGTGGCAGTGGTAACTAAAATGTTACATGTATTTCTATTATGAAAGTTGGATCTATATTTGTATATGATTTGTCATATGCGGTAGCTGTTAGCAAGTGCTTACTTTCTACCTTGCGGTCATTGGACATACTCCTAAACTACTCACTTTGGCCTTCAAGCAGGATATTTGCAAAGAAATACTTGAAGACTGCACAAGGTAAATAAACAGACACATGATCAACAGATGATATTTTGCTAGTATTAAATAAACGAATAGTACAAGAACAGAATGTGCATTTTTAAAAACTGTAATGCACTCAAGTAATAGCATATGAAATACCATAGAGTATAAAAATTGGGAAAGAATTACTGAGCAGTGAAAGCATATTAGCATGTTTTCTATGTAAAAAAAAATGTTTAAAATAGCAGATAGCTGCAGAATTAAATGAAGTCACATTAAACAGGCCACTGTGTTTTTCCTTTTAAAAAGCCCTTTTCCTTTCTAACAAAAAAGCTGTGCAATGATGTATCGCGTAATAAGACATGCGTACCATGACTCCAGGCTCCAGCCACCAGCCTGTCCTGCAGTTCACATCGCTCAAATGACAGGTGACTGACCTCCAATAAAGTCTGTGTGGCTCAAGATTGTGGGCTGGACCCAAGCAGCAAAACACCTAACATTTTCATGGAATCATAGAATCACACAATTTTGCTGCAGGGCTGATAATTGCAATACTTCCATTTTTTGATAGCTGTAGCCCCAGGTAACTTGTGGAACCATGAAATTAAACAGATAATGCCCACCTAAATTCTTTGTAACTACAAGTTTTAGGTGGCCAGTCAGTTAAAGGTGATTACATCGTTCAGCAAGTTGTGCAAGACTGCACTAAGTTTCTGTAGCTACTGTTTGTCAGCAGAGCTCTGCAAAAGACAGTTCATCAGCCTTATGATACAAAGTATGTATTTAAACATTTTGGTTTTGAGAAGAAATCGAGACAAGCACATCTTTCACCAACTACCTTTTAAAATTACCCTTCATTTTCTTTTGAAGCAAGTATTCTATTTGTCTTGCAAATGGATCTTTGCTAAATAAGAATCTTTCTCAAACTGACCAAAAAAAAAAAAAAAAAATTAAAGCAGAGCACAATGGTATCAAAGGCTGAAAATTAGTATTTGGTTTTTGAGTCTACAAGCAACAGGAAAGAGTCAGGGGAGCAGCATTGCCTACAGGCTTCAGATTACTACCTCATGTTGAGACACTCAGATTTCAATCTCAAAATTGACATATTGGTTGCAAATGTAACAAGATTTACAGCGGAAAGGTGGTTCTGTTACTGTTTTTTGGTGGTGTGATTTCTCAATATCGTGGCTGCATGGCTAGAAATGTTTGATTTGCTTTTTCCTTGATGCCTTGCTTTGCCCGAATTAAGAAGGAAAGAGCTAAAGTACAGAAAACAAAGCAATCTTTCGGTGGTGCAAATGTTAACATTTGTACTTCGATCTTTTCCTCCTTACAGCATGTTGTTGGGGCTTGGAAGGTCTACAGGTGGATTGCTTTTAAAAACTTGGCTACAGAGAGGGGCACTTCTACCCTGTTATTTTTCAATGGGTTAGTAGAAGTAGCATGCACTTAAAACAAGCTGCTTCTGAAAGTGTCTATTTAATGATTAAGATAAGGAGAGAGTGAAAATCATTCATTCTCTAACTTGAGGAGTCATTAGGCACTGCTTAAAAAGAATTAGGCTGGAAGTTCCCAGTTTGTAGCTATCATATTAATACTTTAGGCTGAATAGTTTATTAAAAATATGTATATATGAGTAAGAATACAATGCAGGCTGCACCCCTGAACACTTAAGTCGCAGTAACTCAATACTTGCAGAGAGGCAGGAGTATAACTATATACATATGGTGGGTATTATGTACATAAAAAGATTCAACATAAGATGAACACTATTTGACACATTTGTGTTATGAAGCTCTCTTTAGTTACTCTAAACCACACAGATTTTCCTCATCTTAATCCGCTCTCACTGCACAGACTTCACTCTGTTTAAAAAAAATTGAAATAATTGAGCTCTGAGCATCTGAAAATTGTCTCTTAAAGGATGTAGGCTATGCCCTGTTAGCTGTCAGATGTTTCCAGTCCATTTGTAGCTGTTCCACTAGGGATTCTGTGGAGAGATTGAAGCCAATGATTTAGGACCCTAATAAAGACCCCAGTCTTCAGAAACCCTTTTCTGCTGTTCCTAATTATGGAGTTTCCCGGGGTCTGTAACCTTCTCAGTATTTGACATCTTAATGCCTGAGCATCTTCATTTCACACCTGCACATGCGCAAATTATTATAAATGTTAAACAACTTGAAATCAGCCTTACACTTTAGCCGGCTGTGGATCCAAGGGAGTGGGTGCTCTTTCCCTGAAGGCGGTGGACTGGCAGGCTTCCTCGTGTCCATCTCCCAGAGCGAGCCTTGAGCAGTGATCATGGCAGTCACGCCGTCCTGTGAAACAACGTTCCTGCTGCCCTTGCCAGTCTTCCTTGTGATAGCTCAAGGGGAGAGCTTATGTCTGTACTGCAGGGATTCGCAGTCACGCTTGCCTCCCTTTAGGGGAATGCCCTCACCCACTCCTGGGCTCTCTGCACCAGACCCTCCCTGTCCCTCACGCTCTCTCCCTCCTTTCCATCAGCAAGTTCTGCCCGGAAGAAATCAGATTTCGTACTAGAAACATGAAGCAAGAATGGGACAAGGTTATAGTTGGTGCTTCTACTAACTGAGGAGGAGATCAGGCCTGTGAAGTCTTAGCAGAAGAAGGTGTCTCTGCAAGCACCGAATAACACATTAAGATCCCGAAGCAGAGCAGGATTTAAGACACAAAGTTGTGTTCAGCATTTCCCCCTTGACTAACTGGGATTCTGCAGCACCTTCTTACAAGGCTGTGCTTTCTGTTGTGTGCACCTCGCCGGGCACAGGGAGAGCACAGGCAGCCTGCTTGGATGTTATGGTGCCAGCATTTCAACAAGATACTGTAGCCAAAGACAGCAACAGCAAAAATGACGTTGTTTATCTGAGCCTAGCTTTGACCATGAACGGTACTAGTAATGATAAAAATAAGACCAAGGTAGTGTTTGTTTTGTTGGGTGTTGTGATTTTTTTTTTTGCTTGTTTGTTTGTTTTTTTGTTTTTTTTTTTAAAAGAAAAGTCTTTTACTCATTATTTACCTAAGATCCAGCAGTGAGTGACAGAACCATTCTCTAACACACGGCAACACATAGTGTCAGAGAGTAATATGTGGAACAGGGATATTGTCATGAGTATTTTATAGAGATGTTTACATTGCAGTGTTAAAGTTCATGTTTGGGGGCTGGACCAGATGACCTTTAAAGGTCCCTTCCAACCCAAACTATTCTATGATTCTATGTTTCACATTAGGACATTCTCAGAATGATATTATCTTCTGCTACTAGAAAGAATAACGTAACCTCCATTGCAAAGGGGTATTTTGATGTAATCTAAGACATCACAGGAGATGAATCATAGGCATTCTTAGCTACTACTTGGATGTCTGAAAGTACAATATAGGGATCATAGAAATTGGCTATAGAAGGAGTACTGATCACTACCACCACACAACTTAAATGTTTGCGTTGTTCTGCCTGTGTTCTCCATAGGTTCCTTACATCAATAACTTCCAGTGCTGTAACACTAGGATGCAGCCGTCCTAAAATGAATGAATGTACTGATTCCAGTGTGCCTAAGGTACAGAAACTGTCCTTTATTTTACGACAGAGCATTTAAACTTTACACCCAGTCTCTGTAGCAAAACAAATTGTTTCTGCATGAGATTCCTCTTCAAAATTGGGTGTCATGATGAAATATCAATAGAGCAGTAAGTATGGCCTTTGTAGCATATCAACATTTATTTCATGAAAAAACCCACCCAGCAGCAGATGGCATTTAGATATAAACAGATTTTGAAGTAAAATGCTTTTGCTTACTCTGATATACTTAATATATGTAAAGCAATTTTCTTGAGGCAGCACAGTATGGTTCAGAACAACTTGATATTTCAGAAATTTCCAAGTGATAAGCCTCAAATAGCTCCCTCATGAATAAGAGGCAGGGTCTTCACAGAAACCTTGCAGACATCCTGAGCCACATGATGCAAGGAAGGAGGGACAGCTGGAGGCTTGAATGAGTGGTGGCTGGATACTCCCAAGACGGGGAAAGCTGGAGAGGAGCTAAGCAAAGCAGGAGCAATGCTTCTTCTCTGCCCTCAGATTTGAATTTGTAGTATTAGTAAAGTGCCCTAATAGCCAGTGGAGAGGATCAAGCTCCATGCAGAGAAACTCCAGGAACCAACTGGGTCTGAACCAAACGTCAGCACCAGGAGGACGTAGTTGGTGAGGATGAATGCAAGGAAACACCATCAGCTGACCAGCCATGTTGTCACTGGAGGTTTGATGCTTCCTGGAGGATGGGATCTGTGATGTTACAGAGACTGCCAAGGCTTGTCCAGCCCTTGATCGCATGTTGCTTATCAACGTGGGCACCAATGACACTACCAAGGAGAGATGGAGCAAATCAGGTGTGCCTACAGAGAGCTCTGGGGAAAAAAGTGAGATGCAGAGACTCAGCTGATGTCTTCCTTAATCCTTCAGGTCAAGGAGAAAGGCTCAAGTGGGAGTGGATGTAACTTGAAGGTTAACAGCTGGCAGCATGGTTAGTGTTGCAGGCAGTGTCTTGGCTTTTATGACCAGGGTGTCTCTTTTTTTTATTCAGGTAACTGGTAGATGGGATCCCATGGGGTGTAGCTGTGAAGCTCAAAGGACCTCAGGAAACCTAGCAGTTTCAAATGCATCCTTTGCCAAAGCACAAGAATGGTCCGTCCTGATACTCAGGAAACTGAGTGGACATATCAAGAGACCAGCCTGGCTAAAGAAAGAACTAGTGACAGTGCTCCAAGGTGAAAAGGGAAAGTGAAAGGGAAAAAGAAAAGAAAAGAAGGAAAAGTATGAAATGTGTATGAAGGTGAAAATGAGGACAGGCTACAAAGGAAGAATATTGCCCAGGCTTGCAGGGATGGTATCTGGAAAACTGACAAGGGCAACAAGAGCTTGTATCGCTACCTCAGTAGGAAAAGAATAAACAAAAAAGAAATGTGGACCTGCTGTTGAAAGGGACAGATGATTTAGTGGCAGCAAACGCAGATAAGGGCTTTGTCATATTCAAAGTCTTTGCCTCAGTCTTCAACAACAAGGTCTCCCATACCTTTGTGCTTAGGAACAGGGTTCAAAGAGGAGAGGATTTTGATTTTACCAAGGATAAGCCATGGTGGCCAATGTCACTGCCTTCTATGATAAAATGACTGAATCTGTGGATGAGAGAAGGGCAGTGAATGTCATTTACCTCCATTTTAACAAGGCTTTTGACACTTTCTCCCACAATATTCTTGTACCCAAGTTAGGATGTTATGGTCTGGATGGGTGGACAACTAGATGGGTAAGAAAAAAGTGATTGGATGGTTGAGCTTACAGAATATTAGTTAATGGGTTATACTTTACCTGGATGGCTGTGGCAAGTAGGGTGACACAGGGGGTTAGCCTGGGATGAGTCCTGTTTAACATCTTTGGGTATTTTCAAGATCTGATCAGGTAAAGCCCTGAGCAACCTGGTCTGAATTCGTGGTTGGTACTGATTTTTGAGCAGGAAATGGGAGTAGAAATTTCCTGAGGTTCCTTCCAGCTTGTATGTATCTGTGGTGCTGTGAATCTATGAAATTACCTTATGCAAAAAAAGCAATATGTTACAAAATCTGTCTTGTCTTAAAAACTTTTAGTCTGAGATTATTGTATATACCAGCAGACAAACTTTTACAGGGCAGCATGCTGAGACCTGAGGACAAACAGTTCTCTGTGTTGAATCAGGACCAATAAAAAGCAAATTTCTTTACATATCCTCCTCAGCCTCAGATCAGACAGAAGAAGAGAAATGGCAAACTAACTGTTAGAGATTAAAGGAAGAAGTGAAAGTCAAGGACAAGGTATTTAGCCATGGATGGTTAGAGAATAACCAGGGACATACAGGACGATCTAATGGTGGATAGCAGGTTAATAATGCACACTGGTCCAAATTACCCCTTTGTTGACTGTTGTGTTTGTCTGGACTATCACCATAAAAATCAAACAAGCAATGGAAATACTCTAAAGTTACCCAACAGAAAACTGTCTAGCTGAAAATCAACATTTACAAACAGCATGTTCAAAGCAGCAAAATCCCCCCCAAATTGTCAAGAAAAGTCCTACACTCCACTTTGAGTGCAAAGACACTCAACATTTTGACACTACCCTCAATGGGCCGAGCTTTCATTATAGAGAAATACGCCATGGTGTCAGGAAGATGTTTATTTTTTTCTATCTAATTGGCTCATGATAGCCGAAACTGAAAGCTGCCATCAAATACTTTTTGAAGAAGAATTACTTTTATGTACTTTCTTTTTTACACTTCACACATTTTGGAAAATCTTCCCCAGAGCAAAAATGATCTTTCATGAGCACTTCATGTTTTTTGCCTGTTAATCTGTTCTAGGCCATATTAGTAGTGAAATAACTAACGTTATTGAAACAAAGAAAAAGAAAATAATTTACCGATTTTGATCCAAAACTGAATATGACATCATTCCCTCCAACAATATCTCCTTAAGAGAACTAGAGAAAATGTGTGGTGTATTTGAGACTGCTGTCACTCGGGGAAAGAGTAACAAGGCAGAGCTGCTAGTGACATTCTCCGATGAGGTGACGTTAGTAAGCATCAGCTTTGCCCTAGCTTAGAAATTACATTGTTTGTTAGAGACAATTGTAAGGAAAACAATGTCAATATCAAACTTAGGTTAATCAATTCTCCTTCACTCATGTCCCAAAGATGGCAGGAAAAGAAAAGGCTTTTCCCTAGTGCGAACTGTCGCGCTCTTAAAATTAGCATGCACGGCTCCATCTTTTGGTTCTTACATTCAAAGATCATTACATTTATGTCTGTAAGGGGAAAGGAGGAAGACTTGTAAATCATACATGTTCGTGGACTCGGGATCTTCCTCTTGTCAGGAATGGCAAGTTTTACAAGCTATTTTAAAGGCGTGACAAGTAAATCAAATAACTATTGGTTTCAATTAGCACTCCTGGAAGCTGTAATGCTCTCTACCTGAAGCTGAGTGACATCAAAGAGATATGAAATTCTTTCTTGCCTTTGATGTTTTCTCCACATAGAACACTTCTCCTCTCATCCATGCAATTTTTATGCCCATTTCATAAAGCAATTGAAGGACACCAATGGGAACTGATACTTGGCAATGATGTACCTAAATAGTCATGAACTGAATTACTGTTAAGAAGAATATTTGAATATAATGAGTAATAACATTTTCCACAGGGCTTTGAGATGGTTAATTCTCAGATGATCTGTCATGAGAGGAACACATTTTCACTGTACTTGCATTCAAAATGGTATACAGTTAAATACAAGCAAGGACACAAATATACACAATTATTTGCTGTGCTTTTTGAGGACACAACCCAAAGATGTGTCTTTCATGTGTCTGAAGGGAGAATGAAATGCAGATTCATCCACACATCAGTGTAAAGCTATCATAAAAATCTCTGTAATGGAAGTTTTCAATACTATGTGCTTTTACAGGTGTTTGATACCACAACACACATGTATTTGAAAAAACCTAAGATTTCTAACTGTATTTTAGCATTACTGATATACTGCATAGCCATTAAAGAATTAAATGAAAGGACTTCTTGCCCATTTTAAAATAAAAATAAGTAACACAGCCAGCTCACTATAGATTGAGTATTGGGGAAAAAACAAAACAAAACAAATAAAACCCAAGGAACTTACTTCTAAGTGCCACTTCCATAAAATTTACTGGGATTGTCAAAGAAAAAAAAAAATCAAAGAGCTCAGAATGCAAGATATAGGACTGTTTTGTTTTTTTTTTTTTTCTACCTTATGACTGATGAATATCTGTCTTAAAAGATGAGAAAAATAACCAAATTAAAAGTTCTTCCAGTCCTGTCCTGTGCCGAAGGAGTTGGGTCTGTTTTGGCGAGCAGCATGTTAGAAACCATGTTGAAGCCCATGTTTTGCCATATCTTCCTTGGTTTCTTCTGCTACCACTCTCTCAGGCTTGTCCAGATTAAGTCCCAGTGAGTGAATTCTCACCCCAGGACCCATCTTATTTATATTTCACAGTGCTGGTCAGCTCTAGCCTGAGGGTCACAGCTTTCCTCCTGCTGGGGCTGTAGCCCTCCTAGGGCTATCACAGTGATTTGTAACGGTACTGCCCCACCTGCCTCCTGCGTCTTGCTCATGCTGGCGTTGACCACCCTACAGAAAGGGTGGTCAACTACTTCAGCTCGCAATTCAACAGCACAATTTGAACACTTGAAAGTTTATTTACTGTCTGTTCAAGGTAATCAGTTAGATGACTGAAAGCTAGGGCAGCTGTAACTGGGCAAGTATCCTGTTTTGTTTTCTCTGTGGCAAAGGAGCAACCTGTAGCAGGTAAGTGTAGCTCTTGCTCATCGCATCCTGCAATGCTTGACCTAAGGGGACATTCAAAGACTCTTGTTTCACTGATTTAAAATTAGTTTAAATCAGGCAGAAAAATACAAAGGAAAGAGAGCAAGTGTGTGGAGAGCAGCACAGAAATTCCCACCTCCTCCTCCCAGAGTGAGCCAACCTGCCCTCCTCCTCCTCCACGGGGCATTTACCGGGTGGGTGCTTCCCAGGAGGAGGCTGTGCCCCATCTCTGGGGGGCCAGAGGGCCAGCAGAGACATGGGGGAGGTTGGGGGCTGGAGCCACCCCCCTTGTCATGGGGAGATTGTGGAGGGTAATCTTTGCAATCTTGAAGGAGTCTTTTAAGCAGCTGTTTTGTATCTTTCCCTTAAGTAAGGGTAGTTACCCCTACTTAAGGTTCTTTTTTTTTAATAGCTTTTTATTAATCCATTATCTTACTTACTTTATGGTCTTATGAAGTTGAAGTCCTACCTCATCCATTCAGTACAAAATACTAATGAAATTATGATTCTTGGATAAATGCAGGATTTTCTCAGAGAAGCCTAAAAAGATGTATGAGTTTATTCTTTGTCCAAAATTGTTAGTTTGCTCTCTTTGCAAACATGTATTGTATAAATATATAGCATATATTTTACTTATGCAGAGTCTCTGACAATTCTGAAGAACAATTACCTATTGCTTTAGATTGTTCTAGAATTATTGGTATAAACTACCATTTATTCAGGTTCAGCTGGGTTAATTATTTAACAACATACTTTTTTGCAGACAAGCTGCAATGCTTTGTTTCTTGAGTATTACTTGCACTCAGATAATTTAAAATATTAATTTAATGATAAATGAAAGCATCTTAGTGTCATTATTCGTAATCTCCTTTATTATTTAATGGATACTTTACAGGAATTATCTTGAAACTCAATGGGCTTGACCTTGCTTTCATTGAAATCAATGGTAAATCTCACAGAGTTCAACAGATTACAACTAGCCTCACTATGTGATGAGTTGTTATTAATGCCTGATTTTGCTGCCTTAATTATGCCCTGACACTAAGCACATAGTTGCTTACTTATTAACAAAAAAAAGAAAAAAGAAAAAAAGCGCAGCTCAATACTGCAGTAAAGTATAAAAGCAAAAATCAGAAATTTTACCTTTCCCATAACCATTTTTCCTGGACTATTAATATTTATATGGCATACTTAATAAGATAGAACACACAGGCTACCAAACAGGTAACAGGATTAATTACTTTCCATGGATGATCTATATTTATGCAAATGCTTTAATGATCTCCATGCATTATGGAAACTACACCACAAGGGACAGTAAGACTTAATAACTTGCCACAGTTATTTAGGTATTTTCCCCATGAACAGAATTAATTCACAGTCTCGCTGGAATTTACGTATCCTATTGATACCATTTACATTTGAATTTAATTCATTAATTCTTATCTTTACTGTTATCTGCAGCTGGTTGAGGAGGAGAATAATAAATAGTGGGCTTAAATGAAACTTTTAATACAATTTAAATGTGGGCCTACTTTGAACTTTGTTTCTTTATATCTACAATAGGACACTACAGAACAATATCTAACAGTAAAATGTTAACAGACAATACTCACATATAAAAGACTACCTCAGAGCACAGGGAGCTGATACAAGTTGGACACAACCTTTGCATGGACAGATCTATTGTTCTTGGAAATCCTCAAGTGCTAATTTCCTTGTTAGATTTATTCATTTTTTTAAAAGTGCTGTGGGAGAATCTTATTAAGTTACAAACATCTTATTTTACAAGTGGTCCTTGGGGAGCTTAGGCAACTCAGCCAGAATTTTGAGTATTCTTAAAAATTTTCAAAATGCCAAGGATGCCTACAGTGCAGTGTCAGGATGGCTACAGTATATTATTTTCTCTCTGTTTTAATGAAGTTGGGCAATCTTTTAATTGCGCTCTTATTCCAAAGCACAAATGTAGATGGATGATGTCTTTATTTAAAAATAAATAAATAAATAAATAAGTCCCTCAAATCCTAGTTTATACAAATACAGTGTGACTTGGTATGAAGCAGATACATTCTCACTGCAAAGCTCAGGATCCTTATGGCTATGAATTCCATGCTGACTAGCAGGGTAAAGGGCTTGTAACTCACTCGTGTGCTCTGCTCCGGCTCAGAAGTACCATGCTGCCTCCTCTCCCCTGCCACCACCATCACAGGTCACCCTCCCCTGATTACTGTCTTGCTTTGGCTGAAATCTTGTCTACCAGTTGCTTTTCAGGAGCCTGGCACCTGGACTGTAAAAATTCAATGCATGTTAGAAGTGGATTATTCTATTATTTGTGAAGAACAAAGACACTGAACAAGAATAATGACAAGTTACTTTATTTTTCAGGGCTTCCAAAGTAGGATTTTACATCCTTGGGCCAATGTGAAAAAAAGCCCTGAATTGCCAAATAAAGCCTCCTCAGAACACCCAATGTGGTGTGTGCTGGATTCCTCAACATTGGATGGTTTTAAGATTCAGCCGGACAGGGTGCTGGGCCATCTTGTCTAGACTGTGTTTTTGCCAAGAAAGGCTGGACCAGATGACCCTTGAGGTCCCTTCCAACCTGGTATTCTATGGTTCTATGTTCCTATGAATATTGGATACATAGTTGGGTACAAAGACAGAAAACCACCTCTAGGAAAGCAAACATTTAATTGATGACCTGTAGTAAGTCAGTTATATATTTCAAGGCGAGCTATATTTGAAATATTCTTTTGTTCAAGTCAACAGACTGTGGATATGCTTTGTGTCTGGAATTTACTAAATAAGGTCATAATAAAGAAATAATGATACTCATCTAATAATTCTAAACCAAAAAAACAGACCAATCCAATCCACACATCCCATGTTGAAAAGCATGCTCATTTGAAAAATAGGTGTTTTGGAGATACTTGTCTCCAAAGAACTCTGGCTGGGAGCCTGTGTTGTGTTTATTTTGATAGTTGCCTACTCTTCCCTCTGGTCTGTGCAATATAAATGCAAGAAGGTATTGAAATATATACAGAAATATGCAAAAGACATAAGCAATTACAGCAAACAATTTTTAATTTTAAGAGGTTTGATATATGTGTTTGATATCAGCTTTTACAAACATATGGGACTGGGATGCTAGTTCTGTAAAATGTCGAACACTTTTTAAGCTACTTTCTTGACACTGTTTCTCAATTCTTGAAATACTGTTCTTTCAAAAAGTTTTGACAATTTAGCTTTTATTTTCCTCAGGTTACTTGGAAAATGTTCAGATGAAATTTTACATGCAGATAATTCTGCCTGGGACTATGACAGCAGCCAGGTCTGCTCTCTGGCTCTGAGGCCAACTGGTATGGTCTGTTTAACTCTCTTAACCTCTGAAATGGGCTGTGTATATCCAAACTTCTTCTTGGGAATGGTTCCTTGACCATGACAAACCCTGTGGTTGGTCTAGAAATGGCTGGTGAGAGTCCCAGTTGGTCCACACTAAAATCATGCCAGGAACCCATTCTTAACACTATAGCTTTGTCCTATTTAATGGGCTGGTTTTAACATGACCATGCTGGGTTCTACACAAGTGCATGGTGAGACAGGGTTCCTGAAAATCTCTGTACTTTAGTGATTTGGCACCAACAAAAAGCACAAATTTGCAAAAGCAAGGTCAAAATGTTTTCCTTACATTTTCAAGCCCTTCATTGTGATCGTATCTCCTAAGACATATTATATAAATAATTTCCAATTCATTTTATTCACGTAAAATTCTCATTGGAGTCAATGGCTTCTTCCACCAAAGATCCATTGCTTTCACTATGACTCTTTATTGATTAAATCCTTAAAAAATAACCTTAAATACTAGAACACTGAAGCCAAACATTAAATATAAAACTGGAGCGTTCCCTAGATGCTGCTGTCAGGTAGTTACATTAGTGAGTAATAGAATAGCAACTCCTTTATGATGCATTGCACTAATTCAACTCTCTGCTGATGAATTGGAGCAATACATAATCCAAAAAGAGGCATTTTGAAGATCAGTTACTCAGGAGACGGAAGAGGCTGGGAGTAAAGCATCCAGGGGAACCAATAAATAGTAATTATAAAACTTAATGCAATTTTTGAGTAGTTTTGCTGACCATTTGTTGGAAGAAAGAGGCTATAAACAAATGGACTGGTAAATTGTTCATCAGTCATTCAAATTCTTCAGTGAGATGGTCTGTGAAGGTCTAAGCTTCAATTATTTTGATGCTTCTTTCTCTGGAAATTGCACTAAAGGTTCTTAAAAGAAGTGGTCCCAAGACTAATTGAGTGGATGAGCACTGAAATTTCTTGCTATGTACACTCCAAGAAATTCCTCCTTTATGTCACCAGAGAAGATAAATAACAACCCCCATTACTTTGCTATGCTTCTTTTCACTTGTTTTTCTGCCAATCTCTTTGTAGGCACTGCAGCCTGGGTTTCAGAGCCCTGGGTACTACTCCACACTTTGCCAACAGCTAGCCCCATGACTAAACTAAACTTCTCCACACTTCAGTTTCCTTTGTTGTAAAATGGGGGATGAAAATACCTTTCTGTCCTTTGTCAGGTCAGAGCTTGGAGAGTTGTAGTATATACTAAGAGACCTACAGAAGTGGTAAATGTTTAGAATAACTTTTACAATAACGTAGCTCTATTCACCAAGGTCAATAGGCACTTGACTTTTAAACTAAGGAGCTGTAAAGAATGTTCTGCTAAGCATCATATGCAATAAGAATTGCAGAGTGAACAGATTTCGTGCTGTTAAAAGAACATGAGTAAATGACAAATGATGCTGAAATAATACTAGCACCGTCTTAGCATGCTGGTTTGTTAACTAAAGGTTGTTCAGTAAGCGCAATCGTGAGCACGACAGTCATTGCCAAAGCAATCAATCTCTTATTCAACATGCTGCACCACTCAATCATGTTCGGTCATCTGCAGGCCTGCCAAGGCATAAGCAGGGATGAAGATCTTTGTGGGGACAAATCCAGCTAAAGATCAGATGGGAAGAGACGCTAGGAGATCGGGGCATGATTATTTCTTAGAGTTAACGCACAAAACTGGAGAATTCAATTCCATGTTGGCCTACCCTTTATACTGCACCTCATGCTTTCTCCCCACTTTGTACTGCAGACAGGACATCTGCACTTGAAGGAGTGCATTTTGGAACATGGTAAGGCTTATCCCATTGTAAGTCAGTGTCTGTAGATGAGTGGTAAGAGCTACTTTAGATGGGCTTCTGGTGCCAACTAAACAAACATAAAAAACACCATGTGAAGAACTGTTGAAAACCTCTGAGATATGAAGCAGCTCAGATGAGTACTTCCCATACTCCTTTCAGGTCATAGTCAGACCGGTTATTGTTTAGATAATAGAACCCTGTTCTGATCAACAGGACTATTGAAAAGAAGCTACACTGGTCTATCAGAAAAAGGTTACGGAAAAGTCAGTCCATCTTGAAGCCTTGACAGATTTTCTCGCAGGAAAGAATAAATAGCATGTTTACTACTCTAACTCTTTGGGTGGACAGAAAAAGGAGATCTTCTTCCATAGCTTTGCTTCTCATCCTTTGCCTTCTCTTACAGTGGCACACGCAGGCTGTCTTCTGGAGACCAGCAAGTGCACAGCTGAAAGCTCCCTTTGGGAGGCAGTTTGGCTGCACCCAGGATTAAAAGCAACACATATGTGAAAGAAAGAAGGTTTCTAAACTGGGACTTCGGCAGAATGTAGAAGTCCAAAGTGATCCTGCATACAGCTTACACATGAGCCTGGCTCTGGAGATACCTAAACACCCTAGTGATAAACATGGGAATAGAGACCAGTGCCCCAAACTTCCTGCTTTCACCTAGGTGCCCTAAGGCTACAGCTGCCACATCCTTCAGACAGCCTCTCCTTGCACATCATCATCATGTCAATATTGCTTTCACTACGCTAGTACGGATTCAATAGGAAAAACCAGGCGTTCCCCCATGACCTAGCTCCCACAATGGTGAGCATGCACTTCTGGGAGACGGGGGTTTGAACTTCTGCAGGTGGAGAAGAGCCAGGAGTCAGCCACAGGCTGTAACTACCTGAGTCTCCACTACAAATGTACTATATTAAAGGTAATTAGTTCTATTTTCGAGAAAGAAAGCACAGTTTTCAGTCATTTGAAAAATAATGGTAAGTGGTCTAGTGGTCCTGGCTCTGAATAGGGCAGAATTGCCTGCTGTAGCCCTGCTTGCATCTCCAAAGCTTTGGAAAGAGTGGGATACCAGACAAACCCTTCCATCATAGTCTCCAGTCCCAGATGAAAAATTCATGTTGCCTGCACTCTTCCCTTCCCCCTAGAAAAGGGGCAGTCCTTGCTCAACAGCTTTACCAGCTCCCTCCACTGGTGTCTTGACATGAGTGAGAGCCCTCCCCAGGCCCTACAGGGTACCATGAGGGTGTTGTCCTCCTTCCCCTGATGTCTGCATGCTTCACTTCTCAGAGCAGTCCCACTCCAGACAGGGAGCCTGGGATGAAGAAGTGAGATGTGGTTGTAGGACCACTGTGGCTGCAGCAGCTCACCCCCAGCTCAGCCAAGCTTGTAGCTGCTCTTGGGCATGAAGTCATCACAGCCGTCAGGATCACAGAGCCTGTTTCCACTGACCCTCACTCACTTTGAGTTAATACCTCACCGTTACAAGAGAGGAAGGAAATTTTGGAGCTTGAGGACTGGTAAAAAAGGGAGACAGAAAAGGATTTGCCCCCTAGATTGCTAACTTGTAGAGAACAGGAGTGCAGACTGCCAGTTTGGGACTCTACTTGGAAGAGGAAGGGAAATAAGCCAGGTTGAAATGTCTAACTTGTAGACCTAGACTGGCTCCATCATGTCCTAAGACTTCTCAGCATGTTCCCCTTCATGACTTTTGGAGATACACCAGGAATATTGTTCATAGTTACTACATTGGATGAATTACACTTTATTGAGCAAGTAGCCTTTGTTGTGGCTTTCTCAATTAAGAGAGTGCAAGAGGCATGATCAGCTTCAGAGAAGGAAGGTAGAGGTGGTTATACTGTTGGAGGCAGAAAATTGCCTGAGTTGGAATTATAACTCTGGATTAGTTTTTGAAAAAGGTAGGTGATGTGTGTGCATGCTTATGAAAATTCCTATTTACATTACAAAAGTCTCTGAGGAGTATGGAAATGGAACTGATGAACCCTGCCAACCCTTTGAATATCTTAATGAAGGGATAACATGATTTTAGCGCTTCCGTTTCTTTGGCAAATTTTAAGCAAGATGCAAACTGTTCATATAAATACCTCTGCTGTAAAAGAAGCCAACATCCTTCATAGGTTTCTAGGTCAATGGTGTATAAACACATATTTATCTTCTAAAGAGCAAAATAAACAACCTCTTTGAAGTAGCGGTGAATTAATAAGATGCTAACGATGACAAAATGAGCACGTGACTTTTTGCTAGTTTGTGAATTCCTAAATAATACTCAATAATTCTGCTTCAAGGTACATGCACCTCGTCAATAACATTATATATAAAAAGTGACATGGTGTAAATTGTATGCCTCTCACAATGTTGACTGCTTAATTGCCCGCATCCATTGTCGCAGTGCTGCCCTGTCAGCACGTTAAGTAATTGAAAAATTGTTGTGTGATGGAAGATCAATACAACTCTAACAAGAAACAAATGTGATACAGTACTGAAAGCAAGTAAATAACCAAATTTAGCAATTGTGATTATCTCTTGAAGACACACAGGCATTGATTGGTGTTTCATTGGTTCATTTCTTTGGTAGTAATGGCAACCAATGGGTTTTCAATTGTTCATCTTTTGAAAGTACGATTTCTTCTGGCAGGACCAGTCTTGGGGAGATAAGTGAAGCTGTCGAATTTTTTACTTGAAAGCCATCTATTGTCTATTTTTAATTAAAACAGCTAATGGTCTTTATTGATTCCTTAAATATGCTATACTAGATAAACCTTTTGTACTTCTCCTTAGTTATTTATGTTTAAGCATTTTAGGGCTTCACTAAATGCTTTCACAGAAAATATTGTGTGGGGGGGAGATCAGCAGAAGTATAATAAATTACTTAGTTTCTCTGAATGTTTTAAATGTACATTCAAATACACAGAGAGGTAGGCTTAGGCTCAGTTGCAAAACGGTGGAAGGCACCACCATCCAGCCAACATCCTTCTCAGAAGTCAGATCTGCATATGAAAATGTAAATTCAAAAAGCTTTTAAGGTAATTTTATGCCATTATGTCCCCTAGGTTTTGAACTTTATCTCAGATTCACTGTGTTATGAGTTTAAAAGAATATTGAACAGAGACTTTATTTTCATTTGGCAGGGATTTACATTATTTTATAACTCAGAAACATCATAATCTTATGTGATGCATTCAGATAGTGGCCAACAACTACATTTCTTGGTGAGTTAAGGCTGAGGAGTTAAAAGACATTCTGCCCCTCTGGAAATAGAATGTACGTGCTGACATCTATACAGGGAAAGTGCAATCACAAACCAGAGTTCATTTCTGAGAATGTCACTTTTATGTTAAATACAAGCTTCTGTCATATCTAATTCCAAGATACTTAACAATCATGTAAATTGCATTATAGCAGATGTATTTAGAGAAAATGTAAAAGCAAGCCCTGCCAGAAATTACTATAAATATTAACACTTTTCAGTCTGCTGTGTTTCCAAAAAGGTTTGTTATATTAATTTAATAGTCTTGTGGGATTTTTTTCTGTTTACTTTTATTTTCCTTTGAGAACAGTCATACTAGTGTATATATTATATGATAGTTTTCAGAGAGATAAATAAAATAATCTGGTTTGGCAGAGAAAACACAATATATGAGAACAAATTCAATATGTGCTTATTAAAAACAATCCATAGAAAAAAGTCAGATATATAACTCAAATATTTTTTCTTCACAAGAGTATATCGACTCCTTTAGTCATTAAATTGTATCTATTTCTTCTTAATCCAATAAGAAAGACTAGCCTCTTCATTTAAACTTCCAGTTCTTCATAGTTATTGCTACATACAAAATCCATTTTTCTCTTATGTCAAAACAAACCATCCATCTTTCCAACAGCAAAAACAAATGAGGGGCAATGTAGTTACAAAGACCACTGGAAGGATTTATTCTGGCACAGCTTTTTTTTAGACTTCTATTCCTGAGGACACACTGGAAAATAAAATGAGCAAAGTCAGCATAAATAGACTTGCTAAATGACTGGTCTATGACCACTCATGTCTAGCTCAGATTAAATCAATAGAGTCAGAGAAGAGAGAAATTGTCCATGTCTTCCTGGGTCTGGGGCAGACATCACAGAATCTGATGCTGCCGTTGTCTGAGCCTAAAACGTCTCTTAGACTATCTCTTATTTCCCAGGCAACAAGAGAACTCCAGAAACCCAAATGACTCTAAAGAACTGGTTCTTGTAGGCAACCACTAAAGTATTACAGTGATTATTTAAAGCAATTGTAGAAGTGTGGCATTTTCTCTTCATCTGTCAGGTAGCCATGCTTCCAAATTTCACAAAGAGTGAGCAACAAGATAGAGGATACCTTCCTTATGAGGTACAAAGGAAGGAAAAGCCTATTCTTATACATCTTCACTGTAATTGCACTGACATTTATTTTAGTTGTTATAGAGCCAGAGCCTGATAGTCTTCTACCTGCAGCTGAAGAAGGCCTTGGGGTGGGAGCGGAGGTGAACTCAGAGCATCTCTGCCTCTTCTACCATTCAACGAGGACTTCTTGGGGTGGGTGACTTACCATTTGTCCCATGTGAAAGTCCTGGCCACATTCTGCATTAGCCAGCAAGTCACCATCCATGCTGATCTGTCTTGGCCTTGGTCCAGGAGCACTGTACCCATGGCAGGTAAAGATTGTGGGTTTGCTGCCTGTGACATGACTGCATTTTCTGCTGCCACCAGTAGTGCAATCTAGCACAGGGCTTCGTGAAGCTGGAGACCTTCACTTGGGACTATGGCTGCAGTGAAGAAAGAGGGAGGAAATACAATGTAAAGGGAGGGAAGAAGAAAGAAAATGGGCCTGAACCAGATATGCCTCCATCCATGAAGATGTAGTCGTACGGCCAACATAAAGGAGCAGCAGTTAGCTGCTTGGGAGACCATTAACTTATATTCCTGATGCTTTGATCAATGAATCACATGGCAAAGGTCATGCACCCAGACAAAGTTAAGTCCTCTCCTCTCCTCTCCTCTCCTCTCCTCTCCTCTCCTCTCCTCTCCGTCTCATAATATGTGTTTCACTTGCAAATATACATGTAACCTAAAACACATGGATGAAACAGTGGTTATCATTAGCTAGTTGTCTTCAACTCCTGGTGTGTAGGCTGCAAGGAGTAGGAGGCAGACAATAAAAAGTCCCACAGAGGGAAGTTAAAACATGGAGAAAAAAAAGATTTAAAGGTTGACAAAGGAGTGCACTATCAAAAGGCTGGGATAATCTCAACATCCTACTTAGTGCAAAGTTTATTCTAAGATCTGTCTTTCTTTCAGAAGTCACAAATTATTCCCACTTCTCATAACAGAGATCCTCACTCGGCTCCTCAGCAGTGACAGAAACCTCAGGAAAGATGCCGGGAAATCTGGGCTACAGCAGGAAATTTCCCAGGCAGGTGTAAGATGAAAAAACTTTTGCTACACAAATATGTCCTTTCTCTTGCAGGAGGTTGTGCTGAGGGTTAAGGAAGTGCCAAAAATTAAACTCTAGCTGCAGTATTCCTTCACCCGGTCTAGATAGCCTCCTAGTTATTTAGCTCACATTTTTATACAGACATATTTTTGTGATATATTCTAGAGATTTATCCCATATCTGCAGTGTGTGTGTGTGTATGCGAATGTGTGAATTACTTCTAAGGAGTAAAATAACCAAGAAAAAAAAAAGAGTCTGTTATCAGTAGTCTTATGTCCATTACATGCTTATATTCCTTCAGGAGGGTGTAAGGATCTGTAATCAAAAAGAGGTTAGAAACTGCAAGGCTGTAGCACTTTTTAGCACTTCTGTAAATGCTGTAATGCATCTCATTGTGGCTCTGTGCCCCAAGCCAACTCAGCTGCAGTGTGTGCTCACTGTTCCACTAAGGCCTAGCAAAAGGTTTCTGTGTCAAATCTGTGTCAATTTTCAAGTAAGGAGGAAGGTTAACGTACAAATAATGATCTACAAAGTCATATGAGGCGAGCTACATCTCATTTTACACCTACTTTTGTTGAATGAAATATTTATTTAATACTTCAAGGTCCTCCAAGGAACTGATAGAACTATCTGAAATGTGTTTTGCTTATTGTTCATTAAGCCTAATCAACATGAGCTCATGATCTTCCAACTGCAAAGAGGTTGTACTGATTAAAATAGAAATCTTGCAATGCATTTTTTTAAAAAAAAGGTGAAATATCATCATTTTGATTAGGTTGATGACCTGTTGTCATATTTTGAACTGAAACGTTGACCCAAAGTGTCTGCCATTTTTCATTTGATGCCCTCTGTAACTTAGCATGCATTTACTGATTTTTTTCATCCCCTTATTTCTAAATCACCAAGAGAATACAATATTTTGGTGTTAGTCTTACTCTGTCACACTTCAAAATATTCAGTCAAGTACTCTGATAGAGTGTTTTAGGAGACAAATAGAGGTATATATTTCTCCTATTTAAATGTTATAGAAGTGATTAATATGGCTATTTCTTATCCACTAAAAATTACTTCAAGTCAGTCAAAAATTGACATTTCAGTTTTCTGAGTACATATTTTCTGGGTAAACATCAGATAGTCGTCTTTCTCTATACTTTCTTTACATTTTACCAAGTTTTATTTGAGCATTTTTAATCTTAGTTTCAGCTGTGTGAAGGAGGGTTCTGTTTCAATGCAGAAAGCAAATATCTGTTGTATGAAGAGTTCTTAAAAAGTTAGATGATAGTAGATGGAAGTTTTCAATAAAGATCTAAAAGGATTTTTAGCACTGAATGATTGAGAAAGAATACATTGAGCCTTCTTGTGCAGAATAATTAATTATTTGGGAAGTATTTAATGAAATATTTTTTACCCACTTTCTCTGTAGCATGAATTATAAAACTTTGAAACATTCATTTGTTTTTCTGGACTGTATCTATGTGAAAAAAACTAGCACATTTAAGAAGTTGTAGTGATAATAAATAATAATAAATATGAATGTAATGCACAAGGTATAAATCACTATGACAAGTCACCCCGAGTAACTAACTCTATTACACATGGGAATATGCAGAAAGCAACCTACTGCTGAACTTCTCCAGTGCTTAGCACTGACTTTAAGCTGCCATCAGAGGCTGGCTGTTGACACTGGCTTTTAGTCATAACATTAAAATACAATTTTTCTTGCAGCTTTGAAGAAGCTTTCCTAGCTAAATCAACTCAATCATTTATACTTACGACTCAGTCATTGTCTTTCTTATCCTTAACACAATCTTTTCTCTGTGTTATCTGTTTTCCAGAGATATTTCTAAGTTTTGCTAAGGATTATATTTTTTGCTGGCTGCTTATCATCTGGCATACCTACATATGAAATGCCACACTAAATAATATCCAGCAAGCCACATTGTTCAAGTAAAAATGTGAGCAAGCATCCCTTGACTGGATTTAAAAGCTACAGCTATTACAGAACAGACCTGGGGCTGGCAGGAAAGGAAGAACTTCTGCCACGGGCTCCAAGCTTTTTTTTCAGCACGCTGCTCATCAGAGACCAAACGCAGTGGTTTAGGAGGCTGAGAAAGCTGGGAAGAAGCATTGCGAGAGGTGTCCCAGTCCCTGACAGGGCCTTTCTTTCACTGCTTTTGTCTGAGACCAGTTCCAGGAAAGTTCAAGGTGGTTTGCTAAGTGTATTGCAGTTTTCTCTCCTATAGAGACCTTCAGCCAAAAAGCCTCTGTAAAGTACTCCACTAATTAGGGATTCAGGAACTTTCAGCCAGATCTATTGAATTTTCCCAAGCAAAGTATCCTGTATGTGCATTAAATCCATAAACATCACTGAGGTAATAATGTTTGGCAACACTTCAAAAGTTCATCAACAATTCCTATCATTTGAGATTTTTCAAGTTCTGTGTAACATATTCTTTATGATCATTTTTTATCTTTATATCTACCTACTTTTTTAACAGCTGGTATGACAAACTAGTTTCAAAACATGTAACAATAACAATATTTTGACTACACAAAGAGATAGAGAAAGGAGTTAGGTGAAGTAGCCTAGTTAGTAAATGAAAACACAGGATCCTAACAATCTCACATTTGATATTTATTAATGCATTAAAAAATTCAAAGGTCTAGTTCAGATGAGACCTCATTCCACTGTGTTCTTCCGTGATCTTTTCATTTGCACATAAAAATTATTTTCCCCTCATCTTTCAATATTTACCATAGACGCTACGATGATCTTACAGACCTTCACAGTAAAAGCTCCTCCTTGCAGATACTACCCTGACGACAGTTAAGAAGCCTCTTTTTCTCTTGTTCCCCATAAACACAGATACTATGTCACTGTCATAGTAGAGCAATAGGCAAAAGTGCTGCTCCCACAAATTACTTCCCCATTAATTTCCAGCCTTTTTCAGTGGTGATGGGAAAGGTAATGAAATTCATAACTAAAACCGTTTCCCCTCAACAAATCTGAGCTTTTCACAACTTTCTTCAGCTTCAGGAAAGCAGATGGTGGACACCCGGTAGACGTTATTGCTTACACAGGTATTGTTGCTTCACTTCAGAAAATAACTTTTCAGCATAATATGGTTTCCAGCATTACCACTCTTGCAAGTATTTATTTTTTAGACACCAGGTAAAGACTGTTCCTTCTGCAAAAAAGCGTATGACTTAGAAGCCAGTGGGCGGAGAGACAAGACACATTAGCAGTACAAAACAGATGTAAATGAACTACAATATATTAAATAAAAAGGATTAAATTTAAATTCATTTTTTCTCCCTCGAAAGGGGTGTTTGAGCAGAGAGACTTGTTGCCAAATATGTGTTCATGTTTGTGGACCTGTGCTAGACAAGTCTGGCAAATTCGTTCTGAGAAACCTTGGTGGGCCCATCTAATGGCATCAGATTTTTACCTTAGAGCCTGATCCAGCTCCCAGAGCATGGCAACTACATTCAGGAGGAGATGAACTGATCCCCTAGACTGTACTGGGACAGAGCAGAATCCTAAAGCTGATAATGTTTCAAGGCAACTGTAACATGCTCCAGAGTAAGGCAATGTAGTGTGATACAACAGTTATTCAAAACCACTTACACTGTTAGCTCTGACTCTGATTTACATCTTTGTAACTCAGTCAAACAAAAGCAAGCTTTTTAATCAGAATCAAAAAGAATATGTTTCTCTGTACATTCAATCATGTTTACAAATTTCAGCAAACTAACCTAGCCTAATACATTGGGATTATTCAGAGGAAAACTAGTGCAAGGAGAAAGTGCATTTTTCAGTCCCTCTCTTAAAAGTAGATCGCCTACTTTTACTTCCATTTTCCTCAAAATTCACCAGTTAAAGTCAGTCCGTGAATGTCAAAGGCAGTGAAAAATTTTCCACTCTTCACCTGACCGGCTTCTCTTTGAAAAAGAAATTTAGAGGTGTGCTAGATTTTGAGTGCAGGGAATCAAGAAGCTGATGTGAAGACATAAAACAGAATGCCTTTCCAAAAGATCAAGCACATGTCGCTGGGCTTGATGTGGGAAATACTGTATAAAGTTCTATAGCTTGTGTTCTGCCATAAATCACACCAGATGATTATGAGGGTCCCTTTTATTCCCAAACAACTGTGGATTTATTGTCACTATAACAAGGCCTCTTCACACTACTCAGGCAGTGTGAAGTGCCTTTTAAGTCTGCATAAATTACATTTACTCTCACTTAAAGGACACTTTATCCTGCCACAACTGTGTTAAAGACCTGTTATTTATGTTAAAATCGGCCCCTTAAGTATTCTAGTTCTAGGTTCATAGATTTTAGGCCTGGGAAGGACAGACAATGTTCTCCAGTCTGATGTCCTATGCAATACAGACCATAGAATTTAATTCAAATAATTCCTCCTTCAGCTTTGATTGGGTAATTCATTTATACTTCAAAGACACATCTCAAGTTGAGACTTACTGAGACCAAGTCAGTTCATCACACTTCTCACGGAGCTGTTGCAGCAGCTACCTGCCTACAAACCTGAACCTTAATTTCAAGCTGAATTTATCCAGCATCCATGCGTTATACATTGTCTGCTAGATGAAAGAGCTCTTTACCATCAAAAACCTCTCTGTCCAGGTAAATACTGGCTCCCTTCTCAACTGTCTCTTTGGTAAGTTAAACAGATTGTGCTACTTTAGGGTCTTGATAAGGGCAAGTTTCTGAGGTCTTGAATAATTTTTTTTTAAACACTTCCCGATTTTCAACATCTGTTTATAAGGTGAGCACAACAGAAATAGCTACACACAATAATATGAAAATAATCTCTTCTACGTAATGTTACCTCCCACTTCCTGTGCCTAATTCCCCCAACTTTTGTGTTCCAGCACTGTTATAACCAGAATCTAACCGAAATCCAAGCTTTAATGGACAGGAATGTGAAAAAAGAAAACGCAGTATTCTCTGTTCAAAGCACCTTGCTCTTTATTGTAATATCCATGCCAAGAACAGAAAAGATCATCCTGCAGAACATATTCCAAGTGCTTAATTCCACTTCCAGGAAATCCATCTGGTGCTCTTCAAAGAGCAGATTAAGTAATACTCTTTATTCTTCTTTATTTTTTATTTATATTTTGGATGATATGATTATTACCCAATATAGTAGAATCAGTGTCGTAAAAACATCAAAAGGCAACCTATTTTTAACGTATTGAGCACAGACAAAATGCTTAGTAAGGAGGTGTGATTCCATATCCTGGGCAGGTGATTGGTTTTGACACCTCAGATCACATTTCATAAATGTTGGAAAAATTCTTCCGCCCTATTCCACTGGGAGTGTTAGAAAAATCCTTGAAGGATTCATTTTTATTGAGACTAAGTGAAAAAGACAGGGTGGCACCAGATAGGCCAATTGAGACAGCCAAGGTGAAAGAAACAATTAAGCAGGTAAAATTCCATAAATCCCCAGGCAAGGCAGCAAAATTCTGCTGGCACTGATGGTTTTTTTTAAAGAAATTTATTCTCTGCTTCCATATCCTGCGCATATCTGTAAGAACAATACCAGTATCACTTATCTCCAGTCTGTGCTGGAGACATCAGCCACTCCAACACATCACTGAAAGGAAGAATCCGATGAATTACATCTCACAGAGACCAATTGTACTATTACAGCATAAATCTACATGTTTTTACTGGAGTGCTGGTGGCAAATCAGGCAGTAAAGATCCTCAATTATACAATGTTTTTGGGAAACACTGATTTCACATTGTTCGTCACCATCTGTCAGAGTTGCAATGGATATCATCAAAAGCAGCTGCTGTCTTTTCCATTTCAGGCTCAGAGTATATTACGAAGGCTAGAGATGTACTTTGTCTCGGTACTGAAAACGGGGAATTTAACTTGTGTGTTTGATACTTAAGTTTTTGAACCATTCCACACACAATGTCAATGCACAAGTGCTGTCTACTCCAAGTTACACCACCAATGAAAATTTATGATTACATACAGAGGAGATCAGAAAAAAAGGAACATTTTCAAATGAAAACATATACCTTTATTTACTGACGCATTCTGATGATTTGAAATATTCTGAGTGATGCTAATAACTCGCTGTTCCTTACTGCCATTTAAAGCTATAAAGTACCATCTAGATATGGCTATACTCCTTCCACCTCTTTGTCCTCATTTTCATTACACAGCCAATGTTTGAAGGAATGGTTTGTATTCCTTTGCAGCCAGGAGGAATTGTATTTTATAGTTCTGATGGGAGAATCACAAGATGATTTTCCACTTTTACTAGAGGAAAGCAAGAGGGAAAGAAGAGAGTCAGTATTCATTAAGAACTTCTAAGGGATGTTGCAGTTGCGAATTTCCACCTAAGATTAACTCCATCTCCACACAGTGTTTCTGAACAAAGTAAGTTCAGACACTGCCCCAAACTGATTCAATTCAAGTTTTGAAGTAACTTTGCACAACAGATTAACAGATGTTCTTGACTTCTTTCAAGCACACTTTAGTTTATGGTCTGGGTCTTCCTGTGCCTTCCATTGAAGCACTTTTGTGTGAGAAATTCTTCCTTAGATACCACTGTGATGGCCACAGCATAAGATTTTTGGTAGATACAGAGAAAAATTGGCAAAAATAAGGACAAGACTCAGGGACGCTGCCTGTATTTAGGTCAGAAAACAAATGTAAAGGAAAAAAGAGAAAGAAAAAGCTACTGAACAAAAGTAAAAACTTTATGCAGATTGTTATGAAGCCTGAATTGCCCAAGCTTTCTCTGGGTTATTTACACCTGGTTATCTATTTGCAGTAATGTTTTAACTAAACTATTTTTAACAGTATGCTAGGCCTCTCCAGAGCATAAACCCTGCTGAGACATACTGCTCCTGGGTGGCTACAGATGTGTTACTGCACACCGGGCACAGCAATATCCCTACAGAGTGAACATCCTGCATGTTCTCATTGCTGGAAGATTGTGCTTTGACTAGGTGATGTTAATTAAATGATGCTCTTCCAACAACCGTAAGCATTTTGGGAAGTCATAGATGAAGTGGAGATTGTAAAAAAGATTCTATTATTTCTTTCTCCGGGGAAATTGAATTTGTAGCAGAAAGTCCATGAGGGAATTCTGTTACAGACCATTATTTATAAATATTGTCGTTTCTCCAGTTTGTACAACCCAGTGAATATACACAGTACAGTCTAACTGAAATTTCCACTTAAGGAACAGGTAGGATCATTTTCTTTTCTTTCATGGTTTGTTCTAGTCACAGAGAACTCTACAATAACCCAGGTAAAACTGATATAAGGTATTTAGAAGCTAGGAAAACAATCTGATCCACAAACAGAGGTGATGACTGATTATTTTTTAATCTCAGCCTTATACTGAAGAAAAAATTGTTGTTATGCACAGAAAAGGCAAATAATTCTCACTGACTCTGGTGTAACTCGACATTCATATTGCTGGATAAACTGAAGTGACCACTGACCTGGGGCCCAGGGTAGAACAAAGATGAGAAAAATGATGCAAACAAGTCTGCAGGTATTGCTTTTTACTCCGTAGGGCTATATTCTCACATCCTTTCATAGCTGTCAGGCTAATGATTTACAAATCTGATTAGATATGGATGTTAACTTGCCTGTCTTTAAATCACTGTATAGACAAAGTAGTTTAACATTATTTGGTTCTTGTAAGCAAATCAGTAATGCTAATACAGTAATGGATTCTTACAGACAGGGTTCTCTGACTTCACAGTGCTTACAATGACCATTTAATCTGTGGGACAGAATGCATCTAGCTGTCTCTCACTGACTTCTCACCTTACACTAGAAAAGCACTTACAGCAGTCCACCTGCCACGTCTGAGCTGGTTTTAATGAGAAAAGAGCATAGAAAAGCAACAGATCACTCAAGGAATGCAAGTCCCAAATATTAACTGTTAAAAGAAAATCACAGAGATTTCCACCATCACACGTTTGAAACATTCTGTTGAACTATTTTCTCTTCCTATTCATCTAGTTAAAGTGGATTTTGTCAGAGTTCCTGTGACAGAAATAACAACCTCAAAAAGACTTGGTATTACAGAGTCAGATAAATGGAGAAAAAAAGTGTAGGCAGCAGGTAGAGTCAAGGGAGACTGCCATTAGAACTGAATACGGGGAAGCTTCTTTGCTTTCTGCAGTATGTCCTTTTTCCAGCTTCATGATGGTATCAGCAATATACAGGATAAAGAGATTCAAATTATGCAGGGAAGACAGGGGACTCAATTGCAGAGTATCTGCAAAGGCAGCAGGAAACACAAAGCAAATTGCTTTATACTTTCACTCCCAGATTGCTGAGCAGGCTTATTATCAGGTCTATTTTATACTACTTTCAGATTATACAATAAAAGGTCTGATTGTTATGGATGGGAATGAGGATGATGATGGTGATAACAATAACAATAATAATAATA
Source organism: Phoenicopterus ruber ruber (assembly GCA_009819775.1). Lineage (NCBI taxonomy): Eukaryota > Metazoa > Chordata > Aves > Phoenicopteriformes > Phoenicopteridae > Phoenicopterus > Phoenicopterus ruber. Next base: position 91,999,150 of record CM020217.1, read on the forward strand.
GTGACATAACTGTAAAGGAAAAAACAAATGAGGAAAATACAAGGTAGACTTTTAGCTCAGCTCATCACTTGCTTGAAGGCCCTCATCTAGTTTACTGGCAAGCACAATGCTCTTTCAAGGATTATGTTACTCCCATTGCAATTGTAAACTCTCGTACATGACAGTCTTTTATATTAATAGCACAGCAAGTGTGTAAAAAGGTAAATATCCTTTAAAATTCCTAAGTATTGTGGTAAGAAATATCTGAAGTGAAACAACAATGACAGTTCTGTTAGAATCTGGATGTTTCTTCTGTGAGTATAAACACACGTTAAAATACAGACAACAGCACAGTATTTTTCATGACCATCTCCAAAGCATAAGGATTAGTTTCTCATTTGCCAGTTTTTCCCAAACCTTTTCAGCTATTCAAGGGTCTCAAGAACTACGTATTTTTTTCCAAAACCTGCCTTATATATGCCTAGCCCTATCAACACACGTCTAATTAACTCTCTAAAGTGATTTGTTGCAGTGAAAATACTTTGTATATTGTATAAAACTAATTAGGCCCGACAGGAAATAAAATGCTACCAACAGTTTGAACAAAGCTGAATATTAGGTTGAAAATTTTCATGTGAGCCTGAATAGCTTTCTTTGCAAATGTTTTCTCATATTGCTTTAAACCACTATCATATGTTCCACATTACTGATTTCTCTGTCTGTTGTGAGGTGCTGATGTATTTTAGGAAGCTGCAAGACCCCAAGGTTAAGAAAAGATATCCACAAAACAGAAAATCTTATCATAATAGGGGTTTTTATGAGTTCAAATCAACCCTACTGGTTTTAGCATGGCTGAGGATACAGACTATCATTCCGGGTGAGAGCAATGGTCCTGGTAGCTCAGGTGCCTGGTCCCTGCAGGTCACCGTGCTGAATTTCTTGAGTAACTGTAGAAGAAGGGTAGAGAAGGTATTGACTGATCTTTTCCTTGTCCATGCTCCTGGCATCCAACAGTCACTGTCTTAGGGGCTGCCTGGACTGTAGAGTACCTGGACACATCCACCGTATTTAACAGCTACAGACAGATTGCTCCTTCATTAGCATGCCTAACCCCTTTTTGAGTTCATTTGTAGTTCAGTTTTCTGTCACATTGTATTGGGTTTGTGTGGAAAGGTTTTGGCAGTGGGGGGGGCTACAGGCGTAGCTTCTGTGAGAAGCTGCTAGAAGCTTCCCCTATGTCTGACAGAGCCAGTGCCAGCCAGCTTCAAGACAGACCCACCACTGGCCAAGGTTGAGCCCATCAGTAACGGTGGTAGCGCCTCAGGGATAACATATTTCAGAAGGGGAAAAAACCTGCTGCACAACAGCAGCTGGAAGAGAGGAGTGAGAATATGTGAGAGAAACAATGTGCTGGTTTTGGCTGGGATAGAGTTAATTTTCTTCATAGTAGCTACTATGGAGCTATGTTCTGGATTTGTGCTGAAAACAGTGTTGATAACACAGGGATGTTTTTGTTATTGCTGAGCAGTGCTTACACAGAGTCAAGGCCTTTTCTGCTTCTCACCCCACCCCACCAGCAAGTAGGTTGGGGGTGCACAAGAAGTTGGGAGGGGACACAGCTGGGACAGCTGACCCCAACTGACCAAAAGGATATTCCATACCATGTGATGTCATGCTCAGCATGGATATTCCATACCATGTGACGTCATGCTCAGCATAGAAAGCTGAGGGAAGAAGGAAGGGGGGGACGTTTGGAGTGATGACGTTTTGTCTTCCCAAGTAGCGGTTACGCATGATGGAGCCCTGCTTTCCTGGAGATGGCTGAACACCTGCCTGCCGATGGGAAGCAGTGAATGAATTCCTTGTTTGCTTTGCTTGCGTTCACATCTTCTGCTTTATCTACTAAACTGTCTTTATCTCAACCCACGAGTTTTCTCATTTTTACTCTTCTGATTCTCCCCCCCATCCCACCAGGGGGGAGTGAGCAAGTAGCTGTGTGGTGCTTAGTTGCCAGCTGGGGTTAAACCACGACGAACAACTCTGCAGACACCAAGGTCAGTGGAGAAGGAGGGGGAGGAGGTGCTCCAGGCACCAGAGCAGAGATTCCCCTGCAGCCCGTGGTGAAGACCACGGTGAGGCAGGCTGACCCCCTGCAGCCCATGGAGGTCCACAGTGGAGCAGACATCCACCTGCAGCCCGTGGGGGACCCCACACCAGAGCAGGTGGATGCTCGAAGGAGGCTGTGACCCCGTGGGAAGTCCATGCTGGATAGCAGGCTCCTGGCAGGATCTGTGACCCTGTGGAGAGAGGAGCCTATGGTGGAGTAGGTTTGTTGCAGGACTTGTGACCCCGTGGAAGGGACCCACGCTGGAGCAGTCTGTTCCTGAAGGACTGCACCCCATGGAAGGGGCCCACGCTGGAGCAGTTCATGAAGAACTGTAGCCCATGGGAAGGACTCACGTGGGAGAAGTCCATGGAGGACTGTCTCCCGTGGGAGGGACTCCACACTGGAGCAGGGGAAGAATGTGAGGAGTCCTCCCCCTGAGGAGGAAGGAGCGTCAGAGACCATGTGTTATGAACTGACCGCAAGCCCTACTCCCTGTCCCCCTGTGCTGCTGGAGGGGAGGAGGGAGAGAAAATTGGGAGTGAAGTTGAGCCTAGGAAGAAGGGAGGGGTGGGAGAAAGGTGTTTTAAGATTTGGTTTTATTTTCTCATTATCTTACTCTGATTTGATTGGCAATAAATTAAATTAATTTTTCCCCAAGTCAAGTCTGTTTTGCCTGTGACAGTAATTGCTGAGTGATTCCTTGTCCTTATCTTGACCCACGAGCCTTTCATTGTGTTTTTCTCCCCCTGTCCAGCTGAGGAGGGGGGATGATAGAGCAGCTTTAGTGGGCACTTGGCGTCCAGCCAGGGTCAACCCACCACACACAACTTGTGGCAGCAATCTCCATGACTCTCTTGTGCTAGAGGTGGAAAAGTATTTCTGTTTTCTTTAGCTTATACATGCTAGCTGATTATTTTATTGACTGCTTCTTTGTCCCTATGTTATGAGAAACTGTTAGTTATCTAATGTCACCATATAACAGTTTCTCTCCCAGTTTTTATCACCTGTTTCATTCCAGCACTTTAAAGATTTCCATTGAACAGCCTCACAAAATATCAATTTACAACTGACATATTAAGAACCTCGAAAGAAAATGCTGAAGTAAATAAACTCAAACATAAATCTCTATTCTGGGATCCACCTTTGTAGTGGAAAATTTCATGAAAAAAAAAAAAGTCTTTGATTCGCTTTTGGGATAAAATATCTGAAAAGAAAAGAACTATTGAGCGCTTTCAGGTTTCTTTTAAAGGAGCTGGAAAACTACTTTTAACATCAAGAAAATGTCTTTGAAAGTCACATCAAGGCAAATTTCCTAGTAAATTACACTTGAGACCCTGTGGGACTTTTCAGCAATGTTAAAACAAACAAACAAACACTCAAAATATTGTATTTAGATGATGGTCATCAACTTATGCCTATGTCCTGGGAGTGAAACTGTTATGTATACGTACATATTCACACACAAAGAGTCTCTTGATTGTTGTACCAAAATAAGAAGTAGAAAATAGTATTGTAAGAATTATACAGATGTGGGATTTAGCAGGACAAGTTCCCTTTTTTTTCCATAAATTCAGCTGATCTGATCTTATGGGATTTTATTTTTTACTACTTCTTTGTATTAAACTATTGTAAGAAAAACCCTGAAGGAAAAGCTCATACTTTTCTCCAAGCAGTAAAGGCTGATGCTATGGTAGCTACATTCCAGACAAGGCAGTCTACTTTTCACTAGCTGATTAAAATGGCTTTACAAATAAACATATGAACAAACCCCTTTCTTTTAAGGCTTCTATTCTTTAAAAGATATCATGCAAGCCAAAGCCTTGGCTAGTTGTGGAGCAGGATGCAGTACTACACAGATGGCCCAAATTGTTGCTAGCCAGGGTTTGAGAGGGAGCCTCTCCCCCTTATTTAGTTATCAAGGAGAGGCAAATGTGTGAAGACATACGTTCGTCACTGCTTACTGAGTGATGGCACTTCGGTGAAAATTGTGCACACATTGAAAAGCCACATAAAAAGTTCATTTTAAAGAAGCAAGACACCAGTCAATGGCATAAAGGGCAATGGAGGCCACATTAAAGAGCTGCCATAAAAGCAAGAATATACCAACCATACTGTCGTTGAAATCAAAATGACAGTGGAAGCTTTTTTATTCCTCCTTTATACAAGTGTCTTCAGAGCAAGGGAAACATGACCATGGTAATTTTGTTTGCTGGGCTGGAGAGGGTTTCTAGCAAATACTTTTCAGTCTCATCGTTGTTGAACTTTTATAAAAATGTATTATCTATAAAAAGTTATCACAGTCAATTTCTTAGAGGTCTTAAGGAGCTCCAGAGAAAGCTGGGTGGAATCAAGTCTCATAATTTCACCCTTCGGGTAAACCGGTATATGATCTATGCACTACGGATATTCACAAAAACCATGCACAAATCTTAGCAATGCGCAATTTATTCCTGCACGTGCTTGGACACCGCTGGATCTCTAAACCAAGGGTCAGTACAGAATTGACGTGCAGCTGCCAGGAAACTCTCGAGAGTTCCTAAATTATTGCAGGAAGGATTATGTGGTTTCACTTCTGCGCTCAGTGCAGCTGAGCTGGCAAAATCTTCTCTAAAACCCAAACTTTGTAGCAAGACTGTAAGCATTGGTTTTGTGCCAGCTAATGCAAGCTTACCTTCCAAGTGAGAATCTGGCACATGGAACAGTCTCTTAGGAAATTAGAACTCCATAATCCAGCAATTAGGTAGGCTCAGAGATTAATAAATAATATCATGCAATATATAGAGCAGTGTGTACAGCCAAGGACATATCATAGACCCATAAAAAGATGGAGGAAATTAGAGATACTAACATATTCTATCATCTCCTCCATCCCAAACCAGGACTAACTACACCTCAGCTAATACTGGTGGGAGATGCTTATTCAACTTGCTCTTTAAGAATTTCATTGGTGGATTCAAGTAAGCAACTGCCAACAAGCCCAGTTATAGAGAAAAGTATGTATATGCACTGATACCTGTTTCACAGATAGACAAAAAGTAATCTACAGACATCCTTTCTTTGAACTGTGTAAAGGACTGATTGAATTAACTGAAAGTATCAGCAAGGGAACTAAAGTATTTTCAAGATTAGTATGAGTATGCATTTTAGAGAGGGGACTACCCAGCGCAAATCACTGCTGTACCCCAGCAGACAGTCTCTCAGGGGAAAGAGGTGCAGCAGGGAAATTTCCACCCCGTACTCCAACATGGCTGGTAAACACTCCAGACTTACAACTGTCTCATGTTGGAAAGATTCTGCAAAAATAGAAGTCGCCTTTATATTTTTAAGTAACCCATATTGCCATGCATTGGCACGGAAGTTTTGAGAATTTGAGTTTTGAGAATTTTCCTAATCCTCTGCAGAGACTTTTTAGCTACTTCTGACTTTTATGGATATTGTTATTGTTCTAATCGTTCCTTCATAAATGCTTAGAAGAGGAGAGAGAACACTCTTGAGAATACTCTGACTAATGGTTTGAGATTCAATACATTTTTTAATTGGGACTGTGGGCACTAGGGCAGCTTAAACAAACCCTAGAGTCAGAATTAATTCCAGAGGGCTTTGCTAAAATATCTTGTAAAATCTTAAACATTAAAAATCATCACCAGTGTTTAGAAGTTGCTCCACATGAAAATATCTTTGACCGTAAATGATAGGAAAGACTGAATCTCAAGTATAAACCAAAAATTCTGCAATCAGAAAGTAACACAGGCTACTGCTGAAAGAGCAAAGAATTAACTTATGTGCTATTTATGCTAATTAGAACCTTTCTGACTTTGTTTACTGGGTTTTATTAAGATACTTACCTGAACAAGTACAGATTAATATCAGTGATTCTTAAAAACATAGGAATTGTCATATAAAATAAAACCTGATGCCTTCTGAATCCAGTACCTTGTAACATCTGAGATAGGTACCAGAGGCATATAGCTGGCAAGTGTAGATCTACACAGTTTTCTGTTTATGATTCTAAAAAGTGCGTAAAGATGTTTCATTTCTACAGATTACATTTAGACATTAAAATTCCACCATCAGTTGCACCATCTCTATATAGGTTAACTATTGGCATAATGGATTTATACAGGTGGAATTGAATTTTATTATTGGTTTAACTGAGAGCAGAACATGAATTGTCAATATTCATAAATCAAAAAAAAACCCCTTTAATATAACAGCTGCTCAGCACAAATAAGGAGAAAAGTCTATGTGGAAACCAATCTATTACCTAAATAGAAATTACTAACTGACCTCAATGGGTAACAATAAAAACAATTTGATTTACTGTAGCAGGCTCATTCCACATTGTCAGCCCTCTGGTTTCGAGATGCTATCAGGCTCAGCTCTTCTATTCCCTTCCTGCAGGTTTGAATTTGCAACCAGTCTTTCCCAAGCTCTCTCTCAGAAATTCCCAGCAGATTTCTGTGTTGGCAATGCTGAAGTTGAGAAGAGGCAACCTTTGATCTGCGTACAAAGAATCATGGCTATGCTTGTTTTGACATTTGCCATTATACACAGTCAATAAGTTAAGTTTAATAAGTTTAATAATTTGAGTTTTAATGATACTAGGATTTTTTTCTCCCTTTGCTGCTGTATACGGAAGAATTCACTTAGTAGCTTTTTGCTTCTTGCGAAGAGCTAAAGTTTGGGAGTGCAGACTCCTCCTGTACGTCTTGCTTTTCTTGCTCCTACGTGTGACTTGTTCTAGGAGGAGAAGGAACCCAAGGTGTAGCCTGTTCAGCTTTGAGACTTGTTCTAGGAGGAGAAGGAACCCAAGGTGTAGCCTGTTCAGCTTTGACCTTTAGTCTCTTACTATTTTTGATCTCCCCATCCTTTTGCTCTAGGAAAAGGGTTTTGTTTTACCAGATGGATGGATGGCTAGTTTGACTTTTAACTTCCTGTGACTACCTTGTGAAAAATCCCACGTGAGGGACCACTTTAAAAATAGAAAGCCTCAGTTATGCTTGTAGTTCATGTAGACTGAGATGCGTTCCTCTGTCCCCACTGGAGAAAGTTGGGACAGTGCTAGTACCAAGGAGGAAAACAGCAGTTGATGTTTTCAAGGGTTTATCAATGTTCAAAGAAGAACATTAAACTTCTCAAAAACCATTCGTTACTAGAGTGTGATGATTCCTGTGGCATCCTGAGGAAATTTCAAGCTGTAGAAACGTGCTGACAAATATTGTATCTCATTGCTTATTTAAATCTTAGATTTAAATTTAGATTTTAAATTTAGATTTTGTTAGGCTACCGTTCCCATAGAATACATTGAGTGAATTCCTAAGGTAAGACAATACAGGCACTTTTTGATGTGCCTGAATCTTTAACTTCACTTGAAAAATATTCAGAACAGCAGGTTGAAAAAACAAATTTGTTCATCACTGAAACTTTCCTAAGGCCTTTTCTGCAGTATAACAAAATGCTCCAGTTTTAACCAGCATTATCTTGCAGTCAGTTCATGAACAAATCTATGAATGTTCTCAGTCAATTCAAGCATTTAAATCAATTTAAATGATTACTAACACATTGTAGTAAATGTGCCTTTGTGGAATGTGATTTCTAGCATCTGTAACAAATAAGCAGGATGATGACCTCCCCCCCTTTATTGCCCAAAGGAGAGGAAAAACCAAGCAAAACAGTCACATGTATGACAAATTGATTAGTTCCGTTACATTTCTCTTATTATGAAGTGTTTTGATACAACCAACTTGTAATTCAATTGGATTGTTTGCACTGAGGTCCACTGCCTGAATGCAACAAGGATATGAAAACACTTTTGAAGTTTAATTAAAATGGGATATAACATAGTATTTTCACAGTTTCCTCTTAAGATGTGTGGGAAACAAAACAGATGAACTTGAGAAAAAATGATGGTCAATTACTTTGGTAGCCATAATAAAATATCTAACGTTCAAGACTTACCTAAAAATAAATTGTGCCTGTATTGCTTTTCAAATGGTACCATCAACTTTGCATATAGATTAAAATATATATGCTATGAGAGTATTGATCTAAGGGGGAAATCAATATATTTCAAATTAATATTCTGTGACTGAATCATACAACCACTTTCCTCCTTCAGATTGCAGTGAATACAGATACCAGTTGAAATATAACATTAAGTTATCTTTATAACCTTCCATTCACCCAAGGAAATATTTTAGGCCAGAACTGGATCTAATGTCATGTTGGAAGAGGGGAATTTAATACAATATTTTTAATGTGTCCTATAGTTAGATCATATTGGAAGAAGTAAGAATTCATCATAACAGTGTATTAAGGAAGGATAACACAATCAATGTAGAGGTTTTTATGGAAGAACTCTAGGAGAAAAAAGTTTCTTTAATCTACCCAGTGAAGAACTCCCTCAAAAAAAGTTCTAATTGATAAATGTTCAGAACTAAAAAGAACAAACTCATGAATGAATTTGACATAATAGAACAGTGTAGACTAGAAAATGTGGGGGGAAAAAAATCACATATTTCTTGAAAGATAATGGGATATGCTTAGAGCTTTACAGCTGATATATTAGGAGGGTTATGTGTAATTCTCTTTAGAAATAATGTATTGCTCTTGTTTTATTTTAATGTGTAATACGCTGGAGCTTCTTGGTACTCCTGTGATTTCTGACGCTCATCTTTGCCATTTACAGAGGACAAATAGGCAAGACACAAGCCCTTTGGAGCACAGACTATGTGTGTGTGTGGTTCTATAACATGATTTCCAGAATGTAAGCCTATTTTCTGCTGTATTTGAAGTTTAAAAAAAGAACCAAAAAATCCTGTAGGAATGGATAGTAATTGATACAACATTTCTTTCTAAGGAAATAAAATATATGAACAGAAGAATCAGAGCAAATCTGAGTTAAAAACTCTTTCTCTTGTTTAAGTTATGCTTTGCTAGCAAGCATCTCATTTCAAGAGTCTATTCCCAATGTATTGTTCCAATGTGCCATGGCATTGAAATGAACCAGGTGTGCGGAGAGTGATTTCCTCAGTCAAGTCTTAGCTACGTGATGCTGGATTCAGATGTTGTTGCAAGACAGTTTTATATGTAAGCATTCCACTTTTTTGGACCCAATATCTGTGATCAGCAGCCATCTGCTGTCATACTGCTCTAAAAGTTATACCAACATATAGAGTCCTTTTTGAAATGAGGAAGAATCTGAAAATCTACATGCATAACCTGATATAGCCAGCCATGGTTACACATTCATTGCCCTACGTGACGCCCAGGCCCTTTGAAGCCCATAGCAGAGGTTAGTTAGGCTGGGTATGATGTGTGAATGGAAGTCACCTACAAAGGTGCCTTTTATTTCTCTCTTTGAGCCGCCAGAGTCTCTAGGGGGTCTAATACTCTACTCTGTAGGGGAAGGAACTCACTCGCATATGTAAGTGCTGGACTCTCAGATGTGCAGAAAAAAGGAGCTCAACTTTCAGTTAAGTACTCGTCTTAGGAGTGATTTATAATCTTAAAATAGAGGATTTGTTATGCCAGAGGTGTAATAGAAACAGTACAAAACATTCTCAATGCAGACTGATGAAAAGACTTAACTCAAATAAGGAAACCAATGTTATTCTTGAAGCTTCTATTGGTTCATGGATCAGCTTTAGCCCAGAGTTGTTGCTAGACTTCTAATGCTCAGATTTCTGCTCTAAAACAGACTGTGCTTGTACTCCTTCTCAGTAAGAATAAAACTCAGTTGCCAGCCTGGAACAAAAAGATAAGAACTTTCCACTTTTCTCAGCATTTTGACAAAACACTGATGTAGTTTTGTGCTGACCGTTTGGCATTTCTGATAGACAGCTTAAGGAGGCTCTTTCTCAGACTTTTGAGCAGTGCTAGCGAATACTAATAGCTAAAGTATACTTAAAAATGGCTTACAGACATTCAGGCACTTTAAGTGATTTGCTTTTAATACTGAGAGAAGAATGCAGTTTCATTTCTGTGTCTTCTGACATGAAGAAGAACTCAAGGGTCCCTGCTCCATTAGCCTCTTATGATCAAATGTCAAACTGTTGGCTTTTGTTTGTATTGTAATTGCATCCAAGGGCAGTAATCAGGCCTGTGCTCTTCTTGTCTTGAGAACAATGTCAATAGGTAGGAAGAAATGTCCTGGGAATAATTAATTTAGTCTAATCTAGTTATAACGCAGCTCTGCACCATAGTTTACACAATAGGTGCAGTGTAGGTATAATTTTCTGGCTGTGCTGTCCAAACTCGTCAAGTGAATACTGTGGACTGCACTCACCCAGTTAAGTCCTGTACACTTGAGTGAACCACTTAAATACAGCAGGGTCTTTCTCTGGAGGACTAGAGTCACTTCTCTCCCTGAGCACTTAAGACATCTCTTTTAGAAGAACCTCATTTAGCTAGGACTAGTGATGTGCTTAAATCAGGTGGACTGACTCCCGGTGCATGTTTCTGATGTATCTTATTTTAAAATGATGCATTCATGTGTCTTAATGAACCATAGCTTATTCCACCTTAACATTGAAGTAAAATTCTCTGTCCACATGGGGTTAATACATCACAGCTGGTGCACTGTGAATCCACATTGCTGTGGCTAAGTACTTACTACTGCCCAAGAAAGAAGATCCTTATGGTAGCAAAGAACAGGAATGAAGGAAAGGAAAAAATAATTAAGTTTAGTATCTGCATGAGCAGGATAGCACAGCCTAGGAGAGTAAGATTCAGTTCAAGCTTAACGCATCCAACTGACTGCAACCCCCGTTCCCATCCCCCTGCGCTGCTGGAGGGGAGGAGGCAGAGAAATCATGAGTGAAGCTGAGCCCAGGAAGAAGGAAGGGGTGGGAGAAAGGTGTTTTAAGATTTGGTCTTATTTCTCATTATCTTACTCTGATTTGATTGGCAATAAATTAAATTAATTTTTCCCCAAGTCAAGTCTGTTTGACCCATGATGGTAATTGCTGAGTGATCTCCCTGTCCTTATCTCAACACACGAGCCTTTCATTATATTTTCTCTCCCCTGTCCAGCTGAGGAGGGGGAGTGATAGAGTGGCTTTGGTGGGTACTTGGCATCCAGCCAGGGTCAAATCACCACATGTATCTAGCTGCAGTAACAGCCTGCTTCCAGTTCTAGTTTCCAAAGACTTTTTTTTCATCAGACATTCTTCACCCAGCAAATTTGTGGTTGGGGAAGGAAAGAGGGAAAGGAAAAGGACAAAACAGTCTTCTCACTGTAAAGACAAAATTGTTCAAATATGTGATATTAAAGTAATTTTAAGTTTCAAAATGTCACTTCTCTGGAGCCATGTTTTTATCTAGTCTTATCTGTTAACTCTGTTTCAAATGTTAAAATAAGTCACTCTCTCCTCACATCTGACCAGGTACTGCTGTACTGTTATGCTGTTGAGTGAATGAAATATTCCATGTGATGCAGGCAGGATAAGTTGCTAACTGCTATTTGGAACTAGGAATTAAGCACTGGACTGCTTTCTTATTTACTGCTTTACAAACAGCTTTTCCAATATTGGTACACACAGAACAATTTTCAAATACATACATGTTTGTAGAGAAAGACGGTATCATTCTGGAGGCAGCACAATCCAAGAAGGACCTGAGAAAGGGAACAGGTTTTTCTAAACAATAGTAACTCCAAAAGTTGGATTTTTACTATTTGCCTTTTAATTGATTTCTTACCTTTGAATTAGTACCTGGGACTCATCCTGAGTTTTGTTTGTGCTCTCCTGGAGACCTCGGTCTTCCTGACAAAGATACTTGGCTTTTGGATTACCTTTAGTCTTAGGGCTTGAAGCTGTTCCTCTCTGCTATTCACACAACTAACACATACTAGTTGGAGAACTGGGGCTTATAACCGAATTGAAAATTCCCTAGATAGAGGTGTATTTAGGACCCAGTGATGAGTTTCATAGAGTAAGCACAGGTAAATGGAGTTTATTGACTTCTAAATCAGGCAATATAGAATTCACCTGTTTCTAATAGCCTGGCCTGGGGATACCAAACAGGGATGCTTCCCAGCCGTTTTACCTGCCTCTCTCAGGAGCTTATCCTGAAATGGAAGGAATAAAACAGCACCTATTTTATTTACCTGACAGCAGCTTTCTTTTTTATTTTGTAAATAACTTCTTTCAAATCTCCTGTTGTGCAGGCATCTTTTTCCTTACCAATTTCATCCCGTATTTACCATCCGTTTCTGATGGCATCTGAATTCATTATCTTCCCCCCCCCCCCCCATCTTTTGTGTTCTTTAATCTCTGCTCTGTTTGATTTCCTGCACCACTGTTCTTCTCCAAAAATCCCTTTTTATTTGCTTCAGTAATCACTGCCTCCCGCACGTACCCTCTTACATTCCCAAATTACTTTTCATTGCTCGTGCCTTTCCCGAGGGCCTTCCTCTCCTCCATGCACTCTCTTCATTTATACGGTCTACACTGAAACAATGCTCGGACTAACATCCAGGAGATCTCATCCTCTAGCAATGCAATGGGTGGGGGACTCTCTTCTCCAAAGCAAAAATCAGATAAGAAGCTCTCCTCCTGAGAGACTGTTTAAGTAGTGAACAATAGCAGCAGAAATGAATTTACAGTACATTTTCTACTTTGACTAACACCCACCTGTGTCAGATACTTATCTTTGGAGAGGATGAATCATCCCCTGGAGAGTCTCTTTGCTCTCTGCTGTCTGTAGGTGGGAAACCAGATGATTAGCTTAGAATAGCTGTCTCGCAGAAGAAAAGGAAAAAAACAGCAGGCAAACCCCAACCAATGCCAGAGGTTAGAAGTTCCTTGCCCAAATCGAAGCTCTTCACTCCCATCTATGTTCTTAGGGAGAATAGGCAACTCCAGAGGTACAGTTTGTCTCACCTATCGTAACCGCCATCCGAGGATGAGGGGAATTGCCTTCTGAAGGAGTGTTGTATTTGGCTACAGAGGGAGGGTGAGGTGCTTACCTTAGGTCCGTAAGACTAACTTTTAAACACCTGGATTGGTCAGGCTATAAATGTTGAAACAGGTATGTCACCACACAGTATGTGCGAGGGTGAAAATGTGAGTAGCAATTCTGCATTATATTGCACACCCAAACTGCTATATCGGAGTACTGCAAGTTCCCCCAAGGGTTTGAGTGACAGCACAATGACTTCATTTCGGCACTAGCATCTGGCCAGTCTTCATCACAGGCAGCTCCAGAATCAGGATGATCTCCTTAGAGCTCTCAACCAGTTTACTACTGCTTGCATTACTCACGCTCAAGATTCAGGAGCTATCAAAATTCAGACAATGATGACATACAACCAATCCATTAATGAAGTTTATTTCTTTTTTCAAATACATGGTGTTAAGGATAAGAATTATTTATGACCAGCATGTATGCAAATCAGTAAGGAAGCATTTGTTTCCCTCATGAGTGACTGAAGTGACAAAGATGCACTTTGAAATACGTTTGAAATGTTGTAAGCTGTTACTGCACATTTTCACCATGCTCAGAACAAGAGGTTAATTGCAGACAGGCTGGAAAATAATGAGATAGCATCACCATTTACAAACATAGCATAGAACATGAATTTCTGAGTACCTTTCACTGACAGCTGTAATACGGTAAATGAGTTTGACAACTGAATTGGTAATACACTGTTTCACTCTGAATCCTATACAAGGTCTTTCTCTTACAGTTTATGATAATTTTCTACTCTCTATAAGAGAATATGGAGTCTTCATCCAAAGGAAGCATTATAATATATGCCAATAAGTAGAAATCAGTATTAGAATATCAGAAAGCAGACTTCTGTTTTCTTTGAACATGAAGATACGTTTGGGACTCAGTACAACAAACTGCCCATGTAAATGCCATCACTGTCTCAAAAGCAATGACTTACTCCGCTACACAGTGTACAGAAGAGGCTGAAAAGAAGCTCCAGCTTCAAGCACCTCATGATGTCAGTGACTGACTTTTCTACATCTTACCCTTATTTCTGAATCATGCACTACTTTTTTATTGGATAGTGCTTGATAGACCGAGTTCTTCCACCATTTTGATTAGAGAGAGTCTTCTCAAACATGGTAGTCTGTGCTTATAATTCACTGTGACAGACAGCTAAACCCCAAGAATTTTCTATTTTGACTGAGGAAGAAAGGCAAAACCCAGTTGGTTACAGTTAATTTACCATTTGTGTAATGTGAATGTTTACATCATCCTAGCAACAGCATGAACAACCAAACCGTGCCTGATTTAGAAGTCAGTTCCAGATGTTTTTCAAAACAAACATATTATGAAGAAAACTAGAAGTGAAAAAAGAGAATTGTTCTTATGTCTAACATGCATTTGAATGACAAAAATCTTTCAAACAGAAAATCTGTTATCAGAGACAGTTTTTACTATCTGCATAAGCATGACCTTGATTAAATGAGCATAGAATAATATGTATCATGTGAGGTGTCAAAACACAAGGTGGATATCTAATAAGTGTTTAATTTTGCTAAAATTTTGGCAAAGACAACCCCTTTGAATCTGTTCAAAGAATGAGACAGTGAGACAAATCCTAACAGCAAAAAGGGCAAAGTATTTCTCATTTATTCAAGCATATAAGAGCTTGGCTCTTGCCTATGACCCGTAATAAAAACAACATGGCTTTTTGATGAATATCTATTGGTATTGCAATAGCACTGAGCTTCCTTAACGATCATTGCGGCCTTTCAAAACCAAAAATGCTTAGTAATAATATAGTCATTGTCATATAAAGGGATAAAAGCCCCCCAAAGGGATTCAAGGCATATTTTCTCTTATTCTGCATAAGATAAGAGAGGCAAAGAGGAATTAAGTTACTCAAGCAAGTCAGTAAGCGTTGCAAATACAACCCATGAATGGAAGCTTCATCTCTTCCTAACTCTGACCCAGAACCCAGCTCCAGATGTCCCCCTGGAGGCCTTCAAAACACTTAACCACATTTCACTGACTGTTTAAGGAAGCAGCATTCAGCTGAAGGAAGAGTGCTTCACCAGAAAACCAAAAATAGAGCTCTACGGTAGGTGTCTCAGCAGACCAAATCTACCCCATGGTACCTTAAAAGACTGATGAAATGCCCCATTGCTAGATGTGGGCAGGAGCGATGTGATTGTCCCTATTGATAGGAAGATGATCTAGGCCATCCTGCCAAGGCAATCTGCGTCCTTTCTCATGGTAGGGCACGCTGCAGTACACAAACGCTCCCTTTACCTCCTGCTGGACACGTACACACAGTCTGCCCAGCAGAGAAGTGTGCCTGTGCCCCGTGCCGCTGGGGACGCCTGTCCCCGAGTCAGGGCTTGTTGCACTCGGCCGAGAGCTGACCTGGCCACCTTCCCCCATGTTCTGCAGAATAATATATTCCGCAGTATGGTTTAAAGTATGGTATTCCTGGAATACAGATACATTATGACTTTCACCCATGCTGATCTCTTTTGTAGTATATACAAAAATATACAAGTGAATTTCTGAAGCTTGGGCTTCCAGTGTGGATCTACGCTAACTAGTTTTTATTAAATTATACAATTTTTTGAGCTCTCCTGTCTACCAGATGACTGAAATCAGACTTTCAGCATTATATGCAGTGGCAGTTTGGGATTTTGTTGTTCTTCTCTTCTGTCTTACACTTGGGAACTTCATTTGCAGTTTTCTTTCCTGTTGTACTGTCCTTCACGTTTAATGAGTTATCAAAATCATCCTCAATGGTATTTAAATTCCCTCAGTGCTTCTTTCTACATAACCACTGAGATTCACAACCTTGCAAAAATATATTATTCTCTACTAATTGATTGTGGTGTCTTTGGACTTCAGCGTTTATTCAATATTAAACGGCAGCACTAGGTTTTGCTACAAATTAGGAAAACTGAGTTTATGTTGCAATAGAGCAGCTCATTTGTGTTTTGTTATGCTCAGTTACTAAGTGAAGGAAAAGAACAGTAATCCCAACCTAGGAAACTGAGTCATGCATAACATCAAATGCAAAAAACCACTTCACTGTGTGAAGAGGTTGAGCCTGTGGGATTCAATACTGTTTAGCAACTTCGTGTCTGCCCTACTTGTGGTCTCTAGAAACGCTTTTCATGTCATAGGGCCCTGTGCTCCTTCCTCTCTGTCTACTGTCAAAAAATAAGCATAACAAGATTAACTTGAGACAACCATGTTAGAGGATATATGTTAATCTGAAATGTGACCTTTATCTACCACCACCTCTACCAGGCTGGAGAGAGTGGAAGTGGAAACACAAGCGTGCCAGAGATGAAGCATACGTAACCGTGCTCCGGACACAGGTGTTGAGGCATCACATGAGGTGATTCAGAGAGACTCGACTTGCTTTCCGTGCTTGGTGAGGTTTTCCCCCAGCCCCGCTCCCCCCCAGCCCACTAGCAGGGCTGTGCCAGCCCCGCTTTGCTGCACAGCCCAACGCACGGCAATGGGAAGAGCTCAAGCCCTAACAGCTCATCCCAGGGAGGTCTCAGCAGAACGTAAAAAAAAGTTGTTTACTTTTAATTTGTAAGGATGTGGTATTAATTGTAACATCAATTTCCTTTTAGAGCAGCTAAGCAGACTACTACCTCTTATCACAAGGACTCTGTCCGGGTAAAAATCATTTATAAGTTTTACACAGTAATTCTTTTTTTTCTTCTCTTCGCTATAGTATTCTCCTATTTTCTGTCATCTATCTTTTTATTCAGCTAAATGACATGGAATTATTTGCACTTACCACCTGGACAAAGAATGAGTTCTCTGTGCAAAGAAAAAAACCTATAATGTTTCCTTTGAACAGCACTAGCTTTTTATCATGCCGAAGTGGATACAGAAAGTTTCTCTGGTCAATTACTCACTCACCAGCAGCAACCACCACAATTGTGCTCTTTCAGAAACACATGAAGCTAACTTCTTCTGGGTAATAGAAAATGGATTTGCTTGTTCTGAAAAATGACCATAATGAATTTGAAATCTTAGTAGAATGGATAGCCTGTAGACAGCACTTTCAACTAACCACTGGAAGAGGTATTATAAAACCAATAATAATCAGAGATAATTTCTACAGGAACCAACCAAACCTGTTGCTTAAGAGCATATGTGCCAGGCTACCAAATGCACAGGATAATAAATTACTTTTCCAGATTGCGCCTTTATACGCCACTGAAAGTCCCTTTATGATCTCTTTCTAGTGAACCACCTTTTCTTCAATATTTATTTCAATATCTTTTCCTGCTATTGCATTCATTATGATACCCTGGAGGACACATAGTGTATCAGGGTGATTCAAGACGTCCATCATCTCGGGAAAATCCACTGCTCGGAGCTCCCAGAGTCCATATGCTGCTTGAAGAGCTGCTGACAATTATTAGTGAGCACCAAAGACTGTGCTTCCATTAGGATACGTCAGTGGTACCCTTTGTCTTTGCTTCTTGAGTTTTCCCTAAAGACTGCAATAAAAAAAAATTATCTTTGCATATATGTGAGTAGCAAGACATTGATCTATCTGTTGAATTAGGATCAGCAAAGGGGGTGCAAGGACATCTACTTTAGTGCATTGGCAATGACCAGTTTAACATTTTGATTGCTCATGCCTCTGTGATGTGTTTAGCATCTGTAAATTAATGTATGCTACTACCTCAAAATAGAGATACAAAGCTTAATGTTTCTGGGAAATCCTTACAATACTTTTTATGAAAAGAGTGAAGGGAGTTTGAGATGCTATAACTAGGATAATAAGTTAGAAATATATGTGTGATTTTACCTAGAAATGGCTGTACTAAGATAACTTTTTTAAAGGAATGTTCCTTTTTTAAGGCACTAATGTATTTTTAAACACTGTTTACACTGAAACAATTGTCACTCATGTCCATATAGCATAGAGTCATTCTTCAAGCATGGCAGAGTGTAGGAATGCTTAAAAGAATATGAAAAAGATAATGATTCAGGAAGCCTAACATAATTTAAAAAAAGGAAGTTAGACATTTGAACTGATGTGAATCACTTGAATGAACTGTTGATAAGACAATAGATGAGCTGGATGTTGGATTTGCAAGCTAATAAGCTTCATAACAAATACGAAATACAGAATCATAAACAGAATGTATATATCAAAACAAATTACCAGATTCTAGAGATACAAGTGAAAAGTGACATATATCATAAAGTCCTTTCATGCTAATGTATAATGTTAGTAAAATTCTCATATATGTACACACTGAGCAAAAAGATGTTTCATCCCTTAATGACAATGCCCCACCCAGAAATAGCGCACTCTAATTTCCCATTTTGCTAGAAGTACCGCTGGGGAAAAAATACAGCTTTGCTCTTGGTAAATAAAGAAAGATGTTAAGGGGAAAAATTTAAAGGGAGAATGAAACTAGATGGACTTATAAAGTGCTCAAAAAGAGGTTTTGAAAGACATCTCTGCTCGGCGGATGGTGACAAACAAAAGGATTTGGCAGGTTGGTCAGCTTGCCGGGCTGGTCAGCCTGCCAAGAGCTGGCAGGACAGATGAGCCATTGCTGTTCTCTCATTCAGTAGAAATTACTTTCCAGAATAACTAATCAGATATACATTATTTTGTAGCTCCCTCTGCATGCTTAGTATCATAAAGGACACATACAATACACTGAGGGCCATGACAAATGGATTACAAAGCAATGACCATGCTGGCCAAGCTTGTTGTATTTACAGCAAGGTACGTGGCAGCTGTCACAAAAGGAAGAGCTATCTAGCAGGGAGACCTACTGCAGGCTTCGCACATAGAAGGGTAAGGGCTCAAGTGTGACACCTGGGGGGATGAACAAAGACATAGCTTTGTGTTCTTTCCTAGAAACTGACTGCAGCAAGAATGTGGAGACCAGCTCGAAGAAATGGAAAGGGCAGAAAACACTGCAACCGCAGTTAAGCCTTGAGACTCTAACAAGTAGGTGTGAAACCCAACAGTTCACAGGTCCCCTTTGTGCCATGACAAAATGCACCAAAGATGGAGGAAGTAATCGATTGGTTTTACTTACAGGGTAAGTGATGAATCTCTTCACGGCACAGTGTGGGCTGACCTCCCAGTGCACCTCCCAAGGGAGAGATCTGCTTTGAGATATCTGACCTTGTACAGATAACGGAGAGTGCTTTGGCTCATCTGTTTAATTGAGTGATACTAATTATTGTTTTGCCTAGGCCTATGATATGACACACTTAGGCTTTAAACACACAAAAAAAGCCTTTTTCTTGCCATTCAAGTTATGCATGATAGCATCATGCTGGAAATTAATTAAAAGAAGTATGAGATGGATACGAAAAGCAGCAAAACCAATTATAAGAGCAAGTCTTAGAGACACGAAACACCATCTTATAACCATGGGGATGCAATTTACAAATATTTGTCATTCATGTGACCTACCCATTTTATTCCCAGAACAGCTGGGAACCCAGCTGATGAGTGATAACAATTGACACACAGAGAGCGGGCACTGCTGCTGGCATTGAGTAGAAAGGAGCATAAATGGCAGAAAATTATGAGGTCAATTGTTACTAAACCATTGTTTTGTTATGCTTTCATCTAGCTTGATCATGTTCACTCATCAGAGACAAAACTCAGTTTAACGTTAACTTCAGAGGAAAAAAGAGAAGTGATAAAATCTATGCAGAGTAGTAGAACTGTGTATGCTGGAAGAGAGCTCTGGTGGTTATCTAGTCCCAACCCCTCTCAAAGTAGGAACAACGTCAACGTTATCTCAGGTTGCTCAGGGCCTTGTCCAGATAGAAACTCCACAACCTCACTGAGAAACCCATTCCAGTGCTTAGTGGGAATTCTAGCTGTATTTTTTTTTCCTTATATCTAGCTGCAACCTGTGCCCATTGCCTCTTGTCTTTTTGTTGCGCATCTCTGAAAAGAGTCTAACTCTTTTTTCCCTGCCCCTCCGCTCTGAGTTGCTGAGCACAGCAATTACATCTGCCCCCAGCTTAGCCCTCTCTTCTCCAGGCTAAAGAAACCCATCTCTCTCAGCCTCTCCTTGCACATCATTTGTTCCAGCCCCTGACCATCTATCAAGAGACCAACCCTCCACTGATCTCACTCCTATGCCAGTGTCTCATAGGCAGCATCCAGATGGGTTTTCACCCACCTCACTGTCTCCCTGTCCAGTCCATATCTCCCTATTCTGGCTTAAAGGAAACTGTGGGACTGTCAAAAGTCAAGATAAAAGACATCTGCTCCTCTTGTTCACTGAACCAATCATCTCACCACAGGAAGCGCTCAGGTTGGTTAGGTATGATTTACCCTTGGTAAATATGAGCTGGCTGTTCCCAGTCACCTTCATGTGCTGGAAATGTCTTCCTGGAGGACCTCCTCCACAGACTTCCCACAGACTGAGTTAGGGTGACCATCTAAAGTTCCATAGACGACCCTTGGTGCTTCACTGAATGCCTCAGCCCTTTCCAAATCCTTCATCAGTGGGTTGCTCACCCATTCAGCAGCTAGCCAGCATTTTCCTTTTCCTGCTAACGTACCTAGATATGACGGTTTTGTTGCTGAACAACAAACTTGACTAGTTTCAACTCCAGCAAGCTTTCATTTTTGCAGTTTCATCCCTGCATGCCTTTTGGGCAGCATATTCCTGCTCCCACCTACTATACACTTTCCTGTGTTTGATTTCAGTCAGGAGCTCCTTGTTCAACCATGCTGGTCTCCTCTCACCCCTACCTGTTCTCCTGCACATCAAAGTGGATCATTCCTCTTCTTTGAGGAGGCTATCCTTGAAGATTCACCAGCTCTCCAAAGTCCATCTCCCCTCAGGGAAACGCCTCACAACATGTGAAAATGTAATGACATTACAACTGAATAAAATACTCTAGGTACAAAATATGTATTTAAGGCTTTTCTGTCAATATCTCTAGGCTAAAAACATCCCTCGAAAGAAGCTTTGAAATGTGACTCCCCCTTTCTAACCCTTCCTTCTTATTTTGTTCTTGACTGGTGCAGAGATCACTCCTGATTTTTATACCCTGATTGCATGCCCTCCACTCAATTTTTATGTCCTCATGTTTAAACTGGCTCCACACAGCTGGATTATAGCTTGACTTTACTGATTGTTTTGCATGACTTTTGTGTCAACACAAATACAATCCTCATCTCAGTTCTCAGCATGTCAGTCTTGATTGCTACAATACTGAATAAACATGATCACTTTTGGTCTTGACAAATCAACCTTGCCTTGTTCATGTATTTCCAGCATGTTCGTATCGCTACTGAGATAATTTCTCAGCATTGTTCTGTTCGTGCTATGCTTTTCTTTGCACTCCACATTGATTACTTGTTTTCCAAAACAATAACTATTACCTAATAGTTTTTCTCCTTTTAAGCCTTTTCTCTTTTCTACCACCAACTGCTCTGATTTTGCAGTGGCAGCCACTATCATCGGTCAGCTTATGTCTCAATGCTCCAGCCTCTACTTTTAATTTTTAATGGCATCTTTATGTCTGTCATGTGCCTCTCCTCACCCTTGGGAGTAAGACTCCATGTTACTTCACTGTTCTACTATCTTTAAATCACTGCTTCAGAACTCCTCCACGGCATGTGTAAACTTCACAACAGTTTAGGCTGCTGATGCACTGACATTACTTCCTATCATTTTCAAGCGTATTTTTCCTCATTGTCCTTGTCAGTCTGTATATACATATTTTCTTATACTTAGATTGCAATCTAATGGCATCAAGAGGTGTCTTCCAACATGGTGTTCTGGTAGCGGTGTTCTGATGTATCATTGGCACACCTGGACTTCAGAGAAACACATATAGTTTCATTGTCAGCATAGGTAGCAGTAGGTGGAACAGACTGGTTCCATCTCTGGGTACTGCAGCTTCAGGTATGCCTACATTTGATCAAGTGTTTAGCTGTAGATGCATCCAAGTAAGCTTCAGATTAGCTCAATGAAAAATTGCTAGAGAACAGACAAACAAAAGGAGCAAATCTGCAGGAGGTGCATACATTTGCAGCAGCTGAACCTACTGGCACTTCATTGCTGCATCTAGCCAAGGAGCAGTTCTTGAAATACGTATCATTTACAGCAAGCTTCATATGTCCATAGAAATGATAGACCTGATAATAAAGACAGACTGCTATGAATAAAATGAAGGTGATGAAGGAGAGTGTCCCAGCTTTCATAAAGGTGCTCTTCACTACTCTTTACACCTACACTTATAAGGAACATTAAAAAAAGAACCACCACCACCAAAAACCTTAAATGATTCAGTTCTCCGCTGAATACTGTCCCTGCAACTCATCTTCTCTGGCTTCATCTTAGAGAAGGTCTGAATTTTTAAGCTTAAATTTACTATAAGATACCAATAGAAAAGTTAGACTTGAGTTTTTAAATTTTAATTTAAAAAAAATCATATTCTCTGTTACAATGGAACAATTCCTTGGAAACTGTATAATGGACCTCAAGAAGATAGATTTCGTTAAACTCAAAGAACTGGTAAGCAAAAACACATGGGAAGCAAATTAAGAGGGAAAAAAAAGGAAATTTAAGGTTAAGGGCTGCCAATTCCTTAAAGTAATGACATGAAGGGTGCAAGAACAAATTACCCTAATGCAGATTACCATGTATAGTAAGAAGCTAATTATTACATTGGTAGCAAGGGGCTGGGAGGAGTAAGGCATGAAGGGGGCAAGATAGCAAAAGGGTGCTGAGAAGCCTGAAGTGGTTAATGCCTTTTTTGCATTTGTCTTAACTAAAAAGGTCATTTTCAACGGACAGCTGCCATCATAAATACCAAAGAGTAAAATCTCCATTGACTTTAGAGATCTACAGAACCTATATATTTTGAAATTGTCTAAGACTGATGAGCTTCATTGTAAAGCATTTAGAGAACTGACTGAAACAATCTCAAACAAAAACTACTGACAATTTTCAGAGTTCATTGAGAACAGATGTGATCCAAAAGACTGAAAATGAGCAAACATATTGCAAGTTTTAAAGAAAGAATAAAGGAAGTGTTGAGGAGTTAGACACCAGCAAGGATGGAGTTTCTGGAAAAATACAGTCAGAAATAATCAAACTGTAATTTATGGACAACTGGATGATGACAAGAAGATATAAAACAGCCAGTTTAGAATTTATAAATCTGATTTAAGGGCTCCATGAGAGAACAATAGGCTTTGTGGATAAAGGAGAAGCAGAATATGCCATATTCTCACTTTAACAAAGTTTGACAATTTTATATGATATTCCTGAAAACAAGTTAGGAAAAAACCCTTTCAGACTCAGGTTTTGATAACAGAGTATAAAGCTAGAGTTTTTGGAAACCACTAAAAGTATTAATTAATGGTTCTTTGTCAAAATGGAAGACATGCCAGTGGAATTTTGTAGAGGTCTCTGTTGAGATGAGTACAACTCAATGTTTCTGTTAAGAACTTGTACAGCAGAATATACCTATGAAGTTTACAGATGTCACTGAACTGGGAGGGGATGAAAGAACACAGAAGAACAGGATTAGAATTTAAGACGATCATGTGAACTTAAGAAACAGTGCACTGTGTGCTCTTCAATAAAGACATGTGAAAGGTATTATAGATAGGCAGGCTGCACGTGCAGGAGAAGGCTGGGTAACAGTTCTGAAGGAAAGGATTTGAGTTGGAGAAGAAGATTTGATCTTACGTTGAACATTAATGAATCTAGTCATGCTGATCTAATCGCTGTCTTCATTCAGGAAGAGTCTGTCTTGCGTTAGGAAGAGTCACCAGCAGGTCGAGGGAGGTCTTCCTTTCCCTCTGTGCTAGGCAGAAACCTGGAAAAGAAAATTTCAATCCAAGTATTTGTCATTAGTCAGAAGTAGCTGAAAACGGGTGATTCTAATCAAAGTGTCAGGTAAGGAGGAATTTTTGTCCCAAATTACACCAAGAAACGAAATTCGGTGTCTTTTTACAAGCGTTTTCCTCTCCCGCTCCATTCTCTGTGGCCTTTGCATGTTCTTGCATACAAGTGCGAAGTCACTACTCACAGGTTACTAAAACAGGGACTGAGACAACCTTTGGTGCTTACATTCGCTCCCCAGGCAGCTGCTGCTGGGCGCTCCCGAAAGGCAGACTAGTGAATGGGACGGATCCTTGTCCTGACACAATCTATACCTGTTAGGTTTATATAAATGGCGATCATACTTTGTGTCAGCTTCCTGTCACGTCTAAAGCAATACAAGAGAAAAGAGAAAGAAAAAACCCCTGAATCTTCTCTAAACAAGGAAATGGCATGAGCAGTCCCATTTCTGAAGCTAGCAATTCCTTAGCCCAAGTCACAAGCACTGGCAGTGAAAAGCTGAAGAATGCATAAAGCCCTCCTGAATTTCAAATTTTAAATCTCAATGAGCCCTTAGACATCCTTTTATCTTCAGTGAGGGAATTTTTTTCTATAAATAATTGTGGAAAAACTACTGTTCAGTCCTTGGGAACCTGGAAAACCCGGAGTGTCCTACGTGCACTACTATAGAACCCTCTTAATTGCACGTGGGGAAAGTTTGGATGCTGCCTGTGTTTTCTGCTCGTGAACAAACCAAAACATTGCAGCCCATTTTTTCTGCCAACGTTTATTTTCCTTCCATTGATGGACAAGGGAACTTAAGCCAGTGCTGTCAAAGAGAGAAGAACATGAATTTTGTGCCATCTCCTCCAAAATTTCTGCTCCATCCACCGTCCTAAATGACCCTGTAGTATTCAGAAATATTTTTCTTCTTAGAGCCTTGTGCTGTATAACTGTGTAGTAAATCTTGTGCAGGATATTTGTAGCTGTGCCTCAAGCAAAATTCCTGGAGCATTGAGATGACTTAACCTGGACTCCTGAATAGAGCAGTGTCTCATTGACAATGCTGCAGTATTAGCACTTTATATGGATTAATGAGTTCCAGATTTATTTACGCTCCTCAGAGTGTTGTTTTGGGTTGTTTATAGACAGCATCAGTAATGTTCGACCCACTCTTGCAAGACAGTTCTTACAATCCCATGGACTAGAAAACAATGAAGATTTTGCAAACCTGGATGTCACATAAATCAAATAAATATTTCAGTGAGCAGGGTCAATGGCTATACACATGATTTCTTTGTACAAGCGAAAAACTGATGCTTCAACACTTTTGAAATTTCTATCCAAGGAAGAGTATTTATGACGAGGAAAGGGTGAAGCCTCTGCAAAATTGATACCTCCTAAAAGTACAAGGTACAATCCCACTAGGGACTGATAAAAGGAACCTACAATGCAGACTATAAGCCACTAGCAAGTGTAATGTTGTACACTCTCGGTGGTCTATTTTGTTTAGAGCTAGGATCCTAAATCTAGCGTAGCCCAGAGTTTCCAAGCACCGTTATACTCAAGCCACAAGGAGGTGATCAAAAATATAGATATAACACTTGCATGGAATTAGTAAGTCTTTGCTTGACTCATCTTCTCAGGTGAAAGTTAATATTCCTTGCACTATTTCTACCCTTGTGTGTTGTTCCTCCCAGGATGGCCAGTACTGCAGTGGCGATGCACGGCTATTGCTACTTTGGTTGTTAGGAATTCGCAACGCAGGTGATAGGTCTCGTGGTAAAACATACACAGAGAGCTAGTCAATGGATCAACCAGAAATATCTAGAGATAACCTATGTAAGTGGATATCTCTATTATTTTGTCTTTAACCTACTATCCTGAATTTAAAATACTGCAAAAAGGCAATAAGAACACACAGCTTTAAAATCAATGAACAAATCAGCAAATGATTATAATTATAGTGCATAGCAATACATCTCAACTAAAGGCTAACAAAAGCTTTTCCATTATGTTCCAGCATACTAAAAGAGGAATTCCTCAGGGTGCTATCAGAGAAGTTCAGTTTATCATTCCAGCGGATAAGGACTTCTCATTTAAAAAAAAAAAATCTTTCTTATACCTTGGCAGTAAATATACATATGAAACTGTTACCATTATCACAGCCTTTAAAGCACTCTTACTGGAAACTGACTATCTAACAAAGATATGTCGAGTCTTTCCCGAGAATCACCTCAATATAGAAAAACAGTGTTAACAGAATAAAAACTTTAATATTTAAGCAGATTGTACAGTGTTTGAACAACACAGTTAACAATCTGGTTATTAAACTTCTATTCAGAAGAATGAAAAATTCACTGTGCATTGTTTCTGCTATTCAATTTCTCTTTGACTAACAATATGGAATTTGGCTCATGCAGTAAAAACCAGACTCAAATTATGTAAAGTTTACAAATGGCAGGTGTAAATATAGGGTGCAAAAATATCAGTATAAAGAGAATTCCTGGATGAGGATTATGTTAAAAAATTATAAAATAAAAAGTACAATTGAAAGATACGTTTTAGTGTCCACAGACACAGAGCAGTAACAATATGATACCCAATATCATTTCACAGCTTTTTCATGCTATCAGATTTCCTCTTTCTTCCTCACACATTGTACTAACAGGAATACAAATAAGTTTAGACTTGGTCTTGAGATGTCATACTATGACATTTTTCAATTTCTTTTAAATTTAAGCTTAAATCTGAATTTCTTAGGTTTAGAATACTTGCTTTGGGGACTATGTTGTTGTGACTATGTAGTTACCTGCCCTAAATTAGACTAAAGGTGCACTTGGCAATAATGTACTTTTAAATTATGCATAGTTTAGCTATGTAAAAATCAAGCTAATTGAGAAAAATCATTATTTCTTAGATAAACAGTAAACAGTAAACCAAAAGGAGCCATTACCATGGGATTTTTTTTATTCTTTGAAGGTGTGAAGTTTAAAACTTAATTTTGGTTCTGAATTTTCTCCCACTGGCTCCTTCCTACTTTTGTTTTTTTTCCAGCTTTGTGGACAGAAGTTCTGGTGTCTGCCTGAAACAATGCCCAGCATAAGACAGAAGGATCATATTGCTCAGGAAAACAGAGCTTACTACCTGGCTATATACACCAGATTCTCCTTGCCGCCTGCTCTTCCCAACATTTTCCTGGGTATATACCTCAAGCTCTCTTCTTCCACGTATTTAATTTCACTCTCTTTATAAACACACGTACAGATAACCCACATGTCCCAGTCTCAGGCCCTCTCCTATTCCCTGTGAATAGACCTTACAGAATAAATAGTTTCCAATTTTTTTTTCTAACAGATTTATGCTAAAGCTTGTGACACATATGTCCATACTAAGGAAAGCCAGAGTGAAGGGGTTATAGTTTGTCCTCTACACAACCTTAACTGAGAGAAAAGATGTGGCTCTAGAGAAAGGGAGCTGGGACCTGAGTAAGAAACTACTTTGGGAAACAGAAGAGAGGGATTTAAATCCATTTATGTGTGTAAGTATGTCCATGTCTCTGTCTCTACAACCACCATCACATCACCTGCTGCAAAAGGAAAGAAGATTAAATCAGGACTGGGTAATTTTATACACCTGCAGATAAAACAGAAAAGTAGGTACAAGTAGGTGCAAGTAACTGGAGTTTGGTTTTGTTGTTGGTTTTGTTGCTTTTGTAGTGAGAGAGGAGTGTAGTTGGCAGATAAACTGAAAAAAAAAGGAGAAAAGCACAAAAGGAAAAAAGGAAAAAGGGGAAAAAGGAAAAAAGGAAAAAGAGGAGGTGGATTTTGATCTGAACAAACCTTTTCTTTCATTTTAAATACACTTGCAATAAACAACAAGCAAGTGAAGGTCCAGAAAGTTGACTGTAGTCCCCTTTCCTTCCCCAACACACAGGCACAGTTCCTAGGGCTAAGGCACATACCCCTTTCAGAAGGCGGAGGCTGCACCTCTGCTCTGATTCAGCCAGAGTGGACTGAAATCAGCGGGCACCTCCCAGCACTGCCCATGAGGACGTGGAATCCGTTTCTCTCATTTTCTTGCATTTGGTCACTGTTTCATTTGGTAAAAACAAGAGAAGGTGCTGACACCTCCTCCCAGTTCTTACCATCCTGCAGGTAGCATCACTCTCTCCATACCAAGCCACATGCATTTCCAAGCATGGAAAGGATCTGAAAAGGATCACATAAAAGAAAAGACTGGTGGTTAATGCTCCCGAGACCCTGATTTGGGTGCAGGGGGTTGACACTTACACGATAGGAGACTCTGGACCTTCATATCCTTGACTTTTCATAAGTGAGAATAATTAGACTTTTCATAAGGGAAAAGCTTTAAAAAGAAAACCAAAAGGCTCAAATAATTTTCATTTGTGATTTCATCTTGAAGTGTGTGCTAAATTTGGGATAGATTTGAAACTGGGTTTAGCAGTTGTTAAATTAGGGAGGGATAACAAAATATTTGCCGGTACGTATCACGTCATGCGGCTCCGTCTTCTCTTCAGCATTGTGAGACAAGCGTGAGTGCATTGCTGGGATTTGTTGATGCCCATGACACAGAATGACAAGCTTTAGTGGTCTTGAAATCTCTGCTTGCAGAGAGTGAACTCAGGAGCAGACAGATAGAGGCAGCGACCACAGACCCGGCCTGCGGGTCCGCTCCCAAGATGGGACAGCCGGGGACAACTGATTGCACCCCAGCCGCTGGACCTGCAGCCAGGCATGTTGTTACTCTGTCGTCAGCCCTGGCATGCAATTCTGGGATTTGTATCAAGTAGCCTACACACAGACCTTTTCTACTTTACGTACCTATTTTCCCTGTATTACCTACATCGCGCAGATGTGAAGGGCTTGCTCTGCACCTTCAAACTCACAGGCTCCCAGACAGAGCTGCTGGGGAGCACGAATGGGCTAAAATCTAGAAAAATATTCTATAAGTGTGATAAATTCTCACATGGGACTTGCAATGCTGAGGGTGCCTCCTGGAAAACATGGTATTGGAAGAAAAAAAGATGTCATTTTTCTGGCAGTAAAGAGTCTGGCCCAAAGTCTTCAGAAGTAGAAAGAGGAAATCCACCCATACAATCAAGGGTTTTCATATTAAACAGCTGGGGGATCTATACATCTAAACAGATACTATCCATTTATTTTCATCTGGAAAACGGGAATTTGTTAATTGCTGCCCCTTGTTCAAAGGGAAAATATGTATTTATGCTCATTATAGAATGACAATATGTTTTAAACTCAGGCACTTTTCTGGGGTGGTCTAGGCTTTTTAAGAAAACTTCAGACAGCTCTGCTGTTCTCCAAGAGCACCTGGAAGTGCATTAAAGCATTGTGAAAAGTATTTTTAACAGAAAATAAAGTGGGTGTTTAAATCGCATGAAATGGAATAACATTGTTCCTTACGAAATCATAGAAAACATTTATCTGAGACTGTCTGGCATACAATAAAAATGTTTTTCAGCATACTTTCCCTTAAATAGGCACTGCTGTGATGTTTACATACACTGTAGTTTTTTCTTTATAGGAGGCCTCAATTATCCAGTGCTCATTGGTTCATATATATTATTTTCCTTCCTGAAACACTGACGAAGACAACCAGCTGGGAAGTTGAAGAAAAATTTTGAATGCAGGACGATTTGTTTAAAGAGGTAGACATTTTTAAAATTTTGCCTCTAGTTGAGTAACTGCAATTTTGAATGCAATTATTTTTCCCTGAGATTGCACTTGCAGATATGAGCTACAAGGAGCCTCTTTTAAAAGTCTTGTTATGAATATGGATGAGTGAGAATCGTTTATACAACATGTATCTGAAGGTCATTTAATTTTTTTCAGAATTAACCCATAACTCCTGGGAAATGACACTGCATGCTAAATTAACGTCAAACACCCTGCGGTACTACTGAGAGAAGATTCAGCTCTGGCCATAGAGGCTCTATGGTATTATTACATTTCAGAAACCATTTTCTGTTATAGCACAGGAACGTGACAGGAAGAAATAATAGCAGAGTAGCTATAAGTATGTAAATGTATATGGGAATGACACTAGTTAAAACTAAAACACTCCATCTGAATACTTTTTTACTAACCAGATCTTAATATTGCTAAACTAGTGAGTCTACTTGATTTGCTTACCTCATGTACCCTTGAAAGTTTTAGCTGATTTTCCTTTATGTATCAGCATTATATTTACATGAAAATCCCTAATGAGCCAGACTGCAGCTTCTGCTCCTTGAGTTCTGTTTGGATAGCTAAACACGCGTACCAGTTATGCACTTCAGTGCATTTTTTTCTGGCTGAGAAAACTTAGAGA
This sequence comes from Phoenicopterus ruber ruber, assembly GCA_009819775.1. Lineage (NCBI taxonomy): Eukaryota > Metazoa > Chordata > Aves > Phoenicopteriformes > Phoenicopteridae > Phoenicopterus > Phoenicopterus ruber. Next base: position 92,029,384 of record CM020217.1, read on the forward strand.
AAACTACATTAATCTCTGTTTCAAAATTAACAACAATAAAAGAAAACAACTCTAAAAACCCTGCAGAAATGCATCCGTCTGCTTGGGGTGAGAATAATTATGGAAAATATCAAAATGAAGCTATTTTGCAGAATCACGGTAACATGTAACAGAACAAAGATGTAAATGCAGTAGCTCATCGAACCCGGACATTTTCTGCTTCCTCTCACTGTATGTACTCATTGCAGCTTAATATTTTTCCTAAGGTATTCTTCATTTCAAATTGTTGACAACTTGAATTGTTTTGCAAAGGCAGATGTGGAACGATATGTTCTGAATTATTAGAAATTGTAAGGACAGGTAAGATTGGATCTGAGCTTTCATTTCACTTCATAATAATGCTGGGTGGTAGCAGTGAGGACATGGGTCATTGAAGGGCTTTGTTGAGTATCTTCGAGAACTGTAACAGAGACATTAAGATTGGCATGAACAGAGGCTGTATGGGGAGATCTGGATGTGGGAGCACCAGAAGGAACAGAAGGGCCGTAAGAGTGGCACATGTTGATGGCACCCAGACTAGCAGGTCACGGGCGTCCCAGCACAGCTACGTGGAGTTTCTCAGGGCAACTAGAGATCCAGGGACAGCCTACACCCAAGACTCAAACCAGTAAGGGTTCCCATCTGGGTGAGAAGATGGACAACAGGCTGGACCCCTTGGCTGCTCAGGGAAGGTGAAAAAGGACAGTGAGGAAATCCTATGGACTCACAGAAGTGGGATGGGGCAGAGAGGCAGAAACCACCAGCAGTTCCTAAAGGGCACAAAGGACGCTTCCAAGCTCAACCACTGTCCCAGCCCAAGCAGCGCCCAGGCAGTATGGTGAGGACTCAGAGCTGGTGTCTTGTTCTCCCCATCACCCCCAGGAGACACTTGGAGACACCTATCCTGGTGCTTATGAAAAGCAGGGCAGGAAAATATGAGTGAAGTCAGATTTCTTTTAAAATAAAATGATGTTTTCCTCCTATAAGGGTTCACATGGAGCTTGTAGTAACAGTGTAGCAGCATTATTTCCTACAGCAGAGCCAAGGTGATCCTCCAGGTCCCCAGAGCAGTAAGATGAGCTCCCTCATGGAAACAACAGTAACAACTGTCATTGAAGCTGCTCAAGTTTAAAGGGAGAAGAGACGAAAAACCAAGCGGTTACCTGAGGGTTTCTCTCCACGAGAACAACATACAGCTTTTAAAATGTCATGCTCTCCTAGGCAAAAAAGCACATAACCAGTGCCCAGCTATGCATAGCCCAGTTAATGTTGTTATGGACTTAGCTGGGAGAACAGCTGAAGAAGAGCGCTCTTCTCCATAACTTCCAGGAGTTAAAGTTCCTAGAGCACTGCTGCACTGCACAAGAGCTGGAGAACTGCCCGCAGCATTGCCATGCTGTCTGTCTCTTGCCCTTGCTTCACACTCAACAACCTGTGTAAGCTGATTAACTTAATTTCGGATGCTGAAGAAGTACCTGCCTCTGTTTAGTGCATTTATTTGTCAGGTATGATTACGGTATTCGGGCTGCTTCATCAGGAAGGACTTTCTTCTACTGGTTGCCTATGGAGTGCTACACAAAAGTTTATATCAGTAAGAGGAAAAATCCTTTACTTGGGGCTGGTTTGAGACTTAAGCCAAGCGGGGAGGTACCTAGTGCAGTAGCAGCGAAAGAGCCCCAAGAAAGATGTGCTTAAAAACAGTTTATCCTCCCGTGCTGCCGGTGTTGTCTGTCACAGCAGCAGCAAGCAGTGGTGCCATCAGTGACTTTGGAGTGTGAGGTGACACCTTCTCATTGCAGTCTTTCCCCTGCCACCCCCCATGGCACCTCCTGCCCTCCTGTCACCCACCCCATCCGCCACCTGTGCAGCCGCTGCCCGCTGGGGCAGCACGGACGCTTATGCAGCACCCCTACAAGGCAATTTCAGAGCAAACTGGTTGTTAATGGGCTTGACTGCACTGTGTGAAGGCCCCATTTCTTTTCAATCAAAACATTTTATTCCTTCAGGGGTTTTGCATTTAACGTGGTAGGGAGTTCAGTTACTCTGCAGCTAATAAATGTATGCTACTGCTTGCTGTTGTACTGAAGAAATATACTTTGGTTGTTTTACATTTAAGGCACAAGGTTTGCTTAAATTCACCAGCACTTATTTTCCCAAGCCTGTTCTATATTCATTACATACTTACATGTCCTCTGCTTCTCTGCATTATAGGGATGCTTGCCATAAAATATATTTCCTTGGATTCTAGTATCTTCAAAACACCTCAGGTGTTTTCACAGAATCCATTTTATTTTCTTCCTAGTGAAGTTTATTAAAATATCCACTGCTGCAGGCTGTAGTACTTTGAATGGAGCCATAACTCATACTTAACTACCTTTTTCCAGCATGCTACTGATAGCTGAATAAATTTAAACTCTCTTTTTGACTCTGCTGATTTTTGGAAGTGGTGTTTCCTTTACTAACCGGGGTCATTTCTTTAATGGCCATCAGTGTTCTTACAGGACAGGTGATTAAGGATCACTTTTAGCCTCTCACAATTATATAATTATTGATCCCTGTTAGGTAGCCACAACTGTGCTTTGGAAATACACAGTACTTTTCTACTAAATCCTCCAACACTTTATCTTCATTACTCCCATTTTGTCTATTCTATTTTCCCATTACTTACCAATGTAGCAAAGCAAGACCTAAGGTACTTGGCATCTACCATAAAGACTTTCATCCAGGGTTAATTAATCCGTAACTTGGCGTCACCTCTGAGCTACAATTCTCGACCCTTCTGCAGTGAAACGGTTGTGAACCAAACACCGCACACGTGCCTCGCAGGGAAATAGTCAGTCGGTTTTCTGTTTCCCAAAGCCCTTGATTAACCAGTCTGGGTTTTGCGACCTCTTCCCTCCGCCCCCTGCACCGCACCCACGCACCGCGTGGCTGTCACTCTATTTCCACTCTCCTTCTTGGTACCAAATACCTCTGTGTCAGCTTCACGCTCTGCATTTCACCCCTTGGCCGTGCTTCAGAGGGCAGTCTGTCAGTCCGTGAGGGAGGAGAAAGAGGGACAACTTGACTACCATCACAGAAATAAAACAATAGTATATATTACAGATGCTAATCTCATAAAAGAAAAGAGCATAGCAAAAATCAATACCCAAACTAGACAAATTTCAACTGAAATACCTACATTTTTAAACAGAAATGGTAACTTACAGAACAAGTGGCTTCTCCATCTCTAGATGCCTCCACATCAGGACTGGATGCCTTCTGAAAGACTGCTTTAGATCAGCCTCTAAGTGTGTGGCTCAGTATGAGGCAGTGTGTGAAATGCTCTGACTTTTGCGGTGAGGAAGCTAAACCAGACTAATGGCTGCTTCTTTCTTTAAAATCTTGAACCTACATAAATTATCTACAATCCTAGCCTTTTTTTCAGAACCTTAATTATATTTCTGGTTATCACGAGTCCTCCATCCTGCACATCTCTTGGCCAAGCAAATTCATTTTGTTCAAAAGAAATAGGTAGCAACAGCAACAAAGAAACAAAATTGCCAGTTTCTTCCCTGATTGCTGATTGTGAGGACCTGGCAAGAGGAAACTGAAGAACCTGCATAACTGGAAAGGCTGAGCAATGCTTTTCCCTTGCTATATTTGAAAATATTTATCAGAATTATTTTAAGGGCAGCGTTAAAATAAGGAAGAAACAGAAGGGAAATGAAGGACATAGTTTAAGCACCTCAAATTGTGCTTTTGCTTTGTTTCTGTTTTCTGTTATTTGTATTGACTACAATTTTCGTTAATGGGAGATAGCAGTGGCTAGGACACTTCTTGAAGACTGTTCAGGGGATCTTTTAATTTCTGTTTCCAAGGACGGAAAATTGAAGCAAATGAAATATGATTTGTATGAGGGACAGTCTGGATGGAAATAAACACATATTGTATTCCCAGTACCTATGTGACTCGGTTACATTACAAGATGCGGAGAAAAGAGATCCATAATGCAAGGAAATAAGAAAGAGAAGCCAAAGGGAGAAAAAGGAAAGGAAATAACCTCAAAATCTGATATTGTTCCATGACTACCATCAGCTTATTTAGCTTTGCAAATTACAATTTTGACCTGATTGTTAACTTTCCCAAACAATTTGAAATGTGTGTCATCTTTTTTCTGTACTTGTATAAACTACCAATGAATCAAGAAACTATGTCAAGGCAAATCACTGCATTTGTATTAGGTAGTTTATTTCACTTCCTTTAGTCCAAATAACTTTAGAGTATACTGACATCCAATATTCAAACATGCAATATAAACTTAATTTACAGTCTCTTCCAGTTCTAATGCATGGGAAATTTTAAACAGAGTGCAATGGTTTTAAATATTTATAAAAACTCATAGGATTGTAAAGTTATTGAATATTATAATTTGCTTCATACATAAACATGACTTAGTAAAAAGATAGGGAAAAAAGTAAGAGTTCTACCTCATGGCTTTATTATTAAAGGTTGTCTGAAAGCAGTTCTAATATTAAACAAAAAAAGAGTTTATCAGAAAGGCACCTGGAAGTTCTCAGAAGGGGGGACGTGCAGGCAATAAAGGATCCGCAAACTCAGGCTGTCTGCAGGGACTCCACGTTGCAGCTCAGACTCGCAGCTAACAGCCGAGGGTCTCCCGGGGAGGAGGAGGGAGCTCTGGGCATCCTCTCTGCAGAGCACTGATCCAGGACATGAAGCTGCACTTCGAGAGCTGCTCATTGCCAAAAGCAGGGCAACTAAAATAATAGCCATATTTCGTTTGTGCCCTACAAACCAAATCTCTCCCCACTGTCTGCCTGGAATGGTGCTAGAGGTTTCCCCAGACAGAGGGAGTCAGGACAACGGGTGGATGACCATGGCTGCCCTCCTTGGCTCTGACTAACTTCTCTTTGAGCCAAGTGGCATTAAAAAGGTCAGCCTTCAGCCTGATCTAATATATATTGGATAGTCTTATATATGAGCTGTGTTATATACAGTTTCTAGTTGTAATCACAGCCCTGGAGTGGATATGATGCCTTGTTTTCTTCTTGTGACTTGAATTATTTAGATATAAAGTATGCTTGTGTGTATATTTAGATACAACAATTTGCACATGTATATAGTTAATGACTTCTGGATAACTTTGCTGTGAAACCACCCTTAAGCATCTTGCTCCCAGCTGCCTCTCACACTTGGTGAAGACCTGCTTCGGGTGAGGTGGGCTCTTTGGTAAATAGTAGTGGCTTTTGATCTCAGCAGACTGCTGGCATGCTCTGCCTCAGTATTCAAAGTAGGTAAAAAAAAGTAAATTTAAAGAATAGGAAACTGCAGTGAACCACATGGGTAGAGAGATTTTGCTTTGTCTCCCCCTGAGAAGCAAGGTTAGAACAGGCACAGGTGGAAAGGAGCACTCTCCTTGGGAGCCAATACTGCTGTGGTCTCAGGCGCAGACCTGTTACCTGAGGTCCCGGCAAAATATTAAAGCTGAAGGATACCGTGTTTTCTTCTCCCTTTGCGCTAGAATCTGCAAACAGCAAGGTTTTGTACCCTAAGCAGTACGCTCTTAGGGAAAATAAGCTATTTTGATTTGGAGATGAACATACCTCCAGAATCTGAGCCTAGTCAAATCGCACAGGCTGATTACATTTTTTTTTTCCATTGGTAGTAACGGCACTGAGACAATCCCAAGTTTTTAAGTACACTCACTGTTTCATTAATTTGAGTAGTAATATCATTTTTTCCAGTTGTAGGGTGACCCTATGAGGGAAATGTTGGAGAAGCAGGCTACCTGACATCCCCCTGATCTTTTTACTGGAAAGAAATTCTCATTTCCTTTAAATCTTTTGGAAGAACTAAATGCCAATTGCCCTGGCTCTCTTCTTTGAGAGATGAGAGGCAGATTGGGGCACTAAGGGTGAAACGACACCCTCATGCAGCCTGATAGGAATGGCAAGAGGAACAGATTATGTTCGGGTCCTTTTTCAGCATCTCAAATGCAGGCTGAATGCAGTGAATAGGTGTCGTTGTAGACCAGTGAGATACTCATGGATCCTGACTAATGTCTGATACTTTGCCCGGTTCCTATGCTCGGTCTAATGCTTTGTGATTTCAGCAGCTAGTGAAAAACAACAAAAATAAAAAACATGGGAGTTCACACTTCTACCCTTACTTAGCAATAATAACATAAGAGTGACTGCATGGACAACTGTTTACCCAACAGTAAATGTCACCTTAACTATCCAAGACCAGAGCAGGAATACAATTATAACCTCTTTACATACCAGGGTACTGAAATGAAATTTAGCAAAACAAGTGGCTAAAGATGGTCCAAAACTCTGTTCTGCATCTCACCTTAAAATACAGTGCTGCCAACGTGCAAGTGCAGTGAGGCCACAGTCAAAAAACTCAAGTGCAATTTGCACTTAGGAAACAGATTGAAACAGACATCAGAAATAGGCCATTAACCAGGCATAAAAAGCGAATCAGTGCTCCTCCCCCCCAAAAAACAACCTAAAAACCAGAAAAGATCATTTACATAATAAATTCAGAGGATAATTGGGATTTCTTAAGACCAGCATTACCATCATTATTAAATGACAAATTCCCTAGACTTCTTACCAAAGTGAACAGGAAGAAAAAAAGAAAAGTATTAAGAGCCTCTTTTCCACAAGACAATTATAAATGGTTTTATTACCTAATACAGTTAAACATGGTATAACGGTACACAAGATATTGCATTACCCAGAAACGTGTCTCGGGATGAGGAGATGGAAAGGGGGGGAGGCACTTGGAACTACAATTTTTCTCTAGCAGACCTTGTTGTAGTTCAATTACCACTGGGAATCCCATGTTTTATAACGTTACTTGCGGGCTAAGAAGAAAAAATAGTGAAAGGCGAGGTCATGCTTACCGCTACTCCATGAGCAAGCCGCAGCATCGGTTACACGCTGCCTGACTGGGCCCAGGGCAACAAAAAAATAATTAACCGTTTTGTTCAAAACCAGGGCATGGCCGATGCAGGCTGGGGCCAGGGATCTGCATGGGGTAGGGATGAAACACTCAAAATCACTCCAGAGAAGCTCTGGGTCCCAGGTTTCCATCTCATACAGAAGGTTTGGGGTATTTGTTAAGCCTTTGCTAACTTCAAATACAATGCCTAGAAAAATAAAGGCAAGCATATATTTTGTTTTGTCCCAGCAGTCGTACGGCAACTGACCCGGCAGTTCCGTAAAAAGTCAGTTAAATAAACTGAAATGCTTGCTGCCAGTCTAGCATGTTTAGAGATTTTTAATTGCAAGTGAAAAAAGCACAATACAAACCATTACATGAGCAGTGGAGTGTGTCTGGCAGAAATAAAAGGAAAACTCATCCAACGGCATAACATTTAAAGGAGGACATGGATAACAAAGTGTCTTCCTTCATATCTTTTCCCACGACATCATTGATCTCTTCCAAAAATACAGAACAATATGAATCTTTTACAACATCATCACTGTGGCTTCTTGCTCAGTGGTAATTCAACATGAAGTTCGTGAAGAGAAGCCAATATATGACCTGAAGCAGTCCTGTGCTTTGCCCTTTTTATCAGTCTTCACAACCAGACCTTTTAAACTTCAGCAATAGGAGGTATCACTCAGACAGCCAATTTATCGCTCAAGAAATATAAATGATACAGATGAACACAATGCAGTACTCAAAAAGTCTACATCTTGAAGTGGAATCAATATAGTCTTCCACAACATAAAGTTCTTCTGGAATGATCCAAAACAAAGAGAAAAATTGACCATATCTGGAAAGCAGGGGCAGAGACGGTACCACCCCGCATTCCACTTAGGCAGGAAAATGATAGATTAGACTCCTCATGATAAAATATAAATATACGCAAGAAGTTCAGACATACTTCCGTAGACTCATCTTTTTTTTTTTTGATACAATCCTCTCACATTTAATTTAAAAATACATAACATTTAGTTGAAAAATACATGATAAAGAAGTAAGAAATGCAATAGGAGACCACTGCTTTATGATAAGAGCTGTCACATATGAGAGAAAGACACCTCACAGACTAGAAAATCAAGAACCTAAGACCATGAGCAAGCCTCCAGTTAAATAATTTTGTTTGCATTTATAATAATTTCTCCTTCATTTGCTCCATCTGTCTATGGGACAGGATTTTTGGCTTATCCATATGGAATATAATAACACTGAGATACTTGTTAAAAAATAATTGAGACAAATCAAGTTTGGGTTAATCAAATAAAAACTTTGAATTTATAAACTTCACTTCTAGTTCAATGCAAACTATATCTGCCACATTGTTCGGTCTCTGAAGTCGCTGCAAAGCCTATTTCAGCACAGCGCACTGACGATCCAGCCCAATTTAAACAAATCCATCGAGCACAGCGGTCATCAGGTCACCTTGCTGAGCACCCCTGTGTTTTCCTCCCAAGAAAAGCCTTACTTGTGAGGGCCGTGTGGTTTGGCGCTGTACAAATCTGAGTAGTTGCTGCTGGGCAGCAGGATGAAGCCAACAACGTGTTTGTCTCGGAAAAGCAACGTGTTTCCTGGGACATGTGAACGCAGAAGACACAGTCGTTACGACCCCTGGCTTTTCATCACTTGCAGACAAGCAGCACCTCACCACTGCAGACCTATTAGCCAAGGGAAATGTGGCTTTTAAGCAACTTGGTGCCTTGTACAATTTCTATGGTGTTTGGGTGCTTTGCATGCTGCAAGACCTGGTCAGAGATTTCTTGCAATTTGAACAGATCAGTTTGGCTACAAAGTCGCTAAAGCCGCTTTCTCTTCACACCGATCCATTCCCTTTTTAAAACTTGATGCCTTGGGAGATGTGCAAGCTCATAGTTGCAGTCCTTTCCATACTTCCCCCAGCAGAATGGATTATTTTCAGTTCCTTTTGCATTTTTCATTCTCATTTTCAGTCTCTGATTTTTCCCTCTGAAGGTTTTGTAGGAATATGTAATTACAGAAGGAGAAGTCAGCAGCTGATTTTTTAGGAAGACTGAAGTCATCCACAAGTCAATACTGACGAAGTGTATGATTTTTCATTTATTCCCCTTACTGGTCATTCAAAGTTTCCTTTGGAAACAGGTGTTTGGCTGTGGCCTGATAAAGTCTCCTGGGCTTCTGGAGCACTGTGGTGCCTCTGTCAATGACAGAAGTGTCCTTCAGTGCTTCCTCACCGCGTTTCTTTCCCATCCTTGGATGCAAATCAGCACAGTTCAATTCAATTTTAAACAGAGGAACTGGTTAACGTCAGATGAGAATCTGCTGTGCTCTGTTTTAACTTCCCAGAAAACAGCTGGTAATTCCAGTCATTCCTGCCTAGCAATCAGCAGAGACAGTCGTAGAAGCACTTCTTCAATTAGATGTGAGCACACGATCAAAAGTTAAAAGTCCACTGAAAAAAACAACTATGAGCGCAGACTTCAGACTGATAATCCTTATGCTAAAGTACACAATGGTGCTGAAATACGTATTCAAAGACCATTCCTGCATAAGAACAATAGTTACTCAATCCCCCAGGGTAGAAAATGAACTGGACAAGATTTTGCTATTGGGCGGTACCAATCCTTTTTTTGCTTTTCTCTCTTAAATAACATATACTGGCTATCACTGTCATTGAAATTATGCATTTTTAAAAACCCTTAAGCCACTGTTTTTAGTTACTCTCCTTGAAGATTTACTAGCTGGTAACATGAGAACTTTCATCATATATCAATTAGTTGGTGAAAGAGAACTACTGCACATGCTAATTTACTGTTTTCATTACATGGAGCTGAACAGCATTAACACTGATGAACCTAATGAAATGAATATTACATCTCAGTGGATACTCTGACTCCACTGAGTCAGAAAAGTAGTAAAGGCAGTAAAGGCAGAAAAGGCAGTAAAGGCAGAAAAGTACCTGCAGCTACAGGAATTTTCCACACTGAATTTTGAAAGAAAAAGCAGTTCATATGGCTCATGCACTCACACACAAAACTCCACAGAAAATTTCCATTAAAAAAAAAATATTTAATTTCTGAAAAGAATTTATGTTTGGGAGCGATACAATTTGCTTTACTGAATAGAATAAAAATGCTATGATGTTTCTGTTAAATTTTTCATTGACTGCTTTGTATCGCTTGTCCCAGAGTCTCACAGTCACGGGGCTCCGAGTGTCTCTGTTCCCACTGCCCCCAGCTGCCAGGCTCTCGGTTACGCAGCCGTCCACAGGAGCACAAAATAATGGCACAAGACTGGAAATCTGTATGAACTTCCCAGTGAAGGGAAACAGGAGGGATGAGTATACTTCTCTTCAGTTATCGTCACTTTTGCTTCCAGTTTGCATTAATTAAACAGCAATGTCTGCAAACAGACTTGAGTGCTTCAGCTGGTATTTAAGGGGGACTTGCACACTTGTGACCCAAACGGTGAATCCCCCGTGCTGCGGACTCACCTTGTGGGCTCCTGAAGGCCAATGGCTGTCATGTTTTCAGAATAATACAACAATAAGGAATCCCTTGAACTTTTATTGCTTACTCAAAATTCAAATTATTGAAATTTATTTTCTTTTGTCACTTTAAAAGGCAGAGTGATATCAGCTGGAAATATATGCAGATAAGGTAAATGGCACCTGACTCCTTCTTAGCAGGTGGTCTTACAAGAAAATTTGAGTCAAGTGGATGAATTGAGTGAGACGGGGAGGGAAAGAGTGTTAAAAGAGGCAGAAAAGCAAAGAAAAACTTCCCAACTGCTTAATAATCAAGAGGCAAGAGGAGACAGGGAAGAGGTAAATACCAGAGAGGATGGAATGGGTCCCCAGCTAGATTTGGAGTAACACATGATTCTTAATTGCACATGAGAAATTCCAAGCAGTCATGAAAAACTGCAAACCCCTTGTCCTAAAGGCAAAGGGAAGATGGAGCAGCTTTGCCTAAGAGTACCAAAAGTCAGTCCAGGGAAAAGGATAAGAATTCAACCTTTTACTTACAACTAATTCTTGCCTATCAGTCAATGATCTCCAGTGGAGGCATGATTCAGACTGTTTCTGACCTATCCATCCGAGGCATGTGCTGGAAGCTGTCAGGGATGCACATCGTCACCAGTGTCTCTCCTTATCTGCATGGAGGAGATCTGCAGAGGAGTCTGTATGAGAGACAGCAGCTCTGCTTCTTAACTAATGTAAATTAGTATAGCTTCATTATCTTTATAGAGCTGTGACAAATGTATATCAGCTGAAGATCTGGCTTATTCTGCCTTGTTCTGCTTCAAGCAAACACACTGTTTATCTCCATTTTAATGCAAAACACCCTATTAAAGCCTTCATTTTGACACAAGTGGGCTGCATGAGTGAGAGAGAAAGCTGATAAGGTTCCCAACAGTTGGCAACAAGATCCTTAACTAATGAGTGAAAAATCTGAATCACGGTCCTAGTATTCTGATGACAAATATTTCTAGTCACTGATGTCAGTAACACAGGTCTTGGAGAGGGGCTGGTTTGGGTAGGAGGTGTTATGCTGCAGGAAGGAGGTACGGACTGTGAGCCCATCTCCAAACATCCATACAAAGAGACTCAAGCATTTAGGTCAAAGCTTTGACCTGGACTGACATGAGCTGCACAGCTACGCCAGTTTAGTACAGTGCTGCATAGCCACAATATCAATCCATCTTCCTCCTGACCCGCACGCCTCTTCCCGAAAAGCAGGATGCCTTGCCATGACAGCTAAGAGGGTGGGCTTGGGCAACGTGCTTCCAAGTGGAGCCCGTGTGGCCTCATGGCGACCATCAGAAAGCTTCAGACTGACGATACAACACATCAAGCTGAGTCCCCTGGAAATCCAGTGAGAAGAGCTGTGTGGTAAGGGGTCGGCCCGAGGCAATTAATTTGCCCATGAGCCATATACAACATGCAGATGTCCCATGCCGCATTCAGTGTTTCGTTGCAGGGGCCAGGCCAGGCTGTTATTCACTGAACTAACATGCCAGGTGCCCTGGGTAAACCACCAAACGTTTCCTTACCTCTTCAGATTCCTAAATACCTTTCAAACCTGGGCTCCAAATCTTCTTCACTTTTGAAGGAAAGACTCCCTAAATTCTCCTCTCAGAATGGCCCTCAGCCCTTTCTCCTTGGGAGAGGCAATCTGCTACACTGACAGCTCACCTTGCAGTCCCTCCTGGACATGAGTAAATATTTGCTGAGCCTACAGCACCATCACACTAATTGCCTCCACGGGCATGGTGAAGACAAAGCAAATCTAAGAGGCGGACTTCCCCCTTTCCAGTTTCAACAAACATTTGTTGTCCAGTGTGTTGTTCAATGTAACCAAAATTGAAATACTTTATAGCAAGACTGACTTCAGGTTTACATGTTCTTCTGGAACAGTGTCAGGGAGGGTAATCCCAGTGGGGTACAAGTAAATGTTCATCTGGCTCAGGTGGCCCTAAATGTCTGGTGCAACCCCTCTTGTCAGGTCTAGCCTAACTCCTAGCACGAGCCCTGGCAAAGTACGGGAGGCAACCAGCTCTTCCCCCATCGCAGAAAGCCAGGCAGTGATTGCTAATGCACTGCTGACGCTGACTGAAGACTGAGTAAGGTTTCAGATGAGTAAAGTCTACATTAGGATTTCAAGCAGCCCACACCATAGAAGGATCCAGGAATCCTGCAAAAACGGCACCACCCAGTTGATTTTTTTCAGCTATTTTTGAACTCCCTTCCTTTCCTTATCACCATTTTAAAGGCCAATTTCTTTGTTAACATGTAAAAGAATATTTGCAAAGGTCTCATATCTATGTCCTATATCAGAAAACAGCTAGCGGTTTGCATGACTGATTCAGAGGTTCCTGCCATCTGCAATATTCCAAATACCATGTCTCATTTCAGAAGAGATATAAGAAAAGAGTTATAAATATGTGACTAAGCGACATGAGAAATTTGACACCTAAGGAGTAGCATTTTCTGCATGATCTCAAACTCGATAGAAACAAAGCATGTATTTTTAGTGCTAAAAGAGATTACTTTCAGCATTCTGCAGAAATGGGGCCCATTGAAATTTACCTGAGAGAAGATTACAAACAAATTCTATGTGTGGACAAAATAAATATATATTCACTTCAGGCATTACCAATGATCTAAAACTAGGCTGGAAGCTAATTTAATTAGAATTGGAACCAGAAAATACTTCCAGTAAAACCAAAATATTTTTGAGGTAGCCAATGTGTGCAATAGGAGTTTTCCTTCCAAGAAAGTAGATTAGTAGAAAAAATGCAGGAGAGATTTTCACAACAAATGTTTGTAAACAGAAGAAAACAATAATTTACCGTCCCATAGCAAAAAAGAGTCCTACCAGATAGAGGATTATCCTCAAATCTGTTGGAATACAGAATCCTCTGTTTTGACCCCTCAAAAAGGATGGCAGTATGTCATTAAGAATATATCTGCATTTGCTGAACAAACCACCACAACAACAAAACCAAAGCAGAAATAACAGTAAGCGTAGCCAATATATTTGATTTCCTTGTTCACAAACACCATCTGGAAAAGCCTCATCTGCAAAAATGAAAGAATAGGAAAAAAAGTGTTTTCTTTCCTGTATTGCATTAACATCTGAACTTCATAAGGAGATCGGTCAAACTGAATGGCAAGTTAAATTTTACAGCAGTAATACAAAGCATAAACACAAACAAAACTAATCACATGGGCATGTATTATATCATCTTGTGTGCTTTAGTCTTGTTCAGAAGAGCCTGGAGAAGTATGGCTGGGTGGGAACTCAAACGGGCATCTGCCTGCCCTACGGTTACTCTGGAGAGATGCTTTTCCAGCCTGTTCAGAAACTTTTCCACTCGGTGAGATCTGCAGCCCTTCAGGCAGCTTATTCCAGCGGTTCACTATGTCCACATTCCGTTCACTACCTTGGGCACAGAGAACATGTTATTTATTGTCTTTCCTGAAGCAGCCTTTCACATACTTGGAAACCATTATCTCCTGTCTTAAACTCCTTCCTTCCTTGGACTAAACAGCTTTCAGTTCTTCTGGTCTGTCCTTACAGACACATTTGCTAAATTTCTTATTGTTCCTTACTGCTCATCTTTGAACATTGGTTAGTCCGGATCTTTCATGGACATGCTGCTGAAAACCTGACCGAAGACTGCAGCAGGGGCCTTGGCATTACTACGTAGAACCAAAAGACTGTCTCTTGTGCTGGTTGTACTCGTAGATTTACACCCCCCAGAACAGTATTTCCCCTTTTGCAGCACCATGGGCTGCTCAAAGTTCATTGTAATGCCTACATACTCCCCGGAAAGCTGCTCTGTAGAATAGAATAAAATATTTCAGTTGGCAGGGACCTACAACGATCATCTAGTCCAACTGCCTGACCACTTCAGGGGTCACCAAAAGTTTAACTGTGTTACTATAGGTATTGTCCAAATGCCTCGTAAATACTGACAGGCTTAGGGCATCGACCACCTCTCTAGGAACCTTGTTCCAGCATTTGACTACCCTCTCAGTAAAGAAATGCTTCCTAATGTCCAGTCTAAACATCTTCTGGTGCAGCTTTCAACCATTCCCACATGTCCTATCACTGGATCCCAGGGAGAAGAGCTCAGCACCTCCCGCTCCACGTCCCCTCCTCAGGAATCTGTAGGGAGCAATGAGGTCACCCCTCAGCCTCCTTCTCTCCAAACTAGACAAACCCAAAGTCCTTAGCTGCTCCTCCCAGGACATTCCTTCCAGCCCTTTCACCAGCTTTGTTGCCGTCTTCTGGATTCATTCAAGGACCTTCACATCCTTCTTAAATTGTAGGGCCCAGAACTGCACACAGAACTCAAGGTGAGGCCACATGAACGCTGAATACAGCGGGATAATCCCCTCTTTTGACCAGCTGTTTATACTGTGTGTGATGCACCCCAGGATGCGGTTTGCCCTCTTGGCTGCCAGGGCACACTGCTGACTCGTATTGAGCCTGCTGTCAACCAGCACCCCCCAGATCCCTTTCTGCAGGGCTGCTCACCACCCACTCCTCTCCCAATTTATACTTGTGCCTGCTGCCACTCCGTCCCAGCTCCAGAATCCAGCATCTGTTCTTGTTAAACTTCATGCCATTGATCATCGCCCAACACTCCAATCTATCTAGACTGGAGACTGGAGTCTGGTGCTCCCCATACCCCATGAGCACACTTGGTTATCCCTGCCTGTGTGTAGCACTTTGCAGTTGCCCTATTGAACGTGCAGATCTTTTCTGATTATTTCTCCATTTTCAACTCTTTTCTGCCTTGCAGCATAACCATAGTACTTCTGTCTTTTTTAGTATAAGCACCCTATCTGTTCCTTCATCCAGACCACTAGTGAAAACAGACTAGAATAGAGCGAAGACAAATCTCTGCAAAGCTGCATAAACGTATCTTCCCCTTTTGTCAAGAAACTGCTTTCTTGAGCACAATTTTGCTTGCAAGTTAGGGTTCTTTCATCTAAACTATGATTCTGTAGCTGGCTTGTGAATATTATGTGAAACATTGTGAAAAGCCTTACTAAGAACCAAGGTATAAAATATTCATGGCTCCCATTCTACCCACAAATGCCATTATCCCACTGTAAAGAGAGTTACTTGGATTTGCCAATAACAAGTTACATGAGAAGAGAGTTGGTGGCAACTCATCTCATTATAATTTTCCAGTTGTTTTTGAATAGGTTGCTGAATTATTTGTTCCAGAGTTTTTCTGGGTATTAAAGCTACTCCGAGTGGTATGTAGCTCCCTTGCTTCTCTTCTCACCCTTGTTCCCCCTAAAGAAAGCAGGGAAAACAACAATGATGTTGTCAATTTATGGTGCTTCATCCATCCTTCATGAATCCCCAGAGGTGGCTCCTCCTGCCTCTGAGACCTTTTTAGCCAGTGTTTTTTCTGTCAAAAAATGAAGTTCAGGTCTGGAAGAGCTAAAAATATCTTATTTATCTAAGTGTCTTATTTACCTCTAACTGAGGCAAAGGGTTTACTACTGGTATTAACTTTACTAATCTCTCATTCTTGCTGACTTTTCTGCTGAAGATTGAAAGGTAACACTGTCTACCTTGCTTCATGGTTAATTAAAAAAAAAAGGAACATTCTACAACACTTTTTATCTTTTATAAAATGTAGTGATGGCAAATATTTCCTGAAGTTCAATTAGAAATTCAGTTTACAAAAATTCAATACTACTTATAATTGCAAATGGTTCAGGCATGCAGTGGAATGGATAATTGTCTATTGTATTTCCTTTAAATCCTGGTTAACCTCTCGCTGCTTCTAAATTAGAATAAAAGCAGAGACATGTAGAATGAGAGTAATCTCAGAATATCAATATAAATTGACTGAAATATGTTGCTGAGGATGCAATTTGCATGTTAAAATCAACACTTCAGTTGTGACACAGAACTTGAAAGTGGGAGATTAATTCAATAATGGTCATGAACTTTCATCTTCGTAAATTGTTATTACATATACTGTTATTACATGTTATGTAAATCATTATTAATTATATCCAGTACTGAAAATATTGCTATGTAGATACTATTTCAGTGGCAATGAACATAGGAAAGACAAAATGATGGCTTTTCTTGCCATAGTTGCACTGGAACGGCGAACTTTGACACCTCTTGGTGAGTAGAAAGTTATTAAACCTGAGGGG
The DNA here is from genome assembly GCA_009819775.1 of Phoenicopterus ruber ruber. NCBI lineage: Eukaryota > Metazoa > Chordata > Aves > Phoenicopteriformes > Phoenicopteridae > Phoenicopterus > Phoenicopterus ruber. The sequence continues at coordinate 92,046,071 of CM020217.1, forward strand.
AAAAGTCAGCCCTAGATAAAACAAGCTTTTTGATCCGGCAACTTCTAAAAGGCAATTTGCACGTGATCTGACTCACGTATTAAATAAATACAGTAGATGATTAACTCAAAGAGTAATTGCTTTTTTAAGTCTTATTTTTGAAAGAACTAACACTCCCAGAAGTGAATTAAAATGCACTTTTAGAACTATGCCAGTTGAAAATGCCATTATTGTTAATATTTTAGGCCATGGTATCCTCCTTCCCTATTTTTTACCAAGATCTTTGCTTGTGGGTCCAGAGGAAAATTTTAACTCAATTGCTGGGACATTCTTCTAGCCTTAATTCATAAAGCACATGCTCAATTCTCATTTAAATCGATGAGGGCTGAGTGTTTTGGTTCGGGATTGGTCTGTGTTCACCTCCTTTCCCGAGTCACTCTCAGCCTTCAGTGATAAAAGAAACCTACAAGTAACTATTTCATATTTAACAGAAATAGAGAAAACAAGCTATAGCTATATAAACACTTCATCATTTTCTCTGAAGATTTGGGGTGATTCGAGGTAGCAGTAGCCAAAAATGGTGTAAAACAGTTGACGGGGGAGAGAGAAAGAGACAGCGGCTCCTGTTCCTCACTGTTTGAGGTGTGATACAATCCGGTGATGGATGAATTGCTGCAGTTACACGCTTTATAAGATATTAGGTGTGAGGACTGCGGGGCTGTGCAGCGCTCTGCTGAGGCACCTGCAGGGCCTCTGCATCCATCTGGGTGGGAATCAGCTGCCAAACAAATATTGTCCCCAGAAAGCAAACAAAATGCTATCCTGCAACATTACATTAGTCCTCCACTTAATACGTCAAGAGGCAAAAACAATAAGGCATGACAAAGTACTGCACTTTAAGGAGAGTTGCAGTAGGAGGAGATATCAACAGTCAAGGTTAGGAAAGTAGAATAAAAACTTTTAAGGACACTTCACATATTCATTGAAGCTGGAAGGCTGGGGCTGCTCTACTTGCAGCTCTTCTCAAGGCTTACACCAACTGCAGTGAGCTCAGAATTGGAGTTGAAGGCCCCAGTTGAGGAGAGCACTCAGCCAAATCCTTAAGTGTTTTGTTGACGAGGGCTAGACTGAAGGATGTGCTTAATGTGCAGGTGCCAGTGCTCATAGAAGCCAAATTGAAAATGCATATCCCACAAGGACTGCAGTGCAAAGTTTCACATTTGCTTTCTGACAGCGGTTCTGCTGGTAGAACCTTCCTGCATGCTGTTTGCAGAAAGGCAACGCAAGCAGCGGTGTGATGGTGACAGGAGCAACGGTATATCATTTAAATAAATAAACATAAAGCTACTCATCATTTGCTGTGTCTGCCACCCCAATCGAGAGATATTCAGTGGAATACTGGCATCGTGTGGCAAGATGAAAATGCTATAAGTTGACTCATCCTGTTTTTTATCCTTGGACTAACACAGAGCATTCTGTAGGGCAAGAAAGTAATCCTTGTCCCCAGTTTATAAATAGACTTTGATCATGAAGAACAGATAGTTAGAAAAGGTCCTGTTGGACATAAGAGACCTAGAAGAAAAATTGATGTTAACTGTGCCTTAGAAGCACAAAAGCGCATGGGCCACCTTAGCATATGTAAGGCTATTTCAGATTCCTTACCTTCTGTATGGCACAAATTGACCTAAAGGTGCAATCTAGGAAACGTGCCCTTGGGATGCTTAACATGCACAGACAGCGAGAGTAAGCAGTGCCTGCCTTCTTAGTAACATAACAACGCTTAAACTAGGACTTCTAAATAGTCACTTCTCAGCAGCCATTGGCTAAAATACAGAAAGGGTCCAGGGAGCTGCAGCCACGGGAATGCCCACACTGCCATTTGAACACCTACGTCACTACGCTGCAGTCAGCCACCCTACTGCCTCCTCGCTTCTCTTCTTTCTCTCTTACACACACACACACACACGCACACAGAGCACATCTCGCTCTCAGCATTGGCCCAGCTTCAACAAGAGAGGTGCTCTCACCCAAGAGCTGGTGCTGCTCGGGGCGTTAAGCCGCGCTCCTGGCAGGAGGGAATTGTCTAAGGCTGAAAAAGTCAAACCAAATGGAATCTGCCCTTTTCCATGGTGAGGACTCCAGTCATTAGTTTGTTATATAAAATACTGGCACGACACTTCAGTTGTTCCAGCACCATGGATGGGAAGACTGAAAAGGACTTCTGTAATGGAAATGCAAGATTAAGAGACAATTTTTAGCCTCCTCATTTGCAATATGAAGCTTTTCCAACTAAGTACCAGGATTATCAAATTCCTTGAAGGAATTACTTTCAAGAAAGCAGCTGCCAGTAGAAGAAATCTAACAGGATAGTGCCTTAACTTGGAAGATACATGATGCCTTTCTACACCTTAAGGGCAGTACAAGTGTTTTGAATTCATATTTTTGTATCCATTAATTTATCTTAGATCAAAGAAGTCAGTTAGTAATATGCCCTTTGGTGCTATGTAATCACTTCTGTATCTTTCCACTATTAGATATGATGCTATACTTAGAAAAAATACATTACATACCCTACTGATGCTATAAACCTGGTGAGCCCTGATAAGAAGTATTATTGTTTCCTTTTTTGTCTTGGAAAGAATGAAAAGCCATTTCGCATCCTTTCTTGAAGGAACACATTTACTTCAAACCTTGAAAACATCTACCAGTTTGGAAATACATACATTCACTTTTGGCTACCTTCTTTAGATCTGTGATGAGATGATAAGGCAGAGACATACAAGTTAACACACTATTTGATTGCAATTAGGTCAGCATTAATTTTTCAGCACTCTTGTTTAGCGAGAGTACAGCTTCAACCTTCACAGCATGATGACAGTAAGGCAGTGATATAACTGCCAGCAACTGGCATGAAATATGAAATGTTTCAAGGATTACCTATGAGAAACTACACTGGGGCAAAAGATCAGCATATAGTTCCATATTTCATCTCTCAGCTTTCAAATTTGGGTTGGGCATGGTTCTATTATTTCTACAACTCAACGGATCTTCACAGTAATCTCCAAAGAGCAAGCATGCCAAATTACACAGAATTACATGGCAGCGCTGCTGAGCTAAAGATACGTGAATAATAAGGGTGCAAAATAAAGTTGCCAAAGAGGTATGGACTTCTTAGTTGTCACCATGTTATCAGTCTCCTACATAACAAATACAAATAGACCTCAAAAAAGTATGCTTTAGTGCCCCTTATGAGGTGGGAGTATTTTTCATTCTCCCCCTGCATTTTGTGATCTGATTAGCTAAGTTCGAGTCGTCTGAGTTGGAGTTAAAGCAGACATTGTTCTGTTAGGGGCTGACAGGCTTTCTTACATTCCCAGGAAATGTATCATCATAGTGTCCAATCTTACCTCTTTCAAACAAAAGGTTTTTTGAGTCTTGCTTTTTAATGTAAAGACAATTCCAGTTTCATGGAAAGGTTTTAAAAGCCTTAAATGCAACAAAACCCATGTGTGAAACTTCATTACTGCTCTGAGATGGACTGTTGGCTGCAGTTACTATATTGAATCAAGCTAGTCTCATCTGAGAAAATGAGGATAAGTACTGCCAAGAAAAAGGAAATGTGAACAGTGCTTTAGCTGTTTGGTCTGCATTTAAAAGTAGTCAACACATTTGAGGGGTTAGATAAAATAGAAAAGTGGTAAGGGTGGCTATAAAACAAGAGTTCAAAAAGATACATAGAATCATAGAATCATAGAATTGTTCTGGTTGGAAGAGACCTCCGAGATCATCGGGTCCAACCATTAACCTATCACTACCAAGTCCCCCACTAAATCATATCCCTTAGGGCCACATCTAAACATTTTTTGAATACCTCCAGGGATGGGGACTCCACCACCTCCCTGGGCAGCCTGTTCCAATGCCTGACAACCCTTTCAGTGAAGAAATTTTTACGAATGTCCAATCTAAACCTCCCCTGGCGCAACTTGAGGCCATTTCCTCTTGTCCTGTTGTCTGTTACTAGGGAGAAGAGACCGACCCCCATCTCTCTACAACCTCCTTTCAGGTAGTTGTAGAGAGCAATAAGGTCTCCCCTCAGCCTCCTTTTCTCCAGACTAAACATCCCCAGTTCCCTCAGCCACTCCTCATAGGAGTTATGCTCTAGACCCTTCACCAGCTTCGTTGCCTGTCTCTGGACACGCTCCAGCACCTCAATGTCTTTCTTGGAGTGAGGGGCCCAAAACTGAACACAGTACTCGAGGTGTGGCCTCACCAGGGCCGAGTACAGGGGGACAATCACTTCCCTACTCCTGCTGGCCACACTATTTCTGATACAGGCCAGGATGCCGTTGGCCTTCTTGGCCACCTGGGCACACTGCTGGCTCATATTCAGTCGGCTGTCGACCAACACCCCCAGGTCCTTTTCCGCCAGGCAGCTTTCCAGCCACTCCCCCCCAAGCCTGTAGCGTTGCCTGGGGTTGTTGTGACCCAAGTGCAGGACCCGGCACTTGGCCTTGTTGAACCTCATACAATTGGCCTCAGCCCATCGATCCAGCCTGTCCAGGTCTTCAACACCTTCAACAACCTCAAGCATCTTCAAAAGAAGGTATGAAAGACAGAAAATCAAATTAGATGCTTATTTTTGTCTTTATCTAGGTGTTCACCAGCCTGCCTGAATAAGCCTGTCCGGGGTACTTCTGCAGTTGGTTCAGGTTTGCCTCAGCCACTGCTGTCACCAGCACTAATTACAGGGATGTTCGTTTTGCTCCTGCTCAGCAAAACCACAATGAAGTGTAGTCTAAGATACGTCTCCGCAACTGCAGCCGCTCATGTTTTGCTGCAGTGAAATTAGCAGTGTGCTTCAGCTGCTGTGAGCTGTAAGATGCCTTTGCCACAAAACCAGTTTCTGACTAGACGGTCATGGGTGATTAGCCAGGGTAAAGTCTGAAATATCGGACCGGGAAGGCAGAGCAGACACTTCCTTGGGAGCTGTATTTGTGTCACTTTGTGTTAATAATTATATCCTCAGTATTTACACACCTAGTTTGTTGCTACAGCTTTTGTCAAACCTTTCATCTCGGTACTACTCCCTTTCCAGCCTAGCCTATACTTCTTCCCCTCTGGAAGGTCAAATGAGGACAAGGATGAGGGCAGCTACTTGATTTGCTTGTTGTAGTGTCCTCAAAGCCATCATTTGAGAAACAGCCTGGTTCTTTATGTGCCAAAAGCAGTTATTTGCCCCTTTTTTTTGAGGATCTGGAGGTGGGCCAAAGATTTGTAGAGATTCTGCTATAAGGTGGCATGGCCTTGTGGGCTGTTATCAGAAAAGCAGCCTCCTGCAGCTGCTAATATACCCATTTGTAACAAAAAAAAGCTGCCTGCCTTCAGCTAAATGTCCCTGCCTTTTCTTCCAAACACAAGAAAATAAAACAAACTTTTTTTTTTTTTTTTTTTAAATACAGCTAGGTCAGGGGACAGTTCAGACACTTCGTTCAACTCAGCCTGCACCAACACGCTGAGTTAACCAGGGCTTCAGCCAGAGGCTGCGGGAGGCAGGGATGGAGCTTGACTGTTGCTTACGCAGCGGGATGCAGCTGCTTCTGCCGCACTGCACGAATCTTCATTGGGCGCTGGGATGCTCTCATGTGCCAAAACTCAACCTGTTTGTACCCAAGTTAACTCTATGGCTAAGTGGTAATGGGGTGAGGCATTGCTACAGATCAGAAACCAGTCAGTGACCAGGAAACACAGCAGGGACAAGCAGAGAGTATTCAGTGTGGCAATGACTGGGACTGAGCTGAAGACACATGTACTGCTGTTGAATAGGCACATTCCCCCAAATCACCAAATTAACAGGGTACACAAGACTTGAGGAATTTCAAAGGAATGGAAAAGGTGGCATGTCCTTACTAGAAAGCCAACAAAGACCAAGAGGCAGACACGTGCTTTTCGGACATTAAAACCCCTTGTGAAACTGTGGTAGTAAGTTTTCCCTTTTCCTGCAAGGCTGAATGTGACCGGAATGCAAACTTACACACAGTTCAGCTACAGAGAATTTTTTATCAGTTCCAGCTCTAGCAGAAACATTTCAAAACACACCCACAAGGAAATGCTCTGAGCGGTAAGAATTGAGGCTGTCATTCAAAAAATCTCTTACTGCCAACTCTGCCGAGTATCTTCATGAGACAGGGGAAAAAACATCATGGAAGCTGCTAAGGACAGAGTGTTAGGAAAGACAAAGACCTTCACAAGAAGTTAGAGCAGATGGATGGACTTTAAAACATTCTTCCTTTCCCACTGCGGAGAAATATTACAACTTAAAAATCACTTCTCCCTCCTGCCCAAGGTTGTACTTTTTTTTTTTTCCCCTACAGAAAAAATAGATCTTACTGACTTCTACCATTACTTTTTTTCTGCTGTAAGTTAAAGGGACCTCCCAGCTTAACTTCTCCCTGCCACATCTGCCTGACATCACCTGAGGAGGCTGCAAGGTCTAACACCTTTGTTTTGAACCACAGTTACAACAGACACGTAGGGTCATCTCTGTTCCCACATTGCTTTGGTTATGTTGCGTACCAGGTCTCTGAGGGTGGTCTGGATGTTTGCCTTGGCATCCAGAAAAGGAAATTATTGTCACAAGTAGCTTAGCTAAAGAGAAAAAGAGTGGTAGATGTGCATGGGTGAAAAATGGTTAGGAGAGAGAGTCTGAATTTTGACAGCTCTCAGCTAGACAGACACCTGCTAGCTCCTTTTGGGCAAATCATAAAAATCATCATCAAATACTTCAGGTTGGAAGGGACCCTCAGAGGCAGCTAGTGTAGCCCCCAGCTGAAAGTAAGCCTAACTTCAGTGTTAGATTAGACTATTCAAGACCTTGTTGAGTTTGGAAAATTTCTGGGGGCAGAGGCTCCACACTGTCCCTGAGCAACGTGCTCCAGTGTTTAGCCAACCTCTCTGTGATTTTTTTTTCCTGATATTTAGTTGGAATTTGGCTGTCTTTTGTCCTTTCTTTGTGAACCTCTGAATAAGGCCTGGATCCCCAGGCCCTTTTCTGCAGAGCTGCTCCCCAACAAGCCTGTACCGTTGCATGGGGTTGTTCAGTCCCAAGAAGAGGATTTTACATTTGTCTTTGCTGAGCATCATGATGTTCCCATTGACCAGTTACTTCCTCTTGTTCAGATCCCTCTGAATCACAGCTCTGTCCTTCAGCTCATTGAACTCTTTCCTGGGTTTGTTGTCGTGCACCAAACAGAGGAGGGTGCACTCCTTTCTGCTGCTCAGGTCACTAATAAAGATGTTTAACAGTGCAACCTCCAGGATTGACCCTTAAGGAATACTACTCATACCAGCTATCCATGAGATTTCAATCCCTTGACCACTACTCTTTGAGCCCAATCATCCAAGGAGTTTTTCACACAACTTGTAGTTCACTTGTCCAGTCCACATCTCCTCAGTTTGGCTACAAATAAGCTATGGGAGACTATCAAAGCCTTGCTAAAGTACAGTAAAATGACATTCACTTCTCTCTCCTCAACCACTGTACTGGTCATTTCATTACTAATGGTGTTACTGAGGTTGGTTAGATACAAATTGCCCTTGGTAGGTCTGATCTGGCTGTTCCCAGAAATGGCTTTCAGAAGGATTTGCTCCATAATCTTCCCATGGACTAGCGTGAGGCTGAATGTTCTGTTGTTCCCTGGACTCTCACTTTCCCTTTTTGAAGGTGGACATAACATTTACCTTTTTCCAGTCGCTAGGGACATCTTCTGATTGCCATGATAAAAAGTGGTCACTTGATGGCTACTCCATCAGCGCCCATGGATGCACCCTAACCGGTCCTCCTCTTCTCTCGACTAAGATAAGCAATCATCTGGCTAAAAGTGCTGTTGCCACACTAATTTCAGGTTTTCCTGTCTCCAGTGAACTTTCATAATAGTTTTCAGGATCTGGTACAGAAGCTTGCAAAATCTATCACTATAAGAAAAAAAAAAAATCCTGATTGGAATGTCAGATGCTGAGCTGACAATAGTTCAGAGCAAGCTCAAGTATTGATTGTCAGCAACTACGCCTGAAGAAATGTGAATCTCGGTGTTTAGTCTGTTGTTTTCCTTTCATGTGTCATAAATATCAGATTTAGGAAACCTAGTTCATAGAAGTAGGACACAAATGACAATGAGACTTGCTCTAGAGACACACAGCAGAGGCACTAGCTGGAAACATGGGTCAAAAAGCAATCATTGCAGGAAAGTGATTTAATCATCTACCAAGACTTTACCTGAGCAAGGAACATGCAGTGCTGAAAAAACAAACAAAAAGCAGGAATGTACAAGGCCAAGTATCAGTAAAGAGTTACCAACTTGGAAATAAATGATCTACTTCTACCTACACAGAACTGAGTTAGTAAGCGAAGTGGGAAATCTGTCCTGACCATATTTTATGCTTTTCTTTTTTAAGAACATGTTTAATCTCTTCAATACTATATTTACAAAATTATTCCAGTAAGCATACACTAATTCTGAAGAAAAAAGCAAGTAAGGTGGAGAAAAAAAATCTTATTTTGTCAAGTGACATTGAATCTTTGTCCAATTTGCCATGTGAACAGTTTGTTGGGCAGTGACTCCGATATGAACTATGGTAGGAAATTTGTTTGAGCTGTGCAGTCTCTGTATCTAATTTCCACTTTTGGCACTGGTTTTTAGGTGGGGTTTTTTCCTATTTAGAAAACAAGGGAGCTTGTTGTGCAGCCTGCTCTAGCTAAACCTGCTCTAGCAGGGGGGTTGGACTAGATGATCTCCAGAGGTCCCTTCCAACCCCTACCATTCTGTGGTTCTGTGATATGGAGAGTAATTTAACATTGCCATAGGTGATAACTTATGACCTAATAAGAAAAACAACTGTTTTCCTCACTGCACACAGAAAGAGTTCGATTTCTCAAGAGGACTGTGGAAGGGTTATGGAGCACTGTACATCTTGTTTGCTGAGGGGAAATTCTTTCCTTTGTGATGGGGCTTTCCAAATCCACTGCAGACTTGCAGGTTAAGGAAAGGCCTCCCCATTCCTGTGCACAACACAGCACATACAGGTTTGGGAAGAGCCTGGCTCAGCAGATCAGCCTGGCACACAGAAAGACACAATCTCTGCTTAAGCACAGGGGCTGAAGGGGCAGCCGTTGGACACTGAAGAGCAACCTCAGGCTTTCTGTTCCGTGTTAGCCAAAGATCCTTACACAGTATCACAAGCTAATTCATTTGCCTGACCCTTATAGTCAGTCAGATTCCCTTTTCTTTTGAAGCAGGATGATGCCAGCACAGCCTAAAAAAACCCAGTTCTTAACACTTTCCTAAAACAGAAGAGGAATTCAGCTATTGTGGAAACAATAACTCGTGTAAGTTAGAGAAGACAATGAGCCTGATGGGAGAGAAACCCAAATGGAATCAACACTCAGTTCAGTCTTGTGAAAAGACAAACCTACCAATGAGCTAAGCAGATCCAAGGTTAACAGATGTCAGCCTTCTGCCTCTGATGGGAATTGCATACTTACAGGTCTGACTTGGGTCCAGAGTGTCTGTCAAACATGGGTGCAACAAACATAGCAGATATTGAACAACCAAATCACAGAGCAGACAGCTCAAAACACCTTGGTCACCTCAGCACGTTGATGTCACTCGCAAAAGGGCATTCAATACTTTTTCCTCTCTTTTTGCTTGCTACAGAATAACAAAAATTGCTTTAGAACATAGCACCATAAATAGCTTTGGAGGCTGATTAAATGCTTTATTACTGTGTCAGCTATTAAGTTATCTCAGGGTTACCCACGGCTTTATACATTTCAAATCAATACAGATTATCTCTTAAATAACCTTTAAGGAGGTGAGCAAGCAATGCAGCTCTTGACTGAATGGTGTACATAAACCTCCCAGAAAACAGTTTTGTCCCTTATTAACCTAGGAAAATCAGGACAGGCTGTCAAAGTATGCAGGGGTGAGCTTTTTAAACCAGAAGGGGAGCACTGATTATCTGAGGACTTTTTATTATGAGCAACACAGTGATATCTAACACCACTCCAGTGACTTCAAGAAAGGACACAGAAACTGAACGTCACAAAAGCAAAGGCATCCAGAAAGGTACCCTTCTCCCTCCACCCCCACTGCCCAACATTTGCACTTTCTGAAGAGCCTTTGATGCAAAAGCAGACATAGAAGCCGGTTATGGAGGTCTGGGGAAAGAAAAGAGACAGAGAATGAAGCCACTTCTGGACTGGGTCCACTCAGGATAAAGAAAATTTTGCAAGGAAAGGGAAAGGAAGGAGGGGTTGCAAGGGTCTGTCCCAGTCTTGTACACTTTGCAGTACCCACACAGGATATCTGGAACCGTTGCTCAGGTAATGAAATTGTCTTGCAAGATCAATCAACTAATACACAACCATCATACTTCCTTCCCCCCAAAATAGCCCAGCTGCGGCCAGGCTAATTTCCAAGGGGAAATTAAGCCAGACTAATTATTATACTTTTATTATAGTACATAATATTTGTTGTTCCAAAATTTTCTGGACTTCTGATGTGCCCCTATGATGTTAGTGTCACACAGTTTTACAAGAGAGTTGCAAGAAGCAGTTGTTTTAATACAATAATCATAGAATCACAAAATGGTTTCGGTTGGAAGGGACCTTAAAGATCATCTAGTTCCACCCCCCCTGCCATGGACAGGGGCACCTTCCACTAGCCCAGGTTGCTCAAAGCCCCATCCAACCTGGCCTTGAACAATTCCAGGGAGGGAGCATCCACAACTTCTCTGGGCAACCTGTGCCAGTGCCTCACCACCCTCATAGGGAAGAATTTCTTCCTTAGATCTAGCATAAATCTACCCTCTTTCAGATTAAAGCCATTACACCTTGTCCTATCACTGCATACCCTTGTAAAAAGTCCCTCTCCAGCTTTCTTATAAGGCCCCCTTTAGTTACTGGAAGGCTGCTAGAAGGTCTCCCCGGAGCCTTCTCTTCTCCAGGCTGAACAATCCCAACTCTCTCAGCCGTCTTCATAGGAGAGGTGCTCCAGCCCTCTGATCATCTTCATGGCCCTCCTCTGGACCTGCTGCAGCAGGTCCATGTCCTTCTTGTTTTGGGGGCCCCAGAGCTGGACACAGTACTCCAGGTGGGGTCTCACTAGAGCGGAGCAGAGGGGCAGAATCCCCTTCCTGGACCTGCTGGCCACACTGCTTTTGATGCAGCCCAGGATACAGTTGGCCTTCTGGGCTGTGAGCACACATTGCTGGGTCATGTTGAACTTCTCACCAACCAAAACCCCCAGGTCCTTCTCCTCAGGGCTGCTCTCTATCCATTCTCTGCCCAGCCTGTATTTGCACTTAGGATTGCCCTGACCCAGGTGCAGGACCTTGCACTTGGTCTTGTTGAACTTCATGAGGTTCGCAGAGGCCCTCCTCTCAATCCTGTCCAGGTCCCTCTGGATGGCATCCCTTCCCTCTAGCGTGTCAACCGCACCACACAGCTTGGTGTCATCAGCAAACTTGCTGAGGGTGCACTCCATCCCGCTGTCCACGTCGCCGAAAAAGATGTTAAACAGTTGCCAGTCCCAATAGTGACCTCTGAGGAACCGGGGGTAAGAATATGTAAGAGAACCTATCTTTTCATCCTCTTCATCTTTTTCCACTTAGATCCAGTCTTGGCTTCTTTTTCCCTACTCTAAATTCCCAGGAGGTCTATATAAAACCACAGGATAATAGTCCCAAGTTCTGATTCTTGGAAGGAAGTAAAAAAAAAAAACCCCAAAACAAGTGATCTTGACCAACTGGCAAAAAGGGCTGAAAAAAAATGGTAAAATTCCACAGAAATAATTTATTTAGATGAAAAAAAATGACTACATGAACATGACTGGCAAGGAAAATATATGGGAAGACCCAAAGGTTGTTTATACTACAGGAAAGAAGACCAAGGTGGGACAGTTTTTGAAGGCTGTGCAAAGTACAAAGGAAAAATTTGATCCTCCGTGGTGGCCAGACAAGAAGTAATGGTTTAATGTGCAGCAATAAGGATTGGCGTTAAATATTAGGATGAACTTTGAATTGCTAAGGAGAGCGAAACACTGTAGCAGATAACCTGAGGGGCTGGTGCAGCCTCCATCACTGGTGGTTTTAAGAGCAGAAATAAGAAAGGACCTGCTTTGGGCAGTGGCATAGGCTGGGTAACCTCCCCATCACCACCCCAGCCCATTCCAGATTGCTTTCTTTCTGACTCCAGAGATGCATTAACTACCCAAAAGGACAAATTTCTCCTTAGGAATACAGTGCAGAAAGGGAAACTATTCCAAGTGGAATATGGACCTCCCCCTCGCCCTGAGCAGAATATTCTGAGAGTATCAGCCAAGTGATTGAATCAGGGATAGAAGAGCGAAATTTAAAAAAAAAAAAAAAAAAGCAAGGAGCTTTTCTATCTTTACCTAAATGATTGCCAGGTTTGAGGGAGTACTGCCTCAAGAGCCAGTAATTCTGAAAGCGGTGAAGCAGCACGTTTGTCATAACTGTGATTTCATCCACCACTTCTGTGGGCAGTAGCAAAGGCCTTAACAAAGAATCCCAAATAATTTCTGTTTTCATTGTTAAAGATGCCTCACACATGTTCAGATTTCAAAATTTCAAAACGTGTTTATACCCAGTTTGCACAGAAAGCCACACTATTCGAAAGAGCATGAGAGGAAGAGTGGTCTGGGTAAATGAGAGAAAGGACAAAAATGGTGGAAGTGACAATTTAGGATTGTTCAGTGAGAAGCTGGACTGCCAGACTTAATATTCGCTGTCCTCTGCGCATGCATGCGTGCACATGAACGTGAGGCCCAGGGTGTGCAGGGAAAGGCCTTTCTCTAACAATTTGGTTTTTATTGTGTGTTAATACAATAGCTAAGACACTTAGATAGCAGCCTGTGAATGATTCATCTTGTTTCTAATTATCAACAACTTCAATCAAATATTTTGCTATTATTTAACGTAATATTTGCTAATAGTTAGTGCCCAGTTCTTGTTTTGTTTTCTGAGCACAGGCAACATCGTGTACTTCAGCTTCTCAGCACACCAAAGCAGTCAGCCTGATGCTTTTCACCCTCGCCCCCTTGCAAGTACACCTGAAATACCAATACCTCATTGCAAATATTCACTCTTAATTAGAGGGATAAAGAGTGTCAAGCTCAAAAGCACTAGATGGAGACAGGATGATTTAGGTCCCTCTCTCTTAATTAGGAACCATTTCAAGAAAAGAGGACTCTTTATGTGCTCAGAGTTAACTACAGCTGTATAAGCAGGGCTTAAAGAGAGACAGAAGCCATAGAACCACTGCGCTGGGGTTTGTTCAAGGCTACGGCTTTTTTCCTCAAGGCAACTCTTCCTATAACACCTTATTGCCAAGAGATGAGTGAAAAAACACACTGCCAATATGAATTTCTGCAGATTTAATTATTACATCAAAGCAATTTTAGATCTCTGACGCTGAGTTAAATTTGGTGTTGGTTAGAATATCATTTATTAGATTAATCATGCTGCTTTAATACTCCGGCCTTTGGTTGCTGTATGCTGGCAAGGAATTTTCAAAATGTTGAACCATCTCTGGCATTTTCCAGGTGTGCAGCCTCCTTGCTATTTCATTAGCATTGGCCACTCAAAACCTTCTAGGAAGAACAAATTTAGTGCTGTACTGATTTCCTTTCAATATGTTTGCAGCCTGAGACTGACATTTAAGCTCCCAGAGTCTGCAGAGAAGACCTGAAGTAGACTGCATTTGTCTGCTCAGGTATTACTTACGAGTAGACTGCTTACTTTTTGTTGATATGAATAGTTTTATTTGAGTCAAAATATCCTTTTGAAATGAAGCTTTACATAATGGAAGCAGTAGATAACGTTGAGCCGAACACCTTTCCTTCCCACACCACTTAGTCGTTCTTTTCTGGCATGGAGGTATTAACAGATGTGCTCAGTTGCGCTGCCCCATGTGATGTTAATGCTTCAAGGCAAGAACCAAAGACAACGTGCCTGGAAAAGAGATGGCAGCTGTGACTGCTAAGGACTTCTGAAAAGGAAATTTGCTGCACAGACTTTCACTGGTATGAAGCAGTGGCTTGCATTGACTTTGGATTGTTTGCCGGTTGTGAAGGAAGCAATCGTCTATGTTCTCAGGTATCAGAACAGATATTGCTGACATTATTTACACTAGTGACAATGATTTGCTGAATTTTTTATAGATATAGATGGATAACAAAATGCAAGAGTTTAAGTACATCTGAGTCACTTTCTATAGTCACATTATATAGTCACCACATCCCATGAAAGATACAGTTCCCTTTCATATAGCTATACATATTAAGGCTAAGAGACTGGCAGCTTAGAGGCTTGATCAAACTATCCAGGAGTCTCTGCTCTTACATACACATTCACTAGATGTGGGCACAGGACACAGTGAAATGAACCTACTGAATGTCTTACTATGGTGTGCCAAAGCAGCAAACCGAAAGGTACAGCTGTAGGACTTTAGCACAAATCACTACAGCAGTAAAGACAGGATGGCAATGGACTTCAACATTGACATAAATATACAGGAGGTACTAAACCAGGCACCAGTCTGTCCTCTGGAGGACTGATGATGCAACTCACATGTATGGAAAGGACTCTGCAGGCGAGCCTGGGCACTACAGACTTGCGAGACTGACTTCCAGCTCTGGTGAGCCAGTAGAGCCTGCAATGAAGAACAAGAACATGAAGCACACGGATAGAGACAGTCACCTGGGAAGGAGTCAGTGTGGTGTCCGTACCTGCCACACTAACAAGCTGGTGCTTGAGTAGGGTATCAATGAGTGTGTAGATAAAGGCAATTCAGCAGACATGATATATTTGTATTCTCTAAAGCTCTCTTAAAGAAAAATTATTACAGGAACTAACGGGACTGAAGGAAAGGTCCTTTTATAGATTTTATGTTCCTATTGTTTTAGCAACCAAGCTTCTTACAACCTCCTGAAAACCTATCCCCTCAAATCTGCTGCTCTCTACAACACGGTAGAAGCACAAGTAGCATTACTCACCTTCGGACCATCTAGAAAATAGCCCTAAAAGAAACTTACGTCTTTTATCAGCAAAGCCAAGGACCTGCAAAAGTAAAGAAACACTAGCTGGAATCTCCACTCTGAATTTCTGGAAAATCTAAATACCTTCCCTGGGTGTCTCTAATAGGCCATGTTTTCACCTTTCCATTTCTGTAAACCATGAGCCTACATGAGAACTCAACATCAACAATAAGGCATTACTCTAAATGGTAAAATCAAACTTTCTTCTTGTTAATGCTGACAGTAAGTAGTCCATCTCTCCAGTTCCCCACCTAGCTGTAAAGGTACTTGATAAGCAAATATTCTTTTACTGCACATCTTCCTTCCTTCTCTCCAACCTATATCCCATTCACTCACAGCTTTGCTGTTGGTGAATATTGCCCTACCTACTTTGTTTTGCATTTCTCCTGAGAAACTACCCGATCTTATGACTTCACTAATTCAGTTGTAGCAACCTCAGTTTATACAGCTGCTTAGAAGACAGATGCTCACTAGGACTCAGCCCTGCTGCTGTCACCCATAGCTTTAACATGCCTTATTGACCACACTGGGATGTTTTGTGAGTATTTAGCTCTAGACATAACCCTTTAACTACCACCTTTCCAAACCCCTTGTAGAAACAGTGGGAGAGGGGAACAGGAACATACAGGAATCTTGAGCTTCCTTCTCAGTTCTTGAGACTGTACGGTTATAGCGGCTTCGAATGACAGGTAGAAAAAATAAAATCCTCGTAATCTTCACCGTGCTGCAATAGATGGTGCCACAGAGCTCTTTCCATGCCCATCCTGGTCGAATCCTGTCTTGCAGTGACCTCCCTATGCCAAGAGCCAAGAGAGGATCTTACAGCAAGGAGGATGTGTAACTTCCCATCTCTTCCCAGAAACCTGGCACCATTCAAAGGGGAGGAGGTGAGAATCAGCCCCGTATCTCAGGCTGTTTCCCCCATTCACAGCCTGCCTGTAGATAACACCACCTCTCCATTGCTCTCACTGACTCTTTCTTCCCCCTTTCTCAGGCCTGGTACGACAGATGGTGGCAGCCAGGGCAGGGGCTGGGGCTAAGGAAGCCCCATGCGAGCACATGGAGAGCAGGGGCAGAGCTGGTTTGGGAAGTGAGGGGATGCAGAGACGCGCGAGGGTCTGTCAGCCCTGATGCAGCAGTTACAGAGGCGGATTCATCTTGGAGCAAGAGGAATGATTTCCTATGGTAGGTGATAGTTAACTAGCATGCACAAATTCGGGATGGTGGAAGAGTCTCAACACTAAAAAAGGTGAAGTATTGGAATGAAAATTTTCAATGGCATAGAACCAAAAAGCTATAGGCAGAAGGAACTACTCTATTTTTCCCTACTTATCTGAGAAACAAATTTGAGGAGTCTACTACCGTTTCAACATGAGAGCTCTGGCAGCCTTCAATACTTTAAGAAGATTGTTTGGCAGTATGACTAATATTGACTTTCTTCTGCCTATCGCAAGCAAATACATGCTATTTTCCACTTATTACTCTCTCTTCATTGCTCTTCTAAAATCTCTTTTCAAATAAAAATGTGTCATTTTTTCTTAGTGAATTATGAACTCAAACATGCATGTTATTTCAGCAGAAACCTACCACAAAAATCTTAATTACAGGAGTTATAGTTCTGAGATACTAACAGTGAATCCTGCCACGTGAAATTTTTTTGAGCAGTGAATGTTCAGTTGTCGCAAGGCCATCGCGATGTGCCAGAAATCTACCAACAAATAAAGGAAAACCTGGGTTCCCATCCACACAGGCATAAATCCCTTACAGATAACAGAAACTAGGTAAGCATCTCAGATGGAATCTATGCCAGCAGTTCCATCCTTTGCAGTCACTGGAAAGACGTAACAAGTGAAAATACTTGTAAAACACACGAGACAAATTGCCCTTTGGAGGTGCTTGTTACATAGTCATCTAGAAAACCCAGGCTGACCAGAAAACTAAACGTTATTGTCTCAAGCTATGAATCCCAGCTACAAAGGAGGAAACAACCACCGAGCAGTGCACTCTAATTATAGAGATCTTCTGTCTATTTGTTGCATACTTGAGATTGCTCTTCGTCTTTGTGAGAGCTGAGCTGCAAAGGCAAGGAGGTTTCAACATCCTCCATGGCTAGGATCTTAGAGGATGTGTGGGACTGCAATGGAAATGCAGATTATTTCAGACAATCAGAGATCTATTCTGGAGCTAGCAGCACTCAGTGCTAAGTTTTTTTTTTTTTGAGGTGAATGGCAAAATCAGGCCTTTGCTGTTGCAGAGTCAGGCACATTCCCTTGCCTACAGCCTGCTGCTTGTACATGTTTGTCAAGCAACAGATATAAAAAAAAAGGGTCCCCTGAAGACAATGAATTTGTGCCAGAAGACAAGAAATCTCACTTACAGAGCTACCTTTATGAGACGGAGCAGGGATAGAGTAGCTGAAAGTCCCAAGAGGTCTGCCCTGGGCCTTGCTCATACCGAGAGACGGCAGTCACCTCTCCAGGGCAGCGCCACGGTCATGCTGAGCCCCATCACAAACGTGGAGGGGGCTTTTCTCACAAGTACAACTTCTAACGTAGGAGACAAGACGTTCACCAGGGAGAAGACACTTTCTAAACTAGCTCATTCCTTCTCCTCATCTTCAAAAAGTTCTGGGCAAGATGATAAACTAGATCATCCTCTGGAGTACGACAGCCTCTGAAGTCCATGGGCTTCTAGCTCCCTCCAGGCTGGTGAGGGCTGATATTTAGGAGCAATCATTTCCACACACCAGATAGCCTTACAGGGTCAAAATATTCTTCAGAATGAGCCTTGAATGAGAGCTGTTTACTGTCCCACAGGGAGATATAGGCTGGTCTTTTCCACTGTAACTTAAACGCTGGTGAGCACTGACAATTTTTTGCTCATTTAACTTCATGTCCAGAACCCACTGACAGCTAAGCTGCATCCATCCCATCCCCAGAATTAACACACGAAAAGACAAGCTACGCTCGATCCCAGGGATGCCTCTAGAAATACTGCACCAAGTAACCCTCCAGTCGTACAGCGGCTTCAGCAGCCGCTGTTACAGTACACACCTCCCTGAGCTCCGCAGTTTCCTCCCGCCTCTCCTCACTCCCGGCAAGGCTGGCAAGCAGCAATAAGATCAGTGCTGTTTGGTTAGAGTGTAACTATAGAGATGAAGGATCATTTCACTCGTCAGTGGGCTGTAATTTAAAAACAAAGCTAGTAACCTGGTCCATACAAAAAAAAAAAAAAAAATTCTCAATGGACAGTGCTAACACATTCTTGTCATACATTCTTGCTATTCAGCATATGAATTTATTATAAAATTACCTTTTAAAAGCTGGGCTTTCACACTGACCAAATTACTTTCAAATTAAATAGATTAGCCCGTGAAAAAGATACCACACATACTTATATCCAAATTATTGGTATAGTTTTTATGGTATCTAAGATACAAAATTTGTAAAGAAAGGATAAGAAAATAATCAATATTTTAAGGTCTCAAAGTAAATCCTTAAGCTTTACACACACATGATTTTATGAGAACAGATCCTGCTATTAAATTTTGAATCTGAACAAGTGCCACTTCTGTGTCTAGATGACCCCGGCAACATGTTTACAGTCCTTGCTTTAAAGTGAATGTTTTAACTGGTATTCAGAATAGATAAAAAATGTCCTAAAGTTTGAGATTAAGTTTCCATCAGAAGTCATAACGTTGATTGTTTTGTTCAGTTTTGCAGAAATCATATTAATCACATCACATTGAGTATTTCCAGATTGTTACTTTTTTATTTTTTAACAAAACATGGACAGGTCCACTGGTGCCACCACGAAACCGTCAGGAAAGGAATTCCGCTGGTTGCTGCAGGCAATGCACACTTAGATCAGAAGCCAAAGTCTGTAACAAAACTGCAAACCATTTTGAATAATAAGAACATCAAACTGCTACAGTTCTGCTCCAACATACAAATTACATTGGCCATTTAACACGATTTTGCCTCTGACACAGTAGCTAAGCTACAAGACCAGTTGGTTATAAAACCCAACAATTGCAATGATGTAATGCAATTTGAGGCAATACGAGGCGATTTCTCTCCAGCCGAGAAGCCCATCACATGCCCCTCCTCAAGCTGTGCTTATGAGACCCCTGCAAACAGAATTTAGCCTGGGGCATGTCTGCATCCAGAGGGCCATGCAGACACCTGAGGCTTTGTGGTAGAGGCGTGCTGTCCCAGTGGGGTTCACCCATCATACAGACTGAAATGGGGCTGCTGTCTGTCACGTGCAGTGAAGTGACTTACGGTACAACATTGGTGCGTTTTGAGTGCCACAATCATGAGCAAGCACTGACTTATATTACTTCTTCTCAAGGACAGAGAATACTTGTGAGTTCTTCACCTCAAAGTAGTTGCTGTCATCTAGGAAGTCATTCCTCGCCAACGAGATCAAAAAATTTCCTAAATAGCTGCTAAAAATACTTTTTTTTTTTTTTTTTATCCAGGGATTTCATCCATTTGATTTATTAATTCATTATACAGAAGTAAGCACTTGTTTACGGTGAACAAAGATGACAGAATACAATTTTTATCTAATAATGTTAAAGTGAAAGGGCTTAAACATGTTTTTGAAGCTGAAAGGGCTACTAAAAAATTTATAGTGCAAAAATTCTCATAAATTCAATGTAGTTTTTTTAGTACACTGATTTATTTATTTATTTATTTTAGAAAGAATAGGTCCACATAATAAAGCTCAGAATATTTTTTAGAAACAGGTTAGAGAAATACTGATCATAAGGTATCATCTGCTGAGCTTGCACCAGTGATTTTGGCACATTGTAAGAAACTCTTCTAGCCCTTACAAAGGATGTAGTAGATGACTATAGTCAATAAGACTATATTAAAGCAATGTAGGCCAGAATATTACAAGAGAATGAAACCAAGAAATATGGTCTATTAAAAAAAAAAATAGAATTGGACTAACAGCACAGGGAGGTGCTTGAATTAATAAAATTATTTTGCTCTTCTTTCCAGGAAGAGTGGAATGATTGAGATGTTGGAAATTCCTTAAATATGTCAGAATATAAGAGGGGGAAAAAAAGAAGAGCAAACAAATCCCACGGGGTTTCTAGGAAGCTATTGTAACCTTCATAATCTAAAAGTAGGGTGCAGTCCTGCAGTTCTTTTTTGTATATAGCTTATCATACTATGTTTCTTTTCAGTTGTGCTTTAATTCAGCTCTACTTTGTGGATGCATCCCTCCAAGAAGGACTCAGACTCCCTTAGTGCATTTCCCTGGATCCCTGCCAGATCTTCTCAACCTCTTCTCAGGTCTTTAGGTCAAAAAACCTATACATCAGTACTACTTCTCATCCACATCCTGAGCATGTCTATAATGTAAGCTTCAATTAGATGAATTATGAATTAACCTTTAGGCAACTTCTTGTTCAGGCATCAGAGCTTTAATCTCAGACAGTAGATAACTGAAACCAAAAAAATCCAGTCCTGATCTCTTTACAGTTTATTTTTTAGATTTTTGTATTCTTACTGGAGGAAAGAAAAGTAGTTCTTCAAACAAGCTCCTTTACAGTTACCCAGCTGTGGCTGTTACCCGGTCAGATGCTGCTTGTTTGGTATCATCAGTGTTAACACACACACCTGGTATTCCTCCTATTCTGTAACGCATTTTTTCAATGTACACCATACGCCAATTAACATCTCATAAATGACCTTGTTGTCGTCAACCTGTATTTGCCATTTTGACTTAATCTTTTAATATTATACATTCCCAGCAAGAGGGTTTGGGTCAGCAGAGCTGCTCTGCTGTGATTGCACCTGACAGACCCCGCAGAATGGTGCTACTCCCAGAAAAGGGTGACTGCCTTGGCTACCATGATAACTGTTGTAGTGTCAGGCAATGAATCTCCTACTCCTTTCAGTTTTAAAAAGTTTAAAAGGTGCCCCTCTGCCCTGTCTACTGTAACGTCTAAATTGGTGGTTAAGATAATCTTCTGAAGGACTACAGCGAGGAATACAGGGGCTAAGAAGAATATTGAACCCAAGACTTCTTTCTTTGAATATTCAACTTTTTGAATGTACGTAAGAAGTAGGCAATACCACCAAAAAGCTATCCTTTAAAAGAAAAGGCTAAGCCTTGCCCTGCTGTTAATGAATAATCATAGACACATGCCCTGAGGAGATGGCTACACACAGGGTAACCAGACCAGAGAGAAGGGTCTCCGCATAGGTATTTGTAAGGAGCCTGCTCTGGAACATCAAGGTGGGACTGCAACATACAGCCCTCTTCCCAGCCCTTCAGGACAGCCAGCTTTAACCAACCCCTTGCTCAGTGCTTTAGCCATTTGGATCTCACTCTGACATGCCAGACGGTCCTCACACAAGGATTATTACGATTGTGTACCTAACTGTGCTTTGGGTTCCTTTGTCAGGAGCAAAATCCAAATTACAGCATTACAGTATCTCAATATAGCACATCAATATTTAAGTCCTTTATTGGGTCTGTTCCTAATTTAGAGACATCTGGCTTAAAGGGAGCTGATTCTACTTCTGGTATAATGTTATCGGCTTCCACAGAGAGCAGCTGTTCCATTTTATTCCAGTCATCTCCAAATTTTTCCTAAATAGCTGTCTAATTCTTAGATCCTTTTGTCATCTCATCTCAGATATTGGTGAATGAAGAAACAGCTGTGATAGCTGCGTGCCTTTGCATTTAACACCTATTCCAGACACATGGAGAAAACACTCTCTTTAACATGCAAGGCAAGAGATAACACAAATTACTAGGGCTGCTGAGGCTGCGAAAACTCTTAGCGACTAGTACACTGGAGGGTGGTGGTAAAGGGCTTGGACAAATTAAACATCCTGGGGGAAAATCTGGATTCCTGTTCTGTTCCAATTATTCTGCGTGAAACCTCAAAGAGAAGAAAAAGGAACCCTCAAACTCTGACAATCAGTCGAGACAGAGTTATCTAGTACTGCAAAAGGTTGCCTGCTCTCTTGCAAGTGCTGGTGTAGAACAGCTGTCGTACACCTGAGGGGTCCCTTCTCAGTTCTTTAAAAAATGGGAATACAGGCTCAAGACAGTGTTCAAGCCGTGAATCCCAAAGCAATGAATGAGTCAGGAGGGCTGGGC
This sequence comes from Phoenicopterus ruber ruber, assembly GCA_009819775.1. Lineage (NCBI taxonomy): Eukaryota > Metazoa > Chordata > Aves > Phoenicopteriformes > Phoenicopteridae > Phoenicopterus > Phoenicopterus ruber. The sequence goes on from CM020217.1 coordinate 92,068,294, forward strand.
TTTCAGATTTTTATCTGCACCATTTCCCTGTTCGTTTTACGCAGCTGTGCTCTCCTCCGCCTCCTGGTGACTTCACCCCCACCTGCCTCAATTTTAAAACTGAATTCCCCTTGCACTGCATATGGAATCTAGCTATCTAAATCCAGGTCTATTTTAAGTGGTAAGAACTTACAGAAACAGTAGTGTTTTAATTTTATCTTTTATAGGCTGACGTACCCTGTTGTATCTCCTTCCCCACTAAGCTTTGCTCTTGTTTATGCATCTCAGGAGGATAAACCAGAGGGCTAGTCAATCACGGGATACTATTATTATTTTCTGCTGAGCACCTTGATCAGACTCTGAATCTCAGGCTCTGACTTTGTTCTTAGAACCCAATTATCAGGAAAACCTCCAGAGGCTTTCATAGCGACAAACACTTTTCCTTCATAACATTTTTACTATGAGGAAGCGTATCCCCACCCTTGAAACCTTACTACAGTGCATTCCTGTATTCCCATTGTCTGCTTTAATTGTCTCCTTGAGCACTTTCAGACTTGAAGCCCTTCTCATCTCAACTGTTGCTCATCCTCTCTTAAAGCCTTCTCCATAAGTACACCGCATGTCAAGTGGCGTATATTCTATAATCCAGAAGCTGCACCTTATCAATCGCTTTCCTTAGCCTTTGTGGTACTTTTAAATCAAATTAAAACTTTTCCTCCTTCTCTTAAGGATCCCCAGGAGACTCTCTGACCTCTCTTCTATGCTCTCCTCCGTGTTTATTCTACACCTCTGCTCTTGCCCTCCCCTCCGTCTCTTCTATTTTCACCATATTGTACATCCTGAAGACTTTCTCCCTATCTGAACCCGTGATTTATATTAGAAACCTGCTTTACAATTTAGCCTTTGACACTGAAACACATTTTACTTTCCCTTTTGTCTCTCATCATGCAAGTCCCCTCTCACTAGCTCGTTCCTGAAAGTTTCCACCGCTAACTCAGAAGTTGTTAAATTCCATCCCACCATTCTGGTCCTTGCTGTATCCACATACTGCCAGAACTTTTCTGCTGGCATAAGGCTCCTACACAGCACACTAATGTATGTTGCTGTACGCATACAATACAAGGGCATGATGTAAAATATGTCCATAACAAAACACGTACTTTTTTCTTATTGCTCAAATAATTTTGTTTGATTTTCTCTTCCTCAGTAGTCAGAGTGAAAATCATAGCATGGGATAGTAAATCCTCCTACTATGGCTACCAGAATGATGTGAATAAATCATCATGCTGGAACAGGCGACATTCGCATAGCAAACCTGTATGAATTCTACATACTTCTGCAGAAGAAAAAAAAAAGCTACGGTGTTTTCAGACCAGGATACTGTATTTCTCTGCAGCAACTCTTTAATTTTACAGAAATGCAAGCTCTGTTTACTTTATTAGACTTCCATGATAGACTACATGGTGTACCCAGTATTATTTTAAAACTCACCAGAGAGCCAATGCGAAAGTCCTTTGGGTCCAGTGGTTATTTCTTAACCCTTTTCCCCCTTTATTGAGAGTTTTAGTGAGAGCTTGGGATACACAATAAACATAAAGTGGGTCTTTTACAGCACAGTGATTTTTGCACCTTAAACACCTGACAGTGAACTCTTAAACATAGTTAGGTGAGCTCTTGTGAATGTATGTTTCACTGTAACTTGCATGGATGCCTCACTATTGAATCTCAGAGGTTTCATTACCACATAGGGCAATATTTCTGTTATTAAACTATGTATTTTTATGATTTAGAATACAAAATAAGATCATTTATATATTTATTGACTTCTGTGCAGACACAATTAGAATAAAAAGCAGAGAAAATATTATCCAAGGAAACTGAGTCGTAAAATAATCCTGTTGGGGAAAGTATTCCAGTTTTAGGAAAGATCTGTGTTTTAAAAGGACAAACAGATTTTAGTAACATTTTTAAAAATACAATTGTTTATCCTGTGCGAAAGGAAAGTTCTCTTTTTCTGTTTCTTCTTTGATTTTGTTTTAAGGATAAAATAGGAATTGTGAGAGATAATTACTGACCAATAGCTCTGCTTTTGTGAAATTATCTGACTGTGTTTCTCTCTCTGGTGTTGATTCACTAATGTGTCACATCATAGGGAAAAAACGCCCCAGCTCAGAGAAGCAGTGGACTCATTTAAGCCACGTACAATTGAACTACCTCCTGTGACGAACTAGTGGGCTTTGGAGATGCTTTCCAGAACAGTGTGTTCAGAGCCATTGCAAAGCCTCTCTAATCACAGATTAGAAAAATCAACATCACCTTCGTTGCCAGTAACAGCAGATGCCGTGTAGGGCAGGGCAGCTGAATTCAAGGGGCGCTGGCAGACGAGCTCTCGCTGACTTAGCAGCAGGGGTTGAAGACCGAGCCGGCGGGCTGAGCTGCCCGCTGCCCTCCTCTGCCAGAGGCAGCCCAGCTCGTAGCGGGAGCAGCCGAAGGGTGCGCGCACAGTCTGCCAAATTAGTGCGCAACAGCCTGTGACCTCTCTTTCCTCTACTGTCAATAACAGCCGATCCTTTACATCTTTCTCTTGACTCAGAAGACGGTAACTAGCCGTGGAGATTTGCTGCAGCTTCTGGTGCTTGACAAGGTGTGGAAGAGGAGTTTGGAGTCAGATGTGAGAGCTGCTGCCTCCTCAGGTTCGATATAGGCCACAGCCACCTCCATTTTTCTCTTCTTATCATTATTAATTTTTTTCCTTTGCAGTACTGGTGAACTATTTTTATCTCAACCCATGGGTTTTCCTTTCTCTCTGATTCTCCTTCCCAACCCACTGGGGAGGCAGGGGAGTGAGTGAGCGGCTGCGTGGTATTTGGGTTACCGGCTGGGGTTAAACCACAACAGTGAAGTACGTAGATTTTTTTTTTTCTTCCCCCCCCCCAATTATAGCACACTGTTGTAATGTAACAAAGGCAGAGATATATAGCAGTGAGATTTTTGCATTGTATAGAAAGATTTGGGTAGGTTTTTTTTGAAACTTCCCCCTCTTCCCTTGATACTCAACAGCAGGACAGTTTTCCAGGTGACAAAGGTACCAAGTCCACACTTACTATGAGAGTGCAGATAGTATTGTCATTAGTTGTGAACTCGTTTCTGAAGTAATAAAACTTATTAAGTTACTCTTCAGATACGAGTCTGTCCAATTCTGAACTCCTGGGTTACTACAATTTATGACATCAGCCACCCTGTGGCTCTTGTAGGGGACATGAATAAAAGCTTTATCAATATTTTTGTTTTGCAATGTTTCCTAATGCTCACATTTACATGAAGTGTAATTTAAGGGGTTTGTGCTTTTTATCTCTTATTTCAATGCATTCACCAACAAAATGCTTTCCCTGTAAAATGCTAACACTGGTTTGGCAAGCGTTCTAAAGCACTTCATGCGTAACGTTGTATAGAACAATTAGAAAAGCCTGTTTGTTCTACTACAAAACCTTTTTACTGCAGAAAGAAGGCAAATTGGTTAAGCTTTTGTGATTTCTGCCATTACACTTACTGCTATCAAAGTCTGCTAAATAAAATATGTCACTCTTTCAGTGCGAATGAGTTTTGCTCCAATAATCACAACACATCCCAGGTGGCACACGTTGGAAACGTTTGGAACCAAAAATTACTCAAACCTTTTGAAGATTACTATTTTCCCTAGGTTTACTGCATAGAAGATTAAGTAGTAAGATGTTGTTGATACGTGTGTTTTTCTAAGACTCTGAATAAAAAAGTTTTTGAGAGAAAGAGACTTTTCTTACTTGAGACTGAATTTTCTGAACCTGTTTCAATATTATCAAGAAAAAAAAATCCCACTGCTTAACTAGTGCAGGATCTGTTCCCCAGCAATGACAAGAGCAGAGACTTAGAATTTAGAAGTGAACACAGGGGTTGATTACCACTGCTACATCAATAATCTTTAAAACTTACATTTAGATCCTATTTTTAAATTCAGATGTTAGTTTTGGGACCTGAAGGGAAAAATTTAAATTATCTTTGTTTTGTGAGTTTAACCACAAAGTTATTTCAAACCCAGTCCAGTAGGAGTAAATTTATGCAATTTAGATACAGTTTAAACCATATAATCTATTGCAAGCTTTTGAAGCAATATTGTATGTTTATGTAAAAATTATTCCAAATCTCTCAACTATCACACTATTAGAGAAACTTAATGCCTTACAACGTCTCCAGGGAACGCTTCATCATTCCCTCCCAGTAAATAACCATACTTATTCTTACAGAATTCCCTGTACCAGAGCACTCCTTCCTTTCCCAGGGCATGATTTTTGGTCTCAGCCTACTGGAGATCTTTGTCTTCAATTAGATGAGCATTTGTGGTCTTTACTATCAATATTTTTTTATTTTCTGAGGCCCTTGAGGAGTTGAAGTGTTGCCTTTCCTCTGTACACACATCTTGCTGACTGGTAGTGAGAAAGGCAGGGTTGCCCCTTCTTAACGTTAATGATCGGAGCTCTGCTTAAAATATGTCATCACCAGATGACGTTAAGAAGAGACAAGATGTGTTTCTCAATTCTTATTTCACACAGAACATGAAATATGTTGTTAATACATTTTTAATTGCATGCCCTCCTATAACAGGTTTACAACCCACCAAATGAATCACCTACAAAAAGTCCCAGTACTTTAAATTCCCATATTTTTTCATAAATACCTTGGAGCATGATTGAAATATTAATAAGAAAATACCAGTGCTGAAAAAGACTATACAATTGATACAAGAGTAAAGGATCAAAGCACACATTAAAATAAAATTAAAATTGTGATCTCTCACTCATACCAAAATGCTATTGCATGCATAATTTAATGAAAATCCCATTTAATTTCACTGCATTTTTATGCATTCAGTAAATCTACCATGGAAAGGCAATAAATCAGAGCATTTTACCTGAATGTTTCCAATAAACTTGTCATATAAACTGAGGAATAATATGCCTGGAGAACATCATAGAATTGTTTCAATGCTCGATATTGTGCCAGGCCAGGTCTCCAGATTTATTTGTTTTCTCAGAAGAAAAAAATGTATATAAGTCAGGGTTTCTCAAAAAGCATCAACAACAAATGTGCTTGCATAATAAGAAGAAAAATGCAGTTAGTGTATTAATCAATTCAGGCTCCCATGACATTTCTTTAAAGTAAAACCACATCTATTCACAGTTGCCCTTTCCAAATTAACACTGTTGCAAAATGGTAATTAGGAACAGCGTTATCTGTTTTGAAGTCTCATATAGTAAAAGAACCATAGTTACCTGCAATCCAAATAAGCCATCAAAAGTTGGGTAGAGGAAAGTTATAGCAGGCTGGACTAAAAGGACAGAGGAGGATTTCCACTGAAGCTTGCTTTCTGGACCAATCTTATTTAAGAATAAGTATTTCCATAGATAACGGAAGATGATAATGAAATCAGTGGACAACAGACACAAAGTTGGGAAGCATCGTCAAAACAGAAGAACGTACCAAAATGAGTAGAACAGAGGAGGCTATACACTTGGGAATAATGTGTTAAAAATGCGGCTAACCAGCTGAAAACCACAGAGAAGGGGTACATTAAAGGAGGTTGAATCCATCACAGGATGGATGAACCACCAGCAGGATGCTGTTGTGGAAAACCAACCATGTATCACGGAAAGTATTGCTAGTAGAATAGAGCAGTATGAATTTCCAACAAGAACCTGGTGAAACCACATCTGGAGTCCTGTGCACATATCAGACCATGTCTATTCAAGAAAGATCAGCTACATAAGTGAAAATAAAGGCTGTTAGGGTGGCAGGAGGGAAGAGAGCTTTCCTGCAAGAGCTCAATGTCTATATGGTATTCTAGGCCTATCTTAAGGCATCCAAAAAAACCCCAAAAAAGGCACATTTTGCGCTTGGATCAAAGGGAAGTGATGTTTTCCTGATGGTCACTAGGTCTGCTGAGTGAATCGATCTTGAACTAACCTCTGAGAAAGCCCTGTTTCTGGCTCACAGAGACCTCCTTGCCACCCAAGCTAAGCCACGGGGTTGCTCAGAGGCTCAGGATGATGTTTAGACGGGTTGAGCCCAGGACATTCACAGGCAATGTCTTTCATGCCAAATTTGGAGGACAGTCCAAATGTTGAGTATCTTACCTTCACAGCTTCCTCAAGAGACCCCACTTGTTATCCCATGCCACTCAGAGGGCACTGGAAGACCCTGACTGACACCGAGCCATGCTCTCTCTCCTTTGTGTTTAACCATGGTGTATCTTCCCCTCAAAACACATTACTCTTTCTTATTTGCTTTTGATTACTGACTTTTGTAGTTCATTTTGGGGGGACAAAATTAGTAATTTAGAAAAATGGCTTAAGTAACCAAAGTTATTTGCTAAATTATTGACAATCTTGGAGTTAACAATCTAATTTGAAAGATCAGTTCTGTTCTCTGTGTAGGGATTATGATTAAAGGAAAAAGTGAATAACAATAACAATGACGGGCTGAATTACTGTAAATTGTTCAGCTAATTAAAAATAAACAACGAATATATCAAATCAAAGCAATGAATCAACAATAACTCGCCCCTGAATTTTGAAATTAGCAAGTCACTGAATTAATACAGAGAATAAATCATGAGACTGACATAAGGAAAAAAAAGTCTTTTTTAAAAAAAAAACCCTCAAAAAACTCTCATGCATAGAGATACTGCTGGAAGATGCATTACATCCATTACTTCAGAAAACACAAAAGCCAAAAACCTGTCCATCCATCTCCTTCTTACCCAAGAACTGATGCCCTGTCTGCCACTATGGCCTTGACTTAACAGCTGAAAAATCTGAATGTCCATTTTTATTGTAGCTCCTTGACTCAGGGAGGTCACCCAAAAGGACAGTGAGACAAATTTTGCTAATTGCAGAGAATTAATCAGATTGAAGTAGTTTGCCTTCATTCAAATCCTAAAAACTTACTGTGGATAAAATGAGTTTTTCCTCATGCTTCTCTCACGGAAATTAACAGATGACTAAAAAATAGAGGTAACTGTTGAAAAATTAACAAATCCAGCAACATTTCTTTCATTTTAATTAAACTTATTTAGATAATAGTCTAAATTAAAAAAAAAAAATAAAAAAGGGAGTGGGAGGGGTGTTCAGGACAAGTAGATGTTTGGGGTCTGAGACCCTACTTGAGCAGTGCTGTTCTCAATGGGGGGTGTTAGGCACAAATGGGAGAAAGACTTTGAGGGCAAGACAGATGCGGAGCCAGAGGAGGCAGAGAACACAGGAGCTGCACGATCACGCACAAGCCAACGCCAAGAAAATAAGAAAAGAAGGCATCAGCCTAAGGACCAAGACAAGAGAGGATTCAGAGGCTGACACGAAGATTGGTCAACTTTCTACCAGTCTACATGCTACTAGGAAAGAGGCTGGGCCAAAAAAATTGACATGAGTGCTGGAACAGGACCCAGGGATACACTGTCTAAAATAGCATCAGACAGCTTCATAGATGTTGAGAGTAAATTTCCTGAGCAATTTACTGTGATTATTGCTCAGGGATTGGCACTGCAAAATATAACCTCCCTTGGACTGCCTTCTATCAGTCTATCAAAATTGTTGCTTAAATCAGACTCAAGAAATATGTTACTAGTGGAGCAGTCCAGAGGGAGGCATGTGCCTGTGGCCCCACCGTGACTGCACTAATACTCACCCAAAAGCAATTCAGTTTTTGATTTTATAGTATCTGTTAAGAAGAGCACAGAAGTGCACGGGAGCATGAACGTGCTGAATAACCTTTTTGTTATACCTTTGAGTCATTGCCTGTAGGCACACACACACTGTGGGTGACTCAAAAATTGTCCCTGACACATAGGGCTCAGAGTCCAACCAAAAGAACCCCAGAAAGTACAGACACAAACTAGCCAGTGTTTATTGGTTACCCAAGGTACTGAGATGTTATAATGCCCTTGGGTGGAGACAGCAGCTTGGTATGTGTCAGTAATGGAAACACTACTGACACCTCCTTTACCACCACCTATAGCTATCTCTTGATGGAGACAGAGCTTGTATTGAATTCCAGGGAGTGTTGAGGATAGTTTCCATCCTAGTAGTCTCATATTGGACATTGACACAACTAATTTTTCCAGTTTAAGAGTCTCTAGCAGGAGATAATCATACGTTTAGCTTTCCCAATTACCAGCAGAAACAATCTTAGGGACTGTTTCCTATGGTGAAAAGCAATACCCTTTTGACAAAGGAAGCATTGAAGAGTAAGTCCACTTTTGGGATATGAAGTTCTTGGTAGAACATAGGTAGACTAGTTCTCTGAATTAGGTAAGTCTCAGAAATTGCATACATACAAACCCATACATACTGTGTCTTTGCAGACAGAGTACGATGTATGACAGAGTATGATAGAACTCACATCTTTTCTCCCTTCCTGGTGATACTATCAAAAGTAGAAGACACTTCAAAACCAGACGCAATGTTGACATTGCCAAGGGCTTGAAAAATGTGCTGTCAGACTCTCTTATGTCTTGAAAAAATCCCCAGAAAGGGGAAGGCCATGAGACAACAAAACCAAAACATACATAGTGCAGCCTCAGGCCATGGGATTCATTAACTGGTGGGAGCATGCAGAAAAAGCCCTTGCTACTGGGCTACCCAGAGAAACTGAAAGGGCTGGGATCTCCCGGTGCAAGGTCATTAAGGGAATGACCTTTCAGGGGCTTTCGGGACTTGGTACTTTGCTGGTGCCCAAAGGTTTGACACATGCCAGACAAGGAGCTGAAGATTTCCAGCCTCTAGCACTTCTCAGTCAGAGGACAACTCCAGGATCTGCTTGTGCAGCAATTTTTTGCATTTAGTCTCATTTCCTGAGATGTTCTTTGGCAAAACAGACATGTAACATGGTGACTGTGTTCATCCACTATAGATGGAGATTGGTGGTTGATGACAACATGACACACACACAAAAAAAGAAGATAATGAATGAAACTTGTATGGCCAAAGCAAACCAGTAAGTGATGAAAATGCAGCTATACTGACAAGAACAGAAGTGCTAGATATAAAATGTTCCATCTATCTTGAGCCACTGCTGACAAAAGGAAATGAGAATCACCATACATTTTTGCATGATGGTCTTCCACAGAGCATTAAAGACAGGAATATTTGAGATGTAACCTACAAGTCCCACGAATGCGAACCAGCTTTCAGTCTGGAATGGTTTGGCATATGCATATCCAGAAATTCAATGACTGTGGAGGGTCCACCTCATAGAACTTAAAATGCCATTTATATAATTCTAATACCAGAAAACTCCTGTATTTTTTTTGATTCTGAACATGGATTAATCCATCATATTTGCCCTCTGGACAGTAACTCCTAAACTCAAAGCATTTTTAAATTTAAATATCTGCAACAATAAGCTATTTTATTATTCTGACAGCTGCTGTTATAACTGCTCTACTAACTCTGGCTTACTGCTGTGTTAAATTTAGTTTAAATTCAGAATTATTTATGGCAGAAACTTGTCTTTTTATTATTCTGTAAATTCCATGTTCACCTGTAACGCAGTCTAGTAAGAGATGATGATACAATTGAGGAGAATGAATAAGCATTCAAGTACAGTTGTGTAGAAGTCTATTACTCAAATTACTACGTATCTACTGACCTATTTTTTCCTATTCTACTTCTATTCTGTCTGCAGAGGTTAAAGCAGGAAATGGTCTGTTTCACCCCAAAAGGAAAACAGTATCAGGCAAAATAGCAAACTTTTCAGTTGAAGCCTGAAACGAGAACTTGAAGGTGTACTTAACATGGACACCTGGGAATCCAGTACACTGCTGCAGAGATGAATTACTTCTGTTTCTCTCCAGGAGTGCTAGCAAGAAAAAAGTGACACAAATGCAACCACTTTTGAACAGCCTATCAAGTAAGCAGAGAAGCCTCCTCTTCCTTCCTTCACTTTCTCCCTAAAATATGAGGATGCCTTCTACGAATATGTGGTTTGGACATTTTCTCTTGCTAAACAGACCTTATTCAATTTTTATCTGTTCTCACACCAATGGGTTAAACAGAATGAATACTTCAAACTGATTTGTTTTCTTCTTTTTTATTTCAGCTGAAAGCTCAAGTTTCTGATGGAGAGCAAAGCACGGCTTAAATCTGCCTGTACTTTAAACCAATCCTTTTTGAGCAGTGGCTCCGCTAGAGGATGCTCCATCTGACAACTCTGCTCTGCCGTGCTGATTCATGCAAGTAACCCTGTAAACTTCAAAGTGTTACGTATGAATCAGAAATTCAGAAATAGATACAATATTTAAATACACCTTTTATGTACTTGAAAGCTGCTATTAATGGCTCCCCTAAGTCTTCTCTTCATTAGCCTAAACAATTCTAACTTTCCAGTGTTCCCCCAAAAGTCATGGTTAGATGTTTCATCATGAAGAAATTAAAAAACAAACCACCCCACCACCAATTCTCTGCTATTGGTCCTTATTCTTCCTGTGGTCTTATCAGTATTAGAATGTAGAGAAGAAGGATTTCGTGTTTTGAAAGCTCACTCCTCTTACACATTCCAGTCCAACGTTTATCAACTTGCAGCAGTGTAGTATGTCGTTCTGCTCATTTTTCTGAAAAAGTGCATAAGCTCCCAATGAATTCAGTTTTTATTTAGCACATATGTTACCTTGAGTATACTTATATTTTTAAAAATGTTTAAATAGGATTACGGTTGAATTGGGGTAGAATTACTCAGGCATGTATGCTTGGAGTTACGCATGTATTTGTATGCTTTATTCAGGCAGTTCCCTGATGCACATGCCAAAACAAAATTTCACTTAAGAAATAAAATATACAAGAAATGTTACACTTGACCACCTGAATGGTCCACTTCTCAGAAGGACCGAGACAGACGGGAACAATAGGCTAACAGAAACTTTATGAAATTCAGCAAGGAAAGACAACGTGCCTTACCTGGGAAGGAAGCACCCCGTGCAGCGGTACAGGCTGGGAGCGCCTGGCAGATGAGCTGAGCATGAGCCTGCAGTGGCCCTGGCAGCAACGAGGGCCAGCAGCATCCTGGGCTGGGTCAGCAGGAGCACGGATGGCTGATCAAGGGAAGGGATTTTTTTCCTCTGCCCCATACTCATTAGACTGTATCAAAGCTACTGCAGCCCATAATGGGGCCCCCAGTGCAGGAAAACATTGATAAATAGGAGTTGTGGAGGCCACCAGGATGGTCAGGGCTGGAGCACCTGCCCCGTGAGGGGGCAGTTGGCTTCAGAAGAAGAGACGGCTTCAGGGGCGACCTAACAGCATCCTCCAGTGCCTACAGGGAGATTATCAAGGGGCCAGAGCCAGGCTCTCCACAGTGATGCATGGAAGGAAGACGAGAGACAACAGTCATAAGTGGAAACAAAAGAGATTAAGACTGGGTAAGGAGAAGCATTTTCACCATGAGGCCAACCAAACAGCAGAGCACGCTGCCCAGAGAGGTTATGCAGTCTCCATCCTTGGAAGTTTTCAAAACTCAACTAAATAAATCACTGAGCAACCTGGTTTGTCCTTCTACTTGATGCTGCTTTGAGCAGGAGGTTGGACTAGACCTTTTGAGGTCCTTTCCAACCTGAATTTTCCTACAGTTCTAAAAACCATAGACACGCCTTTTGGAGATTGACTAAAATTCTGAAAAAAAACAGGGGAATGTCACAATATAGCATTGAATACACAAGTTCAGCACGTACTGCTTTTTTTACTTAACTATAACCTAGTATGCTTACTACTTATGCATGAAGTTGCATTTAAAACTGTCAGCCAACTATATGGGCTTCAACAGGTTTTCCGAGCTCTTATTCTTATTCCAGGGAAGGCTAGAAAACAAAAGCTGAGCACACACAAAAAAGCCCTGCTCATAAAGAACTCCTTGGACATCTTATTTGTCCCTTAATCTGCCCTTTATTGCTTACCAGTTGCATTTTCTCTACATTTAACAAGCTCTACTTGCAAGGGTAAACAAGTTTCCTCCTGATGATGTTCTGATGGAGGAAACATAATTGCCACACCATAAAATCTTAGTAGCTATTTTAATTGCTCCACAAATTATCTTTAAGTGCTGTGCATGATTATAGTAGCAAACCGTTCCCCCCCCCTCCAGTAGCTAATAGAGCTGAGTGGGAACTTTCAAGAAAACATTTTTTTTGTAGAAAAATATCCACTTGAAAGACAAGCCTTTTTTCAGGGAAGTTTTAATTAAAAAAAATAAATTTTGCTGGGAAGGTTTCTTAAATTTGGGTAGAGGTTTTAATCAGATTTAAAATACCAGGTTAATTAGATCTTAATCACAGCAAGAATATCCGAGTTGTGAGAGACAGGCAATTGTAAGCTAAGGCAGACAAGGTGACAGAAACAGGTTCAAAATCTTGCCTCATCCAGATTGCAGAAGAGCAAAAATCTTGAACTTGGGTCTAGGCGAGAGATCTATCCTGGTTGAAGCTTTATGATTTCTAGTGTACTGGAAGGAATTTAATGTAAAAGACTTAAAAAAAAAATCAGTGAACTAAAATTGTTGTTTGCTGATGAGCCCTATCTTTAAATAATATTCAGGCAGCTGTGAGACAATAAGTAAACACATATACTGGCATAATTACAGCAATTTCCACACTCCTCATCACCTTAGCATTTTGTAACAGTCAATGAAGTGGCAACTTCGATGCAGAGCAGCATCATTTTAGACAGACTACCGCTGAAAGTGGAAATATGAAAAGATTAACATTTTAGAAAGGGAAAGCTGTTTCTCTACAACAAAGCTCTACACTAATTAGGCCATAATTTATCGAGTAGGAAATAGAAATCAGCGAGGCATTAGGAAAAACTTTTAGAAAGAGACAAACTTTGTAGCTGTTCCATCAGAGGATATATTCTGATATAATTACAGCTTATTTATTCAAAGAGTTGTATATTAACGGGTTCCAACTCATTAATGAATAACATTTCTTTCTATAGAATTAACTGTTGACATGTCTGAACAACTTTGAGCTGTACTTAATGGAATCTGATCTGCTGAACAAAATCCTTAATTATTAGTACTTTATTGAGCCACTTGTAGTCTAAAGCTTTTTTGAATACAAGTACTGAATAATCTTGCTCTGTATTTAAGTTGGATATAATTCTGAATGAGACAAGTTGACTGGGATGCAAAAAGCACCTACAGAGTTTAAGCTGGAAATACATACAAATGCTAAAACAAAACAGACCCGAGAGATAATAGGTAATAGGAAGTCTAGTAATTCAAGTAAGCTATGCAAACTTTAAGAATGTGAGAATAAAGATTGATGGACACCAGATCAGTAGTAAGTACTACTCAAAAATCAAACTTAGAGACAGATACTTGTTTGCTGCTCTGTGCCACAGACGTCACTTAGGAGACAGGGACTTCAGACCCCCCTCAAGTTTCAGACTGGATGCACCGAAGACAAAATGACAACACATTTCAAGCAGAACTGAACAACAGCTGCCTATAAGATTTAAAACAAAGATAAAGTAGCATTCAGATAGTAGAAGTTTCAGTTGCTATGGCATATCAATAGCAAAGTAGGTTTGCGTAATTTTATGTACCAAATTATGACATGTAAAAGACATAAGTTTAAAACAGAATGTAGAAGTAAAATATAAATAAAAATATAAAGTATATGTATAAATATATATGCATGTATATTTAAAAACAGAAATAAAACAAATAATAACTGAAATCTGAAGTAAGATTCCAATAGAAAAAAAAGAGAGAAACTGACAAAATTGCAGAGATTATATTTATGCAAAATGAGTATTATCAGAATTTCATTACAACTCAGAATTAAAGCGAATTTTAATATGTCAGCACTTTCAATTCATTCCATATTCATCTTATGCTTTACATATTTTCTTTGAAATTATTCACAAGTTGAGTTAGTGTGTTCATACTTTTTGTCTTTATAAGTTATAGAGTTTCTGTGCTAGAGGATTGTCCCTAAACTTCTGGGCAATCTGAAGCCTTCAATGTGTAAAGGTGGTACTGGTTACAGCTGGCCTCGATTTTTAGAAATTAAAAATGTAAGTTTCAAAATCTACTTGCTTCTAAGTATTAAGAATCTTATGAAATTAGTGGGTTTTGACAAAAAAAAGAGTTATAAAAAACAGATAAAAATAAAGTTAAATGACTGTTAATGAAGTTCTAATAAAAGTACAGAATACGATAGCTTCATTACAAGAATACAGACTACTAACTCTAATGTATCAACCTACTCTCAACATCTATAAATGACATTTCTGTCTCCTGATTTCATGATAAAGATATCAGCACTGTAAAGGTTAATCTTCAAAGTGCTGTGAACAGAAATCTCCAATAACATAAAATTCACAATAATCACAGTTTTAACATATTGCTAATCAGCTTATTAAGCTGAAGAAATCAATACTACTTGTACTACTTACTTTTTTGTATTATGTTTACGTACCTTCTGGATTTCTTGCACACTGCTGAGTAAATCCATCTTCACTTTCAGCTTCTCTTCTTTAGTCTTTCAGCAGCAGCTATTTCAGGAGACAGTCTTTACTGAAAACAGGTATCTTCTATTGGAACTCTTAAAATTATCACAGATTTTATAAAAGTTTCTTTTTCCACAGTATACTTTGAGGGCCTATTCCCCACTAAAGCTGACCTTTGAAGGTCAAAACAAGATTCTCTTCTTTTTCTGAGTGATTTCCCCTCCCCTGAGTCTTAATTCCTTACTGTCAGCTGTTCCCACTTACAGTTACTATTTCCTTCAGGATGATAAACACCAGAGCTGATGTAAGGATGAGATCAGTGGTGCTATCAAAGATTTAAACAGGGTGCTGGAGATGAAATCTGAATATATAACAGGACCCCTAGCTTTGATGATCCTCTCTCCAAGCCTGGCTCATTCTCCTCTGCCTTGGGGACCTTATGCCGACTGTCATTTAAATTTCCCCTTGGAAGTTTCCCCTGGACTCATACCTGCTACAACTTGAGTAAATTAAAGACTGATGAAAGTAGTATTAGCAAAAAGTAATGATAAATGTTGGTGAATTGACTGCAGACAGCTATCCTGGTGTGTTTGCAGAAGATGGTGTAAGACTGACAATGTTTGGTACTGTCCTAAGTGATCTACAAGAAGGAGTAAAGATTGTATTAGTGACACTCTCAAACATACGCAGGGCATAAGGAGAGAACTTACAAATTGCAAACAAGGCAAAGAAATCAACAGGAAAGATTAATCAGAGGAATAAATAAAACACAGATTTTTTTTCAGTTAACAGAAAAAATAAAATTAATGCCTCCAGGAAGAAAATAATCTCGAATCTACTTGAGGTCTCAGGCCAGGATGATCTCCTGCCTCCAACTGCTGATTTGTGATCTAGCTCCCACCTGCCATGTGCTTTGGAAGCACAGGCACTAGCTCTACTTCTCAGGAATCCTTTTACTCGAGTTCCTTTTATCGTCCTTCCTGGGAGTTCAGGCCTCATGGCTTGTCACCCATCTAAAGCTCTGGTCCCCTGCTTCCTACAGGACTTTCCCTGACACCCTCTCCAGACCTCCTGAGAACCTCTGGTGACATTCCTTCTGAGTGGATGACATTTAAAGCAAAGGGCACAAACCTTGCGATGGAATTTGTAAACACACACATAACTGGATGTTAGGCAAAGCCTAACACATATACGCAAATTTATGGCAACAGGCATATCTGTGCAAAAACCTATTTCAATCTCTGCAGGACCTTAGAAACCTGAGGACTTTTGCTTGCACCAGTGAATTAGAGAGCGTCAGGGCAGAGAAGTTAAATCACCTATCACTGAAATGCCAGAACGGTCCCTGGTACCTTTTTGGCACTAGTATCTAGCCCTTCCACACTTGATTCCCTACAACTCAGCCTGAGTGCTGGCACAGGCCAAGGACCATCCCTCAACAGCTGCTTTGGACATGGCAACCCTGACTAGAAGACTAGGAGAATTTAAGTCGCCCTCGTTGGCCAGAGGAAGGCTCTGGCACTAGTGTCGTGGCTAGTACAGATGCAGCCTTTGAATCTTGGGCCTCACCGGGGGTGACACATCTTGCACAGCTCAGACCAGGAATTGCAGCAGGCCGCACAGCAGGCAGGGAGCCATCTAAAGCCGACACGCTTAGCAAGGTCCTGCTCGGTGTGTTAGTCACTGGGAGAGTAATGAGAAGGATGTAACCCTTTAGGCAAATGATAGGAAAGTACTTGGGAGCCACAGATTATATCTGTTCTGAAAATAGTTGTCCAGAAGCCTTCTTTGAAAGACTGAGCAGGGATCACCCGATTTTCCCCACCCTGGGTGAGTGACCCCCTGGATACTGCATAAGAAGAAAGAATAAACATCCTTACTACTGCCTTCTGGGGCCACCTTTTCGAAACAAGGTACCCGCAAATGCATTTTGTGAGAAGCCCTACAGATCATATGCCTTAGGATAATTCTTTGACACTATGTGGAAGTAGAGCAACTGATAGAGGGTATCTACCACGAGAAGAAGGTGAGAAAGGGGAAGGGGGGAAGAGAGAGAGGAATTAAGTGCACAAAGAGGAAAGCACAATCCAGGAATCAGTAAGGCTGCAGACACAGTTCTTTGCTCCTGATTGTAGTTGAACTGACTGAAAAGGTTGCTTCTCAAAATTACTTCCAGCTGCTCATGACTGCTGTTTCCTGGCATCATGATGGCCTACTAAAATGCTCTTGTTCACACCTAAACCTCATCTCAGTTGAAATGAGCTACCATAAAGAGCACATTTGTGCTAGATTGACCCATTTTAGCTGAAACACCTATTTCAGTGTGATCAGAGACCAGTTAGAAGAGTTTAGCCACTTCTTTCACTGAAAAAAAAAAAAGGATGCGTGTCTAAATCTTCATGCACAAAACCCCCCTGTAGTGTCAGTGGACTTAAGTGCCTAACGTATCCAGCACAATGTATGGTGGTTTCGTACAAGCAGCTGCACCGTGCACAAGGAAGGCTGCAAGCACACAAAGCAGAAGAGGTACGGTCACAGCTAGAATTACTACTCTCCAAGCATAATAATGTTATCAGAAAGTAATTGTCAAATCAGCTCACAGGATATCAACACAAATAACGCTGCCTGGAAAGACTGAATCATAGGGGACAGTCAAGAGAGTTAAATGAAAGCAAATGAAGAATATAAGACCTGACTAGGGACACGGAATATTAAATGGATGTGGTCCTGTTTATCAACACTTGGTAGCACATTACCAAGACAACATGTAAAATGATCTGCTGTTCATCAGTCTGGAAATTAGTAAGATATTTGTTCACTTACTTATAATGTCTAATCTTCCTTTAAAGTGCTGCTGACGTGAATTCTGTCACTGAGCCTAAAAGTGGATTTGATGGTTTGGTTACGATAAGCACTTTTCTTCAAAATGTTTTTGAAAATAATCCATCCAGAAGAAAGAACAAAACCAGAAAACTACACAGGCTTCTTCATCGGTGTCATCTATAAGGTTTTTGTCTTTTCTGCTCTTTGTGGCAGGAGTGCTATGGGAGTTTAGGACTCATGCCTCTGCTTTTCTGTTAATTCCTGCATCATGTGTGCATCCTGAAGTTAAAATAAATTAATAAACCAGAAACAGGAACAAAAAACCCACCCTAGGTTACCCTGAGTAAGGAATGTAAAATCTAACCCTTAGTTATGTTTGTGTGCTTGCAGCAACCAAAATAAAGGTGAAATATCTTGCAAAAACAAAATAGGTAAGAAAACCTTGGGAATGTTTCATTTTAAAGGTGATCACACAATTTCAGTACTTCACCTTTCTCGTTAATTGCCAAACAGGTGCAATGTATGGTCTGCCTAACCAAAGCTGAAGACACGAGGGAAGGTGTTAACAGTAAGGGTAGATGTGATGTCTGTGTGCAGTCTAGTCACAGAATGCAACAAAGCCTTTCAGGCATCAACATTTTCCCCTGTTAAAAATGAAAACCCTTAGTTTATTTCAAAATAACCATAAGGGCACTTTGTGTGGAATGGGATCATTAACTTAGCAGTGAAATGACATGAGTATAACCTGCCTCTAGTCCCATTTTCAACTTTACTAGAAACTGATGAGTGAAAAAACAGAAAGTGTCAAAAAGAATTCCAGTGATATACACAACTGGCATGTATTTCTTTAACTTATTTGTTTCAATTATTGCCTTAAGTGATTTTCATACTACAGCATAAATTATTTTAAGCAGATTTTCCTTCTCATTTGGAGCAAAAAACTAGAAATGTCAAACAGAATCCTAAAGTGCATAGTCAGTTTACTTCTTACGGTTTTGGATGCCAGTTTTGGTTTATATGATCATTAGGAGGAAAAAAGTGAAGTAGAGTATGCTGCTCAAGAGCATACATTAATATTACATAGAAATGCTTGCAACAATACCTTAGTGCAACAACGAATTTGGAGTCAAGCGGTATCCATGTGGAACAGGCTTCCTTTGTGCTTCTACTAGCTTCTACCACATGAGCAGACTTTTAAAGGATCAAACAGCACAATCTGGTTTCTGTACAGTAGAAGAAATTGCTGCACCAAAAACCTACAAAAGAATCTATTCTGTTGTATTCTAATAGTGGCAGAGTAACATTTAAAGTGTTGCATAACTTCTTACAAATTCTCTCCACTCAAAAGAGCCTTTTATACAAAAACAAAAAGAGAAAAACAAGGTCTCCTTTGAAACAAAGGGTTTGTTTGTTTGCCTTAAAAGTAAGTGATAATTAACAGGAAAATAAACGCCGAATGGGATTTTAGCAATCTTCATTGCCCAGTTATGAGGAGTTCCTTTAATTTTTTTTCCAAAAACATATGAAAAACTGCAACTGGTTCTGTATTTAGGAAGCAGACTATGCTTAGTTTTTTTAAGAAGACCTGTAGTGAACTGCCCTGCTAAGTGTCTGGCTGCCTGCCCTGGCGATCCAAACCAGTTAGTGCTGCAGACCCCAGAGGTGCACGGTGCCGAGGACACTGCGCTAGGTTGTGGGAACATTTTTCCTACTGCCTGTGCTAGCTCCAGCCTAATGGCAAACACCCTGCAAGGCATGATTTGGTCGTGCTGCTTGGACCCTTAAAAGGATGATACGCTGCTGAAGGCTTTTGGAAAATTTCACTGGAGTTCGCACTTTCTGGGACGTCTCATCAGGGTTTGTCTTTTTCTTTGTTTTCTCATCTGTCTTTTTTTCCCTTGCATTGTGAGGACAAGATAGCCACAGAGTAAGGTCAATGTGGAATTACCTCAGCCCTTAGAACCATTTTTATGGATGGCCACTAAAACAAATTGAAAGACTAGCTGAAAGATGCTCCGTTATCTCTAAGGCCTGAAGAACCTTGATCTTGATAGGGCTCATTACCACGTGAGTAATGAGTATCAGTGAGGTACCAGTGAGGCATCCTGATATCCTAGAAAATTCGGAGTCCTGAAAACAGGTATTGAGAGTCCCCCTGTGGAAAGAGTTAGCCCTCTTCCCTCCACATTTCACATCCCCCCCCCCCCCCCAAAAAAAAAAAAAGAGTTCAAAGGAGTCAGTCACTAAGAAAAATAGTAAGCTACAAGAGTAATCCTTCATTCTTTTTTTTCCAGCTCAAGACATATTTCCTCATCTCTGGTACGAAAGACAAAGCCCAGAATACCCAATGGCCAAAAGTAACTTTCCAGAGGAAGACATGGTGAAGGGCTATAAAGGTCAGAGATGCCCCAGTATCTTCTTCAGGTAACAAAAGGAGCAGTATATAAGTGTGTTCAAAGCCTTCTGTGGATGTAAACCCTTCTTGTTAACTCTATATGTCAAAAAGATAATAGAAAATTAGGCTGACACAGTTTTCACTTGCATTCAGCAGAAACATGAAGTAAATGCTTCACTAAATCAATGGAGCTCATTTATGTTAAATGACAATAGATTAGGCTCTGTATTTCCCTTGTAATAATACCTTTGCTTTCAATGTTTTATCTTCTTTCAGTACATAAGAGTCATTTACAGGAGTTTCAGTTTCTGTTGTTTTCTCCAGAGTTTTTACTTCATAATATTCCTCTGGCTGTACAAACCTGGCTGAATGTATCGGAGAGTGTACTTATGAAATTTGTAGGTGTCATCATGCCGGAGTCAGGGGAGGACAGTTACTCTGGAAGACACAGACAAATTTCAATCTCTATAGGCTGGAAAGAAGGCCTTCAAAGAACATAACTAAATTCAATAATGATGACTAACTGCAAAAAGCTATGCTTTGACAGAAGAAACACCAGAAACAGCAGCTGAGCAGGCAAGAAATCACCAAAACTTCTTGGAGAAGTAATCAACAACAGTGCTAAAATCTGCAGCATACAGCTTCTCATACTGTTGTGATGGAGCAAATGCTGATGAATGCACGCGTGCTGCTTGTTATGCCTCGTGTGCTGAAGAGTTGCACTCTATAAGGTGCCAGGATTGGCCTTCATCAAGTCACGAGAATCTCTGGCAACTACAGGAATAAGAAAAGAAAGAAGACTGCCCTTTTGAACAACCCCAAAGAAAGATCTTGTCTTGGAACTATTTCTGTTCACTGGAGGATCTTCCTGGCTGGCAGAAACTGATTCCTCAAGTATAATGTGAAAGAGTTGTCTCAAACATGAACTCAAGCCTAGGAAGCAGGTGATATGCAAACAGTGCTCCTCTCAAGGATGAGCCTCTCTTTAGTATAACTATTTTAAAGGTGGGCATAACCCCAAAGAATTTGAAATCAGCAAGTTTGGAAGAAATCATGTTGAAGGAATGGCTTAATTAAAGCAAGGATGAAAACTAACTTTGCTTGTTCAATTAAAGAAGCAGGTGCAGACTAAGTGAATTTACTTATAAGAAAAAAGGGAAAACTAAAAGGAAACACAGTTAAGAAGTGTGAAACAATTTATATAAGGGGAGGTGATTTAAAGAAAGTCTAAGTGAAGCACACCATCTGGATGAAGTTGCAAAAACTCTCTCAAATCAAGGCAATTAAGAACTGCAGAACAGAGAAAGACCCTTTCTGGCACGTGAGAGATGAAAAAGCACAAATCAGGAAAGGTACAAGTATATAGCTGGACAAAACTTTTCTGAGCTCTAAAAGGAAACATACATACATGGGGTGGTGGGTTGACCCTGGCTGGATGCCACGTGCCCACCAAAGCCCTCTCTCCCTCCCTCCTCAGCTGGACAGGGGACAGAAAATACAACAAAAGGCTTGCGGGTCGAGATAAGGACAGGGAGATCACTCAGCAATTACTGTCATGGGCAAAACGGACTCAACTTGGGGAAAAATCAATTTAATTTATTGCCAATCAAATCAGAGTAGGATAATGAGAAATAACACTAAACCTTAAAACACCTTTTTCCCACCCCTCCCTTCTTCCTGGGCTCAACTTCACTCCTAATTTTCTCTCCCTCCCCTGCCTGAGCAGACCAGGGGGACAGGGAATTGGGGTTGTGGTCAGTTCATCACACGTTGTCTCTGCTGCTCCTTCCTCCTCAGGGGGAGGACTCCTCACACTCTTCCCTGCTCCAGCATGGGGTCCCTCCCACAGGAGACAGTCTTCCACAAACTTCTCCAAACAAGTGTCTTCCCATGGGCTGCAGTTCTTCATGAACTGCTCCAGCATGGGCCCCTTCCATGGGGTGCAGTCCTTCAGGAACAGACTGCTCCAGCATGGGTCCCCCATGGGGTCACAAGTCCTGCCAGCAAACCTGCTTCAGTGTGGGCTCCTCTGTCTCCACAGGGGGCACAGGTCCTGCCAGGAGCCTGCTCTCAAGTGTGGGCTTCCCATGGGGTCACAGCCTCCTTCGGGCATCCACCTGCTCCAGCGTGGGGTCCCCCATGGGCTGCAGGTGGATATCTGCTCCACTGTTAACCTCCATGGGCTGCAGGGGGACAGCCTGCCTCACAGAATGGTAGGGGTTGGAAGGGACCTCTGGAGATCATCTTGTCCAACCCCCCTGCTAGAGCAGGGTCACCTAGAGCAGGCTGCACAGGACTGCGTCCAGGCGGGTTTTGAATATCTCCAGAGAAGGAGACTCCACACCCTCCCTGGGCAGCCTGTGCCAGGGCTCTGTCACCTCACAGAGAATACGTTTTTCCTCATGTTCAGGCAGAACTTCTTATGTTCCAGTTTGTGCCCGTTGCCCTTTGTCCTGTCGCTGGGCACCACTGAAAAGTCTGGCCTCATCCTCTTGACTCCTGCCCTTGAGATCTTTATAAGCGTTGATGAGGTCCCCTCTCAGTCTTCTCCTCCTCAGGCTGAACAGCCCCAGCTCCCTCAGCCTCTCCCCGTACGAGAGATGTTCCAGTCCTTTAATCACCTTCGTAGCCCTCTGCTGGACTCTCTCCAGTAGTTCCTCATCCCTCTTGAACTGGGGAGCCCAGAACTGGACACAGAACTCCAGATGGGGCCTCACTAGGGCAGAGTAGAGGGGGAGGATAACCTCCCTCGACCTGGTGGCCGCACTCTTCTGAATGCACCCCAGGATGCCGTTGGCCTTCCTGGCCGCAAGGGCACATTGCTGGCTCATGGTGAACTTGTTGTCTACCAGGACTCCCCGGTCCTTCTCCGCAGAGCTGCTTTCCAGGAGGTCAACCCCTAATCTGTACCAGAGCAGGGGGTTGTTCCTCCCCAGGTGCAGGACCCTGCACTTGCCCGTGTTGAACGTCATGAGATTCCTCTCTGCCCAACACTCCAGCCTGTCCAGGTCTCGCTGAATGGCAGCACAGCCTTACTCTGAAGTCACTGCTATTTTACCTCGCAGACAAGGAGCACTGCAGTGTTCCCTTGCAGTTGGGAGTTTTGGAGAGCGCCCTGCACTTCTGCGGTGTAAACCAAGTTATGAGTAGGGCCTTCCACCTCTGAGAAGTAAACGTTGTTTTGGTCCACTTAGTTGTCCCTGCAGGCCAGACATGCTCATGGGTTGTGGAACTAATAAAAAAAGCAGAAGCTCTAAGATTTTTTTTGGTTTGATGAAAGTCATTCTGAGTCCTCTGTTCCCATACCAGCAAGACATCTAAAGACTAAATTCCCTTGTCTAGATCAATAAAATATGAACATACATTAATCACCACCAAACCTATAGCTTTTTAAAACAGACTAAGCTAAACTGAATTTCAGATTAAATAATTTTATACAAATCTGATGTTAATTCTGAAATTTCAAAGCTAGATCTCTTGGAAATGCAAAGATAAACTTAATTACATTACTGATGACTTTCAAAGTGATTTATTTAACAGTATTTAACAGTTGGCTTTCAATCAAATTAAGGATTTACAAAGGATGAAACTTTTAGTGACACCAGACACGCATAAGGCTGAGGAACTTGATGCCTTCTTTGCCTCAGTCTTCAACAACAAGGTCTCCCAGGCCTTTCTGCTTAGTGAAGTATTCAAGGAGAGGAACTATTAGGAGTAGCTGAAGATCAGGTTAGGGTTTTTCTTTGTGAGATTTCAGCCCATATATGTCCATGGGATCAGGTGGTCTACATTCACGGGTGCTGACGGAATTGGTCAGTGTCCTTGCAAAGCCAGGATAGAACGTGTCTGGATAGGTTAAAACCCAGACAACTTGGTTTGCCCCCACAGCTAACCTTGCTTTGAGCAGGAGGTTGGACTGGAGACCTTGAATTCTCCTATGATCATGCGAACGCCAGCTGAATGTTGCACCACAGCAAAGCGTTACTCTGTATCAGCTAGTAATGCATAGATAACTGAAAGAAAAAAATTACTACAGCATTAAAAAAGGTATAATTTCATTTCCACTATTATCAACATATACAAGCAATAACTACCTCAAAAAATCAGTAAATCACAAACAGATGATAAAAAGATTCCAAATTAAGTTTACAAAAATATCCTAAGACAGTTCACTTCAAAATCCCACCCACTGCTGCCATTAGTAGGCATGTAAAATTCTTTAGCAAATAGAACAGTCAATGGAGCAGCACTAGAATAAAAATTTTTTCCTTGTCTCATAATTTTTCTACTCTCATAAAAAGAGACACTCTACCATAAAATTCTTTTTAAAACAGATGGAGACAGGTACAAAACACAGTCACCTGGGAAGCTAAGAATGTGGCAGAGTAACAAATTACAAAATCATAAACCGCTATTAGGCTATTAATTTAAGCACTGCTAATTCAACCATGTAAATATAGAATTCAACCATATGTGTGTGTATATATATATTTTTATATATAAAAAGCCTGAACAATTTGCATTTGCAGAACATTAGCATTTTGCCAAAATCTGAAGTATATATATTTACAAAAAGGAAATCAGCAAGACAAAAGAAATATCCTTGAACTGTTAATTCCAAAACTGTAAGGGTAACTCAGGTGAAACACTCCAGGGAGCGATGACAGGTCAGACCAAGTTCGGTTTTTAGTGTTTCCTATTCTTTAGTCTACGCCATGTTATGCTCAGCACATGGGACTTTGAGATTGTTCTTTTGAGACATCTGATAGTCTCCGCTCAGCCAAGACCACAGGTACTTTCTCTGGATTTGGGATTCTTCTCTGGAGGCCAGATATGTAAAAGCTGGATGTCAACATACTTTAAGATGTCAACGTACTTTAAGACTTAGGTATAACTCCAAACTGGAGGAAGGTTTCTTCCAACCGGGTTACAAATCCTGACCTGCAATAGCTAACTCCAGGGACTGGCTCAGTCATCTTGTTTTATTTCAAAACTAAAGACAGCGATGTTTACTTAAGTTACATCTAACAGTCATTGGACAAGAGCAGCAATTGTCTGAAGAGCACGGACTTAAACCTAGGATTTCCTGTTCCTAAAACCAGATAAATATCACATGGGTGGGATTTAGTTCTCACATTAAGACATCTAAATGCATGTTCACGTCAGTGAGCTACATATCTAAGCTCATGCTATTGTCACTGCTCAATTCCGTTGCCTAAGCAGACACGTTTAAGTGACAGTGCTACTAAAGATGTTCCAGGGTATCAGAGGCATCTACATGAAGAAGAGTGTGACACAGGACTTAGAGAAGATCTGCAGTCCTTTGGGGTATCAGCTAGAGACCCAGCCCAAAACATTAGGGTACTTCGTTAAGTGTTTCATAGCTTACACATCCCAACCACATGGAGACAGCTAAATGCACATCTACCTTTTGCATCTTCATCTTGAGGCGAGTCCCATCTTGGTGAAAAATCTCTTGAAGAAACATGAGACAACAATCTGTCTAATAGCTATTCTGTTTGCAGAGGTTATTGCTCCCACCAAAGCTGAGATATGCTCATTAATGCGGTCCAACTGTGCTATTTAATTTTGCACTGAAACAGATAAGGAGAGCCCAGGTGACCAGTTAATAGCACTTTTGCAGAGAGGGTAGTGTGTGTCTAAATTGCTGCAATGGCATTACAAGGGGAACTCTCACTGTGGCACAACACTTTCAAAGCTGCGTAACAAACCGTTTCAAATCCTTGTCAGAGCGCAAGTGCCATGTAGTTATTCCATCTCTGGACACAAAACCCCCTCTCTGTATGCTGTGAAAAAGATTTCAAAAATTAAGTCTCAACTCAGTAGTTACTTCAAAACTTAGCAAGGACGCACGTATTTCCCGAAATACCCATTGCTCTTCCAGTGGCCTAGAGCGCTTGCTGGTGGGAAAATGCTACAATCTGCAAAGAAGAAAATATGTGTCCCTTTGTGCCTGAGTTGTTTTACTAGTAAGAAAAATATTTTTTGCCAATAGATCAGCAAATATGCAGTGGTGTGCAATCTAGTGTTGAAGCTGTTCTTTAGAACAGGAGTCTTGAAACAATACACATTTTGCTATTACACAGATTCCAGTATCCTCCTGTGTTTTGTGTCTTTTCTTCACAAAATACTTTTGAATGAAGCTTTTTTTAAAAATGAAAATGAAAATTATTATCTCAATTAGATACCAGTTCCTTTTTTTATCCCTTTCCTTGCTCTTTTTGTAATCATGCTTTCAGTGCTGGGGAGGGATGTGGAAGAACTGACCCTCTACCTTAATGAAACAAAGAAAGAAAGAAGTAAAGCAGTAACAAAAAGGGCACAGTAGTTCCTGAGTGGCTACCAAACTTACATATTTATTTAACTTTATTTTCTTTAATTTGGCTAAACTTATCTGATTTTCTAATGTGAATATTCAGGAACACTTGTTTTGCAAATCAAACATTTCTGTTGAAAGAAAGTTTGCTAAAAGAAAGCATTAAACAAATGTTACCATATGACATACCAAATATGAAGTTTAAGAAACAGAACAGTGGCCAGTGTCTAAATAAGTATAAGAAACATTCTTTGGGGAGCCAACATCAAAGTAACTTGTTTTGTAAA
This sequence comes from Phoenicopterus ruber ruber, assembly GCA_009819775.1. Classification (NCBI taxonomy): domain Eukaryota; kingdom Metazoa; phylum Chordata; class Aves; order Phoenicopteriformes; family Phoenicopteridae; genus Phoenicopterus; species Phoenicopterus ruber. The sequence goes on from CM020217.1 coordinate 92,094,646, forward strand.
TATTAATATATTTTACATATATAGAAAACAAAGGTTTATTATCTGAAATAAATGCATTCAAATCAACAACAAATTATTTACAGTATTAAAAAAGTGGTGTTTCAGATAATTTTTCTGACATGAAAATTGATCTGATGAAACAAGTGCAAGGGGAAGGATAAGGACTAATGCTAAAAATGTTTTATATTTACAGTGAATATGCTCTACGAGGAGACATAACAAAAGTAAAACGTTGTTTATCTATTAGAAAAAAATGCCATTCATCGTAATAGTTACCCTTTAAATTTATCAAAGACTCTGGATCAGTTAAGGTACTGTTGAACTCATATTTTAAAGGCCTTTTATGTTTAAGATGATTTCCGTAAAAATGTTACTTTAATTATTACTATGAATATAATTCACACAGAAATAAAAATTTAAAAATCAGATAATACATAAATATACAAAAGGGATTTTATCAATATTCAGTAATTTTGAACAGAAAGGTTCAAAGTAATCAGTAAAAAAGTTAAATTTATTCAGATTAAATCTTTGAAATCATTAGTCAACTCAGAGTGAATTAGGCCTATTGTGCCTACACTTGTGCATACACAAGTAAAGCCAAGCAATGTACAATGAATATAAGAAAGTTGTAAAACCGAGCAACAGATTTTATTTTGCTCAGGCAATGACTCTTTTGATTATATCAGAAACTAAGTCTGTCCTATAAGAATTTGCATTGATAAGTTACCAAGTTTAAAAATAAACATTTGTTTTTCTGCCAACCAGTCATTGTCTCTCAAGCAGACAGAAGCTACACAACTCTTAAAAGACAGACATTAGTTTCCTAACTTGGAAGCTGTACACACACGTTATGCCTTGACTTCAAAATTCATAGCGCTTATTTTAAACATCACCTGAAACAACTTTCTTTGTTGCCATTTTCACTGTGTACGCAAACACCGACATATTGTTTTTCATTATGAGAAACAGCATTTATTCAAAATGGCACTTGGATTATTACATTTTTCTCTATTTAAAATTGGAAATAAATTGCATTATCTCTGAAACTGCTGTATAGCATAGTTTAAAGTAAATGTTTTCCAATAACGACAATTTTCGTGTCTGGCTCCAAAATTTTCCAATGCAATCCCACAACAAATGCACTGTTAAAAAGTAGGCTGCTTGTTTTAATCAATTTGTATTTGAGCTGAGTTCAAAAGAACACTCACTCTCCATAAATATAAAGAAAACAAAGGGAATTCATCTGAGAGATGAAGAATAATTTGATCAAGGTTCTTCAGAAATTTGATTTTTTCTTCTCCATCATAGTCTGAGCTTGAAATGTTACTTTCTTCTGTCTCATTTTGAAGAAGTTGTTCCAGAATCATGCACAAAGGAAAAATATTCTCATACTGGGTAATGTCATACGTGGCCTGGATCTGGGAATACATAAACACAGTGTGAAAATGTTTCTACAGGCACCATCTCAGATGACAGTTTAAGGAACAATGTCAACATTTGCAGTAGTATTATACAATCAGAACGGCTATACTCTCAGTATGACTACTTGTAAGAAATGTTTTCCTTTTTGTGATAACGGCCAAACAACTAACTCTCCATCATACTACCAAATGAAAAGTCAGCATAACCTCCTGTTCATGAGTCAGAGGGTTTTCTCTACCTAATTATCCACAGGCCATGACACATAATAATGATCTACAGATAAACAACAATAACAACAAAACCTTTGCTTGTTTTAGGCAGATAATTAAAATTGGCGGATTTCTGTTTTCTGAGAAATAAAATAACAAGTAAAACCAAGTTTTACTCTCAAATATAGACAATCATCTATTCAAGTGACACCTCTAGAAAGCAAATAAAAAGTCTAAATTCTCGATCTCACTAGAAAATACATAAGCCAGCACTACATATTGGAGTCAGTTACAAAATGGAAGAGTCAGTTTGTCAAATAAGCTCAGTGACCAAACTACAAATTCATTAAAAGCCTTACAGCTTTATCTAATATAAATTTACCTGTCCTGGATTTGGAAACTGCAATTTCAAACTGAAGCTTTCAGAATCTCCGCTGTACATATAGGGAATAAGTGGTCAGATAAAAACTTAAACCTTCGGGAGTTGTCTCTCTGGAATGAAATTCTGTGTCCTCCTTAACAGCAAAATCTACCAATAACATGAATGACCTTTTTCTGAAAAAGGCTGCAGCTACAGTAGATAGATGATCAGAACTGAAAGGTAAAATCATAGCTGCTAGAAAATTAATTACATATTTTAGAAAATGGACCAATAGCTCTAGCAAGCCTAAACAACTGTTTAGGCCTGCAGTACAAAGCCAGATAGGTCTAGGCTTAGACATGGGTCTATAAATCAGTATCAAATCGTTTTACGCACCCTAAACTGCATACTGCTAGACTTTCCAAAGTGTGAAATTTATTACATAATAGTTGTTTTTACAAACAACGTAAGTTATTTTTGATTCCACTAGAATCTAACAAAAAGATAGCACTTTATCTTCCTCAGGTAAGGCTGCTACTGTCTACCTCTGCAGTAGATGGTGGCTCAGGGATTGCTCACTTTGTCTTTCTGAGCTAGTAGTTTTTAAATCTAAAATCTGTGTTTGAAGCTCCCTAGGGTAGTGTCTTCCAGGTAACCTCCCACCTCAGGAACAACACTAAGACACCACAGCCATCCTATTGCAAAGCCTCGATGTAGCAAAGTCATTTTGCTGAGTTTTCTAGACATCTTGAAAATTAGGTTAATTGCTGAGAAATATTATTCCTAGCCTTGCATGCTCCAGTTCTGTCTCTCTGGAACCTAGTAAGAAAAATCTGCAGTTCAAAAGCTGCTGCCAAGAATTCGATATTGCCATTGCTATTGCAACAGACAGCAAAAAATATAAAAAGGACAATATGAAGTACTTGCATACTTTTAAAGTCCAATTAAATCAAATTGTATAATCAAGAAAAACCTCCTTCTAAAGCAGAGGTAACAAGACAGTCTGTTTCTTCAAATACCAAGCATCTGACTCTAGGACAACCATGCCTATACACTGATTGTTTTGATTATTAACTAATACTGGTGAGATAAATGTATTTATTTTGCTTATTAGACTAAATTACAGATTTCTAGGTTGAGAAAATAACGGTATTAATAATTTCCTGAATTTCTAGAGAATAGATGATTCTAAAGGCCTACAGAATCTGCTCTTACGACTTTCAATGTAGGAGTCATCTGACCAAACACAGGCATCAACAAGTTGAGATAGTTATCCTTGGTTCCTGTTTTACTCAGAGGTAAGCAGGGGGGGACTCTCAGTTGCTTGAATGTAGATATCTATTGTGATTTTGGATGTCCAACAATACCCAAGGCATGTGCATGAGTAAAGCTTTACATAAGAGTCAGCAGCTGTAAGCCAGAGGAGTATCTTAGGGCATCCAGTGTGGTATTAGACGTCCGAGTTTTGGCAACTGAGTAGTTCCCAGGGTCTTTCAGGATGTGATTCATCCCATTCTAAACTAGATCCTCAGATGCACCATGTTGTGAAACTCTTTACATGATAAAGTATGATTGTGCCCAGAAAAATTACTATGTAGAAACATAAATTGAAGTTCGATGCTTTTAGTTCCTGTAATTTGGATATTAGAAGTAGAACATTACAGGAAAAAATCTTTGTTTGATTCTTAAGTGTTGGCCTTGTAAATTCATTCAGATCTTCCTTTTGCATGGGGGATCAATAGAAAATGTTTTAGAAAGGCAAATTATGTCACTTCCACTTATCCCCGTAACCTCAGGCTCTTCCAAGCAGTTAAGCAATTGTGTTACTTTCAGTGGTCTTGAAAAGTGCAACTAATTGCAACATTCTAAACTTCTAATTGATTATGGATATAGAAACACAAAGCTAACAATTCTCCTTCTTCTCTCTTTGCAAGAAAGGAAAATGATTTTAGCCACACAGAACTGTCTTTGAACAGAAAGGGTAAGTGTGATGGCAAGGAGGAAGTCTTTTTTTGAGGTAATTGCTTTTCAGGGGACAAATGCACTTTGAAATATTGTTTCATAAAACCAGGAAAAAAAATAATCGGTCTAGAACATTTTCTGGCTCAAGGCTTATTAACCTTTCCAACCCATTTAATAATCTGAACAAAACGTATCTCCATTTCTTTTGTTAGATGTCTTTTGTAGCACTAATTGATGCAATTACTACCAATGCAGATTTATGCCACAGAATTTGTAGAGGAATACCTTTACTGTTACTTAATGGTGCAGTCAGATAACAGACCTGTTCATCTTGCTCACCAATGTGTGTAAGCGGGTAGCAGCTTACGTACGTGTACACATACACAGAGCTAATCCATCCAGAAAGGTATGTCTGTAAAGCTAACCTTATATATAGGCTACAATTCCAGAACATATTAATATTAACTTTAAATAACTTTAACATTACCTCTGTTTTTCAGAAAGAATTTTAAGACAATGACTCTTTTTACAGATCAGAGGGTGTGCAATATAGGTTTTGGACACTATTTTTTGTGAGATCAGTCCTTGCCCATTTTTCCTCGCCGAGTATGTGGAAATGTGTTTCTTAGCAGTAAGATGCATTTTGCATGCACCTCAGTTTTGAATTTAACTTTTGAAATTATTTCCTTATTATGATTTCTCAATCCAAACAAACCTTTCGAAGTTCAATAATTTTTAAAAAATTATTAATTATATAAGATTGAGCTTTACATAATATGGAAACAAGGGGTACAAGGATCTCCTGGCTGGATTTGATGAACTGCTAATCAGAATTCATATTTTCATCACCTAGTTCAGAATGCAGGAAGTGTCAAAGCTTTTGGCTGAAATTAATTTTCCAAACTTCTCTACATTACAGGATGACCACCTAGAATAGCACACATATTTACTATACAATCTGAAAGCAGGGAAGAAGTTCTCTAACCTGTCCTCCTTACAATGCTATCATAAAAACAGTAGTAATGTGTTAAAGGAAACTCCTCACAAATGTAGGCAGCAATGACACTCAGAATGCTAAAAAGCCATGTGTGTTCCAGGTCCCTCGGCCTTTATTATACTTCCTCTTTGCAAAGCAACAGATCGGAGGGTCCTGGATCAAATTCCAAGCCGCTGCTCTCTTATGAGACAGATTTGGAGCGGGAGTCTTCAGCAAAATTTTGGACAAAAAGTAGGGATCTGAAAGCAAAGAATTAATTGAAGTAACCTTCACAGAATGGTGGATGTCATTTCTGAAGGTTATTCAACCAGATTCAGAAAAATCCCAAGTAATAATTCTAAGCGCAATTTTTGCACTTAGAATATTTTGTTTTCATGTCTTAGTGGTTCATGCAGATTTATATCATTTATTCAAATGCCCTCAATAACAGCAATATAAAACAAACCAGGAGAACAATATTAGCTTTGAAGATATTCTCTACAATTCTTAAGCCATTTACCAGCCACAACTCATACTTCTAGTGATGCACAGTCTGTTGAGGCTGGAATTTTCACAGGCAGAAGACTGATGCTACCTCCTGAGTAAAGGCAAATAACTTTTATTCCTTTTATGTCTCAAAGGACCTACAGAATAGAGACAATTACCTACTACTGCAATACAAATTAGACGAAAAGAAGAGAGTATGTTCATGGCAGCTAGTATTTGCTTCCATGCAACTCAGATACTTATATTGGCTATGGACAAAGCGTCAGCAACCCCTGTATGCTTTCTGGAATTAGCCAGAAACAGGTCTAACTCGGGAAACTTCTTTTGGGTTTAGAATGGAATGTTGAAATGCTGAAATTTCTGACAAAATTAAAACAATTAAATTAATCGGAAGCACCATTATGTTTGATTAATGACAGAAAGTTTTTCCTCTTTTTTCTGTCCCTATGATTTAGTTAACACCCGTTTAGGCTTGGTTAGTCCTATGAAGATACCAAGTTTAAATGTATATGCAACATCATTAATCACATAATGCTATATAAAATACTGTCATACTGATACAAATTTTATCAAACTGGAAAGATGAGTGTTTATACACCTCTGCTGTTTAAAAGGGTGAAAATAAAATTTGACACTTCTAGAAGACAGCTATTTTAGCAGAAAAGTGTTCCGCCCAAATCTCCTCAATCCATCATATCTAACAGTTTTGCTTCTTGTAAATTTTTTCTTGCAACTTTTGCCACTTCCATTTCTTGGCAAACTTTTACTGTTCAGCAGGGATATAACTTTTATTCTAGCAAGGTGTCTTTTCTATGTCCCCAGAAATTCTATTTCAAATTTCACTGAAATATCAAGTGTTAAAAGCTGGTATTCTCTTCTTTTACATGCATATTTTTCAGAGAAGCATAAAGGGAAACTGAAATAAACAACAGGAACTTCTAAAGCCTGGCTAATATTTCCTTTCAACAGAAGCAGAGGCAGTAGGAACTGCAGCCCTGCCAGCTGCTGGGCTGTGATCACTTAGGTAGTTAAGGAGGACAGAGGACAGAACAGACCTACATCTGCCATCTAGCCATTTCCAGCAAAAATCCCCCATGGCCCATCCCCTCCTCAGGGAAGCAAATGGAGCCAAAGCTCCTAGAAATTTTTAGAGCAGGTAGAAGCAGGAAAAAGCCTATATGTACCTTGAAATAGTCTATCACCAACCAACGCATCATCTCAGCAAATAGTCCCAGTACCCCTTGCTTCCTTGCAGGAGGCTGCTGGTACTGGCAGGTACAGGTGCAGACTGAATTCTTGGCAAGAAAATGAAGATTCATGGGCTAGGAGGCCACAGAATGAGTGTAAGCTGATGTCCCATGTAACACAGAACATGAGACTTACCCAAACTACTTCAAACTGTTTGAAGTGGAGCATGCCTGCTAGAAAATGTCTAAGCTTGATTTACATGTTTCTAGAGGGACACAATCCTGGGTATGCTGGTTTATAGTCAATTACCCCAACTCTTTTAATTTATTTATTTTATTTGCTGCCTTGACTTTCTGGAAGTAGGAGGGGCTCCATCTACAACTAAGAGGAAGGCAGATCTGGGACTAAACAACAAGGCAGTGACAAACTAAATACAGCCATTGATGTCCACAGAAATGAAAAATTATTTCTCTGCTCACTATGCCTGCATATAGGAGGGATGCTTCTCTGAAACAGTTTTCAGTATTTAACACTACAGTTGTCCTAACAAGTATATCATTATAAAAACAAGTCCCTAAACAGAGAGATGTTTGACAGCATCACTTTTCAGGAAAAAAGTTTCTAAATCATCATAATGAAAAATAAGAAAGAAGTGACTGGCTGGAAACTCTATCAACAAGTGATCAGCATTTAGTAAATTCTGTGTTTGCTAAGGTAATGCTGACAAACCTCAGTTTTCAGTAAAATCAACCCTGTTTTACTCTACCCATCCAGTTTGAGTCAGAGGTTAATGGAAACATATTTCAAGAATGACTGAATTGTTTCCTCAGGTGGCAATACATTCTCATTTTATGAACAGATTCTCACAGGGAATTCTGTTCTGTCCCTTCGTTTTTCCTTTGAGAAATCCCTATCCAGGCTACTCATTGCTGTGTTCAAGTCCTAAACACAAGACAAACATTTTTCAGAGTGCAGCATGTACATTTGGATAATAGGCATTTTACTTCAAAACAACACGGAAAGTCTTAACTGGATGTTCCACAAGCATGTAAATAACCTCTGTGTATCACTAAAATTTACAAACCCAACAATATCCATCGTATAAGAAAGAACACAGTAGTATAAAAGAGGTTATCTCTAATTGCCGTTTAGTGTTTAAATAACATGCTGATAAACATCTCTAAAATATTTAAGGCAGGCATGCATAAAAGACTTTACTAGAAATCTTTTGTCCTAATTTTAATACTATTGTATTTGGTTAAAAGGTAATTACCTTACAAATTGCTATGACTCAGGATTTAGTTTTTAGCTGATTAGCATTTCTCTTTAATTGCTTTTTGTTTTGATTTTGAAATGCGTATTTCCCTAATATCCGTCCCCGTAATCATAATCCTCATCAACCACGTCAATATTCACCTGCCAAGAAAGTTCAAACTGATTTACATCCTCTTTCAGTATCTAAAGCAAATTCACACCACCTATAATTCCTTATTAAATTTATACCACCACCACCACTCCCCAACTTTCAAAGCATTTTAATCTTTTATTCAATGGGACCAGAAATTCTAGTTCTGTCATCTTTATTCATGCCGACTATCACTTTCTACTCAAGTAGCTCCCTAAGATTCAACAGTTCTGCTTACAGATCAAGACCAAATGTGCCTGCAGAAAGCGTCATGGAATTACTCACATTTGTGAAAGTTAAATTCCAGAGGAGGGACCATTAGCTAAATTCTCAGAACAAATGAATCTGCAGCTACAGCGCGCGCAGTGACTACAGTCCTGAGCAACATTTTGTCAACACCGCTTTAGATGTCCCAGCCAGCCTCACGCTAGAGAGGTTTCAGAAGCAACAGTAAGAATCTTGCAAAATGATGTCTGCCCAGACACAAGAATTTGGCATACCCTGGAAAATACTTTTGACAGCAAAGAGAACAAGCACTTTAAATTCTAGCCCCCGAGGAGAAGACGCTTATTCCTGAGACATCCATGCACCGTGCCTCTTCCACGTATCATTTAGCAGGGTCATCTGTTACTAGCCCTTAATATGACACACTGAATTACAAGAAATTCCCAAGCCATCTTAAGCAATATTATTCTTATCTAGTAATATGATTTCCACAACGTATTGTAAGAAATTAAATATACCAGCAGTAGAGCATTCAAGCTTCCATTTTGGAGTAAGAATCGTAACAATTGCCTTGCAAGTAACATAACAAAGACACAGAAAGCTTTAAAAAGTAAATTCGAATCCCTGTTATTCTGTTAAAGAAAGCTAAAATATGAGCCACTAAGAAATCTCATTTACAGAGAACAACCAAAAAATGAATGTATGAACCTTCTTGGAATAATGGGAATTTATAAACCTATTTTACTCGAATCTACAAGCCATAAACCTCAACTGTCACTTGTGTCATATATGTTATTTTGAAATCTATTCTAGAATAAAAAAATTCAATTCTTCACAAGATGAACCATGAAATATGTTGGTTTTTCTTTTTTTCAGAAAAGAATCTCAAATAGAGATTGTGAAAGTATCTATCATAGTATGGGTCCTTCCAAATCAAATGGGCTACTTAAGCATACTTCTAATTAAAAAAATAAAGTTCTAGACTAGACAGTCGCATGCAAAGTCACTATCAGGGAAAAAGAAGAAAGAAACCAACAAAAATAAATTTAATGAAATTTCTCAATTATGAACACTTCAGTATTAGAGAAAGGTTTTTGTTGTGTGTTTTCTTCCTGGTTGAGGAGGAGGAATTGCCTCCATTCCTGTAAACTCATAGGAAAATAGAACTGTGAGAAAGGGGAGGAAAGAGGCTTGTCAATTCAACTACAAAGCAAAAAAACCCTGGCTTTAGCTCCCTGAGATGTATGCTTACCTCTAAAAATGAGTCTTAATACAATTTACATTGACTTTCAACTCCAATCAGTCATAAAAAACTGACAACAGACTGTACCACATACTATTTTCTGCCTCACCTTCCATCCCATTTTCAAAGTCCTATTTGGGACTTCTATTTCTCTATCCACGTTCTGTTTAGCTTTCAGGGAGTCAAAGGATGGAAGGCGGATGATAATTTAGATGTGGTTATGAATAAGCTGCTAATTTCTAGTGGAAACTGAGACAAATGGAGGCCTTCACACATAAGCATTCAGATTTTATAACTAGAAGGTAGAAGTATCATATCAAAGTTATTCTAACATATCAGAAAAACAATATAAAAAATCAGGAAGAATACAAGCTGTCAACCCATCAGTTTCCCCATTTAGTAGCTACTGCCCGCAAGAAAAACAAGGACTAGGACAGGAAAGAGGTCTCGTATTCTTTCTTCTTTTCAAGCGTTCTTAAAAAGTGGTAAGGAAGCTCCTCCTGACCAGAAACCCAATGGTGCTTTGGTTGCAACTGATGTTTGAACGGTCCTTCCCAGACAGAACTGTGTTCTGTTCATGGGCCGACTTGTCTGTCCTTCAAGATTTCCACTCAATTCCCTGGGTCAGCCTTATACATATCAAGCTTCTATTTTTAGCAAAAAGGCGAGAGGTAACACATTCATACATCACTTCATTGTCTGACATGCATTCTTTCATTACCACAAGCAAGTGTAGGAGTACCATATGCAAGAACCCTATCACTAAACAATAGACGTGTTGTTGACATAAGAAATTATGTTCTCAGCCTACAGGAAATCTCATAAAGTATACAGCAATGCTAGTAATCTAAGCAAGTCTTGAAAGTAACATTATAAAAGTTTTTATAGGTAAAGAATGACACTAAGTTAATAAAATAAGTTTGAATAACAACAACAACAACAACAAGTCCTCCATTAATTAAAATCACATCAGAAAACAATGGATTGCTGAAAAATACAGCTATATTAGTTTCAAAAGATTTACTGACAGAAGTTTATATATCTTTAGAAAACGCACAGAAGTACTGAAAATAACAGCAATCACTTTGCTTTAGTGGCTCTAACAAACACAATACTGACAGTAATGCAAGATACACACTTATTAGTACTCGATACATACTCGAAGCTTGTATTTATCTGCTGCAACAGAAAACCTATGAAAACCAAGACAAAACAAATATCTAACAAAGAGCAAGAGGAGTGATTCTAGGCACTGACCTATGTGAGGAAAAGGACAAAGCTGGTTGGAACACAAGTCTAAGATTTGTAAGAAAAAAAGTGACATCTGCTTTCTGAATCACCTCATCAATGCATTAAAGTTCGGTATAGTTTTCATAAATAAAAAAGGATAATGCTAAAGAAGACAGGTTTCCTTCTAATTATGCAGTTATTTTTCCTCTTCCATAGTTAGAGGCTGAATATAGTACAACAATTCAAGGCAATATTCACCTAAACCTACCTTTGTCTTTGGTTTAGGAAGAAGTGTTTTATTTATCTACTTATCCTTCCTCTTGTTTTTGGAAAAAATCTTACATTTTATTGTACAGAAAAAAACCTTTAGGAAATACTTATATTTCATATAAATGTAACACTTTCACAACTAATTGCCTAAAATGGATGCATATTTCCCTTAGATATGACTATGAAACAAGACAACAAAATACAGTGTTTCAGTGGATTCTAGCGTCTAAAACATCAGCTTTCCACTACAATTATGTCACCAAACCCCATAACCTCCTCCCAACTTTCAGAGAATACCATCAGAGTCTTCCAGATTTCAACTGGAATACTCAAGAGGCATGGTAGAATATCATAATTTCATGGAAATTTGACAGGATAGACAAGCAGTGCTACTTTCTTATTTAATGTATTTAAAACTATGTGGAATATGTAAGTAGAATAAATGTTGAATGGATTAATAGAATTTAACAATATGAAAATGATGTTGGCTTATTCAGCTTAAATATGTGAGAATTACAGAAGCAAATATTTAACTGAAAATCATACAAAATATATAATATCATGAAATCATGAGTACACCAGAGTGTATCTAAAAGTTTATATACATGCTGTAAAGCGTAATTTTAGAAGCAATACTCCTTTGACTAAAATATAACAAAACAGAACATGGAACAGATTGCTTCCTACAATCTTTTTAAGCTTAACAGAACTAAATGGGTATGACTGTGAACAAATATGGTTTCTCCTTCAAATTTTACTTTTTCCATCAATTTGCCATTATACTCTTCTGGAAACCCCCCAAACTAGTTGTTTTCTAGACATTTTCACATTTTTAATTTGTTTGTTTGTTTGTTTGTTTCAAATGCTACAGCAGCGCAGTAGTGTAAAAAGACAGAAGAGCTTCACAGCAGCAGTTTAGAACTTGAGTGTCACAGTGAAACCGGTGCTGGAAAGCAGTGATATGCAGTTCAAGATTGGCCCTCTAAAATTCACCATGCCAGGAGTAACTCTAAAGACAGCTACATTTAGAAAGATCCTTTTGAAACTGAAAATCTTCTGCAGCTTGTGTGAAAATTGCAGCATCCTGAGAGAACACAAAAAGCAAAGTAAACTTGAAAGGGATTAAACCATAAATTGACCCGACAGAAGCCAACTAGTTTTTCTTTCAATTTTTTGAAGCACAAAAGAATGTAAAAATATACAGGAAGGATTATGTACAGGAAAATGCTTATAATTCTAAAAGTTATATCATCTGAAACAAATTCTGGAAGAACTACTGAAGAAAGATCTGTGACCTGAGCATTATTATTATTATTATTATTATTATCTATTATTACTACTACTACTATACCATTGTTATTATTATTTAGTGAAACATACTATGTCATACCAAGCCAACCCAAGTCCAAGGGCTTCCTATACCTAAATCTGGAATAGCTTGACTCCCATTCAGATAGTTGGGGGAAAGTTCTCTGCTAGGCAAGTCACAGTTTGTCCATGGCCGAATCTGTCATCTGGATTGTTCTGAAATCTCCTTAACTAAAAGATTCTGGAGGGTGCAAAGTTACGCCAAAATTTAGATGTATAGCACCACCATTTTCAGCAGGCACACAGTCATTTACAGCAGGCCTCATTCCTTGTGCTAGCAGGATGCCATCGAGAAATGATGAAACTGGGAATGCCAGGATTTTAAATGAACTAGAAGAAAGCTGAAGAAAATTTAGGAAGATTTACACATGGCAAGAGAAGTACATGATTTTTCACTCTTTGGCATCATTTCTTATGCCAAAGCTTCAATGCAGCTCAGTAAGACTACCTACAATTGACAAGTAGTGGAGAGGCACAGGCTTATTTAAACTTCATAGAATCTGAAGGATAATGTTCTGCAGTTGAGTTGGATATCTAAGAGCTGAGTACCCTAGCAAAAGTACAGATGATTTTATCAAATGGCTGTGCTAAGCTAAAGACCTAAGAACAATAAAGCTAAAAATTACTAGAAGTGCACTCTATTGCACTGAGTCCCCCAAAAGGAGACTATTGCACCCAAACTATAGACATACCATAGAAGTTTAAAGCAATTAAGTTTGAAGCAGAAACATCAATTCAAGCAATAATTAGAAACAACAGCCCAACTAGAGCTCAAAGTATGTTCAAAGTCACAAAAGATCTGAACAAAGCCCAATGAAACAGCATCTACATTGAGAAACCTAAAAGATTGTGTTTTAGGCAAATGACCGAGGTGTCTGGTGGACCTGTTACAGAATGCTGACATAAATGTACCTGTAGGGGCCCATATGGGACCCTGATAACAGTTAGTAAGCTGAAGTTTCCAGAACAGATTGTCATTCATGTGAACGTGGTATGATAGCTGCATAAATGAAATGTCGTGGTATCAAAAAAATAACAGTCAGAGAATAACATAAACAACTGCAGCAATAGAACTGTGTCAGTCTGTGACACCACTGAACATACTTGCACTTAGTGGAACTCAATTTGTAGAAAAAGAGTTCAAGTCCACCTTTCAGCTAAGGTTGTGATGTCCTCTAATGGCCTGAACCAGCCACAATATTGGGTGAATTACATCTTAAAACCTCTCCTCAATCTTCCTTAGCAGTTACAACCTGTCCTGCCATTCCCTTCCCAGCTGTACCCTCATCTCCATTCTCTTGGCTTTTTCTCTATTTTTTTTGCTCCTTTATCTCAGGAAAACAGAAGGTAAGATAAGTGTTCCACTGGCATGACCATGTTCTGGGCCATGAGTGGAACCACAAGAATCTGAAATACACAGGAGGTTGTATTTCATCAATCACCACAAACTCTTTTGCTCTTAATGTCTATGAATTCTGACTCTGAACAAATTTTTTTTTATTTGATTTGACCTTGCCACAAGAACATGGCCTTGGGGAACAATTTTAAAATAAAATAAAATCAAAGAGTAGAAAATAATCAAATCTGCAAACTGAAGAAAAAGATACAAATCTCTTACATTCACTTCAAAACTATGGATGTTTTGAAAGGGATGGACTAGCAGAATAAATAGCACTATTTTAAACACTGCATGCTGCTTCTCTACAGAAAGTAGAGTTTAAAAATGCAATCAGAATATGGTACTTACCTAAACAATTTCACAGCTTAATACAGTTTCAGGAAGGTTACAGAAAACAGTCCCTAATCCTCACCACCATTAGACAGCACATGACCTTTCGTGTAAATAACAAGCAGCACCGTACTAGAAGGATTAAGGTAACTGACATTCAGAGCGATTCTCAGAGATGATTCTGTTCTTTCTTGCAGGTGCCACAGTACTTGCCAATTACTAATGAGCACACGTAGGCGAAATGCAATGCTAATGTCAGATTACTGTGCAATCAGTATGCATGTTAGATATAGGCATGATAGTTATTAAAAAGTTGTCCTGAAAAGACCAAAAAAGTCCAACATTTCAGAAGATGACTAGCCTTTCAAAAGAATAGTTAAGCTTCAGTTTGAGACAGATTTTTTTTTTTTTTAATTAAGTGGTCTGGAACAAGAAATAAAGCAGCTTCCTAACCGTGAACCAGATGTAATAATTCAAAATACCTGGCTACTTCATTTTACACTCAAAGCTATTTACAATCAGCTATTCTAACTTAATAATTACCAATAGGCAATACATACAAGAATGTGGCAATGCTTCTTTAAGTGCCTTTAGTAACACAATAGCATTCGTCTTTTCTCTTTGGCTACTTTAAACAGATATAATGCTGTACATTTAATGCATTTAACATAATTGTTTAATGTAATAGGCAGGATTTAAAACCACTGTGAAAGAGATTAAAAGATCATATTAACAAATCATACAAATACATAGGCCAATCTAGCTCTTCAAAATGATTTCAGATGACTGCAGGAAATACATTAACAGAAATATGACAGGAAATCATTACGGATTGACTCATTAAAAGAAGAGAGAAGAAACAAAATCAAATCCTATCAAAATTAAGGTGCACAGATCATCTTGTTAGCTGTAACTGACTCCTAGCAAATTTCTAGTTATAGCAGTTCTAGCCATACCTGGTATAGCAATCATAACATTACTAACAGCAAAGGACATAAAACCTCCTATTTTAATGCTAAACTTACTTTATTAGAAGAAAGTCACTGTCCTGAAGCTGAGCTTTTCTACGTTCCATTTGCTATCAGTGCTCTTGTAGAGAATAGTATGCTATAGTAGAGGGAAACTTCTGGGGAAACCAGCAATTTGCAGACTGTGAACACATAAGAAAGAAACTACTGCTACCATTTTAATGACTTTAAGGTAGCCATGCATACATTCCTTCAAGTTTCCCTGATGACAGCAAATTGGCCAATAAGGAACTCATGCTGTGACTGTTTCTGCTACTGCACTTAACTCATTAAATCGAATTCTATACTATATAGGCACACAGCCATTGATTTAGAAAGTTTTAAGCTTTCAGTCTGCAAACTCTTCAAAATTTCTCATTTGGTTTTGTCACAGGGTCCACCCCTCTTCCTTAATACTGTGTATTTCATATTCCCTACTGGGGATGGAGGAGATGGGATTATCACCATGTAGAACTATGGTTCATTTAATGTTCTTTTCAGTTCTCAATCCTCTGGCCAATAAGAATTGCAAGACTTTGACTTCCTTAATCCTAAAGGGTTAATTAGGCTTCTCTCCACCTACTGTTCCCTCAGTGGGATCTCAGTCTAGTGTTCAGAACTGTACAAGGTCAGCCTTGGGCCATTAACATGGCTGTATGTTGCTTTATCTTCCATGAACTTCTTGATAGCTATAATCCTCTTTCCCGAATAAAATATGCCCATGATTTGTTCCAAACCCTTTTGTCCCAGGTGACATAGGGATTTGCAATAAGCAGGAAATCAGTTTATATATATCTGACTCTGACCCCAACCCCCCCCCCCCCCCCCCCTCCCCCCTTGAATGTCTGAGATTATATCAGAGTTATCAACTCAAATTGCTCATGTGCAGATGAAGTAACTAGTGTCTGGGTTCTGGACTGATTTTAATTCCACTCCTTTTGAAAAAAAAAAAAAAAAACCAACAAAAAACCAACAAGAATCTATGAGCTGCAGAGACTTCTTTCCTTTACAGGAACCGTTCTTGTTTTCAGGATCAGAAGAAAACTTAACCTGTTGTGAAAGATCCTGAAGAGCATTATCCTTGAAAAGAGGCACAGTTAACAGCTGTTCAAGTTGACAGTAAAGAAAACTAAATGGAACAGCTTCTGGCTGCGGTAATACAAATGTACACACATAGATGTAGAGTAAATGCACTTCTTAAAGAAAGGATTATAGCCAAAACTGGAAAAAGTAATAAATAGAAGAGGAATGTATCAGGCCTCTTGGGTACGTCTACAACGTGAGGGCCAAACACTCATCTGGGTGATGCTAATGCCATTATTTCAGCGGATGCAACTGGGGCTGTACTTGTGGAACAGCCAAGAAGCATGGCCTCTCTAAGTACAATCCATGGAACTGGATTCCTCTGAAAAGTGGTTGTCATTAAGTCAAGGGATCTTAATATGGTTCTACAATCTTCAATGAAAAGAAAGACCTCATCCACTCTATCATTAGAAAGAACGAAATTACCAATAGGTGCATGATCATAGAGAAAGGCATTTCTCTAGGTAAGCATACAAACTCAAACTAGGAGGCATTCCTCATGAAAACTGTACATCATCTTGCTTGACAGGGAATATCAGCACAACCATTGATGCCTGGAACAACCTCGTGGTGAATGAATAAGCCTTGGAAGGAAAATTCTTCTTGAAGTCAGTACAAAACATTGGTGAGGGAAGATAGTTTATGCAGAACTTTGAATTTGTATAGACAGCTTGATAATTAGCTGGAGAAGCTGATAATGCAAGTAAGTGTAACTTCTTCCCAATCCCATTGTCATGCTTCTGGGTCTTATCTCTAGAACTTAACTGTTTTATATTCTCACCCATCAACTAGTTCCCTCACGGCCACAGAAGTAACACCACCCCCACCCCCACTCCCCCCAAACAAATGAAAGTCAACCAACCTACGTTGGTATTTTCTTTTAATCTACCTATTCATTAGGTAGTTTGAAATTGGAGACCTTTATAATGACTTTGCCAGATTCCAAATGGGCTTGTTAACAGCATGATATTCTGGCCAACATCTTATGATAAAGGATACATTCTCCAAAGGGATGTACAGGGATTTTGTGATCAAACCAACCAGACTGAATCACTGGTTGAAAGACCTCAGGGATCAACCTGGGGAAAAAAAATGTAAGCTCCTCCCAGAAGCATACAGAATATACACATGCTCCACTGTGAAATACTGCCTGTTATGACCTTCATGAAGATGACAACTAACTTTCTAGAAGGACTTGTGGCAGACTTTGTTGAGTCTCTAAAGAGTGATTGAATTGTGTTGTTTCTCCTATGCACGCATTTAGCAAAAAATTGAAAAGAGGAGGGATGTTTCAGAGAGTAAGAGGTAGAATCCCCGTGCTTGTGGGAAGGCAGAACTCACAAAAGCAAGTCAGTTGTGACATCATGAGGAGCATCACAAGTCTGAAGACAAAGAAGCTTCTAAATACTGCCAAATCTCCAAGCCAGCTGGTCTAAAATGAGGTGAACTGAAAGAATTCAAGCAATTCCAAGGGTAATTCTCCCAATATACCATGATCTTTGAATAGCAAGAATGAAAATGATGCCAGACACAGTATATGCATCTTCTGCTGGTGCTGAAATGTGAGACCAAAGACTTCCTTCTGGATAAAGTCAATGGCTTTTGTGGCTTTTCTTTGGCTTTATTAGAGTTAATAACAAACTGTTATTAACAGTAGCAATTGTATAAAGCTTTGTGAGTTTCTTCTTAATGCTGAAAAAAGGTAGTAGAACCTGAAACACCAGCTTTCTGTTTTCTTCACTCAGCAGCTGGAAATTGTCATTGTTTGGGACAAACATCTTTCATTTCACAGCTCTATTTGAACATGAGGTTCATACTGCCTGACTTAAGACACGCCCTTATAGTCGAGCAAAAGTGCACACACAGCAAAAAGGAGAAATATATTCAACTATTAGCAGGACTGTAATAATAAGGAGAGTCAGATAGTCAATAGAACATTCTTCCTGAACCAATGCTCTTTCTCACCACATTTGTACCAGAAAAAAAGCTTAACAGATCAGGTGGGTAGCACTTAAAATATTTTTATGGAAGTAATGCACATGCATCGCTCCTAAAAGCAACCACCATTTGAAGGTGGGAGACTACTGTGACAAGGAAATAGTTATTCCACTCATATCTGGTCTTCCCATCCTTGCCACCAGGCGCCTCATTTTCCTTCTGAAAAATTGAAACAGCTTTGGAAACATTCAGAAACGCTAAGTGAGGGTTTTCAAGGGACAATTTAGATTTTTGAATTCTTTAGTATATTTAGGACTTCTTGTATAAATTGCAGCATGTTCTAACGACATTTTCCAAGAACAAGATAAAGGTTAGAAGCACAGTACTTCCTGAATCTACTCTTCTTACTCACCCTTTAGGATCCATTAGATGTGGATCCTCAGAGAAGCACAAAGTATGGCTGAAAATTACTGCCTTAGAGAGAAACACATCTGAAGTGATATCAATAGTTCAAAGATAAAAGGTAAAGCAGAGAAGAAAAAAGATTACAGAGAATTAGCTCATATGACAAGAATTTTCATGGAATATCCACACAGAGAAAGTGGCTTGAAAGTTCTTGCGCAGGATCCGAGTATCAGGAAGGAAAATATGCTAGATATTACCTTTGAACAGAAGTGTCTCTTTCTCATATGCAAGGGTTTTTTACCTTCAAATTCAATGCCATCTAGTTCTTCCATAATGACAAAGGGCAGAAAAATACTCAGTTTATCTTCTTTACATCATATACTGGTTTATATACTTCTGTTGTAATTCCCATTTGTCTCCTCTTTAAATCACAATCTTTCACTCAGAATAGATGACTTGACAAGTCTCTATATCTGTTGGTTTTATTCAAACCCTTTCTATTCTGCTACATATTTTCTGAGAAGATATTATCACATGACCAAGTTGGCTACAAGTCATCATCTATATTTTACCAGTTTATCTCATAATCCTAATAATATTTTAGAACAGTTGCTCTGCATGGAAATAATAGCTAAGAATCTGTTTTCTGTACTTGGCAAATGACACAATTATATTTAAAGAACTCACTCTCAAGGGTTAAACAAAATAATCATTCATTACAGTTATGAGTAAAAATTACACTAACTGCAATCTTCAAAATTTAGGTCTACAATAGCCAGCACCACCTTGCTACACTAACTGATGAAAGAATAATGACAAAATACTTGGAGTGGTTTTTAATTTGCTTCTCTTGCATGCAGTAAGATTTATCTCAGGATTTAAAACTGTGCTTAACTGCATATTAAGAGATGGCAATATGTGTAACAAGATTTTATTAATACCACTGCATGTCATATTTCATATTGAAAACAATCTACACTGGTGCGACTATAAAATGAACTCATAACAAAAGCCTACTTCATGCAAAGTAGCACATTAATATTCTACACAGATTGTAATTGCCATTCTACTGTTTTTTATAATATTCATGTTTGTAAGCAGTTTTGAATAGCAGTCAATTACTTGTTCTTTTGGAATGCTCCCCTTGCATTTGTATCACAAGCCTTTGAGAAGACAGTTATTGACTGATGGGAATAATTTTTCAGGAACATAGGTACATTTTTTAGGTTTCTTTTGACTTTGTGCAAGTCTGAAAGTATTTTTTTTCCTCTTTGTTTTTGAAAAAGTTAACTAATTCAAGTACAGTGATTATGCCAGTAGCTGCAGTATTCACTACAGAGACAGACAATCAGGTTCTGAATTGCTTTAGGAAGATGCAGCACTATAGTAACACCATTAGAACATACCGACACAGATGCTTAAAGGACTAATGCAAATTTGATAGTCTATTTTCAGAAGGAACTCTGAATGTTAACAGCGTGTGTAAGTAAATAAAAGGAAAGAGGAGTAAATGCAATACAAATATGAATGACCTAGAAGATTAGCACGAGGGTAATACTTAAGGGTAGGTTTGATGTGAAACTGTGAGTTAGCAAGACTGGAAAAATATGATGTGTCAGACAAGAGTTGTCCTGTGCTGCTAATCCTTGTATGTTGTCCAAGTGTTGTGGAAAGTGACGCAAGAAATAAGTGTTTTCTATGAATTACATTCCCTGTTTAGTCCCAGATTGGTTTTGCTGTGCTTGTTCATCAATTGTGAATATTATATAAGTGGTATTTCAAGTAGCATGGTAGAGAATTTACTAAGCTGCGAAGAACAGCGCAATCTGTTAGTGTAAATCACTGATTAGGCTGTACATACCTATCATTTCCTAAGAAAGTAATTTTCTGTAAGAAAATGGGACATCAGAAGCACTGGTACATACTGACTTCATTTAAAAGGACATATGCAAATCTCCTTCCCATTTCAACTTCAGGTGCTTCAACTAAGGAAACCACTCTGGATTTATAAACTGCAATCCTACAGGGGAGCCGCACAGAAAAACAAAATTTAAGAAACATCAATTTCTTTAACTTTTCCTAATTCTTAGAATAGCTGTCTCCTACTCATTGTACTTACTGCTGTCAAGCCTATTCTGAAATATTCACCTCTTTCCCAGCACTGTACCAGGAGCTTACTAAAAGAAAGATTTCACACTGGGAACTAGGCACTTACAAGCAGAAGCACTGTGATATTTTTTCAGTTATGTCCCTCTGTGATATAGCACTTAGTCTTACAGTACAAAGAATTTCTGTTTTTCAAAATCAAGAAACATACAAGATAAAAATATAAATATTTAATAAAAATAAGATTAATAGCAATTTCGCTTAAAACATAGTCAAACAAAACTGAGAAGTTCTGAAACTAGGAAAATCAACAGCCTTAGAGTGATTCGTGCAGTGAAATGACAGGTAACAATTATTAAAAATGCAAAGTTGACAGTTGCAAAAAGCTGTGAGAAAGGCAGCAAAACCTGGCTGACAGCAAAAAGCCAAATGGACAGTGACGGTGACTCACTAGCCCACACTGAGAAGTACACCCTAAGTAGAAAATCACATCTATTGCTCAGTCTCAAATATTAGCTACAAGCAGGCATACATCTTAATTAAGAACCAGAAGCAACAGTAAGATAAGAAATCAGTTATTTTAGAATTTATGACTAGACAGTCCTTGTTGGTATATTATGTGTAGCATTTCCTTAAGTTTGTGACAGGCATCATTATTTCTATTTTGTGTGTATGTATCAGACTGCAGAAGGCTGAAATTCTACACAGTCCATAAAAACAAAACAAAAAAGTCCTCCTGCTGCTGTGCTTACTTAGAAATCAATTCTCAAAGGTTTTTCTTTTTGCTGCTATTGTTCTCACATCTTATAGCACAGTTACTTAGTCCTTCCTAATTCCAAATTCATATTCATTCAGTGGCATTTCTACAGCACAACTGCCCTTGAAGGGAAGAGCATGTAAAAACAAACTAAATAAACAAGCTCATATTTTTCAGAACAAATATTTTGACTTAAAGATCTTACAGCAGATAAATGTAGACAAAAGCAGAGTAGCAATTCTGCCTCTTTTTAAAAATAATTCCAAGTTCTTGGTGATCATGTATCTGAAATTATTAAATAATGTAGTATGATGCTTTTACATAGCCTTCAATTTTAAATCTAGAAGGGACCACAAAGACCACACTGCTTGATCTGAAAGTTCAAGGAAAAAAATCACATCTTTTTTCCCAGAAAATGAATTTAATCATCTTTCAGAAAGAGACATAGCTTTATCTTAAAGATGATAAACTATGGAAGTCACTATTTTTCCTTGTAAGCTGCCAGTATGTCAGCTGAATTTTCCAAGTATCAACATTACAAAGTATGCTGATGTAAAAATGAACCCATTAAAAGAAAATGTGAAAGCACTGATAAAACTTTAAATAATCTATATGTAGGGAATAGAAGAGGAGGCAATTAAAGGCACTGAGAGTAAGGTAAAAATTTATCATGCAAGTAACTGATGAGAGAAGCTAAAGGGATCACAGAATACCAATAAGTAGTAGAGTTAAAAAAAACCTAAAAAAAACCCCAAAACCCCAACCAAACCCCACCAAACTAAAAGTAAGAACTTCAAAGTGTGTTAGGAATAAAAGTAAAACCACAAATAAAACCAAAAGTTACCCTACTAAATGTTAAGTAGGAAAATTCTAAGTATTTATGCAAAAAAACCCAGAAATAATCAAGAGTGGTTTCTCCTCCAATTCTGCAGTGGAAGAAGAAAAGGACATTTCTATTCCAGATGATATTGTGGACAAAACTCAAAAAATTGGGATATGAAACATCATCTGCAACAGCCTAACACTTTATTGAGAGATGCTCTCAAGTTCTTTCCAGAGTACCTTTGTAGTATTTCTCATAATGAATATATGTCAAGATCCACATTAAAACATCAAACATATGCGTATATTAAGCCCTAGATCACTGCTTGGAAGGTCTATTTCAACAGGATACTGCATTTGCCAAAAAGGCAGCAGGGTCTGTCTGCTAAGGAGTTTCCTTTATGCTAGCACATGGAATTAACTGCAGCAGAGTTCTGTCCCCTATTTTCACACTGAGTATCACAAAAATACAAAGCTTCCTGTGCAAAAAGTGTTACGTTCAAGACAAACATAGTATTTCGTGGTTTGGACTGCAAATAAGGAGTATCAAAGGAAGACCCTTCTTCTACCCCAGAAAGATCTTGGCACTAGCAGATATTTGATTAAATCACAAAATCATAGTTTACTTTTACATAGTTAATTAATTTTAAAATACCATGAAGAAGCGGAAAAGTAAAATTTATTATTATGGCTAATCATTTCAGGGACTATAATTATTTCTCAAATAGTATCTGTAAGATGCCAATTTATTTTAAGTATCACAGTTCACTGCTTGTGTTCCTGGATACAATTGGCAGCTAATAAAACCTATCTATGATTTATTTATTAACTTAGCAGACAGACATGCACTTACTAGATTTCACATTAATTGCTAGTATTTCCCTACAGCAATGAAGCCCTGAAGGTCTTATTAGAAATATGTCAACTGCAACTGGATGGCTATATCTGAGTTTGTTTTTCAGATGCAATGCTTTTACACTTAACTGTTCAGGCTTCTGGGAAAAAAAAAAAGTAGTTTTTCATTTACCAATGATAGAAACAGTTATATTCTAATAACAGAACTGTTCATTGCTGCTCCTGCAGACCCTTAATATACCACAAGGGCAATTAAATCAATATGCTTCAATTTCAACATAATTATAAAAAAAATCCACAGACTGCACTGTCAACCTAGTTTTATAACTATATTGATAACTAAAAATTCCTGAAAATCTTGCTATTTCACATAATGAATTTCACTGCAAATCCTGACTCTCCTTAAAATTCCTACTGAAGGAAAGAGGTTCCTTAGAAATAACTTGGTCTTTTAGACTCTTAGCTTTAGATTTTTTTTTTTTTTTTAAAGTCTTCTTTGGAATTTGGAACTTAGCACAGGCTGATATTTCACAAATAAGATATTACTGATCAAATGACTCTCATCTTTGTAAGCGAAATTCTAGAAATCTGTCTCCTGCTGAGTCAAATGCAATAAAAAAATACCAGTGCTTTGTGCACAGATTACAATAAAATTTGCCATGTTTATGTTACACTAGTTCCTGCATGTGCAGAAATTCATTGGGAGCCATAACTTCTGCACACATAAACCACCCTCAGTTGCTCACAGTGAATTCAGATCTGGATACTGATACTGATTGAGGAGGAAAAAAAGTCATCTTCTTTCCTAATACTGCACTGCTTATTAGAAGAAGGAAGTGGGCATGAAGAATGCGTCTTTAAAGACAATGTAACAACTGAAAAATTGATATCTTCTGGGTGGAGGGATGGTGGTGATGTTGTATGTAGAGTTAAAAGCAATGTTGCATGCTATCTGCTATTCTGACAGAATTTCTCATACCTGCAACAGTGACAGTAAAGTGTCTTTAAGGCTGCCAGCAAGGATTTTTAAAATGCCGTGCTTTGGTTCCTCTGCCCTAACTTTTTAGGCAGGAGAATCGATCAGGAAGCACCTCAGGATGACAAAAGATGTGCCAAGGTGCCGAGTCAGCAAATGGTCCTTTGGCTCTCAAGGGAGACCTGTGGCTTGCAGGCTTGGCGGCAAGCTGTCTGGGGTGCTGTCCCACAGGACCCCAGACTCATGGGGTACCAAGGCCACACGGAAAAGCAAGAGCCCTCCCAGTTGCTTCGCCTGTCACCAGAAAGAAGAAAAGATTTGCCATGGCAACTATGCTACATATTTTTCATCTTTGCTATGTTTAGTACAGATTATTTTGGCTGTATCTTTTGGGGGTTTGTGTTAATAGCATAACATTTCTTCCCTGTTCCAACACTGTTAAGAAGAAATAAGACTGAATTGCTGGAGCAATCTCAGATACCTTATTTTTTGTATCCTGATAACCCCTCAAAACCTCCACTCAATTTATTCTTTTAATATCTTACGCTGCAATTTAAAACTGTTCAAACAAGAGGAATAAGAGCAAGAAAATATGGGTGACATGAAAACGATCACAAAATAGTAGAGACAACTTATACTATTATTATATATCTCTCTTTAAACCAGACATTTGCATTTGTTACTGTAACTGCATTATGTATTACTGTAACTGTTGCTTTCTTACAGGAATCATAACAGAAGTGGCCGATAAGAAGTTTGAAAATGCAAATAGAGTACTTCAGGTTTGCTAAATGTGGTACTCTCTGTGAATAAGGAGACAGATATACCGAATCCTGTTTCAGAGCATCAGGTAGGAGAGACAACCAAGGCAGACATCACTGGTAAGTGCAGGTAGCATTATTTAAGAGTTTATGTTTCATAAACAACAAAAAATGATGAAATCATGCCTTACTGTCATGGTTTAACCCCAGATGGTAACCGAAATACCACACAGTCACTCACTCCCCCCACCCTCCCCCCAGTGGGGTGGGGAGGAGATTTGGAGAGAAAGGAAAACTCGTGGGTTGAGATAAAAACAGTTCACCAGGACAGCAAAGAAAAAGATAATAATATATTAATAATAATAATAATAATAATATATAAAGATAATAGAATATCTAAAACTAACAATGCACAATTTCTCACCACCTGATGACTGATACAGCCCATCCCGAGCAGCAGTCAGGGAGCAGGGATGTTCCCCCGCAGCTATCCCAGAACAGCAAGTTCCAGGGAGAGCAGGCGAGGGAACAAACAGCTGAATGAATGAACGAAAAGGCCCGAACGAACGAAAAAAGGGAGAAGAAGGGAACAAGCAAGGAACTGGCCGACCCTCACCTATACTGGGCATGACGTCTATGGTATGGAATACTCTCTTTGGCCAGTTTGGGTCAACTATTCTGGCTCTACCCCTCCCAAGTTTTTGCACCTGCACGTTAGCAGAACCTGGGAAACTGCAAAATGTCCTTGGTCGTTTAGCAGCAACCAACACCACCAGCGTGCTATCACCATTTTTCACGTACTAAATCCAAAACACAGGAGCTCCTGGAGACAAAAACTAGCTCCGTCCCAGCCTAAACCAGGACACTTACATAGGGTCATAACAAAAATTACTGATACGAAGTAAGAGTTATGTGAAATAGAAGCAAAAATTATAAATCGCTAGATAAAAGGAAACTCAATTATACTTACATAAACAAATGCTCAATTCTTGTGTTAAGTAATTATTCTATTACCTTAAAAGTACCTGAACTCAGCAACTGTATAATGCTATCATATTATAAACCCAAACGTTTAATGCAATTTGACTGAAAAACGGAGTCCTCTAGTGATTTCAACAGGCTCTGGATCTGGGTCTTTAACTTTTGAAGTAACAGGACTAGCAGCATACAGAATGCGATTAGACCACAACATAGCCAGGACTGGATCATTCCCAACTATCTTAACTGATACTGAAAATGTTGGAG
This sequence comes from Phoenicopterus ruber ruber, assembly GCA_009819775.1. Taxonomy (NCBI): domain Eukaryota; kingdom Metazoa; phylum Chordata; class Aves; order Phoenicopteriformes; family Phoenicopteridae; genus Phoenicopterus; species Phoenicopterus ruber. The sequence goes on from CM020217.1 coordinate 92,120,699, forward strand.
TATTCTAAACATTTGTAATGCTTCTTTCAAATGAGTTCTAGTAAAAATTTTGTTTCCACCAGCTGGATTTCTTCCTCGAATAAATATTTTAACAAATACATAATAAATAACAAAACAAATCAATATTTAGTTAATACCGTTGATTCAACATAAAACTAATTGTTTGGACAATTGCTTACGCTTCATTCATAATTTATCTGGCTTGCTATATAACTTTATATATAGCACTATGTAACTTTATGCAGCTCTAATACTATTTCAGCATATCCTATCAATCTTGATCAGGGCTTTTTTTTTTTTAACTGTTACTTAATTCTAGGCAATAAAATTCAGACAGAGAAAGCCAAAACTTATAAGTTATTATTAAAGAATTAGGAGAATAATAATTGTAAACAATGAACAGAATCAATAACAGCTTTCAGATTAGATGTATTAATAACACATTCTTAAATTCAGCTTCTGGAAAAATCTATCACCTGTACAGAAAGGAGTTTGGACGAAATGACTCCCTCTGACCTCAGAACCCATGAATCAATAATATAATTTAACTTTCAAATGCATTTAAAATTGTTTGCAAGGAAGTTAAGATGTATGCTCTGAAATTGAAATGTATGCTAAAATACATTTTGAAGAACAGCTCTTATGATAAATAGAAATATTTAAAAATGAGCAAAAAGGCTCTTGAATATTATTAATTTTGTCATTAGCATAAAACAACCCAGAACAGTACATATTATTTGAAATGCTATTCAAGTGAACACAGCTGTAAGCTACTCATTATTTGGATCCTTATACGTACGTATAGCACCACTGTAACTGAGCACAACTCTGTAAGGTCTTGATCAATGGTGCAGTCCAGTCTTCAGCTACATTTTTCTCCCAGTTTCCAAGACCTCTCTTAAAATTACCATTTTCTCCATCTTTATAGATAAAATATATTATACACAGGTGTTACAGTGAATACTGAATATAAGCAGGGACATCAAAAGTAATCTGCCTGAGAAATACAGAATTCACAGGACTCCAAATATGAAAACCCGAAGAGGCTTCCTCTGACGCAAACCAGTCACTTCTGCGCAAAAATCACCTGTTTAAAATCCCTGCCAGGACACATCTAATCTACGTCCTGAATTTTCATTACTGCCCGAAGAAGAGATTTAACCTCCCGCACTTTGAAATCCTGATTGTGGGACATGTTAGTAATTTTCTAAAATGAGTCAAATTTTGTAAGTTTTCTGTAAAACCTCTTTCCTGACCTACTAGCATTAATTATTAAATCCTCATTATACCAATCCCTCCAAAACTAGCATCCACACATTTAATTAGAATAGTACTTCAATTTCTTCCAAAACTCAGGGGCAGCAGAAATCTGCAGTGGAGTTTTTCCTCCTTCCGCCTCCTTTGCAACTGATTCAAATTTTGACCATAATTATCAATGTTAATATAACATATAAATAGGAGTGCAGAGTTCAGATTTACAGCTGAAAGGGTCCTCAGTTGTTCTAGTCCCAACCCTCACCCTGAGACAGGTTCAAGTATACTTAGGTCATCCCCAAAAGATGCTCATCATGAATGTACTTGAAGACCTTCAGTAAAAGAAGTTTAATATCTAACCTTAATCACCAAGTACGTTTCTTCTTGTTCACTCCAGAAATCAAAGAGACTACTCCTTGCATAGCAACTTTTCAAGTTCTGGAAGACTATTACAACTGCTCTGCCCCCTCAGACCTCTCTTTTCTAGATTATTTTACAGAAACTCACATTTTGTCAACAATATCTTAAAATACATTAAACATGCACACAAAGAATCCCACGCGAATTCCCTACCAAACATGAAAATGCCTTATTCTATAATTTACTGTATTTTTAAATAGATCAAAAACTTTAAAAACAAAACGAAACCACAAACTACCAATACTCATTATTTTTAGTAAACATAATATATTCTTGACATTTTGATCAACTGGTTCTTTATATCACAACTTGCCTAGTTATATACTAGCACAATTGTAATGAATGTCGGGCAACATTCCACGCTCCTCCTCATAAAGTACCTTTTACAGTTTGGCCTATTTAGCAACACTATTTATGGAAAATAGATGAATTTTGAGTAAAATATTAGTAAGTCTTCCATAATTTCAAAAGTTACACTTTAAAGGTGACCAGTAATGCCGTATAGCAAATAACACAATAGTATTACATAAAACAGAGAATTCTGTAAGCAGTTTAATCTCCACGTGCCTCTTCTAAAACCACTACGGGAGCAGAAACCCTCTTCCTTTTCATGAGTCTTAAATCACACATAAGGAAAGTCTCAGCAGCTTTATACTTTCCCTGAAAGTTAACTTCCTCTACTTTTTCTACAGTGGTATCTACACTCAGAGAAACAGACAGGCATAGTTTAGAAGAAGCTGTCTTTCATATGATAATTAATTAATTTTAAGAATCTGTGACCATAGAAAACCGTATCTTAAAAAACCCACAAACTGGAATCAGCTCCTATGTTACAGACAGAAAATATAGGTATAAACTGCTAATTCATTAAACTCAGACACTAATCAAAGCCTCCCTTCCTCTAAGCTAAGTAGAGCTGAGTGATTCTTGAGCAACCACCATGTAGAATGAACTAGCAGGATATATTCCAAAGGTTGGTCAAAGGATTCATTAGCAGAATCATGAAATATTGAAGAAATTAAGGTCTATGCTTCAGACTATGTTCTTTTATATTGCAAATTAATTCTCTCATTTATTTTATATAGATTCTTAATGTACTACTAGCTACCTGCTTTTTATTAGGAATGGCAATATTAACTCAATACAATTACATTGCAAGCCTAATTTGACTCTCATGCCTACAGTTTTAATGATGTGATTTAATTATGTGTTTGGTTGTGGGGATTTTTTTCTTTTTTGTAAGGGTACTTGCTTCTGTTACTATAGAGGATGGATGATGTTCAATTAGAAGAAATACTATTCAGTACTTTTCCTGTCCTTGTTATCTGCATGGGCATAAAATGTGTAGCATTCAGTTTCTGCTCTGAATACAGAATTAATACTTTTTTTTTTTAATGACAATCATTGCTATAATTCCATGCATACTACAAATTTTACTTTAACTTCACAGCTGCTTTTAGAGAGCGCGCTAATGCTTTCTTCCTTTTACAAAAAGAATCTTTTAAATACTCAAAGTAGCCACTAATGACTAGGACATGATTTTAAAATGCCTGCCATTACGCAGAACTGCGTGAATTCAAAGCAAAGCTCCTACTGGCTTCTGTGAAAGCTGTGGGCGCTTATGCCTTCCTCTTTAAACTTGTACACATGCACTCACGGAAACAAAAATAAAAAGCACATACAAAAATGGCCTGAGGCAAACATCTATAGAAAAAATTTTCAGCCTGAATGGTTAACATTTGCCAAAATTTACAAAATGAAAACGAGACTCTTATGATAGAAAACACTATCATTTACCTCATCTACAGTGTGGGTGAATTTGTTGTGTGTTTCTTTTGTCTTGTTGCTGAGAGAGGAAAGTATTCTTTTCGCATGTTATACCTGAAAATTTATTCTGTTTTCAGCGGACGGTACAGTAACATCTTTCAACTATACAGCATTTATCTGACAGAAGTGCAACTCACTACTCTAATTTTGCTATCCATTTTGGAAATATCAAATGGAATCATATGCCATTTACTTTTGAGAAAAAAACTAGCAAATATCTAGAATTACTTCTTATTTTTAATGAGAAAGTTTTCATGCTTAAAAGCTCCTTGCCCTCTTTAGCCCCAGACTTCTGGTGCTACCTCCTGCCTACTCTGGAGCTAAGAGTCTGTGAAAGACAGACAGGATTGGTATGTAACTAGGGCGGACAGAAGGAAAACCAAAAGATTTATTCTCTATTTCCCATCAGCAGGCAATGTCCAGCCACTTCCCAGGAAGTAGGGCTTCAGTACACACAGTGGTTGTCTTCCGGAAGACAAATGGTGTAATAATAAATGCCCTCCCTTCCCTCCTCCTTTCTATCTTTTATTGCTGAGCAGACATCATATGGTATGGAATATCATAGAATCATAGAATAGTTTGGGTTGGAAGGGACCTTTAGAGGTCATCTAGTCCAACTCCCCTGCAATAAGCAGCGACATCCTCAACTAGATCAGGTTGCCCAGAGGCCCATCCAGTCTGACTCTGACTGTTTCCAGGGATGGGGCATCTACCACCTCTCTGGACAATCTGTTCCAGTGTTTCACCACTGTCATTGTAAAAAACTTTTCTTATGTCTAGCCTGTATCTCCCCTCCTTTAGTGTAAAACCCATTCCCCCTTGTCCTATTGCAGCAGGCCCTGCTGAAAATTTTCTCCCCATCTTTCTTATAAGGCCCCTTTAAGTACTGAAAGGCTGCTAGAAGGTCTCCCCAGGGCCTTCTCTTCTCCAGGCTGAACAACCCCAACTCTCTCAGCCTGTCTTCAGAGGAGAGGTGCTCCAGTCGTCTGATCATTTTTGTGGCCCTCCTCTGGACCCTCTCCAACAGGTCCATGTCCTTCTTGTGTTGGGGCCCCAGAGGTGGACGCAGTACTCCAGGTGGGGTCTCACCAGAGCAGAGTAGAGGGGCTGAATCCCCTCCCTCGACCTGCTGGCCACGCTGCTTTTGATGCAGCCCAGGGCCTCTGGGCTTCCGGGCTGCGAGCGCCCATTGCTGGCTCATGTTCAGCTTTTCATCCACCAGTACCCCGAAGTCCTTCTCGGCAGGGCTGCTCTCAATCCCATCATCCCCCAGCCTGTATTGATACCGGGGGTTCCTCCGACCCAGGTGCAGGACCTTGCATTTGTCCTTGTTGAACCTCATGAGGTTCGCCCGGCCCCACCTCTCGAGCTTGTCCAGGTCCCTCTGGACAGCATCCTGTCCCTCAGGTGCGTCCACTGCACCACTCAGCTTGGTGTCATCTGCAAACTTGCTGAGGATGCACTCGATCCCACTGACTATGTCATTGATGAAGATATTAAAGAGTACTGGTCCCAATACGGACCCCTGAGGGACACCACTTGTCACAGATCTCCATCTGGACATTGAGCCATTGACCACTACCCTCTGGATGCGACCATCCAACCAATTCCTCATCCACTGAACAGTCCACCCATCAAATCCGTATCTCTCCAATTTAGAGAGAAGGATGTTGTGGGGGATTGTGTCAAAGGCCTTACAGAAGTCCAGATAGATGACATCCATAGCTCTTCCCTTGTCCACTGATGTAGTCACTCCATCATAGAAGGCCACTAGGTTGGTCAGGCAGGACTTGCCCTTGGTGAAGCCATGCTGGCTGTCTCCAATCACCTCCCTGTCCTCCATGTGCCTCAGCATATCTTCTAGGAGGATCCATTCCATGATCTTCCCAGACACAGAGGTGAGGCTGACAGGTTGGTAGTTCTCAGGGCCCTCCTTTCTACCCTCCTTATAAATGGGTACAATGTTTCCCCTTTTCCAGTCCCCGGGGACTTCACCTGACTGCCATGACTTTTCAAATATCACGGAGGGTGGCTTGGCAACTACATCAGCCAATTCCCTCAGGACTCTGGGATGCATCTCATCAGGTCCCGTAGACTTATGTACGTTCAGGTTCCTCAGGTGGTCACGAACCTGATCTTCTCTTACAGTGGGAGGGACTTTGCTCCTCCAGTCCCTGTCTTGTGGTCCATCCACTCGAGAGGTGTGGGAAGTTTGGGTCAGTTTGGGTCAGCTGTCCTGGTTATGTCCCCCCGCAAGATCTTGCCCACCCCCAGGCTACTGGTGAGGGGGGAAACGTTGGTGGGCCAGCCTTGATGCTGCGGGAGCACTGCTCAGCAGTAGCCAAAACACTGGTGTGTTATCAACACCTTTCTAGCTACCAATACAAAGCACAGCACTATGAGGTCTGCGATGGGGAAAATGAACCCCATCTCAGCCAGACCCAATACAAATATTATGCTACCAGACAGAAATGACTAGGCAATGAGAATTCAAGATATCTGGATGGACACAGAAGCAAGGTTAATCACAGTGAAGGAACCACCATGTTGATGACACTCTTGCTAGTGGCAAGCACTGCTCTAGACGTAATATGAGTTCCCAGTAATCCTTGGTGGTTTCCCCATTCCCTGTGCATTGCTAAAACAGGAGTACTATACCTCCCCCAGAAGCAGAAAGAATGTATGCTCCCTGACATGAGTGGACACAAAGAAGGTTTGTCAAGCTTACAATTTAAGCTGCAAACTTCCCAACTAATCTACACATCCTGATGAAAAACAAAATGGTTCCTAAAATACCAAAGTACTAAGGCTTCTAAAGAAATAATTTTGCTTTCTTGCTTGCGCAAGTTATTTAAAACCCTTCTTAAAATCAGACAAGTTCTAAATTATAGCAAATAGTTTTTAGGAAAGCAACACATTAGCTTCTCTGTTTCCTTCATTAAAATAATAAAAAAATAACAACAGCAAAGATATGGAACATACTTGAATATACTTTGTTCTAGCTGTTATTTAAGGTCCCTCTGAAACATCTTTTAGCCTAGAAGACTAAGGGCTAACTTAGTGGGTAATGTGCTATCCTCCAGAACAGATCCCAGCCTCTGTTTCACCTTCTTAAGTATACACAAACATTTTCTAGAGGGTGCTTGAGAAAAAAGAGGAGTTTCGCAGCATGTCTCAATAGTCACCTTATGTTCTCACAAACTCAGTGGGCTTCATTATGAATTATTGCCTTCATATAATAATGATAATCATTATCTTGTAACTCTGAGTGCATAACTGAAGCTCCTGTAAGCTTTCCTGAAGAGGATTACTCCTTGGTAGGTAGAAAAGTGACTTGCCTCTATATGACTTAACACTTCTCTTAGGAACTCAACAAATTTGCAACTATAATCTCATCTATTGCTTGAAAATTTATCAAAATCAAAAAGCCGGATTGCCACCCTGGGCATCAGGAGAGCAGACTTTGGCCTCTTCAGGAATCTATTTGGGAAAATCCAACATGCTATGACCTGGGAGAGAAGAGGGATCTGGGAGAGTTCGTTGATTTTTCAAGGATCACCTCCTTCAAGCTCAAGAATGGTTTACCTAATGTACAGGAAAACAAAGGTGGCAGGAGGCCTGCAAGGATGAACAAGGACCTCCTGACAAAAATAAAAAGGAAGCATACAACAAGGTCAGGTGAATTGGGAGGAATACAAAGACACTGAGTGTGCAGGGAGATGGTTAGGAAAGCCAAAGCCCATCTCAAGTTGAATCTGGCAAGGAAGGTGAAGTGCATTAAGAAATATTTCTACAGGTACATCAGCAGCAAAACGAAGATGAGGAAAAATGTGGCAAGGAAACTGGTGACAAAGGACACAGTGCTCTCTGCCTTGATCTTCACTGGTAAAACCAGCTGTGAGGAACCCCACGTCCCTGAGACCAACGGGAAAGTCTGGAGCAAGGAATACTTACCTGCAGTGGAGAAGAATCAGGTTATGGAGCATTTAAAGAAACTGGACATACATAAGTTCATGGGACCTGGCAGCATGCATCTGTGTTTGCTGAGGGAGCTGGCCAATGTCACAGCAGGGCCATTCAATTATCTTTGGACAGTCATGGCAATCAGGGGAGGTTCCCGAGGACTGGAAGAAAGCAAATGTCACTTCTGTCTTCAAGAAGGAGCACACAGGGAAATACAGGCCAGTCAGCCTCATCTTGATTCCTGGACAGGTGACAGAATCATAGAATAGAATCATAGAATCGTTTTGGTTGGAAGAGACCTCCAAGACCATAGAGTCCAACCGTTAACCTATCACTATCAAGTCCACCACGAAACCATGTCCCTAAGTGCCACATCTACATGTCTTTTAAATACCTCCAGGGATGGTGACTCAGCCACTTCCCTGGGCAGCCTGTTCCAATGCCTGATAACCCTCTCAGTGAAGAAATTTTTCCAAATATCCAATCTAAACCTCCCCTGTCACAATTTAAGGCCATTTCCTCTTGTCCTATCTCTTGTCACTTGGGAGAAGAGACTGACACCCACCTCTCTACAACCTCCTTTCGGGTAGTTGTCGAGAGCGATAAGGTTTCCCCTCACAGATGGAGCAAATAATCCTTGAAGCCATTTCCAGGCAAAAAGATGATTGAGAGTAGTCAGCACAGATTTACAGGCTTGGTAAGTGGACAGTGAGGTGGACTGAAATCTGCCTGAACTGCCATTCTCAGAGGGCTGTGAGCAGAGGCATAAAATCCAGCTGGAGGCCACTCACTAGTGGTGCACCCCAGGAGCTGACACTGACACCACTACTGTTTAACATCTTCATGAACGACCTGGACAACGTGACTTTTGTATCATCTCCAAACTCAGCAAGTGATGGACACACCAGAGGGTTGTGCTACCATTCAGAGGGACCTCAATAGGCTGGAGAAACTGGCCAAGAGGAATCTTGAATTGCCACAAAGGGAAGCGCAAAATCTGGGGAGGAATAACCCCATGCACAGTACAGGCTGGTGGTTGACAGCTGCAAAGCAGCTTGGCAGAGAAGAACCTGGCGGCCCTGGCAGACAACAAGCTGAACATGAGCCAATGCTGAGTCCTTGTGGTAAAGGTGGCCAACTGTGTCCTGGGCTGCATGAGGGGAAGTGTTGCCAGCAAGCTGAGGGAAGCGATCCCTCCCATCTGCCCAGCACTGGTGAGACACACCTGGAGTGCTGGGTCCAGTTCTGGGCTCCTCAGCACAAAGGAGACCTGGATATACTGGAGTGGGACCAGTGAAGAGTCACAAAAATGATAAAGGGACAAGAACATATAAGGAGAGGTTGAGAGAGCTGGAACTGTTCCGCCTGGAGAAAAAACGGCTCAGGGGGGATCTCATCAATGTGTATAAATACCTGGTGGGGTGGGGGGTAAGGAAGACAGAGCCAGACTCTTCTCAGTGGTATCCAGTGACAGGACAGAAGTCAATGGGCAAAAACTGAAACACAGGAAATTCCATTTAAACATAAGAAATAAGTTTTCTATTATAAAGGTGATCAACACTGGAAGAGGCTGCCTGGAGAGGCTGTGTAGTCTCCATCCTTGGAAAAATTCAAAACTTGGTTAGACACAGCCCTAAGCAACCTGCTCTAGTTGAGCCTGCTTTGAGCAGTGGGGTTGTACTAGATCATCTCCAGAGGTCCTTTCCAACCTTATCCAGTCTGTAATTCTGTGATCATTCGATGAATTAACTCTGTTTAAGTTAGTCAACAGGACTGAATTATAGTTCACAGAATCAAATTGTGTAGGAAGAATTCAAAATGAGTAACTGAATAAGTTAACCTAAACTAAGCTCAGTTTATAATTTATTCCTATAGGCAGAACTACTACTAAGACTTTTATCTCTATCACCACACTCTCTCTCTCATATTTATCATACACAATGCCCTATAGTCTTTTGTATTAAATGTAGTAGCTAGGCTTAGTAAAAGAGCTTTGATTAAACGATAAGGCTACACGAAACAGAGTTCTTCAAAACAGCAACTTCAGCTAGAAGTTTAATATTCTGAAAACTCAGAGAGACTAGGAGTAACTTTTAATGAAAGAATTAATTATAAGGATGAAATAGAGCCAAAACTATCTTGTTTCAAGACGATACACCTAGAGGTTTAATTGTACTTTGCCAACTCAATTCAGGGATTGATAGATACCAGGAAATTCAAAACATGCAAGCTAAATCTTCAAAGGCTGCACTGTAATCATGCAACCTGGGATGCCATCATTTACAAAAAAGGAGAAACTCACACATTTCTTTTCTTCTATTTTCCCCATTTTCTTGCTCTATGCACTTGACTCAATTTATTTCTGCGTATGTGAATTGTTATTGCAATCAAGTGAAAATAATCCATTCTTATATAATAGGAAGTTAAATTGGAGTGGATTCAAGAACGTTATTTCCTAAAACTAGTTTTAATTCTGTAATGTTAGTGCTACATACATTTCAAATGTATACTTCAGCAGGAAAGAAATAATTCTAGAAGATATGTAATACAGATTGTGCTGCCATAAATTATTCTGTGACTCTGTGTGTGTGCACACATGCGTTTACAATTGCGGTTCAGCCCAGCAAAGGTATCTGGTTGCTTGTATTTCATCCAAGCACAAGACTGCAACCGACAATGTCTTAATACTAAATCTAATCAAGTCATATAAATCATATCCTGCCCAAGCATACTTCAGCTTCTCTTTCTGGAATACCTCCAACTTTAGCAAAGCATTCTCTGCTGCACAAATCCTGGGCGTCCCAGCCTTGCTCTCTACCTTAACACCAATCCAGCAACTCATGCCACTAACACTCAGATCTAAACACACTCAGCTGCTGCTGCTCCCTTTCTCCCTCACCACAAACCTAGCCCAGCATCCTATTCCTGTATCTCCAAAGCCCCTATGAGTCCCAAAGACATTAATAAAGCTCACTTCTCATTCCTTACACTTACCCAAGCCCACCAATACATTACCTTCACTGAATTAGTTGTGGATTGAGAACGCTACATCATCAGTGTCTACCTAAAACTGAAACCCCTGACTCCTAAGCCCTCAGCACGACAACCCTAAATCTAGCTCTGTGGTACCTTCTGTAAACATGTTCAACTTCAGCTCATCACATCCTATCTCCCTAAATTAAATCTTTACCAGAAATCCTGTCAATCTAACAATGAATAGGAGTTGCTGCTGACACCAGTCCTGAAACTTGCTTCCACCTCTGGGCACAGCATTAATAGTTGTTTGCTGCCCTGCCAGATCAAGCCTTAACCAGCCAGGTGGAGTGCTGTCACCCAAAATCTAGACTAAGTTTAAGATAAGCTACGGAACCAGATTTAACCTCCCACACGTCTCAGCCATGCAAACCATAATTCCAACCTTAGCTACAAACCCCAGGTATTCCTTTCATCCCAGACATAAACCTACTCTACTAATCACTTGTACATCAGTTAAATCCTAGCAAGATGAACTTAGCTTGTTTCGGAGCCAAACTTAGAGCAGCAGCTCCTTCTGGATGTGGTGGCATTCAATGCAGCTCATAAGCATATGCACTCAAATCCACACCACCATCACAACTGCAGCCTACGATAGTTTCAACTGAGGGCTTAACCAGGGACTTTGTGCTAACATGAACTCTAACCTGATTAACAGTGAACTAGCAGAACAAGTGTAGTCTGGTTGGTCATGACAAACACTCCTAAGCACAGTCTTTCAAGCGTTTCCCTCTCTGGTGAGGATCTTATTTTGCCATCCTAAATCTAAGTCCCATTCTAATCCTAAACTTAACTCTAAGCGCACTACACCCATCCTTCCCAACTAACAACCTAAGCTAAACCATACGGTCCCTTGAAAATCCAGAGTTCAATCCAAGCACAAACAGAACATAAAACAAAACTGTTGCTTATCAAAAAAGAACGTGCAAAGAACAGAAGCAGTTTTTCTATGCTTGATGGCATACCGCAGCATACTGCAGAAGATATGCCACTGTGCACGTGCTTAGTGGTTGTAACGTCTCACAGTGAGCTACATAATGAGTTTTTAAAAGCACTTTAACATTTCAGAAAGCACTGAACAAACATCAGTTAATCTTCCTAGTATTGTGATTTAAAGTAGTGATGGTTATGCATAAGTTCTATAGGTAGATAAACACAGCTTCAAAGGTATTTCTAGCACAAAAATCCAAACCAATAAATGAAGTCCCAATGGGGCAAACTGATGTTCTAAGTCATTATGTGCAAGACTATCCCACATGTTTAGAGAGAGGCAAGTGTGTGCGAAGCTAAGAAATCCAAAGATATTAATGTGTCCTGTAAAATGAAAAGAATGTTTTGAAAGAAAGATGAAGTGATGATTTCACTAGTATCCATGATCATTCCATAGTTTCCATTTAGGTTTTACTATATTGAACTAGGCTCTTATTTAAAGACAGTTTTAATTATCAACTGTAATTACTCTTTCAAACAAAAATCCATTATATCAGTAATTTCTAGTTAGAAATTCTAGGGCTACAACTCTTTCCTTTTCCATTTTATGAAGATATGAAATACTAAAGCAGCAAATAAACTGCAAAGCCGTTGACACAGGAACTTTGCATTTATACTGTATCTTGAAAAGCATTTAGTGAAGCTTTGTTAAAAGTACATCATAATGAAGATTTTAAACAATAATCCAAAAGAAAAAAGAAAATCAGAAGGTAAATCTGTAACAAAATTTTACCTTGCCTATAAATTGAACTTTTAAGAGCACATATGGTATATATGCTAATTCACATAGACAACTCTAATATCCAAAAGCATTAAGGAAGTGGTGCTTAATTTTCTATAACATCATTCCATTTTGCAATTCACTGTCAGTAAGCAAGAATGCTCCGTGAAGAAAGGAGGTTAATAGGAGCATTAAAACTACCTACTTGGTGACACAGATTAAGTAATAACCAAATGGTCTTCCAGACTAGCAGGTATACCACATATGCCATTGAAATCAGATGCTTCTTCCTTATTCACATTCTGCTTTCAAGCATGCAAAAGAATTAACTGAGTTATAAAGAAAGCAATAGGAAAATGACAGAATTAACACTGAGAAGAAGGAAGTAAAAGCAGCATCAACCCAGATATGCTTTTGATTGCACTTTTTCTTTTTTACTGTATCAAGAATTCAAATAGGTCATTTTCATTTATAATCATGTTATTTTGGGGGTTTTTAAAGCCCGGATTTTGTGCACGATTTGGAACAAGAAGATTTCCAGGACTATTACTTATTTACTTGTTGAGGTATGATATATTCTGATTTCTGTAATTAAGCATTTTTCCTTTTCCAGCATTATGTTTCCATTAATGACATGATTCACCAATACTGAGTAATAATTCTCTAGTCAACAGTAATAGAGTTCTCCTCATGTAATCGATATTTGCTGCTTCTGTTCCCAAACACACCTGAGGTTTTCTGATTACATGTCATCCTCAATTTTGCCAAGCACCTAAGCGCAGTCAACACCCTGCTACCTTTTAGCTCTGTAAGAATACTTCTGAACTCCTTTCTCCTTAGCACTATCATTTTATGATAGAATGAGAGGGAAGAGAGAAACCGCATAAACCGTTTGTCATTTTCCAGTTCTGTCTGACATGTATGGATCTTAAAATCTAATCTGCAATAGGAGATGACATATGCAGCAAAAGCAGGTATACGCTTCAAAGGTGTATGGCACACTTCCAACATACACCGAGTCTCGACTGATTCTTTCACTCCTGTCTTTAAGGGGAGAGATTTATGTTTTCACAAGTCCATATCTCCAAACTAGGTATATATCTATGAGACAAAATGCAGATCCACTGATTATTCTATCCAGACATTGCTTCCTTTGTTACCAGTAGCATCAGCAGTCACATGGAATAAAAAATAATCATACATTTACCCAGAGCACAATTTTGCAGCATCTTTAACCATTCACAATTTGAAATACATTACAATTTGTGCTTACCAGCATAATAAGGAAATAAATGACATCTTAAAAAGGATGAACAGATGTCCAGATGCAAGTTTAATTATTTTCATGAGGTCTACATGGCATCAATCTTTTTTCTTTTACCTGGGTGAAGTATTAGTAATCTGATGCGTTAGTAAAAGTCAACAGTAGAAACTATAAAACGCCAAATATGCTGGATAGCCGTTTTAGTACCTTGAACAACAGTGGACTGCAAAATGCATTTAGCTTTTCTAGTTGCATAATATTGTCAGCTATTTTTTTCTAATTAATGATTTTAGCCATTTTCTACCATATTTGGGAAAAGTAGTATAGCTTTTTTTCTAACCCATATAAAAACTCTATTACAACTTATGGCTGAAGAGATTAGACATATTGCATAAATGAATTAGACTTCTTGAAAGCTTCTCTGATGAATTCTCCACACCACATCAGACGCACTCGCATTTAGAATAAAGCATGTGGTGGGTACCATACCTGCCCAGAGCATCCACTGGATACAGAACGTCTGCATGGGGAATGGCTTATGAATACAAGCCCTGACATTAATAGCTCAGTTCTTAGCACTTTAAACCTTGCTGTTATCTAGCTGAACACAGCTCCAGGTAAACTCCATTTTCCCCGATGGATTGATTACCAACTGAGCTAGTCCATCTTGACATTCGCAATGTCTCTAATTTGCAGGCCTGCTAGAAAAAAAACAGCTCTCTGGCCACAGGAATATTTCAACCCTTCATTTTCTTCCACATAGAGCTGTTGCTGTGTAGTTTGACATTTCAGTGACATGACTGCTTGCTACACAGTGCTGAATGGCAACAAAAATCTCAGCAAAATGCTCAAAATTATACTGCATTCATGCTCCTCTTTGTTCTTTTTCTTGCTAAATACATTGCCCACATAGACTGTTAGTTTAACAGAGCTTGCTATTTTAGAGGCATATGCATCAGACACACCATTGCTGAATGCAGGTTACAAGAAGCTCCAATACATGTATCCTGCACCTCAGTTCATCAATCTCTTCCAACGATGTGTACACTTAAAGGATTCGAATACCTGGGAACTAAGTTAACTTATTAATTATCCTGACTGAAATATAACTTGTTACAAACATCTAATAAGGTTACTTACATAAGTTTGTCACTGTTCTGACAGAAGTACGCTTTGCATGACTACCTGTTACAACTGTTCTATAGGACCAGGCCTTTTCTGGCATAACAGCTCTGAAGAGATCTTCAGAGAGATATGATGGGATTTTCCTCCCTTAACTTTAGATGTCCACAACATAAATATCTACATTTCAGCTGATCAACTTAGGTGTTTCTTCCTCATAGCCAGCAGAGAGAAGCAGACAACTCTAGGGCCAATTATCACAATTATGTACATCTAAAATAGGTTGGACAAGAAATGCCTCTTTCCCTCCCTTGGCTATAAAGGAAAACTAAAGTAAGAGAATCAGATGAAAACATCATAGAAATCTGAAGTTAAGTGAGACAAATCCAACCATATGTCTAACTCCTTTGGCTCATTTGAGTCAAAGCTATTCTGTAGTAATGAGCCCAATTCTCAAGAATTTATGTAACATTCTGTATTGGGTTTGCATGGCAAGGTTGTGGTAGCAGGAGGTCTACAGGGGTGGCTTCTCTGAGAAGCTGCTAGAAGCTTCCCCTATGACCGATAGAGCCACTGGCCAAGGCCGAGTCAATCAGTGACAGTGGTAGCACCTCTGGGATAACATATTTAAGAAGGGGACAGAAAGACACCTGCTGGGGAACAGCACCCAGAAGAGAGGAGTGAGAATATGTGAGAGCAACAACTCTGCAGACACCAAGGTCAGTGAAGGAGGGGGAGGAGGTGCTCCAGGCACCGGAGCAGAGATTCCCCTGCAGCCCATGGTGAAGACCATGGTGAGGCAGGCTGTCCCCCTGCAGTTCATGGAGGTCCACAGTGGAGCAGATATCCACCTGCAGCCCGTGGGGGACCCCACACTGGAGCAGGCGTATGCGCCTGATGGAGGCTGTGACCCTGTGGAGAGGAGACCACACTGGAGCAAGCTCCTAGCAGGACCTGTGAACCCGTGGAGAGAGGAGCCCATGCTGAAGCAGGTTTGCTGCAGGACTTGTGACCCCGTGGGGGACCCACACTGGAGCAATCTGTTCCTGAAGGACTGCACCCTGTGGAAGGGAACCATGCTGGACCAGTTTGTGAAGAACTGCAGCCCACAGAAATGACTCACATCTGGAGAAGTTCGTGGAGGACTGTGTCCCATGGGAGGGACCCCACGCTGGAGCAGGGGAAGAGTGTGAGGAGTCCTCCTCCTGAGGAGGAAGGAGCGGCAGAGACAATGTATGATGAATTGACCACAGTCACCATTCCTGGTCCCCCTGCACCGCTCAGAGGGAGAAGGTAGAGAAATCGGGAGTGAAGTTGAGCCCAGGAAGAAGGGAGGGGTAGGGGGAAGGTGTTTTAAGATTTGGTTTTATTTCTCATTATCCTACTCTGATTTGATTGGTAATAAATTAAACTAATTTCCCTAAGCCGAGTCTGTTTTGCCCATGACAGTAATTGCTGAGTGATCTCCCTGTCCTTATCTTGACCCACAAGCTTTTTGTTATAGTTTTCTCTCCCCTGCGCTGCTGAGGAGGGGGAGTGATAGAGCAGCTTGGTGGGTGCCTGGTGTTCAGCCAGCGTCAACCCACCAAACATTCAACAAAGCCTTGCACAACTGTCTATCTTCACATTGGCAAATTTTTTAGTTAACCTTAGCTGCTTGGTTGACTTCTATGAGAAGTAGACAGCAGTGCCTACTACATACATCTAAACTAAATAGGATGAATCCCACCCTGTATCCTGTGTCAAAGTCTAACTGCACCATTCATTTCAGGAGAAATTTAGCACCCACATTTGGATTTGGACTTAATGCTTACATATAACATTAAGAATTACATATAACTTGGTGTTTTGATTTTAAAAAACCCAAACTATTCAGTGGACAGTTTTTGTGATAGAAATATTTTAAAGTTTTAAAAATCGAAAAATAGCGTACAGAAAGCAACGTGATATAAAAATGTAACGCTAGACAAGCTATGTATCAGCAACTATTGAATAACAGGGCTTTCCAAAACCTCATAGTATGTCTTCCTTTTTCTATTTTCAAATCTATTTTCTGGTTTTTAATTTTCTTTTTCAGAGTTCTTGGAATTAACACCTGGGGGTTAGAAATGGGCACTGAACCAATATATGCTTTCCATTTCTGGTCCTCTGTCTTTGAAACAGTTATCGTAAAGGAAAATCTTCTATCATGGTGAGGAGCTCAACATTTGAAAAATAATCCATCTTCCACTGTATCATTCTGAAATCTCAGTATCTTAAAATTGTATCTGCTCTGCAGTAGGAATCCAATTGGGGATCAGATTTCTATTCCATAGGAAGATAACGTTCAGTTACTGTATTTTTATAAAACGTATTTATGAAGCATGAAAGGTTCCTATTACAGATAAAAATGAAAAGTACATACCCAACATCAGTAAAAATTAAGAGATTCAACTGAGTTTATATTTATATGCTCTTGCCTAGAAGTCAGCATCCTGGAATCGGCGAAGCACTGAAGTATGAGCTTCACTTTAAGCACATGATGAAGTACTTAAATGAATTAAAGGAAACTACTAACTTGCTTGAGGGTTTACTGCCATAAAATTCATCTTAACTGGGTGAAAAATCACGATAACTATACTGTTTTACACGCTCCTTAGTTACTTTTATTTTCTGTATTAACATGTGGGAATATTGGTCCAAAATATTAAACAAAATTTGATTATTCATCTATTTCACATTAAGTTGTCATATTCTAAGATTAATGCATTTAGCCAATTAGGGAACAATATAAAAATACAAAGAGTAATTTCTGTATTTTTCTAGTGTAGTTCATTAGAGATACTCTCCTACAGTCAATGTATTTTTTTAATTTGTAAAGCTAGGGGCATAGATAGCTCTTTAAAACTGTGGGTCATAGATAAGCTTGTTCCAAGTCTCCATCCCCTTGGCAATTGTCTCCCACTCCACAGGCACCTTCCCTTCAGTGCTAGATACAACTTTCTTCAGTTGCTCCAGGAAGTACAATTGAACGTTTCTGTTTCTTGGGGGGGGGGGGGGGGGGGGGGGGGGGCAGCGGGGGGAAATCAAGAAGAGTTACAGCTTTCCCAGAGGTAAAAAAGAAAACTGCTGTACGCATCAACTAGGGGTACCAAGCCACCCTAGTAAGACTGGCATTTAAGCAATTTATTATATCAGCTGCGGTATAAGAATTGTTCAGGGATTAAATTATCAACTTCTATTTATATATGAATCAAATCATCCACTGTCTTCCCATAAATATACAAATTACATGGCCAGTAATAAAATTAATTTGCCATTAGAAAAATCACTCATGTAGTTAAAGAGAATCTTCTACGGTTAAAATCATAGGATACTAATTTAATTCCATTTTCTCAACTGCAAGTTATACAGTTTTGTAATCTCTCTTATTATGATCTTAAAATCAAATATATGATTCTTTCCAACATAAAGTGAACCCAAAGAGGAGTCAAACTTCTTTTAGAAATTTTTAGAAATAAATTTTATGTACCAAATACGAAAGCAATACTTAAAATAATTACAGTACGGCAAGGTTAAACAGTACCATAGTAACTAATTCAGCAAAGTGCAACGCTCAATGTAAGCTTTTCATCAGTGTGGAGCACTGGAGAGTTCTGTGTTGCTCCTGGCAAAAAACTCTGCTGAAAGGAGGGAGGACTAATTCTGTTAAACAGGTGAGATTTAATAATGTTAAAAATGAGCAACTTGTTTAAACTTAAAAAAAAAAAACTTTTTTTTTTTTTTAATTACACACTTCCCTATCCTTACATTTGCTTGATGTCTGTTCGCTTTTGGCTGCCATTTTAACTCTGGTATGCTACTAGTGACCTAAAATAAGACAGAGCTCCTTGTCCAATTTTTTCAAAACTGGCCTTTCTGAAGCCTTTTCAGAATATAATTCAAACGTATTATAAATTTGGGTTGGAAATTACATGTTCCCTCTCCAGCAGTCAGAACTTACTCCCATATCATATCCTAGAGAGAAAAAGAATAAAGTTAAGACTGCTTGAGCAACACTTAAAACATGTTAAACTGGACCACCCCTAGGTATACCTATGATGAATGTTTTCTATATATAGCCATAACTTTATTTTCCACCAAATAAAAAGCTGCATGCTTTCTTTTTATTAACCTTTCTAGGATAGTGTATAATCAAGTCATAATCCCAAGTGAGACTGAACAGTTTGTATTAAATACATACCACTACACACAAATACATGAAAAATCTCTGAAACCCCAATTTATTTCATACATCTCTTCTCCAAATGTTAAAGGAACATCCACTTAACTATCTCTATCTCTTTTTTTTAAACTCCATAGTTTACTGGAAAAAATTTAACCCAAAAATAAATTTTACCAAAATATTATCTCCACCTTCTTCTGCTCTTCATCTCTACTCATTGCAACAAACTAAATACAATTTTAAGTGTTGGATAACTTTTGTATCATGCAAATTAATATTATAACATGAAACATGAAATCTAATTCTGAAATAAAATAATGCAACTTTCTTTCCAGTTTTACATGAGCTAGAGATAGACATAATTCTCTGTGGGTCCAGCTGGATACTTAAGTTGTATTGCCTGTGTGGCCCACAATTTACACGTTGCAATAATTGTTTTAACTAATTATTTCAAGTATTTTCCAAATTATATAGCATGATCTTAAAACCTATACAGTCTATTATACAGTCTGATAATTTTACTTCTGTCCATAAGGAAATTTTCTTTTACTTTATATATCTTTTTTTGAATCTGCTATTGAAGTTAGGTGCTAGCATTTTCTGGGTTCTTAAACCTGCATATTCTACAGAATAAGCCATTTATTAAATTTGATGAAACAAACAGATACAGACAAAACGCTCCCCAATACCACTCCTAGGCCCTTCTCCAAAAGAAAAGATGATACTACCTGGTGAGCTTGCAACAGCTGCTCAGCAAACTGACGTACTTCTGATAGGAGCAGAGATATTAAAGAATTTCTTAGTATGTTGTTCCTTCCTAGCAAAACCAGCGTGTGTGATACAGCATGCAGTGCCTGAAACTAAAGAGAAACAATAGTAAATTTAATTTTTCAAAATACTTCTCCATCTTTTTTACCCCAAGCAATTACCTTAAATAGGAACGGAATTTACATAGTAAAATTTTAAAGAAAAAAAAGTAAACCTCAAAATTTTAAAGAGTTTAAAACTCTGTTAATTACATACATATCAGATATATGAAAAAACCACATCCATTATCGAGAAACTTTGCTTACTCAAAAGATTAGCACTACAGGAAACTGTCATATGAACAAACTCCTCCAAGAGTGTGAATTCCCCAGGAGGCAGCTTTTCATCATTAGCTGTCATCATGCCCATCTGCTGTCATAGAAAGTAGGTGACTACCCTGCACATACAGTAATTCTATTTGTCACAGGTAGACAAATGAACAAATGAATTCTTTGAAATTCAAATGCATTAGCAAGCTAAGAGCTATACTGGTGTTTTCTGTCGATAGAGCTATCAGGAGGAAACTTGATTAAATACTAACTGATAGAAGATACACTATATTTTCAAATTCAAAGAATTCACTTTCATATTGTTGTTTAACAAGCTGTAACCAAGGCACTTCTCTTCAACCACAGGAGGAGTGATGTGCACGAGAATTATATTAGTAATATTTTTTTTTTGCCACAGTCTTTTATATTAAAAAAATAAAAACTGTTTTCTTTGTTCCCTGAAATGGAAATGTATAGCCATTATGTAGTGAAACATATTACTCTACAAAGTAAACACAAAGTAAACATTTCATAAAACACTACTAGAAGAAATTATAATTTCTATATATAAATGTATCAGAGTTCTTTCAAAGAAAAAAGTAATATATATTAAATATAATGACTATAATTTATATTTTTATATAAATGTATACCCCTACAACATTAATATTCAGTATCTCTTTGTTGATGAGTATTTTTGACTGACAAAAGGATACTCTGACCCAAATTTGTATGTCTAAGAATAACTACCATGTCTTAGCTCACATGTGTATACACACACATGAGAATAAAAATACTTGCCCACCATTTACAAGTTTGCATAGGATGAATGCCCCTGGAAGCCATTTCCAAACACACAAAAGGCAGGAAGGTGACCCAGTAGTAGTCAGCATGGATTTATTAAGGGGAAATCATACTTAAGCAACCTGATCACCTTCTACAATGAGATGACTGGCTGAGTGGATGATGGGAAAGCAGTGAGTATCATTTACCTTGACTTTACCGTGGTTTTCAACACTGGCTCCCATACAATCAATCGTTACTGACAAAATTTTGCACTAGGTAAGCAGACAGCGAGGTGGACTGAAAACTTTCGCTGTAAAAACTGTTATTAGGTAGCTTCCCATCTACAGTTACTGCTTGTCTGCCTGATCAGATGGACAAACTGCCCTGCCAGTTGATGCAACGCCTATTTACCAGCCTCTTACAGCTGAGGAGTTTGATCAGCTTGGCTATGATCTGCCCAATATGAGACAATCTCCTATTCATAGTCATAACAATCAAACTTTAATAAATCTTTGCTGTTAATCATCTCACTTTAGCACATAATTCCAAAACAAATATAAAAAGAAAGCTATAAAAGACAGACAAGTCTTATGTTCAGAATCAAATATGCAGTCAGAGATACAAAGTAAACTCCCTATATTAAAGAGAATTCATAAATTGTACACATACAGCTTGGAAAATCTGTGAGATTAAAATAATTCATAAATGTATACACCAAAGATTCTATAAAGATGAAATGTCAATGAAGGTAAGATAAAAATAGGTTTCTGAATAATTAAAATGATATGAAAAGATAATGTAATGCATGCACTTACATGTGCTTTGAGGATATATGAATTAAAATCAGACTTCCATATACTGAAAATGTACACCCTTCCAAACAAAACGACTCCTCTTCCTAAAAATAATCTAGACATTTACAGTTTTGAAAGATCTTCCATAGTATCTACTACAACTGTATGACAGAAACTAAGTTTGCAACACTTGGATAGTTCTGCCTTGACAGCACACATGTTCCAAAAGGGTAAGACTACTTCAAATCATTACTCAGAGGTTAAACAATGCTTAAAAATAGCACATTTTTCATTAAAGTCTCCAATAATCTTTACTTCTTTTTATAAATTAAGGATGGATACATATTTTATTGTTCTATATTTTCAGAGCGTAACATTGAATATACTTGCTAATTTGCCTTTGGCAAGCAAGTGAACTAGACAATCCAGAGTAGTGTTTCTTTTCAAAATGTGAGGGAGTAAGGAGACCCTTGAATTTCTGTTTGCTGAGTTACAGCACTGCCATGGCTGCGAGAGATGCCTGTTCAAATTTATGCTGTCTGAAGTCAGAACACTGAACCGTGCTTAGTGCAGACACTTTAAGTGAATCAATATTCATGCAAACACTGTAGTCAGCAGCCTGTTGGTATTCTAGGGTTACGACCCCTCCTTCTTCCCCTTCACCTCACACTTCTGTCCCAGACAAGACGTTTGAGAAATCTGTTTCACTTCAACATGAAACAGAACTGAATACAAAATCTTTTGCACGTTTCACACAGGTGAGTGCCTCTGCTGCCCCACCTCTTCCCCAGCCTTTTGTGCCTCTTCCGTGAGGAAAAGAAAAATGGATTAGTCGGTCCTGGGATCCACTACACTGGGCAGCTTGCAAAATACCAAGCAGCCTTCCACAATCCTTTCTGACCAGCACTTGCAATGTAATGGCTGGAGTACAGAAGCGTTAAAAAAAACCACACCACCTAAACAATATATGACATTCTCAACATAAGCAGAAGAAAAATAAGCGTTAGTTATAACTCAAATTTAAATTTATACAGTAACACACTTAAGTCTATGGAAATCCACTTTGATGTGTTTTTAGTACACGATTTCCTAATTTTCTTGACTAGTATGATTTACCCATTACGTTCTGGAAGTCTTAAGTGTTCTATAAACAATACCTGCAGCTATCGTGAGGAGCAAAAAGAAAAAAAAACAAAAAGCAAAATAGATACTGTTCTGCCCTTTGTAACTTGACTTCTCCCTTCATGAACCACCTCTTTCAGCCTTCAAAGAGCACCAACATTTTTTTTTTCTGGTAGCAAGACTGTGCAAATTAGTACATGATGATTCTGCAGATGCCCTTTGAACAGATTAGTAAAGCTTAATTCACTCTACTTTGAATGGATTTTAGACAACAATTAAAAATGTCTCTGTACAAATTAAATAAATTTTGCCTAATCCTTTTCATGAATACTTCTACCCTACATTGAGTTCTACTATATGAGAAGTGTGAACAAATCTTACATTAAGATGAAAAAAAATAGTTGTATATAACATCCTTAATATCTTTACAAACTAATGAAATTTCTTTAGGCGTTGGTCAATATTCCGTACTTCTTACAGAGGCAAAACTCACTGATTCAACTATTCAGAGACAGAAATTAAATAGGAGTTCAGTGTGCATTAGGTGCAACAAAGTAGTTTTTCAATGCTACATCTCCGAAAGAACATACTAAATGTATATATTTACACACAAACATGATTACGATCGTTCTTTTTTAAGCTCTCTTCCATTTGCTTACAAGATTTTTAGACAGATAGTGAAACAAATGAATTTTTTTTTTTTTTTGTGGTTATTAATGCTAGCAGCCGAAAATTTAGCCAAAATAGGATCTTTCACAAAATTTCCGTATCCTTTCTAGTTTGGCAAGAGTTACCATTTTTTAGTTGGAATTTTGTAGGACTAGATGACAGGCGATCTAAGGGAAGTAAATAGGGATTTTGTAATGACGATACTTAGGGTACTTGAGATATGGATATCGCTGCCACTGAAAAATCCCACCTCCTAACTGATTTATTAAAGAGTATGGATTTAATATTGTATTTTGGTGAATCTCTTAGTATATTTTAAGAAAATAAGGAGACAACAAAAAAATTAAGGTTAAAATAATGCTCACAGACTGTATGCATTAAATGCATACAGAACAAATTTATACCATATAAGCAATAAATCTGTAAACAGCGAACAGAAGTAGGACTTTGTGTTTCAGAGCAATGCTCATGTATTGCTAATTAAACTCTGGAAACATTCAAACAGATAATAGTTCAAATAGTATGCATTTTCGTTAAAAATAAAAGCATATCTTCAGCTCTCAAATCTATCAAACGTTAAAAACGGAAGAGAAATCTTTTAATCCCTTGGGCTTGCTTAATGGTATAGATGAAATAAAACCTATGCTCTTCAGGGAATCTCAGTTAAAAGCAGTCAGAAAATTAGATTGTAAAAAACATATCATCAGAAACAAGAAAATAATGGAGCTGAGTTCACTGTTTGGGAGATGCATCATCTCCTCCCACATCCCGGTTTCTGTTCTCTTTCCGTGTTCCCCAGGATGCAGAGCAAGAGGGAGCAATGCTGTGCCAGTAGCTGGGAAGGATGTGTGCACTGTCTACCTGGCTGTTGCCAAAATGAACATATAATGTCAATGTTCTGCTTGCCTCAAGCACACTAATTTGCTCTCTCCTCCACTCAGCCACCAATTTTAAGCGGAAGGTATTTTTGACCTTTCACTTCTCTTTTCAAGTGATTTCAAACTGGCTATCAGTTTCAGAAGTTACTAGTGGAGGAAGAGACTGATGAGCAAAACAAACAGCATATTCCTATGAGCCTTGTTTCCCCAGGAAACCAGGATAAAAATCTTTACTTATGAATTATTTGTTTAGAATTCATTTATCAGAATGTGTCAGACTTTTCTTTAGTAACAGTTATCCAAAACTTGTGAGTTTAATTTCTTCATGAGTTGCACGATTCACTACACCCTGCAACTACGAAAACTGCACCTGAGTTTCTGTTTCATTAGCTTTCAACTTTCATGCCAAGTAACAGCTCTCTTTCGAAAGTGACTGGCATATTTGGCAATACAGGAGTCAGGCAAATAATTATAAAGGTATCCTCAAACTGGCGGGTGTTAAAAACAAAACAGTATTTTTGCCTTTGAATTCACATCACCCTTGCCCTTTGCCCATTTAGCCCAACCTGACTTCCACTCCTAACTCATCAATGCCAATTGAAAAGTTTCACTTTTATACAGAGAGTATTAGTATCCCTTTTCTTATCTTACTGTCATGTTGCTTCCTTTGTTAATTTGATGGTTGTCATTTATCTCTCCTCCTGCTTATGCTGCACTATTTCTCCTATCTTCAAGCCTTGAGATTTGATACATATTACTCTAATTCTTTGCTCTGTAAGCCTCATCTCAAGCCCTTGCTCTGCCCTTACCCTTTCATAATCTTGTTCATGGTTCTCTCCACTCTTCTAAACCTGATGTTCTCTGCTAGGACCATCAGTTACCTTCTTTGCTGCAAGCTGCTTTTTATATTACAGTATTTCGGCACTGTTTTGCAGAGCTTTGGCTGAAAAACATTCTGACAGTGCGACACACAACAGAGGCAGGTCTATTTGCAACTTGTTTGACTGCATGCACCAAAAATGTTTACAAAAGTAAAATTAAAATGCAAAAGGGATGTACAATTTTATTTTTTTAAAGAAAATATTCAGAAAAGGTGAAAAAATAATGACAATTAAACCAAGATATTTCAATGTCTGGAAAATCATAGAATCACAGAATATCTCAAGTTGGAAGGGACCTATAAGGATCATCGAGTCCAACTCCCTGCTCCTCACTGGACTACCTAAAACTAAACCATACGACTAAGAGCGTCGTCCAGACACTCCTTGAACTCTTGACAGGCTCGGTGCTGTGACCACTTCCCTGGGGAGCCTGTTCCAGTGACCGACCACCCTCTCAGTGAAAAATCTTTTCCCAATGTCCAACCTGAGCTTCCCCTGATGCAGCTTCATTCCATTTCCTCATGTCCTATTACTGGTCACCAGACAAAGAAGATCAGCACCGCCTCCTCTGCTGCACCCTCGAGAAAGTTGTAGTCTGCCATGATGTCACCACCTTCTCTTCTGCAAGCTGAACAAACCAAGTGATCTCTGCCGCTCCTTGTAAGTCTTGCCCTTGAGACCTTTCACAATCTTGGTCACCCTCCTCTGGACACACTCTAATAGTTTGATGTCCTTCTAATATTGAAGCGCCCAAAATGGCACACAGTACCCAAGGTGGGTCCACACCAGTGCACTGTAGAGTCGGGCAATCACCTCCCTCGACCGGACAGCTATGCTGTGCTTGATGCACCCCAGGACACAGTTGGCCCTTTTGGCTGCCAGGGCACACTGCTGACTCATATCCAACTTGCCATCAATCCAAACCCCCAAATCTCTTTCCATGGGACTGCTCTCCAGCCTCTTGTCCCCCAATTTGTAGGCATAACAAGGACTGCTCCGTCCCAGGTGAAGAATCTGGCACTTGCTCTTGTTACATTTCATACAGTTGATGATTGCCCAACTCTCTAGTCTATCCAGTTCTCTCTGTAAAGGCCTCTCTACCCTCAAGAGAGTCCACAGCTCCTCCTAGTTTAGTATCGTCAGCAAACTTACTTAACATATATTTGATTCCTGCGTCCAGATCATTTATAAAAACATTGAAGAGAACTGGCCCTAAAATTGACGCTTGGGGAACCCCACTGGTGACTGGCTGCCAGCCTGATGTAACCCCACTTACTATAACTCTTTGAGCTTGACCTGTCAGCCAATTGCTTACCCAGCGTATTATGGACTTGTCTAGCTGTGTGCTGGACAGTTTATCCAGAAGGATACTGTGAGAGACAGTATCAAAAGCTCAGCTAAAATCCAAAACCAAGAAAGAATCGTTGTAATACAGCACCTGCATGCTGTGCAGACGATGGAGATGGAGAAACAAATAACCTGCAGTCAGCCTACGGAGTATTCTGAAAAACAGAACACTTTGGTGAATGACGCTGGAAAGCCAGAAATGCCAGCAGTAGATACCATGGTACTCACTAAAAGAAATGTGCAAACTACTGGCTTAAGCACAGCTTTGTTGAATTCTTGGAGCGGGGAGGGAAGATCTCCAAGGAAGTGTACTACGTGAACTCCTCCCAGTCATCTTTGCTGACCATGAAGCTTGCATGTCAGACTGGGAGCGTGGAGGTGCAATTTTTTCTGCTCACAGACTGAAAATATCTTTCTTGGGTTTATTTCTTCACAGCTGCCTAAGTGTCTCTCTGATTCACTATCAGCAGGGTCCCTCTGGCTCTAAATATGCTTTTATCCAACTCAATACCAGTACCCTAGTGAAACAGGCAGTAATTAGTGCCTCTGCTTGCTCCTTTCCACAGGCTAAACCCGGCTGCTGCTGCCCATCAGCAAGGAGAGGGAGAGATGAGAGACCACAGCAATTGCTGTGAAGGAGAGATGCACTTGCAGCCACCTTCCTATTCCTCCCCCTTACTGCTTCTTCACACCACCAAGCCCTCTGCAAAAGCAAATTTCCCAGACTATTTCCTAGGTGTTTAACCTCTCCTTCCCTGCACAGGGGATGACTGTTACTGCTGAAGTAACGAGGACAGACTCAGACAGACCCAGCACCTGCAGAGACTGGACTACCCTTAAGTTGTATGTCCTCTGATTGACTGACATACACAAACCTTTCCCCTCCTCTTCCTGTCAAGCACAAACACCCAGTACATAGCACAATTTGCTGCTACTTCTCTAGCTGCTCTTATCCAATTACAAAAGAGTAAAGCATTAAAGAACATCTTTTTCAGTTTCATTAATATTTTTCTAGTATGAGTTCCATAACAAATGCTTTATTGAACACCAGATAGATAAAAGCTACCATATCTCCCATCTGTAAATATGGTTTATTTTACAAAGAATGCTCTTATGTTGTTCTGCCAGAATTTACCTCTAGTAAACTCACGTTACATTTTATATCATTTATCTCTAAATCTTTAATTATTCTTTTTTTTTAACTTTGTTCTAAAGCTTTATATGTTATTGAGATAAACTGCTACCCAGGTAACTTACTCTTAACTTTCAGTTTCAAATATGGAGTGTGCTATATTAGAAATTCTACCACCATCTCTGAGTCTTTGATTCTAAACTTATAATTTTTTTTTCTTTCAGTTTCATAGGATGAAAACTTGTCTTGTCTTTCCTGTTTTCAACACCTTAGATCCTCTTTAGTTGGATAATATATATAAAATAATGTCACCTCATTGATGGGATAAAAATACATATAACACATGCTGCTGTGCGTTTCTGGGGGGTTTTTTGTTTGGGTTTTTTGGGGAGTGTTTGGTTGGAGTTTTTCTTGGTTTTTGTTTGTTTGTTTGTTTTGTTTTGTTTTTTTAAATAAACAAAACAAACAAAAAAACCCCAACCCAAAACTAAAGCACGACCTGGATATCCTTAGAGGAATTCAGGGCTTCAAATCATTGTCACATTTCATTTAATGTCTACCTCAAAATGGTAATATCCATTTCCACATGCTAAAACCAAGTACCTTGCTTATATCACCTCACCCCAATCACCTTTACAGAAAAGGCAACACTTTCCGTGAGGGCACACAAACACACAAGTCATCAGTTCACTTGAAGACCAAGTACAAGAAACTGACGTATAAAGAAATCCAGCTAACTAGTGAAGACACCTGGGATCCTGCTGGCACCAAAGTTTTCACCAATAAATTTACTTTAACCAATGCTATCTTGGCAGACATCAAGAACATCTGCATCTTCTTGGGATTCGTGAATTAGGCATCTAAATATCTAATTCATCCAAGAGGCTAGATCCAGTAAATATTGTCAACAGGAAGACAGTATCAATCCCAGTTAAACAAACTGCATTCGCAACAGCTGCCACTCAGACAACTCTGATGTTGCTACTGCCCATTTTTTAAATACCTACTGTAAATATTCTATTGATTATGAAGAAGCAGCTCTAGACACAAAGTCTTCCCTGCCTGAGAGATAAAAACTTATATTACTCTTGATTCCTTCTTCTTAACTAGTCCTGTTCAGAAGCTGAGAGGAGGGAAGAACTGCCTATCTGCCCACTGATGCTGAGTTGCCAAGCCATGTTAATGGACGCAGACACTAAGCAACAAGTGTGAGCTCACTCAGAGCAGAAGAGTGGATTCAAATTTTTAATCTGAGGACTGCTTAGAAAAAGTCACTGGATAAATTACAGAAAACAGGTAACAGCTTTTAGGTTTTTAAACTAAAGAGTGAGCTGGTCATCCTTAAAGAAATTCAGGGATGTGAATCAATGTCTCATTTAAGTGTCTAAGATTTACAGATAGTCCCTGCAAATGAAAATGGATTTCAGATGTTTATTTCCCAGTCCTTCACTCTTCTTCCCTCTGCCCACAATATGCGAGCTACTTTGAATACCACTTAAAGATGCCAAATATCTGACATGCATACCCAGGAAGAACAGAGGTACCTTGTTTAGGCTTGTGGATTTCACTGCAGGAGTTGAGCACTAAAAAGTTAGGCAAGGAATACTCAACTGTCTTTGCAACTGGCTATAGATAACAGGCTTTACAGAGCTTACTTTTCATTTCTATCCTATCACCGTAACACAAACACACACCCTATCTGGGCACACAAAAATACTTCCTAGAGAAGCATGACAAATTTAAGCTATGAGAAAACGTTTATTAGTAAACAGGCAAAAGAACAGAGAAACCCTAACATTCTCATTATTAAAGTATGTACACACATTTTAAGCAATGGTTGAGGACTACTATCAAAAACCCCTTGGGATATACAGCCACCTTCAAAAACTAGAGGATGCAAGAGGTAATTTACCCCCAAGACAAAAAAAAGCACCATCTCTGTTAAAAGCAAAATGAATTTTTCCATGAAGAGAAAGACAATCCTTACAGCAAGAACAGCCCTAGACGTCCATCTGGAAGTGACCAGAATGGAAGGAAAGAGCTGCAGTAAGTAATGATGTGATGGAGCTAAGGTGGTCATATCAGCTCTTTGAATAACCACCTACTATAGTACCCCCGAGAACAAAAAAATAGAACAATTTTAGGTCTTCTTGTTCAATAACATGGCTAGAATAACAGAAAACAAGGCCTAGATAGAATTCAAATGCTTTTACACAGGCATGATAAATGAAGGACCAAGGAACGGGCTTTGATGTTGCTGTTCCACATGGTCTCAGCTGCAAATATCACAGAGATGCCAAAGAAGCAAAATGACACTGCTAATGCGATGCTATGGGAAGTTAAGAGAGCTTTGACAGAAACCATTCACTGGAGAGAGACTGGGGGCAGAGAAAACAAACAAACAAACAGCTTTTGATATATATTTCCTATCATATTCAACAAAAACAAGAACTTCCTGTATTCTTGCATTAAGGGCCCCCATATATTTAATTTGTAAATCAAGAAAACAGCAAAGGCCTATTCCATCCCTTTTTTCTCCTCCTAGTGGAAATAATCTGTAATATCCTGAATAGTAGTTAATTACTTGGATAAAAACAAGCAATAACAGTATTTGTTATTAGGAAAAGAGATGGTCCTGACAAAACAGCATTACAGACAGGCTGGAAACCGTGAATACAATTTTTTTGCCCTAATGGTAAAAAAAAAAAAATTAAAAAAAAAAAATCAATCTCCTTAGTGCATAATGTATATCAGCTGAGGCTGGCTGAGGAGGGAAGGTGGACAAAAGGCTAAGAGGCACACAAAATTTTCTTTCATTCGTTCCTGTCTAGTTACTCCTATGACCCACTTTACTGAAGTAAATTAGAGTCAGTCAGTTTTGTGATTGCTTTAGACTGTAGTGATTTACAAGACAATGGATTTTGATTACCATTTGATTTAAATAGCTCTCTACACAGGACAACAGATTGCTGAGAAAATTTAATTCAACAATCAAGAGATTCAAACATTGACACTTACTAGACCATAAAATCCTGGCAACATATTATAATATTCATATGAATGAACTGCTCTTCCACTATACGAGCAAAATTCTTTGGGCGATGAAAATGCACCATGTCTCAAGAGGCATGATATTCCCCTTGGGACTCAGTTAATTTAGGAAAACTGAAGCCTACTAGTTTTATACTTGGGAGCCACTGGTGACATGAATAACTATTTTTAAGTCTTATTTGTCCCTGAGCAGGCAAGACTCTCGTAAACTGATGAGTTAAGTACATCCTGGCAGTTGCTGACAAAAGATACTGCAAACTATACGTGGCCAGGGGAATTTACTGTCACCCACAACTAGTTGGAGCATATATTAAATACATACTGTTGCATGTATTAAAACCATCAGAGTAAGTTTATGATTGCTCTCTTCCAAGCAATTAGAATCATTAATGAATCATACAAATTGTATCCTAGATAAGAAAAGATTCAAAACTATGGTTCTGATTAATGTGTAGTTTTTCAATTGCATAAGCACACTTACATACATTTCCTTATATAATTGCCAATGAGATTCAAACATTTCTCTCTTTCTGCTTTTCACTGTACTACATTTCAACTTGTTATTTTCATGAAGAATTGTGAATCCTTTCTCACACAAACATCTGGTAAAGGCATTAAACTACTACTTAGAATTCTTGCGTTTGTTTTCTGCTAAATATGTCAACAGTAATATTTGAGCATTTGCAAAATTCTACATAAAGACTTTTAGATGGAACACAAAAAGAGAGAGAAGAGTCAAAACAGGCATAAAAATCCCAAACAGGATAAGAAAAGTTCCTAGAGACTATGGTCATGTCTCAGTATCCATTCAGATACTCTTAACACAAAACAACTTCAAAACAACTACCCTAAAGGTAGGGTAGCCAATTTCCAAAGGGGACAAGGGTTGGGGGAAGAAAAAAAAAAAAAGTAAGGAAATAGAACATAAAACTTTTTTTTTTTTTTCTTTGTTTGAACGGAGCAGGCAATTCATGACTCTTGACAGCATCTTCGAAGTCAGTATTGATGTTTTAAATATAGCATGAGAAGCAGCAAACAACCACAGTTCACTGAAACTCAGCTCTTTTCCTTCTGGGTCTTGTTTGAAAGAGATTATGAGTGAGGTGGGGCAGATGGATGAGGCATTTGTTGAACAGGAACAAGGCACCAGAAAGCAGTCTCTTCTGAGAGCCCTACGCAGCTCAACTTTACTCTAGAATCCTGAAGGCAATGTACCATTGTCTTCTATTCTAGTGTTTTGGTTAACTCCTTAAAACAAGAGGTACAAGAAACAGACACAGGTCTCTGTACAGAACCCAGGGTCAAGGCCAGGATCTTCTGGCACATAATTGATGCGTTAGCCATGCTCTGAATTATAGTATCAGCTGTACCTAAAAGAAGTACAACCAGAGAACTGAACTTCTGGCAACAATGCTGATAAACTAGTGTGACACCACTAGGGATCACATCACATAAATCCTATGTAATGCAGCACCCTGTGACTGTATTTGGCCATGACACCTTTGAATATAGCTGAACTGCACTGAAAGAAGCCAAACATAAAAGTATTTTTTTTCTCTCTCCAAAGTAACAAATGAGACTCTGAATTCCTTAACAATAATTGTTTTGAATTTTTGCACAGATGTATATATGAGGGATGTAAATAAGACATGTATGAAGTATCTTAATTTCTGTTATAGGGATTTGATGTCTAAAGCTAATTCCATCTACTGCGAAGCTACGCCCAGCTCAAGTTCACCATAGCAGATTTCGAGGGAAGCTCCAGACACTGCCCATGTAAACAGAATTTAGAATGTCCTCTCTGCAGTACCCTACTGCAACAAGCTGTGAAAATCCTTCACCAGAAACAAGAAACACAAATGCTATTCTGAACAGCACAGGGAGTTGGGAATCCCTAGTGCCTCCGACTGTTGCATTTTTTGAAATAGGAGAAATGACCCCTTGTTCCAACACATCCTGGACAACAGAAACAAAGCTCAACAGAACAGACACATCTCAGTGCCAGTGAGCAAGTGACGCACCTAAGAGCGGGAGAGATGCACATTTACTATGTCCCTGTGGAGGCGGATGGAGAAAGCTGTTGTCAAATCCCAAATGGGCAGATTAAGTGAAAAAAAAAAGTTCCTGTGCTTCCTTTCTGAAGGGGAAGAAACAAAGTTTCTGCTCCACTGGAGGTATAATTACATCCAGTAGGTCCTACAAAAGTTTTCCATGGGAAACGTTTTCCCATGTTTTGTCAGGTAGTAGAAAACAGTCCATTTGAAAAGTAGAGCCAGTGGCTTTGCAAACTGAATCCAGTCTCACAGCGTTTTCTTATAATACGACAGCATTTCTCTCTGCCTCAAAGCAGTACTTGCAAAGAACCTGCATAAATAGGACAGTGGTCCTGCTGACAGTAGAGTGACTCAACATGAATGAACAATTTGCACACGGAAAGGCAATGCACCAATACACCCATACGAACCTCCAAGAGTCTCAGTGTTGAGGATTCAAAAATTGGTGACAAGCAAAGCACTTGCTCCACACATCAGCAGCAACTATCACAGATTTTGCAACATGAGAGCAACAGCTCATCTGTACCAGAATTAGACACAGGATCCTCACAAGCTTTTTTGTAGCAGCCATACAGGGATGCAAGACTACGCCAGCAGAAGGTGCAGAGGCAGGCCTTTGAGCAGATGATTTAACCTCAGAGCAGACTTCTGAGCTGCTCTCCAAACATGGAGGGAGAGGAGAAAAATTAAAAAGGGAAATTCAAGAGGCTGCTTTTATTTGTAGTTCTTTGATTTAAATGGTTTTAAGTAATATCTCCTTTTATTTTACCTCTCATATCTTAAATGACAGATTTTTTTTTTTTTTTTTCCTTTTGATACTCATGTCAATTTGGAGTTTCAGGTCAAAAAAATTCTATCTAAAGTGCACAGCTTTAGGCAACTGAACCCAGGCAGAAAAACTCTTGAGTACATGTCTTTGCTGGTTCTTACAGCTTCCAGTGCTTTAAAATTAGAAACATCTCAGACAATGGGACTCAACAGTTACAGCAAGTAATTCTGCTACTGTTTTTCTTCCTTTACATGTAATGTAGAGATAATTATCTCTTTTCCAATTCTCAAAGGTTTTTTAAGTTATTTAATTTGCTCTGAAAAATGCTGGAATTGCTTTTGAAGATGAGGCGTTAAGTGTAATCCACAGCCATTTCCCTCTTTATTCACTTTTTGAAGATGTTTCTCACAGCCCTTTGTCCTCCTTGACAGCTCCTGACAGTTTTATAGGTGAGGATGGCAAAGGGAAAGTTGTGTCAAATACTATAGCTGCATTGGTGGCTGTCTGCACAAATGCTTTTTGACAGTTAGTAAGGTTAGATACAACAAAATTCCTAATGTTTTTATACTGCAGGCATTTAAGCATCCTCCTCGAACCAAAATTCATACAGTTTGCCACTCTTTCCAGATGACAGCCTTGTAATTAATGGTAATTTTATTTTAAACCTATAATCTTGATATTTCAATCACCACTTGAGTAAACAGCGATGATTAAAACTGAAGCATAAAGTGTCCCTGGGAGATACTCTGGTACACAGCACATGAAGAATTAGTTATACAATTTCCACTACTAATTCTGAATTCTACATATTTATTTCCATTCATTTTAAAGAAAACTAAACCTCTAAAAAGAATTTTTCAATAAATCTTTATAAACATTGCAATTACTACACACATTTCCCCTTTTTTCCTAGAAATCTGGAAACTATCACAATTATTCCTTAATAATTGGTTTATACAATTTTTAAATTCTTTGCATCTGTTTGATTGAAGTAATGGCTGCCCAAAGGAATGACTGTTAAGTCAATATTTTGGTGGAAGCAAGATATAAAATATCTCAGAAAAAGCCATCCATTTCAGTGAAGCTATTCAGAGAAAAGATGCTACTTGCAAATTATGTAGACATACTCCACCCTTCCTGAATGATTTCTAAAAGCACTCTGCAGACTTGAAACGACCCTGATCTATGAGGATATTTTCTTTCATTTAAGATGTGACACCTCTCATTCAAGCTTTGCTTTTCTTTCTGTCCTCTCCCCAGATTCCTCCAATCACGAAGTAATCCCTCTCTGGATAACTTCTTGGTTGTGTTCCTACAATTAACTTTATTTTATTTATTTATTAACTTCCCATTGGGGTAGAGGAGAGGAACAGGCAGAAACACTGGACATCAACTGTGAAGAAGTCCTTACTGAATGCCTGCTCAAGTTTTCTTTGTTCTGTATCCTGTAATCACACAAACAATAAGAGGAGTCACACCTGCATGACTCTGTTCCTAATATCACACAAATGGTATGTATGCTCACATCCTTTCAAAACACTGGGCAGGGACACCTCTAATTGAAAACTAAAGTATCACACCATGGTGACACTGAAATGAAAAGCACTCTGGTATTAGAGACACAAGGCTCTAGTCCTGGAAAGTCTTCAGTATATGAAGTTTTCCTTCTGAATGCTTTCGTTTTCCTACATCTAACCAAAATACAGGCATATCCGCCCCCCCCCATCCCCTTACTTTGGTAATGATATTTGTTTCATATTTACATTCCCGGGTAAATACTTAATACACAGTGAGTGGGATTCATTTTAAATTAAGACAAACAGGTATATCTGTCCACAGGTGTAGATGTGTAGGCTCTCATTTTGCTAAAGGCAACTCTAGAGCTCATCCTAAAACAGAGACCTAGTACCTGGTCAGCATTCTTTAGGCTCCATGGATTATAGGGATACGATCTTAATTTACTATAACAGTAGTGTAGTTACACACATGTGGACACTAAATTGGTACGTCTAAGTTTCAAACAATTCCATCATCATGCCTGTTCTAAGTTACTCTAAAAGACAGAATAAAACCCAAAAATCCTAAGACAGACAATGGAATTCATTACTTATGGGAAGTCTTGTGAAGACACACTAGGGGTATTTCAGTCGAATGAGGAAACTAACAAGATGTGTAGAACAATGCAAAACGATGAATACAGACAAAATGCAGCTCAGTCCTATTTGCAGTTTGTGCCGGGGACATGCCATTTCTGAATTCTTCACTCATTTGCTGATTTATTTTTAAAACATCAATTTGCAAATGTCTAGAGAGTGACAGAGATCTTCTGAAGCAAACCAACCCATTAATCTAGGTTCACAAGAAAGAATAAAAAAATTGTATAGTCGTTACTTTGTCAATATCTACACTATATCTTCCTATAAAGAGAAACTGTTTTTCTCTCATACTTTCTATAAAGTTGTTTTAATCTGCCTTTTTAACAGTTTTTAAAGGTCCTATGCTCAGGAATAGGCTAGAAGAACTTGCATGCGTGAGCAACAACTTTTTCAAATGCCTTAGAGCATTTATTGTCCATATCACAAAAAAGAACAATTACAAAAATCTCTGAGAAGTACTCTTCAAAATATAATAAGACAAACTAATATTTTAAAAAGTGCATAAAACCAGTAGAATATTACAGTATACTGAAATGGTGTAGAAAAGATGGAAGATGTTTTAAACTTACCCTATTGACATCGCTGTTTCTTAAAATAATCTGAATTAGTTTTTTCTTAAATTCTTCCAGCTTCTTGAAACACTTCTTCAAAACATGATTAGATAATTTAGTATCAGTTATTAAACTGACCAAAACACAAACCGCTTCAGTAAGAAAATTAGAAACTGGAAATTTAGGACTGTTGTAAAAAACAGTCAGTCCATCAAGCAACTGAGACACTGAATTGCATATGGTGAAAGAATCATTCTCAAGTTCTGTGAAGTCTGCTTGAAGAATTCCTCCTTCTGACAGTTTTCTTATTTCAAGCAGATGTTGCAAAAACTGCACTGGAGCAGTCAGAGATTTCTCCTTGCTAGTACAGCAAAGATTCAATGGCGGAACTTTTTCCAACCAACGTTTAGAAGTATCAACATGCTCAGATTGCTGAAAATCAGAAGCTATGCCTAAAGAATCAAATGCATAGTCATTAGACACGTCACATCCGGAGTCTTCTAGCTGGCTTGAGTAACTCATAGGGTTTATACATTCCTGATCCAGAAGAGTTTCAGCAGGGGCATCTGGTTTTCCTGAAACACAGATGTGAAAGTTAGAAAATACGACACTTTCTATAAGCATGTATTTAAGTTTCTCCTTTTGCTTCCACGCAAAAATCACGTAATACATATGCGTGCTTGCTCCTCAAGAACTTCCCATGATTAGAATTTAGCTGTGGAAGAAGGTGACATTTTTAAATTAAAGCCAAAACTTTCAGAAGGCAGTGTCTATTTGTGAACAAGATGTTTTATGCTCATAGTATGCTCATATGGCTACCAATTTTGAGTTTAAAACTCCTGATGGTTTTCAGTTTTCACATATATAATTTAAGTGGACATCTACACTCTCATTAATTTTCAGGGAAGGAAATCCATGTAAATTTCTGGCTCCTCAAACATTTTCACTACTTTTATTCTCAAGAACTCAGACTGCTTTTAAGAGACAGTGAAGGTCTGTTACTATAAACTCATCAAATACAATCTTCTCCTTTACTTGTACTCTTTCTCCTCAGGTCAGGTAAGGAATTCTAACAGAGTCAAAGTTGAACAGAACATTACACTTGAGCTGTTTATTATTTAACAAAGAAAAACATTCAGAATCAAAAATTTCTCTAGTCACCAACCACCTATCTCTCATATCATCTTCTACAAAGACACACAAACTACATTACAGAAGGTATGCATTGCGTTCACACTATTAAATTACTTTCGTACACCATTGTAGAATCTCTTTCATCCCATTTCACACATTAGATACATTTAAGTCAGTGCCTCTGGGCATAAACTCAGTACTAGGTGACGACAGACTCTCTCTCTGCTACGTGCTAGCTACGTGCTACCTACGCCAAAAGACTACAGTCAAAGCAAGCAAGAGACATTAGAGCAGTGAAGTGGAAGACCAACAGGCGTAAACACCTCAGTGCCACGAGGCAAGGCTAGAACCCCATCTGACCAACTCCTGGCTGTGCCCTGCTTAGTGGGGCACAGCCACAAACTGCCTCTCCTCTCACTCTTAAAAACCACGCATATACTGTTCATATTTTCCACAAGGATCCAAAGCAATACCATACTCCTCTGTGTTTGTGTTCTTAAATGAATAAAAAGATTTTATAGATGGTTTGGCTTGACGGGAAATAAATGTTATATTTCATGGCAAGTTAAAAAAGGCATTTTTAACACAGAAAACATCACTAGGCAGCAATCTACAGCATTCTGTACACTACTCAAAAAACTTTATACAGACTTCATTAAATATACAATTTCAAATGGAATTCTGGCCATTACTTCAGTCCCTGAAAACATAGTAGATCATCCAATGAGGGTACTACTACTGAGATCAAAACTGGAAACATGGTTTATTTATTTATTGTTGAGTTTCATGCCTTTAACATTCAGACATACTCAAAATTGAACAGGAGTGGTACCAACTGACTCACAATGGCTAACTGTAGGGAAATCAACCGACATTTCCAGGAGGAAGGAAAAGCAGGGCTTGTAAGGCCAGCCTAGCATTTTATCTATTAACACTGTTCCCAAATGCCCTGCATACCCGAACTTGGAAAGCAAGGAAAGAGGCAAAGCACACTTCCCATGGTCTGACTAACAAAAACAGGCATCAGTCTGTCATGTCTTCTCTCCCTAAGGTTTTGAGCAAAAGACATTCTAGGAGAAAAAAACCTCAAAGTTCAAGGAAAATAAGCCCTTCTAGGGAATCCGTCTACTATGAGTTTCACTATGTGGATATTTTGGTCCTGTTTTTAATCCTATGGGGCAATATGAAAATTGCTCATGAGGATGTAGTGCCAGGAGTCAAAAGAAGCAAGGCAAGAACTACGTGCAAAGAACTAGTATGTATATTCACTCATTCTCTTGTTGAAGGAAAAAAAACAGCAGAGGTGAAAGAAAGGAGAGGGAAAGAGAAGAAAAAAAGGGAAGAATAATACAGAAATATTTGTAAGAACCAAACTTAAGACCATCCCAAAATAAAAGAGGTAGCATATACAATGAAACGCTCCAACCAGTGGGAGACAATGTTGCATTTATGCTTAGGTTCCTACTCACTCAGATAAACTCCTGTCCCATGATGAGCTTCTAGAAAACCCTGTCATAGTAAGTCCCCAATAGCAGCATATTTCCAATTCAACAAATAATACAAAATGTTTTAAAAATGTTCAGTCATTGATATGTTCTAGTCATCTGGGGAGGAAGTGGAAGATATCTTTTAAAAAAAAAAAAACAACAAACCACCCACCAGGAGATACTCATTATTTCCCTCAAAATGTCTAGAAACAGCTTATAATTTATTTCTTGAAAGAAGGTAAACTAATCACTTTGTACTTACCTACTATTTAAATTAGAAAGCAGTCTTGATGTTCACACCATGTGGTTATCAAGTACAAAAAAAAAAAAAAAATAACAGCATTAAGCCTGCCTCACACTAACAATCATCTTTAAACAGTAATTTCAAGAACATTTGACTATAAATACACTGGAACAAGAAATACGAAAATTTAGTGCGCATGATAAACTAACCACAAAATTTTACAATGCCTTTATATAGGCAATGAAATATCTGGTCATGAGCAATTTTACAGCCTCTTTAAATACGCCACATCAGATTCAAGAAATATTTAAATTCTTAATTCCTATTTAGGACTTTAGCTCCTTACTACATTAAGATCCTGAGCTGAAAATCAGAGTTGTGTGCTCTCCGAACAAAGCAAGATACAGGCACAAGAACAGCCTTGGGGTGCAAAGGCTGAAGAACTGACATGCCTCTACACATATCCACCACTGCAGAAAGTGTCTGGCCTGAAAACCAGCAGTCGTTCAAGGGACAAGGGAGTGACTTGCATACTGTGTATAGTACGTAAGCAAGGTTTGTAGGCACTTCTGTGAAGCGTAAGAACTCAAATGCGCACACTGCTGTGGGACCACGGAACACAGAGGCTTTTATCAGGGGAGTGAGATGCCAGTAAGTCTTAAGATTAGAGAGTGTGGAGTCCAGCTAGTTCTGAGGAAGCAGAGTCTGGCAAACACCAAAGTCCACCCCACCTCCCAGGTGAACTCTGTCACTTCTGAATAGCCACCTTAATACAGACACCAAGACAGTTCAGGGACAAGAAAGGGAGGAGGAGCCACCAGTTGCTTCATCAGGACAGGAAAATACCTTTTGTATCCCAAGTGCCTGTTGCCAGCAGTATGGTCATAAGGATTCTAAGAGCTGTGAAGAGACCAGGGAATGATCCAGCTCCTGGTCCTACCCAATGTGGAATAAGAGAGGCAGCATTTGTAATATCCGTGTAGTGGGAGTACGGGTGGTGGAAGATGCTTTCTCAGACACCTGCGCTACTGGCTGTCACAGACAAGACAGTGTTTGAACGACAAAGGCCATATGCTATACATAGCTCAAAATCTAAAAATTGAAGAAGGGTCCTCAACAGATGAAATTGTTGTGGAATCATAAAATGGCATTCAGCTCTTTTGAAAAACTTAATATACCTGCAATTACACCACCAACAGGGATTGTAGAACAGAAAACAGGCTTGAAGGTGGCAGATGTAAGAAACAAAGTGATGATTTGAATTCTGCAAAGAAAAAATTACTGCAGTTTCAAGCATCAGGCATTGTTTATATTCTCTCACTTTGTGAGCACACACATGGATTATCACTTGAAAATCAAAACCAATGATGTTAGACATGTAAAGCTCTCTTAAAACTCAGTTACAATTGACAGGCTCAGTTCCACTTCTAAAAAAGAAAAAAAAAAAACAATTACAAATGAGACAATCTTAGAAACCTCTTTGATGATACCGTATTCTGCTTTCCAAGTAGGTGTTCAGTCAATAACTTCTAAAAGGAAACGAAAACATATGTGAAATTATTCATATTTTTTTCCCTATTGTGTTCACTTCTCCACTTCTGCATTTTTCAGGACTCTGTTATTCTTCATTTAATCTTCATTGATTGGTTTGTTACAAGCGCACTTTCCGCGAATGAAGAATCAAGTTTATTCTCTTATTAAAATCTCCTCACACATATTAACTGTTTGCTTTACCTTTTCTTCATGTGTAAGCCCTGTCTCTACTCTGCTGTTTTCATTATTAACCAAGCTGACCGGTTGAGAAAAACCTCTCTCTCCTGCCTCATGAACTTCTGTATGTTTAGCACACCACTGTTGTCCTGATCTGGAGCCAAGCCAAACTTCTGTATATATCAAAGCAAAGAAATATTGTCTCACATAACTGAACATTTTGAAATAATAATGAAAAAGATAATAAAAATCTTCCAGGATTCTCCAAATGAAGAAATTTTAGAAGCTGTGTATCCCACACTTCGCTTCTGCATTTCTATGGGTTTTTTTATAACCAGGTTGGAAAAGAAAGCTTTTCTGTTTAAAGCTAAGGTATTTCATGCTGACACACTCTGTCCCATTTAGAAATAACTTCACAGAAATTAATATAGGACTGAGTATCTAAAATTGTCAAATTAATTGTTCAATGCCAGGATTTGAATTTTTCTTGGAAGGCTTAGAAGCATATACTTCAATTTGTCAGGGATTTTGCTTACATAAAGCATCTAAACGTTTAGAATTCAGTAAGAACCGAGAAGGATTTTGAGGATATAAACATTCATTTTTAGGGGATTTCTGTAGAAGATAGCACAAGTCTTTTGTTGATGATCAGAGGGCTGGAGCATCTCTCCTCTGAAGACAGGCTGAGAGAGTTGGGCTTGTTCAGCCTGGAGAAGAGAAGGCTCCAGGGAGACCTTCTAGCAGCCTTCCAGTACCTAAAGGGGGCCTACAAGAAAGCTGGAGAGGGACTTTTTACAAGGACATGCAGTGACAGGACAAGGGGTAATGGGTTCAAACTGAAAGAGGGTAGTTTAGATTAGATATAAGGAAGAAATTCTTCCCTATGAGGGTGGTGAGGCACTGGAACACGTTGCCCAGAGGTGTGGCTGCCCCATCCCTAGAAGTGTTCAAGGCCAGCTTGGATGGCGCTTTGAGCAACCTGGTCTAGTGGAAGGTGTCCCTGCCCATGGCAGGGGGGTTGGAACTAGATGATCTTTAAGGTCCATTCCAACCCAAACCATTCTACAATTCTGTGATTTTGTAGTTCAAGAAGGCCAAGAAGGCCAATGGCATCCTGGGGTGCATCAAGAAGAGTGTGGCCAGCAGGTCGAGGGAGGTTCTCCTCCCCCTCTACTCTGCCCTAGTGAGGCCCCATCTGGAGTACTGTGTCCAGTTCTGGGCTTCCCAGTTCAAGAAAGACGAGGAACTACTGGAGAGAGTCCAGCGGAGGGCTACAAAGATGATGAGGGGACTGGAGCATCTCTCCTATGGGGAAAGGCTGAGGGAGCTGGGGCTGTTCAGCCTGAGGAAGAGAAGACTTAGAGGGGACCTCATCAATATCTCAAGGGCAGGTGTCAAGAGGATGGGGCCAGACTGTTTACAGTGGTGCCCAGCGACAGGACAAGGGGCAACGGGCACAAACTGGAACATAAGAAGTTCCACCTGAACACAAGGAAAAACTACTTCACTGTGAGGGTGACAGAGCACTGGCACAGGCTGCCCAGGGAGGGTGTGGAGTCTCCTTCTCTGGAGATATTCAAAACCCGCCTGGACGCAGTCCTGTGCAGCCTGCTCTAGGTGACCCTGCTCTGGCAGGGGGGTTGGACTAGATGATCTCCAGAGGTCCCTTCCAACCCCTACCATTCTGTGATTCAAGTCAAATCATAGAATCATAGAATCATAGAATTGTTCTGGTTGGAAGAGACCTCCAAGATCATCGGGTCCAACCATTAACCTATCACTACCAAGTCCCCCACTAAATCATATCCTTTAGGGCCTCATCTAAACGCCTTTTGAATATCCCCAGAGATGGTGACTCCACCACCTCCCTGGGCAGCCTGTTCCAATGCCCGACAACCCTTTCGGTGAAGAAATTTTTACGAATGTAAAGAATACTTGCAGCAAAGATATGGAAGGATTAATAACCAGGTGATGAACACACAGATTTAGGTCAGTTAATGCTCATCCTGACAAAATGCTTTCATGACAAAAGATTTAACATATGCTTTACAATATTGACCATCTCAATGAGATGACTGAAATTTGAGTTCTAAGCTAGATAGGGGATATTTCACAATATTAAGTGAATTAATGCTACCTATGAAGACTACCTGTCTGAACTAGTAGTACTGAACTGGAAGTACTGTCTTATTAAAAATGCTTTGCATTGTCAAACAAACTAAGCTTCACTAAAAGACAAGAACTATCAGCCAATGCAGAGAGCAATGATCTGGGTGCAACCGTAATTAGAGCTGAAGGCTGAAATGAAGTCGACTCCCTAAGAAATGAGGTAGGGTGTGCATTCCTAAAAATATCTCTTTTCTTGAATACATGGCACAAATGTTTGGCTTTTGTGTTTATATACCCAGGAGCCCACAAAGAAAGATCTGCTTGAGGAACTCAAATCTAAGTATGCGTTAGGTTAAGGTTGCCCTTAACCTTAAGGTTGCGAAATCTCCATTCTTAGAGATACTCAGAAGCTGTCTGGACATGGTCCTGCACAACCAGCTCTAGGTGGCCCTGCTTGACAGAGGGGTTGGGCAAGATGACCTCCAGTGGTCCCTTCCAACCTCAACCATTCTGTGACTCTGTATTTCCAGAGAAAAATTTGACTGATCCTTAGCTCCCCACAGTACACTTATAGCTATGAGGATCCTAATTGCCATGGCCACACTTCTTAACTAGTTTTTACCATACACATTCAGTTTTCCCCAAAACTATCACTCTGTTACCCAGAAGAAAGGAAATGAATCTACACTAAATTACAAATCTCACTTGCTTTTATGAACCTTATTCCTAAAAATCACTACACATCTTATCAGGAACTTGATCTATCCAGGGAATTTATAAAATAATAACAAATTCTTCCTCTTGCTGGGACAATTGGGTTGTTTTTGCCTCTGAATGGGTTCCTTATACAGAAACCTGGAAAGAAAAGGATGCTTCTCGGGTCCCTTTGCCCCAAGTATGTGCTTAGAACAGCTGTAGCAATGCCATCTGATAAGACAGACAGTATCTGCTTTCAAAGGGAGAAAGTTTCCACAACCAAAACAGACCTGATATCCATGGAAGGAGCAGTACTCTGAGATTTGAATGAATCATTACACTCCAGCTGGTGCTTTTTCCAGATTGCAAATTAACTTATTTAATTATCCTGAAAAGGCCTCAGCTTTCATAAAGTTCCCCATTGTGTCACTACAATTATGGGGAACAGATTTATCTCATCATCATATTCCAAGAGCCATATTCCCATAAATCTGTGCTAAACACATTTTAACTCCATTTTTGTCATCTCGTGTATCTGTTCTCAATTCCCCGCTCCCCTCCTAAAAAAATAAAATACTTTTTAGGTTGTGAGACATTACTTGCAATGCTGCCTACTTGCATTAGTGCCACTGGTAGAAGCATGGGAATACACTAGTACACTTAAGATGACAAATGACAGTTCATTCTTGAAATACTGTCTGATAACATCATGCCTTAGAGAAAATGCTGAGGTGACACTTACTTAGACTGGGCTGCCCTTATGGATCTGTATGGAGAGCAGGACACCTGGGGGGGGGAGGAGGGGGGGGCAGAGGGAGGGAGGAATGCAATAACATCTCACCCCTAAGCACCACACAAAAATAATCAGATCCGTTTTCCACGGCAAAATCAAACTAAGTGTTGACTGCTGCCCAATGGGGAATCCTCTCACCTTGGAAAAAGGAAGCTAGAAAAAGAAAGAAGCCAGATACCCCTCAGAGGCTGACAATTCCTCTGCAACTGTCTTTCTTTTGCATTCCTTGCTTCCTGCCAAATACCAGGGGGGAAAAAGTGGTGACAGGACACAGCAATCTATAACAGCAGCTCATTCAAACATACTGACCTGAAGAAATAGCTTTTACATAAACATACCATGATAACTTGGAAATTCTAGTCTATATTCTTCTACCTTACTACCATGCCATAGAAACTAAAATCTTTGCTAAGTGCTATTCAGGGCAGCTGTAAACATTTCACACTGTTTCATCTTCTTTCTGGGGAGGGAAGTAATTTCTCCAAATAGACTCATATGTTTTTATCATTATTATTCAGTCTGATTTGGACTGCTGCTCCCTCCACTAATGAGGAAGATTTCTCTATGAGGCTGCAGATAACATATTCACTAAGGAATT
Organism: Phoenicopterus ruber ruber; assembly: GCA_009819775.1. NCBI lineage: Eukaryota > Metazoa > Chordata > Aves > Phoenicopteriformes > Phoenicopteridae > Phoenicopterus > Phoenicopterus ruber. The sequence goes on from CM020217.1 coordinate 92,165,534, forward strand.
TGCATATGTTTTGGTCTGATCTTTCTGAATTCATCTGATTGGTTTCTCTTTGAAAATGAACTTAAAAAGAAAAAATCTATTATCAATTAAGTTCTCCCACCGCTCCTTTTAATGTAAGCGGGCAGAGAAAACATCACAAGTTATTTAAGTCACGGTAGAGAGTTTGACCCTTTCAGAGGTTTGAAATCAAATTATTCAGTAAAGATTTTGACTGGCTATCACTCTTCCTGCTCTCATCAAAGCAGGACTTACCTGATCCCTCCTTTGCCTACCAAGGAAAAGCTGGGGCTTTAAGCTGAGCACCCAGAGTTTCTGCCTCTCCCTACTGAGCAAGAAACACCCAAACCATGACTTACAGGGAAGCGGAAAGGGAAGAGGTGACTGAATTCTGTGGTCTAAAACAAGGCTGCTGGTAAACTGGAGTTGTGTATCGTTTATCATCAGTTTTACTTCAGCTCATGAGCTGGTTGCTTCCAATTCTATATGCTTCTGCTTTTGCAGCAAGTCTGAGCTTCCAGCAAGAAGGAGACTGAAGTGTCTTCATTCATACTAATCTACAAAGGAAATTGCTCCCTTTTTCCACAGGTACCACTAAATGCCTCAAGAAACACACTGAGTTAAGGAGCAAAGCAGGAGATAGATACAAACTTCTTTTTATTTCTGTCTCTTATTCCCTAAAGAGATACAAGTTGCTTCAAATGTCTTGACATAGGAAGCAGAATTTAGGGGAGAGTATCCTGAAAAGTCAAACACAGCCTCAGGACACAGTTAGAAATCAGACATTCACGTTAATCACATTCTGACTCAGAGTTCAGCATTTCCCTAAACACACAGACACACTATGGTGGGGTAGGCTGGCAGCCATATGCTACTGTGGCGGATAAGAACATAGGAGAGGACTTCAGGGCATGGCAGATAAAATTCTACTGTAAATGACCTATAAAAGTAAGAATAAATTAATGCTAAAAAAAAGAGGAGGGGGAGAATCTGATTTTTTTTTTTTTTTTTTTTTTTTTTTTTTTTAGGTAGAGGAATTTACTGAACTTCTTGCTCCTATCCACTGCATAAGAAGGGAATAATATGAACCAAGATTGAAGGTGAAACTAAGGAAGAGAGAATACATATTCAATACAAGTTTTGCTAAAAATATGCCCTGGATAACGGATTTGGAACCCTTCAAGAGTATCAGCCTAAAGCTACTAAGGCAATAAATATCTGTCCTCTAAATTGTCATTCCTGAAACACATGCTTGACAAAAAAGGGTAGAGTATTGCATTTATGCCTTCTTAGGTTGGAGTAACAGCTGCAGGCTTTTCAGATCTCTCTAACAGAGGCTGCCAAGAAACAATATGATTGTTGATTTGATGAGCTGATAACAGCTAAGGAATTTGTCTTAGAGGACAGGTGTTTCATTCCATAAAAATATCAGTTCATCAATGCTTTGTAAGACCCTTTGTCTTTTCATGTAGCTCCAACACTCAAATATTTTATATTCTTATTCTTGGAATAACACCAATGAGTTTCTCTCCTCCTCTCTATGAAATTTCAATCTGAATCAAAGAAAGGCAAGAAACCTTGATTAATACGAAATTTGATTTTTTCCTACTCATGGGCATAGTTGTCAGGACAATACTGGCAAGGTGAAAAATAATGAACAGACAATTACAAAAAGATTTGCTTCTCCTTTTCCTTGGATGGCTGACATACAGCCAAAAGCAGCACCATGTAAAAGGAATACCAGTGTCCTTGTATTCAGCAAGACAGCTGCACATTAAGTCAAATAAGGAACTTCCAGGCACAGCAGTCAGTGAACATATACCACAGCAATTTTTATAAACAACACATTAAACTATAACAACCCATACTACCAAACAGTTTACCTGTAGCAAAGCATGCTCCTCCCCCTCAGTGAGGAAACCCAAACTTTTTTAGGGTCTCTGAGAACAAAGAACTAGTCAGGTGGGACAAAAACAATTTAGGCAACATATCTTTAAAAATGGATACTTTGTTCTTTCTCCTTCATGTGCTTGTGCATCCATACTGTGTGCAACTTTATGTGGAGAAGGAAAACAGGCATCAAAACTTCAAAAAGCTCACAATTTTCTCACATCAGGGAAATAAAATGCCATGGGCAGTCTCTAATCATTCCTGAAGCCTCTGAAAGACCTACTATTATTATTACAAACAGCAGGTGGGAGAGGAAAGCTCTCACACTCAGAATGCAGAGCAGGGAATATACAGCTGCAAAGCGAACCTTGGGTGAAGGACTCGAACTCTTCAGCTCTCAATAGGCAGCAGCAGACACAAATGCAGTATCTGAGCCTTACTGCATGAGATTTTCCAATGGTGAATTTTGGGAAACCATGGTATTCTTGCATCTATAGAGTTGTTAAGCAGAACACAACAAAGCCAAAGAAAAGCTGAGGGTTTGAATTCTTTTAAGAGATTGCATTGTTTTAAGCAGAACACGAACTCCACAAATAAGGCTGGAGAAACGAGTGGAGGAGGAAAAGGATCTATGATATTTGTAGATTACCTGGGCCTAAGAACAAGCCCAGTTATCCTCGTCCCTAAAGAGAACTTCTTTGGTGTGATATTAGGTAGTAAATTTGGGCAATATACCATCAACAACAAACCGTAACAATGGTTTTGATGGATCTATAGTAGCCTTCAGGTGAACAGGATGGAACACCACTTATACCACTTTTCCTCTCAACTTAGATTCAAGCTCCTTGAGCCTTCCTATCTCAGCAGTAGCCAACGTTTAGCTTCTCATCTCCATGGGCTTGAAAAACGTCAAAATTGGCACAAAACACAAGAGAGGAAATTTCTTCTCCCAGAGCAGATGTCATCAGTGGTGGAATGGCCCCTATTTCAGGTAGGCTTTGCTTCTACAACCATCTTCCTTTAAATGTCAACCACAGGTGTTCTGCTCTTAATATACATTGTCAACTGGATCACAAGAAGAGTGCACAGGTCTCACCAACAGATATCCCGTCAGGTATCAGTAACGAACTTTCTTTACTCAAAAGCAAGAGACTGAGCATTTGTCTCCAGTGTAACTGTAATCATGAATGCTCACTCAGCAGTTACATCTGTCTGATGAAGACCATCTTCTTTCCAAAATAACATATAGCTCAAATCCATTTTCAGAAGACTTCACATGTCATACCAAGGTTTAAGGAGGCGGGGGGGGCGGGGATGGGGAGGGGACGGGGAGGGACGGGGAGAAACTAAACAGTCAAAAGAAAGAAATATCACAAAAAATGGCTGTCTCAAAGTTAGACTCCAAGAGCTCAAAAGTGTCCTTTCAATGTTAGGAAAAACCTGTATGAAGGAATATAAATTATGATACAGTTCAGATTTTCCACACATTTTTGCTCTTTTACATCCAAGTGGTTAAGAGAAACTAAAGGGGAAGACTATGCCCTGCTCCTCTTGGACAGCATGTGACGCAGGTGAAGCTGATGTGAAATCCCATAGATACTTCAAATGTCAAAAGGTTTCTGTCTAACAGGTTTATCAACAGTAAAATCATAAATATAAACAAACATTTTTTGAAGGGAAAAGCAGCTACACACTAATCCTTCAAATTAGCAGAGTGTTGGGTTTGTACCCTGGAGAAACTGAAGGAATATAGAAGGACTATAGATACCACATACTCATCTCTACTATTTATGATTCTGTTAGCTAAACATAAACTGAAATTAAAGTTTGGCTTCACTGAAAAATGAGACTTGGTCAGCTACCCAAGGTACGTTTGAACAGGCTGCTGAGACCATAAAGGAAAAATTAAAAAGAGCTATCTATGAAGAGGAGCTTACTGAAGTGATTTGGGAATCATGGGACTTTTTCTAAGCCAGTCAGCCTATTGCTAGCAGAATGGAGAGGGATGGTTTTTGTGGACAATTCACTATATCCATATTAGTGAATATTGCAATGGGTCAACAGAACCATAAACTGTAGAGTAAGCATTCTATTTTCCTGTACAGGTAATGAAGAAAGCACAGAAAATTTAGTGCAGCTGTAGACATGTAAAATTATACAAGATTTATCACATTTTAGGTCTGTGAACAAATTTCACTGTGACTAGGGCAATGAAAAGTAACATCCTTTGGAAGAGGTGTTATTCACCAGGGACAGTTGTTTTTCTCTGCCTGTCTCACAACTAGAAGAGCTTACTTTGGCAAGTGAGATATCAGTATTGCTCCGTCCAACAGCTTGGGGCAAAGAATCTTTAAAAAGCTAGACTTGGAACACAGAAATTGTAGACAAATTGATTTCATTTCTAGTGTTTGACATATTCTGCTTAATCCACAATTAGAATATCCTCTCCAGACACTAGATGTTAATAAATCTCTCCCGATCATATGCATCATATGCAACCAGTTCTTCATAACATTAAGACACCCGTTGCAAACAGCAGCTTGAAAGTTACTTTTACTCTTAAACAAACTTCATGTTTGGAATAGGTTGCAGAGAACAGACACACAAACAATAGCTAAGTATGAGTAGTCATTACATCACTTCTCTAGAGAGAAAAGGTCTATTATAAAAAAAAAAAAATCATTAGAGCTTCTAGCTAAAGTCTAATATGTCTCCCCTCTCAGCCAAAGTTAGAATCCAGAAATCTTTTCACAAGTCAATAAAGAAGCTACCATTTCAGTGCAAAAGCATTCCCGTAAAGGCTCATCAAGTTTTCTATCAGGGAACTTTCCAAAAATCTCAAGGCATAAAGCAACTAGCTAGACACTTTGATTTTAGAGATCCCCTCAACAGTGAATTGCGTCTGTCTCCTTCAGCCCAGAGCATTTTGACCTCAATCTCCTGGGGGGAAATATCTCCCCAGAGCCTTGAGACATCCTCCACTGCCTGGTTTCCAAGCTCACCCTGTGCCACTGATCTCTCAGAGTGAGAGTGACTCACTCCACATGCAGAAGTCAGAGAAACAGTGCTGTTTGAGCTCATCTTCCCCCCCCCATATTCTTTAACTTACAGCTTTCCTGAATCCTATAATATCAAACTCACAATATTTTATCATATGTCATAATAAACATTCACAGTATCTACAGTCTAAATACATCAACAGAGACAGCAGACATACAGTCTTTTGCTTGCTCACCTTCCCGTTATACATATTAGGGATTCATGCTTTCAACACATTAGGCTTAAATTCTGATTTTAAGCATCTTTAAAGTGGTAAAAAATTATGCAGTATGTCTTTAAGACATGTTCCAAATGTAAATAGGGTACATACATAAATATTCTTACAAACTATAATCTCCAAGGTTATAGAGTAACACTTGGTATTGACAATTTTGTCTGGAATTATTCTGTATGATACATATTATTCTGAAGGTTATAAATGTGAGTTCTGAGTAAGCACCAAATTCTCAAGCTCAATTCCATTACAAATGAATTAAGTGTTCTACTACTTCAGGGCTTTGGGAAAAATAGAAAGCTGTACACTGAAGACTCTGGTATCTAGGTACAAGAAACAGTGCAGGCAACATGAAAGCTGTTTGTTTCCTTGCTACTGCAACATAGTCAGAAATTATTTCAGAAACTTACCATTTTCCAAGCAGAATCTTGGACAGATCTTGTTCAAAAGAAGTTCTTGACGTAACCGAAGAACCTCAGCTTCCAGCGCTTCAGCTTTCAATTTCCATCCAAAATCTTGTTCAGATACAGTTTTGGCAAGGTGCTCAGTGTATTCTTTGCAACTCTTCCCTGGTGGTTTTGAGTGGATTATTGCAAAAGCCAATGCTAGTTTTGATATTTTCAAATACCAAACTTGATTTTCTCTTCCGCCTTTGATTTCTATTACATTAGAAAAACAGAAAACAAAAAAGCAACTTCACTATGACTCTGTTAAGCAAATTATGCACAGTACTTTCTTGGCTTTGAAAACTGTTCAACAGTGAGGCCAATTATTTTATTTCTAGTGCATTCCTAAATCATCAAGAGTAGATACCTAAGCATCTGTGCACAATGTGAGAATAAAACGTACATGAACCGCACTCCAGCTATAACAATAAAATTCAGGCAGTGTTTGAGAATAATTGTGGAAATAGTAAGCACTTCAAATAGGCTTATCCTAGCAAAATTTTAAATGCAAATGTTATCTCCACTAAAACAAAGACAAAAACACTAAAAATATTAACCTCAAAAAAACCCGACACGCCACCCCCCTCCAAAAAAAAAAATCCTAAACCCATGACTGAAGAATGCATATGGGGCTATTTATACTTAGTTTAAACACAATACATATACTTTCTTGAAAGTGCACCAAAAAGTCCCAGTGCTCGAAAGACAAAACTTCTGAGGCAGTTGTTAGTGTCTGTTTTGGACACCTGGTATCGCTGCAGCTAGAACTTGCAGTTCTAAGTCTACATTAAGCCTCAAGCCTGCAGAAAGGTCTATGCAGACAGCTTCAAGGTGATGCAAAGGGCTAGGAAGATAAGTGAAGATGACAGTTTTATCAGCTCTGTTACAAACAGTGAGGATGGGGCAAAAGGCATTATAAGATTCAGAAAAAGAAAAGATTTATCTAGATGATTATGTCATGGGCAACAGCACAGGACCTAGGAACAGAAAAGGAAAAAATGAAATTAAAAATAACTAATAATATCCAGCTTATCTAATTAGCAAAGTTTTTTTTTTCTAATTCCACACCATTTTCATTCAGTAGTTCACTGTATTTTTTTTTTTACTTCAAAAAAATATTACTTCTATAATAATTAAAAAAAAAAAAAAATCACTTCCTACGCTTTCATCCCGGCCTTGACATCTAAAAATTGTTCATAATACATACTCCGATATGTTATCCAAGAAAACCGCAGGTTAAGCACTATATAAAGTTGAATATCTCTAAAATAGTCACAGCACAGGTTTCAATATGGTATTTTATGTCATACTTTCACCAGATCACCTGCTATCACTAAGCTGATTTCTTCCTTTGGTTCGCCTCAACTTTGGACAGTAAGTCATAAATCATCACTTATTTATTTATCTATCAGGGGCACTTACAGAAAGAGCTGCCTTTTACGTATTTCTTTCACCTTTCAAATACTTCTGAAATGCACAAACAATTCCCGTACATTCCTCGCACACTGTCCTTTCAGACACACCAGTCACACTTTGAAATGTACAGAGCACAAGGGGTAAGACTGCAAAAAATCCTTGGGATCTGTCTACCTACAGCTATGTGTTAAGCTACTGTTCTCCATTTGAAACACTACATTCCTGCCCTGTGTCAGGGCAAAGCCACCTAGTCTAAGCCACCAGTGCACTCCTAAAGCCAATGGAAGGGTAAGCCCTTAGAAACTGAACTATACAATCTATACCCACTGCTTAAAGCAGTTACGCATTAAATAAATGGCACTTTTTGCAAAATTTCTTACTTATAAAAAACTATTTCACACTTTTCCATTCATATCTAAGAATTCCAGTGCAAAAGTAGAAGTTAATTCTCTCAGCCTCAAAGGATCAGCACCTCTGTGGGACAAACTGATCCAAGACTCTTGTTTGCCTTATACATCAAAGGAAATGTTTTACAAATACAGAACTATGCAAGTAATTGAACTGCCTTCAAAAGCTGTGAATAAAATGAAATACATGGAAACACACTGAAAGAAGAGCAACAGTAAGGTATCCAAAATCTTTAGCTTTGAACCTGAAAGGTGCTCCCCAGATTATCTTGTCTTCATAATAGAAGTTTCACCCAGATATCACTCAAACAGCATCTGTCAAGCTTCATTCTTACAAAGTTCCTTTGCAGAGCAGAGCCACAAATTAAGACAGGCAGAAAGATGTCTTACAAACAGCTTTCACTGCTGGTTTATCATTTTGGTATCTATCTCCAGAGATTACTTTGCAAAAGTTTCTTGATTCACCTCCTTTTAAAAAAGGACAAGTAAAGATTTGCTTTGTGCTTTATAACTTGCTTTGTCAGTACTAGCATTTTCCTTTAAACTACATTCAGGGAAGCTGCAGAAGGACCAACATTGCTGTATGGGTCAGGAGATGGTATTTAATTTCAGCGTTTCATGAATGTTCAGGTGCCTTTTATCGTCAGAGTCTCACCATCAATACCTTCTTTTCTATCATGCTCTGTTTATTTCTACTCATGTAACGTACTATTATAAAGAAAAGTCAAAGTTAGCTGTTTGACCACTGATACTTTACCATTGTGCACTTTACACATCTCAGCCTACAACTCTAAATCAAGTGATTTAGGGTCAAAAAAATCCCCATTAAAAATCACCTAATAAGTAGACAAGTATTACAAGGAACTGGAATGGGAATAGTTGGGACTGAATTTCTACAGCTCAAGGAAATTTAGAAGTGTGAAATGCTATTTTAGTAGTATTTGTTTCACCACTTATTACCAAACTAAAGAGAGTCACTTTTCTACTTTGTTTTAAAGAGGACTACTGTATTTTAAGCAGAGCAAAAGCCTTAATGCACATGCTAATAATACAACACAGACAAGCAAAAGGTTCTTTCACCCTCAACATGCCAAAATGCTATTTCCTAAAGGAGATGTATCCGTAATAAATCACATACCATGATATCGTACCTAATTTTGCTTTAAATCACAATCATCAAATTCTTAAATAGCTTTCCACCTTACCACTTAGGACATACAGTTAAGTAATGAAATTTGGATTTTGAAGGAGGTGTTTTTCTCTTTAACATCTTGTACAGACTCACTTCTACAGTAGCAGTGCCTTATACCAAATGAGTTTAATGAGGTACTCTTACTCTGGAGAAAAAGAATCACTCCTTTTCTGGAATAATTACTTGTAGGGATGCTGTTAAAAAAAAAAAAAAAAAAGCAGCACAGATCACAAAGTTGGTTCTCCTTAGGAACAAGACACAATTAAAGCAGGTTTTGGAGAAGTAATTCTGTTGGAATCTCAAAATCTCTTGTTCAAAACCAGGTAATTAATGACAAATGGTGATATACCTGCATGTATTTCCAGAAACAGTGGATTTCATAAAGATTTTATAGAGAATATACAGCGCTCTCGCCTCCTTTCTATTACTGTCACTATTGCCATCTCTCTTCCCTTTTCTTCTTTTATGATCATGAAGACAGAAGTTTGTGGAACAAAAAGCAGGAGTTGTAAGAGTTGATTCAAGTTTTCCCACAGTTCCCTAAAGGGACAGCTACTCTCTCAGAAGCCGCTGTAAAAAATCTAGAAAATAGCACACTGGATGACGTTGTTAGAAATATGGGGATGCTGGCCAACTGTGCATTAGCAAAAATTGCACAGCAATCTGTTGCTCTCAGGAAGTGCTGCACCGAAGACCACCAAATGTGAATGCATTCCACTAAAAGCATATTGGCAGCTACAGAGTTTTATCGATAATATTTTTGCTCATATCAGCACAGAAATTACACCACTGGTTAGGTAGAAAAAAGGTTTAGAAGTAAACCAGAAGTTTTCCTTAATTAGGAATGGTACCAGGGCAAGAGCAGAAAGAAGTCACCAGTCTAACCCTAGCTGCTAATGCCAAAATAATGTCCGACAGGAACTGGAAGTATCAAGAATTATCCACCAAAACACATCTGGTACCTAAGTTACTCATCGAGAATAAGCACTTACTAACACAGGTCCATTTGTGTGTTTACTCAGTGTTAAGGGAAGCAGTAACCCCTTGTGAACCCTGCTAGAAGCAGGGTGCATCACCCTAACAACAGACACCGTCTGGTGACAAGTTTCCTATGCAACCCCCTCAATTCACAGTCTGATACTGGAAGCGCACTCAGAGGACAGGATCAGCTAAAATCACTGTCAAACAGGACTGGGTCTCCAGATTTCCGACACGAGAAAGAGAGACCCCCCACCTCTCTCCAGCCTTCTAACTCTCATGCAGGAAGAGGGTACTGGGGACCCACAGCCTCACCAAGGTCCTAGCCATGGAAGGCTGCTGAGTAATCATTCAACTGCTGAAATAATTACAAAAGAAGTCATGAACTGTCCTGTACAGCTCTGTGTTAGATAATCAAGGGGAACTAAGCAATGGTATAAGATCCTTTGAGAACCTTAGATATAAACAGGAGACAGGATAACAGAAAGAACCAGGGTAAATCTGATTCATAAATACTACTCTACTCCACCAACCTGCCAGCCCCACCATTTTGCAAGTGTATTTGATGCAGCAGCTCATATTACACCATTAACTACAGCAAGACACCTTTCTGGTAAGTTTCACCTTGTTTCTGACACTGTCTGCAACATGTGAAGAGGAAATAATTCCCATTAATTAGAAAAACCCTCCACTATTTTCACATGATCACCTTTTTAGTTCGCTTTGTCCTCAGTCGGAACTCCATATATTTAACTCCATTCCAAAGGTCAAAGGTTTCACATTATTGGTTAAAAAACTAAACAATTCAAATCATTCATTGTTATTAAAAAACTGAAAACATCCATTAAAGCCATGAAACTTGCATCTAAACTTAAACCATTCATTAAATTCATTTTAACAAGCCATAAAATCTCCTACTTCCAAAAAACCTGCAACCCCACAAAAAGGCTGTTTATGCACCTCGCTAGTTAGTGGTCCCCACTTTCATATTGATAACATGTTGTCAAGGTCTGGAAGTTGAGGTCAAATATGCGACATCTTCAAGAAACAAAGACAATTCCCCGAGCCCACTACTGGCACAAAAGCATCCCTTCCTCCCTTAGCACTCTCTTAGCTGTCAGAAGATGCTTTTCTGCCTCTTACCTCTTCATTGTTTCTTTTTTTCACTGTTAACTACACACAACTGAACAGCCCCATCTCTGAATGCACAGCAGTTGCCTTCACTGCTGCACACAACACCAAATTAAGTCTCAAGAGGAAAAAAAATTACTCCTGGATGCTATTTGGGTTTTTCTACCTTGTGCCAGAATTGCGCAAGTGCCAACAACCGGCTGACAGGGATAACAATAATTTTCTGTCTTTTACTAGAAGTGCAGGGACGATATCTTCATTATTCTTTGCATCAGTACACATGAACCAGAGGAATCAGCCTCCCAAACAGGATTAACCCAGAAAGGGGTACAGTTAAGTCTGCAGTCAGATCAAAATGGACTGTTCCCTGAGGAAAAACCCAGTGATCTTGGGATGAGCCTCCTCCAGCTCCTGGGCCCATGTTCACCGGTCCCTCTCAGCCAGCTCTGGGTTCCTCTGCCCAGAGGAACAGCAGCGTGTGCCACACCTGCTGTAGTAGCCATCAAGGGATGAGCTACTCAGTTTGCACAGGTGAATCCTCAGCACTAGAGCTTTTAAGAAGTCCTTCGGGGGTGTTTTGGGGTAAGGGAGGTGAATAATTACAGATTACCTTTCTGAGCGCTACATACAGCTTTCTGACTGACCTTAGAAACAGGGAAGTCACAGAGCAATGGGGGAAGGGAGCTAAGTTCTACTGTGATTTAAAATTATAAGCACACCTCAAAATAAAACCAAAACCTAAACTTGTTTTGAAATAATTCATCATTTGAGTAATACTCATTTATGTCACAGGATTGCACACCTTAGGCATGGTCTCTAAGTTTGCCCATGAAATTCATGGCTAATAATGGAAGAAACTTCTTCAAATGTCATAGACAAAACCTTATTGCTTACAATAGGACATTTATTTGTTATTCAGATCACTATCATCCAAGATTGAACATTTTGAAAATTAATAGAGTAAGACACAAAACAGACTGTAACTTATTTAACTTCCAGGCTATTCAAGGGCTCAGTTTTCTTCACATTTGAATTAGATGGGACATATAAAAAGATTTGTCAGTACGGAAACGAATTGCCATTCACCACTACTACACAGCTAAAAATCTTCAGACAGTTCTAAATAATAGTATGTAACAGATATCCAAAAACTGGGTTTCCTTCTGAATTTAAGTGTATGGCCCATCTTTAATGGCACAAGCATAACAGGAAAAACTGTTTTGTTGTCATGATTTTAACTAGTCCGTCAATTACACACTGCAGATAAAGGTGAAAAAATTACCCACATCTTTGTAACCTCATTCTGCATTATACAAAAGCAACCAAGATATTGACCCATTATAATGGAACACAAAATGGGTCACAAAATGATGTAATTGCTCTAGTGGAACTGGGCTGAGCTGCAGACACATAAGGCCATAATATTAAGCAACAATAAAATAAACTTGATTTAATTGGTATGCCTAACATAATACTGTCTTTCATGTATATAATAAATAATGATAATGGGACAGCTGCATAATCAAGATGAACTAAAGTATGTCTTGTGTTCCAATTAAGCAGCTTTTATTGTAAAAATGTATATTAAACCAAGGCTACTCCAGTGTCATTTTTAAACAACCTATACTCATAATACACAAAGATATGTAATGTTGACATACTTACTGAGGGAAAAACTCAGTTTTACTACCACAAGCCCAAACAATACCTCCAGCATATTCTTTTTTTTTTTCCCTTTCTTTTTTAAATGAACCCAAGATGCTAAAATGATACTGAAAATAATAAATATTTAAAATAAATTATGTCAAAAGCACAAGGAAACTTGATTAAAATGTAACATGACTTATTTCTTCAAACAATTTAAGTTTTAAAACATTTTAGCTTCTAAAATCAAGCCATATAAATTCTCCAAAACCAAATAACATGAATGATTTGAAAAATATTTTAGAGCTTTTTAACATTCCCCAATTATAACCATTTCATAGCACTTAAGAACATAAACAAGCATAATCCCTCAGAATTTCAGTAACACTTTAGAGGTAGGATTTATCTCCTGTTAATTACAGAAATCTACAGTTTAGAAGGCTACAGCCTAGCTGTTTAGGCTTCCTTTATCATCAACGGGCAGAAACAGAGATTTCTAATGCCAAAAATAAGCCGAGTGATTTGTACACCTACCTTGTGATGAAGTTAAGTCATGACCCAGAAACACTTCTTTCCCTCCCTGGACTACAAAGAGAGTCAAGATGACTAGATCAGATGCACATACATGTATTGTGGACAGCTAACTTCAGGGAGATGAGTTGGTGCACCACAGGCAGCTGAAGCTGAGACCTTCAGAAAGTATTTAAGTACCTAACTAACAAGCGAAATTTGGCAAGGCTAAAACCAGCACCTTTTAAAAGAAGTCTGTAATCCCAGATCTTTTGAATATCTCTGGGAAAAAAAAAATTAGCTTTCTAGAAGAAAACCCCCAAAATTATGGAAAAATCTTGTGAGAATAACCTTGTGAACATTTAAACATTATCCATGCACAAACAAAATAGCATACAGGTGCAAAGTAAAACACATGGGAAGCATCAAGTACACCTAGAATTAAATGAGCATCAAACAATCATCTTGGCCACTCATAAAGTTACTGTGCATCACTCTTCAGTGCGATCACATGCAAGGGAATTATTTCCTCCCATTTGAAAATGTGTAAACTCGCAATTTAAGATACCACAAGTATTCAATATTCCCATAACTATAGGCTTAGATTAACTCCTTCCAGGTTTGGACTGTTCTGGCATTTTGCTTTTTGAACAGAATCATTTGACAGGTTTTTTTGACTGTCTTTTTTCTAACATGCTGTTGTAGTGGCATGTCTAGAAGAGAAATACCGTATCAGATTTAACATACAAGAATCCTAAATCACTCAAGAGCTCAACTCCATCAATCTCCTTAAAGAAACATTACAAAGTATTGGCAGCAAGGACAGCTTATGCACCACAGGAGCCTTGAAGAGATAAAAGGATTCACTTCTGCTATATTCCCATTAGCATACGCCAAGTAAAAAACCCTAATGTAAGCCTGAGATTTCTGATAGTTTTAAATTATGTATATGTTCTCCCTACAAACTGAAAGTTCTTCCTTTGCACTCTTTTTTTTCTTCTCTAGCAGGCTTTTTTTTGTTGTGTCACTTAGAATGATATCTAATGAATCTGGCACACAGTAAAGAAAACCATGGTAGTGGTAACAGTACTATTCTCACTACTAGACTTGCACATATTTGCACAAAAAAGAATTTATTCTATGAAGTCTGCTGTTCAGAAATTACAGTATAACTCAATGGTATAAGGTTATCTATTCTTATGTTGGCACAGGTTTCTTTCCCTACCAAAACAAAACTGTAATCACTTAATTAGATAGGTGTAAATCCATTTGGTTTGGAAATTGAGGATATATTTTCATTACAGCTTTATGAGATAGACCATGAAAGTCAGACCCTTAGTCACTTACAAAGTTTCACATGCGCTAACAATATTTAGTTACATAATGTATAAATTTACAGTCAGCATTTTGGACTGTGGAAAATAATTCCAGTCTTTATATACTGCCAAGTTACAACAAGAAAGCAGCCACATCTGTAAGTTTTACCTACTGCAATGACTGTATTAGTTCTTGAATGCAGAATTTCAAAGCAGAGTTCAAAAAAAAGGCAATCATGAACAGTTTGGAGCATTATACAGGGATTATTTTGCATCTCTTCTCTTCCCATGTTAAACTAAAATATCACCATACTTCTCCTTTTTAATTTCACATTTTCAGCCTTCACCTGAATCGTTCCATTTTCACAAGTTTTTAAATCTGCAAGATCAGTATCTTTCAGTGAACAAGTTTCCTTCAGGTAAGTTACCAGAAAGCATCTGTTGCATTTTAAAAACCTTGTTCTTGGCTTTCTAACACAAATTTTATACTGGCAGAATGAAAGATGAGATTGTTCAAAAGAAAACAAATGTTTGTAATACAAGACAAGAGAGAATAGGAGGAATACTAGGAATCTGGTACTCTAAAAAGCAAACAGTATGCAATGAAGAACAAAGTCTTATATATACTATAGATACTAACATAACTATAACTGCAATTAAATACGTAGTGCCTGAATATTTGTTTATGAAGCACTGGAAGTTGTAAAAGACAGTGGACTATGGAAGTGACTTGTCAAGCATTCACAGCCAACTCCTTTGAAAAGAAAAGTATTTTTTACACCTTACTTCAGCTCAATGACTAGTTTATTCAAATTAAGAAAACAAACAGGAAATAAAAGAAAATTAAACATTACTTTCTTCTGTCAGTCACTGATAAAGGTGTAGGAGACTGAGCACTATGATTTCTAAATTCCTAAGGACAGGGTGATCAGAAACAATCATTTCAATTCACTGGCATTAGAAATAATCAGTTTCAGGTAAAAATATTGATAATTCTTTGATAATTCTTTTGTATTGTATCTGCATATTTAATGGAACTTTGTTTTAATAAGCAGAGCACTAACAACATTAATTGCATTCCAGCATCTATCCAATACAGCTTAGCAACAACACCGCATTCTTACTTGTGACTTGGGTGAAACGAGTAAGAAAAAAACTTCAGATCTGTAGCATATTAGACAAGAAAACCAAGACTCTGAATACATGTAGACTGAAGTCATTCATAGCTTATCTGCTTCATGAATAATAAAAAGTAAGAGGTGCAACTTCCATGTGAAGGCTGCCATTTCCTTCCAAATAAACCAATTAAACTGAACCTTTCTTCAGGAAACCACTCCTGAAACACCCGAGACTGCCCACGCGAGGAGAACCCTCCGCGGCGGCCTGACGGGGCCGGCCCGGGTAAGGCGCCCGCTCCTCTCCCTGGATCCACCTCTGCTGTCCCAGGCAGCCCCCAGACCGCCACCCGAAGGCGCGGGGTTTACGAACACGAAGGACGTCCCCAAGCGCAGCAACACCCGCGGCCGGGGCAGGCAGCCCACTGACACCGCGCGACGGCGGCGGGGCGGCGGCGTCTCCTCAGGCCGCTGCCCCCCACCCGGAGCCCTCGCCCAGCCTCGCTTACCGCCTCCCCAGCCGCAGGGAGGCCGAGCCCCCCGGAGAGCCCTGGCAGCCTCTCGGGCCCCAACCCACCTGCAGCGGCAGCCCCGCCGCGGGGGCCGCTCCCCGGCTCCATGGCGAGGGGCAGCGGCCGGCAGCCGCCCTCACAGGCGCCCCGCGCGGCTCCGCGCTGCCCCCTGGCGGGCGCCGGCCCGGCCCGGGGCTGAGGGGCCGCGCCGGGGGGCGGGACACGAGCTTGCCGCCCCTGACAGCCCCTCGCGTAGGCCCGGCCCCGGCCCCGAGGCGCTTTGGTGGCAGCCTTTCCGTACAGGCCCTGCTCGTCCCACTCGTGTTTATCTCGGCCAAACACGGGTGTTTCTTACGGGTGTTGCCGGAGCATGCTGGCTCATGCCAGGGGCCTTTTCTCCTAGTCGCAGGGCTGGGACGAGTTGAGGGATGAGAGGGAAGGACGAAGGCCACCTTGCTGCAAAGGCACAGCCCGCCTTCGTCAGGAAGGCGAAGGAAGGGGGAAGCAGGGGAGCCCCATAGGAGATGTCTGAAGGCCCCTTGTGCTGCTTCCAGAGAGGAGGGGAGCGGAGCTGTGGGCAGGCGTTGGGCAAGTGTGGGCCTGCGGAGGGGTGCGGGCACAGCCCCCGGGCGCCAGCTGCACGCTTGGTTTTCACACTCAGCCTGCTGAGGGTCAAGGTGACGGAGCTCACCGTCACCTCGGTCATCTGAAAGAACCCCCCACCCTTTTACACTGATCTATGTATGGTCTCAAATCCACGCCATTTTTGCTGCTATAAACTGCATGATGGGCTCTTGAACTATTTTGTTGATTAATTTAGGTCTCTTCAGACATTTCTTATGTTCGGATGTCCTAAGAGCAAATGAGATCATAAAACTTCAGAAGAGTATTTCTTTAGAATCATAGAATCATAGAGTCGTTTTGATTGGAAGAGACCTCCAAGATCAAGTCCAACTGTTAACCTATCATTACCAAGTCCACCACTAAACCATGTCCCTAAGTGCCACGTCTACACGTCTTTTAAATACCTTCAGGGATGGTGACTCAGCCACTTCCCTGGGCAGCCTGTTCCAATGCTTGACAACCCTTTTGGTGAAGATATCTTTCTGAATATCCAACCTAAACCTCCCCTGGCGCAACTTGAGGCCATTTCCTCTCATCCTATCGCCTGTTGCTTGGGAGAAGAGGCCGACCCCCATCTCTCTACAACTTCCTTTCAGGTAGTTGTGGAGAGCGATAAGGTCTCCCCTCAGCCTCCTTTTCTCCAGGCTAAACATCCCCAGTTCCCTCAGCCGCTCCTCATAGGACTTGTGCTGTAGACCCTTCACCAGCTTCGTTGCCCTTTTTTGGACACACTCCAGCACCTCAATGTCTTTCTTGTAGTCAGGGGCCCCAAACTGAACCCAGTACTGGAGCTGCAGCCTCACCAGGACCGAGTATAGGGGGAGATGTACCTTAACAGTACATTGGAAATAGAAACTGCTTTTTAGCTGAAACACTGTGATCAAAGCTCACCAGTTGACTTAAGAAATTATTTTTGTATGTAAAATTATATTCTTTACACAAACTGTGCTGAAAAGGCTATGTTAAGACCTTCTTGGCCAGAAATGGAGTCTCTTCAGTTGAGGAGGGTGAGGAGGGAGGACAGGAGGAGAGATAAGAAATTAGTAATGAAGTCAGATGCATTAGGTGCAGTTAGGTTTATCACAATGTATGAAGTTCTTAAGTAGAGGAGGGTTGATCTTTCTAAACACAGAAGTACTCAGAGGTGACAAACAATATATACTTTTAAAATTTTCATCCCCATTTTTTGTTCTTGGATAATCTAAACAGCTTTATTTTTAACACATTAAATTAATTTATTCAAAAAACTAATTATTTTTATCAAGATACATAGTGGTAGACTTCTGAGCTAATGTATTTATTTTTTTTTTTAGTTTGAAAAATAAATTTACAATCCCAACTACAGAAAACTTAACACATTGGAACTTTCATTTTAGACTTCAAATGATAAAAATAAATTAAATTGAATAATTTAGAGACTATTTTCATTCTGACAGCACTACTTATTTCTCAGTGCAACCCAGGGGAAAAAAATAACAAAACATTCTCCAGCCTTTTATTAAGGTGACATATCAGCAGCTACACTTTATTTATCATTTTCTGTGCATCTTTTGTGCATGTAAGCAATGCAGATGCTTTGCAAAGTGGCCAGTCAATATGTAGATCGGAACGTCCACGTTTCCACATAATTTTTTCAACTGTGACTGAAATAAACGATTCAGAGACATCAGTGCTTTTACCTGCAAACCTGGGGTTTATATACAGAGAGCTGAATCTAAAAAGCAGAATTAGGCAGAGGCAACACTATTACTGTTCTAAAAAAGAAAGTGGCTCTGACTGCTTTTTGTAAGACTACCAGTCCTACTCGCAATTGTAGGCTTACTGAGAGGCACCTAACAATCCTGAGACCTTCTACCGTTAAACAGCTGCCTGGAGGGATGTTTTTCGCTTGATTATTTTGTACTTAAGCATCCAAGAGCTGCATAAATTTTGTTTTAGTTGCACAGCCCTTTTTTTTTTTTTTTTTTTTATTTGGAGCTAGTAGTATGTGTCTCGAACTTACTATATGCAATTTTCAGAATGCCAACCAAGGTACACCTTTTCACGGTTTTTAGGTTTGCCTTAAAATAAACTGAAGCATCCCAATATTTTCAAGGTGGAAAAAAGCAGATTTCCTGCCCCCCTCCCTTAACAGAGCATCTCTAAGGACTTTGTTATTCATCCAAAAGCAGCAAAATAGGCACAATCAACTGCAGATTCACTGAGATGTGTGATTCTGTTCTACTGAAGAACACTTTTCAAAAATAATGTATAGAACTTGTATTAACTTTATGCACTGAATATTCCCAGTGATTACATAATCTAACATTACTTTTTCATAAATGAACAATGTATGTGTGTGCACATACATTTGTGCACGTGGGCAAATTAATGTTATATCCAATAAATAAAAAATAAGATGCAATTCCCATTTTGATATCCAAACATGAGATGATTAGCACTGTATGTAATCTCAAGTGAACCAACAGTAAAATCAAGCTTTGATTTGAAATAAGCAGTTTGTAGATCATGAAGCAAGTTGGTTCTACTAGTTGCAGATAAATTCTTTTGATCTCTGTTTCTGAAGATGCCTTTTGATCTCAAGAACAGTCAAAGGATATATTCATGGCAAAAGGTCATACAAAATAATTAGCTGATTTTATTAATAATTAAACACAAAAGCAGTGCAGGTGTTTAATCACATTACAGGTCCTGTATTCTCGGTATTTAACCAATCCACATGCTGAATAATTACAGACAAGTCAGTGGTCAACTAAGAACAAACTCCAAAAACAGAGGCTTCAATCCATTGTTAAAAGTAAATGGATTACATTACTGTCGAACATGCGGGCCCTGCTCTTACTGGATGCCTATGGTATCAACAACAATTTGAGCAAACATGAAAGAACAACTTTTTGTTTGGAGAACTACAATCTGTCAGAATTCATTAGACATCTTTATATTTTAATGCATCTCAATTTACCCGAGAGCTGGAAGTGTCTGAAAACGCATATGAAATACGATGTCTCAACTGTTGTAGTTTGCAATTTTGTTTAGCTGATGTGGGGCAAGAGATAGAGCAGCTTGAGAAGAGTGTGTGAAAATCACGGGCAGGAACGTCAGTGTCTTCTCATTTGGGCTTTCATTCTTCTGTGTTACAGTGCTTATATTTACTTAAAAATAAAAATTTTGGCATCATGATTCTTCATTACTCAGCATCACGCTCTTTTCAAAATAGATTATAATGTGTTTGTGATGGCTCTATTTTGTATGTAATTGTGATGACAGAAGTATGGTTCAAGTAGTCCCTTTGATCATAATCTGCAATTCTAAACAAATCATCTGATTTGGGATGCTCGGGGAGTTATGCAATGACTTCTTTGTTGCTGTTCAGAAATAAAGCATTACCATCAGGAAAAAAAGATAACGCTTCAGCATCTGATGCAATGAAAACCTCGCTCTACAAAAGCAATATAAAAAGTTAGACATAATGTGAGGAGAACAAGGAAACAAACAAAACTTGCTACCATTAAGAGGCAACATACCATCAGTTATGACAATATGCTCTGTTATGAATAGATACTTTACAGTGCTTTATTTAAATGTTACCACTTATATAACACTGTAAAATCAGATGTACACACAAGATAATGACAACAGATTCTGTTCTTTTCTATAGAGTATGTACTAAAGAAAGAGAAAACCTCTCCCTCAAAGAATTTCACCATCTGGAAATCAATACTAAAAGATTCCCACACCACCAGGTAAGAAAACGGGTAAAAGCATGTTAGCAAGTAATCAGAATGATGGTCATACTTTAATGTAGACATGTGTAAAAATGAATATGACAATACAGCAGACAATTTTCTGCATTTGCATTTATTTCATCATTGATCTAAGATTAACAAAACACTGTTGTGAGAGCTTTTTTTCCATTCTCCATGTCCATGTATAGGACAACAGACATCTGCGAAGAAAGAAAAATTAAATTAAGGACATAAAAAGAGTTTTCATTTAATTTAGTACTTATTATTGTAATTCTGCAAGGTTTTCTGTATGAAGTTTATAAAAAAGCAGAGAGAAGAAGAGGTAATCTCTATCAAATAGCTATCCTAGCATATACAAAATTCAGATTACACTTCTACACATGAGGCTAGAATCAAAGACCATCTGAGCAGTCCTCCCTAACTGCCTCATAATATAGAAAATTGAGTGCATTAAAATATCCACATTATTCTCATTTAATTCTGAGACATTTTGATTGGCATTCCTCTGTGCAAACATTGGATGTCAGCTGAATCATGGGTTACAATATCCATTTGTTTTTATTGACTCGAATGGGTCTGGCATAAGTTTTGATGAAATGAGTTTCACCTCTTAGAACATAGTCGCTTATTCACACTTCACACACAAAAAATGCCAGATGCTAGCCCGCTTAAGACACAGTGGTTGTGCTAGTGCTGCTAGCAGCTCACCTGTCTAACCAGTAGCTTACTGTTCAGATCTTGAAGGATACAGACTCAATTCCTTTTTCTGGGGGGAATTTACACCTTGTTTCCCACAGGAGCATTGCACCCAGCAACCACAGTGGTGTTCTGGAAGAGGTTTGTCTCAATTCCTTTTGCCAAAAATGTTCCCCTTTGGATAGAAGTAAATACTCTTTAGGCTACAGGGAGCTTTAATATAGTGAAAAAGCAATTACCTGGCAGGAAGATGAGGGCTCCAGTTTTGATCTCTGCTCCAGGTAGTGGGTATTTTTCTGCAGCAAGAACTGGAACTTGCCCTACTTTCAGGTAAGAAACCAACTTACCTTTATGTGAGGGATCATTTATGATACCATATAATATGTTGTCTAGGCCAAGGATTCATTCCTTTGATGGAAGAGCTGTAATAGCAATGTTGGTCTTGGTGATAGTCCTACTTGAAGTGTAGGACTAGACAACCTCCAGAAGTCCTTTCACACCACACCAAACCAAACCAAACTAAATGCAAAGCAGAGTGCTCTACCCCTACCTTCTCCCCGACCACCTGAAGATAGCCTATAATCTGGTGAATTGGGCTGCAAGGTGAGAGAGGTGGACTTGAACAGTGACTCAAAAGTGACTGGAGTATGTGTGTACCACATTGCAGGTGAGCCCTCTGGCCACTGAGTTATTGGGCAGAAACTGGTTAAAGTAGCTACTATCTGTATTTTGTAAAAATTTGAGTATTCCAGACCTAAAATCAGGAGAGGTTTTGGAAGCTGTGCCCTATATATGGATGTACATGCTCTGATCTACACTAGAGGAAATTGCATACAGTCTGGCGGTCTTACACATGGGTAAGAATTTTGACTCCCTCAAGAAGCTCCTTGCTCAGCACCTGCCTTTGTGAGTCTCATTCTTCCCATGGATTATATCAGGATCCTTGGTAGTAGTGCTGAGAAGTCTCCTACTAAAAAATATCCCCAGTCTTTACACTGCATAGCGACACGGAAGTTGTTTTTTGGACCTAACAGCATATCTGTGCTATATTGTGGCACTATCCAGGTCATGCACTGTGCAGTATCAGTCTGGCTGCGCCACACAGCTGGTGTCAAGCACAAGGAAGCCCTACGCGTTAGGAAATCCACACGGATTGACCAGGCACCGCAGTACTTTTCCTTCTTCGGTCCATAAAGGACAATGTAGATGTTTTCTCATTTTGTGGAAGCTTATATTGTTTGCACACACTCACTTGCACACAGAGGCACACACATAACTAGTGATTAACAGACCCATTCTTATAGACTAAGCAGTCCAGTTTAGTCTTCAAAATTTGGGTAACTAACTTCTCCCCTCAAAAGGACTGTACTGTACTGCTCTCTTAGGTGAGGAGAGGGAGGGCCATCTGCTCAGCCGTGTAAATTGTCACCATTTCATTCACTTAAAAGGAGTTTTATCAGTTTGCTCTAGTTGTAAATGTGTCCCACTGAGTTTAACAAGCTTAAACCATTAATTCATTCATTTTTCCTGGTGTAGAACATAGGTTTCAGGTTAAATTATTTAAAATGTAGATTCTTGGAGCCCAGAATTCCTTGTATCTAGCAAATACGGAAAGGAGATTGGAGAAAGAAAAAACACTTCTCAGAAAAACTTAAATATATTAAACTAATAAAACTAATTTCTAATGCAGTGTGTAGTATAAATAGAGTAGGTCATATATAGAGGTATACACACATAAATATATATTAATACATTTAGACAGTTGGATAGACACACAGATAGATACAAATGACAAAGTGAAAGAGGTTGTGGTAAAGAAGCACAGAAAGTAATTTTTTGTTATCTGACTAATGTGTTTCAACTATAGCAACTGGCTTCCAAAGATAAAACACTTTGTCCCCTCCACACGCAACTTTCCTTCCCTCAGAAAAATCCCATCACATGTCCTAGTCCAGTGGTTGCTGAGCTTTCCAGTTGAAGGGTTGAACATAGTTTTAACAGATCAAGGGAGCTGCAATCGATACTGTATCTGCTTTGAAACTCTTATCCTGTGCTTCCTGGAGCTTCTGGAGCCCATCAGGGAAGGGCAGCGGACCTGACATAAATCCTTTCTTCCTGCAGCTGAGCTGTTGCTGCAAAGAGGAGCATCTGCTTACAGCATGAGGGGCTCACATTACCATGGTTCCCAAGCCTGAAATAAAATGGTGGTGATATACGAATGTGAGCATCAGTAGATACAAATGAAGATGCCATTTAAAACTTGCATGGCATGACTCAAGTGACACAATTTCAAATTCAAATAAAATCCCTACAAGTTATATCCTCATGCAGCTGTCCAGAAATCTAAAGGTCCGTATGTGGGCCTCAGGCCACGGATTAGAACCACAAAGGCTGGGCTGTGCATATTTTAAGGGGAGAAAATTGCACGTGCGCGTAAGTCTCCAGAATATCCATTCCATAGGAGGATTTAAGAGTAAGTAATAACCCATCTGCCAAAATGTGTGCGCTATCTTTAATCATGTTTCTGCTGAATGAGTAGAAAACATCAGAAGAAAAAAAAAAAATTAACAAGTTTGCTAACTGTGTAATTATTAAGAAAGCAAATGATTAGAAGGAATTGGCTGCAATGAAGGTGAACCTAAATTTTATGATGTGTATAATTTTGGAACTAGACCGAGTTGTCATGACTTACAACATCACTAAAACCCTCATTAGAGGGAAGAACGCTTCATTTAAATCCATGAAAACTACTGTATAAGTATAGTTCATAAAATGCACTAAATTCAGTTTGACTAATTCTATTTAGTTTAGTTCTAACTAAACTCTAGACTTTTGTTGAAATAATTCACTATTTGATTTTTCAGTTATGATATGTAAAATCAATGTACAGTTTGTCATTTCAACTGTAACATTCGGTTGCTCTTTACTAGAAGCTCGATTGGTTGTATAACTCAAGGTCTCGAGGATTTGAGGAACAATGAAAGAAAGAGCAGCAAGTCAACAGAGTGAAATTCTTATGTAGGTTACTTGGATAATTCATATCTGAGAATAAAGAAATCTGAGTTCTGTGGAGTACATGTGGTACTTGATATATGTGCTATATATATTATTTCCTTAAGGTCTGTAAGAAATTCAAACTGAAGTTTAATCAGAAGTTTTGCTCTGCACTGATCTGTGAGAACCTAAGGTGAAATTGGACCAAGAAATGTATTTATGGAGATAATCCTCATGTATTCCCATGTACCTTGCATTTGGAGGGGAGTTATTTTCCAATAGCTTTTATAATTTTCATTCCTTCTTCAACTCTACTATTTTATTTATGCTTTATCACCACATTCTACACACAGATATGTGCATGACTTCATTGAGAGTCATGCACATATGCACATATTTCTCTCAAGGGAAAATATGGCCTTTAATAAATATGCAATGTGGCACAGTTGTGACTGAGGTAGGCAGTTTTAAGATGCATAATTTGATTATTTCAAAAACAGATTTCTTCAAACATGCCAAAGGCAGGTATATGCCAAGCTAAAAGTTACATGAATTGGAGTGTAAAAGGGCAACCTAAACATTTTTCAAATTATGTGGAAGTCTGTTTGCTCATATTCCATAACTCAGAACCAGCCAGACTGGATTTTTACTACACTTTCATAATAATTCGTATTTGGGTAGTGAACAAACATGAACAATATTAGCACAACAGATCATGTTCTTAAACCTCTAAATGTCATCATAGAAATACCATCTCAACCATAATTATGGCCATTGCAAGTAAGATGCTATAAAAAGTAAAAAAACCCATGTTTTCCTCTTTGTTTCCTCATTTGAAATGTTTATTTAGGTAGCCCTCAGAACACCATTCCTTGCTATTAAATGTCTTCAAGGAATAATACTTTGAATGCTCCAGACTGCTCAGAGTTTTTGAAGTACTGTCAAAGTTCAAAGAAACCTATGTTGCCACTGGTATTTCTTCGTAGGCTAAGGATCCCTCTCTTCCTCAGAATTACTTCCTTCTACACTTGTTTTCAGGGCCAGAAATTGTTCTGCCAATATTCATGAAGACCAGCTTGTCCTCACTACTTTTATTTTATTTGTGGAAAACAGATCAGATAGACTGTCTGAATGCTCTGGGAGTTTAGTTCCGTTTAAAGTCGATATTGAGCCAAAGAGATGATCCCAGTGTCCCACAGATCATTCCTTAGACTGTCAATCAATACTCTCTCACCTGGGTCTCCCTGTCTGTCCAGTAGCAAGTAACACCAAGGATGGAAGCACAGATCAGCTGAAAACAAGAATGCCGCAGCGGGAGAGACCAAGAGTCCATCTAGCCCAGTTTTGTGTCTCCTACAGCAGCAGTGGGAAAGGCTGTTAGAATATTGTTTAGAGATTGCTGCTGGCACCTGTTTTCTCCATTGTACATGTTTCACCTCGTAGACACTTTTGAGCCCTTTATTACTGCCATAGCTGAGCATCCTTCTATTTTCCTCAACATCTTCATGGTAAGAAAGTGCCATTGCTTAAATTTTATAGAACAGAGTGACACAGGGAATCAACCACAGAGTGAGAAATTAAACCTTCATCTCCAGCTTCTTTACTAGCACCCTATCTAATAAAGTCAATTATCCTATTTGACCCATGTGATTAACAAAGATATTAATTAGCAACTAACTTGGACAGAAGTCTTACCAACTCTGTTTAACCTAGCTGCTTTCATAGATGTTCATTTGTTTAGCCTTCTTCAGTGCGTATTTACTTGTTTCCAAGATCATCCATTAGGTTTTCTTATATCTGTTATGTTCAGAGCAAAAATGCAAATTATACAGATAATGTTATGGTTCTTAACCAGAGCTCGTTTCAAGCGTTAGTGATCATATTCAAGATGACTTCAGCTAATCTTCCATAGGAAATAGGTCACCTGTTAGCCAATAGACATTCCATTAGCAGTCAAAATAGGTCAATAGAAGATAGCAAACCCCTTTAAATCTAGATAGTAAGATGAAGAAACTGTCTTCAATAAAGCATAAGGGAGGAGTTTAGCAAAGCTGACAGAGGATTTGAAGCAACAAAGAATTTGGAGGCATCAAGGGGAAGTTGGTTTCCACTAATTTGCTTTTCCCTCTCAAAAGTGGCTGCTTTCCATTTATATTGCCCTCAAAGCCCCTTAGCTGTAGTCTAAATTTTACAGAGCCTTACTTCACTTTTCCTGTAGGACTTATTTCAATGAGTTGAAATTACACAGTGTTTTTTTCTCCTTCTTTGGTGAAATGACAGCTGTAAGGCAGTCTGTGGCCATATACAACATCACTATTTATATTTTCCAAAGACACTGATACAACAGAGATGTTAATTCAGTTTTCAAAAACTGAGTGCTTAGATAAATTGATTATAAATTAAATAGAGTAGGTTTTAACATGTGTCCAAACCACGGTTCCACAATCCTAAATTCTCTGCACGTTTGCAGGACAGAGTATTTACATTTTTCTAAGAGATCTCCCAAATAAAGATACTACACCATCTGTAACTGAAAAAATTGCTATTGAGTACTGTGTCAAATGTCATCCCATACTGATTTTCTATGCTTAAATTATGGTTTCATGAGTTATATGCAGTAAGCTTGCACTACAGCGCTAAGAAAGCCCCTGTGAAATATCTATGTAGCTCACAGAAACCTTGCAAAATCCTATCAAATATAGGAAGCCCTAAAAGGATCATTCAGATGTCCCTGAAGGAATTCAAAGATGATGTAAATGTCCTTGAAAATAAAACTTTGTAATTGAAAATCTGACAGGTCCTTCACTATAAAATCATAAATGCGATTCAAATCAGACTTTTACAAGGGCTTAGACAGTGAGTTTTCAAAGAAAATCCTTGAAAGGAAATGTTGAGTTATTAATATCAGAAAATTGTGAACGATGGATTGTTAGGTGACTAAAACAGTTCAAGCTAAAAAGAAAAAATGATAAAAATGGGGATTTGTATTTTCAATTTTAAACAATGAAATAAGAAGATCTTAAAATAATTTTGAGCCTCTGCAAGACTCACAGGGCAAACCTGCGGTTTGGAAATTTTTTCCATCTTCTTCATTATTTTTCCCTGTACAATAAAGGTAATGTCGATTTTTAATTTCTAGGATCACGTAGACGCTAAAGTGTCTTGCATGGTGATTACATGTTACTTTTTGGTGAGAGTACATTGAACGATCCCCTAACAGTTTCAAAAGAGAAAAAAAAATAAGCAATCTTCTGCTTAGCAGCCAACTCTCCAATACCCCAGTTGTAAATACTATGAAAACTATGTTGTTACAAAAATTATAAAGGTAAATACACTTTTGATTCTGAAAGAGGTTAAAAATATTTGGTAGCTGTGGTGGGTTGACCTTGGCTGGATGCCAGATGCCCACAAAGCCACTCTATCACTTCCCCTCCTCAGCAGGACAGGGAGGGGAGAAAGTAAGATGGAAAAGAACTCGTGGGTCAAGATAAAAGCAGTTTAATAAAGCAAAAGCAAAGGCTGTGCGTGGAAGCAAAGGAAAACCAAAAGATTTATTCTCTACTTCCCATCAGCAGCTGATGTCCAGCCACTTCCCGGGAAGTAGGGCTTCAGTACACATAGTGGTTGCTCTGGAAGACAAATGGCGTAATAATGAATGCTCCCCTCCTTCCCTCCTTTCTTTCAGCTTTTATTGCTGAGCAGGCGTCATATGGTATGGAATATCCCTTTGGTCAGTTTGGGTCAGCTGTCCTGGCTATGTCCCCCCGCAAGATCTTGCCCACCCCCAGGCTACTGGATGAGGTGGAGGAATGTTGGTGGGCCAGCCTTGATGCTGCGGGAGCACTGCTCAGCAGTAGCCAAAACACTGGTGTGTTATCAACACCTTTCTAGCTACCAATACAAAGCACAGCACTATGAGGGCTGCTACAGGGAAAATTAACTCCATCTCAGCCAGACCCAATATAGTAGCATCTCATTTTAAAGTATGTTTTTAAATCTTTTCAAACAGGTCATCTTCTTCTGTCTAACATGAAAAAAACCCCAAAGCCTCATAAAGAAATGTCTTCTTGTTTAAATAGTCACTAATAATAATAACTGAAATTAACACCAAGACTCAGAAACTGGATAGAAGGAAATGTAGAAACTTTCTGCATAGAAACTGGAAACAAGAACGAAGAATTATTACAATTCCTTTTATTGGTTTTCTTGATGCAAGTCTCTGCACAGTACGTTTAAGCACAAAAATATGCTACTCAGGTATGATTGAACCAATAAAAAAATATTGACATAAATTTTTAAGATCAAAGCAAGGGTCCTTTCTTTCCAAAAATAAAAATGCTGCTGCAAAGACACACATCTTAATAACCAGTGAGGTGAAAAACAGCTGAACCTGCTTTTTTGATACCATTTTCTAGGAGGGTCATGTTCAATCACTTCAATTATGGGTCAATGAATAAAAAGAAGTAAGTAGTACTTCTGGCAGTACCTGCCATCTTTACTTGTTTGCCCTAGTCTGCTGCCAGTCTCACTGAGACTGAAATGTGATCCTGAAGGAGCAGAAGTGATACAGTGGTTTTGACTTCATTTCTATCATTGAGATACAACACTATATAAAGTACCCAGATTTTCTGAAGATTGTAGATTTTGTGTCTCTTCAGGTAAATGTTTTGGAGGTCAAGGAGTTGCTTGCAGTATCAGTGGATGGGCAGAACAGGCTCATTTTTCAAGAAAGATTGCTCATAGGTTTCATTCAGTTCCTTCCACATATCCCTTAGAGTGGTGGGCCTTTGGGTCAGGGCCCTGGGAACTGCCCCGTTTCCTTCTGAGATCAACAGAAGGACCTGCAGCTTTTCAGCTTTTAGCAGGAATCTACCAGGCTTCCATGTAGTTGCTGGGCTAGGCAAGCAGATAACCTAGGCAAATGGACACTGCACGTGCAAACTGATTCACGCAGTTTTGCATGTACAGCAAGTCTCAAGCATCAGGCACCTGGGTTTGGACCCACAAATGTTGGCAGATGGAGGATAAGTTGTAGCCCTCCTCAGTTACTCACTCTATAGTTAGCACGAGTGAGATATTACTAGCCGTCTTCATTAAATTCCCCTTAAACAAATTCCCTGCAAAACCTTTATGACAAGCAAGGATCAGCCAGGAAACTCTTGTGAAGTTAACAGAGAAGGGGTGGAGGAAGGCTACAGAAATCTGAAAAGTAACATGAAAACTGGGATGTTTTTACTGATATTTTGGAGGCAAGCCAAACTTCTCATTTGGATTCTTATTTGCACAGTTTAGTTTGTCAGTCTTCCTTTTACATCCTGTAAAATAAGAGATTAATAGGGAAAACAAGGACACAGAACAGAGTTATAAAAGTGCTTACGCTGACAATCCAAGTGTCATACACATCGAGCTCCCCAGGCAGTAACCCCCTGCTCCTGCAGCAGAAAAGCCTCTCTGCCTCCAAAGAGCTTGAGGAGAGCCATAGGATGCTTTGGATCCAGCAGGATCTGTTTCATAGCTTTCTCTGCTAGAAGAGAGCAGTAATGTGCATTAAAGGCAGCCTTTGTTGGTGGACTGGATAATTTTTACTAGTGAAATAAGCAGAATTTAGATGTACAAATAAATACTGTACCTCTGTTTAATAGGTGCAGGTAAGAGCTTCACAGCTAAACACAGCAGGCCAAATTCTGGGGTTCCTGAAGTGCTAAAGCTTCTGCTAGGTTTGGTTAGAGTTTTGTATAAGCTGTAAAACACAAACTGAAGAAAGTCTTCAAGATGTGATTCATTGTACCTGTTAATATCCCACACCCTTTCCTTTTGCACTGCTCTCCCTATGAACGAAAACTTGGAAGTTTAAGTCAAGTTTTCTGGCAATTACCTTTCTGAGGACAAAGGAACAAACAAAAGAGCCATCAACGAGCCATGCAGAGGCTTTCGGGAAGTCATTTAGGAGCTCGAAATTCTGCCTGAAAAGAGTTTTCCCTTTCTCATTGAACTGATTGCTTCCTCCTTTGGTATCTCCTCCTCTGCCCTGCAAATGAAACATCCAGTCGTGTCTTGCTGGAGAGAGTTGATGGGCGAAACAGTTTCATACGGGAAATGATCTCTACACTGCTCGTCAAGCTCTTTTTGTCCCAAATGGATTCTGCATATGGCTGATTTTCCCCATACAGAGTAAGAAGTAAACAGAGACTGATAGATATTGGCTTTCCATCATCTGAACTGTCAGCTGCTGTACATTAAGAAGTTATCTATGCCTTTAATTGTGAGTAGGAGAGGGATTTAGAGCTTGCAGGGGCATAATTGTTTCACAGTAAATCTACAGATAAGCCCCTCTTCCTCACTGCCCACACACAGTTCCACTGGCTTTAAAATATTAAATTGTCCCTTTCCCTTCGAACACTGGTGCCTAAAGCAAGATCTATTATCCCAAAGCCTTCTTTGTAGCTCAGACTCTAATGAGACACCGATATTGCAAACCAATAACCAAAATGAGGAAATATTAAAATGAAGCATAAGGCTGCCTTTATTACTGCCGTATTTCTTTACTGCATTAATTTTGAAACATGTTTCTATGTTCTGTCTAATCCCAGTCTTAGTGTTAAAAGTTTTGATAATTGACAAGTTTCTTTCTCATGTGACGTGTTCCTGGAGACAAGGTGTAAGCGTGTGGGGGAGGGCAAGGAAGGGGAGGATTTTTTCTTTTAGCGTGCCAGAGACTGTGAAATTTTCCTTTCAATTTACTTAATCAGATAAAACAGGCTTGTTTTGATGTCTAAATCTCAAAAGTTTGGTGAATTGCTTATTCCTCGTCATGGATGGGTTTGAATTCAAGTGAGCATATAGCTTAAGAAAATCAGGTGAATGGTCCTGTGATTAAATAAATACCTGCAGTCCCCCTGGGCTTGTCGTTGTTTCTTTTTAGCTCCAGCAATTTTTTATTGTTCATGTAGTGAGGATACAAGAATGTGTGCCTATTTAGCAAAAAGTACTTGTGTAAATGAGCTAATGAGCAGTCACAGTTACTTGTATTCCCCAGCCTACCTAAGAAGACAAGTGATTTTGCTTATTGAAATTATTAATACAAAAGGAATGCACACCAGAAAAATGTCTCTGTTTATCCATTCTCTGTTTATCCATTCTCTGTTCACTGACAGTAATTTACACTACAATAACAGTTCTCACGGATGTAATGTAAAGTGATTTCTCATTTAGGGTGAGTCTAATTGCATTCTTTGAATCAGTGGGTGATGCAAGGGAATCCGTGATCTAAAGAGACAAAACCTGCTTGCACCAGCCCCAGGTAGGACATGCTGTACCTGTCCTACCTCTCTAAACAAGCAGGACAAGTCACATCAGCTGGTCACATCCTCAGAGATTTCATGTGACAAGAGTGACCAGGTCAGGGGACACAGAGATGTGGATGGAGCTGCAGCTCATCTCCAGGTGGGCTTCCTGCTGCAAGGACCCTACAAGCCTGGGTATCGCCAATGAAAGCTGGTAGTTTCTGAGTGAGCTAGTGCCTCCTCTATACCCTTTGTCACACAAAGCAGCCAATTATCCCAGTATCAAGGATATTTGGCATTTTTACAGAGAGATACATGACTATATATAGTTTATTTTTGCCTTGACTTCCATTTTTTATTCCTACTGTCCTCTTCCTTACCATTCATTTCATGAAAACAAATCTCTTAACACATACAAAGAGGCACACTGAAAAATAAAATGTCAGATAAATTATAGGAATAAAACATTTTGACATTGTGCAACTTCTTTGAAAACAAGAGGGTGCAGTAATAGCATTTGGCTTGGTATTTCCTCCGACAATCTACTTTCACAGCTACCTTATAGGACAGGATGATGTTAAAGGAATATTTAATAATTTCTGGGATTTTTTGTGCTTGACATCTGTCTTTCCATTTTAATTGAGTTAATAGAATTCTCCTTTGTGTTCTGTCTGTATTTCAATAGCCATTTAGTGCTAAAATTTTCAGGTAGAACTTCAAATAGCTCAGAGTACCATTTTGTAAGCTGAACAATGATGAATAGAAAATACAATTATCTTTCTTTTCCCTTCCTGTTTTTCTAAGGTGATGAAGTGGAGTGTAAACTGTTGTAAAACCAGCAGAAATGACAAATTCAGGATGTGATCCCAGTATTCTTTATGAACCATACAATCATATAACTCAATGAATGTACAAACCTAAGTAGAAAAATGAGAAGACTTTGACAATAGCACCTGAGATTGGCATGACTCCATATTGACTGGCCTCTGAATCCAAGCAATTTTTGTGTGCTTAAGCAAGTATTCATAATGACACTACATTTTAAAGAGAATAGTATTTATATTATTCTGTGGGTACTTGGCTACAGAGAATGGAAATGTATCTACGTAGTGAGAAAACAGGCAAATGGAAGTTCAATAAAGTGTTAAGTGAAATCACTAATGACAACCACAAAATAAGGTGATGGAAAAAGAAGGGAACTGACCACTGACATTGTTCAACAGCCCATAACAGTATGATATTAATCTTGAAACACTGACTTGTGGACTAGCCAGTAAATTACATAAATTACTTAAGGGCCTTTAACATTGAAGTGTTTAATGATTTATGTCATTTGCAATACGCAGCCTGTCACATCCTATTGCAATACTCAATACGTTATGTGTAACCCTCTATCCAGGCTGTTGTTGCTAAATTTTCCTAGCTCCTGGTTGGTAGGTGAGAGAATAAAATTCCATCTCCTTAGACAATTTAAGGAAACAAAATGAAAATTTAAAGCTACATGGAAACGAGTTGTTATTTTGATGTTGAAATTTCTCCTCTAACAATCTACCTAGAGCCAAGGGTTTTCCCAATTAGACACCAGGGCTTTTGGTTACAACTGGTTGTCAAGAAGCTGACTAACAGAAAAGCAGAGTTTCTGATAGTTATTAACTTTATTCACTTAGCTTATTATTAACTTGGCTTAATAGCTTTTCAGTTTTATTGGACACTGCCAAGGCAGTTAATTGAGAAAAAAGTCTTTCAGAAGAAATACAGTTTTCTAAGAATTTGTGGAGTTTCAGACATTTCAATTACTTTCTTCGTTGATGCTTAATTTGTTTGTATCAATGAGTAATATTACTGTACCTCGATTCTTGCCTCTGATCTCAAAATGTTTATAAGCAGATCAAAGAAAATCTTCAGATTCTTTGATATTTTCCTCACAAGTAAATGAAATCTGAACTGATGAACCTGGCTGTTTACTGAAGTGGTATGTAACTATGGATATTCATGTCTCCAAGGCTTTGGTTTAAATCTAGTTTTCACTACAGCAATTAAAAAAATAGTTGATGATAGATAGGAGAGCTATGTCAGTTATGTCAGTGGTCGCAGTAAGAGGAACATTCTAAAAAAAGATATCCTCACCTTTTCAGTTCAGTATGGGCATTTACATGTCCTTATGTCAAACAGTCTCTCTTTTTAATTTTCAGTGTAGTTATTAGGGGTCTGACTGCTGGTGTGTGTGTATGGAGCACATGTGTGTGGATGTGTGTGTGTGTATACACATTCACACTCAGACAATTCATTTCCCATCTTCTGGGATGGATGCAGTATAAGAAAGGAATTTTGTATCATCAACTAACAATAACTTTCTACAATAAAAATAGAGAAATTTACTGGAACAGAAACAACTCAGGATGAGTTTTGCAACATGCTGAAAACCTTTACTCTGATACATGGGACTGGTGGTCTGCTTAGAGTTGTGTATGTCTGGTAAGAGTTTGCTGAGCTAGAGCTGGAAACTGCATTTTGCAGGATCAAGCAAATCCCAGTGAATTTGCCAACAAAGATTTGACTCTTATACAAATTGATAATATATACTCTGAAATCTTTGTCAGTTGAACATTTTTACAGCAATAATTTTCTTGCAACGGGAATCAACGTAGTCATGTTGTCTCAGAAGACAGTACTGATTAACCACTGGAAAGGCAAAGGATATGGAAGTATTTGACTTGGAGAGCTGTTTTTCCTCATTTCAATTAATGGCCCTTATGGCAACCCACTTCTGCCACCATTTATTTATTATGGAGCTCAAAACCCTCCATCCACAAAACACAAAGGGGGAAGCAGAGTTGATCTTCTAAGGATTTTAAGGAGAAACTATGGGGTTTTTTATTCTTTTTTTCCCTACCTTCCTCTCCTGTCCCAGAGAAAGCCCTCATCTTCTCCCTCCGCTCCCGAGTTCTTTGTTCATGAGCAGAAGAAAAGGTTGATCTAAATGTACTAAAAGAGACATGCTTCTATATTTATTTCAGCCTTAAGAAGAAAAAGCAATGCCTGATCAAGGCTTCCACTTCAGTGAAACAGAGGTTTTACACTGACTTTTAAAACTCTGAGATCAGACAAAACAGCTCCATCACAAAAAAATAAGGTACAGAAAGTGTATTTGTAAAAAGTAAATGCTAGTGCTACTAAAAGCAAATGAATAACTTTTTCCTCAAAAAAAAAGAGCTTAAAAGTCATTCACTATAGCAGAAGGGCTTCACAGTCACATCCTGGTACCAGACGTGCCATTTGGTGAAATGTATTTAATAAATTTCAAATTATTTCTTATTTGCAAATGCAAGATATGTCTTTGGCTTTGCAAATGAAAGATACAACTTTTGCTTTCTATTCAGATACATCTTTAACATAAAGAATCAAAGAGCAGTGACATGAGAAAAAAAGTCTGAGAAAGTTTAATTTAGCACTAAACAAGAACTTCATATTGAACACTGGCAGATTTAGCTGATGTTTTTTGTCCCACTGATTACCTTTATCTTCTTCTGTGCAAGTTATGAATGAGATGGATTTACTCAGTGGTTCACTTATTTATTATGGAGCACTTAATGTAATGAGAGCACTGTTCTTCTATGCTATATGGCTTTTAAGTGGATCAATACTCAAAGAAATTACTTATGTAATATTACTTTAAATGTACTGATTTATGAATAATAACACTTTCAATTTCCCCTTTGTACTTATAAACATAAATATACTTCCAGCAATAATCTTTGAGAAACGCAAAAAATCTGCTTCTACTTTTCTTGGTTCCACCTTTAATTTTGCTCAGATAATGTTAGTGCAGTTTTATTTATTGTATTAATTTTCAAAAATCAGTATTTATATTCCTTTTGAGTTGGCTCAGTCTGGGTTAGGGCTATTGGTAAACCGGTGTAAAATGGTTTAGAAAGTTATTTCATTAGCTTCTAATGACAATATTTCTTCATCATTGAGAACGCTTTTTGTTTGTATTGCTCTTGCATCTTATAACTGGCAAAAGGAATTTGAAATATTAGGACTGGATGCTGGGAGGACCACGTGCAGATCTTTCCTTATGTAGAGCAACTCGCTTGCCGAGAAAGGTTCTGTTAACGCTAGGATGATTTTGGTGCACATTAAGGTCAAGCTCTGTCTCTGTGAACTCTTGAGACCTAGCAGTGCCACATGCAGTTAGTGTTAGCCAACTAATGTCCCTGTAGGTGGAGGACAAGCATCTTCGGAGAGCGGCGAGGTCCACCCGGAGCTTCGGCTCTGAGCACAGCTGTTCCTGTCTCCTTCCATTAGCTGGGAAGGTGACAGATCAGTATCTAGAACTCTAACCTTTAGAGATCTGGGGTTAGGTGAGAGGAATTGCAGCCTCAGCAGGTGAATGCGTTTCTGCAGACCTTGCCCCGCTGGGGTATGGCCGACGGTGTGGTGGTACCTCAGAGCAGCAGCTGTGAAGGTGCTGACCTGAGCATTTGGATGGAGGGGGCAGGCGGTGATCAGTGAGGGTGGCTCCCTGCCATGCACTGCAGCAGCCATGGGCACCCCAAACTGTCCTGACGCCAGCGCCTGTGCCGAGGTGTTGGAGCGTGGGAGGACACGCACTTCCAGCGTGCACCGCCGGCAGCGTTTGTCCAGACCCTGGCTTGCTGGCTGAGCGTGGGGCTGCTGTGATGGCAAAAAAAGGGCTTGGGGTGAACATGGCAGGTGGGTGAATAGATGCAGTTGGGTCACAGTTAGCGATGCTGGGGAGAGAGCTGCGGAGATGGATTATGTATCGGTACGAATGAACGTAACTGCTGGGTGGGGAAGGAAAGGACAGCGACAGGTTTTCTCTTGCACACGTGCACAGCCTGATGGAGAACGAGGAATTGCTGTTATCAGCACCCAAGCTACCTTCTAAGACACCTCAGCAAATTAAGTTTGAAATGCCCTGCTATAATATTTTCCCAGTGCCTCTCGCTCCCAGAGCACACATTAGGACCAAAGTTCATTTTCTCACATTGAAAAATCTTGACTCATATGGTATGAAGTACTGCTCACTAGGATTTCATTAAATAACTAAGAATTCACTGTCAGAGCTGAAGTTATTATTCAAGAGTTGTGCTCTCGTGAAAAGGCTTTTTTCTCATCTTTAAATCTTCTTTTAATGCTGTTGTTTTCATTCAGTTTGTTATAAGGAAATTACTTGAGTTGTCTCAATAAAAGTTTAAGCCGTCTTTATTCTGTAACTAAAAGGATGCACAAGAACAAATAATTCCGAAGATCTATACATCAAGTGTATGCAAACTCTACAGAATCATCTCTTTTGAAGCAATTTTGAAAAAACACTTAAAATCATCCAGTGAGACATAAGTCTTATGAAAGAAACAGGTAAAATGCATGGAGAATGAACTTCTTAATTATGCTTGTTTGTGAACATTTACTACTAAGAGATGTTAAAACAGAATATGTACAAACAGCTCACTCTCTCTCCTCTTACCACTCCCAGCATTTCTGTAATGGAGAAACATTTCTGAAAATTTATTACTGTTTTGTAATGAGTCATTTTGGGCTAAATTCAGGCATGAGATAAGTGGTACTTTTAAGTCATTAAAATTACAAGTGTGTATAACTCTCATGAAGGTTCTGGTCCTGGATTGAATTAAAAAATTATAAGCACTGTTTCATTTCAATAAAAAAGTGAGATGTCACATTCAGCAAAGCTCCTAATGGTCATGCATGGGACCTAGCTTCTAATACTAAAGTGGTTGTGATAAAATATAAACCATGTTCAGGAAGAAGAATGGCAGGAAGCCGTAAAAGGTGACACAGTGAAAGGGAAGATCTCAAGCAAGTGTATAGAGGGAAGAGCGGCTGCTCTGTTCACTTGGTCATAGCCTGGGGAGCAGGATGGCCATCTCTGCGTGGGCTCATGTACCTTACCAAGGCCTCATGGAGAAATCTTGGCCAGCATGATAGCTAGGGATGTAGTTCCCAAAATAAGCTCATGCATACGTGCTGTTCAGTGTAGCTCTGAGGAGATGGTCAGGACTCCCTGCTGAGGAGGAAAATCTTCACACAAAGGCAGAGTAATTCAGCCCAGGCAAAGTCTGAGCACCAGATATCTTTGAGTGATTTAGAGGCCCAGGTTTCACTGGTAATAGACGAAGAAGGGACATTCCCAGGTATTATTGCTTGATAGAGCTTAACGTATTTGGCTTAGCTCAATGTATAGCACAAACCATAATGTCTTACCAGATATGCTGTGTTAAAGCCTGGAGATTTTTGTTGTACTGAAGCATGAGAGTTCTCGGGAAATTAAACTGTGCACCAGACAGAACATAGAAGACACCAGAAGTGTCAGTGGTGCACAAGCCAGCGTAAGAGCAAAGGAGCGGGTCCCTGTGCTGGGCAGTACCTTCCCTCCCTCCCTCCCTCTGTGCCTGCTCTCCAGGCGAGTAAGGGGCAGTCCAGCATCTTCCTGCACTAAAAGCACTTTGGAATTCTGGACCAGGTTCCACCTGGAAATAGATGGGCATGCACAGCACCTACAGAGAGCACACGGTGCAGGCTCTCTGGCCATCCCCGCTGTAGCCCCTGTTTTCAAGGAGTCCTCAGAGGCCACATCAAACCAATCCTTGGTCTACACATGGCTCCCAAGCAATGGATATGTCACCTCCAGCCTGAATAAATCCCTCCAGCTGTGGTAGATACGTAGCTTGCCCCAAGACCTTAGTCCCAGAAAAGAGAACACCGTCCGTCCCTGTGCACCCAGCGCTGTCTGTCGTGTCTCTGTGGCCTCGGACATTTCTGTGACGCTGGCTGTGCTGCACACGCGGCCAGCCACCCTGTGTGCCATCCCCGTCCCCGCACCAGGTGACAATTCAGACAGCTCTGTGTCTTTGTGAGTAAGGTGAACTTCATTCTCGGGTATGAATATCTTCCTCACAAGAAAAGGATACGGAGGCAGGAGTTTAATGTCTTTGTGGTGAAAAATTAGGACAGGTGTAGGTGATCTGTTAGGGGCTACCAGGAGGTGAACAAATTAAAATGTAAGAGTCATGACTGTGTCAGACTTTCTACTCTAATTCTTGCCTTGAGCCAACATGTGAGCAATAATTATACTCTCCGGTGAGCTGCTCTATGGACACAAGTAATTATAATCCCCGATACACAAAAATGTATCATCTCTCTCATTATAATGAAGCACAGAAATAAACGAAAATAAAAGTACTAGAACTAAATGTTCAGAATGTCATTTATATGCTCAGCTTTAGTCAGATAGCTCAAGTTTTACATAACAAGGAAGGCTGCATGTGGAAATCTGGTCTTAGAAGTGGAGTTTGTGTGAAGAGTAGTCTTTAGAGATATTTGTCCAATACCTGAAAAGAAAATGGTTATTCAGTTCAAATATTTCATTAGGTAGTAATCAAAGTGAGAAGTTTGCAGAGATACACTGCTTCAAAAGTTAAAATACAATTCTGTGTTCAGATTTCTGTGGTAACTAGCTCAGTAACATTAAATAATTCAGTATTCCAGCCCTATTTCATTAAAATCCTAAAGGACTTACCAGAAGTAAGTATAAAATTATAAAATTCACGTGACTAAATGTAGTTAGTTGCTGTAGACTGCTCTTAGTCAGTGCACATCTAGGGAGTCACTCAGTTCATCCTAGAGCAGATGTCTTAAATATACTGCAGATATGTGTATTTAATCAAAAGAATCTACCCTAGCAATATAAAAAGTGTAGACTTAGAAATCCAATCTCCGTGTGTTCGGATTTCATTAAAATAAATCTGATAGCAAACTTTCTAGGTATCCACAAAACGTATAAAGCTTACCAAGCAAAAAGCTGCAGTGGAAACCCATGCTGGCCACCCAGCTGGCCACCCAGCTGTCGAGACAGATTTGGAGGTCAGTCAGTTCGGTTCTGTCTGATTTTTCTATTTTTGTAGGGAAATTCACTACATAAATTCACATCATTTCTAGCATTTCCACGTTTCCTTACCTGAAAGAAAATGGCACTGAAACATGTAGGTGGTGGAAATCCTGGTTCCACTGAAGTCAAAGGGAACTTTCCTTGATTTCAGGAATGCCAGGATTTTCCCAGGGACAAGGATGGTTGTGCCATGTCACCACAGATCTGAACCAGGAACGAAGATAATCCCTCAAACCTCAAAACAAAACCAAACACGTCCCACCCCCCCCTCCTTGTCTGGCAGGTTCCTCATTTCACGTTCCATCAAGGCATCTGCAGGCAGCTCTGTCGCAGGGAACAGGGTGTCTTGTGCTTGAAATGTGAACAAAGAAACGAGTGCTGGAGTTCAGCGATGACTCACATCTGGCAGCACATATTCCTGTCACTTCTGAGCGGCACTGCCCTGCGCTGCTCCACAGAAACATTTTAAATGGTGTGGGAGATATTTTATATGGAGACGCAAAGCACTCTGTACGTGACTCACAAAGATCTCGTTATTATTTTATCCCTTATTCAAATCACTCTTTAGATCAAGATTGTATTAATACTCATAATTAATTTGGCCTTACATAATGCTTTTAATCCAAGTATCTCAAAACATTTCTTGAGCATTATCTAATTAAGCTAGTCACAATATCTCTGCGATGTAGTCAAGGAGTCTGCGGCTCGCTTCATCCACCGCCAAGAAGCAGTCACCTCCGGGGTCAAGTAAGGCAGCTGCTCAATAATGCATAGCGGCATCGCGCCACGCTTTGGGAGAGGAAGGGAGAACTAGCAGCCCTAATTGGAACTACAGGGGCATTGAGGGAGAAAAATGTAATTATCTGTAATTTCAGATTTAAAGGTGGTAACTCGTCTTTTCCTCTGAAGATTGTCAAAGGCTCTTTAATGTCCGGTTGTTTTTTTAGCTCATGGTACAGAGGTCTCATAAAATACCACAGGTCCTCTGGTACCCTCTGGTCAAAGTCTGAGAGGAGTGCCTTACCATGTCATGATTTTGTGACCTATTTTACTTTCAAGTTCTGTATGTACACGTATCATTTACTTGCCCAAAATAAACAGCTACTGTGATTCTCTGATCAAAACCTGTAAGCAACTGCCAATATTTAACATTTCTCCCCACAAGGCTTATTTCAAGTGGTATTATTATGCCCACTGTACAGAAAGAAACTGAAGCACTGGGAAAATAAATTATCTTCCTCTACACACCAAGAAAGCCAGTGATTAAACGGTCATGAAATCTTATTTTCCAGGCCTATATCAGTTTGCTAAGCGCTCACTCATCCTTCTTTCTTCCTGTTAAAATGTCCTTAACATTCAGTCTGTATGACAAATTCTGTCTGTATTTTTGATATCCCTGATTAAAATACAGCTCGAACACAGACCCTAAAATATTCTGCCTAATGGGAGAGCTTTCACATATCCATTCTCATTTGTTCCTCTACTAAAACAAGATTTAAACAAAAAAAATGCTACTAACCCCACTGATGCAGAAGCTCCCCAAGTGCCTTTTGGACAACTGCTCCCCAAAGCAGGGGCGCCCCGTGTGTGCCTACCGCTGCCGCAGCCCAGACCCGTCCCCGCGGGGAAACGGGACAGGCACCGGTCACCCAGGCTGCTCAGGGCTGCGCAGCCTGAGGCACACGGGACATGGAGCTTCCAGTGTCTGCCAGAGCGGGACAAATGACTTCACGTGCAATTCCTTCTTCTTGAGAAGTGGCAGGAGGAGCAATCCCATGGACGAGGTAGTCACTGAAAACAGCTCTAAACTTTTCACAAGTTCTTGCAGCCAGATCAGGCTGTAGTGATCTGTAACCTCCTCTAGCAAGGAAAACAGCAGATATCACTAAGGAATTTTTCCGTAAGATAAAAACCTGATCTTAATTTAGATGCTGAGAGAAAAAGGATTCGCTGTGTCTCTAGGCAAAGTATTAGAATGGAAAATTACACTCTCCACTGAATAGCAGAGACTTTACTGAAGTAAAGAATCTCTGGCCACTCAATTTCAATTATAAAAAAACATGTCCCTTGTAGGTATTTATAAATAAGTTTGCTGAGACTGGGGAAGAGCCTGAGAAGCCCAGATACTTCTGCCAGGGCCTAGAAAAGCCAAGAGGGCTGGAGAATTCACCTTTCTCCATCCTGCTCATAGGATAGCCATTTTTCAGACCTTGGCTTTCATGTGCATTTTTTTTTTCAGTTCCCCTGTAACAGAATGTGTATTCTTATGAAGCAAGAAAATGGAGAAAAATGATAAGGAACATGCTAATGATTCCTGATGATTATTAAATTTTGAGAAAGCGCAGCCACTACTGTGGCACCTGGAAGATACAGGTCTTAAAACACATAGAAAATTATATAAAACCATCTGTAAACCCAGCATTTTTACTATCTAGTTCTTACATAAGCTGCAGTGACCTATACCAGCCTCCACTTTATGAAAACTGTGAGAACTGATGTACAGTATTATCGTCAAGGGAGCAGACAGCCGACAGGACCTTTCCCAAGATGAAAAAATCTTTGCAAGATGACCCTTTAAGTAGAGCTCCTGTGAGGATGAAAATTCCAGTTCTTGGGTGATTTCATTTATCCCCAAATTTTGATGCTTTCAGACACTTTGTAAAAGAAACATTCTAGAAGAAAATAATCCATCAAAGTTAATTTTTCCAGTTTTCTGATTATAGAATACTTACAATTTTGAAACAAAGTAATTCCTGAAGGGAAAAAATACGAAGAAATATTTCAGTCTGCAAAAGCATTGTAACAAAAAGTTCTGACATGCTCAATCTATCTGTTATTTGGGTTAAAATTAACACAGTTTCACATTTCACCAGAACAGAACATCTGTCAAAGTTTTAATAGCTTTTGTTGTGTTCTTTAAGCAACTTTACTTAACTCACTTTAAATAAAAAAAAAAAGAAGAAACTCTTTATTTCAGGGAGAATTCTTTAAAAAGGAAGTTAAATTCTCTTTCCAATTACCCCCAAAAGTATCCACATCTCCTTTGCAGCAGATAATAAATTCCAGATGACTGTATTAATTGTGCTCGCATCATGAACAGCTGTAGCTTCACAGTCATAGTGGCTGCACTTATATTTCCCCTGTAGAAAAATGCATGCCCTTTCTCCTCAAGAGAGAGGAAGAACATCTCTAGAGTCGGCTGCTAATATCTGAAAAATGCTGAGTTCATCCCATTGCAGGCCAGGGAACCATACATCAGGGGGGAGCAAAGTTAACTTTGGAGGGCTAAAAGTTAGAGAAGTCAAGGTTGAGCTCTTGTTAGTGATGAGGGATGTGGGCTCCTAGCTGATTGAACTCACTCCAAATTAGCTACCTAATTACACACCTTCCCTAAGTTAGGGAAAATAATTGGAAATTCCTGTTATTCTCTGCTGACACTAAAGGGAGCCAAAGGTAACTAACTCACTCCTCGATAACTAACTTTGTCTAAATTTTGGTGAGATGATCCTACCCTAAGTGCCCACAGTTATCTTCAAATAGTATTTTTAAACTGCTTATGGATTTTGACAACCATTCCTAAAACCCACAGGAAGCTATCCAGCCTGGGCAAGTGCCAGGGATTACATGCCTAAGGGTGATGCTAGAGCAGTGACGCTAGCAGTGCTAAGTGTGCAGCGGCAGTGTATTTTAAACTCAATTTCAGGTTTAATTCTTCATACAATATTGCCTTTGAGTGAATGAATGAATGAATAAATGTGTTGTTTGGATATTGCTATAATTGTACCTGCTGCTGTACATAAAGTGGATGAAACATCACAGCACAGTAGATATAACGAAACACAGTGCCGTAACCAAAGCAGAATGGCCAGATGTCATGGCTTGGCACAGATTTGTGAATACTTTGCTATATGCAGAGCATATGAGACTTTTGATCTTATTTGCATGAACTTACACAAGAAGTGAATATTTAGAGCCAGGTTTACGTTTTAAATGTGCGTATGCTAGTGCAAAAATCTAGCTGAAGCAATCAGTTATTGTTAGAAATGTTAAACAAAAGTACTGCTATGTGTCATTGCTCTGTCAGGATTTAAGGGCACTTAGGGGGAGAAGTGGAGAAAACCAGCTGCGCTGATACAAAGGGACTGAACTTTCCTCTTAACAGTATTGACACATCATGGCTGGCAGAATAGCAGAAATACCTAAATTAAAAGTTAATTTGGGTATCTCTACGTTTCACGGCAGTCTGACGTATTCCAAGTTGCCTTCAGTGGGACCGCACAGATGTTATAGAGGAGACAGTAAGCCAGTTCTCATAACTTTACAGCATATGTTTTGTTGTAATGCTCGGGTCTGCTTGGCTTTACTAGCCAAATTCAAAATGCATGAAATGTCAGTGATTTCTCTCTAGTTGTAACAGTTAACTCCATGGCAAAATTGGATCACTTGTATAAAGAGAAAAAAGCAGGTGATGGGGGAATGTAAACAAGAGAAAAACAATGGATATTCTCCTAAAAAAATGTTCAAGAGAGTTACTTGCACTGAAACAATAAAGGGCATCTTGAATGCTAAACAGTTCAACGTCCTACCCGATAAACCATACTTATCCAACTATACAAATTAAGACCATTATAAATAAATTCAGCCCCCACCCCCATACAGCGTTAATCAAATATAGAATCAAGACAGACGGAACCCCAAGTACAAAAGAAAACATCTCATTTCTCA
This sequence comes from Phoenicopterus ruber ruber, assembly GCA_009819775.1. Lineage (NCBI taxonomy): Eukaryota > Metazoa > Chordata > Aves > Phoenicopteriformes > Phoenicopteridae > Phoenicopterus > Phoenicopterus ruber. Next base: position 92,209,360 of record CM020217.1, read on the forward strand.
GTCTTACTCAGTCAAACAGGAGAACAGATGGCCCTTAATAGCATGCCCTGAAAAGTCTAATTACATGAGAAACTTCGTATAGCTTTTCTGGACTTTTAATTGGTCCCCTAACTGTGTGTGAAGAGAGCCAAATGTTTTAATAGATGAAATAATAAATATCAAGATAGACTGTGTTACAGCATGTAAAAGACCTTGCTGGGTTATTGTTAATGTGAATTTAAAAAATATGGCAGCGCAGGAAGGGATTCAGCCCTGCGAGTCCAGACCGTCATGCAGACAAGCTATACGCATTTCTTTGGAAGTCTTCCTCGTAACAAGTTGGGTACCTTGCCATCCCACAAAATAGAAACAAGATGTGTATGATAACAGATTTAGGGTCACTAGGAATTTAGCCTACATAAATGACGTGAGAGGAGCAATGGCCGGTAACTATAGCAACCAATAAAACCCTAAGAGGAGAGGAGAATGGACATTACACATCAGCATGACAAACTGAAATGTAACAAATATAACTAAAAGATTATCAATACATTGCAGAGATCTAATCTGCTGAAATAATGCAATGTTACTTATTTATATTATTAAAAGAATTAATGTCTATTTAATGACTGAGATGTTGTTAAGTACCTAAAGAGTAGCAAAACAATGTATAATCGAGTTCACAAACTCTTGTTAACAAACAACAGACACAGAAACTAAGCATTAACTGAGGTAAGAAAAAATCAGCAACAGCAAATGTGGTTTTCAGTGTGCACTGAATTCAGAAACATGTATAGAGATGTAAGATCTATACCTCTGTTGCCCAAAACCTTGTATAATGTTTCCCTCCAGTAATACAGGCCACAGGAAAGCATCGGAGTTCTGCTATTTTGGTCAATCACATCATTTAATCCAGGTTGCGATCATGCTGTTTAACCACATTAAATTTTGTGCTGCAATTAGAAAAGCTATTCCAAAATGTTGTTGCTCTGATGCTTAGAAACCTTCTTTTCAGGATAAATTTATTAACGGCCAGTTTATACCCATTTGTTCTTGTGCCAGCAGTGGCTATTAGTTCAAATAGGTTTCCTCTGGTGTATTAACATGCAACATTATAGACACGCAACATTTTGTTAGGCTGTGAAAGCCAAGTTCCTCTCAGAAGACAGAATCACAGAATGGTTTGGGTTGGAAGGGACCTTTAAAGATCATCTAGTTCCAACCCCCCTGCCATGGGCAGGGACACCTTCCACTAGACCAGGTTGCTCAAAGCCCCATCCAGCCTGGCCTTGAACACTCCCAGGGATGGGGCATCCACAGCTTCTCTGGGCAACCTGTGCCAGTGCCTCACCACCCTCATGGTGAAAAATTTCTTCCTTCTATCTAATCTAAATCTACCCTCTTTCAGTTTAAAGCCATTACCCCTTGTCCTGTCACTGCTGGCCCTGGTAAAAAGTCTCTGTCTTTCTTACAAGCCCTCTTTAAGTATTGAAAGGCTGCAGTATGGTCTCCCCGGAGCCTTCCCTTCTCCAGGCTGAACAACGCCAACTCTCTCAGCCTTCTCCTCTCCTCCTGGAACACAGAGGTGTTCCAGCCCTCCGATCATTTGATAACCTTTCTTTCCCCTAATTATCTTAGAAGTCTTTCTCTGCTTTTCAGCATGTTTAATTCACTTGTGTAACCAGCTATAATTGTACATCACACTCCAGGTAAACTCTTGCTAGAGTACTGTTTAGTACTTCCCTGTCCCTGAGGATATGTTTTCTTTTTATGTGGCTGCATCGCATCAGTCTATCACAGGATCCCTACCAGCTAGCTTTTTTTTTTTTTTTCAGTCTATTGTTCCAACAGGTGAGCTAATTTACTGCAGAAACTACTTCTTAGCCTTGGCCTTGCGTTTTGTGCTGCTGAATGTTGTCCCATTTCTATTAACTCAGTCGCCAACTCAACTCATCACGGTGCAGAAACCTATATCCCAATTATGTTTGTTATTCCCTTATGCCTGTCATTCCTGTATACATGGCTATGTAGTAATAACTGAGCCTTATGGTTATTATTTATATATGTCCTCCAGCAGATACCTGGAAAATTGTAATGCTAGTAAAAAGAATTTACTAGAAATACAGTGATCTCTGTTCACCTGTCTTGAGGATCTGTGGCAGTACGTCAAGGACTGCCTCAGTGAAATCTCTTTTGCAATTCTTCCAGAACACAGCTGACCGAAATAATTTCTGTTGTCATCTCTCTCAACTTTATTTCACTGCTGGTTACTACCACAGTGATTCTCAGCCCCACCAATTTAATCTTATCTTTCCTGGACAGCACACACCTGTCTTCCACTGAAGATTGTAATTTCATTATGTTTCTTATTGCCGTACAGGAAAGAATCAGGTGATTTAAAAAAATCCAGACTGATCAGTACGATTTTCCACATATTTCCAAGAATGCAGAAGGATACAGGAAATGAAAGACAATGGGGGATCATGGCCATAGGGCCTGTTGTGCTAAACTGAAAGCAAATCCTGTTCTGCACAGGTGCAAAGTGTTACGGGGGTGAAATAACCATGTAGAAGGTATAATGCCTAAAATGATAGTGCTTCCCCGTTTGATTTGTATAGTTAGCCAGTATGACACACCTTGTTAGCTATCTTTGCTATCTCCTTATCTCTGTTAGCAGGGGAATCTGGCTGAATCTCTCTTCACAGTGGTCCATAAAGGGTTTTTTTTTTTCCCCTCTTAAACAGAGTAAAAATCTTATGGAGTGAGGAAATTTACAGTGCTAGGCCTATTACCAGCCAGCAGTTAACCTAAGAGCTCCCTCTCTGGGTAGTACTAGAGATGTTTTCTGAACCACCTGTGGTGGTTTGTCCCTGAGGTTCCTCGTGCTCATCGCCCAAGTACAGGGACACTCTAAAACCCATTCCCTGCCCTTTCATGCAGGTCCTAGTTGCTACCTGTATATGGATTCTAACTTTGCATAAGGCCTGGCTCTCAGGTACTGCCCTTTCATGCCCATTTCAGGCACTTCGAGCATGAAATAGCTAAACCGCATTTGATGAGGTTGTCAGATCGCACTCCCCCACCCCTCCCTGGTTCAAAAAGGTCTTGTCCAGCTGCAGTTCTGCAATGCATAGACAAGCACTCAGCAGACAAAATGGTTATGCCTATAGCAGTAAACGAACCAGTCCCAAGGTCCATTCTTATCCCCAGGCCAACTGGCTTTGACTGGCTGTGCCCATACTGTTCATTTTTCTCAGACTCCAAAATAGGGTGGCCACTTCCAAACTGCCTGTTGTGAATGGACCCTGGCACGGGCCAGCCTGTGCTGTGGAGCTGCTCAGGAGGGTACTAGTTTACTCAGGTCAAAATGTGCCAGGGACTGGTTTAACAATTCATCAGTGCATACATTTGATTGCATCGGTTTAAATTACCATTGAAGACAGCCACAAGGATGCTCATACTCTCACTATTTAAGTTACAGCACCCATATGCACGTATTTTCCTTTGTGGTCCTAAAAATTACCGCTTCTTAGGGTTGGATATTAGAAGTAGTGCCAAAACCTTTATTTGCAGCTATCGGAAATTCTGGGAGCTCAAGAACTTCTAAGATTATAGCCCCTAAAGTACAGAGATTTATGCCTAGCAATTAGCATTTTTATGTCCCCAGATGCAACCTGTCACTGGCATAGAGGCCACCTGCTTGTGGTGCAGAGGCCTGTGGGCTCTATCCCTTTGTGAAATGATTTCCAGAGCCCGGCAAAGTTTCCTTGTATTTCAAAAAGTTGACAAAGAAGTGCAACAACGATAGCCTCGTTTAAAAGCGTAAAGAGCTAAAAAGTAACTTCTCTGCTCTTTAAGTGTCATGACAGCTGCACTGCTAGAGGCAGAGCTGTACTGTTGGAAGTCTTCCAGGGTGGAGAAATAGGATAAGAAATGGGATAAGAGAAGTAGCATTAGAGAACCACAAAGCCCCATATTACTCACAGGATGCTTGCTCGGCAAGATGTCCAAAGGAAAGAAGATTGCTAAAGTGATGGCAAAAGGGGGAGGTAGAGGAAAGCTGAGCTTGGAGGAAAGAAAACTAGTATCAGCAATCCCAGGAGCTTCAAAATACTTAGATATATTGTCCAAGTTGTCCTGTTCTTACGCTGAAGGGAGAGTCAGACCGTGGGAATTCAAATAACAAAATTTTGAAGCAGTCAGAAAGGGCCATGAGAAAGCAAATTATAGATAAGAAAAGATGAAAGTTATTTGGAAATGCTATTTTGCATGATAATGGACAAGCCAAATACCATTCTGGATGAAATCACCTTACACAAATAGGGAAGGTGAAACACAACAGCCCTATAATTGAATACAGTCCTAACCAAGATGACTACTTCTGATAAGTATTCAGCACACAGGATTGCAAGTTCATAAAAAAAAGCAAGAGAAAGCACATCCCAGAGACACCTACACGTGTGATCACTGTTTAACCAATCAAGCAGATGAATAAATCAAGTGAAGATTAAATATATTAAAATTCTTAGCATTAGATTAGAAAAAGAACAGAAAAAAAATTGTTTGCAAGAGAATGGTTTTATTCCTTTGGAATAAGAAATATGAAGGAGCCTTCTTTGTAAAACTATGAAAACAGTTCTTAACTAGCAATGCGTACCGTAGATCTGCAGGTAGTTATTCTGCATTTAAATTAGATGTATGCAGCAGTTAGGAGTTCCTATCAAAACAGGATAAGCCATCTGGGTAGTGTGACAATTTGTTTGCTATTTCCTATCTAGTTGTGTATTTGCTTTACTGGTTTTTAGTTTTCATTCCATATCTCCACAACGCTCACCTTCTTCAAAATAAGAATAGGTAGATTGAGGCAGAGGTATTGTTTACTGGGTGCTTATTACCGGGTGGCTGTTAAACAAACTGATTAGGGTTTCAGAAACCATAACGCAGCTAATCTAGATCAAAGCACAAGGTCACATTGTCAAATTAAACCTCGTTTCCTGTGGTTTTTAATGGTTACCTCTGGGCTTTCAAATTAGACTAGACAAGGAATCCAGTTATTGCAAGCCTGTCACATTACAGATATAGATATTACTTTAATTGAAGTACCTGTCCACTGAAAGGCACTTTATGCATTAGAATAGTTTCCAGACTTTCACATTCTGAAAGATACCATTTCTTCTCTATAGAAAGATTGAAAATATATTATTTCGGTCTGAGATCTTGGTAACACGGGTTCCAAGAAAATAGTTTTATATGCAATAAATTGGAGTCTAGCATAACTTGATATTGTGAAAGCAGAAGATGATAACATAAAAAATCTGAAGTCAAATTGTCAACACATTGAAACAAAGGTTTATAGCAAAATATTTTTTAATTATTTGTCTGCATTTCCCCAGGTTTAAGCAGAGTTATTGTGGGCAACACAGTATTCACAACATTTTATACACAAATAATAATGTAATTATACAGTGATTATAGAGTTCTAGACACTTAGAATGGAAAATGTCACAAATACTATGACTACTTGACATAATATCAGTGTAAAAATGCATTATTTAATAGCTTCAGAATATTCACTCATGGCCATGGAACAGTTATGAAATCCTCTGCTCTGGGCTTAGGATGGAGATATATATATGTGTCTGTGTATGTATATACGCGCATGCACACACACAATTATAACTGTGTGTGTGAATCAGGGAATGGGATGTTCTTTGGGATCTTCTCATTTACCTTTTAATCAGAAGTAAACAGTAACACACAAGTCGTGTAGACTCTTACAGAAACTATTAGTGTTTGAAGAAAACAGTAAGCATGCCTAATAAAAAGGTGGTGTAATAGTCATGAAATTATCAACTAGAAAATATGTTTGGACATGATAGAATTTCAGTGTAATTATGGAAACAAAAGAAAATTAGTATAGAAGTAAAAAAGAGTCCTAAAGAGAAAGACATACTATTGCACAATTTCAATATTCAATTTTTTTTTTTAAAAAGGCAGAAGGAAAATAAACAGAAAAAGATTTAATCTAAGAATTTCCTATATAGTCTTCATTATAAATTCAAATTTTCTTTTTTAAAGAAGGAAGAAGAATGGATACCAAAAATATTCCCTTGTACTTAGATTAGGAAGCTGTTAACATCTCAGATATAGCTCTCTTAAGTATTTGACCCTGGTTAAAATGGGAGAAACACGAATTATAAATCATATCTCAACTGCCTGACTAAAATGAGCATGACTTTTAGCTCACTTTGAATCAACTCAGACTAAAGACTTAATCTGCAAATAAATAAACAAGTAACAAAATGTGATGACCCGAGATTATTTGTGCCTTTCCCACAGTACTAAGGAGCCTTTTTGGATGAGCCTGCCCAGCTGTCAAGAGTGGTATTTGTGGTACGTGGAAGCGATCATACAAAGCTAGGGGGAGAGAAGGGAAATGCTGGGAAGGTGGAGGTAAGGAGAGAGCACTAACAGGGAAACAGGGAGTCAGGATCCAAAAATAGCACATTTTTTTTCAGGAATTGAAGCAGGGCTCCAGCTACAGGATGGTACTCAAAATAATAGTGTAGTATTGAAATGTAAGCTCTCCATTAGCTACCTGAGAGCAGGGGCCCGTGTTCATAACTTAGTACTTTCACTATTACAGTGGAACAGAAAATAGAAGCATTTCTCTAAGACAAAAACACATTCTTAGGATGGTTGGAGATTTTTTCCAAGTTTTTGGATGATCTAAGACTAAGTCCAAATGGGGAAAGCAGCCCATGGGAGAATACATAAATCATTCCCAACCATAGTGCCCCATAGTGCCAGGATAAAAAAATATAGTGACTATTTAATAATTCAAAGGTTTTCTTCCTTGGGAACACAGTAAAAACTTTTTGCTTAAATTAAGCTCAGTATTTTTATAAATGACATGTAAAGCTGATTGGGAATTTTTCAAAATTAAGAACCAACCAAACGATAACCTCCAAACCCAAAAGCAGAGGTTAAAATATTTCAGCTTGCCATTGGGAGATGAAATATTTAGTTTGGGGCTGGGTTACACAGCACTGAAATGATTAAGTTTCATAAGTTCAGTTAAAATAGAGCAGAGGCACAAAGACCAGCTCTTCAGAAGTTAGTGCAGCAGCTCAAAATCCAGAGTAAATTGGAGGAAGATGGAACTAAAGGCTTCGGTTATGCTCACAGTGAACCCAGTATCTGGAAATGTCAAGAAGTGTTGTTTAGCTTAGAATGACAAAACAAAAAAGAATGGGATGCCGTGAAATTTTACTTCCACGTTAAAGAAATGTCAATATTTCTTTTGTCTGACGCAGCACAAATTTTGAAACCCTGGCATTTTCACAGGATGTAAGTATTAATTTGCAGCCAATTCTGATAAATTCAAAGACTGCATACCGTTAAGTAAAGGATGTGTGTGCAATGGTGTGAGAGGAGAGCCAGATAAAGCTCCGAGATGCAGGTCTTGACCCTTGCCTTAGGGTGGAGACCAGAAGACCAAAAAGCTCTTTCAATTCGAAGCCAGATTTTATTAAAATATAAACCAAAATAATTAACCTTTTAAAGAGAGAAAACTTAAAGTGACTAAATAAGACAGAGCAGAAATAAATTGTATATAAACAAATCTCCATCCGTCATATACTTAGAGGCAAGTTCTGCTTGGTTACTGTGATCACAGTAGGTTTTGATTTGCAGCCAGCTCCCTCTGAGCCCTAAAAAGTTTCTCTCTGACACTGTGGGGGTTGATTTATGGGTGGGTCAGGTCCCCGCTCCTTTCAGTACTATCTCCATGGGCTACAGCTCCTGCCTTCTTGCCACGACTCTCTCACCCACAGACCCTTTTTCCTTCCCTGGGGCCGGTGCCCATCTCCCAGCCCTCTGAGGCCCCACCTGAGCCCACCCCTCTCTGCTGAAAGGCACATCACGTTACAGGCAGTCTGAGAACACTCTGTCCAGCACATGTGCCACAATCTGGTTTTATTTAGTTTTAGAATCTGGTATTTGGACCACAGAGCTATACTGTTTGGCAAGATGACAGCTTTCTGATTTAGTGAGTAGAAAAGTACCGTTTATTTGACTATATGAGAGGAGTGTTGTTTCCTCTTTGTGAATCCATTGCCAACATTAATTAGTTTTTTCTCTGTATGAGGTTTTTTTTGCTTTCTCTAAGAAACCCTTCTGATAAAGTCTTTCGGAAGTTTAAAGACTTTATTTAAGCTGTATTCAAAGTATTTAACAGCTTTTACATCAGCATGATAAATTTTGACTTTTTAGTGGGTACCATTTTTATAGCAGAAAATTAAGGAAAAAGCTTAAGAGCTGTCACCTCCAAAGGAGAAACAATTTCCATTTTATTCAAAATAGCACAAAGAAAAATGCTTGAACCAAGAAAAATAATGTAGATGTATACTGATGATCATACTGGCAGCTTGGAGGTGATGATGAGAGCAATGATGAGTGCCAATATTCTGCTCGTGGAAGGAGACATTGAGCAAAAGACTCAAAGACAAACAGAGAGGTCTCCCTGAAGTACTCACCGCATGCTACATCCAAGAAGATGTATTGAATCAATGTGATCTATGCCCAGTTCAGGCCACTTAACTACAAATAGTTAATTACAATAAAAGCTGCAATTTTTGCCGAAGAGATTGGTTACACATATTAAAAATGTGTTCTTGCTATTGTAGATTACTTCAGCAATTATCTGTAACTCTTGTTCAGTACGCAGACTAGAGCCAATACCATTATGTATAGACATCCTTAGTGAGACGTTGTACATGCAGTATGTTTAAATTTACAAAAAAAAAAAAGAATGTCTCCATGACATTATTCACATAAGTAAATTTAAACATCTGAGTGGAAAATACAGTCCCAAATTGGGAACATATTTGTGCAGTCACCAAAATTACTTGCAAAATCAAGTGTTCTTTCACACAGATTTCCATTATAAAGGAAAATGATGGTATTTCTGTATAGAAACAAGCTCACTTAAATTTGCCGTCTGATGATGACATTTGCATATCTAAAAGCAGGAATGTGATAGACACAGAACTCAGTCTTCATTAACATCTTGCTCAATGAATGGACAAACCTTTTGTGTTTTCTGAGAATCTCTCTGGAGTATCTCAGAGGATGCAGCATTAGTTGGATAAGGTACCAGAATTACTTTTAAATAGATTATGAAAAAGACATTAGAGTATGAAAATGACCATGAATTGTAACAATTTGGTTATTTCACTGTTTTGTGGAGTCATTCAAAAAGAAAATGTTGTGTAGCAAGCCCAAGTAATTAAAAGGTATGTAAGATGGACATATGGTGCTAAAACCTCGAGATAAAAATAGATAAGAGATCCAGGAAGAAAATATTGAAAAAATAATTGAAAAAGAGCTATCTGTACAGCCATCTGGTTAAAAGCATTAGTCATGTTTAGACTACATCCAGTATTGGCTTGAGCAAACAGCTAACCTATGCTCTAGAGAGAAAACAAGGCAAGCACGTTGTAATTGAGCAAAATGGCACATGGGGATAGATTAGAGAAGCTTCCACTTTTGTTGCACCTAATCCTGGCAAGAGATCCATGATGACAATAACATTTAACAAACAAGTAGCAGTCTTAACTTACTAAAAGTCATGTTCTTTACTGGATTTTCTTCTAGTGACCTTGCATCACGAAAATCTGTTTTTCTTCAGGAAATCTTCCGTATAAATAAAATATTTATCCAGAGTGGTACTCTGTTAGAATAAAAAGTGAAAGTTGATTTAAATTGCCTTTCTATACATACAGAGAAAATCTACACATTCAGGTGAAAAGGATTTCATTAATAAAAGCGGGAAATGAACCGACAGATTTAAAAAAATATCTGTATAATCAGTTAAAACCTCAAAATCCTTCAATTGCTAGAGAAATTTTATTCTCTCCTTGATTCCCTGTTTTAATGATTTTAAAGCCAGAAGGTTCCCTTTAGGCTTTCTAGCATTAGCATATCACCCCAGGCTTTATGTGAGACCCTGATGTTTCTGTGAGTGGTGTCAAAACCAAAATACATCCACATTCCTGGCTGCTTCTGAGCCTGGGCTTGCCATCTGCATCTGAGATTTGCCTAGGCCCTTATGGCACATCTACTCAATGCAGCGCATTGCTATAGAAAGATCACCAGGCGCTCCTGAATACCAATATGTTGAGCAGAGGTGCTCATTCAGAGCCTGTGATCAGCCACATCGGTGCTTTTTCAGGAGGACTAATTCATGAGGGTGGAGTGGCCACTGTGCTTCTGCTTATAGACTAAGCTCAGGTATCTGTGTGGCGCTGCACTGGGCAATGTAGATGTATTGTTGACTTTCCACAGTCAATGGGGAGAGATAGGTGCTCCCTGAAGGCAATGCCTGTTATCTGTCTTCATGCTTATCTCAAGATGGGTTGAATCACCCTCTCAAAGACTGTGCTTCAGTCTGGGTCCTCCAGGACCTTTCCAAAGCTTAGGAAAGCTTATCTCATTTGAAACGAAGGGAAATGATATGCAGAAAAGTATTAATTGCTTAGAATGAGTTGGAGCGGAGCTCTTTGTAATAAGATGCTCTGGCAATTCAAAATGGGAAGAATGGTGATTGGACAGAAACACAGCAGAGACCTATGGAGATGAGCATACTGGGATGACACGTTTTGACCAGTTGAATGAGGAATATGGACAATTGTTACACCTTGTAAAAATGACATAGGATTCTAGAGGGAAACTGAAGGAGAAGCGTGATCTAATGTTTTAATTTGCTACTTAACAATTTGATTTTTATTTAATCAGACAACCCATTCTATCAGTCTTTAAGACTGTTCAAACTGTTGGCTTATAATCATTAATGAAATTTTGTTTAGATATGTCAAAGTACTTTAATGCCGAATCAACACTAAAGCATAAAGAGTCATTGTTTTATAGAGTGTTTGATGATGTATGTCAGTGTGCTGATAAAAGGAGAAAAATGAGAGGCCCATGTAACAATTGAGAGGTCTTGAAGAAACTCTCACCTAAATGTCAGTAGTATTTTTCTGCCAAACAAGATTGCTGTAGCTGAAAACATCAGTAGTACTGAGATCTCCCATATGGATATCTTGTTCTAAAAGATCAACATAACACCATGTGGCCTCCCCATCTAATGACTGCACAAATGACTTGCAGAGAGGAAGCTTATCCTCTGAATGCAGTAAGTTTCCTCAATGCCTACATTTTTTGCTATTGAGAAATAAAGCAAAAGCAATAAAATTTTCAAAAGCATTTATTCTTATTCGAATACAATGTTCATGTCTGATAAATATATTTTTTTACTAAAAAAAATTCTAATTTCTTAAATTTGTACTTTGTGAATTGGTTATGGAGATAATTATAACCATAATTATATGTCCTCTAAAGCCTCATGACCATAGGGCTCAATGAGGGTGAGTATACTAGAAGGCAGATTGTGTCTTCTTACCTATTTAGCAGTCTTTCAAAATGCCAGGAAAATACTTTATAGGAGAAGGATAATTAATTGACATTATTTAGATTTTGAAACTGCCTTTGACAAAATCCCTCACACTGAATGAATAAAGAAATTCAGCGGGATCCAGGTGAGAGACAATTTGTTGCTATGGACTAGAAACTGGCTAAGGGTCAAAAAAAGGTGACTGCTGAGGTACAGCAAATATATTCATAAGGTTTGTGCAGTTATATATGTGTAGCAGTGTTCTAGGGAGGCTGATAAACAGCAAGACAGCAAAATTATATAGGTCAAGCAAACCCAGGCAAAACTAGAAGGACCAACATGGGGAAATAGGCAATGTAGTGAGGTGGTGATATGAAATTCAATGCTACGGTAAATCTGGATGCAGTCCTAAATTACTAATCACAGCTCTCTAAGGATCACTGCTCAACAGAAATGAAAATCAGAAAGCAAATGTTAGGCTACGAAAGGCTGGTGTGAAGAATAAAAAGATCTAAGCCCATTTATAAATCAAGATACATCTGCTGTGCTAGGAATACTGTCCTCAGGTTAGCCTGTCTCAAAATATAGTCTCTATAAGGGTGCAGATGGGAGCAATAAGAAAGATTAGGAAGAGATTGAAAAGTCTGTGCTAAGAAAGATAACCGGAACTCTGTGCTTTACGGAGACCTCCTAACCTACCTTGTCTTACCCAAGTGAAGACTAGTGGTTAGGAAGATAAAAGGAATTTAATCTTACAAATGAGTGTGCTTCTCCCCTGCATGCTTCTGACACAGATTTTGGAGGAGGAGGAGGAATATGTTTTTTAAACAAGGAAAACAATGTGAGGATCTATAAATATTCAATCCAGGCTTGTAAGGAAATGGGAATTTTTTGATATAGAAGGTGACATTTTTCCTTCTGAAGTACACTTAACCATTGTCCCTGTAGTAGCAAGCACCATGCAGAAGCAGCGTCAAGGGTAAAATGTGGTGAGTCCCCATTAGGACTTGCTTATGAAGTAGCCGCCTATTTGGGAAATTCCTAGGAGGTGAAGAGGGTGAAGAAACCAAACTTGGACCGTGCACAAGTATCATGGCAGGAACCCAGTTGCGCTCTGCCACTTTTACACAGAGCTGATCTTGTATATTTTGGCTAAATCTTGTGTCCCCCATGAACTTCCTAATACTGAGGTACACACTATGTCCTGCCCCTAGGTCATGTCTCTGCCAGCATCCCATAGAGAGTGTGACCAGCTGACAAACTCTTGAAGAAACGTACAGGGCCACTTTCCTTTTTAATCTCTCTCCCTAAAACCTGCTGGTATCTTCCAATCCACTCCAGTTTAGTTTATCCTCACACTTGCCCATTCAAAAAAACCCCTCAGTGTTTATTTTACTCAATCCCCCCTTGCTTGTTCCCTCCCCAGCTAGCACAAAGGTCAGGATGAAGTGAGGTGAGGTCTTCTTATACAGGTGGTCATATTCCTCACATGAGGGGGAATCAATCAAATGCAAGAGATCTTGGAGAAGGCAGATGGGGTTAGGTTCCCTACCCTGGATGTCATGAGTTTGAAAGGCACACCAAAGGCTGAAAATCTCTTCGGTTGCTATGGTATGATATCTTGACACCTAACTCCACAACTTAGGAGGAACAAATCCAGGCTTTAGTCCTTATTTTCTGACCCAAGCACGATGTAATTCTGCAGTGGAAAATGAAGCTTCCCATAAAAACAAACTCAGCTGCATTTGTGAAGAGCTTTGGGAGCATTCTAAACTAAAGCTGCTTACCCAAATCTTGTTCATTTTACACTCATTTTATAGTGCAAGGAAATTCAAATGAAACGCATTCTTTTTCCCAGACAAAATTTCCCAGCCTTCCCTCTCCCCGTTTCCACTATTTCTGCTTTAGTTCTCAAATAGTTAAAACAGACTCCCCTTTTCCAGAAGAGCAGTTCTCCTCCCCAGCCTGAGTATTCAGATGACAAAATTAACCGGGAAGAGGACGGTGTAAATGACATGGAAAATATAGTAAGTACGTTAATGCTAGGACTGGCTAGAAAACTAGTGACATCTTTATGCTACATCCCTTCTGTGCTTCATTTTCCACTGCTTCATTCTGCTGCTAACCTTTGTCCTGTGCTGCTCAGAAAGTGCCCATATTATCTGAGTAAGGCTCCGAGCCTTAATAATTTAGCTTATTGGTTTGAGCTGGCACAAAAAGTGGCAGAACTGATGGCAGAAATAAGACCAAAATAGATTTGATGGAATTAATGGAGCACTTGTGGGCAGAAGTTGGCTTAACGCATTAAAGATTTTTTTCCTAGCTTGACAGTGAAATGCAGGACTATATCTACAGGGGATGGAGTTAACAAGGACTGATAAATCAGTATAATGTGATAGCTAAAACCACAGCTACATGGGGAAGAGCCCAGAAAGAGCTAGGACTGTATAATACTCGGGCAGTGCTGCTGGAGGTGCTCTGCTTAGGGAAGGTGATGAAACAGCAGAGGCAAGCGTGCCCACAAGCAGCCATTTGCTGCAAGCCACTAAAAACATTCTCCTTCATTCCCACTGGAGCACGGGACAGAGCAGAACTGAGCTATCCGTCCCCTGTCCCTTGGATCGACTGCCCATAGGTGTGGTGCATATGGCATTTGCCTTTCTGTGAGCCACAGACGCAAGGGGCCTGGGGACAAGGGTGAGCCTCACGCTTCTGAAGCACCTGGGTGGAATTAGTGATCTCAGGCATCATATGGCGCCATGCAAATGTGTCAGATTTTGCTTGTGATCAAGGCAGGAGCAACACATGACTCCGTTCCCTTTGGGAGAAATTTTTTTCAGAGGGAGAGGGCTGACTTCTTTTCTGAGGGAAGTGCCAGGTTGTCTTGTGGGAACTCCTAAACACAAGGTTGCCCTGTCTGAGTACAGCTTGATGTCCAGGTTGCAAGTTCATCCAAATAAACCCCAAACCTTTCTATTCCTACATAATTTTCTAAGTGAACCTCTCCCACGTGCAGATTACCCTGCAGATAGATTTCCCTCTTACCTTCTTTGCCTGGGTAGCAGAAGCAAGAAATAGTATTTCTAGCTTTAAGGAGCTGCAACACATTTCACTAGTTTCAACTGTGACGTCCTAAGCCGCTGCTCCAGGATGGCCAGTACCCAGCCTCCAACTGCTGGGTGACCGTGCAGCTTTGGAGCAATCCAAAGAGACTCAGGGATGTTTTTCAGGGAACAGTGAAATCCTCCTGCATGTGAGCAGTGAGCTAAGAAAGGTGGACTTTGAGAAGCTAAAAGAGTTAATGTCTCAAACACTCGGCAGAAGAGGAACAGAATGTTACCATACTAACGAGATAAGGTGCAGTTAGAAAATAGGATCTTGCAAAGGCAGGATAGCACTTTTCTGGGACCAATTTCCTTATCTTGGGTAACTATCTCAAAAAACAAGTCTGAGACAGCATTGCTCTTGTGTCTCTGACAGGAGGCAGGGGAGGAATTGAAATCACTAGACCCCCCCCGAACCCCTTTCTAGAAGGTTCAAGAGCAACAGACTCAGAGAGGCTGGGTGTGCACCCATCATCCGAAGGAACCGGACTGGAGACGTCACTGGAACCCAGGGTAGTGATCCAGATCTTTCCTTTACCTCTCTCTTTCTATCTTACTCTCTCTCTTTCTCATATGTTACGGGCCATTCAGCCCTTTATAAGATTCAAAGTTTAAATAGTTTCTGCAATAAATGAAACTTCTCAATCGTTTGGTGTCATGTCACCTTAATTTAGCCCAAGGGTATCCCTAACATCAGCTATCTGAGAGCGGGTCGTCAAGGACGGCCCTCTCGGGACCTGACAGGAGGGAGTTCTTTAGATCTACCCCTTCATAAATCATGCTGTCAGCATCTTTTATTCATCATAACTGTCAAAGTAAAAAGGAAAGAGAATCATATAATAATCTGGCCTTCAGACTGAGAATCTTAAACAAATTCACCTTGGTAAAACACCGCATCCATGCTGTGGCACAACACATGAGCAGGCTGGCTGGAAGATCTGGCCACTATGGCTGAACGGGCAGTTTGAAACCCAGAACATCAAGTGCCCTCAGTCTTGCTGCTCTTGAGTAGCCTCGTCTTATTTTCCTTGCTAAGCAACAGTTATGCAGGTCTGACTAAACACCATGGAAACTATTTTCCTGAGGTTTCCCCCAGTGTTTGGAACAGTTTGTTGTACAACACGCTATCTCTAATTGCTGGCAAGCAAAATTACTTTGAGCAACAAAAAACCCCTAAATCAAATTTGAGAGGGTAATTAAAAGAGTCAGAATACTCTAGAGAAAACCTTCCTTTTTATTTTTATTTTCAGTGGAGATGATAGAAAGTAGGAAGGAGATTCTCCTATCTATTTTAATTATGAAATAATGTTAGAAATGAGACCTTAAAGCGTGCTGATGGAAAAAAAAAAAGGTGAAGCAGATCTAAAAAGTAAAGACATTTGATACCTGGAGGAAGCAATGGTTTAATTGCTTCATTTTAATAATGAAGGTAGATCTTTCATATTTACCTATTCATACTGAGAAAATACTGTCCATCAAAAGCTGCAATTTCATATAGATCAAAACATGGGACAAACATGAGAGGTGTGTAAGGGATCAAGATTTGTTTTGTGAGGAAAGGGTGAGTGTGAAGAGGTTCTGTTTCTCAAGGAGAATGCAGGTCACCACCTACCTACACAGAAGAAAGAGAAGTAGGACTGGGGTGCTAGAAAAAAGCTGGTAGCAGTGATTCTCCCATTTTATTCCTTCCCCTTTCCACAAAACCCTGTATTTATATTCCAAATCTGATGTTAAAAGTCTGCCTAGCAGATGTGGCAAACTACTGATGATGTAAACATCTTCCAGTGGAGTCAAGGAACACTAAAGATGGACACAAGCATTTACTGAACAAAAGGATAGATCAGAAAACAAAAACATGACTCTCCACACACTCCCCTCCACCTCCCCAAACTCAGAGACTCGTAGGACCCGTGCCTAGGACAGAACACCTTTCTTTTGCTGGCTGAGCCTTCTGGCTATTTGAGTAAGTTGCACTAGTGGGTAATGCTCCCCAATTTGACTGTCCCTCTGTTCCTTACGAAGAGAGTCCAGAGGGTAACAAAAGAGAGTTTCCCCAACCAAGTCTATGACAAGGTCCTTTATGATTCATTGCACTGTGCTTCAGCACAGGTCACAGCTGTGAGGGCACAGCCTGAGTCCGCACATGCAAAACCCGGGAAGATTAATTTTACTGCATAAGAAACTCATGGGCCAGTGTGATTCATCATCAATCACTATCGGTTCCTGTTTATACCAGAGCTTTAAAGAAACTTAGCAACAAACAACATATGATGTAGGATGAGTTCCTGGTGCCTGACAGTGAAATAAAAGATTTTGGGAATGATACAAGACTTCAAAGGAAGAGGTTGAACCTCTTGCCAAGTGACTTATGTAGCTGTGCCCAGTTTGGCTGGAGAAGTGTTTTTGGCAGAAAGGTAGGACATGTTCAGAGACAAAAAGTGGTCTTAAGAATACAGCAATGACAACTGTATTTGCTAACCAACAATTTCAAGCATATTTTGATGCCAGAATTGTTGAATGCTGCCTAAATCAAGGCATTCTGAGGATCAAAAATGCCCATGGCAAACAATGTTCATTGTGAATACTCAATGCCTGTGCAAATTAGGATACTTTTTCAGCAACTGAATACCTAAATATAGATTTAAGTACACATGCTTAGAAAAGCTTGCCAGTCTACATTTTTGTAGAACCTAATTCTGCCACTCTTAGTGACGAGAGGTAGTAGCTGAATACATGAGTGATCTTATTAAATAAACTTTGATTTCAGTATGAGTTACACTCTTAGGATCAGATCCAAAGATATTACAAAAGAAATATCAACTAATATTTATTAAAGCAGAAGAGCATACAGAGGAGCATCCAAAGCTTGTTGTGTATTTGTAAACTGACACGGAAGGCAAATGAAAATAAATCTTATCCAAGCCCAAAGGCAAAACTGGCTTTCTTATTGATACAACAAAAGCAATGACTAACAAGCCACTACTCTGGTCTTGTGTTTCTAGAACATATATTTCTGAAAGCTTGGCATCACTGAATTGCTCACAAGACACTGAAAAACAGAACTTGCCAAGCAACAGTTGGCTGGAGTAGGTTTGTTTGGTTGTTGGTTTTTTTTTTCTTTTCTGTATTACTGATGCAATAAGCCTACATCAATGACCCTGCTATCTTGAAATCCTAGATGTTACCAGGCAACCATTATATGCAACAGCACCTAGCTTGCCCCCTCTAAAAATAACCCAAACCTCCCAAATCCTTCCACTCCATGCACTAATGAAAGTAGCATCTTTCTACTGGTAAATGCTTACTCAGATACTTTCCTTAAAAATTTCATACTGACAAAATGCTGGTTACCTTTCCTGAACGTGCTACTCTTCAGTTCACAATGTGATTAGTTGACAGGCTCTAGCTGCATATACTTATATTTTCATTCAACTATATACTTCAAATGAGACTATATTTGGAAACCGAAGTCAGTTATTTAGAAGCTAGTAACAATGTCAACAAATGTAGTATGAGTCAAAAATGTATGAGATCTGGATGACTATACTAAAAAATTTATCACAAGCCAAATATATTTTTGTATCTTCAATGCTATGCAACTCTGAAACAGTAAATTAGAACCACAGAATAATAGAATGGTTTGGGTTGGAAGGGACATTTAAAGGTCATCTAGTCCAACCCCCCTGCCATGGGCAGGGACATCTTTCACTAGATCAGGTTGCTCAAAACCCCACTCAACCTAAACATGAACATTTCCAAGTGTGGGGCATCCACAACTTCTCTGGGCAACCTGTTCCTGTGTTTCACCACCCGCATCGTAAAAAATTTCTTCCTAATGTCTAATCTAAATCTACTGTCTTTTAGTTTAAACCGTTACCCCTTGTCCTATCACTACTGGCCCTGGTAAAAAGTCTCTCTCCATCTTTCTTATAAGCCCCCTTTAAGTACTGAAAGGCCTCAATAAGGTGTCCCTGGAGCCTTCCCTTCTCCAGGCTGAACCACCCCAACTCTCTCTGCGTTTCTTCAGAGGAGAGGTGTTTCAGCCCTCTGATCATTATTGTGGCTGAAATTTGTATGTAGCTTTTCTAAGTTATCACCAAAAGATGCATATTTAGCATTTAGATAATGAAAAATGACAGAGTAATGTTTTCTGTGCATTTTCTTAAGGCAGACATCATGTACCAATGAACCCTTGAATTTGGTGGATCAAGACCAAGAATAAGCTGAAGAAAATGCAAAAGTGTAACTAATGATGCTAGAATAAATAGTGACTAAATGGCAGTCAACATTTTCTTTCCAGTGTAGGGTGTCCTACATAAAAGGAAAACTTTCCAACAAAATCAAAGCCCCGCAGTTAATCAGACGTCATCCTAAGTTTCTACAGGTAAGCTCTAAAATTTAATGCAGAGGACACAAAACCCATTCCAACCAGGCTTGACTGTGAGGACATTTTAGTCAGACTGGAAGATGAGATGTAAGAGACTTCTGTGTACACTATCCATCAAAACCTGACAACCTGAAACCACTGTGCAATTAGCAGCTACCAGCACAGCCTTTCTGATGGATTCCCAGCTAGCGATAAATCCAGCACAAGCAAAGAAACTGCTGCCTATGCTGGGCAAAAGATTTCATAAGAGGAGGGCAGGACTGCCATACATCATGTCTTTTGCACCCTGAGTTGAGCTTTTTCCAGGGAAGAGTCTCCGGTTTCTGTGCCACTAGGAACTCTTTACCACCTTAATTTAGGATTAACAACCAGAAGTTTTTCAATTAAGTATGAATATGGATCTTCACATGCTTCTGCAAGCCTGAACAGGGTGTCCCATCACACTACAGAATGGTCTCAATGCTTGATCAGTCACTCCTCTTGAGTCTCCCCCCGATCGATGCCTGAAAGGGTCAGTAGAATTTACAAAGCCAGAGACGTCCAAAGGAACAGGTGTCCAGCAGCGGCATGGAGGGCATGAAGATGCACTCTGGAGCAAGGAATAGCAATGCAATGAGCAGAGTACTTATACAAGATTAACAAAAATCTTCAAGAGAGCTAGCAATGGTACTTCAGAGGCAGGTAAACATGTCAGTGGAATGGCAAGAGGGAGATAAATGAATGACACTGTACACTTGGAAGCCGATCTGCTTTACGGTATGTTTAAACTCCAAGGTAGATTAACCAACAAAGAACAAAACTTTTGTTCCCCGAAGAAATTACGCAGAAAAACCGAGAGGAATCACTAAGCACCCAAACCTGCCATTTTTTAACCAGTCAGCATAGTTCCATTTTTTTCCTCATTTACACATCTGTTAAGTGGAAGGACTCCTCACATGGGCATAGACATGAGCAAAATAGGATGTTCACAGGCTGGATTCAGCCTGAGGGGTAAAAGGATGCTCTGAGAAGCAGGGCTCTGCTGTGACTCTGGGGTACCCTGAAAGATTACAGCCAGCTAGAAGGGAAAAAATAGTTTTGGCTGGAACTGTCTGGACAAACATTGCATCCACTGTGTAGCCCAGGAAGTGGAAAAAAGGAACAATGAGAAAAGATGTGCTTCTGTAGAAAAAAAAAAACCAAAAACAAAAACTAAAAACATATTTAATATGAGTAACTTTTCAATACCAGGAACTATATTTCCTAAGATGTGGTTTGTAGTCACTGAACTCAGTGACAGCTCCTGATTCTGTTTAAATGACTAAATGACCCCATGGAGGACTTTCCTGCTCTGATTTTCTGTGAATCTATGATAATATTAGTGGTGACTAGCAAGGCCAGTTCTAAGCATTTTGAAATTGGTTAGACTTTCTATCAGCTTACAATGTCTTCAGTCAAGCCCTTTTGTCCTGAATTTTGAGATAATAAGGCACTGAAATTATAGAATCATGAAGACAACAGCAGGGAGATATGTTCCAGATGGGTTTTATTCATAGTAATACCTTCCTAAAAATTTGAATTAATGTATGCCAATTGTTATTAATGCAATCTCTTATAAAACAGAACTATTTAATTGGCTAACAGGAATGCATTTATAAGATCTAATTGAGACAATGCTAGAATTGTTTGCAGTGACATTTTAATCTATGATAAAAACCAGAAACTTAATTTTAAGTGTATTTGTGGCTGAACTGGAGTCATAGAAGTATATGAACCAAAGGCATAAAATCTAATGTGCAATTATCCATTACATTTGTCCATGGTAACACATAGAAAGACAAGGCATTTCCAATACTATCACAGATTATGTCAGACCACACTAACAGTTATAACACTGCAATTTAAGCAGTAGTGCTGAGAGAAGAGCTGGGCAATGAAGATGGTGTTGCATCAGATCGAACTAAACTTTCTTAGCCTGTTACATGTGTGTTTTACAGTAAACCCAGGAAGCACAACTTGATGTTAGTCCCACATAGCTAAATACCAAACTATATTCCAGCTATAGTCAAGATCAAACAGTGCCCTGCTTAAAAAAAAAAAAAAAAAAAAAAAGACCCAGCCAGTTCTAGAAGCCAGTGCAAAATATATAGTTTCTTGTACCATTGTGTACCACAGTCTGGATTTCCCCTTGAGAGAGGAGGAGTACAGATGATTTCTATAATGAAAAACCTCTTGTATCCTTCATCAGACAACCTGATATGCTGCCTCTGAGAACAGCAACTAATTTACAGTTTGAAGAAACTAAGTGCATGGTATGTGAGAGTGCATGCATGTGCGCATACACACACCCATGCAACACGTGCCATTGATACCTCTCTGCTGATCTAATGTCTACCCAATTATCAGACTGAAGATCGTCAGCATTGTTGCAAGAGTATACATTCGCTGGCTTAGTAAATCCACCATCTAATTGTAACAGTTTATCATCTAATTTGTAAATTTAGAATATTATTTAGACAAACTCAAATACTGTATTATATATGTGACATGACAAAATTGTAAGGTTTGGCTTACTGAAATGTAATATTATTTCATCTCTGTCCAAGGTATTAAAGAAATGTATTTGAGAATCTGGATGGTTTTTTGAAAAGTCTCATCCCTCCCTGGCACTACAGATCTATGGCTGGAATGCTACTTTCAGATACTGAAGGGAAGGAAGGAGCAATCTGGTTTTGTCAAGCTTTGCATTACTTTTTTTTCTGTAACATCTTTTTTTTTTTTTTTTCCCCCTCTTATTGGCTCCTTGGGACTTTTTCTAATGCCAAAATTGTTCAGAGTGCTTTACATTTAACCATTATAAAATGCCTTTCCAGATAGATGGCAACCTAGATTTTTTCTTTCCTCCTCATGTATTATCACCAGTGCTGGTCAAATTCCATTTTTGGATACATCTCAGCCATCCTCTCTTATTATGCCTCAGTAGCTGTATCTTATGCAATCAACTCTTCTGTTCATGGTAAACAACAAAGAGAACAATTCGCTTTTCTCTCTTGTTTGAATTGACTCTGAATATTGCTTGAGAAACTGCTATGTATATAGATGCTATAGCAACTCTCTTTTCCTTCCTTCTGTCCTTCATTAATGCTGAAACACAGCGCAGATTTTTGTCTCTACAAAACTCTTCCAAAAGCATTAGAAGCAGTCTGAGTCTCAAGACTTCGGCACATAGCACTCTGATAAATAGGTGTTAATAGTTTCCAGTCAACTTTCAGCGCTTACAGCAAATAGTGTAAATTGTAAAAAGCATATAAATGGAATCCTGTAAATCACTGTGAATGCTGTGGAAGACTGCGGATAAATTTTAAATAAAAGCTATTATACAGTAAACCTACTGATGTTCCTCACACCGAATCTCTACTTTGTTGCTGTGATACATGTTCAAATGCGAAAGTTTCAGCATTTATGCCTTTATATCTAGGACACGTACGTAAACACATTCTTCTCTTGTCTTCTTCCAAATAAAATGTCTCAGTATTTATAACCCTATATAATACATAATGTGTGTGCATTTTGCATCTTTTTGTCACTGTAAATCCAATCTTTTTTATGAAGATTTTGCTTTCTAGTGAAATACGCAACTGGAGCTTGTTAAAACAAAGGCACGGTTTAACTGTGCCCGGCTACTCTGCAAAGGCAGGGCAGATGCTGAGGAGAGACCACGCCAGCTCAGAAGCAAAAGCCACACAGAAGTGTCACTACAATGTGTGGCCCTTGCTAACAAGTCTACGTAGATTTGGAGACCGAGCTGCTATCTCTACTAAATGTTCTTCTTTGTGTTAGGCTGTATTTTGGTGTGGGCGTAGTCTAAGAAAGTTGTTTGTCCTTAGCTAAAAGACAAAATAGCTCAATTAAACAGAGGCCACCATAAGGGACAAAAGAATAAAACTCCTCAGATCCATCACAAGTTTTGTACTTTCAGCACGTAAGCCATCAACTAGCCCCAAGAGACTGACAGTCTGGTATTTGTTAGATGCGCTGTATTTTTCTGAAAGGAGAAATAGTAACAGAGGATGCAAAAATGTGCACTTCTGAAATACCACACAGACACTAGGTCACATTTTGCCCTGTAGCAATCCCACTGGTTTTGCTAGCAGGGAATTTGGTTCCCCAAATAATTCTCCCAGAGTCTCTCTAGAATAGAGACAACACTAAACACACCTGTCTGTTTTCTGGAGACGAGGGAATCTCTGGCACTGACATATAAAGCTGCACCCATAAACGGAAAGCCACGTTCTCCTCGCTTCCAAGCCCACACTCCTTTTGTGAGGGCACACAGATTGATAAAGTTTAATTTATTAATGATAATTGTCCAAAACCAGACATATGACAAACTTCTTAATCTGTAAAAACCACAATGTGCCATGAGCAGGAGAAGGAAGGAAACAAATAACAAAGAAAGCGAGGGCAAGGAACTCGGCATAAGGAGCGGCCAGGTTCAGTATTTCTAAAAGATCAGACTGTAAATTGAGAAAAAAGAAAGAATCCAATTAGTGGATCAAAGAACAAAAAGTCTAGCAGTAAATTAAAGAGATGACAAAGAAGTAAAAAATGGCAGTGGTGTTAATAATGTGCAGCTATGTGAGATTGCATGAACCTGAGTGAGTGAAAACGATTAGTGAAGTGGAACAAACTGAGAAGTCCTGTAGGACCCGTTAGAGGAACCCGGGGCTGGTAAAGCATACAAAAGAACAGGTTTTGCTGTTGTTTTAATATCTTTTATTGCATGGGTGCTGGTTACAAATGAATACAGTTGGCTTGTCCACATCGAATCGATTAGAAGTGCTTTGCTGATCTTTTCCTCTCTAACCTCAGACTACTTAACCTCATAACTAAAAATTATTAACTACTGCTACATCCTGACTTGCTCCTCCTGGCAAGGTCCAAGTTATATCAACTCACGCAGCATGTTTGGCTTCGGTGTTGCAGAGTTCAAAAAATTGTAATTAGAAATGGGATAAATATCACAATGGGATAAAAACGGTCATCCTAAGAGGGGCAAAATTTCAGGAGACCAGAGATCTGGCACTGGCTGTGGCTTCTATTCTGAAACAGAGTCGGATATGTAGATGGGACCTATATGTCCTCCGCTATGTTAATAGCAGCCATCAATCTTTTGCAGAGCTGTCACACTGTTAAAAGCAGGGAGCATCCCACAAAGTAGCATATCAAGAGCCCTTAGAAATGCAGACAAAGAAGTTTAGGTCTAACACACAGCTATGAAATTGCTTTTCACTTTCAGACTTGGATAACTAAGTACAATCTTTCTAAACAGGCCCAGATTGCCTAACAAACATTCAATTTCAAACCGATGTTTCTGATTTCAGAATATTTCATTAACTGAATGTTGTTTTCATCGAGTTTGTATTTTCCTCATTCCACTGGCCTTGTGAAACTATTTATGACTTTCATTAGTCTAAAATTGAATTAAGCCCTAACATCAAATCATGCTTTGAAGTACACGGATGGATCACGGAGGGGCTCCTCACGTTGGAATTAAAACTTTGCAGTGAATGGAAGTCACATCTAACTGTTCATTGTCAACATTATTTGCTGCTTACCTGCACAGCTAGTTGAGGAATCTGTGGTGACTTTCCTGAAGATACCCTGGTGTTCTGCTTTTCTTCCCGTATGGGCTAGTTTCTTTCTAACTGTTCATGCACCAGTCTTGGATCTTGTAAGAATAAAAAAAAAAAAAAAACACAACAAACCCCCCAAATCAACAAACAAACAAACAAACTTTTGCCTTGCCCATTTCTCCTATTTTTCCAATGAAGTTTGAGCTTTCAGCAGATGTGGAGAAGACGACTCTGTACAATACACCAGCTATAGGCACTGGTAAGGAACAAGACAGTTTTGAAAGGAGACATGAGCCAGGAAAACAGCAGTGAGAAAACCCCGTGCAGCTGTTCTAGAGTTACTCGTAAACATATCCAATGAGCCAGGCTTGTTTCCAGCAGGGCAAACATCGGAGAGTGCTTCTCAAAGCCTGGAGATCTGAAGGCCTCACGTGAGCTATCAGTGTACCAGAAAACAGTCTCAGCACAGCGAACCTTGCTGAATATGGATGCGGTGACTCTGCCTGGTGCATTTCTCAGAGGGCCCAGAGAGGCCATGGTGTGGGTCCTCTGACCCCAGGTGCTGATGGCTTCATCAAGGAGCAGGGCTGGAGGAGCACCCTGCGGAGCAGTTTGGGAAGGTGTTCAACGCTGTCATCTGGAGAAATGGTGAAAACATATGCGCTTTCCTGACTGTGCCAAGGGGCAACATATGTGAGAAGATCAGCTTTCTCTGTCGTGTGTTGGAGAATTATTCCTATGCTCTGGCCTGCAGTTTCTTACCCCTCTACCTGAGGGGGATAGGAGGAAGAACCAACAGCCTGTAAGAAAAAGTAAAAGAAAAAAAACATGCAGAAATGCACCTACCTGAGACTCCTTCCTATTTTTCAGTGGGTCTTGCCTCATGGCTTGTGCTGTTTGCCTTGGCTCAGAGAGCACAGATTGCTCTCTCCAGGATGTCTGTGTCCTCCTCATACCCTTCCTTAACAAGGATATCACAGGGCTGATGTATTTCCTCCTTCTTCAGGGTCTTCAGGATGTTCCCTGTCCTTCACAACATGGATATGTAGCCTTGTCCAGCCTGGCATCCAGACCCAAACAATACCACCAAATGTGGATAGACCCTCCGGTCCTCTGAAGGCTTCCCATGCTGCAGCAAAGCTGCCTTAATTCTTTCCTTTATTTCCTTTCAATGTTTTCACTCAGAGGCAATTCTGTTGGTGGACTTTCTGAGAAAGACAGGCAGATAGTGGATACCCAGGAAACGTTTCCCAAATAAGGCAACCACCTAAGACTGCAGCAAGATGCTCCCATTTTTGCCTTTGTATTCTCACAAAGCTGGGGGAGAAATATCTTGGAACAGGCCAGGGATAGAAATAGTCATAGGAACATATGAGATGCCCTCCTTGGACAGACCAGCGGTCTGTCTGTTCCTATTTCGGTTTCTGACAGTGGCAACAGGAAAGGTTGTCTAAGAAGAGCATGAGATCCTGACCCCTTTCAGCAGTCCATTCCTGTGTACACTCTGGGGCACCTTCACATACTCCTAATCCAAGTAACAGACAGTCTTGAGGTCACTGTTACCTCAAGGGAAGGAAATTCAAAATTGTGACCAAAGCGCCATGGCACGGCCGTGGGCACAGGGGCCTGGTGGGATTCCCAGCATCTCTGACCTCAGAGCTGTACCATAAATTCCCACCTGACGCTGTGACAGTGACACATCCTGCCCTACCCCCAGCCCCTTCTCAATAAATGCTTCTTTCAAATGAGCATAACCAATTCTGCAGAGGTGGAAAATACGGCATAAAACAGCTGTCGCCTCGTTTCCAACCATACAGCCATGACAGGTGCCCTGAGAGACGCGCACTGCGGGCAGGCACACGTGTCCCCCCTGCACCTTTGGCAGCAGACCTGTCCCAAGGAGCTGGAGAGGACAACCAGGCACCCACCACTCACCCTTCGGCTGCGCACAGCAGCCATCTGTTTCTGCCTCCATTTGCAGTATCACACAGCGTTTGTAAGCCATGGTTAATCAGCCATCAGTGCGGCAAACATAAATAAGGCTGTATAACAGCATGGCCATGTTCCAGTGGTCTCCCAGGGCAGCTAACTGGGAGAGCAGCAAGGGAAGAAGGAAACACATTTCTCTAGACACAGCCCTGACGGACTTGCGCTATGCACGCTGTCCAAGCTCCTCTCATCTGTCACGTCACGTGCATGTCTTTCACGTAGGCCACCGCTCACGGATGTAGCTGACTAGCCACCCTGGCTGAGCTGGAGAGCGCTCAAGGGACATGAATTGGGTTTAGGCTGCAATGGGCCAAGTATCTCTACTACAGTGAAGAACCTGTTTTTTCCTAGCCAGAAACAAGGCTGATGCTACCTGCATCCAGAAACTGCTGACACATCTATGAGGAATCGCTGCTGAAGAGCTAGCTGTAGCTTTCCAGTACTTCAGGTTTGCTTTATGCTTATGGGCATCACTTAAAGCCCTCTCACAACCTGCTCAGCTTCCCCGTCCCTGGGGATGGCGAATACCCGGACTGCAATAACCCAGGAGTTTCCTTCTCATCTCCTGCATGGCAATCACCTCTCTGTTGGTATTGAATACACTTGACATACACTGGTTGAGTCTTTTCAGATGAAGGGACTGAAAAGCAGCATCATGTTTCTGACCGCTTGATACCATCAAAATGGTGTAAAGGAGCAAGGCCGTAGAAGGTAACTTTGGCTGCTATTACTTATAAACACCTTTATGCCATGCCCTTGTAAAGCTGACTCCAGCACATTGACTTGTTAGATGGAAGTAGGAGCGTTTCCTTCCCAAAGGTCAACCACAGACTCCTGGATTAATACAGGATTTCTTGTCCTTATCCTTCATCTGAAAAAAGGATCAAAATTTGCTTTATCAGACAACTGCCTTTTATCATGTCTGTTTTGCTCTATGCCATAACAAATGCGCAGCCCTTAAGGCTTACGATAGCTGTGTGTACAACTACCTCTGTTGGTTAAGAGACTGACCTGTGTTCTATTAATATTTATAGACTTAAATTTTTAATACACAACAATTCTGCATTATTGAATAGGTGACTTCCTGCATTTTAATGGTTATGGAGTAGGAGTGGGCTCTTTGTAGTTAACATTACAATAAATTTTTCATGATTAAATAAAAAGTTGTTACCTCTAACCTCCTCAAACAAAATCCCCTCAGACAACATGTTGGTGCGATGGTGAAGAATTCTCTCAAGAGATGTATGATATTAAATTTGTGGCAAATTTCCTTAGGGGATTTAGATTTATAGTACATAAGGATTTTTTATAGTTGGAATTATTTAATTAGTTTCTTTTTAAAGTTGCTGAATTATTCAAACATCAATTTGGGATTACTTATTCAGTTTTGGAGACAACTGGACTCTTATTTGCAAAATTGATCTTCACATTTTAGAAGGTGCGTATTGACAAAATAAGAGATTCAAAATGTTTACTTGAGTCAGCATCTTGGACTAGGACTGGGATATAGATTCAGGCTTCCATTCATTTATTTTGAAATCAAGACCTTCACTAAAGGCTTTAATAATAGCTGCATTGTAAAGAACTTGTATTTTGGAGGACGACGTGGGATTTCAAGACCTCTTAGGCGTTACATAAAAATATGAACCATTTGGCATAAGATGAGGTCAGGTCATTTCTTAGGAAAAAAACCTGTGCATTTAGTCACTACAGTCACTGTCATTTTTCTTCTTCTCGATCAACTGAATATTGTCAAGGTCTGGTTTGTGTATTTATGTAGTAATAGCACCTTTAGCGAACACGTGAACAGTGAAGAAGAGTTTCTCTGGAATAGCAAACCTGGTACTGTTTCATCCTCAGGTGAGTCAGGATCTTCACAGTGTCATTCAGGTGGGCTGTTATTGCATTAAGAAGTACTTTGCTCTTCAAATAACAGAGTGGATCCAATGAATTTTCATTCAGGAAGAAAGGAATACTCCATGTGAATACAGGAATCACAATCTAGTCTAGTATCATCTAGTATCATCTTCTCAGATTGGCTTTTAATGTAAAATTTGTACTGCATAAAACTTAGTCGTGTCAAGGTTTTTGGTCTCAAAAATATGAACATGATTTGAATTAGGGTTATTTGGATGATTTTAACGGTGCAATACTCAACTTGAAAAAGCTCTACAAAACCCAAACCCCATTTTCAACATCTACTTTATTTTACATCTGTTTTTTATTTGTAATTTTCTAGTAGAAATAAGTCCAGCTCATCTTGTATTATTGTTGGAATATAGTTATGCCTGTGAGCCAAGGATTCAACTGATGCATTTGCCATCATAATTCTTTATTTGCAGGATATCATGGCTCTATTTACCCACAATGAAAGTAAAGAAAGATATAATTCTTGCAATCTGTGCAGAAGAGTTGGTGTTGCTTTGACAGCATCTCACACTAATTGAAGAAAATTGGTCACATGTATGCTTATGAGGTATATTTCAATATTCAGAATGGTCAAGAATGGTCAATAATTCATAATTGTATATTCTGAATTTGGATCATGGTACTGTCACAGAAGGTGCATCACAGGAGATTTCTCCAGTTTTAGAGAAGAAATGTTTACTGAGGAATTTGGAAACAGGGCAAGCCAAACAGTTTCATTATCTATCCTGTGTCCCAGTGACAGTCAGATGAACGTACTTACACACAGTGGCTGAAACAGCTAATAAACATTTCATGGCACTCGATGAAAGGGATTGTATTATTTTAGGTTCCTTCTTGATGCTATTCTCATGTTGACTTCACTGAAAGCAATGTTTGTCAGTAGACAATTGAGAAATTAAATGTGTTCCTAAAGCAAAGCAACAAATACCACTAGCCCAGTTATGCTATACTTAAAGCAATTATCATTATTAATAAAATATTTAGGATGCAATGTTTCCTTTTGAGCTCTGATTTCACAGCCCCTGAAATCCATCCCATTCTGTGAAGCTCAATTTAATTTCATTTTTTATCTTCACTTGCAAATAAATATTTTGTTTTCCCTTTGAGCGTGAGTCAATTTAATAACCTAATCAAAGACCAGAGCTTTCTGTGTATATGGAGTATAATAAAGGTATGCCATTTTCCTGCAAAACTGTACCAAAACAGAGTAACACTTCAAGACAGGCACTGCTATATTTCATATCTGGGCACTATATAAAATAGCAAGACGCCCACTCTCATTAGACAGTGCTGTAAAACAAATACCAGGCAATAACATTATTTCCTTGCACCTTCAAAAATGCAAGCTGGCAAGCTCTCCTGGGATGTGATTAACAGCTTGTCAGTTGGGGGTACTTACAAATGAAATTATTTCTTTAGCTATTAACCTTGGATGACATCAGTAATTCCCACATCTAGGACACAACAGGGTCTGGTAATGGACATGGAGGAGGAACACGCACTGACTCACGCTGCAAGCAACCACACCGAAACACAGACTTTTGGATGGATTTAGCTTCCATGTCAACAGCTAAGCAAAAGCCAAGGTTTCAGTAGCAGTCAGTAGCTCGTGGCTCCCGCATTCATGCTATGGGGAGATTTTCAGAAATATTCAGGCACCAGCTCCTCTGAAAAATCTACTTATTGCTTTAGGTGCTAGAAACTTCTAATGAGCTGCCCCTTACAGACATTTCTCAGCCTCAGGGAACAGCGGCTCAAAGGCACCGCCTTACTCTGCCGTTCCTCTGCTGTTACTTTCTCTTACCCCTTCCCTCACAAGCCTTTGCTCCCTGTGTTTTACTGCTGTCATAGCTCATTCCTATTGCAACGGTAAGGGTGGACTATTTTATTTTGAGCCTGCCCAGCAGAGTGGCATTCCCTTCCTGCTCGAATCCTCTGGGCACGACTCCAATACAAGGAGGGTCTGTTTGCAAATTACCCTAGCGCGGGGAGACAATGATATATGACCTTTCACAATATTGGGCCAGGTATTGATCGAAGTCATTGATCCCACTTTTGAGTGACTGTCTCACCCAGGAAGACAGGTGAAATAAAAAATCTGACAGCGTCTGCAAAAGCCGATGTCAAAAGCTTTTTTAGGTTTTTGCTGACCTTGCGGCCTGAACAGGGTTAACAGATACCATAATATCGTTCATCTGGTTTTTTTTTTAAAGAGTCTTCTTCTATGCAAATAACTTGTCTGTTTGTTTGCTTGTTTTGGTTTTGGATAGACAAGAGACAACTGGATATCGCACAACCCTTTATTTGTGTGAGCAGCCCTCACTGACAGGGGCACTGCTCCCCCTGGCAGGAAATACTTTGCGGATGAGACAACAGGACCTGTGAGTACATTTTCTAGGGCTAGGTCTACACATTACAACAGTTTTCTGTTTTGAAGAAGTTTTTCTATTTTTTAAATGGGTAACCACCTATAGAAACCAGCTACTATTTCTTTTTGTTATTTCACTGGGATATCATTAGTGGCTTGTTTTCATATCATTAACAGACAACTAAGACTGGCTCCCAAACAGCAAGCGATAAAAACGTATCACCTCGTAAGTCAGCTCTTAATACTTTCAGACACACAACTGTAACATATGGTGTTACCTGGGAATAAATGTTCCATAAAAATGTTTTGATTTCTTTTCGAGCTGCGCTGCATATACATACCGACAGTATTATAGCTGGTTAGGTGAGGTTATGTAATGACAATCTATTTCTGAAGGAGCACGTAGGCAAATTTCTGCCGATGACTATCGGTATGTCATAAATAATGGATTTAGCATGCATGCATGCTAAAGTGGGGTAATGAAGATGCTGACCTTGGCAGCTGAATTCACGTTAAAATGGAAAAATAACTCTGTATTTCATTCTTAGATCTGCAAAGCTAAACAGATCTCTGGTATCACCTGGGCAGGGGGATGTACGTCAGAACAGGTTGCTGCGAGGATGCAACAAAGAGTTTAAATAGATATTTTCAGACAGAGAACACAGCAGTTAAGGAGATCGCTGAGAAATGTAAGTATCAGTTCTGAAAAAAATGTGAATGTTAAGAAAAAGTTTCCATACTGAAGCCAAACAAACCAGCCAACACTGATTCTATGCAAGAGGTTTCCCGTGCAGGAGATGCTCAATTGCCCAATACATTCCATCTCCTAAAGGATAATTCTGTTTTCCCTCTCATGCCTGGTGTTTAGTGACACTTACTATGCTGCTTATGAGACATGCTGTGCAGCATTTCTCCATTAACAAATCAAAAGATACCACATTTCACTTTCTCTTTTTTTTCCTTTAAAATTTAATTTACGCATTTAGGATGGTATAAGAAATCCTTCTTTGTTAAGCTCAGCAACTCCACAGTCAGCCTTCATATAACACCTCCCTTTTAGCCTTCCTGGATAACGCTGTGCCTCGTTGTTCCCCTTGCCAACACTTCAGACTGCAAACCATCACTTGGGTTACCTGGGGCAAACCAGTCCCGTCTTTGTGTCCAGTCAGCATTTCCCTTTAGCCTCATCCTTAGGCTCCCTGTGCATGATTATTCTTAATTAGTTGATAACAACTGACAAATGAAAACATTTAAAGGGCTGAAGCATGTCTCACTGGAGTCCTACTTTCGCTGTCATTCTCCACCTTTAGAACAAAACCAAGCACATCTCCCACTGCAGCCCCATCATTCAAACACTCAAATGTCTGGAAGTAAGCCATGAACACGCCCAGCCAGGTCCATATAGAAATGGCATAATCTATATTCTCACCCCCTCTCCTGCTATTGCCCCCTAACGCTCGACAAAATAGGCACAACAGAAGCGAACAGCAAGTTAATCAAGTTTCTCTGGTTTAGTAAACGCAGAGTCACCTAGTTACCAAAGTGTTAAACAGGAATTTGGGACTCCTGTGTCCCTGAAAGCCCTGATTTTTAGCCTTGTTGACAAAAAGAGAGAGAGGAACATGGCACAAGGCATAGTTGAAGCCGAGCCTCCCCAGCCAGGACACCTCCCACGTTTCTCATCTCAGAGCTCTGGCTCCAGAGCAAAGCCTGGACTCACCCATCCTGCCGCCTGCAATGCTTGAGCAGCACCAGCCCATGCAACCTGGGGACTTTATAAAAACTGAGCACCCTGGCAACCCATCCTCCTCGGGAGCAACTGCCGGCTTCCACTCACCTCTGCCGAAGAAGAAGGGGAGACATTCCCTGTGTAGGCATCTCCACGGTCAACGAACTCATCCCGTCACCTCTCGCATCACTGTCAGGGAAATATGCTGGCACCAAACACACAGAAATGAAAGCAAAAGCCTTTCCCTGACAGACCAATCGAGCCTGACAATTGTCTTGTGGTGGATGCCAGAGAGATTCTGAATATTTTGGCAGAAACACAAGCTTTTTCTAGGTGAGAATCTGCCTATACAGGATTTATGCAAACGTTTCCTCACTTGGTCTGTAACCACCCCTTTGCAGCTAAGCAATTCAGCATTATCGCCAATTCTTTACATAGTTCTGAGTTTAAAATACTACCACTGCCTAAAATAAGAGGAATCTCAATTACAGTGCTCTCTGAAATGAAAGAGGTGGAAGCCAGCTTGACAATTTAAGCTGATAGCTGAGATGATACTGCCTCGCCAGCATTTTTGGCACCTGGCCTAGAGAGGAAGTAACGAGAGGAAGGGAAGGGACAAAGAGAAAGAGGGAATAAAGGAGGGTGAGAGTGATCCACTCCACTTAATATAATGACATATATTCCCTATAAAGGAAGCTTTATAGTCAGTGGAGAGACACGCTTTTAAACACTACAGAGGGCATTCTCATCCACCAAGCAGAGGCATCTTTTTCTCTTCATTGACAGCATAGGGGACTCGGGTGTTGTCAGGGAGTGCCGAAGCCCACTAAAACGAATTGCCTCTCTTCCTCAGAGACTACAAAGAGATAGTGGAACATATCGGATACTTTCACTCACTTGGAGTATGGTCCACCTAATGCTCTTCTGAGAACGGGCACCCACTGGAGCAGAGCATACTGTTAAGAGATCATGACTTGAAGGAGGGAGAAATTGAGTCCCAGACCAGAGTTGCAAGAAAGCACTGGAGAGCAAACTGATTTATGCCTACTCAGAACAGGCACTTCAGAGCCTGTATTAATAACAGGCTAAATTATTCAAAACAACCAGTCTATGGGAGTGGTTAGCAGGTCAGAAATTGTGGGTTATGACAGTTACAAATAGGACTGTGAGACTAGAATGATGATGCTCTGCAAAAAAAAAAAAAAAAAAAAAAAAAAAAAAAGACAGATCAGAGTTGGGGAGTCCCAGGCTGCAGCCCCGACCTTCCAGCTGAAGCAACAACATCGCCAGCCACACTGGGGGCAGGTACCCAGTTGTACAACTGATACAGCTGCTCAGAGAGAGAACGTGACCAAAAGAATTATATCTAGTGTGATAAAAACAATCAAGCCTGCAGATCAGAAATGTAATGAAGGATAGCACCTGCTGAGCCAGAAATGACTACCTTGGCTGGCAGCCAATATAAAGGGTGGGTCATAGGTCTACATTCAGGCAAGGTAAAATCAGGAAGGAAATAGGTATTTCTGCATCCACACCTGAACTGAAAGCACCGCTGTGTGAAAATTGATTTGCCATCCAGGCAGGTATACAAAATGCTTAAACAAAGGATTCCTGAGCCCTCTGCAAGCACAGGATCAGGCATACAAGAGAACAACAGCATCAGCAAACCGTCTCTTGTGGCTGCAGGTACAAATTGCTGAATTAGGCACTGGAGAGAACTGTCTTGAAAAGCCCCAAAACATCATCTCAAACTGAAGCAGCTGTGCTCTAAGACTGAAAGAAATATTCTGCTGCAGGGAGGGGTGTGCAGGGATATCAAGCATTCAGAAAGATACTAAGGCATGAAACTTGTAGGCATTGCTGGGCTGCCTAAGCATCACGTGAAAGTAGTGGAAGCAAGAACATGACAAAAGTTGAGGTACGTGGAAGTATATGAAAGCCAGCATACTTCAAATCAGTATTTAGCTCACAGTTACACGAAATCTAGCAGCACGTTATGGAAAATCTAGAATGCCAGGCAGCATTACTGTTCACAACACGGAGGTTTGCCTTATCATACTGGATGTGTCAAGCTCTCCCCTCCGTGCAAACAGCCCTGTGGAATCAAATGGGAAAGCAGAAAAATATGCCCAGGCAAGACCATCTTTGTAAATACATCAAGCAACGTTTGTCTGAAGCTGAAGGAAACATTTTGCCACAGAACCCAAACTGACCAATATAAAGAACTTAATAACTACAAAACATGTAATTTAGAAAGCTAAATAAGAATCACTTACGGATTATACTGTCAAGACCAACATATTCAGGGCCAAGATGGCAAACAGGAATCATTTGCAACTGATCCGCAGGATGATGGGGAGGGGTAGAGCCCAGCAGCGGTTTCAGATTTATCATCCTCTGTTGACATAGACTTCTCATTTCCAATAGGCAAGAATTAGAGACAGAACAGAAGGCACTGAAGCTCCTTTGGCCAAGCTGTAAAGATTGCCAAACACGAGCTGTGGTCTGGTCTTCCAGTCCTTTGAACAAACGGCTGCAGCTAATGCAGCAAGTCGTCCTGGTATTCAGGGCTTTCTCTGTGACCAAGTGGCAATGTGTCCCTTCTGGAACTGAAATGGCACACAAGAAACTGGCTTGTGGGAGAAAGGATCATATGTAATCTCTAAGGAAAGAGGTTTTGCTTGTCAGCTACTTTAAGTGTCATGTATTCAGACAAGGTATGTGATAACATAGAGAGTATCTTTCAAACCATCAGTTTTGTCCAGTTGTGCCTAGGTTTCCCTCTGTGATATCAGAGATGCTGCAGTTCCTGTGCAGGTGGTGTAATTGCACTCGATTGATAGAAACACCATGGATAAAGGCTTGATTCCTCTGGAATGGCCACGGCAGTCTCTCTCTGTTCTTCTCCCTCACATTTCTTGGCGATTAAAATCCCGGGAAATGTCTGTTTACCTAGTGGGTGCTGGTTAAAAAAGAAATCTATATGCATGTTACATACCATGCACATCAGTGCCACAACAACAACAACAAAACAACTTCGAAATGCAAACTCGGTGAAGGCAAGCTGTCCACAGAAACGTGCCACGCCACCGCAGGCCTGGGTGCCTCTGCGGGCTGGAGTAAACGACGCAGTTTGCAGTGACTTCCCCTCCTGCCTTTGTCATTACTGTCTTTTCTGGTAATTTCTCTCTGACATTTTTTAAGAAGAATTAATCTCCCTGAGCACCTTCCCTTGTTTTTACATATGCAGATCTTCAGATTCTGTTTAAGCAAAGCTGTCTGTGCACCGTGCAGAAGACAGTTGATAAGTTCTGTATCGCTACGGTAATTTGAATCACTGTAGACTAGTGATTTAAGATTTTAATGTAATCCTCTACACACCTACAATCAGCAAATGCACATTTAGAAATAAAAATTGTTTCAAAGTGCCACCAACTGTTGTTCTTGCAAACTGCAATTCAAAGAATGCATTTTTTTAAATGCTTCTACTGGATATTATAACATTTTCTGGTGTAGCACACAGCTTACAACAACAAGCCTACATTACCTTTTTCCCAAGCTAGAGAAGCGGCACATCCCATTGTAATATCTCCCCTATAGCTATGTTTCAAAGGCAACATAAGACAGGATACCAAGCACGCCTTTTCTGTTGTTTGTAGAATATTTTTTTCAGATTTGTGTGTTTTAATGACAAGCTGATTTCCAAAACTTTCAAGAAGCCTCCAAAATTATCTGAGCGAACCAAGTGCTAGAAGTTCGATTTGCTTTTTAAATACGTCTCCTATTAATGACGGGTGAGTTCCTAAGCCTTAAGTATATGCTGAAAACACTGTGCTCCAGTGCTCTGCTTTCACCTCCTCCAGACTTTAATTTTCACTCTTCTCAAACTATGCTTTCCTCAGTTCCCTCACCCCTGCATTTTGATTTCTCCTGAATCAAGCTGGACTCCCCACAAGAAGAAACTCTTCCGTGATCGCTGACAGTGAGCAAAGAAACAGGATCATAAAGTTTACCAGAAAGGCATAACGGTACTGATCTGTTGGTGCCACAAACAGGGTGAATAGTCACAGAAGTTTGCCAGTCTGCATTGTGCGTTAGTAATACAGCGTGAGACAGTCTTCCAGGAGAGTGAATGGTTACAACTCCTGGTGAGCTGATCTCCATAAATAGCAGCTCTAAATCAATTCTGTTTGCGTGCTGTGATCATATGAAATGCATCAACTGTTGAGTAAATCAATGTGACCCCAAAGATTACTTGGCCTAACATCTTATTATTTTGTGGCTATAGGCTGATTAGGCATTTAAGTAATTTTCTGTGATAGCATCTGCATTATTTGAATATGCCAGATTGTGAACACAAACCTTTAGATTTCTCCAGTGCTTTATTTGCCAGCAATAACAATAATTAAAATAACAACATCCCTCCCTTGCTTTTGTTGATACCATTTAGTTTTTTCCAGAGAGGACAAAGTAGGCATTTTACTGCTTTGAAATGAAATGTGTTCTGCAAAGTCTGAGTTATTCAGCTATCGACTGGTGGGACCATTCGTTTCGGAGAACAGTAAGTTACTCCAATGTTCTCAGTCCAAATTGATCCAACAGAATGAGACCCCCTTTGAAGTCTGAATTCCTCCACAATTTTTCTTTCAAAACTGCAGCTCTGCCCCCCCTGTAGATGTAGCGGGTAATCAGTGCTGATTGATTTCTGAGTGTATGGATGGAAGAACAGGGAGAGACACGACGCAGTGACAAGAGAGGATGCAAAGTTCAAGAACATCGTGGGCATGTACCAAGGAGACCTTTCACAAAAGCAACAGAGTGACAGCAAAAAAGCCAGTGAGGAAAAAGAATGAAAGATACAGCTGAAAGGTGAAACAAGGAGACTGTAGCTCCGAGGAAACTGTCGGTGCAACGACTGGGGGAGGGAGGAGTTTTCAGCAAAACAGCACATGGGTAAATGGAGGAGATGAAGGAGAAGAGGGTGCAGCTTTGCAGAAGTTCCTAATCACATGGAAAGAAATCTGCTCAGTTTTCTGTTCTGAGAGACAAGGATCCCAAGGCTGCACATATTGACAAAACACTAGACGTCCGAGATGTGTGCCAGTTCCTTTTTCTTAAAAAAAAGTTTCAAAAGAAACAAATTAATAGTTTGATTAAGAAAAGCACTGACTTATAATGTAACCACGTTATTATCGGCTAGATAAATCTCAAGGGCTGTGCAATATGCTTTCCTACTTTTGTCTGGTCTTACAGGAGTAGTTCTGACTATGTAACATCCATGATTGCCATCGCCACATGTCAGTATTACATTAAATAAAAATAAGGCTGGATTTTGCAACTGGCATTGCAAAAGCAATGGAGAGCAGAGTGACAAATGGCAAACAAAACAAACTCTTGAGAATTTGCAGGGTAAAATATCAGGTTTCTACGGCCCACACTAGTGAGGTTCTGCAGTTTTGTTTTCCTTTCCAGTTTAGATCTAGGAAAACCAAATTATGATTCATTAAATGACTGTTCTGGTGTCAACTTAGGTGAAAACAAATAACGAGTATATCCTTTTCCTTAATGAGGAGTAAATCTGAATTTTGTAGAGCTGCAGCCAAAGCCTACTGCCCATATTTAACATCGGTTTATAAAAAATATATCTTTTCAATTTTCCTTGTTTCCTAATCAATTGCTTCAGCATTCTTTCCCCCCAGTGCTTTCAAGATGGATATGTCTCACCATTTCATTAACACAGTGTTGAACAGAAGCGCTCCTTTTGTAACAAATTAGCATTACTGTAGAGTGCAATATGGGTTTGAATCTCATTTACATTAGGATGCTTTCTACCATTCTGGCAAAAGAGATATTTTTATAGGGAAAATCTAACGCATGCTGCAAATACTTAGTTGCAGAGGCAACTAGGCTAAGGCAGCCTCCCTGTTTTTTGCTGCAGCAGAGAGACACGTGTAGCACCAAATCCTCATCCCTGCCCTGGCACAGGCTGTAATGCTTTTAACAGCACTCATCAGCACAAACCACGCTCTCCGCATGTATCGATGGCTGAGTGTTGACCCCCAAGTTCCTCTTATCAGAGAGAGATTGTGAGTCTTTTATTCTCTCTAATGATAGACCAGACAGGGTGAACAGATTTGGGATTTTGCTGAGACTCCCATACCACAAAACCGCATTTTGCACCATACAGTCACGTCACCCGTCAGAAAGGTGGTTATCAGAGAGAAGCTGAACTCCAATGTCTTACTACAGGCTAATTTCCAAGCTTACCAAAGACTCGAATTTCTCACTTGTCTGCAACAAATGAAGTAATTCCCTATTCTCTACTTCATCGCTCTGATTGTCACAAACCCACTTCTACTGAAGTGGTCAGGTGTGCTTTAAACCCAATATAAATCTCAAACTACAAAGCTCTTAATTTAACATTCCTCATGGCTATTTGAGGAGCGAATAAATATCCTTCTGCTTTTCAGAAAAATGCCTCTGCAATTGAACCTCTTACTAAATCCTTAGATTAATAAGAGCTGTCCTGTCATACAAATATGCTATTAGCGTGAAACAAAAGTTAGAAAAGAAGCCACTGAGTGTTCCTCCTAAATGAAAATTATTATGAAGATCATAGGATACACAGGATTTGCCTAGCACAAAAGCAATCTTTATTGAGTTGTACTGGATAACTAAAAGGAACAACAATAGTAGTAACAGAATTGTAACACAATACGCGCTAAGGCAAAACTTTGCTTTGAACAATAATCTAAACAGATTTGCTTTATTCCATCAATTTTGCATTTTAGCACATTGTATCCCCCCCCTTAACCACACTTGGACTGGTGAAACGCTGCTGTTTCCTGTTCTCCGCTGTGCTCTTCCACGTTCCTGGCAATCCCGCATGTCTCTTCATTACTCCAATCCCTATTTTCTCTAATTCCTGTGATTTTACAGCAATGCATTCTGAAAGCCAAACAGCACACTGCCAGAATCAGGTCACCCTTATTTTGTTAACACATGGTGCTGGCCAGTGGCACGACAAGGCAGGATCCAAATCCTGCTGGGATTTTAACCCAAATGGTGATTCTCCCCACTCCCACCCATATACAGTACTTAAAGTGGCAAGTCTATATCAAGGCTGACAAAATCTTCGTTGCCTTGATAGCTGAAGCTACCTTTCCAAAATTCAGTCATTACTATTTATTAATTAATCCCTCGTGGCTAAGTTCAGCAGTCCTGCTGCATTAATGCAAAGAAACATAGAAATGCTGGCTGGAGAAGAATCCTCTGGAAGTCATCCAGCCTGACCTCCTCTGGGGAGCAGACCGGTGCCAGCACTGGGTCAGGTCAGCCTGTGGCTTTGCCTCGCCAACGCAGCAGAGGTAGATACAGGTCCTCTTTGAAATTGCCCCCTACCTTGCTTCCATGGACTAGTTAATAAAATGGTAGAGTACATCTGCAATTTGCTAGTGAACAGCTACGTTACATATGTAAATCTTAAAATAAAATGTGCAGCTCTGATTTTATACTAGTTCTGTTTTGTGTTTCTCCTAGAAGTAAGACAGCTTAAGAGCTTCACTGTTCTCAAGGTAAACTAAAAAGTTTTCCAAATGTGTTGTAAGAAACTTCCTGACCGCAATTTCCCATTGCTTCTTATACTAACCACCATGATCATGAACAATAGATTCTTCCCTTCCTTTTTGTCATTGCCTTTCACATATATTTATGTATATCAGACATACATACACGTATTTCCATATACATGTATACATATTATATCATATATATAATTCTATTATATACGTATCAATATAGTAAAAAAATCTATATAATGATATGTGTGTATATCATATATATCTGATATCTGTCTATATATCTTTCCGTCTTCGTACACTAACTTCAGGTAATGTAAGGGAAACAACTTTGGAGAATGGTGTAGGAAGAACTAATGAGACTGAGAAGTCAAATATCACAAAAAGTAGGAGTGGGGATACAAGGAGTTGAAGACAGCAAGTCTGTTGTACCTGTGGAAAGAGGTTAAGAAGGAAGCTTGATTGCAGGCTATTTGGTTGCAGGCTACAGAGAACTATATTGGCAGAAGTCATATGATACCAGGTACTCTTTAATTGAACAGACAAAAACATGGGAGGACCAACTGTTGAACACTGAAGGCATCCAAGTTCATGTTAAAAAGAAGATGGAAATTTTTATCAGAGGAAGCAATTTACCAGTGGAGTAGATTAAAAAGGGATGGGGGAGAATGAGTTGGGATGGGTCAGCGTTCGCATGTGTGACCTGCTGAAGACCTCTCTCTTGTGTCCCTGAGGATTTGTCTGCTTTTCTTCCAGCTATCTCAGCTGGGCTGATAAAATATATTGCCTGTCTCCCTCCTCTATGGCCTGATTCTCACTCCAGTCACAAACTTTTGAGTCAGAGTAGGGTTGGTGAAATTGTGTGG
This sequence comes from Phoenicopterus ruber ruber, assembly GCA_009819775.1. Classification (NCBI taxonomy): domain Eukaryota; kingdom Metazoa; phylum Chordata; class Aves; order Phoenicopteriformes; family Phoenicopteridae; genus Phoenicopterus; species Phoenicopterus ruber. Next base: position 92,250,355 of record CM020217.1, read on the forward strand.
CCTGTGGTTATGGTAGAAACCCCTAATGCTCCTTGGGTCTTTAAAAATCTGTTACTTGACCATGGGTTGCAAGAAGCCTGGGACGGGTAGATGCATTTCCCCAACTTTTATGTTGTTCCTGTATATAGACAGCTCTTATTTCTTAGAACAGGTTGTAGATACGCTCAGTCTGCCATTCTGGTATATCATGCTGCTACGTTAGCTTTATAGTGCTTTTCCCAGGACTCTTTGCCACTACAATTGTTCACTTCTCAACAAATTACATTTAATGCTTACTTTATTAATATTGTCTACATTGATTTCTGAATATTTTATAATCAAGAGAAGGGTTCCCTCCTTGAAGAATCATATTTACTTAGCTTGTGATTTCTGCTATATAGTTATGGCAACATTTAACTATGGTGACCTTTGTATTATTAGAGTGAAGGAACTTACTTACATCCCTAGCAGCCCCTCTACTCTCTCATCTTTGATGGTGGATAAATAGGGAAGGACGGTGTCATAGGAGTACCTAGCCATTTTCTTTCTCCTCTGTATGAATTATGGTTATGGATAAATATTAGATGTGTTGGTCAAGGAGGTTATCCAAACCTCTTCAAGCATAATTTCCACTATCCTAGTTATGTATGACCTCCAGTATTAGCAGTATTAGTCTTTTTTTTTTTTTTTTCCACATTGGTTACATCAGTTCCTAACAATCTCATCCCACATCATGCCAAGTTCAATTTGACTCCAGCCTAAAAAAAATTGTCTGTTAAGATATTGCCATTATCTCAAACTTTTTTCTGCTTGCAAGAGGTGGATGCTCAAATTCTTTAACAAGTTTCAAATATTCAAAAAATGGTATCCAGTACGTAAGTAGTGTAGGTGGAATTTAACTGCAAATGTACATAGTTATATTACTTAAATGATAGTGGGGTTTGGTCCTTATTTTGTCAAAATTGGTTTTTGGTCCCTGAGATCATTTGTTGTTCATTTTCTATACTTTCACATTCCTGGCTTTCAGAGTAACCCACACAAACTTTTCCTACAGAGATACATCCATTTGCAAATCACCTCCATCTGAATATTGTATAATTTAGTGAAGGTACTGCTTGTATAATCTACTATTGTCAGGATGCAAAGACTTAAATTATCTAAAACAGTTGAATAAATATCCTCAAATTCCCCTATTGCTTTGCTTCACCTGGCTGTGCCCACCAAGTGTTATTTCGATTACAGAGAGTAAAATTGTGCCCTTTAGCTTCAAATATATCAAAATGTAGAAACTTCACCAAAAGAGCCCTAGAACCATTTCATCCAGTTCTCCCTCTTCAAGGTCACATTAAACATGCTTATGATTAGACATCCAAGTAATTTGTTTCTTCATTTCTCTGGTAAATCTGATAAGCAATTCAATGGAAATTGCTGATACATCAATGAAAGTCAAAGGGGTTGAAAAGCAGCAGTCTGATCCTTGTAAGTGAAAGCAGAACTGGGTCCAGAAAAAGGAGTGAAGTACCGAGAAGACAGCAGGTGATTTTAAAGTATGCTTAAAATCTCCAAAACAAGCTTAAAGGACTCTCTCCATGAAGGAAAGAAGGATACCTAAACATGCTCTAATAATTTTCATGTAACAAATCCAAGAAAGGGAGCACACATGATCATCAGCTCCCAGGTGTATCTCTCCTCATACTGTTTCAGCCAGATAATATGAGGCTGTCAACATCTGACTGACCCATGTTTCACTGCTCCTCAGAGGATGATGTCTCAGAGGACTTTGTGTACTTAACGGCAATCAAAATGGCAAAGACTGAACAATGCTACCAAAATGCTGGTTTTGGAAAACAGAACTACTAAAATCTTACAGCTCTCTTTGAGAACATGAAACTAAAAACTCTTTTGGCAGGAACTGACAAACTGTCCCTGACGTAAGAAATGGGCACTGCTGAGATCTTTCCAGATTCACATTGAATCAAGTAGAAAAGCAACCTGCATGACTGGGTTTGCCACCACCTGTCCAAAGGTCATGGATAGGCCAGCACAGTGGAAGATGAGTAAATTAGCATCTAATGTTACATATAGTACTAAGCCAGTAAGAAAGTCCGCCTTGCTGAGGCAAGGAACATACCCCTAATGAAAGAGATTTCCTGGAATAAATGCCAATATTTGCACTACAGCTGAAGGAAAGAGGAAGAGGCCTGGAAGGCTGCTGAGAATAGAGATCCTGTCTGCCATGGCCAGGTGCCTAAAGTTTTATTTTAAGTGTATCCGCTTTAGGCAGAGGTTAGACAGAATGACTTCTTCACCAAAAGGGTTGTCAGGCACTGGAACAGGCTGCCCAGGGAAGTGGTTGAGTCACCATCCCTGGAGGTATTTAAAAGACGTGTAGATGTGGTGTTTAGGGACATGGTTTAGTGGTGGACTTGGTAGTGTGAGGTCAACAGTTGGACTCAATGATCTTAAGGGTCTTTTCCAACCTACATGACTCTACAATTCTATGATTCTAAGATGAAACCCCCAGTTCTTATAATCAAACTTTAAGTGATAAATTCTTGTTTGGAGAGACTTTGGAGAACTTGATCTCTTAGGACAGGTAAGGAGCAGATGCAGAAGGGAAAGGGTAATCCTGGTCTCTGCTTCCCAAACCCCCAGTCTTTGGGAACATCTCTTCTAGCAGGTTTGGTTTGGATTTGGTTGGGTTTTTTTCCCTTTTATCTCTACAGCTCAAAATTCAGAGCTGCAATAGAAATGAACAACCAGGTGCACGTTACATTTTAATAGTCCGCTCTTTTACTTTCTTTTATTTCTGGCTAGTTGCATAAAGGAAATAAGGGTCAGTTCTTCTTATCTTTTCCAAATAGCAAACCATTAGAGTTTTCCTCAAACAGAAAATGAGGATTTTTTACATTTTGTAGTTTCTGGCTGATCTTATTTTGAACTTTCTGCTGCACTGATCATGTCAGTTTATGTGGATCAGTCATATCAGTCATTTGTAGCTAAGGGTATGCCTTGTATCGTTCCTGGATCACTGACAGGGATTTCTGAACTGTACAGAAGAAAAACAACAAAAGAGAAGATGTTGTTAATAGTTACTATTCATATAAAACCAGTTCATAGCAAGCCACTCAAAGCCCAGGATCAGGACCCTCAAAGCTATTGTCAAGGCTCTGCAAGCACTCACAGCACATACATAATCTCTGTTCTAAAGAATTGCAGTCTAAGATTAGCGCTAGCAGAGGCACACAGGTGGGAGAACATCGGCAAACAAAATACTACCAGGAAGAATAATAGGTAGCAGTCATAGCTTAATCAACGGCCTGACTCTTGTCAAGCGTGTTTTGTAGGCATCACAGCAAAGGAGGATTTTTAGGTAAGATAATGAGGATATCTGTGCCTGTTACAGGAAGCTCCTCTCAAGTCTGGGAAGACACGAAGATGTCTGATTGAAATCAGATAAGACTCTGGGAGGAGCCAGCATCAGAGGCTACTGGGAGGCAGTAATTGACCTGAATATGTGATGAGAAGTGGATAAACTACCAAAGGCTTTGAAAGTCATGTAAAGAAAATTTGCTTGTTAGTGAGGTATTAGTGGAGGAGTGAGATATGGGAAGGGATGCACCAAGAAGGGATGAAGAGAGAAGGGGGTCATGGCCACAACAGCAGGCTATGGAAATGTGTGGTAGCGTTTGGGTAGGTATAGTGCAGCTTCCAAGACTAGCAAAAAGTAACTGAAACATGATAGAAACCTGGCTGGTAGTTTGAGCTGCTAAACCTCTCTGGCTCCACTCTTAAGCAGAGGCAGCTTGGGAAATGAGATCACTTCACCTGAGGTTTTTCCAGCATCTTGGGGCTTAGGGTTTTAGAGTGTAGAAATCCACCATGATTTAGTGCTCGGTTTTAAACATGAGAGAGGCTTGTGAGTCTTGGGGGGATATGCAAGGACGTTCTCCTTCCTCCTTCCCATGGACAGGAGTGTAAGTGGGTGGGGGAACAGAAGGTCAGGCTCCGGTGCAGGTGTGCGCAGCTGCAAGACGTGGAGAAGACAGGCTGGAAGGGAGGGGGAGAAAGTTCATGACTTGGATGAAAAGTCATGAACTAAGTGGATGTGGGGACAGATCTGGGCCAAATCCAAAGAATGTTCTAGAGTGGTGAGAAAGCCAAGGAAAACCCAGAGAGAGCTGCAAGTTGCGCCTTTTTTTTTTTTTTTTTTTTTTTAATAATAGATGCATATTTTTCTTGTACTTAAGAAGACTGCTTGGGTTTGGAAGCCTGGGCTTCCTCTTAAAGATGTGAACTGTACACTCAGTGTGCCTTTGCAGACCTCCTGGAGTATAGAGACAGGACTATGAGGAGAGTAAGCATTGGTGAAGGAGCGTAACAAGACTTTCCGAAGGAAGGAAAGGGAAACCCTTGAAGTTCACAACTGAAATATACAGCTACAAAATTAAGATTGTTTGATTCTGCTCCCACAAACACAGACATGATCTTGCAAATGAGGACAAGACCACATCTCATTTTTTTGAAATCCATTACCATTTTAAAGGCTACACCTAGAAGCAAGGTATTTTTAAGATCAGCTCAAAATCTTTATCTGGGCATGTTCTACCTGAGACCTGAATCCTTTAAGACTGACTTCTTCCTGTAATGAAAAATAAAACTTACCTTTCTAAATAGAGATCACATCTATGTTTTACAGTTGAGTATTCCCTTCCGCAATAAACACACATATACACTAGACATGAACAAACAGAGTTTTACAGGCTTCTATGAGACCTGTCAGTTAAACAATCTTTGGATAATGAAAAGATTGGAAAATAATAACAGGCCGTATCCTTCGATGTTGTTGGCTACAGCTTCCTTGAATTATTGGGTCGATGCTGATCTGACTCTGTAGTTTTGCTCAGTTGCTTTTCTCAAAGTCAGATGAGATACAGTTCTGCTTCCAGCCAGTGGGACGTACCACTCACTTGTATTTGGCAGAAGCCTAAAGTGACACAATTTTATTTATCTACCTCTTCTGAGCCTTTTGCTTCTCAGAGCTTCTTTGTTTTCTTCCTCAAAGAAAGAGCTACACATAGAGCAGTGGTAATACTGATGGCCTTTGCTGGCTGGATTATTCTTTGGTAGAATGGTTTTCACTCTTCACAGCATCTAGACCAGCAGTTTCGTAACAGCCTCACTCCAAGACCAGATTATGTTAGATTTAATTGGTTTACAGGAACTCTCACTTGTCACCAGAACGAGATCTTCAGCTGTGCACTACCTTGCAAAGTGCTGCTGAGAGTAACTGCACATATTCCAATTCCCTCAAAGGCCCTCCTGACCTTGCAAAGCTCTGGCATTTGGCCGATGCCATGGCCATTTGCTACTGCTTAAGTCCTGCTGCCCTACTCTGCTGATGAAAGTAGGCCTGCAAGATCTTTGTGGCCTTCAAAATTTCTTCCTCTCCTGAATTTCAGCATGTTGTAAGCATCTCTCTCTAAGCCTCTTGCGAAGCAGAATAGACAACTAAATTTTGCAATTGAGTCTCATACTGCAGAAGAAGCTGTCAACTAGTAAACACTGACATCCTAAAAGGACTCAAATTAATGGATAATGTGTTTTATTAAATTAGCAGCCCAAATCTGCATGCCAGCAAAAGCTCCTAGCTTCTGATTACCTCCGGGAACAAAGACTAGAGCATGCTTATAAATAGTGGCAGTGGGCTTAGCATATGTTACCTTCTTTCCTAGATAAATATTAATTAGCCATGCAGAAGAACCAGATCCTTAGTAGGAAGAAATATTTGTAGCTTCCCTTAAATCCATGTTGATATGCTGACTTCACAAGGAAAAGATTTGATTCTTAATTTTCAGCAATTTTCCTTCTTTGCTGTGATTCACTGCATTGCACAAGTTTCCACCAAGCTATCTGTATTAGTAGCTTGTTGCTTTAAAATGTGTGCAGGCTTTTTATTTTAACATAGAATTCAATGTTTCATTTCTGAAAACTTGATATCTGGGACTGTTTGAAATCAACTCTGGATCCTGAAAGGAAACCCTTACAGATTTCATCCTCTAAAGCAGAAAGAAAGATCTGAACATACTGAAGTGGGCCAAAGCTTTAAAACTGATATAGGTCCGTATCTGAAAGTGGAGGATTTATCTTCTGCCAGGTCTGAGCACAGAACATGAGACTTTTTTCATTTGAATTCCTACAGAGTCTAAACGCAGGGTTCCTTGCCTTCATGCTGAACAGGTGCTCTTCTCTCTCTTTTTTTTTTTTTCTTATGTGACAGGCAGGAGCTAAAGGTTATGCCATCGACTTTCAGTCCTGGTAGACAGCTGTGCCTTTATGTCGTACTGTCACGGCTATTTCCTACGGTTCATTCCCCAGTGGATCTGCATGTATTTCATCGCAGACAGATCCCGGTGGGTTAAAAACCCTTCAGGTGTACAACTGGAGACTGCCTGAACTGTAGGGATGATTGTTCAGCCAGACCCTCTGGCAGCAAAACAGGCATCTGCACTGATTTTAGTGTGAGTTAGAGGCTCCAGCAGTCTCAGATGGAAACCGCAATAACAAGGAGGCAACAGCCCTTTTCACACAAGCAGTCGTTTCTTCTGCTTTGCAACAAAGCAGGACAATAATGGGCAGCATGGAAGGAGAGGAGATGGGGCAGGATTGAAGTGGTTTCCTGTGGAGGATCTCCAGGAACATCATTAAAGAGCAAAACCCTTGTAGCAGAATGAGGAACAGTCACCAAGCTCAACTGCTGCCTCCGTGAACTGAAATGGATTTGACGGTCTTAAAGGTCTTTTCCAACCTAAACGATTCTATGATTTTATGAAATGTGTCAGGATTGGTGCAGTGTCTGGAGATGAAATGACAGAGACAGTGTAAGGGTGGACTGGAGTTTCTTTTTGCTTGACCTCAGTTGCCTGCTTAAAGAGTAATTGAATACTCTTTCAGGGGTATCTGAGTGCATTTTTCAGCGACTGTGCCTGACCAGTACGAAGAATAAGGAGATAACTTGGTCTAGCTTTATTCCCTTGGGTTGAGAAACTCTGTGTACATGTGCGCCTACTGAGCCCATGTGCTTGTTTCTTTTTCTGGGTCCTTAGAGTCAAAATCAAAACCAGGCCCAGCTGTTCCTTATAATTAAATTTCAGTAACTCAGACTGGGTGTTTTTATTTTGACTAGTGACTTAAAAGTGTTGGCATTTAAATGGCCTCAGCTATATTTCAAAGTTAACATTGAGAAACTTCACACATATATATTAGCGTTATTTGTCTGTTGGCAAACTCAACAAAATACCACTGCGTTGATTTACATAGTGAAGGTTATCTTTGCTAACAGAAGGACTCAGAATTTCATTATTTAACATATGAGGATGAATCTCATCACAGTGCAGGAGGCTACAGATGGCATTACACACAACTTGCCACCTGAGTCAAGGGCAGAGGTGAAGTTTATATTGCACACTGAGCCCTGCATTCAAATATACTTAAAAGAGCCAAAAGCCAAAACCCACACAACATTATCTGCGGCCAGGACAGATCTGACTGTAGGATAAGGACTTTTCCTTTCTGGTACTTAGGTTTGTTTCTATGTGTCTATCTTCTCTCTCTAATTTATTTATAAGTAAGTCATTGATGACATTTATGCCATACATGGGCAGTTTGTGATGCAATAAACCAGTAATAGGCTGTTTTCATTGCAGTTTCTATATTTGGGTATTTTAGTACATCAAAATCTGGATATAAGAAGTATTAACAGTCTTACACCAGCAGAAAGAAATTAATTTTATGCCTGCCTCTGCACAGAAGCCAAAAGCTTCAGGAAATAGGATCTCTTCCCATAAGCATCTTTTCAGATCCAGGTAGGAGAGGGGAAGGTAAACAACAAAATGCAAGCTTCAGGGTGACAGCACAGCACTGAGATACGATGGTTCATGTGATGATACATATGATTCACAATATGTTTCTGACTGGCGCTCCAAGACTTATTGATGATCTAGGTACAACCTGGTTCTTGCTTTCATCAAGCCTTGGCCCATGGGAGCCCAGCCGTGGCACGAGGCTATGTGCAGCTTGGCTGGGCAGAGAGGAAGAGCAATTTTTTTAAAACCTGAGCACCTCTTGCTCTGACCCAAATCCTGGGAACCAGCATGCACAGCGTAAAGAGAGCAGCGGTTCCAGTGCCTGGGTGGGGACATGTCTTCTGCATGCCCAACCAGCAGTGATGCACAGCACCAAGTCCGTGACATGGAGCACTATTAGGAAGCTGGCTTTACTTTCTTGCTGCAGCTATTCCTAACCCAAGACTGAAGCCCCAGAGAGAAGCATGGGGAATGCTTACTGAACCTGCCCAGGAGGACCAGGTGATCCTTGTGGGAAGTCAAGGGAAGTCACCATAGCTAGACCTGGCATGCCCTGGGGGAATGTCTTCCTGACCACTGTCAGTAGTACTACATAACTGAGTAAGAAACAAGTGAGCACAACAGAAGAAAACAAACAAGGGAGGAGAAAAGCATCTTCTTGCCAAGACAAAGAGGGAAGCACTCGGTGATCTTAAAGGTCTCTTCCAACCAAAACGATTCTGTGATTACTGATGAATAATAACCCAGAATTAATGGAGAAGGGCAACAGCAAAAGCTGTGCACAGAGCACAAACATTTTATAATGAGGGTAAACAGTGACATTAGTAGGGTGACCAGAACTCATCGCCCATTCACATAGTACTTGTCTGCATTACATGACATAGCTGATGGCAGTGGCTAGAGCTAGAACATTACCCGTGGAGACGCTATAATTTTATCCAAAAAGCCTTTCCAGAAGAGAAAGCTGTTCCAAAACTGAATGAAGGACTAGGTTTTCCTCTTGTTATTATTGTTGTTTTAAATTTAAATCAGTCTCAGATACGTAGCCCTATTTGGGAAGAATGTTGAGCTACAGAGGCTCGAGGGCAGCTGCCAACTTAAGCACAAGTAAATTAAGCCAGAAATGTCGAGCAGAAGTGGAAGCAATAGCATACTGTATTAGAAACCAGGATTATAAAATCTCTGCCCATCAAAGAGACCAGAAGAACAGATAGCTCTATATTATTATTTTTAATGCAGTAACGCCTAGAGGCTCCAACCAATTGCCAGGCTCCACTGGGCACCAGGAGGCACCACAAAATAAAAACATGGAAACAGACCAAACCCTATCCCAAGCCCTTCTGGGAAAACAGAAAGGCTTATTGACATTTTATCTTCCTGTCAGTTTGGTGAATGTAGGCAAACCTTGACTACCACACTTTGATTAATTCAAGGCAATCCTCTCCCTACCTCACTTCTTGAGAGACCCTAACTAAAGTGCAGATCTGGGACTGATTTTACAAAATCTCAAGCACTGTCGCTGCTTTTTTGATCTCAGGGGACCTGTGGGGTGCTTAGTGCATTCCAAGATCAGGGCACCCTGCCCAGTACTGAAATAGGGAGGGAAAGCGTTGTCCCTGCAGGGCTCTGGCTTTCCCACACTGCTGTGCAGCCCTGGCTCTGCCCCAGTTCAATGCTTCTCTTCCTAGAGTTTCCTCACCCCTCTGGGCCACGACGGATCCTCTCCAGCCTTCTCTTGCTGTCCTTCCTTGATCTGCATCCGCTCGGGTGTGCCAGCCCATCTTGCTCAAGGATGACCAACAGTGTGCTGAGGTTTCTCACCCTGCCCATAAGCTCAATGTCTCAGACAGAACAATGCAGTGCCTATCCCCGCGTGATGCTGAGCATGGCCCAGGAAGGACAGGAGCACAGGGGAACAGTTTGCCTTCCTGCCACAGAGGGAAACATCCGAGAGGGGAGCGCTAACAGTTCGCAGGGAGCTTAGGCAGGTAGCAGCACCTGCAGGCATGCACAAACGTGCCTGCAGACTTCAACCCTTGCCTCCTCTTTACCGGGTTTATCGCGGCATCTTTGGGAGATTTACTCGAGGGCTGGAGCACAGACATTTCACTGAGCTTGGAATTACCCTGACTCAGCAAAAAGCAAGCTCGCATCTCCCTTTGTGTGCAAAACTTTCCTGCGGTTGCAGAGAACAAACGCCGGCAGGAGCTGCGGGACCTGGGCAAATGTGTGCTCCCGGTGCGCCTCCTGCCCCCGCCTCCCGAGCACTGAAGGATCCTGCACGGCACGTCAGGGCTGTTCAATCACGATGTGCGTTTCCAAGCGCACCAGAAAAAAAAAAGAAAAAAAAAAAAAAAAGAAAAAAAAGAAAAGGTAAGAAAGCCTGAGCCCAGGAGGCGCTGGATTGCCGAAAGTTTAAGTGTAAAGCAGGCGATGCGATCCGGCGGGACGCGCAGCCCCCGCAGCGGCGAGACCCGCCGCGCTGCGGCGCAGAGCCCCTTCCCGCCGGGCCGGGCGGGCGGCCCCGAGCTGCCTCCCGCTCCGGCTGCGCCCCTGCCCCGCACCGTCCTGCTCCCCCCTGCCCCGCCCCGCACGCCCAGCTCCGGCACCGAGCGGCACCTGCGGCGCCGGTGTGGGACGGGGCGGCGGGGCAGCCACCCCCGCGCGGCCAGCGGGCTCCGTGGGGCGCCAGGCATCGCCCAGCCCCGCGGCGCAGCGGGCACGGTGCAAGCGGGGACGGGGCCAGGCGAAGGGCCAGGGGGGACCCGCATCCCCCAGCGCCGTGGCACCCCGCGTCAGGCTGCGGTAGGGGAGGGGGGCTGCTCCCCCTCTGCGCTGCGGTGGGGCTGGGTTGGGGCGAGCCCGGGCTCCTCCCGACGCCTGCGGGGGCAGGGGCGGGGTGATAGCGGTGGGGCGGTGTGCGGGGCCGGGGGGGGCCGGGTCCTCCCCCCCGTCGGACGGCGGGTGGGTGCGGGAGGGAGGGCCGAGGGAGGCGGCGGCTCCTCCTCCGTGGGCAGGCGGGTGGCCCGCCCGGGAGCGGCACCGGTTGCTCGGTGCCGGCGGAGCCGCGCCGCGCCACCCGCTATATAAGGGGCGGCGGCTGCTCTCCGCTCCCTCACACCGGCCCCTGCCCGCGGCTGCCGGCGCTGGGCCGAGGCCGGGCCCCGACAGCATGGCCCGCAGCGGGGCGCCATGGGAGGTGGTCTCCCCCCCTGCCTCCCGCGGACCCTCCTCTTCCTCCTCCTGCTCCTCCCGCACCCGCGGCGGCGGCTGCAAACTTGCTGCGGCGGGCTGCGTGTGAAGGCAGGGCCCGGCGGGGCGGCTCCGCTGCCCTCGCAGCCCCCGCGGCCGCGCCGTCGCGCCCGCAGCCCGGGGGGCGAGGCCGCCGCCCGCGGGCATGCGGCGCCGCCGCTGCCGCTGCGCCCGTCGAGACGCGGTGCGGAGCCGCGGGCGGCGGGGCTGCGCCTAGGGGCGGCCGGGGCGGGAGCCCCATGCCCGGAGCTCGCCGCGCTCCGCGGGGAGGCGGCGGGGCAATGAGCTGGCGGGGCGAGCGGGCACGCCTGGCCCCCGGTTTGCCCTGCTCCCTCGCCCGCGGGGAGTGAGGCTCCGCGGAGCCCGCTCGGTGCTCCCGGAAGGGCGGGCGGGCGGGCGGGAGGTGGTGCCGGCGCGGGGATGCTGCAGCCCTCCCCCAGCGCCGACGGGGTCCTGCCGGGGTAGCGGCCCCGCCGTGCCGCGCCGAGCCCCGCCGTCTGCGGGGGCGGCGGCCGCGGAGGGATGGAGCCGGCCGGCCCCTGCCAGGCGCCCCTGCTCCCCGCCAACGACTCTTACCACGGCCGAAACTGCAGCGCCGAGGAAGGGATCTACCAAGATGCCACCCCCCTCTCCGGGAAGATCGTGCTCGCCGTCGTCCTGGCGCTCATCACCCTGGCCACGGTGCTCTCCAACGCCTTTGTCATCGCCACGGTCTACCAGACGAGGAAACTCCACACGCCGGCCAACTATCTCATCGCCTCGCTGGCCGTCACCGACCTTCTCGTCTCCATCCTCGTCATGCCCATCAGCACCATGTACACTGTGACCGGCAAGTGGACGCTGGGCCAGATCGTCTGCGATATCTGGCTGTCTTCGGACATCACCTGTTGCACGGCGTCCATCCTGCACCTCTGTGTCATCGCCCTGGACCGCTACTGGGCGATCACCGACGCCGTCGAGTACTCCACGAAACGGACTCCCAAGCGGGCAGCGGTCATGATCGCTCTGGTGTGGGTCTTCTCCATCTGCATCTCCATGCCCCCTTTGTTTTGGCGGCAAGCGAAGGCCGAGGAAGTCTCTCACTGTGTGGTGAACACGGACCACGTCCTCTACACCGTGTACTCCACGGTGGGAGCCTTCTACTTTCCCACTCTGCTGCTGATAGCCCTCTACGGGAGGATCTACGTGGAAGCCAGATCGCGGATTTTGAAGCAGACGCCAAAGAAAGCAGGTAAAAGACTAACGCGGGCTCAGTTAATCACAGACTCCCCGGGCTCGTCCTCCTCCGTCACGTCCATAAACTCCAAGGCCCCCGAGGGATCCAGCGAAACGGGCTCTCCCGTGTACATGAACCAGGTGAAGGTGAAGGTCTCGGATGCCCTGCTGGAGAAAAAGAAGCTCACGGCCGCTAGAGAGCGGAAAGCTACAAAGACTTTAGGGATTATTTTAGGAGCCTTCATCGTCTGTTGGCTGCCCTTTTTCATCATCAGCCTGGTGTTGCCTATTTGCAAGGACGCTTGCTGGTTCCACATGGCCATCTTTGACTTTTTCACGTGGCTTGGATATCTCAACTCCCTCATCAACCCCATCATCTATACTATGTCTAACGAAGACTTCAAACAAGCTTTCCACAAACTCATACGTTTCCGATGCACAAGCTGAAAATTTTGAATGCGATGTGTTCTCCGGGGCCGCCCCCATGCACGCCCGTGCCCGACGCCACAGGTAGGTGCGCTCCCCGCACCCCCCGCCGCGGCGAGCGGCAAGGCCTGGGGGGAGGTGGGGAATCGGGAATGGGGGCAAGGAGGTACGACCCCGCAAATAATAGCTTTTCCATCCCGTCTCGGGCAGGACCGGCTGCTTTCTAGCCCGCTCGGAGGGGTGGGGGCGAGCCCCGCGGGAGGGAGGCGGGAGCGCCGGGCAAGGCTCCCTGCGAGCCGAGCCGTGCCGAGCCGTGCCGTGGGTCGGCACGGCACGGCACGGCACGGCACGGCACGGCACGGCACTCCCCTGGCTGGCGTTCAGCCCCTTTGCAAGTGGCGGCGAACAGCGGCGATGCTGCACGCTCCTGACATTTCACAGTGTGTGTGTGTCGCCCCCCCCCCCCCCCCAGCTCGCAGGGAGTGACTCACGGCAATCTGCTCTTTATTCCACCTATTAAACCAATCTGCCGCCATTTCGTATGCTAACGCCCCTGTTTAGACCAATTAGTGCTAAACGGCACTTGCTTTCCGACGCGGCCGCCGAGCTCCCCGGGGAGCGGCGGCCCGGGGCCGGGCGCGGCAGGGCCGGGGCAGGGCAGCCCCCCCGCCGCGGCGGCGTTTCCCGGGGCCGCCTCCCGGCCCCCGCCGGCAGCTGGAGGCATCGCTAGGCAGCCGGGGATGCAGCCCCCTTGGCGGGCAGTGGGACACAGCCCCGGTGCCAGCGTGGAGTTGGGTTTTTTTGGGCGGGGGGAGGAAGGAAGGCAGGACAGGCCCCAGATTAAGGCTGCTTGTAAAGTTCAGCCTACTTTCTGGCCTCCTTAGGGCTCGGGCTGCTCCTGCTGGGAGCGGAGCCGGCTGGGAGCAGGCATCCCGCGAGGGAAGCTGCCTTTCAGCCGCCGTGGAAGGCGCGACACCTTGATGTTTCTCTTCACACGCGGACAAGCTGTGCCTTTCTGCCCCTCTGACAAAAGTGGCTGCCAGCTAATAGCTAAACTCAGCGCCACGTTCTGCAGAACTTGCCTTTATTGTGATACTTTAATAATTCTGCCAATCTTTTGCTTTTTGTCTGCAGAATCAAGTTGCTATTGTAAAGACCCACTGCTTGAAACTTCCCCGAGCCCAGTTGCCAGACTCATGATGCTGCAAAAACGTCAATACATACTGCCACCAAACTGCTCAGCTCTGCATTTCAGTGTAATGACTCTGGCAGAGATGCTGTTCCAATAGTCACGCAGATCAGTTGCAAAAAACAGAGGGCACCCTCGAATCAAGGTCTATAATTCATCTGGACTGAAGAAAAAGTTTGAGAGTAAACTCCATTTATTTTGCAGTCTTAACTTCTTAATTTGTTCTCCGGCCGGTTGTAGGGGTGTGCACAAGAGCACAGTTGTCTCTGTCTGTGTTGGTAGCATAGTTGTACTTCTGCACACCTGTAATTTCTTTCTTTCAGTGGAAAGAGTTGCTCCCTTCACTTATGAGGCCAAGAGGAGAAAAAAGCAGCATTTAAAATAGGAGCATCGCAGTAAATTCTGTAAATGACTCCTTCAGCTGAACATGTGTGAGAAGTGACAGTGTGCAAAAGTTATATTTGTATTTCAAAACAATAGCAAATGCTGTAGAAACAAGAGTTGTAGACCTGTTCAACTGCACTGCATATCTATAGTCTGTCCTCATAGTTGCCTTTATAAAGTAAATACTTCTTGCTTCTACTCCGTAACTCGAGAGCAGAATACAAGAAGTCCAATGACCTTTTCCATAAACCAGCTGGGAATAGAAGTAGCAGTTTGATGTTGTAACCATGTTTTCCATTTTGTGTCAGTTGCACACCCTTACCGCATGAACCACTGCGAAATTTAGAATTCTCTAAGTAATTACATTATTTAGTGTATTTTGTAAAGAAGTGAAGCAGTTTGCTCTTTCAGAAGAGCTACATCACCTGCAAAATAAATACCCGTGAATCATGAATTAACTGATGTTAGTGAAATTACTCTCCTCCCTACTTCCCCCCTATTTTTTCTTTTTTTCTGATCAGACCTTAAGGCAGGTCTACACATATTCAGCAGTCAAAGTTAGAGTTTCAGGATATGGTCCACCTGCTGTGATAGAACTGCATTGATTGTTCCTCCTATGTGTAAATGAAAATGAGCATAAACAATAAAACGCTTTATTGTGTTCTCAAGAGTGTTTGGTAGCAATTGTGTTACTGAAAGGATTATTTATTGGTTTACCTGGTTCTCAATATTGACTTTTTAGGTAACGCTGATTTGATGAGTCACTCAAGAAAGCAATTGATGAAGCCTGAAATTGCAAGCTTCGATCAGTGGTCAGATTTTTAACAGGCAGCTTTGCTTTCGTCCTAACCAGTACTGTTAGGTATAATTCTTACTATTTTCATATAATCCCAGATTAAATTTTTAGGTGTTTTTTTACAAATATTTTTCTTACTCCATTAAAAGCAAACAAAACTTATTTTAGCACTTGGTGGATACTGTATTCAATGTTCTTTTGAAACTGTATGTCTGTATGGGGACTGTTATAAAGACTGGAAAAATCTTCCATGATTTATCTACCTGTTATTCTTCAATCATTCAAGTAATAAGGACTTATTTATTGAATTGAATACTAAAGAAAGAACCTGACCCTCTGTGCCTCTGAAACTCCCATTAACTGTAAAGAGGAAGTTGTGGTCATGGGCAGGAAAGTCTGCAAGGTACAAATTAGAGTAGTGGAAAATAAACTTTTTCAGTAATTTGAAGAAATGCAGAAGACTTGCCTCAAAATTGCATACCTCTAAAAAAGAGAACTACTATACTATGCTTCTAGAAAGTACCCTCTTAAATTAGTAAAGACAAATGTGATTAGAGGAATTTTCTAAAACACTAGCTTATTTGATTGAAGTGCTTATATTCCTTTTAAACTTAGGTTTTTTGCATACATGGGGTGAAAAAAGCAAGGAGGATAGCATCAAACAATGCTTAACCTGTTCTCATTTGTCATTTTCCAATCTTGTAGAATGAATTTTGTTTGCCCCAAATTTTCAGTGAAATCACGAGGCTTCTTATATGTCTAAAAAAAGGAAAATGAGACTGCAAAATGAATATTTTCAGCATTTCCCCAGAGAGTTGAGTCTTCCGTCAGTTTTACAAAGTTTCGTGACTTGGAGAGCACGAGGTTCAAGAGTTGGACTTTCCCGGTCCTCACAGTGCTGGAGCATCCCTTCATCTTCAGCAACTGGCAGCAAATACTCCCGGCTCCCTGTTGTGATGTGAGGATTTTGCTGAGAAGCGGTGAAGCTAATTCATCGAGAAATTATCTTTCCAAGTTTATGCCGAGGCTCCGAACTTTCTGCACGAACACGCATTTCGGATAACCACACTCGCTGTTGGGAAGACAAGTCGCTGTGAAAGCTGCGCGCAGTGACTTGGGGCCAGAGGAGCAGCAGCGCACTGGAGCCCTGCTGAGATACCTGCTAGCTAAAGGCCGTGCACTAGCTGAGCAGCCTCACCTAGTTCAGAAATCGTTCCCGCAGGGAGACAGGTAGAGTGAGGACACGCATCTGTTTGCAGTGAAGGAGAAGAAATGTAGGGCAAACATCACTCAGTGCTGGGAAATATAAATACGTAAAGCACGTTCCAAGATTCACGTAGTGTGTTTTAGGACAGGAAGGGTGGCCCATGTGAGCTCGTCGCTTCTTTGTGGCTGGCGGAATGTGTCCTGGCTGAACCTAGGTTTTAAAAGATGCTAGGGTTCCGGGATGCGGCGGTAAAGTTTTGACTCTGGAGAGGTCTCTGAGGACGTTGCCCTCCTGCCTCTCCCCTCCCTTGCTGTGCCTGGTCGCTTGCACTCTGCCTCTGGAAGGATGGAGCATCTGAAATTTTCAGTAGGAGAGGCTGTCCTTTCTGTCCACCCCATGTCTGTACTCCCGTGGAAGGGGCTCAGAGGACCCTGCCTTTTGGCATTATTTTGTCATGGGAACCTCTTCGTGACTCTGGAGGTAAACTCCAAAGATGCTTAAGCCCATGCTGTTTCAATCTTCCCTTACAGAAGCAGCATGGCTTCCCTTGTCCAGTTGTTGCCTTGGGTTCAAACATTGTCAAATGATGTTGTTGAGACAAATCTCAGCTGAGCGCTGAGGTCTGAAGTTGATCACACATTTGCAAACCTCATGCTTCCCATGTTTCATGGTAAGGGATCTGTGCATGATAGTGTTGCCAACTGCAAGCGCTGTGAGACACACGACTGTTCAAGAGTAGCTGCAGTTGTGGGAGCAGCCATTTGCAGCCCCATAGCTGCACTATTTTCCTAGTATTCCTCAATTTTTCTTAAGAGGCATTTCTCACTCTTCCAATTAATAAAACACAGATGCAGAATAGAGAAATTGAGAGGGGAAATCCCTTGCAATGAACCTTCATACAGCCGCGCAGCAGCCTACAGAGTTCTACCTCTTCTGCATGCATAAGAAAAAGAAAATGCCTTGACTAATGTGCCAAGGCTCCATGGGACAAAAAGGATTTCGACTAATTCTCTGGACATTTATACCATATTCACTGCCACAGCGTTTGAGGAAGCTGGCCTGGCCTTCAGCCTCCAGCAGGGCCATGTAGAGTAGGGATGACGGTTAATTCTCCATTTGGAGCAGCCGATTTCCACCCTCCTCTGCCCCTGCCTGCAAAAGGCCAATCTGCCTTCCATTAGCAGAGCACTCCCATGGCTTTCTGATTCACAGTTGCTGCTCCCCTCTTGGTCAGAAAGGACTGGATATTGTCAGAAGTAAGCGCTTTTACCTGAAAATCCTGATCAGTCCAAAGCTCTTCTTTCAGGGAATAAAGTGAAAAAAACGAGTAGTAGTAACATTGGAGAACAAGCATTGTGATTTGTAGCAGCAAATAAGGCTGAGCTGGGGGACTGAGGGCAATTCTGTATTCAGATGGTGAAATCCCATTCAAATTGAAATGTAGCAGAGACTGAAGAACAGGTTCCTCCACCAAAGAGAGCCCGTGGCAAAGAAAGAGGGCAAGGAAGTCCTCGAAAATCTCCAAGCTTTGACCTGTGTGTAAGGAAAAAAAACCCGGGTTACTACAGGTGAGCAAACAGTTTCAGAGAGAACCATACCCAGAGACATGTAGGAAAATTACAGGTGTGTGTTTATTCAATAAAGGAGATGATAACTTCTTTTTGTGTGTTAGGAAGCTTTTTGTCTTTAGGGGAACCACACGTATTTGAGATATACCCTTAAAAACCTGTCTACATCAGGACAGAAAGGTTTGTGGTTAATACTGAGAGGTTTTTTACATATTCCAGCAATTAGTAGCTAAACCAAAACACAGACGCAGTTTAAATGAATTCTCCTACAGCAGTGAGTCTAGCTGATAATGAGCATGAAACATTTAAGCTTAGAATGATCATATAGAAAAGCAAGCAGAAAATGAAGCTTTTTAATCAATCACATACTAAGCTTGAAAGTTGTAATATAACAGGCAACTCAATAGGTGAGGTGAAGAGAAGATCCACAGGATATCAAATTTACAATACAGAGATCAAAATCTCTTACTGAGTCATTTTCAAGGGCTGGAGAAAGAAAATCTTTGCTGTTCTTCTCAGAGATCAAACTCCTTGCAGTCATCCTTATAAAGGAACAAGACTTTTTTATTGTCTTTATACAAATAATACTTTGAAGGCTACAAAACAGACAGAGTTCACGGCTGCAGGGCTTTCACTGAGTTACCATACATTCTGTCTTTTAGGCTGAATGGTCATAGAAAAATAGGAAAGACAGGAACAGGGAATGATTATGTAAAATAACCCCTTTTCGGCATTTCTTTCCTTACACAGAACCAAGGCAAAGACTAGAATAACAGGAAAAAACAAGATCTGGAAAATGTTGGCATTAATGAGTTCACGTTAGATTTCAGGAACATGTTTAGGGTAGAATGGGGCAAAAATAATAAATATATTTCCAGAATTCAGAGAAGTGGAAATTAAATTAGATGTTTCCTTCTGTCCAGATACCTCAGAGGTCTCACTATCCTAATATTAGTTTCATAATATATTTTCTAAAAAATCTTGATATTCCCAGATATGTTCAAAGTAACATTTATTAGTATATTCATACCTGCTTTTATATTAAGGCATACACTTCCCAAGCTCATTCTCTCTTTTTTTCCTGTAGATTTCAAATTTCAATTGCTTTGTGCTCTTTTCTACCTGCACGCTGTGTTTAGAACATGAATCTCATTTGGACCCAGCCCTCTAAAATCCAGTCCCTGAAATGATGAGAAACACTGTTTTCAAAAGGAATATTAGGATCAGCACATTTAAGAGAATTAGTGCAAAAGCAAGCAAGGTTCCTGTTTCCTATCTACAGGAGAAGGCTGTCCTTCCCTGAATTCGATTCCTAGAAAAATCTGCTGTAGGATTGAAGGACACAGATACGACATAAGCCGGCCCATAAACCAGTGCAGACATACAGAACAGCCAGATGTGTGGGCAGCAGCAGGAAAGCATCAGTGCTGAGCTCGTACTGGGATGAGTCTGACCTACAAGGGACATACCAAAATCTACATTTAGTTGAGTCCAGAAAGATTCAAAGGATCTGGCAAGGAGCAAAGGGCAGGAAGAGCTTCAGGGGTGGTTTATAGGTAAGAGATGGCGAAGGAACCCGCATGCCCAGGGGCCCCATGGGCTATCTCTGCCCTGGGACTGGCCTGCCCCGGCTCGGGGCAGCTCCGACACAGCACAGCTACATGGCCACGGATCTGGCTGCTGGGAGGCCTGTGTTAGGGGACCCGAATCCAGTAGCCTGGTAGAGGTGAGGCTGCACAGCTCCATGCCCCAGATCCAACCAGTAGTGAGGCTTAGCACGTATTCCCAGGTACGTGCGTACACATGTGCAACACATATATATGCATTGCCAGACATACAGTTCAACACAGACAGACACACTCAGTGCTCGCACCAACACAAAGAACGCCAATGGCCTCATAGTGCTCACTTCTCTGGCTAATCAGGACGGAGGTCCACTAGTAAGAAGGTATATATATACACACATGTGTACAAGGTGAATCCCTCCAGCAGCTGGGCTCAGACACTGGATCCCAGTGTCCACAGTTGCTGGCACCTGGACATAAGAGCCCCCAGTGCTGTAGCCCCACTCCAGCTGCTGGTACAGACCATCGCGCGCGCACACACACACATACACACGCACATATTCACACATGCATGCATGCACATACACCCATTAAAGATGCCACAATAGCTGGCCTTGGATACCCAGTTGACCAGCTGCTCCCTCTGGATTCTTTCTCTTCCATGATGCCTCACTCCTAGACCCACGCACACACACAGAGTGCTCTCTGGCAGCTGGCTGGGACTCCCCGTGTCCCTCAGGCAACCAGCTCCTCCTGCGGTCTCACCCTTAGAGGCACACATGTGCACGCACACACACACACACACACACACACACACACACGGCTCCCAGGGCACTTCCCCTACTCTCCAGCTACTCTGGCTTGATCTTTGCGAGTGATTACACACTCACTCACACTAGTCTGTCCAGTTTCTTCACTACAGACACACAGCTCCTCCCACCCCCGATCCCACTCTTAGACCTCCAGCTGCACACATGTGCACAAAATAGAGACCCTCGCCCCAGAAAAGAGTTAGAAACACTTTAATAAGAAGACACGACAGACTGCACTGATCAGGCACAGGGTATGGCCAGGTGTCATGGTTTAACCCCAGATGGTAGCCGAATACCACGCAGCTGCTCACTCACCCCCCCACCTCCCCAGTGGGGTGGGGAGGAGAATTGGAGAGAAAGGAAAACTTGTGGGTTGAGATAAAAACAGTTCACCAGGACAGCAAAGAAAAAAAAAAAAAATAATAATAATATATTATTATTAATAATAATATATAAGGATAATAGAATTTATAAAACGAACAATGCACAATTTCTCACCACCCGATGACCGATACATCTCGTCCCAAGCAGCACTCAGGGAGCAGGGATATTCCCCCCCCAGCTATCCCAGAACAGCAAGTTCCAGAGAGAGCAGGCGAGGGAACGAACAGGCAAATGAACGAACGAAAAGGCCCAAACAAACAAAAAAAGGAAAAGCAGGGAACAAAAATCAACCAGAAGGGAAGCTTAAGGGAACTGACTCACCGACCGACCCTCACTTATACCGGGCGTGACGTCTATGGTATGGAATACTCTCTTTGGCCAGTTTGGATCAACTATTCTGGCTCTACCCCTCCCAAGTTTTTGCACCTGCACATTAGCAAAACCTGGAAACTGCAAAATGTCCTTGGTCGTTTAGCAGCAACCAACACCACCAGTGTACTATCACCATTCTTCACGCACTAAATCCAAAACACGGTAGCTGCTGGAGACAAAACTAGTTCCATCCCAGCCTAAACCAGGACACCAGGCAACAATACCAGCCAGCCCTTGTTTACACAGGGCCAGCCCCTTTTATCCCTTTATCACTCCATCATGTCGTTTGTTCCTACAATTGTTCCTTTCCAAACGGCCTTGAGCCCTCCCTCTGCCCGCCTTTGGTTCCTCCACTAAACATCCAGCTGTAAGTGTTGTGTTATCCCCAAATGCTCTTCCCTTGCGTCTCATGTGTCCCATACCCCTAGGTAGTAATCTCCTCCAGTCCGAAAGGTGCTCCTGTTGACTCATCGTGATGGGTTTCATGCCTGGACACAGGGGCTGAGGCTCCCCTGGGACAACTCTGGGAAGGACCCACCCAGGCTGTACCTTCCTCTGAGACCTTAATTTGTGTCCCCCTAGGACCACCTGCCGTTGTGCCCCTGTGCTCTTCTGGGCTTGTGGAGATGGGTCTTTGATGGCCCTTTAGCCCCTCTGTCATGGGTCTGGCAGGAGCTGAGGGAGGGTATTATTCGGCTTCCCCCCCGCCATTGTCTCTGTGCTCCTTTGTAGGGCTGCAGATGAGCTTTTTCACATGTAACCTAACATTTTCTCTCTTTCAGGAAAAAATGAGAAGGGAAATAGCTGGCAGCCACTGTTCCGGATGTCAGAAGACTAAATGTCTAACATAGGTTGAACTAATCAGAACATCAGAAACTGCCTACCAAAATATAGCAAGAGCATAAAAAAAATCCGTTGTGAAGTCTTCATGCTGAATGAATGTATAGACACCATAGGCAAAGCCTGATTATTTAGGTGGCCACTGAGCAATCTGCAACAGCTCACAAACGAGTATTTCAGAGCTATTCTCTGTTTTGGACCTTGAAGAAAAGTGGTCTTTGTGCGTCAGGTCAGAGCTAGATCTTGCATATCCCAAGTTTAGCTCTTACGTATCGTACAGCTAGATCCGAGGTGCCTTTGTGCAAGCTTTCTGCACTTTGATGAATTCGACACTAATGGAAAAGATGATTGAAGGAGTCATCATGATAAGTTAATCAGTTTCTTTCATTTATATACTTGTGTTTTGGCTAAAATTTTAGCAGGAGCTACCATTAGTTCCTTGTGAGATTACCAGTAAGGCACTGAACAAGTACTAGTGCCTGGGCAATGTACTCACATACATACTTAAATATACTTCTGAGCAGTATATTTACATAAAACTAAACCCAGAGACCAATAACTTCCTTGTTTTCAAATAAAAGTGAGAGGTGATCTCTAGAGTCTGTGATTCGGGGCCTCACAGAAACCTTGGGGAGAAGCACTGTCCTCCTCTTGGACAACAGCCAAATCCCACAGATGTGTATGAGACATACACTATTCAACATTTTCACTGGAGAGGCTGGAAAATCAGTGAGCAAAGAGGAGTGATGCTGAGAAGGGCAAAATAATGTAACATGGGAAAAAATAATCCCATCTATGAATGCACAATAAAATCACAAACATACTTCTTTTAGACACACTGGGGACATTGTTCTGTGAAAACAACCGCAATCAAAAGAGCAGACGAAAGATTGCACAGAGAAAACAAGGCAGAAGACAGCGTTGTTTCACCTTGTAAATTCCTGCGTCCTCTATCCTGCATATTATGAGAAGGTCAAACCTGCCTCAGGAATGATACAGTAGAACTAGAAAACATTCAGGAAAACAAAGAATATGATCAGGGCGTGTCCGAAGCCTCTTTTGGACACAAGCAATCCTGCACTCTAGCTACCAAGGTAGCTAAGATGATGCTTGTACCATGCAAGGACAACTCAACAGCAAGGCAAGGGAAAGCAGGCACATTCAGAGTACAACCATTATTATAGGAAACAACACATTTCTAAATGCAGTTCTGCTCAGTCTGATTGCACTGTGCCTAAAAATCCTGAGGAAGCTTTTCTGACACTTTTCTTGTCTCTAGCTGTGCTGAGGAATGCTGGTTCCCCAGCCCGCCCTGCCTTGCTTCTGCATGAGGCGGAGAGGAATTAAGACTCTTGGCTATTCTGCCAGTTTCCCGGCCATGACTCCTCTGTCAGGTGTTAAGGTGCAGCTAAAAATGGTCACTGAATGGTACAATAAAGACTGCATTCAAAGGAAGCATCACCTTGGGTCTTTCGGAGCGGGCACCCAATGAATGAGATATCTGGAGCTGGTAGACTGCTTTGAAAATCTAGGGCCCAGTTCCTGATGCTCTGGCCTGTTAAGTGGGTCTCTACACATACAGAAGATCTGAGTATTGGAAAAAATAATCATCCTGCAGTTTCCCAGAACTGGAGACTCCAGGGTATTATAAGGAAAGAAGGCTCACACACACTTCTCTGTATTCTTCCTCATCTATACACAATTAGAGGGCATTAGCTTTCAGTTATGAAGGAAGGATTTTATCTCTTCTGTCTTTAATTAAATCACAGACCTTCTCACTAGTTCATAAATTGGCACCGCTATAACTCAGCTCCCACAGAAAACAGTTGGATGTCAACACTCTGTAGGATACTCTTACCCAACTAGTCTTTTGAACTGCAGTATTTATTTCAATTAAATAAGAGTTAGTAGAACTGGGAGTTTTACATTTTGCTATAGGAACAGTGAATTGATTTCTGCCTGAATGACAGGTTTCAGTCACACTTCAGTTACAGTACACAAAATATTCTGAGAGTTTTGTCAGCAGATATAATTGAGTTCCTTTAATCAGGCTTGGGGTAAGGTCCTAAAGGGATTCCACCAGGCTTTTTCCAAGCTGCATGGTTACTAGTTTGTTTAATAGAATAAGGTTCTTCACATTCTTTCAACTTCCTTTACATAGGGGATTTTTGCCTGACTAATGTATGAGGATTAAATCGTTGAATTGGCTAGAGACAATACTCCTGCTTAAAGGACAAGAATTCAGACCCATCATTTAAAAAGACAGTAGAGTGACACAGTGTTTTCCATTGCCCTTAATGGAGCAGTTGTTCCTAAGTAGAGGAGCAACACTGGCGTTTGTATAGCTGCAAATTAGTTTTATAAGAAAAAAGTGGAGATTTTTATTACTTTTAAAATAATCCTAAGTTGTTTGAAAAGCTGAAGTTTTCAAACCCACTTTTTTCAAACTCAAGCTTCGCACCCTTCCCTTTCCAAATGTCTCATGTATTCCTATAAAAATTATTTACAAACCTGAAAATTATGAGAAAGAAATATCAAAAAGGAGTGTTGATACTGGCAAGGAAAATGATATCTTCTCTAAAAGATTGCCTGAATGGAGCAGTAGCTCTTTATCTGAGGGACCTGCATTTATCAACAGAAGCGCTTCTAAGTCCCAAGGAAAACTTTCAGGGCTAAAAGATTCATTTAGCTCAAGAATTCACATTCTCTGATCCGCTAGATTAATAAAGAAGTGCAGTTTTTCAGTACTGTTGCACAGTTTGATTGATTTCCTTTAATATCTGAGATTACTGCAATTTTACTTTCATGTAATGCATAAAGAGCTACTGGAGGCAGTGGAGGTGATACCACTCCCTTTGACTGAGGGAGCATGGGCTCCATTAGTGACCAAGACTCACTATTTGGGAACGATTTTAGACCCCTGACTGCCGGTAGACAGCTGTAAATCAGTCAGCTCTCTGGCCAGAAAGCTGTGGACTTTCAGGAGTAAACTCCATGTCAATCAGCTGTGCTTGGGCTATACGTTACACGCCATGGAGGGGATGACATGACTGCTCGGCCAGCCAGCTCACTTTGCTAGGTCCACATGGCCTCGGGCAGAGCTACTGAGTTCAGGATCTGGCCCACAGAGCCAGACAGCCCCATGCGAGGCTGGGAAAGCCCTGTGAACGCTGGTGGGGGCAGAAGGAGGACGGAGGGGCTTGCTCTCCTGCCCCCTGCCATGGCAGCCCATCTCAGGTCAGCAGGGATGCCTGAGGTGGCTCCCGTTGCTGCTGGGGAAGAGGTGCAACCAGCTCCCGTTTCTCGAGAGAGAGGCACAGGGATTTGGGAAAGGACTTGGTGAGCAGCCCAGGAATAAGGAAGGTAGAGAAAAATGCTTTTTCCTTCGTTTAGTCAGCACCTGGCAGAGGTAGGGCAGGGTGCCTGTCTGAAGGACAGCTTGGGTTTAGTACCAGCCATGCGTTTGAGTGTCTGGACACTTATTTCATGATGTTTTGACCAAAAGAAACAATAGATAGATAAATACATTTTTGTTGCCTGACCTCTGCGAGCAGCTTAACAGCTTGTTTCCCCACCCTCACTGCATATAAAAAGATGTTTCATGAATTTCATTTTCCCTTAAAATGCTGAAATTCAGTGCGAGGCAATCTCTCAACATACCTGCTGAGACCTCCTGCCCCAGGGAAAATAGTTTTTGTTCTGCTCCTCATGTTTTACCACTCTTCACCTTCACAAGGAGACCTGAGGCTTTGCTAGCCCCAGTGGTCGCCCAAGCTGTATTTCCCAGTGCTCCTCCCCTGCACCAAGTCCACATCACCCACCACAGCACCCTGCTCATGGGCACTGCCCCACGCCTCGGATGCCCTGGGGCCCTGTAGCAGTGTGCTGCCCAAGAGGGACTATCAAGTGGATGTGGGAGCAGAAGAAAGAGTGGGTTGGTTTTGAGCTGCTAAGTGTCCCTGAGTAACTCTTTGCCTTAAAGCCCCTCTGTTAAGGAAGACATAGATACCAGTCTTCTTCCTTTGGGGAAATAAGCGTTATTATCATCCTGTTCTTTTCAGAACACGTTAGTGTCCGTCCTAGGAGAGCCGATTTCCAAGGGAGTAGGAATTCATCAGAGTACTCACATGAGCTGGCCCTTAGTGTTTCAGAAACAAAAATGATGACAGTTGCAGCCTCCCACCCCATCCACAGTTGCAGAAAACCTAATATAGGATGACAAACAGGATTTTTAATACTTTTGGCTTTCAGATGCTCCTTTTGTTTTCTGGCCTGTTGCAGGCCAGACCTAAAAGATCAGGAATCACAGTGGTCTTTTGAGTTCCTGTCAAATCCCTCTTCTGTGTGCCTCCAAGTGAATTTTCTTCCATGAGCTGCCTTTTTCCATGTTTCATGGTGCAGTGCAAAGCAATGCTGAGAGCCGCTGGTGATTTACCTACAGTCTGACAGAGAAATAGCAAAATACAGATGATATCAGGACCCAAACCTGTGCAGAAATCTGTATCTTTACTGCACAAGGTGATGGAAAGTTCAGGCCTGCTTCAGTACCAGGCAGAGCAGTCTGCTAGTCCTCTAGCTTGCAACATCATAGCAGTGCCACTGATCTTCAGGTGCGAGTGCCACATGCTATCTCAGGACTCCTGGGGTCTGTGCATCCTCTCCTCTACGTTGCTGTATGCTACAGAGCTTTCTTAACCGTGTTTTCTCTGTTACCAGCTCTCAAATCATCCCTAAAGTGTCCCAGGATCCTGATTTTGAGGAATGTCAAAGCTGGAGGGATAAAATGTGTTGCTGTTACAGTTACCTTTAAAACCCTTTAAGTCAAGTTAAAATAGAAGGAAGTATTTTTATACATATGTCAACATTACACAACAGAGTGGAAAAAGCTTTACAAAAATGCATGTGCACAGAAGTGCGAGGAAATAGTTCAGTTGGAAGGGACCAACAACGATCATCTAGTCCAACTGCCTGAGCACTTCAGAGCCAAAAGTTAAAGCATGTTATTAAGGGCATTGTCCAAATGCCTTTTAAACACTGACAGGCTTAGGCATCAACCACCTCTCTAGGAAGCCTGTTCCAGTGTTTGACCTGTCACTTTGATTAGCTTTAACACTCTTCCTTACGTGCACGTTTCAGCCAGGAGACTCACAACCATCCTTACTGAGGGCTGGCATCCCCTTGCCTTTTGTCAAACTCCAGAAGTCTCAGGTCTCACTTTTTCTTTGTATTCCAGGCATGGATCTGGACTTTGCAGTCAGGTCTAACTCTTTGGAGTTAGCCAAGCGCTTATCATTCCCAGCAGTTGTTTCATCCCTAACTCAACCAGGAAAGAGTCCTGACTCCCTTCTTACTTCCTGACAGAACCGTTATCTATTCCCTCTAGCTCTGGAAATGCCACTCTCCTTTGGGGGTTGAGCTGGTGTAGTTCTTCGATTGGTCTAGACAGTAAGTAAAGACAGTTCACCAGGATTTCTGTGCTTGACTAAACCATTAGGGAATCATGAATCCACTGAGAGTACTCCTATTCAATAAGGTAGTCTAGAGAAGGAAGCCTTTTCCTCCATTGATCCTTATTTTTCACATATATACATTAACCATCATACTGTACACAGCAATGCTAATACAGCTTGACATGGCAGAAGAAAATCCATGCAACCAAAAGCAGGCAGCTGGATCTGCATTACTCAAATTGTTACCTATTTTTCTTCATTCGGAATAAGACTAATAGACCTAAAAAGAAATTGTATCTATACTATTTCCTGTATTCATTTGTTTACATATGCGTTTTAAGATGGTTGTTAAACAGGCAGGCTGAATGTGCTAATTGAGAGATACAATGGCAATCTTCATCATGGAAGCTTTGGTGGGGAGACAGTAAAGTAATTCCTTGTTCCTCAGTATTGTGTGGCATCACTCACAAGCAAAGAGGAGGAAAACTTTCTTCCAGAGATGAGACATTCTCCTTTGAGATGAGTCAGAAAGGATTTCTCAGCCTTTGTCCTGTGCTCTTCCATGCCCAAGCGGGTGTGAGTGTGGGGAAGGAAGGCCTGTGGCAGATGCAAGAGCTGTCATGACAAAATCATCCCATCTTAACTCGATAGTGGCAGATACATTTCCAACTAAATCTAAGAGAAAATGAGGTACAGCATAGCTTCTGTTGAATTCAGTCAGGGAGAACATGTATTGTTAAGTGTAATCTTAACGATGCCATTGTCATTTTATCTTTTGTAACTTTATTACATGACTGAAAACCCATGTTTCTCAAGTAACTTTCTTTTAATCTGTAATCTTGTCTAGCAATAAATCTCGCTAGTCATCTGACACATAGCAAAGCATTCCTTACCCCAGCTTGTTACAAATCTTAAAACTGTGGGACTGGACGCCTTGAAAAATTGCTGAGTTATCCAGTACATTACATTTCTCTTATCTAAAGAGCAGTAGGATAAATCCCCATAGATATTCCATGACAGTTTATCATGAGATTAAGGAGAGGAAGAAATGTCTTCTTGGGACCAGTGATGATTAGTGAAGTTCTCTGACTGGCAGTAAAAAGCTGGGAGTATGACTGGTGGGCTCCTTAATGGCTTTTAACTGAGACCAGACATGACAGTAACCTGTAACTTTGGGGTAATGGTGCATTGGGGGTTAACTGTGCACCCGATCTCATCTCTGAGGAATAGTGTAAGAGTCACAATGTCACCTTTGATCTCTATATGTCTTCTTTCTCTCCAACACTTTATTTATTATCACTGCAAAATCTTTTGATGTGTCCAGTCCTCTTTTGTACGTTATCACAGAGATTAGCCCAGCTGGGGACCAAATTTCAAGCGGATATTTTAAGGGCCACAGTAGTGTAAGGTCAAAGGTCCATCCACTGAAACGTTGTTGATCTGGTGTGCCAGTTTTTGCAGCCAGTAGTGATGACAGAGTGCTATGCCAGAATCATATTTAGATCCCCCTGACTGCACAACCTGCACGGCCTGTTGTCAGCTGGGTGCACAGTGTGCATTCTTGGGAAGAGCCAAACTCATGAATCTGGAGCCACAGAAAGAAACCAAAAGGGCTTTCCCTTCTCATTGGTAGAAAAGCAGTGTTAGTAACAATCTGTGCAGAGTATGAGGGTTGAAAGAAATAAAAAGGAAGATATTCTCTATCTTTGGGTAAAGAAAAAAGAATAAGTGACAGCTTAAAGAATCATTCAGGATGTTATCTGAAAATAATTACTTGGACAACAACATATTGCAGCCAGACTACAGACACACACCAAAACCTAAAGAGGAAATATTTTATCAGTGAGTAAAACATCTTGTTTTGGAATTCATTGATAGCACTCAGATTTTGCTAGCTGCTACACCCCCCCAAAAAATTACAATAGAAGATCTACGGAAGATAAAAAATCTATAGGGAAGAATTTGTGTTCTAGAAGAGCATGATATAGACAGGAAAGGGTGACATTTGCCTGAATGTACCTCTGCCCATGAATCAAGCTCTGAGTAGGTGCAAGCAACAGATGGCTTCTACAATTTTGTTATTTTTTTTTTAGTATCAATACATAGTTTACTTTTTTCCTGATGTCTCTTTGAATTTAGCCCTGGCCAGTGTTTTCTTTCTATCTTTGTACAGTCCTTAAAATTAAATCTTCCCTTACTTTAATTTTGTTTAAAAGTATGCCTATTAATAAAGAACCCTCTTTCAGTTGAACCTTTGCTTTTCTTATTTTTTTCCATCTAATATAAGTTTATTTTAACTTTTTGTCTTACGTTTGCGTTCACCATTTGGTTTTGTAATCGTCAGCTAGAGAAATGGCTACTCCCGCTGAACCAATGGAGGGATGATTTGTATCACTGGAAAGATGCCATGTGCTTCAACCAGGGAAAATACTGAAAACTGATAGCTGGTGGAGTGGAATGGAGTTCTGAAGACAGGAATGAATTTGTTCCAATGAAGATAAATAATAAGAGAAGACTTACAGTGCGGGACAATCTGATGGTTATGGGCTCTGGGAGAGGTCTGGACCTCTATACCCCAAGGAGCTGAATGTGACAGCTGTTACGTGTCATACAATAGAAAATGTCAGTAAAAGTGTCATCAAGAAAAGATTTGTCACTGTCAGGAAGTCCTGATTCTAGCAGAAAGGATGTCCCTTCTTGCACAGTGTTCTAGGGTATAGATTTTAATCCTAAACCAAGTTTTAAATATATAAATCCATTATAGTCCTATCGAGGTCGATGGTGAAACTCTCGCTCACTTGCATGGTACAAAGCAGGCTCCTCAGATAAGAATATGGCTTTGGGAAACAACAAGAAAATATGTACCATAGCTGGAAATGTTGGGAATATGGGGGTTTTTTTGGAGATTAGATTAGCAAATTTATACTACGACTGGCCTACTGAAACATTCGTATCATTCATTAATAATCCTCATGTTTAACATGAGGTTAACAGCCTTTGGCTTGGCCAGTCTGATATCACACGGCTTGTAGTTGAGGTGGAGAAGATGGTTCCACACTTCAGCCTGCAGAAAAGACCAAGCAAGCAAGCTGGGTTTTGATGTTCAGTTGCTAGCAATCTGGCTTCAGATATCAATGGATAATTGAAATTGATATATTTAGATGGGATGTGGAGGGGGAAATCTGAGGTAAGGTTGTTTACATGAATGTGGCCTTTAAATGTGAAAATACAGTAAATGAGAGAGGGATAGATCAGTCACAAAGCCTTGAAAGCACTCTGAGCAGCTTATGTTTGTTGTTACAGAATACAAAGAGAAGAATGGCATAGTCAAAACAATGAGCTAAGAAAGCTAACTTTGCAGCTGACAGGCTAGAAGCAATGCAAGATGGTATTTGTCAAAGCCAGAGAAAAGAATATTGTGGGAAGCAAGTAATGAGATAGTGAGTGATGCGGTTATAAGTTTCAGCTGTGAAGAAGTGTTATGCAGAGAGAACTGCAAGGTAGACAAGGATAAGGAGGTCAAATCTGAGATGATTCCCGATCGTAAGTCTTTGTGGCATTTCCCGCAGTGGTAAAGCTAAAGGTAATAGGATGAAAGACAGGATTTTGCTTTGGACATATTGCACTTAAGCTTAAAGTCTTAAGTCAGAGCACTAAGAGGAAATGTCAGTGCAACAGACTATTAGTTAAGTTTGAGTTAAATGAGAGATGTCTATGGATGGGTAATAAATCTGTTGGTCGCTGACCTAGAGAGGATAGATGATTTTTTATTTGCCAGTATGGCTTATTTACAGGCAAAAAGCATAGAGGGAATAAGACTGCAAAGTTTCTGCTGAGTGCTGGGTCATGGAGAAGATGAATAAGCACCTTCAGAGCTCTGCTACTGGAGCAATTGCAGAGGGAGGAGGTTAACTGGGAGAAGATCAAGTTACAGACACCAAGTGAGAATATTTTGCTGATGACGAGAAGGCAATAATAAGATGAGTTAAATACTAGTTTTGCCATTTGACCAAGAAAATGATTAGAGGCTGTCTTGAGAGGATTTTGAGGGGAGCACAAAAGACACAAATTAAGTTGTAGGGAAGAAGAATCTCATCTGGATATTGTAGACAGCACTGGAAGATGTTGGAGTAAAGAGTGAGTTTCACTAAGATGAAAGAGATTAAAGCATGGAGGCAACAGTACTCTTATCTGTCTTGTCTCTGCACATATGCTTGTTCAGCAGAGGTTTCTTTCCTTATACCTGTATGTCTCTTAAATGGAGATCTTAGATACTGCTCTAATACACCTAATAGTAAGGCTACCAAAAATCTGTTTCATACCTCAAGAAACTATCTGCCTTATATCCGTATGTGCTGTCATCTGCACAGAGTAGCCTCAAAATTAAAAAAAAATTACAAAGATATTTCACTGTTTTTTCAAAATAAATACTTAATCTCTCAAGTTCTGTTATATCATTTCACCAGTGACACCTTCTAGATGTGGCCTTAATGATGGGTGATGGACATAACGTAGTAACGCCATACGATCAAAGGCACGGAACTTCAAACAATGCCAGAGCTGTGAGGCAATACTACTGTGGATTTTGGTATCTGCAATGACAGTCTTGTGCCCTCTTCCGCACGAGCAGAACTTTTTCCTATCTTTACCGCTCTCCTACCCTGTCAGAGCTAGGTCAGCAGTGTCTGCAAGGCCTCTGCTCCACGAGGCTATGAGCAAAGGCTGCAAATTGGCCATGCTTCCCTTCGCTCCCTGTCTGATAGTGCACCCACCTCTCCTCTGCAGGGAGCCAGAGGCGTTGCAGGGGAGCAGCGCGCAGAAGGGGAGCAGCTTGTGCTGGGACAGGGAATCCTATGGGGATGGGAAAAGCAGACTCAATCCTCCTGATCATGACCTTCAGCGTAAGGTCAAAGGCCTGTAGGACCAGTAGTTCCTCCTCCTTCCCCAGTGAGAGCAGATTGGCAGGGAAGCTGTCTGAAACCCTATTGATCACTTGTTCAGAAAGTTCAATAGTGTCAGGAAAGTTGCAATACCTTTTTCTTCTTTTTGTACTGAAGTCATGAAAGAGTGAAATGCTTTTCTGCCCTGAGAGGAGTCCTAGCTCAGTGATTCTCAGCTTTTTTTTTTTTTTGGACTGGAGACACTACAAATTTTCTGGTTTGTGTATACTGGGTTTAAACCTATTGGCAGCAAGCTTGCCTTTCTTAAGTATTTCTTTGTGAAACCCTTAGAAGTAATCACCACAGCTACAGGGCTCTACAGCTTGGAGGCTGAACAGCACTAGCCTATACAAAGAGGTGGTGTCCCTCTGGCAGCTCCTGCCTACAGAGGAGGTGAACATACTGCTATGCTTTCTCTTTGGGGATGGCATGCATTGCCTGCCAACTGCATCTACTGGGACGGGCAACACAGACCTCCAACATGATCATCTGGACCACAGCATCAGGGGACTCAAGAAAGGTGAAAAGGTCATCACATGGTGCCTATTCCTGTAAAGTCCCTGTGGAGGACGGCAACCTGGACTGCTGTTGTGTTCAACCATTCACGGGGGTGAGCGCGGGATTCCTTACGCACCCTCTTCACCACTATTTCTAAACACAATCTGGCATCCTGTCTGACATCCAAATGTGCTGCGAGTGCGTAAGGAGGAGCAATGAAGTGGATTGGAAACTGGACGTCAACTCCATATGCTACGTTAACTCTGACCCAACCTGAACTACAAGGATTAACTGGCATCCTAAATCAATCTGTTCTGCTTTTAATAAGCAATTCTCTGCACATGTCTATAGAATCATGTCTATAGAGATATAAATGGCCCAATCCTGTTTCTGATTTAAAGGAACAGGAGCTTTTGTGTGTCTGTTTCACTGGAACAAACCAAGTTTATAGCTTAAGTTGATAATATTTAAAGCACCATTAACAAAGACAGTAGAGCTATAAACTGGATTTAGAGGGATTAAAATACTGGTTTTGAGGAACCCACCTTTCAGGCCAAGTATTTTACAAGTACAGATTTTGAATTACTGGATTGTCTGATCCTGTGTGTGCTTCTGGCCCTCAGGTCCTGTGTTTCTGGGTCTAGACACAAGACTTTTCACTGGGGCCTTTTATTTATTTATTTATTTATTTACTGTGATTTTTCATTTAAACAGTGGCTGATTGTGAAGAGGCTACAACTTGTGTCAGAGCACTCAGTGAGAGATTTCTCTTGGGGATCTTTTTGAAGCGCTATAGGAAGTACTGCCCTCAGGTAAAGTTGACTCCTCTAAATTCAAGAAACCCCAATGGATGATGTGAGTGCCTGTTTCAGCAGAAAGCCATCTGGGTCAGCTTAAATCACCAAGGAAGGTTATTCTTAAACCAGTTCTGTAGGAGGACACCTGCCCAGGCCTCAGGGGTATGTGCTTAGGCTCATTTTTAATTTAAATTGTTTTGAAGGAGAGCTAATCAGAATCTGAAAATATTTGATGGTGATTAAATTTAGAATTCATGGATAATTAGCCGGGGGGGGGGGGAGCTATCTGCAAGATGCTGAATTCAGCATGTGTTAGTAGAGCTCCAAAGGCAAATCCTTCCTACAGTCTTCAGAGTTGCTTTTCTGGGGTTTTCATGCAGTGTTTTGGGAAGACAGTGCCTGAGCACAAAGTACGGTAAGTAGCGATAAGACAGAACATCAGGGCTCTCCTTAGAGATATCTCTTGTTCCTCTGACCTTGTGAAGCCACTTTTACAGAGCTATTCAACTTTTCAGAAATCCATTCCCAGGTAGACAAGAGCAGTTCCTACTGGGAGTTTTGCTGTGCTCCAAGAAACTTTTGTTGAGTTCCTGAATAGTGGGGAAGTTCCTAATTGCTTTTAACCATCTCTGTCCTCCCCTCTGCTTTGTTACCTTTTCTCTGCTTTTGACTCCTGAGATATTCTGAAGAGCCTCTCACCTCTCAGAGGAAGCACTGGAGCTGACACAAAGATCTCCACAGACAGCACTATTTGCAGTGTACATGCTTTATTGATCTTAAACCGAAGAAGCAAACTACATCTTCTCAAGCTCTACCTCCTGGTATCCTGTCTCTTAGCTATTTATGTAACTACAAATAAAAAGAATTCCTGTCACAGTTCTTATTTTTGCTTCCACTATAAATGGTTGTGTTTTTATTTAGATGGGGTGCAGTTCTGACCATACTGTAGTCAGCAAGCAGCACTACAGTGGCTGAAGTGCTGTTCTAATGGACTCTGTCACAGTCTCTGTAACGGGTATAGGTGTTGTGGAGGTAACCAGCCCCACTTTGAAGCTGCTGAGCCTTTACACTGCTTTGGTCTTCCCTCTGCAAGCTGCTGCTTTGTCTCTCTGGTGGAAGGAATTGGCAGCATTAGCTTCACCAGAAGAACAAAATGAATACAAAAGGCTTTTTAAATAGGATACGTCCATATTCCAGATTGAGGTGGCACTTAAGAAAGTGACGTATCAATAAATTACCAAAATAAGCATGATTGCACTGTCTGATACCGAAGAAAAAGGGGTTAATCCTCTTTTAAGGTGAAGGCAAAGTCTTTTTGGTTATATGGACAGAGGAGGGACAGAGGGGCAGTCATGATGCTGTCTGCAGAATTAGTGATGCTGCGAGGGCAGTAATGACCCCGTCTGCAGAATTAGCGAAGCTGCTACTGGAAGACTGCCTACGCTTCGAAAGCATGGTGAAGAACTGAAGAAAATTCAGACAAGAGCTGCATAAATGGTTTAGGATCTGCAAAAGCAGGCTTTTAAATGAGAAACTAGGGATGCTTGATACATTTTCAATCACCAGCTCAAGGCTCATTAGTTGAGTAGACAGACGTTAATTTTGACATCCCAAGGCTGAGTGAGCGGAGCCTGGTTTCTTCCACTGTGGAAGTTAGGTGGAGCCTGAGCAGCAATAGCACGACAGCTCTGGGATTTGGGCGTGCTGCTCCTCCTGCTCCTGGGGGACAGGAGGAATGGGGCTGATGACTGCTGCTCCGGAAAGGGGCTTTTCCTCACCACAGCAGTATTTGTTATCCCACAAATGATTCCTTTTCTCAGGAGAGGCAGAAACCTGGTGGTTTTACATGGTCCTAGACATATAAATGCTAATGTCTGTGATGCAATTGCCTTTTTGGTGACCTTTTCTGTGCTGCCCTCAGAAACTACTTAATCTGTCTGAGTGTAAGGGGACATCCCCACAGCTCCGAAGGGGACCAGGGTGGTACCTAGGTCTCCCAACACAGAGCTGGAACATGGCCAGGGCATACCCAGCAGAGCAGACCTGCAGCATACCCTGGGGAGTGAGCTACTCCTATGGCGTATACTTACTTTTTCCTCCTTTGGGGCAAAGTTTTCTCTCTTATAAGAAATTTCTCCTTTGAAATATTCTAGGGAGCCCAGACAGATCTAATCTTTCTTCCTGAAACTTATTCTTTTGCTTCATTATCTAAGAGACCATCTGATCATTCTTCTCAATTAAAATAAGTGTTTTTACTTCAGCTCCTCGGAGAAGCAATTGTCTCTTGCTAGAGCAAAGTCCTTGACTAGCTAATTAATAACTCCTTGCTTCTATGAGCGAGGAAAGCTCTCTTTATGCCTCCTCCCTTTTTGTCTCTGACATGGTGAAATGTATCTTAAACTTACTTTATATTCTCTGACACTAGGTATATGACAAACATATCCGATACGAATATCTAACCATGACAAACAGGCTCTTAACTGAAAGCAGACACAATAGTGATTAATCACTTTGGGGTGATGGGACCCCAACAAGCTTCTACTAAGCATGTGTAGCAGTCTCCCATTGCACAGTTACATCCAAGGAGGATAGAGAGCAGTGATGGACTCAAGAGATGTTGATATTTCAGTGACTCTGTGAAGGCAGACAATTAGCTATTGCTGTGGCACCATAAACAGAGTGGAAAATTCAGAAATAAGGTTATATCATTATGTAAACCATAACCGGTCTCAGCAAACAGCATTATAGGATCTTTTACCAAGATTTGTTAGCTGAGACAATTCCAGGCAAGTATAGAAGCGGCTACTGCTCTGTGAAAGCTTTGGTGTAAACTGTGTACCTTATGTCATGTCTTTTATTCTTGTCTCACATGGAGGTGTTTTTCAGAATTAGCAGGCATGCAATTCAGTAAATGCGTTACTGGAACTATCACACTGAATAGTGCTTATTGTTAATAGAGTTGCTGGTTTATTTTTTTTTTGCGCTGGGAGTTTGGTGACATTGTTAAGAGCTTTGTACCATCATCTGTGTGCTTTTTCTGTCTGTGTGGTGTTGTCATAGAGAAGTTCAGATTATTAAAGGAAAATTAAGATTCTGGATTTTTTCTCCAGGTTTTTTTCTAACATCAATGGACAAAATAGATCTTATCTTAACAAATTGTGTACCCTAGCACATCAATATTCACCCGTGCTGTTTTTGGATAACACTTTACCATCACCTCGGGTTTCTCTAGATCCTTCCTGAGCTGAAGCTTCTTAGCTTATTTCTTTATAGTCTTACCAACTTCTGCAATGTAAGCAGCACAACAATAGAAATCTTAAAGAAAATGGAATACGTGTCTTTTTGTTCTTCACAAAGTACTGAAGCGATTTCTGCATGAACTAGCAGAACCATGCAGCAAGCTACCTGGGGTCCCCGTTTGGTAACAGGGACCACGCCGACTACAGGCAAAGCAGGCAGTGCCGGGGTAGACAAACAGCCATGGCCCATCTGCCCCTTTCACCTGTCCTTAAGCCAAAACCAACTGACCGCTGCCCCCAGGGAAGGGCTGGAGGGGATTTCATGGGACCTCCTTCCTGCAGCAGCAGTTAGTTACTCTCCTGCAACAGCAAACCCGGCTCCTCGCTCTCTGCTTCTTGCGGCGAGGGCGGCCCCGTGCCCCAGTTTCAGAGGGACCAAGATCTGGGTGCTGAGAAAGTAGAAAAGGCACACAGAAAAATCATGCACACATGCACAGAGATCAGCTTTAAACCCATTTGTACGTGTCAGCATACAAACAACTTATAAAAGTATGATATATCTGCCTAATTGTTAAGCAAGATGCATATTTTTAAAGGCTGAATCTTGTGGAGGTATAAAAGACCAATTGACATTTTTTGTCCTTTTTCTTTTTTTAAAGAGCAGCTAAATTCTGTTGACCTTTTTATGTGATTGAATTAAAAAGTTTTAAAGCCCCAGAATTTGGTTTTTAAAGTCAATCAAAATTTTGGCATTTCAGTATATCTGGCATTTCAGTATCCTAATTTTCATCACCGTAAAGATCAATACTACCAACCATCCCTGTTTATGGTATTTTATTTCCTCCAGAAGCTGACTTGAGTGTCAAAGAAGATCTCTAGATCTCTGTCAAGCAAGTTTTCAACAAGAAACAGTGGAAAATATTTGTTGTGACTGATTATTAGATACCACTGATTTTGATGCGACATCCTGACTTCATTTCTCTCAAACCTTTCACAGCAATAGGTATGGGAGCTCATGGGCCTAATAGCAAACATAAATTCTGTAGCAAACCAGTTACCTGAGTTATTGAGTTTTTAGATGACATAATTCTGAGGGACGGTTTTCTGAAATAAAATGCCATCTGCTTCCACTTACTTTTCCTTGTTTCCTTCTCTAAGAAAACAGCGAGAAAACATGCTTGTTCTGAAAGGTAGTTCCTTTGAGGCCCATTATTTTCCTCCATCTCTCTAAAAAGACAAGATATGAATTTGTTAGTGAGTTACCAGACAATTCAATATACAGCGCATCCAAGGAGCCAAATAAATGCACTTTCCTTTGATACATCTTGACGTAACTGAAAGTTTGAATTTTGAAGTCAGATTTACCAGAAGGCTTCTGGGGCCACAGCCAGGAGCAGCTAACAGTTGTATTCTCAAATGATCTTCGCTGTTTTCTCCAAGGGAGATGTATTCACTTTTCATAACACTACAGTGTGCATTACAGCCCCCTTATTAATGTGATAGGGGGTAAGACACATCCTGGACAAAAAGAAACAGAATAAAACAAGGCTTTCAAACTTTTCCATCTTCGCACCAGAATGGGATCATTTCACAGTATTTTGACAACACCGGCTGGCAGCCAAAAGTTGCATACACCACGTCAGCATCAGGGCTTTGATGGCTCATAATATTTTAATGTTTTTTAATATAGTAGATTATTATAAGAGTACTATAATATTTCAACATCGTTCTCAATTGATACGTAAGAAAGATATTCCCTGCAATTTGCTCTTTCCATACCCAGTGGAATTGTCCAGAATCTATCTTACTCTGAGGGGAAGATTTGATTTTCAAAGGGCCTTTGCTATGTATGCTTTTGGTTGAAAGAGAGCTGTAATATCTGCTCAGAGAGCAGTAGCTGTGGGGCAACATTATTGCACAAATACAAAGGGATATGATTAGACAAGGGTTGTCTAGTCTATGGTGTAGTTCAAACTGCCACTAACATTATAGATGGTTGCAATTTAAAAGATCTTGATTCTATGTTAGGTTTGGATAACCATAGGAAAGCTAGTAAATTGAGACTGGTTATTCATATCAACTTACCTCTTTGTTGCTGAAGTATATGTAAAATAACAACAACAACAACAAAAATAATAATAATAAAAATTTGGAGTTTTTCCCAAGGACTGAAGGATTTGCCTTTTAAAAATCTCATGATAAAATTGAAATGAGGTTCATTATTTCAGAATTCAGAGCACAATGACAGCAAATTTCTATATTCCATAAAATTGTTAAGGTCCTTTGATTTTCTAACTCAAGTTTACTACAATCAAAATTAAGGGGCAGACGGTGTGTAAAATGCTAGATAATGTTGTCCTATGTGTAAGTATGAATTTCGTGTCCCTTACAACTGAGGTGCATGAGATGCAGGCTTCAGATTATAGGAGAACGTGCCTGGGAAGAAAGGTAGAGTAAGATACTCTGCACCTGCTGCAATAAACTTACTTTAGAGAAGGACTATACTCAGTGGGACATTATGAGGCACCTTGTTTGACAACAGACTTTGTAAGTCCTTGGTTGCACAGAGTTTGCCCCATGCCGGGTGTCCCTTTTGCCAGCAGCCCTCTCACGGTCAGAAGAAGCTGAAACT
Source organism: Phoenicopterus ruber ruber (assembly GCA_009819775.1). Lineage (NCBI taxonomy): Eukaryota > Metazoa > Chordata > Aves > Phoenicopteriformes > Phoenicopteridae > Phoenicopterus > Phoenicopterus ruber. The sequence continues at coordinate 92,289,765 of CM020217.1, forward strand.
GGAGAGCACACTGGACATGCTGGGTGAGAAACCCAAGCGCAGCGAGGAGCCCTATGGCTGCAGAAATTGTCTGGGATTTAGGAAGGGGAGGCTCAGGCTGCAAAAGTTCTGCCCACTTCAGGGTCATGAGCGTTTGCCCCCCTGCAGCCAAGTGGGGATGCCCAGGGCTGCTGGTGGCTGGGCAGCCAGTATCTCCAGACCTGGCTTGGTGGAGTCATTCCTTTTCTTAAGAACAACCAGCACCTACTTGTTGGGTTAAAGGATACTCTATAGTCTAGCCACTCAGTTGGGGTGTGGGAACTCAAGATGGAAGCCCACAATGCTAAATATTTAATACCCACCATCATATTTTGACATTGATTCAAGCCCTTGTTGCCAGGCTCAGCAGAAAGGCTGACAGCCGAACGGATGAGGAAAAGGAAATGTCCTCTCAGGCCTACAGACGGTCTGACCAGTTCAAGGGCAAAGAACTTTGACGGGGTTGAAAAGTTTATGCTGTCTCTGCATCTACTCTGGATGTTTTGCAGATAAATAAAGAGTTCAGAATTCAGTTGCTGTCAACAGGTTTTTCTAAGTACTAAATCCACAGTGCTATGCTTGGAAAAGTGCATTTATCATAGACAAACTGAGTTTCTGAAAAACATTTATTTAAAAAGACTGACTACAGCTTTCAGTAGGCTTGACAAGATTTCATATTTCACTTTTCCTCTTTACCAAGGGCATTAATAGCTTTTAAGACTAAATGACATGAGTGCTAGATATCTCAGCAGTGCATTAGAGATGGAGAAAACAGAATTTTGTGGCTTTGTGTACATGCCTGGTGATCAGGAGAAAAAGCACAGTGAATAGGACTGTTTCAAAAAACAGGAGTTTCCCTCCAATCCGAACAGATTCATAAAGAAGTTTGTGATTAAACAGCTGAAATTCAAATTAAATTTGCATTGACTAGCTGATATTTCTCACTATATCCTAAATATTTGAATGGTTGAGTGTTCCTGAAGATATCTGCAAATCCAAAAAAACCCAAGAAATCAATTCTCAGGTTGTATTACTTAGTAGGCATTTGTCACTACCACTTTCCCCAGTTCACCATTTTTGCTGTTTAGGATTTTTGCTTGACTGATCAGATACCAAAAACATACCATGTGGGCAAATAACCAGTAGTGAGCTGCAGAAGTGAACAACCTGTGGATAGCTCTGAAAAATCATTTATTCGCACTGGCTTATGAACATTTGCAAACAGCAAAACTGAACTTGAACGACTAGATCCAAATCCCTCGAAAGCCCAAAACACCGACCACACATCAAACCAGCAAAGCGAGTGGCAAAAAAATACAACCTTTCCTAAAATCTTTTCCAAATGCAATCACTATTCAAAACTGATTAATGTTTTTATTAGGTGAATTTACTTAATTCTAAGCAGACGCTCATGTCTTTCTGCTGTGGCTGTACGATATGATATGGCTGGTTGCCTAACACAACTAAGAAAAATAAAAATAGCTTCGAGTAAAATAATTTTTCCCAGCTGAGCCCCACATGAGCTCTGGCTGATCTTTCTGAGGAGATCTGGGAGTCAGGCCGCAGAACTGATCTTCCGAGCTGAGTACAAGCAGGTTGTTTCTGGGAGGGTGAGCAAGGTATGTGGGTGAGACAGCTTCCAGGGAAGGAGGTAGCTGCTTCCTGGAGCAGCTTGCACCCAAGGTGAGTTATAGCAAATTACTTTAGCAGTTTGATTGACTGAACCAGAACAGATTGCCTCCAGCATAGTCTTTAAGTGCTAACCAGCAGCCATTTGGCTTCATGTTCTTCAGACCAAGCACACTGCCCCTGCAGAGAGGCAGGACTTCTCATGGCTTGGGACTGTGGTCTGCTTTTTTCTGCTCTCTATGGAATAAGGAAAATTTACATCTGATTTTGACACTGAGCTCTGCCTAAAGGATGTGCATAAAGATTACTGTGTTTTCATCAGTGTGCTCAAAGCAGATAAATGAGCGTGTTCTCCACTGTGGCGGATCTGCTTTCAAACAGAGATAAAAGGAGTTTGGTGGACGTTCCCCATAGGGCACACATTCAACTTTGCAGTGACATAGTCATCAATCTCAGCTCACCACTCACACCTGGTGAGTTGTTCAGAGAGAGAACGCAAAGGCATTTGCTGAACCGGACTGAAAATCATTTATGCTGTAAGAGACTAAAGTGACCAGCAAGGTTGTACTTGCACATTCCAAACACCACCTCCCCACCAACCAGGTACGATGTATTGTGTCCGTCTTTTGTTCTCAATAACATTCTGAACGGCAGCTTTTGAGAGGGCAGGCGCTTTAGGGAAGCTTTGCAGATGTTTTTCCTTCCTTAAGTCTTGCTGAGATAGATTAGGAATACTCTCACATATAAGCAACTCCCTAAAATACAGGCCAAGCCAGCAGAAACTATTATTAAATTAACCTCATTCCTCTCTGTGGAGTCCTTCACTCCGACCAGTTGAGTGAATTTTATTTCTATTATATTAGAATACACTGTAAAAAGTTATGTTAGAGTGATTTCATTTTTTCAACAAACCTACTCACCATCTGCATTTGGCAAAACTCGTTGACATCAGTCTGTTGCTTAGCAATAAATACTTGTGCAGACTCCAGTCACAAAGAGTGTTCATTCAGACATTTTACACAGCCTTTATGGCCTCAGAAATCGTTTATTTACACTGGCCTTCTTGGAAGAGAGGGGGAAGAGCTGAAAAACAAATGTGTAGAATGAGAGGAAAGGCACACAGATCTTGAAAGACATTGGACACAAATAGCAAAGAACCTGTAGTGGATCCACGAGCTCGATAAAGAGGAGAAAAATACCTAAAAGAAATCAATGCAATACTATTACTATAAAATATTAAAGCAGTTATAGAGCTTGCCAGACATCAACAATCTTGAACACTATTAAAGTGTATGTTTTGTAATGGCATCAATGATCATATTCCATCAATATGTGCTAATCAAGATGTACTAATCAGCAAGAATATCTGATATAAAAATGTACTTTGTGCTTATATTCTGTGTCTGTATGTAATCAGAAAGTGTTCTGATTTGAGCAAAATGTCTAAAAAAAATACATTTCTATAGAGTTCTGTGGTAATTGCCTTGTTACTCATGACTTGAGAATTATTTGAATTTGGGAATAACTTTTATAGTCAGTATTAGCTCAGAATTGAACTGTGTTGAAACCTTTGAGGAAAGTTTTTATTTATAGAAAGTTAGCAGAAGAAATGCTTAAAGCTGCACGATTATAATTGCTTTGCTCATTTAGCAGTCACTATGGCCCACTTCGGTTTAGATGTCTAATTGTAGGACATTAACCTTTGGCACTCAGACTAGAAAAAAATTGGACTAGGAGGCTCCAAAAAGGCAAAATTAGAACTGAAAATGAAATGGGTCACTTGTTATAGAGCACGTTACATTTAATAGATGAACAAGCTAACCAATGAATATGACAATGAGTCATCTGAAGTCAGAAAACAGCATACTGTTGGAATGTCAGATGATTTATAAAACACTTAGTTTTTGCTTTTATTTGTGGACACATTATGCAAAATAAGTTGATCGTTTTACATGGGTAGCAGCAAAAATGGGGAAAAATTCAGAATATGTGATAACAAATCTGTCATGGACAGAGTGTCCACTGCAAAACATACAAAATACTTTGCATATTTGCCAGGAAATGGCAAAGAAAACTTCCCAAAGCTGAACTTCATTCAGGCATTGAATTTGGGATTCAAAATTTCTTTTTCCTTTAAAGGTGGTGACTTTGATTCTGATCTGCCAATAGAATTTGTCACGTTCAGTCTTAAGCAAAATAATAATAAAGTAGTCAAGAACTATGAACACTTAGAGTTAGGCTGCTGGTGAAGTACAGTGACCTTAACGTATACTCCATTCATGTATAAGAGAGATTGTGCCTAAACAGCTGATCAGGTATGTTTAAAGACCATAGCTGCTGTGCAACCTTCAAGACCAGAATGAGAGATTGGAAAGTGAATATTGTTACAAAAGTCGCACTCTTTCGAAATGTGCAGCAAGCCGAGAAGGAAAAACGCCTCTTCCACGTCAGCCTGAAGCCAAGATGTAATTCAAGTTCCCCACTTGGAAGGGACAATGCCACCGCGACAGTGCAGCACCGACCTGAATTGCTTTGGGAGGAGCAAGATCATGTTGCTCAGACACTGACACAGAAATCCTGATTTTGAGCCTCAAAATTTTGAGCTGGCTGCTCCAGCTCACCAGGATTTGCCTCGGGAATCTGTAAGGCAGCAATGCATTGTGTTGCGTGGCCATGCTCAGTCTGCTGAAGTGCTGTGAAACGGGGAACCTTTGTAGCTGTCTGAATGGATGTGCGGTTCAAACATATGCAGCCGTTAAGTGCTGCAAACTTGAAAGTCTGACCCTCAGCCCTTTTGGAAATGTCTCCTATTAAATACAACACACTGCTGAAAAAGAAAGTGAAACATAAAGGGAGCTGTGCTGAAACAACAAGAGAAAACTTTTTGCTTCAATATGAAGGAGAAAAATGTAAAAGCAACTGGACAGAAGGGGCAAAAACCCTAATCAAAAAGTCACATTCTGACAAAAAAATCATTTGAAAGATGACAGATGACACTCTGAGGAGTCAGAGGCTGGGAATAACAAGAAACCGAAGGCTCCTCTTTTGGCAAGGCTGGGATTCTTCAATATCCAAGAGCATCTATAAAAGTTTTCTCAAGGAAAATGCTGACTTTTCTGAAAATGCAGTCAATGTAGGAGGAACAGTGTATTCTCAGTGAATGATGGGTTAGGCTCTGCACTCCTGACAAATCCAAGATCCAGTTGAATGACCAATTGCCCTGATACAGGCTTGGAACGGCTCCATCTCTGCAGTGCTGATTATATTGACGTTTCCCTTTCCTCCGCTGTTCTTTCCCTCTCTATCTCCAGCATGTGTTTTGCTCTTTGCCTGTTTCTAGTTACTTTTTCACTATTTTTCTGTGGTAAAGGCAGGCTCAAGCAGAAACATTAAACGCTCTTTTGAGGAAGAAATAAACCCCATGTCAAATTCTGAATCCTGCATCACTTAGATGCCTCTGGAATCATGTAGAAAAATACCACCCAGCTCAGTCTGAGGTGGTCCAGAAACCATTTCTTTTTTTTGGTTCAGTAGCCCGAGAAAGGTCAAATTGGATAATCTAATGGCCTGGTTTGGATTTCAAGGCTGCAAATAAGATCAATGCAATGCTAGTGGGACCCCAGGTTGCGGTGACAGAACTAGCACACCCCCTTTTCAGCCACCTGGAGGAAGGGGTACCATGCAGGTCCAAGAGGAGGTCAGGGAGTCAATGGTGCAATTTGGTATTCACCTTGCCCTGCTTCTCTGGGAAACACCAGCTGCAGCGGTCCGTTTCCCTCACTGGGGCTCCTCGGTGCAAACTCACGGCACTAGGGAGCAGGTTGGGTCCTGATGTCCCCTCTTCTGGCCATAAAGTTGTCATCAGCAGGCCCACAGTTCAGCTCCTTGAGTAGGAAGCACTACCTTAGGGTAGTAGGGTGCTGTAGGGGATTCAAGTAATGGCAAGAAAAACACGTGAGAGGCATCTTTACATGCAAGTTATGCCATCAGGGAACCATGCCTATAGCTTTTTTATGTTTCTAAAAGATAAAGTATTCAGCAAATATTTGCAAGCCCGAGTGGAATGAGTGTGTGAAATCAGGCAACCATACACTGCCTTTAGTAATAACACCAAATCAGACCCCACAAAGATAAAGTAAAAGGGGCTATTGGGAAAGTGGAGTTGATTAGCTGCCATTCCTTGACTGTTTCTTTTCCATTATGTATTTAAATTCATAATTTTTACAGTGGTTCACATGGTTGGGTGCAACAATAGAGCTGCAGAAAAAAAATTTCGCTCCAGCTGAGGGTAAAGCTCCAAATTCAACAGTTTATTTCCTCCTTGAGGGATACTTTTTCCATACTTTTATCAACAAAATGGATCAATGACTCACTGCTTGCCAATACAACTCACACTACATTTGCTCATTTCCCTAGAACCGAGACACTCAGAATAAAAAGAAATGTCTGTTCTCACCACTTCCTGTCCTGCTCTCAAAAAGAAGTGTTTCAAGGATTTAATTTCTCATCCCTGGCTTTCCCAGTCTCTCTCTGTTTATTGATGGGAGCGTCCTGTGACAGGAAATGGCCCTGTCGTGTAAGCTGCAGTGTGTTAAGGACTTCTTCCAGCTAAAAATAGGTACCAGGGCTGTCTTCTGGCTTGTTCCTGTTGTTTTGTATTAAATTCCAAATGTCAAACATAATATAGAGCTTAGAATAAACTCAACCTTTTATGCCATTTAAATGCAATGAACTGCTTCTCACAGCCTGCTTCGCAAATGTACTTGAAGCCCTATTAAGTATTTGCCACATGGTTCATGATGTGTCCACGCTTCAGAAAGAATGGGTACGTGATGCATCTGCTGACTTGTTTTAGAGATTAATACTTGCATTACGGAAGCACGTGGGTGACAATGAAGAATGAGGCCACACTAGGTTCAGTGTATGGACTCGTCGCCTCAGGTCTTCAGAAGGGAAATACCTTTGCGTTAATGGTTCGCTGTCCCAAAACATCCGTGGGTTAATGGAAAACATTGTACATCATTAGTGTTACCAGTGAAGTTCAAATCCAACATGTATAATTGTACATTGAACCACTGTTAATCACCATAACATTCAACACCATCTATCTGGGTTCAGATAGCGCATATTCATCCTGTACATGAAAAATATGGCCTAATTAGCTTCTTCTAATAGAGATGTAAGATATGCCAAGAAAGCACAATGCTTACATTTATTGTGTAAAATATTACAGAATTAGATAACCCCTGATAGTGAATGGCTTGGGAAAAAGACTCAGAACTAAGAAAGTCATAGATTTTCCATAGTTGTTACTTGGAAAACCATTAAAAGCAGGGCTCTTCAGAATGGATTGTTCAACTCGAAGATAAAAAGTTCTGGTTAAACACGTCCAAGTGTGACACTGTGAAAACAGTCTCTCTCTTCTTTCTGACAGTTCCTTAGTCATCAGAACTAAAGCTGTGAAAAAAATAATGCATGACACCAATGTCTTTTTTTAAAAATACCTATTAATAATTACAGCTTTAATGAATGGCATGCCGAACATTTCAAATCCAAACTCAGTGGAGCAGCACTAACAGTTTACTCCTCCCACCACCACCATTAGCAGGTCAAGGCTGCAGAGAGTGAGAAAGGTTTAATTTTTGGAAGTGAGTGGGAGCAGAGGTTCTGACTGCATGGTCCTACATGCGTAACACTCTCGAGTTTTTGCTGAGAGAGCAACTGAGGAAGAGGACCTGTTTTGGACGATGGCTATGACAGTGATGAAAAGCAAAAGGAATACTTAAGGGAGGAGGGAAGGTAAATTTGACGGACAGAGTGGGACACCTTTGCCGGTTTCAACAACACCTGCCACAGCCGATGAGCATCAGCTGGCGAATAGGACAGAAATTTCTATGGCAGCATCTCAGTTTGAGCCATTCATTACCAGTACAGCTGCTGGGGGAGACGTTGTAAAGAACAACATCTTGACTATGTCAATTTTGACAGGATTTCACTGGAAGATTTCCTGTTAACTTTTGATCTACTGCAGTTGAACTCTGTGAATTTTTTATGATAGCGTGTCTAAATCTGCCCCTCCTCGTGTTGGCGGGCCTCCCAGTGTGCCCTCCTCTTTGCCCATCTCTTTGCATCCTGCTTGTATTCTTGCCTTTCTTTCATCTGCCCAGCCATTATTTTTAGAATTGCTTATTCAACTTTACATGTCAGATGTCCGTATCTTTCATTCAACTTTTTTTTCTTACAGTTCATTTCTGTCAAAAGCCAATAAACCTAACAAAGACAGGATGCTATTATCCATTTGTTACTTCTAATTTTTACTTTTAATTTTTACTTTGGTGTGATTTTGATAATCCTACATATAAGCTGCAAAAATCAACACGGAAATAAGTTAAAAACATATGATTTGCTCAATCATAATGAGCATATTTTGATTTACAAGATCAGGCAAGTGATCTGAAGCTACATTACAGTTTCCAGCCAATGTTAGACAAATTGCTTAATGACTTCCTTCTAGGAATATACAATTTTTATTGCATTAATGGAGGATTTTCACCTTCTTGACTTTGTGAATAAGCTGATACAAACACAAGTATGTCTCAGTCTGAAGATAATCAAATGTGTGGTGGGGTGAAATTCACTTACCTCCTGCTATGCTATACCTAGCGATATTAAATTCAGAATTAAGATGCATGTCTGCACAGTTCCTTTGCAGATAAGAATGTTTTCTTTCCTTGAATGCTAAAATGGTTCCACGGCATGAGGTAGAAAATTTGTGGTACAAAAGATCTCGAGAAAATAATTGACTCGGTGAATAATTTATCGAATTTACTGAAAATATTGACCTAGATTTAATGTTTCCACATTCAGAACACGGAAAATGAGTTAAATTGGTATGTTGAGTTAGCCTAGAGTGAGGCTGTTGCAGCATGATTAATTTACAAGTGTGAGTTGTTACTCAAGAAAAGCCATTTAGCTGTTAAACGCTCTGCTTGGATTATGCTGACATTTTCTTCACACTAAGCTGATGACCTGTGGTCTGATCTTGCCAACCATTAGTGAAGATGAGAGCTGTGAAAAAAGAAGTAGAGAGTGATTAGCAGACTTGGGGATAGGTAAGGATTGCAGTTCTAGATCTTCTGACTCTTCACTTTTTCTCCATCACCTTTGAACAGATCTGATACCGGGTCCCAGCAGCCTGGTATCTTGTCTTGACTGCTTCTTCTGTATTCAAATTGCAGAGGCCATTAGAGAGTCTGGCGCACTGAAGTTTAAAGTACCTTAATTGAGTGCTAGCCTACTTCTCAGAAGAGTGGCTGCTAGACCTGCTTATGCTTTTGACAAAAAAGCATCCAATAGCAGAGAAAGTTCAGAAAGGAAAATCTTATTGAACGTCCAGCAAGGAAAGGAAGAGCTGGAGATGGACAACAGGATAGTTGGGTAATACAGAAAGAATATAAAATAAAAATGAGATTAAGATGAATGTAGTTCTCTATTCATTGCGTAGACTGATGTAGTTTCTTTTGACAGAAACCCCTTCCTTTAGTGGACATTGGATAGCCAAGCTGATACGGTGTCAGGCCTTCCTAAGAAGCAGAATATATCAGAGTACAAAGCTTTCAGACTAGAGATGTACTGCACCTGTAGGCATTTGCCTATGTAGATGTACCCTTCCTCACCAGAAAGCATTTCGCCCTGCCTAATTCACATGAATTGGGTAGTTCTTGGGTACGTACAGCAGTCATTGAGCCAGTCTTGCCCAGCCCCAGGCACTTGAGCATGACTGTTAGCAAGAATCTCCAGAGAAAGAAGCTACTTGCTGCAGTCTGTCAGCTGGTTGAAGCTTTTAACAAATATTATTTTGCAGAAATGTTCTCTGCAGGAAGAAGTTCACAAAGGGGTCACACTATTTTCAAGAAAAGGAAAAATTGTGTCATCAAATGCTGGCTACCATGGAAGGATTTTAAGGCCTAGGGGACTTGAAGACAGGTTGTGGGACTCATGAAGGGAAGGGTGGAAGTGTGTAAGATGAAGGAAGAAGTTAAAGGGAGACAGCACAAAAGTGGTGGGGGAAGCAGTGAGAACCTCCAGGATGGGAGGCCAGGCCTGGATGCTTGCTGAAAAGGGGTCTGATTGGAGTTCAGGCTACAATACCGCTGTGTTTTCAGTCACCCTTTAAACTGCTACTTGCAACACACAAGTCCGTAAGCAGACAAGGAAAAACAACTCTGGATGTGCTAGTAGCTTCAAAATGATAATGATTTAAAAAGAAAGAGAGGACGGTAGAAAGGGTTATGTGTTGTAACAAGATCATGGAAAAGAGAAAGAAAAAGGCATTTTCATCTTCTTTGCATCATAAATAAGTGACCAGGAATGGGAAGAAGGATTTAGAAATCCCAGTGTCCCCTACTTTGCACAATAGTACCCCAAGTACTCACGTACAGCTCCATTAACTCCTACAAAAGCAGGTCCCTTTCAGGGCAATGATAACAGGAGATTCAGGGAGGTGTTCGATTTGCAATTGAAGATAACCAGTCCTAGTTATCTACTTATAGGTGTTATTATTTCAGAGACAGGTGTCTAAGCTCTCTTCAGAGCCAGTGGAGAGAGCCCAGGAAGAGAGTCTCTACCTCAGGGTGAGCTGAGTCACTCACTAGACTCATTGGTTTTGTAGGTTGGATCTCCTTGACTATTACGGGAGGCTGGACACCTAATCTTCTTGTAGACATAAATTAAAGATCTTAGTCATTCTCAATGTCAAAAATGCATTATCAAGTTAGACTCAAGATGACTGTTTCTTGGGGGTTGTTGAAATCTGTTGGAACAACATCTGCAAAACTTATCAAAAGCAGAAAAGCAAGGTAGTTCAAGCTCCTTTAACTCTGCCTTCTTTGTGCAATGCTGCCATGCACCAGCAACCTGCACTTTTTGTGTCTGAACTCTTCTGCATGGGAACTACTACCTATAGGTAAATACCATCTCCTCCATAGACAGAATACCAACCTCTGCTACAGAACTGCAGACCCTATTTCACCCTTGCCTCTGTGACTAAACCTGTCACAAGCTGAACATACTCATGAAGACAATCCCCACTCTCAAGCTCTTGGTCCTTGTAACCAACAAGAGCTGCAAAAAGTAGTACTGGAAATAAGCCTACTGGATGCTTTCAACATGTAAGAATCTCTTTTCTTTGATTGTACGTGGGGCAGTCAGCCTGAGAGGATCCTCACAAACCAAAGGGAGTGGCATGCCCAGACTGATCTTTTCCATAACCAGATCTCTGATGCTCGGTGTCTTTTGTACCACAGAACTGCTGTTGGTGTGTCAGCCAAGTTGCAACACTTGCAAAATTTCAGGAATGGCTGAGGAACCTATCACTGAGCACCAGCCACTGAATCTCTTTTGCAAAGCACATTCTTTTTAGTTCACAGGTGGCATGCGGAAAAAGAATTGACTTGAAAATTACAGCAGTTCTGCAATTCCTTCAAATTGATGTAAATCAAGGAATGACTACTTAAAATAACCGACTCCTTCCTCCAGTACATGATCAGAGCTAGAAAATTATGTTGAAGCTGGGAAGATGAAGAGATGTTTGGATATGCTGCGATCACAGTTTTCAGCTATAAGCATGGGAGAGCACACTCTGAGAATGGAGCAGATGCTTCCAATTATCTGCAATAAGGAGAAGAAGGGACATTTGAAAATATAGCTGGTATTAGGTGGCGGTCAGAAGACTCTTGGATAAGGAAGAAAAGCATGCAAAGTGTAACAAAGTCATTTTACTTTCATAGCGCATTAATTTTAAGACACTGCTTTACAAGTTGAAAAACTCCTGTGTATTCTGATGATTGAAAGCAAAACAATCAAACTGGAAATCTTATTGTAGAGTTTTTTTCCTATTTTAAACCATGACAAACTTTACTCATGAAATATTATTTCCTTTGATGTTCTAAAGTGTTATTAAAATCTAAATAGATTTGCATGCTTAACTGTGGCTACTGCTTGCTGATATAGTGCTTGTATATGAACTGAAAATAAGATTCCCATATGAAGGGACAGCTTGTAAAATACAGAACCATACAACGTGGAAGAGAAGACACATAAATGTAGCCCTTTTATTCAGCCTTTTGTAATTACTGCATGCATTACTGTAAATACTGATTTACTACGTGCTTAGCAGGGTGATGTTCAGGAGGTCTGAATGGCCTGCCCAAACCATGCATGTGCTGACCAGCAAATTCATATCTTGTCACTTGTTACTTAATCTGTACTAGCTCAGGCTGCCTGCACTCTCTGCTGATGGCATCCCCTTTTTTTTCTCCTGAGCCTTGTGAAGAAGACAAGAACCATAGACAATCTTTCTCTGCAGTGAGCTAACTTGTGTTAAGCGTGCATTCCAGCCAGACCCACACTTTCCCACCACTCTGGTAGTTTGGCTATTGTGAGCTTGTCCATGTGACACACAGACGTGTGAGGTGCTATCAGAAGACACAATGGTAAATGCAGACACACGGGTTTTGGATAAGGGTGCCCTCTACAAGCCACCACTGAGCTCAGGATCTGTCCGCATTCACCCATGTAGCCAAGCACTTTGACCATATATCAACAGCATGTGCCAAATGAGCCAACAATGAAGCCATAGTTGTGAGTTTGTTCTCCTAGACAATGCCAAATGCATTTTCATCTCCTCAGTTCCAGCACTCTTCTTCGCTTCTTTAATTGTCGGGGGGGGGAAGTGCAAGCAGATGTGAAAGCAGCAAGCTACATCTAATTTCCTGGGAGTGGCTCACTGATACCTGGCAATAAACACATTGCAGTTTATCTGTCTTTGTACTTATTTTGCCACATCTGGGATATCTTGAAATGCATAATGGTCAATAAAACAGAAGCAAGCTTTCAGCAAAGGTTTCATGCTCTTAGCCTTGTTTTTATTTAAAATGGATCCATCTTGGCTGTATGGAAGGAACTCTTATTTCAGTTTTCCTCTGCAAAAAGTACAAGAAAAATACATCAAAGATAAAATTATTAGTAAAAATATGAACTTATTGACAATTGAGATAACACTTTCCTGATAAAATGAATATCAGTTTTTAAAAGGTCCTCTTTCACTCCACTACTTTTAGATGTGATTGCTAATTTATATGCAGTACCTGCACACACTAGAGCTTATCCACACTTCAGGGGCAACTTAAAAATCCTGTAGGATAATGCTCTTTTCTTGGCAGTTTGTGCAAAACCTCAAATACTAATGACTGAAATTAATTTGAAAATCATTGTTTTGTGACTATATGCACTCAGTAGTACTACCTAAAATTCTGTCTACAGACAGGAGTGTTGAAATTGATTTAAGGTAACACATTCTTCATTCAGCAAACTTCTTACTGATTACTCCAAGTCAGATAATTGTTCTTACTCTTGATGTTCTTTTGAGTTCCCCAGATGATTTGACATTGGCCTTTCCTGGCTAATTTGTGGTGGCCTGTAGAAAGAGTGGATAATGAATTCTACGCTGCAATTAGATGCCTCATTTCATTCTTCCTCAAGAACCACAGGAAGCTGCTCAAAAATGATAGGGAATTAAAGGAATTCTGAGCAGCTGGGTATCACCTCTTCCTTCAAACACTGATCCACTATGGGCAAGTCAAGGAAAGGTAATGGCTTGCTGATTCAGATGGATGGATGGACAGAAGTCTTGGGGCTTATTATGAAGACTCCACTTTGGTAAAGATGTCGTTGTGTAAAGAAAGTGAGTCCAAGTCGGTAGATTGGGTACACCATAAATAAGCAAGATCCCATGTTGTCATTTACCTGCTTGGGGAAACAAGACAAGCAGTGAAATTCAAGGAAACAAATCTTGAAGGATGCGATTAAAAATGGGTAAAGCGTCTTGAAAACCTTTGCAATAGGCCTTTTAAAATATATCCTGATGTCTGAAGTTTGTTGAACAAAACCAAGTTCAACAATGGCTACTGCAAGAGGCTAGGAATTCAAATGCATGGTCTGCTGAAAGCGCTGCCAGTATTACACCCTGGCTCTGCGGACTTCACGCACCAGTCCCTTCTGCCTCGCCAGTGTACACAATGTACACGTTAATCTTTTTTTATTTTGCCTTGAAGTGGTGTCTCTCAAGAAGTTTAAAACAACAAAATGTCATGAGAAAACAGAGATAAAAATTAAAATATAATCAATGACATTATTTTAGCTTAAATTTCAATTAAAACTTAGTTGTGTTGTAGTACCATATCAAGAGTACAAGGGGTACTTGGAGTTGAATTTGTAGGCATTTAGTGGCATTTTAGACATCCTGGAGTATCTGAGACACCTGCTCATGGTTTACCAGATAATATAGGACCTATGGGAGACGTCTGTCCTTCTGGAGCAAGGAGGTAGGAAGGATGACCTAGGATGTCTAAAATGATGCTAAATATAATTTTGGTTAGTAAATCTCACCCCTTTTGTCTAGGTTTACCTTTGAAGGGCAACTACAAATAAAACTCTTCTGAATATCTGTTCATGTCCAGTTTCTACTATACATAGCTGCTGAGTAGCTTTACTAATGTAGATTAATAAAACAGTGGAAACAGAAGTATCAAATTTTCATTTTCAGAATTGGCAGGAGGTACATTATGTTTTGAAATTCTGCATAGGGATATTGCATAGTTAATGTTCTTTAATGACAATTCTGCATGTTAGATAGAGGTGCTGAGTGACTCACTATATAAGTAAAGGTAGTTTTAATCTCAGCTGGGCACCGGCCGCATCTACTGTCATGTGACAGACAAAATGAAAGGTCTAGAGAGGATCCAGCTGGGACTCCTCGACAAAAATGCCAGTTATGTGGAGACTGTAACCTTCTTGTTCTTTCAGGGCAAGGCTAAGGTAAAGCAGGAGAAGAAAAAAGTGACATTAGTGATATCATATACATTTGGTGTGCAGATTAAGGGAGTTCTCTGCTATTACGCATATGCTGTCTTTAAAATGACATCCCGAGTATGTCCCAGGTAGAGGGATATGGGAAAGAGCACCTTATAGTATATTTGCATATTTTGGAGAACATCAGCATTTCAAAGGCCATTTCAATCTAGTGCAGGTGTTTCACTGTGGTTTGTCAATACGTTTGCATCAAATAAGTATCGACCAATTTGTTAAGAGAAAAATTATTCTTCTCCTACAAAGTTGGCCATGGTGAAGATATCACATCCAAGCTAAGAAGTAAAGATCCACATTTAGATAGGATTATCAAAAGGAAGAAATAATAGCAAATTAAAAATTAGCAACTGAGCAGATTTCCTCTGACTGGAGTGCAAGTGGGACACAGTGCAAGCTGACAGGCAACCGATTTTTGAACATGATACCTCGTTGCTCTATTCAGTCACTCAAGCAAAGGAAGTGTTGAGACTTGTTTTCCCACTTTCTTCTTTGACTACTAACTGCCGCTAACTTTCTGAATCAGATGTTCATGTTCAGGTGGATAGATCATTTCTGTCGCACAGAACTCAATGTAAGGAGCAGTAAATACTGTTAAGCAGAGGCCGAGGCTTTGTTGCCATAGTTAACTTTTAGATCATAACACAGCTTGCTGGATAAAATTGTCAAATTCAATAGAAATTAGACACACACGTAGTACTATCCAAAGTCAAGATTTTTTTTTTTTTTTTTTTTTAAAAAAAAGAGTCTTCCAGAGCCTTCTAGAGGACAGAGACTGACTTCTGGCAGTGCCTGAAGGACCCAGATATATTTTGGATAAGATATGAAGAAACTACAAGTAGTATGAGAGGATCAAGAGACAAACTGGAAACTAAAGTAATGAGATGAAAATTTTCTTTGTGACAGCAGCCATTTGTATTACCCATTTTGTCAGTCTGCACACATCTTCAGTGTGCAGATTAATATTCTGGGTGGAGAATCTGGCCAACCCAGAGACTCTCCAGGTGGTTCAAGATAAGATACTTGACAATAGTCAGTAGAAACTGTTCCTTCAGGTGTTGAAATTATTGTGTAGGACAATCTGATGTACGTAGTTAATTAGGATATGCTTTTTATTTAGTTTAAGGTACTCAATAGTGATGGATCACGCATATGCTCGAGTGGTCACTCAGGACCATGGTTCAACTGTCTGTGAGAACCGAACAGAACAGCAGTTTGGAGAGTGTCTCTGGAAGGACCCTTGCAACTGGGACTCTCATTACCGCTCAGGCTGCAAACAGCCTGTTTGTTTGTGAAGTTTGTTTTTCTCACCTGTTTATGCCAAAGGTTTTTCAGCACTCAGTCCATGAGTGTCTGTGCTACCCTGCACTTGTCCTCTGACAGCAAGACATCATTCTAAACCTAGATTGTGTAATATATCATCTAGATGTGAACAGGCTAGCTCAGGCACTGGAGAAGTACAGTTGTATTAATAGGGGGCTTTCCCTGGGCTAATGGTACTCCTCAGCCAGATGAATAGACCTAGGGGAGTACCACGCTAGCACAATTAAAGCACTTCTAGCATCCTGTGCTGGCTGCTTAGAGGTAGACTGAGAATTTTTTTTTAATCCAGATATTCTCTCTGAAACACTAGAAAAGATGGGCTACGTTTTCTTCCTTTGCAGCTATTTTTTCTTTTCTTTTGTGTGTAGATTTTTATTACTTTGGCTTCAAAGAAACAGCACAGGACTACAAGAGCAAAAGACAACAGCAGCTTTAGTCTATCTAAATTAACTTTATTCCTTTTTCTTCATAAAAGGGCAATTATTATCTTCCTAACACCATCTGAAAACCATCAAATGGTTTCTCTTGATAAATTTGCATAAAGGCATAAAGGCAGAAGGAATTAGCAGTACTGGTGAAATGAAAGCCTTATATTTCAAATATTTTGATTGATATGTTTCTTCTAATTCTATATCTTGAACTATGCATTACTCCTGGTAGTAGCTTGCCAGATGAAGAAGCAGGTGAAGATCTCAGTGTTTACAGACAGGAATGTTGTTAATTTAGTGCAATGACAGACTCACATAAGGACTGTTTATTCTTTAGAGCCATCTTCTTCTCTCACCAAAATTAAGACTGCAGTGTGCCATGGTAGGGGTTGGTTTTAAGGACCACTGTGAACATCTTTCTGTGATGTTATCATTAATGTCCGTGCTGTGTTTAACTACCATATAAACTTGCAATGAGTAGGAAGGGAAAACCTTATTTTACACTTTTTGTAGTATAAAAAGCAATGAAACCCTAACCTTAGTTGGAACCTCTAGATATAATTGTAACAGCCATAAAAAAAATAGGGATGATAAAACTACAATAGTAATCAGGTCAAGTTAATATGCCATACCTTAGGAAATCTTAGATCCCTGCCTCTGTTCCAGCATCTGTTTTCTGTTGTGTTACCCGCCTTATGCTATTTATCAAACACTCTTTTTTAACAAAGGGGAAGAAAGATCCACATGATACAACTATATTCTAAGTGATCTCGAGTTCCACTTCAGTGCTTTCTCATGCAAGAAAGTAATTTTTGGTCTGGATTCATGCAAGGAGAACAAAACATCCTGCCCATTTCCTATCTTTAGGCAGATTTTCCAAAAATAACCTCGAGTTAGTCAGGCCAGAGTCTCTACCCTGCCTTTCTCACTAAACAAAGAGCATAAAACAAAAGGGAATGGCAAAAGAGACTCTGGTCTTATGGGAGAAAAAGCAATTTTGCTAGCAGGTAACAAAGGTGCTCCATCCAATTGAAAAGATGTGACCCAAAAAAGGAGACTTGGAATTGGGGTGAAATATATTGAAAGGTGAGTCCTTGCCCTCGAGGAGCTGGTCTACATGGGAAAACCTAACAGTGGAGGATCTTTTCCTAAGAAATTTAGCCTTATGCAATCTTTATGCAAAAGGAAAAGCCACAAAAGGTTTCTCAAAAAAAACCAGCACAAAGCAGAAGTAGCCAATGGGTTCCTGAATCAGAAACTTTATACTGAGATAAGTTTCACGCAGAGAAGGTGGGTGGTGAGGAGCTCCATTTATTCATGGCTCTGGGGACCCTTAGCTCCTTGTAAGACCACAACGAGTACAGAGAGAGAGGGTGGTGTGGAGCTCCCTTTGTCCAGGGTTGTGAGGACTTTTCAGGTGCCTGTAGGACCATCATAATGTACAGACTGGGACTGTGTTTGTTTCCATATCCTTAGGTCAATGTCCTTGCAGAAAGTTGCAATGTTCTCCATCCGAGTGGCAGAGGAGGGAGAGGACAGGAGCATGCCATGGTCTGGTCACATCCCTGTCTGGGTGTCCAGCTGTAATAGGAGAAACAACAAGGAGGAGCAGCCACCCCCCATTGCCATGGGCGGCAGCCCCTGCCCTCCTCTCCCTGCCCTCTCCTCTCAGCCCTTGCTCACCTGGATGTTTGCCTGCCAGCCTGGGCTGTTGCAGCCCTTTTCGTACCCATCCTGGGCCTCCCATGTCACCAGCCCCCCTGTGACACAGCCACTACCGGCATTCTACCTGCAGTGACACAGCCATGACGTCACAAGTGCTGGTTCCTGGAGTTAGTGCTGCATCACTGTGACATGGCTATTATCTTCCACTATTCAAGCGAGAAGAAAAAATTGATGAATAATAATTATAATAAAACCTGAACAACTGGTAGTGCTGGGGAGGAAAATTAAGTAGCTGTAGCTGTAATTTAAAGGACAGCAGCTCAGCAAAGGTTGAAAGAGAATTAAAAGCAGCAGGTTTTACCTACTGCCCAGTTTTAAAGATTTATGTGGTACTTGCTGCTGAGATTTGTGGGTTTGAAGGCTGAATGCTGGACGAAAGATGCTTGTCGAGTTGACTGAAAGTAATATTTCACACCTTTCAAATTAAAGATATGTCCAATGCCAAACCCTACATCCATGAGTGGCTGACAGTGCTGAGGAGGTTTCATTGTGCAATTTCATTTCTTTCCCAGAAATGAACCAAAGATTTTGCCAAAGACTCTCATGTGCTACATACTTCAGTTGCATGCTAGAATGAAAACCATGAAGTAGCTTCCATCTACCTGGTTCACTGCAGGCTATTACAGCCTCTTTAACTGACAGGACAAGAGACAATGGGCACAAACTGAAACACAGGAGATTTCATCTAAACTTCAGGAAACACTTTTTCGCTGTGAGGGTGACCGAGCACTGGCACAGGTTGCCCAGGGAGGTTGTGGAGCCTTCATCCTTGGAAATATTCAAAAGCTGTCTGGACATGATCCTGGTCAACCTGCTCTAAGTGACCCTACTCGAGCAGGGGTTTGGACCAGATGACCTGCAGAGGTCCCTTCTGACCTTAAACATTCAGTGATTCTGTGATCTTTGGTGCATGAAAGTCATTGCTTTCCCCATATTTAATTTCACATTAATTATTTTAGTTTGGTGGATGTTAAAGTAAAAATGAAAGCAAGGAAACATGATTATGTGCAGAAGAGGGGTGAACTTTAAATAATCAAGCGCAACTACAAATGATAATAAACTTCTTCCAGTGAGTTATTGCAGATCCTTTAAATGCTTCAACTACTGTGTGTGTCAACTTTACCTACTGTTGACATACAGAAACAGGCAAGCAGGGAAATGGTTGGAAGTTACAGGATTCTGTTGGTTAGAGATAGGGTAGAGGAGTATTTAAAACATGCCCCAGGACTTCCTCTGGGACGCAGTATGCAGCTCACTCAGCTGGCATGCAGAAGATGGCTAGTTGGCCTCTATTCCCTTCCCTGCTGTGTTTAACATTGACCTGAGAGGAGACACTGGGTGGCAAGGTCATCCCACCTTCCCCTTTCATCATTCTTTTTCTTCCTTTGCTTCTAGGATGCCTTGTCCATTGGTGTCCAAACAATTGCTGGGTTTTAAGAAGTTCCAGGTATTTTACCTGCTGTTGACTGCACTGCACTTTGTACACTCTACGCAAGACAAGGCAAAAAATATATTGAGGAAAATACTTGTTGCTGTTGGCTACCACGTACTGGTTTCACAGTAGATCCAGGGAGCTCATGTGATCAGGTCATGAAGTGTGGTGCTTCGCTTCCAATAGCTGTGATGATCTTGTGATGATCACTGTCTCCTCAGCCCGTTGTCAGAGGCAGCATATAATAATCAGGTGCTTTATCTCCCAGCAAGTATCACACGCTTTCATTTTCTTGTTCAGTGTTGGTGTTTGGTTTTTTTTTTTGTCAGGATGGGGCAGGACAGCTTTTAAAAAAGCAAGGAAAAATAGAAATGAGAGAGCAAGCACCATCCAGTGCAGTACTTCCATTCCTTAGCTGCCTCAGTTGCTTAACATGTTAACTTTATCTGCTGCTGGCATATGCAAACAGTCTCTGGAAATGTGGTTACTGTTCAGGAAGCAAGGGTTGTGTAAAAATAGTCACTGTACTAGTAAAGTATGGTAGATATCTTCCAAGAACAGAGAAACATGTATTTTCTACTCAGAAAAACCTATGGTCCTACACAGTTGATCCTTGCAAAGTTGTACTGATTTCAGAGAATTTCAAAACTCGCTTATCAGTGTACCAAAAAAAGAGATAAATAATAATGTCTCCACAAGGACAAGGGTGGGACAGGATATAAACAAGAACAAAACAAAACAGAAACCACAGAAACCTACTGAACAAACTATCAGTCTGTTTTGCTTCTTTTGGCTTTAATCGGATTCTCATTTTCCTCCCCATTTATGGATGATTTGGCTCTTGGGGCAGTTTGAGAGGACTGGCACGGTGATGTCGCCAAAGGCTGTGACCTACTTCAGTCCTCCCTCCTTCCCCTCTTTTCAGATACTGGTATTCTTTCAAAAGGAAACAGGAGAGAAATGGGCCTGTCAAGTTTTAATGATGCAGAAAACAATAAGGAAACCATGTTTTAATGTGATAGTCTTTGTATTTTACACAGGAAATACAAAAAGGCAAAAAGGGATTTAAAAGATCACCTTTAAGGCATCCAATTCTAAGGTTTCAATAAACAAGTACACTGCTCACTGAAAAACAAGCTCTTTTTGATTATTTTTCTAGCCCCCAGAGAAGCAGCAGTAAAATCATGAGGACCATTATAAGATGTGAGTAAGAAGCAGTACCCAAGGAAATGAAAAAAATATTAGAATTGTTATTATCTATGCTTACAATAGAAGTATTGCATAGCAGATAAGAACACTGGAAGGATGCTTTTTTCCTATCTTGCATTATATCTTTCTGAACAAAACCTCTGTGTAGACAACAGAAGCTTGTTCTAATAACAAAAATGTTGCCTGAAATGAAATTCTTGACATACCAATCATTCTCAGTAGCAAAGCCATTTTTCATATAAAACATGGTTTGGAGTAGGCTTTAATGAATGTCTCAAACCAACTCATCTAGCTTATTTTCTCAAGAATGGGAGTATTTAAATAAATTTAATAGAAATTCTACCACAGAGACACCACAAATGTGCCCTGCCAAATCAGATTATGTATTTTTAAAGGACAAAAGGGTGCATGCTTTCTTCAAAACTACTTGCACATACATATTTCTTAGCTAAAATGGATGATGGTTTTGATTAAAATTAACTGCCCGCTGTGAAAACTCCTCCCATTGCACCACAACCAAGGAGAGAGTTTCCAAAGTAAACATGCTTCAGACTAAATGCTGTGAAAGGAGAAACTTTTTTTCTGCTATAGCTACAGCTTCTCTCTCACTCTGAAGGAACTCTTATAGACTAATATAACATAGTTGAATAACTCCTTATATAATGTGTTATCTCAGTCTGTGAATTCAGTGGCTATTATAACTTAATGGAAAATTTAAAATGATAACTTAGGAGTGAATTTACTAAGGTGGTCTTCATTTTAGCATTGCTATAAAAGTGAGTTTGGTGCATGTCCTGTGATACATCCCCAGGGTATTGCTTTGCAAGTGCATGGTCCGCTTATCCGTGTTGTAGTTAAATCAAACCTTGTAACCCAGCAGTGGACAGCGAGGCTAAAAGATCATGCTAAGGATCTTATCTTGGGGTAAAAAATCATCAGTAGACGACAATGATTGAGTTTCCACTGCTGTAAGTGCTATTTTAAATGCACACACACACGCGTGCACATGCGTGCGCGCACACGCACGCACACACGTATATTTATTTGTTGATCAACAGCGCTGTTACTCACTCCACCCTAGAATGGTCCATTCTATGTTACCAGAATTGTACGTAACAACGCTTTTTCCATAATTTGTTCTGAAAGAAAGAAACAAACCTGAACACGTAAAAAACCTGGTTGGATTTTTACATGGATAAACAGAATGCCAGGTTATACCTCAGCTAGCTCCTAAAAGTTCACAAGAAGATATGAGTATTTCATCTCACCAGAAAGGTTAACCTGTATATACCAACGAGCCCAGAACAAACAAGCAGTAAAGAGTGATCTTTAGGTTCAGCTTCATTTTCTGTCAGTGAGTGCTTCACGAAACATTTGAAAACAAGAAAACAGAAAATAGAAGTGGAAGGCTTTTTGACTTTTCAGCAAGCTCAGTGGTTTCCAGAAAGACACAAGTGAATTCCATTCATCTCCTATTAAAAAGGAAATCGTATTTCCTATATTCTTTAAAAAAGAAAGAAGAATTCTAGCTTGTGAGCTATAGCTTTGTTGTCCTGTCTGTCTCTCTCAGACAAATGAATGCCTCCACGCTGTCTTTCTCGACACCTCAGCATTCCTCAGGAGGGTGAGAAATCAGGAAAGATATAAAGAAAACTGCCCTATGCCTTGAGGGTAGCAGAGGGCACCAGGAGACAGCACTGACAGGCAGTGCAATGCACGCAACCGTAGCTGCAGCCTCCTGACTCCACAGCGTTCAGATGGCTGTATTTGGCTCATAAAGCAACATTTAACATGATCTTTTGTGCTAAATTATAGAAGCACCATTAAGACAAAGTAGTGGGCCTTTTAAAGGTAGGGAATCTATGCCAAATATAATGATCAAACCAGCCTGACTAGTAGATTGGGGGCAAAGGGTGGCAGAAGAAGCAGAAGTTTCTGCAGTAGACATCCAAAAAAAAAAGAAACCTAAAATTCTAAGCAATTTAAAAGGGGAAATTGCTTTGTGTCACATTGCACTTACATTTTATGCTGGAAAATAAAACAGGTCCCTAAAACACAACAGTTGGCTGTAGCAGCAAGTTCTTCCTGAGCTGAGGAAAAAAGCCAGATGTCTTATAGACAGGCAAGCAGCTGCTTTCCAGACATTTAATTGCTATTTTATACCCAATATCTAGCTCAAATGTGCCACACAGCTATGATTTATTTATATCACATGGCTCTTACTTACAAGTTGGAATCTGACTTACAAGTTATTGTTACAAATTTGTGTTCAAGCCTTTTTCACCTGCCCTGTTTTACACCCCATCTGTCCTCCTGAGCCAGAGAACAAAACATTACGTTTCCCTATTTAATAAAATGTGTAACTCAAGTTCTTATTCATCTTCATCTAAAGGACAAAAATAGTCAGACTTCCCTTGACAAATGAAATTGTTATTATAACTTTCATCATCACTGGAATAACAACATAGTACTTTTTATTGGTTTTGGCTATTGGCAACCTGGCTCAAAAATGTAAAAATAGCTCAGTGTAGTTTTTTCCTTAAGCAAGTTATTTCAGTCCCATACACCATATCCAATTATTAATTATCCTTCTAGTTGGAGATATGCACAGAAACACACTGGGAAAAAAAGTGGAAGGAAGATTCAGGCCTGTCGCACAAATCTTTATGTTGGCCCTCGGCAGCAGGTTCATTACAAGGACTCCACCTCAGAGTCATCAGCCTGGGAGCCTGCAGATTCTTGGAGGTCAGGAAAGTTTTGGTGGGTGTGCTGCTTCCAAGCTCCTGCTGAAACAATACGTAGATTTTCAGTCGTGACAAATTGATAGAGTTCCTCAAAGACTTTCATACAGTTACTGAATGCTTCTGATTCCCCTTCTACAAACAGAGCATCAAAACCAAGAAGAAAATGGTATTACATCATCTGCCTCCTTTAGAAATACTGGTTTATAAATGTCTTTTAGATATACTGACTACACAATTTGACATTATATTAAATTTCAGGGTCACATGACAGCAATTCATGATAGCACTTGATCTCATCTGCCCACTAATCCGTCATCTCTGATTAATTTAACATCCCGACCCCTTAAGCGGCTTCCAAATGCTTCCAGATTTAAAATGATAATAATAAGACAAATGTAGAAGAGTAGTTTGCCAGAAAATGTATTTCTCATTTTCTTGTCAAATATACATTTTTTCCCTAAGACATAACATCAGCTTGAGGACTTGAAATGGAGGATTTAATGTGATTTATTCATGCAAAATCCATTTGTAAGGCCTTAGTTCCTCAGTATTAGAAGTCAGATCCATTTCTGTAGTAGGCCTTAGCACTGACTTTTAAGGTTGGGGATGGATAAGGTAATGCATTATACAGGCACGTGGTCACATATCAGAAGTACTTTCTATCGTTACGACACTTTCATATTTCGCCTTCAGAGACTGACTTGTTTAGCTGTGCTGCAACTGAAACATCTTTTTGAGAGAAGAAAAGGAAATCCAAAATAATTCCAATGTAATTCATAAATACCTTTAAAGTTTTCCTGAAAACATTTACTGCACGTTGTATTTCACAAACAGAACATGTGCCAGTCCGGTGTGGTACAGATACCCTCCAGATATCAGAGGTACAGTGAAAGCTATCTCACTTCTATTACTATGGTATAGATGGGAAATGACAGTGGCAGAGTCCTTCCAAATCTCTCGTGTTTTTTAAGTGTGTCTACCTGGTGAAAGGCTTTGCTGGAGTTTGGAGCAGTCTGCCCCAGTGACAGCTCGGCTATCTGTTACTGAATTGCCCTGTAACAGTCTCTATTATCTTCCACCCTCTCCCTGAAAATAACATTCAGCCACAGTGGTGTTTTGGGGACTGAAATACCTGGGAACAGTCTTTGAGCCAGGAACTGCTTCCAAAAACTACCTAATGGGCAGTTCTGGATAATGAATATAGTTGTAGGGGATGAGGATAATCAACTGCTCAAGGACAAGTCTTAAACAGAAAAAGAGTAAACTCCCTGTGAAATGTTTTAGGTAGTTCTAGAAGTGAAGTTATACAATTTTTTATAAAATGCTGTGTGCTTTTCAGCAAATCTGAATCCAGTCCTCAAGTCCTCTTTGTCACACACGCTAGTGGTGTTGCTACTCAGTAAGACGGTTACAGGATGCTACCACCCCTAGGCAGGAATAAGCTACTGCATAAATATAGGATGGCATATTTTCCATTGAGTTAATAGTTTTAAGTAAAGGATTCAGGTCTTTAGTAGATCAGAAGCAAAAGGAGCTAAATATACAGGTCGCTCACAGGCATACCTACGGTCTGAGGTGTCACAGGAGCTCGCCAATGCCTGATATCAAACCGCAAGGGGCAGCGGGAGGTTGGGTCATACCAGGGCAGGCAGGTAGCCCAGGGAGCTGGAAACCAATCTCTTTTCCTCCAGGACTATCACCACAATGCAGGACACGTGCTTTTTCACAGCTGCATGGCCTTACCATCTCATAATTTTCTATAAGATCGTCACTCCTTTTCTGAAAAAACAGCTACATGGGCACTCTTGCACCTGTGCTTGGGCAGGTGGTTATTGCTTGGTTGCCTAAGTACAGAGCCACATGCTTTTTCTTATTGAATTACATCCTGGTTTGTCTCAGTTCTTTTGTCTAAATTATCATGAGTATTTTGAGTTTTAATCCTCTACCTGCATTTCCTCCTAACCAGGTATCATTTGTAAATATAATAAGCACCCTCCCTTTTCCATCAGCCAAATCATTGAAGAAAATAGCAACTAATTCTGGAACAAGGACATATTCCCGAAAAAACCCACTCAACGTATTGCCGTAGTTTG
The DNA here is from genome assembly GCA_009819775.1 of Phoenicopterus ruber ruber. NCBI lineage: Eukaryota > Metazoa > Chordata > Aves > Phoenicopteriformes > Phoenicopteridae > Phoenicopterus > Phoenicopterus ruber. Next base: position 92,315,290 of record CM020217.1, read on the forward strand.
ATTTCTTTCCCTTGCAGCATTTTCATCTAGACCATATGTTCCTAGCTTACTTATGAGAGTGTTCTAGGAGACCATGTCCAGAGCCTCACTAAAATCAAGACGTGACAGCAACTGCTTTTCTGTAGCCACATGAAGTGTTATCTTACGAGAGAATGGAATTATTTTGGCTTGACATGGTTTTTATTGACCACTCCTTTCTCTTCGTGTACTATTTTCTAAGTGTTCACAACCAGGATGTTAACTATTTTTCCCATTATTTCTACAGGAATTGAAATTAACTGTCTGGCTTATAATTTTAACCCCTATCGTCTATTTCTTTTAAAGATAGGCACTCTTTCTACCCTTTTCTAGACTTTCAGAATGTCATCTTGGACTAGCTGATGAAAAAATATCTCATTTACTCACGTTACTTTGAATGTCTTCTTTCCCCTTTCAAGGGAGTTCTTGCCCTTTTTGTCATGGGTGCCAGTTCTGTGATACCATCTGGTCACAACTGACCTTTTGAGTGAAACAAAAAAGGAACTAAACCTACCAGCTTTCCAGGCATCATTTGCCAATAGCCTTCACTCTGCAGAGAAGTGGACCAGGTCTTTCCTTAGCTTGCTCTACCTGTTATTGCACTAACATGCTGAGAAGGAAACGTCACCTATGGAGCACATGCTCACACTCTCTGCTTTTGACTTTCTCTCTTTGGCCTCAAATGTTCATCCATTCATCTTTCTTAAAAGCCTTTTCCTTGGTGAATGATCTACAGCTCCTGTCCTTCCTCCGCACTGTCATAACTTGCACTTTTGCATAGTTTCTTTTGCATAGTTTTGCATAAACTTGCATTTAACGTAGTTCCTTTAAAGAACTGCCTACTGTGCTTAACTCTCTCTCAGAATTGTCTCCCACAGCATCTCACTTACTAGTTCTCTGAATTTCTATAATCTGCTCTGCTGAAGCACATTGCGGCTCTTCGTGTTTGTCATGAATTCTGCTGCTTCATGATCACTTATGAAGTGCCTGAGTTGTTTTTAACTGTTACTTTTTCCTTTAGGCTCTACCAAATTATGAGGATCATATCTGGAAAATGTCATCTCTCTTTGCTTTCTCCAACTTCTATATCAAAAAATTTCCACTAAAACTTTTCAAAAATTAGCCAGACTGCCTGAGGGCAGCTGTATTCCTTCCCCAACGTGGAAATATTTGTAATCAAAGTACGCTGATGGCACCGAGTACTGGGGTTTGGAAATTTCTGCTCACAAAAGACTCATCACGTGATTTCCTTGATAGGTGGCCCACTATGGACTCCCATCAGAACATCAGCACTTTTTCTCTTTTAAATGTTACTCAGGAACTATGAGGCAGCCCATGTCCCTCTTTATTCTTAACCTCAGAGCAAGCGACACCTGCGTGTAAGGTAACACATAAGGTAACACCTACATCCTTTTCTGTTGTCTACCTGTCCTGAACAAGTTGTACTGTTTATATTAATGTTCCTGGTAGATGAATCATCCCATCAGGTCTTTGTTAGGTCTTAAGTCATAGCTTTGAAGTGTATTTATACTGCTACTTCCTCTTGCTTGTTCCCCATGCAACTGGTGTTCAGACATCCCAGAGACAGAAAAATGAACCTGATTACAGAAGACAGACCGAGGCTCCTAGAGAATAACAGACATCTGGCTCTAAGAGACACACAGAAGAGCACGAATATCTGGTAGGACTCCCTTGTAATAAACATATGTGGAAGAAACCACCGTTCAGGCTCCTGGACAGTGTCCACCCATTCAGACTAAGCAGAGCTCAGCCTGGCTGCAGCCAAGCTGCAGCACCTGAAGCAGAACCTGTTACAACCAGCTCCACATAGACATTCAATCCTTACGCCTAGTTTTGATGCCTGTTCAGATTGTCAGCGGTGACCCAAAGTCCTATATTAAATTCTCCTCCATCTCAGAATGATGGAATATTTTATGGCAAGGAAAATGTGACACATCTTATGGAGACAAACATTATAAAACTAGCCCCAAATCCTTGAAAGTGTTGGACCATCTGGTAACCTAAAAAGGTCTCTGGTGTTAATTTATAATAAATCCCAGAATATCAGATAAATCTCAAAGATTCAAAAAGTATTATTATTACACAAGAAAAATTAACAAGATGACCTGTAATGATACTTACAGGTTAGCAGTTTGCAACTGGTATAATCATAATAATGGAAAAGAAGCAGAATTAAAAAATGGACAGAAAATCAACCACAGCACTGACTGTTAGATATCTCTCATATGTACATGTATGAAAAAGATACATTAATGACCCGAACACTCTTGTAAATCAAAAGAGTGTTATACTGGATCAATCCTAAATTCACAGCACGATCGTGAGCAGAAGCTCACCAACCGTTTGATTTCACTTACTGGCATAACCTGGTGTAATCTGGGAGTCGTTCCAGTGACATCAAGAGAGCGAAGGGATCCAACAGCACCCAACCACACTGAGACTGAAATCAGACCTAGACTGTGCAAATCAGACTTGCAGATCAGTATTGCAGTTAGAGCACTCAATGCCACATGACGATCCTTAGCATGGAGGGAAAGGGAGGTTATTGGCTTGACAAACAGCCAGTGACTCAGGGAGACTGAGAGATTTCATTTCCCTTCAAGGATTTTTGGAGAGGAATCCCTCTGCAAAGCCCAGCCTCCAACAGATGAGAAGGGAGTCGCCTTCCGTTCTGGAGTACTGGAATATCACCAATCCACATACCAAAAGACATACGTGTTATATCTCTTTCCAAATATTGAGTTTGCTTACATGTTTGTCAGATTTTACATACTTTCTTAGAAATAACATTATTTTAAATATTGTGTATGAGAAACTGCTACTAATCACTTTCTCTTAAAGGTAAATTTGAGAATTCTTTTCGTTCCTAAAGAGACAAAGATGTGTACACAGAAAAACTTGCATTGTGCCTTCCAGTGACAGTTTTTCAAATTCTTCAGTGTTTTGGAAAGCAAATAAGTGTTCTACATTCTTTGACAGCACTGATTTTAAAATACACTTTAAAAAAATCTGTAATTCTGTGATGTTGATAATAATTCAATACTTACACCTGGCAAAATGTAAATATAATATTTTATAAACCAACGATTTTTCATAGCTTGAAATTACTGCTCATGAATCTTACTGTATCTTTCCGAACTATCTACCGGAAACAACCCAAACCTCAGCATACTAGATTGAATTATTTATTTTAGAGATAAAATTGAAATATAAATATTGCTAAAATAGCTTCAGAAGATTCAATGCACATTTTATTCACTGGATACTAGCAATTACATAAAAAATATAGTAAGCAGAAAGCAATCAGATGTCTTGGAAGCAAACTGTATCTTTCCACACTCAAGACATTTGGAGTACCTGATTAGTTAGAAAAGGCTTCCTGTGAAGCCAAGTTTCAGAGCGCGCTGTGGCTGCTCACTGCAATTTATAAGTTACAATGCATCACCTTCCTTGCACTCTCTTGCTTGCGTTGGACAGCTAGTGAGCAAAGCAAACATATATGTGCTGCTGCTGATAGTGTCTCCCAGGGATTTGCTCCCAGCTTGTGGAGGCGGTCTCACTCTTTGGATGGCTCTGAATGCAGTGTTGCTGGATGCTGCTGTAGCAAAGGTACCAAAAAAAATGCCAGCTTCCATCTTATGCAAAACAGAAAATAGTGTTTTGTCCTATCAGACCTGGCCACAGCCGTTATGTTTTTGTGATTTATGTATATATATTTTTAGTATACGTGTCTTTTAATTTAGCATGTCTTCAGTAACCTGTTCACACACACACAATTCACAGAGGCAGAAGGCTACAAATCAACATTAAAAACATCACCACTTCATGCAACAACACTTGTCAAGGTTTTATATGCAAATAAAATCAACATTTTGCAGGCAGCTCTATGACAAAAATAAAAGTATGTAGGGTTTTGCACAACCCAACAGATGCTATGCCAATTTGAGTAGTGTTGTCCTTCTCAATAGCTGAAGCGCAGCAATACGAAGAGCTTTGTTCGATAAACAACTCGTAACACATGCTCATGAGGAGGTGAATGTACTGGAAGATTTATTTCTAGCCATCAATCACATTTGGAATTGATGTAGGTAACTGAACAGGCTTTTTTTTGAAAGCTATATGAAATTCATTGATGATCTCCATTCTTAGTAGGTACAAATTAAAGCCATTAAGATACTCAGCACCAGAAGACATCTGAACTTGTCTAATAGGGCAGTAATTCAATGAAAGCAATAGAAAGGAATTTATCTCTGGGGCACTGCAAAGAAGTCTGAATGACTGTCTTCCAGCTGCAACTTTTCTTTGGGTAGCCAAACATGTCAGTCTGGATTTCATTCTGGCACAATGCACAAGCACCCACTTCACTGTCATGAAGAGTTCAAGATTTGGTCTGTTACAGAAGCTCATAACATTCTGAAATTCAATTTTGATTACCAGCAAACATTTAAACATACAAAGTCTTAGATAAACATATAAACTCTTCAAGTGCTCTGATCTCGCTCTTTTTTTTTTTTTTTAATAAAAGAAACTGTTTTAAGCACTATAGATTCATTTCTTACACTGTGACAACAGAGGGCTTTTGGCTCTCATAAAATGTCTATTTTTGATCTCTGCCCTTGTAACAATGTTGTAATGAAGTTCAGCAGGATCTGTAGGACGTAAATACAACTTAACATTGGCTACTGTAAAAATAAATTGTTTACCTTTTCTTACATTTGCTCTCAAGTATTCCATGCAGAATATCCATCATTTATTACAAAGACTGGTCAAATTCTTGAGGAACATCATATGAGCTGATCATCTCTGACTCACTTCCACTAAACCCCATAAGTGTTTGTTAGAGTGAAGATTTCAAGATTCCATTTATAGACTGGTATTTCCACAGACTTTATCATAATTTACAGTAATGTACAGTAATATTACAATAAGCATATAAAATTAAGCTTGAAAAGACAACCTTTGGAGCAAAAGATACATTTAAAACTGGCCGCAACCGTGACCAAACCTTTTTTTACCCTTAAGCTGTCATGATCATTTGATATCTGTGAAGTACAGTAGTTTTTGAAAAATGATCCAGCACAACACTATCCTGTTGATAGATTGTACGTGGGTTGGTGATTCACATATATTTGTATATCACCTTGCTTTTAGAAGGTATTTGCCAATTATCATCATATATCTCAGCAGATATACAGCAGAAGCCGAGAAAGAAAATGCAGCAGTCATCTGACACTTTAAATGTCATTAACACTTCACGAAATCCATCATTCCCACTAAAAAGGAGAATATGTCTGAACATTTGGAGTTTACCTACTTTTCTAAGGTTTCTTGAATGGCCGTCTGAGGTTTGAACCCTATTTTTCAAATCTTAAACCTATGCCTAATCCACTGAACCTCAGTGTGGAAGTCATTTATCCAGCCCAAACCTGAATATATCCGCTGCCTTAGCTGCCCTCTTTGCTGTCTGTGATTCTGCTGTTCCCAGGCATCTGCTCCACTGTAGTCTTTGGCTAAGTCTGTACCAATAAACAAACAGGACCAGGGCATCTCTCCCAGCATTGGCATGCAATTGTTCACACCATTAATTTGTTAGCATGCTCCATGGTTTTGCCCCAGGCCAACAAGTTGTCTTCCCAGGCATGATTTTAGGTTTGACATGAGCCAGTGACCATGTCCTGTAGGCAGTATGGATGCTGCTGCTTTGGTTTGGGATGTAAGAGAATTCAGTCCTGTGGACATGCTGTGCTAGGTGGGCTCAGGGACAGGGAGCAGCCCTTGCCCTGCTTTATTTACTACTGGAGATGTCACTACATTTTCAGGCAGTTCTTATCCTTCCACAAGTCTATCAAAGGTCATCCCTTCCAGGAATTAATGGAAGGGTATGTAACCTGTCTTCCATCCTCGGTACAGCACATACCTCACCCTATTACATTTTTACTAGGAGTCTTTAGCTCTGCAACGCCTACTGCCGTAGAGTTCAAAACCAGGCTCTCCCTGGGAAGGCTTGTTAAGAAGGACTTGAAAATTAGTGACACGATGCTTATAAAGGGTTAACTCCTTTATGTTGACTCCTAACTTGTGCTTTTGAAGGCTCTCCCTATTATCAGTGGAATACAAATCACTTCCAAAAATGTACCTCACAAGCCTAGCAGTGTTTCTAAAGGGACTACCCTCTGGGACCTGGCTACCTGGCTTAAGTTTTTCACTGTCTGAAGCACTGATTGCCTTAAGATGTGTACATTTAAAGTGTTCTCCACTGCTCATAGCCAGAACAGGTGGTATGAATTGAACCTCAGTGTACCAAAGCAGTTAATGCCTCTAAATACTCTAAACCGTAAGGCCCATAGGTAGGGTGCTGGTGCCTGCTGCTTCGTTATTACTGCAAATGTACCAGACTGTCAGAAGCTATTCGATAAGATTTACTAGTCCAGGGGAGTCCTTGCACAGTTACAAGAGACCTACTTCACTTCTGTGTTCGTTATGAATAGCCATTTCAAAATGAGAGGAAAAAAATGCCTAATGTACTACTGCAGTAATCATCAAGACCTCCAGCCTCTAGTCTAAGCAAAGAAAACTAACAAACTCCAACCTACTCAGGGTGATAAAATATACCGAAGCTACTGAGCCCAGAAGAGGCTGTAATTTACATGAAACAGAGACTTAGAAATAATTTTTCAAAAAGTTATAACCTGGACTGTCAAACTCCTGTAATGTACAGAACGGGGAGTCGTAATTTCAGAAAGTGATTTTAAGATGCTGTAGTTACATTTCATTTCTAATATAATTCCTTTTCTTTGTTCATTTCCTGCGTGACATTTACCACACACAAAGTCATCGTGGGACGTATAGTTATAATTATGTATCTGCTGGTGAATTACATGCAGTTAGACTCACAGAACTGTTTATCCAAAAGAAGTGACTGTTTTATAAAGGATGATTTTAAGTATTATTCACAGAATTGTTCTTTTAAAGGACAGTGAGTCTGATAACTCTTCCTTGGCTTCTTGAATAAGTGTTTTAAAGTGATCTTGTGTCTTGCTCATACCAAGCCCAGTACTCAAATTCCTGTCAACTTCAGCCTCAGCATGAAATACCAGGCTGTACTTTGTAAATAATTCTCAAGCAGATGAAGAAATAGCTAAAATTGAATGCCAGAGACATTTGTTATAAGGTTAAGAGTAAATGTACTTCTGTGTGAAATGCACTGATGCTAATTATCCATACACAAGATACTATCCAATTTCTACTGACACTATCTGTATCTGGAATCCTCAAGGCATCTCTTTCAATTGCTACTTTTTCATTCTATTTTCTAGAAGCATAGATAATTTATCTGTGCCATAAATATTGTGTACACTGATGTATCCTATTTTCTGGCAATGATTTAATATTTCATTAAGCATCTCCTTTGCTCACTTTTTAGAGCACCATTTTGCTTCATTTGCTGCCAAAGTGGGTCTTAACTAACCCCTATCACACCCTTTTCCCCATAAATAAGGATTTTTCTGCAGACTGTCCTGCTCCCTCAGCCCCCAGATAATTTTCCTTCCAAACAGTTCAATTACACCTCAATTTGTAGCTTAACAAGTATTTCTTTAGGCAGCAGTCTCATTTAAGCAGCTATTGTTCCATCCGCTTCCTTCACTTATTCCTACTCCAGCTTTTCATGCAGTGAAACAGTTCAGCAAATGCATTCACATTTTTCCGTGTTCTTTCTAACCCTGCTCAGCCCCCAACTTGACTCACTGTGCAGCCTCCCAACAGCTAGGCCAGCGGCAACTGAAGTGGCACGTGAACAAGACCTAGTGACCAAGGACCAAGGTTTTGTAAAAGCTGGCTCTCCTACCAAAGGGAATTCCCATCAAAGTGCACCCTTCACTACTCATACTTTACTCACATTTCAAATGCTACCATATTGGAATACTTTAGTATCATTAGGGCTTTTCCCCTCAACAAAAATCCTGTGAGATAGGTCTCCGATTCATGATCTCTACTGTATAGCAGAAGAGAAAGTCACAAGGAATAAAGATTTTTCCTACGTATTTAGAAATCAAGGGCTACAAAGACATCTTATGTTATCCAGTCATGATGGTGGCAAATTCCTCGTGGTGACATCTAAGTTGCTACCCAGCATGAGACTGGGTTGGAGTCACAGAAAATATGTATAATCTGAGGCGGGCACAGGAATATCTTCAATCTTTGTCAGCAGCCTCTTAATTTGCCAAATTAATCTGATCTTGCTCCACAATGAGACTCTCTCTGTGTGGGCATTCACGCTGGCAGCTACAGCTCAAGTTGGTTCTCACTGGATCCCACGATTGTGGCGCTCAGGCTGATAGCCCTATTTTGCCAGAGAAGCGAAGAGTTGTCACTCCTCAAGTAGGATGCCCTTAAACTTGAGACAACCCAGAGAGAGGCCCAAGGAACGATGCACGCACATATGCACAGAGCTTGTTTCAGGCAGACTCAAATAGTCATTGATCTCAATAGTCCCCTTTGAGGTCGGCAGAGGCAAGACTGTGCGTACGCTTTTGAGGTGCGTGCCGAAATCATGGCAGTAAGGGAAGACGAGGCTAGGGCGTATGTTGGAGATGTTGTGGCATGACAGTGCTCCACCCGGGAGGCCTTGTCGGACACCACTGAGAGCACATCTGGTGACAGGCATTTAAGGCACTACTTTGTTGCTTCTGATTGGCATGAAGCTTTTAGTATTTAAGGCCAAAGGAAAAGAGGATGCATTAAGGGTTTAGTACCCCATAAGGTCTAGAGCAAAATTTTCTTCTCCCTATCCCCTGTCAATAATTCTGATAAACTAAGTAACAGCCTGCTGTTGCCAGTGCCTAAAGCCAGCTCTGCAGGCAACCACATTGCCTAATCCTGTTCATAAACTGATCAAACTCCACTGTAAAACTGGTTAGGCTTTTTGCCCAGCTTCTCCAAGTGAAAGGTTGTTCCTGCATCGAAATACTCTGATAATTAGGAATACCAGTCGAACTTCCCACCTACATTTATTCGTAGCTCATTTATACATATATATGTACTTGTGCCAAAACTGTCCTTAAGTTAAGTAGATCTTTTCCTTCCCTGGTGTCTGTCTGTCCTCCTCAGTGTGTTTACGGACAGAAAGCATATCCTTTCAGTCTTTCTTTTCCTTGGCTGAATAATCCAAGCTCTTCTACTTTTCTCCCTTAGCCTCCCCATTTACCCAAGAATCATCATAACCCATCTCTGTACCTGCCTTGGTCTGAATTCACCTTTCCTGAACACTGGCAGCTGGAGGTGTACAGATCTGGAAGAGGCAGACACAGTCAGGATTTTGACAAGTTAGGCATTATCTGCCAGTCTGGCTATGACCCAGCAACTTAAACACAGTCGCAAAGACAGTCTTTGTGGGAGAGCAGTGAGCAGCACAGAGCCTGAAATCTCTCCCCTACTTCCCTCCACCTGCTTCTAAAGCAAATACCACCCCTCTGAATCTTTTGAAGGAATCCCAGAAGTCTAGCACCCTTTTTTATTTTCACAAGAGCTTACAAGGATTTGAACTCTCTTCAGTACAAGTATTCTTGATCCTCCCCCTAACAATATAAATTATACTTCTTTACAAGAGTGCTTAGTTCAGATCAGTGTTTGAAGACTCAAGCAATACCATGTAGGAAAATCTACCAGTCTCTTGCTCTGGGTTGGGTTTTAATGAATATTAAATTTAGTAACAGTTTGGACAGGAAAAAAAAAAAAGTTGAGAGGAAATTAAAACCTGTAGAATTCTTATCCTTTTTTCTTATCTGTTATTCCCTTACTCTTATCTGAACTCATCCCCTTCATGCAACAACAGAAGTCTGGGATGTGATTTTACTGTAGGTGCTTTGACTGCTTGCCAGAGCTATAAGCAGAGGAGGAACATCTTCCAAGTTCAGTATTTGGACAGCCTTGCTGAGACGCAGCAGTCTGAGCTTTCCACTCCAGCCTTACCGAAACTGCGGAGTGAGCAGATACATCTCTTTGCAAGAAACAAGGCTAACATTTACATACAGTAATGAGGTGATCACAGTTATAACTACCCAATTTCCAGTAGAAAGATCGATTTATTGGTAGGAAGGTACAGTCTGACATAATGTTCCAAGAGCAGAGCTTCGTGCCCAGGCGTGTCAGAATATAACCATAACTTTTTTACTAAAAAAGTGGTCCACTCTGAAGGCATGACTAAGAGTGCCGCAAATTTGGTTCTTTATGTTTCAAAACAAAGCTGTCATTGCAAATATAAACCATGAAATTTCTTAATTTCTTTCCTCTGTGAATTCCAAAGAAGCTAATCAACATGATAAAGCAATTTAGTTTAGCTAGGTGTACTAGCTAAATGCTTATTTTCCTTTCCTTTTTTATTTAAATCAGTCTTGGTTGACAACTAATTTCTTCTTTTTTATCAGAGGAAATACATCAGATGACATTTCAAAATGTTATAAAGGAAATGAAAATGACTTAAAAAAAATCAGAAGCAAAGCTTGTCCATCAAACAATCAACAACTAAATCTGCCCAGAGACAACAATTTGAAAGGAAAATCTATAAAATAAGATGTGTGGACACGGTTTCAGGTTTTGGTCGAAAGTCAATCTATAAACTCAGTGGAGCAATTTAAAGAGGAAAATCAAATTCAGTTGAAATAAATACTAAGTACTGTCAGTACCCTTTAAATTAGAAATAGCTTGAGTCACTAATTTTGGATTTAGATCTATGTTTTACTTTTTTGTTTTGATACTTTGATTTAGATGTAACTACTTCTCCATGAATTATTTCTCTGCATTCCTACATATACTCCATTATAAAACCCATGTTGATAAATGATGAAAGAAACAATTTTAATTGCAACAGCAGTCAACATCCGTGCTCTACCTGGGCTACTGGAGTGCAGCTGAAAACCAGCCTGAGACTGTTTCAGTTTCCAGCTTGAACAGGAAATTATTCTGAAGCTCATAAGAGGTACATGTCATTCCCAAATCTGCAGAGTCTTTAAGAAGCAGTGGGAAAAGTCAGTAGTCCCTTTTAATATAGGAGACCATTGAAAGAACCACTTTAAAAAAATTCCCTTTCCTGAGACTATGACACAAGCTTCATTTGTTGAGATTACTTCTATGCTGCCAATAAAAACAAGGCCAGGGAGTGAGTTTAGATGCCAGATTACTGATTGTCCAGAAGGTTTGTTCTCCTGGAACACGGCAGTTTTGGCCAAGGCTGACTAGCAATCTCTGGGCAATACTAGGCATGGTTTGGGGGACACAAAGGATCAGGAGCTATTTCCAGTAGGCACCAGAAGCTGTACTAGGTTTGGATTCCTCCACCCTACACAGTCCACCAGCACTACCCTAGGAGGCTGAGCACCACCAAACATCTGTGCACATTTCAACCATGGCCTGGGGGAATACAACACCCAACTTTACTCCAAAGGGCTGCAGCAGAATCCTAACATCATTTCAGTAACTGTGAGGTTAAAACAAAGTAAAACAAAATAACTCCCTTCCCATCTGAGAAAGTCAGATCTTACATTGTAGAACTGGAAGGGCCCAAGAAGAGGTCTGGAGACAAATGTAACACATCTAGCCTATATAATCTGGCATCAGGGCCAGAGAACATTGATAAGGTGTTCATTAAGCAGAAGTCAAAAGGAGTTCCACGTTTATGAGTGTATGGACACAATGAAGATTATATTCTATGTCAAAAAGCATTTTCATGCTGGAAGAAGGCAGCTTCTTGTCCCAGAGAAGTGAATCGGAGATCATCTATTCTTTAGATGCAATACTCAAGAAAGGACATGGAGCGTCCCTGTTAAAATACTTCTTCCCCTACACTCATTAGTGTCTGTAGCTTCAGTGGATATGATCCTATTTGTGGAGAGATCAGAAGGGTGAAAAGAAAGGAGGGGAGAGTGGTGGAGAAAGAAGGATCAGTGTAACGGCACATTCCCCGATTGCGCTCAAACAGATCCACTGTCTGTTAACTGAGTCACAGTATCAGAGAAGTTAAACAGTTCCAGCGCTCTCAGCCTCCTCCTGCTCCAAATCCTTCATCATTTTAGTGGCCCTTCACTGGACTCACTCCAGGATGTCCATGTCTCTGTTTTACTGGAGAGCCCAGACCCGGACCCAGCGTGCCAGGTGTGTTTCACCAGTGCTGAGTAGAGGGGAAGGATCACCTCCCTCAGCCGGTGGGCAACGCTTCCCCCCTCACGCAAACCAGGACGCTGTCGGCTGCCTTTGCCGCAGGGGCACATTGCTGGCTTGTGTCAGCTTGTTACCAAGAAGGTCCCCTAGTTTTTTTCTGCACAACTTTACAAGACTTAGAGCAAGATGGGAAAAGGATAGTTTGGGAAGTGAGTTACGAATCACAGAATATTTGCATATATCTCTCTGGCTTAGCCTTAAAATTATAAACCTGCCACCGAACCAAATGTTAGAGCAAATAAGACACTCTGCCCTCTGGATACTTTTAGCAAGTCTCTAATGTGGCCATGCAATGCACCATTATGCAATGACGTGACATAGTCTGGGATCTAATCAGAAAGGCACTTTTCCTTGAACAAGCAAAACCACTTGCACACCGGTTGTTCCTATTCCATGAATAATATTTCCAAAAATATTACTCTATAAATTATATTCTTATTCCATTAGTAATGTTAATGAAAATAGCTAGAAAAACTATAAATCAGACACGAAAGGTCTCAGTGTATCTTAAGAGAAATCACAATTGTTGTGTTTCTGAGAGTTGTTAAACTTACATAATTCTCCAGGTAAATATGGAAATCTTGAAAAATATTCTTCCATTCCATAATCAAAATAATTTAAAAAAAACACCACAACATTGATTTTTCTACACATTAATGAGAAACTTTTCCTTTTTTCTCCAAGTCCATTGATGAATGCAGTAAAAATGAACCAAGCTCCAGATCTGATAATTCTTTGTAAACCACTAAAGCTTTGATGCAGTGTAGAGGCTTCAGGAAAGTCACTTTGTGAGCCTTCAGTAAGTCAATATCTAATGCAAAGTGTCTGGTGGTGATGTCGTAGTTAGAGGGCTGTAATTTTCATGATTATAACACAAACATTTAAAGAAGAGTGTTTAGGGAAATAAAATCTAGTTGTTATGGAAAAATATTCAACCTAAGGGATAGTACAGTGTTGCCTGAAATATGTAAGTGCTTGTCTGTATATAAATTACAAAATTAAAGTAAAATCAATGTACGGCTCAGGATGGTAACTTGAATAAGTGAAAGAAGATTTTGACTTTAAAAAGCAGCAGCAGCAGCAGCAGCAGCAGCAGCAGCAGCAGCAGAGCACCCATGTTCCTGCAGACTGGAGGCTGATAAGGCTGCTAGCTAGCTATGCCTAAAAACCTGTGGTCATCCCAAACCGCAAGTCCACTTTGCAGAAGCAGTAGGAGTCACAGCTATTCTTACAGCACTGAGAGCACTGGCAAACCTGACCAGAGACCTATAAAAGACACAGCAAGTGACATTTGAAATGAGATATGCTAAGCAGGGCCTACAGGTATACGGAAAAGAACGTGATAAAGCATTCATTTGGACAGCAACTTGCTCTCAAGTCATACCAAGTGCTTCTAGAAACTGGAATAGTTGGGGTAAAATTCATATGTCTGAAGTGGAGTGTTGCTTTTTTTCCTAACTCAATTAATGTTGCTCCAGACTTACATTTGCTACGTGTCATCTGCATTTATAAGACAACTGCTTTTTTTTCCCTCACTTTGTTTTAAGTCTTTTACAGTTTCACTCTGCCCTGTGTTTGCAGAGTGCCTCTGTAGACTAAGCACTGCCACAATCTAAATAGTGAATCCTAGGAATAATAAATGAAATGTGACAAGCTGGTGTGGTAATTGTATTGTATATGCAAAACCTCCATTCCAGACTAGTTCACATATATTCACACAGTCTTCAGGGATGTGATGTTTTGCAGATGAAAGTTTTTCTCAATAGGAACAGAACTTTTTTTGTTTACCCCATTTCATTGGTGTTGGAGGTCTCACTGGTAACTTGGTAACATCATACAGTGCAAGAACAGAGTGGTCACGCAAGCAACAGAATAAAAATGGAAAGAAAATAAATCTGTATTAGAGAGTATATAGCAAGATTTGTGCTCACAGAGACATTTGAAATTCTCAGGTTCTCTGATTAGGAAAGTCCTGGAAGGCATTTACTGGGGGGGTGGGGGCAAGAAGAAAAAAGGAAAAAAAAAAGAAAAAGAAAGAAAAAGGAAGAAAACCCCTAATTGTTCAGGAATTCATTATATAATGCTGAAGATAACAATAATGGTTAGTATTTCACTGATATAGCCCATTCCCAGAAAAAAAAAAAATAGTCAACTGTTTTGGGGGCAGGGTTTAACTAATTTAGCAAATCCACCAGCACCAGACTTGCGATTCCAACGAACTGGGTACCTTCATATGAAAAGCAACACTTACAGAGAATCTAGTCATTTTGAAGCCTTTTACATCATATATGAAGTGGAGACACTCTTTTAGGTCTCATAACAGTGTGTTAAACCACTGCTGCCAGAAACAGGAAAGGGATGGTTCACATGGATTTGCTCCTATGCCCTTCACTAAACTCCCCTTAGTGGCAGGACGCTGGGATGGATGAACCATTGGCTTAACCCACTATGGCAGTCCTTAGATATTCCAATGTCCACAGCCATAATTAGAACAAAGGAGGCATTGCTGTGTGCACAAGTTTGTTCATCGTTTCCTTCACCACTCCTACTTCTCAGGCACATCTCCAGAATGAAACATCAGCCTTTGACCTTTACATGTCTTCTCCCAGTGCTACGACAAAGAATGTGATCCCTTTTGCTTATCTAGCACGGTGTCCATAACAACCATTTTGAAGAAGTACTTTAAATTTGAAGAATTTACATAACAAATAAACACGCTTTGTTACATAATGTAGATGCTACGAATAGTATCTCGGCTTTGCTTTGATGCATGGAAAAGTTGTCTCTCAATACAATGTCCTCAGTGTGCTTCAAAATGTTACAGTCTGTTTCTATGCTAACATACCATCAGATTTTTAAAAGTATACATTCTTTTCACAGCTAAGTCTGTTGTTTCTGATGACTAAAAGTAACTCCATTGGACTCTACGACGAATAATAAAACGTTTCTTAGATCTCAAGTAACAACACAAATGTATGTTATTAATACTCAAAGTAAGACAGCTGAAACTTCATTTGCAAAGTACGTCAAGCATCCTCAAAATAGATATTTATTGCATATACTAAGAGAAGCAAAATACCTTCTCTGCTGAAGTCAATGGAAAAATGAAATTAATAGGAAAATTTTCCATGGGCCCTTGTAGACTTGATAAGAGGCTGGATTTTCCCCCAGTGCTTTCTACAAAGCTGTGTCCTGGTAAGATATGAAGCTACATGGGATGAGATTTCAGGGCCTGGAGAAAGCAGAGGGTTACTCAGGCAAAGTTTTATGCTACATTTAAGTCTTTGGAAGGATCCAAATTTTTCAAACAGGTGTAATTTTTACCAATTCTCTTGAGTGGTATTTCTGTTTAACTAAATCTGTCATACAGAATTGTTAGGATTTGAAGCTAAGAGCGAGCTTAGCTCTGTCTTCAGCAGAGGCTGTGTGTTTCGCTTCAGCTTGCACACTCAAACAGAAGACAAATAGCCTCTGCAATTGCATTTTAAGAGATCTTAAGCAATTTAAAGCTCCTAGGAGAAGTTGTACTGACAGTCCCTGAGCATGCAGCATCCCTCAATTGAGGCACAGCACAGTCAGGGAGAACACCAGCTTGTGCTGGCTGCCTACCTGAATACCATTTCTCCACTCCGAAGGAACGCAAGGTTTTATTTCTGTTATGGGAAATAATCTTTGTGAGATTTACTCAAAGGAGACAGCTAGAGTATTGCTAGAAGATTAGAAGAAGAGAGAGCCTGAAAAGAGAGGCTGAACAGCCTTTCCCTTAGAAAGAATTGCCCTCGTCCCTGGGATGTGCCCATCCATACTCGGAGAAGGTGCTGTCAAGTCTTAACTTGGTTTCATTGCCTTAAAATTGTCCCCAAGGACTGCTCCTGTTAAAACACTTTTTGAAGAATAAAAGCCGTACTTTGAGAGCAGTGCCACCTACACAGGCTTGAAATAAAGGGGCCTAATGGCTCTTTAGGGTTTGGGAATTTTATTAACACCTTTACTTCACGTAAGAAATGTAGTAATTTTTTTCAGCACCCTTCTTAAACATTTAGTTGGAAAGGGAAACATTAAATAACAATGTCAGTGATGCTATTGGTGAATTTCAAGAGACAAGTGAGTGGGTTGTTGTGATGTTAAATGCCTGATGCAAAGAATTTGTTCATTTGTTTAATATGATATATGTCCAGACTACATTTTACAGTGTTTTGGAGAAAGATGTAAACCTCAAGAAAAACACAGAACAAAAAGCCCCAGAAGTGAGACAAATAAGTTCTCCAAACTTTTTATCATATTAATCTCAAGTATATGAAGAAAAACTGGAAATAACCACATGCAAAAATAAAAGTAAATGAATCTTCATTAGTGAGAATATTTACATTCTTAAAATAAACAAGAAAAAAGGTTATAAAATTTGCCATGTCAGTAAGGGAAACAAAATGAATATTTGTGAACACAAAAACATAAATGATTTGAACACAAAATTACGCTCATAAATTTTAGTCCTTGCAAATCCAGTTCCCAACTGTCAACAAAAGTATATTTCTGTTCATTCAAACTTTACAAAGAAAAAAGCTTTAAGAAAATGCTCTGTGATATTCCGAACCAAACCGAGAATTCAGCATTGCCATATGCGGTAAAAACCACACTGAAACCTGAATCTAAGACCATACGTGAAATCATGTTTCAACTTTATTTTAACCCCATAGTTTAGGTTTTGCCCTAAACAACTCTTTTCTACTTACTAGCCTTGATAAACCTCTCCCTGAAAATCCCCAGTGCTGTTCCTATGTGTGCTGGGTCTGGCTGGGATGGAGTTAATTTTCTTCAGAGCAGCCCATAAAGTGCTGTGTTTTAGATTTGTGACCAAAGCAGTGCTGATAACACACCGATGTTTTAGCTATGGTAGGCTGGGGGTGCACAGGTGGTTGGGAGGGGTCACGGCCAGGACAGCTGACCTGAACTGACCAAAAAGATGTTCCATCCCATATAGCATCGTGCTCAGCAATACAGCCCAGGGAACCAGCCGTTGCTCCGAGACTGGCTGGGCATCGGTCTGCTGGAGGCAGCTGATGAGTGATTGCCTTTGCATTCTTGTTTGTTTGTTTGTTTGTTTTCTTTTTTCTTCACTTATCAAACTGTTTTTATCTCAACCCATGAGTTTTTCCTCACTTTGGCCCTGTGATTCTCTCCCTCATCCCGCTGTGGGGGAGTGAGTGAGCAACAGGGTGGAGGTTTAGCTGCCAGCTGGGGTCAACCCACCACACTATTTTGTCTCTAGTGAGGATGCTAGGTCTTTGTCAGAGCTGCCTATGGCTTCTCAGGAGAGCACAGAAGGTTGAATTTGGTTGCCCTAAAACAAAGAGTTGGGATGCTCCTGCTCCTGGGACAGGAAAAGCTGGGGGAGCCAGAGGGAGCAGGAGAGCCCTGAGAAATCCGCCTTGCTGCTCCTGTTCTTTCCAGACACCTTCAGGGAGGTAGGCACAGCAATTGCTGCTGCTGTTGGAAGGGTGTGCTCCCATCCTGTGTCCCCATCCTCCTCCAAGAATAACCTATTTTGCACGCGCTCTCACCCATGCCTTTGCAGGGGCAGCAGCAGGAGCAGCCAGCCTGGCTTTCCAGGGTTCAGAAATGGGAGAAGCAAGCAGCAGCGCCTCTGCTATGCTGCTGCCCCAGCGGCCTGTTCTCCGGGGGAGCGGTGTGTTTTGCCCGGGCTCAGAGCCAGCCTTGAACTTCAGAATGCTTTTCGTAGATGGAGTAATCTTCCACTGCCTTCAGGGTGCCGTTTCCCTGAGAGCAAGGATGATGCATGGCTAGCCCCTTTCTGTAAACACCGTAACAGAGATGACACCACTGCTTCTTGCCATTCAGGGATTCCCCTCTTCAGAGAGCATATTCTGTTATGAAAAATGAGTAAAAAACAGTCTAAGCTTTGTAACCGCATGAGTCCCTCTTGACATGTAACTCATTAGCAACAGACTATCTGGCAATTTTATGAGCTCTTAAGGTTTCGAAATTGGTTTGTATTTCACATTGGAACAATACCCGTATCTTTTTGGTTTCAAAAATGGCACGCTATCAAACCCATCTTTTTTAGATCAATAATACCAGGTTTTCATTTCAGATCTCTATTCCTATCTGCCATCAGAAGTGACCGGAGTGTCCTGGATCTCATAAACCTTTCTATTGCAAAAACTTCCTCAAAATCAATACCTCATTGCAAAAATGTCTTTCCAGACAGTCTTATATTCTCCTGGATATTCTTAAAGTAATAGAAAAAGTTTAAGAGTTTCTTTTATTTGAACCGATAGATGAATATTTCAGTACTGGCGATATGCTTTAATAGAGTTGTTCTGATACTTATCTGAAGTACTAGTGAAACACTGTTTGAAGGGTTGAGTTCGCACTTCTGACTAACTTATTCCTGAAAATGGGATGTCACTGAAGGTTCTCCAAGCTGGTGAGGCAAAAGAGGCAGAAGCAGAACAATAATTCCCCCAAATTAGAAACAGGATGTGGAAATTTCACAGTGGTCTGGAAAGCCAGGGAGAAGAACGAGATCAAAACCATTCAGGTGGCTCTATTTAAAACAAACAACAGCTCACAATTCAGACTGACGTGCGACTGACATGCAGAGAGAAGAGCTAAAGTACAGATAAAACACCTCAGACAACTTTCCAATGCAATTTTAGCTGGAATGAGCAAGTGATTGCAAATGCCAGCAATTGATAAATTAATTCTTGAGACAGCCAGAAACACTCAGAAAGACTGAAGGAATTCAAAAGCAGAGTTACTAATGAGATTATTGGAGCAAGCAGGATAACGACGTTCAGCAACGTGGTTATATTCCTGGTGTTTGTAGTGGCAGACTTTGACCAATCAGGCATATCCATATACAGTAACACAGAGGAACATTACTTGTAATTTTTATATCACCACCTACAGATGATACTCTGTATATTTATAACGAGATTCTCCAGCCCTTGCTGTTCTCTTTTTCATCCTCCCACTTCTTTTATTCAAGTAAGAAGAGAGAGATGGGCTAAAAGATACATGAAAAAGATTACAGGTTTTTCAAGAATGCAAGAATTTAAAAGTGCCTCCTGTGTGTTTTGTAAATGTGACTGGCAGGCTATTCACCAATTAAGCCACAGGATTTTTAATGCCAAGCTGCTGGTGTAGAAACTGCAGACAGAGGGACCATAAATTCCTAATACAAGTTCACTTCCCCCCACACCTCAGAGCACAGGGTCTGATGGATACAGCCACCTTCAGAGAGAGAAGCGCTCGTTCACGTTTGGACAGACAGAATCACAGAATCACAGAATGGTAGGGGTTGGAAGGGACCTCTGGAGATCATCTAGTCCAACCCCCCCTGCCAGAGCAGGGTCACCTAGAGCAGGCTGCACAGGACTGCGTCCAGGCGGGTTTTGAATATTTCCAGAGAAGGAGTCTCCACACCCTCCCTGGGCAGCCTGTGCCAGGGCTCTGTCACCCTCACAGCAAAGAAGTTTTTCCTCATGTTCAGGCGGAACCTCCTGTGTTCCAGTTTGTGCCTGTTGCCCCTTGTCCTGTCGCTGGGCACCACTGAAAACAGTCTGGCCCATCCTCTTCACACGCACCCCTGAGATCTTTCTAAGCATTGATGAGGTCCCCTCTCAGTCTTCTCTTCCTCAGGCTGAACAGCCCCAGCTCCCTCAGCCTTTCCCCGTAGGAGAGATACTCCAGTCCCTTCATCATCTTCATAGCCCTCCGCTGGACTCTTTCCAGTAGTTCCTCGTCTTTCTTGAACTGGGGAGCCCAGAAGTGGACACAGGACTCCAGATGGGGCCTCACTAGGGCAGAGTAGAGGGGGAGGAGAACCTCCCTTGACCTGCTGGCCACACTCTTCTTAATGCACCCCGGGATGCCGTCATCAGTGGCTGTGTCTGCTTGGCCAGGTGGTGCTCTGTGTCCTACTGTCCTGGTCCCTGGAAACATACCCTCAGCCATCACCTAACTCCAAACCAACATGAGATATAGGCCATTTCCCCAGTTCTCAGGCAAGTGCAGAGATGGGAAGGTGAGCTGTGGTGTACACCAGGCAGTCTCATGTTGTGGGCAGCTGGGGCACAGGTCTGTGGGGAGCACTGGGGAGTGTATTTACTCTGCAGCATAACCACTCTTCACTGCACCCTTTCAATGCACATCACCAGTGACTCACCTCCTCCTTTCCATGCCTCAGCCGTGCCGGCAGAGGGGAATACAACAGCCTGGTGGAGTGGATTGAAGGAAAACAAGAGAACCTATGTTGGCACACAGGAGCTTCAGCTGCTCGTCCTCTCCAGGCCTGCAGGCTTCCACCAGCTGGAGCAGACGGTTAAATGAACGGCCCTTGCCCTTCCCAGATATGATATATCTCTTGGGGTTTTTTTTGGTTTTCTGTTCTTTTTTTTAACCTGTCCCTCTCTTTGCTCCCATAGTTTTGGTATGGCAGATTGTATTGGGTGTATCCCTTGTCAAGGGATGAGGAAAAGGCTGAGGTGCTAAATGCCTTCTTTGCCTCAGTCTTCAACAGCAAGGGAAGTTGCTCTCTGGGCACCCAGCCCCCTGAGCAGGAAGACAGGGATGGGGAGCAGAATGTAGACCCCGAAGTCCAAGGGGAAGTGGTCAGTGACCTGCTACGCCACCTAGACACGCACAAGTCTATGGGGCCGGATGGGATTCACCCAAGGGTGCTGAAAGAGCTGGCAGAAGTGCTCACCAAGCCACTCTCCATCATTTACCAGCAGTCCTGGCTAACTGGGGAGGTCCCAGTTGACAGGAGGCTGGCAAATGTGATGCCCATTTACAAGAAGGGCCGGAAGGAGGATCCGGGGAGCTACAGGCCTGTCAGCCTGACCTCGGTGCCTGGGAAGGTTATGGAGCAGATCATCTTGAGTGCCATCACGCGGCACATATGGGACAACTGGGTGATCGGGCCCAGTCAGCACGGGTTTATGAAAGGCAGGTCCTGCCTGACCAACCTGATCTCCTTCTACGACATGGTGACCCGCTTAGTGGATGAGGGAAAGGCTGTGGACGTTGTGTACCTGGACTTCAGTAAAGCCTTTGACACCGTCTCCCACAGTATCCTCATGGAGAAGCTGGCTACCCATGGCTTGGATGGGCATACTCTGCGCTGGGTAGGAAACTGGCTGGATGGCCGGGCCCCAAGTGTTGTGGTGAATGGAGTTCAATCCGGTTGGAGGCCGGTCACAAGTGGTGTTCCCCAGGGCTCAGTACTGGGGCCAGTTCTGTTCAATATCTTTATCAATGATCTGGACGAGGGGATCGAGTGCACCCTCAGTAAGTTTGCAGATGACACCAAGTTGGGAGGGAGTGTTGATCTGCTGGAGGGCAGGCAGGCACTACAGCGGGACCTGGACAGGCTGGATCGATGGGCCGAGGCCAATCGTATGAGGTTCAACAAGGCCAAGTGCCGGGTCCTGCACCTGGGTCACAACAACCCCAGGCAACGCTACAGGCTTGGGGGGGAGTGGCTGGAAAGTTGCCCGGCAGAAAAGGACCTGGGGGTGTTGGTTGACGGCCGGCTGAATGTGAGCCAGCAGTGTGCCCAGGTGGCCAAGAAGGCCAACGGCATCCTGGCCTGTATCAGAAATAGTGTGGCCAGCAGGAGTAGGGAGGTGATTGTCCCCCTGTACTCGGCCCTGGTGAGGCCGCACCTCGAGTACTGTGTTCAGTTTTGGGCCCCTCACTACAAGAAAGACATTGAGGTGCTGGAGCGTGTCCAGAGAAGGGCAACGAGGCTGGTGAAGGGTCTGGAACACAAGTCCTATGAGGAGCGGCTGAGGGAACTGGGGATGTTTAGCCTGGAGAAAAGGAGGCTGAGGGGAGACCTTATCGGTCTCTACAACTACCTGAAAGGAGGTTGTAGAGAGATGGGGGTCGGACTCTTCTCCCTAGTAACAGACGACAGAACAAGAGGAAATGGCCTCAAGTTGCGCCAGGGGAGGTTTAGATTGGACATTCGTAAAAATTTCTTCACCGAAAGGGTTGTCGGGCACTGGAACAGGCTGCCCAGGGAGGTGGTGGAGTCCCCATCTCTGGGGGTATTCAAAAGACATTTAGATGAGGCCCTAAGGGATATGATTTAGTGGGGGACTTGGTAGTGATAGGTTAATGGTTGGACCCGATGATCTCGGAGGTCTCTTCCAACCAGAACAGTTCTATGATTCTATGATTCTATGTGGCTCATGTGGCTCGACCTAAGAGTCTTTCATCGTATTTTCTCCCCCCCTGTCCAGTTGAGGAGGGGGAGTGATAGAGCAGCTTGGTGGGTACCTGGTGGCCAGCCAAGGTCAACCCAGCACATAGATGTAGTTTTGTATTGCTGCAGATCTGGCTAGTCATAGAATCATAGAATGGTTTGGATTGGAAGAGACACTTTCTACTAGGCCAGGTTGCTCAAAGCCCCATCTAACCTGGCTTTGAACTCTTCCAGGGATGAAGCATCCACAGCTTCTTGGGGCAGCCTGTTCCAGTGCCTCACCACCCTCATGGTGAAGAATTTCATCCTAATATCTAATCTAAATCTATGCTTTTTCAGTTTGAACCCATTATCCCTTGTTCTATCTCTTTGGAATTTTTTTATATTAGATAAAGTCTAATGCAAGCAAGGTGAGTACTTCCACTCTTCTTGAATCCTCATGGAGGTGCAATTGGTCAAGAAAAATAGCATTTTGAATGTTTTAACATTAGGGAAAAAAAGGTAAGACACTTCAGCTAGATACCTGTGTTCTGAAGAATTGCATGCCTTCAGAAATGTGCCTCACCCAGCATCTTTAGTGGCTTAAGCTGTACACTCTCCCACCTCTTCAACATCTCCAGCTCTCTGTGTTCAGTACATGGAAAACTTAGGCGCCTGAGCCAGTGGTGCAAATGCCACTCCTGAAGCTGCTGTACACCCAGAGCTGGCACCAGGCCACCAGCAGCTGCAGCACTGAGCATTGCAACATATAAATCTCCCTTTGAAACTTGCCCCTGGTCTCTTGGGATGATAATTCACCTCCTCTGAAATTCACCTCCTCTGAAAATTAACTTTCTTCCTGCGGGTCCTGGGAGACCTCTTGCTCTAAACATGTATTTTCACAAAAGGTTTTAGACTTGAAGAAGCTACATTTTATGAGGTAAAACAGTTTTGCTGAAAAAATTACAATCCACGCAGGACAATGATGTATTCTTTCCTCCTACTTGCCTCATTCACTAGAAAAAATAGAAACTAGTTGGAAAGAGTTGGATGTCTTTTTGTGAGAAAACCACTTGGGAGCTTCCTGCGAGCAGGAAGAGAAAGCATGAGATTGAAGAAAGTGTGCTGCCTTTCTCACCTCCTCTGTAATACGCAAGACTGGATTCATGTTGCCACCTGCCAGCACGGATGTAGTTTACAGATTTCCATTTTGTTAATTCTATTTGTCTTACAGGCCCTGTGCTCTTGTCTGCTTATGGGAGGTGACTCTGGACAAGTCTCAAGCAGAGTGAAAGCAGTGTTAACACAAATATGATTAAAATTGTCATCAAAATCAAATGCGTTGCTCTGTTTGCAGGTCAGAAGCCACATTACTTTTTCTCTCAAAACCCATTTGTACCATTTTCTTCTTCCTGAGCTATGGAATCCACGCAGCTGCACATCTATGACGTCTCACGGGTTATTTGAGCAGATCTTCCTTTGTGCTTGGGACATCAGCTCAAGCTGTTTAAATTTAGAAACGGAACATTGTACCAACAATAACTTTAGTTGAATTAAATAGTAGTTATTAGCCGCCACAGACTCATCAGGGAAGTTCTTCTCTGTCACCAAGATGAATAACACTGGAGAATTATTCTAAAATTTCAAGACGCATGTTGAGTCTTGTTCATTTCAATCAATTAACTTGGGTCCCTGTTAACACTAGTTCCAGTTGATAAATTACTGCAGCTTTGGGACTACAGCAAAGGCTGTACCTATCTTCTATTTTTAAATTATTTGAATTAATTAGTCTTCTACAGGTTATACAACTGCACTCCAAGGAATTCTCCAGCTGGGCAGTTGGATGGTACATCTGACTTCCAGAGTTACTAAAATAATTCAGATTAGTTATACTAGTATTTAGCTAGTCATCATAGTCAGCTGAGATGTAATAAAACTCAAAACACCGAGGTGTCACATACACAAAGAAGAGAGAATAAAGAAAGCAGCCAAAAATATTAGATATCTATTGTTCATATGCTAATGCACGATAGATAAGAAGATTATTATGAATAGTACTATTCATTCTTATTATCCCCACTAAGTATAGCAACATTATTTCATGAACTTTCTTTAGAATAATGTGAGGAAAAGCTTTAATGAATTCTCCTTAGAAGTCAGTTTTGGTGGCAGCTACTGTTCAAAAAATGTAGCAGGATTTTTTTCTCCAATATAAAGACAAGGAATCGAATTATTCATAGGAAAAAAGTCATGAATTTCCCTGTATTTCATAGAGACACGCTTTACATATTCTAGAGCTGTCATAGAGCACAGTCAGCTCTTAAAATACACATAGTTTAGAACATTTACTCCTGCAGTTTATGAAACAAATACACACTGCCCTCTCTCTGGATCTTCTTTAATAGTTTGCATAATTCTGTCAGGTGAGCTTTGGTCGTAAATGTAGATGCCTAAGTACTTTACGGATAAATTAGTTAACTGAAATCGAAACTAATTTGCCAAAACATTTTTTAACGTATCTTCTGAGATACAGAAAATAAAAATTCCCATTTTGATTTTGAAACCAGAACATGCTTAAAATGCCTAAATAAATTACATTTTCAAGACATGTGATTGGATTTTGAAGGCAAAAACAAACAGCATCAGTAGCAAGCTGCAATATTCCATATCCCTGCTCAAGTATTTCTATACCTATTGCAGTCTTACTTTTCCTGACAGATCATACTTATACTTTTTCAATTATTAGAAAGAAGAGGCAAGACAAGAAAGGGAACATGGAGATACCTGCACAATTTTTATTTGGTGGCTAACCAGAGCCCCCAGTAAGCGGAAACATTCTTCTCTGTCTTCAGTTTGCTGTTATATCGCTACATAAATCTTCTAGATAATCACATATGGCACTATCCTGCAAGATGGCAGGTGCTCTGTGTGAGATGCTCTGTTTTCTGAATGTTGAGTGGGAGTTGAGAAGTGGTTTGGACTGTGTTACACTATGATGAGAAACTGAGCAAGAATTGTTTATTTTCATGTTTACAGTTCTGACTTAGTTGAAAAGGAAAAAAAAAAAAGTAAAATAGGCAGGGAGGGCTAATTAAACTCAAATTCCTGCAATTATTTGACCCCTTTGGGAGGAGACATTCACTGTATCCCTCATAACAATTCAGAGTGATTAAAAACAGAGGCAATGGGCATGCTTAGCCTTTTTTCAGAAATCCCCTTTCAGGAGACTCTTACAGAAGATCCAAGAGATTTAATAAGAAAAGTTCAGAACAGTTTGTCCAGCTGAAAAGATGAAGTACTTTGGGGAGAATTAGCTCTAGCAAGAGACAGAGGAGGAAAAAAAAAACCCACTGGCTAGGAAACATTTCCTCTTCTGTACTTTCCTAGTCTTTGATATCAAAGCAAGAATTACACTTTGAGTAAGATGAAAACAAGTTCTTGATGTTCTGGTATCCCTGGCAAGAATGGGCCTCAGCTCAGAGACAGCAGTCCAGGAGCCTGACTGACTAAACTTCGTGATGCTGAAGCAGGGAGCAGGTGCCAGCAGGTTGGAAAGCTTCATGGGGGAATAATGCTTTCTTGTTCAGTCACCAAAAGGGAAATTACTGCTAACAAGCTAACAGTTGTTGTTCTATTTAAATTATCCTGGTAAAATAATCTTTTCTGACACCTATTCCCTATACTACGTCTAAACAACACATGAACAGGCAATGCGCCATCCAATAAGTTAAGCAAGACAGCTGTAAGTGCAGGCAGCTTGCAGATGATTCATTTTTATGATACATGGTAATGAGCAGTGCTCTTTCTAGAAGTTCAATGATTTCTGTTGACCTTGTTAAGTGGGCATTAATATAAGTCTGAAAATAAAAATCCTTATTAAAAGCTTGTTCCATAAGCTATGGCACTATGGCTGGTGAAACACTTACGTGGGATTTTAAAGGGACTTTAACACACGGTCTGCTATAACTTAGGCCAGTCTGCTGTAACTTAGGCTCTGGCCGTCAATGAGGGATGTCAAATATGCTCTGATTCACTGGGAAAGTTGAAGTGAAAGTGGCAACTTCCACATACTTTGGATGATAAGAGTGTATGACAGCTTGAATCCGACAGCTGGTCCTAATTAAGACAGAGTTGTAGCCCAGCCCTCATCTATTAGAGCAAGCAGCATCGCTGGGCATGATTTCTTTCCCGCTCTTGCTCTAGGGGTGCTGGGACAGAGACAGTGACCATCTTTCACACAGGCACAGGGAGAAGGCATGGGATCAAACAGGCATGTCTCTTCGTGCACTCGTGCAAGCCTAATTATAATCTGTCTAATAAAATCTGCATCTGGTTTTGGTTATCCTCAAGCCTCTGACTCAAAAATCCCTAAAGAACATTCTGCTGGCTTTATCAGTTCTCAGATTTCTCTTTACTGGCTTCACGTTGCCTTTACCATGACAAAGATGAGAAGAAAGATGCCCACTAAAAATGAAAACCAATTTATTTACCTGAAACTCTTGTTTTCTGAAAGTAAACTTCCTAGTAGACTGCCTTCATCCTTTCAAATGTGTGTGATTTACTAACATTTTCAATTGTTTAAGACAAGGACAATTCTTACTAATTTCTTCATCAAGTGGTGACTATGTATTTGCCTAATTATTGCAGTTATCAACCGTAATACAACACACTTCTTTTAGAAGCTCACCTCGAAAAAGAAATGAACAAAAATAAAATGCAACATAAAACAAAATCCCTGCCAAAAGAAAACAACAAGAATCTGCAGTAACTAGCAAGAGCGTAGGCAAAGATATAACACTTAGAACGTGAACAATTCATGATAAATAATTCTTTTAGTAGTGAATAAATGAATATAAGGACTCTCTGAGCCTAAAATATAGAATAATAGAGAGTCTCTGTTCAACAGAGACCCCACTAAAATATTCCTAAATTATGTGGAATTCTAAAGCATTCTATCACATCCTTTTTGATCTTGATTTTGCACAAATCCAGATCTAATAGAAAACCTGTTCTTTAACCTAAACCAATAATTTACAAAGGAGTTCTGAATCAATCAGAATTAAGTTCTAATATTCTTTTAAATCATGTGTGATGAAGAGTTTGCCTTTTCAGCTTTGATGATAGGGTGGCATGAGCTCCATATAAATGGTTTTAACTGAAATTTGGAACACAGGAGCAAGACTGGGGTATAATTTTTGCACTGCATGAAGCCATTCAAAGTTTTAAAGCTTGTGCAAGGTACAGCGAGTATGAAAAATGCCAAGCCTCTGCTATTATCTGGAAATTCACATGTACTCAGAGGGGAATTCCCTCTGTTTTCTCTCTTTGTTTTCTGACTTTTTAAAAATTGAGATCTGGGGATAAAAATCTCCATACCTATTGGAAAACAAAAAATGTGAGTAACAGAAGTGGGCAAGCTATTAGTTTTTTAGGTGTCACGCTAACTTAGGCAGGCATTCTAAGGGTGCAGATCCTGCAAATGCTTATGTTTGAGTAATGCAGATTTCACAAGCACTCCTACAGAAGACAGATACCATGAAAGGAAACTCATCAGCAGAACTTGTTGAGAGGATCCAGCAATCCTCACGGACCAGTGCTGCGGACAGGAGCCAGGAGGCCCCATCACAATACAGCAAATCTTTGAATAAGTACGAATCAGGAATGTGTCACCTCTTCATTATCATAAAATGTTTTAAATCTTTCTGTTTAACTTGATTGAAGTTTTGAAAGACAACAGGAATTTGTACAGTTTTCAGTTGAATTGATGTCTTGCTCAAAAATGTGTTATGCTCAGAGCAAATTGGTGTTCATAGGAAGCGTGAGGTATGCACTTGTTTTAAGAATCAGTGGCATGGTATACAAAACTGGGAGGCATGTAGACGAGAGAAGAAGAAGGACAGAAAGAGCAACTCCTCTTAGGAACATAGAGGTAGAAGAATGAGGGTGAATAAAACTCTTTCAGTATCTGATGGAGAGCGCAGGATCTGACTCAGGCTAAGGGTTTGTGCCAGGGTACACTCATGAGTGTGTAGGTTTTGTAACATTCTGGTGCGTTTCTATTGAAAACTATGTTTAAAGGCAGAATTACAACTGATTTGAGGCAAACAACAAGGGCATGTTTATGCATTAAACAAATACTTGAATCTGCCTTACTGGGATGACCTTGCTCTGAGGAAACAGGCTTTTTCAGAAGAAGGAAATTATGTCAAATATATCTTACTTCTGTGATGTGGGTTTTGTGTGGACTGCTTGTATCACCAAACTGGATTACAAATCAAGAACCACCCGAAGCAGCTGCAGATTATCAGCAAGCCAGTGGCAAACAGTGGTACACAGTGTCAGCAGGAACCGGTGCACCACAGGCACATGCAGTTTAGCTGCTTAACCCCAGTGTGACCTATGCAGAAAAACTGATGCTAGCAATGCCAAGATAGGTTGGAAGCAGACCACACTAAGGGGGCAACAGCTCAGCGTTTGGATTCCTGTTATTACATTTATACAGCTGAAGAAAACAGAGCGTGGAGGAAGCTTGAGCACAGCATCATTACTCATCCTACTG
Organism: Phoenicopterus ruber ruber; assembly: GCA_009819775.1. Taxonomy (NCBI): domain Eukaryota; kingdom Metazoa; phylum Chordata; class Aves; order Phoenicopteriformes; family Phoenicopteridae; genus Phoenicopterus; species Phoenicopterus ruber. The sequence goes on from CM020217.1 coordinate 92,344,317, forward strand.
CTTAACTGAGTGCACGTTCACAGGCGTAGCTCAGACCAGGCGACTAGCATACTCTGAGGCAATCCCTGGGCCCAGTTTGGGGGATAGTGTGTGCCAAGGACCGTTGCAAATGTGGTATAGTCAAGACAGATTTGGGACCCCCCACATTCCTGCAGTGCAATCCCAGTACCTCCAGTTTCATGCTATGAAAAAAAACTACCACAAAATTGTTTGGCAGGCTGCACATGGCTCCAGCATTATTTCACAGACTTTGAACTGAAAAAAACCCAATATATATTCACACACAACAAGTAATGTTTGTGTCTGGTGACCACAGGAAGAGCATACAGGGGCAATGCAGACTCAGGGCAACTGCTGTGGAGTATGGATGCAGTCAGTCTATGCCATTTCATCAAAGGCCACCGCTGGCACTGCTTTACTTAGCTTTATAAACATAGCCTTTGAGAGAGGAAGGGCTATAGTGAACTCTCTTTGGTAGCCACTCACAGCACGAGAAAGAGGACCATCCTGTTCCTGCTGCTGAGGTGGTCTGGAAAGTGGAAGCTCTCTGCTCTTTGATAGCTCCACAAAAGGATGTGTTACTCTCTTCCACAACTCTGCCAAAGCTCTGCTTATTTAAAACCATTTCTTTAACTCATCACTTGAGACCGGAAAAGGCTTGTTCACTACTGAGAGTCACTCAATTTTCTGAGGGGACTCTTAAGTCAAAGAACCCTAAAGATTGACTACAGCCTTTGTTCCTGTCATATTCCTGGCAGATGGCTTACAGAGGTCATCAGCTGACCCTTGGAGAAGGGGTAGTAGGAAATTTGAGGTGAGTTTGGAAAAGACTTATTTTGAGGGGCGTACTTTTTTTATTAGATTTTAGGATTTATCGGAGATAGTGGTTAAAATATTAATAGAAAGATATAGAATCATAGAATCATAGAATAGTTTGGGTTGGAAGGGACCTTTAAAGGCCATCTAGTCCAACCCCCCTGCAATGAGCAGGGACATCTTCAACTAGATCAGGTTGCTCAGAGCCCCATCCAGCTTGACCTTGAATGTTTCCAGGGATGGGGCTTCTACCACCTCTCTGGGCAACATGTTCCAGTGCTTCACCACCCTCATTGTAAAAAATTTCTTCCTTATGTCTAGTCTACATCTCCCCTATTTTAGTTTAAAACCATTACCCCTTGTCCTATCACAGCAGGCCCCGCTAAAAGGTTTTCATATACAAAGAATATATGGTAAAACAGGTATCAGACAAGAACTCCTGGTAACCAGCAGGAAGGAAGCAGTAGTTTGGTGCAATTGCCTGTCATTTCTGGCTGTGAGTTGATCTAGGGAAATTAGTTTGTTGGCCATATTCTCTTTTCCAGTCATGCACACCAAAAACATATCAAGCCTTCTGCATGCTCAGTGTTATTAACAACCTCTGCTCAGTAGACACCCAAGACTGAAGTAATAGAGACTATTATGGGTTAGGCTACAAATATATTAGCAGTCGTGCAATCAAATTTACTGCACTGGGGTCAGCTCACTTTCCCAGTAAAGTCACTTCCACAATTTATAGGAAATAAAAATGGTATAGTATGCCAAGTATTTCACAACTTCCTAGCTGGAGAACACAAAAAATGAAAAACATAAACATGGAGCAGATATTTACAGAAGGTGCTTTCTTTCATACTGCTGCTCTCCCCTCTGGCAGCAGGAATGTGCACTCAGTGGACGAATAGCATAATATACATCAGGGAAATTCTATCTTGTCATAACTGTATACATATATTCATACTTCACTAAACGGTGGTTCTGACTACAAGTGTAGTAATCCCACTGATATGGCTGAGACAGAAACATAGAGGATTCAATACCAGACAAAAATTGGCTCTAAACCAGTACATTTACCATAGATGTTAGACCAGCATACCTTAAGAGAATCTGAAAAATAATGTACCCATCCACACTTTGAAGATGAAAGAAACCATAAAGGTAATCTTTAAATTTGTGATGTGCTAAGAATAGTATCCATAGGCTCTTTGTTTCATTTCATTTCAGATGCAGTGTTTCAGCATGGAATCAAAGAAGATTAATACAATGACAGTAAGCTGATCAATACCTCTTCCTCTCCACCTCCCCCCCCCCCCAAAAAAAGAAAAATTGGAGAGCTATTTTTCTTATACTACAAAATTGTGATCCCAAATTTGTAACATCCTACAGCTACACCAGGACATCCCAAGAAGGGACTAGAAGCATGAGGAGACAGATATTTTTCCTCGTTCCATTCTTTGATGACCTCAAGGATATCAGTATGGAATATTTGTTGGGCAAGAAAGGAATACACTTGCCATAGTCTACCTGACAGCCTGTGCTGCTATAGCACCTCAGGGTCCAACCATGGAGCTGTGCAAGCATAAAGGAAAGGATGGTCCCTCCTCTACATGCCTTAGCATTGTGAAATGAGGCTGGAGCACACGGGGGCTCAGACACTGCACTGCAGCTTTAGACTACCATGTTATGACATAGTTTGCATGATACAGGCAGCTAGCTGCATGTAGATGAATGGGATTTAAAAATGCAGTTAACAAGTGTGACATCTCAGTTTTCAGATGCTTAAGTTGAAGCGTTTTTTAAAGGTCCTATTTCAGACAATGGAGACCCATGATCTTCTAGACTATGGATTCCACTGAGGGTTCTCAAAATTGTGATACTAGGCTATTTCGTAGGGTATATCTCCCATCAGCCCACAGACAGGGAAACATTCATTGGTGATTCTTGGATTATAATACTCTAAAAGAATTTAGAAAATAATGCAACCTGATTTAAAATGAAAGTTTAGCTCCATCCCAATGGTTTCCTGTTTCCAAAAAATTATATTTAAGTTACTGGAAATTTCATATGTCTAACTGATATTTGCTTCCATTCATTGATGATTAACAATTCTATGAATTAGTAGCATAAAGTGAATATGAAAATCAGCTGAAAGAAGTGGCAAAAATTTCAGTCTTAATATGATGTCTTTAGTGCACATGAAATTGAACTGGTGTAAGTAATGTCCAGGATGTGTAGCATTAAGCCGTGGTATGAGCCTTACCAGTGTTGGGTCTAAAAGATGCCTCATTCTGAAAAATGCTGTAGATGTTGCATAGATCCTAAGTAACCACAGCAGAAATATCAGTGCTGCTATTGCTTTTGTTTATATGTTTCAGTGCTGGTGATATTACATTACCTTGAAACTGCCAGAAGAACTTTTGGGTACACAGAGTGAAGAGTATGCCCATCCAAGCCATGAGCAGCCAGTTTCTCCAGGAGGATGCTGTGGGAGACGGTGTCAAAGGTTTTACTAAAGTCTAGGTAGACAACATCCACAGCCTTTCCCTCATCCACTAAGTGAGTGACCTTGTCATAGCAGGACATCAGGTTAGTCAAGCAGCATCTGCCCTTCATAAACCCATGATGACTGGGCCTAATCACCTGGTTGTCCTGTGTGTGCTGCGTGATGGCACTCAAGATGACCTGCTCCATAACTTTCCCGGGCACCGAGGTCAGACTGACAGGCCTGTAGTTCTCCGGTTTCACCTTCCAGCCCTTCTTGTAAATGGGCGTCACATTTGCTAACCTCCAGTCAACTGGGACCTCCCTGGTTAGCCAGGACTGCTGATAAATGATGGAGAGTGGCTTGGTAAGCACTTCCACCAGCTCCCTCAGTACCCTTGGGTGGATCCCATCCAGCCCCATAGACTTGTGCGTGTCTAAGTGGTATAACTCTCCTTTTTTTCCTGACTTTCAGTCAAAGCTCTCTCTTCAGCCAGGCTGGTCTTCTTCCCCATTGGCTCATCTTTTGGCATATGGGGATGGCCTGCTCCTGTGCCTTTAAGATTTCCTTCTTGAAGAAAGTCCAGTCTTCCTGGACTCATTTGCCCTTCAGGACTGCCTCCCCAGGGGCTCTGTCAACCAGTCTCCTAAACAGGCCAAAGTCTGCCCTCTGGAAGTCCAAGGTGGCAGTTCTGCTGACCCCCCTCCTTACTTCTCCAAGAATTGAAAACTCTATCATTCTGTGATCCCTATGCCCAAGACGACCTCCAACCGTCACATCACCCACCAGACCTTCTCTGTTCACAAACACAGGTCCAGTGGGGCGCCTTCCCTCGTTGGCTCCCTCACCAGCTGTGTCAGGAAGTTATCTTCCACACATTCCTGGAACCTCCTAGACTGGTTCCTCTCTGCTATATTGTATTTCCAGTAGATATTTGGCAAGTTGAAGTCTCCCATGAGAACAAGGGCTAGCGATTGTGAGACTTCTCCCAGCTGCTTATAGGATATTTCATCTGCCTCCTCATCCTGGTTGGGTGGTCTATAACAGACTCCCACCATGACATCTGCCTTGTTGGCCTTCCCCCCGATTCTTATCCATAAACGCTCAACCCTATCTTCACCATCATTAAGTTCTAGACAATCAAAACACTCCCTAACGTGCAGGCTACCCCACTGCCTCTCCTTCCCTGCCTATCCCTTCTGAAGAGTTTATAGCCATCCGTTGCAGCACTCCATTTGGGTCAGTCATCCCACCATGTTTCTGCGATGGCAACTGTATAATAGTTTTCCCCTTGCACAATGGCTTCCAGCTCCTCCTGTTTGTTGCCCGTGCTGCGGGCATTGGTGTAGAAACACTTCAGTTGGGCTATTGATCCCGCCATCTTTTTGGGGGGAGAAGCCCTAATTCCTACATGCCCATTCTCAGGCACTTCTGTGGTTTCTAACACATCAACAACCCTTGCGTCTTTGCTGCTGCATGGATCTCCATCCCCTACCTCCACTGAGACAGTAGACCAAAGGACCTGCCTGGCACACCATCCCTCAAACATTGGCATGTGGCCCCTAGGCTTATCTCTAGCAAGACTAGTTTTATCCCTTTCCCCCTTCAACTCTAGTTTAAAGCTCTTTCAATGAGCCCTGCTAACTCCTGTGCAAAGATCCTTTTCCCCCTTTGAGACAGGTGTACCCTGTCTGTTGCCAGCAGGCCTGGTGTTGTGTAGACCAATCCATGATCAAAAAACCCAAAATTCTGCTCGTTACACCAGGCTTGGAGCCTGGTATTGATCTGCTGGCTCTTCCTGTTCCTTCCCTCATCATTCCCTGCAACTGAAAGGATAGAGGAGAACATACTTGTGCCCCTGATCCCTTAACCAGTCATCCCAAGGCCCTGAAGTTCCTGTTGATTGCCCTCAGACTTCTTGTTGCAACTTCATCACTGCCTACCTGAAAAATCAATAATGGATAATAATCTGAGGGCCATATTAGGGTAGGAAGCTTTCTCCTCACATCTTTAACCCGGGCCCCAGGGAGGCAGCAGACTTCCCTAAGGAGTGGGTCTGTTCTGCATATTGGGCCTTCTGTTCCCTTCAGAAGGGAGCCTCCTATGACAGTGACCCGTCTTTTTTTCTTTGTGGAAGCAGTTTTGATGCAGGGCATAGGCCGACTTAACCTGGGCAACACCTCCAAGCTAGATGAACCATCGTTCTTGTCATTGTTTGGTTCCACTTGCAGAGCCTCATACCTATTGTGCAAGGGCACCTGGGGAGGTGGGGTAGTCACAGAGGAGACGCATCTGCTGCACCGGGCAGGAACTCATCGCCATTGCCCCCTATCCCTTAAGTCACTGTGTTCAGCCAGGAGGAGAGAAGATAGGAAATCCTCTGTATCATGCGTCCTGGCTGCCTGTCGGGCCTGTCCCAGGGAAGGTAGGGTGCGATTCCAGTAGTGTCTCTCTCTCTCTTGCTCCCTGATACTCCTCAACCTGCTCATCTCCTCCCAGAGCTCTGTCACTAAGCGGGGGAGCTCCTCTCCCTGGGCACGCCTCCCACACCTCCCACAGGCAGCTCGCTGCTGCTGTCTGGTACTGGCATAAGAGCAGGGCTCACCCTGCAGCTGGACACCTGGGCAGCAGCGTGTTCCCACCAGAGCTCTGTCTGGGAAGCTGCATCAGTCACGGTGGGTGTAGAGCTTAGAGTGGCCATGGCTTTCTGCCGGGTGGTCCCTGGTCGAGCTGGCAGAGCTTGAGTGCCCTTCCTGCACGCCCTGACGCATGAACTGCTGTGCAAACTGCCACGCCATGCCCGTGCTGAGGCGCCACGTCCTGTTTGCCCGCCCTGGTCGCTGGCACTCCCTAAGGGCTTCTTTTATAGCATGGGGAGGCTCAGCCACCATTGCTCCTGGCCCTGCCCTGGTCTCCTCAGCTGCTGCCGTGCGAGCTGTGGGCTCCTGGCAGCAGCCCACTTATTTAGGCTTAGGCACTGAATGGCAGATGTTATTTGACTAATGTATGTGCTTTCTCGCAGTGATAGTTTGGACTAATTACACTGTAGCTGTTTTAAACTACAGTCAAAATAATACTTAAAGCTTTAGTTTCTACTTCTTCCCCTCCTGAAGGAGGCAGGGGAGAAGTATTACAGAGAGCAGCAGCAGTTACATTTCTTTATTTCAAAGACAAATTGTGTATCCTTTGAAACACAAGAAAGTGAGAAGAGATTCTTTCCAGACTCTGCTTTGTTTTCCTTCCGTGATCTCTTTCACGGCTTACAAAGGAGGTGACAGTGTGCCGTAGCATGAGAAGAGTGAAGAACAGGATGAAGGACTTTCTTTCGGCGTGTTGCTGTACAGTCTGTGGGTGGAGCATCACAATCCAGGCTCGCGTCTTACATCGCCCGCAGCAACATTCAGCTCCATAGGTACATACAAGTGGAGAATAACTCCCAGGTAAAGAAGAGAAAGTGGTAGTGATTGATGTCTTTCTTACTTCATGTGCTTCCCTCTGAGAAAACAGGTGGTTTTTCTCATTGCATATTTTTTTTCTCTTCTGAGAACTACTAAGAAGAAACTAGAGATGGAGGTAAGCCAAAAGAACCAATCTGAATAATGCTTTGGTGTAGAGACATCAAAGAAAAGGTACAAACACAGAATTAAATATTTTTGAGTTACAGCGGCAACATTTTTGAGTTATTCATGTCCATCAACTGAGTCCATGCCTGTGTTCACCTAGCATGCCCCAGCCCCAGGCAAAAATGCGGCCTCCTAAAACTGGTTAACTGTGGCATGTGCTAATATAGTTTACCTATTAATGAGTCAGTTTAAGACCACTCACACTCAATGGTTACAGCAACTTAGCTCTCGTCTTAACAAGGTGCTCTCAAAACCGGAATGCACTTTGCTGTGTGCCAGCACACAGATAGTCTGGAAGGATACTAACCTGTTGCCCTATTCGGTTTGAGACTGGTTATGGTTTAAATTTAGATCCTGAAAGTATCTGAGTCTCAGGAATCCATGAGATCCTTCTTATCAGAAACTACCTTTCTCACCTGATCTGAGGTGTTAAAAATAGCCTCATCTAGGCTGTGTTCAGTCAGTGAGGCTCAACTCCTTTGCTGGCAGACAACAGAATTAAAGCTAAAAGACAATTGCTTTTAAACTCTGTAACTCTTAAAATAGCATTGCAACAGCATCTTCTGCCTAGGCTGCTTTGGGGACCCCACTGATATATCAGCATGGGAGAGAAGGTATAGCTCTCCTCTTACTACAGACAGGGAGATGGGTCTTTGCCACACAAGCAGAAATCCAGATCCCCAATGCACACACTGCTGCTTTTAATAGTATCGTTTTCACAATAGCAGAGATCCGAGTTTCAAATCCTGATTAGTCTGACAGGTAAAAATGAACACAGCGGTACAACTGTGTTCCCCAGCTGAGTACCTCACACTATTTAGTATCATTTAACAGCAGGACAACTGAACAGGCCACATTTGCCTTTTCTTTTACAGAAGAAACAATATAGTACTGTCTCTGAGGCTGTGCAGTGAAAAGAACGCCCCTATAGAATATGAAGTTATAAAGTAGGTTACTGTTACAAGTCATTATACATATATACAATCTCTATTTGTTTATTTTTATATAAGAAACATTTCAGGTAATTGTTAAATGTTGACCAAAACTATGTACTTTCTCTTAGACTATCCAATTTCAGAAACATACATGCTAAAGTAGTATTATCCATATGCTTTAATCTTGAAGTCATTATGATGAGATGTCAAAAGGCAGCGTCAAAAGCAGAAATGTTATTGTTTAAGTGTCTCTCAAGATCACAAATGCTTATCAGGCAACACAAAGTAAGTTTTTTGCATTAGTATTGCTACCATTTAAGTGGTCTGGGATGAAAATAGTCCTGTAGGTGTAATAAAGATCTCTATGTACCGTGTACAAATTATTATAGCTGCAAATAGATGGTGGAGCAAATAGAGAAGAATTATGCCTTTAATACTATGTCCCTGGTCCCCTGTGATTTAGGAAACATAATTGTTCTGCATGGTCTGGAAGATAAATGTAGAAGTACTAATTTGTTATTCTCATTTAATTATTCTGCTATTCTTGTATTACTGTAATTCAACACACATTTTTTCTCCTGAAAGCTAATAGCTTAGTATAGGTAGGGAATTTAATATGCGTGCTTTTTGCCCTGGAAACTGTATTTTAACAAGAGAAAGACCAACACAAGCCTGAAGTTATCTGCAGAAACACAAAAAAAGAAAAGAGAATAGGGGAGTGTATTAGGGTAGTTTCAAAATTAAATTTTGCATTTTTTCCATGTTAACTATAATTTGAAAAAGTGGAAAAAGATTACAATGATGCTCCTGATGAAATTCAAAGAGAAAAGATAAATAGTGTGAAGAGCTGGAGGGAAAAAGGAGTGATAAAGGTTACCATCCGGGTGATTTAGGCTCGTCACTAAAGGCAATTTTTAAAAGTATGTTATTTTGTAACCAAATAAATTCAGCTGCAATTTTTCACACATTATTAGGTATAGACATTAATACTAGTAGAGAGGCATTATCCTGATTAGGCACCACAGTCAAGCAGCCAGAGAGCTAATTGACATTATTTATGCCTGCAATTAAATGGAACTACCTACCACTAAAAGGGTGCTACAATTATTGGTGAGGACAAAAGGAAAGGCAAGTTTAGAAGTCAAGCTCCAATAGCCAAATTTCCTCTTGAAATCACTGGAAGTGTGACCTAAGTGTCAATGTCAGATTTTGGCCCCAAGTTACACTAAGAGTTTGATGAACTTTACTGGGTGATGCGTCTTAGGGAACTGAGTCTCTATGAAGATAAAATGTTTACAAACTGGGAGAACTGTGCACTTGTAATGCCTTCATCACTTGGAGCCTTGCTTAGATATTTTTAATAACAGTTTTAGAAAGTATTTAATATATGTATAGATAGCCAAAAGGACTAGGGATTAACTTCTCATATCCACAAGGCAGGCAGTTTGCATTCACTACAACCCCCAAATGTGAAGTAGGAGATTGAAGGTGAGAACATAAACATCCTAATCCCCGTTCTCAAATATTTTTGCTACATAGTACCACTGAAGTTCTAAAATATGTGCATCTAAAGTTAAATACCTGAACCTCTGCATATGTATTTACAGATTTTTAGATATGTTGTGAACACCATGGCATACCCCTATTCAGGGACAGGAGGTAAACATTCAAATAAATATTTAACTAACAAACATGATTATGTTTCCCCCCCAGTGACCAAAAATACAGATTTTAGGATTTGAAATTTCATTAAGTTTGTTCTCTTTCTCTTTGTGGTTGAAACGCACAATGGAACAAAGTTCTTTTGTTTTTTTTGATCAGAATTCCATAATTAACCAAACACTGATACAGAAATGTGAAGGTTTTATCCTGTAATTATTTCAGGACTCACTAAAAGTTCCCATCTGTTAAAAAGATTACTCTTATTGATAACTCAGGAATAAGCTGCACATATCTTTTTTTCAAGTATAAAGCCATTGCCTGATTTAAAGGAATTAAGATATATGTATGAGATTAGAGTTCTTCATAGGCCTTTTCTGCTAAAGGCAGTTGATTAAGACATACAGTACAACCTCGGCAGCACTCTACACTTATACTAAACAGTGGAGTTCTGCTGTACTGTAAGCGAAATAAATCCAAAATTTCTCTCCACACTTTTGCTTCCTCCTATTTAAATACATTTATTCCTTTCTGCTTTGCAGGAAAATACATTTTGCACTGGAAGAGTTTGTATGCTCCAGATGATGAAAAATTTGCTTTATGCAAACCACAGTTACAGCTGGCACTCACGCCCTAGTTCTGTGTGCTGCTGTTCTCGTCCACACTGAGCAAGGACCCAAGTACTCCGGGAAGAGTGGTGTTTTCTTTGCTGGAGGGGTAAGCCACAAGGCAGCATGAACAGGGTCTATTCAGTGAGCAGACTAGTTTCTCTTCCAGTGCTTTAGTTTTAAGAGGCCTCTGGGATTGCCAGGGCTGTTGAGGAAAATAAACAGTAAGTATTTTTAAAGAGGAGTACGTGGCCTCACAGTCTGAATCAGACACAGAGACTTGCAGCTCTGGAAACTGTTTTATTAACTATCTCTTGCTGTCTCTCTCAGGCAATACGCTCTACTTAGCTTCTTGATGTTTCATGAAACTGAATGGTTTGCTGATTAGTACAGCATGACTTTTACCTCTCGTTTCAGTTCTAGCTTTGGCATTGCTCACACCCCCCCTTGCCATCCACACCCCCTCAAAAAATGTTCTGACTGAAGCCATAAGGCAGCAATCTCATTCTCAGGCAAGTTTCAGCATCTCCTTATGGTTCTTGGAGAACTTCACATTTCCTGCCAGGCCTAAGTATGGATGGAGTGTGAGAGTAGGTGTATGGGACTTTTCAGCCAATCCTGCCTGCAGGAAAAGCTGAGTTAGTCAGAGGTGCAAAGGAACCTCACGTGGTAGAGAGGGCTGAGGGAACAAGTTTATGCGCAGAGGTTGGGTGTACTGTCAAGAACCCAGCAAAGCAAGCTAGGAGATTATTTTTATCCACATTGTTCAAACCCTGCAAAAATACAGAAGGCTTGATCAGAGTACATGAAGAAATTTCAGAGTTGTTATGAATCTGCTTATATCTGCTTCTAAAAATTCCCATTTCAGCTCTTTTTCACAAAAAAGCACTGTTTAAATTTGCAGGTTGTTTTCTTGGTAGGTTAGTTTGGTATCTGTTGGTTGATTTCAGAGGGTTCATTGTTCAAGGTAAGAAAAGAGAGACAAGAAAATAAACAAGACAAATATTCAATTAAGGACTGAATCATGGTAGCACAGCATAATTCTTCCATCTTGAACTGTGGGGACTTGCCTCAATTTAGAAGGGACACTATCCCAACCCTGAATTCCCCAAGGGGACATGGCCTATGCTACAGTTCTTCTCTTAAGAGAAGCTCTTTTAGACTATAGTCTATAGTATTTCTTCTTGGGTCCTCTCCTGTCGTGACAGAGGGTGTAAGCTGGGCATAGTTTACTTTGACAACGTAAGATTTATGATCCACATGCATTGTGGGAAGCACTTACACTGTTGACTGTCATTTTAAATTGAGTTCATGTTGAGCCCAGTTTGCATTTATCATTTCTGCTAGGTTCCTTCCTCACCTGTCACATTAAATCTGTTACAGAAAAATCATTTTTTGAATGGAAGTCAAGCAGGAATATTAGCATTGCTTATTAAGTGATCTAAAAAAGAGCTCTAACAAAGCAAAAACTTGCTAGCAGTTTGCTATCCCTTTCATCCTCATAATATTGGCTTGAAAAATTATAATGGCCGAGAGATGGTGTCAGCTTGCAGAAAGCAAGAAGTAATCACTTCTTACGCATGTCTTTTTGTAACCCAAGCCATTTAATTTACATATTCACTTACAGCTCAATTGGCTCATAAATTCTTTTTACATGTGAGGTACTTTATTCAATTGGTTAAAGAGTTATTTATTTGCATATGTTATTGCTTCTATATTTACGGCACCATTAAGATCACAGGGAATTTATAAATCATCAAAATATCTGCTATAAGAACCAAACCTCACAAATCTCTTTTTAAAACAAACTATTTTGAAGGGTGATGCCTTATCACTTTTCTGTATTCCCAAACACGTATGAAACAAGGATTTAGTACCTTCATATCCATTTAACAAAGAAAGCCAAATAGATTTTTGCACCACTTCCATCTCTGATATGCAGAGCACTCCTTTCCCTAGGTGTATAGTCCCAGTCCTCTCTATTTCCAGCTCTTCAAGTGGAGTTTGCACCAGCATTACTCATCTTCCCCAACTGTCACATGGACAAGAGGTTCACCTGGCACTGGCCTGGCATCTCTCCAAGACCCAGAACTCAAATGATACAAAGGCACCACAAACCCCAGCCTTGGCCTTCCTTCTGACAGCCTGATGTAGCTTTGAAGAAAATTCCCTTGGTCTGTAAAAACGCAGTAATTTAGAAGCTGTCTTACAGACACTCATTTTCCACCATTTTCGAATGTATAAAGTATGTAGAAGTGTTTTTCAACGGAGGTATTGATATTTTCACTACAATAAATGTCAAAAGGAATGGAGACACATAAAAGTGATAACACAGCAAGTAGTGTATTGTATTAAATGTATCTGGCTCCTTTGTCCAGCACAGGCTCTCTGGAAAGCAAGAACTCTCCTCTGGCATTATGTGAAGCTAAGAGCCCTTTCAAACATTGAGTCCTGTTTTCTTCCTGGAAATTAAATTCTAGCAAGAGGTTTCTATTAATGTAAAAGTAAATGGAAATAGGGAACTGTCAGTTTATGGGGAAGGGACTTACAGACTTAACAGTTTTACTATTTGTTCAGCATTTAGCATATGGGTTTGGGATATTTCATTTGTTTTTTGTTTGAGAGGAAAGAAAAGGGAGGAAGACATGGTAAGGAAGTGATGACTACCAGGATTAAAAAAAAGTTTCAGAAGTCAGTGAAAAGAGAATGGCATATTCTTTTGTGGCATCTTTTTCAGCCTACAGCGTACAAAACCAACCTGTCTGAAAAAAAACCCCAACAAACAGATAGAGTTCCTGCCCTTCTCTGAATAGAATTGACACTCCTTATGCAAACCCCTTCCACAGAGTTTGACTTCATATGTAAGTCAGATAATAAAATTCCTACTACCAAAGACAGTAGTCCCAAAACAGTAATTCTCAAACACTTCAAGAGGGCCTCCTGTGCCTCTCATGAGCAGCACGAGGCCTGGGATGGGATGTGACCGCTGTACAATTTAAACCCTCCACTGTGAGAAATGATGAGCTGTTAAGGTCTGGTGATGCTAGCCCTTGTGGATTCAGCTTCATCCACTCCCATCACGTGCAGTCCAGGAACCTCTGAAGAGCCATCTCCTGCCTGTGATTTATTTACGGACCTCCTCATCTCCTCAGCTCTCAGAAGTATGAGGTATGCTCCTAATGGCTTTTAACCATGTGAAGATTTTAATATGTATTTTGCAGACTGGGAAGATGACAAAACCATAGTCTAAAATTTCCCTACCTTGTTCATTCAGTCGATCATAAATATCCTTTGCAGAGAGGACTTCCATAAGAGAGTCAACAGAACTGGAATCTGTATTTCAACACCTGCTGTGAAAACCACTGAGGCACAACTGGTACAGAATTAAGTGTCTGACAAAGAGGTGACATAGCTGTCACTCAACTAATAATAATTTCCATTCTTCTTGAAATCTTCAGGCAAGGTGTCCATTTAGTTGCAAACTGAGTTGACTAGACACATCTGTCTTTTGAATTTCAAGGAAATCAGGTCTGAAATGATGACTTTGCCAGAAAGCATTTGCCCTATGTTGCTTTTTCATATAAATATATAATCATAGGATAATTCAGGTTGGAAGGGACCTTTGGAGGTCATTTATTCCAATGTCCTGCTCACGGCAAAACCAGTTCTGTACTCAGACTCGGCTTAATGTTTTTGGGTCTTGTAAATCTCTGAGAATAGAGATTGCACAACCTATCTGGGCAACCTCCTTCACTGCTTGGCTGGCCTCGTGGTGAAAAGATACCTCTTATATTCAGTCTGAACCTCTCTTCTTTCAACTTAAGCACATGGTCTTTAATCTTCCTACCCTGCAACACTGTGAAAAGCCTGGCTCTGTCCCCTTGATGTCCTCCTTGTAGGCACTGGAGAATGCTATTAGATACCCCCAAAGTCATGTCTTCCCCAGGCTGACCAAGCCCAGCTCCCTCAGGCTCTCCTCAAAGGGCAAGAGATCCAGCCATGACAATCTTGTTGGTCTCCACTAAACTTGCTCCAGTTTATTGATTTTTTTCCTATATTTGGGAGCCCCAAACAAGCCTGCAGTAGCCTAGATGTGACAAGTGTGAGTAAAGGGCGGTATTCCCTTTCGTCCGTCAACAGGCCATGCTCCTGTTGATATAGCCCAGGATGCTATTGGCCCTCATTGCTACCGGGGGCACTGTTGGCTCACACTCATCTTGCTGCCCACCAGTGCTCTCAGGGCCTTTCCTGCAGAGCTGCTCCCCAGCCAGGCACTCCCAGGCTGTCACTGCAAGGGGCTATTGCTTTCCAGGGGCAGGACTTGGCATTTGTCCTTGCTGAATTTTGTAAAGTTGCTGTTGGCCCATTCCTCCAGGTTGTCTAGGCCCCTCTGAATGGCAGCCCTGTCCTCAAACATATTGAGTGGGGCTTGTAGTCATCTGCAAACTTGATGAGAGTGCAGTCCATCACCTCCTCCATGTAATTGATAAAAAAATCAAACAGGCCATGTCCCAGGATAGCCCCTCATGGTAGTACACCTGTTATCAGCCTCCAAGTAGCATGTGGTCCACTATTCTGTAAGCCCAGACATCCAACTGTCCAGTCCATCTAGTTGTCCATCCATCCAGACTGTGATGCCCTAACTTGGATACCAGCATATTCTGGGAGACAGTGTTAAAAGCCTTCCTAATGTTGAGGAAAATGACATACACTGTCATCTCTCTCCCATCATTTTGTCATACATAGAAGGCAATCAATCAGGTTTGTCAGGTACGATTTACTCTTGGTAAATTAATTCTGTCTGTTCCCAGCCAACTTTTTCTCCTACATCTGCCCACAAATGTGCCCCAAGACAACCCAATCCGAAGTTTTCCCAAGAACAAAAGTGAAGCTGACCAACCTGTAGTTCCCTGGACCGAACCATTGGCCTCTTTTGAAGGCAGGTGCAACATTTGTCTTTCTCCAGTTATTGGAGACTTCCCCTGATCTCCATGATCCCCCTCAAAATGTGCGAAGAGTATGAATTAAACAATAGTAGATTTGTGTTTACACTCCGTTCTTACCTCTTCCTGCAAGTTTACTGCCTCTCTATAAGGCATTTTGTTAACCATAGTGTCAAGTGACGGAAGGTGTAGCACAAAAGACTCCGCAAAGGCAATGCTAAAAAGCACCCACAGCATATGGAGATTTTTCATTTCTCATTGAAACACTTGTAAGGGAAAAACATCTGGACAAACCCAAATATATCCTTCGAAGAAACTAACTTCAAGGTTGGTCCAAAATCTAAATATTTTTGTTGGTCAAAGAAAAGAAAGACATTGTTTCAAGGCAGCTTAAATTGAGTTGCATCAGTTTTTCCTGCTGCAGTGCTCAAAGAAAGTTCAAGTAACTCATTCTCTCTAGTTTCCTTAGACTAGCCTCTCATAGTGGACTACATTCTCGCTGGCATACCATTACTGCCTGATTGATTGCACTTCATTAGTCCAGGCAAGTTCACAGAAGGAAGAGAAGTCAAACTGAGCAACTCAGAAAGGCGGTAAAGTGAGGTGTACACAGCATTTTGATTTGAAGACCCCACGTTGTTCAATCTGAGAACTGAAAAATTATTTTCAATAAAAAAATCAAAAGTAGATATAATTAGTGAAAAATACCACATAGTAAAAAAATCAGGTTTTCAATAAAAAAAAAGTCAGTGGAGACAATTTGTCAAGGTGTAATAGTACTTCTATTTACATTTCAAATAGAAAGTTTAAAATTAGAGTTACAATACCAGAAAAATATTTTAGAAAAAACATCAAGGCCTCTTATCAACTAAATTCATATAATTTCACTTTCCTGTCTTCCTGATATACCTTGCCATCCTTTCTTTTGCCGATTTGGTGCCACCTGGAACGTATAACACAATGCTCATTTTAATGGGCTTCTCTCAGGGTATAATGTTTCCATTGGAAAAGCTAACGCCTACAGATAAGGCTTGAGTCAGCAATGTAGTCAATTCTGAATACAAAATAGACAAAGGAGGTTTGATGTAAGTTGGGAAATACTAATCAAGCCCTGTGAATCAAGTATTAAATACTACCATTACTTTTAAACATATCAACACAAAGCACAAAATTACTGGTTTACAGGACTCAAGCAATGACTGTGTGACTTTGGAGGAGGTTTGGTTATGCGAGATTCGGAGGAGAAAATGCAGTTGTTGAAACTAAAATATACCATGAAGACAACATTTTTTTAAAAAACTAACTTATCTTTGCCAGAGTCAAGCTAAATGTGTGCTGAGAGCTTTACAATCAATCAGAAGCAGATCTTGATGAAAAGAAGACAAAAAATAGCCCATGGTTTGCTTCAGATCTGTTGCTAACTCTTTCTTTTGTACTGAAGGGAAAGTCACGCATGTCCTTAGGGGAGAATTCAAATTTTTCTCTGATGTTGTTGGGCTGAGAAGAAAAATGAATATTGAGATACCATGTTCCTAAGTTCTGGAAATGCCATGTGGACTTGAAATACATGGTTTGCATTTGTAAGCGCTGCCACGTGAACAGTGCCTCTCATCTGAACACCACAAAAACAGAACAGCTCATGCCATCAAGGACTGCTGTTTGAAAAGAGAATGTAATTTGACATGAGGTATCAAAATCTGAAAACACAGAGGATTTGAGAGAGTTCAGTTTCCCATATCTTTTTGGCTTTATTGATTTACACCAGCTTAAAAGTTTCAATGACTGACCAACACATTAACTGGGAGTGGGGTTTTGGAGTCACCAAATGCATTTCAACATAAGTTTTGCTTTATACTTAAATAGATGGTAAACAGGGTTTTTTCCCCCAATTTCTAGCAATTACCATTCTTAACAGCTGTGTTGTTAGAACCTGCAGCTGCTTCATAAAATTAAATTCCTGGCAGTCACATTGTTAGTGTGATTAAGAAATCAACAAGAATCCAAAAGTATTGCAACCAACTGCAGAGTATTTCAAGGTTCTCACCTTTGAGACAAACCAAATTGTAGGTTAAAATGTTTCCAGGCAGTATGGAAGCTGGTTAATGCCAGTAATGGAAGAAACACCAAGGAGCATCAGTTTTGTGAAGTTAAATGTGAAATAACTGTTGTGCCTTCTAGTGATTTTACACCTACTGCTACCAAAAAAAAAACCAAAACCCAAACCAAAGGAGAAACTACTTAAAAATATATGAGTTGGGCCAATAAATAATGAAAGCATAAAGGGGAGGAAGGAAGGAAGGGAGGAAGGAAGGGAAGGAGGGAGGGAGGGAGGAAAAAGTGTAGAAAATCAAAATTAATGCCCTGGTATTTGTTGCACAGAAATTTGAGGAGGTCTTTATTTTGTGGGTATGAGGAGTAGTCTCAAGCTGAAGCATGAGAAGAAATCTTGGAGAAAAACCAAACTGCTTGGACAAGACTGTTCTGAAGGAATTCAAGTATGACATTGCTGAAATGCTAACTGTGATATGTAATGAGTGCCAAAGGATGGAAGGTGACAAGTATACCATCAGACTTTAAAATGAACTTTTGGAGGTAACCTGTGACTGACAAGATATTTTGAGCTCTGAAGTGAGAAGAAACAGGATAAGTAAAAAATAATTGAATGTGTATACATGGGTAAATATGATATACTTTAGAGGAGAGAACAAAATGTTTGGAGCAGGGAATCATGCTCACAAATCTGTTAAAGTTTTTTGAAGGAGTCCATAAAAGTGTGAATAAGGTTATTCAGGGAGTATACAAGTGCATATAACTTTGATTTCCAACAAGATCCTTCCCCAAATTCTCTTGAAGAAGCTACATGGGCATGGGAAAGGAAAGGTCTCTCAAAGGTTCTCCCACTGGTGGCATGACAGATGACAAAGGGCAGGCATATATATAGCAAATGGTCATCATTGTGGGCAGCTACCAACAGGACGACCAAGATATTAATTCTGGAGCCTACACTGTTAAACATAGTCCTTAACATCCAGGAAGAAAGGGGATGAAATAGCGTCATGACAAAGTTTACTGATAAAAGAAAATAATTCAGGATAATAAAAATTTGAACTGTCTATAAGATTTGCTTGATGATCTTATAATTCTGACTGACTGGCAATAAAATGGCAGATTAATTCAGTGCTGAAAATGCAAGAGATGAAACAGGTAGTGAAAAAAAGCCCTAAATAAATATATATAATAATTGGTTGCAAATTATCTTTTACAACTTTGGCGGAAGACCTAGGAGTTTTTGTAGCTAGTTCTCTGAAAATGTCAGCTGAGTGATGATCAAAACTGTAAAAAGAAAGTTAGGAATTATTAGGCAAGGAACAGAGAATGAAGCAGAAAGCTTCATTGTACCTCGGCATACCTCCCTGGTGCAGACACCTCATGAGAATCTTATGATCGATCAAAACACCCGAATGAAGGCACATAGTGCAACTGGGAGGATGAGTAGGAAGGCTCACCAGAAATGTCCACAGAATGGATTTGCAAAAGAGCTTTTAAATGAGGAACACTTCTCTATTTCTCATGATACTTGTGCTAAGAGGCACCTAATGAAATCAACAGGCAAAAAACTTCAGAAGAACAAGAGAAGGAACATTTTCACATCATAAATCCTACAATCAGATCAACTCAATCCCTCTAAAAAAAATAAAAATCTATTCATGTCCAAAACAAATAATACGGACCTGCACTTCTGTGAGTTTTCAAAATACCCTTTTACTAGTTGTCAGTTTTGAACTAGAGTCATTGTCTTTTAACACTATCCAGCATGAGCAAGGGCTTGAAACCTTCCACTAGGTATTCCAAGATGTCACAGAAGCACAGATGAGGTTATTGTAATGCGCTAAGATGTTTCATCCTACAGAAAAGAGAAAAAAAGCAGCTCAAAGGAGCAAATAAATACAAAGAATAACAAACATCCATTTGCCCTGCAAGTACATTTGTTTAAGAAAAAAAGACACTTGTGAAATGGTAGAAGTCAAAGCTAATGTCAGATGAGGGCCTCCAAAACCTGTAATAGTCTCCAGAAAGGGAGATCAAAGGAAATTACGGGCCTATGCAGCGAGCACTCTTTCAGATATACCTTGAAGTGGGTCAGCCAAATGAAATGTCTAAAACCTGTTTATATCAACTATTTTACAATCAATATATGCATGATTTGTACCTTCCAAGTTAAAGTCACTGAAGCATTTAGCTTTATCACCACAAGAATGAATCTTTGAAAATAAGGAAACTACATCACGCTTCATTTATCCTTTTCCCTGACAGAACAACTGACCCTGGTACCATTACTGCATTCTCTTCAGCCCTTGGTAAGCCAGTGGAAGTTGTCCTGGGATTTTCAGGTTGCTGGTCTGATAGAAAGGATATCAGCGATTCCACTGTGGCACATTCTGGAGGTACCTTGCTTTACATTTATATCTGCAACATTTGTGGAACAGGAAATTTAACAACATTTAGATCATCTTCTCATTCACGAATCTCAGTTCAACTGTAGTTTGTGGTATCTCAAGGAGCAACTCCTTTCTGAAATGTTCCCTCTCTTAAATACTCCCTCTAATAAGAGATCAAAAAGTTTTTGTATTCCTCTAATAACCACTGTTTCTTTACAACAGTGAATAACTAGCAACGAGACAGCTGTTTTGCACTCCTAAGCCAAACATTTGCTTGCATACAGAGAAAAAAACTGTGACAGTGTATGTGTGGTTCAACACAGCACTTGGAGACATCTGCCACAGCGATATGTTTTACCAACTAAGACCACCAAGGACCAACTAAGAGCACTAAGTTAGCCATCAAGGCTAACTGTAAGACATAGCTCCCTAGTGTTGTAAACTCACAGCTGATTTAGGATATGACTTTAGAGGACTGGCTGCTGTGAATAACTAATGCTAATGATTACTAACAATTGAGAATTTCTTTTTGGTAGTGTACACTGTTAATGAATGTCAAGCTAGAAAAGTTTTGTTCTGAAGTGCTAACCTGGCCTGATTTACCAGTCTTCTATACACTTATGATGCCTCCAGAGTTTCCAGATATCTCAATTAGCGTAACAACGTTGTTTCTTCTAGCAACATTGCCAGCTCTGTACTCCTCTATTTCTTTCACATAATTGAGCAAACATTGGACAATATTCATTCTTGCTGAAATATTTCAAGGGACCCCATTACTCACCATCTTCTTACTTGGCAAGTGACTATTTCTACTGTTCAGTTGTTCCCAGTTTCTGCCTCAAATTGGGACTGCTCCTTTCAACCAAGCTCTTCCACACTGTGAATTTGTACCTTAATTCAGCCCTAACCTCTCTGATGTATTTTCCTCACAGGGATTTACTTTAGCTTAACACCCAGGAAGAAAAAAATTCCTAAAAGGGTATGTTGTGGAGTTGCATTTTCTAATTTTTTTTGTAGTAATCTGGCAGAATCTCTTAAGAACACCGGATAACTTACAACATAACCTCTTAAACTTCAGTTTTTATTTGTCCATGTTTTCATCACCTCAATGTTCTCGCTCAAATGTGAATATTTTTTCAAGTGAGTAATTTTCTTTTCCATCCCTTCTGTTATGTTCTTGGCAATGCTTGGTTTTGTTTTGCACTGCCAGCCTTAACACTGAAAAGGCAGCAGGAGACTATCTTTGTTATAGATCACTAACAGTGACCTGAAGTTTGACATGTGGGCTAAAAATGAAATTTGTTTTATCACCAGATTGCATTGGAAAGTCCCTCCCTGAGCCTGCTATACTCTCTGATTTCTTCTGGTAGTTATGAGCCATTCCTCTGCTTTAAAAATGTCAGTCCACGCAGGAAACATTTCAATATTCCCAGCCAAAAAATGTCACTCCAAGCTGGATTTCTTTGTGAAAATCTGTAAACAAAAGGCCGTCATAGCTGGCGAAATTGAAAATTCTGTGAAGTTAAACATGTCTCAGCGGCACATTTCCTGCCTTCTGGCACTGATCCTAAGGAGCACAACTACTCTGTGTGTATCTTCTAATAGTGTTTGCTAAAATTAGTCTATAGTAATGGTAGCAGGGAGAGGTGTGCTGGTGATAAGGTTAATTTGTTTTGAACACTATGTTTCATTAAGATGTAAATATGTCAAGCAAAGGAAGACATAGAAACAATCATTCCTGAAGAACAGGAACCCTTCATATAGAAATAAATGCCCCTTTAAGCAAGCAAAACTCAGCCATAGCTAAGAGGAATCCTTCAGAAAGTAGAAGAATGAACTACGTTATATTAAAACACAAAGAAATTAACGAAATGGTTGGATGTTTCCTTTACAATTACTTTCATAAACATACATGAGGAATAAGGCCCCCCCCCCTTGAAACCATACAGTGCGATGAGTTAGTACGAGAAAATGATTTGCTTAATGATCTTTGTGTTTTTAGCAATCAGTACTCGTTATTTTGAATCTTAACAGGAGCACCGAGATGGGGCACTCAGGAGGTTAGTGCCTTCTGAAGCAATCACCGATTTGGAAGGAGTCTAATTAACAGGTTGCCTTCAAGAGTGTGGTGTAGTAAAGGTCTGTGGGAAAAGGTCTGAACTTACTGGTCTATTTAGAAAATAATAGGCAAGCTTTGGGTTACAAATGCCCAGAAACCACAAATTTCAAAGCTAAATATAAGCTGAGAAAAACTGCTTTGAACTTAACTAGACAATGTTAGTTCAGCCACCAAAGGGAAAAGGCAGCTGTAAAATGCAGGGGGTAGGGCTTGGGGGGAGAATAATAGCAGGGAAAGGTGAGAAAGAGATTATCTCCTACAGATAAGAGAGTGAGACAGGTTATTTATCACCAGTGGTAAATGGAAGGACTGTCAAGAGCAGAGAGGAAGATTACAATGTGCCTTACGACTGATATCTGGGATTCTGATATCTCCAGTATGGGATTTTTAGTGTTTCGTACAGTTGAAGCTTTCCTATGCTTGGTTTTTTGGAGGTGTTTTCTAGCTCTCCCTTGCGGATCAGGAGTAGGAGTGACTGTTTCATAAAAAACTGGTAATTCCCTGTTTTGTATGCTTTATGAGCTCCTTGTAAGAGTTAATTCTGGTCAATGGCAATGACACCAAATTTTCCACATCTCACAAGAGCATTCGGTAGTTTGCTGGAGTGCATTGTGTTACGGCATGTGTGTGTTAGATCCTGTAGGGGTCCTGTAGGATTTTGGTAGTTCTGTTGTAGGCAATACTGCAACTGAGGACAGTGCCACTCTACCCATCACCTGCAAGACTTCACGAGGCACTGTCTTTTCCTCCCTAAACAACCTCTTGGTGAGGAGAAAGTAGGGGAATACAACAGGATATGTGGAAACTTTAAAAGAAAGATTGAGATATCCTTCAATAAAAATAAGTTGGGAAGTGAAACTCAACTCTATGTGTATGCTAGTACTGTAGTCTGTATAGATAAATAATTTGCATGGGGAAAAAACAATCTTGATTTTGCATACATAAAGACAGGCTTTGCACTAACTGTTACTGCTCAAGAATGGGCTCTTGGGGCTAAAGCAGTTTGATGACAATGTCAACTCAGTGCTCATCAGCACTAAGCAGTGCAAACGAGGTGTAGGAGTTTGGAAGAAAGGAGCAAAAAAACATCTTGAAACTGTATAAAGCCCAAAACATCTTGAATACTCTGTGCAGTCCTAGTCTATGCATTGCAGAATGTGTACAGGACAATTGCAAATGATACCATTTACAGCAGCAAGGATAGGAAAAGGCAGCAAGGATAATATAGGAACAGCAAAATACTCAACAATGACTCTTCAGCATGGAAAGAGAGACAATGAAGGAGGATAAAACAGTCACGAGTGACACGGAGGCAGGCAATAAGGAACAGCTAATTTTTGTCCTCATAACCAGAACTAAAGTGTATGAAATATAATTAATATTTGGCAAGTTCACGAGGAACAAGAGGACATCTTTCTGATACTTATTGATAGTGCACAGTTATGTGTACTGGAGATGCTGCTAGTTAACACGGGTTCAAAGAGCCTTTGAAGAATTCATGGAAGAAAAAGGTCTTAAAGATAAGAGTGCCACATGATGTATGAAGTTCAGGAACTGCTTGGGCTTCAGACTGCTAGAAATCAAAAGACTGTCTCTGGGTACTGGACTAAATTAGACTTCTACCTCATTCGATAAATCCACTTTCTGTCCAAGTTCTCCCTTATTCAGTCAGGATGCCCACTGAATTATGTCAGGAGCCTCAGCAAGTGCCTTGATTTCTTTGTACAGTCATACAGCAAACTGATGGTGGCACCTCTTAGGTATTTCCCTAGCAAAGACATCATAAATATCTGTTAGGTGATAGTATAGGAATTGCTTTGAAGATAGCAAAAAATTATTGGGATATTCAATCAAAGTTACTCTTATATTACTGATCTCCTTACCAGCTACTATGATTATCTGTTTACACAAGAATCTGAATGTAAATGTAGAAATTTTAATTTTGGTCAACTTTCTGTCCTTTTCTATAGTAGGAAGGCTCTGACAGGGAAAATAAATGTTTCTGGCTCTTGTAAATTTACAGTGAGTCTCGAAAAAAGTACATATTTTGTAGGAAGTCCCTGCTTTGAAGTCACATGATTCCTTAAGAACCTCTGCTTTTATTTTATAAAAAATAAGTTTCTTGAAGCTTGAAAAATGTGCCAGATGATAAATAAAAAGAACCTAGTAAAAATACTCATGACTTTCATTTTAAAAATCATATGGTGAGGAACAAAGAAATTGTGAATGTCATGGTTTGTAGTAATGAATAAAATGTCCTTGATCCGCAACATATTATTGATGTTACTGGTAGATGCATTTTTCCCATTTAATGAAAATTCTCAACAATGACAACAAAAAAAAATATCAGCAAGTGTAGAAAAAAAGAGGGTACTTGGCAATGAGTTATATCTGTGCTCCTTACATTACATAAAATTCCTTACATGACTCTGAAAAAAAGATACAGTAGGGACATATCAAAAATATAATGCTTATGTAGGTCTTATGAGTCACTGTATAAACTACATAGTTTTTTCATTGTCACTTGGCCAGAAACGCAATGCTTATGTACACCAAGGTAATTTAATGTCCCTTGACGTGCCTCAAGGCTTAATAGAATATTTTTAACATGTAGATTGCATTGCATTTTGTTATATGCCATATAGAAATACATAACACACAATATGGAAGTACATCAAATACATAACTCCTACACTGGGCTGTATTCACACCAATAAAACATTTTGCCTTTAATTTCACATAAGGAAAGATATAGAACCAAAATGCTATGAAACTTTTGTAGGATAAATATGTCAGCTTTTGCTCCTCTCCATGACCTGCACGCAAAATGATACCTACAGCATATTTAAGCAAACATGGGTTTTGGCAAAAACATCACACCTGCTCACAAGACTGCTGAAGAAGTCAAAAATGCAAGATCTCACTCTTAGTTGTACAGCGTGGAGTAAAAGGTCTGTAGCACCAGAATTATGTTTTTCACATCTGGCTAAAATTTGAATGATAAGGAATGCATTGTTATAATTTCTCCACTCAGACCTACTCATGAAATAAAGTGGCTTCTCCATCAAGTTTGCTTCTATGTTTCACTCCACAGAATTTTATTGCACAACATCAGAAGAAAACATGACATTATTCACTTGGTCAAAAAACTGGAACCAAACAGTATTAATGGTCTGTTCCAATGTCCCATCTGATAAATTTCAAAATTAGAAGGAATGTTTATACATCAGGCAAATTGAAAAGGGGCACTGGGACATAGACTGTGCAAACACTTTGTTGAAAAAAATAGTTCCAACTCTGCCTTCAAATCCAGACTTTTCTATGTTCATAATGCCAAGTGGACAGAAGGAGGACAGGCCATGCCTGCAGATTCTCCAAAGGTAGCTTTTTTTGCAGTGGTACAAATAGGCATGGGGTGGGACAAAAAATGCCTGCTGTGGAAGGATCCTTGGGGACAGCTAAAACAGAAAAGGGAGTGAAGGATGAAAGAACCTACTGACCTTAGAACTAAAGGAGCATACAGAAACCTATATGACATTTGTGGGAAGTTTTCAAAATAAAGGAAGTGGAAAAGGGGCACAAAGAGAGCTGTGAGATGGAGCTGCTGGTGCTTATCAGTCCTCTCAGTTCCCAGCAGCTGTGAAGTATGAGGTGCAACAAGTGCTAAAATGCTGTTAGCTGTAGCACTGATACAAACATTGCACTGATTTGGCAGCTCTAGCTGTAGGGTGAGACTTTGTTGGTCATCTGTTCAAGTATTCACTGGCTTTCACTGTTTCATACTGGACAGTCAAGATTGTGGATGCAGAAATTAAGTTAGCCATTCTGGCAAAACTAATTAAAGAGTTGCAAGCCTCTTGGTGATTGCATTCATTTTTGATTTGTCAACAGCTGGAGAAAGTTTATATATCACAAATGTTTGCTACACACTAATTCACTAATCATTATTGAGCTGGGAAGATTACCAATAAAAGAAAAAGTAGTAATTTCAACGGCTGAAAATAGACTTACGTAGTTCATGCCCAGTTTTTTTTTTGTTGCAGTGTTGAATGTCACACTGGTATGCTGCTTTTGTAAATGGCCTGATCAAAGAAATACAGTCAAGAATATCTTCCAGGGTCAACTGCCTGGAAATTTCATTAATCTTAAATACAACCAACTGGTTAAGCAAACAGTGCCTCTTATTCTAGGAAAACTTGACTCTTATTCTAGGAAAACTGAGATCAAGCAGTTTTCTTGGTACCGTGTCTACATACTATTGGTACCTTGGTACCTTGTCCTTTTTCCTAAAAAAGGAAAGAGGACAGGGATTGAACTACGTGTTTACGAGTTGCAACATTCAATGGCATGACTAAAAATGAAGAAGTTTATTTTTGGAAAAACAAAATAAAATAATCCATAAAAATGATACGGAGTATTTCCAGCCCTGATATTGCTTGCTTGTAAAAGTTAAAGTGCCAGATGCTTGACTTGATGGCAAGAGGTTGAATTTCCCTGGTAAAAAAAACCAAATAAAAAATTCTCCTGCTCCCGTAATAGCTGAATGGAGTTGTCTGAACCTCCATATTCTATTCTGAGAAGGAAACTGTTTAACACAAAACCAGATTTTAAATTAAATAGCACTGAAGTAACTTTTGCCCAGTTTGAATCCCACAGCAAATAACTACTTTGCTTATTGTGTTAAAATCTGAACAGTTCTTAAAAAGTGGTAAATTACAGACCCAAATCTCTTCCCAAAGAGCTTCCACTTTGCAAAAAGAAGTGGTAAAAGCAAAGTAAGGATTGAGTCTCTCATCTGCTCCTCTTTATGGCTAGTTTTCCTGCTGTAACATCCTATGAGAAGTACATTTTTCAGGGAAACATGAGAGCAGATGGTTCAGCCAGGCCAGTACCTTGCATAAAGGGGAGTTTTTCATCTGCAGAAAACCACCAAAGACTGAGGACTTGAGATGGCTGTGAAAAATTCAGATTGTCAATAAGATCTTAATAAGATCCTGCAGTCAGCAACAAAACAAGAGGATCAATGCAAGGATTCAGGGTGTAAAAATATTATGGCCAGATCAAGAGAATATTGATAGCTGCATTTTGAATAGCTGAGAAGGGGAATTATATGTGCATTAGCACAGAGAAGACACAATCTGATCAAATACAACCATTGTAAAATATTTACTTGCTTTTTGTCCTCTTCTCACCCTAAAGAATTTCATCATCTTTTCTTCAGCTATCAGAAAAACTCTAGCCAAGACTAAAAGCAAAAACTAATTTCTGTAGGATCAACAGGGCCCAAACAGAATAATGAATGACTTGTACTTGCATCATACAGGAAAATTAAAGAAAGAAAGGCCAGTTTTCTTCATAAATCTCAAGAACAACTGTGGAATGAATGGTGAATTGTATCCTTGCCATAAAAGCCTGGGGAGTTCCAAACTTATAGAAAAGCAAAGTTTTTTTCTTAGTTCTCTAGGTTTTAGTGTAATTTCCAAAGGCTTATTTTTTTCTGAAGTACTATATTAATTCCTGCTTTATTTGGTGTGACCTTTTTTTGTTTTGTTACACATAGATATGAAAAATAACACTATGCTTACAGGTAATACAACTATAATAGGGCTAAAGCCCACAAATGTCACAGTTAGCAAATGGTAACATCAGTATTATATACAAGACATCACAGCGTAAATATGCATTTATTTGCTGGATCCTGAGTATTGGCTGATACTGACAGTAATTAGTTAATCAGCCATAATGTTTGCAATAAAGAGATCAGTGCAAAAGAAAATATTTCCAGGACCATTTCATATACACATACTTATTCACAGCAGACATAAATCAATATAGATAAGATTTCAGCATTAACAGACCAGAATTTTGTCTTTTGGAGTTAAGATCCTCCCTTATGGATATCTAACCTAACAGCAACCCGATAAAACATCAAAGCCGTGCTTTGAGCAGGAGGCTGGAGGGATCACCTCTTGACATCTTAAATTATTCTGTGTTTCTGTGATTCTAACTGCCCTACATATATACATATTTTTCAGAAAATCAGTCTCAACAAGCATGAACATTGATATAAGCTACCCCAAAAGATGTTGGTTTTTAGAGATGTGATATTGCTTTGCTGATGTGTTCAATCAAAATATAAAGAGAGCCCAGGGGCCTTCAAGTAGGTCAGAATACTTGATTCTCTTCCCACTGCCCTCCTTCTGTGTCATTCTGAAGTACGGCTACTTTGATCCTATCTTATGTCTTTGATTTTTCTGAATAATAAATGTAACTTTGAAAAACATCCTCTATAGAAAAGTTTGATGCTGTTGTACATACTATTTCATCCCTCCCCAAATGATCAATTCTAGTTCATTTGAAATAATTAATTCCAAATAATTAAGATGATTGTGACTGCTGTACAGGTATGACTATTTGAAAAGTCTATGTACAGTTAATGAATCCTAGTGTAAGATTATGGGGTCTTTCCCATACATTATCACAAAAAAAGCTTCACTTTACTTGTATTGCTCCATTTTGGGATGGCAGTGATGCCAGACTAAGTATAGAAGGTCATTAGTCTTCTATGTAAATGAGAGCCCTCTTGGACAAAGAAGATGGCCATATTCTCCAGCCTCAGTCCGTAGCCACTGGTGGCTTTTGTCTGTCTGCTAAACTGGCTTTGAGGGAGGAGATATGGTGTCTGGAGCCCTACAGTTGTTGGAAGAAGTCCTTGCCCTGTATGCCACTGTGGGGATTAATAACAGGTGCCTTGGGGAGAGAGGGGTGGAAAGGAGGAGGTGGAGGTACTACCTGCAGTGACTTCACTACATAAAAAATTACCAAAAGACCTGAAAACAGTCATCTTATTTTTGACATGCTGAAGTGGTCTTACCCTCTTGCATGATATTTTCACAGTAAAACATACACTTGTCTATTAGGTGCAGATCTTTTCCCTAATAGTCATCATAGAAGACAAAACCCCACATAGCTATTTGAGTTGATATGTTAGATGATGTTTTTACTTTTGGGATTGAACTTTTCAGTCAGAAATTTTTAAAACTTGCTTTATGAAATGCTGTACAAATTAGCACACTGGATTGAAGATATATTCCACCTCTGCTGTACATTTTTACAAGTTGCATTTACTGCAAAATTGTATAGGTTTCATTCCTCTTTCTGGATTGTGATACAACACAATGTACCTCTGAATTGTTCAGAGCAGTGGGTCACCATTCCTTAGTCTGTTTTATTCTCTCCTACATCATTTCCCAAAGAAGTGGAAAGAAATTTACTCTCTTCACTCTGCTGACATTTAGAAAGCTGATGTCACATTAATTTTCAAATATTTCCAAGTTCATTCATGCTGAGTGAACCTTTTGTCTTTTAAAATGTTAGAGGTGCAACATAGGGTGCCTGAAGCCAAAGGAACAGCACTTGACTCCTAAATTGCTGGTATTTAAGTTTCAGAGTAACATTCCAAGATACTTCCCAAATTCACATAATAGTTTTTAATTACTATTGTTGAATCCAATTTTCACCTCACATATGAAGAAGTTTGATACAGTAGGATAGAACTAAGTCTCAAGAGTCAGAAGAATAAGTCAATTTTTCCCTTCCACAAGAAAAGCAGAGCAGTGAAAGATGCAAATTAATTTTCTCCATATTAATCCCATGCTATTTCCTTTTGCTCTAAATAACCTTCTACTTTCCTTTAAAACATCACGGTTTTAAAGTGGCTTCAAATACATGAAATAAGCTGAAGTCTATATTGAAAATTAAACAAAAGATTTTTTTTTTCTGCAGGGACCCCCTTCCCCCTGTGCCCCCGGTCCCTTCAAAATTGCTGTGGAAAACAATCTTTCTTTTTGGTAACACTATTATAAACTCTATCAAAAGATATTGAATGCTCCCACTGAGTCAGGCTTCAGCTTGCTTTCACTTTCAAAAGGCCTCCCCATGAAGCTCTCGCTTCATGCTGGAACATGTTGTCAGCACTGACTTAAAAGGTTAAAGTGCAGTTTGTGAATAACCAATTCCACCTCCAGCAACAGGGAGAAAATGCTATTAATCCGAAGATACTCTCCCATGAACCCTGATCCTGGCTGCCTCCTCTCTCCAACCACCTCGGTAGTGGCACATCCCATCCCCACTCTACAGCGACCAGCCTCACGGGCTTGCCCCTTCCCTCTTCAGAAAGATAAACTGGCATGAGCAATTTTAGGGTGGAGGCGTTCATGGCAGCTGTGTGGGCTCCTGGTAGCTAAGGCAGGGAGCGGGGCAAGCCACCCTCCACATGGGTTAAAGAAAAAAGAATCATAGAATCATAGAATCTTAGAGTGGTTTGGGTTCGAAGGGACCTTTAAAGGTCTTCTAGTCCAACCCGTATGCCGTGAGGCGGGACGTCTTCAACTAGATCAAGTTGCTCAAAGCCCCGTCCAACCTGACCTTGAATGTTTTCAGGGATGGGGCACCTACATCTCTGGGCAACCTGTTCCAGTGTTTCACCATGCTGATCGTAAAAAATGTTTTCCTTATATCTAGTCTGAATCTACCCTCCTTTAGTTTAAAACCATTACCCCTTGTCCTATCGCTACTGGCCCTACTAAAAAGTCTGTCCCCATCTTTCTTATAAGCCCCCTTTAAGTATTGAAATGCCAAAAGGAGCCTTTATCCTCTTCTCGAGCTCCCCCAGGAGCCTAATGATGGTTTAATTGTTTTTAACATATGATCTGCCTCAAGCAGCAGAGGTCACAGTGTCAAATGTAATGAAAAGGAGAACCTGCTGTCTCATTTATATGACCTGAGAAAGGCAGCAAAAACAAAATTACATTTG
Organism: Phoenicopterus ruber ruber; assembly: GCA_009819775.1. Taxonomy (NCBI): domain Eukaryota; kingdom Metazoa; phylum Chordata; class Aves; order Phoenicopteriformes; family Phoenicopteridae; genus Phoenicopterus; species Phoenicopterus ruber. Next base: position 92,374,753 of record CM020217.1, read on the forward strand.
ACTGAGTAGAGGATAATAAGATCTGTGAGTTACAAGTGGAGTGGGAATTCTCTATGCCTTATCCTGATAAGGGCAATTAGAGAGGCATTATCACAACAAAACCAAGTGTTCTCCAGTAATCAGGTGCACTTCTAGTGAATGTGCTGGTGCTGACAGATCACAGTCCAAAGAAGGCAGAGGCAGATAAACTAGTGTCTGAGCTCATCTGAATAAACATTTTCTTGAAAGAAAGAGAAATGGAACACGAAAATAACACCAGTTAAATGAGATCATTTAGGAAAAGAACTAGCTACCAAGAACAAGAAAAAAATGGACCAAATGTGGAAATAATGAACAACCTGATGAAAAATAAACATAAATAAAAATAAACATAAAATAAAAGTCTTTGATTACTATGAGATTGCCTACGCTTCTGGGGTACTGTGCATGGAGTACCAAACACTTTGAGCTACCTGAAAAAAAGTTGCTTCCTAGTCAGAAAGTGCTCTTTCTGCGTTCATTTTCAGTTTGAAAAAGCCTGTTAAAACTTCTGGTTTTACAGTATCTTGAAAAGAAGGATGGTACACAGCTTTGAAACATTACATATGGAAAAATAAAATGGTTAAACTGTTGATAATTTCTTTCCCGGGTGGTTTAGGGAAGCCATAAGAAGACTGCAGCTAGCAGAGCATTTTTGGTATCAAGATACCAAAACTAGAGACATTTTTGCCATCTATGACAGCTGTACAAAAATTGGCAGATGATTTATGCCAAAATTAGCATACTAATAAGAGCAATACTAAATAATCTCTTTCATCAGGTACCTATTCAACTTCATAGCTTAAGTCAAATTATGGCTCTTGGCACACTGTTCTCTAGCACAGGGCACAAGTGTCTCTCAGGGCTCCAGGAGGAAAAATAAGGCCTTAGGGATCCACACAGTGTTTACACAAGCTCTGCATTTGCTTGCCCCCTTTTGCAAGATTATGGCTTTACCACTCATGTGGTTTACCATGGCAGTGGAATTTCTCCTTTAGTTGTGCAGTCATGTTTATAGCTCTCCTCCCAGTCTTCTCTTCAGAGAAACTGAGACCCCTCCATGATTAAGAATTGCTCTTCGCCCTCCCGACCCTGCAGCTCCTGGCATGAGAGAGGACAGGCGTGAAAACTCAGATCTCAGCTTCCTCGAGTCATCAATTTTCAGACTCAAGATCCAGCTCTAAATGCTGTGTCATGAATATTCATGTGTCATACTCCTTGTGGTACTCAGGATATGCAACCAAACCTGTTCTTTTGTGTGTTAATCACATAAGAATCGTGTGTGTGGTGGAAGAGCTAAGTGCAAATTTGAAACGAGAAGGGCCTCTGAAGACAGGGCAACAACTGCTGCTGCAGTTATTGACAATGCAAAACATAATAAAATAGGTCAGTCCTCTGCATAAAAAACATACCTCTCCTACTCAAGGTGAAAAAGTTCAGTTCAAGTTATTTCATGAAGCAATTTCTTTATTAATATTAGTCCTAATCAGCAAACAGGAATAGATTCAAGGACTACTATCCTGATGAACACTGAACCCAACAACTGTCTTAAGGAATGATACCAAAACCAAAAGTATTAGAGGTAGCAAAGGACAGAGACAGAAAGAAATGAAATAGGAAGGTGGAAATTCAAAGGAAAATAAAAATCAGAATAAAGGGTGATTTTCAAGTGGTTAGAAAGTCAAAAAGGGAGCTTCAGGAAACAGAATCTGACTCTTGTAAAGTGAAAAAAAATCCTAACATTAAGAAGAGTAACAGGTGTGGATTCAAGCTACAAGATCAATAGGAATTGGGAAGGCAGTAACTACGGACATCAAGAGAAAACAAGATAGACTTCACATTTTCAGAAGGAGGAAGCCTTTCAGCAAATAAATGATTCAGATGGGCTACCAGGAAACAGGGTCATTTCAGAGAAGCTGAAGTCTAACCTGTGAAATCCTTGCTCCTCCTGAGTAATTCCTTATACCTTCAAAAGCCCCATTGATTTCAATTACTGGTTTCCAGTGGGAAGTACTGTATAAGGCGATTATCATGAGCTAGCCCTAATAATTTGTTTTCTTCAGTCCTTGTGTTTAATAGAGAGAGTGACAGGAAGACTTTTATGTCGAGAATATGTAGTCATTGCTGGACTAAATATTTGTGTTTCTGAGATGTAACACTTCGGCGCCCAAGTATTCCGTCATTATGCAGTTAACATTCCTATGGGCTTTGCTAATCAGAGAACGAATGGGAAAACATAGGTGAGCATTATGTTAACCTCAGAAGGTCTTTTATCTGAGTGATGTCTAAAGGAATAAACCTATCGCATCAAGGCAAATGATCAACTCTGATCTTATTATTTTGGAGCAAATTACTGAGCAGCAGTTTGTTGAAATGCAATTGATGCATATGAGCCAGATTTGAGGAAAATATTTAATGATATTTGTCTAAAATTCAGATTTTATTGACACCAACATTAATCAAACTATTAAACTGAAAGTATTCTAAAGCCAAGCTTTTACATCAGGAGATAAATATTGGCATAACTATGAAATATTTTTATTATTAAATGATTGGTCATTATTTCTGTTGCTCCTAATAATCCCTCTTGAAGAGATCTTTTGTTTTCTTTTCAATAAGACAAAGTCACAAGTACATAATATGCACCTAACTCTCTCCTCCTTTCTCCCCAGAATATAACAAAACCAAAATCACAGCACAACAATACATGAATAAAGCTTCTGGGAGCATTCGGAAGAAGCTTCGTAAGTCTATTAAAGGCTCTTAGTCTGGAATCACTAATAATAGGTATTATCAAATACATAATAGCTAATATCAAAAGAGAAAGGCGGAAACTAAAACAAGGAGAAAAGGCTATTACTGTAGTGCAGAGAAACAAGAAGAGACATATGATGGTTTGTTATGCAAAGGGGTATTCTGAATGCAGGAAGAAAAAACTTGTATTTTATTCAAGGTGAAAAAGGTACAGCAGCAAGGGGTTGAGAACTATAACTGGAACAGTGGGAGAAGAGGATGAACTGCTGTGAAATAAACCAGAAGCTCAAATTATGTGGAAGTCAAAGTCTCAGATTTGGCAGCATAACTCAGCTTCATGATTATTTTCATGACCAGTATCAATGCCTATTAAAACCTCCCAAAATAATAATAAAAACCCCCTATCACTACCCATTTTAATTATAATTCTGGTGGTAATTTTGGGCTGCTCTTTCTTCCAAGGTCCCTTCATCATTCAAACAATGTTCTTACTCTCTTATAACAACTAATTTTAATCAGAAAATAATGAAACATAATGTACATTTGCTTTGCCTCACGAAGTTTTAGGTAGTTTTTTAGAATTACAATCCCAATTCCAATCCCAGATCAAGTCATAGTCATATAGAACCAGTTCAATGGCTCGTGTGAAATGGGCAGTGGTCTCTCCTTCCAGCATAGCTCGACGTAAATAATTAGCTTAGACAGGCACCATGAAAAACCTGTTAGAGTTCACAAAGGAGCCTCCTCTCACTAATGCAAGTCTCAAGTCTCAGAATGTCTAGACAAGGATATCCCCAGCTGCCTTCAATGCAACGATGTAGAGGTATTTTTCAGAGATGTTCTCATTGTGCTGAGATTTGAGAGTAAATGAATACAAATACCAACTTTTGTGTGAAAATCCTAGGCTCGTGCTGTGATTTAACTAGCTTTCTTCTTGCAAGAAGAAAATTCAGAGAATCAGAGCGAGAGGCAGAGTCCCTAAGCGAGTCTGGCGTAACCTTTAGGTAACATATCTTGGGAGTCACATTTCTTCTCCTTTTAGCTATCAAAGTCTATTTCTTAGGTATACAGAAAACTTTAAACTGGTTTAACGTTACAACTAGAAGATGGCTGACCCTCAAATATGTTATGCTCCTATGCTTACTGTGAGATAGTTAACCTCTATAACAGAAATCCTTTTACTGAACATTTTAATTTGTCCCAAGTCATAATCCAGTAAATCACAATAAAGAGTATTTACAGCATTAACTTTTAAATCATAAAGTCACAGAATAATTAGATTGGATACCTAATTTGTTGGAGGTCATCTGGTCTACCACCCAACTCAAAGCAGAACTATCTTCAAAGTTAGATCCAACTTTGAAATTGGATCAGGTTGTTCGGGGCAGAAATCTGGTCTACACAAATACTTTTTGAGGCAGCAATTCATGACAAGAAGATATTCTGCATCTTTGGCAATTTCTTTCTTTCATAAATGCCCTAACCTGCTAGGAGAGCACATTGTCAGTCCAAAACAGACAAAAACTGGGTAATGAGTAGTAATCAGTCCATTTTTCTGAAGTGTTTCTTGCTGGCTGTGATGTGGCATTTCAGGATATTACCTCGCTTTAAACAAACCCCATCTAGACTCTCAATGACTTGTCCAGAAAGTTTGTTCTCCGGCTACCAGAGAGGAACCCTTTCTTTAATATTCTTTTTATATCTTAATTTGTTTTATATGTGTCTTTCTACAAGTTTAATATGTGCAATTAGAGATGCGATTTCCCCCTATACCACATAGGCAGAGAACACCCATGAACACAGACGTGGGTCTTTGGAGTATGCACAGTGTACAACTCCTGCGTTGACTTAGTGCAAATATTGGAGGCACCTTTGAATGAAAAGACAAAAGGATCTTAGTGAGCAGCAGAGACTAAAGTAGACATGAATATATCCACAGTTGTCTCCCTCCAAATCTACATTCGTTGCCTGGATCCCACTTTGCTTCCGAGATACATCCTTTTAAACATAGTATCAGTAAAATAAAAGGGATAGATAGCCTCTAAACATGAAATGTTTTATGATGAAAAATAACATCTGCAAATTACTATAAACCTCTTGTGGTACAATAGAAAAGCTTGATTTGAGATCCTTTTGAGCTCCCCTTATTGCTTTTTTGTCAGCTGTATAATTACCAGCTTCTTAATGCATGCAATCAGCATTTGTTGCTTTCAGTGAATTATGCCTCACATCGTGGTACTGCTGCCTCTGTTTTGTTCATATTGACCAGACTTGATAGGAAAACGACTTTATTTCAGAAAGAGATCCAATCTGTTACTGATTTATGTGAAAGATTGAAGGCACTCTGGCTTTCAGGACATCAAAGTTTGGATGATATTGTTCATTTTCAGTGACAGATTGTCCAAAGCATGATTTTAATAAGGGTCAGTCAGCAAACAATTCAGTATGACAGTCAACAGTTTATATACAACAGACACTTTATGTTATCACAAATGAGGCATCCTTCATTACATACCGCAAATCATCTGTTTTGCCTTCTAAATCAAAGGTCAGCATCCTCAGCTACTATTAACGCACACAATTTCACTGAATTTTAGAGAACAACTGAATTTAAGCAAATCCCATTCAGAACTGAACTGCTGAAAGAATTTACATGAAAATGACAGACTATTAAATATTACTGAAGTTTTCCAAAGATATTTCAGCAGCAAGTTATAAGCTTGAAATGAAATTTAACATTCAGCATGTTAACAACGCTGAACTTAGAAGAAAAAGGGCTTTTTCTTTACACTGGGTAACAACTCTTTACATTTTAATTAAACATCAGGAAAACACCAAGAAGCAGTGCAATTCCCAAATCTATATTCACAGCTATGAGGGAAGTCAAAGCGTTTACAGAGTGTGCAAGGATGCAGTTCTTGGCAATATGGTATGTCACACAGCAGCATAGCTGAACAGAGAGCAAGAGAGATTCATGAGAGGGATTCATTTGGGATTCATCTTGGTTGCTTAATAAGAAAATTCAGCATGATTCCTTCTCCTTTGGTTAGATGGTCTTTGCATGCCTTTTTAATTGAATTAACTATTCCCTGCTCGTTGCAGGGGGGTTGGACTAGATGACCTTTAAAGATCCCTTCCAACCCAAACTATTCTATGATTCTATGATTCTATGATTTGATTTTGAAAAGAAATATTTTTATTTTTCTTCTACCTTCTCCAGGCCCAAGTTATATATACTTTCAGATGAGTGACTAATAACAAAGTATTCCGCACCAAAACTGCGGTGGTCTTGAATATTAAAGTATTTGGACCACTCTGGAAGAGATCTATGCAAGTAGATCTTGATACTAGGAGACTAATGGAGACTTAATGCAGGATTGGTTTGGAAGCTGCTAACAAGAGGTGTTTTTTCAGTGTCAGTTTAGCCAATGTGAACACTCATTTTCCACAGAACTACACAAAAGAGCTATAATAGGTTCAAGAAAATGTCACTCTATCCCAGTATCACATCTTCCAAAATAATTGGCACCAGCTGTAGAGAAAAGAGTATAAGACAAATGCAAGCATATAATGATACTTTTCCTCGTATATTGTAGCAAGATGGAAGGCTGTTCCTCTTGGCTTTTTATTCTATTACTTTGTGGAATTGCTTTTTGAATCCGTGCAAACTCTTTGCATTCATAGTATGTTGAAGCAATGGTTTAAGAGTGCGTGGTGTGAAGTAGTACCTCACCCTGTTCTTTAAAATCTTTTAGCCAGTAATTCACTCCTGCCTCCTATTAAGTATGAGCAATCTCCCTGTTTGACTTCTCCATGATTCTGTAGGCCTTTTTCATCAGCTATTTTACAGGCTACAGAATCCTGGCCTTCTCTCATACTGCTCACAGACTTCAGGGACTACAGGGGTGGCTTCTGTGAGAAACTACTAGAAGCTATCCTGTGTCCGATAGAGCCAATGCCAGCCGGCTCCAAGACCAACCCGCCGCTGGCCAAGGCTGAGCCCATCAGCGATGGTGGTAGTGCCTCTGGGATAACATAGTTAAGAACAGGGAAAAAAAAACCTGTTGCGGGAATACAGCAGTGCAGAGAGGAGTGAGATGTGAGCACAACAACTCTGTAGACACCAAGGTCAGTGGAGAAGGAGGGGGAGGAGGTGCTACAGGTGCCAGAGCAGAGATTCCCCTGCAGCCCCTGGTGAAGACCATGGTGAGGCAGGCTGTCCCCCTGCAGCCCATGGAGGTCCACGGTGGAGCAGATATCCACCTGCAGCCCATGGAGGACCCTACGCTGGAGCAGGTGGATGCCCAAAGGAGGCTGTGACCCCCGAGGAAGCTCATGCTGGAGAGCAGGCTCCTGACAGGACCTGTGGACCTGGGGAGAGAGAGGAGCCCACAGTGGAACAGGTCTGCTGGCAGGACTTGTGACCCCGCGGGGGACTCACTCTGGAGCAGTCTGTTTCTGAAGGACTGCACCTCATGGAAAGGACCCACGCTGGAGCAGTTCGTAAAGAACTGTAGCTCGTGGGAAGGACTTATGTTGGAGAAGTCTGTGGTAGACTGTGTCCTGTGGGAGGGACCCCACCCTGGAGCAGGGGAAAAGTGTGAGGAGTCCTCCCCCTGAGGAGGAAGGAGCGGCAGAAACAACGTGTGATGAACTGATGGCAACCCCCATTCCTCATCCCCCTGTGCTGCGCCGGGGGAGGAGGCAGAGAAAATTGGGAGTGAATTTGAGCCCGGGAAGAAGGGAGGGGTAGGGGGGAAGGTGTTTTTAAGATTTACTTTTATTTTCTCATTATCCTACTCTGATTTGATTGGCAATAAATTAAATTAATTTTTCCCCAAGTTGAGTCTGTTTTGCCCAGGCTGGTAATTGCTGAGTGATCTCCCTGTCCTTATCTCGACCCACGAGCCTTTCATTATATTTTCTCTCCCCTGAGCCACTGAGGAGGGGAGGGATAGAGTGGCTTTGATGGGCACCTGGTGTCCAGCTGGGGTCAACCCACCACACAAGTAAAGTGATAAACTAGGCAGATAAACAACTATATAGGAACAGGTGGCCATGGGGACAGTAATGAAGACCAGAGCTTTTTGGTCACTGATTGATGGCCATTAAGGGAACTGCTTGGCCGCAGCCTTGAAAATTGCCCTCAACTTTGTAACTGATAAGGAGGGGAAAATATGATTATTATGAGCATTAAGGGATATTTCAGCAGACTTGTGTGAAATTTCTGATGGGCTTCCAGAAGGGGCTTGTGGGATTGTGTAAAACTCATTATGAAATGTTTAGGGAAAGGGCCAAAGATGAGGAAAGGGAAGGCTGTAAGTCACAGGGCCCATAGCTGTACGTGTCAGTAATTTGCTACTGGCCAGACATGCACATGTCCGCTGGATTTGGCTGCTACCGTAAGATCTTTAGCAAGAACAGTCTATTATAATTCTAAAATCTCTTTCTGGAATGGTGACAGATAGAGCGAATGCAACAACTACCTATTTAAAAGGCAGGATGTTTTTTCCCTCCATATCTTGCACATATTTATGCTGAGTTCCACCTGCCATTTTATTTCTCTGTCAGTCAGTATCACAACGTCCTTCTGTGACTCTGCAATAGGTTGTCATTTTTCATACCCCAGATAACTTCATGCATCTGTACCTTTTACCGCACTGAGAAAGCTGACCATCAATTCCAGACCTTAATTTTATGTCTTTTTTTTGAGTTACTTATCTATGTAGTGATCCTCTCTATCATCCCAATAGCACTCTAGTGTCTTTGAGAATATTCTCAAGTCACTACTCGGAGAACCAGATATCAACTACATTCTGCTTGCTCGCATTGCCAGTGATCGCTCCAAATAACTGACAGCTTTGTGAAGTGCTTTGTAAGAGCCATATTGACTCTTCCCCAACATACTTATCCATGTTTCCTTATTACAGTCTTTATTTATCCTTCCTTCCTTCCTTCCTTCCTTCCTTCCTTCCTTCCTTCCTTCCTTCCTTCCTTCCTTCCTTCATCCCTGGAGGTATTTAAAAGATGTGTAGATGCGGAGCTTAGGGACATGGTTTAGTGGTGGACTTGGCGGTGCTAGGTTAACGGTTGGACTCTATGATCTTAAAGGTCTTGTCCAACCTAAATAATTCTATGATTTTATGATTCTGTGATTCTCTCCTTCCTTCCTTGCTTCCTTCCTTCCCTCCCTCTCTCCCTCCTTCCCTCTTCCCCTCCTTCCCACCTTCCCTCCCTCTTCCCTTCCTCCATTTTCTTCTTTCTCTGAATCACCTTTTGATGATTCTCATTTTATCCCTACATTCCTTGACACCTTGGGCAGTTTTTTGTCATAGTTCATAGACTTTCTTATTCTCTAAGTGCACTCTAATTATTTTTAATATCTTCTTTTATTCCTCTGGACCCCTCTGCTACAAACTCTTCCCTTGACTGAGGTAAAGATGTAGTAGTACAAGCACCTTCAACTTTGGGAAATCCTGGACCTTTTCTGCACTCAAATGATGACCCCTTTTAGACTTATTTTCTTAAACTTTCCTCTTTTAACAAAGCAGACAGAACGAGTCCTCCTTTTGTATTTCCATCAAAATGAAACAATCGACTTGTGGTCAGTTGAGCCAAACTGTTTTGCCTATCGTTAGAATATTATAGATGAATCAGTTATCTAAAGCAAGTCTAAGTCACTTGTTCTTAGTTTATGACTCAGTTAATGAAAAACTGAAGAATCTTGCTACATCCAAAAGTGTTAGACCTTGGTATTAGCAATAATGTGTATTGCCTAACAAGTGCTTTGGAAGTTAATATTCTCATAAGGATAAAATTTCTGATTGCATTTCTCTCTGCAGAAAAATTAGCCTGTACTATAGCCAGATCTGATGGTGGGGTTCAACTGCTCGCTACTGCAAGAGAATTTTTCTTTATTCTTCCCGCAATTATTCCAGTTCAGTGGGTTTCTGTTTTAACCACAGAAACGCTTCCAGTTTTTTACTGCCAATTAGACAATAAAAGAGAATACTTAACCCACATTTCATTCTTCATGAGCAACACATAGTTTATAGTTCAGTTTCAGTCATTGCTCTCCAGTCCTGTTTCTGTAAGCCCACTCTGTACTGAATTCACCTCGTACACCCCTCCTGTTAGTTCTTCCATTCTGTTGCCCATAGTCGTGTCATTACTTTAAAAATACTTTATACGCTGATGCGTTTAACTGACCACTACCTGTCTCATCTTTGATTAGACACTAATTGCATTGCAGCTCAGTTATCGGTGTTATCAGCATTAGCTCTGTCTTCCTCACTGGTCTCTCATTTTCTGCTTAATGATATTGCTTCATCCACTGTCACCTTTAAATTACTATTTGTTTTGGTGGAGGTTTTATGTCACTTTTAAACTAAGCTCTGTGATCAGCCGTCATGTAGTCTGGCTCTGCCATGCTCCATTCTCCCTCAGTACTCCTTTGGCCGCAATCAGAGGCAACTGATGCAAGGAAGTTTAATGTAAATTTTAATGATCTAAGAAGCTTGAGTGAAGTGCTTGTGAAACCTAGATACTGACTAAGCTAAACACACTGCAAAAAGATGACAGAGTGGTTTAGAAAAGTAAAGGGTCAATTTTAGCAATTTTTTAAAACTGTGAAATTGTTTGACTGTTCTCAGGCTAGAAAGAGACCGCTCCAGAAATAGAATACTAAAATTGTGCGTGTTTGTTCTTTATCGCATGGGATGGGAAAGCTGGGTAATGAAGATTAACATGGGACACATTATTCCATGTTAGCTGTGCCAATGACATTCTGTAATTACGAGGTACTTGAATTAAGGACTAGGCCAATCACCAATAAATTTAAGAGAAATGTTACTATTGTTTTTAAAAAAATATTTAGATTGGTCTGTAGTAGCCAGACTCCAGATTTTGATGCAGCTCTCAGTGAAGTTAATGCTGCTATGAATACTGATTAAGGGCAATAGAAGCCAGTTTAAAATACATCTCAGCTAACCTTCTGTACAGCTTAGTGTTCTCTGGTCTCAAACATATGTATGTCTGAACGGGGTTATGCACAATATTAAAGACAGAGGGTTGCCTATTAGAGTTTCCTTAAAATTTACAGTAATCCTCTACAGGTTTTGACAATTGAGAAATATATTACTTCAACAGTAGAGGTTCAGATCTGAATTTTCCTTTCAAATATATTTCATATTCTCTTGAAAAATAGTTTTAAAGGGTTCACTGTTTTTCTGAGGGATCAGACTGAAGAAAAATACATGATATGAATGATGAGCATCCTAGAGAAGCAAAGAAAGAGAAAAAAAATTACTTGAGAAATTACCTCTTTTCAGATTCCCCAAGAATACTACTCTGAAGTATGAGATTTGCTCTTGAAGCCCATGGGGCAATTCTGCCACAAGTCCAGTTCTCAGTTCCCATACTTACCTTGGTATTTTTCTTACTCATACCAGATGATGCTGTGAAGTGTCCTCTTCCCACAGAAAGGGAGTCCCTCAGTAAAGACACTTTTAATGTTTAAAGTCTTCAGTCATTTTTTCAGTATGAGTTGTACTCAGAAGAGAGAGCTTTAGAAAGAAAACTTTGCTTTGAATTGGAAGTAAAATAAGGTCATTATAAGTTTCTGTCAGGAACTCAGCAGATGCCTATTTATACCCTAACATAACTTTTGGGCTAACTCTTTACTGAAAACCCTTAATAAGAAGCTGTGAGAATTCCAACCAGTAATGGCATGGTTAATTATCTTAAACATATTTAACCCACTGAGTTATAATCTTCATAATTAGTTCTGAAAGGTTATTTTCCTTTCACATATTTTAGTTGTGAAGGGAAATTATGGCCTGTAAAATAAGCCTGACAAAAGAGAAAAGAGATTTAAAGAAAAGGTAAAAAATAAGAGAGCAAGAACATGATTTTTTGATTTGTGAAGTTTTGTTTTGGGCCTAAAAGATAGTTTCTGAAGATGACAGCACAAGGCAAATGATATTTTCCTGCCACAAAACCAGGTTTAAAGCTGAGAAACACACAAGAGGAAATGGCCTCAAGTTGCGCCAGGGGAGGTTTAGATTGGACATTCATAAAAATTTCTTCACCGAAAGGGTTGTCGGGCATTGGAACAGGCTGCCCAGGGAGGTGGTGGAGTCCCCATCCCTGGAGGTATTCAAAAGACGTTTAGATGAGGCCCTAAGGGATATGATTTAGTGGGGGACTTGGTAGTGATAGGTTAATGGTTGGACCCGATGATCTTGGAGGTGTCTTCCAACCAGAACAATTCTATGATTCTATGATTCTATGAAAATTGTTTTAAAAAAATGCATTCCAACCATGTTACATAGCAAATGGACATAAAAAATTTATCTTACAGCTATAAGATATATTTATGTACATTTATACACATATAAATTAGCTGATACTCCTTTTAGAACAAGAAGCTGCACAATATAATGAAAAGACTCTTTATTGTGATCATGACAAATATAATTTGGGGTTTGTTGACATATTCAAAGCTAGAATCCTGCCTTTTTAGAGAAATACCTTGTTGTGACAATCTGAGTCTGAAAGTAAAGAAAAATGGTTTCCTCCAGGAAATCTCCTGTGACTCTCTAATCCCTTCCAACCTGTTTCAGTTCAGAAATCCCAGCATTTACCCTTGTGATCCCTGCCTCCTGCAGTACCTACTCCCACCACGCCCTACCCACCCCTTCTCTTCATCATCATTTAAATTGCTCCCACAGCTCCTAGTTGCTGGATGCTGAAGAGGCATCTGACATGGCTGGTTCTGAACCACTCAGATACTGATCGGCTTGTTGGCACCGGCTCAAATTGAATAGGCTACAGCAACTGTTCCTCCGGTGGGTGAGGGAAGGGGAGAGAGGAACAAACTGAACAGAGATCTCTCTCCTCCCTCAGTCTTCTGTAAGAAACTAAAGGGGCACAAAAGCTCTACTCAACTATCGCATACACGTGGAATTATTCAGCGTGTTCCCAAGTTCTCTGGGAAGTGAGGGGAGAAGATGAAAGGGACAGACAAATAGTATCATTTAAAAAGCCTCTTTTCCTTACAAAGCAAGGTTTAAAGAATCAATACTTATGTTCTCAGCGATGATGCTTCTGACCAGATGCCAAACAGTACATCCAAGTCATCTGTTTTAAGTAGACTTTGCAGAATCTGGATAGTAAAGAGAGCGTCCAAACATCAATGCCTAACTGTTCTCGAATGTGACATCTTTTGAGGCTTACTGTATTATTCTGGCATAGACTGACCTAAAACTGCACATTTTATGCAGAACTGAGAGAAATGTTGGACACCAATGGGCTCTTTCATCTAGTGGAGAAAGGCATAACAAGAATCAATGGCTGGAGCTTGCAGCTAGACATATTCAAACTTGTAATGAGGCAATTTTTTTAATTGCAGTGGTGATTGACTATCACAGCCATCAAGTAAAGTGATGATATTTCTCCAGTTGTTGAAATCCTCAAATCAAGACTGACGGCTGTTCTGGGACATAAGCTTGAGCCCATTACAAGTTATTTGGCTTACTACAGAGCTTAGCTAGGTGAAATTGTACTGCTGGTGTTATATTTAGCGCAGGCTAAGTGATCTAGTGATCCCTGTTGGCCTTCAAATGTATGAACTGATGAAATGAAGCTGACATAAAAAGTTGTAATTTGCAAACAGCCAGAGTTGAGGGAATACAGGATGCTTCAGTTTGGTGGTTGAATGGCAGACAGAAGAGTGGCTCGAGCTGAACTCAAACAAGTTTTATGCAGATTTTGAGCAGTGCTAAAAGGGAATGGGAAACAAAAAATAGGTTAATCGAAAAGACTTCATTTAAAATCTTTTGCTGTAAGATTATTTTCTCTTCATTGCGGTTGATTATGAGAAGATTAAAATTTTCCTTCAAAACATTGAAATTAAATATTTTGTATTAAAAAAATTCCCACAAGAAAAATTATGATGGATTGGCTGCAAAACTACAATTAATATCTGATGTTCATAATTCCTTTTTTGCTGAATATACATTTTTTTCAGTGAAAACAAATATACTCAGTCAAGCAAGCAATGCAAAGTATATTGATAAGAAAGGTCAACGGTGTAGCAATAAACATTACCATGGCATGTCCTGATTGAGAAAGAAATGGTGGATTGACAGGTAGAGATTACTTTAGGGAAAACTATAAAAAAAGTTAGTATGACTACTAAGAAAAGGTGCCCTACCGTAGATGAAAACTGAAGTTAGTTTTAAATAAAATCTTGATAATATTTCCCACAGATTTTCCATGCGTATGAAATTAAAGGAGAGGTGAGGGATAGAGCAATTGATACCTGTGTCAGACAAGGGTAACGGTTCATTCAGAATCACATATTTATACAAATTAATCCAATGCAACGCTTGGATAAGTGGCTAACCAGTATTTATGCAACTGAAATTCATCAAAACAATATAAGACGCTTAACAACTGTTTGGGATGTTTTCTTAATTTATTTATAACTTGCTACTAATTTATATTCAAAATGTTTATACAAGAGAGGGCAGATTTACCTACTAACAAAAAAGGGGTTTCAGCACCATGGTGGTGAGGGGCTTTCTTTAACTGCCTTTTTTCCATGGCTCCCCAGTGGCAATGGTACAACGTGCCACGGTCCTCCTCCTACATGGGCAGCTGCATTCCTCCAGGTTTCTTCATGGAAAAACAACCAGCTTTATCTCTTGAGAGCAAATAAATAATATCAAGGGCTACGAGGATGGACCCGAAACTTCCCATTTAGCTACTCTACCTGTAATAGTCTCTCAAGAAATTCACCAGAAGTGATCAAACATGTAGATTCACCAGCTCACTCACAGCTGCCTTGAACCTTTGACACTGTGCTGGTACAGACATATCCTTCCCGTTGTCAAAGCCAATTTTAAAATCGGCCCTGGTAACTTTACTTCCAAAACGTCTTTATTTCCACTCAATAGCAACAAGAATTGTTCTCATGTTTTCACACATAAATGAATTCTAGACAAAAACTACTCCACATCAATAGGCAGCTTCAGATGCTGTTAAGATAGGACCAGTGTGATCATGTCAGCCTTGTTTGTTTTCTTCATAGATTTTGATTACGGTGATCTGTGTGCTATACACACAAAACATCTGACCTTTTAAATTCCTAATGGCTTTTAGGTCATCAGCGAAATGCACATTGAAATATAGTAAAAAAGGCAAGAAGAAAAACATCACAGCAGAACTGAGAGAGGTGGTATATGAAGTAAAAGGGAAGATGAGAACACCAAAACAAAAGATGTTCTAGTAATGTAGAATATTTTTTCGTACTCTATGTTTTCCATCTCTGACCTTTTCATCTTGTAAATATCAAGGAAGAGATGATGTAATTAAAATTATACCTAATGCTTAGATTGAGAAATTGTACTCTAGATTGCATTAATCTTTTCTCATATCTTTCTGGGAGCTATACATGCACAAACAGAAAGGCACACATACATACAAAGTGAGCACTAGGAATTTTTTTCTTCCTTTAAAATGGATCTCCTGTACATTTTGCATTTGCAAAGGATAATGGCTGCTTTTTTTTTTTTTTTTTTTTAGTTTTTAGTTTTCACACAAACAAGAAAGCTAAAACTCATAAAGCTGGATTAAAAATCCCTACAACATTTGTTGTCTTCTGTGGCTACTCTCAAATCTTAAAAAACATCATGGAAATACTTGCTAGGGCTCAGAGCAGTCCTGATAACTTTAGATGAGTTTAGCTTTGTCATCTTCTTATACAAGATTTCAACTTCAAGCTTTACCTTTCTAGTTCCAAGTTCAGCACTGATATTGACTTTCTTCTGAGTACTTCGAGATGCTGCTGTCACAGATCCCTTGAGACTGCCCCTTCACTCTTCAGGTCATCATCAAAACAATTTTAAAGCAAAAAAATTTTTTTTTTTTTCCTTTTCCACGGTCCTCAGAAAAAAACACAAACAATGGTGACCTTGCACTAAATGTAACCTTGAGTAGAAGCTCACTTGGAAAGACTCATAGAAAGCTTTCATTTATTATTGGAGCTAGCTCTTGGCATCTTTTTTTCATCAGTGATATCTATCAAATCATACTTAAAACTGTGTCTAAAGGGGGAGGGGGGCATTTCAGAGGCTACAGAGCTGATACTTTTGAGAAGAAAAATGTGGTCTTCTATGAGAGCACGCAGAGAAAGACAACACTTTAAAAATCTCCAGATAATTCCTGCCAGTGAGTTTAACCTGACACACTGCAGAAATGAATCAAATTATTCTAGAGAAGAGTGGAACCTGGTAAATAAAGATTTGAGATGCATGCAAATGTCCTGCTTTTGGAAGATGGTATTTAGTACTGCAGAGACAGAAATCTGCCTGTAATGAACCACATCACCAAATGAACTGCAAGTCTAACTAGCAGCCAATCTTAAGCAACTTTTAAAAAACAGCCTTTCCTTAGGAAATGCACTGCCAGATTGTCTGATTAAGAGGAAGACAGCACTTCTCCTTTCTCTAATGGAAAGCACAAGTGTATACTCCAGTCATTTAAATACCACATCTTCGGCAGCAGCAGGACTGACTTGCTTTAAGCCACTTACCGCGGGAGATACTGCAAGCACAGTTTTGACAGGATCTTCTCCAATGTATATCCTGACCTCAGCAGCTCAGTGCACATGAAAACTGAGGGAGCCAAAATTTCGTCTCATTTTTCCTTCATCTCTCTTAAACAGATATTGCCAACAGATACAATACAGGTGAGCGACTCTGCTCTTTGCTCAATTCATCCTCTTGAACACTATGAAAATCACTCAGCAATATAAAGAAAAAGGCTGGTCTGCAACTCTGCTCCATGTACAAATTTGATCTCCCTCCATAGCCCCATGCAGATCCTTTTCATTCTCACGTAGCACGACTGCAACTTGATACAGCTTCATACGAAGAAAAGCTGACATTTACATGCATCACTAATCACTTTCTGCTCATTCAGCTCCTATATTTCCAGCTCCCTTTGACCTGCATTTCAACTAAACATTGGAGATATTATTAAAATCAGACTGTGTCTTTTCCTCCTAAGATGATATTCCTGTTACACACAGCACAGGTGTTGCCATACAGCACAAGAGAGCCCAAGGATCAATGCTAAATCCACATACCATGTTCGGTAGGATGCTTTGCTAAGCATCTGAGATAATGAAGTCAATGTCTGGGAAGCTAAATCCAACAACTTCACCTCTCCAACTGGTGTGAAATTAGTTTCCAATGAGCACTGGAGTTGGCCATGCCCTGCTGTACTCCATAAGGGCTGATGAGGAGGTGCCCGTATTCGTGCCCCTTCTAGCCTTTGCAGAGCAAAACATGAAGCCAGGCTGTGTTGTACTGATGCGCTGCTGGCGCTAAGGGCTTTGTCCCTGTACCAAAAAGGCAGGAGTCACCCTCTATTCTCCAGCTGAGCTACAGCAGGCCCTTTGTTGGCTCCTCTCTTTGCAGGATCCCCCTTCACACACCAAGGGAAGGCAGGCTGAGGACGTGTCGAGGGTTTCCCATTCAACAGCTTTGTGTGTGCAGGTCAGCCCAGTAGCACCAATTGCCTCTGAAAGGTGGGCAGCAGGCAGAGAAGGACAGTCCTCTACCACCCCACGTCTCACTGGCCACCCCTGCAGTGGGAAGTCCCCACATACAAACTGTCAGGGCTTTTCCTTATGGCAGTGTCTCAGCCATTTCATGACTGAGTATGATGGCTTGGCAGACACGATCGTGTACCGGACCAGTCACTAGGTCAAGCTGGAATCAAACTGGGCAAGAAAAATTCCTTGTGCCATAACTTTGTGGGACATGCAGTCTTTGCAGGGCGGTCTGCGTGTGTTAGCAAATTTATGCACCGCTAACATCAGGATATCATAGAATTATAGAATAGTTCAGGTTGGAAGGAACCTTTAAAGGTCATCTACTCCAACCCCCACATCTAGTCCAACCCCCTAAGTAAGGGGGTAAAAAGTATGTGTCATGGGAATTTTCTCAAGAAGTACAGTAGGACAAATGTCTTACTACAGACCAATTTGGTAGTGATTTCACTCAACTGGAAAAAAGGAAAATGAATTTCAGTACCTACTTTAAAGTCAGACCACATTTGGTGCTGCTGCGTGATCACTTTATTTAGGTGGCAGGCTTCATAAAGAAACCTAAGTTTCATGGGGGTTTCTAACAGAGATATGTTTGATATTTCTGCAGCGGCTCACTTCAGTTGCTCAACTGTTCTTCCCATAAGGCCAAAATAATTACATGCTGCTTCAAATGTGGGTCCATCAGTGCATTACGAACCACACAAATTACTGCTTTAATTTTATACTTCATGTCAAATAGGCGTAACACCAAATGTATATGATTAGTTGGCCAAAGTATGATTTTAAACTATTTTCACAACCATTCTATGTTTTACTAGTTTTTCAATCAGATCTTTATGCAACATGCAGTTTAGTTGATAGTAGCTCTCTAGCAACTTCCTTGTATTATTTTGAAATTTGAATCTCTTTTTTTTTTCAGATTACACATTTTTTGGGGGGGGTTGTGTCCAAGTTTAGAAGGTGATATTATGTACTGTAAGTATCAAATATAAATTCAGTGGCTGCATTCTGTTCTGGAAGATCATATTCTCACTCTGTCTATGGGCCGCCTGTCTCACCCTTTGTGAGTCCCAGCCTTTTATGTGGCATTAACATTTATTTTAGTATTTTAATAATGGAGTAGCCTGTAATCAATATAGGGGATACTTTTGCGATAGTCATGGATTGTTTTTCACAAAACTGCAACTCCTTAGCCTTCTGAGAACACTGTCTCTATGATTACTTGATGTATGGTAACAAATGGAATGACGTAATTCCGCATACGTCAAAATACTCTAAAACTAGAAGATGGGCGGTAGCAAATTACAAGAGCATAAGAACGGAAGGAGCACAGTTTTTGCAAAAGGGAGAATGCAGTCATTTTTACTAGACAATATTTTTCACTCGCAGATTCAGGAGCCGTTTGAGCAGCCTGAAGCAACATAGCTCTGTAGATAGATACACAAAAGCAACAGAATGTCCTTTAATGAAGGTAAATAGTGATGATACACTCCCCACTAAGTACCAGGGTTTTCCAATTTACAGGCACATGATTACTGACACCAAGCACAAAATTTCTTTTCTGTGAAAACACATCTCTTTCTTTGAAAGGTTCTTATCCCACACTTAAAATAGTCATTTTGTCTGCATTCAGAAAAAGAATAACAAGGAAGAGAGGACAAGTATTGAATAAGGAAGAAGGTCAGAAAGAAGGTCAACATGAAAGCTTCCAAACATACTGTAATCACTGTCAGTCCAAAGGCTCCTGCATCCAGTCTCCTGCTTTTGAGTGTGGCTGGTTCAGAGAGATAGAGATGAAGCAGACAGAGGTATAGAGCTATCCTCCTCATGGTAAATACTTCCACTAGCACAGGGATTTCCTGAACCAGAAGGTGTATTTGGACACACCTTTTACTAGTTATCAGTGACTGTATTATCAAAACTTTGTGTAATGCTAAATGGGAATCCCTTCATATTTTGACCATCTGCAACATCCTGTGATACTGCAATTACTTGTGTGTCAAGTTTGAGTTTATAAACCTGTTGCCAGAACACCTTTAGGCACCTCCTCATTCTTGTAGTGGGAGAAACGCATTAGTTTCCTCTTTACTGTGGCATCCATGCCAGAAAGGTCTCATTTATCATCTTCTCTAAAGTGAACTTTAAACACAGAAACCAAGGCAAAATAACAGAGCCTGGAAAGACAAACTGAAAAGACAATAGAAGAGGCTTGGGTCGGTTGGGATTCTTTTCCATTTTTGACACCAAATCCCAGTATTCCAGCTCACTGTTTAGGTGCACTTGGACTAGCACTACTGCAATTTCCAGGAGCAAGCACAGTAGACAAAACGCATCTCATAAATGGCCATTTTGAAGAGATTCTGAGAAAGATAACAACAGAAGAAAATGTAACTATCAGGAAAACAGACAGGTGTCCTCCGTTTTTTGTGTGTGTGAAAGAAGAGGCTTGAATAACCCACAGGAGCTATACAGACACTCTATGCGTTAACCATAAAACTGCAGCTTATTAACCATAATGAGCTTACAGGAACATTGTGTACTAACAAGTGCTATTATCATTGTCAATGTAAGGATGCTGCATGAGAACAACAATGAGGAAAGAAGATGATATATCATTATTTTGGGGAAAAAAATTAAGGATGTTCAGTTTCATTTCTCCGCTGTTAAATCCTTTCAAAACTAGTGATTGAATAAAATCTTTGCCTAGAGCAGTGACAGAAAAAAAACCTCATGAATTTTCTGAGAAAAAAGGAGAGCTAGTCTAAGATCAGAAGATATAAAATCAGTAAATGTTTTAGACATTTTGAAAAAGTGAGCAATATCAGCAGGTAGACGTAGAATTAGAAAAAACAATATCTGAGCAAATGATAAAGAAAAAAGAAGTGACAACAATTTCACATATTACAGGTAAGAAAAACCTGAATATATTTCAAAATAGCTTCACACACAGTGCTAGGAGAAATTAATGAAGGAAATTGGGGGATGGGAACAGAAGAGAAGAAGAAAATTACAAATCTTAATAATAGAACCTGTCAAGAGAGGGATGAAAGTCAAGGTGCAATACTTATGACTTCAAGCTTGCTGAAATGGCTTGCAAGCAATGCATCACCTTCCTCTTAAACGTGGCTGGTGGTAGGTGCTCAACAGGAAGCCACAAGAAATCCTACAGTAAACAGCTGCAGAATAGCTTGAGCTTTTTTTCCTCTGCTCCATAAATTTGGTGTCTGGTTTATTCTCTCACCATGAGTTCACAGTCCTGAGCCATTCTCACTGATTTAACTAGAAGATCAAACATCACATTCCTAAAAAAAAATTAATAGTCTTAATCCAGTCTAATGGGAGCATGGACATTCTCTCCATCCACATAAATGCTTCATTGTTTTTGATACCTAGTAAATTCTTGGCATCAGTGATATTTTGTGACAGAGGGTTTAATGGATTAAAAAGTCCTGAAAGGAAACACTGTTTTTCAAAACATATAATTTAACTTTATATTTACTGAATGGTAGTTGTCAAGCATATACTTTGCCTCGTCAGTCAATATGATTAGTTGTCCAATGCTTCAGTGCTTTAGTGCATCTCTAATAGGCTATTAATTAGCAAAAAGAAAGAAAAAAAATCTTCAATGGTTTGGAAAAAATCATTATCTACTTTATTCTAAATCTTTGACACCATACAGTCTGCATCTTCTGAATTTTGGTTGTTCACCTTCTGAAGCCTTTTGTCTATAGCTATTTTGACGAGGATTTACTATTTTCAAAATATTCACAGCTTCTTTTCAAATTGAGATCGATAACAAACATTGAAGAAGAGAGAGAAAAACAAACAGCATTATGCAATCTACCCTGCGTTGCCCTTTAGAATAGAAACCCATTCTATGCTGGATGGTGTCAGCTAGGAAGATCTTATAACAAACACCTGCTTTCAAATTTATCAGCAAACTCTTAGTTGCCAAGTACACTTGATGGGTGACCACTAAGGGATGTATCTTCCCCCCGAACATGGCTAGTCTAGGAGCACGGCAGCATGGCACAGATGGCTTGAAGACTGCAGTCTTGAAAAACCCTTAAAAATAATGCACTTTTTATCTCGCAAGAAGCAAACTGTCTGCTTAATAAGTAACAAATAGCTAATACATGTTATCACTGGTGTGCTTTTAAGTTACTTTAATAACACAGAGGAAAATTATGTATTATTTTACTGCTTGCAGGGGTTTTGTTTTGTTCTGTTTTCTGTACAAACATTCAATGCAGGTAGGAATGCATATTATATTTCTCCAGACAGATACTGCTTCAAAAGAAAGTAAGTCTCAGACTGCCACATAAAGCAACTTGTAACTCTAATGGCTTTTTTAACCTATGTACATCTTCTAGACTGGGTCCTCAGGATTTGTCATGGATGGCATTTGGTTAATTTGTTCATTGTTTGCTATGTCCTATACCATGTCTTCTGCAAGGGTGCAGCTGGACAGCAGGGAGGAAGCCTTGTCCTGGCAGCTGGGCTTTGAATCGAGTTGTTCCCCCTGGACAGAGTGCAAGAGTTTGCTTATCATGAAAGCAACAGAGCATGCCAAGAGCTTCCCGGGGACAGAGACAGGCAGAAGAGAGAGAGGTGCCAAGCAAACACGGAGGTGGAGGCTGCTGGCAGGGAGCAAACCTAGAGCCAGCCCTGCAGAAATGATAGAAAGAAAGACTCATCCTCAGGATGCACAGGCAACTGCGCAGAGTTGGCTGCACATGGGAAGTCCTTGGGAGTTGTTAAGATCAACCCTAAAGAGAAAGAAGCCATCTGAAAATGAACTGATGTACAAAACTCTTATCTTTGCTTTAGTCATTTCCCTGAGTGCTGGTTTAATTAGTTCTTCATCGGTCTAGTTCATATTCATGTAAAACCTAGCTTCTGAGATTCAGTTAGTTTTCTACTTTTTTTGTGACCTCTTCAAGGTAAAAACATAGACAAGATTACCCTGGTCAGCTCAAGATCCCTATAGGCCTTGACTATTTTTAGTTAACTCTTTAGCCCTTTGTCAAAGCCAGTTTTGGCAGTAAAAGGGTAAGTGTATGGTAACCGGACACACAGAGAATCACCTTTCCTAGCTACTAATGGTCTAAGGCAAAGCTGATTTTTCCTTGAGATGGAACAGCTTGATTTCATCAGTTTAGAACAATCAAAATGTGTAAGAGAAAGAAAGAATCCCCCAAAGGGCAAAGAATTTCAAATATCATTCCTGTGAGAACTGTAGCACTGGAGTATCAATTAGCCAAGACACTTTCAGGACAGGAGACTGGTAAAGCAGCAAGACAGCAGCTGGTGAAGCAAGCCTTGCCAAGAACACACACAAGACCTTGCAACAATCTTCCAGACGCACTGTGGACAGGACAGCAGTCATATTGGACTTATGACTATTCTCAACCTTTTGTTAAAAATAGATGTTCTATGGCTTTTTCGCTCCCATTGAGATGGAAGACCGCACTGGAGTCCTGGGTACCATGGTAAGATCTTTGCTAGAGTATCTGATGAAGGTAGACGACATCATACACTCAGTGAGTGGACACATTTCATTTCCTCCCATCACCCCATCAGCTGTCGGACTAAAGCGCATGTGTTGGGAGAAGAGGGTGGGTACTCACAACATGCAAAGAGTCATAACAACCTGTTTCAAATTGCTGACTGATAGACCATATCTGGCATTGAAACTTAGGGTGGGCTTCCTACCGGTGATAGCTGACCTGTCACTGTTGCCACAGAAAATTTCGAGGAAACACAGAACTGCACCATAGTAGACACTGAGAGTTGATGACAACAGAGTTGTTGATGGAGAAGAAGGAATGAATAACAGCAGACAGGCCTAATGTATCAGACCTCTGGCACCTTTGGAAGTTATATACTATGAGCTTCAGTGAATCAGCCTTCCACTTCCAAATTTTCAGGATACTGTGAGTTTACAAAAATTATTTATAAGATATGCATTGTACCTAGGCAGAAAAAGAGGCTATCCTAGTAGAATGGGAAAAAATCTTTTAGTGGTTAATCATACTGCTGAGCAAGTCCTCCTTCTTGCCTTCCTAAACAGAGGCCTCTGATATCTTTAAAAAAAAAAAAAAAATAAGGCTGTGCTCTGTCGGTTTCTGAACCTTCAAAGAATAATTGCCATTCCCCTAATTCTAAAGGGTATAGACAAAGAAAAAGTTGCTTTAATGCACTGAAAGTCTAAGAAGTCCAAATACTCCTGTCATTTTGTTATCTTCATGGGAAATATTAGATTTACCACGTAGAAAGGTGGAATTTTGGAAGCTCAACAGAGGCTAAAATCTTTTTTTTGTTGTTATTTTTAGGAGTACAAAATGAATTAGAGAAGCTACAGAGCAAAACAGAGGTGATTCTAGGAGGAATTTGTTTCCTTTTTTTCAGTAATAGACCCACTTTAAGGCTACAGAAATTGAAGACTTGTGACACCGGTGACAATATAAGTAACACAATGGTAAATAAGCACGGATGATATCTTACATAAGAATAGAAACCATAAAGTTGAATTTATTCCACTTCATATGTCAACTAAACAAACAAACATGTTGTTAAAGGTTTTACTTTAGATGTTCTCCTATGACTACAATCCTTTATCCAAACATTATAGAAAAAAACCCAAGTTATCCTTAAATATCCTTAGCTTTTGAAGCAGAGCTGCCTGACGAGGAGTAGTGCCAGAGGGCATGTGCAGTGAACACGGCTGCTGAAACTGATGACACTGTAGGAGGCATCATACTTGTCATGAATTCTGTCAGCAAATAGAAGTCAGCCACCAAAATCAGATGTTGATGTAGCCATTTTCTGCCAACATGAAAAGAAGATGGAGAAAGAGGTTGGAAAGGTGACAATATGGTCAGAACGCTGAAGGACTAACGCTTCTGGGGAAACTTCCAGCATAGGAAGGAAACAAGATAGCACTTCCCTTTAGGGACCACAAGATCTTGGGCCAGTCAAGTAGAGCTCTTTCAAGAGAGAAGAGTTGTCTGAGAGAAATAATTATAGACCCCTCTGGGAATAGGACGAGGAGTCTCCCACAGAGCAGTAGTTACCACTTCTCTCAGCCTTGAGATCACACTCAACTTCTGTGATTCCCCCCTTCCCACTCTTGCATCAGGAATCACTGCAATAAAGGTCTTCTAGAAAAGCATCTTTTCAAGATGATTTCCCTCATCCAAAATGGAAAACCACAGAAATTTTCCTCCCTTTGAAGTTCAGGGATGAGTTCTTTCCCCCTTGAATTTCAGCAATATAAGGAATCTGGCAAAGGGATAGGAATTAGCCTTCAAGTGTGTCAACTGACCACTGTAAACTGACGACATCTACAGAGAACATGAACTTTCAAGAAAGTATTAACTCCTGTAATACGATGTAGGTAGGATACAGTTTCACTCAACCTGTGCTCCACAAAGGCCTGACCTTTTTATCTTTGGTGTAGAGGATTTAGCTCTCAATGGAGGTAAGCTTAACTGTGGTCTTTTATTAATTCAAAACTCATTCCTTCACATGGCTTCTTCCTAGTGAAGAAAAAAAAAAGTTTAGTAGGGAAAAGTAAAGTACAAAGTTAAAGGCTGGTAGCTGAAGGCACTAAAAAATCAAAGTTTCATGGCTGTTTCATGGCATGTGGATGTCAGAGATGCTCCCAGCAGCTGAAAGGAAAGGTCAAGAACTGATCACTGATAATTTTTAGTGGTCTTTCGCCTTGTCCTGAGATATGATCTCTACTTACTTTAAGAGAGTAGGATAGGGTTTGCCAAGGAAAACAGAAATACAGAGATTCACGGTCGAGTAGAGTTGGCAGCATGTGTCCCTAGAAACAAACATTTTAATGAACACTTCAATACCATTCCTATAGTCAAAGCTCTATAAAAGGCATAGCTAACTGTGTGTTACAAATTTGATAATAAAATGCAGCCAAATAGAAACAGAGTCCAATATCAGTTCTGTAAACAGTAAAACAAATAGAATATTTTTAGTCCTTTTTCTGAACCACAAAACAGACTGGAGGTTCAGTTGATAAAAAGCACAAATTATCCTGACTCGAGGAATCCAAGGATACCTCAGGAAATGCACATTACAAAAAAGATGGTCTGCCCATATACATTCTGGCAAGGTCTCAGGTTTTTGGCTGAATTGACTAAAGGAACCAGCATAATTAGAACCCCTGAATAAAGTTAGGTAGTGTCAGGAGTAATATCTCATTCTTCAAACAGATAAAGAACTAGATTGTGCCGGAAGGATGAAGCAGCAAGCAAATGAGGACACTGAGAAATATGATTGTGGGGCAACCGGAAATTATTTAAACTCCAGGAAATTATTTAAACTCCAGATTTCAGCT
Organism: Phoenicopterus ruber ruber; assembly: GCA_009819775.1. Taxonomy (NCBI): domain Eukaryota; kingdom Metazoa; phylum Chordata; class Aves; order Phoenicopteriformes; family Phoenicopteridae; genus Phoenicopterus; species Phoenicopterus ruber. Next base: position 92,400,507 of record CM020217.1, read on the forward strand.
ATCTGGGATTCAAAAAGGATTTATAAATAAAGTAGAGAAGCTTGCCTGCTGCAGGCTCCTGGGATATCAGAATGCAAGAGCACTGCCACTCTAGCGCAGAAAGGACATAACCATTGTGCAGAGGCACAAAACCCTCAGTTCCTTTCAGACACATTTAGCTATTATCCATACTGAAGTACTAACCTTTCTCACCTTTGTGCTTCCTTCCAAAGCATGGCAGGAGGCCAGTGAAAGGATGTCTTTAATGATACCAGAGCCTATTGCAAAACTCAAAGACTTTAGAGATTACAGCCGTCATAACTAGTTCCACACACAACATGTCCCAGAGGAGCGTGAAAAGTGGGGACAATAAAGGAGGAATGCAACACAAACAGTGCTCAGGAAATGCCACAGTAAAAAGATGGGAGTTTGAAGAGATAAAAATTTCCTCTCAGAGCAACAGATGACCTGCTTACCCTCAGCACAATATTCAGAGTGCAGTATACAGCCATAGTACTTTTCATAACCCCCCAAAATAACCACAATGAATCACATTGAGCTTTATATCTATGCCTGTACTCAGGTTGTCTATCAATCAGCTCTGTTTTACATCCCTGCTGTGTGCCAAATACAACACCCTAGAAACAATACTACCTGCTTCACCTGGTGCTATGTAGAGAGACTATGAGGTCCCTTGTACTTACAGCGTAGAGTAGTGACCCACTAACTGGAATTGCAATGATAGGTGCAGGTCACACCCAGGTTTTCCTTTCTCTGTCCCTTCTCAGAATAAAATTAGCATCATTCTATGAAACATCTGTTATAATGGACACTGGAACGGATTATTACAGTGTAAGCTACCCACAGGGGCACCTTCTTCCTCATCCATCACTATCAGAATTGGCTGTGCCCCGAGAAAGCAGGAGGCTGCGTTTTGCAGCTGGAGTTCACAGGGAAGGGATCAGATCCACAGTGAACAGCTCTCCCTGAATCAAAAAATGCCCCTTTACACGTGCCAGCAGGAAAATTATCTCACAATGCTCCTTTCTGAAGCATTTAAGGTTATCAACCTGCTCTGTAATATCCAAGTGATGTTCCGGCTTTTCTTCTGTAACTGTTACAAGGTGCTATTCATCACTAAAGGTTAGTAGCTGGAGTTTAAAATCACCTATAAGAAAACAAAACCCATGCAAACAATCCACCTCACATTTCTAAAAAAGGACAGTCTCTGGTTTTGGTCCTTGCTCTCTGAAAGAGGTTAGTCACAGTCAGACTTGTTCACAACATTAGCCAAATTTTTCTACAGATGTGAATGAGTCAACCTTACTCTTGCAATCACCTTTCTCAGCAATGGACTAATTCTGATGGTTATAAATCTGGAACACTTACGATGCTAATCCTCACTGCTGTCATTTTCTGAGAAGGTTCAATGCCACGGCATAGTCTTTGTCTTCCTAATAGTACCCACAGTGTTACGCTGCATAATATTCAAGTCAAGCACTTGACACAAAGCTCCTCCAGAGGTGCTGTGTGTGGGATACTAATTCCAGAGACAGCCAAGAGACACAGACATTTTCTCCTCCACAACCCTGTCAGTGTGATCTAAATGAACCAAAGACTGTGAGGAAGAAGGGTGATGAAAAAATGGTACCAGGGAGACTGTGGGTTCGTGACAGTACTGTGATGCTTAATTACACTTACTGATAATTTCCAGAGGCTGCAAGCTCTGAAAACACACACACAACCATACACACACACATGCACAGAGGAAAATCTTGCAAGTTGAGTAGATTATTAATGGAGGTTTGCTATGGGGTTTATTCACAAGGTCTCATCTCTGCATCTGAAGACAACTCGTCTGCACTGTTCCCAGCTGCTTGCCCTTGCCACCAACACTTGCCCACCCCACTATGTCCCCCTCATGCCCTGTCTTCCCTACTGGCTCTCAGATCCTCTCCCTTCTCACAAAAACTAAACACAGGGCTGGGCAAATAGCATGAGTCACCAGTTACCAATGGGTCAGCACCTGTGCTTCTCCTTAGCCACCTTGTCAGTTGTCCAGTGCCTAACATGGATGCACAGACCCATATTTGGCCTTTTTTCCAAACAGCATAGCTTCTTCTTATCCTGCCTGTAGATAAGGCACTGTCCCTCAGTGTTACTGTACTCACAGCTGAGCAGCGGTACCGCCTCAAGGCAGCACAACTTTCAGACACAGTGCAGACGTCTTGTTAACTGAGGTTCCCTGTAAAGATGGCCAAAGTTTGCTGCTGAGCCAGCACAGGATTTAATACACAGAGACGTAATCTCACATACCCACAGGCTGACTGGCTTCCTTCCTGCAGCTATGGGGTGCCACCATCCTGGGACTGCCCCATGCCCCTCCTCGCTAGCCCCAGAGCCAGCAGCCTCGCATGAAGGAGTCCACGTGTGGTGCTCTCTTCTCTCCTTGATCCTCCAACCTGCCCTCCACATCAGTCTCCCTTCCCCTGTCACGCTGTAAGACACAATAGCCATCCGCTGACCCTGTCCCCAAAATCTACTACTGAGTTTCGGCTTGAGCAGGGACAGGGAGACCACAGAACAAGTGACCACTCCCTGTCCCTGCTTTCCTTTGATGCCCACTGACACCCCACACACACACACTTGCACTCCCAGTGCCTACTGGTTCTCTTTCTCTCCAGCACCGATTCAAAACAGAGCCATAAGACAAGAAAAAGCAGCTGGCTGGTCCATAACTAAATGTTTATCTTTACACCATCTCACCCATTTTCCTTCTCATTTGAAACAAAAAGCCTCAGGGAACTATTCTGGACTTCAAAATAATTTATAAATAAAATAGAAGAGTTTGCCTGCTGCAGGCTCCTGGCAGATCAGGGTGCAAGATCCACATGTAGACTTCTCAGGAGTGGATTAAACCACCTCTCAAATCGGATTCTGCCCTTGGGCTGTCATTTGACCACCACAAGTATCTCATTTACATGACTCTGTTGGATGGCTTTTCAGTTTTCTCAAATCTCCTATCTTCTCTGTTTCATGCAAGAGGAGTTCAAGAACCTACCCCTGAATTTGCCATAAAAACTATGTTTACTAAGGTTTGTTCTCCAGCCATGCTTACAATTCTCAGCTGATATCTGTATCTTACTGTGATAGGTGATGTGCAGAAACAGAGTAGGAGACATCTGAAAATCTAAATAAGCAGAAAGGAGGTGGGAGGGAAACGCCAAAACTCAGTAAGGGATGTACTACTGACACTTCTACAGCTGGAGAACTAAGACAGCAAAACAGTCAGAGAGTGGCTGCAGAGGACGACTGGGGGATAAAACTAGCATTATCCCTCACCCATCTACTCTCAGCCCTGCACCTGCATGCCACGTCCCCAGTTATCAAGGCTCAGAAAGAAAGTCTAAAGCTGCAGTTCTCAAGCCTGTTCATGTAAATAAAACTGATTTTGGATCAACCTCTCATTTGTAAAAGCACTAGCCACCATTCTCACAATTCAGTTTCCAGCATCAGCTATCCAGGTCCCTTGTGACTCTCAACAGAAACCTGTATCAAGTTCAGTTTTGGCAATTCTGAAGATCAGTAGGTCCATTTATTTAAGACCTTAAATATTGACTCAGAGCTGAGCAAATGCTGAGTCCATCAGTAAAGCAATGACAATCCCTGTACTGAAACGAAGGCTTTTTTTACAGCTTGTCATACAGATTTTAACAGCGGGAGACATCTTAGCTGTTTACTCTGGTATTGCTTCTTCCGATAATACTGAAAATATATTCCTGCTAGTCAAAGCAACTGACCACATCATGGTCAGAGAGTGGGTACTAACAAAAGCAACTAGAAATTCCAGTCTTGGGTAAGAACTGTAACTTCGTTTGAGATTAATGCAATTGAGTTACAACTATCTTAAAAGCAGCATGATAAATATCAAATCTTGCATTTTTCTCAAAATCCTGAATGTGTCCAAACAGTATTTTTTTCCCATAGCCACACAGCCTTCTTTAATTGTGAAAAAAGGGAGTAAAATGTTTGGTTTAATCAAAGCCCCACAAGTGGTGATAGAAACCATGAGTCCTCCAGAGGAAACCATGGTTGACTCTAGTACGATTTATAGCACAGAAAACATTGCTCCATCCCATATTCCTGGTGCTTCAGGGTTTTTCATCCATGGCAATGCAATGAATGGTGCTTTCTGGGGACTGCATCATTAGTTGGTATTCCTGCAGCTGTTCTAAGACAATGACTCTCATAACTGAGTTTTACAAAAATAACAAACTGCTGCTAACCTGCTGCTGAAATACTCATACAATATCATACAAAACCTGTCATTCCATTTAAAAGGAGACGCTCCTCAAAACTTGCTGAAAAGTTGTGCCCTTGTTTTAGGTGAAAAAATGTACAAACCACAAAGAATTTAGACTGTATATGTCTGCAGCATATACAAAATACCTATTGCTTCAGGATTTAAATGATATATATAAAAAATATATATATAATTTAAATTTTATATATACACATATATAAAATTTAAATCCTGAAGAAATAGGTATTTCTTTTGTTTTTCACTTTCTAATGCTGTTTCATTATTAAATTTGACCAAAATTAATCTTAAGAGCCCATTCCTACAAACGCAAAAAGCTGCCATTTCAGCTAAAATCTTGATAACTTTTTGTAACAAAATGGAAACTAAACCCAGAATTCATTCTCTCCCCAACCTCATCTTGGTAACGAGACTCAAGAAAAGCTTTATTTTGCCATGCTGAGCATTCAGCTTTTCTTAGTATACACTCTCATAATCCAGCCAATAACGCAGCTGATGAGTTCTAATTTAATATGTCAAAGTGACTGGATTGCTTGCAAGCAAGCGTATACCACATCGTATTTATAAAGTAGGATGTTCAGTGGTATGGTTAATTTAGAAGCTCTTTTTGAATCTGTCCTAATCTGAGTCATCTTCTTTGAACATGGTACTGCAAAATTGCATACGTTTTCCAAAAGAAGTCCTACATAGTGCTTGATAGAAAGCAAAAAAGTCCATTAACTCACCTCTTTTGATATCCACAAGAACTGACTAAACCCTGATCTCTTCGTTTTGGGCGATATGCAACCTCAAACAGTACTCGCCCTCAACTACACAACATGTTTTATCACTGCTCACACATCTTAACATTTGTGTTTTCCATGCCCACATTACATCCGTGCGTTGTCATCATCCTCTGACTAGTACACCCAGTGCTGCTGCTTTGTCATTTTCAATTAATAACACCTTGCGCTATAAAACAGAGGCTCCTTCTCTGTAAGAGCGTAAGCTTACAATGATTGCTATTACTTTTCAGCCCACTTTCTTTGCTTCATTCTTAAAGTCGTCTGATGTTTCTTGCATAAAACCCCAGGCTTCTCAGAACAGACAATATTTACCAACTACATATCATCAGCAAATGTAATTAAAACAGTTTTCTGTGTAGAGGTCATGAAAAGAAGGAAGGAAGGAAGGAACGAACGAACGAAGGAAGCAAGGAAAGAAAGAAGGAAGGAAGGAAAGAAAGAAGGAAGGAAGGAAGGAAAGAAGGAAGGAAGGAAAAAAGGAAGAAAAAAAAAACCAAGAAAAATTCAAGCACATTATCTTTTCCTCTTTTTTTTTCTTCTGCACTGGAGTGCATAGGACAGGATGAGTGGAGAGGATGAGGAATAAAAATGTTTTTTGACATATTATTAATAAGTTGCTTATGTTTCTATTAAAACAAAAAATCCCTCATGTTAATTGCGGTAAGGTATTCTGAGCTCACAACCGATCTTTATAAAAAGTGGAAAACCAGCATACTGTAGAATAATACTTCTACCATATTCTACCATACACAGAACTGTAAAATAAACGGCCACTGCCAGTCATAGCAAATAGCTTGCATGTTTCTTAAAAAGAGTCATGGCCCCCAGAAACAAGAAAGCAACTAAGGAAATGGAAAACAAAAAGAAAAAGTTTTTGCACAGGGTAAAAAAAAGAAGCTAAAAAAAAAAAAAAAGAGACAGTGAAGAGGAAAAATAAACATGCTCTTCCACAAAGAGAAAAAAATAGGTTAAAATGTAAGTGAAACTAATTTTTCAGGAGAAATATTGAATGTAACTATGCCAAAATATCTTATGTAAACTGTGCTGAATTACAGTATAAGCTATCAGTTTTACATATTTAATTTGCTCAAAGGTATTTTCTCAGCCAAGGGCAAGGTCACAATTTACAAAAGTTCCCTAGAAATCAGTAAGAGAGTCATGTAACTTTCCATCCATACTCCATACAGAGCACTGGGATAAATTCCTATCCAATCAGCAATGGCTATAAACCAAAATTGCTAATAGGTGGATGTAAACACTGAAATGTCAATAAAATGCAGATTTAACAAGGCTAATATTTAACATTTCATCATTTTCCAATAAGACATTCACATTTTTGTTTGGAGAGAAAGTTCTGTACACACCTTCATATGAGAAAAATTACAATAGAGAAAAAATCTTAGAAAACAGTTTTTTACAGAACTTCCAGGTGTGGTGTCGTGTCCCCCCCCCCCCCCCCCCCCCCAGTATTGAACAGCTGCTTTTGGTCATAAAGACAGACTATCTCAATTTTCCTACATATCATCCTTGTTCTCTTGGCATTATATATTTATGTTGAAAGATTAAATAAAAAAGGTCAAGCACACATGCTCATTAGCTAATATTTCAAACCTGAGATGATCCCAAGAAAAGCTTTCATTGCGAAACATTCAAACTTCTTTTGAAAGAGATAGTTCAGAATTTCACCTTCACAGGACAGCCCAAACTTCTCACTGAGGTAAGCTGTTTTGGTTTTTTTTTTCCCCAGAATTTTTTTAAATTCTAGAATGAGAAATGTGTTTTTATTAATTCATGGATGAAAAGCAGCAACAGCTGGGGGCTGTATTTACCTTCAGAATAAGACACAGAATTTCATTGCATTTGTTTATAGTTTTCTCCATCTCCAACAGGACAGAGAACCCTTGTGCAGATCTATGCACTTCCTACCTACTTCTTACAAAATCAGTTAAAACATGCATTTAGTTTCTGAGAGTTCTTTGTGTTGCTGAAGCTGCAATCACCACTCTCCAGGTTTTTTACATCTCTGGGTAGCTAGCCAAGGGTTTATAAACCTTGGTGGGCCACTGTGCTGTTATAACCTCCGGACTAGACTACTCGAGCAGATGCAACTTGACACTCTAACACCTCCCAGAAGCCACAGCAGCTGTTTGGTGGTGCACTTGAGGAAGCGGCTTTGTCATGTGCAACTGTGTGTGACACAGCAGAACTTCAGTCTGCTTTTAAATGCAGCTTGAAGTATGTTGGCTCTCCTTTAGAAAACCTCATATGATTAGGATCTATCTATCTCAAAGAATTGATCTTTGTGAGTTCTAACACAACAGCAGAGATGAACTGAATTACTTTCATGGATGGTCTACAACTCATCACCCAGCCTGTGGTCACCAGAGATGATCAGAGACTAATTCCCTTTGAAATTAAAGTTAGTTAGGAGTGTAAAGGGAAGCATCCTTCAGAAGCTGAAGGTAAGCTATTTCAGAGAAGTGTACTATATATGATCCACTATGGTTTCCAAGAACACAAGCTTGTGGGATCATAGTGGATAGGGCACGAGCTACCAGCTGGTAAAATCCTTGTGCTCAGTTAATCACAACACTCATTATTTACAGTCCATGGGGGCAATAAGAGGAAGGATCTTACTGAGACAGGCACAGTGATGGGGTTGCTCTGAAAATGGCTAAAAAGGATGTCAGGCTCCAACAGTCTGTCGACATTGTTCACTACGAACACATGCAAAGTATCTCTATCATAGAAACACTAGAAAGCAATCTTTAAGATTTCCCCAAGACCAAAACAATATTGTTTTATTCTTGAAATAAAGGCAGATACAATTCTGAAAACACAGTCAGCTTCCTGTTATGTGCAGGTGATGTTTATGGCATATGGATAAACTATACGTAGGTGTCTAAGTCAGGTGGGTCCAGGTCAGCAAGGCATATTGACTTAAACTTGCTTAGCTTAAACTCAATACCCAGCGAATGTGATTATTCTGCTTCCACATCTGTCTTAGGTCCAGTGAGAATGTTTCTCAAGAGAGGCTAAATCCAAGCTAAAAGGACAGTGTTACTGCATTTTTTTCCTTTATCTGGACTGTGAGCTACTAATTTTCCTGGGTGATAGAAAGTTAAGTGTAGGAAACCTAGTAATTTCCACTAGAGTACAATGGGATTTTGCAATAACACATTACTCCTGTCCACAGTAGACCCATACTATTCCTTAAAAATTATTTTTAGAACAGTACAGCACAGCTACCCTAAGGCTTTACAAATTAATTCAGAAGCTCTTTTACAAAGCAGCAGCACATTAAACCATGCTGGAGTTGACTGTGAATAAGAAAAAAAAGCTATCAAGCTATGGTCATAGTACCCTTCCTTTATTTAAAATCCTGTTTACAATCTAAGTCACCTGGAACAATGGATAAAATCAGAGAACACTACATGAAGAATGTGGTTTTTCATCAGCTGCTCATTCTTATCTCAAAAAAATGCTTAATTGCTACTCAGGGAGTATGTACTATTAGCCTCAAGAGAGTTACAAGTTTTGTGGTCTAGTTGGGGAGTTTTCAAAATAATTTCTGTAATTTATCCAGCATGACATTCTTTTTAAATGGGTAGCCGATCAGAGGTGTTTTAATGAAGTAATTAGACAATTTGTTCAACTTTCAGAACCAGATTTGGATGAGTATTTTTTTTAAATTTCTTTGATTGAGGCATACTGCAAGCAGAACATGATAGAAGTTGTCGCTACTTCAGGTGAAAGACGTGGGTAATTGATATGACTCTGGAATTGACCATCCCGTCACTTAACTCTAGATGCATTTACAATTTTAAAGTACTAAAGATCAGCAATGTTTTCCCCACAGCTAGCAATTGTTATGTTTCATTACAGCCATACATGTCCTCCCCTTCATCAGTATCAGTGGATTTATGGAGAATTAAGTGTTGACAGGAACAATTTCTCAATACCAGGATTAGTTCTGCAAGCTTCCATGAATCCACTGGCAATGAGCAACCCATTCAATGTGAAAAGTTCTCAGATCAGGTGCTAAGATTTACACAAAATTTGTTCCTTGAGTTGGCATATTTTTTCATAGTTTTTCTGAGCATATTGTGTTTTATTATCTGGTTGTGAATGGCTGTTAAGATTAGCAAAATTGCTGAGTGACACTTAATTTCAAGGCCATAAAATTTTAGTGGTCCCTACTGTAGCTCTGGCAACTCTAATTCATGAAAAAAAGTTTAACTTCTCTTCCAGAAACAAAACATAGCAGTGAAGATCTTATCATTTTATGTCTCTGGACTGACAGGTAAAGATTATATATCTTACAGCGCTTATCAAATGGCAGGCTTCTGAGAAATAAAGCTGGCAATTAAGTGAGTTTGAAAATTAGATGAGTGAAAATTCCAGAGTGACTGTCAATATATTGATTACAATCAAATTACTGGAAGTTGTTTGCTGTGTTAATATGAGAATACTGATATCAGGGCTGGGTGTGTCAGTAGACCATAACGAGTAAATATTTTATGCTAATGAGAAGATGAAGAGTTCATCTCTCCATCTGTTGAGACCTTGTACTGCACGCAACCTGGAACTTGCCCTAGCACAAGGTCAGTCCAGCCAGATGAGCAGTTTGACAGGAGCCTGGATTCAAAGTCCATGCTTCTGCATTAAGGTGAATTTCACGCATATGAAACTCTGTGTCTAGATTCCGCCTCTGCTAAGATCCCAGTCTAAGTACAAAGAAGGATTCAGAATGGTGTATTCATAAACTCACAGGCACACAGGTTTTGAAATCTTCAATAATGGCATTACTACACAATTACGTAAGGCAGAGTAGCAACATTTCACAGAATCACAGAATGGTTTGGGTTGGAAGGGACCTTAAAGATCACCTAGTCCAACCCATTTGTGACAAGTACAGCTGGCATTCTCTGACACTTGCCTATCCAACCCTGCTTCCCACTCCTTTTCATTTTTCCAAACTTGAATCAACTACATCGGGTGTCTGCTCCAAGCAGGATTCAATAAAGAAGGTTTAAATAGACTTCTCAGAGCTCAGGGAAGAAAACATCTTCCACATCATAAAAAGAAGGATTGTTTTTTGAATTGAGAAATAATAGTTTATCCTTCTGAAAAAAAAAAAAAAAAAAAAGAAAAGGCCAGTTAGTGTTTGAACTCTAAAACTTTGCTCTCAGCATGGGTTTTGCTTCATCTTCTCCATCATAAACCTAGTGCTTCAGAGACGTTAATTATTTGAGTTTGACAGCATCCTCAATTGCCTGATCTTATCTTTGCTTTACCCCCTAGGAACTAAGGCCCAAAGAAGTGAAAGCCAAAACTTTCAAAAGCATTCACTAATGCAGGGCACCTAATTTAACAGCAATGGGCCATCTTCCTCCTGAACACTTAGCGTTTCATAGGACTTTGTATGTTCAAAGCACAACTTTAAGTCATTTCAGCCGCAGCTGTGTGCTCAAGGCTTCCATAGATCTCCTCCTGGATATCTCATGCTGAGCACACAGAAATAAAAAACTAACTCACAGTTAGTGGCCAACTGTGAAAGAGCTGGGGTTTTGCTCTTGGCTCTGTTTGAATTTGCTTTGCTTTTAAAAAGGACTAGACCATAGCATCATGCACTGCACAAACCTGACTCATTTTTAAAGCACAGTTAATCTTGTAGGCTAACTACTAGTGGAAGGAAGGACTGAGGGAGGCCAAAAAGTATTAGTGAGGTTTGGATTTGCTCGTCTATTTGTTTTAGAGGGATAAGGAGCTCTATGCAAAATCAAAGGGCTGGGATATGTCAGCAGAGTTTGGGCAGTGAGGTAAAGAAAAAAGCAGGAAAAGGAAAGAGTGTGGGGGAAGTTTGGGTGACCTGTGAGTGAGGGCATTTGTTTCCCTCCTTAACATCTCTCACAAACCTTTGATCTCCCATTCCAGCTGATGCAATCTTTGATGATCCCCTGTCCCCACAGACTGACTTACCTGCCTGCATCCCCCAGGCTACTTCTGCCGCAGAAAGTACTGACCCCATAGCAGAGGGCCAGGACAGACCCTCCCACGGGATGTGAAACGGGACACGGGAAGAAATGGCAAATGCCACTGGGGGAACAATCTCCCCTCTCCCAGAAGCACACACAGCACTGCTTTATGCTCCCTTTGCAGCAGTAGCAGCAAGCCTGGCTCTGTGTGAGGCTGTGCAGGCAAGAGGCAGAGCCTGGCTGCTCAGCAGCAAGTGCTGCTCTGACAGCTGGTCCCAGCTTCCTTGGAGAAGAGACAGAAATTATATTGCCAACAAAGCTAAAGACCCTTCGTAGGCTCCTAATATAGCCTTTCCAAGGAATATTTCATTGCAATATTTTCCACTGCAGGTAACCACGTGCTTTGCCTGTGCCCAGTGCTGACCTTGTCTCCAAATGCATATCCAGAAGGGAGGGCAGGTGAGAGGAAGAGTAGAAAAGATTTAGGTTGTGCTGAAAACATTCTTTCAGGCACTTCCTCATTCCCAGGCACTTGATTTTGCAGCTAAACATACTTTTTAAATGTAAATGATTTTGGATGCATAGACACCAAACACATCTAGCAAATATTAGCAATCTCAAAAAGCCTTGAAAAATGCCGTAGCCCAAAGCTCCAAGTTCCCAGTTCCTTCGTCGGGTTTCCACTGTTACTGTACATCTGCAATTATTATCTCTTTCTATAGAATTATCTACTGTGTTGTGTATTGCTAATTTCATATGCAGCAGAACTTTGTAGCTCTGCAGATACCGTGCTCTGTCAGAAGACATTTGGGACCAGAAGATGCTATGGAGCTTAAGCTTGTTAAACCGCCTATGACATGAATGAGAGCTGCTTGCAAAGATGAGAGACAGAGCGTGACCTCAATGAATATAAAATAAAACAACTTTAAAAGAAGGTTTGCCTATAAGAAACTGCATCATTAACTGACTGTGCAACTTGAAATCGTCTATGGGGACATATGTATGCATATATGAAAAGAGAAGAATGCTTAATACATCTAGCCTTGAAACATCAGTAAAAGCTCAGGAAATGTTTGAACTTTATTTTTTTTATTTATTCTCTTTGAGGAAATTCTAGATATTTTTTAAAAGTTGATTTTTCAATAGAACAGAAATATTATGTATTATAAAAATCCACACCCCCCCATCATTCACCCATGACAAATTGCGATAACAAGTTTATGGGGAAAATGTTCTCAGTTCAACAACTAACCTTCTTTTCTCCGTTCCACTTTCAGTGCATGCTCCTACAGTCCAATTTACGTGTCTTCATATTGCTTATGTTTTTTCTTTATCTGTTTTAGCTCCCCTTTCATTTCCTCTGAATAATTTAGAGTTGTATGCCTAAATGTATAGGGTATGATCACACATCTCTTCATAAAAGCTGAATGAAATGTCATTTTCAGACGAGCAGTTCTACCAGTTAGGATCAATTGTTCATTTTCTCCCATCAGGTTCCAGGATGTAGTTGTTCCAGTACTTCTTTTTTACAGATTGAACAAACTTATTTTACTAAGAATTGCAGTCGCTTCCTATTCTCCTTCTGATTATCTGTACTTTGCCGTTGTTTACAAGCCCTTGAATCAGAGTCCCATCTCTCTCAGTACTATATCAATGCTTAATACTCTGCTTTTCTGACAAACTCAGAATATAATGTAGCATGATTTTATAGCTTTAGTATTCATTTTGACCCCTATTTCCAAACCCTTATTTTCAGCTGCTTATAACTCAGCCAAACTTGAACTGGGGCAAAATTTCACCTGCCATTTATAGGTAGTTTAAGATGATTTTTTTAAATGCTTCAGTAGATTGTCCAAGTTACAGATTCAGTTCCTGTCTCCCTTTTCCTCCTCTTACGTGCCAGCTATCAGTGAAGACTATGTAAATTTGTCACTCTGCAAACTAGAGCTCCTTGGGACCTTCTCTGGCATTGCAGCTCTGGGCTGCTGTGGGCTGCTGCAGGTTTTGCTGGAACAGAAGTTTGGAGACATGAATGTTTGAACAGAAGTTATTTGTTTCCTTATAGCTCCAGTCTAGCCTCAACCTACTGCACCTCCTTTCTTAAACTGGTTTATAAGATGATGCCACCTAACTGGAAATGCAGGAGGAGAGAAAAATTGAAAAGAGAAAAGGAAACTTTTCCAGAAAGCTTAGGAAGGAGGGGGAAGACTGAAAACCAAGATGATGGTGGAATCAAAAAGGAAATGGCATTTGCACTGAATGTGGGGAGGAAGTAGGGGAAGCTGAGCTTATGAGGGGAGAGAGAGAGCAAGACCTCTGGGTAAGAATGAGAGTGAGCGAAATCAGGAGCAGGGAGAGAGTCTATCACAGAAGAATAAAACAGATTAGGAAAGTAGAAATCTGTAAATGACTGGGTGAAAAAACTGGGACTGGAAACCTGAAGAAGTAAGAACACAAATAGCTTAGCAAAAAGACTGGAGAAGGGATGAGACACTGCAATATGAGAAGACAGGCTGGGGAAAGGGGAAAGACCCTGCATGTGAGTCCTTGAGGAAACAATGACCAAAGACCTTGCGATACAATACAGGAGCCCCTGTACTCACCAGTCCTCTGGCATCAGCAGCAGCAGCTTTGCTGTCCAGGGACACAGCACCCTGCCCCCCTTCAGCATGGGTCCAGTGATAACAGTTTGTCACATTCCATTAGACGTTTTGTTAATTCAAGTGGGAAAAGTCTCTGCAGAGGATGAAGAAGTGTCCATCTCTGCTGGTGACCCCAGCAGGTGTAGATACAATGACATATGCTCTAATGAGTTGAGTGGTTGTTTATCTTTTAAAAGCCATACATAGCTTATACAAGAGTAAACTATGTATTTTTAAAAGACTGCAGAAATAAATTCTTCTACGTTACAAACTCACCAGCCATTTATACATACAATGTTTTCATTCAGCCTCTGCTAACATTGCAACCATACATTACTTTTTAAAAGGACCCTGCCTCACTCACTGTACTGGAGGACTAATATTCTGGGAACAGATGATATGTATGTCCGAAAGGGGACCCACATATACACCACCTACCTCGTTTGTTGTAAAATGGTAACAGCATGGCAGGGACATATAAAGTCTTTCTCCTGGGAAGTTGCCTCTACCACAAACTATATGCCCCACATGGCACAAGAGCTACCGTATAGCGGAAGGGCAACATAATCTCCTCTGATATTTTTCAATCAACGTCTTTCCAATGACAGTCATACCATGCTCAACATTTTTGCTGGTGTACTTATGAAAAATCCTGATGATAGAAAACTTGTAAGGTAGTCAGGAAGCAGACTGCAAATTAATTCATTAACGAGTATTAAAAGTTTTCAAAGAGGGCTCTCAGTTTCACCTTTTCCAATGATATAAAATCAAAGCAACACAGTTTTACTTTGATTTTATATTCTAACATTATATACAGACACATTTAAAGCAACTCATAGGGCATCTGCAAAACTTTCTCTAAGTTCTAAATAATATAGTTCTGAGTGAATAGTTAATTTGGGCTAAAATACACATTTTATTTATATAACAGTAAAATTTTTAGGGACTTCTGCACTATTGTAGTCAACAGAATGAGGATCTTTGCTCCATGTACAACAAACAAGAGCAGCTAGCATCAAAGAAATACAAACCCTTTCTGTCAAGGCACAGGCTAAACCTACATACACACATCTCTCATAAGTTTAATTTATTTACATGTAAAATGCACAAATTTACTTCTTTTTGTTCCACTTCATGGAAAGACTGTTTTTCAGGGATTTCAGTCTTCGTCCTCTAATTAAGAACTTCACAGCATTTTGGTGTGAAAGACAAGATGTAGGGAAGATCCCTCTACATTAATGCTACAGTTTGGAAGACATTCACCAAACATCTAGGTATTCCAGTCTCAATATTAAAATTCATTCTCTAAGAACTTTGTTCTTACTGCAATGAGCCTGTTTGCTTACACCTTTCTCTGTTACTTTGCCTCATTCTCTTTGATTTCAAAACCTAAAGGCCTGACCCAGACAAGAGCTACCTTTGCAGAAGAATGCCCAGTGTCAGTCTATTTCATTCTCCACATCCCTTTATCAACATATGCCAAAGGAATCTGGCCTTTATTTTCTGCTTAGTTCTTCTTATTTTGCCTCAATACCCATCATGGCGTGGCAAGACTTTAGCTTTATACACTCCACTAATGCATGTTGCAAATAAATTGCCAATATTGGTATATCTGTAATAGCATCAAGAATTCTCTAAAAAGCCTAAAGCACTTCCTAAATTACTGGGCTGGACATAGCTCTGTATTGCACGTTTGGGTAGAACAGTGTAGTAGAAATGCCCATCGTGTTTTGATCAGTGATTTTCAATAGCATTCAGGAAAGCTTTTGAAATTAAGCAGACAATTCTAAGCTCCAAAACCACATTGTGATTGATGAGGTAGCTCTGCAGGGTTAGGTTTCTATCAGAGCAGTCAGATGGAATTCCACTTGCAAATAAAGGAACCAGAGAAAGTTGTTGTGAACAGCACTACTAAACCAAAAGTTTTCAGGTTGTTTACAACAAGCATTTCTCTGGTAGGAATATGTTGCACAAAGGAAGATAAGACAGACTTACATGCACAGATGTTTATTGATTGGGCATATATTTGATGGTCTGCCTTAAAGATCATTGGAAAAGAAAAGAAGAAAAACAAAAACCCCACAAAGTGGGAGAAAGAGATAAAGAGAGAAAAGGGAAAGGGACAACTACCTGAAAGGAGGTTGTAGAGAGATGGGGGTCGGACTCTTCTCCCTAGTAACAGACGACAGGACAAGAGGAAATGGCCTCAAGTTGCGTGAGGGGAGGTTTAGATTGGACATTCGTAAAAATTTCTTCACCGAAAGGGTTGTCGGGCATTGGAACAGGCTGCCCAGGGAGGTGGTGGAGTCCCCATCTCTGGGGGTATTCAAAAGACGTTTAGATGAGGCCCTAAGGGATATGATTTAGTGGGGGATTTGGTAGTGATAGGTTAATGGTTGGACCCGATGATCTTGGAGGTCTCTTCCAACCAGAACAATTCTATGATTCTATAACTTTGCCATGTGCAGCTGGGAAAAGACACAATGAGTGTCTCTGTACGTAAGCATCCTCTTCTGAGTATATTCTCCAGTGCAGCAGTTGTTCCTCTCAAATAGGTTTTCAAAAGTAACTATATAGTTTCAAGACCTACTCAATCTGCCTATTGGCTGCTCTTGCGCATTAGACTAATAGTGCTGATGGAGCACGCCTTGATTACTTGGCTGTTAGTCCTTGTGTATGTGCATTATTGGAAAATGTTTACTGGCTACCGGAAGACTACTATCTACTAATGTTATCTACTAAGCTCTATTTATTCCCTAGCATGAGGCTAGAAACGAAAAATTATGAAACTGGGGTGGAAAAGCAGGAAGGACAATTTACACATCAGTGGCAATCTCTTCCTGCAGAACCCGAGATAACACACTTAACATTTTAAAAGTCTGCCAACACAAAGCCATAAGCACTTTCAAATACATGAAGAAAAAACCACTGCCACAGCAGCCTTGGGCTGGAAGGCTACGAAGTGAAAGTCGGACTGCAGTGATGCAACTGAAAGGCTGCACAGTTGTGAATGGCAAGCCCCTGACATTACTGTGGTTAAGACACTGCAGCAAGTAGGTATATAATTTTACACTTCATTAGAGTCTTGCCATTTTCCTCTCAGCAGTCTAAACTTCTAACACTAGTGTTCTTGCAGAGAATATTAGTTGCAGAGAGTACCGTAAGTCCCTCTTGAATCTGTTTCAGGGGGTCTTCCCCAACATCACAGGCAGTGAATACAGTTGCAAGAAGTGGTAGAAGCAGAATAGTACTGATGCCAGCAAAAAGCTGTTTCTACAAACATAATTCTCTCCTTTCTGAAGTGATATTTTAGAGGTTCTCTTTTTGGCAGACCGAATATTAATATTTTACTTTGTACTTCACTCAGTCGTCATTTGGGGGAAAACAGCATAAGGTCACAGAACTAATAACTTGGTCACTTACACAGAAAGAGAAGTCTTTGTAAGACGGTCCAGACAGCAGCAAATCAGGAAACGAAGATTTTGTGTATCAGTTGCAGGCCTCTGGTCCTGTCTCTGGATACCACTGGGAAGAGTCTGGCTTTGTCTTCTTTACTCCCCCCATCAGGTATTTATGCACATTGATGAGATCCACCCTGAGCCTTCTCTTCTCCAGGCTGAACAGTCTCAGCTCTCTCAGCCTCTCCTCATATGAGGATACTCCAGTCCTCTAATAATTTCAGTGTCCCTTTCCTGGACTTACTCCAGTAGGTCCATGTCTCTGTCATACTGAGGAGTCCAGAACTAGACACAGCACTCCAAAGGTGTCTCACCAGTGCTGAGTAGAGGGGAGGGATCACCTCCCCTGGTCTGCTGGCAACACTTTCCCTCGTGCAGCCCAGGATGATGTTGGCCTTTTTGGTCTCAAGAGCACATTTCTGGCTCATGTTCAACTTTGTGTTCACCAGGATCCCCGGGACATTTTCTTTCCAGACGGTCAGCCTCCAACCTATATTGGTGCATGGGGTTGTTCTTCCTCAGGGGTAGGATTTTGCACTTCCCTTTGATGAACTTCATGAGCTTCCTGTTGGCCCATTTCTCCAGCCTGTCAGGATCTGTCTGAACAGCAGCACAACTCTCTGGTCTATAAGCTGACAACCTTGCTGAGTCTGCACTCTGTCCCATCATAGAATCATAGAATCATAGAATCATTTAGGTTGGAAAACATCTTTAAGATCATTCAGTCCAACCGTTAACCTATCATTACCATGTCCACCACTAAACCATGTCCCTAAGTGCCACATCTACACGTCTTTTAAATACCTCTAGGGATGGTGCCTCAACCACTTCCCTGGGCAGCCTGTTCCAATGCTTGACAACCCTTTCTGTGAAGAAATGTTTCCTAATATCCAATCTAAACCTCCCCTGGCACAACTTGAGACCATTTCCTCTTGTCCTATAACTTGTTACTTGGGAGAAGAGACCGACACCCACCTCTCTGCAACCTCCTTTCAGGTAGTTGTAGAGAGCGATAAGGTCTCCCCTCAGCCTCCTTTTCTCCAGGCTAAACAACCCCAGTTCCCTCAGCCGCTCCTTATAGGACTTGTGTTCTAGACCCTTCACCAGCTTCGTTTCTCTTCTTTGGACACCCTTATCATGTTAAGATGATAAATAGTATTGGTGCCAGTATTAAACCCTGGGGTACACTACGCAAGACTGAACTCCAGATGGACTTCGTGTTGCTGATCACAACCCTTTCATAATTGTCACTGTTGACTCCTAAAAGGTGTGAAAGACTTTAAAAAAAAAATAGTTTCTTGTCACCAACTGAGAGGGACAGTGAGGGCAGACTAGCCAACATCCCTCATCCTTCGGTGTCTCAGAAGTGGTCCTGGATAAACTGCTTGGACACACATCCTAGTGCCTGTGAGCACATGGTGTGAGAGAGGGAGTGAAACCTGTGAGAGAATGAGCATGAATGAGAGAAATAAGTTTTATGTAAATTTCACCTGCCCTCCCATAAGGTCTTACCATGAGTTTTATTACATTAGTGGACTAAATGTTCCGCTAAACAACAGCTTAGATTTTTTTTTTTCAGTCAAAGAAATTTAAGGAGAGATGAATGTGGTGGATGTCTACCAAACACTTAACAGCATAAAGAGAAAACCTCCATAAACAATGTGATATATTTAAGTCAAATTGCAATTGATTAGTCATTGCTGAAGTTGAAAATGAATACAGATGATAAAGTATTGATGTACAACTTGTAGAATTTGTGTGGGCAGCCACAGACAGACACATAAACAACTTCAGGAATACACATTCCTTTTGAAGCTTTTGTTTTGCATATTTAAGTTTTCATATTCAAAAAAGTACAAAGGACATGCTTTAAACAGAGTCCGAACTGCTGTAAGAAATCTGGACTTTCCTGTGTCATATATTAGATAGTTTTAGTTGTATTCAAAGAAGTGATCTGTATGGTTCAGCAGAAACGTACATTTCAGATCTCACTATGTACCTGTAACATTCTTTCTTTTGCATGACTCAAGGATGATTTCATACTCCCGCCTTGCTGCAGCAGTGATTTGCCACTAAGTGACATCTAGAAACTGTGACAAAATCCATTTACACAGATACGAGTTTATAAGTTCAAGTAAGCATACCACTGTTCAATCTAAATTCAGATCATTTCCATAACTAGTTATTCACAACAGAGAGGAAAAAATTCTGAAGGTTTTTTTAGTACAGTACATTACATTATAATGAATATTCCTAAAATAAAAGACCTAGGGTAGCATAGTTTAGAGAGGACATTTTCAAGTGGTGGAAGAGTATATTAGATTATTTGACCTTTTTTAACCTGTGCCTCATATTATCTGAGATATAATAATGTGATTTACAAATAGGACCATGTACCTAATTGGATCCCTCTGACCTTGTAAAACAATTAAAGTCATTTGCAGTACATGTAGCGTATGGAAATAAAACCCCACATGTCATTATCAAGGCTTCAAACTCAAAGAGAAGTAAATGGAAACCTAACATTTTGGCATCAGGTTACCTGATTTGCATACCATAGCCAAACAAAATAAAAATATTACATACATGCAGTGAAGCAGAATTAGTGTTATTGCTACAATCTTCCATCTTTAAGCTGTTGATTTTGGTGATTTGCTCTGAAAAAAGGCTTGAAGTCATATAAATGCAAGCTTTTGCATATAATTACTTAGCAATATTTCTTTCAGAAAAAGAATTGACAATATCAAATGCTTAAATGCTTTGAGATAATGAAATCATAATAAGTGCTCTTATAAATAACTATTTAAAACCCTGGAAAGGCTTTGCAAGTAGGCCATGGTCTCGAGGTCTGCAAGTCCCCAGGGCTTCATAGATATCCGGTGCACACCAAAACTTAACCTTGTTGAGCAAGTTAAATAGTTTGAATGCAATGAATGGAACAAAATCAGCCTTCTGTTGCCACAAGGTTTTACACTGATGGTCGTGTAAGAATGGGAACCATTTTAAGTCATATTGCAAGGTCAGTCGATACACAGTAGTTAGTATGCATTGAATTCAGTATACATAAAAAGGGAATACCAACATAACTGACTTACTCCAGGTCTATAAATCTGTAAACACGTCAATTCAAGGAAGTTTATTTTTGCAGCTCTACCCATTTCTACCCATTAATTTTTGAAAAAAAATCTTTTTAATTTCTAAAATTTTGTTCTTAAAGACATACTTACACTGCAGTTACTGAAATATGTATGTCCACATGTTTCTTTTGCCGTGGATTAATTTCAGCTTTCAAAATTTGGTTTGGTTGAAAAAATTTCTGGAATTTAAAAATTATAGGGCAGCAGCATTTCCAGTGGAGAATATTCTGTCTTCTTCAAAATTTACATAAGACTGATGTATTGTCGAACACGAGCTTTTGAGTTCTTTGGCCAAATAGAGATTCTGTCCCAGAAGTGATTTTTGGCATTTCTCTTCAGCTAATGAAGTAGCAATTATGGATGTTTTCAAGCAATTAAAAATGAGAGCAGTCAGTTTAGCCAATTGCTAGACAGCTAGATGAGAGTACTTATCATACCGACCTGTATGCTACCATAACTGCATGTGAAGATTAAAAAAAAAATCAGCTTAATCAAAAATTTACTTTTCTGTAAATTTCATGAACTGTTTAAGGAACAGCTCAGGCAGAGACTTAAATTATAAAAATACTCCGTTTCTCTAGTTCTACTCATCTTCATACCAGCTAGGAAAAAAGATTACTCTGGTTTTAACTTCTCCGAAAGTCACTGAGTCTCACAGGACGGGTCAGACTGTCCTGTCGTGTCAAGTGCTTGTTTGCTGATGTCTCTCAGCCACATCCCGAGAAGCTCAGGATGCCAGACCTGGGGATTAACGCCAGGAGTGGGGCTGCTCGGAGACTACAGTACAGAAAGGTGGGAAGCCAGCAACAAGACCCACGGAAGGGCATGTGAGCAATGGCATGCGCTTCTGCTCCCATCCCCAAATAGACAGAAAAATGACATTCCTGAATCGTCAGAACAGGGTCCTACAGAAAAGAAAAAAATATGAAAGCGTAACAGCGAAAAGCACTGGCCCAATTTCTTTATGCCTTTCATCCCCCCTCTCCCTGCTGGAAGCCGCAGGGGTGAAGAAAGTGCAGACAGACTCTTTCAGAAGAGTCTGGATGGCTAGGGTATAGAAAGTGGTGAAAGACAGGTACTCAGAGAAGGCATCCACGCCATCAGAAAATAGACACCAATTTGGGATAGGGTGAACTGTTTCCTAGGTTTCCCGCCTCCTCATTGATCCTGGATATCTACCCTTGTATCCTGCCCCTCTCCCCTGCCCACCTAAGTTACATGTAGGTAAGGCAAGTTTGGGTACAAAGCGTAGCCAAAATGTAATTTCCATAGCATGAGAGAAAGAGAGAAAAAGAGACAGAAAGAAAAGAAAAATGAACATATAAACTGTTACATTATTCTTATACCCTCTTTTCCTTTTATTCCTTTCCATATCAAGGTACAATGTAGATTAAAAAAAAAAACAAAAACAAACAACAAACTTAACCCACAAAGACAAAAATTATTCCAGTGAAAGACTATGCTGAAGGATTTTTTTCTTTTTCCACGATGACATGAGAAAGAAACTTTTGGCCTTTAAAAGCCAGTTTGTTCCAGCTTTGTTTCAAAAAGCAATTAAGGGAACAATCCATACTAAAATGGCCATCATTACTTTCATTTTAACTAAAACAGCTGCCTAATTTAATAATTCTACTACAGCATAATTGTTCCCACTACAAATGTTTTAGTTGCCTACCTTCCCTGTAAGCATAACAATGCAGTCAGTGATTAAATGCAAAATAAGATCCAGACTTCCAATTTAAATACAGCCATGAGAAAAACAATTGTGCAAATCACATATGAAGGCAATGAATTAACTCTGCTCACCGAGAGTGAGAATGAGCAGACAGTGTATGAAATTAATAATACTTTGGGCCATAGGTTCATGGCAATTCACAGGCGGGTCAAACTTCTGAAATTCTGAACTCCTCATTCATACAAGTTTTCCAGTGAAAATTCATAGTGACCAGAGTTCCTAAATATTTGTTCAAGAAAACACTAACAGTAAGGCATGCTGATAGAGTCATATATCCCAAACAACCACCTCCTAGGTGGGTACACTAGAACTATATAAATAAGGGATTTTTCCAGATCAGTGGCAATAAAAAAAGAAAAAGAATTTGTTTAGGATTGATTAGTTAAGATTAATCCAATGTAACTTTTTTCCTATCCTTCTGTTAGTGAAATTGAAAAAAAATTTCTGGTCACTGTGAATTAGGAAAAAGGAGAAAACAAGGATTAAAATGGCAAACTCAGGGAGATGGTGGTGAAAGTCAATGGTTACTACATCCAGCCAGGCCACTGTAGAAAAAAAAACAAACAACTATAAACTCAAGGAGAGCCCCCAGGCTAGTGGAGTACTGAGGCGGTACGTCTATCTTAAGCTTGGTTAAGTTGGTAAAGTTTGTCTTACTGTAAAATACTTCCATACTGTTTCATTCCACATGAACTGTCAACTCGCAACTCTCTGTCCTCACCAGAAACTTTTGCAAACACTCTGAGACTCAATAAAATACTGAAATATTTTGCGTTTTATTACACTTAAGCACACCATGCATTGTATATTGTAAGGAAACCGGGTAGCATTGCTTCAGTGGGAAAGATTATAGCAGGCCCAGCTAAAAATAAGGGTCATCTAAGAATTTTGCTGGTCTGGGGTAGAGATGATACGGATTTAGAGACTTGAAGCTGGCCTTCCTACGTCCCGTGTACCTGCCTTTCCTACTAGTCTCTCTGGGAAGAGGAAAAGAAAACACAACACCATCACTGACATTTAGTAAAACTGGCCTGATACAGGAGTTTGGTTTCTCTAGACTGTTCATGAAATTCCACTGAAGTGATGTTTTTCTATCATTGAACTACCAAAAGGAGAGGAAGAGGGAAAAACAAAGAAGGAAAGCATGCACTCACCACTCAGTAGATGCTTTGTCTTGGTAGGCAGATTCCATTATTTCCCTTGTCATCACATTATGTGATGAAATTTTCAGTATACTTTCTACACAATGGTCATCTTGTGGGTCTGACGATTTAGGGACAATATCTCTTTTTTTTCCATAACAGGCAAAACTACTTGTTTCAACAAACAGAGGGCTTGCTCTAGGGAACTTGCTCATGTGAAACCAGACTCTTAAAATTTGTCATGTGTTTTCTGAGAAGAACCTGGAACACTTAGACTGTGGAAATACATTATGAAAGCCTCAAACACTTAAACTTTAAAAATTATATCTAGATTTTATTTTTTTAAAAAACTGAAATTCAGTGCTAAGTTACTTCATCTGGGCAGAAGTTTAATTCAGGGTCAAACTCGTCTCCTTCAAAAGTTGCATTCACCTGGCTGCTTTTAACAGGGAGCTGCAAGGAAACAGGGAAGAAAATGAATACAAAATTCAAGCAATTTATTTCCTGGAAATGGTAATGTCTTTTGGGATACATTTTTAAGGCAATGGGATTTTTGGGCTGCAGCAGAGCTGACAGCACAATGGTGGCTGCACAGACATTTCTACCACCCCAAAGGTCATTTACAAACTGCAGTAACTCTAAAATGTCACCTAACTGATGATGGATGCAAGTGCTCCTGTGTTTAACTTTGGTACCTGGATTCTGAACTCTGTAAATTGCCACCTGGCTATAAAATGAAGAAAGTTCTACGTCACAATGTGTATAAAGGAGTTACTGAAAAAAATACAAGTGCTGCATGTTGCCTGAGCTAATTGCTGACGTGGGCTAAAGAACTCCTGTAAGCTGAGATTGTGTGCCTTTTGTTTCTTAATACAGGAATGCCCGGAGGGAAGGGAGATACTGTTCTAGTTTGGTCTAGAAAACAAAAATAACTGTAAAAATAGAAGAGAACATTTGTATAGATCCTGTGAGTCGCCCCTGTGTGGGGGAAAATGATGTGTTTAGAGGTTGTGTACTAAGAAAAAAATACCTTTTTTCAGCTAACAGTTACCTGATCAATGGACTCAGGCCCAAATTTGAAAATAGGTTTTGTAATGCATATATGCAACCTCATGGAAAATTCCCATACATAAATAAATTGCAAAAACCACACTCCCTCCTTTCAGTCAACCCCCCTATAGAATAGAGTGGAAATTAAGTAAGTGGAGTTCTGCAGAAGTGGTATGGGTTTCTGAACAAATCACAAGAGAATCTACAGCATTTAAAGACAATTCAAGGTGTCTGGAATACATACATTTATCCAGGGGCGCTCAGCTCATTGGGCCTTTAGAAGAAAGTCTCTCACTGACTTTAGTTTTAGTTACTTTGTCTTAATGTGAAACAACCCATGTTCAACACCAATAAATTAGTGTTTTCTCAGGTTACACTGATTATAAATCCATTCTACTGTGTAGGCAAGGAATGAGCACAATTAGCTGAGTCCCAGGGGGCCTCAGAACTAGCGTATAAATCTCTGCACATTCTTAAACTGACAGTACTTTGGCAATCACTACTGAGAGGGCTCTAAGGAAAGCCAGAGCCTGCAAATCACTGTACTGCAGGAGCGCTGAGAGGACGCTGAGCGTGTTTGCTTTGTCTGAATTAGATTGCCCATAAACTATGCACAGAAATATGGGCTACATCTGTTGTTACAACATGATTTCATAAGGAAATTGATTTGAAGAGGTGTTATTTTGTTAAGGAAAAGGAAATGGGGAGGACTCTGTAAGCCTAAGCTGCATTTCTCCAGAACATTTTTCTCTGCAAGTACCTTGTCGCAAATGTCTTCATACACAGTGAAATACTGTTTTCCAGTCATGCTTCAGCATCAGGACCCTGCCCTTTCCATCGCTACACATACAGCGCTCCATCCTGTGCCTTGCAAACAGCTGTCAACCAAGAACTTCTGAAACAAGTTTAGGAAGAGAAATTGAGACTCTTAGATGTAACCTCAACCAAGCTAGACAAAAAAATAGCACTGTGAAGGTTTTTTGCAGTAAAGCATTATGCTGCCATCTCTTACAGTGTCCTAATCAAACCATGTCCTCCCAATCAATTTCCACAATCTCTGAGACAATGTAATTAATACCAGTAACCTGAATGAAAGCACAGGACTACCACTTAGATTCACAACTCATGCAAATACTTTTTCTCTATTTTTTAGTTGTTCAGTATTAGTCTGAGAATGTGTCCTAGATCCAAAGTCAAGGAAAATCAAGGAGCAAGGAGGTTAACTCATCCCATGGCTGAAGCTTCCTTCTCTTCTGCGTTTTTCAAGTTTGTTATTTCATGGAGGGTTTAAGACTCCAATTTATTGAAACCAGGAGGAATAAAGGTTTGGAACCATTAGATAGATACAGAAAATTAGTTTAAAATTAATTATTGCAGCTCTTCTACAAAAAATTAAAAAGGTAACTGCAGTAACAATAGAACAGGGAGCTGAATTATATTCCTCTATACATCTTTAAAAATGGAGGAACTGAAACTTAAATCAGAGACTGCTTTATGCATGGGCCAAGTTATCCCCAGCTGAAAGCTTTTGTACAGAACAACCATTGAAATGATCAGTCCTCAGAAGTGTGAAGTTATACTTAAGAATAAATGTTTGTAGGATCGGGATCTAAAACATCTGTCTCTGGAGTAATTCAAGGAACATTAGTCACACTAATCTTTTCCAGATTTCATTTACACTTGAAGAGATATCTTAAAAGTATTCAACCAACAGCAAGCCAGTTGTTCTGAAATGTGCTTGTTGAATCAAACTGCACTAAATATCACTAAAGCAAATACTAAACAGGGCAGAAGAGCAGAATATTATGGGATTTATGTTTTCCCTTGCAAGTTCTCCTCCTCTACAAATTATCTGGATAACTTATTCAGTAATAAAAAATACTAGAAACGTCTACTTCCATGTCATCATCTTAACCTTCTCATGAAAGATCACCCAAATTTGTAAAACAACACAGCAAGAATTGTGTATTCAAGAACCTGAACCACTTGTCTGAATCACTTGTCTGGCCCATATTAGGAGGAATGTTGCCAGCAGGGCAAGGGAGTTTATCCTTCCCCTCTACTCAGCACTGGTGAGATGCGCTTGGAGTGCTGTGTCCAGTTCTGAGCTCCCCAGTACAAAAGAGGTATGGACAGCCTGGAGAGAGTCCAGGAAAAAGCCTGGAGAGCTGGAACTGTTCAGCCTGGAGAAGAGTAGGTTCACGGGAGTCTTATCAATGTATATAAATATCTAAAGGGAGGGTGTATAGAAGACAGAGGCAGACTCTTCTCAGTGATATCCACTGACAGGACCAGAGGTAATGGGAACAAACTGAAACACAGGAGGTCCTGTCTGAACATCATTTTTTTACTGTGAAGGTGACTGTTCGCTGGAACAGGTTGCCCAAAGAGGTTGTGAAGTCTCCATCATTGGTGATATTCAGAAGCTGTCTGAACAGAGTACTGGGCAACCTGCTCTAGGTGTCCCTGCTTGAGCAGGAGGTTGGACAAAATGACCTCCAGAGGTCCCTTCCAACCTCAGCCATTCCGCAATTCTGTAAGTTTCCTGGTTAAGGGAATGTTCTTCACTATGAC
Organism: Phoenicopterus ruber ruber; assembly: GCA_009819775.1. Taxonomy (NCBI): domain Eukaryota; kingdom Metazoa; phylum Chordata; class Aves; order Phoenicopteriformes; family Phoenicopteridae; genus Phoenicopterus; species Phoenicopterus ruber. The sequence continues at coordinate 92,427,308 of CM020217.1, forward strand.
ACCTAATATTTAGGCCTGGCTTCAGAAATACAGTTCATAAGCCTAGACTAAAACCCCAAGCTACTTTCAGAAACACTGGGGAAAATTAGGTTTTTTGGTCTGAAACTCATTGTTTTGTGTTTCAGGAGAGTAGCGCAGCCTTATTCTGACTGTACTACTTGCATGGGGACTGCTTGCCATCATCACAGTTGAGGCTGAACATCATTTAAACAGGAATGCAAAATTCAGGGCATAAGAAATTAAGCAAATCACACATTTTCGCTGAGTTTCATGGACACACAGCAGTCTTAGAATCTCCTCTCTTCCCTTGCTGCTAAGTGTTTTGACTAAAGTATATTGAAAAAACACTGCATAAAACAGTATGGAAGGCAGTGATTGGAATTGCACTCACTTCCCTTCCAGGGGAGTGTCCTATGTGACAGGATCATGTTATTCCTTGTTGACTTTACCTCCTGCCCTTCAAACCCTATATTTCTCTCCTTAAAATGGGGCTAGTATACCAAAATTAATAGAGGCGGACTGTGTGGATCTAATTTCAAATCAGGGCTGCACAATGAAAAATAAGGGTTTGAATCTTTCCCTGTTGGTAACAGGAGTTTTACCTGCAATGAATGATGAACAACTTACTTTCAATGACCAAATATTTGAAAGACTACTGTGCTTCATGCTTGGTGCATTGTTACTGTAATGTATTCTGTTGCTTATAACATCCTTTCCAGACAAGGTCCCTCAAAGGACTTCTGTGGAGGACTACCTTGCCTGGGAATCCTGAAGAGCAGACAGCTGCTGAGATGCTCAGCTCTGCTAATAAGGTGGCAATTTCACATGCATAGCTGTAGGATTTTAGCCTTTTGTAAGTTTTCTGGGGAAAGTGGAGTTTATTATAAGAAGTTAAGTATGATTTTGGGGTAAGTAAGTCTGCCGATTTTCTCTGGAGTGCCTGACATCTTAACAACTCCAATAATCTCAGTATACACATCTGTTTCTAAAAAGCACAGCATGTAGCTGTAGCACCCTGCTCTGATAATAGCACAAAGTTGGCAATATAGGAATTCCCTATTTGCTATTCAGCAACACATTTTATTTTTCACCTGTATGTTCTTGCCGTGGAACAAAGCATCCAGAAAGGTTGTGTAGTTTCCACCCTAGGAGGTTTTCAAGACCTGACTAGATAAAGCACTGAGAAACAACTTCTGATCTCAGAGCTGCCCCTGCTTTGAGCAGGAGGTTGAACTAGAGATCTTCTGGCATCTCTTCTACTCTCATTTTTCCTATGATTCTATGTAAGGTTGTCTGCTTTGTCTGAATTTTGCAGCAAGTTTTGCTGGTGCTTGTACAAAGGCTGTAAATAGAGGATAAAATCTGACTGTTCTAATGTTGAACCCAGCACCAGGGCATCTGACTATAAGTGTAATTTTATTCTAATAGAAAATGTCTGCTAACGTGGTCCTTTATTTATGTTTCCAATTGACTTTTTTTTCACCAGGTTGGACAGAATAAACTCAAAGCAAATTTTGCAATGGATATTTTGTCTGTACAAGCATACACAAACTGTGTACCATGGGCATTCACTAGCTGCTTCAAAATAGCATTTGCATTTTGAGTTGTGCAAATGATCATCTGAGTTGCGTGAAGCAGCTCCTGGTTCCCTCATTAGATGGTAGAGACCTGAAAAAGAAAGGCTGCCAGATTGATTTCAAGCTCCTTATGCTCCTGCTAAGAGAGCTGGAGAAATAAACTGGGAATTATCACATAAAAAATAAATAAATAAATAATTTATCTTCCTTTCTGTTTGTCTGAGTAAATCAGTCCAGCTGAAATGTGCTGTATGGAGGATCTGTTCCAATACAGAAGATGCATACATGTCAGAGCTCTTAGCTGCTTACTATGCTCTATATACCATATCCTTCTGTCACAATGTGCTTTACCCACATGAACATCCTGTACGGTGCTGCAACCATGCAGTTGCGCTTGGCGTCAAGAGTTGCTATGCCTTGCCTTTTCACTTCATTAATTGCACCAACATTTGACATTTGGCCTTGAGACTGGGGAGCCTCAGTCATGAGTTTTCTTAGCTCCGTTTCAAAAGCCTTTCTCATGTCTTGCGAGAACAAGCCATCAACTGGCACTGCTACTGAGAAGGAAATTACTCTAATAGAAACCATGCTTTTTTATAACACAGTTTAGCATAAAGCCCTAACCCTCTGACAAGCATGCTGATGATGTGTCCCTTGCCAGAGTAATATGATTTTATTCTGATACCAGTTATGCAGGATGGTGAGGACCCTTTATGTGAGAAAGAAGTGGGAAGGAATGGATATTGGGAGGGGTGATGAGCCAGCCGAGAGCACGTGGCTGAGGGTTAGAGGTGGACGGTTCTGCACCAGGGGGAGGGAAGCAGGGGGTGAGACAGAGAGAGGGCGCAGGGCTCTTTCCGGATCTCAATAACAAAGGCTCAACAACAAATGGCTTAATAAAATAGCTGTTTTAATAAGATAGATAGACTAAAAAAAAGCTGGGTTGACCCTGGCTGGACACGAGGTGTCCACCAAAGTCGCTCTATCATTCCCCTCAGCAGGGCAGGGGGGCACAAAATAAGGTGGAAAAAACCCCTCATGGTTTTTTTTCCCTCAAAAAGCCTCAAGATAAAGGCAGTTCAATAAGCAAAAATAAAGGCTGTGCAAGGAAAACAAAGGAAAACAGAAGATTTATTCTCTACTCCCCATCAGCAGCTGATGTCCGGCCACTTCCTGGGAAGTAGGGCTTCAGTACCTGTAGCGGTTAGTCTGGAAGACAAACGTCATAATAATGAACGCCCCCCTCTTCCTCCTTTCTCTCAGCTTTTATTGCTCAGCAGGCATCATCTGGTATGGAATATCCCTTTGGTCATTTTGGGTCAGCTGTCCCAGCTGTGTCCCCTCCCAAGATCTTGCCCACCCCAGGCTACTGGTGGGGAGGGGGGAAATGTGGGTGGGCCAGCCTTGATGCTGCGGGAGCACTGCTCAGCAGTAGCCAAAACACTGGTGTGTTATCAACACCTTTCTAGCTACCAATACAAAGCACAGCACTATGAGGGCTGCTACGGGGAAAATTAACCCCATCGCAGCCAGACCCAATACAGGAATACAGATATTGCACGTAATATCTTTTGTCCCTTCAGATGCTGGGAACCCCATGTTTGTGCAGCATTGGATGGATAGGATCTGCGCAGCACGCTGGGGGAAAATCCATCCGGGGTTCATCTTTGTCACCTCATCTCCATCCACCTTCCTGCCCCTCCCGGTGCAGAACATGGGCAATGTTGGTCAGTATTATACCCTTCTCAGCAGTGCCTCGTGAAAGGACAAAGAAAATAAGCACAAACTGAATTACAGGAAGTTCCATTTAAACACAGTAAAAAACATTCTTTACTGTGAGTGCAGTCAAACACTGGAATAAGTCGTACAGAGGAGCTATTGAGTCTCCATGCTTGGAGATACTTGAAACCGCATTGCCTCTATGCAACCTGTGTTGGCTGAGCCTGCTTTGAGGAGAGGGGTTGGACTAGACCATCTCCAGAGGTCACTTCCCACCACCCCCTTTCACTGATTCCCTGAACCAGAATTATAGCTGATTTGTAGCCTTCGCAATCTAAATCATTATTAAGACAAAGCTTCTAGACAGAAGCAAGACCTTTTACTATTCCAGCTAGTATGTTACCCAGAACATTAAAAAAAATGAAAAGAATGTAGGATGTGCCTGAACCAAATTACTCAAAAGCTGAGAAATGTAAATTATGTGACTGCCTTAGCAAACTTTTTTTTGACACTTTTGTGAAAGATGATTTCTAAAAGGTTCCCTGGTATCCTTACCCAATCTTTTTAACTCTTTAATCGGCATTAGTCATTAGATCTGTCAGCTATTCCAGTCACACAGTGAATACAGTATCACCTATCTCCTTATGGGCGCAGATTTTGATACAAAAAGGAGACGGTTAAAGAATAAGTTTTATTATTCTCATTTTTACAGCTAGTGAACAAACAATGAGATTCTAGTTGCTATTAACTTTGAAGTAGTAGGTTTGAAATACTTTGGTGTCTTTAAGCTACAGAAAAAATCTTCATAGCAATTTATATATTCAAAGCACATCTCCAAGCAACTCTGCCTGCAGCTGTGATTACTCAGCAATTATTTAAAAGAGGCTTCAGGTATCACAATTTGGATCCCTAGATAATGCGCTTTCAACGTCCAATTCTGAAGATTTCTGCTTAAGTAATTTGCCCTTCCTCATATACTAACTTTGTGGCAGAGGCAGGGACAGAAACCAATTTCCCAAGCTTACATTTATCTTCCTTAACTTTCTGAGTCTTTTCTCTTTTTGCCATCTCCCTTATTCTCTGCATAATGTCCAACTTCCTTATCAAATGAGGCAAGGACCCAGGTGCCTCCGCTGCACAACCTTAGCTCATCCCAGTGCACTGGACGGATGTATCCTGTGCGGTAAAAGACACGTGCTGTCTTGTAGAAGAACTGTGACCACTGAATAAAGACATCATCAAGAAGTATGCAGCCTGAGAGCTAAATTATATTTGTGCTAACAACCCTGGTTTCCTGGGTTGTTATCACAACCCTGGCCATTACCAAATACTTCCTTCCAGCACTGTGCATGTGTACGCAGAAATCCCCTGTGCCTCTCAACATTTAAAACCAGCATGAAAGGGAAGAATCATAGAATCATAGAATCATAGAATTGTTGTGGTTGGAAGAGACCTCCAAGATCATCGAGTCCAACCGTTAACCTATCACTACCAAGTCCCCCACTAAATCATATCCCTTAGGGTCTCTTCCAAACATCTTTTGAATACCTCCAGGGATGGCGACGCCACCACCTCCCTGGGCAGCCTGTTCCAATGCCCGACAACCCTTTCGGTGAAGAAATTTTTACAAATGTCCAATCTAAACCTCCCCTGGCGCAACTTGAGGCCATTTCCTCTTGTTCTGTCATCTATTACTAGGGAGAAGAGTCCGACCCCCATCTCTCTACAACCTCCTTTCAGGTAGTTGTAGAGAGCAATAAGGTCTCCCCTCAGCCTCCTTTTCTCCAGACTAAACATCCCCAGTTCCCTCAGCCGCTCCTCATAGGACTTGTGTTCCAGACCCTTCACCAGCCTCGTTGCCCTTCTTTGGACACGCTCCAGCGTGTCTTTCTTGTAGTGAGGGGCCCAAAACTGAACACAGTACTCGAGGTGCGGCCTCACCAGGGCCGAGTACAGGGGGACAATCACCTCCCTACTCCTGCTGGCTACACTATTTCTGATACAAGCCAGGATGCCGTTGGCCTTCTTGGCCACCTGGGCACACTGCTGGCTCATATTCAGCCGGCTGTCGACCAACACCAATCACAGAGCAACAAACTGAGCTCATCTACCTTAAATCAGCAAGGGGTTTAGATCTTCTACTTCCACCTTTTAAGTCAACATACAGCTGTAGCCGTAACACTCTTCCATATGGAGCAACCACTAGATGGGGAGAAACTGCACTCTTTGCTACCAAGTTTCGGTGATTTGTTGACCACAGAGAAATGGAAAGGCACCATCCCCTGAGCAGCTTTGCAGTTGTAGCTACATACTACTTTTTTCATGACCTCAGCCCTACTTCTACGTTTTGGTTCTTCTCCTGTCCTTGTTATTTCTTGTGGCTAGTGTTCTTAGACTTGAATGAATTTTCAGTACAGTTTAAACTTTGCTATTGGGTGCTTTGAAACTGTCTTGATTTCCACTAAAGTCTGTGGGAATTTTGACACGGAGTTCAGGACGGTCAGAATTTTATCCAAATACATAGAAACATTTTTTTTTCCCTATTTTTAGACTAATCACACTGGTCAATCACATTCTATATGTCTAAATTAGCACTGCTCTAGTGGTCCTCAAGGACCTCAAGCTGGTCCTCAAGGAGCGATTTTTCCTAGGATATCAGTTATGTGCTCAATAGAGAAGGAGAAAAGAAAGACAAAAACAAATGTGGGGGAGCTATGCTAACTCCCATGATGTACCCTTGTGTAAATTCCACTTACACTGAAAGAAAGATCTCTGAAAAAAACATGCCAAAATAATCCCCGCTTAAGACGAGGTCCCTAGCAGACAAATTCCATGTATATTTATAAGAACAGCTTGTGATGATAGATTTCCCAAGGCTTTTTTGAGGGGGAAAAAAAGACTCCATGCACACAGTGTGCAAGCAAAAAGAACTGCAATGCTCAGTTGTTCTGTTCTCCTTGCTGAACGGGAGCAGTATTTATTTTAAACCCCATTTGACTTGATCGCACTTCCAAACTGAAAATATCTTTATTACTTTGTGCATGCGTGACTCAATCACTATTTCTGGGTTCAGTTTAAAAGTGTTCCTTTGACTTCACCAGTGAATTATCTATTTTTAACAGTGTTGTCAAAATCTTCGCTCTAGCTATAAACTGATAATGGCTTTTTAAAAAAAAAAAAAAAAAGTTCATCATCATCTCATCTAAATTGTATGGTCAGCATTTGCCTATTCTTTGAAGAATTCTGGGGGCCAGAATCACATCTAAGTTATGGAGTTCTATATTATTTTGTTTAGTTTTTAAATAAAATGACTCAGAGTCATTTCCAAAGATTGTAGAGAACTGGTGGGCGCAAGTTTCTGACAGAGTCAAACTCGTAGGAACGAAGTGAGTCCTTGCTAAACTAGCAGTAATAGGAAAGGACTGTTTTGAAAGCACCGAAGCTGAGCTCCTGTTTGCAGTCAGCAGGAGGAAAACAGCTTTCTGCTGCTGAGGAAGAGCAGGAACCTTCAATAACTGAGTAATTCTCGGTAGAGATAGAAACTACACTTGTTATGCCCAAGCTCTGTGGTACCTTTTATGATTTAAAGTTTCATGTAAATGGTCCCGTTTGCTACTTTTGAGCTCACTGCCAGTGACCTCCAGGAACGCAGGGTAGTTCCTTGGCAATAAGAGCGTGTTCCAACCAGCAATAATGCAACTCCAGATTGAGCTAATTGCTAGTAAAGAACACATTGTCAGTCAAAAGTCTCATCGTCACCTAGCTAATCTTGAAAATTTTTGTTCTTTTGTTCTCCTTCACTCGCTTTTGCTTCAAGGCCTTTATTTCTCTCTCTGCTGAAGGGTCTTTATAAGGGCAACAACCCTCATTTATACATGGAAAAGGTATAGTGAACAGTGAAAAATAATTTCTGTGCAGGTAAAGATTTTCAGGAGTGTTTAAATGACTCAGGAAACACAACCCTCACCAAAAATAACACAAGGGCTTTTGAAAATACCCACCTATTCTTTCTTTCTTTCCTCTGAAAATAGAGGAACTTCTGCTGTTGGTTGTATAGCGACAAGATTAGTAATGAGTGGTTCGATGTTTCCTGAAGATGAAGGACTCATCTACTGAAACATAAAATAATTGAAGTTATCCCAAGTCAATGCATGTGAAAAATATTTCATTTCATAAAACAAGTTACATTTTTCTGATGAAGAAGTTCTAATTTTGCCTAAACAATCAGTATATGATTGAACAGAAACAGCCTGAAGTGAGTATTTCATTACAAGGATTTTTTCCCTCAACTGTACTCAATAAAACAAAAATTACTCTGAGTTGCTTGTAAAATTAAACCAAATTTGGTCTTTTATACTCCTGTTGTCTTGCAGTTCTACTACAAACATTCATTCCAGGCCTGCAGTTACCTACAGTTGCCAACTAGCTCACATCTCAAGTTTAAACGCATCATCTGACCAGTCTAAATAAACTCAAGCATATAAAAATTACTTTTGTTATGTTACTATTTTGCCTTATGAATGTTTGTAACTCCATCATAGGTACAAGAAAAATAGCAACAGTACCCCCTGAGCAACCATTTCAAGTGCTGTTGTGTTACACAGTAGTTATAAACGAACACATTCTTTTCAAGTAATTACTTAGAAATAGTAATACTCTTTTCCTGTTCCTTGTTTTGCATCTTAGAACAAAACACCAATCACCTAAATTCCATAGGTTTTTAAAAATAACTATATAGAACTTCTGAGAAGAAAAAGGTTTCATTTCCATCTCTGGTAACAAAATATGTGTCATCACATTCCTATTATAGAACCCTACATCACAGAAATCAACGTGGAAGACAAATGCTATCATCTCTGCTGCAAGGCAGCGCTTCTTGAATAAATATTTGAGAGCAGTAGACATAACAGCACTGTGGGACTGCTTATATTCCATATAAATAGGGATATATTTATCAGTTAATTCTCGTACTAAATATTGAAATAGGTGGCAGAAAGTATTGACACAAATATTCTTATGGGAAAAAGTCATTTCCTTCTGTTATACAAAGTATGAAAAGAATAGCCCATGTCGTTAAATAACATTAATTTTGAATAAATTTTCAGTTTTTTTTAAGGAAAGCTTTTTTCAGTCTTATGTTAATTGTACTGTTGGTAGTCTGAATCCCTTTTCGTAGTATTTAAGTTTATGCAAATCTCAATAAATTCAGTTTCATATCTTAGCTCTTATGATTTCTTTTTCTTCAAACTATCAGTAAAGCTATATTAGTCAAGTGTTTCAATTACTTCTGGGATCTGTTCTTTATCTATTGGCATAAAAGGGGATTTGTCTTCTGGTTTAAATCTCATTTAGACATATTTGTTCTTCCCACCCTCTTCCTTCCCGTTCTCCCCGATACAGATGCTTATCACTTTCATTTCAAAGGAAAAACAGGGTGGGAGAAAAGGCTGGTTCTTAAAAGCTAGGTTGGAAATTAGCTAGCAGCTATTTTCACAGGATTTTTTTTCCAGCTTTTTACGAGCAGTCCGTCTCTAACTAACAGAAAACAATGATTGTTTCATAAGACAGGTTTATGAAAACAAACTAGACAAAAATTCAATAAGGTGCTGTGGGGATATCGTGGTAAAGGAAATCTTCGTATCATTTTTCTGTCACAAGAGAATCAATTGTGTAAAAGGCTGCCAACAAATCAAGGAAATAAGGTGCTTCTTCACTGAGAATAGGACAAGTACTAATGGGTTATATTACTGAAGTGTGGGACATTTAGGATATCCCACAGGATAGTGAAGTTAGACTGCTGAAATCTTCTTCAATGGAGGTTTTCTTTCTTTTCTTTTCTTTTCTTTTCTTTTCTTTTCTTTTCTTTTCTTTTCTTTCTTTTCTTTTCTTTTCTTTTCTTTTCTTTTCTTTTCTTTTCTTTTCTTTTCTTGTTTATTCAAAAAGACACTTGCCAGGCCAGTTTGTCAGGAAAAGCAGAGTGGTCCTGCTTTCATGAAAAGGAGTAGAGGACTGGAAAGGATTTGAAGATCATTCCTCTTCAAACTGAAAAAAAGCTTTTAGTCTGAAGTTCATCTATTTGCAAGCTTTTTTTTTTTTTTTTTTTTTTACAAGATACAGAAGAACTACATATTTAATTCTATGCCTTTAGGACATTATCCCCAGTTTGCTGAAGCAACACAAACAAGTGACACTCCTTCAGAAGCCCATTACGTGCAGCCCATGCGTGCATTTTCCCCTCCCGGCATGGCGCTGGAGCTAAGCACTGAGCCCCCACTCCGGGGACGCCACCGAGGCCACAGGAGAAGCTCCCTTTCCACCAGAGGGAGAAAAATTCTCCTGAAAAAACCCAGTGCATTTCAGGAGGGGCTGCATGTGAGCGTTTCTCATGTGCAGGGCCTGGGCTGACCCCATCATCTCCTCAGCCCCGCTCCCATCCTCAGCCCCAGCTCGCCAGCTCCTGGGGGGGAGCCAGCCCATGCAGTACCCTGACACCCTTTCTTATCCACTATTTCAGAAACCTCTCATCGTTACTGAAATAAAGATGCAATCACCCCAAAATTTGGGGGAACCCTTGCAGTTGCCATTTGCAAATTCCCCTCCTTTTTTTTTTTTAACTTGATATAATTTCTTTTGACAAAACTTTAAATGAAAATGGCAACTGTTTGGTATTTCCACGAAAAGACAGTAGTGGTTGGAAAAAGTGGTGGAAGCGACAGCATTTACATGCATTGTTCATCGGTGAACAGGGAAACACTGACCCGTCACAGCGTGGCTGCCATCTCACCAGAGCTAGAGCAAAGACACTCTTGCTCCCCTCTCAACTCCACCCAGATACCTTTTACATTGCCTTTCTCACTGCAAAGCCCTGTTAACCATTGTTACCTGTGATCTATGCCGTCCCCAAAGACAGTGACAGACCACCAGGAGAGCCTATTAGACCTCCTAAAAACAGCACATGGCTCTCAAGAGCCTGAAGTGGTAAGACATCTGCTACGTTAAATGCTTTACCATAACCAAAAGAAAGTACAAATGTCAATGAAGAACTTATTCTTGTGCTCAAAATGGACATTAGAAATATTTTCTTCCAAAGGCACAAACCCCATTTTCAGGTTTAACAGTAATTACTACATATGCATTAAAAAAGTAGGTTAAAACTTTGGACAGACTCTGTGGCTGGTTTGGGGAAAGACACGCTGAACCAAGAAATGAGCGGTCGCACAGGAGCGACTGGGAGAACGAGGGTAAGGTTGGGAGTTGCCACGGGGAAATCTCACCTCTGTGCCCTCCACACTTGCTCAGATGTAGCATGTTCAGAAGCTTCCTATCCTGAAATCCACCATATGCAACAGTAACTTCACTGAGTGGATGGCTGCCATCAGCTGTTTTTAAGTGATCATGCTGCAGATGCCATGAAGAGGTTTTATAAAAGAAACTCAAAAGTATACCCGCAAGTTTGTTGCATGCAGTGAATACAACTATTGTTGCGTTCTATCGTCTATTGAAGTGTAGCATATAACTGTACTACCCCTAAAAATCCCACCTATGTACAATTCTAGGCTTTCTAATGTAAACAGAGCCTTAAACACTACCAGTTCTGGCACCACAGCAGTGCTGCAGGAAAGTCCAGAGACAACGAGGGAGGCAGGGGGAAGTCACCACGTAAACCCACTTAAAATAATCATGTTGAGACATAAAAAAATACTTGAAATGTATCTCTGAAGAAGAGACATCAGGCAATTTGAGACGAAACTTGGTGCTCTGTGCGCTTCCAGAGTTCATTACCGCAGCACGAGATGAGTGCCAGCACAAGTGGGAGCAGCGCAGCTGCTGCAGCATGATACGCCAACCAGGCTGGTACACGCCACCCCTCAGCACAGGTTATTTGCCCAAGGAGCACACCGAACTGGTGCTTGCCTATCACTGGGTACCCTCCAGCAAGCTGCTGTAGGTCCCCTTTCATTACTCTGAATGTTGTGTTGTATGGAGCGTGTCCAGAGATGGGTAACGAAGCTGGTGAAGGGTCTAGAGCACAAGTCCTATGAGGAGCGGCTGAGGGAACTGGGGATGTTTAGCCTGGAGAAAAGGAGATTGAGGGGAGACCTTATCACTCTCTACAACTACCTGAAAGGAGGTTGTAGAGAGATGGGGGTCGGACTCTTCTCCCTAGTAACAGACAACAGAACAAGAGGAAATGGCCTCAAGTTGCACCAGGGGAGGTTTAGATTGGACATTCGTAAAAATTTCTTCACTGAAAGGGTTGTTGGGTATTGGAACAGGCTGCCCAGGGAGGTGGTGGAGTCCCCATCCCTGGAGGTATTCAAAAGATGTTTAGACGAGGCCCTAAGGGATACGATTTAGTGGGGGACTTGATAGTGATAGGTTAATGGTTGGACCCGATGATCTTGGAGGTCTCTTCCAACCAGAACAATTCTATGATTCTATGATTCTATGTCCTCAGTTTCACAGTAAGTCAAAAGAAAATATTGCCTCCGTGCTCTGGCTCTGCACAAGCAGCTGTTACAAGTTTAGAAGTCTGCATTAATTTCTGAACCTCCTAATTAAATACAAAAGAGTAAAAAAACCCAGTCACCATCAGATGTAGTAGAAAGAGGTCAAATCAAGTATTAAATGGAAAAACTATAAGGTATGTAACTGCGTGGGCAGAACAGAATGAGATACAGAGTCTTTGACCTCTGCGTTTCTGGTTGAAGTCTACACGCAGTTTTATATTCAGTCAGTTATAAAAAGTATCCTGCCATTTGACTCATCTCTGTACGCCAAACTTCTAAAGGAAATTTATTCATGGTTATATTTGAAGCACTGTCTATATGCCTTGACACTTCAAATCAAAACACCAGAAGAATCTAATGATTTTATTTCTAATGATTTAAAAAGAAATAAGTCCTATCTGGCTCTTCTGTATCATTTTTCCACTGGGAAATCTCTCAGGAGTCATTTCTAAGTCACAGTTTTCAAAACCTGATGGAGTTTCTGACCTGAAAAGTCAGCTTCTTGCTCTGACAGACCAATATCTTTTTGATGATTCCCTTAGCATTGTCCATCCAACCTTGATTTACTGTTCTTCAGGCTCTGGGTTGTTTGTTTTTCCCCTGAGGGCATGCATTTTCTCAAAAAGCAAAAATACGGCCAGTAACCAACAGTCATAATACCCACACTACAACACAGAAGGTGCATGTATCACTTTTGTCGGATTAAATAGCCTTAAATTGATTTGCTCTTTTGTCCATAACAGAACAGCTGTGTAGTTCAGTGCAAGCTGAAATCCATCTAAGATTGTATGCAGAGCCAATTTTACAGGGCAGACATCCAATGTGCGAGTGTGAGGCCTCCATACATTAATTTCTATTTTCCTCCCAGACATAATGTTGTCTCTGAGCCCATCTCTATATTTAGGTGGCTGCATCCAGGACGCCACAGGTGTGTCATCCTCAGTACCAGTTACAGTTAGTTCAAAGTCAGCCCATGTACACTTACAGCTTTCGGTTACAATATCAGCTAAACCAGCGGAATAGTTCTTGATGAAGGCTACATTTCAAACAGAAACCTCCTTTTTACACCAATAAATCATTACCATTATTACGTATTCAAAATTAGAAAAATCAAGACAGAGGGAGGAGAAAGACCTACTTGTTGCAGTGGGTGGACAGTCCCCATGAACTGCAACAAACTGCCTGAAGTAGCATATTTACTAAAAGGATTTTCTGCTGTAACTTTCATCCCACACATCTAAATCCTTTTTTCCTACAGTTCTGCTGTTCCTACTAACACCATAGAGATCACACTGAGAGACACACTGATCGTATATAAAAAGAAGCCTGAAGAAAGTGGAAAACAAAATGTAAGTGACAGAAAGGTACAGAAATTAAAATAATTGCATGTTTAAATCTACTTGGAGATTTGGAAGACAGAAATGCAGTGCAAACAACTTCAAAATGTCCAAGTTTTATGTTTGCTACATGTGCTCTTAAATATAGACTTGTACGTCTCAGAAAAGTGGAAAAAAATGAGTAGGTAGCTCCAAAGCATCCAGCAAACATCCACTCTGTGTCCCAGAACAACCTATAGCAAATACAAAGCCAATAGTAAAGCACAACAGCAGCAGCCATGAGGACAGCGTGAAAGAGCATCATCAGCATATTTTTTGCCTGCAATACTGGGAATTTGTCAGAATCCATTTTCAGATAGACTGTACTCTGTTCTACTGTAGAAAGCTACAACAAAACAAACATCCTCCCCCCCGAAGTACGTCTGCTAATCTTATCAAGAAAAAACTTCTAGAGTTAAATCTAGTCATAAGTTAAACGCTGGACCATACGTGAAGGACAGACCAGGTAAGCTTCCAAAAGCGTTAGTGCTCATAAATCCCCAAAGTATCCAACCAAAAGCCCGTCCCCAGCTGAAGTCGTCCTTCAGTGTCTCTATTTGGCTTTGCTCCAGAAACAAACCCAAAGACATAAGTTTAACCCATGCGTGGAATGAAGGAAAAACACTTGCGTAAGTGGATGCTACTTCATCTGTATGCCCTGCATAGCAGACACCAAACTCAACCAAGAAGAGTGCTCCCCTTCTCTAAGGAGTCACGGTGTTGGCATCCAGTACCAGCTGGTGTTCCACAGATCTTTTGAAGCTACCGAGAAAAGCAGAGACCTTCTGGTATGACTGGCCTCCGAAACCATTTGCTCTGGAGTTGTGCTGCTAACCGCCAAAGCTGTGCTGTGCTCGTATAGTTCTTCCACACTTATGGAATAAACTCATTAAAACTAGTACTAGCTGTTTCCACTCATTCCTGCAACACTCCAAACCTGTTCACACAGCCTAAAGCACAAAGTTCCTCCTTGTCTCACTTCAATCCTGCCACTGCTCCTCTCCAAAAGGATAAAGGGAAACATTGCTCTGAAATGAACAGCTGAAACCTGTATCAGATGAGGACAACACAGCAGGATTAGATAAATGCTTAAGAAGCAGAAATATTTTTCTTTTTCCATGTAAATATTCCTAGTGCTAGATAAAAAATTAAAAGGCATTGTTTGCGGGAGTCTTCTGAATTTTTGCATACAGCTTTTGAACTTATGTATCAGTTAAGCATATTTATCCTTTTAGTGCTGAATGCTGCCACAAAAAGCAGAACTAAGGAGTTCACGCAAGTTCCCTTCTCAGCAGCCTTTCTTCCAGCCCACTGGAAGCAAAAGCAACGCAGGGGCTGGAGGTGCAGATGCAGTCCTCACACGTTCTTTGTCAGCATGGAGAGAAAATATCCCCTTCTTAAGACTTCTAGACCTATCTATTGCTTCTGTAACTCGCAACAGCAGTCTGAAGATTTCCCAGACTTAACAGCGCTTTCGAGAGAGGCAAAGGCTAAGTTTTATTATTATTGGCTTAATTTCTACTCTCTTTCTTCACAAAAACACCTACTGCTGAGCCCATGGGAAACATTAACAACAATAGCCTCGTTTCTTGTTCCTAATACTGGCTTTAGTTAAATACTGCTTTTTCCCTGCTTCACGAGGTAGCATGGGACACAGGAATTATTTGAAAGGACTTGGGAGTGGACTCAAAGGCTGGTGCAGTGGAATGAATCATTTCCCCGCAAAAGGAAGGACTAATTTGCTGCCAACTTATTTTTAACTAGTCTCTGTGACTTGCTCCTGCAATGTGGCAGCCAAGATTTCCATCAAATAATTTCACGACTGCTCATATGCTTACAAAAGGCCTCTACACAATGCACACACTTCACAAAAATGTTTATGCTGCACTCACAGTGCTTTTTCACATGGGAAAAAAGGGATTTTCAGATGTTGGTGACATGGTCAATGTTGCCTGAAACCAAAATACTGAGATGCTTCACTTTTCACCTTTATTAAGTTATTACCATTCCTGAAACACTGGTCTGGAATTTGTCAACCCAAGATAAGGAATAAAGATAGTTAATTCACTGCTGCAGGAACAGACTTGCATTAAAACTTGCTTTCCTTCTCAAATTTTAGGTAATGTAACTAATGTAACTTCAACTGAGAAAAATACAATTGAAAATTTTTTTTTTTCTCTCTCTCTTTTAAAGCCTAGTTAATGAGCAAATCCCTAACTGTATATTTCTAGGAGTTTGCCTGTAAAGAATCAAAGCTAATGCTTATGCACATGGGAATACATTTTATTTAGCAAAACCTAATGGGAAAGGAGCAATACATAACAGGGAAAAAACCTCCCTTCCTGAGACAATGTGGAAGAAAGATGATAATGTTCTGTTTCCATTAAAAAAAAAACCCAACAAAACACAACCAAAAAACCAAACATAAAACATAAAACTAAAATTCCTTTCAGAATAAACCGCATGGACTCTAGGTGCCTGAATTTCTGATGATTTGTGGCAGCACTTTAATCCAATGATTATTTTTATAAGGTACACTGAGGGAAATGCCTATACATTCCAAGAATATCCTTGGTTTTTCTTTTTTTTTCCTTCTTAATTTATACTCCCAGTCTTCACAGTAATCCTGACTAAACAGGGATGGATATAAAGAGGAGATTTGGATTTCAAGTTTGGTATGTTGGAAGCCAGGAGACTGATTTAAGCTTAGTAAACAACAGAAAAAACAAGCCACAGGCAGTTTGGCCAACGGTTTTTGTGACTCACAGACGTGCACGGACAACATGTAATTATTGGAAAAACACATCTAATCAAATCGTGCTCCAACTCCTGGCAACACACTTCGATCTATTGCCTTTGTGCTAACTTTAATGGGTTGCTTCCAGCAGCTGCCTCAACCTGTTCCTTCAGTTACCACCATGGCTTCCCAATTCGGTGTTGCTACTTTCTCCACTGAAATGTATTACCCATTTGAAATGGGTTTTCTCTTCTTACAGGTAATTTTGTGGCATAAATACTGTTGTGACAGTAGCTGTGACAAAGTGTGTTCTTGGTGTTTGAGAGCCCATGGACCACTGGGCGTGCACCGCAGAGCTGAGCAGTCAGGACTTGGCCGTGCATTAGTGGGCTACTGCTCATTCCTAGGGCAGTTGCGTTGCAGAGTTACAGTGCTAGAAAGCATCTCCAGAAGTCATCTAGACCAACCTCAATCCACATCCTAACAGCCGTTCTACCAACTTGCTCTTGAAATCCTCCAGTGACAGGGATTCTACAAGTGCCTACATAATCTTTCCCAGTGCTTTGCTGTCCTTTGAGGCATTTTTTTTTTTAATTTTTCTAAATCTCCACGCTCATCTTTTTTAGTACAGCTCAGACACATTCATTTTTGCCTTTTCCACAACAGAAAGGGAAACATACTCCTTCTTTCCAGTAGCTCTTAATGTATTTGAAAATTTATCTTCCTCCTTCAACTTCCTTTCTTTATGTTAAGCTGTTCCATGTATCCAGTATTTAGTTTTCCCTACTTTTCTAGACTGCAGAAAATTCTCATTGCTCTCACCAGGTTTCGATTCAGGTGAATGTTTGAGTTTCAAGTCAGAAGAGACTTATCCTTCCTGCAATACAGTCTTTTTGACTGAACTTATGAACAGAGGAGGTCTTATCAATGTTCTGAAGTAGTCCCTCTGCCATACTGAAGTCCTGCAAGCTACATTGTTCTCTAAAACCTGCTGGCCTCCCGTCTGGTCTCTTACTACAATATGTGTCTTTCCTCTGCAATGGTAAATTTGCGTTTGTGCAATTGTGAATTTTCCCTTAAGAAAATGTTAGTTCCCTCGATTCTTTTTCCTTAAACCAGTTTTCCAGGAAGTTTTATTTACCAGTTGATGATGGAGTCTACTTTTCCAAAATCTAAATTTTTTTGCTTTGCATGTTTAATTCTGCTGCAGAATGACTATTTTTATTCTGCTGCTGTTGCTGCTCTCAACAATTTCTCCATTGCTTTCACCCAAGTCATCTTTTACCTCAACATCCTCAATGAACATCTTTCTTTTAGTTTGAATCATATCACTGAGAGGTTCCTCTAACTTCTGTATCAAAACCCATTCCCAACATGCCCAGAATCTGCAGGACTATATGCTACCAAATACATTCAAATGCTCAGTAAATGTGAAGTTTATTGTTTAATAATAAAATAGTAGAGATTCTATATCAGCAGTTAAATTTTGAATCAATAACCAAGAGCTTTACCTGCAAAAAGTGAAGGGAAGTGAAAATGTGAAAGAAATGCTTGAAAAGTGCCCAAAATAGTCAGTTGCATCACAGCTTCATATGCACGTTAAAGTTCAACAAAGAGAAAACCCGACTGTCTGCAACCCACATTAATTACAATTTCAAGAACTTTTTTCTTTATCTAAATGTTACTTGTAAATGCAAAGCTTATCTGCTTTATTCTTTCATTTAGTTAGGAAAACCAAAAATCTTTGTGAAAAATTTAGCACAGTGCAAAACACTAGGCAATATCACTTAAAAAAAAAGTCAGTTCATCTATCGGAGTCTTTTTCTCCCCTCTCGTGGAAGCACATAGCCATCAGCAGGTGTGTCCCCATTTGCTCTCCCACTTTGTACCCAGATCCTTGTGTGGTTTTGCAAACTGTGAACTAAATACTGCCCAAATGGACTAACGCTATGGGGTTATTAGTTTCTACCACCAACTGAACTTATTTACAAATCATCTCCCAACAAAAAATCTGTGGGGAGGAGGGGACAGATCATCAGTCATTCCTCTGTTCGGCAGAAGGAAAATTAGACTGGAAAACTTCTTTTAAGGGTCATCTTCATCTATTTATATACTTTTCCTTTAAAAGTTATGGGGTCTAAACTTTCCAAATCTAAAAATAAACATAAAAATGTTATGCTTACCCGAAGACAACCAACAAGCATGTATGCTTTGCCATTACGGTACAGACTATGGCATGTTTAGATGCCTTTTTGTTTATTTAAGTATTCCCAAATATAAGCCATTGAAACTGAGAGCAGGGGTAAATGAAATGGCTCTGTCATAATGGTGCTGTGTAAATACTGCAGTGCAAGGGTGCTGGAGACATATCCATGCTCTACACTGCACTGGTGCAGCCCCACCTCAAGTACTGTGTGCAGTTTCAGGTGCCTCAATATAAGGACATCAGACTATTAGAGTGTGTCCAGAGGAGGGTGACTAAGATGGTGAAAGGTCTCGAGGGCAAGACTTATGAGGAGCAGCTGAGGTCACTTGGTTTGTTCAGCTTAGAGAAGGCAAGGCCAGGCTGAGGGAGGAGAGAAGGCCAGGCTGAGGGAGGAGAGAAGGCAAGGCAAGGCTGAGGGATGACCTCATCGCAGTCTGCAACTTCCGCAAGGAAGGCAGCGAAAGGGGAGGTTCTGATCTCCTCTCTCTGGTGACCAGTGATAGGACACATGGAAATGGTATGAAACTGCATCAGGGGAAGTTCAGATTGGGCATTAGGAAAAGGTTTTTCACTCAGAGGGTGCTCAGTCACTGGAACAGGCTCCCCACAGAAGTGATCATGGCCCAAGCCTGTCAGAGTTCAAGGAGCATCTGGACAATGCTCTTAGTCATATAGTTTAGTTTTAGGTAGTCCTGTGAGGAGCAGGGAGTTGGACTTGATGATCCTTATGGGTCCCTTCCAACCTGAGAATATTTTATGATTAACTTCTTTATGATTTATGATTATCTCTAATGTTTGACAGTGTAGAACCTTTCCAAAGAGAAAATTTACCCCCATGTCTGAAATCCTTTATAGTCTAAAACAAGAAAAAAATCTTCTGGAATCATTGTGCTCACAATGATATAATTCTAATAAAAAAGAAAGTAGAAAAAATTAAAAATGTTAGAAATTAGAAAAATTTAGAAAAAATAAAAATAAGAAATTTTTCACATTGCCAAATGAGACTTTTTTTATTAGACAAATCTTTACCTGATGTCCAAACCACACTGGAGGATGGGGGGTTTTGTTCCTTTTTGCTTGTTTTCTCCAGGTATTTTGCAGTTTTATTCTGCAAAATTTTGCTAATTAATTTACTATAAATAATAACTTTAGACAAACTTCAAGTGTTACAAGCCATTACTGTTAGCCAAAACACGTTTCCCTTTGCTAATACTTGGTTTCGATCAAAATTTCTATTCACATAAATGTCCACAGGCCAATTTATGAATAATTAAATAAAGGAGGGGGAGGTGTAGGATTTTTTTTTTTTTAATGCAAACTATATTCAGAATCCGTAGATAAAACTGGATAATTGTTAAAGGTCACAAGAATGAACATGACCTGAATATATTAGATTAGAGACACCACCAGTGAAATTATCAGAGTAAAATTACATTTGCTCTCTTAAACAGGCAGGTGTTAATAAACACACAAAAATTAACTAATTAAAGCCAGTAGCAGCTGTCAAGTCTGCAACATTTCTTTGTTCATTTTTTAATTTGTTCTTCTCATCCTGAGGAAAAGGAAAGAACAAGCCATACTTTACCGCATGCTTCTGAATACAAATGGTAACAGGAAAAC
Organism: Phoenicopterus ruber ruber; assembly: GCA_009819775.1. NCBI lineage: Eukaryota > Metazoa > Chordata > Aves > Phoenicopteriformes > Phoenicopteridae > Phoenicopterus > Phoenicopterus ruber. The sequence continues at coordinate 92,447,053 of CM020217.1, forward strand.
TAGCTACAGAATGATGCGAGCAGGGATACACAATGACAGGTACATGACTAGCTATTTTTGTTGAGTTTTTCCTTTTGTTTTATTAAAATCAACAACAACTGAAGAAAGTCTGATTTGGTCAAAGAGAATAAATCAAAGCTTTCATATAAACTGTAGTAAGTTTTTTACCTGTCTGATTAGTTTCTTCTCCAAGGACATCTTAGCATTGTCTCTTAAATCTAGGGTAAGAAATTAAATGCAACTTGATTGAGGCAGTTTAAGGACCTGTCAGTACAGGCTAGTGTCTGAGATGTTATAAAGCCAGGGACATCTGCTGCAGTAGTATGCAAGCGTAGCAGAGTATAATCACATATTACACAGTGGTTTAATGTTGCTTAATAAAACTGCCATGTTTTAATCCTTTTTTTTTTTTTTTGCTGGAGTTACGTGTTGAAGGACATTCAACAGTACATATGTCTTTCACTCCACTCTCACAAGTTGGACCATCCTCACTGGTCAGTGGCGGGGAGGATCTCCTGCTCTTTGCAAGTGAATGTGCATAGACTGTATATTTATAGCAATAGACAAAAAGGTAAATACTGTCTTTGAATAGCTGAATTTGGGTCAGTAGTCATAAAATACATCTCTGAACATTTATGTTTGCCAGAACATCGTTTTTAGGAATTAGTTAAAATGATTTTTTTTTCCTTGATAATAGACATTGTTCTTCAATAAATAAGAATAGTTCACACCCTAAGACTATTAGTAGTCTGTTACTGGGTGGTATGTATGCAGTCCCATCAGAGGTCATTGCAAAAGTCAGGGCTTACATTTCTACGCTAAGTTCACTTCACAATGAACTATTTTTAATTCCCTCCAAACACATAAAGCAAATTTAAAAAAAAAAAAAAAAAAAAAGAAGACGAAGAAGAAGAAGAAGAGGAAGAAGAAGAAGAGGAAGAAGAAGAAAGCTTTGTGCCTCTTTTGCAGCAGCAAAGCAAGCAATACTGAATATTTGTTCAAAAAGGGCTAAGAGGGAACCTGGCCATAGTGTAAACAGACATCATTTACTTGTCTAGCTACTGTTTGTATACCACGCTGAGAGATTGTGCACTGATTTTTTCACCAACATTACGTACCTTCAAACAAAAAGTAAGGAATGCAGTGGTAGAGTTGAAGAACATATTTTTCCTCTAAGTAACAACAGCATTTGCTGTGACATAATAATCAGAAGGTTTTCAGTTATTTATTTTTCTCTGTGAAATTACAAAAGGTTTATGTTAAGATCTGAGCAAAGTGCAGAACAGAGGGAGGAGACATACTGTGAAAGCACAGCTCTGTATCTTTCAGGTGATGTTTTGGAGAAAACGTTTCAGGAAAAAAGAAATTGCTGCGATGAGATGCAGTCCTGCTTGAATCTGAATATGCCTTGGCGTGTCCTTGGAAGGGCATACCACCCCTGAATGCATGTTAAGATGGCACGGTGCCTCAGTGCAGCTGCCTCGGACAAGTGCTAAGGATGAGATTTTGTCCAGTGAATAATATTAAAGAAGGTGTCTGGAAAACTCTTCCCTCTGTCCATGCCAGATTTCTAATATTCATACATAGGTGGGTCAGCACTGTGTAGTTTAAGTGGCTATTAGCTCCTGAAATAATCAAGTTTGCTGATCAAGGAATAAGCAAGACATCTTGTTATGAAATAGTAGTTATGCTGAGTTTCAACTGAGATCCTCTGTAGCAGCTTCTAAATTTGTAACTGATTTTATTCCATACCTGAAAAGATTATAAAAGTAATAAATATTTAGGTTATGTAGGCATACAAGTTTTAACATCTCTCAGCAGCAGTATAGAAGTCATCATACTAAAATATTTTGCCGTACTAAGAGACCTGTGACTTCTGTGAAACATAAATTTTAATTGCACGCTGTTTCTGAGACAAGGGGATGCTTTGCTACCTAAATAATAAGAGTGAGAGTGTCACAAATAGGATAACGAAAGTAGATGAGGATACAAGTAAATAAATACTCTAAACAAGTTCTTGGATAGGTCCTTTACCATTATTGATAGAAATAGTTCCTTTATCATGAGTATGTAACATTTTGTATCAGGCTCTTTTTACCCCCTAAGCTTTACTCATGACAGTTTCTAGATTACCTTTAAAACAGGCTGGTCACACCAAAGTGCATACCCAGTGCAAGCTCTGTTACATCTTGGCTTAAAGAAAGGAACAAGCTTTGAGAAAATGTACGCTAGATTTAAGACCTGTCTGTGTTAGTCATTTGTCTGATCTAGAGCTTTTGTAAACCTGATAAACACAACCTTCAGTTAAGGGTGGCACACAGATATTTCTTAGCGAAGCAGAGATGGAAATTATCATGATTTCATGGGTCTCCATTTCCTGCACGTACTACTTGGAAGATAAAATACCTCAAGCAGCTTCTGTAGGCAGCATGAAGAAACAAGTACTGGGGAAGATGAAAGTGAAGAGAGTATAATTCTGAATCAATGCGGACGTCTAACTGGATACTGAGAAGTCCTTGTTTTAGGAAGAGCTCTCCTTCGACACATATAGAAAAAAAGTACATTTGCACTAAGAAAGTCCTGAATGACTTAGACTAGCCTCCTGACTTTTTTCATCATTCGTTTAAGGGTGTACTTAGCTCCACAGCAATAGAGAGATGTAGCACATCCACAGTTCTCTTTGTAAAAATGACACCTGCGAGGCTTTCGCTCCTTGTAATCTCCTAGGTAAAATGCCAACAGCATCCCTAACTTTGCCCAGTAATCACAGCTACTGGAATCCTTTACTGCTGTTCTGGCTCAAAGTCCCATCTACGCTGGTAAAAATAGAACCAAACGTAACAATTTTCCCATTCATTGGATGACAAATAGTGTATGAGACAAAGCAAAAAAATACCTGTTTTGAGGGAAATGTTACTGCTATGGGAAAGGTACTCATTACTGTATTGACCTTTGAAAAATAGTTCACATCTATTGCTTGCTAACAAAGACAGATTCCTGGCTTAAGTGTCTCCCTCTGAAATTAAATGCAACTATAGCACCTTGTAGCGTGGGTTTGCTTATTTGTTTAATGTGAACCATCAACCAAGAATTTTTCTAGTCTAAAATATGTTGTCAATTGTTCAGCTATTGTTTTGAAACTTCAGCACCATTAACTTCCTGCTCACTACAGTCCAGTTACAGAACTTACTAATTGATATACCTGACTTTACTCACTGAAATACTTTCCTATTATTACCAGGGGGGAGACTCGGGCAAATAAAGGCACACACACGTGTAAGTATTGTCAGCAGCAGAGCTTCATCTAGCACTTTGCTCCAGTATCTCCTCTTCTGACATTGCACTCTTAAAATCTCTTTATTGCACCTGAAAGATCTCATTTTATTTAAAAAAGCTCACTATCATGCCTCATGAAAAGAAAAAAAAAAAAATACTAATACTTACATTTTTTTAATCTCAGCTTTTAGAGGGTTTCCCCACACATGCACTTTTTGTAATGTTAGCTCACATCTTTTACCTGTGTGAGGATTTAACTCCAACAAAGTTGTTTATTCTACTTTAATGGCTTCATAGGAGAACAAAGTTAGGGCCATTTGCTTGATGTATTTGCTTCTAGAGCTCAAAACTTCAAAGGAGTTATGGAAAAATGATGGAGAAACTCAAGTGAAATTGAAAATCAGTTGTACAATACTGTGGTGTACTGACCCTCAGTATATAAATGCCATACACCATTCACCCTCTTTTACAAGTTAGTTATATCTGAAAAAGATGTCAACACTTAAATTTTCAAACTTGTGTCGTTCAGCGTCTTCTGATGCTGAAAAGAGACTAGTGAAATAAATCTGGATGGCTTTCAATGATCTGTTGGTACTGAAATAGATATTTCAGCACAGTGGATATGTTACTTCTTGTTAAAGTATCTTGCCTCCCTGTAACAGCATTTGCGGTGAAGAACGATTTGTTCTCCTGATGACGTCAGAGAAAAGGAGGGGGACATTCCTTCACTTTTTTTTTTTTCTTTTTACCATCACCATAAACAGAATTTATGTACAAATTTGCTGTTTTGTAAATCACTTACATACAACTACTCTGAAATCACTCAAAATTAGAAATAAATATTTTTTTAAAATTTTGGCTCTTCCCATACATGTGTCTCATGTAGGCCAGGGTTCTGCACTCTGTAAAATGTCTTTTCTCTGAAAGCAAACCAAGTATCACTCAAGATGTCTTCACTCTACACAGCAGCCCAGCTGTCGGCTTTCATTCAAGAAGCACCTACCATGAATAAGCCAGAAATAACCAGAGCAGCGGTGAGGCAAACATCAGGCATTACCAAGGCCACAAGAGAAACTCTGCTCCAGCAAGAAAGATGGGACAGTGCAGATCTCCATCTCCAAATTTTCATCAAGGTAGAAGATGCAGTAAGAAAGAACGGTGCACATTTTCATGGGATTTCCATTTTGATGGGGCCCAAGCAAAGATTATCAAAGAAAAGAAGGACAACAAGAGTCACCTCTCTTTTCTTCACCAGAGGTGTTACAAAATGAGAAACACAGCTGTGTGTAAAAAGGGCTGAAGGGGGAGTGATCTCTCCACGCAGGCAGCCCCCCAATTCACCCCAAAAAATAGGATAAAAGAAGCAGCAAGAACTGAGATGCAGACTGAATTAGTGAGACTGCCAAGTGTAGCTACTGAGTGTAACTGCTTCTTCAGCCCCTTTATTCTCTCATCAGTTGTAAAGGAAAAAGGGGAGACCTTTCAGACATGTGGAGAAGGATTATGTCATAGCTGCTCAGCACACGGCAAAGCAAGCACTAAGTAAACTCTGTGTAACCTTTCCACAGCCCTTCTTCCCCCACCTCTGCCTTTCGCCTGAACTGCCCTGATGACCCTTAGCTACAACTGAGGATCAGTCCTGCAGAATACACAATGCACTTACGTATTTCACAGTTTAATGGAAATGGTATTGAATTGTTAGGAACATTTTTTTCCCCTCTGCCAATGTCTTTGCTCCTTCCCAAATGACTCTTACAATGCTACAAACATTTATAACAAAAATTACAGAATAGTTGTTTTTCTGCTTTGGAAATTATTTCAGCATTACTGTTCAGTCCTTAGAAACATTAGGCAACCCGATTTAATTTATTTTTGTCTGGTTGGAAAATTGTGGTCCAGCTCTAGCAGTCTCCATGCAATTCCATGAGAGACTAGAATACTTTTTAAAATATAAAAGCATTTAGAAATCTGGAAGCAGAAATACATCCTGCAAGTAAGTTTCTTTACACAGTCCTACAGTCTGTTTGCGACAACCCAGCTGCAAGTTTTTCTTTTTTCTCTTGAAGCTTTAAAGAAAATGAAATACAGATGAAGGTCACTTTTTATTACATTGTCCCCTCATTGTGAATGGGTTTATTTCTTTCTGCTTTTACTGCTAAGAAACTGCCAGTCTCAGCAGCAGAGATAGTAAAACACTGGTATTTCCCCCACTACACTGTAAGATTTTTAACAGATGGGCAAGAAAGTCACAGGGGCTCTTGATTCATACCTAGGATAGATTTAGGAAGTGATAGCAAAACACAGCCTTCATTTATTGACTAATATCTCCTTAAGGACACACACCATCGGGAAGCAACCAAGAGCTGAGAGCCGAGAGTGGCTGCAAAGACAAAAGGTTCCCTGCCTGGGAAAAGGAGCCTCCTACCTGTCTTTGCTTCAGTGCCATCTACTCCTCCCCAGCAAGATCTGACTGCAAATCAGCCGCACCCGCACATTTTTTCTGGTAGGGCTAAAGCCAATTAGTAATACTGCCAACACTTTTCCCTTGCAGAGCAATAAGTGGCGCATGCTTAACATAGGCACTCGTTTTTTGGAGAGGTGTTTTACCAGGGTAGTTTCATCTCCTCTTTCATGTGTTTCTGGAGGGCTGTTCTCCATGCACGTGCGTAGGTATGCTGACAAGCTATTCATGTTTGTGCCTCAGAGGGGTAAGCTACACCCTATTAAAGAGCTAGACTTTTTTTTTTTTTAATCCTATTTTTTTGTTGTTCTTGGTGGCATTATGGAAAACTCCTTTCTTAGAGACACATTAAATAATATGAGAAAAAAAAGCAAACAAACTCTTTCACCATTCTGGATGATTAAGTGATTGTTTTCTTCTCTCAAGTACAGAAAAGAATTGGAAAAAAAAAATCAAAACTTTTAACTAGAGCTGTAATAAAGAGAATGCCTGCATGTAAGTAGGGTCAAACAGGAACAAAAATGGATGCCTTCCTCTCTTCTGTCAACTACTGCTGTCATCATTCAGGAAAAGGAAAGACAGTCCTGAAGTGGTAGCAGCAACATAAAGTACTGAAGGGCTAAAAAGGTGTTATCTGTATATTTGTATGCACGTGCCTCCAGGGCACCAAATGCCTTGGCATGGCATATCTCATGGTAGTTGTTACAAGAGGCTAATACTTTAACTACTTTTACATATTATTATACGTATTGTAATAGATATTATAAATATTTAAAATAATAATTGATTGAGTGCCCTTTCAACCTTTGAACTGCTTAATATATTATCATGAAAATCCCTAGGATGACTGCCAGAGATTTCTCCAATGCTGAAAATGTCTCTGAGTTTATAGCTCTGTCATTTAGAAATCCAGCTAAAATGTATAGAATGGAAAGCAAGTACACAGAACAGCATAGGAGAGCTCCTGTTGTGGGTCTGCTAACGACATCAGATGCTGAAGAGTGCAGCAACACTCTGAGATAAAGAGAAGCTAGAAGAGTTAAATTTAACAAAAAGTGACGGCAAATATCTAATAAGTATGCTTTCCATTTCCATAGCAACTTCCATCAAAGGAAAGGAAAGCACTTTAAAACATCAATCAATTTACCCTCAACACTACTGTGTGGCAGGCAAAATATATATTAGAAGAAATAAAGTTGCTTCCTGGTGATTGCTGGGCTCTATTTTAGGAGTCCTTTTTGCTACCTCTGCACTAACTTTCTCATTAACATTCAGACTTCCAATCTGTCTTTTTCGTGCTCTCTCACACGGACTGTGGCATAAGAGGAGTGATCAGAGACACTTGGGTAAAGCACGAAGATCTTAGGAAGTAATGAATTTAGGTATTACTGAACACCAGATCAACCTAGCATAGTCTAAGCAGTCTCATCTACTGTAAGTTATCGCTGCAAAAAACTCTTTATAATGGCAGATGTTGGAACATGAGTGGCTTTCAACGATGGCCTTTTTCATTAAGCATTTTGCCAGTGTACCTGTGCAAAAGACATATTTTGGCTATCTGTATTAGGCAGGTGCAACATGCATGCTGCAATGCCCGGCAGGTAGGCACCACGACCCAGTATAAAGGTACTTTGTGTCTGCAAATTATAGATGGCTTTAAAATATTTTAAAAATAACTTTATGGAGTCAGTATGTCTGAAAATAAAAGAGAAACCAAGCAGATCTTAAATTAGTATGTGTGACACGCCTGTCCCCAACAAGAGAAAATAAAGTCAACCTGGTTCCTCCTGCTCTTGAATTTTAGGAGTCGGGGATCTAAAGCCTGAAAAAGTCAATTTTATGCTCTGTAGCCCACACAGACAGAAACTGAAATGGTCACCCCTTAACAAAGAGTTGTGCTAACTCTTTATGTTTTCTTTTATTGTACAGATGGCTCTGCTGGCTGGAATGAAAGTGAAGATGACAGACAGGATTTTAGCCTCTAGAGAGAGAAGATCTCATTGTAAGGCTGGATGCTGGATGATCGCCACCATTGAGGACAAGGTTAGAGTTGGTCATGGCCAATAAATTATCTCCTTTTCACTGTCTGGATAGGTTTCTTGGCTGTAGAGAATGTGAAGATTAGGTTAGGGGAGTCTAAAGAGTGAAGAGACCTTTTTCTTCTTATGTGTTGAATGAGTTTTTGAAGAATACAAAGGCCCTTTTGTACAGTACTTCATACCCACTTTTCCAGAAGAAGTGGGTCCTCCAGTTATAATCAAGCTGACAGCAAAGGGTAGCATCTGGGAACCAGTAATTGAAGGTTTTGGCTGAGTGGCCTTTCAGAGTTCGATGGAAAGTAGATGTCTCTCATGACCAGTATTTTGTCATTTCTACTACCCACAATGGATCCCTGGGATACAATGAAGTTGAAAGTAAGAGTTAGGGTTTGGATTTTAAAATCTAAATACTGAAGAGTTCCTTTCCTTACTGGGGGCTAAACGGCTCTAAGTGACAGTAAGAAGGCAGGTGTCACTTTCAGTATTCACTTTTCTGGAGGAGATGGATTCCCTTGGCTAGAATGGAAAGGTTAAAGTGAGGAATGGTGTCAGGATTTGCTAATCCAGAGAGAGAAAAGTGTAGATACTCAGAGTTAGGCAGAGGTTTAGTGTTAACTATGGCCAGTATGTGATGAGCTCTTTCATTGCTGGGATAGCTCCCCTGCATTTAGTTACACTAAGAATTGGGACAGGGTAATATAAAACATAAAGTACCCTCTTAGCTGTATGCTAATGGCCTGAGAGTAGGAAGAGGTAAGGTCTCCATTTATGTCCTATGCCTTATATACATATTTCCTGAAGAGATGGAACCCTGGGCTATAATTAAGGTGAGAGTTTGGGCTACTGGTTGTATGTCAAAAGCAGAGATCCTACCAGAGATCCTCAGTGCTGCATGTCCCACGGAGTAAAGAACTGTGCTGCTGCTGTCATTTGCAGCTGATTCTTTATGCTTTCTTTCTCTGCTCAGGTAGGTCTGCTAGCTATAATGAAGGCAAGAGCTAGTTAAAGATTCAGAAACTACAGGCTGAAGAACTTATCTCCTTGAACTCTGCGTGTTACAGAGGTTTTGTTACATATTCTACAAAGCTGCTATACTAAACTGAGCGCTTGTTTCAGCAAGAGTCATCAAACTAAGTTAAGTAAGTCCGGTGTATTAAATCTCATGCTTAAGACTGGGTACATGGATATAATTCTAGAATTAGTTCAGAGTTTAGATAACAAAGCAGAGGTCAGAAATTGCCCTCAAAATAAGCAATGGAAGTCACTAGGCTTCTTTTTGGCTTTGGGATACCTCTGAGGAAGGGCAAATGTCTGGAGGAAAAAGTTTCTCAAGATATTGCTGGACACTGTTGAGCACTGCTGATCTCTTGGGTTCCGTGCAAGTTTTTAGGTCTTGTTCCGGTAGGGACTTCTTAGCTAAGTATACATCGAGCCTTTGTTTTAATTTTGATTTCAGAGAAAACAGAAAATGACGGGTTCAGGGTTTGGACCAGCTTTCAGCCTCTGCTCAATACCAAGGAAGCAGAATGAGTCATTCTTAAAGGCTGAGAGTATGCCATAGCTTACAGGTCTAGGGGAATGCACTCCAGTTTATGGTATTGTAATTCGTAATAACTTTTACTCAAAACTGATAACATTCCCATGTTTCTTTGGTCAGTTTATATAACACATGAAAATACATTAGCAAGAAATTGAGTTTTTATGGATGTTGATTTTAAAAATCATATTCAAATACACATTTCTGCTATGAGACTAAGAAAATATTCTTTTTAGAATTAAGGATTTACCATATTTGACCTGAGACTAGCTCAGGAATGAACATATTCATGAAGGAATCAACAAATGGTTTCAAAAGCTACTAATCCTGTCTATACCTTCTTCACCATCCTTCAGCCTAGAGCACACCAAACAAATCACAGAATAAAGGAGGGAAAAAAAAAAAAAAAAGAGGGAAAAAAAAAGGAAGCATTCTTTAACTGCTTGCATACTTTTTTGGACTAGAGTGTAAAAATAATTACCATTACCTACCAAGTGCTTTTGTAAACTATTGTTCTGGTCCATCTACAGCACCAAAACAAATGACTTTGTCATCTACTTTCCAGTCATATAAGTCCCAGTTAGAGATTATCTGAATTTAGGAGCTATAGATAACATGCATTTTTACAAGAGAAAGATAAAGTGTTGATGTCACATGCAGTGATGATGTAACAGAGACACTGTATCTCCCTTCTGTTGCTAATCCAACAAATCCAACTTCTCTCCAACAAATGAATAAACTTTGGCATTTAAGTTTCTCCACAGTTTTTATCTGACTGTAATCTGATTTTGTCCATTATCTTTTCATTAGTTTTCTTCTATTTCTTTAGGACTAAGAGGACTATGCCTAGGTCTCTAACTAAATTCAAACATTAGAGAAAAGTACTCTTGTATCATATAATCCCATTGGCTACTTCAGGTGCTCATAATACAGGGGATTTTTTTTTTTTTTTTTAATGTATAACAGCAAATATTACTGAATTCTTTGCTACTCCCTATAGGATAGGAGAAAACTTTAATAATTGATGGAACTGCACTCCTTACAGCCAAGCAACATACTACATTATTAGTAATATTTAAGCAAAATGAACATTATCTTCCTTACAAAGGAACAGTGATTTGGAAATCCAAACCATTTAAAACATTATTTTACAGTATTGTCAAGAAATCTCTACTGATTTTAGGACCTTGTTGTGTAATACAGTCCTTGCCCAAGACAATGGATAGAAAGAGGGAGGGAGATGTGAAGGGACTTGCCCAAAGCCATCCAGAAGGTTAGTGATTAATAACTAGGTACATTGGTTTCTGAATGGTCACTCCAGCACTCAATAATTCAGTAGCATTGTCTCTGTGAACAGGAGCTTGAATATGAGTTGCAAACTGACCTCTACCAAGCCAATGTAAAAACTATGGAGTTACTTGGGCTGGCCAGCCAGTGTAGCACGCCTTCTCCTTTCCCAGTGCTAAATCACATTTATTTTATATAAGCAAACTAATCGCCCCAGGGATATACTGTGATTATGATTGGAACGTAAAAGTAGTCCATATAAGTCTTACAAAAGGAGAAAGGGTCCTTAAAATGATCCTTAATGACTTGTCTTCCACACTACGAATAGGTTTAAGAACTCTGCCCTAGATGAATGCATGTGAGTGGAGTTAAAGATGAAATCAGTTGTATTTAAGTTACTTAATTCAACCTGACTGTTCATTGTTTAATCAAGTGGATACAGAGGCTTATATCCAGACCCCTGAGTGATCTTCACTGAAGATAACAGTTTAGGAATTGATGTCCAAGTTGTCTGGAGAAGTTCAGTTCCAAGACACTTTTTTTAACTGAGGATTTGAAATTACCATGTTTGTTTTGTTTGTTTGTTTTTTATTTAAACAAGAACCTGTGGGTCACTAGAAGACAGGACACAACCTGTTTAGATGCAACCAAGACAATGTTCTACAGAAGAAAATATGCACAGATTGATATTAAAAATAAAAAAAAGGGATATCAGAGGACCATTTTGGGAAGAAGAGTCAGCCTAGTTTATTTCCTGATCTAACTGATGAGAGTTGAATCATGGACACACCAGGGCAAAAGAACCAGCTTCTGTCATAGTTACGGCTCTGGTTTCAAAAACAAAGTAAACCAGGAAAAAAAAGCCTGCATCGTTCACACCAGACTTGATCACGTTTCTACACACTTCAGAGGACTGATTCTCCAAAACATACTGTCTCCAAAACATACATGTTTGTCCAAAACATACAAAACATTCTCCAAACATACTGTTATATTAGTGAAAGTGCAGCACAGACAATAAGGAAGATCTGTGCTGCATTTGCAAGTGAAATGAACGGGCACAAAGCATGCTACACTTTTATCTTTGTAATTCATCACACTAAAACTAATCATGGCAGGTTTAATTATGTGAGCACCAAAAACAACTAAGTAAACAAATAAATAAATAGCTCTCAAACTTTTCTGAGCATTCTGCTTTTTCTGAGCATCGTACATCTGTGAGTTGGAGTGCAGGATACAATCCTCCTTACAGAAGAAGACATTTTGAGAAGAAAATGCTGGTTAGGAAAAGTGATAAGACTCTGTTATCAAAGAAAGAAAGAAAGAGAGGAGCATATATGACATTACAGAGTCAGCGGTTTCTCAGTGTGTAATCATTTTTGACAGAATAAGCCATACCTCTGTAGTATATTCCAAAATCAATTTTCTTCTTGGCAATTTGAGTCAACTCTATTCCAGCTGCAAACATTGTGACAATAGAAAGTTATTTTCCAAACGGATGCTGACTACTCCATGCTACAGTAACAAACAGAGTAAAGTCTTCCAAACATCTCACTTAAATCCATGTCTATTTAGTATTGGCTTACATGGTGTGTTTACACTGTGTACAAAATTAAACAGCGTATCTTCATATAATCATTGAAGGACCTGGAATAGCAGCTTCTCTGAGGGAAGTTTGTTTTTGTTCAGAGGAAGGGAAACAGTATCTTCAAAGTGGAAACGTAGACTTAAAGTTTTTTGTTGTTGCAAAAGAACAATTATTACAACATCCACATCAGATGGGAAAAAATGATCCATTTTAAATTAAAATTTCATTTTCTTTCACTTGAACGATGGGTTAGGAGCTATGGATTTGAAAGAAAACACCAGTGATGCTTCATAAGCAAAACAGTATTTCAGGCAACAGAGAGCCTGAGTGTTTTTTATTTTAAATTGCCTTGTGTCTCAGTATGATGAATTTCCTTAGAGTGGATGCCAAAGAATGTGCAAGGTTCTCTGTAAGCAGGGAGTCTATAAACGGGGATCATAGAATTGTTCTGGTTGGAAGAGACCTCTGAGATCATCGGGTCCAACCATTAACCTATCACTACCAAGTCCCCCACTAAATCATATCCCTTAGGGCCTCATCTAAACGCCTTTTGAATACCTCCAGAGATGGGGACTCCACCACCTCCCTGGGCAGCCTGTTCCAATGCCCGACAACCCTTTCGGTGAAGAAATTTTTACGAATGTCCAATCTAAACCTCCCCTGGCGCAACTTGAGGCCATTTCCTCTTGTTTTGTTGTCTGTTACTAGGGAGAAGAGTCCGACCCCCATCTCTCTACAACCTCCTTTCAGGTAGTTGTAGAGAGCAATAAGGTCTCCCCTCAGCCTCCTTTTCTCCAGGCTAAACATCCCCAGTTCCCTCAGCCGCTCCTCATAGGACTTGTGTTCTAGACCCTTCCCCAGCTTTGTTGCCCTTCTCTGGACACGCTCCAGCACCTCAATGTCTTTCTTGTAGTGAGGGGCCCAAAACTGAACACAGTACTCGAGGTGCGGCCTCACCAGGGCCGAGTACAGGGGGACGATCACTTCCCTACTCCTGCTGGCCACACTATTTCTGATACAGGCCAGGATGCCGTTGGCCTTCTTGGCCACCTGGGCACACTGCTGGCTCATATTCAGCCAGCTGTTGACCAGCATTTCATTGCTTCTTTGCTCATTCATAGTATCGTACTGGATACAGAGAGCAAGCTCTTTTTTTCCTTTCTGCTGAACTTTCACAGATACAATGAGTGAGAAGGCTGAAATGTGAAGTTACGTGCTGTAAATTGGCAGTAAAAAGAGAGATGCGTGGTAGGTGTATTGATCACAATCTTTCTAAAGTAAAAAGATACAGGAGTTTCAAGGAGCTGCTCTGGCAGCGGTATCACTGAGCAAGAATGGTCCATGGTTTATCAGATAAAACCAACAACGTTGTGTCAGGTCTGCATCAAGACTTCTTCCACATACATACAGAAAGTCATTTTAAACACTGCTCTCATCACAATAAAAGTCACAAGAAGAGGTTTCCTCCGACGTCTTTGAGAAGAGCTCAGGTGTGGGCTGTAATCCCTGAAACAGATTATATACCATGATCCAAGGCTAGCTGAACGCAAAAGATCAACATTTTCTTGCTTTCTTATCCTTGTGAGACTCCCTGCCCCAGAGTAAAATGTTGCAGAAAGAAATGGTGTTATCTGAAGAATACCTTTCTAGAATGTATGATGTCTCTGAAAATATGGTACTTACTGTATTTTGGAGGGAACGTTTAAAGTGTAAGTATTTAGTTTCGCCAGGGGGACAATCACATCTAAAAGATTGAGGGGCTTGTAACATGTAAATAGCACAGAAAGGACTTTAGGATCTTTGAATATCAGTAGCCATACAACTGGACCCCCAATTTTCCTAGTATATAAATTACTACAGGTTCTTTGGAACAAAGACAAAAATTCTAGGATGATAGACATTATAGACCCTGGTGACTGATCATAACTACAAAATGTGCATGCATCCCAAAATCACAGTTACAGAACTCCATATGTTACCAGAAAACCCTTAAATGGATCTCTCTAAACTTCACAAAAAATATTAAGAAAACTATTTAAAATATTAAATATCTTCAGGCTGAGGTCTTTAAAGTTCAAGAATCTGTTAGGTTCTTCATGCATAGCAGCTATCACCTACCACTGCATTCAGTAAGTAAAAAGCTTCAAAATACATTTTTCAATCAAATATGTGGATGGTATACCATTGTTACGTTTCCTATACTACTGATGCTACCTACAAATCTGTTTTGGTTTTCTTAGAATATGTATTTCCACGGTTCTTTCACAGGAAAAAGATAAGAATCAAACTTGAACATTTTTAAGTCTTAAAGAAACTCAAGAATATTGCTTCTCTCCCTGTCAGAACTAAAATTAATTACTGCAAAACCTGAGGTGGTGTAGTGGTTTTTAAATGACTAATATTCACTGGTTGTCAATGTATCGAACTGTTTTATGAGAGTAGCAAGTTTCACATACAGATATAAATAATTAGAGAGTGTTTTCAGTTCAGACTTTGATAATTTAAATTGCTTGGTTTGAATGCTAAATTCATAAAGCTAGTGCTGATTCTTTGCTTTTGGATTTAACATTTCATTTCATGCTGCCGATCACGGTAGTGAGTATTGCACACTGGGGATCAGTTTAAAGTTGTGCCTGAATATCTGCAGATGAAGGAATGTAGGAGAGAGATACATGGCTTACTTATGGTAATCACCCAGGTTAGGCATTAATCCACAGTATGCAAATTGCAGCGTTAACTATCATCTGCACTAATCATTATGCCTGAGGTTGTCTGAACTGAAATCAATCTGTGGTATGTTGTGACATATTAGTGTTCATTGTCAGCTTATTTCAGGAGAGAACTATCACGACATGCTTCTGTCTCACTTAAATAACCAGATACTCCTTTCTATGTAACCCTCATTTTTCTTAATTTTGCTCATTCTCTACTGGTAATATTACATTACTAAATAAGTAATGACTACATAAGGACAAGTGAAAGCTGGATTTTTATGAACTTTCTCATGCAGCATATATGCCCGTTTGGGGCAGAACGATATCTTGTCTGACTTTAGTGATGCTCACTAGATTGTTAACTGATTTGTTGACTGTATCTAACTGTCCTTATCACTGTATTGCTTAAGTTCATTTTTAGAGATGCCCATACTGGAGTTTAGTTTGCATACATGATCCTCATGTTTATGCACATAACACAAAATATTTGTTTTGAAGTTTATACAAATCCAAACTATTTACATTTGTGACTTACACATTCATTTTTAAAGGCCCTGGACCAAAATTTCAAAATATGGTCTGTCTGTTCATCATTAACTTTCTGTAGGATTTGCTGCATAACAAAATAACCTCTGGGTATAGATTAGTTTGTCAGGTACTCTCATGTTTACGAATTGCCCACAATGAACTTCTTTGAGCACTACAAATATTTACACAAAAAAATAACTACTTGTGTTTTCATTTCTGTGTTTGAGTATTTTAAATAAGTTCTACCAAAGCATGTAACATCATTTGCTTTAGACAGTTACTAATAATGAATATTAGGCAGCCTCCAGTTTGCATCAGACATCTGATAGAAGACTGCGAGATTGGACACCACTCCAGTGATTTAATGATGTAAGCAGACAGCAAATGCAATAGCAGACAAAGGCAGAAATTAAACTTTAAAAAGAAACAATGTCAACAAAATCTCTGATGTCTTAGATAATATACCTCAAAGCCATGATAATACCTAGTATTTGACAGCTCTGCAATACCCTTTATGATCCCATGACTCCTTTTTTTTTATATGCTACCACCCACGAGAAGAGTTCCCCATCTGTCTGTTCATAGCTCCCTCCTCACCTGCTGAGGCCAAAATGTATGGTGAGACTCAAAAAGCAGTAAATGTATGTCCCTGCCCTGCTCAGTGCTGCTCTCAGCTCTCCCTGGGGAGGGAGAAGGCTTTTTGGTAGGACTTACGGTGGCTCCCTGAGGAGTGAGGGAAACCTTAGATGATTCCAGGTGGTCCATGACTCCTGCAGTCTGCTGTACTCACTCTCTCCCCCAGTTGCTGCTGCTCTACGTTTCAGCTCTTAGCCCAATGAAGCTCTCATAAGGCGACTGATTGAGGAGCACCAAAGCTTCAGACCCCTGTTTTCTTCCTGGCAGGGGAAGAGGCTTCCTGTGGAGCTGACTGCCTTTATCTAAAGGCTCTCTCCAAACTGACATACAGGAGGAGATTGTCCTTGGACATTGTCCTTAGAGACTGTCCTTTGTCCTTTCTATCCTTGTCCTCTCAGTTTTACATTACTGGTGATGATTAACGCAGTGAAACACGTAAAACATGAAACATTCACATAGAGCAGTGTTGAATCAAAATCCCAAACATGTCTGCTATAGCATATACAGCCTGTTCAGAAAAAAGTAATTGAGCATACAGAAATGTGTGTAAAATCACCACAAGATAAGCATAATCATACTTGTGCTTACATTCCTCTGCTGTATAAAATCATGCTGATCAAATGGATTAATCGGGACACCACAGATTTTAAGATGCGAGTGTTTAGGCTTCTTTCCCACATTGCACTGTTTGGCCAACGGGATGAGCGTGAGCTGGCAGGAGCAGAGCCATTAAGAAAGCTCAGAGAGAGGATTCCTGGAAAACGTGGGCCAAAGCTTCAGCCTCCCCAGAGGATCTCTCCTGGAGCCTTTTCAGGCTGTATCTTCTATGCATGGCATCAGTGGGCTGCTGCGCTGGCGTTTGGCCAGCGTCTATGCCTTATGGCTTGGATTGCAAAGCACATGAGCATAGTTAGTGCTACTTAAGGGAAAAATAACTAATCAGATTTAGGGGAGAGATGATATTGCTTTCTGCAACCGAGCACATGCCTCACTCTCATACCTAATCATGCCCTCCTTTTTTCTCAAGAACACAGGAACACTTCAGTGGAGACTGAATGGAGATGAAAATATAAAGTTGAATGAGAACTGGATTTAAAGCTCATGTATAATCACACTGTGTGAGTGAGATGAAGGCTCGGTTCAGTCTCCTTCCCTCTCCCTGCCCAGCGTGTGCTGACACAGGAGCAGAATTTATCGCACAGTAACTATGCAACAATTACCATTTGTAGTTGTCCTTTTTCAAGTTATAACATCAAGAAATAATATTTCAGGGCCAGATGTGCTATTAATCACCCCTCTCCATTCAGTTGTGTGAAAGTTGTTGTTACAAAAATAGGTTGGTGAATAGAGAATTAACATAAGGCCCTGACCTGGATTTTGAGGGAGCAGTTGTTTTATTACCTGTCCTTCTCTGCTGTAATTTTCTCACCATTTGATGCTTCAGAAAACATGAGTTCAGGAAACTTTGATTTAAGAGCATTCATGCTTCCAGCTAACATTCTGAACTTGTTTTATGAAAGCCATTTCAGAGGCTAATCTATAGCAGCCCTTTCAATATGTACAGCAGGAGGAAGCTGTGTACTGGTTTTGACTTTGGTGGTCACCCATGGGACTGTCCATCCTAGAGTCTGTATACACGAAGAAAGTCGTTTGAGGATCTGAAAGTGCAAATGAGGTATACCACTGTTTACTAGCATATTTTAAATCCTGTTTCCTTTGTTTCAAGGGTTGGAAGGACAGGATGGGTAGGCACATGATGCTCATCAGCCTGAAAATGCATTAAACAATAGCCAGAGCTGAGTCTGATTTTCGCACTGATTTTTTTTTTTTTTTAAACATATATGAAACTTTGAGCTCTGTCACCCTCAGTGAAAGAGGAATTCTTTCTCCAATTCTCTGCAGAATGACTTTTCTCTATAAATTAAGGGAGCTTTTGTCAAGTGAATCTAAAGCATTAATTGCTGTCCCAGGAGATCCTAAACCCCCTCCTTGTGAACAATGCATATACCAAAAAGCACACTGCTATCATCGAAGATTTCCTCATCAGTTGGATTTTTGTGGTTTTGGTTCAGGGCAGAAAGAATTGAAAAGGTCTGGGTGATTTTTGACACTACAGAAAGAAAGGGAGGGAAACATTCAATTTTAAGAAGCAGCAAAGAAAGGAACAACAAGGTACCTTTTCTTCAACATTACACACAGAAGAAACTATCCTGTGAACTGCCCTGTAAAGTACTGCAAAGGTATAAAACATCCAGCAGACTTCAGTAGGAAAAGAATGAGGTGTTTTCTTCTTATCTTCTTGTCAGGTAGTCTTTTCAATCAGCTGAAGATGATCTGACACAATATCATCTTCTGTGAGTTAAGGGCTTGATAAACAAGCCGGAGCGTGCAGTGGCATCAGAGCTGTTCTTACCGCACAGTCCCCGCAGTCAGCAGGTAACCTTCTGAAGGTTAATGTGACATTTGTCTGAGCACAGTAGGCGAGTGGGAGCCAAAGATGCTGCACCAAGAGGAGCATATGAAGAAACACAGAGAGAAAACACTAAAAATAAATATTTTCTCACTAATAATATCACATTAAAGTAGCAAACTTAACAGAAAGGTCTGTGGTTGGCAGAATGTACGGTATCAGTTCAGAAAATTCTACTCTGATTCAGTTCAGAAGTTTATGATCCAAATTCAATTGGCTCCTGAAGCACGACAGAGAGATCCTCCCTCTCCCATAACAGTGTGGATCTCCTGATCCTTTAGGTCTTTTTCCTTATGCCCAGCTTTAGGGTCCCAGAATGAGGGGAGAAGGGCAAAGGATTTCCTTGTTTACAGCCATAGTAATTTGTTCTCAGACTCCAGTCTGTCCTTGGAAGGGTTAATATCTTCACAGGGCCTGGTGCTTCTTTCCACAGAATTAAATTACACAAAGAGGTTAAAATAAAGGTGTGTCAGCACCATAGTGTACTTAAGACTTATTCTGCTGGCTGATATTGCTTTAAAAGAAAGACCTCTCATTTCTTTCTCTTGCTCTGATGTGTTATGTCATTCCTAGGACTTGATCACTCTGCTACATTGTGAAATATGTCTGAGAAGAGCATGAAGATCAGAAACTCCAGTATAGATTGAGAATGCATGACTCTAGCATCATCAAAACCGTGCTAGCCCACAGCACTTCACTCTCAGGAATACCATTTCAGTCTAGGAGACATGACCCATAACTCAGTCCTGCTGCTTCTTCTCAGCCCTTGCTTTCTGAAAGGGATAATAACAAATCTATTGCTGTGATTTTGAGCTGTGACTGAATAAAGATTAAGATCATATTTCATCCCTGTTCATGAATGACTTTTGCAGCGGAATAAAACAAATATCTGCTTCCGTAGAGCAATGCATGTAAAGCAATACATCCCTTCCTGGTTATGAAAGGAGCGGGGATGGTCCCTACCCATGTGCAGAAGGAAGCCAGCAGACGAAACTGAAGGAACTGATCTCACATGCAAAGATGCAAACACTGTGCAACGGACAGAGTGACCCTCTGGGCAGAGAACCCAGGGATTATGTTGGGGTGTTGCCAAGGGCTCTCTCCCGCAGGCAGCTCAAGTGAGCACATGGGAGCCAGGCTCCGGAAGGACCAGGAGCAGGAGAGCATCTTCAACATGCAGTGTTGCAGTGTCCAGCTGAAGCAACAGCTGCGTCCTTAGATGAGGTGACTAGACATGCTACTAGGGCTCAAAGTGAATACAAGTTTTCAGCTTTTTAAATTACACAGAAAGGTAACCAGGCATATGTATGAACATATTTACCATCTTTGCATACATTCTTTTGTTCAGCCAAACCTAAATGTTCACCCTCTTTTGTATGCCATGTGAGAAATTAACCGTAGAAAAAAATAGCAGTGAAGAGCATATTAATTCAGCAACGTTTTCATTTGGAGTTTGTAACCTCAAGCAGACTGAAGATAAAAGAAATGAATAGCAAAATAGAAACTAATGACAATTTTCTGTTCATGCCCAACTATTTCTCAAGGAGAAAGGAAATTAGGCTATGTCTGGACAAGTATTCCCTGCCACTGGCTTATGTAAAGAATGTTCTGCATTATAGGAAAAAAAGAGTGAGTTTCATCTTTGATCTGAGAACTGAACATTAAAAGAAATTTGCAATCCTCTATGGCATGGCCATGATATTGATGGATACTTGGTCTAACAAAGAAAGCTTCAAGGAGAAAATGGTATTTACTAGTTATGAGTCCAGATGTTTGAAGTGGCAGAACTGAGAGCAGAGGCAGCGCTATGTGAAATGCAGTGACAGAGGCATGTCAGGACACAGTGAGTTGCGTTGTCTGACTGGGTCCACAGAAGCCCAATGAGCGCAAAACCAAAATGAGGAATTGCAGTGTTGGGACTGCAAGCAACGCTGGCTGGTTTTGTGCCGCAGAAGCCTGCCAGCTGGACCCAAAACTGCATATATTTATTGCCCAGAAATGCTTCTTCAAATCAAGTGATACGCTACCAAAGCCAAAATCTGGAAAGCTGCAAAAGCCTCTACCTCTGCCGGATGGCCCCTGTGCTACTGCCATGTGCTGGGAGGCCGGTGTCGCATCCTCCCATGGAAACACCGGCGAGATGTCTCAGACTGGAACCAGCATGTCTCTCGTTACCCTCATGGCTGGTTTTCTTCCTCCTCCAGGGGGAAAGAGCAGGCATGAATAAACAACTGCGAGCCCAGAAACCCTTGTGCTGTGCCCAGTTCCAGAACTGAAAAAAACAGTAACTCTACCCAACAGAGATACCAAGTATAAAAGCGTGTCGTTGGAGTCAACACTAAATCACCTTTTTCCATCTCACTTCCCTGTAGAGGCTGGCCTGTGGACAATCACACCACAACCACATAGTTCAAAACCTCAATGTTCAGCTTAGACTAAACATTTGTCCTTTTCCCAGCCAGAGGGGGTTGATATTACATGTTCCTCTGCTGCCAATACCTTGAGTGGAAACTCACAGGGCTTTCACATGCACCTATAGAAGTGAGTCCCTCTCTGAAACACCAGTGTAAGCCTCTCCAGCGTTAATAGTAGCTTTACGTATCCATGCTTGGGACTGTGCTGGTTAAACAGAGCCTATAAATAGGGAAAGGACTGCTTAGGAGTACTAAACCAGGCGTCAAGATTTGTTACAAGCTATTGCAGGCAACATACCAAATAACTAATAGCATAATCAAATCAATTTTTGTCTTTAGGGACTTAGGTTTTCTACATAAAATCCTGTTTTGCACTACTGAGTATTTTACTGCTTCAATTCCCTCACTTCTCAAGGTCACCCATTGCCTCCTGAATGCTAGCCCGGTTTTCTTTTGAAGTGACAACTCTTCTTAAGTTTGCGGCCTCAGCAACTGGTATGAGCTCATCTGGTATTCTCTGTGAAAACCTGAATCTGCAATTATTCTGCTAACCTCCAGCTTCTCTTTCTTAAGAAAACCTGATAATTTTCCTTATAGCAATCAGATCAAGCATTTTACTAAGGCTGAAGCAAATTAGATTTAACTCATTTCCTTTTCCGAGAAAATCAAATTTTCTCTAATGTCTTAACTACTGACCAAAAACATGTCTAAAGGAGCATGACTTCCGTGGATCAGAGTCTCTTTTTGTCAATAGATCTGTCACCTGTCGCATCAAGGCAAAAGCAGACCCTGTCTTTATTTAAGCACCTATTCTCCAGTGTGTACCTTGAAGGTTAAAGTCTTTTGTAATGACACAATTGCAAACAGTATTTCTCTCCCTCTAATAATATTCCAGCACTCTCATTCTGGAATAACATCTATTTGATAGTTTACCTGGATTTTGTAAAGTTATGATAAGAATGTCCATCTTACATTCTTGGCACCCAAAATGTTTGTGTGTGTATATATGTACTTATTCACACACACACACACACACACATAATTCTCCTCACTACCATAAAATTCAGTGATTCAACAGTAGAATTAAAATGATTCAAAATCAGTGTTTTATACAAATCCTCAATTATTCACCACTTCCAGCTCTAAACAAGAACCGTCTTCTCTTCAAAGAAACACAAAACAATAAAACATGACTTTAAGAGGGATATATTTAGCCTGCCAGGGGAAAACTAATTTCAAAGTTAGGGCTCCAAAGCTGCAACCCACCCCTGAATATACCTCGTTATTTTGGTATGTTGTATGACCAAAGAGTTTCATCAACCTGTCTTTCAGGATACCTTCAGGATTAAAGTTTGCTTTTCACATTTAGTTTGGAGATTTCATGGCCTTTGAATTTTTACATGAAAAACTTTAGTTTGAATGTCTTACTAGTGTTATTTTCCCAGCTATTACTCTCTTTGAACACAAAAAAGGGCTGGTGTTTCTGTCACCCATATGTATGATGTGGTGGGTTGATCTTGGCTGGCCACTAGGTGCCCACCAAGCTGTTCCATCACTCTTCCTTCTCAGCAGGACAGCGGGAGAAGTGATGACCAAAAGCTTGTGGATTGAGATAAGGACAGAGACATCACATCATGGGCAAAACACTCAACTTGGGGAAATTAATTCACTATTCTGTGATTCTATGATTCTGTGAATAACAGAGTAGGATAATGACAAGTAAAAACAAAATTAAAAATGCCTTCCCTCCACCTGCCCTTCTTCCCAGGCTCAACTTCACTCCTGACTCTTCTACCTCCTCCTCCCGAGTGGTGCAGGGGGATGGGGAATGGGAGTTGTGGTCAGCCTGTAACACTTCATCTCTGCCACTCTTACCTCCTAACACTCTTCCCCACTCCAGCATGGGGTCCCACCCATGCGATACAGTCCTTCATTAACTTCTCCAACGTGGGTCCTTCCCCCAGGCTGCAGTTCTTAAAGAACTGCTCCAGCATGGGTCCTTTCAACAGAGTACAGCCCTTCTGGAATGGACTGCTCCAGCATGGGTCTCTCACAGGGCCGCAGCTCCTGCCAGAAGACCTGCTCCTGTGTGGGCTCTTCTCCATGGACCACAGCTTCTGCCATGAGTTTGTTCCTGTGTGGGCTCTCCACAGGCTGCAGCATCCTTCAAGGCACATCCACCTGGGGTCCTCCACAGGCTGCAGTATGGATATCTGTTCCACTGTGGTCCTTCATGGGCTGCAGGGGGACAACCTGTGTCGCCATAGTCTTCTCCTTGGGCTACCAGGGGAATCTCTGCTCTGGTGCCTGGCACCTCCTCTCCCTCCTTCTTCACTGACCTTGGTGACTTGCAGGGCTGTTTCTCCCACATTTTCTAACTCCTTTCCCTCACAGCTGCTGCACAGGGGTTTTCACCCTTTCTTAAATATGGTATTACAGAAGTACCACCACTGTCACCGATGGGGTCAGCTTTGGCCAGCAGCAGGTCTGTCTTGGACCTGGCTGGAACTGCCTCTGTCTGACATGAAAGCAACTCCTGTTGTCTTCTCAAAGAAGCCACCCCTGCAGCCCACCCCTGCTACCAAAACCTTACCACATAAACCCAATACATTCTACTCCTTGCCTCTGTGAATCACATATTTAAGAATTATCATTAAAATACACATTCACCATAGAATCTTCACAAACTTCACTTACATCAACAAAAAGAATTTCCCACATCAAAGTCAAAATAGCATCATCACAACACTGACAAAAGTGGACAATTTACGCACACTCCATCCCTCGTCCCTTCACAAAAAATATTCCCCACAATTATCCCACTCTCTGGCAATATCCAGTCCATGTTTTGCCCATTACCTTTCACAATTACTGTCCTTATCTCCAATTCCTCTAGAGCCCCACTGTTGGGTGCCAAAAAAGACTGGTGGGTTGACCTTGGCTGGCTACCAGATGCCTACCAAACTGCTCTCTCGCTTCCCCTCCTCAGCAGGACAGGGGCAGAAAATAAGATTAAAAACTTATGGGTCGAGATAAAGGCAGTTTAATGAAGAAAAGCAAAGGCCACATGCAGAAGCAAAGCAAAACAAAAAGATTTATTCTCTACTTCCCATCAGCAGGAGATGTACAGCCACTGCCTGGGAAGTGGGGCCCCAGTATGCACAGTGGTTGCTTCGGAAAATGAATGCCTTAATACGGCAGGTACCTCCTCCTTCTCGCTCTTAGCTGTTATTGCTGAACACGACATCATATGGTATGGGATATCCCTTTGGTTAGTTTGGCTCAGCTGTCTTGGCTATGTCCCCTCGAAACCTCTTGCCCACTCCCAGCCCACCAGCCTTTGGAAGGGAGGTTGGAGAGACAGCCTTGACACTGTGCGAGCACTGCTCAGCAGTGGCCAAAACATCAGTGCATTACCAGCATGGTTCTTGCTACAAATACAAAGCACAGCACTATGAGAGCTCCTATGGGGAACGTTAACTCCATCCCAGCCAATACAACCCAATGCAATATAACAGGAAATCTTGTTCTCGCACAGCCTGAACTGGAGTTTTCGGCTTAGACTGAATTTAAAGTACGTGTGACTGGGAAAGAGTTGTAAGAAACTAAGGTGTGTGATAATGGATCAGACAAAGGCCACAGTGGCCTACTCTTCTACCTCTTCCTACCTCTTACTGTGGCCAAGAGCAGAGGTTTGTGAGAGGGGTGAAAGAATTAGGAGAAATATGAAGTGATCTTTTCCCTGGTATGAAGGAGTCCATGGGTTCCTGAGGCAAACCACTATGTTTGGAGACTAATCAACAGACCTATTCTCTCTCAGTTTGCCTGCTCCTTCTTACATGCACTTTTACTTTTAGGGTCCTTAAAATCCAGTGGCCCAAAACCTTAACAAACAGTTTCACAACGTAATTATGCATTACTTGCAAACTGCTTCCTTTTCCTTAGCCATCTCAGTGGGTGCTCCCTAACTCTTGGATTACAAAAAACAGCAATCACCATTCCAGATGCAGTATCTCCATGTTTTATGATTTTATGGGCTGCTGTCATATTTTCATCCTCTTCCAAGCCAAGAACTGCAACTATGCTGAGTCTTTTCCTCTATAGAAGTGGTTCCAAGCCCATGGATCAGCTTTGTTGCCTTCTCGGTACCCTTCTTAGTTTGTCTGCATTAGTTTAACAGTCTCCAGTATACTTTCATTCATTTTTTTCCACAACCTCTTAAAGTATCTTGTGGGATAATTCATAGGAAACTTACTCTGTACATTTCACCCTAGTGACTTCCACACAGTTTACACAGATTAAAGTGCCATACCAAGCTGCATAATTTTAGGATACTTAAGACATGGAACTGTGTAACTTGAGGTGATATATTTACTGTGTAAATATTTATAAGAAAATATGTTTGTAAGAGGCAGAATTAAGTTTCTTCTGATAATCTTAACTATCATATTGTCTCTTGAATGTTTAATTGTGTATTGATAATAGCTTCCTTTTCAAGTTATTAGCTTTTAAAGGAATCCTACATAGTATGCTGATTTCTGAATACTGCCACAGGCATTTTGTGTCTGACTCAGACTGATATCTTGTATTTATTGCAATGCTTCTGGCCTATTCAGGCACATTCTTGGAAGAATCCCATGGGTTAAGATCCCAGAGACAAGAGAGGTCCAGGAGAGCTGGCTGATTTTCAAGGATCACGTCCTCCAAGTGCAAGAGTGGCCCGTCCTGATGAGCAGGAAATCAAGCAAAGGTAGCAGGAGGCCTGTAGGGATGAACAAGGAGCTCCTGACAGTAGAGGTGGAAGCAGGGAGACGTGACTCTGGAGCAGTACAGAGACACTCTCTGCATGTGCAAGCAGAAAAGCCAAAGCCCACCTAGAGTCAAATCTGGAGAGAGGGACTTCTGTAGGTATATTAACAGCTAAAGGAAAACTAAGGGAAATGTGGACCTGATGTAGAATGGGCAGGGGAACTGGTGGCAAATGACATAAGCAAGGCTGAGGTACTCAATGGCTTCCTTGCCCCAGTCTTTACAGACATATTAGAAGGTAATACCAGCCTTCAGGGATCCCAGGTCCTTGAGAACAGTAGGAAAGTCCACAACAAGGAAGGTGGAGTAGGATCAGGTTAGTGAACATTTAAATAAGCCGCACACAAGTCCACGGGACCTGATGAGGTAGACCTGCAAATGCTGAGGAAGTTGCCTGGTTGCAATGCCACTCTCAGTTATCTTCAAGAGGTCATAGCAATTTGGAGAGGTTCCTAAGGACTGGAAGAAAGCAATCACTCCGACCTTCAAGAAGGGCAGGAGGGAGAATCCAATGAATTAGAGGCTAGTAAACCTCACCTTGGCCACTGGAAAGGTGACAAAGCGAATAATCCTGCAAATATTTCCAAATATTTGAAAGACAAGGAAGTAATTGGGAGTAGTCAGCATGGATTTATGAAGGGGAAATCATGTCTGACCAACATGATAGTCTTGTACAACAAAATGATGAGCTCAATGGATAAGGCGAGAGCAATGGATGTTGTTTATCTTGATTTTAAGGAGGCTTTTGATACTGTCCCCATAACATCCCCACTGACAAAATTATGAAATACAGATACATGGACAGTAAGACAAATTGAAAAATGGTCTGAATTGCAGGGTTTATTAAAGAGCTGTGATGAGCAGCACAAAGTCCAGCCGAAAGCCAGTCACTAGTGGTACCCCAGGAGTCAATACTGGAGCCAATACTGTTCAACAGCGTCATGAATGATCTGGATGATGAGACAGAGTGCACCCTCACCAAGTATGCAGATGACAAAACTGGGAGAAGTGGCTGATACATCAGAGTGCTGTGCTGCCATTCAGAGGGACCTCAAGGGTCTGGAGAAGTGAGTTGACAGAAACCTCATGAAGTTCAACAAGTGAAGTGCAAAATCCTGCACCTGAGGAGGAATAAACCCATGCAGCAGTACACACTGGAGCCAACTGGCTGGAAAGTAGATTGACAGAAAAGATCCTAAGAGTCTTGGTGCAGAAGAAGTTGACCATGAGCCAACAATATGCTTTTTTTTTAGCAAAGGCAGCCTACAGCATTCTGGGCAGTATGAGGGAAAGCTTTGCCAGCAGGTCAAGGAGGTGATCCCTCCCCTCTGTCCATCACTGGTGAGACACATCTGGAGTGCTGGGTCCAGTTCTGGGCTCTCCAGTACAAGAGAGATGTGGACATATACTGGACTGAGTCCATAAGAGGCCATGGGGATGATTAAAGTACAGGAGCATCTGACATACGAGGAGAGGCTGAGAGAGCTGGAACTGTTCAGCCTGGAGAAGAGAAGGTTCAGAAGGATCTTATCAATGCATGTAAATACCTGATGGGAAGCAGTAAAGAAGATGGAGCCAGACACTTCTCAGTGGTGCCCAGGGGAAGGACAAGAGACAATGGCCACAGGCTGAATTGCAGGAAATTCCACTTAAACCTAAGAAAAAATAACTGGTGGTTTTGGTTGGTTGGTTAGTTGGTTGTTGGTTTTGGGTTTTTTTTTTACTATGCAGGTAGTCAAACACTGGAACAGGTTGCCTGGAGAGGTTATGGAGCCTCCATGGAGATATTCAAACCTCAACTGAACATGGCCTTGCATTACCTGCTCTAGCTCACTAGAAGAAGAGGGGGGCTGGACATTCAGAGATGCCTTCCTACCTCACCCATTCTGTGATTCTATGAGTGTCAAGATCTTGCAGTTATATTCTATTTAATACGTTCAAATATTTGTATGTATAATATCTCCAGAGATATCTATATCTTTGAGTTACCTGTGACTTCTGTACTATAATCACAGTTCTGTCAAGTTTGCACTGTAATTCTTTCCACACGGTTCTTCCACATAACAATTGTTACTTTCTCCAAATATATTAAGGGCATATTACTTTGTCACCTAGAGGTGTCTTCTGCATCACTGCACCCTTATATCACATAATTTTGCCCCAGATAACTACTTCATAGGAAATTCTTAATGTAAGAAATTCCTTGGGTTACTAGAATGAGTTGGAGCATAGGCACAGATGTAATATGACCATAAATGAACACTTAGTGAGATGCATCTTCATTTCCTTCATTTCTGAAGTGCTGTCATTATGAAATGTCCTTAAATTATTCATAAATTGGTTTTAAGAGACGAGACAATTTGTTGCCATGTTAATTGCTGCCAAAGAAGGGCCCATCAAGTTACCAACCTCTGTCCCTTATCCTCTTTCCAAACCTACTTCTTCAAAATATAAGATACATATGTAAACATAGATAAATATCTCACACCCATTCGTTTAATGGAGAAGTCGACAGACAATTTAACTCAGTCTTCATCTCTCCCTTCTGCACATCTCAGATTCATTCAAATTCCTGTAAAGGATATTGGCCTTTTGGTTCTATCCATTATCTTCTTTCGGACCCAAGGAGGTCTAGAATTGTTATACAAATGTAAAGCATATGGGAAAAAATTCCATTTTGTGTAAATACCGGCTGCTACTCTGTTCATCTGATCACTACCAGCTCTCTGCTAGTGCAAAAGGGGGTTTTTTTGTTAGATGAGATAACAATGTTTATAGCTCACAATAGTTACTGATAGATCAAAACCAAAAAGTATCAAGAGCTGTTGCCATTTTGTCCCTGTTTGGACCACAGGCCACCAACTTGGTAATGACTGATCTGTTGTAACATGAAGAATCAGAGCATTAACAGGGCAAGACAGGAAGCTGAAAGATGTGAAGATGTGCTATTGAAAAACTCTGGGTGAGATCCAGTTTGGAATTAGGGCATCTGAAATTAGTTTTCTATATGTGCACTAGATGTCTAAGCACCTATTATTCTGAATGGAGAGCTACTCAGTGCAGTCAATGGAGCCTGGAAAATGCTCAGCGCACACTAAAGTAGGTATTTGTTGGATGGCCGTTTGAATCTCACCCTCTTACAAATGAGGACGGACTAGGACCAAATGGCAGGCTGGCATGGGTGTAAATTGAGCACAGAGAACTCCAGACTGCATGAAGGACACTAGCTCCCAAAAGTCCCTCAGGTGAGACCAGCTGAAAATATGACTTTGTGTAAAGCATTAATTATTTTTCCATGGTCTTCTACAGTCTCAAAGTGAGAAACCTGTGAATACAGTTAGCTCTTGTTAGGCAGCAGATGCAACTCAGCACAGACAAGCTGAAAGCGCATCCTCACGAGGAAAGGAGCAATGACCTGGGCCACTCCTAGCCCTTCAGAGCACACCCCACCATCACAGTAAAGAAGTCCAAGGGAAGTTAGACCCTTCCTGGTAACGAAAAAGGCCACATTTAGGCATGTTTTATTTAGATCCTGTGCCCTGGGACAGCACCTCCCCTTCTGGGAGGTTAAAAACTCCCAGAAGATGTGAACAAATGAACAGCTGTGTGGCCATTTCAAAGCCGCTGCAAACAGAAAGTGGAATTTCACTAAAGGCGGCACTGGTGTGACTATTATTCATGGAACAACAGTAGAGAAGTAGCGATTGCAAACCTCCTGCCTGAGACTCCTCAATTGTGCCCCTCAATCTTCCCTGCCTGACTCACCACCGATGGATTTAAGAGAGGCAGGGTTTGAGATCCCACACATTTAGCTCTGGAAAAAGGCAAAACACAGGTGTGGCTGCACTCCCAGAAGACCACCGTGTCTTTGCACAGTCCCTTTCCACTGCAACATCTTTGCAATGGAATTTGGGTGCTGTCGGGGCTACCTGATCTCCCAGCTGTGCATAGTCTCTGCCTATTCTCCAGCACAACTAGATGAGATAGGGACCCTGCAGCTGAAAGCTTCACGCGACAGTGCGGATGCCAGATACCAGGGCAGCTGCCATACAGTATCACAGGAATTCACTGGACTCATCTTTCTACTTCCATACCTGAGTCTATTGGCACCTGCTGGGCCAATTCACTCCTTGCTGACCAGAAACCACCCAGTGCAGGGGTGCAAGCAAACTTCTCATGCAATTTCCACTACATCTGGTCCAAGACTGTTCTATAAAGTTTAAAGTGTCCCAAGACCTGCACTATGCCAGCCCCTGCTTAAATGTCCAGCGAATAATACTGCATAAAGTACATTTACGGCCATATGACACCAGAAGTTTCACGTGTCTATTCAGTTTCCAGAGGCACAATCCACCTGGCTGACAGTGCAAGCTAGAAGATAACACAGGAGGGGGGCATCATTTGGCAGACATGGCAGAGACAGGCTAGCTCTTCTCCTGGTCCATGGCTGCAAGCTCTATTTTCCAGGGAGGTATTCTGTTGTCAGGAAATCAGAAACACCAGACAGGAAAGTCTACTCAGACTGTCGTGCTCATCATGATAGTGCTTAGTCAGTACATTAGCGTTTAAGCACCAAAGCATTTAATATGGACATCAAGGGATGTCTTCCATAGCAATCTCAGGTTGGATTTCTGCCTGAGTGGCGAGGCAACCTTTCCTTCCTGGACTTCTGACACAGCCCTTGAGCATGAAGTCATTTCAGATGCCTTTGGCAGCTCCTCTTGGTTATTTGCAAGTCAGATAATGAGTTAATTTTTCATGTCTTTTACTGATAGAACTTGGCTTTTCACAGATTTCTCTTCAGTTTGGGCTAGAGTTAGCTGGAAAAAAAGATTAATTGAAATATTTTCCCACTGAGGAATGTAATTGTATCAAATAACGAAGTCCTGTAGATTCGGCTGAAATTTCGTTCTGGAGAGAAAAGGAGGAAATGTTTAGATACTGTCAAAATATTTTGTCATTTTCTTTATGAAATGGTTTTTAAAATTAGTTTTATTTTGTATAGAATACTGTAACATAACATTTTAAATTGTCAAAAATCAGAGATTTTTTTGTCAAAATAAAATATTTTGATCAATTCTAAATGAATTTTTTTGGACGTTATGAAGTTTGGAAATCTGTTTCAGGCTCTCTTTTCAATCTGAGATATGCCAAATAGGAAAGTCACCCTCTGTTCAGCAGTGCCAAACCTGCCCTTGACAGGACAAGAAGGTCAAGGAAGCAGCAAGCAAAGAGAGCTGCAAGATGCATGTGGCTCCTAGTATTTGAACCTGCCATCACTTACAGTTGTGAGGAGTTGCACCTGGCTGCATATAAGCATTTTAAGAGAGAGAGAGAGAACAATCTACCAAAATGATGCCAGAGCAACAAATAGTGCAAAGATTAACAGAGAAGCTGATGCAGGTGAAAAGCAGTACAAAAGTGGTGTAATTATTCGCATAGAGAGATTTATTCCGACATTGTGATACATCTGTGAAAACCTTATGCCACTGTAATTCATGCCAAAAGAGTTACGAAGCTTCCAGAACACAATAATTAAAGCAAGACAAGACCCCAGAAAAATCCAAACAAAGCAAAAAAATTGTATATTGATACAGGGGAGATTATGCCAAAAAACTGCTTATATCCACTTGGAAACTAAAGCCAAAGAAACAGATATCTTTGTGTTTATCCAATATGCTGTTTTTTCCATATATCTCTATCTGAAGCATGCTGTGCTAAGCTTATATGCAGCAGGATGACATGATAATTACCCTGAGAAGATAAAATAGATATATACAAACGCTCATTAATTTTATACAGAAAATAAACAAGAATTCTGCATCCGCAGTCAGCAACTACAATCCCTAAAGAGTGAATGCAGAAATACTACTGGTGTCATGATCATTTATAGACTTAAAAACAGACACACATGCATACATGTCAGATGTTTCTAAAGGCTTTTTTAAATTACGACTGTCTGTCTTACTGGCATGAGCAGTCTTGCCTGACAGCATTTTCCCACTGAACACTAATAAGGACATCCTGCAGCCATCACCACGGCCCACAGGCTGCTGCCAGAAGACAAATGGCCATATTCTAAGCAATTCTTCAGGATTATGCTTCATTCATTACACTACACCTCATATTATTAAGAAAAATTCCTTTTATAGCAGTTTCCCTCAAAATTCAATGAAACATAAAATACACATTTATATAGTAAGCCAAATAAATTATTTGAGCCAGGATTCATCCCGACTAACTTCAACTAGAAGCCAAGTCACTCTGGTCTCTCTTTATACTAAAAGAATAGAAAACACTGGAATAGAAAATAGCTGGGCCTCGGGAGGGCCCAACAAAG
The DNA here is from genome assembly GCA_009819775.1 of Phoenicopterus ruber ruber. Lineage (NCBI taxonomy): Eukaryota > Metazoa > Chordata > Aves > Phoenicopteriformes > Phoenicopteridae > Phoenicopterus > Phoenicopterus ruber. The sequence goes on from CM020217.1 coordinate 92,479,152, forward strand.
ATCTAAGTCAGGACGAGGAGGTGCCCCTCTCTCCATTGGCAGCATGACAAACCCAGAGTGGCTGCGCCTAAGACATGGAATGAATCTAGTCCTCAGTGGCAATTTTGCGGTCTATTTGGAAGCAGAATTTCTCTAAAATCTTCTAGGTGTCTTATCTGGCTTACAATCAGTCATAAACTCCAGAAATAGTCTTTGAATACTGAAAGTTAAATACATTTTTAACCGATTTCATTAAGGAGCAGGCTGTTCTGGAAATGGCCAAACTGAGCTATCGGGCTCCACAAGCCCTGACTGCTTGGTTCAGTCCGTTGTTGCCTACCCCAGCTCATCATGCTAGGACCTCAGTTTAGTTATTCGTGGATGCAGAATTGGATAACCCTACCTGCTAATGGCGGTGCAAACATTTTGCCTGTGTTTTCTTTCTAGAACACTTCCAAGCAAGTTGAGTAACAGAAACAACATCCTTAATCTGTGTAAAAGCCAGGATGCACAGGGCAGGTAGCTCCCTGACCCGTCGATTCTTCCACTCCACCTCTTCTGCTGCTCTTCAGGTTTCCGCTTAGCTTGGGCTGCTTCCCAGATAGCCTCAGAGTCTGAAAAGGAAGACTTATTAGTATCTGACTTCTTTCACTTCTACTCTCCCAGGCACAAATTGTTCTAAATTGCTTCATCCTTCAGTAACAAAACCAGACACAAATAATTTCAAAAGATTCAGAGCACATCACATAAATTTTCTATGTGTTTAATATTAATGGGTAGTAAATAAAAAGGACTTTCAATAGGTAATGAATACTTTATATTATTTAATCAAAGGCAATGCATTTTCTTAATTACCATAGTTATATGGACTTTTTAAAGCAGAAAATTATTGTAAAAACAAGGAGAAAATGAAGCGTGAAGTCCAAAATGCCCATAATTGTTTTGTGAAGAGAAATGCAAAAGAGCTTGACAAGAACTCAGCAATATATTTTACTCATTGAATTGAAACCATGTCTACTGATTCAGTGATCCACAATAGAGATTACCTTACAAATATCCTAGAGTAGAATCAATATTTTGATTGTTCACCAAAATCTGGTATGTCCAAAAAAACCCCTTATTCTACTCTTGTGTGGATCTTTAAAACAAGGTATACACACCTCCTGCAACATTTATTAGTGGATTTTCACCAGACTGAGTAGACACCCACCACAGTATTGCTCCTTATATTTGTTTAGAATTTCAGCAAGATGGAAAATTCCTCTCTGTGCCGTGCCTGAAAGTTTTCCTTCTTGCAACAGAGTTCTCAGATCCATGGCAATAAATGTCTCTTCTGCACAGCCTCAAGGCAGGAAAAAACATTAATGGCAAAAGATAGGCAGCTTCACTTTTGAGGTGCTGCCATTTATGACAAATCTGTAGATTTGGGGAACTCTAACAACTCTATTAAAAGAAAAAAAAAAAGGACAAAAGATAAAATAAAAGAGGCTTCCCTCAAAATGAGAATTTTGATGAATCAAAAGTAGTGAACTGAGTGTCAATTGTTCGTCTCATATCACTTTAAGTAGCAACATGTCCTGAGTGGTTTGGGTCTATGCACCTGATTATTGCAAGGAAGGAAATTTTCAGGTACCAGTTATGTAAGACATTACACATTTAATATAAAGGCAGCTTTCACATGTAAAGACAGCTGAAATTCCATGAAATTGAGGTTTTTGTAGCCAAAATCCACTCCATGCAGGTCTACTTAGAGTTCTACACGTATGAAAAAACAATTAAGTACTGCATAATAGCAGTTAGAGATGGGACTCATCTGACGAAATATCTGCCATAGCTACATCTGCACTAGTTGTCTCATGCTTCCTTAACAAATAAGTTCTTCCAAAGAACGATTGATTTTATCTCACCTAAAATACATCAGATGAAATGAGTTTGAAAGCACATTTCTCTCTGCTGACTGTAAACAAACTGATAGCAACTAGCTCAGATGAACATGTCTATAGTAGTGGGTGAGATGAATGCCATCGTAGGCTACTATGGCAAAGAATTCTCTACTGGCAGCAGGGAATAATGACGGATTATCCATCCAGAAGCATTTGGGGATTATATGAACAAAGGAGTAGTTGACTGCTTTATTGAATTTCTCTTATACAGCACATGATCTTTTTGGCTTACCAGGCTCAGAGAAGAGCTCTTGCACTACAGGTTAAAGGGGGTTTTTGTATGCTTCTGACATACACTGTCTTAACTCTGAGGAATCAGAGGGGTTTGCCTCTATTTTCTACTGAGGCTAGGTAATAAAGTATTAATAAAGCTTTTTTACTTTCTTTTTCAGCTGCACTTTACAGTGTAGATATGTAAAGCTATGTTGAAATACTTTGAAATTTCTGAGGATACAAAGGATGCTGCATTTTTTTCGTAGTACAATGAAGAAAATAGGAAACTGTCATCCATTTCTGCATGGCCCTAGCTTTCATGCTGGATAAAAAAACTCACTCTGTTCTGCATACTTCATTGTTATGAAAGATGTAGCATTGACGATGCAGGAGAAGAGCTTCTGATGCAAAACCAGTGACCTGACACAATTGTTAATAAAAAGTCCAGTTTAATGATTCAATAGCAATAAGTATCCTTCATAAGCAATTTAAAAGGAAGCCTGTAACAGCATTAAAACCCAAATGAGACTTTCATTCATGAGACCTTCATTCTGAGAGCTCAGAAGAGACAAAAAAACTTGCTGAATCTCTAGGTTGGATAAAATTTGTTGCCTGCTGTACTATGACACAAGACAAAATACCCTCCAGATTTCTGAATGACTTGAGTTTCCAGAATTAGTTTCCATCATACAAACGTTAGCATGAGCTACCTGTTCTGACATGAACAGGGACACCCCAAAGTGATGGATGTTTTGGGTTTTTCTGCTCATTTTTCATCAACTGAAATTACTGGTAACCTCTCTTCTATCTTTCCATAGCCACCCTCCAAAGAAACCATTGGAAAGAGTATTGAGTCCTAAACTCAGAGAGTGTTGTATCAAAGGTGGCTGAAAGGCTGAGGACAATTACAATGAAGAGGAAACAGCAAGATTAATTATAAGGTCAGTGTAAAATTTAGAAAAAGACCATTTCAATTAAATTAATTGTGTGAAAGCCAAGCTGAACAGAAAGACTTGGTGGAGATTAGTTTGACAGCAGGAAAGTAAACTTTAGCCTTCAGTTGAGTAAGCAAGAAAAGGGTACAACAGGGCTGAGGAAATTTTCCACAGTGGCATGAAAAAGATACATTTGGAAGTGGTTATGTCTACACTGTAAGCTTAGCCTAGGCCTGATCCTGGGTCTGTCCTTGTCTCATCCCTGTTAACACAACTGTAGTTAACATATCTGTACTTGCAGCAAGTTTGCAGTCAATACCGAGTTTGGTGGAGTTGTCAGTTAGCTGGAGGCCAGGGCTGCTGTTCAGGGGGATCTCGATGGGCTGTGGGCTGGTGGGAACTTCATGAAGCTCAAGAAAGGCAAACGCGAATTCCTGTACCTGGGATGTCATAACTCCATGCAGCAGTACAGGCTGGGGGCCAACTGACCAAAAAGCAGCTGGGCAGAAAAAGACCCTGGTGTTGTGGTGGACAAGCTCAACATGAGTGAGCAATACACCCTTGCAGGAAAGGTCAACAGCCTCCTGGGCTGCATTAGCAAGAGCACAGCTAGAAGGATGAGGGAGGTGATTCTTCCCTCTGCTCTGGTGAGACCTATCTAGGGTGCTGGGTCCAGCTCTGGACTCCCCAGTACAAGAGAGAAACTGAAACACCAGACATATGAAAGTGCCTGAGGAGAAGAGACTGGAGCACAGGGTGTATGAGGAGAGGCTGAGAGAGCTGGGTTAAGTACCTAAAGGGAGGGTGTAGAGAAGCCAAAGCCAGACTCTTCTCAGAGGTGCACAGTGGAAGTACAAGAGGCAACAGACACAAGCAGGAACACGGGAAATTCTAACTCAACATGCAGAGGGAAAAAAATCGCCATGAGGGTGGCCAAATACTGGTGCAGGCTGCACAGGAAGGCTGTGGAGGTGCTCAGAGCTTGACCGGACACAGCTCTGAGCACCTGCTCTAACTGGACCTGCTTTGGGCAGGGGGTTGGATCAGAAGACCTCTGGAGGTCCCGGTCAACTTAAATGATTCTAAAGCCCTTAAGTGTGGTTACAGCAACCCCTACTAGTGTCTCCAAGTCCCTGTCATCTGTTGGGTAAGGGTAAGGCTAGTGTGGGAGATGAAGTTGGAGGCTAAATGAGGTTAGTCACAACATAAGACAGTGTCTGTCTCCACCGTAGAGAGACCAGAACCTTTCTCTCTTCTTCTATTCCAGCTCAAAATCAATTAGTTCATTTAAATGATTTGTACATTTGATTTTTTTTGCTGGAACAAAGAGGAAGAGATGTTTTACACAGCACTGACATTGGTTTTGAGGCAGCAATTACAACCTGAGAAAAAAGTCTAGATCCATGTCAGAAAATTCACTGTGCCAAAGTATAGGGTTTGCATCCTATCTCACGCACGTGGGCAGACTTAGTAAAAGGAGGGAACCAGCCCAAAGCTGCTGGTAAAAGATAAAAGACTGAAAAGGAATAAAGCTGAACTGGAAGGAGATCACAGAATCACAGAGTCACAGAATGACAGAATGGTAGGGGTTGGAAGGGACCTCTGGAGATCATCTAGTCCAACCCCCCTGCCAGAGCAGGGTCACCCAGAGCAGGCTGCACAGGACTGCGTCCAGGCGGGTTTTGAATATCTCCAGAGAAGGAGACTCCACAGCCTCCCTGGGCAGCCTGTGCCAGGGCTCTGTCACCCTCACAGTGAAGAAGTTTTTCCTCATGTTCAGGCGGAACTTCCTGAGTTCCAGTTTGTGCCCGTTGCCCCTTGTCCTGTCGCTGGGCACCACTGAAAAGAGTCTGGCCTCATCCTCTTGACACCCACCCCTGAGATATTTATAAGCGTTGATGAGGTCCCCTCTCAGTCTTCTCTTCCTCAGGCTGAACAGCCCCAGCTCCCTCAACCTTTCCCCATAGATAAATTGAGTGAGGAAATATGTGAGGAATAGGAGAAATCTAGCAACATGATGATAGCATAGCATAAAGCAGTACAAAGCATGCAGTGGCAAACAATAACCACTGAAAATGTCCTGTAATGCAATGCTAACCTATGGAATTCATTACCATGTATAAATTTGAGGTCAAAATCTTAATGAGATCAAACCTTAAAAAAAGCCTGAATAACAATATCCAGAGTTTCCGTAGCTGTACAAAGTTTGTACAGTGTATGAATCCTCTCGCTGAGATTTCCAGCTAATTCTCTTGCAATATGTAAAATTCAATGCCTACTGAAAAGTTTCTTCCTCTTTCAGACGCAGCTGATGTTTAGCTATACCCTGATCCTCTGTGACAGTTCCCATCTACCAAAGGAGACAGAACTGAGAGCAGAGCATGCTGGGAAGTAGATGATTCCTGTCACTTGGATACATATTCACATTCAAAATAAATCAACTAATTCTTGGGAAGGAAAAAAGACTCTCTGGTATGGTAGCTGCGGGAAAGATTTTAGGCTGGAATTAGAAAGCTCACAGACACGTAGCAGAAGCTGAAGCTTTGGGCATTGATGGTGAAGGAACAACTTGGCAATAACTATTGGCCTAAACCAGTGGAAATGTATAGCAGTAGTAGATCTTCCTCTAGCCTGTGAGCACCGTCACCCAACGCTACAGGGACAGGCAGGTTCTTTTAGGGATCCTTGGTAGAATGAGGACTGGTCACAGGGTTGTAGTTATAGAATCATAGAATAGTTTGGGCTGGAAGGGACCTTTAAAGGCCATCTAGTCCAACCCCCCTGCAACGAGCAGGGACAACCTCACTAGATCAGGTTGCTCAGAGCCCCGTCCAGCCTGACCTTGAATGTTTCCAGGGATGGGGCTTCTACCACCTCTGTGGGCAACCTGTTCCTGTGCTTCACCACCCTCATTGCGAAAAACTTCTTCCTTATATCTAACCCTATAATTAGGGCTTTATTATTACATACAAATTTTAATTATCAACATAGCTTATTCTTATCTATGATTTCTAGCAGTTAGCGTAGTTTACTGTTACACAGAATTTTTAGCAATTATCATAGCTTTCAGTTAAGGAAAATTTCTAGTAATCAGTGTAGCTTTCATACTATCCAGAGTCTTCAGTTACCCAGTCACTGGTCACCTGGACCCTCTACAGATCGGGTCAAATTCTTAATAATCAGCATGCAATGCAATAAAAAAAGTACTTCTTATTTGTTTGCCACAGAAGACTGTTAAAAATGCTGACATGTGAAAGAACAGTCTGTTGTAAAGGTATCTCTCTTTCGAAGACATGAAAAAATGACTAGTGCAAAAAAACTCTCCTAGATTATCCAAGGGTATCTGCAATATGTAGGTGAAGTGACATACTTTAAATTCATTAACACTGTTACATTTATCATTGAGAAAAATGGCCATCCCACAGATAATGCTTGAAGCACTCTGAAGCAAAGAAAACCATGCTTTCCTCTGCACCCTAAATTAACGCTACTGATTTTGCTTCCATTTCTGACAACTGCTATCTACACATGGTGATTGGAGTAATCTAGTTGAACAAAATATTGCAAATCCCTTTCATAGGCAATATTCTGAAGACTTGTTAAGCCTCGAAGTGTGGTCACCGTACGCTCTTGGTAATTACCGTATTTGAAATTTCTGGATAAGATTCATTCCACCTCAATGCATGTTCACAGAACTGGAACACAGCAGGGCCTTATAGGGTTGTGAAGAGGGGGAAAGAATTCAAGTCATTTTAATGTTGTTTAATTGGTGAATTACATAAAAGTGGGTGGTTGACAGTTCTAGATACATTCTGAGTCATTTCACAATGATGTACGTAACATCTCTAATCACTCCAACAAATGCTGCTCGTGTGGCATCAGTAACTCCTAAGAACAATTATTTTTAATCTTCTGACTATCCATATATACATCATAAATAGGTAAGCCAATACAATCATAGACAATTCATGTATCTGTTGTTTGTTAAAAGTGGCCAACTATATTTACGATATCAAAAGTCATTGCAGACGTAGTTAAATATATTGATAATAGAGATGTGAACTGTGATGTCCTGCAAATACGGAATGCCAGGCTGCCGAGGAAAGAAATAGTTTACCATCTGCTATCTTATTTCCTGAATTTAATTTGCATTGTGATTTGTATTATCGCATTATTAATCAAATGCCTATCCAGCATGTGATTTTTAGAAGATGAAGGTTGCTATAAATACTCACGAAGTGGAGATTTCACGAGGTGAACATTTCCATTTCTTGCAAAAAATCTCAAATTATAAGCAGGAGGTTTTCAAAGTATTTTCAGGTATATTCTTGTCCCATTTATTTCATCATTTCATAATAAAAATATGATTTAACCATAGGAGATAATCTCTAAAAAATAAAAAAAAATACTAATAATTCAGGATGGTTTATTTAGAGATAAAATCTCTGTGACACCCAGAATAACAAAGAGGATTACACAAATCTGATTGTATTTAAGTGAAATAATAATTACTGTTCTCCTATTGATGTAGAATAATGATTAAATAGATATTGAACTGTAGTCATCTGCCTCAGAAGCCTGATAAAAGTACATTGCATCAATACCAAAATCATTATCTAGGTTGAGAATATTCAACTTTCCCTACTTCTCTTTTGACCACCATAATAAATCAAAGAAAATAAAGCTATATTGGGCTTTAATTAACCTAAGGAGCCTAAGTATCAGGCAAAAAACTAACTCAAATAAATTCTACATGAAGTAGAAGCAATTAGATTTACAATATTGGGTTTAAATACCTCTTTATAAAAACATTCAAGACAACATTTTCACTCTCCCTTTTAATATTTATTTGTTATTACATGTATATATATTAATTCAAGTTAAATTTTCTGTTTTCACTGGTTTTACTGTTACTTTGATCCATCTCTTCCTAATGAAGCTGTGTAACTGTGCCAAAAGGAGTTGGGTGGAGAGGGCCAGTGTGCGAGAGCAAGACAGACGTAGCCATTTCCCACCAAGCAAACAGGACACTCTGGAGCAAAAGGAAGCCTTAGCTTCTTGGCTCTATTCAGATCCATTTTATATTCAACAATGAGGGGACAAAATACAGTGGAAGTAGAAATGAAGGTCCAAAACCAGGCAAGTGCCGATGCCACAAAACGATTTTATAAGAAGGAGGCGAGGGTAACCCCGTCATCTCCTCCCTACCTCTGGAGTAAGTCGTACAGTGACGCTCAGTCTTAACTGACTCACCCAATAGAGCTGCTTATAGCAAAGAGACGTTCTTCCAAGGAGGTGCCTTTGTACCCCCTCGCGCTGAAGAGGGGACTGAATCAGGATTTCTCACTTCCCAGAAAAGTAAGTGTTCATATTCTCGGTAGCAGAGAAGCCACACAGGACATAGGTATTTATAATTAACTTTTATAAGGTCTCTTTTTCTTTTGCCTTAAAAGCACCCTTATTTCTAGCATAACAACAACAGAATATGAGCACAAACACATAATTACACTAATGGCAGCTGACAGTAAAAAAAGTTGCTATCAGTTAGTTGCTCAGAAACTAAGGCTCTTACCAATCCCTTGCTAGAGCTTATTCTGTCAAAGACAAGGTCACAGTCATAGTGGATGGAAGCAGATGGTCAGGATTACATACCTATGGGGAGGAAGGGGAAGTAATCCGTCTGTAAGTGAAGGATAGAGGGTGAAGGGGAAAAGATTTAGCTGTATGCACAAAGAATTCAGTGACAGGAGTGTAGCTCAAGTTCAACCCCATAGGGTATTTCTGACACAAACCAAGAGAGGAATCGTGTTGATGGTGTCACTTTACAGTATTTACCACTCGGTTAATTTATATAACTGCATGCTATGTTTTGTTAGTAGTAGTGCAATCTCATGCAGTACATGCGCTGTAGGCATTCTATGTTTCAGTGCTACTGGTGTAGGAAAAACCAAGTGAAGTAAGTGCAGCTGCTTACTTGTACTGGTACACGAGAGTTAAATTCAGCCTAAGAAAAAGGTACCACTGTCCAAATCAGAAGACAAAGTCATCAGCTACGTTTCAAGCGCTGCAACATTGCAGAACGCAGTAAGTCAGCAGCAGCAATCAAGTCATATTTTCCAATCAATTACTCCAGCAAACATGGTGTAACAATTAGCGACTGAAGACGTGAGGCTTCAGTGAACTAGTTACTATAAAAAATTTAAAGTCATTAATATGAAATAGAATGGTCTTAGTTGAGAATGAGCCTTGAGGCTGCATTAGGGCTAAGGTAAGCAGTCCTTAAAGACTTCTTAAGGAGATGGTTTAAATTTAGCTGTAGTGCAATCAGGAACATACGAATTACTTAAATCAACCACCACTTGATAACTTATGTAGGACATTAAAAGCCTGATTCAAACAGGACTACGAGGCTCTGGCTGTACCGATACTTTAATCACAGCTGAGGCCAAGTCCTGGGAACTGCAATGTGATCCCTTCCACCATTCAATTGTTAGAACAGTCCCTGGCCATTTTGGGGCCAAAACAAATTATTTTTTGTCGCAAACAATTCCTAAGCATAGTTGAAAGGTTAGCACGGGCTGGGGACCACCCTTAATACACAGTTTGGGTATGTCTGTCTTTTCCGAGAGGCTACTAATGGTTGCTAACTTAGACACCGGCTATTCTGTACCAGCTGGACTCAGTGCTGGAGGACAGGTCTTGCCATGACTCGGTTTGTGAATACAGACAGAGCCATTACGTGCTAACAATCACATATTTCAGTGCCTCACATGAAAATAGTCATGATGGTTCAGCAGCCTTTATGTTGGTTTTGAGAAGCTGCGTAGTTCACTGACTATAAGGATTAAAAACAAACAAACAAACAGAAACCTACTCAGAAAAGTTATTAGATTCTTGAAAAACTAAAGGGCCACACATAGTGCTGTAGGAATTGCATGTATCAATGGCATTCTTCAGGTTTCACCTGCCTTGACACATAAAATTACTTCTTTCAATGATCTTGCAGAAGATCTTTCAATACATCCTAGTAGCTCCAGTGAGCACTGAGAAAATAAGAATTTCAACAGAGAGAAACCATAACATTTATAGTCAGTTTTCCAATTCTGTTCCAAAGTCAAAAACTCCTTGCTGATTTTTTTTTTTTATACATTGTGGCTTTATTTTCCTTTCACTCATGTGACAACACAATCAAGTCTTACATTCCAAATGAGCATGTGTCAAGTATACAAATAAAATATTACACCAATTTCTGACATCTGAGATTTTACTGTGTGCTTAAATTGTGTTAACTAGAATATTAAAGGTTAGGAATATTGCGTGCACCCCCGACCTGACCTTTTCCCGTAACCCTGCTCAAGTGATAGCCACCAGTGGCGGTCGTGATGGATGCGTCTGGTCGTGATGGCTGCATCTGGCTCAAAGTGGACTCGGGGGAGACAGATAACAACACAATAACCAAGGGCTAATGTACGGCAATCCGCCCACCTAACCACAGTGCTGGTTGATGTCCGACTCACGCCAAATTTGGAAGAACCTAACATCTGCAGTTGGCATGCAAATATGTCTATAAATCAATCACCTTACCCTATAAATAGTGGACAGCCCAGGGCCTGTTGAGCTCTCCTGCACGGCAGCAGGCTGCATGTCAGGATCTCCCCTTGAGTAGGGACATCTCTCAAAGTTACTCCTCGAGGCTGAGAGATTCCTTGCTGCAACAGGTCCTTGGTAAGCGACTAATAGCATCGTAAACTTTGAAATCTTAGCTAAGTGATATAAAGGATTGATTGTGCATATATAATCCTTTAGACATAAACCATTGACCAAGTCTGGGACTAGGATTGGATCCAGCTGCATCTAGACCCCTCTCTAAGAAAGAGTTTCGAAAGCAAGAGGGTCTTTTCTGAACCTCATGACTCAACGGGAGGGTCTCCCTGACAGTTTCGTCTGACCCTGTCCTCTGTGCAGTAAATAATCCAGCGTACCCTGCCATCGGATCTTGTTAAACCACTGTTGCATTTGCCATTGAACTTCTTTAACTCACTGTTTTATACCAACAAAGTATATTGTTGCTTCTCTCTTACGAGTGAAGTGCATAACTCCATCCACAACAAATATATATCTGGTAGACACTTTAAGTCTGATTCCTTATTATAGCATGCATTATATATACAGTATATATTGTATAATCATTTTATATATATAATATACATCATATAATCATTTCCAGAATCTCATACAGCAGTATTGTGAAACTGGTTGTTTTTCTTCTACCTTTTTAAATTTTAGAAAGCAGTTCTCAAGCCACATTGTTGAGATAATTTGAAATATTGATATATTATCTTTAGTCTAAAATTATGAATAGTTACTTTATACCTGCTGTTTTGGTGGTAGTACTGCCTTTCAGTTTAAATAATTCTTTTCTTTTCTTAGTGTTTATACTACACTGTATTCACAAAAAGCAATCATATCCAATTTTGGACAGCTTTTTGCAAAGTGAAACAAGAGCTCTTTTAATCTCCTCATGCTAGATAGGATCTTTGTTCCTCGCTATCTTAGTAGCCATTTTCTTTATCCAGAGTTTGTCTTGTTTATAGCATTCTACATGAGATCTTACAAGGCTGAGTAAAGTGATATTATTGTTGCCCAGAAATTATCTGTCTTAAGATGACTTTGGCTTTTCTACAATTTTGTCATCTTAGCCACTCTTAGACATCCCGGATCAAATAACATTACTGGACTTTTCATCAGTTCAGACTCATGAGCTCCCTAATTTTAATGCAAATTCTTATTAAGCCCTATCATGATCACCATACAACTATTTTTCCTTCCATTCCTACAACAATTATACCTATGATAATTCAGTTCCCCACTATATAAACAGTGCTCCGAGTTTGTGCCATTATCAGTCATCAGCATATTCCTAATTTTTGCACCAGGATGTTAAGGAAAACTTTTGATACAATATGTAACAAGATGAGTCCTTGACGAATGCCAAGCAATAAGCTCTGCCCTATTCAATAATCTTTCTATTCAATAATGCCTATAGCTGTTGCTGTCTCCAATATAGAAAATTCCTCAATGCCTTGAAGTTCTTTACCAAGTTGAGATAAAATTTTCTGTATAGGACTGTATAAAATTTGTCACTGAACTACCAAAAAATTAGACCTATTGCATTTTCTTTGCCTAGAAATTGGCTTTTCAAGGGAATTTTTAAAAAGTGCATAGCAAGGACAGAATTTTATTGGCAGGTAAATAAGCCAGAAGACATGAGAAACAACTTCCTACACAAAATTTTGATAGCAGCTGTTTCTGACTGCAACAGCAGCACCATGGGGACACAGAGGCTGGCAAGGTTTCATATGGTCCTGCAGCACCAAAAATGACCTCTATTTAGCATGAGGATATATGATGCCTTGCTGCCTGGGTTAGTAGAATTAAGCTGGAAAGAGGAACACTCCTTGCTAACAGCGCTATTATACCACATAAACTAGAATTTCTCTTTTAAATGAAGCAATTTTAAATAAAAAAAGAGGAAGGAGGGAAAGGAGAAAATGTATGTCTTAGCAAGCCACAGTCTTTTATTCAAATGGATCATTTCAGTTTCCGTGCAAATTGTAATAATACTTCATGGTGATTTGGGCTTGAGAACGGAAGTCCATCTTCATTATAATCATTGTCAGCTTCATTACAATCATGTTAAATCATAAAAAGACTTGTTTGAAAGCTGTCCAGGTTGATCTCAAAAGCTTTTCTGGTCACCGAGAAAGATAATAACACATTGCATGCTAGCACTTTTCATCAGTATATCTCAAAGTACTTTGCAAAGCAGATCATGAGCTCATTGACGTGATGCTGTTCAGGAAATGAGAGCGGGGAGTGGAAGTGAGTAAGCATATGTCAGTGGCAGTCCCGGTTCTAGAGTACAGACTGAAAGAACAAGGTTGCAAGTCTTTCCTCCGTCCGCTGTTCTTCAGACCTCCGCACATAGACGTCCTCATATTTTACTTCAGTTAGCCACTGTAGGCATTCGTTTGCTGCATTTATAAGCCTACTAACCTGAATGATGGGATTCACTGAAAAGTAGAAATCCATTTTCAACTGAAAGCTACAGATAATTTGCTTGTAAAACTCTCAGATAGACAGTAACAGTCTTCTCCCTCTTTAGTAGTGGAAATTGTTAGAATTGACAGTTTCTAGAACTGAAACTTGATCACACTTGCTGTTACAATCACAATTGCTGGGTTACAGCAATTTAATTTCTTTACTAATATCACCTTAGCTGGTTGCAGGTCTCAGTAAGGAGATCAGGAATTGAATTTTCTGGATATACTACGTAACTCACTATTGGATGGGTTTTGCAAGATAACCCTTTCATTGCTGTTACCACAAAGCTCAATTTGGAGACAAGCCCGTCCATGAAACAGTGCCTTCCAGCAGTTTTGAGTTCAGAGGTCTACATTAAAGCTATGTGCCAAAGAGCACTCCCCAACACTGATCTCACTTGTAGAGTGACACTGCTAGAATGATCCCTGGCACAGTCAAATTCACCGAGGTAGATGTAGCTGGGCTCCCTCCGTGTTTGGCTACTCTTCAGCTTCCCAAACCACAGGTAGAGAAGCCAGAACTGTGGCTGTGAAGACCAAGGCAGAAGAAGCTTTGAATACTTTGACCTTTTCCATATCATCCATCATTATGTTGTCTCCTCATTCAAAGACTCACATTTTTTCTAAAACTCCTTTTGCGTTAGGAAACTTGTAAAATCCCTTCTTGTTACCCCTTATGCCTAACTATGAGTAGTTTTACCTCCAGGTGGGCTTTGGACTTCATCTTTTGTCCATAACGTTTGAACAATCCTTTAGACAATTCCTTTGTCGTCTATCCTTGTTTTCACTTTTTATGTTCTCTTTTTGCATTTTAGTCCTCCTCTGATATGATCTTTTTTATATTGATGCACAATAATACTTTTCTTTGATTGTATACTAAATGCATCAGTGAAGCTAACCAGAAACAATGTCCCCCTAAATAGGCAATAAAAAAAGTCTTACTTGACCAGCACTCATTTCAATCAGCAACTCTTTAAACATCGGATGAAATCAAAATGCCTAAGTAATAAATATCTACCTCAGTCACTGTCTGTTAGATGTGAGACAAGTGGTTGGAATAAGGATGAGCTGGTAGACCTGAGGAAGTTTGATTGATGGATTTGAAAGTATAACAAAGAGTACACAAATGCAACTGAATCTACCTACAGATTGTTCTTCAACAAAGGCTGAAACAGTAACAAACATGAATATTAACATACAAGCATGCCTGCACAACCATTTTCCAACATGCAGACAGTTACAGTGCCACTTTCTATATCTGACTACATTGGTAAACTGAATCATATGGTTCAAGATTGTAGTAGCCACAGGATTCAGCAGTACTCTCTGTGTATCAAATCTTTCAGATGTTTATTTATAGTGTTGTTTTCAAATAACAAGGTAAGAGAGTGTATCAGCACTCTCCAAGTCACATGTGGTCATTCAGGTAATGTCTCACTAGATAGCTCCCCTTTTAAGTAGGAAAAAACAGATTTCCTGGGGTGTATGTGTTCACATTTAGGCGAAAAAGAATGAAACTTCCCAGAAGTGAAGACTTGGTCCTCTGTCCTAGACTGGTCTGAAGGGAACATTCATAACAAATGATGTCCACCAGAATCCCCATTGCAATAGGCTGCTTTTGAATGTGACAGTTCAACACTGCAAGTATTAGCTCTGTTGTGGAAAACTGTCATTGGCAAATAGCAATAAAACTCTGAGATCTGATGGAAAAGTTTTTTAAAATACCAGTGTTTCTGTCTTTTATTTCAAAGATATTGAATAATGCTAGAGCATGTTTCAAGAGAGTGCTGGAAATGCCACCTTCTCACAAAAAATAATACTGAAACTGACTTGAATAGATGTCACTGCACCTGTGCTAAAACGGGGCAAGTTTTACACACTTCAAATGTATTAATCTTAGTTTGCTTCACTTATGTTTTTGATTGAATTGAGTTGCACTTCCCTCCCGCAAATACAGAACCAGTCCTCTTTTACTCAGTATGTTTACTAAGGTACACTGCTTTCCTTGGTTTTCCTTGGATGTCGTGGCGCTTCAATGTTTCTTCTATGCCAGAGCTCACGATCCAGAAACAATTTGTATACCATGACACTCACATAACTTGCAATTCATGTGATCCTGTGAGATAACTATTTTTTGTGGTGTATGACAAGCAGGTGGGAAGGGATCCTGAGCTGTCCATCGGGCAGAGCAGGAAGCCAGCTCCAGAAGCCAGAAGATGAAAACCTGCCTGGTCCAGAACACGTGAGGAACATGCAGTGTGCCATGGTAGCCTCGATCCTCTGGATCTGGCACTTAAAGTCAGTTATAGAATATCATGAATTTGTGTTCACTCAAGGATTTGACCATAAGGGGAAAAAATAAAGGCTGAATTGCTAGTAATCTTCCTGTTGTGTCCTGTGCATGTCAGCTGTTGTTCACTTCTATATCTTTTAGACTGTCTTGTATTCCCTGTCTTCCTATTCGTGCCTGAACCCCTGGCATGGTGTTCATACAGGCCAGCTACATAGGACAGCTGTTTCTCTAAGCCTGACTATTGTACGGGGCCTTCAGATGAGATAGGTGGAGGAAAAATCTAGTGTTTTTACAAAGGCATTAATTTTGCTGCTTGGCAGGACAGGCCGTATACAAACACAGAAGCACTGTTCAGATGAGTAGCAGTTCTAATTTATTAATCTAATTCTTTTCCTAGGCTGGCCAGAGTGCTATCAGATCCTTTTGTATGAAGAAAAGTATGTTTCTTTTCTTAATACAGCTTCTACTGTTTAGGGTGTCAGCTTCATGCACCAGTAGTTTCCCAAATGGAGCAGCAAACTTTTCATTTAGAGTCTTACATACTGCAAGGTGAGAAGTTTGGCACTTGTCTCTAAACTTTTTTTTTTTTTATTTTTAAACATAAAATTCAGTTTAATTTTAGTTCTAAAGGAATGTAAGCTTCTATCGGAAACAACTATAAAAGCTCATATATTAGAAAACCTCACATAGAACTGCAACATGCCCACAGTCCTTGCCAGCATCAACTGGTGCCATGCTGAGCAACCATAATATGTGTAATTACTTATGACTTTGAATATAGATCAAAATTGGCAAAAAGCTTACGTGTAAGAGGCGCAAAATGATGACTGAACAATGTGTCCTGAAATGTTTTAGCCTGGATCTTTTATGTGACTCAGCAGGCCTTGCTAAAGGAAAGAAAGAGGTAGCAGGTGGATGTGAGAGAAGTGAATGGCTCATCAAAATTGGAAACTGAGCAGGTTGTCAGCCAGCTTCCACTCAGGATATATTGGCAATATCTACTTAATTGCACTCAAGCACAAATTCATTGATGACAGTACTGGACTTCTTCACAGTAGTAAGAAAAGGACAAAAATAGCAACCTGAAGTGATTTCAGCTCATGCTGGCACAACATATTACACAGTTAGGAAAATCAGTCTGGACATCAGACAAGTACACCATGTCAACATGGCTAGAAATTGATGTGCACAGCATCCGCAGTATGGCACTTGGTTCTGCCTATTGTTTTTTAGTGCTGATTGTCATCACTTCTTGTCATTGTTCCAAAGACTTAGCCAAGTCCCCTCATTTTACAGTCAGAAATGAAACTATTTGAATAATGCAATATATGTCAGTTTAAGAGAATGTGAGAAAAGCTGCTAGTGTCACTGAAGGGACATTGACAAGTCATCTTACTACCCTGTTAATTACCTGCATAAATCCAGGCATCACCCACCCCTCTACTCTTCCATATGAAATAAAGGTGACCTTTTTATACCTTTGTTGCCGTACATCAAACGACAGTCCATCAGAATACAATCAGAAGTCCTTACCACCCAAGAAACAGTTGCTCAATGCTTAATGATATGGTGTCATCTTTGGCTATACATTTATTAGACAATCATTTTCAGCTTAGAAACTATAAGATATGAGCCCTTCAAAGCTGTAAGTGAGGCAGAAATGGAAAGAAAATAGCAAAGGGGATAAATATAACAATCTATTTTTTTGCCTACCTTCTGTCACAGCTTCTGCTGCTGGGGAGGAAGTCAAGCACGCTTTATGTTTCTAATCACTTGTTAGCATATTGTTCTCTATGGGGCATATCAGCTTTGTCCCTGAAAGTTTCAAATGGTAAAAAACTCTGTTAGCTTCTGTCAGTCCTCTTTACTTGATGAAATGCACTGTGCTGTCAGCAACAATAAACTAGAAAGAATCTGATTTTGGTCTTAGAGGGTTCCTACATCCTAGATTGCTCTTCGTTCCAGAACCAGTGTCATCAGATGAGGTCAAAATCATGTATTTTACTTTAAGATCTGTCGCATTTTTTCCCCTGGTTCCACCACCCTTAACTGATGACTTCTTCCACCCACTGTTGTTTCACACAGAGGAATTTGTGGTAGCTCTCTTCGGGGTGGAAATACACAGCTTGCTGTGGCTTTCCCTTTAGCACAAGCCCCTTACTGCCTTTCCACCATTTTGCTGCCATGCTGCAGAAGTGCTAAAGCCTGTGTCCCCTCTCTCTCTAGTTGAAGGGTACTCTTCATAGCAGAATGTGCTTTAATATGACCACTTCAGAGTTTTTTCTTGTCGTAAAGGTAGGACTTTTTACATTTGACTCCTACAACATTTACATCACTCCTAAAGAAGCTTTACCATACCAGTTGGTAACAGGATCCAGGTCCTTTCTGATATGATCCAGCTTTCTCAAAGTATCTGAGAGACTCTGTCAAGCAGGTTCACTTGGGTGCCTGCTTTAGGTAGCCTCCTTTTCTAAAGAAAGAGCTGCTCCCTTTCCAGTCAATCACCAGCAAAGCTGGATTCCCTCTTCTCTTGGAGACCTGGTATCATTTCCATATGTAGGACTGCACGAATCTTAACAGGCTTCCTGCCTTTCTGGGATATGTACTTTCATAGGGAATTCAAAGTTTTCTTCTAACATTACTATTTACATAAGTCAGTACAATCCCATGCAATTGATTCTCTTGCTTCCCCCCACCCCCAAGTCACAGTGCTATTGCATTTTTAGGCAGTTTATGAGCCATAGGAATGATTCAGTACGAATACCCTTTAGTTGCAAAGAATACATGACCTGGAGGAGGTGTAGCAAGAGAAAAGCCTCAGGGCCAGGAAAGTGCTTAGCAGTTTTATTTGAAATTCCATTATTATCAAGCCTGCAACACAACAGAGTATGATATTTAAAAAAGAAAAAAAATCAAAAAGAGTTTGCTAGGCTTCAGCTGAATCATTTCCCAATTGCACTCAAGCAGCAAATATGCAGGCAAGGTCAATTATTCTCATGTAAAGAAGTTATGAGAACTAATCAGAAAATTCTTCTAAAACACATTGTAAGAAACGTACACATAGGATAAGAATGGAGAATGGGAAGTGTATTCATCAAAAAAGCCAGAAGAGCAAAAAAGTGTACTCACTTTTAAGTGAATTCAATCAAAATGAACATCAGTGAAGAAGGAAAATCAAATCCCCACAATGTTCATAACAAGGATCTTGTGAAGACACAAGGGAAAAGTGATGTTAGTGCAGTGTATTAGGAAATTCTCCTAGATCCCTTTACAAGGAAACAGAGAAAATATTTATCAGTGTAGAAAACTTTACAGTTGCTCAGTGTTAAGGTGTTTTGTGGTTTAACCCCAGTCAGCAACTAAGTACTACGCAGCTGCTCACTCACTCCCCTCCTCCATCCCCAGTGGGATGGGGAGGACATCGGAAAGGGAAACTCATGGTTTGAGCTAAAGACAGTTTACTAGGACAGCAATAGAAAAGATAATAACTATATTTATATTAAAAATGACAATAATAATAATAAAATTATTTATAATAGAATATACAAAATGAACAATGTGCAATTTCTTGCTGCCCAACAACACAGCGACTGATACAGCCCATCCCGAGTAGCGATTACGGAGTGAAACCAAGAGCGATCTCGGACCGATCCTGAGCAGCAATCTTGGAACAGTGATTTCCCAAGCAGCGATCTCAGAACTCAGGTTCCCGAGATCAAGCAAGGGAATGAACAGCCGAACAAATGAACGAACGAACAAAAGTGCAAACGAAAGCACCCAATCCACCGACTGACTCCAACTTATACCGTGCATGACGTCTATGGTACGGAATACTTTCTTTGACTAGTTTGGGTCAACTGTACTGGCTATACCCCTCCCAGGTTTTTGCACCTGCACATCAGCAAAACCTGGGAAGCTGAAAAAAAAGTTGATGTCTTAGCAACAACTAGTAACATCAGTGTATTATCAATATTCTTCACATACCAAATCCCATACTAAATTCAAAACGCAGTAGCTACTGGGAAGAAAATTAGCTCCGTCCCAGCTGAAACCATGACAGGTGTATTCACCACAAAAGTCTATTTTAGTTTGCAGTGTTACTCTTCTAATATTTCCTCATTTCTTTCTTCCTTTTTCCTGTTTGTTTTATCAGATCTAATTTATATTTTAAAATTCTTGAAAAAAAAAGATTTATTCTTTGTATTAGTTTGCTAAGACTCATGCCAGCATATGAGATTATGAACTTCCTCTCATTGCCTTCACTAATTTTTACATGATTCAGTACAAAAAGAATATCAAGGCAAGATTAACAGAAATTGCAATCAGCCCTGCTGAAGAAAAGCAGGAATTTACTTATGAACTTCTCAGGTTTCCGGTCAATAGAAAATAAGGTTTAGATCACATGAGTACAGCCCTTTCAGACAAGATGAGAGGGACAGAAGGTGTCATATAAGGATATTCCCCTCACTGAGGAAAAAAAGCAGGGCTGCTAAGGACGCAGCTCCTTCCTTCCTGGTTGGCAGTCTTACTCAGGCTGCAGTTCCTAATGAGGAAAAGCACAAGAGTTATCTTTTTCTGTCTCTATTACTCAGAACCTTCTCCAAAATAAATATTTCGGAAGCGTTTGTACCTTGAACCTCTTTGTTCATGTCTTCTCAGCTTTCTCTGTACATTGTGTCTGTTATATTTCAGATACAGATGACATTTCTAACCATGTATGCATACACAGAAATGTATTTGTTCGTTCAATCTTTTTCTTTTCTTGCTGAGTATCTTCTGTACTTATTTGTTTAATTAATTGTTCCCTCTTCTTCAGGGTTGGTTAATACTCCCTTTATCTACTCTACTGATGTTCTTTCCTTCAAAACAAAACAAAAATTTACTGATAATATAAAACTCCTACTGTTTTTAAGCTTAGAGAGTGAAAACCGGCCCAAATGAAATCAACAGAACTTGACTCTTGCCGGCCTCATTAGTAACAGGATCTCAACTGTAATTTCAAAAGGGAGCGTGAGAAGTTAGCTACCATATTCTTAGAACAGTGTCAGAAGCATTTGAAATCCAACTAAACAAATTTGACTAACCTGGATTTTTTCTTATAGAGTATAAATGCAGTTGCAATTCTTATTTATGGATTTGATGAAGATACTTCTCGTATAAGATATTCTCAGATCCAAAATTATACTTGTAAGAAGATTTAGATATGCAGTGACATGCAAGGTCTATACACACATTTATTTTTAAATATGCATTTATAAACCCATCGAAACAACTCATTTGTTACAATACTTACTTGCCTACATCCTGTTTATTGATATATAAAGCTCTTCATCAGATAGGTTTTTTCCTTTCCTTTCCTTTTGCATACTGATTTTACTGAGTAATAGCTCTAGAATATTAGTAAAAATGGAGAGGGAGACCCAAAACAAAATCACCAATATGTGTTGCCAGCTCCTTAGCAACACTAAGCTCCCGAAAGTATTTTCTGTTCTGGAAGACGTTGACAGGTGATCTATGGAAGGCTACTAGAAAGGCTCAGTAGTCTTGAGGTAAAAAACAATAAATCATCAGTCAATGACTAGGTAGGAATTGCTAATGAAGGCAGAGGATTATATTCGCTCCATCATTAAAACTTTATGATGATGTATCTTTACTTCTGTACCAGGTTTGTTGTTCTTTACTATACGTGTAAGTGATTTAGCGCAGCAAGGGGCAATATCGAGGCAGCTGAGTTGTAATGAGGTAGAATAATTCAGTTAGAATCAGAAAGCAACGTGAAAAGCCTTCCAAAGACGCAAACAAGTGAAGTGAATCATAATGACAAATGAATGTCCATACCAATGAAAGCAAATGTTAGAGGTGAAACAATGAAATATTTTAACCACATTTAGGATTTTGAAGTAATGATTGCAGGTTAGAAAGTAGCCATGAACGTCATTGCACAATAGTTAATTAAGATTTCCACCCGGTGTGCAGCAGGAATCAGAAGCAAAGGAAATATTTAACAAGAATGGAATAAAAAATAATTCCAAAATTGTTATAATGCAATAATAGCAAGTAGTGGCTCACCCTCAGTTGGATTGCCATCACCTAGTCTCAAAGTTCATGGAGCAGAAGAGAGTTTTCCAGGAACACACAGTGCAAACTAAAAAGGGTGCATGACTGAATATTTAAATGAAAATTTTAACTCTTTTCACTAATGAGAGCAGAAGCGAGCATAATAAAATATGCAAAAATATCATTTTTACACAGAAGATCTATCAGAAATTTCTATTTGCCCTGTTTAGAATGCAAGAACAACAGCTAGTCATAGAAATGAAAAGGTGGCTAGGGAATATAAAATCAATAGAAAAATAATTTTCCATACAATGTACAATCACACTGTGAAATTCATTGTCAGTTGATATTACTGAAAATATAAATTTAGCAAGGCTAAAAAAGTATCGGAATGTCATATGTGTAACACCAATACCAGATGTGTAGCAGTAAATCTATCTTTAAAAGAAGTGTTTCAGAGGAAGCATAAACTCTATACATCCAGGATCTAAGGCATAAAAATGTTTCCTACTAGTGCTTAATAGGAAACATTAACTGATGGTGGGTTCTTGCAGAATCCCTTTTCTCTTGAAAAAGCTTTGGACATAGGACACTGGCTAGAAAGACCTCTACTTTAAGCAATTTGTAAGTTAACATCACACTTAGTACTATAGGTAAGGCCTCTGGATGCTGCTATGGTGCAACTATTAAATAACAAAGTATGTGCATCTCTACAAAATCAAGGATTTCAAAGGAACCACCATCTCTCTGATACATGATTTACCTAGGCGATTTGAAATGTTATGCCTTGGGGCAGGTTGATTCCCAGTGTACTTCTCGGGCACCCCCAAAGCCACCTGTTCATTTATGGTCATATCATTTGATTCCTTCTTTTCCTCCTGGCAACCCACCCCCCCCAACTTCTATAAAGTGAATTTTATCTCATTAGCCCTTGTAAGTGTTTTCTTCTGGTAGACTGGATACGGCAGACATAGCCTGTACAATGACTTAGACTTTCCTGCAATGGCAGTAAATCTGCATTTGAGGGGCCTGTGCTGCCCACTGGCAGAACGAGGATGAAAAGTTAACTAACAGTCCCCCTACTTCTTCTTTTACAAGGGATCAACAATCTACCTAGTATTCTTGAGGGAACAGATCCATCCAAAGAACATCGAAATACAGGACCTTGTGCCTATTAAAGTAGGGGTATTAGCCCTTGCACTTTCTTCTCTTGCCTGCCATCATCTCGTGTCGCCTACTGTTCCAAGATACAAATGTGGAATCCCAATCACTTCTATTTGCAGTCCTCCCTCAGCGGTACATACTGTACCTCGTGGAAAAAAAAAGGCTGCTGAATCAGAATAAGCATGATTCTCTTGTAAACTCAGTTTGAGACTTCCACTAGCCTAGCAAGTTAAAGAACAACTAAAAATAGTGTGGCCAGCCGGCCACCTGGGCAATTTTATGTTATACTTTGCATACCGAGTAAGGTAGCTCATAGTAAATTGTTGAGTTTTGAGAATCCAGGTCTCCTGGGCTGTCCTAGAGGTGAGAAAAAGTAGCTGGAAAGACACTGGTGTGGTCATCAGGTCCGCTTAGAAATCCACCTGTTTTTACCGAAGTGCCAGCAGAAGACAATATTCCCTCATCTGCATTTTCAGGCAGAAGCAGCACTCCCTCAGAGAAGAGTTGAGTGAAGCTAGAATCTAGAGCTAAAACTAAGCTGTGCAAGTGAACATTGTAGCTTTTGAGTTTTAAAGGTGCTACAAAAAGCGTATTCTGCCAGAATTAATATTCTACTAAGGGGAAAGCTCAAGATCAACTGTTGACCAAAAGAGTCAGAAAATAGAAAATTTCACTGCCTAAGCATATGTATTTCTAAGCAGTGTGCGTCTGTGTACATGCATATTATTTACACTGTAAGATACAATGTAATTCTTTAAAAAAAATCCAATGAAATTAATTTTCTCTGATCTATATTTGCATATGCACGTTTATATCCATCTTACCCAATAGATAGCCTTTGACATCCCATACTGTTGCTACTACAATGAATTCTTTCTTTTCTCTGTCTAAAGCTGCAACTTTTTTGTTCTTGTTCCATTGTAAATAATACACAAAGTTTCAACTCGAGAGGAGTAGTAGGCCATCTCTTGGTACTTGTCATATAGGATTCATATATCTAGCAATGAAATAATCTCCACTGTCAGTCTGCCGTTCCATGCTGGCTTCACGTGGCAAAAAAATGAAACAAGTTTTTACTTCTTTTAAACAAAACCTAAATTCTAAACATGAATTCCTCTCACCCTTGCATTCCTCAGCAAACAAGATGCTACAAAAGAACTAATTCAGAAAGCCAAACAAGGGTAAAAAGAAAGTGTTGCCACCTTCTCTGGTTTTAGTCCATAGTATTTACTGACTTTGTACTCAGCTGATTAAACAAGCAATTTCAAGACAACTCAGCTTTCATTTTGTTAAACTTTTTAAGTATTTCTCACTCTTTTGGCTGTGGTGAAACGCTGAAAGACTAAGTCAAAAGGTACATAAACAAACATACTCTTCAAATGTACTACCACTGTTTTAAAAAAATGTCTTTAAAGTTAATCTGCCATTTTTTTAACCAGTTATGGGTTTTGTACACTCAAAGGAAATACACTTCAAAAAAGTCGCAGTCCTTACCTTCAAAGGACAAGTGCATAGTTCAGAAGGACAAAACAGACTCATTTTTCCATAAATTTCATAGAACGAAAAAGTAGTAACTCTTTTACGCCTACTCTCAGAGGGCAAAGAAAGCTGAATTGCAGCTGTCCCTTGGCTTTCTCTCTAATATTACAAAGCCTTGGACTATACCTAAGATGTGCAGACTTAGCCTTCAAATCTCCATGGCTAGACTATAAAAATGAAAAGCAAAAATGAGAGCTTGCAAGAAAGAACAGGTTATTTCAAGGAATGGTACCGCAGCACGAAGTGCCACCTGCTGTCCCGAGGATACAAACTCCTGCCCCGCCGTCCCCCGCAGCAGCCGGCGCAGCGCGTCCGGCTGCATCCGACAGCAGCACACAGACCGTGGGCACCCTCAGCATCCGCAAGGCAGCTGCTCGCCGAGGTACTGACAGTGCTTAGTCAAAAGGGCATTCCCAGTCAACTCTGCAAGGCAGTTAAAGAGCACGGCTAATTACAAACCTATTAAGTTTTATTTAAACTCAGAAGTTTGCGAGCAACTCAGATGAGTGAACTGACTTCTGCAAACGGGTTAAAAACTAATCTCTCAAGTTGATCAGGTTAGCCAGAAGTTCATGCTTTGAACAATAATGAATGCAGTCATACAGATAAAATTGAGCATGACCGTAAGAGACCTGATATGTGGGAGCAAAATCTTTAAATCCATTATGTATTTACAGTAAAAATGGAGTCCTTTGCCAGTGAAATAACATGAGCATGAAACCTCCTAAGGAAAAACACGTTTTGTACCTGCAAACAACTTAGGCAGCAAGAATTTCAACTTACCTGTATCATTGTTTGCCCTGCCTGTGCACCAGATATACTCAGGAATGTTAAAGCTTTCTAAAGAATAATTCACCAGCAAGTTTATGTTATACTCTAATTTTCTGAATATGCAGTATATCTCTTTTGATCAAACAAGCTCACCAGTAAAAGAAAGACAAGGACTAATAGCTATCCTCATTAATTTCCACATTGTGCTACTTCAAGTAAGAAGGAGGAGAAACTAATAATGGAGCAATTTATTCAAAGTTACATTACATTCAAAATACAGTCCAAATATACACAATTATCAATTTGTTTCCACGGTACATATGTGTATGTTGTAGATGTGTCCTTTCCTACTCCTAGATTACACCCCAGCAGGCCTTAAATCACATACCCTCTCTGTCACATCAACTACTTAAACAACTAGGGTACCATTTAATAGTATGTTTAGATGTAATTTATCTGGCAGAAACAAAGACATTGTATTTGCTTTACATAAGCATTATGAAACATAAACAGTTTCCAAGGATCCAGTCCCACACGATCAATGCAGACCACTGGCCACTACAGCACAGACTGAAAGCTGCAGAACAGTCGAATTTGATCCTTGTGCCTATTAGATGCCTTAAGACAATTCTTAGAGAAAGGAACCATTTCTAATATGAAGATATATTTACTTGGAAGTGTTATACAGCTGAAAGTGACTAATCTCTGCTGTATGAATACATGGACTATTTTCAATAATTTGGTTCTGAATACTGTCCTAGAATTACTTTTTCTAAATGTATTAATTCCTAGATCTAGTTTTAGAAATGAACATATCGAGTGTTGTCTGACACTAAGCTGGTCATCTTCACTTGACGGGCTGTACTTTACCATACACCACAGATCTGTATTTTGCATTTTATTTGTGCATTTTCACAAGATCTATAGAACTTCAAATACATATAGATAGCAGAATTCAAATTGGTCTAAAAACACGAGTTTAGAAAATTCCTACATTAAGATTTACATCCAGATTATTTAGTTTGCCATATGCAAAATCCTGATGAATTCGTATCAAATTCAAATTCTAATGGATGATTGGAGCTATCAAAGGAAACAGAAACGTTGCCTTTTTCCAGAGTTTGAACAAGTCAAACAGTGTCTAAAACATAGGAAGTTTTCTGCATTGACCTTTACACATTGATAACAATATTTTTAAAACAGCTTAGATTAATGCCTGCGATTTTTTCATATAACCTCTTTGCTTTACTGGTTACTACACATTTAGAAAGAGAGAACACAGTTTAAAATACCTACACCATAACACATAAAAACCATGGTATTAACCTAAGTATGTCAATTCTAGGAAAATTCTATTATTATTCTAGGAAATTACTATTATTAAAATTATATTGATTCTGTTCCTTACTTTCCACTTGGCTGTTTCTAAAGGAATTTTTCAGAAGCATATAAGTGAACATAACACTAGTAAGTCTGAAACTGTTGAGAAAATTCAGCAAGACTTTTCAAGAAACATGGTTGAGCAATGTCCAGCTAGTTTACCTCTCATTCTATGTTATTGACATTTCCAATAAAGCCCTTTGAAAAGAAAAAATATCACAAAGATGTAACTGATTCCTATGAAAATTACATAGCAATGAACAAGGTTCACACATAATGCATAATATCTCAATATTTCTAGTACAAACAATATTGCTTACATTCCATAATATGTAGAACTCACAGTGACAGGCTGTGATTTTTTTTTTAACAGATTGTCCTAAAAAATACCAACTTCTGACATCCACCTGTGGCATTCTTTTATACTATCTTTCTCCCACAGAAATAAATCAGTTTGCTCGGTCAGTAATGGCATCAGGGCTGCCAGCCTGAACAACACCGTGACAAACAGATCCCACACGCAGGTGATCAGCCAAGTTGGCCTGTTGCTCTTGTCTTGTCACTAGGCCCCACAGAGAAGAATCTGGCTCTGTCGTCTTTGCTGTCTCCCAACAGGTATTATTCACAACGCCCCCCCCCCCCCCCCCCCCCCCCCCCCCAACCCCCCCCCCCCCCCCCCCCCCCCCCCCCCCCCCCCAAGCCCTCTTTGCAGCACCTTGCTGGCTCATGGTCAACTTGCTGCCCACCAGGACTCCCAGGACCAGCTTTCCAGCTGGGTGGCCCCCAGCATGTATTGGTGTTCCTCCCCAGTGCAGGACTTTGCATTTCCCTTTGTTCAACTTCATGAGGCTCCTTCTGGCCAATTTCTCCAGCCTGTTGAGGTCTCTCTGAACTCTGTTACTCCTCCCAGTTTTGTACCATCTGCAAACTTGCTGAGGAATCCATCATGCAGATAATTAATGAAGATGTTAAACAGTACTGGCGCAAGTTTCAAACCCTGTGGCACACCACTAGTGACTGGCCTCCTTCGGACCTCATGCTGCTGCTGATCACAACACTCTGAGCCCAGCAGTTCAGCAAACTTTCAGCTTCAAACTGGACACAGCCTTCCAGAAACACCACCGGACCACTTTTGATTACCACAGTAGCTCAATTCTCTAACAGTGTTTACTACAAACACTTCATTTCTTACTTCATTTACCTGGGTACAGTTAGTGAGAACTTTTCCTCTGCATTATAATAGTGTCTTGTCCATATAAATTTCTTTAGTTAAATATACTTTTTTTCCAGGAAACAATACTCATAGCTTTATGCTGTCATTAAGTCAGTGTTGGACTGGAAGGGGTTTTTGGCGGGAGGAAAGCATTTTGTTAAAACCTATGCATCTATGACTGTCACTCTCTGATGCGCAAAGGCTGGAAGAGAACTTACTTGCTTTGTATTTTCATGATTTTCTGTGCTGATAAACAACTTCTCACTGCTACCTCATCTTATTTTCAGCTATCACTATGGATTTTCTGCCATCTATTCAAAGCATCTCTAACATTGAGGATATCTTTAATACCAAGCACTAATTTTCCCCTCGCTTACTTTACTTACACATAAATATAACTTCATTCATTCAAATGAACAAATTCATGGATTGCTCTATTGTAGAGAGAAATCGATTCCTTTTATATAGATTCAGACCTAATGCCCAATATTTAATTTACTCTATTTTTATTGTGTATTAGAGGCATCATGTTAAAGTGATCTCCTTTCAAACCATAACTCATAAATATTCATCAGGATATTACTAATCATGTGGCATTTTCTGAAAGTTATTTTAAAGCAATACCCTTCCTTCTGAAGACTTAGGTTTTAAATTCAGGGAGGTTTATGAATTATTGACTGCATAATGGAACCTGAATTTCCCTGTATAGATTCTGTGCTAACAGTGTTCAAGGCGGTGCTCTATACACTACATGGGGATCACAGTTTTATAAAAATGAACAACAAATTCTACTGTATTCACAGATCATTAACCATTTTTTTACAGAAAAAGAAGAATTGACAAATCTAGTACTATTGATTTCCACAAAAAAAGTTCAGTGTTCTTAGGCACAAGTACAATTTGTCTTCTGAGTTACCAAAATGATCTTGAATTAACCTTAATAACTTTTCTCACTTTCAGTCACAGAGAATGCAAATTTTTCACTCCATTGCCAAGCTGTGGTGATTTTCTGGATAACAGCCAGGATCTAAGATTATAAATTAGTTATGTTACAGTGGAAGTGTATTTTGCATTGCTGCATTCTCAATTACTCAATCTCTTCATGAGATTCACCATATTAGTCTCACTACTAGAATGCAGCATAAGGTATGTAAAGGAAAAATATGTCTAAATATACAAGCCGAGTGGCCACAGCCTACAGGACTTCTTGCAAACAAAAATCAAAGCTATTATAGCATTGTCAGTACAGACTTTACCAAGCAAGCGCTACTGAAAACTAATGAAGCACCTGCTCAGACTGATATCGAACTGCCCAAATCCCCAGAAGGACTCTACACTCGGGCACATCTCTGTGCTGGACTCAATATAAGCATGAGCACATATGATGCTAATAAAGCATCATTTACAGACAAACAGCCCCTGCACTGTTGCTCCCTGTGCAGACGAAAGTAAAGACTGGAGAGGAACAAAACCATGACAAGTTTTTCAGGCAGCTGATGCCTGCACCACTAACTCTTCCTATGCGTTTTGTAAATACTTCAGGTTTAGTTAGTATTGTATAGTTTCATATTGTACTTTATCTGATAGTGTAAAATTCCATTTACTTCTTGTTAGCAGTCAGCAGAACTAATGCCAGGGCTCTGAGTTGTTTTTCACATATTTGTAAGCATAAGAAGCTCTGCAGTTTGTTTAAGTACTCGCTGTTGTCCATTCAATTGCAAGAAACGGGAAGCTGTAGCTATGCCAGAGTGTTTTATTAAGTATCCAAGCAATCTATACAAAACAATTAAAAAGTCTCTCCTCAGGTCCTCGAGCTAGCAAACACAAAGTTACATTTAAATTTATGTTGTATTTGGCAAAAAATATACCCTTATGCAATGCAGTCCATAAATTTAGTCAGGCTCAATATGTACTGGTCTGTACTGAGTCTCCTCTCAACTCAGTACAAAGATGCATTGAGCCTTAATGCATAAGTGCAACATGTTCCCTGTCAATATTCTTCTACTCACAGTCATAGGGACCTACAGTATTCATCTAGTTTTCTGCTCAAAACCCACTTTTTATATTTGGGATGAAAACACAATTACTACATCCACCTTGTCTATCTTGCATGCTTTGTCTCATCCATCGCACCCAGCATCTTATTGGGTATGGATTTTTAGTGCCTGGAAAACCTACTGCCAACTGCAAGCATCATAAATGGTAGTCTTACATTAAGGAGACAGTCCTTTAAAAAAAAAGAACATATAGTTTGACTAGTACAACACAAAACCAGAGCTATGGAAGACAACAGCTGCTAGAGTCAAAGAGAGATGGCAAATCATCTTACAGTGCCTAGAGTGGAATGACTCCCCATTATCCTAGAAAGTCTGTGCAAATGCTAGTTCAACATATGAATAGCCAGCATATCTGGAATAAATGAAATAGGCAGAGTCTGGCACTGTCGTGGTTTAGCCCCAGTCGGCAATCAAATACCACGCAGCCACTCACTCAGTCCCCCCTCCGCTCCCCGGTGGGGTGGGGAGGAGAATTGGAAAGAAAGAAAAACTCTTGGGTTGAGATAAAGACAGTTCACCAGGACAGTAAAGAAAAAGATAATAATAATTATATTGTATATTAATAATGATAATAAATATAAAGTATATTGATAATAGAATATACAAAACCAATGATGCAATTTCTCACCGCCCAATGACCCGATGACCAATACAGCCCGTCCCGAGCAGCGCTCATGGAGCTAAACCGAGAGTGATCTCGGAATGATCCTGAGCAGTGATCTCGGAACTGCAAATTCTCCAGCAGCGATCTCGTAACTGCCAGTTCCAGAGAGAGCAAGTGAGGCAGGGAAGAATGAACGAACGAAAGCCCAAACGAACAGCGCCCAGCCCACCAGCTGACCCCCACTATATACTGGGCATGGCATCTATGGTATGGAATACTTTCTTTGACTAGTTTGGGTCAACTGTACCGGCTATACCCCTCCCAGCTTTTTGCACCTGCACAGTAGCAAAACCTGGGAAGCTGAAAAGCATCCTCGATCTCTTAGCAACAACTAATAACATCAGTGTATTATCAACATTCTTCACATACCAAATCCCATACTAAATTCAAAACAGAATAGGTACGGGGAAGAAAATTAGCTCCATCCCAGCTGAAACCAGGACAGACAACATTAAGTAAAGCAGTGTCTAATGTGACAGACAAGAAGTGGTGCATTTGGACTGAGCTAATTGTTTTGGATTATAGGCTCTTCACAGCAAAATCATAATCTTAGTCTCTATGGCCTGAATGCATCTCACTCAATTTATGCTATGAGCTGGCTGTTCTAAGCTAAGCAGCTAGGGCAAGATTCAGTTCAAGATTAAGATGTCGACATTTAAGCCACATGTAGGTGTCTAAAGGTGCACTAGGCGTTTACATCTACCTTGTGTAGGACTTGATTCAGCTGCCTCCAGCCTGACATCTAAAGCCATGTCCAATGTCCTGCCTGGCCTTCAGCTTCCACTCCAGAGGGTGCAATTCCCCATAGGACCAGTGCCATGTCTGCCCACCTTTTGTGGATGTCCTGGGTCACAGGTGTTTCCTTCCTCCTACCTATCTCTTCAGCTGTCTGTCTACCTGCTCCTCAGGTCTAGTTTTGATACAGTGCCACTGCATAAGATCAGCTCAGACTTCTGAGGATATCGCTGAGTTATAGGGAAGAACTGTGAGAATGTGCACAGGTCACAACTCAAGAGAAAAAATGCAAACAGGAAAATGTATAGAAGCTTTAGTGAAACAGCTGGGAGTCAGAAGATGGCAACTCAGAAACAAGAAGGATCAGTCCGTTCAGGGAACAGCGGAGGCCCACCCTTCCCTTCCTGACTTATGATTGCTGGTCAGCAAAGGCTCATTGCTAGCTGAATGGAAACGGAGAGCATAGTAATGCTTACCCTGGGAAGTCGGTAGTCACAGTCGATATAGTCGATATATAGTCGATAGTCAGACTATCTTGCACATTTGACAATAAAAAACTGCTTTGCACTTTTAAGCGGTGTGTGCCTTGCTTGCATGCATTAAAACTTACTTGAACAAGTTGACGCACTGACGGAGGGTTACACAAAGCATCCAAAACAACCCTAGAAGTCCCTGTGTTCAGGCTATTGCATGCTACAGTCCATACAGTGAAACTTCATTGCAGGCAGTGAAGCCTAGGCAGATATTCTGCTGAACGTTGGGTGGATCTCCACTGACTGCAAAAGGAGCTTAGACATATAGCACGTATGTAGATGCTTAATTTCAGGTGTCTTAATCTCACCTGGCTGTGGTATCACAGGCAGATTTACAGTGGCAGGGAGTGATAGGGCCTTTCTTTGCTCCTCCTTTTTCAACCCTAATCTCCATCTCTTGTAGCCCCGGCACCTTCCTGGTGGTGCAAGTGCTACAAGGCAAAGGGAAAGGAGACGAAGCCTATTGCACAGGCTAAAGCTACAAGCTGTGGCTACAGCAAGGTGAGGCAACTCCACTGCCTTCAGATGGTGTTGGTGCATGTCGGGAAGCAGTCCATCCCAGCCACATGGCTTCAAACTGCTGTAGCCAGCACCTTCACCATGCCTTCACCAGGTCTGGGCTCAACCCCATCCTGAGCTCTGTCCATAAGTGTTCCTGTCTTCTCATGTGTATCTGCTTCCAGGTATTGTAAGGAAAAAAATATGATAAAAACACTAAACGTTGGTAATTTAAGGCATCTTCACAGAAATTAGAGACAAAAAATAATTTTTAGCTTTGTGGATGACAGTAATATATTTAGGCTTTTTCTCTATGCAGTAGGATTTTAAATAAGTTTTACGCAAGCTCTTTGTTATCTAGCCATTATTTAATTCTTACGCCAGAAAACCTGATAATTTTCTTAAAAGATGGTTTTATTGCCTGTAGACAACAAAAATAGTGACTTTTTAAAAAGTGTTTTTCTATATACTATTGTCATTTTCTTACCAAAGAATTTTCTTGTCTGCTATCTCATCTGAATATATTGGCAATTATCTTGCTATATTGCTGCTTTCTATAATTTAATTTTCAATCTGGTTTTTGGACTAAAGCCACTCTTTATATCTGAGAAATTAATTTTTTATGATCAGTATTACCGATCTTTTTAACGGCCTCTATCTGCAAACCATTTTTTTGATCAACTAAAGCACATACTGAGAGAAGCTAACATCCAATAATCATCTTTTCTTTTTTTTTTTTTTTACATTAACTTGTCTCTAATCTTCCTCTGCTTTCTCTGTCAGAAACGCTCCACTTTCTTCAGAGGTCTAATATCATAACTCTGTTTTTCTTTTCCCTCTTCCCTCCTTCCCACTCATAACTTGTAATTTGATCTGTGATAGTTTTAGAAAAAAAAACAGTCTGATTTAGCAACTTTCTGTCATCCAGTGTTTCACTAAGTAGTTATGCAGAACAGAGCTCCAAATACTCCCAAACTTGGAAAAAATCAGATTCACATTCAAATAGTTCTGCATTATGTTATAGAGAAATCCTCCAAAAATCCAGTGTAACATAAAGCACAAGTCAACACACTTTTAGGAAGAATTTTATTCTTTCCTAAGCCGAAAAAAGGTAAAAGTTTGCTACTAATAGCAGCTAAGGGAGAATGTACAAGAAGAATGAACATTTCTGGGCGCAGAAATGCCTGTAAGAAACACAGCCAGGTTTCATAATCACTGTTAAATCTACAGCTGCGACCAATGTTACTGTCTGCTTTGTATATATCATCAGCTCTGGCATCCTGGTGAGAACCAAGTCACTCTCCCAGCACCACCCGCATATCCAGCCCTTGCTGCCACCCCTGAGAGGCTTAGGGGACTTCTTGCTGAGAGTGTTTTTATGGTTCTGTACTGGACATGACTCCAGCCTTGGAGTCATTTTGCTCTGTGTTCTGAATGTCTTTTCCCTGAATATCACTCCCTGCTACTTGGGTTATTAGTTATCTACTTGGTTGCTGGCTTGTTCTTCTGGGACACTGTTGTTATCTGTGTTGGCACAGCGCACCCGGTGGCAGGGATCAGACTCACCGAGATTGCAGCGGTGACCCATGAATGCTCAGAGCCAGAGGCGGCTCATCATTTGCACAAAACAAAGCTAAAAGACGCTTGTTTCAAGACTTAGACCCTAAGAATTACGTACTGGGTGCAGCCCTCCCCGACACACTGCAGCTGAGGCGATCAGTTAACAGGGTAAGTCCATTGCAAAGCACTGAGAGTTTAAAATTAGAAGGTATTTGGTTTGCCTAGAAATCTGTGGATAGCATAGAAAAGAAAGAAGAACTGTACAATTTTTGTAAGGGTCAATCTAATGGTGTAGAGAAGTAGTGATAGGAAAGCAGATCTCTCAACAGAAATATAAGAAATATCAATGGCTCTCCAGTGCCATTTTCCCATGACAGGCATTAAGATGGAGCTAAAGGATGACAGGACAAAAGTCTCCTGTGTTGTTCAATGAGAGAAGCTGTAGGGCATGAATCGTACAAGACACATTGCTGTTGAAAGGGACATGCATCTACAGTGGGCTCCACGTCAGCTCATCCTTGAAGATCTACTACGTGTCTCTTCCGTATATGAATTCCAAACCATCTGAAAACAGAGCACAGGGTAATCATATGGCTTTTTGACTACAATGCCATTTACAGCCCCCTTGCCAAAACGTAAATTTGATGGGAATCTCTTTTGTGAGATCAACTGTTATTCCTTCTTGAGACTACTTGAGACTGACATATTAAGTGCAATTATTGCATATATAAGAATTTTCAATTGCCCTTTCAGGTGCACTGCACATACACTGTAATTCAGTCATTACATGTATAGAAACAATCATTTGTAGATAAAATAACCTGCACGAAAAAGCTTTCACTTGTATAGCATCCTTGATTTGGCTTAGAAAACCAAAGTAAATTAAATAAACTTTGAAGTCTCCTTCAATCGAGTTATGAGTTGAAGAGAGAAAAGAACAAGGAAAGAAAGAACATATTTTGCTAGTTTTGCTCCGAGTTAATGTGAGTTCGTTTATTTCTTATTCTCCTTTTCCCCTTCAAATTTGAAGTTATTTGTTTGCCTCACCACAGCCAAATCGCTTTGATCCTTTAATTCTTAATTTTCTGTGTTCCTTGTTTCTCTGCCAATCATTAATCCATCTTGTTGTGAAAAGACTATTAAAAAATTCATGTTTTCCTCAGCATGGCAATGACGTATTATATGCTTAGCTTTTACATCCAAGAGGTTGAAGACTTCGTGATTCATTGTATGTGCCAATGAACAAGTTTTTCTAATGCTTTGCATAAGGAATAATCTTGCTGTGACTGTTGTCATTGTTTCCCTTTTGACTATCGTATTCTCTTGAGTACCACTGTCAAACTGACTTCTGTCAGAGCTAATTAATTCCTCTGTGATTATATCTTCAACAGAAACACTGAGTCTTAAAAACCTCTGTCATTATGGTAACAATAAACCTGAGAGCTGATCCTCTTAGTGTAAACTGGCAAACCTAAGGATCTGCTCCTTAAACTTGAGTTGTTGGGAATACCATATGTTTCAGACATGCCCTGGCAGGGCTGTGCAGTTTTGAGTAGTTTTCAGCTCCACACTAGATATTTAACGCTCTCTTCTGCCCCAGTCATTGGTTCGACCTCTTTCCTTCTATTGCTTCTGTATTGCTCCCTCCAACACCTTTCTTCTCAGCCTTCACTGTCCTATATTTCCTTTTTCTCTTTCAGAAAATTCAGAAATTTCTTTGAGGAAATTCCCTAGTTTCCATGCTCCTTTCTAACTCCTTTCTCAAACAGTGGTTCCATTCCAGCTGTTCCCCCATCTCTAAAATCATGGGATGTACTGCCTACAACAAACGCACCATCTTCCTCTTCTGCAGCTGGTTGCCTTCCAGCTTGGCTTCCAATATTTCTGCTCTACTGAAGCTACTCTCACTGCGGTCTCCAGCTCCCTTTCCAAAGCCAAATAAGGACTCTTTCTTAAACATTTTCCTCTTTACCTCCTCTTTTGTTTCAGATATGAACCAACATTTCAGTCGTTACTTAAATTTTATTCTGAAGAACATTTGAAATGAGGCACTTTCCTACCTACATCCTTCCATGACTTCTTCAGCAGTCCTCAAGGAGGTACGGTAATTTCCTTGACATTTCCAAGGTTTCTAAACTGGTTATTTAGAAATAGCTCTTAAAGATCCACTTTATGATCAGTCATCTGAATCAGACTTTCAAGGACCATGAAATGTCCCTTTTTAGAGATGCAAAAAGTATACAGCATATACTAGGTATTTTTGCAAATAAATATTTTGTCACAAATTTATTCTGAATTGTCAGTTTCCATAATGTAAGTTCTATAGTGTGGAAATATTTCCCATATAAGAAGCATTTTTTAAAATTTGTCTTCCTAGATGAGGACGTCTAGGCAAGAGGAGGATTTTTTTCCCTTCTTTGTGTATTAAAAAAAAGAAATGAAACTGTCATGGCTGTCTGGAAAGTCCTTGCTATTCAGACTGAAAAACAATAAGAAAGGTATGCTGTTATGAAAATCAAGCTACAATAGCAAAAAAATAAATGAAGTATAGCCTAAAAGAAGAAATACAATGCCTTTGACAGAGTTCAGACTTTTAGGAAACAGAATGTTTGTATTAGGAAGAAAATTGCAGCAAGACTGTGGTTAATCCCTGAAACATTTCAGAGATAAGTTGAACACAAATTCTAACATCAAAGAAACAGATAATAAAAAGACCATGGAAACATTTGTCAGCTTGAGGAAACAAAAGTTCTGTCCAACTAAAAATGCAGATGAAACATGAGTTGGTTGGTATGAGAATCCAGCAGTGGGGATTTTCGTTATAATGGTGCAATATAAATGATCACGTAGAGAGGATCTGGAAACATAGCAAGGAAATTACTGTATTTTTTATGCATTAAAGAAATTTTTTACGTATTAAGGAAATTTTTATGGATTGAAGAAATCATTTCAGACATGATGCTGCAGACAATTACTAGATTAGTCCACTAAAAACTGTTCATACAAAATGGCTTGCTACAGAAAAGGTGCATCTCTCACCTCTCTGTTAATCTTCGTACAACTGCTGTTCCACCTTGTGTGTATAGGCAATAGAAAATATCTTGATGGGGAAAGGAGGGTGGAAGGTTTGAGTTCAACAGTAGGCATTATTTTAAATTACTGTTTCAGTATTTATGGTACAGCTTGAAAGAAAATCAAATGCAGACTGGAGTCTGTCATGGGTCTCTGTCCCCTTTAATTCAAAATAAAGAATGCCCGATAAAAAGATTTACAGTCTTTCAAGGTATTTTTCAAAACCTGGACAGCCTGTCATTTCTTTTTTGATATTTCTTCTTACTGACAGTGCTAATTACAAAAATGTACGTACAGAAAAAAATCTGTGGCCAGATGCTGATCTCAGGTAGCCAAGCATAAATCTGGAGTAATCTGATTGTTCTTGAGAGCATAACTCCAGATTTACGCTCATATGCCTAACAGTTCAATCTGGCCCCAA
The DNA here is from genome assembly GCA_009819775.1 of Phoenicopterus ruber ruber. Lineage (NCBI taxonomy): Eukaryota > Metazoa > Chordata > Aves > Phoenicopteriformes > Phoenicopteridae > Phoenicopterus > Phoenicopterus ruber. The sequence goes on from CM020217.1 coordinate 92,516,282, forward strand.
GCTTTAGGAACTAGTAAACCCCTTCTGTTCAGGTTTTTTCCCATTGCCCTTATAATCTGGTGTATGAAGTCCATAAATACGGAAGTTATTTTGACGTTTTAAATGATGATCTATTTATTATTGAATGCATTGAAAAAGGACACTTACCATAGGAAGAAAACAAAACCTTAGAGAAGTCAGAGATTTTACTGTTACACATTGTCTTTTCTGCCAAATGAAGTCTTCGAGAAGAACATAAGAAGAGCTAAAAACTGGAAATATTCTTTTCTTAAGGATAACATTTGTGGAATATATTATCACCTTCTGTTTCAAAGAGGGTTTTGTTAGCTTGGTATTTTAAACCAAAACATCAACTCCGAAATGACTGTCCGAACACTGGAAATTCTCTGTGCTGGAGAGGTAGGAGCCTGATTGTGAGCTCTGTTCCTTCGAGACAGACTCATCCTGAATGTGTAGCCAGCATCCAGCCTGTTGTGCCTGCCACCGGAATACAAATAACAAATAAAGATGGCAGAAAGTGTATAGGGACAGATTCTTTAACACTGAGTGATTCCTCCAGAACTCGTCGTTTTAATAACGAACACAGCCCATCCATGACAGGCACAAGACTGAATTTTTATGCAAATATATCCAGTTCTGGAACCACTCTAGCCCTAAAAATCAAATTAACACTATGCATTAAGAGACATAATACATTTGCACACACCAAAAAAGGGAGGAGGGCTTTCTCCTTCGTAGCTGAGAAGGTTAAAATATAGTTCATGGTTGACAATGTCCTTCTATAAGCAAGAACAATACCATAGCAACAGTTGCTATTGTTTAGGTATAAAGTTAAAGTTTGAGTAAAAAGTACTGGATGAATGTGAGAAATAATAGATTGAATAATTTAAGAAATAGCAATATTATACATCTAGCATTGTTCATCATGGATTAAGCTCTAAAATGTGTGGACAGAGACACGGAAACATTGCATTTATGTTTCTAAAGGTACATCAGCTGCAAAAACTATGAATCCTAATAGAAGCATTGTAGTGAATCACATCAATTATGCAAGGTTATAAAGTAAATTTAACTCTTTTATAGGTGCCCCTGCAGGACCTACCTGCTATGAAGAGAAAGTCTGAATGACCCCACTATGGTGAAGAGATGTGAAAAGCAAACTTGCTATTTGTCATCTTACCAGGGGTTTGGAGACTGTATTTCCACATTTTTTTTAATAAAAGATACTCAGGCAGAACTGCAGCCCTTAAACAAATACCCTGACTTGTAGCTAGGAAAGGATAATAATGTCTATTTTTAGTCTGAGTTGAGGTTTATACATACAGAACAAGCCACATATAGTTACAACACAAACTAGGGATGTGCTGCCTTCCTCGGAGACCTTCACGGATGGATGCAGGAGGAAACAGGTAACTGTGCCCCTGCCTCACTGTGCAATTCTACCAGTACCAACTGTCCAGTCTTGGCATCCATTCATTGCTCAAAAAGGACTTTTTCTTTTATCCCTCCCCTTCTAGTTTTATGTCTGAAGCCAGTCTAAGAGCAAATCTGCCAAAAGCTCTAGGAATTATGCAGCCGTGGAGTGGATGAGATTGGCAAACCAACATGGAACTAGCCCAGATTAAAAAGAAAAAAAAACCCCACACCTGTTTTCTCACAGTCCCGTGAGTGAGTCCTATTCAAACTACTTTGTGAGATGACTAATGTCAGAAAAGAGACGGGGTAGGAACACCATGCCAGGACTAGAAGAGGATAAGACTGCTTGTTCAGCCTCAATGCAGCCTTATGTCAACCTAAGCTGAGCTTAAGTTGGGAAGTTCAAGCTGCTTCATCCTGGCAGACCCTTTAGGAAAAATCAGCTCAACCGACATGTCCAAGTGTTACAAAAATCATCTTTGTGCATAATGTAATACCTCATGAACTGACATGTCCCTTTAGGAAAACCACATAGCCATACCACTGCTTCGTTCTTGTCCTTCAGGTGGATGAAGATAAAACTTCTTTTCTGTAGCAGTGGTAAGAGAATGCACATTGCATTTTTCTGTGAGACCTGAGCAGCTCTTTTGGTTAGAGAGCATCTTTTTTTTTCAAAGCAGATAATTTTATATGCCAAAAAAAAAAAAAGCCAACCCAACATTTTCAGAATAGCTAACTAGTTGCAAATTGGGATGAATTTCACATTAGATGTTTTTAAAAGTCCAAATAATTAACTTTAAAATATCCAAAGTGACTTGTTTCCCTATCTTCCAAATGTTTTATTTGGTAGCACTTAGGAAAGAAAAAAAAAAGGGGCAAAAAAAGCTAAGGAAACAAAAACATATTCACCCAAATTATAGGAAGCAGATTGCAATTTTTTCTTTTTCCTGCGAGGATCTGAAGCCATGTCTCCTCAAAAAATGACCTAGCTACAAACATTGTAAGGTATTCTAGAGAGGTTTGTTCGCAGTCTCTCCCACTGATTCTGTACCATTTTGCCTGGACTACTTAAATATTCATTAAGTCAGTGAGAAGGAAAATGACTCAGTATTAAAGCACTTTCCTGGAAGGTGACAAATCTTGGCTCAAATCCATGTTTTGATTCAGAGCAGAAGTTGGAATCAAGGTTTCTCTTTTCTCAGAAATGTATCCTACCCAAGTTGTATTTACTCTCTTAGTATTGTCTTAGAGAACATTTGGCCTCTACAAGGTGGAAGAGAGTCAGCGAAAGCTGCTGCACACACAATACAGGATAAGGTGGCAGGTAAGTCATCCTGGAAAGCACAAATTTAAATCTCCACAGGGAGGGGCTGGTGTGAACATGAGGTGAAATGGACAATTCATCAGCTAGAGGGCATGCAACCACAGTGCAACTAGCCTCCCATCTGTCACATTTTCAATTTTGCAATTACACCTACATAACGCTGTTTTGAGCCTTATGTCAGAGTTCAGCCCCACAGCAGAAAACAATAAGTATTGTTCTGATGGCAGGTAGGAAAAAAAGAGGACAAGTGTTGGGCTGTAGCTTGAGTCTCCAGTGCCACAAGAAATCTTAGACTTAAACTTTATCTCACAGTGTTCGGATTTCTGAGGAAATGAGTGGTAGAAGCAGCGGCAGGAAAAGGCCCCGCTTTCGCTTCAAGCCCTATCAAGTGGTAGAATTGTTAATACACTACGTTTATGTTAATCTATCATAAGTGTTAATACAGTAGTGCTGTTAAAAAACTGATTCTGTCTGCCATCAGCACTGTGATGGCAAAACTGAGACACATATGTTAGTCAGAGGCTAGTTGAAGGATAAAAGAGATTACTTGCCATGGCTACTGTATCCCTGAAGCTAAAGGAGCACTTTCGAAAAAAAAGATATCAGTATTTCAGCTTGCATAAGAAAAGAGATCTGTTTTCCCTTCAGTATCTTCCTTCAGGAGAAAGATAAATCTAGAAGGATATCTTGAACAGGAGTGCATTATTTTATATGTTTATATTCTGAAACATCAATTATTTAATTGTTTAAATTGCAATTAGTACAGTTTGGTATTATTTTAAGTGTCCCAGATAATCCTGACTGAAAATTAATTTAAGATCCCGTAGAAACTTAAAAAAAAACCCAAAACACAACACACAACCCCCCTGCCCAGAGCATTACTCTTTGAAACAGTATCTGTTGATCGGAGGAACAGTAAGTCATGTTTCATGGCATTCAGGCTGAAGCACCAGGTTACAGCACAAGACCTGAATGTAAGAAGCTTTATGTTCTTCCCTTTGCCTCAGTGCATAAACTTGAAAGGCAAGAAGTCACCTGCTGCCACCAGAAGGCACACTGCAGGCCTGGCCTGGCCGCAGAGCAGAAGAAGGGAAAGTGAGGTCAGTCATGCCCAAAACAGCAAACACGACCAGATCCATGCCGCCCCGAGGGGACTCTGAGAGACGCCCGTCCCAGCCAGGTAGCACAGCCCTCCCCGCTGGCCTGCCGTTCCCAGCGACCTCCAACCTCCACCCTCAGCACCAGAACCTTTTCTGAGCCCTTCAAAACCTCGTAAGAGATCCTGACTTGAGACTTCTGCTTAAGACTACGTACCAACTGCTCCAGGTCTTACAATGAGAACCAACAGGAGAAGGACAGCAATTAGACTGGTTTCTGATCTGGTGTATATGTAAAAGAAAGCTGTCGCCTTTCATTAGTGTAGCTTTCCTTTCCTTGCTATTTTTTTTTTACACTTGCTGTTTGTAACCAGATGGTAGTTTTTTAGGTTCTTGGTTGTCTTGGCAAGAAAAAAAAAAAAAAACAACAAAATGCATTTTTTATCATGCATTTTAACATCTTTTTTGAGATGTTTAAGAATAACATCTCTGGAATGTAAGACTTGAATTTTCCCTCTCACATATTTCCTTTAAAGAAAAGTTATGGTCAGATCTCGCTGTAAATTGGCATTGTATTTACCATATTAATGACATGATAAAAAGATTCATTTTTAAAAGTAACTGTTGACTTCCATCAGTTGTAAGTTCAGAAACAGCAGATCTGATGAAATCTTCCTTCTGTCTACTGCACGTGAGCAATAATATACACCCATGGACAGGCTGATCCTACATTGCCCACGCAATGAGTCCAAAGCCCCCAGAATGCAGACTTACCGCACTGGCACAGCAGAGTTCCTCTCCCTACATTAACTGTAAAATGTATGCCTTAAATGGCTATGCTCTCCATCACAGCTTACTCAGATTTTTCTTTTTTTTAAGCTTAAAGAAATAATTTTGTCATCGGCAGACAGAGCCTGCAGAATATGAGCATTACAGCAATTTTAGACTTTCTAATACTGACATGACCTCTCAGTTGAAACCTTCTGAACTCTGTTAATGAGTTGGAAAAGGACGCATTGCACTTCCACTACTCTAATGTTACACCACTCAGGTTCCACTGAGGTTGAGTCTTGCTGAGGGTTCAAAAGCCTCTAGCTTGCCAGCGGAACTCTACTGAATGCACATCATCAGAGCAAAGCTGTACAAAAGTTGCCTTAGAACATGAATGTGTTGCAGTGAGCTCCAGACATAAATTAAATTCAAGGCAATTTTTAATAATTTATCTAAGTAAGAAAATAACATCTAGTGTAGAAATCCTCATCTTCTTTAGGAAAATAGGCTCAGGAGAAAAGGACACATCAAATTATGATTACTGCAACACAAATTGATTTCAATTAAATACTATCCCAGTATTCTCCTGCACTACGTAAAGCAAATTTTAACTTTAGGTGTTGTGTTCATAAGTAGGCTGAATGTTAGTGGCTTAATCTAGGCAGAGTATTAGTTTAAAAGAGAAGAGCCCTGACAACCACATGTACAGTGACAGGCCGAAGATCCATTACTGATCATATTCAAGGGCAGACTGTCATTTCTGAATTATATTGAAGTCACCTTAGAAGCTAGTCACCAGATAGAGGACTCACAAAAATATTAATTTTGGAAAACAGCAGTGAAACTTATCCATTTATTTTATTCTCTAGCTTATGCAGTTAACACTTCTAAATTTCTATGCTATCTGCAGGTTTTTGAAGATCCAGTCCATCACCTACACAAAATAGGCTGTTGTAACCATTTAAACATTTTTTCTCACCATTTATAAGTCCAAATATAAAACAATAATATCATACATTAATCTGTATGTATCCACACAATTAAAATAGAGATATGGGCTAGTTTTGTCAAAGCCAGTAATTCATGATAACTAAACAGCATGTGGATATGCAGAGGTGAATGGGATGGGATTAGTTCTAGTTATTTATTTATTTATTATAATTGGGGGGGTTTTTAGTAACCAATGCATGTAAACATACTTTAAAAAAGCTCTCCAAATATAGCCTTGTCAAATTTACTTTCTGTTGGGGAGCACAGACAAAAGAGGGAGGAGGTCTTGGCCAGCTCTGTTAGTCAAAGACACCACCACATGCCATTATGTCTACTTTCATGAGCCCAGGAAGAAGCAGTAGCCGTAACAGCACCAGCTGCAAAATCCAGTGGCCGTGGAGTGCCAGAGCTACAGCAGCCCCAACCTAGGTGTTTGTGGGGGGAGCTGGAGCTCATCTGGGTACATCTGAAGGTATGGCAGGAGCTGGTAAAGAGGAAGATCTGCAACAGGTTCTTCCTTTGTCCTTCAAAGGTCAAAAGTACTGTCAAAACAGTGACAGCTGCAAGGTCCAGTTGCAGGGCTTCTATCTCAGTGCTTATTTTGTATTAACCACTTAACTACTTTATATGTAAACACTTCATCACATTTGGACTCTGATCTCTTTACTGTCACTGTAACTGAGATACTGAAGCTAAGCTTGCCTGCCAGGTAACGTCAGCAGTAGCCATGGTAGCAGCGCACTTCCATTTCGGAAGCGAGCCCAGGTCACAGTTCGATACCAAGCAGAACAGTGCAGAGATGCTTGAATTACTAACGCTTAGGACTTGTCCGCTCTATGAGGGGAAAAAAACCCATATATTGGGCTCATTGTGAAGTAATCACAACCAAAGAACAGATGTTCAATTCTGTCTAAACCCTAAACTTGTTTCTGAAATGGCAATTCCACAGTTGCGGGGGTTTGTTTTTTATATCTAGCTTCTAATACCTGCATTAGCTGATAGATAGCTCCTGATATCTGTCAGCTAATGATAGATGGGTCTCAGAAAAATGAGACCACTTTTTTGCATGGCTTCAGCTTCATCAGCATTACAATTTTCAAATCTTCAGTCTTCATATACAGGCTTGGAACAGGAGTTGGTATTATATGGGAACATATGAAATAAATGCAGTGTACAAAACACTTGAAGTAATCCCTTCTCTCTGATTATCACTAATGAGGACTCAACTCTCTCTAGTTTCAGTCATTGTCCTTCAAGAAAGATGTGGACCAGCTGAGCAGAATCCTTAGGAGAGAAATGAAGAAGTCAGGAAATCATAATCTATAAAGAAAGGCTGAAGGGTCATTTAAATTAACGCATACTGAAGAGGCAGGCAACATTGTTCAAATACATAAAAAGCTACTGAAGGTGAAATAAAATAATTGACTGTGCCAGTGGTGGATAGTGCAAGAAGTAATCGGTTTGAATTAGCATGAAGGCTTAGATTAGATACTAGCAAAGTTTTTCTGTTGGTAAGTGTAGTGTAGCACTGGAATAGATCAGCCTGGGGAAGCTGTTGAGGCTCTGGCACTAGAGATCCTTGGGAACTGCTTAGACAAACATCTGACAAGAATGATCAAGACCTTGTCACCTTTGCCACGGAGCAAGGAACCCACTGAGGCTCTCTTGAGGTCCTTACTGGTCCTGTGCTGTGATGCCCATACAGATTAGAGTGTTCATCTGCACAGCAAGTTTGGGAGGAACACAACCTTAGCTGTCATTTTTAAATTCAGGTGTGATTATTGTATGTAATTTATGGATTTCTGGCTCTAGCCAAAGACATAGCTTGAAAACAAATGTGCACCTTCTCTGTATTGATCAAATTGTGTGATGATGATCAATAGGAAAGAAGCATAATATTTCATCTGCTAATCTACTTTATATTTTACAGTTGTGATTCATATCAGCTCACTTTTGACATCTAAAAGTTAAATGTCTGGCATAAGGCTCCTTCTTCAAGATGCAAGACATCTCTTCAGGCAAATTCACCCTATTCTTACTGCCTAAATTAAACAAGGTGGTTGTTTACTATGTGTGTCTCTCTCTTGGCAACACGGGAAGCCTCATCAAGTAGACACTATTTCTGTGGATTGCCAAGACAAACCTTGAAGTAAGTGAAGAGATTTTGAAAGGAGCAAAGAGCAGTCCTAGTGTGGAAATGGCAAGCTGCTTTTCAATTCATATTGCACTACTAATTAAATAGCACCAGTGTAAATGCTCAGATCTATTTTAGGGGTCATGCTGAGAGGGTACTGCTCCTTCTATCTATCTAAGTATATTTACGATGGTTTACAATTTAACCGGGATTGTTTGAAGTACGTTATGATGTTATGAGCCAGCACACTCAAATCAGCTGGACTGCTGAAAGAGGGGCTTCCAGAAGGCAGACATGCAAACCGGTTTCTCCCTAAGGCAAATATATGATTGCTTCTTCAGCTCTGGGACTAGATTCGAAACCCTGACCCTCCTGCCATGTCAGTCCATTCCCCCGCACAGTATGTGATACTCTGGTGTGCCTTCTACTAAAGTAAAACGCAACATCTGATTTCACCAAGTTTACAAAGTCCTTTTAAATCACTGTCAATATTTCATAACAAAATTACACCACTGTACATTGGATCCAACTATTTGTTTAAGCAAAAGAAAAACTCCATGTGGTATCCCTTATGAATTATCTGGGACATCTTGGGCCTGATACCAATAGGAGGTTTCTAATTAGTCTTTATGAATAAGGAACACATGTCCTTATATTTGTTAGTTTTTTGTTACAGTGCTGTAATCTTAGTAACCTCACTTTATTAGTAACCTTACTTTGAAGGAGAATACATAATTTTAAAAATAAATTGGTACAAGTTATGTTTCATGGTGTGGATATTATGTAAATCAAATTTCATTGTGTGAGAATGTGCACACACACACACATACACAAATCAGTCTTTCCTAAGTTATGACTGATATTATATACAATATGCAGTTAACATAATTACTTTCCCTAGTGCATGGATAAATAAGATGTATTTCTTAATTTTTCATACAGCTTTGGAAAGTTATCATAAATACTGTTAAATAAAATTTAGTTTTGGTTTGGATGCTCTAATATCTTTCATGACCTGAGCTCTAAATGAATTCCACAATCAAAACACAACACAGCAGGGAGCTGCAGCTGATAGGCAAAGATCTGCTCAGTGCCTGATATATTAATTAACAACATTTTAAGTGTGGCCCTGTCATTGAATACAATGTTAAATGAAGGTCCAGCCCAACATAAAGTTAGTGTGGAAGACAACAGATAATTTCACTGTGTCAAAAGGGTCGGTGGGAACAACGTGGTTGCTGTCAACTCAGATGTCATTCCAGTAATGTATATATCCTTGAAGAAAGTATTTCTTTTCTTCCCAAAGACTGAAGATATTTAAAACTCGACTGGACAAGAGACTGAACAACCTGCTCTTTTTAACCCTGCTTTGAGCTGAGGGGGCAGACTAGATGACCTCCAGAGGTGCCTCCCTACCCCAGCTTCTGCCATTCTGTGAATATGCAGGTCGACCAAGAAAACACAGAAAGTAACTGCAATGCAGTGACATATGTGAACCTTTCCTTTTCCTGGAAAGTTCTCTTTCCTTTGGAACAAGTTTATTATTTTGGTTAGACATTCAGCAGTATCACCCCAAATCCCATGTTTGCAGATGGACTAGCTGTCCCAGAAGGGACTAAATCACAAACAAAAAACACCAGCAGATTAGAGACAATGCTGCATAACACAGTAAGAGGAATACATATGTCTGAGCAAAACGAGAGTAGCATTCTCTTCCAGTTTTACTGTCTGGAAATCTAGCATCTATTGGAGCCCAGCCATTCAAGATCCCTCTGTGAAACAGGTGGGATTAAGGCGTCTTTCGAAGACAATGTTTTTACCAATTTAAAAAGGACCTTAGGAAACTGATGACTTGCTTAAACTGGGCATTCAACTTTTAGATAGCAAAAGGTAATGGAAAAGGAACCTCATAGTAAAAAAATGAGAGAGAGACATTCAGAGAACAATAATCTTAAGTGAATGCTAGGAACGTGGTGTTAGTTGGAGAGAAGCCAATCAAACACATATCTTACAATATATTTTTGTGTTTTCTTATCATCTGTCATTGTAATTATTTAGATTTGAGTAGTTCTACCTCAACAGGCATTTTTTTAATTCTGACCAAGTCCGTACTTTTCTCAAAGTGCAGTAATAATCCCTCAGGACAATATTTCTGAAACGTGGATATGCATTTTCACCGTCTCCTTGTTTGCTCATTCCTGTTCATGCGCGCATTTGTTCAGAGCAAGAGCCCAGCCTGCATGCTCTCAGGCAGAGCCCAGTAGACCAGACGAGCGCATGCCAGTTGCCGGGAAGGCTTTGGAGACATCAGGTAGAATTTGCTGTAAAAGCATCTCTCCAGCACACACCACTCTATAACACTTCTCAAGACGCCGCACAGTGCATCCTTCCTTGTATATTCAGTCCTTTCTGCTGAACACATCCAGATAGCCTTGTGAAATGCATCGCACTCCCTATCCCCTTGTTCCCTCATCTAGTATTTCTTTTAAGTGAATGTGCCTTTTCTCCCACTTCTTGTCATTCTTTCCAATTGGCAGGTCCTTCTGCTATTGCCAGCCTGCAGAATATTACCTCTGAGACAAAAGAAAACCTATGAAACCCAAAGACCCTCTCTGAGGAGAGACAGCAACGCTATAAGGTCTGAATCATCATCCAGAACCATGGGGAATGGGGAAGAATTTACATGCATTTGGACATGATGTTTCAGCAAATTAGTACCATGTTAGTAAGCAGAGAATAAGAAGCAAAATTAAAAATGTATTTCCCACCTCCATCATTTCCATGTGCCGTTCACAGTAACCATGCTTCTAGCCCCAAAGGCTGCAATGCCATGCAGCTTGAGAAGAGTACCGACAAAAAGGGATGTAACACCTGTGACCATGGTGCACAGGGGACCCCAAGGAGAGCACAGTAAAACTCTGAACCAGTTTCAACACTAAAGAAGGCATGGAGACATCAGAGCTTCCATACCTTTCCCCTAGATAAGGTTTGAGAAGTTTTAAGCACATCGGTTAGAGGCAATTATTTGGACCTCCAGTACCTACCTCTACTTCCCTTGAGCGTTACATTGATTTTGAGGAGAATCCTCAAGGATTAAGTTCTATGTGTAAAGAGTACAACCTGACGCTGCTGCACTGCAGTGAGTAGCAATTACGGAACACAACACAATCAATGGACAACCAAAATGTAAAGAAAGTTTTATGTGGATGATAAAATACAACGTTCAGGTAACGCTCCAGGGAGCTCTGTGGGTCATAGTCTAATAAATGGGAAAAGTCAGCTTCCCCTTTTTTTCCTAATGCTCTGCAGTAGCCTCGCAGCAGGAATGGAAAGCAAAGACTCCAGTTCCTATTAGAAACCGATCCTAAAAGCAGTCCTTTAGCTGGCACCTGGCAGTTACTGGGCTACAGAATGTCAGCTGCAGCAGCTGGGCAGGAGCTGGAGCACAAGACGATAAAGGATGGATGGGGATGCAGGGCAGTTTGTTATCATCCACCACTGTAAGAGACACAACTGTTTTTTCATGGAAGTCATCAAAACTGAACAAAATCTCCCTCAGACCCTAGGCTTTTTTCCATAGGATGTACAGGCAAAGAATGTAGTTGCATGCCCAGTTGGGCACCTAATACGTTATAAGCGAATTTCATGCACAATAAGTTTTGATTAGGATTTCAGCAGACGTGCACAGTGTGGTACCATTCAGAACGCATGCAGCAAAAGACAAAAAGGAAAGGGATTGCTTAGGAAGGGCAAAGCCAGTGCTGATTTTTCTCCTGGCTCCCGGATGCAGCCTGTGCACACCTTGTCTTAAATAGGAAGCCCTCCAGGGAGGCTGTGAACTCACAATATCTCCCCAAGGATGGATGCTGTCAGTGGTGGGAGAGAGAGGAGGGAAGGAGGGACAGAGTCAACCTGGAATTGTACTGCAGATTCCTTCATTCACTGTGGTACAGTGACAATTGTTCCAGGGAGAAAATGATGAGGACATAAAATGGAAAGTCATTCTGTGCAGGATTTCTGAGCTCGTGAATCTCCTAACCTCCGTTCTACTTCATTCCCAAAGTGAAATGAATCACCATGGCAAAACCAGAATTACATCTTATCAGAGTACAGTCCTGCCATGCACGCTGAATCCATGTCCATTACACATGGCCCTCCTTCCTTCTGACAGGGAACGGTTGCAACGGTACTGACTGTCTCACAGAATGGCAGAGTTTCCCACTCCCCGGCAAATTCACCGCCGTACCACTGCAGCTTAAGTGGGCTCACCAGAGGTTTGAACTACTTCTCATCGCTGCATGGAAACATATTTAACTGCTCATGCCATCGAAAACTTCTACCCGTTACTTCCAGCTCAGAATTTCCATTTTCTCAGAAATGGCCATGTTCTTCGGTGTAAAATTTTTATTTTGATTTCTTACCAAATGCAAGTACAAAAACCAGCACCATTGGGAAAATGTGTTCAAAATGTGCTGGTGAAAAATCTTTCTTTGTAAAATAAAACTGCTAAAGACAAGGCATTCCAACTATTTCTCCTTCTAACCTGACCACTGTTCCAGGGATGTGTAAGTACACCTGTCCTGGGCTGTTCTCTTGCAATGCTGCTGGACTGCACGATACTGACATCTACAATTTCTAATAGGTCAGCAGATTTTTTTTTAAATTCATTTACATAATGTTTTTGCCACCACTTGTATTTTTCCATGGAAATAAGCAGAGTAAATACACTAATGAGCTCTAGTTCTGGGTTATATGCTCAAAATATAACAAGCCCCATCCACAAATTTTCCATCCTGTATTTTCTTGATATAAACATTCAAATTATGTGCACACAGTTCACAATTACTTAACTGCTCATAACAAAATTTAAGTGTACATTTTGCAATTAGTTCTACATAGTAAGAATATAATTAAAGGCATAGTTGATAATTATTTGAAACTTTGAGTGAGGGAAAAATTGATGGCATGGTGTTTGTATTGCAATTTGATTCCATTTTAGAAGGAAATACTGTAAAGTGGTATTTCGAAACCATAGAGGACATATTTAAAATATTGGTGAGTATAAGTTGCATTCATTTACCATTGGCTATTGTTCTTTGTAAAACTATGTTTTTTTAAGGATGGTTATTTTTTTTCTCACGTAACAATATTGGTAGTGTTCCGTAACATATTCAGTTAAATATTTTATCACCCTTTACTTTTAAATGCATAGTCTTATTTTAGAATACCATTCTCTCTCCATTGGCTTAACCTGCCTGTCTACTGCATATCTGCCTACTAGCTGTTCATCAGCATTGCCAAAATACCTAGGTGTTTTTAAGTGGTTTGGAGCTTTTAGTGATTTGGAGAACACTGCAATTTTCTGCATCTGCCTGGAGGCATTTGGAATAGACTTGACTTTTAGCAGTTCTAAAACTCAGTCATCTGAAGCATGCTCGTGGTTAGGAATACAAAGTCGCAAGTCACTTAGGAAATTTAGAAAAAAATACCATATCTGGCGACTTCATGTTCATACAAAGCACAATTTGGTAAGAAACATAGATTAAAAAGATGAATCTGGAATGCGAAGAGATGGACTTCTAGGTTGCAGTGAAAATCTAAGGTATATCACTAAGATTTCAGCTCAGTCTCCCTCCACAATTTGGTGTTTTACCCTAGTTTTGCAACAACAGTTTGGCTTCAAATGGGAAGGGTTATCACCATCTTTCAAGTTTTTAAACAGGATGAGACCCTTTCTTAGAAAGAAACATAATAATATTTCATTTATAGTTCTACAGGTAGGCATACTAGTCTGTTAGTTATGAAAAGTAAAATAATTCCACCTCTTTTGTAAAATACAAATTTCAAAGAAGGCTTAACTGCAGAAAAACAACACCAGAGAAAAAAAGATGCCTAACAAGCTGATAAGCACTTCTGAGCAATGAATACTTTTGAAGTATTGCAATCCATTCAAAATCTATTTGCAAACATGAATAAGCAAAACTCAAATATGTTCTTCAACAGAAATAATTTCTGAGTTCTCACAGCAACCATTTCAACATATAATAGACAATCACACTTTTAATGTCAGTTTTTCTCATAAAGTGTGTTGCTAATCATGTTTCCGTCCTGCTGAGCATGGTGAGCATAATAAGGTTATAACACTCTCTTCATGTGCCCTGCAAATGGGACCTTGTCTGATTTTCATAATTGGGGTAAAGCCTATACATCTTGACAAAACCAAAAGGATTTTGCCTCTCTTGTTCTTCTTTGAATAATATTCTCCTTCAAAAACAATCTTAGGAACTTCTTTAGGACTATACACAAAGTAAGGTAATATTCAGCACGGTTAAAGATACTATAACCTGCTTTCAAATTCAAGTCATGATTTCAGAAAAATATAAGTTACATTTTAACAACTTCTAATGAGTTAGTTGAATTACAGTGACTAAAAGGTTTTAGATATGAATCTAAATTCAATTTTATCCAGTAATAATATGATGATTGCGACAACGGAGAATGTGCTAGACAATTCAATAATAAATTTGGAAATATGGCTTGAACGAATATTGAAAAATTGTTGTTTCATTCTAACCCATTTCAGCCTCCTTGGTCAAAATATGACTTTGTATTTCTTACAAGGTTATGATTTTCTTATTTATGTGATTTCTGCTTTGTGTTTTGACTGCCCCACCATAGACAAGACATACCAAAAAAAGGTAAAAGCTTTCAAACTTAAAACCAGGGATTTACTTAATTTTATGAAGCATAAAAAGCAAGTTACATTTATTTAAACTTTTTGAAAGCTCATGCTTTATATCGCACCAGAAGAAGCTTTCCTGTCTACAGAGAAATTTCTAAAATACCTACCAATAACATGTGGACCCTCAGGGTTCATCTTGCCTTTAGTCCATGTTTATGTTTGGTGTTCATATTAGGAAAATATCAGAAAAATTCTGAGATCCTACATTTAATGAAAGAAAGGTTAAAAGTGGGTTTTTTTCTGGTTTTGAATTAAAGTTTCTCAACATACAAACAAAACCAAACTCTTTTATTGAATTTTTCTGATAGTTGTTGGATTTTATATACGTCACTAAATGTTCATTAAACACCTTTAAAATACAGTGAAACACATTCATGTAGAGGGTTGGAGAGATAATTACACACTTTAAACACAAACTGCAAACACAGTGGTAATTACTTCCCTTCACGAGTTTCCACTTAGTGATGGTGAGAGTAATTATTTACCTGATGAGGGTATGTTACCTGGAGTTTTCACTGGTTAATACAAGGCATGGGGACATTGCTGGGTGCTTTCTTGTCCCCAGTTCATATCCTAAGGTTCTTAATAATAATCTATGGCAACCCTTTGAAAATATGTATATGCTTTTGTGGATTGGGGGACGATGTTCAATGTCCAAGGACAAAGGGTTCTCCCTGGCATTTGTGCTAAAAATGAGATTCACAGTTTCTTCTAATTATACAGTTTATCAAAAGCTCTAGGTCCAGTTGTTAAAACCTGCCTTCACTTTCACACTGATGTCCCTCATCTCTGTTGCTGAATACAACTTTCTTCTTTCACAAATGTAAATTCCAAATTAGGGTGTACGTTCTTATCTGCACACGGGAAATTAGTATTCAGCACAGTTTTCCAGTTTCTTGGAAGCTAGCAAGATCCCTACTGAGTTGTGTGGGCTAAAGTGGCACATTTAGCCAATCAAAGGGAAATATAAAAGGCCGAACACTCCAACACACTCTGATTCTTTCTGGCACAAGAGATTAATATATAATGCAACACTTATTTGTGAATGCCCAAAGCATATGTAGAAGAAAAAGTTTTTCTTCTTATATTTTAAAAGCTAAGCTGAATTCTGTGTCCTTAAAAGTATACCAAGACTGAATTTGTCCAGTGAGTTTCTGACACAGAGGTTCACATGTGAGTAGAGGGGGTGAAGGATACAGTTTAGTTGTGCAAAATGTTATCATCTAGTGACATTTTATTTAGGATACCATTAGGCTTCTAAGACACCCAGAGAGCGGGTACAACCCAAGGCCCTTGGGGCATCTGCACGTGTCTGGACTTGTAGCCACAAAGGTCTGGACAGTTACATTCAGGCAGTGGATTTCAGCCCAAGGTGTCCCAGGAGCTTAAACTACAGTGTATTAAAAGATCAGTTTTGAAGCCAGGAGTTCATAGACCCTCATGTAACAAAAGCCACATTAAATATCCTATCCACGTATTTATTGTTATGTCAGCCTGGATCCAAGTTCACAATGTCCACCTGTTGTTTCTCATTCAGGATTGCCCCTGGCACAGACTGACAAGTTCCTCAGAAATCTGCGGACAGTTGCCATTTGTTTGTGCTTCATGTTTGTCCCAAAACGATCCTCCTTCGACACCCAGGCTACAAGTAGTAAATTGGATGTTTCCCCCAGACCATTCTTCACCAGCGAAGCTAGGGAACAGTCAGGTTCCTAAAGCCAGGTGGCCTAGAGTGGCCCATGTCCATACAATTAAATGTTATTGCCCTCCAGAAGCGTGAATGGATCCAAACGACCAAATGGCAATGGTGCTTGACCTGCAATAACTCCCAGACTATGTCAGAAATTGTTTGGGGTGGTGAGGCCCAAAGCATGCTAAGGGGCCACCTAAGCCCTTTTGCAGCATGTGCAATCCCATTCCAGTGCCCAGGAAATCCTGGCTCAGGTACCGTTCAATTTACTGGTACACAGAGATGGTCACAGTTTCTGAAGGAATTAATGCGATTTACCATCCAGGCACAGAAGGGCAGTTCAGCTGCATCTGGCCGAGCACATTAGACTTTTTCTGGTCTGCAGGAAAGATTCACATGGGCATCTTATTTGTTCTGGTCTCTTCTTCATAATACATCAGAGGGAGAATACCATCTCCAAATCCTACTCTGAGAACCCGCAGACAGCAGAAATGTAACAATAGAGGACTTCTTGCCAAGTTTTACTTGGGCTGGGAGAATTTTTACTGAGAAAAGAAAGTCCAGGTGCCAGGGTGAGCATGCTTAAGTTGGGCAGTTGAGCAAGCTGCATGAGAAGTTGCTGGCACTGCACTTCCCAAGGAAAGAAAACAGAGAAATCCCCTCCCCTGGACTCAGGAACACAATAGCAGGCCCCCTTGGGAGTCTGCCCCACACCCAGACATCTTCCTTTTATCTTCTGTTCAAAAGGCCTCGAGGAATCATCTCTGGTGTGCATGTGGGGAAGAGGGGCACCGGGAATGGCACAGCCTTTGGCGCAGTGTCACAGACTGCCGTTTACATCTCCAAGTTTTGTGCTCACAGCCAGTTGCCATGAGCCTGGAGGACACCCTGCTGATACCTTTTTGCCAGAACCTCATGGAGCTAAAAGGACATAGTAAGTAAGTATGGCTGGGCCACAGCCATGACCCATCTGCCACGGCTGATGCAGAAATGCAGCCAATTAATTTCAGGCCTGAAATGAGCACTGTTACCCACAAGTGCCAGGATAGCACTGGGGAACCACTTTCATCCCTTTCCCATGGTGCATAGGCTTATGTAAAAAAGCAAGATGTCCCCAAACCTGCCCTCCTGCTTCTGGCCACGCTCCCCCTGCATCTTGCAGCAAGAGGCAGCGAGTTCAGCACAGCAGCTGAACAAGCCATGGGTACCAGGCGCTGGCAAGACAGAGGCAGCAGTAGCACAGACAGGATGCGAGCAGCGCAGATGGACAGACAGCTGACAAGCCTGAGTGTTTGCTCCAGTCAAAGTGTAACATCCCTGGAATTAACTCAAGCCACAGGCACATATAAAAAGTGGTTCATAGAGATACTGCTGTGTGATCACAGCAAAGGTGGCGATTTCTAGCTCCAGTAACATATTGATTCATGACTGAAGCTAGTACAGCAGTAGGACCAAGGAAAACTAATTTTCAATATAGCAAAAGGCTATGATTTCTGAAGCAGTTAGATGTAAAATGAAAACTGATTAGTAGCTTGAAAGGAGTGACTAAACGAACTACCGGAAAAAATAATTGAACTGAGACTGCAGAAGTGCTGGCATGACTGAGAAGCTGCAGAATAGCTCAGGAGAGCAAAATGTGTTTTAAATAAGCAAGGCAGACCAAAAGCGTCCAGAAATCAGGCAGCAGGCCAGCAGCAGCTTAATAACTAACATATTATGTCAGAGAGAGTTGTTAGGAGAAGCACTGTCCTCCCCAAGCACACGTGAACAGTAGATGTGACCAGTCCTTACAGTGTCGTGGTTTAACCCGGCAGGCAGCTAAACACCACGCAGCCGTTCGCTCACTCCCCTCCCCAGTGGGATGGGGGAGCGAATCGGAAAAAAATGAAAACTTGTGGGCTGAGATAAGGACAGTTTAATAGGACAGAAAAGGAAGAGAATAATAATAATAATGATAAAAGAATATACAAAACAAGGGATGCACAATGCAATTGCTCACCACCTGCTGACCAATGCCCAGCCAGTCCCCGAGCCGCGGTGCCCCTGGGCCAACTTCCCCCCAGTTTATATACTGAGCATGACGTCATATGGTATGGAATCTGCCTTTGGCCAGTTTGGGTCAGCTGTCCTGGCTGTGCCCCCTCCCAGCTTCTTGTGCACCCCCAGCCTTCTCGCTGGCCAAGCAAGGAAAGCTGAAAAGTCCTTGATTTAGTATAAGCACTGCTCAGCAAAAATTAAAACATCAGTGTATTATCAACTTTATTCTCACACTAAATCCAAAACACAGCACTATACCAGCTACTAGGAAGAAAATTACCTCTATCCCAGCCAAAACCAGGACCCAGAGACACATGCTAAAAGTAGATGTGACCAGTTCAGAACGGCTACTGTGCAAGCACCGATGTGCCCGGTCCTGCTGACCCCCACCACTCATTATTCTCTAGTTTGGCAAAGAAGGTGACTGAGCAAATACAAGAATCGCATGATTTAACAGTAGTTAAATGGAAAAAAAACCCCACCCAAACCAAAACAGGCAGCCCAGAAAGACCCTTTTAAAATGTTAATATATAGATTTCAAAAATGTCAGCCTTAAATAATAAAATATTCCATAATATAAGCTTCAGTGCTGATATAATTAATACATATAAAATCTTCCTATAAGCATGAGTTATAAACCTCTGGGGTAGAGGAGTACTTAAGGAGTAAAAACCAGCTAAATTACTTTATTCTCAGATTAAAAACTGAATTATCTTCTAAACCCTTCAATCACTTATTAATTCAAGGAGCACTGGGGTGCCCGCATAAAAGTTATGTTCTGGTTTCTTTATGAGACATTTTTAGACAATTTTAGATAAACAACTCACTGTATGCGTAAAACGAGTAACATCAGCATTCACATAAGTCTACAGAAAAATGGAATTCCATGGAACAGAAAGTGTTAAAATAAAACTAAATTCTCAGTGAATTCACAAGGTCAAATTCACTGACATGATTAGGTTTAGTATTTAATAACTATTAGATCAGACAAAAAGAAATCCTGATGTTTTCAGAACCCAGCACCAACTATTTTTACATAACTATTCAACGGCAATGGCTCCACCTGAAACAGGTACAGAAAAGTGACGCTCTCTAGGAAAAAGAAGTACAATATGCTGCAACTGGAAACATCCCCACAGAGCAAAATGTTCCATATAAAAGAGGAAATATTCTGCGACAACTTTTCAGAAGTGGCATTACATCAATTCGACCTGCCTGAAGGTAATCACAAGCAGTGACGTTTCTGTCTGTATGCTTTGTTTCCCTGCTTTAATGTAGTTAAACCTAGGAAGTTCCTACAGCAATCAGCAATGCAGCCTTGATACACAGACCAGCCTTTCATCAAAGTGGGTATATCTAAGTACAGCAGGAACTTTTAGAGCTCCTAGAATGCTTTGGGGATAGGAAATTATTTTTTTCCCTGAAGATAGTTCGATAGTATTGGAAGATGTACACAAGCTGGAACTGAGATTAAAGTAAATTGAATAGATGAGGAAAGATTCCTACTATATTTACAGTTAATTTTTAAGGCAGGTAAATTGAACTCAATTACCAGGTTTTGTTTCACTAGAGCCCTCAAACTGGGAAAAATATATGTTCTCCTCAAACTGCAACAGGACTCCCACTGATGTAACAGAAGGAAAAAATATCAATTTAGAGGTAAAAAACAAAAGTGGGGGTTTTTTTTAATTATTGTGCACTATTTATTCAGCAATTTCTAGTACTATTTAGTGGGGAAAAAATGTAGCGGTGTTTCAGAATCACTATGTTGCATCCTTTGCTCTTTTCCCCACCTTTTCCCCTATCTTCTTCTCTTTCAATTCTATCTCTGTCCATCTTTCTTTTTTTTTTTTCCTTCTACTTATTCTGCCCTTCTACCTGACATCATTACAGTCTTCATTCCATGCTCTATCAAAACAATTTGGCATTAACATATTTATGTTTGCATCAGTGACAGCTTAACCCACAGAATCCTCAAAAGATAATTTCTTAATAAGTTTGCATGTGTGTTTCTGTGTGCCTGCACCCATAACTCAACAGAGGTTTAAGAGAACTATATTGTACGAAAGAAGACCAGCATAGCTTATTGATAACCAATGTAATATTAACAAGACAAGAACATCAGCGAAAATGGAAACGTTGCCCGTTGCCTTACGACGGACCTTGTAATTATCCCCTGCGTGTGCCTTTCTGTGCTCAGCCTTGGCTGATACACGCCCACCTCTGTGAGTTTAGGATGACCAGCGAGATCCCAGACGATGGTTGCCATGCAAACACAAATGTTTGAAAATTACCTAGCACATTTAAGTGCTATTAAAAATGCACGCATCTGTGGAGACGTCACACACCGTAACAAGTCTGTACCAGGTTTGCAGTAATCCGTGTTACATTATGCCACTACCACATGTCACTATTTCAGACAGAAAGACAAAGAAAGATGTTTGAGATGGTTGGGATAGACCCCAATATCCGTCTGCAAGAAACTCAGGTTTCTACTCAGTTTCTCTTATGATGACCCAATAAGATGATGCAGGAACGGTGAATTTCTACCCCCAAATCATTGCTTCATGTGATCACAGGCTTAAGGAGACCACATTGTATCAGTTACACTTGGATCACATTTGGAAATTTTTCTTCCTAATCCTAAACAGAAATACTGATTACTGCACAATCTGAAGGTGGCATGTGGATCACAAAAAAAACCCTCAAGTAGGAGATACATCTGACACTATCTAATGGAAAGTTTTAAAGAAAATGTCAGCTTCCAGTGGAACAGACTCCTTGGAAGGTGATGTCTGCATGGGACTGTGAAGAGCACAAAGAGCCTCTTGCCTCCAGCTAGTCACCTCATAACAACGGAGATGAGGGCAGCTAATCTTCACTGTTTTCTAAAAGTCCTCTGGGCTGTTGAAATGATTTGGCAGCTTCTATGCAGTTCATCATGCCCAAGTTATGAATATTCACAATGCGCTCACTGGATCACTCACCCCTTTACTGAGGGATAGTTTTGCAGATGCATATTCCCTCTGTCTCATTGAGCTAATCTGTAAATAATGGTGGATTGTGCACTGGAAGTCTGCATTGGCACTAGTTATGCGATTCCTGTTTTGTGGCCAGTCATTCCCTTGGTGATCAGCCGTTCATCCAACCATACACTGAACTGGCACAAGCAAGTGCTTAAGGAGATCCTTTTGTGGTTCCTTGGGCTAGCCTAACAGACAGATAATGGGCAGACAGGAAAAAGAAAAGTGGAATATGAGATACTTCCATATCCATGGCTTCTGTCATTTTTACCCAGGTGTTCTTCTCTATCAGAAATACAGGCACGTGATAACCAGGCACAAGAGTCTCGCTCTCCCTTTCCTATTGATCTGAAGTAATGGAAAATGTTGAACAGTAAGTGTTTGCTCCTGGTTGAAGTTTTATTAATAAATTCCAGCACATGGTAGAAGAATGAGGTTGGTAACTGTGGTCTTGCTTGAAAAATATCAGAACAGAGTTTTCACTATGATATTTTTGTGTGGTGAAACACTTGTTACTCAGACCTGGTCAAAGCAGTCCGAGAAATGAAAATCTGGTGACTGAAACTGAGCTATTTCCAAACACCCAGTACAAACAGTGCATGAAAGGTGTGTGGCATAAAGTACATGAATTTGCAACTGCACATTACTCACGGAATTCACCCCAAGCTAAAAGAGGGGAGCTCATAATTAGCAGGCACAATGCTTGGACTTATGCACAGAATTAATGAAACAATTTATAAAATGGTAGGAACATACAACCAAGGCCAACAACGTGTAACATATGTCTTCTAGAAATTAGAACACAAGGAGGGGGAAAAAGGGTAAACGTAAGGCTGGACAGCTAGTGGAAATAGCCACTTCTAAACAAACAGGGATGCTAAAGGTCATTCTGAGTATGACATTTGGCTAAACTCAAAACAAAGAGCTGGTTGCGTAGCAGTAGTTGTCACAGAACTTTTAGTCTATAAAAGGCTTTTCAAAATTTATTTCTAGTGTTTAAACAGGTTCTTGTGTCAGCTTTGATCTTTCTAATACATCAATAATGCTTTGAAGCCAGTTGTTATTTTACAGACAACATCAAGGTCCTACAAAGACCTTTTCTATAATTGAGTTTATATATGAACAAATGCGGCAAAGGTGTCAAATTTGAGAGCTTCAGATGAAGGCTAGTATCCTACTGTGCATATTTTCCTAGAGGAAATGCAGGGTTTTGAAGGACAAATAATTATTGATACAAGATTTATTTGGAAGTAAATTAGGCAACTCAATCCAGTATCAGGAGGAGGTAAAATCTGGATGCCATCTAGTGCACAAGAAAGGTACGGATCTCCCAAGGGTTAATAGCATCTGCCAGTTTCATATAGGTCTCTCAGATACACTACATCCTCTAAAATGGCACCGGATGCCTATTTTTAGGCACTTAGATTTCTTGATCACACTCAGGTCTTTTCACATTGGTTCGCCACTCTCTAAAATCCATTTCAAAGCAAAACTTTTGTTTTAGTCCCAGGGTTTCCTCTACATTAGTAGGGTTTTCCATTACACTGTAGAACAAAAGACACATAAAGTAAAACAAAAATGAAAGTTACCACGATCCCAGAAACTGGTCTCTCACTGATAAAGCTCAAACGATGTTCAGCTTAGCCTGCCTGACTCTGATCTGAAGAAGCAGAGACATCAGATGGGCAAATACAGTGCTGCCTGTAGTTTTAAAAATTAAACTCAATAAAAATCAACCAGTAAACTTTGGCAGTAAAGAAAAATTCAAAAATGGGATAGAGACACAGAATTTACTTACTTATTTATAGCAGTGACACAGAAAACCTATGACTCTCAACTGATCCTTTCTGTGAAAAGGCCAAGCCTTAACAAAAAATATATCATGCATTTGAGATGTGACAACTCAAGGTCCCTGTTCAATGAAGCCCTTAAACATCTATTTAATTAAAGTCCCATTGATTTCAAGATCCTTTACGTTAAGCATGTGGGTTAGTGCTTTGCTGAGTCATTAGATGATAAATAGTTTCAGTCAATACAAATGTTTTAGGGGAGCAATTACATCTGTTTAGGCAGACAGGAGCAAAAGAAGAAATACAACAAGAGTTAATGATATAAAATAAAGCTAGACACATTGAAATAAGAAATAAGACATACATTTTTAAATTGAGGGTCATTATGCACTGACACCAGACTATCTGGCTTCTCCCTTTTTAAAGTCATCATGTCAAGACAGATGAAGATTAAATTCTATTTAATTTTACTTCATCTGTAATGTTGCTCACAGTCTCATAGGTCCTTCTGGTATTAAAACTTATACGTTACATACCTTGACATCAATAAATTATAAACCTATATATTAAAACCTATATGTTCTATACCTTAATTCAAAGTTCATAGTTTAATGCTGAGATCTTTGGAATAAAGCCTCTTTTTTAAATATCATATTTAATTAACATGTTATTGAAAAATACTGCATATTTATCTTTTAAAAATTATACAATCAAAGAATCATAGAATGGTTTGGGTTGGAAGGGACCTTAAGGATCATCTCGTTCCAACGCCCCTGCCATGGGCAGGGACACCTTCCACTAGACCAGGTTGCTCAAAACCCCATCCAGCCTGGCCTTGAACACTTCCAGGGATGGGGCAGCCACAATTTCTCTGGGTAACCTGTTCCCGTGCCTCACCACCCTCAGAGTGAAGAATTTCTTCCTTCTATCTAATCTAAATTTACCCTCTTTCAGTTTAAAGCCATTACCCCTTGTCCTATCACTGCATGTCCTTGTAAAAAGTCCCTCTCCAGCTTTCTTGCAGGCCCCCTTTGGTACTGGAAGGCTACTAGAAGGTCTCCCCAGAGCCTTCTCTTCTCCAGGCTGAACAACCCCAACTCTCTCAGCCTGTCTTCATGGGAGAGGCGCTCTGGTCAGCTTCATGGCCCTCCTCTGGACTCGCTCCAACACATCCATGTCCTTCTTGTGCTGGGGACCTCAGAGCTGGACGCAGTACTCCAGGTGGGGTCTCACAAGAGCGGAGCAGAGGGGGAGAATCACCTCCCTCAACCTGCTGGCCACACTCTTTTTGATGCAGCCCAGGCTACCGTTGGCCTTCTGGGCTGCAAGCGTACATTGCTGGCTCATGTTGAGCTTCTCATCAACCAACACCCCCAAGTCCTTCTCCTCAGGGCTGCTCTCAATCCATTCTCTGCCCAGCCTGTATTTGTGCTTGGGATTGCCCCGACCCATGTGCAGGACCTTGCCCTTGGCCTTGTTGAACTTCATGAGGTTTTCTCAGGCCCATGTCTCAAGCCTGTCCAGGTCCCTCTGGGTGGCATCCCTCCAGATGGCATCCCTTCCGTCCAGCGTGTCGACCGCACCACACAGCTTGCTGTTGTCAGAAAACTTGCTGAGGGTGCACTCCATCCCACTGACCATGTCGCCAACAAAGATGTTGTATTAAACATTCAATTTAGTAATCTGCACTCACAAAGGTAGAGGCTTATAAACTATTCAGCAAGTGTATGGAATCAACAGAACTCCAAGCATTTGCAAACACAAACCAAGCAGTTCTGACTGTAAGTTGTAAAATGGTGAACTTACAGGTCAGATACTTTGCCTAATCCTTGGTCTGGAACAAACCATAGTATTTTGCAAAAGCATTTTGGTTCAAGATTATTTGGTTTTCGGTATATATCATGCACTAGTAAAGTTGGAGCTATGGCTGGAAGTAATGCTAGTACTAAACTACTTTTCACTTATATATCTTCAGCTGGAACTATCTTACTATCAGTAGAAGTAACATCTTGGAAAGCTTACATAGAATTTTATATTTTAAAAGTATTTGTGGGAATAGAAGTCCTCATTCTGCTTTCTAGTGGCATTGGATTGTCTCTGATGAGGTTAGAGTTTAACATTAGAAGACTATTCCATCCTTTTCCTCACATAATAAGTTGTTCAACTTTTTTATTTTTTTTTATCTACTACTCCAGCATTACCCCAGAGGTATCTTTTCCCTTAGCCCTGTTCTCAAAACTCATTTTGGTGTAACAACAGCAGAAGCATATGCATGGAAAGGAAGACGTAGCAGTAGCCACCTCTATAACCTGTACATGTAAAGAACAGGACATACATAGCCAGTTTTAATCAGAAGTCAGTCCTATTTCTCTTAGTATTTGCCTAATATTTTTGCATTGCACGTACGCCACACTAGGTATTGTGTTTATTGACAACATATTATGTAAATGAACTACCTTAATACCTAGAAATAGATGTACGTTCAAATGATGAGATGATGTGAGGATCTAAGATGCTGCAAGTTTCCCATCAGTGTGTTCTTTTATGCAGAGTGGTAAAATATGCTCAACTCTATAAAAACAGATAGCGCCTCTAGGATAACAGCACGCCTGAATGCACCACGACAGAGAAGGCGATGGAGCAATGGCAAAAGGAAAGAACTGCTCAGAGAAGGAACGTGACAAACAAGCAATTAAATCAGCAAAAGTGGGGGGGGGGGGAAAGAAAGAAAGAAAATGAACTGTAAAATGCTATGGTGTAATTCAAAACTTTTAAAGTTAAATACATAACTAAATCAGAAGAAAGTTAAGGTTCATCACAACAATAGTCATGATTTATTTCTGAAGATATATTAGAGGGTAATATAATAATAACTACACTGTCTTAGACTAGTGTTTTAATGAACCTTGTCACGCTTTGATTTCAGTATCTCAAGACAAATGGATTTGATAAAGAATGATGAGCTCAGTAATTGCTCTGGGTCTAAGATGCTTGAAAGATTTCTTTACTCAGTGATGTACTTTCAACAGTCTTATTATAGAGGACATATTCTGCATTGCCCTCTCCCAAGGGTTCCTAAGTCTGGGAAACTGAGCAGCTTAGGAGGTGCAGCGCCTGAGACTGCTCAGTGCTATTTTCATCTACAAATGAATTTGTGTTCTTTAACTGCTGATGCTTCCCTAAGCAGAGGAAAACCAAATCTTTCGTCTTTTCCATCTAAAGCTCAAATATTAATAAAAAAAAAAGAACATTTCTTCCTATTGTATCATTCTTTCCCCCCCATCATTGTTAATATTGAACATTTTGATATATTTATTTAAACAAGAAATTCTTATTCATGCAGATCAGGTCAGCAGCAGTGACTGGACAGAAAATCAATAGGGAAAAAGGAGCAATAATTTGGCAAAGGGCAGAAAGAGATTGCTAAATATTTTTGCTGTCACTCGCCTTGCTTGTCGCTTTCCTACATCCAGGATAAAACCTGAGAGTGAAATCAGGTCCCACCTTCTTTTCTTAAGAAAGTTTTGACATATTTATCACCTAGGAAATAATGGAAAACAAAAGTAAGCAAAAAAATAACTCTCCTTTCTTTATTTCTTTTTTCCTGTGGAATTCAGGAAGAATATTACAGAAAATGCTGAGCAACTCTAGCTACTGTACTTCACAGAAATATAATATATCCAGGAACCCACGCCGGCAAAGTGCAGTTAGCATAACCGATAACCGTAAGTACAGCTCAAATTTGTCAGCATTTTTCTTTCTCCCTTTCAGAACACAGTGTAAAGAAAATACGTAGCGAATTCCTCACAACCTTTTTTTTGACCTATGCGCACATCTTCATTGTACTGGTCTGAACGAATCTCTCCCAAATAAACATTTAAAGCTGTCGTATGGACAGGGCCCACCCTAGAGAGACACCAAGCAGGTGGCTGCCTCTGGTAGCAGAGTGCTCAGAGAAGGCTTTTTCCTCATTACCCAGGCACTGGCTCTGCTCTACCTCACCGTTGCCCCCTCCCAGCTTTCCTAAAACATGCTGTCAACACAACATTTAATTTTGCTGCCATTAGTGAGTGATGAGGACAAAAACCCTTTTCTTTGTCATCCTTGAGGCGACAAAATTTAATTTTTCTCACACTTCTGAGAAGCTCTGGGTCAGGTCTGCCTTGCAATGCCTGCTTACAAACAGGAGCAAATAAGCTCCCAACACATATTTACTGTTGCAAAAACTCCTTGTGGATTCACTTTGACTCCAATTATCAGTCTGGTGTGAAGTCCAATAACTATAGGATCCAGGAATTCTTTCACATCATTTTCTCTACAGAGAAAGCTAGACGCCGTGCCAAACAATAATCATCAATACAACAGAGAGAACAATAGACATTATAGCCTTTATTTACATGTCAATCGACTTTTGAGGAGGAAAATGAAGGCTAACATCTCCAGAGATTAAGATCCAGATCAAAATCGCCGAGTACTTTTCACAAATATCGTGTTATTATTTAAGATTTTATTTTTCACTAATTGTTTGTGATTCAAACTTGAATATGAATATCCTTAATTTTATGTTATTAAATCATGTTTTCCCTAGATCATAGAAGTAGCATGCCTTTAAGCTACTACTGCTATACTAATGTTTTTTAAGGTATTTTATTTTATAACCTCATTATTTTTTGCTAGATTTGATGATATTCAGATTATTCAGGATTAATATAATTGTAACTCTTTTGAAAAGATTCATTAATTCTGATTCTTGAACATCTGGCAATAAAATGACTAAAAGCAAACAAGATTTGTTAGTTAGACTCCTCAGACATTAGCATTCAAACAGAAGTGAAATCCAATAAATGCAAATTTAAAAGACTGCCGGCACTTTGAAACCAAAATGATCTTTTAACAGTAAAGTTAGCTTTACTGCCTGAAACCACCTTTTTTTTCTGAGCTCCTCCATGAGCTTTGGGGATTTTTACAGTAACAATTATATGTTTTAAAATTCTGTCTTTGTTGCGATATGAAAGATCTACAGAACCTACAAATGAAAAACTGATTACTATCCATCCATACAAGGAACCAGCGGAGATCGATTATAATTATAGTGATTCCAAGCATAGTTTAAAGCATCAAGAAAAAAAGCTTTCACTTAAACAATTATTTTAAATCTTATTTTTACTTCTCACTGCAAATATGCTAATATAATTATGTGATTATGTGGCACAGATTTATTCAAATTCTTAGCTTTTGTACAGTCTAATAATTGAAAATGATGAACAACTTAATTATAGACAACTAATCAATTTGTGATTTATGTCAAGTTCCATTTGAAGTTGAAATTGGAATTGCATTCCTACCCTGAAAAGCGCTTTTTCATTGATCAGAACAGATTTAGGACCAAAAGCTGATTTGCTAACTAGAGCTGTATTCCCCATAATTAAGAAATGTAACTGATTTCTTCCTGTTTATTTGCCGTTAAAGATTTTAAAGCTACAGGATCCCACCTCTCTGACCTCATTTCATTCATATATTTAGAAGTTTCTGCCTTTCCAAGTCCGTTAGACAGCTTTCAAAGACCAATTAATTAAACTGAAATGAGGAAGAGTAACAGCTGCAAAAAAGAGCATATTGTTGTCAACACCAAATGTAACAATTCAACAAGCTCTTCTTCTAACTCCTTGATGGTTGTCACAATGACTAGTCCAGGATTTCAAACACGTTTTTACATTTACAGACAATTCTGAAATGTTGAAGTCTACATTGCCTTGACTCCTACACTCAACATTGACAACTTACTTGGCCCAAACTAGCTGTGAGTGTG
Source organism: Phoenicopterus ruber ruber (assembly GCA_009819775.1). Lineage (NCBI taxonomy): Eukaryota > Metazoa > Chordata > Aves > Phoenicopteriformes > Phoenicopteridae > Phoenicopterus > Phoenicopterus ruber. The sequence goes on from CM020217.1 coordinate 92,545,105, forward strand.
ATGTTCGTAGCATCTGCAGCTTAATGCGAGGTGGGCCCTCTGCGTGCTCCATGCCCAAGCTTCTCTCCCTGAAGATGAAGTCAGCTGGAACTAGACTTGAACCAGAGGATTAGCGAGCATGGGGATAGCGCGGATGAACAGAGAGCCTGCGTTTGCTCCCGGGTTCCCTTTGCCACAAACATAAAATAAATAGCTGAGGCTTTTATCATGGGCACCTAATTATCATGGGCAGTTCATCTGCAACACAGATTCATTACGCCGTGAACAGCATGACACATGGCCTGGCTCTCTACAGACTCCAGCTCGGTGCTGAACACAGCTATTTTGCTTCCACTGCAAGCTGTGGTTGATGAGCAGTATTGCCATGTTTGCCCAGAGCAGAGCCCATGCCAATAAACCTGAAAGACCAATGCTGGCTCCATGCCATAGCATGGGATGGGATTTATCTCCATGCTGTCCCCAGATCTGCTGGAGAAAACCGTGTATGCAGGCAGACCCATAAGCATCTCTGCAGAGAGCCAGCTCCCATCCCGCAAGGCTGGCACCGAGCTGGAGCTAGAGCACCGAGTGCATCCAGGCTGCTCTCGGCAGAGCCGTGCGGCTCAGTCTGTGCCGCACACCTGCAGTGCTCCAGCTTCCAGTGGGATGCATTTGCTCGAACGCAATGCCAGGCTTAGGATGGCTCCTTGTGTTTGTCTGAAGCATGATGCACAGACGCCTGAGTGACTTTTCAGGGGCAGCTTGCAGGGCAGTGCAGTAACGCAGCCCACATGGCAGCTCTGCAGTGTAACCCGCTACCTACGTCTTCCCGTTACCCAGGGAATCCTAGCTCCCACAGAAGTGCAGAGCTGACTACTGCAGGAACAACACATTTTTAATAAGTGTTTCGTGATTGAACTATCTAACTTCTGCTTGTTATTTATATCATAGAATCCTGTAGGCTGGGAAGGACCTCTGGATGGAGATCACCCAGTCCAACTCCCTGCTCAAAGCAAGCCCAACCCCCAAACTGAACCCTGGGCAAGCTGATCTAACTATGTAGTTGGATCTACTTTCAAGTCACTCAATGCACTTCCATTTCAGTTATCTTCCATTAAATATGTAGAAATAGATTATTTATTATTTCAGGATTCAGTCGTCTTTGTGATTCAAAGCCATCCTATTCTATATAAATCTAAACAGAAACTTCTTACCCTAGACTCACTGACTCATCGCTCTACTGCCAGAGAGCTCTGTTAGAATCCTTCATGTGAAATTTATTTACGGAGCAATATGTACTCTCCATAAGAACAAGACTTCAAACCATTGCAGAGCCATGCAGGTTGCTGCGGTCTCCACATGCAGGCAGACACTGGCTTACACAGTTTCGCATGCAGTGCTGTATGCAAGAGTTAACGTACAATGTGCAGCCGGCAGTATCCGTGAGATAGTACAAATACATTTTAGAGGAGAATGAGGTAAGAAATCTGGTAGTACTTAAACACAGCACAGAAAGCAGTTAATGTGCACAAAAATAACAACACAGAACAAAATATTAACTTGACAAAAGGTTAAGTTTCAATAAACAGTGATTTGGCATTTGTTTTTTTAAAAAAGTATTGCTTCCTACTAATACCGGGACACTTACTGCAAGAGTTCCTAAAATGGACATTTTCTGGATGACGCAAGCACATATACAAACAAAATATCTAATGGACTCTGTCTTGCATGAAACCATATTCTTTTAGTTGTTCGTGCTAGCCCCAACATGTTTTAGAAATCTCAGTGAGTTTTAGAAGAACCATTCTAGCCACAAATTCAGGAGAGACCAAACACCGTTCGGATGAGCTTGAGAAGGCTATGGCATTCTATACAAATTTATCAATCAATACAAGGAATACAGTGTTCGACACACAGAAAAAAGCGCGCTGTCTCTTCCTCCAGAAATCAAACGCCTGTGAGCTAGCAAAGAATGGCACTACTTTCACTCAGATTTATTTGAAATAGTGTTGTCATTTCAGTTCACTTGTCAACTTCCTCCATTAAAACAGCTGCCAGTGTTTCTGAAAATCACACAGTGTCAGCCGACATCAAGAGCACTGAAAACTCTTCAGCGATCTCCTTAGAGTTATCCTGTCAGTTGAACAAGGAGCAATTTCATTTCAAGGCCAAATTGATCGAAAGAAATCAAGAATCATTTTCTCAGATGTCCTATGTCTTTGAAGCATTATTCCCTTCTCACAACAGATGCGCTTCCATGGACTGAAAGTATTGCTGAGGTCTCGCTTTGCTTTATGTAGCTGCTTCCATAAATGAACATTTTTCAGGGAATGGGAGGAAATATCACCTATTTTGTCTGCCCCCGGTGACGCTCAAGAACAGGTCGATCAACCACGCGATGGCACCCGTGGTAGCACTGCTCCTGCCGTGGCCTGAGGCTGCCGGTGGGCTCGCCGGCGGCGTTACGCGCCTCGGCAGGCGGGTGGCTGCACGAGGCAGCCTCGTAAGCTGTCTGCAGGCACTCCAGTGTTTCTCTTGGGACCACCTTTTCAGAACGGTGTAGGCATACCCAGTGAGTCGTTCGAAAATTTTGTGTGTTAATCTCCCGCCTTCGTAATGTGCTTGTAAGATAGGGAGTTTTAACCCTCTTCCTCATTCCTGTGTTCTGGGTAGTCCACGCACAGAAGAGCAGCTTATTCTAACTACCATCTGGTGTAGTTGCTTGCTTAGCTTAAGTAACAGAGCTTCGCGTGTGGGTTTGAAGGTTCCTGGGTTCAGGCGCTGAAATGCTTTTAGCAGAGAATTTTTTTAGTTCTGTTTTAGTTTGGGTCTGCCCAAAGGTAGAGCAAAGACATTACTTTCAATAGGTTGTGAATCAGACCTGTGTCTAAAATACAGGAATTTTTAGTGACAAACATGAAGTTCTGTCACTTGAGCACCCCAGTAGAAGACACCGAGACTAAAGCACCACCCTACTGTCCTACCTGGACTAGCTACAAAAGGGTGGTACAACAATTACTTGACTACTGCACGTTGCAACCCTCATTGAATGGAAAAGGGAGATGTGCGGTGCAGCTGCAAAGTGGACGCTATATTTCATAGTGACAGACTATAATTGAGTCAGGGCAATGGGGAGAAACAAAAACTCACTTAGCACTCCATTTTTCCCCACCAGTAAATCAGCAGCTGATCTTGCCAGTAAATTACTCAAGTATATGCATACCACAGCAGTGTTCAAAAAGAATATGTTAAAGAGAATATAGCTACAGCAGAAGGCAGGAAATACCATATGAAGTGTAGAAATAAGTCAACAGGAAAAGATGGATGTTCTTTGTATTAATTTAGCTAAAAGCTACGTCAGGTGCTGTTTAATCAGTAAGCAAGCATTCCAACTTGACCCCTTTTCAGTAGGTCATTAGTATTAAAGATGAGAGACTTTTAATCCTGCAGTTAAGTTCTGTATATTATCTGAAACGTGACAGACTTGATTGTTATCTACCTTAAGAAGTATTATGCTCATGTCATGGTGAACGAATTCAAAACTTTGGGCAAAAAAAATTTATTCTTATTCTGACGTTTGTCTAGTGACTTCCTCAATTATGTTTTCCCAATGAGGCCAAACTCCAAATACTCCTTCCCCTGAAAAGGTTATAGGTTTGACCAACTGAAACTTTCAACAGAAAGGCTTCATCAAAAAATTTTCTCAATGGCTGCACTTTACATCTTTTTGTAAGTATTCCTGGCTTCGATGCTTCCAAATAAGACATCACCTACTAGTCAATAATGAAGTTTAAAAGAAGAAAAAATTTCCTATAAATTCTGGGTTGATACACATCATAGGCTATTAGTATGCATGTTTATATATTGTAACTTTAGTTTTAAGCATATTAAAAACCTTAATGACATAATTACTCATACATGGTATTTCAGTGAGCCCTATCTTACATTATTTAGGGAACTAACGCATGCACACATGCAGTTACCATAATGAAAGTAACAAGCTATACATTCACTACTACGTGGTTACCTGTTTAGCTAGGCCTTTAGATTTTTTTTTTATCTCAAGAGTGTATAGAGACCCTGACCCTGAATACAGTTCCAGCACGCTGGGCTACAGCGTTATACTCACAAAGACATAACATGAAACAATCCAGGCCATGAAAAACTTGAGACCTAAACAAGAGGGTGAGGCTGGGCAGAGGCAGTGCTATACCTGCTGGTGTGGGCAAGGAACTAATGCACAGAGAGATTAAGGCCATTGTTCAGTAAAACCCTTAACCCTAAGTATGAGTAATCCCACTCCTGTTCAGGATGGCATTACTGCCAAAAGGAAGGTCTACAGCCCTTTGCGTTAATTCAGGGCTCCGTTGACCTGTCCAAGGTCACCCAGTAAATCTGAGATAATGCTGGGATTTGGACTCAAGCCTCCTGCTTTCTACTAGTATGCCTTAAAAACAAATCCAGTCTCCCCTTTTTAGTTTGGGTTTATCGCCATTTTGTCGTGTTTCTTTTTTTATTAGTTTTTAGTTATGTACTCAGAGTCTCAAACAAGTAATTACAAATTTCAGTCTCCATTCCAGTGTATCTGCAATGTAACTGACATGAATTATGTTACAGAGGGGACAAAAGTAAGAGGAAAATAACATAATCATGGACATCAGAACAAAACTTCACTGAAATGTAGGCATGCACACAATGTTTCATAAAATCTGTGAGGATCGCCATATAAGTGAGTCTTCCCTAGAAAATAAAAAAAAAAAAAGAATAAATAAGGTTTTGCTGAACAAATTTGGGAAGCTTCTTTCAGGAGAAGAGAATGTCATAGTAACGTATCATACAACCCTCATCAGAGAACCATCAGGAGTTATAGGCTCGTTTTACAGATAACAAAAATATCTTAAAGACTCAAAACCAGACCTTGCTATTATGAAATGGACTTTGTTGTTAAGAGGCGAACACTTAAGTTTTATGTTAGGTAGAAAAAAATAGCAGAGTTTAAACTGGACTTAATTAAGTTATCTTACCTAAATTAGTTGTTTTCTGTTGAAGATACATTGCAATGCCTTCATCTTGGTTACATCAGGTCATTTTCCACTAACAAGCCCCCATAAATTTAAACAAAGAAGCTATTATGTAGTCAGCATTTCTGAACAGTTTTTAACCCAGGAGCATAAAAAATAACCATTACCCCAAGCAATGGGGTCCCAAGTACTGTCCCAAGACCATATAATCAAAACAGCTACAGGACGAGTAACACTTAATTTCGCTGAAGTCATGTAGGAGGCTTCTTTTTTCTCTGCTCATTTCACCTCTTTTTCTTTCAGACAAGAGAAGCTGTTCAGGAAGCTAAGTTACCCCTCATCCTTTGTCACAACTGTTGAAGAAAAGTTTAGATTCATATGAACTGGCAAAATAGATGATAGATAGAGATTTAGTTACAAAGTGGAACTTGTTCAGCTTCACTGCCAGGGTGACAATGAAGGAGAAAAAACTGTGAGAGAACTGGAGAAATGAGAACCATTTACACGGACTGTGCTGCCAAAGGAAAGCAAGAACCACGCGAAGAGCAGGTTTCCGTAAGTTGCTGTAGCTTTACTTAGTATATTCGTACGTCTCCAAAGGAAGTAACACAAGCAGAAAATTCCTCCTTTAGGATATGAAGCCTGTCATCTTCTTAACAACAGTGAATGAGCCTTTTAGAGAGGCTTGTATGCACAGTGCGCTCAGCAGCCTGCAGAAACGCCCTTCACCAACAAACATCGCACGTAGTGGTAAAAGCTCTCACTTTGACTAACTCAAAGAGCAAGGTTTCCCATTAGGCTTGCCCCAGAGTGCCCACAAATCATGTGGTTAGTCCATTTGGGAGTCTGCCACTGAGCCTCAGTTGTGTATGCATACATTATAGAATTGTTATTGACCCTTATGCATATTGGTTGGCACCATCCATTAGTAATGCTGTCAGACACTTCCCACTGTAACACCTTGTTTACTATTTCTTTTAAGTGTGCAAAGCTAAATGGGCAGAAATTTTCCAGGCCAGATGTCTGCCTGAGATCACACTTTAATGGAAAAATTCCCAGAGAATAGTTCAGCTAGGAGCCCATCCAGAAGAAAACATATTTTGTTTAACTATTAAAAGCATTTATCCTTTCTTACAGAAGTTCCACTGGCCCCTGGCTCTGCAAAAGGACCATGACATTTGGCAGGGCTGAGCATTTTCGTCAAGAATGTGCCTTTTGCCACCTTGTTGAAAATCACCCCATAGGGCTTCAGTCAAAGCCTTTGCACAGTCAGAGTTTGGGTAGGTAAGTCCAACAGAAACTTGCCAACATTTCTGAGGTTTAAAAGCCAAGGTTTCTGAAGACCTCTCTTTGCTAAGAGTGCTCAAGCCTCTTGCTGCTCCCACTGCACCTGCTGCTGACCAAAGTGCACAGGTCGTCCTCGTCCTTTCCGGTGTGTTCGTAAGAGAAAAGGCAGAAGCTAGGAAAAAAGTTTCCAGGCAGCAACAAAGCAGAGGAAAGGGAAAAAGGGAGAAAACCAAACAGAAACGGAGATATTGGCTGGAAAGCTACCTGAAAGATCCTTGGAACTGTATGAAAACTAGATGCTCTGTGTTCAGGCCAAGGAGATCTTTTACTTTCTTTGTAAGTAAACAAATCCACATCAAAGAGACCTGGGACTTTTCACCCAAACAGAAACAATCCCTGAATTCTAGCTAAAAAGGAGTGAAAATAGGTAACAACTTTTGCTTCAGCACTAGTTTTCTGCTTCCTAGGAGTTCAATTTTCTGCAGGATACCTACTCTAAATTTTTAGTTTAGTTAGAAGGATATAGGTTGCTATTGATCATCAGCTTAATCAATTCATACAATCTGAACATTAGAGTTTGCAATACTGACAGAATTTTGCGAAGCTTTATGAAATTAATAATACAATTATTTAGAAAATATGGATATTACAGAGGCAACTATCCGTCCCTGTAGTTTTTCTTCTTGACATCCTGGTTTTGATCTTCTACATGAAATTACTTTTGTTTACAGAAGTAGATTTCTAGCATATCATAAATAACCATATTTAAATCCTACCATCATCTAAGCAGCAGCTTCTCCTAAAAAGGCATGGGCTGTGGGATTTGAGTGCAAATCCAATTTAGTTCAGTCTCCAGTGGCCACTGCTCATAAAACTGAACATAATTTGTAGCAATTGGCAACTTCTGCTGAAAAGAAACTTGCAAGTTCCCCAGTACAATAAAGTTTACAGCTGCTGTCAAACTCTGCTTTCTGCAGGGGTAAGGGATGAAGAGAACAAGAGTCAAATATAGTTTTCCAATTCCTTTTCCAGGATCTAGGCATACATATATTACCCGTATTAAAGTTTACTGTGATACACAAGCAACAGGAAAATCCCACTAGTGTCTATGCAGTCTGACACCACAGTATTTAAGGTTTGCTTGAGAGTCCTGGAAGCTTTAAAACAAACACTTGATTGTTGTGCTACTGAAAAAATTAGGATGGCTGGATATATCTGAAAAAGCAAAATAATTTACAAAACTGTCTTACTCCAAAGATGACTGTAACCTAGCTCAGCTATAGGTGATACTAGAAGAGTTGCATAAAATCGACATACATACTAGTAAATAAAATGGGCTGGTGACCATCCTCTGGTGCTGAGGACGACTGGCACAGCATAGCCGGTACCCTGCAACTAAACCTTCCCCCAACCCAACACATGGTGGGTTCATCTGCATTAACAATTAGAAGCACTACACTGCTCACAAAGAAATGTCTGGATATTCTTTGTGAAGGTATTAGTAGGCAAAAGCCAAATCCATGCCAAGGAGCATACTAACAACTCACCTGTACGGAAACTAATGGAACAAGACTTAAACATTTACCTTGCCATCTCAGTATGAACACAAGCAGAGATCCCCAACCATGTTTTGGGTTGCTGAATGGTCTATATTGTTAATATTGTGGTCTCTTTTCTAACGCAAGATCCAGCCTTCCTCCGTCAGGCACCAGCAGAGGTGAAGTTATCACCAGTTACTCCCCAAAGAGACATGTACTTTAAACAGCAAGGGTGACTTGGGATATCAACACTGGTCTTGATGTTTCAAGACATGGTACATAGTCCACCACTGCTTTTGGAAACACAACCTTGGTGTCAGGAAGCCTTTACAAATACATAGAATCATAGAATCATAGAATTGTTCTGGTTGGAAGACACCTCCAAGATCATCGGGTCCAACTATTAACCTATCACTACCAAGTCCCCCACTAAATCGTATCCCTTAGGGCCTTGTCTAAATGTCTTTTGAATACCCCCAGAGATGGGGACTCCACCACCTCCCTGGGCAGCCTGTTCCAATGCCTGACAACCCTTTCGGTGAAGAAATTTTTATGAATGTCCAATCTAAACCTCCCCTGGCGCAACTTGAGGCCATTTCCTCTTGTTCTGTCATCTGTTACTAGGGAGAAGAGACCGACCCCCATCTCTCTACAACCTCCTTTCAGGTAGTTGTAGAGAGCAATAAGGCCTCCCCTCAGCCTCCTTTTCTCCAGACTAAACAACCCCAGTTCCCTCAGCCGCTCCTCATAGGACTTGTGTTCCAGACCCTTCACCAGCCTCGTTGCCCTTCTCTGGACACGCTCCAGCACCTCCATGTCTTTCTTGTAGTGAGGGGCCCAAAACTGAACACAGTACTCGAGGTGCGGCCTCACCAGGGCCGGGTACAGGGGGACAATCACTTCCCTACTCCTGCTGGCCACACTATTTCTGATACAGGCCAGGATGCCGTTGGCCTTCTTGGCCACCTGGGCACACTGCTGGCTCATATTCAGCCGGCTGTTGACCAACACCCCCAGGTCCTTTTCCACCGGGCAGCTTTCCAGCCCCTCCCCCCCAAGCCTGTAGCGTTGCCTGGGGTTGTTGTGACCCAAGTGCAGGACCCAGCACTTGGCCTTGTTGAACCTCATACAATTGGCCTCGGCCCATCGGTCCAGCCTGTAACATTACTCCTAAAGGAGTTCTCAGGAATAATTTCCAGAGGAATAAATCAGCAAGCAAATTCTCCAGTCTGCCATGGCTCCTTCCCAGAGAGCATACTAAATCTAACTAGAACAGTGCACGTAGTTTAGGATTTGTTAGTTCAGGTGTAGCATTGTCTAACATGACCTCTCCGTGCACAGACATGAGTCCAGGTAATACTTGCACAGCAAAGGTCTCTGCTAGGTTGGAGTCTTTGTACCACTCTCCATTTCATGGTGTAGACTTTCCCCGGAGGTGGCAGCATCGATAAGTACTGCTTCCTTGAGGGAACTGGCGGGCGTGCAGGGAAAAAATTTCTCTTAAGTCATTGAGGTTTACAGTATTTTTCCACCTACATAGAAGGCAATTTCAGCAATTGCTGATTGATTTTCAGGCAATTGCAGCAAGTAGCTTTGACCACTGAAATCAGGAGGGCAAAGACAGTGGAGTAAGCACAAGCATTGCAAAGAAAGTGGAAAAAGACTTTGTATGAAAGCGATAACAGAGTCCCCTGCTGGGTAAGCTTCTTTATTACCTTATCTAAGCTCAACTCCAAGGAAACTGAAAGCAGACCTGTTCTCTGCAGGCAAGGTTTTAGCTCCAGCCTGCCTCTTGCATAACCGGCCCTATATCTGTAAGACCACTTGATCCTTCAGCATTTTCCATACCTACCCATTCGCCACAGATCCCAGTTCCGAAAATCTTATCTGTAGCCCTGCTCTCCGTGAAAAAGGTCTAACAGGTATTTTTGTCATTTATTAGTTTTAATGAATGGGTTAAGGACATTGTTTATACATTGTTTCCCGATGAAAGCTTTTACAGATGTGAGCAAACAACTTCCACTCTTGCATCTTAACATTCAAGCTACACAAAGAAGAATGTGAATTAATTGTCATATGCCAACATACATTGCACTACGAAACACAGCACCATCTTTTTCACAAATTCTGTCCTGCCTGCTTGAAAAGAAAATACAAAACTGGAGTAGTTAATTTACAGTTTTCTTATCTGCCTCTAACTTTTCTCCAACCATTTACACAGCTGTCGGTGAGAAATTTTATCTTTGGGACTGACACAAATATCAGCTTCAAAGGCTTTGGTCTGGTTTTACATTACTGTTCTTCAACAAGCTATTCATGGAGTAAAACCAAATTTTACTCCCACTTAAATCAATGGGCAGAATTTGACCGAGGTGTTCCCCAGGATCTTATTCCTACATGCTTTGGACTTGGCATGTTATTCCAATCTCTTTATTCACCTGTTGCTTTACATATTTGGCAGCCTCCTGGTATGAAATGAACTTATTACTTTTTTTCCTTTTTTTATTATTTTACTTTCACTAGAATTAAAGCCAGAATTAAAGTATTGATACTGCATTAAAGCACTTCTACTAGTTCATCTTAGCTGAAACTTTATTTGCTTTAATAACAATAAAAAGTAAACTTTGAACTTGCAAAAGGCAAAGGCTTATTCAAAAGTAATTGTGGATCTGAATGGTCACAACATCCACATAAATTTGCCATAATCAGTGTTCAACCCAGCCTGTTGCAGATTTTTTAGTAACAATATAGCAGATGATAAAATCATGCCTTTTGTTTATGAAAGTAAATGTAGATTAACTTACCGGGACACACAAATGGTACATGGAGCTGAAATGACTTTGGTAGAAAATGCCCCCAAAAATGGTACAGCAAGTAATGTCTTTCACATTTTTCTGTTTAAATTCTTTTCACAAACAATTTGACATATTGTTTTCTGCTCTGTGAAGTTCAACCTTTAAATCTTCGAGCATGTATATTGCTTGTTTGTAATTTCTTCTTTTTTCAGAAATGTAATCAGATCTTATAGTATCATAGAATGGTTTGGGTTGGAAGGGATCTTAAAGATCATCTAGTTCCAACGCCCCTGCCATGGGCAGGGACACCTTCCAAGTTGCTCAAAGCCCCATCCAACCTGGCCTTGAACACTTCCAGGGATGGTACAGCCACAATTTCTCTGGGCAACCTGTTCCTGTGCCTCACCACCCTCAGAGTGAAGAATTTCTTCCTTAGATCTCACCTAAATCTACCCTCTTTCAGTTTAAAGCCATTACCCCTTGTCCTATCACTGCATGTCCTCTCCAGCTTTCTTGCAGGCTTCCTTTAGGGACTAGAAGGCTGCTAGAAGGTCTCCCTGGAGCCTTCTCTTCTCCAGGCTGAACAACCCCAACTCTCTCAGCCTGTCTTCATGGGAGAGGAGCTCTGGTCAGCTTCATGGCCCTCTGGACTCGCTCCAACACATCCATGTCCTTCTTGTCGTGGGGACCCCAGAGCTGAACGCAGTACTGCAGGTAGGGTCACACCAGGGCTGAGTAGAGGGGGGAGAATCACCTCCCTCGACCTGCTGGTCACGCTTCTTTTTATGCAGCCTAGGATACGGTTGGCCTTCTGGGCTGCAAGAGCACATTGCCGGCTTATGTTGAGCTTCTCATCAACCAACACCCCCAAGTCCTTCTCGGCAGGGCTGCTCTCAATCCATTCTCTGCCCAGCCTGTATTTGTGCTTGGAATTGTCCCAACCCATGTGCAGGACCTTGCACTTGGCCTTGTTGAATTTCATGAGGTTCACTCAGGCCCACGTCTCAAGCCTGTCCAGGTCCCTCTGGATGGCATCCCTTCCCTCCAGCGTGTCGACCGCACCACACAGCTTCATGTCGTCCACAAACTTGCTGAAGGTACATTCAATCCCACTGTCCATGTCACCTACAAAGATGTGAAACAGCACCAGTCCCAATACGAACCCCTGAGGAATGCCACTCATCACCGGTCTCCGCTTGGACGTCGAGCCGTTGAACGCAACTCTTTGAGTATGACCATCCAGACAATTCTCTTGTTCATTTACACTTAAGTAATCACTTACTATTAGTTCCGTGAAAAAAATATTTTCATCTGAATAGGAATTGGATGCAACGTTCTCGCCTGAAGAATTTGTCATTTAAATTTTTTTTTAGTTTCTAGAAAATTACTAATACTGACAGTATAAGCCCTCCTGAATGTGTTGGCCAGATTAATGTCCTCCCTAATAACAGGGGGTTTTTCCTACTTCTTGTAGATGGGTGTTTAAATGATTGATCTTTCTGTTTTCTAGTCTGTGCTTTATCTATTAACACATTGATCTATGCACTTCTGAGATTATTTGCTTTAGAGTTGTCTGCAAATCTGGAACAGACAATGCTGTTTTGACATTAAGTGCCTCTACCCTTTTCTGTCTTGTCTCTTTGTCTATTAAGTCCTTCCCAGAAAAGGTTTATAAACTTTGCCTAATGTGCCAGTGATGTTCAAAGACTTAGTGATAGCCAATAGGATCCATTTTACACTAACAAAATATGAATTCCCACTTTGTTTAATGATTAAGTTTGTAATATTTATGAGCAAGCAAATATATTTTTTTCCCTTCAAAACCATCAAAACCCTGACTTTCTGTTGACATCTTGACTTAATTCCCTTTCTCTCATAGGACATAGATGATAGTTCCATAGTACCCTCAACTTCATATCACGTAGCATTAAGCTATTCACTTGCAGATTCTTCTTTCTTCCATACGCTTGCTCCTAATGTAATGCAAGTACTAAAATAAAGCTGTTTACTTTTACGTTAATAATTGTTTCTAGCTGCTTATGTATAGGCCTAATTTTCCTCTTCACAAATTAGGTATATTCCAGTGAACACACCACTGTCAAACAAGGGACTGAGAAGAATAAAGCCATTTGTTTGATCCTAAATGGACAGAGGTTTGTATGCATATCCTAGGCACAGACAGAAGCAGAGATGAGCTAAATTTGGTTAGAAAAAAATTGGTTTACATCTTGGTCTACCATGGCTGGGTCTAAGCAGTTATAATTTCCAAAACAAGAGTATAATGGAAATAATCATATTTGTGTTCCTTCTCTGCAACAGTGTCGCTGGTTTTGGAGTCCAGAAGCATTGTGAAGCTATGGTCTCCAAGGTGAACCACAACACAGCTGCAGAACCATCTTACAGACAGCTTGTAATGCAGCAGCATTAGTTGCTGGTGTGTTAAATGCGTTGTTGCTTTACAGTAATGGAAAGGGGCTCAAACTAAAATAAAGCAATGGTATAGAGAGGAATAAAGACACTTAAAAGAGATTCTCTGAACGTACAATGGTTATGGTCATCTGATAAATTGTAAAGCACAAATAAAGTCTTGCAACAGCAAGATAGAAACTGATGGTTGGTGGTAGAACGCTGAACAGCAGAGAAGAAAAATCCTATCATTGCAGCAACACATTTCCTAACACTGCATTACATATTAATTAAAACGAACATTGCTTATACTAAGGACTTCAACTCATCGCTAAGGAAATGTTTCCTGGCAGAAAGTCCCTCTTGTTTTCAGAAAGGCATGTTCATATCTTTCCCGACACTGTGCAATGAACATAGGCTGGAGCTGATAATGTTTTGTGGGTTTTTTTCCACCATACCGTTTACCCTTCTGCAAGATATAATTTCCATCTACATTTCAGTTTTACCCAGAGGTTCAAAAATCGAGGCTCTGTTGTGCAAATGATGCACAAACACACAGGAATGGCTTCCAAATTCAGATGCTTATAACGTAAATATCCTGAAAGCTCTGGGTTTCCCCTGCCTTCAGCAGTGCTCCAATGCAGACTCATGTTCAGCCCACTCCCTGGCTTCAACCCTGGTGGTTGTACCCCTATACCCTGCAGCAGTAAGGTGAGGGTAGAGTTCAAGCCAGTACTCCTCCCGTGACCATTCCCACTCTTTTTCTTCTTGACTGGCACAAGCTTCTCCACCTGTAAGCCATCTGATTTGGTCTAGATTTGAATCTGTCTGAAAACCAGCACATAGACAAGAGGACCAGAGAGACTGGACTCGCATGTGAACTTAAGCAGCAAACTAAGATGGCAACAGAAAGATACATCTGCAGAGACAGCACGTAGTTGCCCCAATTGTCTTCTGCTTCGTGCACAATTAAAGTGCGCGTGGTGTTGGGATGAGACAAGGGCCCTGCTGACGAATGCCCCTCACAGTGAGAAGAGCATTGAAGTCCCTTGCAAGAGAAGCTTGTTCCAGCTTATTCAAGGTGTCCCCAAAACCAGAGCTGAGGCACAGCCACCCTCCCTGCACCACTGACTGCAGCCCGGATGGACCGGAAAACCTGGCTCAGGTGGTAAACCGCTGGCTTTTCAGGAGAGGCTATATTTTGTGGTTTAGCTGTACCTTTCTGTAAACAGGGAAGTGATTAATAAGATTAGCAGGCTTCTTGAGGAAAATAAACTGTGGCACCCAGAGGAAGAAAAGAAATTAAGACATATGATAAAATTGGACAGGTAGTAGGGGGGGATTCTCCCAGGAACACGAAGCAGCAAGCAGCATTGAAACTTTAGAGGCATGTGCCTTTTTTTTTTTTTTTATTTCTTATGTTAAATTATAGTAAGAAAGTAATGCATAGCTGTCATGCACTGAGAAAATGAGATCGGTAGTTATAGTAAAACTCACTGGTTTTTAAGAGTATCTAGGAGTTGAAGGACAAAATAAGAGCAAAAAATGTTCATTACCAGTAAATCTGCTTCCTTGACTAAGGATTTTATGTCAGAAGAAAAATTACCAGATTCTTTCATTTCATTCATCAGATTTATTGTTTTTCAAATACCAAATCTTTTTGATAACCATGAACATTTGAAAACTTTTTCACCTTTCTCTGATGACTTTTGCTGCTCGTGAATACTTCTGGATGTGTCCTTGCCTCTCAGACATCTTCTCTGTTCCTCAGGACAGTCAAGTACTTGCCTTCCTCCTGTCATGACATAGTTTTTTTCTTCCACAGTGTTACCAGATATTTAATATTTCATATATTGATATTTAATATACGGGTTTATTTTTATTTCTGTGATAAAGAACATTTTAGAAAGAACAATAGGAAAGATATAAATTGTGCTTCTAGTTTACTGTTTCATTTAATTTCATTTAATAATGCATCTGTTTGCTATGTGTAAGCAAAGAAGAACAAAGACATTGAAAAGGAAGGCTCTTGTAGCATCTGGGATTACCTGCTATTGGTTTCTCTCTTAGTATCGTATTGGTTGATCAGAATGTTTGCACTCACTCTGCCCATCCTATGCATATGTGTGTTTTGTTTCATTTTTTTAAATAAAATTTTTACTATACAGGGAGAAGACCAAAATTCTCTCTCTTTGAAAAGATCTTGCTATTATTCTAGAAAGACTGGATTGAATTCTCTGCTGCAAGGTCAAAACTACAGTAGAAAGACTCATCCTCATTATCAAGTGATATCTTTGGGCTAGAAAATCATTAAATTCAGAAAATAAATGTCAATATGGTATTTAGTTACTGAAATGTCTTTCACATTTTTAAATGAAGCATACTATATTTTTAATTAGCATACAGTATGCTATGTTTGAAAAAAACAATATTACAAATTTACAAGCAGCACAGAAAGTAGGATTGAAATATATTTTATGTATGTAAAAAGCATCCAAACTCATGAAAAAAAACACAGTGTAGAATTTTTTAGTTTGTATTTATTTAATTTTGCAGTCTGAACAGTACATTGCTATACTGTAATATATTTAGAATTATAATTTCTAATATATAATAATTTCTAATATATATTAGAAATTTATTTACTAGGTTTGATGAACAGCTGTAGCAACTGCACAAGATAACTGTAGTAGGCACCTGACATACAACATGACAAATGTAATAGTATTTGCATTTGCAATCGACAAAACCTCAGCTTTTGCCTCCTGCTAAATATGTTTTTTGAGCACAGAAGTATCTGAAAACATGACTTGGTCATGCTAAGAGTAAAGTAAAACTGTATGTTAATTTTGAAGGGTAATGCTAATAGCTAAGCTATTGGGTAATCATTTAAGAAAATATCTGCTAAATCATCTTGTCCATCCCAGCAGCGCAGCTGTTCAGTCCCTACAACTCCTACAATTATCCTGTCCTGCTCCCTTTCCGTTGGTTAGTTTCTTGACATGGCAAGATACCATGGTCCAGTATATGAAACATCTTTTACTTATGAGTGGATCAAACAGTTATCCAGAAAACAAATATCTAAGCTTACCTCGGTACCTTTGCTGCCATTTGGAATGCAGAATTGGTGTGTATAATTGCTAGCAATTATTTCAGATAAATCAATTTGTGAAAATGAATATAATTTTCTCTCTGGCTCCGATACTCTTTCTCACTGTGACTCTTTCTTACAAGATCGTTCATTTGTATAAAGACAGTTCATTTCGATATCTGAGGGACTTCACAAATCGTTGTCACAGACATAAACTTAATTACTTTAACAGCATATAAACAAGATCAATGCAGCACAGCAGGCAGAAATGCTATCTAACCTTTGAGTTTGTCTCGACAACAGCTAATGTCAGCGTGCAGCTGGAGAAGGACCAACCTTTGATGTTTTTATTCACTCTTAGCAAACACTGGGAGAGTCTTAATGAGGGTGAATGATGTGTGCCCTCTAACACAGAGGGCTGAATGCACTCCATCTTCCCTCACCTTCATAAGCAAACAGGGATGGTTTGCTATGTACTAAATGGTGATATTTCCTAGAAAAATCACAAGTCAAAGAATCACAGTCATCAGCAACAATAGCACACCAGATCACAGACGCCATCCTGCTGAAAAGGACAAGCCTGGTGCTTGTGGCAATACCTGCTTTTGTGAATTCAAAAGTCACTTCCAAGCCCTGCAGCTCAGGTGCACGTGCTGCAGGTGAGACATGGGAGGGACTCAAACGGCCTGGGAAGAAAATGGCACATTCCCATCTCCATGGCTGGAAGATTAGGTACCAGAGTCCAAAACCGCTGAAAAGTTTCTGTGCACCCAGTCTGGCAGCTAAGCTGAGCGTTGGGAAGGAGGGAAAGGATACAGGAACGGGCAGCGCTTTGAAAACAGATTAGCCACCCAAACTGAGATAAGGTGCAACGACAAGGTAGCACAAGTCCTTCTCTAGGAAACAAGAGGATGCAACATTTAATAAAGATTGGACCTAAAACAACCACTCGCTTGCCTATATATTGCACGTTACCCCAGCTTTTAGGGGAGCACCCGACTCCCGCATCCATTTCCAATGTTTAGTGGAAAAACAGTGCAATGAAACTCCTATTTGTAAATGAACATTTGATTAAGTATTAAAAAAACAAACTGCAAACCTCAGAACAAAACCAGCAATCTTAATCTATGTGAGAGTTATTTTGTCCCTTTAACAAAATTAAGATAACTTGCAGCTCTACATGCCTGTTTCCAGTTACTTTTTCATTGCTCAAGTAATTTCCCAAAACAAAACTAGGCCATGCATTGTTACAACTGCTTACAACAGTAAACGTCAACATATTTCTGCAAAATTTACATTTCAAATGCAAAACAAATCACCATAGTATCTAAAAGCCTTTTGCAAAGCAAAAAGACTCACACTGCATCTTTGCAACTATGTACAATATTCCTGAAACACAAATAAATTATTTTTACAGACTACATTTTCTTAAAATTAATGACCAAAATATTTACAGAAGAGAAAGAAATATGTATACACTTTCTACGTCAAAGCAAGAGGATTTTGATCAGTTTCTAGGATTTCTTGAGCTCAGAGAGGATCCTTGCTAACTTGCCAGCCATTACGTGGCAGCCTCAGAGGTCTGTTAATGTGCTGCTGTGCATATTCTCAACAGCCTCCCAGATGAGAGGAAGTTCTTTATTTTCTTGTGGATATTCAACTGAAGAATTTGCTCCTGTCATTAGTCAGGGTTTATTTGAATGACAGAAGTGGCCAAAGGGACTTTTATTTCTCTAATGCTTTTTTCTAGTCATTTGGTTTTCACTTCACGTCACCTGTAAGCAAAGACACAGCATGATTGTGGTTCCAGGAGGGAAAAAAAGAAAAAAGCACTTGTCAGATCATTTTGTAAATAATAACCTTGAGCTTTTATGTGCTTTTGTAATTCATAAAATTTACCACATCGTCTTTATTAGATGATGATTGCTTCCATGGCTAGACACTTTTAGTTCTTTTGTGGCACTACAGCAAGCTGTGCTGTGTTAGGCTGTTATTTTAGCAGGGTCATCTCCTGGATTCACTTCAGACAGAATTTATTCACTATCTGCTCTCAATGATTCAAGATTTTAGAATATATATTACTGGTATCACGTCTGTAGTACTCTGAGCAAGTCAAATATGTAGAAGCTGTTGCTGCTTTTGTAATGCAGAAATATCAGTTTGTACTCTTGCCCAATGTATATCTAAAATCTTATACAACTAATAGAACAAATAACTGGTTACATATTTCTCAAAATTGTTTATGGTTAGAGAGGAAATATGTCTTGCAGTTACATAGGTCTCCATGTCCTCAGTTTTCACTCATAATAATTATGTGTCCGATTACCTATGACCTTCAGCATCTGGCTGTAACAAGGATAAAATACTTTACTGGGTGATATCAAGTACCCTTAGTTTCTTGCTTAACATGACTTAGCTTCCCCTTAACTTAAAAGGGTGGAGACTTGACGCTTCAGTTAAATAATGCAAAATCCATTCAAAGAGGTATTCAGGTTTGCTGCCCTGTCTTAAACCAGCATTTACATTCTTTGTTAGATTGGAGTTTCAGTGCAGAATTTGGCAGCTTCATCCTCACTGGCAAACATAGTGTCTAGCTGTACAAGGTCTAGGTTAATCATTAAATAGCCAATGTAAATGCAAGGAAGCATATGCCCAGTGGCTTCATGACAGCAACTGGGACAGACATAAGCTACTTAAAAAACACCCACCGGAATAAGAGCTATTTGTCTTCTGCTTTTCATCAACTTTTTTTCCTTTCAGGCAATTTTTTAAAAGATGCTGTAAGCTCAAGTGGCCTATTGAAAAGTTCTAAATTGCCTTAAGTAGGAAGATTTATCAGGCTCATGATTGACAGATGGCAACAAGTCTCAAAGGATTTATTGAGCATGAGAGCCTTTGGTCTCCAAGAGCTCATTATATTATATCTAACATGACAAGGGTACAGACTGCAAAGAAGGAAAATCTTTGAAGATTTTAATAAAAAAAAAAGGTCCTGAATTGGAGCACTGCATGAATGAGACTGGACAACACTGCAAAGCAATGAGGAAAGAAGGACACAGCACACAAAAAGAACTTCTGCACATTGTGCAGTGTTCGTTGTTCCAGCGTCCAACTTGCAAGATTTTGCCTTTGCAGATGAATCTGCAGATGGGCTTTAGGTGATGAAGAGCCCTCTAAAATTTATCACAAGAGGGGAGCCACAAAGACTACCTAAACATAAACATGTCCAAAAAAGGGCAATCAAGCTGGTGAAGGGTCTAGAGCACAAGTCCTATGAGGAGCAGCTGAGGGAACTGGGGATGTTTAGCCTGGAGAAAAGGAGGCTCCGGGGCGACCTTATTGCTCTCTATAACTACCTGAAAGGAGGTTGTAGTGAGGTGGGGGTCGGTCTCTTATCCCAAGTAACAGGCAATAGGACAAGAGGAAACAGCCTCAAATTGCACCAGGGGAGGTTTAGATTGGATATTAGGAAACATTTCTTCACCGAAAGGGTTGTCAGGCACTGGAACAGGCTGCCCAGGGAAGTGGTTGAGTCACCATCCCTGGAGATATTTAAAAGACATATAGATGTGGAGCTTAGGGACACAGTTTAGTGGTGGACTTGGCAGCGTTAGGTTAACGGTTGGACTCAATGATCTTAAAGGTCTTTTCCAACCAAAATGATTCTATGATTCTATAAGAAGCTATCACAGATATCACAAAGAAGGTATGTCCCTCTAATCCTGGTTCTCTCCAGGCAGTAGGTACTTGAGGTTTCCCAGACCTGAACTCCCTCCTGAAACAGGACATCTAAGTCATTTCTTCAAAAAGTGAGCCAGGTCTTCCATTCAAAGCTATGTTTCCCTTTACCCAATTGCTTTTGTTCAGCCAGTGTGTGAGACCTTCAGTTCTCTACTGATCTCAAACAGTTTTGGTCAAGCATTTGCAGTCTTTCAGAAGGGTGCAATAATTTCAGAGTACGGGGAATACCTGTTTGTTGACTTATGGAAACTATTTCCTCCCTCACATTAAGGAAATGATTGAATGCTGCACAATTCGTGCAGAAGGCTCCTCATTGTGAGGTTAATCAATGAAAGGGGATGTAAGTAATTCTGGGAGAAATTCAGTACATTGAGGGTGGAAATCTCACCTAACTTCAGCTTTGTGAAAGTAATATTGTTATTTGAAAAGAAAAAATTATTAATATGACATAGTGCAATTTATCAGCAGCACAGTGTTCGTCAAACCTCAGTAAATCCTTTGAGCATGAAAGACAATTTTCTTTGGTCTTCTGTCAGCAATTGGAAATACCAGACAGTGGACACGAGAATGTGAATCATCTTTCCTCTCTCTTCCTCCACCCTATCAAAGATACATCCTTACGATTTTGATGCACTCCCACAATGCAGTTGCCCATAGGCCACAAATGAGAGGTAAGAGGTGGACATCAACTGTTTGCATCTGCAGCCAGTGAATCCTAGCCAATATCCCAGTACAAAGCCCATTAATTCTCAGAAAGGAGTAAATTCAAAGTTGCCTAGAGAAGTAGAAAGGGGTGTTAGTACTACTACATTTTCTACAAGTATTCCACTGATTTTCTTCTTTTTCCTAGCTCTCCCTAGCCAAGTAGTATAGAAACTGTTTGTCCATGAGTCATGAAAATACACAAACTGAAAACAGTACTTTTTTTTACATTAAAGAGGAAAAAATCCTGCAGATTTTAATTTTTTCTCTGTGTGCTGGCAGAAGATCTTAATTATGTATGACTATTTCAATCCTTTTAAAGGTCTTTGTTTCTTCCAAGGCAGTGATTTCTGTTAAAAGCCAGTGACTGAACTAGAAGCCACAGGCGATGTAAATTGCTTATCTATTGATTAGTCAGTAGAAAGTGCACAGTTGTAAAGACTGAATAGGTTTTGCATGGAGGCACCTTGAGTTTAACAATAAATGTCATGCGTAATTTGGGACTAAAAACAAAGAAGTGAGTGGCTGCCTTTAGACACAATCTGACAGCTCAAATACATTTGTCAAACCGGAGGGAGCCTAATAGTAACCTATTCAGGCAAATGTGACGTTATCCGGCACAGAAATATGCTGGAAATGGTTCGCTTTCTATGCAGCAATGTTTTCAGTACCTCACTGATAGTCACTGGCAAATAATGTTGGAAACTTCTCCTTTCTTCAGATTTCTACATTTTTTCTTTTTTATGTATGAAATTGTATTCCAAGCATGATATGATGAAATGGTTCTTATTTCTCAGTTGAAATATCCAGAATATTACAGTACTTCTCTTTATACAGATAGTTATTGTGTGAAACTACAGCAGTCAAAAGTTAAGGCATCAATGTATATTCTTGTCATCTTCTTTCTTACACAGACTTCACTTCTCTTATGCTATAAATGTTTCCAGTTTAATGGATGATCAAAACAATGATGCTGTTATTTAATTTCACACTGTGTCTAGTCTTTACCTCCTGCCACAGAGTGTTAATTCCTAAGTCTTTCCCGTCACCTCTGTCAAAATATATAAATGTTGCATTTTATTGATATGTATTATGGCACCATATGTGGTATCCCTGCAGTGCCCCTGTTCCACAAATCATGCAGAGCTGTACAATGTTACAGCTTATCCACTCTTGGAAAGCCAAGTTAAAACACAGCTAGTATGTTTCTAGCTTGGGGGGCTGGAAATGGTTGTCACAGCTACAAGGCTGAGAAATACCACATATAACTTAATACAGTAGATAGCGTTACGTGTTTTGTTGTGTCACTGTGTACCATTCTGTTAACAAAAAAATCACTGAAAATCTAGGTGAGCCTCTTTTGCTTGATCTTAGGCAAACCTCAAACATATATGCCTTGATTTCCTCCAATAAAGAAACATTGCCTACGGCAGTTATTTGGCTGAAAATTACAGCTGTTGCATGGTTGCACTAATACAGGTTTCTAATGCTAACAACAAATGCCTGGGTTGTGGAAGATACTTTACAAATATAAAGCATCACTGTTGATGGTACCTAGAAATCTTCATGTCACTATTACATGCACTAGTAACAAATTTTTAATTTCAGCTCTGTTCAATCTTGATCAATCCCTCCATTATGAACCGAGGGATAACCAATTGAAAATTCCTATTTATGAACCTGATGTGAAGCAAGAAACTGCACCAGGGGAGGTTTAGATTGGATATTAGGAAACACTTCTTCACTGAAAGGGTTGTCAAGCACTGGAACAGGCTGCCCGGGGAAGTGGTTGAGTCACCATCCTTGGAGGTATTTAAAAGACGTGTAGATGTGGTGCTTAGGGATATGGTTTAGTGGTGGACTTGGCAGTGAGAGGTTAACAGTTGGACTCAGCCTAAACGATTCTATAATTCTATGATTCCACAGCAGAGACTCAGGCCACAAGTTATTTTCAGGTCCCGTGCAGTCCTTTGCTATTTGCCCTGGTGACCCTTCACTTCCCCCTCTCTCCTACCAGGTGCTGCTGGAACTGCCCATTCTCCTACTGCAAGGACTAGCCTTGCCTCTCCTGGTAGAGATGCTAAAAGGAAACTTTTGACTGGGAGAAAAACTACAGGGTGAGGGGAAACAAATTGACTGCGATAGGGCTATTGCAGGTCAGAGACAAAGTGACTCTAAATTCACTAAAATCTGCTACCAAAGTAGCATCTGTAGGACTCCTGCTGGATTTCTTCACAGCCACAAGGTTGACGGAGCGAAACTGGAACTACAGCCTTGTCCTGCTCCACAGCCAGGACTACGCAGTCCTTACAGCACCAGGCATCTTTCTTCCCTTGTGCTCAGAGGGCCCTAATGCCAGCATCTGTGAACTTGGTTTGGAAGATGTCAAGCACCTCTAATCCAACCAAAGTCAGTAGAAGCTGTGACCGCTACCCTACCGCTCCTCAGATTGGCCTTGTTAGTGCAGATGGGCAAACTAAAAAATTTACCTTAAGACCAAGTATGTTACTGAGTAGGATTCAGAGTTCAGGTGCTATGACTCCCCATCTCACAACTTCCTTGCATGGTCATGCTCTCTTACTTCTTTCCGATCTTGAGGCTGAAGGCAAAGATTTCAGCAGCAGCAGTAAAAGAAAATGAGCTCATGAAGGAGTCTTGCAACTAGATTTGTGCAGGTTCAAATCACTGGCTACCAGCAGCCAGGTCATAAATAAGACGCTACCTGGATTTAGCTCAAGTGGAATGGCAATAGAGCAGCAAGAACAGGTGTAATAAAAGAAATCTTTCTAGGCTTATATTGATCACCACCATCATTCTTTCTTGCTTTTGTTTCAATCCAAATGAATTCTAGTAATTTCAAGTGTACTGACTTGATTTCTCTCTGGGTTTTATTTTCTCTCCTTGCGCTCAGATGGGTTTATTATGCAATAACTCCGCAATGAGTGCTAGGCGGGAAATAATGATTCATTTAATTATTTGTTTGCCTTTGAAATAAAAGCTTTCTAGAATTTGTTTTGGAACACCACATTTCTCAAGAGTCTTAGCTATTTTAAGATTGTAATCCAGCAGGTGCTCAGATGGGCTGAGCTAGTGTCGTGGTTTAACCTCAGCTGGCAACTAAGCACCACACAGGCGCTTGCTCACTCCCCCCTGGTGGGATGGGGGGGAGACTTGAAAGAGTAAAAGTGAGAAAACTTGTGGGTTGAGATAAAGACAGTTTAATAAGTCAAGTAAAATCTGTGCACACAAGCAAAGCAAAACAAGGAATTCATTCGCTACTTCCCATCGGCAGGCAGGTGTTCAGCCATCTCCAGGAAAGCAGGGCTCCATCATGTGTAACCGCTACTTGGGAAGACAAAACACCATCACTTCAAGTGCTCCCCCACTTCCTTTTTATTCCCTCAGTTTTATATGCTGAGCATGACGTCACATGGTATGGAATATTCCTTTGGTCAGTTGGGGTCAGCTGTCCCAGCTGTGTCCCCTCCCAACTCCTTGTGCACCCCCAGCCTCCTCGCTGGTGGGGTGGTGTGAGAAGCAGAAAAGGCCTTGACTCTGTGTAAGCACTGCTCAGCGGTAACTAAAACATCCCTGTATTATCAACACTGTTTTCAGCACAAATCCAAACCATAGCCCCATAGTAGCTACCATGAAGAAAATTAACTCTATCCCAGCCAAAACCAGCACATTCTCCAAAATCTGAACAAAAGCTTGGAAATAATGAATAACCATTTCCATTGAACAAATGTGAAACAAAATGAGCAGCTCTTTCTGTCCTTTTCTTTTGAAAAAAAATATAAAGATCATTATTTATCTAAACAAAAAGCAAAAAGGCTCCCATATACCTCAGTCAGTACAGAAAGTTTTAAAATGAAAAAGTAACAGGCTTTTTATTAAGTCAGTTGGTGACATCAGCGTTACGACTCACTTAGTAGGAACTTGCACTTGTACGCTTCCCGAAGCAGCAGCAGAGGAGCCATTCCTGTGCAATCCTGAGGAACAACTTCCTCAGAGCAGAAAGGGGATAAAGCCCACTGTGTTGGAGTCATGACCGAAATGAAAAGCAGGATCCTTTTTACATGGCTTCCTAGTTCTTCCAGCAAGAAACAGACAACCTCTTAAAATTCAAAACAATGGCACTGCTCTTCACAGATCCAGCACTGTATTTTTGTGGGGATAAGCCATGGTTACCAGGCCCACTGCGGTGTGAGAGCACCCATGTTGGACCCAACTTCTTGCTGTCTGTTTTGGCAAGGAGGTCTCAGTCCCACTATGCCATATCAAATGGGAATGTCCTAATATTCACAGAATCACAGAATGGTAGGGGTTGGAAGGGACCTCTGGAGATCATCTAGTCCAACCCCCCTGCCAGAGCAGGGTCACCCAGAGCAGGCTGCACAGGACTGCGTCCAGGCGGGTTTTGAATGTCTCCAGAGAAGGAGACTCCACAACCTCCCTGGGCAGCCTGTGCCAGGGCTCTGTCACCCTCACAGTGAAGAAGTTTTTCTTCATGTTCAGGCAGAACTTCCTGTGTTCCAGTTTGTGCCCGTTGCCCTTTGTCCTGTCGCTGGGCACCACTGAAAAGAGTCTGGCCTCATCCTCTTGACTCCTGCCCTTGAGATCTTTATAAGCGTTGATGAGGTCCCCTCTCAGTCTTCTCCTCCTCAGGCTGAACAGCCCCAGCTCCCTCAGCCTCTCCCCGTACGAGAGATGTTCCAGTCCTTTAATCACCTTCGTAGCCCTCTGCTGGACTCTCTCCAGTAGTTCCTCATCCCTCTTGAACTGGGGAGCCCAGAACTGGACACAGAACTCCAGATGGGGCCTCACTAGGGCAGAGTAGAGGGGGAGGATAACCTCCCTCGACCTGCTGGCCGCACTCTTCTGAATGCACCCCAGGATGCCGTTGGCCTTCCTGGCCGCAAGGGCACATTGCTGGCTCATGGTGAACTTGTTGTCTACCAGGACTCCCAGGTCCTTCTCTGCAGAGCTGCTTTCCAGGAGGTCAACGCCTAACCTGTACCGGTGCATGGGGTTGTTCCTCCCCAGGTGCAGGACTCTGCACTTGCCCGCATTGAACCTCGCGAGGTTCCTCTCCGCCCAGCACTCCAGCCTGTCCAGCTCTCGCTGAATGGCAGCACAGCCTTCTGGTGTATCAGCCAGACCTCCCAGTTTCATGTCATCAGCAATGAATGGGCACACAGTGCAGAGACTCTTACCAGAAACGCTGGTATGTGGGGAGTTTTTTTGTCAATACTTATTTTCCTGTGGCAGGAGAGCACCACTCAAAAAATGCCCTTCTTAAACCGTTTCACTTTGTTCATGGTGCTTAACACTTTGTTTGCTCTGGAAGAGTGGGAATGCCCTCAGAGTTCCTCAGAAGATACTCACTTTCTCTCTGCCCAAGACAGAAAGGAGACTGTGACCATATACAGTAACCATTATTCAAAATCTATTTGATAAGAAAGATCTCTGTGTGGTTTTAGAGCCCTTGAAAATAGGGTTTTTCCTTATATAGTAGCATGCATAAAGGAACCTATAACAATTTAAACGTGGATAAAAAAATCAATGAACTTGCAAAATTATGTGACAGAGAATAGGTAGTGAAAATGGTAATTTTGCTTGGCAAAATCTGGGTATACATTTTTGGCCAGGTGTTAAAATTTTAGAGACGTAAGTAAGTTTGAAATAACTTAAAATAGCTATTTAATTTTGACTAAGTCAGAACTATATTTGTTACATTTTCTTCGGTACAAGAGATCATTGTTTTAAGAAGACTGCAATTGCTTTTCATTATGCAAAGAGAATAATCTTCAGTAAGTGGAAAAGCTCTTGTGTACCACTGGTAAAAGTCATGTCAGAAAATGTTTCATACAAGAACCATATAATTGGTATATAAAAGTAATAAAATAAGAGGGTGAAATCATTCTGCTCTCATCTAAGGAGGAATATAAATGTGTATAGGAGAAACACATGCAGTATCTTTGGGGATAACCTACCTTATCAGTCTAGGGGTCAGTTCTGACAAGACCTCGTTATGCACAGTTGTCCTGGTTTCGGATGGGATAAAGCTAATTTTCTCTCCAGCAGCTACTGTGTTTTGGATTTAGTATGTGAAGAAGGTTCCAGTTTCCCAGGTTTTGCTAATGTACAGGTGCAAAAACTTGGGAGGGATATAGCCAGTATAGTTGATCCAAACTGGCCAAAGAGAGTATTCCATACCATAGACGTCATACCCAGTATAAGTGGGGGTTGGCCGGTGGGCCAGTTCCCTTTTTCTTTCCTTTTTTCATTCATTCGGGCACTTTCGTTCAATCGTTCAGCTGTTTGTTCCCTTGCTTTCTCTCTCTGGAACTTGCTGTTCTGGGATAGCTGCTGGGGAATATTCCTGCTCCCTGACTGCTGCTCAGGTTCAGCTGTATTGGTCGTCAGGTGGTGAGAAATTGTGCATTGTTCGTTTTGTATCTATTTTGTTCTATTATCCTTATATTTTTAATTATTATTATCATTATTAACATATAATATAATTATATTTATCTTTTTCTTTGCTGTCCTGGTGAACTGTTTTTATCTCACCCCACGAGTTTTCCTTTCTCTCCAATTCTCCTCCCCACCCCACTGGAGAGGGGGGGAGTGAGCGAGAGGCTGCGTGGTATTCGGTTACCGTCTGGGGTTAAGCCACAGCAACGGTTCAGCATTTTTGAGAACAAGAACATTTTTTGCTATTCCTGCTTGAAAACCAGTGTGGACATTTACTGCTTAAAGTGCACCTTTTGAAGCACTGGAAACCGAGGATCACATTCTTCCTGTTGTAAAGTTAATGGTTTAATCTCTGGCTGCGATAGCAGTGGAGATCTCCACACTCATTTGTTCTTTTTTTCATTTAGCATCATCCCTTTTGTATGTAAACATATCTTGCCACCTAACATTTTGGAAAGTATCTTCTCATATCTATGACAGTCTAAGGCAATATGACAAACAAGGTTTGAAGGTGGAAGTAATATCTTCTACAATACCAACTGGTATATTTGTAAAAAAATAAGGGTCTTTCAGGCTCACAAACCCTCCTTAAGGTCTTCATCACAATAAAATTGAGCATTGAGTATGTATATATCAATAATAAAAAAACCCTAATAGTGGCCTTTTTAAATTTCTTCAAAGTTTAGTAATAAAAAATAGAATATAAAATAAGCAGTATTATTATTATTATTATTATATTGCTTTTTAAATACTACTTGCCCCAAAGGGTCATCTATTAAAATTATTTAAAAAAAAAACCACACAAAGCAGCTCAATTTAAAACTCATAACCCTTCTACAGCAGGCATGAATTGACTGTGATATTAACTAAGCTTGACCTTCTTCACAACTCCAGATTAACACAAAACAACTCCAAAAGGAAGGATGAAGTAGTCGGTCCTCTTTGCATGGTGATACGTTTGTTTAAGAAAAGGGTATCACTCAGATTTTAATTTTTTTTTAAAAAAAATAAACTATAAACATTTACTTCTATTTTTTAAAGCCTCCTAAAAATTAGTATCTTAGAGAGAAATTGTTTTAATTAAGAATGTTCTCCAGAAAAAAAAAAAAAACAAAAGTTCATGCAAGTTTAAGCATTTTCAGAAAAAAAAAAATGTTTTTTTAACTTTTTAACAGAGATAAAATACTTTCACAATGAAACAAGTTACAAATTCCTGTCTGCACCCATTCATTTAAATGAATGTCAGCTAGGGATAACTTCAATGGGCAGTATGGCTCAAGCAAAGGCAATAACAGTGCTAGATGAGACCTATAGCCTTCACACAAGTAAAACAGATAATATTGAGGACAAGCTGCTGTTGGTTTGCCTAAAGCTACTCACAAATTCTTTTAGAACTCTTTTTAATATTAATAACCCCATCTCCAGACACACTGAGATTACGGTTCATGCACAACTACCCCAGAGAGAGCAAAAGGTCACTAAAAGCCTTGGCCAGTCTGAGGCCAGAACCCAAGTGTGCTTCACACAACCTAGAATAATACACAACATACACATCTGCTGGGAACTTCTCCCTGCAGAACCACGCCAAGCGCTGCAACCTGCATGACTGTATCTTGAGATATTACCTAAATCGGGCCTCTTTTCTTTAGGCATGAATATTAATCCGTACTCTAGTTCTGAGCAGCAGCTCCGCAAAATACATCAGTTCCACCCTGGATCTAAAAAACCCACTTAAATACACACTTGGATGTCCTTATTTTAGGAATATATTTTAGCAAATATTTAAGTGCATGCTCAAGATATACACAGACAACTAAAGGTTTCAATGTTTTCAATAGATGCTTGGAGCTCTAGTCAACAAGATCTAATCTGAAGAAGTTAGAGGTTCTTCTAGTGACTGCTGAGTAAAATGATATGAGAATGATTTGACTTTGACATTGAAGACAATTCGTCTTTGTTCATTAGATAGAAGGGTAATGAGCCTGTTACATGTCATTTTGTTAGTCCTGAAAGGTGTTCTAAGTAGAATAAAGTAAGTTGATTTGATACTTTCAAATTATATTTATGAGACAAGTTGTTTTGACTTTAAAATAATTCAGTTGTAAGAATAAAGCTAACTTTTTTCTTCCATAAATACAAGTGTCTCTATGCTTAAATCAACAGAACTTGATGCCCTGCCTTTATCACAGAGCCACTAATGGCCATGTGTTATAATTTAACAAGTATATAGTCTTGTTGGTGTGAAAATACAAAGGAGTTAAGAATGATTCTTTGGAGCTGTTTCCCAAAATGACAACTTGATGAATTTTGCTCAATTTTTTTTCTGTCATACCAAGGTTTTGGAGAAGTTTACTGTTAGAACTGACTCTGGTTTAGCGATAAGAGGAATACCTTTTATTTCATTTTGTTTGTGCTGTGCAAACTCAGGTCCCTACAAGGAATCTCAGGTGAGGCGTACATCTACTCTCATTCCAAGCTGGAGAGCTGCTGAGTTACTTTGGCTTGCTTGCTGCTAGCCTAGGAAAAACAGATCTAACAGCCTCTAAGAAGCAGAGCAGGGAGAGTTTCTGTTCAAAGCCATAAGGCAGGACTGCTTGGCACAGAGGACAGAAGAGTTTGGGGACCTGCAGAGACTACCTGTGTCAAGATATCAGTGTCTGCTGCAACTGTCATCAGAGGGCTCTCCGGACTGTGGATGAGATATGGGCTGAGGCACTCAGCTACACACTCAAGGGCAAATGGAGAATTATTTGGAAATATAGTGCAAGTGTTCTCTGGTTTAAATGAAGAAACTTGAAAGGCAGGTATTGGGAAATGGTGTCTATAGCGCCTATCGTCTTAGTCTTTGAAGCTATCAAAAGCCAGCTACCAGATTTTCACTCTCTCACTGACCGGAAAGAAAAACTTCCTTTTGTGAAACAATTAATAACAAGCATTAGCTTTGCTTGAAGTCCCCCATTTTGGCTACCATTCACCTGTCCGTAACAGAAACATTGTTCTGGGCTAGTGTTGGAGTTTCTTTGGTATGAATCAAATGATGAGAATAAGAAGTCATACAAAGATTTAAAGACAGACACTAATAATGATATTTTTGTACCATCTGCTACTTTCAAAGGCATTCATTATGGTTCCTCTAACTTATTCCGATTCAAAGACATACTTGCAATTAATTTATAGTGAGGCTTTGTTATACTCACTGTTCTCAGAGAAATATTTAAATTATATTCTTGTTCTTATAGCTTCCAAGGGCAGGATAACAAGGTGTGTACCCCAATCGGGGAATCTTCTGCTAGTCATTAAAGATCCACTGATTAAAAGGATATTAAAATAAAAATCCTTCTTACAATTGAATCAATCGGTTTCTTTTTAGAGATAGCTTTCTAGTCTTGATAATAATGAGAGGATTCAGATTTCTTATTCAAAATTTTCCAAATAGAGGATGATTTGGCATGCTACTGGGGAAGTAACACGTACTATGTTGCACATTAGTGGAAGGAAAGAATGCAATAGAATGCAAGAGGAACTCCTTTAGATTAAAACAAAAAAAACTCAAAAAATTACAGTTTAAGAACATCTAGAAAATCATGTTTGAGTATTTTGATAACATTTTGCCAAATTGCAAACTCCACTGAAGGACATATCTCCTTCAGAAAGAGTCTGTAGAGCTGAACTGTGCTTCCTTCAAAGAACAAAAGAGAGTTTTACTAAATTTTCCTTTCAGCATTATACGAAGATTGAAACAGCTCTTTGACCACAGGAAAAACGTGGTCATTTTCTCTGCTGGAAAACCCAAATTCGTAAGATCAAAATCCAAGAAAAATCTACAAAAATTGCAAGGAAGTTTCTGGGTTCAGAACTGAATTTGAATCTCAAAGGACAAAATTACTATTGTGTGCCAAGGAGAGTAGAAAAGCGTTATGATTTTGGATAACATCTTCTATAAAGTCTTAAAATTGCATGTTTCTTAACGTTTTTTACAGGGTCAGGACTAATACGAAATTTCAAATGAGAAAATGCTTGAAAATGTGTATTTCTGTGATGGTAACAGAAATACACATTTTGTATATTCATCACAGAAATACACATTTTCAACTATTATCACATTTTCAATAATGACATAGTAGTTCTTTGAGGGAGGTTCATAGAGAACAATGAAACGCGGAAACTATTGTGTTTGAATGGACCAGCAATGTAGGCTTTGGAGACATCTCAGAGCTACTTCTCTACAACACCTCTACTAGTCAAAGGAGAGAGATTCCTGTGACCTTCTGACTCAGGTGTAAAAATGATGGGAGCAAACTATCCTACTCATTACTTATCTTTCCTTGTTAGTGATAGGAGGTGCCTTCTCAAGAAGGGCGGACAAGACACTTAGCTTTCAGATGGCTAAGCCAGGTGAAACTAATTTTTTCCTAAACAATGTAGAACATGTGCTTCCTCTCTCCAGGTTTATCTGTTAAACTATGAGAAGCCACAGTAACCAATCGAACCTCAGAGGTAATTCATTATAAGGTCTAATTATGTAGCAGTGGGGGAGTAAGTATACAAAAGGCTTTAAAACTCTAATTAACCCCAGGAAATAAAAAATGAAAAGTAACTGAATGTGCGTCGTAATAAATGCAGGATAAATTATGCTGCAGTGACAGCTCAGACAAAAGACTTCTTTTTCAGTTAAAAAAAAGACGATTTCACATTTAAACTGAACTCTCACTTTTTGAATACTAAGTTTGTAAAGGGAAATTAATGTAGGATATCTAAGCTGCTAGTGAAATGCCCAGAGCTTTTATATTAGAATCATAGAATCATAGAATAGTTTGGGTTGGAAGGGACCTTTAAAGGCCATCTAGTCCAACCCCCATATTCTTTTCTCCAGTCCAACACCTTCAAAATATTGTGACTCCTCCATCTGACAAAAGTTTACTCCTCCTTACCATGAGGGGAAAGATACTTCGGAGAATTTCAAGGTTTTCAACTGTAGTAGAAAAGCTCTCCCTTATTCCTATTTTCCCATCTACCTACTCTCATCCTCACCTCCTGAAACAGACATCTCCAACCGCACCTGAATTTTGCTCTGTTTTTTTAACTTCCTTAGTGAAATAAGAGGCAGTGGTCTGAGCTCCAGCTCCACCACCTTTAAAAACTTCCCTTTACAATAGCTCTCCCATCATTCATCATCTGCTACTTTCCTATCTCCTGCGTGTCTGGGAGCACCAAGCTGGTTAGAGAGGTAGAACTTCTTTACCTTAGCATTCCTGCTTCACTCCATGTACCTAATGAACGGCATCCGGGGAAAGAAGCAAGATAATTTACTGCGTTTTGGAAATGTTTCCAACTTAAATTGATCCTCAGCCCAGATTTTTCAAAATTCTTACGATTCATGGCAGCACCTGAATTCAGTGTGGAGAAATTTAATTTGACCTAAACCATCAAAAATCAAGTCCTAGGCACCACAAATAGAGAGACAAATTTAATAGAATGTAGTCTTCTGGATCGAGTCACTGGCCTATAAAATAGATATGTCCACTTTCTGGAGTGGTGTCAATATGAAATCTTTGTGAAGCACTAAGATTTTATGTGATGAACCATAAAGCTACTGAGAAAATGCATAATTTTTTATTTCATAGGAGAGTTTGATTAGCGTGCAGTAAATAATATATATACATGCAGTATCAAAAAAGCAAAGTCAAGCATATGGAAATGTGTTTCCAGCCTTCATTTCAGACTGGTTTTTTATATATATATATGTGTGTGTGTGTATATAAGTAATATATATAAAATAGATATAAATATATACATGTTAAAATACACACATACATGTACTCTTAATGTAAAAAAAAATGTTTGATCAAGTATCTCATCACCATAATTTTTTGAGAGGAGCATTACCTACTTGGGAATTGTGCAGACAGTCCCAGAAAGCATTAAAAATACTTCTTCTAATACAGTATTTTACATGTTTCGGGGGGGGCAGGGAAGGGGGGGAAGCTATTCTTAAAATGTTGGAACATAGTTTATGAAAATCACTAGGCTTTTCTAACTGGAAAGATATTTGAGGAAAAGAAAATTACAGAAGATGTAATTAAGATGTTTCTTAAAAAAAACAAAACCCAAACATCTGGTGTTTTCCTATTACAAACAAAACTGCTTACTGTTCCATCTTTCAAACTCTTACAGAACCAGAAGCTGAGTTGCATGGCCCTACTGGACATCCAGGAAATTTTACTGTCAAGAGATATTAGTCCACATTTTTTACTCTGTAGGGCTAATAGATACAAGATTTCAAGTAGTTACTTGTGCAGGATTGAACAACGCCCTTCTGTACACAGAGCAGCTTGTTTTGGAGGTGAAATTCCTTAGCTGAGGGAAAATTGAGTTTGATTTTTAAAAGATAGGGCAGCTATTTAAAGCTGCTTAGAGACTTGGAGCATTAAAGTTTTCCCAGCTGAGGTAGGTTTCTAGACAGAAGAGTGATGAAGTAGATGATAAAATATTAGAGGCATAACAATTGCAGTTAATGATCTGACCCGGCAATTTATGATATATATATATTACTCTTGCCAATAATCACTGTCTCAGTAATAGAAATAAGTAGTTGATCAGGCCAAAATCATAACAAGCCATTAATCTGCATTCAGGGATTATTTTTAATGAACAGACAGTTTTAAGACAAGGATAAAAAAAAAAAATAAAAGTGGATGAGCCACAATGCAAAAAAGATACTTCTGACAAGACTAAAAAGAGAACAGATCAGCTGACCTTGTCAGCACAGGAAAAGCCAGTCTGAACAGCTGATCTTTCTATTCATATTTTTTGAAAAAACTACCTGGGTTTCAAGGAGACGCACTGACCCTCATTTCCCCTGCTGAAACAAAGACCAGGAAACCCCCACAATCTTAGTAAATGACATATTCATTAACGTAAATACTGATCAAATGTTTCTGACTTTTAAAACATACTGAGACATTACAAAGCTAAAAGGAGTGAGTTAATCTGAGTTTATGTAAGTGATTTAATTTAAGTTTGAACAATATTGATGCTACAAATCAAGAAATTCAGAAGTCATTTGGTAAAGTCAAGTAGCAGACAAATTGTTAGTCACCATCTCCCAGTAAATCAGTGTATGCAGTCTGTTCTGTCAAACCACAGGAGAAAGCAAGGGTAAGGTCCTGCACCCTCTTACACTCTCTTATTAAATATAATTTATCTTACGCTAGTACCTAGAAGCTATAGACCCAGACCAAGACCTGTGCTAGAATCTGTGTGATAATAAACTTTTATTACGGCTGTGCTTAAATGTGAAAATCAGATTGAGGGCCTTCGTTGCAGTCCATGTAGTACAAACAGAAAAAAAAGACAATATTGTTGCTGGTAACAACTATATGCCTGACTAGAAAGCACAGTGATTAACACATTGACGGAAGAAAGTAACCAAGATTTTAAGATCCTGAAACAAGGGGAACACTAAAATGAAAGCTTCTCTTGGTACAGGGTCAGGAGTTGTAGTGAAGTCAGGAGGGAATCAGGAAACAGAAAAGGGAAAGACAAGGAACACAGCATTTGAAAGAGAAGATAAAATATGGAAAACCAGAACTAAAACAGAAAAAAAAATGAAGACAAGGAACACTGTTTTGACAGGCTCTCCAAAACTGCCTTCAAACCTTCCTCCACCTTCTTTTACATTATTCATTTAAAATAAAATAAATTTAATCCTATAATTTTGAAGTACTCCAAAAGCCTCTTCCCATACATCCATGCCCACTTATACCTGATAAGAGATCAGTAAGGATGAAAAACACAAGGAGCCTTGGGAAAAGAGGCAGCTTGGGAAGAGAGAAGCAAGAGAGATGCCACACATGACACTGCTAA
Organism: Phoenicopterus ruber ruber; assembly: GCA_009819775.1. Lineage (NCBI taxonomy): Eukaryota > Metazoa > Chordata > Aves > Phoenicopteriformes > Phoenicopteridae > Phoenicopterus > Phoenicopterus ruber. The sequence continues at coordinate 92,580,008 of CM020217.1, forward strand.
AAAGCTGCTAGGACTCTAACAAATTAGGTGATGAAGAGAGTGGACAGGAGTGAGCTGGGGGAAAGAAAGGCCTGCTACAACCTGTAAGAGCAGAAAATACGGAGGCTACATACTCGGAGTAGCTGCCATCGAAACCCACGGAAAGTAAGCACTCTGTTGGCAAGAAATGAGCCTGAATTCCAGGTTCTCTCTAAAAGCTCCACTTTCCTTCTCTGACTCCTGTTGTGGGACCTCAAGAACTCTATAAAAAAGGCAATGCTTTTTGAGTAGTATGGCAAAATTCAACCTTAAGTCTGTCCAGATGATTTTAATTCTTTTACTCTGCTCTCTGTCCATACGCACAGTTCCTGGTGATGCAGAATATCAATTGATATTTACCATGTGTATCTGTAAGCAGATTTGTATTTAACATTTCTTATTTAACAGAAAGAAGTACAGACACTGACACACTAACACAGTTCACTTGAAATATGCTCCTGCTACAGAAATGACATGTTATTTATTGACCAACAACTTCTGCCTGTGATGTATTTCTTCACAAGGCAACCATCACTGTCTTATGCCATGCAAGAGCGCTTCAGTCCTCGGCCTGAAACGTTAGCTGTTCGCATCCTGACAGCAAAACGCACAGGCTGTCAGGCCATTTCAAAAGGCATTTATCTCGTTGAGCAGCAACCACCAAATTTCCAGAAAGGCCTTCTTAAAGCTAAGTATTATGTTAAGAACCACAACTCTAAGAAAAACAAACAAACAAACAAAAGATAAAATATGCAGTCTATATGCAGTTTTTTAATTCCTTAAGGTTTACCAGCTCCTGCAACACTTCCCATCATTACCAACTGCATCAAGGCTCTATAAAGGTGTATGAAAAACTTCCCATTTCTTTCCTCTACAGAGAGTTTTCAACTATCTAGATTTCCTAACCTCCAAATTCACTTCAGATTAGAGTTTGTAAGTAAGCCACTGTCTATTATTCGCCCTCTCACATATTGTTTCTCTTCTCTCTCCCAATGCTCTTATAAGAACAGACTACCACACTTCATAAAAGAAACTGTAATGACCATGTTGGATAATTTTACTTCACAGCGCATGCCGTATGAAATATTCATAAACCCAGTACAAATCAGCTCTACGTTGCATAGCAGATCACACCTTCATTTCTGGCTTCTCTCCTTTTGCAAACCATAGTCAACTTTCACGTGTCAGGAGGATGGCGGATCAAAGCCTTATACCCCTTCAGTATGAAAATTTGTATTTGCTACCATCATCCTTTTTGAAGATGCCCAAACCGCAGTGCTTCTAAACAAAGGGTACCATGAGACGAACATATTCTCCAGAGGACAAACTTGGCTCTGCTGTTTCCACTACTGAGCCACTGAAAGACTTTTATGTGGGCATGCAATCACCAGGATGAAAATATCTGACAAATGGGATTGCAGATAGGAGAATAAAGTTCTGAATGAGAAAGCACAAGATAAATTTATTCTTGAAAACTCAAGTGTGCTAGTACAGTTCAGTCCAAGACAGGTCATTTACAGATCAAATGAGTTTTAAAAACTCATTCCCAAAAGAAACTTTTTTCCTTTGGGAAGGCTGTGCATATGTCAGCATTCTACCTAATCCTTTTTAATACTCAGAGAGAAGAAATGTATCTGTGGGTAAAGCAAGTAGATTATATAGCAGACAGCAACAGTTTGGTGAAGACAGAGTTGCTAGAACGTCTCAGAAAAAAAAAAAAAAAAAAAAAGAAGAAGAAGATAGCTTCTTTTCTTTAGCTTCTTTTTAGCATCATATTTTATTTAGCATTTTATTATTGCTCTTTCTCTTTCCTAAATAACTTGTCTAATTGTTTCACTTTTATTACTGAAGGCCAAATGAGATATTGAAAAAAATACCTTATTAAATACAAAAACTAAAATAAACGTTCTTCTTCAGCCTGGTCACCAAGAATTCACAGACAAGATGATGATAATTTATTTATCAGTGCAAAGAAAAATATTTTCATTGTAAGCTTAGATCTTATAAGACCAGCTGTAAACAAACTACCACGTCAGTGTTACACAGGACAGGTGTTGCATTAAAAAAAACCTTTAAAATGGTTTGCAAATTAAATAATGTCCAATAACTGATAATAATGTTAGGCATTAGTTGGTTATTGTTGATTTTTAAAGAGATATCTTTATCATGTCATGAAATCATAATGTGTCTATATGAATAATTTAATCTGCTGTGAATTCATTGAAGACATCCAGTTTTATCTGGTACATTTATTCTAAATATAATATCTCTGTATGTATTTGCAACAAGTTATCACCACAGTTGGTCACCAGGGTTCTAATTTGGCCTTTATCTAGCTGCATATTTCTGAAATATTATTTGTGAGTTGAAACCCTCAATTTTCTCGTTTTGAAGTTCACTATTTAATATTCCAAATGCTGCTGCACAGAGGATCGAAAAGTACAGCCTACAGGTCACATGGACTGCAAGAAGCATTTATATACAGACACATGCAATCACGTAGCTTTTCTGGCCATCCTTCTGCAGTCATGATTTTCTTATGCACCTTCATGTCACATCCTCGCAATTAAACAGTCTTTAATGAACAAACACTCAAGGCCCACTCCATTAGCACTTGAATGACTTAACATTTTCAACCAGTAAAATCATATCTCTGCACCTGGCAGATAATGCATTATTTTTCAGGCACGCACCCTCTTTGCCTCAAATGAAACAGAAAAAAAATTCTTTTTGTATGCAAACAGAGAGCATTCAAAGCCAGGGGCATTGACAGTAACGCATTATTTTCATCCACAGAGCCCAAACACAATCCCATGCCCTTAGCTCATATTCTCTCACTGTACATCAGCTATCTCCCCACAGAAGCAGTTCTCATCCTGCATCACAACGCAACGGCAAAATCCAGAACAAAAGCATATGAAGCGCTATTACCCGCCTGCAAACTTTTCGGATAGAAGGAGCACATATAGCAGAGGATGCACCTTACATTATTGTTGCTAAAATATGACAACTGCATATTTTGCAGTTTTGGCTTGTGAATGTTGGTGGATTCAACTTAGTGGCTAAAGATGCTCCTGCCATAAGATATCCACCCGTATATCTTCCTTGATTGCTGTTGCTAGACAGGCAGGTGGAATAGCCCCAAACCCACTGCAGCGTAGTCACGTAAACTGATAGTCATTTTCAGTTACCTTAGTATGCTTGGCTGTAAATGCTTCCGCTCAGGAACTGGTTCATGTATGCTTCAGCTGGTCTTGCCATTTGTAGCAGCAAGATCTGCTACAGAGCAAACAATAGCACCAGCTGCCTCAGACACACAACTTTAATCCATCTGTTTTCATCTGCATATCATTAATATCTCACTAATGGATATAAATTCTCCCTTACTGCTGTAAACAACAGTGAAGATGTGTAACAGATGAACAAATGCTGTATGCTATACATATGCAGTCTGAAAATAACATGAAAATCAGCAATGCCAAGTAACAGTGTATAGAGCTGCTATGCACAGTAATCTGATTGTTCCGGAAGATATGTTTTTTTGAAGATCATGCAATTTGCAGAGACAAAAACGAGATCTAAGAGCAAAACAAGAGACCGTATTCTGAAACACATTTACACTGAGAAAGATGCTGGGGTCACAGTAAATGAGCTAATTAAGCATGAACATTCAGTGCAGTGCTATAGATAAGAAAATGACTGTGATTCCCGGATGCTTAAGCTAGCAAATACTAAGATTACTGAAGAGCTGGTATTTATCTCTGTAAAGAGTATTAGTGAGACTATTACTGGAATATTATGTCATGCTGTGCAGTGCGCATTTTAAAAATTACTTGGTAAAAAGTTAAAAGGGACTCAAAAAAGGTCTTCAAAATAACTTGTAATATGGAAAATCCATCTGTGAAAGCATCAATAAGCTCTAATTAGTTTATCAATTAGAAGGCTAAGATATGACTTGATCAGCATCTACAAATACATGTAAAAGTAAAATATTCCTGGCTTATAGCTCCTTACAATAACAATTTTTAAAATGTATAATGAGATCCAGTAACCAGAAAACAATGAAAGATACAGGCTCAGGATTACGTTTCAGCTGTGAGCTTAAAGAATCACTGGGAAAATATTAGGAGAGAGGTGGATTGTCAAGCATTTTTGCCTTTTTTAAATCACACCTTTTTTTTCAACATATGCCATATCTTATGCAGAAATTATGTGCAGCCTAGGGATTGTCACTAAATGAACACAATGGTCCCTTTTGCTTGTAAAATTCGTGAAGCTCTGAGTATTCCTCAAATTGCATGGTTAAAACAAATTTTTTAAAAAGCAAGGGAGTCCTCAGGAAAAATATGCTTATTTTCCTGTATGTTTCTCAAGTGGATGCCATCTAGAACAGTATCTGATTGTATTTCAAATTCCTTCACAGTCTGTTCAGAACCTATTTGTCATATTCAGTACTTAAAGATTAGTTTCCAAAGACTTTTTAAGAGGCACATAAACTGAGCATAAGGAATCACCAAAGACAATCAGAGACAAGAGCAAGACCTGGAGCACATGGTGTAAGGCACTGCCAGGCAGACTGACTTCCAGCACACTGCTTCTAATTAAACTTGTGCTTATAATGCTCTAAACAATGCCTCTGCTTTGACCATCCTAGAACAAAATCTTCCACTACTATGCATAGTTTGATTTTCAAAGCTTTGCACTTGTGAAGTCTCCCCTGTATAGGGTAGCAGCTGGCAACAGCTGGACAGCCACCCTGCTGCCTTCCTTCAGAGTGCGCCTGCGTGTCTGAGATGCTTACAAAAAGCTTGAGAACATTTAGGCTGCTAATACTCTGTAAAAAATTTCCTTTCTAGGTGAGCAGTTTTGTCTTAACGTACTATACTGCCCATTTATGATACCCCCATTTTATCCATATGGTTAAACCATATGCTTTTGGGGACAAGTACTGCCTTTTTGCCTTAAGTCCATACAGGCCTGGGCCAATAGAGTATCTAGGTCCAGCTGGCAATAAGTAAGAATTAAATACAGTTAACTGACAAAAGCCCTGCAGTTTATAATATTTTGATATCTTTGAAAACACTGAACTGTGGATAGAAAGCATAATTCACTAGTTTATGTTTACAATTGCTGCTGTCCCCAGCTAGATAGTGTCCTTTCACTCATGGTGCAGACATGAGTGTTTCAGGATTGAAAAATCTCACTTCAGTTCTTGAAGGTGAGTTCAGCAAAGGGCATCTACAACATCAGATTGCTTCAGAAATTAATTTTTCCCAATATGAAATTACTGTACAATATTTTTAAGTACTGCTGTTTCCAGCAAGTCAAGGAGTCTTTTCCTACAAGGAATACTGTCCACTAAATATCACATTTAACAATTCAGAACAAACTTATCTAATTCCTACTATCAATAGTAATTTTTGGTTCTTGCCTAGTTACTGGTACACCTCCTTTTCTCTAGGCTTCCCCTATTGCCATTTTTGCCACGTTCATTGAGTGCAAGCATCTATTTGTTTACTTCATGGTCACCCTTTTCACAAATACCTTTCCTGTCTTGGCATTGCCATCTGCATCTGCTTCATATTAATTTCCTTGATCTTCAACACTCCGTATAGCTACGTTACCGCCCATATACTATATTCAGTCACCTGCTACCCTTCTTTCTAATTCTCATGTTCTCCTGTGCCAACGGGCATTTGTGTTCCTTCTGTCGACCTCTCTCAAAATCTCTCTTTCATTGTTTTTTGTCACCTGATCCCTGTACGCAGAAATGCTTTTGGAAATATGTATATACATAAAACTTCCACTACCCTCTATAATCTCTCCTCATTACCTGGATTTTTTCCTACAGTCTCCTTGGAAATAGTTTTCTGATTTCCTATAAACTGAGGAGTGCTGCCTTGTTCTTCCCTGATTCATGGCTCATAGCTCAAGAAATGTTGGTATAATCATTTTTTTTCCATCTGTAAGACCATGTCTAGTTCACTGATGTTTCCAGAGTTAATCCATCAAGGTATGTACTATATGTAAATAACTATGTTATTTTGCTCCCATTACTTTCTTTTGTTCTTACCTTGCATCTCATATTATTCGTTATACTTACTTGTTGCAGGATGTCAAAATTACACAGTAAGTCTTTGTAGATACCTCTATTCACTCCGTAATACGCTGTGCTCACTTTTGGCTGCTGCATAGATCATGTAAGCAATGGAAGTTTTGTATGAATAATATGAAAAGAATTTTGCTAATGTAAGGAGCACTTTAAGAAAACATAAATCCCAGAGGAAGAAAGAAATTTGAATAGTTCACTGCATTGGGAGAGCACTATGAGGTAGTAACAAAGAGACAGGTGGTTAATATCAAAAGCCTATTAGCCACCGATGATATAAAATATTATTTGGTAATGTTCTTATGCACACGTGCATCCCCATTTTAAATGAATGAGCTATCACAAAGATACACACTTTCACTGTCAGCAAAAGGTAGCTATTATGCTCAACAACCAGGCCAAAGTTGAAGTGGAATCTGACCCAGAATGTGAAAATATGAACCAACCAAAGTTGTGGAAAAAAATTGCAATTGGTCCTACATGTTGAAGTACAAGAGATATTCGCTTTAGTCTTGTATGTTTAAGAAGGCACTAACAAAAGTAATTAAAAAATGTATGACAGAGCATGTTAAGCTATTCACAGTGTAAGGGGACATACTTTGGTACCCATATTTTACTGCTCACCTTTTCAGAAAGTGCTTTTGCACATATAATTACACTTGAGAAGCTAATGTGGAAAGTTTACATCTAGCGGGTCTTGTTGATTAGATATTTTCCTTTTACCCCTTGCATTCAATCTGTTAATCATAAAGTGTATTACCAATGCCATTCCCGCTTGGTGGTCACAAGCCTTCAGAACTCTTTCAAGTTACACAGTGCTGTAGCTTTGATAGATAATAATTGGGGTGAGCTCTTAGAATCATAGAATCGTTCTGGTTGGAAGAGGCCTCTGAGATCATCTGGTCCAACCGTTAACCTATCACTACCAAGTCCCCCACTAAATCATATCCCTTGGGGCCACATCTAAATGTCTTTTGAATACCCCCAGGGATGGGGACTCCACCACCTCCCTGGGCAGCCTGTTCCAATGCCTGACAACCCTTTCAGTGAAGAAATTTTTACGAATGTCCACTCTAAACCTCCCCTCACGCAACTTGAGGCCATTTCCTCTTGTCCTGTCGTCTGTTACTAGGGAGAAGAGACTGATCCCCATCTCTCTACAACCTCCTTTCAGGTAGTTGTAGAGAGCAATAAGGTCTCCCCTCAGCCTCCTTTTCTCCAGACTAAACATCCCCAGTTCCCTCAGCTGCTCCTCATAGGACTTGTGTTCCAGACCCTTCACCAGCCTCGTTGCCCGTCTCTGGACACGCTCCAGCACCTCAATGTCTTTCTTGGAGTGAGGGGCCCAAAACTGAACACAGTACTCGAGGTGCGGCCTCACCAGGGCCGGGTACAGGGGGACGATCACTTCCCTACTCCTGCTGGCCACACTATTTCTGATACAGGCCAGGATGCCGTTGGCCTTCCTGGCCACCTGGGCACACTGCTGGCTCATATTCAGCCGGCCGTCAACCAACACCCCCAGGTCCTTTTCCGCCAGGCAGCTTTCCAGCCACTCCCCCCCAAGCCTGTAGCGTTGCCTGGGGTTGCTGTGTCCCAAGTGCAGGACCCGGCACTTGGCCTTGTAGAGTCTCATGCCATTGGCCTCGGCTCATCAGTCCAGCCTGTCCAGATCCCGCTGTAGCGCCTGCCTGCCCTCCAGCAGATCAACACTCCCTCCCAACTTGGTGTCATCTGCAAACTTACTAAGGGTGCACTCGATCCCCTCGTCCAGATCATTGATAAAGATATTAAACAGAACTGGCCCCAGTACTGAGCCCTGGGGACACCACTTGTGACCGGCCGCCAACTGGATTTAACTCCATTCACCACAACTCTTTGGGCCCAGCCATCCAGCCAGTTTCCTACCCAGTGCAGAGTACGCCCATCCAAGCCATCTCCCTCATTTTCAGTGGGCCATTCTCCCACTCACACTAGGAACTTAGTTACAAATGCTAAAACAAATATCAACACACCTGTGCTTTGTTTTAACATTTGGTTTAACCAGATGTGATCTTGATAAGCACACTTCTAAGACTACAGGCTGGATGGGAGAGGTGCATTAATCAAGCATGATTAAAAAAAAAAGTTATTTAACATTAGTGTTGATTTGCAAAAATATGTGGCTCTTTAGAGTCCTTGTTTATTTGCCACTTGGAGCATTCAGCAAAATGGGGCTGATTCAATGAAGGAAGATTCTTTTCAGATGAACTGAAAGGAAAAAGAAGCTTTCAAGAGAAAACAACACTCTACTCTTCATTCTTCAGCAAATAACTCTGCAAATCTGGTTTGACTAACTTGCTAGTGCTACAAAAGCACAGCACACATAATAAAAGAGGAACTTATGTATTCATGGCCATCTAGGGAGAGTAGGCAAAAAACAATCTTTCTGAGTTCAGTTAAAATAAACAAAGACAAAATTATTCATATTTTAGCGTGCATTTCAAATACGTACTGTATTTACAAATAACATTATATCTCATTAGGTCTTCATCTTATTAATTCATTTCTGGTAAAAGATTTAGGGCCAAATTTTGAGAATCAACACCATCCAGACCTTAGGTTTATGTCCAGTAGGATAATTTCTTACATCAAATGTGTCTGGCATCACATATGTCTTTATCTATCTTATCCCAGTATATTAAAATTCAAAATCCTGTTATTTGTACCCACATCAATTATGTTCATCAGTGGATGGTGGCACAAAGTCAAAACTTGGTTTTAAAACTTGTTCTAGAACTACTTTACGTAAGCTGTTCTGTGAAAAGAGAAAAAAAGGGGTAAACAAACAGAAAGCAAAACACAGTTCTGCTACTTAGCACAGTCTAGATGAAATTACTTTCATATATAATTCATTAAAGCTCCAGTATTAAACAGGTTAAAGCATTTTTATTTAATGGGTTTCAGTGCTATGAATCCTTCAGAATAATAGTTAAAAATGGAATAATTTTGCATTATTTGTAACTATGGTGGAGATATGTGTTTTGGTTAATGCAGTTATAAAGGAACTTTCCTGAGCTGCAAATTAAATTACCAACTATTGCCATAGATGGATGGGCTGGGAAATGCTTGTTTTGCCCAGTCCATCCTGAGGACAGTGCAAATTAGAATGAATGAAGCAGCATGGTTCTTTTAAAGCTGTATCTCCATAATTTCTTTCTGCTAATTCTGAAATCAAGAATATTCTGGACTATCTGCTGTACTATCTGCTCTTCCTATTGAGAAATTCATTTCCCATACAAGCTTGTAATTCTATGATTCTGTCTCTTCAAGCAAATGATTTTTCATTTTAATGACAATTAAAAATCGGGGGGTAAAATTATGTATTTGGATCAGAAATGTAAATCTTTGTTTTCTTCAACAAAGAAAAAAGTAGTGGTTTTTTATCATTTCAGGATGAATTAAAAGTCTCTTTTCTCACATTTTTTTAACACCTGAATATTAACAATTAATGGGATAGACCGAGAAGACTTTCACAGACTTGATGGGGAAGATGTGACGTCTTCTTTTTTTCCAAGTGGCCCAAAAGCAGGGCCTTTCAGTCAGACGTGAGACTCATGTTCAAATACGTACCTGTTCTTTTTGATGGGATTTGAACCTTTATATCCCAGGAGAGTATCTTTACCAACAGTTTTCAGTATATTTCTCAGTAAATTGTTCTCAATCCCTGTTCTTGACACCAACACTTTTTATAGAAAAGTGCAATATATATTGCATTAGAAAGGGAGTAAGAACTATTTTACAGCTGATGATAGATGGCTTACTTGCAAAACCCAGTTTTCAGACAGTACCTCAACTAGGATGCATTTCTGCAAGTGGAATAGTAGGAGAGACCGTGAGAGATAGCATGCTTGCAATTTGCCTATGGAAAATTTGGACAAAAAAGGCTACAGAAGAATCTTTGGTTAAAAAGTGCTGGAAAGCATTGCCTGCTTCTCATTTTTCTGAAATATTTCTTCTTTTAAACAGTCACAAAAATCCAATTAAAAAATCACACACAGTTTCGCATTAAAGTAATTTTTAATATCTTAAATAAATCAAATCACCTTAAAGTATCTATGTCATGGATCCAAAGGCCATCCAGATATTTCTGAAAAAGCATTGTTATTTTGCCAGCTGGAGCAAAACACTTGCAAAGCTGGATTTTAAGACACATCTGTTTTCAAATAACCAGTTGGCTCAGTACTGGCTCAGATATCTGAAAATATTACTGGTTTTAGTTAAAGTTTGCACTTGAAAAAACTTGTAAGGGTTTGCAGATGTCTGTCTTATGTTCAGCTATAATTTTTCCTCTTCTTGCTTTTTTTTCCTAGCAGATCCATATTAAACCAAACAAAAACAAATAAGAAACATTCCCACAGCTTGGTCAATACACCACACTAGCAAAAGATTGCAGTGCAGCTCCAAATCAATTGTATAACCCACAGAGGCTACAGAAAGATAATCACTTCTATTTTTCTGTTGAAGTGTTGAAGGAGCTGACATATTGACCAGCATGAATTAGTAGACAGTATTTGAACTATCATCTAACTTAGATCTAAGGAAAAAATTCTTCATTCTGAGGGTGGTGATGCACTGGAACAGGTTGCCCAGAGAAGCTGTGGATGCCCCATCCCTGCAAGTGTTCAAGGCCAAGTTGGATGGGGCATTGAGCAACTTGATCTAGCGGAAGGTGTCCCTGCCCATGGCAGCGGGGTTGGAACTAGATGATCCTCAAGGTCCCTTCCAACCCAAACCATTCTATGATTCTATGATTGTATAACTGAATCCTAGTCCAATCACAAGATAAGCTTCGGATCATAAGACATTTGCAACTGCCAAAGGGGGCCTGCGAATGCAGAATAACGCAAGGCAGTGCAATCCCTCAAATAGCCTCGAGCCTCCCTGTATAGCAAAATGGCACAGGCAGACACAGTGAAACAATTTTAGCTACTGGTCCCAAAGGAGTACAGGGGTATCCCAGTGACACTTGGTTAAATGAATAAACCGTACTTCATAAGCAAATAAACCACGCTTCACGTAAGTGCTCCACTGCTGTGAGATGGCTACATTGCCTCCAACTCCAGTTTGGGGGAAAGGAGTCAGGCGAGTACTAGCTCAGGGTGGCCTCTAGTGGGCTCTACTGCATGACATGGGCGTGCTCCGAAGAGCTGAGGGACACCGTGGAGTTGCCATAGCCCACCCTTGTTTTCTAGGTGGACTTGAAAGTAAATATTTTTCTATTGGTGCCATGTTAGGTGGAACACATGTGAGATATACACACACATTTTAATAAAGAATGCTTCCCAAAGAGCCGAAGCAAGTATTAAAAAAGGAAAACATAAGCAGTACCTGTTGAAATTATTTTAGGGAATCATTCAAGAGTGCCCAAAAAGCAAGACAACTCATCAAGACCCTAGCAAGGCAGCCAGCTGGCAAGCCCACAGCATTCCCAAAGCAACAGCCAGAGCAGACTGTGGCAGCTGCCAGCTGATCAGATGTTGTAGCTGATTAGGTACTATTTTCCATATATCTAACTCCACTACTATCTAAAACATACCTTTTGTTCACAAAAATAAGGCATACAATGGAAAAGTGATGTGAAGAAGAAATTTAGAGGCAAAATTATATATTCAATGTTTAAATGGCAAAGTTACACTCCATATTCCAAGATTGCACAGGGATTTGAACTATAGTTCACCACCTCTGACTCAAATACTTCAAGGGATATATAGTATATAAATAAATTTGAACCTTCAAAAAACCCCCTTTATTCTACAGAAGGGCCTTGCACACTGTCCACACAGAGCTCTGCAGAAGTGTTTTCAGGCATTGGTCATGGGAGCCCACCTATGCAGATCAGATTATAAATTCAAAGGAAACACTGACAGGATCAGCTCTTGGGCTTGAAACCGCCTTATGAGACAGCCTGAGAGTGGGTGCTTTAAGGTACAAAGTCAGGACTCCTGTGACAAAAGCAGCTTGTACCCTACCTCCCAAGCCAAAGTCCAAATTATTGCTTCCTCTGGCAAGGCCACCACCACTGCTTGAAGGCAAGGACATGAATGAAAGTTGGCAACTCATGGTCTAAGTATGGTGTTCTAAAATCAGGTCCCTGAACTCTGCACTGGCTCCTGGCTCCTGAGCTGCATGAACTTTTACAAAGGCTAAAAATGGCATACCTGCACACGGTTAACTATATATAGTGAACTAGCCTATTTATACCAGCTGATGGTGTCTCCAATAATTTAAGCACTTCAGTGGCTCACTGGGCTTTTATTTCTAAGCTTCTAGGAGGTGTACTAAGGAAAAGAAAACAGAAATACTGTAAAACACTAATCCTGTCTCTCAAGGCTATGAAATTCAAATGGCCACACAAGTGTTTTGATGCTAATTCTGTTTTATGGGCTACAATCAGGTATCAAGTAAGGAAGTCAGCTAAAACCATGATGTCTTTAAAAAAACATTACATGACAGCTTGACTGGAACGTTAGATGTAAACACCTTCTTTCCAAAGTATTTATTAAAAATCTCAGTGTTCAAAGGCAATAAATTAAAAGTGTTACTCAAAGTTTATTTAAAGACAATTCAGCAGATGTGCACTTAGCCTCACAAGCACTTGAATGTGCAGCATAGGACAGGATACAAGACTCTTCAGCATAGTGATCTAAAGAGGTGAAGAATATGAAAGAAAAACTATATTTAATTGAAACAAAAGATGAAGAGAATTTCCTTGAATAGCAGGTGTCCCTGACAGTACGGGCTTAATTAGGCCCTAAGCAAACTCTGTCACAAACTGCTACCAAGACACTTCCCTCCCAAACTTCAGCATTCCCTGTAACACTGAGCCTCCCCTCTCCAATGCAACATGCAGTCTGTAAATCACACCAGCTACTGTGTTAGCTGTTTCATGATGTAAACAAACAGGGACTAGATGTTCAAGCTCTTATTTTTGTAGACAGAACACAACATCCCGCTTAAATTGCATTCAAGGTGATTTTAGTGATCTTAATTCAAACCCCAGTTAAATCACAGAGCCACCTAATCCCGCCATCTGTTTTTTTCTAGTCTACATAATAGAATTTCTTCTGTTGCTCATTCCAAAATTTTCACATCAAGAGTTGTTTCTCTGAAGTTGAAGTTCTCAAACATTCTCTCTCTGGAGAGGACAGACTTCTGGAATGGTTCAAACTCTCAACTTATTGCTTCATCGTATTTTTAATGATATTTTCAGCTCTTCAAGATCTCCATGTCTACAGAATCTAAAAAGACAATTCTGAGTTCAAGTGGATTTTCTTTTTTCAAGGTCAAGTACAATCCAATCTCCTTATTTTTTCCCTTTCTACACCCAAGGGATGCCACCTTAAGGAAAGAGAGCAAGTTACATAAGGAAGGACAAAGGACTCTGAGATATTCCTACCTGTGGTTCTTATAAGCCTCTGATCTACTTTTGCAAAGACGAATATGCTATTTTGGCTATCTATCCATATTGTCAGAGCCTGCCCTGGAAGAGAGAGGGCGAGGGGGAGTGGGAATAGTTCCTGCAGGGCTGCTTCTCACATCACATATCTCTGGAAAGATAGCAATGTATCGTAACAAATGTAGAGAGAGAAACAAAGAGTTGGGGCAAATTATACCTCTCACCGAATGAAGAAGACAAGAGACACCAGATTAATCACAAGCAGGTTCCCATCTTCTTGAAGCAAACTAAACAAATACATTGTCTCAGACTATAACTAGACTGCAAAATTACAAATCAATGATACACAAAAGAATCTATGTTAAAAGAGCATTACTAAAGTTGCCATTCAAATGCTGGAATTCAGACTTAGGAAATGACAGAACTGTCTGTACAGACATCATCATTCACCTCTCATCCGCTCCAGGAATGTATCATCTACAACATTTTGCTGCATAATCATACTCTGAGTGCAGACCTACCCAATCTCACAGACCAACAGTTAGACAATGGGCTCACATCCCCTTCGCTCCCACTACAAGCTCTGTACCTTTCAGCACAACATTTGACCTTCCTCTTGTCCTGTGACTTTGCATCAAGTTTCCCCAAGCATGTGGATCTGAGGCAGTCTGTGTGCAGCCCACAGATGAAGCACTGGGAGAGGAGTTGTGCCTGATGGGTAATGGGCCACCCAGTGCTTCACCACTGTGGTCCACTTCATGTCATAGCGTCCAGATGTATCAGATTGAGCACACCAAGAGGGAAAAAAATTGAGGCATGCATCATTTCTTCAACTGCAGAACCTGTCTGATTTGATGTGCAGAATGGACTATGCTCAGCTAATGGGCTTGCCTATTTTCTGCACGTTCTTCAAACCTTTTTGCGTAGGCAGTATGATTAATTTACTCACATTTCTTCCTACAGAGGTCCTCAATAGAATTTCTGAAGACTTCATGGGCATTCAACCATCTTCCCAAAAGACATCTGTGAAAGACCCTAGTGGCATTAACCTTGTATGGCTGAATCTGAGGCAGATGATAAAGTCAGTTTTTCTCACACCATTCCCAGGCCTGGGAACCTGCCTCACTAAAGAAATCCCTAACTAGTTACCCTGTTCTATAAATTGGTTCCTGATGTACTTGGCCAGCCCAGCTCATTCTTTGACTCTTCCACTCTAATTGCTGTTCTCATCATTCTGCTTTTGAACAGCTGACTCCCACTTTCCCGTTTCTTCCCCCCTTCTCCAATCCTAACAGCAAGATCTCCATCATTCCTCACCCAACTATCACAGCAAAATCCAATATTTTGTCTTCTTGCCCTAATTTTTTACCAATTGCTTTCTCCAGTTCCTTCTCCAGTTTTCTTTTCCACCTCTCCTCCAATCTCTGTCTCATCACACTTGGAATTTATTCCATTTCCCCCTTCTGCTCTTACTCTACTCCCCATAGCAAGAATAGATGACTTGCTCTCCTTCAGGAGACCAGGCTCACCAGAAATCAGTTGGGAGGAAAGGCTTCTGAAACTCCTGTAGCCCTGTCCTTGAGCATACTCAAATATTTTGTAGCAGCAGCAGTTATTCAGCATGGTCATTTCTGAGCTACATGTTCAGTTATTCTATAGGGATAATATAGATGTAGCTTGAGCATCATTTTGGGATCTGTCTGAAGAAAATGCGAAGAAAAATGGTGATGGAATTTTTTGGCCATTTTAACTATGGAAATTCAAAAATTCTCTACCAAGTATTTGCCAATTTCAGTTTTCACAGAGATTGCAAAAAGGTTCCTCCTAACAAAAAGAGAACCTTTTCTCCAAACATCTAGGAAGGCTAGAGAATTTTAAAGATATAATCTCAGAACATTACAGCATGAGCAAAACAAAATGTCTTTCCTCTGATAGTATAACAGTGTGTGAGGAGCAAAGGAGAGAGAATGATAAAAGGAAGTGACTGAAAAAAAATTACTGTATCATTTTGGCTGAAATTTTCAAAAAAAAATTCAAACGTGCCAAGTGAAAGTTTGAAAAGCTACATACCCATTAAGGTATCCTGTTCAGACCAGTTTCTAATTGCCACTTATTGTAAGGAAACGGTCTAAAAGGTTTTATACAAGTATGCTTATGTATCTTTTAAATCCTGTGTTTCTGTGGGAATTAAATTATTTATTAGGAAAAAATTGTAACATTTTGCATACTATGTTTATAACAGATTATAAAACTAGAAGCTCCATGTCTTTCTGGGTTTAACAAATATTGGTCAGGAATGGTTTGCACGCAGTCATTCTTGACTTGGGACAGAAGGATGGATTCAATCTTTCCTAAGTTTTTCTTTCAAACCTATTTTCTCTGATTAACATAACCCTTTTTACAAGTCCTACACCTACACACCTTCAGAACTACAAATATGGACATTCACAGCATCATTAGCCTAAAACAATCCCTTTTGCCTCAGCAGCATATAAAGAGAGGCAGTAACTGCTTCTGCTAACTGCAGCTAAATTTATCAATCTGAGTATTTTGCCTCCAGCCATTTCAGTTACTACAAGTTATGCGAAGATACTACAGAAATTAAAAAATCTGAGGGCTATTGAGGCTACATTTCCATTAGCAAGAGGCAGAGCCAATAGGAATAGATTTATAGGTGAAACTATTAGTGCTGAGGACCTACTGTTGGCAACGATAGACAAATACACATTTTGGGTGTTTTACCATGGACTAGCCCTACTCTGGTCCCATGGACAGCCAGTTAGCTGTTGGAGCAGAGTAGGTGAGTTCCTGCAGTGCACCTTTGGACTTAATTTCATCAGAAAGGAGCTAGTTCCTGTCCAGTCTCTCCAACTGAGAGACTCACTTCAAAAGAGCACTCCTTCCTGGCCCAAACCAGGACCCTAGTGTAGGCACACTTTGACACTGAGTTTTCTGAAGTTACAAAGCAAGACTGACCCTATTGAAGTCAGTGTTATGAAAGGAAGTAAGCAAGATCTAAATCAGGACCCTGTAACACTATTACTGAGCTTTAAAACTGAATTACCAGTGCTTGCATAAAGGTTTATATTTGCCAGCAAGGAAAAGGAAGGAAAGCAGGCAGCGTGAGGTCTGAGCAGGTAAATTAGAGATGATGCTCATCGACATTTTAAAGAATTGTCAGGAACTGTTACCTTAGCTGGATAAGCTAGGTAGCTTGTAAATCCATTACTATCTTAGCTGAACTCTTGAGATATGCTGCAGAAAGAGCTACTTTACTTTTTGTGAGGGCCACGCAGGGCTAGATGCAGAGAATCTGGGTGGACTGTGTGACATGAGGAATTTACAAACGCTTGCAGGGTAGCCAGAAGCTACCAATTTGTAGATTCCCAGAAGTCCCTATTATAACTGAATTCTAAAAATTTAAGAGGAAGCTTTGATGTAAGCATATGTATTGTTCTAGTTAGAATGCCTGCAGCCCAAGTAACACTTATCCAAATGAGGCATATAAATTTATTCTTCTGATGAGCAAGGGAGATTCTCTGCTTATTTATCCAGTGTGGGTGAAGAGACCTGTGCGTGTGTGGAAGGGTTTGGGGAGTTGTTTGTTTGATTTAATGAGTATAATTTCTGTATTGAATTTTCAAGCATACATGAAAATTCAACCAGACCATTATTTCTGTGCAGAGTCTCATGGAAGTATACCCTTACAGACCTTAACAAAGAAAAGCACACTATATAGTTTGAGGTATTCCTCCCTTCTACTTTTCCATAGAATGAAATTTAAAAAAAATCCTATAACAAAACCTGTAACTTTAAAAAACAGTATTCAGCAAATAGGAAAAACATACAAGGAAGATTCAGGCTCTTTCTCCACGACCAGCTTTTCTGCCTTCCCAGTTCAGCCAGCTAAGGTCAGTCCAGTAGAAGGAAATCAATACTTTATCCAGATGCCAGGCAGGATATTATTTCTTTGGGACATTTCTGTCTCTGCCACAAAGGTTTGAAAGATTTTCATTCCTCTTTTGTACCAGGACCAGAAGATTCAAATGCAAAAAAACCTACTCTAATAGTTAATCATCATTCATGATAAAAAGAAAATTGCACCTTATTTATGTTATGTATTCTAATAATAAAAAATGGAAAATCTTATGTTCTTTTTGTGTTAGATTAAAAAGTTCCCCACTTCTCAATATCTGCTCCCTTTTTTCCCTGTAGACTGTAATCAAATAAATTCTTAACCTTTCCTTAACATAGAAATAGATTAATTTCCTTAAATCTTGTCAGTGTAATCCAGTTTTCCAGATGCTAAATCGTTCATCTGGTTCTTCTCTAAATATTCCCCAGTTTTTCAACTCATTTTTAAGTGTGAGCTCCAAAGCTAGACTTTAAACCAGAAATTTAAAATATAGGTTTCAGAAATGCCGAGTATGGGCAAAATGTCACGTGAAGTCCGATCTTCTAAGTTGCCAAGCTAGAAAAGAAAATCTATCACCGCTAAAGTGAACCTGTTTATGAAAGTCAGTCAAAGGTCAAGTGAAACAGAATGGTACAAACTGTATGGTTTAAAAGGTCTCTGACAAAGGGGTCTCAAAAGCACCTGGTATAGTTCTAGGACAGCATGATTCTTGTCTGAAGGAGTCTGCAAGCAAAAGGAGATGTTTAGCATTGAGGCCACTTACAGATACCTTTCCTGTACATGGATAATGGGTTGAGGCTGCTTATCCCTCTTGAAACTGGTTATAAGGTACTCCTGTGTGGAAACACAGGATATGACTGGAATTTACTGTGACCTTTGACATCATAGTTACCATACCCATACCCAAATCCTGGAACTCCTCAGCCTGGTTCATGCTTTTATAGACCTGGCCTTTCAGAGGCATTGACAGTAGATCCGGTCAGACTGAGGAGAATGAAGCCAAGGCTTGTGACTAAATTATGAAGGGTGTGCAGACTTGGGGTCCTGCTCTTAACATCTGCCTATGTTTTTTCTATCCCTTTTCTAACCCTTTCTTTTCTTTGGCATACTTCTGTCTTCATTCAGCAACATATTGGCTTAACAGACCAGGAATATCTCTCTTGAAACATCTTTTGAGATCATGATTAATGAGAAACTAGAAGTAATACTCAACAAAACACATGACTGACACAAATTTGTTCAGCTTTGGAGTGTACTATTGTAGCAGTCTGATGAAGTTAAGAGTCATTATCATCCTCAAAACTACCTAAATCAAGTCAGCCAAGTGGGTTTTTCTTCTAGAATTACTCACTAACTGAAGGAATAAAGAATTTTATCTAAACAAGACTTCTACTTTACAGCTGTTGTTGAAGTTGCCATATATTTCAAAAGTGCTTTAACATCCATCCTAGCTATATTAACATGTAATGCTAGTCATCTACTATAAACTCTAAAATAAAGTTAGTTTTTAAAGATAAACCTCCTACCCCTTATGTGCATTTACCGCTTTACTGGCAGACCAGTCACTTTTTGACTCTCCAGCTCAAAAGAAGAGAGGGGAAATTGGCTCCATATCCCAAGAAACAGAGAGAGGACTGCAGAGTTGTGCACATTCGAAGGGAACCATCGAGAAGAGAGGTGAGATAAGTTCCGCTACAACCACATCGGAAGTCCCCAGTACAACTCCACTGGATCTCACACTGGGCCTGTGCTTTCTAAGATTACAACAAAAAGGATTGGGGTGTATTTTAATGTTTGTAATTAGAATTGTTACATGTTACTAAAAACAACACATTTCCACATAAAAATGGCAGCCAAGTACAGTCAGGAAGGACTATGTTGAGGTTTTTTGATAATTATCCATGAAACTTTCCAATTTCTCTTCTGTTTTTTCCCTGTTAACAAGAGGTACCTGACAAGTGGCTAAAAGCCAAAACTGTAACAATCAGCAGAAATATTCTTTCTCTTCTCAGTCTCCTCATTTTACTCAAAAGTGTTTTCTTTTGTCTTTGGAACAACCTTTCCATTAAAAAGCTACACAAAATCAATGGGATTATTTTCTTTGTAAGGCACCATTTCTTGTTTCACATTGAAACCTTAATAACTTTAAAGCAACTCATCCTTCCCAGGGGAGCAGAACTTGTCAGCATCTTAAATCTACTACATGAGCTCTGTGCCGTATGAACTAGACAAGAAAACTGTTATACAACATGATGCAGTATAAACCTGTATTACATGAACTTTGTTTAAGTGAAATTCTGTCAGGTTACCCTGAAATAGAAAGTCAGTGCAGGAAAAAGAAGATGAAAGGGTAACAGTATTGTCCAGCTGAAGGCTTCTACCTGGGAACTTATGCAATAAGCACAAAAGTGTTAATAATTCTTGCTAAATTAGCCTGCAGGATCTCAGCCCTCTCCCAAGGGGACATCCCATGACTCCACTTTTAATTCCATTTTGCTGTAACCTCCATATCCCCACCTCATTCCAACACCCATCTTCTCCTAACCCTGTTGGCTGACCCACAGCCGGCCTCCACTCCCTCGCCACTCCACAGCCCTACTCGTTCAGGCTCAGCCATGTGCTTTCAGACAGAGGCCTACAATGATTGCACCATCATTAGTGCCCTTAAATTGCTTATGTCCTCTGCTTCATCTGCAGGAGAGGTCATCCACATGCTACAAGCCCTCAGCAGGACCCTGAACCACTGAATCAACCATTTCCAGTCAGCAGAGTGTGCTGCTGGAATGCTTCAAGCCATAGCAGTGACTGGTAATGGCCCACGCTGTATGGTATGAAGGGGAACAAAACCCCTCTTTTTTAGAAGACTTCTTTAGCCCAGACCATTACAGCACAGCTGTACTGGCAAAGCAATGGGGTCTGAGAGTTACGGCACAAGAATGGGATTGAAGAAGGACAAAAGGCAAGACCAAAGCTTCCTCAGCTGGTTTTGCTGCCAGAGATAAATGGAAATACCCATCTAGTCTGCTCAGAGAGCGCGACAGGCACATCAGGGACGGGGCAGGGACAGGAGAGGTTCACAGCTTGGCCAGGGGCCTCCAAACTCCGTGTCCTCCCCACATACAGGTCTGTCCGCTCAGCTTTGTGAGGGGCCATTCACAGGAAAGACATTTGGCTCTCAGGGCAGCCATGTCCCTTCCGTTCCAAGGAAAGGGCCTCGCAGCGACATAAGCATTTGGAAATGTTTGGAAAAGCCAAACATTTTATTGTGAGGAATAACATGGAAGCCGCATTTCAAGCACTCTTCCTTCTTTTATCTTTGTCTCGGGTACACTGACGTGAAATTAATCTCATCTCAAAGCTTAAAGGACTTAATTCCATATTCTTTTGTGACTGTTAAAAGAAAGAAACAGGAGGCAAATTTAACTACAATGTGAGGTTCAATTATTTCAATTACCACCTCCTGCCTAAATGAAGTCTGTTCCTTCAAAGACATCTGCAATTTTATACTCATTTGCTCTTAAAATAACTTTAATTAGAATAGTTTCACTGGAAATGATAAAAGAATACATGAACAAATTAAATAATTACTTACATACATCAAAAAGTTGCATACATGTTTAATTTATAAATTAGTTATTTACCTTACATAATTAATCATGCAGCCAAGAAAAAGTCTAAACAAGTATCTCATGAATGTAACATGAGATTTTGTTCCCTTTTTTACACATATTGTAAGAGTCAAGTTAATATGGGTTCCTATTCTGGAGGCCATTTCACAAAACCAAATAGATGGATCTTAAGTAGTTGGTACTTACAAAAAGCACAGTAAAGTGGTATAACTTACATGGGAAACTATCATGCTATCCCTTTGGTGCTTTTTCTGGCATGGGGATGATAGGTGTTGGTGGGACCCTTTCTCTGTGTGGGATTTTGCTAGAGTGTAGATTAATGAAATGGAAGAACAAAGAGGAAAAAAAAGAGATAAAAACAAAGCAGAGGAGGAGATAAGAGGACGAAAGATTGTTGCACAGTCAGAAAAAGAGGGAAGTGACTGTGAAGCTGGCAGTGGGGCTCCACGCCTGGTCCCAGGACATCCACTGCAAAAATCCTGCAAGGAAAAACATGGGTAAAGGCCCACGTAGGAAGGAAGGCAGGTCTTTGTGACATTTTCTGTAGGAAAATAGTATTTGTCAGTCTCTGTGTAAAGATATTATTTCAGGTATGTGAAATGGTAGTGAATAAAGACCAGTGGAGAAAATACTTCAGTGTGGCAGGTATACAGGAGTGAAGTGAGTTTTAGTTACAGACTGCCCTGTTGTATGGTTGTTGTTACTGAATTTAGTCAGAACAGAAAATGAACTGACACAAAGGGATACATTTCTGAAAGATCCATTTTAAATCATAATCATGTTTTGTGTCTAACCCTAGGAAATTGTTTCTGAATGCAGAAAAGGCAGGTGCTGTAATTTTGAGATGAATACACAATAAAGTAATTTAATTTCTGCTTAGACTGCCAGATTCCATTCAACCTTACCTACAGAAATCATCCTCTATGTATCCAGAGAGAAATGGAACAAAAGATGTATAATCTCAGCATGAACAATCTGCATATCAAACATTTCATTCCCAGACTTCAGCCAGAAAAACTACGGTGGGCATTGACAACAAAACAGTGCAAGGAACCTTATTTTCTCTGCTTTTTTTACTGTGCTGCACAGCACAGATTGATGCCACTGCTTTGCCAGGATCAGTGTCAAAGGCACCTCTGCTTATTTTCAGAGTACTTCTGTGCAACATACATACTTACTGGCTTCCCAAGACATGTACATATCTAGGTACATACTGATTCTACATTATTAGCTTGTAAGACTGAGTCAGGAAGACAGAGAAGAATATGTTTCATTTTTTTGCAAAACCGTATTATTTGTCCTATTTAGATCTAAGGATGGAGTTTGTCATGATTCTGCGGTGGGTGTGGGTGATCAGGTTTAACAGGGTGAATATTAATGGAATCAGACATTGAAATTCTCTGCACAACCTTGAAGAACCTCCTGTGTTAATATTGTACTAAACACAATGGCATTGTGCAGCAAATAATAATGAATCAGATCCCAGATGATTGCTTATCTTTAAATCAAAAATACGTACATTGATTTTATTCCTCGTCTGTAGAAAAATTCACAAGAATTTTATTCTGGAACCACAGTCTACATGTCCAGTTACAACTCAATTACTCTGTAGGATATGTCAAAGCAGGGACTGGACTTTTAAGAGTAACCCCTGAGTATTGTCAGTAGCATCATGGGCAAAGAAATTGTACATACATGATAAACCTGACTTAAAACAGCTAACATCTCTTCCCTATTATTTCAAGAAGTTAACCAGTAAATGGGGCAGAAAATCTTAGCCTTGGGGACTCACTAAAGGCATATTTTCTTATTAGGATCTTGCTGAAGGAGGAGATTCAGTGCACCAGGGCCAGGTGATTACCCTTTCTGATAGAGTAGTGATTAATGAGTGATATAAAAAGTGGGTGGAAGCACTGTTGAAACTTGTGCTCCTCAGAGATGTTCTATCTGAATAGTGAGATTGCTGGATAATAAGAGGTGCTGGCTCCTTGTTCCTCTCCATCTCAAATAATTCCAGAAGTAAATTTTATATACAACAACTCCCATCATCTGACCTCTGATCCTTCAATCCTTCTCTCTCTGTCTCTGCATTTTACTATTTGTCATTCCTTGTTGCTTCTCCTTAGCTGTACATATCGCAGTTGCTAAAATTCTGCAAGTGTGGCATCATAATAGCACCTAGACAAATAGCTAGAGTATATGTTTAAACCTCAAACATTGCTATATTAAAAACCCAATTCTTTTGTTCATTGGACATCATTTTCCTCTGCTTAATCAGACATTGGCAGAAATAGATAATGATTCCCAGAAACAAGAAAAGAACACTTTGTGCAAAGATCTGTCAGATTTTTTCCTTTTTTTTTTTTTTTTTTTTTTACCAAGATAAGGTAAAATTGTGGGGAAAAAACCTCAAACGCTTATCCAAAATCACCTTCATTCATTCTCCATAGTGACACAAACAGTGCTCTGTATGCCCTCAAAGTCATAGAATAAAGTTTAAATAGTTTTAATATTTCAAAGGAACTTACACAAATGGGAAAAATTTATAGAAACTAGTGATAGTTTTATTTTCTGCTTTTCTTTTACTTTAAAGTTATAAAAGATATGGCATATTGCTTCATTAGTTCACAGCCTTTAAATTTGCACTTAAAAGCTCTGCCAATGATATCTAAGTAACTATCACACAGAAATTTCCTTTTCCTACATTGTCGTCATGAACAAACCTTACTTCTAGACATGGTTCTAATCCATGATAAGTTACAGCTCTGAAATCTTGGACTGAAATACTGTGGCCCCAATTCTGTTGACACTTTTCAAGAATTACCAGTTCTGCTGTCACTAGAAACACTCATCTGGAATTTGCTGGTCAGAGGCGCCTTCCTTCCTCTACTGTGGTGTCATCATCTAAGTGACTGTGAATACAAGGAGTCGCAGGATAAAAGAGACTGGGATCTGAAGTGGTTCCCCTGGAAAATGGTCTTGTTGCCTCTTTCAGAGGACAGGGCAAATAGGATCTGGGGCCAAAGAAAGGCAAGAGGTAGATAAGCTATCATCTACAGAGCCCAGCATTCATAGAGATATCTCCTTTTAACCCATGATCCAGTGGTGAATTCCCTGATACACTAATTTCAAAACGATCCTCTTGGCTACCTGCGTGAACAGCAGCCCAACAGCTACTTTCACAGGACTCTCTCACGCCAGAAATTGAGACATGTATAACCTTAATTCTCACATGAATGCATGTGCTTCCAAGGATACCCACAGTATTTGTCCTTCCCCAGAATGACTTGATGAGGTGGGAAGGCACAGGAATGGTGACAACATGAGGCTGACTTTAACATCATCTTTCAATAGGATATTTCTCTAGGGACACACCAGCTGGCCTAACCTCTAGCATGCACCAGCAGATGTGGAGCAGAAAGAGACATTCCTTGTAGGTATTCTTGAAGAATACCACTAACAAAAGGAATGGCAGACAAACTGTCCAGTCCTCCCTGAGAAGAAGACTTTGCACAGTCTGAGGCTTATGTCAGAGGTCACAGAATCTGAGGGACTTCAAGGGACAGACAGGAGCTGGAAACATATGGCAATGGTCAAGGAGCTCCTGACCTGCTAGATGGGACACTTGAGGTACATTTCTAAGAGGTGCCTATGGATCATGTAAGATGAAACTTGACTTAAGATCAGGGCATGACTCATGGCAGAGGGAGGCTGAGAGAGTGCAAGCAATGTTTTTGTGCCTTCCTCTCCACTGTGTCAACCAGGGTATCTCATGATATCCTCAAGAGTCGTCAAAGGACTAGATAGTCTGGACAGTCTGGACACAGGCCCCATGACGACCTCTAGAGCGCCTGACTTGCTGACATGATTGCTACTGTCTAAATAATTGTACAATCTGGAGATAAATCAACTGATCACTAGAGTAGTCTAATGTATTGAGCATGTTATGAACATTCATAATACAAATCAAATATACTGATGTCATTCAGCACAACCCAAATCAGCAGTGGATAATTTGATAAAAAAAAAAAAAAAAAAAAAAAAAAAAAACTAACCTAGGCAGTTCTGTAAAAGAGCAGGCACTACACCTGTGCTGTTAGAGAGCACTGACATACAGCATAGTGATAATTTTCATTCAAGAAGCACAGTGGTGGCATTGGCTGTCAACCAGTGCTCTCGCTCACTTCTTAATTTTAAAGAAGATGAGCCATGAGGTTCAGAGAGAAGGAACTTAAAACCATGTATTTACACAGTATTTGCATTCATCTAGCTCAACGTGTGGCTTTTTGAGATTACCCTAAAACAGCCCCATTTTCTTTATTGCTCTAAATAGGGAACGTAGCCACCTGTTGATGCTGCTGGGCTCAAAACCTAGCTCTTAGGCGCTGCAATATTTAAGAGTAACTTCAGCAGGCAGAAGAGATTTTATGCATAGCTCTTTTTTTCCTCAGTACTTCATCAACAAAATATCAGCACTTGTTTTAATTCCAGAGGTGATCATTAGCTGAGGAACAACCAGATACTAGGAAAATGAGGGGGGAAAAAAAAAAAAAGAAATATGTACATTTTTTATGACAGCTGCAGGTACATATGCATCTTTAATTCACCTGGTCCCATCTTTACTAATTTACAATCCTGTGTCATTCAAATGGGATTTTATGAAAGTACCCAAGTCCCTGCAAATATCTGTAATGACACTGTTGCTGCTGGCCTTTCTATCAAGAGACATGTTGACATTTTTTAAAGATGCAATTGACCCTTAGAACAGCATCTCTTATTATGCCAATATAAAGCAAGTAGATTTGTGCCCCAGCTCGATTTCCATCCTAGTAAAAGAAAAGATTTAATGTCCTTAATATCTAGGTAAGAAATCTGGTGAAACATACGGAATTCTTTTTATAATTGTTACTGAACTCTTTCTGCAACCTGTTAGCAGATGCCTTAGGAATGGCCCATCATGGCATGTTGCAGGAAAGAGCATTACTTCAATCAAGAAGAGTTTCAGTTACTTTACTACTTAGATTTTTTAGCAGACAACAAAAACTTCCTTGAGAAAGGAAAAAGAAACATAAATAATACACATAAATGTGTATTATGTATGTGTTTTATTATGTAAATGCAAATAATACACATAAACTAGCTGCCTTTTGACACTGCTTCACACCTCCTAACCTAGCCCAGAACAGAAGAACAGGACCTAAGAAAGAAAAGTCATACAGTCAGAAACGCCTTCCAGAAGCATTACAGAAAAGAAGACTCTCCATATGTCTGTCTATTGCTGTGCAAAATAATTAAGGGTGGAAGATAAACAACAACAACTTTCTGGCAATTGTAATTCCTGGTACAATTAGCTTTCCCCAGGTTTCTCTTGGTAGAAAAAAACCTGCAACGTTTTTCGCTGACCTCTTTTATATAACCACCCAGCTTCATATATTTATTCCAATTTCTTTTTGTCTTTGCTATTGCAGGTTTTCAGCATCTCCTCCAAGGCAAAGGAAAACTAGTCTAAACTATAATTAAAGGACAATACTGGACTACTGTTGGAGGGCAGACTAGAAAAAGAAGATGAAACCAGGAATATGTTAAAAATATTCTGCAGGTATTTTCTGTTTCCACATGAAATTTCTCAACTAAATGCAATTGTAGATACACTTCTGCAGAGTATAAGAAAACAATGTTAATATTCTACACTATATTTATAGATATTATGTCTTTCTACCAATATTTCATTTCAGCCTTCCTTTGTGTTTGCAGCAGTGAAGTCTTTGAAAGAAGCAGCTGCATGGATAGATGTATGCTAAAGAGATCTTGCCAGCCAACAAAGCCACATGGGTTGCTGGTTAGGTAAAAACCACACATATTTGAACACAGAATTAAGTAAGAGGCTGCTTAGCCCAACATACTCTCTCTGCCCGTAGGCCAGTGACCGTGCTTAGGGAAAGAATACAAGAAACAAGGTGACTAAAGATTGATGCTTTCCCTAGTGGATTCCCCGGCTACCTGAAAAGAGCATATTGAGGGACTTCTTCAGTCAGAAGTTGTAGACAGACTATCATGATTAACAGCTGCTTCATAAATTCATCCAACTGTTATTAAAACCTGTATAGCCTTTTGGCCTGTACAGTATCCTGATGCAATAAATATCAAAGTTTAATTATGTTTGATCAGCAGCTCTTCTTTTTATTTGTTTTGAACATGATGCCTGACGGTTTCACTGGATATCCCTTCCTGCTTATGCGAAATAAAGACCACAATTGTGGTTTCAGCCATCCAACCAGGCAGCAATTTTCATCATTCTAACCTTCACCACAACTGAGCTTAAGTATGAATTTCACACATAAAGTGCTTAAATAACAGATTTTAAGGCAGAGAAATGAACTGTATAATGAAATAATAGACACTGAAATTCAGTTCTTGTTTTAACTATTGATTTCAGAATAAGGTTTTTGTGCTTGCCTATTTTTCAGTAAGCGTCTTTTTCTATTTAATCCTGCAATGCCCCTAGTCAATCCAAGTTTATTTGAGAAATTAGTCTGTCATAGTATTGGACTGTAATATCATAAAGAGAAGAATTTGCCTTTCAAGCAACAGCAAAAGGAGAAATTGTGTTAAGTTTTATCTAGGAGGAAAGATTTCTCATTCAAATATACATTTCTTCAATAAACACAAGTGGAACACAACAAAAAGTGAATTGCTTTTTCTGTCAGTTCTTTTTTTCTTGAAGTGGAAGTCCTTCTTCTAATGCATAAAATCCACCAAAAAAAAATGGAGTTTAATCCTAAATAGTATGTTAAACAATTGACCTTCAATACAAATGTGTAAATTAGTTATTAATGTCTCTGCCACGTATACTAAGTAATAGCTTCACTGACGAACAAATTTAACAAAGCTTCAAGAGCAAGCCACTGATCTAAACAAAGTAGAAGCTGTCTGATCTTTTATGAGATTACAGTGGTATGTGCCTCTGTGTTTTCTGGAGAAAGTTAAACATATTCAAGAGAGTGCTCTCAAATAGTGTTGTATTAAATACCATGTTGAACTCCTATTATTTTCAGGCAGGTCCCTTTAAGTTCAGAATGCATTCGTATCTAGCAGATAATAACATCACTGCTTGCACTGTGAACCCTGACACAGATCAGTTTACACATGAAAGGCAGAAAACCCTCCAGGTCCATCCTTTTTATCTAGAGTTCACAATTAGTAAGCTATTCTGAGTGTAAGGACTTGAAAATAAAAATACGACTCAATGCCAGCTTAAGAAAGCACTGAGAACCTCCTCCCCTCAACATTTTTAAAAATCTTTGGATACAAATAACTGTTGTAGAGAAATAAAACTATGCTTTTACCATCTTGAGAGGATAACAATGGTATTCTGTCAATTCCCAGAGTGTAATTAAGTGACTGAGACCAATACATTTATTTCTCTTTTTCAATAAGCTTCCATGATTATACAAATGCCTGAAGTGTGGCTTCAGTCATCTTACTACATAGAATTTCAATATGAATGCCTTCTAACATGCCCATGATTATCAAAAAGTCAAATATATTTTATAGTTCTGTCATTTATTAACCATTTGAAAATCATTCCTTCACATCTAATACAGATTAATTATTACCAAGTAATAAAACATGGACCTTAATGAAAAATAGGAACTCTATAATATTGTCCTGGAACTGACAAATTTGTAAGACACAGCCCATCTCATTTCTTTCAGAAGTATCTATATCCCAGAAAAAATTGGTCAGCGAATAGCTTCTCTGATGGCTTTGCAAAGATGGCCATAGAAAGGCTCAATCAAAAGGCACACAATGACAAATTCAACATTACTGAGAGAAATGGGAGCTAGTCCTAACTGGAAGATGGCAGTCAATAGCAACGATGAAATAAAAACTAAAGCTTATTCTATGAAGAGGAAGCCATAAAGTTAATGTTTCTATAAAAACGCAACCACCACTACTAATCAAAAGTTACTTTGAATTTAGAAAACAAAATTAAACTGCTTTTGCAGATTTTTTTTACAAATTTGATTGTCTCCCTTAGGCAGGGGTTAGGTCCAGGCCATAGCAAAGCAGGGAACACTTTGCCACCATGACTGTGTGATACTGACTTCAGAAAAGGTCTTTCGCTGGACAGTGACTTGGATTCTTTTTGTGCTAGCAAAGGGAAAGGGAAAAATAATTATTACAGTCAGGAACATTTTCCAAAACATCTAGGGACTGATGTGGTTATTGACCTTGGCTGAATGCTGATTAAGTATTTCGGCTTCATGGGATGAAAAGTGTGAAGCACAGGATCTGTCCACCTCTAGGCTGATGCACTTACCTGTATAGGCAGGGGTAAGCTCCGTCTGCCACTAAACGCATCAACGTTTTGTTTGTGTTCACTACTTGTGTGACCACGTGCAACCTACCGTGTCCAGTTCTGGCCACCCAGTGTACAAGAAAAACATTAACGCACTGGAGCAAGTCCAATGAGAGCCACCAGGACAGTCAGAGCAAAAGGTGTATAAAAAGTGACTGAGAGAAATGGGCTTGTACAGCCTTAGGAAGAGAAGCAGCAGGGGAGATTTTATGGCTGTCTTCAGCTATGTAATAGGAGGGTACACAGAGGACAGCCAGCCAAACCCTTCTCAGAGGTTAACAGTTTCTACTGGGCCACACCACTTTGATAATGAAGACACAGCTTAGTGAAGGCTGATAAACGCTCAGAAGCAAGGTGAATTTTCCCGCAGTGTGCTCTGTTCTTACATTGTGGCTGCATCTATATATTGTGGCTACATCTGTAGATGTGGCTTACATCTATGGCTGCACTGGCAACATAATATGGGCCTGCATACAGTCACATGGCGATGACCCATCGTCCCCCTGTACTTGGCCCTGTTGAAGCTGCACCTCGAATACTGTGTTCAGTTCTGGGCCCCTCACTACAAGAAAGACATTGAGGTGCTGGAGCATGTCCAGAGAAGGGCAATGAAGCTGGTGAAGGCTCTAGAGCACAAGTCTTATGAGGAGCAGCTGAGGGAACTGGGGATGTTTAGTCTGGAGAAAAGGAGGCTGAGGGGAGACCTTATTGCTCTCTGCAACTACCTGAAAGGAGGTTGTAGAGAGGTGGTTGTCAATCTCTTCTCCCAAGTAACAGGTGATAGGACAATTTTTCACAATGAGGGTTATGAAGCACTGGAACAGGTTGCCCAGAGAGGTAGTAGAAGCCCCATCCCTGGAAACATTCAAGGTCAGGCTGGATGGGGCTCTGAGCAACCTGATCTAGTGAGGTTGTCCCTGCTCATGGCAGGGGGGTTGGACTAGATGGCCTTTAAAGGTCCCTTCCAACCCAAACTATTCTATGATTCTATGATTCTATGATTCTATGACAAGAGGAAATGGCCTCAAGTTGTGCCAGGGGAGGTTTAGATTGGATATTAGGAAAAATTTCTTCACTGAAAGGGTTATCAGGCACTGGAACAGGCTGCCCAGGGAAGTGATTGAGACACCATCCCTGGAGGTACTTAAAAGATGTGTAGATGTGGTGTTTAGGGACATGGTTTAGTGGTGGACTTGGTAGTGACAGGTTAACAATTGGACTCGATGATCTTGGAGGTCTCTTCCAACCAAAACGATTCTATGATTCTATGATTCTATGACCCTTGAGATAAAATGACACTAATACAAAATAAATTGTCAAGCATTATAAGTGGGGAGGGAATAAAATACAACTCAAAGTCATTGTACAGATTTTTCCTACATATTATTAGTAAAAACATAGAGGGCTCACTTTCAACCTCATTGTTCTACTTTACAGATAAAGTATATCCTGCAGTCCAGGTGTAAAACTCTTCAGTCCTATAGTTGCAGTTTATATCAGCCTGCCAGATCTTTCTCGATTCAGCAGGAGTGCTCAAACTGTTATTCCAGTATTATGAATGCAGCACACCAGCAGAGATTTCCGAATGCTGGCCATATATTTGGCCCGCGATATAAAGGCTTTCCCATACCAGTCAAAGGAATCTACTTATATCTAAATTTTCCTTCTCTCATAAGAAAACCTTTAATTGACTTTGCAACATGCATGACATCACGTTAAAATATCAACTGATGGGCCTACAAAAACTGTTGCAGCTTCCTGGTGTTATTTTGGTTTAGCTAAGTGGAGGGAGCAAACTTTTCAAACAGTTATTAACAATTCAAGACATCCAGTCTCTCCCTGGTACTTCAATTTGTGGCAGAAGCCAATGCAGCTGAAATTCTGCAGGCCTTGAGGGATCCTTCAGTTTTTCTGATGGAGCTCTTCAGTTGATGATTTGATGCAGTCAGCTTTTCCCCTAGTTTAGTCTGACACTGGTTCACATTTGCTATCTAATAGGAAGTGTAAGGGAAGTTTTGTAACACCAAAGAGGTTTGTGCTTTGTCTTCAAACACACTCATCAGTAACAATACAACATGCAGTAATTCCCCAGCAGCTCCTTCAACATTAATAGAGCTACGCTTGGCTTAGAGGAGCAAGGAAGTGCAACTCTCCTGATAGCTCTACATATACTTTAAATTTGCCATTAATCACAGTGCTGCAGTTCTGATTTAACAGATTTTAAGAGCACATTGGTTGTTTACTCACAGTAGTTGAGAAGTATATTAAAAATCACACTTTGAAAATCCTCCTAGAGGTACTTTGGTAAATATGAAAAACATTTGGCTCTTGTCATTCTGCACTAGTTCATTTTCGTGCTAAAGGATGCAATAGATGAGGCAAGTTCTCTGAACTTTCAAGAACTCTGAAGTTCTAGAGGTATATAAATGTGAACAGATCATCGTTTGCATTTAAAAATGTATTCTTAGATTTCTCTTCACATTTGCATCCAAACCAAGGTAAAAGGGCTCTTTGCATACTTAAATTTGACATCTTTAAAATAAAGTATCGAATTAATCATGTGTTAGACACAAGTCACCATATCTCCCTTCTGAAAATACTGCAACAATGTGTACCGTGCATTCTTTAAACTAGTTTGCACTTTGTATGTGGGAGAACATCATTAAATTTGTATTTCACAGTCAGAAAGATGAAAAACTTTTTACTTTGAAAAGCATAAGAATAACTTCAACGTTTATTTAAATGCTGTTCAAGCTCCATAGACATAACAAAGAATTTTCCCCGCCTGTCATTTGAGAGTATGATCTAATTCCACAGTTCACCTGCTGAAGCTTTTAATACATATTAATCATGAAACAAATTTATACATCTCTTCAGCAACCTTAAGGGAAATAATGATCCTGATTTGGCTCTCTCTTGCATAAGCACTAATAACTACCAAGTTATTGAAGTTTAAGAATTTATTTAACCAACATAACCAAGAACACAAGATCGGATGCAAGGAGACACACATTATGTATATGTGATCTGCACTGATACAAAAAAATTTGCCCAATATAAATCCTTAGAAAAGTAGAATTACTACACAGGTTCTGCAGGCATTCTTTAGAGTTTAATATCCTAGCATTGTAACAGAATGGCTTGGGATGAATGAGTTAGTGCCATAAGAAGTGTCTG
This sequence comes from Phoenicopterus ruber ruber, assembly GCA_009819775.1. Classification (NCBI taxonomy): domain Eukaryota; kingdom Metazoa; phylum Chordata; class Aves; order Phoenicopteriformes; family Phoenicopteridae; genus Phoenicopterus; species Phoenicopterus ruber. Next base: position 92,612,657 of record CM020217.1, read on the forward strand.
AAAAGTCAGGCTCAAACTAAAAACCATTTTGGTGCAAGAATATTCAAATTAGAAATCTAGTGAATTTTTTTTTTTTTTTCACTTAAGGGGAAAGGCTTCATGATTTGACTCTTTGGCAGTACATTATGTTTTTTCTACTGCCTGTGAATCACAATTGCATTCCTATGAAAGATTAAGTACATTCTCAGGACTCAATAATTAACATTAATGGTAGAAAATGCTTATTAAAACAGTAACTCAAATAATCAGTAAATTAAAGCCAGTGCAAAAGAAGGGTGGGAAAGATAACTGATATTTTTAAATGCTGGATCACGCTGAATACTTCTTTCCAATGTTTGCACTATTTCTCATATCTTTTAGCATTGCAGAGTGACAAGGATGTTGTGAAAAAGAAAACGTCAGCACCTGATCAATGAATTAAAAAACTTAGATGAATCTTAAGAGCTTGCTAGGAATAAGAATGCAGCAGAACTGGCCTGATGCTGGCATTAATAAAGTTCCAGGAAGCCACTGTTTTAGATTCATCTGACCTCTGCCTATCGCATTTCTTCTTGCAAATTCTTCTGAGAAAAGGTCATTCCTCATATTTTTAAAACTTAGACTGAAGAGTAGCAAGTTATGTAAGTAAATTTTAAGAGGTGTGAGCCAGCGTTCAGAAAACACACCCCATATCTCTGAAAAAATACTGGACAATAGATTTCAGTTCTACAGCCTTTCATTTGTTTTCCCAGCTTATCTATTAAGTGCTAAGGTGTGTGTCTGCATGTTTGAAAATAATTTGTATGCCATCCAAAACTGCAAGCCTGCAATCAAGTTCGAACATGGTATAAAATAAGCAGCAATAAAGTTAAATGATTTATTCTTCTGAGACAATTCCATTCTGCTAAAATTTTGTCACATGTAGACATCGCAGTCTCTGTGTCCCTTTCATCTGTTTCATGATCTCAAATTCAGGAAAAGAACAATAATTTCCAAATCATTACCTAAACCAATCTGGAATCTCATAGCAATAGTCCTTGCCATACCCGGGAGAAATGTCTCGTCATCTCAATCTTTCACAGCATCCAAACATAAGAAATGCTAAACAACAGTGATATTTGAGTGCTCAGCTATGTAGCTGAGGATTTAAAAGTGCTGCCCCTGAAGAGAAAACAAGAAAAAGAAAGACAGAACACAAACATGAACTACACTTGACAAATTTCTTCTTCCATAACATAGAGATCTCACATAAAACCCTCAACATAATGTTATCTTTCAAATCAAAAGGTGATTCCAATCATGATTTTTTTTAGCCATCACAGAGAGTTAGAATTTACTTTCTTGGTTAAACAAAGTGATTTCATTAACCAAAACTCCACTTTCCATAAGCAATTGTATAAGGAAACTTTATTTGTAGAAAATTTGCTGAAAAGTTATCAAAAATAACTTTTAAAAATGCGATTCTGAATCCACAAAATGTGGATAAGTACTTCACACAACTCCTAGTTTTCCCAGATGTGGAGATGTCTCCACTTACCTTTAATGACTAAGTGTATAATGCAAGAAAATAAACAGCCTGAAGCCAAGAATTTTGCAAGGGGCTGGAAACAATCTCAAGAAATTATTAAAATCACATCTACTTGTACTAGAATAGAAACATTTGCATAATGAATTTTCCTTCAATGGCATGAAAATAGTAGATAATATATGTATATAATCTGTGTATATGTTATTGAGAAACTCTAATTACAAGAAAAATATGCAGACTTTTTATAAATCTAATAGATGAGACGTTTACCACAACATACTCAGATAAATTAGTTCCAAGTCATATTATTGCTTAAACATTCCAGCAGTTCAGACTAAATCCTTCTTTAACAGGTAACAGGCAACCCAGTTGAGACCAATGTCTAAGCACTTCTTCAAAGCCTTAGTGTTTCCTATAGTTACTTCCACGCTACAGTGGACTGTAAACCCAGTAATTTCTTAAAGGGACTGACCCAACTCAGGTGAAATGTAGCTCCAATGTGTTACAGAAACACAAGTGAAGCCAGAGTGCAGTAGAGCCTTAACTCCCTTCAGGATGTGGCCTATGAAATGTCAGAAATGCAAACATATTTAATGAAATCAACATAAATCCTCACAAAAACTGACAGAGCTACGGCATTAATTCCCAAGTATTTTCAGTAGAGGTTATTAACCCACTATATCAATCTACAAGATGAATAGTGGAAGGGAGATGGCTCCCTTCAGGTAAGGCAACAAGTCAGACCTTGGGGAAAACTATAAAGTTCTCAAGACCAATGAGACTCAAGAAGATTCATTTTAAAACAGCAATAACAGCATCAACAAAATCTACTGAACATATTTTACTTCAACAAAGCTTCACACAATTACTTGTACCTATTAATTCAACAGAGAAAAGAAGGCTCAAGGGGCATCTTATTGCTGTCTACAACTACCTACTGGAAGGGTATAGAAAGGACAGAGCCAGACTCTTCTCAGAAGTTAGCAGTGAAGGATGAGAGGCAACAGGTAAAAGCTGCAGCACGGGAAACTCCAACAAGATATTAGGAAAAAAAGAGGCTACTCAGAGAGATTGTGGAATCTCCATCACTGGAGATATCCAAAACTTGATTGGTCCAGGCCCAGTGCAGCCTCCTCAGACTAGGTCTGTTTTGATGGGAAGGCTGGATCAGACAGTCTTCAGAGACCTCTTACAACCCACAGCATTTTATGATTCTGTTCAAACACGTATCAGAGTTACAGTACTAAAGAGTTTCAAATACCACATTAGAGAACTCAATATTAAAGGTGGTACACTTCCACATAGCAGCAATCACTGCATGTACGTAAAGATTTGTAAAACCATAACTGATACTGCTCATTCACTAAACCTTTAATTGTAGTGAGGAAAAAAAAAACAAAACAATTTACTTAAGCATTGTGCTAAGTAACTTATATTTGTAGCTATAGCCATAGACATATAAGAAGTGTATTCATTATATTTATACTGTAATATATTTTAAGACCATAATCTATTCCTAAAGTGCTACAAACATCTAAAACAGATTTAAATTTTTCATGATAAGTGACTTACAAGGAAAATAGTTAAACAGAGCTCAAGTGGTCTTACAGCTCTTTCATTGCAGCCACTCTAATTTGCCAAACTAGAAATGTTAATATGGTTTGGACAATGATAAAAAGCTCAAAATAATAATGATATTTGCAACTGGTTCCACTTCTTTTAATGAAATTGGATGTGAATTCTACCAATATATTTAACAAGTATTAAGTCAGTATCTTAATTCCTATCATAAACTAAATAACATAAACTTTCAACTTTATGAAACATAATAAAATTTCAAAACAATAAGCTAAAATCTCATTGAAGCGTGAGGTCACTTACAAAGTCACATTCTATTGAACTTGGAACATGGTACTAGCAAAGGAGGTGACCACGCTTCCCAACAGTAACAAAGATGCAAGAGTAAGATGCACATTCTCAAATGTGCAGTAGTTCAAGGGATTCCTAGGCAGCATATCCAAAGTTGGGTGGTAGCAGAAGCAAATAAACTAGCAATATTTAGACTAAGGTAGCAATATTTAGAAAGAGGGAGCTTTCTTCTTACTCTAGTGCAAATTTACCCACCTCCAAGCTATGGGCCATGAATGGAAGCATGACACAAAGAAGGAAATAAAATTAAAGAACACTCTCCAATTTTATCTACAACTGTAAATACAGATACCTCTAAGTATAAATCCTGTTGAGTCCATAGGAACACTCTACCCTGAGGTTTCTAGATCTAATTTTAGCTCTTGCTGGATATAGAGCAAGGAATACAGTTCACATACACCTAGAGGTATCCACCTTTTTTACCAAGCTAATGGTCCATCAGTCTGCCTCCAGGAACAGTTACTTATATTCTTAGTATTTTTCCTCCTCAGGAGTGGCCTTTGACCCCCCCAGCTTCGCTGAACTTTGCACTAGCTATGATATGAGCAGTATGGACACCTCTATCCAGATACAATATGTCTAGCCTGCTTTTCAATGAACTCGGTTCATTTAAGACATGCATTTAAGACATGAGACTTGGTGGCATTTTGTATGTTTCAATAATATGCACAGAATGACCCTGTAATGGCAAGTACAAGTTCTACGATAATTGTTTGTTGCTCTGCAGACTGTGTCTGTGCATGTTTCAACCTCATAACTGAAGCAGAAGTGGCTATTCCTATTGTAACTAAATTAATATCATCGGTGTTCAGTCTGATACACTCATTTCATCATTGTTGCCAACTGAAACCTCATTAGCAGTCCCCAGTTCCATTGTACGAGTGGGATGCTACCAGTATGGCTCCAGATTCTCAGTTGCCTCTGTCCAAATACATTGTAGAAGACCTGCAGCATTTACTTCAATATACCCTACATAATTGTTCTCAGACATGCATCCCAACAACACACAGTAGCAAGAAATCCACCAAGCTGAGGGGAGACCTTATCATTCTCTACAACTACCTGAAAGGAGGTGGTAGAGAGGTGGGTGTCAGTCTCTTCTCCCAAGTAACAGGTGACAGGAAAAGAGGAAATGGCCTCAAGTTGTGCCAGGGGAGGTTTAGATTGGATATTAGGAAAAATTTCTTCACTGAAAGGGTTATCAGGCATTGGAACAGGCTGCCCAGGGAAGTGGTTGAGTCACCATCCCTGGAGGTATTTAAAAGACGTGTAGATGTGGGTCTTAGGGACATGGTTTAGTGGTGGACTTGGTAGTGACAGGTTAACAATTGGACTCGATGATCTTGGAGGTCTCTTCCAACCAAAACAATTCTATGATTCTATGACTCTAAGTCATAACAAAAATTGCACTCATTCCAACTGATGAAGCTGTGCTCTTGATGATGAGGTGATTTATGTAAAATACTACTGTGGACTGTGAGGCACCCACCCACCCCTGAATTCTAAAACCTTCTTAGAACTCAACCTATTTCACATCAGATCTTTTTGCCTACTGACACTCATTTCAGTGCTGACCAGGACCAGTACTGACTAAGCTGAGCATCATTGTGGCCTCTGAAAAGATACACAAAAGTTACTGTTAGAATTTTCATCCAAACCTGACCTCAGTACCTCAGCAACAGAGTGTCCAGAATGCTTCTGTCACTTCATGGTTTGAGGTCTCAGGCCTGAAATGACCCAGAGTTACTTGCCTGGCCCCCAGCTGCTGATCCAGGAGGTCACAGGTCTAGCAGAGGCACTGTGTCAGATCTGTCAGTCTTGTACAGATGTTTTGGATGCCTTTGGGCACCTCCTATGACACAAAATATATATAGGGTAACTGAATCAAGCCATAGGGCTTTTCTTAATCGTCAGCTGAATTTTTCTGGCTGTGCTGACTAGATCTCCACTGATGATGTCTTAGACACTTGTCTCCTGTATAGAACCCTACATTCAGAAACATGAATTTCTATGTTTTATTCTCAATCTGAATCCTTTGCTTAAGTATGAAGGTGGTCTTGGCTATTTGTTTAAAAAAAGTGGAAGCCCATAAACATAATTTACAAGGTTCAGAAAGTTCTGTGGAGAATTACTACTACTACTACTACTACTTCTTCTTACTCTATTTTTACCTTTTGTCCCTAAATATTTGCCATTGGTTATAGTGGTGAGAGACAGACAAATTAGGAAAAATACTCAGCCTGATCCATGATGTCTATTTATATCTATCTTGGTTTCTTATGAAGAAAATGTTGAAAATTGAAAAAAAGATATTCAAATACTGTGGGGTTTTTATTTTGAACATGATAGTTTTATAATGTAATCAAATGCCTTCTTTTAAAACAGAATCTTGGATATAATTTTTCATTAGAAATTTGATTTAAGATCCTGATCTGTCTTTCTTTAACAAAAATTTAAAAAAAAACATCAAAGACAAAGCAGATTCCTCCACTTAACCAATGCAATCTCCCTTATTTAACACTTAGTAATAGTTGTTATTTATGAGTGGTACTAGAACAATTATCTGTATTGAGAGAGAGAGAGAGAGAGATGAAACTCTCAAAGTAATTCTCAGCAAGACTGTCCAGTAGAGAAAATAATTTCAGAATTCTTCCAAATTTTTCATAGCCATGGTGTTTAATGCTCTAGTAGCTCATAGAAATGGTAGAGGTCAATCAGTCACGTAAAAATCATTTTGAAAATGAATTTGTATGCACAGATAAAAGTACTTTCTTGAATTTTATTTTTAGCAGGTGCCTCATCAGAGATACTAGGATTTTGTGAATGATTTATCTCATTTGGGAGGTACAATAGGAGCAGGGTGAGCAGAAAACTTATTTCACAGGAATTTCAGACTGTGGATTAACATTTTGAATCAATCAATATTCATGGTGTCTCTTTAAGCATTAAAAATCTTTGCCATCTTAAATGCTAATGTGATGTAATAATAATGCTCTGCACCTGTTATATCACCTTCCAACTAGAGGTCTCAAGATAGTTTTCAGGCATCCATAAATTAAGGCTCAAAAAATCATTGTGACATCAGATTATTTTGCTGGAAAGGAAATAGGAAAAGAATAGTTCCATGTCTTGCTAAAGATTATGCAAGAAATGTTGCAGAGGAAAGATGATAGAACCAAACACAATATTCCAGGTCAGTGTATCCCATTAAGTTACATGAAAACTTTACCTAAGTTCAGGATCATTTCTCTTCTACTTGGGGTATTCTCTAACCTTGCCTTAGTTTTCACTGAGATGTTAATAGCAATGATTAGGTCTTTGTATCCGGGTGTCTCTGTATTCAGACCCCAGTGAGAGATATGAGCAGTTCCAATTATTTCTTCTAACACCAACTACATTGCATACATCAGCCATGAATTAAGTTTACCATCTTACTGCTCAACTTCCTAATTCCTTCAGGAGTTCCCCTAAAGGTTATTTATAGAATCATACACAAACATAATAGATTTGAGTAATAATGTTTTCCAGTGGCCAATATATCAGTATGTATTTTTATATAAATACATTGGGACAAATTCTGTTCTAACATAAGATGGTATGGCTCCTTTGAACACATTTACCACTGTGTAGAACTAAACCTTTTAAAATTTTAATCAGGAAAGGAGTACACCATTGTTGCCATAAATTCAACCCTTCTCAGAAGAAAAGAATTATTATTAATATATTAGATAGTTTCCTTTCTTTTTTTACATTCATTCTTGTCTTTTAATAATCAACTGTGCAGATAAACAGACAGTTCTGAGCCAGAGCATAACTGCATTTCCATACCATTTCTGCTGTCTGTGTCTACAGCTCTGTGTTTGCAAGGCTTCAAATAATTTTAGAGGGGCAAGTTTGAAAAAAGTGCACAAATTGGATCAGTGCAGGTAAATTCAAGCAATCTCTCTCAATCCAAAAGTAAGGTGGCTATTCTAGTCTTATGTAATCAAACTTAAAAGCCCTTATCTTTTCTACAAATAATCTATCACTCATGTTCCAGGAACTGCTGAAAAGATGATAAAGATGATTGCTGAAAATCCATTTTGTAAGAGAAAAACACAAACAGAGAGAATGTTCAAAGGCAGGATTTTGCTTTCATTCCTCAGGAGAGAAATTTTCAAATGGATTTTTATAAGGAAAGAGAAATTGTAAAGAGAAACATTACATCAATGATTTAAAAGCAACAAGGAGGCCTATAAAGTATGAGAAGACATCCCCAGAGTCCATTGACATTTCCAACATAAAGCAAATCTGTCAGGAATTCTTTTTTTTTTTTCGTAGCCAATGGGAGTTATATAAATCCTAGAAAGATATTGAAGTTAAGCAGGCAATGACAGGCAGTCTTTTTGTCTTAATAATACAATGAAGTTTTTTATAACAATTCCTACTGATTGAAGAGTCATCTCCTGATGAAAAAATAAGTGACCAGATAAAACTTTCTTTGCTAGTGCTTTTATTCAGATCATCAGCCTTGACTTGAAGTTGTCTTGTCTGCAATCTAAAAAACCTCAAGAAAACTTTTTCTCCTGTGCAGGAGAGGAAATCTATATTATTATGTCCCTGCTCATTGCAGGGGGGGTGGACCAGATGAGCTTTAAAGGTCCCTTCCAACTCAAACTATTCTATTACCCTATTCTATGATTCAAATAGTCAGGCATCTGCACGCACCTTTTGGAGGTACAGGTAAGGTCAGCAACTATGCACAAGTCAGCCTTCCAGTTTTGAAATATCTGTGGTACTTCTCTTACTACCATAAAAGCACACTTTTTTAACATGTTCATCCTCCCAGTTCTGCCTTGAGATAGGAAAGTTTTATGAAAATGAGATACACTGATCAACAAAGCTCCAGATCATCAAAGGCTATTCGGCCCCTTACTCCCCCTGGCTGCAGCCTTGGGCATCTGACCCAAGGGCTTTTCTGAAGGTCACACAGGATGCCTGTAGATGCACACAGAATTCAATCCAGCTTTCTAAATTCTCAGAATACTATTCTAATTACACTTCCTCAAAACCCTATGCGTCGATTGCTGAGATAATTTTACTGTATAAGCAATACTCTGATTTTTTACATGTGGATACCTCCTGTCATTTTAAAGCTACAGACTGTTCAGTGGCAAAAACATGGGGGGTGGGGGGTGTTGGTTTTAAGTTGTTTCAATTAGCTTTAATATTGCATTGGTCAGGATTATCTCGGTTACTTATTCACTTGACAGTCTCATTCAGGGTTCACATTCAAATAATATTCAATTTTATTTGAATTATGTAAGGCAATATTTGCATACATGTGAGGTAATTTTCTGAACACCTGCTTTGCCTGCACCCACCCCAGCCTCTCCTGTGTACAATCCTTATCTCTTCTGTGCTCAGGTAGCCCGAGGAGTATGTTTAGTTGCAGACTCTGATTCAGTCATTAGATGACCCTGTGTGCTGTGAAGGATTGCGTGTGAGGTATAATCCCTGGTAAACAACACAGAGCTGAACTAGACCAATTCTGGGAAGTCTGCTTATTGTATTTATGCTTGTTACTATCCTGTTAACAGACTTCCTCTTTAAGAAAACCTGTTATTTACCATTTTGCAGAATCCAGGTGATTACATATCCAGAAACATCTGCTGGCTAATCCTGGTTAAATAGCATAGCTCTTTTTATTCAGTAGGATAAGATGCTGTCAATCAACTGTCTTTTAGGTCAGCCCCTTTAGTTTGTCCAGTTTAGATTAACAGCTTTACCAATGAGAACTGTGATTCTGTGATTCTGTGAACTAAAGATCAGATCGATTTGCTCACATGCCATGAGTATCTTTGTATCTTCCTTTCCCTCTCCACTTGAGCCTGTGCCTTTGTACACCTCTCTGGCTTTTGCTCTCTACCCATCCTCCTTGTGCAATATAGAGTCTCCTGAATAATGGAGTAGATTCTGTGGGGATGAAAACCTGCTGGTTTTCTGATAAGTTTTCAGTTTCTCATTAGGTTGGAATTCTGGACTCAGCAATTTTATAACCATTCCCCCTCATATTCACTACAAATTAGTTAAGAAGCATAAAAAAAAGTAAACAATAAATCAAAAGATACAAGTATATGTGTAAAATACTACACACTGATTCCCTTGAGACCATAAACAACTTCAACAGGAGCACTGACTGCACAATTAAACAGAACAGACCAGTTTGTATTACATTACAAGAATTAATATTATCTGCCGTATCAACAGGAGGAATGCATTTTTGCAGTGCACTCAACAAATGATGGAATTTTCAGCACTGACTGTCAGTATCAAAGTATCCATTCTTCATTTGTGGACATGAAATAAGGCTTGTGAAAACAGGGGAGAAAAGGTGCTTTTCTGCCCTATCACTTGGCAAACCGAACGAGTGCTGCACAATATTTTCATATTCCCTAATGCTTCAGTAGCTGTCATGTGAATTTCACAAAGCCCTTTTATATTATGAAGTGGAAAATATATCCAGAAGCATCAGAATTCCTTGATATTAAATGTTTCTCTCTGAAATGAAGTGTCTGTAAATGCAACAAAAGCAGCTACTGTAGCAACGATTCTAATTACTTTCCTATAGTACTGAAAGAAATGATGGCGTTTTAATGGAAATTTAATCTCTGCAATTTAATGAAGATGTGTATTCCTATTATTTTCCTTATATTGCTTTATGTATTATGAACATGTGTAGGACTGTGTAGGTTTCCCCACCCTCAAAAAACCTCTCAGCAAAAAGATTTTTAGTGAACCTTTTACTTGCTGTTCTTTTCATCATTTTTATACTCTGTATAAAATGCCATAAATGAGCTATATATTTTTAGAGGCTCTGACAAAGTGTGTAAGTGTCATGATACATTCCCATCCTGAATTTGTACCAACCTTTGTAAAGGCCAGATGCATTGAAATTCTTGTGTAAAAAATTTTAAGATGTCTATGAAACTACAACCTACTTTTAGAATCCAGTCACAATCCAAAATAAATCCAAATCCAGAATGCAGAACAAACAGCTAGTTTGGCTTGGTATATTAATTATACTATGTCTTTGCCACTTATTTATCATTCTAAGATTTCTGTCTCTGTAAATCTTAGCTGACAATCTAAGGAGACCAATACATTTATTATGTTGAAGTAGAAAATATGAATATAAATTAAGAAAAGTACGTATTCAGGGCTTCAGTCATACAAACACATGCATGTGTGCTACACTTCACTCACAAGTGGAATCAGTAGTTTTGATAAAACTAATCACATACTTTAAGTCAATTATATACCATTTTATAGAACTCAAGCCAAAAAGATGATGGAATCAAGTCTTTTATTAAGAGTACACTTGGGACACTTAGTTACAGGACCTTTCAGATTATAGCTCTCCATCTGTTATGTGTTAATGGGAATTAGAATAAAGCTAATTTAAGAGCTGAAAGGCAATGCACTTTCACTAAAAAAGCACAAATCCTGTCTACTAAGAGGGTTACGAGAAGAAGAATTGGTAATGCAAATATAAGATACTTATCTGATGTTGCTGTCTCTGCGCAATTTTCTGGAAGGAGAAGCTATCTTCCTGTTCAGCAGAAGCCCTACCTTCATTCTCTGCAAGTTTTCAGTAGAACTGTCTGCATTCATATCTGAATTCTATAGAAGAAAATGATTAAGTCCCGTGTGGGACTTTTCAGTTACTCTTACAAAACACTCTAAACTGACAACCATTCTACAGCACACAATTCTTTGTGGAAAGTAATATAATTTAACCAATGCAATAAAATTAATCATGTAGCATAATACATAACAATTTAAATTTACATGACATTAACTGCTTTTCTGCAGTAAAGCAAAATATAATTTGAAAACATTTCTCCTCAGTTGTGAACAAAGACCCAGTTTTGAAGTAACGATGATGTATTACAGAAACCTTTCTGTACCTTTTGGTAGGCTCTGTAATGGGGAGCTATGTATCTTTGGTTTATGCTTCTCAGTTATCCTAGTGGTGGTAGCCAATAGTTTGTTTTACAGACAAGTGTTAGTTCTGCCAGGTAAATTATTTATACCTCTAGATCTAGGTATATGGAATCGGCATTCTTCCTCACAGTGAATTCCATTTTTATCCAGTCTGTTCCCATGAGACATGCAGCACACATGGCTTCAACACAGCTTCTACAAATTCAGTAGTGAGATGGTTTTATTCACCAGTTTTGCACATTTATCTATTTTGCTGTGAAATTTGCTGGGTAAGCAGTGTTTCCAAGATACAACAGGAAATCAATGTCATAAGTCTTGCTGGGAGAATGTCAATGTATTTGAAATTTTTTACTGTTACTTAATCTATGTTACCTTTGTTATCAGGAATCTTTTTGTCACAGATGTGATAAGACTTTTTGTTACTGCATTAGAAAAATGAATACTGATAAAAGGCTATTACAAATGATGAAAATTTGATCAGACTGTCATATTGTAGCAGAACAGAAACCTGTTTCTAGATTCAAAAAATTACATTAAGAAAGAACATGGAGTACACTAGCTTCCTTTCATAGCTGATGTAGGAATATTGACAGTGGTCCTATTCACAGATTTGTAAAATATTTGTAAAATTGGATCTCAGGCCATGTCTCCCATCCTCTTGCCCAATTTAGTAAAGTTCTAGGAGATTTTAGGTAAAAATGACCTCTATTTCCAGAGCATTTAATGAATATACATAGCACCATATTCCATTGCTTTCCACCATTGTTATTTCACATATTGTTATTGTTGTTTGCTACTACTGGACCTCCTGTTTCTCCCTTCTCTACTTCTTCCTTATGATCCATTTTATTTCATTGCAACATCTGCATCCCATTCTCTTTTTATTGTGTAGGTTTGTTTGGGTTTTTACACTTGCTTTCACATTATGCTTCTGGATGAAACCCTGGTCACCATGAGGGATTTTTGTTAATCACAGTGGGATTTTTGCTAATCACTTCCATAACACCAAGAACTCAGTCTTTTAATCTATGCAAATTAACTTCTCTTTTCTGACCTTCGTGTGTCATATTGCCTAACTTGTTTGGAGATTTTACTGACTTAGATAAGTTAGTTACATTTTATAGCACAGAGTTTAAAAACACGCGTAATGTTTCTCAGAAGTGGCCACTGATCTTTCCATATCCTAACACATTGTTAGACTTCCCGTGAAAGGGAATATCTCACACTTAAATACATTCTGTGGTATAAACTACATCCCACTTCTCTGTTGCAGGAGTAGATTTGACAGATGTCTGACCCCAAATCCAGACAGCACTAATCCTGAAACTACAGTCCTGAAGATATCAGTGTGGGAAACTGACCCACTTGACAGTTAGAAAGCCTGACTATATCAGCAATTTGTATTGCACCCTGCACTATATATCTGACCTGAAAATCTGACCTGAAACTCTGACCTGAAACTCAGATCAACCACAAACATCCCACAAGCTTATTCATGAAAGCCCTTAGCACAAAAACAAAAAAAAAAACAAAAACCAAAAAAAAAAAAAAAAAAAAAAAAAAAAAAAAAAAAAGTTGCTTCTTACTAAGTATTGTTCTCTGTTTTAAAATCAGCTCTCCAGATTACATTACTATTAATAAGATGCAACAACACCAGTTCAGGAATTTAGTGAGGCATTCCCTTGCATTGTTCTCAAAAAGGTGTTGATTTCCCAAAATAGTTAATTCTTTCCAGCTAAGAACAGAAAGCCAATTTCAACACTAAAATATGTAGACATGTTTACCTTGGATGAAAATGAGATCCAGGGAAAAATATACAGACAGAAAAAAAGGGGATAAATAGGAATCTGACATTATCTTCAACATGAAAGTAGGACAGAATGTTGCTTTCACCTTATTTTTGTAGTCTAGCATAGACAATCATACGCTTGTCACTTTCCTAGGGTAAAGCAAACACCCTATAGACAGATTTCCTACAAAGCAGGACCATTTGACTGATGAACACTTCAAAGGTATTTGAGCAAATGGCCTTCATGCACAGCCTACATATTATTTTCAGGGAAAACAGGTCCCAAGAAAGCAGGAGCTTCTTGATATATGATGAGCACACTCAACGATGTGGAGACTGTAGGGCAAGACAAGAAAGCTGCTAAAACCCTGCATGGACCACATGAGAGGTGCTACCACCCTAACCAAAGATTCTACATGTTCTGTGCTTCAAATAAGGATGACGATGCTTGTTTTAAACTAGATATTTCAGTCACTGCTAAAAAAATAATATGGAGCTTTGCACTGCCTGGCTGCTTAGTTTTTTCCTGCCTCACTTCCAAGAGCAATGCTGAGTGTGCGCTGCTGGGGCTCCACTGCTACCTGCTTGTAAACATGGGTGGACTTTGGGTATTACTACACAAGTTACAGAAGTTCTCAAAAATGCTCAAACTGAAACCAGAGGCATCTGTGGCAAATGGAAGAAACACAGGTCAGTGGCATGCCTCCAAAGACACCGTTCTCTTTCTTTCATCTCAAGATATTCAAGCTGTTTGAGGAAGTAAGTTGGAGCTGCCACTCAATGCCACATGTCCCCATGTCCTCACATGTGAAGACAAGTCAATGACACCTGTTTGTTTTAAAGTGCTATAAAATGCCCCTGCAACATTTTCGTGGAAGCTGGCGCGCAGGAAAGCATTTGATCCCCCAAAAAGCTTCCAGCCTGACGAGATGGTGCCAACGAAGGCGGTCAGTTTCACAAGCAGCACGTGGTTGCAGAAGCAGCATCCCAAACAGATCTCAACCAGACAGCAGTAAAATAGCTGTCACTAGCACCCTCAAGGCATGGCAACAACAGCCTCTGATGACCTTCAAATACAGTGTGACAGTAGCATTTATTATATTTGTTACCACAGTGCTTATGAAAGTGGGGCTTGTACACTGCACATACAGCATCCCTACTCCACAACAGCTTCTTATCTAAATAGACAAGCAGATAAAAGCTAGAGAGAAGGATTAAATATGCAAACAGAGCAAGAGGAGTAACAGCTTGCAAATTTCATGTCAGTTCAGCTACTTTTGTTTGCTTGTCCTTTGGGCAGAGTTTAATTAGTAAGGGATTAGTTGACAGAAAGAGAGAGGACAGGGGCTGTTAAAGATAGGCACGAAAGAGAGGGAGGGCAATGGCCGGAGGGAGGGAGGAGAGGCACACAGAAAGCAGCTGGAGTGAGGATGAGCTGAAAGAGTCTGTAAGAAAGCAAGCTCAGGGGGTTGCAGAAGGTGGCTGCATGGCACAGGGGAGATGTATTCATAACCAGAACTGTAAAAAGCAGTTTGATGTCTGTGGTGTTATATGTATAGGGAGAGAGGCACTATCTTGTCTTGCCTCTGACAGGTTCATAGCAAAAAGGCAGCCCTGAATGGGTAATAAGGATACTCAGCCAGCCCACAGTGTGTCTTGCATAGCTGCTATACAGAAAGTTTTGGGGTTTTAACAACTTCCATGCCAAAATCAGCTTTGAGCTTGCTCCTCTAAAACCATTTGTCTGGCTGAGTCAAATGTGGTGCAAAAAGCTGATGCATCCCAGAGGGTGCCTCTCCTTTGCTGTTCCAGGTCAGAGAGCTGAGGAGCCCCAGGGACCCCCCTGTTCACTGCTCAGTCATCTCAGGCCTGAGGTGGGAGGAATCCATATAACAGATCCTCTTCCATCTGCACTGAGCAGAGCACCAAGTCCAGCTGACAACAGAGCCTGGTTTCTGGACCCTGCTTTGGCTCCAGCAAAGGCCCTCATTGTATTGTGGCATGGTGAAGCTGGTGGCCACTGTGGGAAACTGAAGGTAGCAATAAAGAAAGAGGAGTTGGAATGAAAAAGATGTCTGAAAAGGAGCTAAATAAACCCTCATGTCCTCACAATCCAATGTAGGGGGTAGAAAGAAGGTACAGTGATGCTGTTTATTTTTTTTCTAATAAAAAGATAAACTATTCAGCCTTTATAAATGATAATTCTCTTGTGAATTTGGAAGTCAGGAGCTACCTATGTATTGCTGTAGCCATCAGTGAAATGCAGAGGGAAGGAAGGAGGAACTGCCAGCGGAGGGTGGTATTGTATAAGATAAAATAAGTAGCTTCTCCCTTCTTACCTTGGAGTAACCAACCAGGGGTAGCTAACAAACCCCACAACAGCCCTCCACTCCACTCAGCTTTCAAAATAAGGTGCTGTAGTGGGCTGGAAAGCAACTTCAGGCCAAGGACATGGAGGACATAAGAAAACTGTGGGAAGAAGCAGAATGAAATTAGGAGGTGGAATGAAATGAGAAGATCAGAAAGGAGAGAAAGCAGAAATGGAGAGGATGAAAGTCTGGGGAAAAAGAGACCAGACAAGAGGGTAGATGGTCACCAGGGCAGAGGATCAAAAAATGGTGCTTGGGTAAATAACAACTCAGTGGATAATGTGATTTTTAAAAATGGAGCAAAAGATCAGAGAAAGACTGAATATTTAAGGTTCATTCTGAACTGAAGGGGAAGGAACAACAGGATTTGTGTACAATAGATTTCCTGACCCAGCTTCTCCCTTCCTGCCATCCATATGCACCATCAATGCTATGCAGAGGGTAACTGTACCCTAATTGAAGGATGCAGGTTATAAACTGGAAGAACTTTAACCACAGTAGATCCTGTTTACACTACGAAAACACTTTTGAATTCCCATCCTATTACTTTGCTCAATCCTGTGTATTCTGTTCTGGGAATGGGTCATCTTTAACTAAGCATTTGTACAGTGTGCCTTGAATTGTTGAAGCCCAGTTTAGGAATCACGGAAAGAATTATGATTAAAAAATATAAACCTGAACATGCTATTAACACCATTCCTAACAATACACACAATGGAACTTTTGCCACATCAGATAACTCTGTCCCAGAAATGGACAAATTCTAGAATTTTTTTTTCTTCTTACTCAGTGTAAAGTTTTCTTTCTTTAAAAAGTAACTTCAGCTTTCTAGACTTGATAAACTCCTAACTATACATAGAATAATTCTTCCTGTTCTGTGTGGGTTATGCTCTAAAATCTTTGTGTGTGAATAATTTGCCACATCAAAGAATCCCATTGAAAATATTGTTTGGAGCTGAATGTGGCTTATAGAGGCCCTACAGTATGCTGAAGTGGTGCTCAAATGAATTGGAAAAATAGTTACTTGCCTCTTTGCAGGGAGTTGTTTCTGCTCACTCACTATGAAAGTATCATGGAACCATAGAATGGCTGAGGTAGGAAGGGGCCACTGGAGATCACCTGGTTCAAGCCCACAGTGAGACTAGGGTCAGCTAAAGCAGGTTGCTCAGGACCACGTCCAATTGGGTTTTGAGTATTTCCAAGAACGGAGACTTTACAACCTCTCCAGAGACCACTGTCACAGTGTTCGATCACCCTTATATTAAGAAAGTCTGTTCAAATGGAATTTCTTGTATTTCAGTTTGCGCCCATTGCCTCCTATCCTTTCACCGGGCAACACTGAGAAGTCTTGTTCTGCCTCTTTACTCCCTCCCATGAGGTATTTAAAAATGTTGTTAAGATTTCCCCCCGAGTCTTCTCTTCTGAAAGCTAAACAATCCCAGCTGTATTCAGCATGCAGAGTAACACATGTATAATACATTTGGCCTTGTAGAATAGTACACTGAAACTGTAAACACTTACAGAAATACAAATCTGCAAGAAAGAAAAATAAATGGGAGAGGCAATTGGCATCTTCATAGAAAAGCGAGGTCACAACCTCACTAAATAATATATGACAGCTTCTCAGGCTGTTTAATGAAAGTGAAAAAGTAATTTTTAAACATGAGAACAACTTTACAGTTACTACTTTTGGGAACAATAAAAATATATCTGTCTTCACAGAAAATAGTCAAAAAGTATTCAATTTTTTTCTGCTTGGAATTGACACTGACTAAGAACTCACCTAATTGATATTTCCCTTAAAGTTTATCAATACCAAAATATCAAAATGAGAAACGGCAACTGAGCAATACAAACAAGAACTATAATATGGTTTGAAAGAACAAGAGCAAATATTTCCATATCCTTAGTCTGCATCAGCTGCATTTCCAAAAATGTAGCTATGAGATGCAGAATAAGGCCCAACTGGCACAGAGCCCTTTGGAAAGAATAAAACAACTTTATTTAACAGTATAAGATAAGGTGACTAGTGACACAAGGAACAAAACACAATCTGAATAATGGTAATGTCTCACTGGTAATATTATACTGAATAAACCATAAAGGAGTTTATTGGTGGTAACCACAACATCAAAGTTAACTGTATGAGATTCCATGGAGCGATCCAGCAGCAACAGTACTGGGAAAAACAGCTTCTGCACATACACAGAATCCATTATGTAAACAATGACAAGCATGATACTGTCAGCTGGATAGAAAAGAGATAGGAATCTATCAAAAGCATAAAACAAGCTTGTTAGATGAGAGGCCAATACTTGTAAAGTTGACATATAACCTGCTTGTCAAACCCTTTTTGACAGCAGAGGTTTTTTACAGCATTTCTTTGAGTTCAAACACAGCAGGTTTATTACTGAAAGTAACTGAAGCAAAAAGGCCAATCACGTAGATAACAGCAGTGTTTAAATTACTTAAATAATTCTCCAAGCTTTGTCAGGCCTAGTTAAATGCAACCTCCACACTACTTCTTCCAATTTTCCTACATTTTGGTAAGAAAATATTGGAATTAAATTTGGATATTTACTCTTGCTGGAACTACTTGTTATCACAGCCATTAACTTTATTAATGACAGTTATCATCACAGATATAGATCAGGGAGTTCCAGGGTATGGTCAGGTCCATAGAAGTCCTGTCCCTTGCTGAAAACAAAAGCAACACACACCCCTCCTGAAAAAGGAGAGTAAGAAACTGTTAAGATAAGTATAAAAAAAAATACAGTCTCCTCCATAAAGATAATAAATTTCCATACATTTGTGCATATTTTTATCTGGGTAGGTTTTTAATTTCTCTCCTTTCAACAGCTTCAGTGCCACACAACACTGGTTCACATACTAGGTTTTTATGCAAGACCTTTTCTTGAGCCAAAAACTCTTGCCTACCGGATCAATCCTGTGCACAGGAAATATGGTCATACTTCACTCTCATGTGGTAAATCTAGAAAGTAAACCACTGATGAACAAACGCAGCCACTGTGCATAACAAGGAATAATTGAAAGAAAAACTATGAAAGAAAAAACTGAACAGCTTTAGGCTAAGCAATAAAGAGTAACTATTATCTCATGGAAACCTCTCAAAGAGGGAAAAACTAAGCTAGTATAAAGACACAAGCACACCTAACACTTTAGATATCTCCCTTCTTCCCTTCTCACTCACTACTAAACATCTTCTCCCATTACCATAAAAAGAAACTGAGCTACCAGCTACCAGCTACTCCTATGCTTCCTGCTTCTGATTAGACAACACATATTGTAAAAGACCACATCTCAGCAGGCTTGCTTCATGTACAGAGGCATATTTGATAGCTTGAATTTTTTATATCTAATAACTGCAATGTTCAACTTAATTTGCTACCCTGCTGAGGACAGTTTTGTGAATAGTAAATCCATCAGTTAACTCTATCAGCTAAATTTAGAAAGATCCTTTCCGAGCATCAAGAGAAAAACAACTTGTCAGGCATGGGAAGAAACCTGTTTCAGCTCATTACAACTCCCCATGACATAAGCTTAAGCAGCTCCAGGAATAACAGAAAGTTGTGTATTGGTATGCAAGCCAGTGCATAATAATCTGAGCAGATGTACTGTAGTCTTTATCTCCACTGACAGGAAGCTAGTGGTCAGTTTGCTGTATCGCTGCCCACTAGAAAAAAAATCATTTTAATCCCACTTAGATGTTTGAGGATACCAAAGAAAGATCATATAACTATCAACATGAGCATAATTTGTTTATCAGTGATCATCCTGAAGCAGCAGTCAGGCTGGGGTATTTTCCTCATAATTATGCTGAATTACTCAGTTAATACTATGCTTTTTTCACACCCTTATCTTCCTTATCACGCTAAAGAACATATAATACATTAATCCTTTTAAGAGTGTACCGTATAAAAAGTTTCAAAAGAAAGCACAGATGATGAGGTCAAGCAGTCATCAGGGATATATCTGTAACTTGTCATGTAAATGCATGCACAAAATACTTTTTCCCATTCTAAATAATAAGGGGTGCTAGGACTTCATAACTGTGTTAGTAATAGCAAAACAGCAAAGCTTTTTAAAGACCCCAGAGAATCTTGGAGATATCTTTTGATTGCAGAAGAGATCTAGGCATATGTTCATGAAAGAAGACAAAGAACTGCATTAACACATCACCTGCTTCAATTTTGTGTTCAGACTAGAATTTCACAATGTTTGCTGCAACTGCAGAACAGAGCATCAGGATCCTTGTTTTGGAGGAGAGAGGTATCACAGAAAACAGATGAGTTTGCTGCACCATCCAGTAGGAGCGGGAGTTGTTATAACTACTGGGTAAGCTTGACTTTAATGGCAGGTTAGTCTGACTTAGGGACTACAGCTCAGTGGCTAACAGTAGTCATGTTGGATCAGATCAAAGACCCAATTAATCTACTATCTTATCTACATTTATGGCCAATAAATAGATAGTGAAATAATATAAGGAACAAGCAAGCAAAAATGATCCAGTTCCTAGCTTGCCTTCACAGTGTTTGACAATTAGTGATTAATGGACTTTGTGCAAGAGGTTGCAACTGGAACAACATGTGAATCCCATTCCTTGATGGACCTAGTGTTCATGGGTTTGTCAAATTCCTTCTTATTTTTATATAAGGAAGTAAATTTTCATAAAATCCATAATTAAATTGGAAAATCTATTGTCCCAGCAAGCTGCAGAGACCAAAAATATAAAAGGCTCAGAAAGAAGGTAGACAATAGATGACTGAAAATTACATTTGGTATTTTCCTACTCTCATATTACAAGAAAAACTAAGTAATTTAATAATTTCCTCAACCTTTCTGTCATCTCTCTTTCAGGCCAAAGACTCCTAGCCTGTGTAATATTTCCTTATATGGAAACCATTCCATTCTACTGATAATCCTTGCCACCATCCCATTAACATTCGTAGTTTTACTAGGTCTTATTGTTATTGCAGGACCAGAGCATCATTAAGTACGCATGATATACCATTTTATTAAAAACAAATTTGCTTTCCTTTCTATTCCTTTCTAATAAAGCACTAATATTCTATTTCTCCTTTTGATCATGGCTAAAGATTGAGTTGCCATTATCAGAAAATTATTCTTTCGAACTCTTCTTGCCAAATGGTTATTTCTAATTTAGAGCAAATAAATTGCTCATTGATAGCATTTTTTTTTCCCCATGGATATATTTTATCTGCAGCTTTGTTATCCACATTCAGCAGCAGCACACAGGTCTGCATCTTTTCACTATTATTCTAAATCTTAATGTTTTTGAGCAATTCTGTATCATCAGCAAATTTTGCTACCTTATCATTTGCTCCTTCTTCCACCATAAAACCTAATGGTAACACCTAGCCTTTGAAATGTTTATTTCTTTCCCTTATTTCTCATCTTTTAACAAGCTATTAATACAGAAGATTTTTCTTTTTACTCCATGACAACTTAGTTTCTTTAAGAGCAGACCTCATCAAAAACTGCTGGCTGTCCAAGGATATTTTATCAGCCAGATCATTCTTGTTAGTGTGCTTATTTCTTTTATTATGGTTTCTATCAATTCACCTAGTACAGACTTGCTGAAGTAAAATTCTCCGGATTTGTACCAAAACCGTTCTGAAAACTCTTTCCTTTGGTGTAGAGGCCAATTTAAACATTCAGTTGCCCAGTCAGCATCTCAGAACCTTAATCTCTGAGTTTCTTTTGAACTCCTGGGTCACTGATATCTGTTACTGGCTATTTCTCACAATTCAAATTTACTGCTTTATTCTAAACCAAATTATTACTCCACTTAGGGCATTTACTCAAACTAAAAACTAACTTCATTTCCACAGCATTTGCTGCATTACTATTATTTTAATGACACCCTAATAGAAATGTAGTGCATTATCCCAATGGTATCACTGCCTATGGCCATCAGCAAAGTGAGTTATATGGCACTCTCCCAGGATATACTGTCCGAGTTCAGTTTTGAAGGAAGAACGTAAGACTTTCCAGAAGAAATAAGTTTTAAAGAAGAACTGGTCTGAAAAATAAGAGGACATTTGGAAGCATAATGTCTGGGCACTGATCAGTTCTTTCAGGGAGATAATATTTTGCTTAGTTTCAAACTGGCTTTCCCTGATGTGATCATATTTCTTCTGTGTTACTAAGGAGAGACACCAGAAAGAGGAATTGTCTATGAAATATAAAAAAAAACAGTAAACAAAACATAGGTATTTTTTAACTGTCCTGAGAGATATGTATTTATTTTTCTTTTTTATTTGATTTAATTTACTGTTTAAATATAAATCTTATATTAGTTCAGTAAGAAAAAGAAAACATGGTGGTTGGGCAGTAGTAGAGGGCAAAATACAAATACTACCCAACCGGAAAAGCTCAAAGAGCAAAAAGACAATTTGTGTTCTTCGTGACAAACTCTTTAAAACCACTGCAGGACTACTGCTGATGCCTAATTATGATAGGTAAACCAGAACATCTAAAAATAAAATATTAATTTTAAAATTTAAAATAACAATTTTTGAAATATTTTATCTACATTTTAATGCATGAGGAAGGGGGGAAAAAGTCATTCTTACTTACACGTATTATCTTGTTTGTTCCTACAGAGGCTTTTCTAGCTCTCCAGGGTCATCCCCTCCATTTGCAGATATGGAGGCTGAGAGACAGAGCTTGGTTTGGCCAAACTCAACAGCAAAGAAGGGAGCAGAAGAATTCGGGTTTCCCCACTGTCAATCAGAAGCCTAAAGCTGTGCCTGGTGCATATTATTATGAAATAATGAATACCAGAGAAAGACTTGAGGTTATTTAAAAGGTACTTCATAATCATAGATCTCCCCTTCCTCAGGGTGGGACAGGTCTCTCAGGTAAATGCAGCATGGAAATTATAAGGAAAAGAGTTGGATAGATCAGTAGGAAAAATTACTCAGGACAGCTAAAACCAGAAGTCAAACTGAGATGGTATAGACTGTGACTCTGACGGTATAGAATCTGACTTGTGTTTATGGGGAACATAAGTTGGCTGGCGCCCTGATTTACATATCTACGTAGGGTACCTAAAATTCAGCACTATGCATAGGAACTTTTAGATCATCTTTATGTGACAATGCCTTGAGCCCCAGACTTACAACAATTTACATCAAAAGTCTTCTAAACAGACTCCTTGATGGCCTATGTTGTCATTTTTCTGCAAGCAAAGGAAACAGCTTTAGTTGTATTTAAACAGCACATCAGTGTATTATTCTAGATATGTGCAGGGATTCACTGAGGTGACCACTAACGAGTCTGATTTAACGCATTTACAAGCACTTACCCTGGGTGAATGGACATTTTAGCATACAGTTTTGCCCTTCCCATGTCTTGGTAGCATATTTGTAATGCACTATTCAATTTCAGTAGAATTTTTTTAATCGCCTTTTTAACAATATATAATTATTGTTGACAGCAAACTAACTAGAAGAAGTACTTCTAGATTAATTAACACTGACCTATAATTAAACACTACAGTACTTAGAGATGGAGTCGTCCCTAGATAATATTGCTTTAGTTTTAATGAGTGTTTATCATTCTTGTTTGCTTCCACTGTGGCAGTTATCAAGGTTAGTTACAAAATTCCTTAATTAAATGGAAATACA
Source organism: Phoenicopterus ruber ruber (assembly GCA_009819775.1). Taxonomy (NCBI): domain Eukaryota; kingdom Metazoa; phylum Chordata; class Aves; order Phoenicopteriformes; family Phoenicopteridae; genus Phoenicopterus; species Phoenicopterus ruber. The sequence goes on from CM020217.1 coordinate 92,635,910, forward strand.
TTTAAGGCACTGCCTTAACAGCAAACAGCTTGAAATATTCATGATTTAAGCATCATCTCAAAGTATGCAGACTCCTGCCCTACAAATTTTCAGTCACAGTTTACCTATGGAGCTCAATATTTTCCTTAAGTCATACCTTGGCACTAAACAACACTGTGGTGTGTTTTAAGATTTCTCCTGTTCCTTTATCTCTGAAAGATAAGAATATGTTTTATTAAATGTTTGTCTTCTCCAACATGTGAAGGGCTCAAAAATATGTTTTTAAATGAAAGCTTTGATAAAGGATTTCTGATTCCTGGCTCAGGCTTCACCAACAAGTCTCTGCATAGTAATTAAGTAAAGTAAATCTCTTTATTGCACATTTTCAAAATGTAGTCTGATGCTTAAATTAGATTCCTAATGGAATTAAAGGATCGCATTCCTACTGAATTCCATAGGGTGTTTGCTACCTAGGATGCTCTGAGGAAATAATCTGTGACTTTCACCAATCCCACACTTTCAGATGTCACCAGAAACAGCGGATTCCACCACTCTCAGAAAAATTCCCTATGCTTCTAACTGTTGCAGATTGAGAGCTGAAGCAACTAAAAATAATATAACATATTGGGACAACTTCATCTTTCAACTATAACATGCTTATAGATGCTTGCTAAAGCTTACCTGATTCATAGAGGTAGAACTTATATGACTACACTATGTACCATAAGATTATGATATGTAAAATATGTAAAGACAACTATTGGTACTGCTAAAGAATGATCCTTATGTAAAACTCAAATTTTCTCCAGTAGAAATCCTGATCATCTCCGCTTTTCCCTTGTATTGTGCTGCTGGCAAGGTCTTCTTAATTTGTTTTGTTAGAACAATAAAACAATGTGCATGAAACAATATACTTAAAGCATTAAAATGAGCACTGAAAATCAGAAAACTATTGCAAAAATTGAAAAAAAGCAGATCTTGTTTGGTCCCAGCTCAGCCTCTGTACTAGCTGGTCTGAGTAGTTAAAATGAGGCAATCTCGGGAAGGGAGAGAGGCTACCATTGCTTAAATCCTAAGTAAAAATAGCATAGTAATTGGGTTCAAATGAAGGTTGTTCTTAAAGTAACTTGTACTTACAGTGCTAGAAAACAGATTCTTGCTGCCAGTCTAGATACTGCCTATGTTAAAGCACGGTTACACAAAAATCTGAGAGAGGAACAGACCATTACAAATGTGCACCTGGTAGCTTTTTTAGGTGTAATGTAACACTAAAAAACGTTCTGGAAAATAAAAAGTAAGTATGGAACACTTACACATGCCAAATATGTAACTGGAATAGTTATTTGGGAAACTGGAACAGAGCTGTTTGAAAAGTGTAATCGCCCACTGCCAGTTCTTGGCCTGGTTATAGCTATGTGCTTGAAACAGCATTTCCCACCACTGTTTCTTATTCTCCCTTCATGCAGCACCTTCCCTCCCCCACTCCCAGTTTGGCATCAGATTGTGTAGCCCTGAACACTGCTGCAATTTACTGCTGAGTCACACCATTTCACTGCTGTCACAAGACATCATCATCATTGCTCTGATAGGAATATCGCAACAGCAACCTTTCGGTATGAGAGGAGAGAGGGGCTTCCAAGACATACGCAGTGGAAAAGCTGAGTATAGTATGTTCTTTCAGAAAAAGCTGTCTTCCTCTTCAAAGGAAGTTCCCTGGGTTTTATGATCATTGGTTTGGAAATAGCAGACTTATCTCTCCCCATGATTTCACGTCTGCTTACGTGCCATACCTCCAGAATGCCCAAAGGATCAAGGTTTGAAGGCAATGGGCGCTAGAAGAGACTTCCGTTGTTTATCATGGTGCCACTGAAGTCTTCTGGGGTTGACAGATGCTGCTCCAGAAGGTTAATAAGATGAAGAAAGCTCTTCCAGCTGGACCGTAAGAGGGATTATGTCTGAGCAGCAGATAAACAGATTATTCCAGAAACAGACACTGCTTTTTTTTAAGACTTCGTCACTCTTGTCTTACTACTCCAGTCCCCCAGGCCAGAAGTGTGTGCATTGGAGGGGTTTGTCGAGCTCTTGCATTCTGGCACCTGTTGCACTCTTTGCCTAGTTGCAATTCAATGCAGTCCAAGGCTGGGAACACCTGAAAAATAATAAAAAAAGAGGGAAGACGTTCGAGGATTTTAGATCTTTAAGAAAAAAAAAAAATTCTTCTACTTGACATAAATATTCATATTTCCTGCATGATTGTTCTTGAAAACTGTGAATGATCAATAGACAGCATGCATTTGAAAACTGGATTAATATTTTTGATCATTTGCCTTGCTCTCCAAGTTCAGGGAAGCAGAGGTAAGTTCATATATAAAAGGTTATACTAATTTACATTGCATATGTTGAAAAAAAAAATTGAAAGATCAGGATATTTTCACATTACAGAATTCTTTGTTTGGAATTTGGTGTTTTGACAATGCAGCTAGAGACAGTATAGTTACGGACACTGCTGTAAAGTTGGAAAAGGAAACGTTGGCAAGATTTTTATGTGTGTTTCCCAGGCTGTACAATCTCTGTAATAGATGCCATTTAGTTTTGATTTACCTGCATATGTTCTGTTATGAAAAAATATAATTTCTAAAACAATTATATGGAAGGAGCAAAATAACTGAAAGAACATCTAAGTGCTGACATTGTTAACGATGGTCTGCCATCCTTGAAATGAAGAGAAAATAGTAAAGTATATCTTTGTATTTACTAGCCATTGTCAGAAACAACTTCAAAAACTTTTAGATGTACAAATTCTGGAGGAATAAAGCATACTGGCACATATACAAAAAACAGCAATACTAGTAAGGATTTCTGTAGTAATAATCGTAAAAATATTTGCAAGAAAACAACAGCTAACTATTGCTCCTTTTAAAAACATTAAAAAGTTCACAGCAATTTTAAAGGTACTTCAACAACAAAAAAAGAAAAGATGGTGATGTGATTTTTCCCTGTTCAGTTCCATATTCAACAGATTTAGAGTTTTGGGGAACATGTTTAATCTCAGGGGAGGTTTCTTACTAACTTTTCTATCTATGCTTTGATATTTATATAATTGAATTAAAAGCCAACATTACAACTGCTTTATGCTTGCCCAAGTGAATGACCTCTTATTTTATGTCAATATCTCAGGCATGTTAATTAAATGCAAAGAATGTAAAATGATAAAAGAGAAGTCTCCTCAACAGTATTTAAATATTTGTTAAAGAGATGGTGTGAAACATAGTCTGCTGTCATTACTACTTGGATAGTTTTATTTACACATCACAGGTTTTTTTGGTCTTGCTTTTCTTTGCACAGATTTTCTTTAAAAAATAAAGAACACAGTTCTTGTATCTCATAGAAATGATGTAAATCTTCTCTAGTGGACAGTTAAAAAATCCTTGGGGAAAAGTAATGTATTAGTTAACACTAGATTTATATTCTGTTGCTCTTTAATTTTACTTCTTAATTCTATCAAAATGCACTGCTTTTGCATTTAAGTTGCATATTCTATGATGGAAAGAGAACGAATTCCAGGTAATTCTTGCATGCTTGATGGTATCATTATAGTTTGTCTTTATAATTATGAACTGAGAAAATGATAACTTAAAAAGTGGGGTCACATATTTTCACCCATTGCAAATTGTGATTGTATGTTACAATACATTTCCCATAAAAGACCTTGGCAAAATTCTGGGAGGATATCTTGACAGAGAGGAATACAGAACTGTGTTATCTCCTTAAGAGATGTAGCAGAAGACTTGTTGCATAGAATGTTTATCAACACTCGGGAAGCAATGATAAATAATAAACTTCACATAGCATCTTGCTTATGTAGCCGCCTTGGAATTGTCTCATTTTTGTTGGCTTTCAGGGGAAAAAATATTTTTTCTGTACATCCATGTGACAGATAACTGGAAAAATTCCTTCCCAACAGTTTTATAAAGTACATGTGGTATGCACAAATGCACAATAATTACTTTTTATTGTAATGTAGTCATACCATATATAATATTTTAAAACTACGTTATCTCAAATATATGCACACAAATCTCAAAAGACTTAATGCTTGTGTTAAGAAACTTCTTCACCAGATCAGGGATGCTTCCAGAACTGTTATTTTATGACTTAACATTAGGGTCAGATACTTAACGGAAAATATTTTCAAAAGTACACAGGCTCTCCCAGTAGTCTGAATACTTGTATTAATCACTCATTAGTGATCCTAACATAGATAATTTGAGGCTTTTAGGGCTATTCAAGTTTGCAGCACATGTCAACTGTGACAGACTAGGAAATAAGAGAGAAAGATATAAAATACTCCCATCTTAAAAGAAAAAACATAGAACTAATAATCTCTACATATTTATTGAGTTAATCAGTTGGTGGGTTTTTTTTTTACTCATGAACAAAACTATCTTAAATTCAAATTCCTGTTTTACTCACACCTGTATTTCAGGGTTAACAAAAACAGGACTTGCTCAGTAATGTCTTTTGGTCCTTCTTTCCCCTCCTTAATTTAGGACCAAAAAAGTCCTTCTCCCAGCCATTTGGGAGGCTGTCCAGGAGCACTTCCAATTCCACAGTAAACAAACGGGAAACTGCAGGGAGCCATATAAAGACTTTAGAGATAAAGCATTTATCTTTGGCCATAACTAGTGCCAGAATCTGGGAAATGACCTCAGGACTTGAACTCAGGTCTTTGCCACTGTCTTGACACAAACTGTCTCTAACAATGGGAAGGGAAAGTGAGGGGGATAAAATCTTTGCTGTAGCAAAAAAATTGACGTGCAAAATATGACAGTAGTGTAATTTTTAACTGGTGAATTGTAAAACACTGAAACCCCAGACTAACTAGCAAAATACAGATGAGCTTTGAATTCCCAAAACTATACATTGATGCTGGGTACATCCTAACACTTGATACTGAGAATGTAAGGGAGCCAGAGAGCGTCCAAGGCTGTTTAATGTTATTTTTTTATTCAGCAAGTAAATAACCGCTATTTACTCAGTCATTCTTTAGGACACAAAGGCTTTGTGTGTGCTCTGTGAAATCATTTTAATTCATTCTGACTTACTCCTTCCCGCTCGGCTGTTCCAATTCAGCAATAAGTGTTGCAGATCTTCATTATTATAATTGTCCTTGAAAAAAGGGTTAAGCAAAATCGTGCCAAAGGGAAAGGGAAGTCAAAGAACATAAAGCTTCAAAGAAAGAAAGAAAAAAAAGATATCTGCTTTTTACACTGAGATTATTTTCTACTTTCACTGACAAAATAAGGATTACCAAGTTAAAGTTAGCTTTCCTGGTTGTGCCTATAAACAAATGAAAAGTAAAACTTTTTTCCCCCCCGAATAAATGTAACACTGGATTATATGCGAGGTTTAATCTTATCTATTTCCTAGCTAAGAGCCAAACTTGAATAAAAATACTAGAATATTGTTGCTGAATCTTAAAGATTAATTCCAGATATGATCACACCCGTACCATAGTGATTAGTGAACTATATGTGAATGAACATTTAGATGTGTGGGATTTTTGTTCTGAAAACAACTGTGGACAAGATGATCACTCTTAATAATAAAAGGTTTTCTCCCTTAACAGGACATTAATTTACAGGCTACAATAGAGTAACTTTACTTGGAGTCTTAACCTGCTAGAAATCCAGATTACTGTTTGTGCTATCCTTCATTTCTCAGCTAATTGCTGTATCCTAGTGACTTCAGCAGTGCACTAAGTGATATGGTCAACATTTGTCAGATTTAGCAAACACACTGTCTTCTTCCCAGAAGGAAAACTGTGTATGCATTCTACTGCATTTTGATGCTTTAAAATATTTTAAATATATGTTTTCCCCTCTGCCTTTGTATGTCTATTCTGTTCCCAGTCCCTTTGGGATTAAAGTGAGAGCCTTCTACTCATTCTCTATCACACAATTCTTCCTTTTTTTTATCAGGAATTAGGTGCACTATCCTGCACATTCCATACACTTTGCACTTTGCAAGCCCAGCTGTGTTTCAGACAATTTCTTCCCCTTAATGTGATATTGAACAACACACTTCCTAAAAAGAAACATCTATCTATCTGTCTGCTTGTATGTATATATGTACTGGCATTTAGTCACCATCAGCTTCACACTTCAGAATAGTAGCATATCTGGAAAATATAAGATTAACAATCATCTGGGAGCACCCTGATGCTTGCCACAGTGTAGGTGTGTTTATATACTCTTACTTAATTGTAGCACACTTTATCATTGTATGGAAGCATACCACCAGTTTTAACCTTACAATATACCTGTTTGACAGACTAACATTATCTTCCTCATTTCACAAAAGCATGAGGACCTGAGGTGTAACATAGGAGCTGAAGCCCTGGCCTGCGAGAGGCATTGCAGTCGTAAAGGAGGACAACATCAGAGTTTAGCAGGGTGATTCTCAAAGCAACCACCTAGTCACATAGATGTCTGTAAATCAATAGGACCCAGATTCATAGCTACATAGCTAGCTACATAGCTAATTGTACTTAGGCCACCATGCTTATCTTTTCACTAGGGAGGTTCTACTGGGTTTTACATTTCTACTTCAGTGCAGAGTCAAAATTACTGTCTTATTGGCCACTCTAAATCTTTGAGTACCTCTTTCAGACTTTATCCGATTGTATATTAACAATCTTGGTAACCCTGTTACCTGAAATACCAGTTTTAGTCGGTATGCTCCAGGTATACCTTTCATACATATGAGTCAACACTGATCATAGAAGTCCCAGCAGTTTCAGGCAGGAAGCAATAATGCACTTATCTTTCATTTTGTGATTTTGTGGTTGCAGCACAACATGAAGACAGTTCTAATCAAGTTCTTTTCCCTTTCCTTTTCTCCCTCAAAACTAGATCAATTTCACCTAACTCTGAAGTTGGCCATGCTTAGAGCAAGGAATTGAACTAGGTGACCTCCAAGTGTCCTCCCAACCTAACTTGGTCTATGCAGCTTGACACATAACTAAGTTAAGTAAGGTTATGTCCAAGTCACTCTCTGTCAAAATGAGATGGAATCAATTAACCAGAGACTGTAGATTGCATTGCAGGATCAGTGCCCCTAAATTGTGAGTAAAAATGACCCGTTCCAGTTATACAAGTTCAAGCAAAGAGATGGCACTGTGGCTTCTGACTCCTGAAAACTTTCTCATATGCCAACCATTCTAATTGTTATCATATTTGAATACAGTCACCTCAATAATAACCATTGTGCACTGCGACTCTTTGACCCACACCATCACAATTGTTGAAACGTTGACGTACATGGCAAAATATCACTGGAACTTGAACTTATGCTGTCTCATTGACTTTCTCAGAGGATGGCTGTACGTCTTGAGTAAGATTGATTAGCAAATTAATAGGAGAGGTGCTCACGTGAGTGTTTCATCACTGCAGATTGGATGCATCCCTGCAAGAACTACTCAAACATTTAAAGCCTTTTCTTGCATCCTTTGATGCAAACCATATCAGACAATAGAACAGTATTTCAGGTCAAATGCTTCTAAGATGGCCAAGGAAATACAAATAGATATATGTTTCACATGTCAACATTAAAAGCAATCTTTCTTCAATGCTGTTTCTAGTACGGGTCCTGGACCTTAAGCAGAGTGTTATAGGATTCAGATGTTGGCAATGAAGCCACAGACTGTCTTTTATATTTTCCATTAATTCCAGTAGCAGTCGTTAGTAGAGTTGGTGAATAACAAGGAGGATTCTTCACCAGAATTTGCACTTATGTGTCTGAAAGAGATGATAGATATTTCTACCTTAAATGAGACATATGATGTCAAGGAAAACATGAGTTTCTCTTTCAGGTAGGAAGGAAAGGTGTCAAAATCGCATGTGTTGACTCATAAAGCTTTCAGAATGTTCAGTATTTGTGATTGGTACAGATTGCATTTATTGTGAGCGTGGGTTCATTGTTAGTCAGTATATGATAACTATATTCACAAAAGCAGGAGAATCTTACTAGTGGCATATTATGTTTTCTATTCCTATCTATAATAGGTAGATAATTCACCATAGTTATTTTGCCATGAATTGTATAGTTAGCATAATTCAAAGATGTTACCAAATTGTCTGTTTACAGAGGGAGAAAAAAATATGTTCATCTGTTATAAGGCCTAAGCATAAATATCATAAAAATTGTTCCAAATTATCGTCTTAGCTTTGTCTCTGAAGTTGGTTGATTTAACAATCGTGTTTCTCCACTTGGCATAGAAAACCACACAGATTTGTGTGAGTATCTGGGAGGAGGGGAATAGCTGAGGGGTTACGATATCTAGTTTAGTTTCTCAGCGTTACCTACTTGCAGAAAAGAAATTCTTCCCACTTACTAAAATTCCAAAGCGCATTGGTTGATGACAACAGTGATCTTTGGTACTGAAATGTTAATCCAGGTTAATTTAATGTCAACTCCTAGCTTTGAATGTAACACAATTAAAACAAAAAGTTTTGCGGCTTTTATTAAAATTTAGGCATTTACTACTGTCATTGCTATACCATATATTTCAAAATAATTTATCACATTCTTCTTCAGATTTATTTCCATATATGTTCTGAGGTGTAGATTGTTCCACTTTAACTAAACATTTAGTATTTTTAACATAAGGATAACAACAGGAATATATCACATAAGGATTCATGGGAGCCTTGCCTTGTTTGAGTACTAACAGTAACAAAAATCTTCGTCTTCCATAAATGTTTAAAGGAGCATCATCACTCATTCCTGCCAAGAAACAGGATTTATGAAAATCCACCACTTTTCTGAGTTCTCAAGAAGGAAATTCCCTTGGTACAGATCTAATTCAAAACAAGAACATAATCTTCAAAAGCTTGAAAATTACAGAACTTACCTTTTAAGCAGGAGCCTGGAGCTCCTCTCCTGTGTCATAGAGAGCTTGAGCACAGCTTGTGAACATGTGCAGGTGACATTTTGTCATGCTGAATCCAAGCAAGAGATACAGAGACCAGATGTATTTTGTCTTCAGCACAAGCAGGGCCTAGTACCTCCCAGACATGTAAGGTGATGCTGACTCTTGGATAACACAAGATATTGGCAGGTACATGAAAGGTTCCGTAGTGCTGGGTGTGTAGACACCAGTTTTGTGGTACTTGTGCAGGAAGTTTGCCAGTGGACATCGGCCAACTGAACAGTCTTCCAGCCAGTCTTCCAAGCTGGAGGCCTGGACCTGACCCCCATAGCTCTTTGCCACAATTAGATACCCAGGCCTCATTTCACAGGTAATATTACTATTTAGTGGCATTTAAGAATGGCATTCACACAAGTCAACATACCAAACAGGAATCACCAAGCTAATCATTGTCAATATTCATTTTGAGGAATTAAAATTAATTACTTTTAATATAAATGCCTTAGGCCTCTTCCTCTCTTTTAGGAACACAGGCATTCTCCTCTGGCTGGTGTTCATCTTCTTCTGCAGCTAGGCATCAATGTCAGTTCCTTATCTTTCAGCAAAACATCCCTACAGTAGTGGATACCACCCTCTTACCCAGCAGTTCACTGGCTAAGTGCGCTAAACCTGAAGAAGTGAGATCCAAACTGAGCTCTCTCCTGTGCCTCAGCTACCCCAGTTAGCGGCCAGATAAGACCCACTACCCACCAGGATGCAACAACTGTTGGGGCTGAGTCCCCTCAGCAATTCCTCTCAAAGTTCTTTCCCTGTGTGCATTAAAAATAGTTAAAGAATGTATAGGACAAAAAGATAAGTACAAGCAAGACATATAATCTTGTGTTTAAGGGCACTGAGCTCTCAGAGGCAAGACCTGAGCAGATTAAATATTAGTATTAATTTTTCTAATATGGGATTCCATACTCTCAAGTTTTTCAAGTTGTCAGCCTTCACGGTTGTGAAAACAAGCTTGGAAATGTAACGCAAACACAGTCAGAGCTACAGTGTCTGACAAAGCACTGGCAAAGCAGCCCTGAACATCAGCAAGAGTACAAGCAAAGGGCCTCTGCTTCCACATCTGCATGAGAAGACAGAGGCTGTTACATGCTTCCCTGGGAGAAGATAGGTGCTGCTCCTAGTACTCATACACAGGATCTAGGCTGCATTTGGTGATAAAGCCATGCCATATTTTAATCCATCCCTGCTCATCTAGGCCCCTTCAATCCAGTCAGACCCTTCCCATGCAACTGCGACTGATGCAATGTGGCATAAAAAAGATAAAAAAGGGAATATAAGGATATGTCATGGGCACCCTGTCTGTCACTGGCAAGTGCCATTAGAATGCGGGGTCCTCACTGCTCCCATGACAGGAGGTGAGTGACTCTAAGCAAAGAGTCCAGGATACTACCTCTCTTTATACTTTCCATGCTTTTGTTACTGGTTGAATTATCAACACAGGCTGTTGGCCCTGCTGTATATTTAATTGGATCACAACACCACATTTATGGGATCTTTGTTGGAATAACCCTCTTTGATAAGCTTTCCTCTTGTCTTATTTTAGCAGTTCCCCTTAAATAAGTCTTGTCTTTTAATTAATAATTATTTTATTGTGAAGGCAATATGTCTCATTTATCAATCAAGCATTCCTCTCTGTCCTAGGAACATCCACTTATTTTTCAGACTAACCTGCTTTTTCATACATGTCAAAATCTATGATGCTTTTAATGATGAATTATTCAGACTTCAAGAGTTTTATCCTGATGTCACTTTGAATATTGCTGCCAAAACCTTTAGTTACGGTATTTTAAATTCTTTTTGTATGCAATGCCATCTTAATTTTCTAAGGTCAAATCAAACTAAAAGTTTACTTCCGAGTTAATGCTGTAGGTAAATGTTCCTACACAGAGATTGCCTACATTGCTGACAAAAACCCCAAACCCACACCAAAACTGAAGGCCTCCCAAAACTGATACTATTAACAGCTAGAAATGAATAAAGCTGTATAGAGAAGCATCCACTACAGTATAAAAAAACGTTATGAATACAAGCTTCTTGCTCATGTGTTTATAAAAGCAAATAAAAGAAAATCCCACTGATCAATTATCTGAATGGCTTTAAACTCTTTTTTTCTAGAATCCAGTTAAATAACAATGTAGTTTTCCTTTTTCATCATGCAGATATTATTAAAAACACATAGGTACTCTCACCTTTGAAATCTATTTCTCTTGCCTTGTTTTTTTTAATGAGACTATAAATTTGATAATGTAGGTCTCAAGCAACACAGGGGAGAGGCCTGACCTTACTCTGAGGATTTCATTTTTTTAATTTGAGAAATGAATACTGTTTATCTGCCTGAAAACAAAACCTGAAGAACAGTACCATGTGCTTGAGAAACCTGCATGGATGTCAAAGCACTTTTGATTAGGTCCCATACGAATAAGATATTGCTATACCATATTTTGAAAATTGCTTTATCATATTTTGAAAATCTTTTGTTATATTTGTCTAAGTTCAGGTCTAGAGACCAGGAACTCCAAATTTTAATAATGGCTGACAGTGACTCTGTAGATCACCATGGTAAAATTACCTCAACTTTTTTCCTTAAATATGCCACCTGGAAAATGTGGACAATGATGCAGATTCTTTCATGTGAGAATAAGGAAGGAGAGTTACAGCTTTGTTTAAGGCACCCTGGAGATTAAGCTAAAGCACAGTAAGAAGTTACCATACTTCAACAGTTCCTAGGCCCTTCAGCCCTAGAATAATCAAAGAAAACTAAAAATCTTAGACATACCTTTTAAAGGTAAAATTGAGACAGTCACCTTTGTGAAAAAACAGAGCTAAACAAAAAAAAAGACAAGTTGGGCAAGGTAAACACTATATATATTAACTGCATATGTTTGTTTAAGAAAAGAAAATGAGAACAAAAAAATTTACAAAAATTACTTCTTTTAAGAACAGTAAAACAACCTAGTTTTATTGGGATTTTTTATATGATCAAATGCTGTACCCTGTAAGATTTGCACCGCTCTGATTTACTCGATTACTATGTTGCATGGTAAAAGGAAAAGGGATCAGCTAATATATATGGGTTCAATTTCATAATAATAACACAGGCCTTTTTAGATTTTTTTTCAACCCAGCAAACTGAAAGCCAAGCACCTAAAAAGTTGTAAATGGAGGGATATTATAGTAAAGCACATGGCTGAACCATCTGGGAGTCTTAGGTCAAAATTTCTGAGTTCAGAATTTCCACAGACACAGGGGAAAGCATAGGTCTGTAGAATTATGAACAAATAATGTTTGTTCCAAAAGACAGTTTTCTTCCTTTCACATTCAGTAAATATTAGGAAATAAGTATTGGACAATCATGTGAAGAAAGAGATTGATGCTTCCTTCAATTCAAATTTTGCTTAAATTTAGTAAAAAGTGATTTCAAGAACTGATGATGATAAAAGTTACTCTAGTAAGGGAAATTTACTAACCACAAATATAAACGGAATTAAACCTATTACAGTAAGCATATGTAAGCAACAGATCACTCCCATTAAAAAAAAAACCAAACCAAAACAAAAAAAACAAAAAAACCAAACACAGTGGAAATTGAAGGGAACGAATGAAAAGAGAAAAAGTTTACACCTACCCTGAATAGGCTAGCAGAACAGAGATAACTAAAGCAGATAATGTATGGTCACTTTCTCAGACTGAAAAGCCCAAATAGTGACCCTAACAGAGAGAATCTGAAATCATTACAACAATCATTTGAGAAGAATCTCCTTTGTCAGTTTTATGAATAGTACAATTCTTAATTCAAGTTAGTTAGTCAGGGGTAAATCCTGGGGAAGAAGTAAATCTTTCAGCAAAGACCTCTGCTCCATACAAAAGCTATCAAAGAGCTTAGTGACAAAATCCTCTGCCCTAGTTGGTCAGACTGCCTGGGCAGCTGGGCTGTCGCAGTTAATATAGCTTGTAAAAGGTAATAAACTTAGAACTGGCTACTTTGCATGTAGATTTTTGGTATTTTCTTCCAGAACATTTCAGGGGTCTGTTTTGAGATTTCAATGGCACTGGATCTTCCACTCTCACCCCATATATCATTCAAATAATTCAGTGTCTCAACTGATCTGGTGTTTCGCCACTTGTGGTTTCTGATGAACCCAGAGCCATGTTTTCACAGGCGAAATTCCTTTTATGCAGTTTCATGATCTGACATTACTGTGGAAAAATTACTTCCATTTCATTTAATGACAAACACTGTATGACTACATCATCATTTTAAATTATCTTGCAACAATTAGACAGTTATAGGCCTACAGGTTGCTGCCTCTGGCATGCTTTACAAAGCAATAACAATCACCTGTTGCCTTCACTGTATAACTTCCTGCCTTTCATACAATATCCATCATAATCAAGCAGTCAACTTTTTTCCATATCAGACTGCCACCTGCCTCATAATATATATGTCATTATTATGATTTCTACACAGTAAGCATTGGTTGTTCATTCTGAAGTTAAATAAGAACTGAGACATATAAATATATACATACGTATATATATGTATACTGGTATATATGGTAGAACTTTTCCCATTCTTTATTTCAAGTACTATTCTTTTTGTAACAGTATGCTTTTCAATTATTTTTCTCTTATCATTTATCTGCCCACTTTTCTTTAAACATTTAATTAACACAGTTCCAAATTGTCAAGATAATGTGTTTTTACCTTCCTTATTTTCTCCTGAATTGCCTAAGAAGATGATAATTAGTGTTTGTTATATGCAGCATGACATTTCTTCTTTCTCCAGTAAACTGATAATTTTTTACTCTTACTTTTTTTGATAGTATCATTCTCACTAAACTTGTTCCTTTTGAACCTTATTATTTCCTCTTATTCTTCTTTTACAAGTTTTTAAAACATTCTTCAAAGCAATTTTTTCAGTCCATTCATCAGCATTTGGGCACACATATACCATGTCTTTCTTACATTTTTCTCCCTTAAAGTTTTCCAATTATCTACAAATTTTACACTTTTCTTTCAAAACAGTTCTTTCAAAACCTCTTTTATTCTGTTTATATTTTTCTTTCTTTTTCATCTGTAATGACTGTATCAAATGTATGAAAATGCAACCAAAAAAAGGTATTTCCAAATTAACTTTAACAGCTTTATTAATATGTATGCAAAATTTTGGAAGATAATCTAAAAGACGCTAATTGCTCCTGTCACACAATCCTTCAATATGCTGTATTTCAGCTCATTTAAATGTGTACCTTATATGTTATTTTTATCATTAACATTTTACATTAAATTTAGCTGCTATGTCATGTAATACTGCATCACAAATACTTAGGAAGTGGAACCAAATGAGTCCTGAATTTTTGTGTGCCTTTTAAGAAGGGGGTTCCTATGCTTGAGGCTATTTTGGCACCCTAGAAGTATTTCCATTTTTCGTAACTGAATAGCTCCATAAGTAATACTTAAGCCTAGATCGTGAATTCCCACTCACTGATTTCACTTGTTTATACTGTAGCTGTTCCACTTTGCCAGGAATAGTTAAAGATCAATCGAGATACAATGCCAGAGCATTCACAACACCTGTCATCCAGTGGCAAAGAAACATAATTGCAGTCTGTTCTGATTAAGACTTCTGTTTATGTGAGGGAATGATAGAGGAGTGCACTGCGGAGTAAAAGAGGGAGACTGCAAACAGCTCTTTCTTTCCCCAAAGACAATCAAACTCCTGTTCAGCTTTTGCAAGAAAGTGTTTCAGGGTCCAGTTCTTGGGATGGGTTCAAGACTATGAACCTAATGTGAAGGGAGATGTGCCTTGAAGCCCAAAGGAAAGATAAGAATATCTTAAAAGGGTGCATATTTAAGGTACAACTATTTCTCACATTACTTATCTGCTAGCATAGACACCTTTTTACACTGTAAGCTGTTACAGATATGCTTCACTTTCCCCAAGCTCCAGACCGTTACTTATCACTGCACTGTAAATTTCCCTACAGGGTGATATGCTCACAAATGAGATGCTGTAGCACAAAGTTCAAGCACTTAAGCGTCCTTTGTGGATCTAACCCAAAGTCACTTTTGAAAACAAGATTTAGGGCTTCTGAAACTTTTACCCTGTGTGACCTGGAGGTCACGTGTTGAGATATAAGGAAATTAGTTACCAGGTCTTTTGAGTCCCAGCTCCCCCGTGTGATCACAGGATGTTTCTCCTCAGCACATTAAATCAGTCAGGGCATTGATACCAATATAATGTAACAAAAAGAACTGTCAGGTACACGCCCATTTTCCAGACATAACCTTGCATTTGATACCTACTGCCTATGCAACGTATGTTTATGTACATGCTTACTTTTTATCTTTTCCAGAAATTCCTAATAAAATAAACCGTGGTGAAGCCAAACATCTTGCAGATACCTCAGGGTCAGACAAAACAGAAAGAACAACAAAGAGGTCCAGAGTATCAACCATAAGGCGGATATTTGACATGGCAAAACACCGAACAAAGAGGTCATCCTTTTTCTCAACTGGTGTGAAAGTTTGCCCACAAGAATCAGTGAAGCAGATTTTAGCCAGTCATCAAGCTTACTATAGATTAAGAGGTAAGATGATGATTGCCACATGTACTTCCTCCTTGAAAGTATTTCTTTTAACTGAGGAAAAACAATAATTTTCCAGAATCTTGTTCTTCAGCTCTAGGCAGTGTATGTGATATTTTCTTTATACTTTATTTTACATAGATAATCAAATGTTACGTGTACATTAGCATGGTTCAAGACAGACAGTTACCAGAACAGAATAAAACTGCACTCATAAGACTAATGAACTCAGTGTAATTGCATAGTGTTCTAGCATGACAGAACATGAAGACCAAATTATGCTTGCACTACTATATAAAGATGTACCACCTCTCTCAAAAGTGCAGCAGGTACCATCACTGTTACTCAGAATTAATCCCACCAGCTCAAGACAAGTAATGAAACTATTCATCGGTCATTGCACAAATATGTTGATGTATCTGTAGTTAACAAGTCTGTGGCAGTGTTGGTATGCTACAAACACTGAAATAATTGCCAGCAGCTCATGCAAAGACCTTAGTCTTATTTTTAAAAAGTCTAGAATGGTTTTTCTGCCCTTTCCCAATTAATTCACTCCCTCTCCAGCCCTTCCTTTTCCTCTGTTGACTGTAGAGAACCTATAGAGTTACCACTCCAATTTTAGGTCCCTAGAATGTACAGTGCAAATAGCCCTCTGTTTTTTATATTTCCTCTCTTCCTGCCTCTCCCACTCCCAGCTTTTCATTCTGTGGCTGTTCCAATTTGTATTAAAAAAGTACAAATATTTTTGTGCTGCAGCTAGACAGTCCAAAGTTAATTCTAAAACCTAGCGAGCACTTCTGAGATGCAAGTATCTAAGGCAACACCTACTCTCTAAATCAACTTTGCTTATCTATTTGTCCTCTATATTGATCTCCAACCATTCACATACATGTATGTAACTTTGCTGCTCCTCAGCTCTCTTTCAGAGAACCAGCTAGTTCCCTCTGAAATGAAACCTGGATGTAGAGCTGCAAAAATTTTACTCCAGCAGCCACTTGCTATAGGCAGCAGGGGCAAACTACAGCAATGCCTGTAGCCATTCCTGTAGGTGCAAACATAATTGGTATCCATTGTGGGACTGAATTCCAACCCAGTGGGCATTAGACAGAATTCTGAAATATGTTAAAGAGGCTGATCCAAAAATCCTTTCTTAAATACTAATTAATCCTGAAAGTCCCTAAAACCCACTGGTCACATCCCTGATCGGGCTGAAAACAAGCTATCCTGGGACAGGCTGGTGTCATTGACCTGAACTCAAAGAACTAGAACTATGACATTTTCGTTTAAAAACTGATGATGACAATACTACCACCTTTTTGGAGAGCAGCACATCAGTTTGGAGTGGGATATTGGGCTCTATAAGTCTTGTAGTGCAAGCAGGTTTAAGCTTATAGCTCCTCTTTCCCAGCAGAGTGTCCTACGCTCACAAAATTCTCTGAGTAGGTGTCATCCAGTTCTTCAACTGAAGCTGGAGTACTTCCCGAAAAGTAAGCAAGAGAACAGATGACTGCAGCTGAATAATTTGTCCACTCATTCAGAAAAAGGTGTTTCTTCTCCCTTGAATAATTGCACATTTTCCATTACCATGTCCTTGGTTAAAACCTTAAAAAATATTTCCTTCAAGGAAAGATCAGAACCCGAGTCTTCTGCCCTCCCAGCTGAGCATGTTAATTTACCTGATGAAAGTGATATAAATGAAAAAAAAAGGTAAAAGTGAAAATGTGGTGATACAAGCATTATCCTTGAAGCTGTAACCACAGTACAAACCTTCACAAAAAGATAATCTGGTAGCTATGCTGGAGTCTTACAGACTGTGCCTATCTGTGGGACAATCAAACTGTAACAGCACTGTGGATCATATCTGTCCTCTAGAGAATTTTACTGCTTCCTAAGAAAAACTACACAGGGGTTTTTTTACATATATATATATATTCTATGCTTCCAGGAATGAGCACACAACACAAAGCAGCTCAGATATAGGAGCTCAGACAGTCGCTATTGGATAACCTGAGCCTACTGTGACCCTATACCAACTCTGAAATTACACACCGTAGCTTAAGTCACCATGAAGACAGTCCCTCATGTGGGGCAAACTGGGAGTATGCTTTGAATCAGCAACAACGCCTCCTCAGCTGGCCATGTGTCATGTTTATCTAAACCCTGGTAACTGGATTACTTTTCATGAGATATAGTATATCTTTATTCAGCAGTTACTGCTCAGAAAAACAGATATCACAGAGTTGCAAGTGAGAAAAAGATGATAGAAAGTAGCCTTAACTGCTAGCTCATAATGAATAAATCTCTTCAAAAGACAGCCTGTTCCTTTTTAATAATCTGACCACATCTGCTCCACATGCAGCTGCTCTACTGGGAGGGCAGGTCGTTCCTGAGGTATTATTGAGGTGCCCTAACACAGCTAGGTGAGTACATCCCTACAGCAAGTTTAGAGAATGCCTAGAGAAACTGATTGCACTAATTTGAGAGACATGGATGTTTTAGATAATGTAGATAATTATCTCACTTTAAGTCAGAGCATGTATCAAGTACTGAAAATAAATGTCCCATCTCACAGTAATGAACTTTGCAAAGTAAAGTGCTAAAGGCAACAGCTTTTAAATTGCTAGCAAGTTTTTGTTAAAATGGTTTTTCTAATATGGTTGAAAATCCCCTTCTCTAAAAGCATTTAACTTTAAGAAACATTTTGAAGAAGTGTGTGTCTTCATCTTGAGTGAGTGGACATTATATTTTCACAAAGCCAAAAATACAGCTGGCTTTGTTGACTCTAACAATACCAGAGGAATCAACAAGTAGTAACAGAGGCAGTCACCCATGGATGGGAAGGTATAGTGACAGCTGAGATAAACTGAACTGGTTCTGTTCAAAACACATTGGTTCTAGCAGCCACCGAGCCATGTTGGTTATCGTACACAACTGAGTTCACAGCCCCTGCAGAGGACAACCTGCATAAGTGGATATTTCTGCAGTTAAGCAGGAAAGTCCAGACAGAACAGCACTTCCTGGCTGGCTCTGTGCTAGCCTGAGGATCTCGTAGGACCACAAAGTGATTTTAAACATGACTCAGGTGTGGCCAGGATTCATTCTATGTTCAGTTTGAGGCTGTGCAAAGTGAAATGAAACCCAAAGATTTTGTGTGGAGGGAGGGGCTGGTATCTGAACAGAAATCCAAAGACATATTAGTATAATTAGTCAGGTAGACAGTAGCTGTCTGGAGAACAGAACAATTTATCCTCCAAAATCTTTTAGAAATGGTTTCAACTTACAAAAAAAGAGACTTCAGCAAGATGTTGGTAAAAGCGCACTCAAAAGTGTAGCCCCATCTGGCCATATGTGACTCTCAAGCACTCACTTCTGCAGACATATCTAAGACCGATGTTATCAGAATCATCGAGGGAAAGTAAACGCTATAAAGTATTTCTGGTCAATCATTTTATAACCTAGCTGCTGCTGCTTTCTTCCCTCCCTCACATACTCATGCATGTCACATTCCTCACTGACAGTGCTAGAGAGCAAGGTCTTTGCAGCAGGAACTTATCTTTTACAAGTTTTCCCCGAAATGCCTCACAGAGTTCTGATGGCTAGAAAACAGATCAAAAAACTGGATGCCAAGCCCAAATATGCATTCTGATATATTTCGTAACATGCTACAGCTGAACTTCACAGCTTTCTTGCATAAGGAGCGAGCCAACAGAATATGTAGAAGTATTGCTCTGCATTATTATATTATGTGTTTTCATAGAATCATAGAATTGTTCTGGTTGGAAGAGACCTCCGAGATCATCGGGTCCAACCATTAACCTAGCATTACCAAGTCCCCCACTAAATCGTATCCCTTAGGGCCTCGACTAAACATCTTTTGAATACCTCCAGGGATGGGGACTCCACCACCTCCCTGGGCAGCCTGTTCCAATGCCCGACAACCCTTTCAGTGAAGAAATTTTTACGAATGTCCAATCTAAACCTCCCCTGGTGCAACTTGAGGCCATTTCCTCTTGTTCTGTCGTCTGTTACTAGGGAGAAGAGTCCGACCCCCATCTCTCTACAACCTACTTTTACATAACCTCATGTAATTAAGTCAGTCTGCATCCAGTAAATGAAGCTCCCTTAGAACCATTCCCGAATACCACCTTTTCAAAATCTCCCCCACTGTCTTATTCTCTTCATGTTCATTTTCATTTCCCCAAACGATGCAGAACGCTACTGTTCTCTGTACAGCCACAGTACCTGTTAATCTTGTCTGATGTACCCTGGCATTTAACTGGGTGATTAATCACCATGGAGGAAACACTTAATATTGAACAAATGACTGTGTACAGTTGCGTAGAAAAGAAGGCAATCATGTTCTTTCCAAAGGAATTTTACCTATACTAAGTCATTCATTTTTTCCAGAAATGAATGTTTAAATCTTTATGTTTAACGAAACATAAAAGTATGTACCTGCTGCAGAATGTCCTTAAGATTTTGAAAAGACTAATTACATTGAAAATATGGAATATAATCAAATCACTTTAGCCTGCTGCATTTGAATTTTTTTTTCCATTAAAATGTTTTGTCATATGTGTGGGGAATATAAAAATCTTAACTATGTTCTGGTTAGCTTGTTCTATGCATAGTTAACCATACTAATGTACAAAACCTTTATATACCGTTAAAATTATGATTATTCAAGTATGAAGACTGCTAGATTATTTTTTCTCTACCTCCCTGTTTGCTCTCACTAGAACATCCAGTATGTATCTCTGTATATATGTACCTTTGAAGTTAAGGAAGTGTGCTTTGTGTTTGATCCTTATTCATGATGATGATGTCAGGCCAAATTAATCTCTCTTTTAAAATGAGGGAAATTAGCAATCCTTAACTCAAAGACGCTTAATCCTTCAGCATAAAGGCAAATGACTGTCAATTCAAAAATACCTAAAAGACCTAAATATCTGAAAATACCTAGAAGCTGGGTTTACTAAGTACAGTAAAATGTGTAAATCCCAAATCACTTTAAAAGGGCTTTCAAGTTTACTTTTTGGTACAAAGCATCCATCCCCAGCCCCTTTTTCTTACTCAGTCTGCCAGGAAGCTGTGTGGGAAGCCTTTCGTATTTTTCTGGATCGGATTCCTGATACTTCCGAATATCAGAACTGGGTTACTGCCTGCCAGAGGGAAACCTTCTGCATATTCGACATTGGCAAAAACTTCAGCAATTCCCAAGAACACCTGGAAATAATCCAACGGGTAAGGATTACTGACGTTTGTTTTGAAACTGGGGGAGGCTTCCAAGTGCCTCCCCATCTGCTTATATAAGGGCAAAGTATTGCTCAGGAAGAGGAGGGGGCATGTGTTAGAAGGAAAACATAAAAGTACAGTAAATGAAAGAGCTAACAGGCTTCTGCTCAATGGTTGGATACACCGACTAGTAAAATGCTGTTTTTCTTAATCTTTTCGCAGCGAGTAAAACATAGAACCTTCCAGGAAAGGTAAGTAGCACAAGTAGAACCTTGCCACTTGATGTTACTGCCTTTTTTTGAAAAAGATATGTGTAGATGTGCGTGGATGTGAACAGATATACAGATAGCACTGTGGTGTATTTGGTGTGTGCTGTGAGAGATGTGTATACTGTATGTATCATAGTACACAGTAATGGAATCACAAATAATTAAGGTGGCCAAATGTCCGAGTTGCCTGTTCACTTTGAGACACCACAGAATCTCGTCTTAGACTAATGTGAGCATGGAACCCTGACAGAGCCACGGCTTTGTTAGACTAGTGTTGATAGGGAGTGTGACAAAAGATTACCCACAATTGCTATAATTCTCAAAAGGAAAGCCAGAGAGCTGAACAAAAGTTTATCTGGGAGGATACATCCAGCAATAATGTGAAAACCCTATGCCTTCACTTTAGCTTTCCCCTGTATTTTCACATGTCATGATAGTGTTAACTAATGTGATGTTTTATTACATAAACTCTTGGTAAAAAAGTATGCTTCTGGCAGTGCTCTGAAGTCTAAGAATGGCAGAATTAAAGTTACAATACTGATCTCTGTCTCTCTGCATATAAATACTATAATACAGCCAGACAAATCATTGTCCACAGTTTCTCTGATTAATGTATTATTTTTTCTTCAAATTTTCTTTGATTTTCAGGTGTAGCAAATAATTTTTTTCCATTCATAAGTTATACTGTCTCATGATCACAGAGGTCTTAGGTATCTTTATTCATTATGACATGGGAGCTTTGAGTGTTCTTCTTGCTCAGAAACGTATTTTTAATAATGTAGGGCCTAATTAAACTCCCCTGGAAGTCCAAAGGGAGGTCTTTACACTCAGTCTAGTGCAAACAGCAGCAGCAAGGCAATAAGTGAAGTGACTGATCTCAGAGTTCTTATGCTCTTTGTGAACAGTACAGTTTTCCCTAGACACAATTCAGAAAGTGAAGTAAATTTTATGAAATTACTTGTATTTTAGCTGGAAATAGAGGCAGCAATGATTATGCATTATTGGACTTCATCTTTACTTCTGTGTGGTTTGGGAAACATTTTGTATCTTCTGTAGATGCCATGTAGAGAGATCAGTCTCTGGTTAAAGACACAACACATAATTAGTTAACATTGTGAAAACATTACAAATAATACTTTAGTTCTCACCACACAAGACATCCAGAGGATGTGGTAAATCAGGAGTTGTTCATATTCTTTATTTATGTTATTAAACATCTAGGTTGGTCCTGTATAGAAATGCAGCCCAGCTGTCTTTTCTGTCTATGCTACAAGCTTCACGTTGTCTCAGTTAACACCACGCTACGCATTTGCGGTGCCCTTTGTTCTTTCATTCATATCAGTTTTCACAAACACTCCACCTGTGTGCACTGCCTTAATAATAGCTATTTCTATAGAAATTTTGAGGAATTCTATCCTCATTTATTTCCATGATTGGGCTTTTTATTTTATGCTGTGTTTTTTTCCACACTCTACTTAGAACCCAAAACAGATGAAATTCTTCATTCTCCAATTTCAGGAAAGAAAAATCTCAAAACGTTGCTTAGAAGAGTCTTATCTAAGAATCTAAATGTTTCCAAAAAGCTACAAATGAACAAAAATTTGGTTTTAGAGCAGAAACTATTCTATAGCCTTAACTGCAGGAATCTTTGACACATCTATTATAAAATGCACTTATATATACATACCACTTCTGCTTTTCAGGCAAGCTAACAGTCTCAGTTCCAAAATTTCTTCATCAGCACATGAATGTAAAACTTACAACAGAAAATAATATCAACAATACCAAGTCAAATCCTGTGATGCAAGGCAGACAATCTGTACATCACACCCACCATATTCTTCCTTGAGTTTTCAGCTGTCTGCCAAGGGGACCATGGTAGGCATTAACCCATCAATATTACATCCAGATTCAAAGATAAACATTCCTACAATTCACAATAATCTTGATCCAGGAATCTGATTTGAAACTATCATTAGTTGGAAGAGTCCTCATGATACTATAAAGCAGGCTGACAACTGAAAAATAAGTCCACCCATTCTGTCCTCACACCAAACCATGAAACACTCTTGGAACCATGAAATGTCCATTGGCTCTAAAATTAGAAGCAGCCCAAAGCCCTCACTGAACTAACTTGATAGGATGCGATATAGCAAAGGAGACAACAGTTGGTTTAGATAACGTACAAGAAGTCTTGCTTCCATTTTAGTCAGAGGTCAACCATTCATAGACTTCAAAGAGAGAAAAAGCAGACCCTGTGCACAGGTTTAATCTCTGTGACCCCATCCCTTTGATTGCTCAGAGAAAATCAGTCATGGAATGTCATGAGCAGACTCCTGACAGGATTGGTAGTCCTTGGTGGAGGAATATATCAAATCAGTATTTTTGTTTATTGTAAGAGCAAATACCATATTGAAGGAGAGGAAAGGAAATATATCAACTGTTGAATATAAAATATGATCTACTGTTCCATTGCCTGTTTAACCAGCTTATCAAATATTCCATAAGAAATAACTTCTCTCATTTAAAGTCAACTTAATATAGGGGTCATTTCTACATTTTTTTACACCTTTGCCATTGCCAGTACAGCATGCTGATCATTAAATCACTCATTTCTATTTGATTGATAGGAAAGATGAAATATCCACAGAGAAAACAAGTGGCAAAAAGCTGGAAGACATTCCTTCCATTTCTACAGGTAAAATCAAATCTGCTTGCTGTACGTCTGCCCATTAAATACAATTGTTAAACCCAGTGATTCATAGATCTTAGAAGGCTGTAATTTAATGAATGCAGTAGAAGCATGACAAGTTCAGTGAAGTACAATGAAAATGCTTTAGCAAAGTAATCTATAAAAAGCATTTTTTTATTTCTTTACAACATGTCTGCTACTCAAATGTAGCCTTCCAGGTTTGTTTCACAGTCTTTAAATGCATATATTTTCCTAGTTTCAGGAGAGTAGAGAGTAGAGCTAATTTTGCTTCAGTTATGAAATAACATTTAGAGTGTCAGCTGCTGCATTTTGTTAGCCAAAATAAGCAAGTGCATGAAAATAAAGAATGACTTTAGCCAGAAAGTCACAATGTGAGCAGATTATTCCAATTAGACATAACAACACTATTGTGTACTACAGTTCTTTAAAATAACGTTAGAAATCTATGCAGTGATAAAAATCTGTAAATATGAGCATTTTGGTTCAAGGAGGAAACATCCTGCACACATATTTCTATAAGGGCCAAATATGACAGAATCTTATTGATAGCGACTTCCAGAATAGTAATTTTGCCTCTAGCTGGAAAACTCTGTCAAAGCCTCCTGCTACTTTAAATTGGGCCCTAAAGAAAAGTGGCTATCACAGAGACAAAGTTATCAATTGGCAAAATCAAGCTTAGACATTTGGTGATATATAAGTAGTATGACAGGAAATGATCAAATATTATTATTTAATTTATACAATTTCATTCATGCATAGTCGGTGACACTTTTTGCCTTCAGTCATGCACATGCAGTGCTACTGGTGTTTTAACCTGGAAAGAAAGGCTATCTATTGTATAAAAAGTGGCAGCTTTACCCATGCCATAAACCATGACCACCTTTCACCAGCATAGGCTTGCGCTCAAACACACCCTCCATAAAGAAAGCTTCTCCAGTGAGCTGACACCTGACCAACACAGAAAGGGGAAGATTTTTGATGTGCAAACCGGTTCTCGCCTGATTTTACTTTTTTTGCCTCCCAGGCTCCCCCGGCACATCTCTCTCTCCATATGCACCAGTTTCTAACGGCACACTGCTCAACGAAATTGTTAATGACACGAAGACTCCTGTGAAGGTGAGGGCAGCCTATTTTCCTATCCCATTTTTTCACTCACCTCTTCTTTTTGAGATCAACTAGCAGAAAAGAGGGGGAAGCCTTATGAACACTTAGTGCTTATAAACCACAAGTGCTCCCCTATGTTATGGCTAGTAGGACTGAAGGGTTTTATTAGGATCTGCTCTGTACTGGAATAGGGCATGATGCTTCTTGCATACGTGGTAGAAAGTATAAAAACATGGCAACCAGCTTTCAGGCAGAGTCTTCATTCTTCTGATGAAGGGCCTGTTGCCTATTTTGCACCATTTTGTAACCTTGTTCTTCATTAAATAATGTAAAAATGCATATATTCTGAGCTTTCTACAACACAGGGGATAGGACTGGACCTTCTTGCCTTTTTCCTGCCAGCCAGCCAGCCGTCAAACAGGGAATCTCCGCTGATGTCTCCTCAGAGCAGCCATGTGGCATGGCGCCGGGGGCTACCCCCTTCGCTGCAGGTTTATAGCAGCCACCGTGGGCCGCAGGTTACGTCTGAGATGGGGTGGGGGTGAGAGGAGGGGCTGTTATTTTCCCTGTCCTCGCTGCTGTGCCTGGGGGTGGCAGGGAGGTGGCCCTGGCCTCAGCGCAGCTGCGGGGCTTCAGGGAACCTTCCGGAACCTCCCTCTGGAGAGAGGCCGAGGCCTCACCAGGGCCCCAGGGCCCTGCATGGGCCCTGCCCCAAGGAGCCTCAGGCAGGAGCTGGCCCCTTGCATTTCCCCTCTACTTTGCTCTGAGATTTTTTTTGCTTTCTAAAAAGTTTGCCTTTCTCAAGCAGCTCCTCAAAAAGCTACTCAGGGTTTTCTTTGTTGTTTGCATGTACTGGCTGTACGAAGAGGCTCGTGCCACCTCCTCCCCACTTGGGTGAACTCAAGGTCTCGACGACACTGCCAAGAATTTGAGGGTGGAAATGCTGGCCAAAACCTCGCCCATCACACCCCTGGCAAATCGCCACCATTCTCCATCCTGCCTCTGCAAGCTTCTTGGCTCCGGCACAGGAATTGCACCAGAGTGATCCCAGATAAATGCTATTTTTACTGTCCGAAATGATTACATCCTCAGGATCTAAGAAAGGAAAATAATCTTAATATGACCTACCTGTATCATAGCTGTTGGAGAAAAAAAGCAGATAAAATATGAGGAAAAAATGGTTTTAAAATCACTTATTTGTGATGTTTGAGATGTACTGGGAGATTGGCATTAACCAGTTCCGCCATGTTATAGGTCTCCTCATTCTTTCTCAGCCCAGTCCTTTGTGATGAGTTCACTAAAGGCTGCTTCCTCAAAAGTCATAGGGCAGCTATATAAAAAGTGTATATTCCATAAGCTTCTGTTTATATGATTGATAGAACATTACAGAATGGTCTTTCTCTAACTGATGAGCCATATTTTCATATACAGCACAAAACATACATTCCTCTAAAACTGAGGCATCCTAAGGAATGACTTAGCAGAGCTGAGTTACGCAGAATCAGTGGGTGCAGAAAGTGTTCTCTCCTGTTTCACTCATTCTTTATTATATTAACATCTTATTTTCTTTCTTATCCCCTGACACACCATAATTGCACATATTTCTTGTTCTGCTTATTCTGGGAAGCTATCAAAACCTAGTTGTTACATATGGGACAGATGTTTCTAGCAGCCTCATGCCAACCCACCTGGCAGCAGAAGTGAAAACCCCACCTCTCTGTGGGATTCAGGCTGATGAGCTTGCTGCTCTTTCGGGCCAATTTCTCTTGATCATTGTCTTGCACTTGTTGTGTTTGCTTGTTTATCCAAAGTATAAAAAGCCTGGCTGAGAGCAGAATTGTTCTTGAGCAAATAAAAATATAAAAAAGTGTTTAAAGAATACAGAATAGGTAAGTATTGCTAATAAGTATAAACATGCAATGTACGTGCAGTACATGCAGTACATGCAGTAAAGAAAAACTTGTTTTGTGTTCCAACCTTCATATTTTTAACAGGCAAGCTTTATAGAACCCTGAAAGGTTTTACTCAGAAAAAAACAAAAGGCTTTTTTGTGTAATAAAATACATTGGCTGTGGAATGCAGGGATGGTGTGTGTTAACGTTAGTAACAAGGCAGGAGTTTCCTGGGTGGCCTCTCTGCATCACTTCTTCAGGTACTTGCATTCCAAGACTTGAAATTTGAGTCTCAGCTCTGTGTGGTAAAAAGGAGCAAGAGATACCTTCTGATCTTAAAATTAGCAAACGTATAACTTTATATCTAGCGTGAATTAGGAAATCTTTCTGAATAGACTCATAGCGGTTTTCCTCCTTGTGGCCAACGCATTGTAGCCTACAAATGAATTGGCTTTTGGAGTTTAACATTATTAAAGGAAAAAATTAGTAAGTGTAAGTCAAAACTGCAAATAGTGTCAGGAAATAGCAAACAAAATAGGATTACTTTTAACACCAGTAAAGTCAACTGCAGATGAAAGGTGTAACACAAGTAGGGCTAATTCTACTTTACTATCAGGAAAAACCAAATGCAAACGTCTGAACATGAAAGAGTAACAGTCTGGCGGTCTGCTCTGGTTGACTATGGGTTTTCTGAGGGTAGGATACCAAGCAGCTTTTAGCATTTGCTTGTCACTCTCCTTGGTGTCACACACTTTCCTCCAAAGTGTCAAGTAAAGCTATATGACTTTCATGACAATGGAAATAAGAAGACTTGGTAACACTCTCTGTGCAAGAAATGGCTTCATTCTCTTCATCACCTTCATTTATGCATACCAAAGGCAACTCTCAAGTCACAGGAACAGAAACTTGTTTGCAAAGGCAGAAGAATTAAGCCAACAGATGTGGCTAGGAACCCTCGCCTTTTCTAGGATATGGTTCAGAAAGTTCTTTTGAGGACGGGCTTAAAAGGGAACCCTTCTACCTATTAAATACTGAAATGTGGGGGGAAAATCACTTAGTTTTATTTCTGCCCTTTTTTTCCTCTCCTCTTCTTTTCCAGGAGCTGGGAACAAATACAGTCCCGGAACTGCCTGTGGAGCAAATGGTAGAATTCAGCGTCACTCTCACTGATCAGGAGTACACAGCTGAACTTAATGATCCCAACTCCCCACAGTACCGACAACTGGCTGCCAAATTTCAGCTACAGGTAAGGAGGCTCAGTGAATGCCAAAATGTTGTCTTTGTGTCTTGCCTGAGATTCATACTATGAAACTGCCTTCACCATGAAACAGAATTAGAATCTACTGCCCTCATTTGAAATCAGTAATTCCTGTTGTCTCAAGACCTTCAGTTTTCCTTCATGTACAGTCAGCTTTTCCCCTGGTTTAGGCCATCTGTTCAGCCACCAAGGTAACAAGCCAACGTCTTTGTCAGCAGTAGAGCCTCAGATAACTGATGAACAGAGTAACTTTAGAAATATCGTTTGGGCTTACTCAGGAATTCTTGGACAGTACTTTGTTGTAATTTAATTTCTACAATAAACCTAATGAGAAATATAAATGTTAAACGTAATTAACTACTGTTGTCTGAACTATTCTTCAAAGGACTTCCAGTCATTTTGTTGTGCATTACCACAGTTTCTGTAAGAACTGGGACATCTGTGGTGTTTTCATATAATTAATAATAGTAACTGAATGTTCATTTATCAATTTAATAGATGGCAGCTAATGACTTGAGGTTCCCAAAAGGTTTTCTTAGTAAAATTAACTAAAGCTTCTCATCAGTTTCATGAGCATTCCTTAGTGCAAGGTATTTCACTATCCTGGTTCAGTTTCAGATACGCATAGAAAAATGGTGAAGGATGTGCTGGCAGAGCTGATAAAAAGTGGCTTCTCTGGAGATTTCCAGTATTATCCTCAAACAGAACTGCCTGCAGACTTTGTTTACTACACATATAATGATGTAATTCAGCAATCTGATTTTTAAGTTATTTCATTAATTTCATTAATAGGAGGGTGAGAAATGCAGTTTCTTGATTGTTAAATCATTTTTCATTGTCATGAAATTTTATCTGTCCACTTTAAAGAGTCCAAAGCTGTTCTTGACATGCAATGTTGAATAGAAAATGATTTGTAGTTCAGTACCATGAAATACACATGCTTTCCTCCAAAGATAGATCATCGAGGAGGCAGAGGGCAATCTTGATACAAGACAGTTTTACAAGAGCACTCAAAGGGTGAGAGTGAGGAGGTTGATTCAGAATTAAAACCTTGTCCAGCTAGATGAGTTCCTGTACAAATTCCAGAGAAGCCCTTGCAAAGGCTGGGGCCATGGAGTTCCAAGCTCGGTTTCTAATTTGTGCCAGGACACGGCAAGAGGGAAGAGTTACAGCAGACATTATAGTGCAAATGTTCAGAAGTACATCTGTATACCACAAAAGACATTTAAAATCACATGAAAAACAGAATGCAGATTCAGATGCATAGGTTACTCAGTGAATAGAGATTCATTTGGCAAAAGTAGGAAATAGGAAGCTACATATATGCATACAGTTAAAAGAAAGCATCAACTTCATTATAATATAAAGAGAACCAAGAAGAGACTGAACAGAGCCCGTGCCAAGAGTCAGCTGGCAGAACATGGCTAAAATGGGATTCAGTTGCCTAAACATTGACATCTGGTGCCATTTTAGGTGCCCCAGGTTGTCCAACACATCTGCAAGGGCCTCTTAGATATGAGAGAGCTGCACTCTTCTGAACCAGCAACTAAGCAGAAGACGACCTTAAGGCATCTAAAATAATAGTGTTTGCCTAAGTTTAGGAAAATTAATTGCATCCTAGTCCTTTAGGTCCTTAATCTCTGTTACTTTCAGTAAGCATTAGTCACATGAATAACATCTTAAAATCTTCCCACAGTCTAATTGCTATTTCTGCACCACTTTTACTAAGTCAGATCAAGCTCAAAATGAAGTATTTGCCTCAGCTGCTTTCCTACTGTCCTCCTGTGGGAGATGCGCAAGGGGACTGTAGATGGTAGGCCATTTTCTGCGCTAGACTTCAGCTTCTCTTCTGCTTGCTGTGATGAAAAAGCCATCTAGGCTAATACAGCGTGGCTGATACCTAGTATTGTGGTAATATACTGATCTTCTCCTACTTCTTCACTTTGACAGAGATGCAGAGAAAGCTGTGGCTCTGACTGCCCATTCCCTACCAGTTCTGACAAACTCTCACGCATGAATGAATGAGTTCTAAATGTATGCTGGGTTTGTACAGAATCGTATAGCTAAGGAAGAGGAAAGATCTCCACATTGGTTCATGTACTTTTTAAGTTATATGATGAATTAAAAGGACTTGATTCCTCAAAAGGCTTTTTCACTTCTTTTCAAGTGCTGAATTCCCTCAGCTGCACAGGCTTTGCTCACAGATGAAAGGTTTAGAGGATGTGTTGCCTGGTTCTTAACATGACCAGGAAGTGAATCAGAAAGGAACCGTGGAACTGTGTGTTTTAAAAAAATCCCTTTCCTCTGACATAGTAGATGTACATAAAATATTTCATTTGACTTAGCTATATAAATGTTGCTACAATTGGAAAAGACCAAAAGATCAATCAGCTGGATCTCACAACATTGTTAATTCTTGAGGTGCTTATTATCCTAAAGTCTGAAAAATGTATACAGAATTCACCTTTTCTGCTCATTGTTTGGTCTTCATATTGTCTCTTCTATTCAAAACCATGTTATTGTACAATTGTTTACATTATAATTAAAAATATATGAAGTTATTCTATTTGTACAAGTCAGTTAAAACTGTTTAATTTATAAGTGATTTGTCAAATAATCTAAATCCACCCGTATTTGGTTAATATTTCTAAATAATTAACAATTTACAGTTAAGGTGACTTGAATCACAAAAATTGTTCATGAACCAAAACTACTGAAAATGAGAAAAACATTTGATTCATGTTGTTTGACTTGCTCTATTATGAACAGTCGCCGCGGCGAGCAGCTCTGGCACTGGCACAACCCGCAGCGCAGCGCTCCAGCGCGGTGCACAGGGGGATTTCCTGAGCCGGGGCAACCTCAGGGGGAGCCGAGAGCCGCCAGGAGCCAGCAGCTCTCGCGGCAGCAGCTGACGAGACCTGGGCAGGGCCAGGAGCAACGGCGGCTGAGCCCCCTCACACCTGTAAAAGGAGCCCTTAGGGAGTGCCAGCGACCAGGAGCACCATGACCAGGGCGGGCAAACAGGGCATGGTGCAGCAGCACGGGCGTGGCGCAGCAGTTTGTGCGGCAGTTCACACGGCAGGGTGTGCAGGAAGGGCGCTGAAGCTCTGCCAGCTCGACCAGGGAGCAATGGTATTCACCTGGCAGAAAGCCATGGCCACTCTAAGCTCTGCACCCCCCACAACTGATGCAGCTTCTCAGACAGAGCTCCGGTGGGAACATGCTGCCTCCCAGGTATCCGGCTGCAGGGTGAGCCCTGCTCTTATGCCAGTATGGGACGGCAGCAGCGAGCTCACCTGTGGGAAGTGTGCCCAGGGAGAGGAACTCCTCCGCTTAGTGACAGAGCTCGAGGAGGTGAGCAGGTTGAGGAGTATCAGGGATTGTGAGAGAGAGAGAGAGAGACACTACTGGAATCACACCCTACCTTCCCTGGGACAGGCCCGACAGGCAGCCAGGGCGCATGATATGGAGGATTCCCTGTCCTCTCTCCTCCCGGCTGAACACAGTGACTTAAGGGATAGGGGGCAATGGTGACAAATTGTGGTGAGTGGAGTTCAATCCAGTTGGCAGCCAGTCACACGTGGTTTTCCCCAGGGCTCAGTCTTGGGGCCAGTTCTGTTTAATATCTTTATCAATGATCTGGATGAGGGGATCAAGTGCACCCTCAGTAAGTTTGCAGATGACACCAAGTTGGGAGGGAGTGTTGATCTGCTGGAGGGCAGGCAGGCGCTACAGAGGGATCTGGACAGGCTGGATCGATGGGCCAAGGCCAGTTGTATGAGGTTCAACAAGGCCAAGTGCCGGGTCCTGCACTTGGGTCACAACAAGCCCAGGCAACGCTACAGGCTTGGGGGGAGTGGCTGGAAAGCTGCCCAGTGGAAAAGGACCTGGGGGTGTTGGTTGACGGCCAGCTGAATATGAGCCAGCAGTGTGCCCAGGTGGCCAAGAAGGCCAACGGCATCCTGGCCTGTATCAGAAATAGTGTGGCCAGCAGGAGTAGGGAAGTGATCGTCCCCCTGTACTTGGCCCTGGTGAGGCCGCACCTCGAGTACTGTGTTCAGTTTTGGGCCCCTCACTCCAAGAAAGACATTGAGGTGCTGGAGTGTGTCCAAAGAAGGGCAACGAAGCTGGTGAAGGGTCTAGAGCACAAGTCTTATGAGGAGCGGCTGAGGGAACTGGGGATGTTTATTCTGGAGAAAAGGAGGCTGAGGGGAGACCTTATTGCTCTCTACAACTACCTGAAAGGAGGTTGTAGAGAGATGGGGGTCAGTGTCTTCTCCCTAGTAACAAGATAGGACAAGAGGAAATGGCCTCAAGTTGCGCCAGGGGAGGTTTAGATTGGATATCAGGAAAATTTTCTTCACCAAAAGAGTTGTCAAGCATTGGAACAGGCTGCCCAGGGAAGTGGTGGAGTCACCATCCTTGGAGGTATTTAAAAAACATATAGATGTGGTGCTTAGGGACATGATTTAGTGGTGGACTTGGTAGTGCTAGGCTAGTGGTTGGACTTGATGATCTTAAAGGTCTTTTCCAACCTAAACAATTCTATGATTCTATGATCCCTGATTTACATAATTACATTACTAAAATAAGCTGTACTTTGCACTTCATTTTGCCTATTTCAGGCAATATATACAATATATACAAACCATAGTGTGTTTAAGTTGAGCAATGATGATACCACAAAGAGGGCAATTGAGACTGTTTCCTAAAGCTCTTTCTGAAGTATGAAAAATCTTGTCTAGGCAATAAATGTGTGCTTGCTTTTTAGTGGTAGAACTTACACTGAATTAATGATTTTATGTTTTTCTATAGATGCAAAAAATATTTGAGAAACTTCCAGGATTCAAAGAAATCCACGTATTAGGATTTAAGTAAGTAAGAAAATAGGACTCATTTTTCTATTGGCTACTAGGATTCTTCTCTTCCTTCTTTCCCTCCAACATGAAGAGACCTATACAATAGTGGGGTGTGTATTGCTATAAACAGAAAATAGTTTTCTGGGAACAACACAGAGACAATATGGAGAGAAGTGCAAACACATCCCAAGTTGAGACTATGAGGTTTTGAATTACTAAGTAGAAGTAGCTCTGATTCCCTGAGGGGTGAAATAATCAATAAATCCTTTGAAATTGTTTGCTAGCGACATTGTATGAAGGACTTCCTTAAGTTACAAGGTAAAGAGAGTTAGGAGTATGATTAGTTAGGCGGCTACTTTTTTGTGTGTGGATCCTGTGCCCTTCATAGATCGCAGTGAAGGTGCCTTGGCAAGAGAAGGTTGCAGGAGGATACATGTTCACACAGATAAAACTTTTCCAACAGGTGTTTCCCAGGTGTTTCAAACAATTGAAAATGTTTCATTTTTTAATAAATTTGTGTTCTGTCTTGCCATTTCTTTTAGTTTTAGCTTCCTTGTATGATTAGCTTCCTTGCTAATACAAGCTACTGTGTATTTTTTAATAGAGAATCTACAAGGGAGGGGGATCAAAAACTGAGTATTTGATATGGTTATGCTTCTATAGATAAGAGCACATTATGTAAAGAATCAAGGGAAAAATAAATTACTAATAGTAAGAAATAACATAAAATTGAAAGGGAATAAAGAGCAGGAAAAAAAAGACATAAATTCCTGTGGGCTTATGGCACAGCATCAGGAACATTCAGTCCTTCTAGTAATATTTAATACATGTTGAAAAACATTCATATCACAATGCAATTTTAGACAAGAGCATACTTCTTCCTAGCTTTTCTCTCTGCAAAATTGCTGGGGAAAAGGAGAGAGAAGAGCAAAATAGAGTGAAAATGAGTTGCTTACATTTTGATAATGCAAGTAAGAAAACAAAAAGCTGGCTACTGCAGAACAAGCAGAGAAAATCTGTAGCAGCGTCTCACAGTTACAAATTGCAATAACTAACCTCTCTCAGTTGTAACTCCAGGGGATGTGGGATCCATTTCTGTTTAGTATCTTGGTCTCAGGAGCTGATATGAAAGTACATTCATCAATCTGGAAGACCAGGATTCCTTCCCATTATCTAGTAATTTAGTTAGCTTCTGAGAGTTACAGACCAGCAAAGGCAGGTGTTGCTGCCCATTCTCCCTTAGCCATACTGCTACATATATAAGCAGCATTTCCCACAAGGCAATATGGAAGGACAGCATTAGAGGTATGCTAGAGAATTCATCAGGGAAAATAACAGGGCATTATATTACAGAAGGTCAACATATGGATGTCTTCCAGAGGTAGTTAATAGGTCAAGTTACCCCTGTGACTAGGATCTGAATAGGCACCATGTGTGGTAACAGTAATAGTTGCTACTACTGTCACAGGTGTTCATCGCCACTGTAAAGATATAGATTAGCAATGACAGTGCTCAAATTACACCATTTGTAGTGGGAAATAGGAAAGCAGATATTTCAAACTATCAAGGTAAAGTAAAATTCCTGTTTCCCCACTCAAAACATGGAGATTCCCATTGTTTGGAAGGGAAAAAGTGAAATGATGGAGAGTAGGCTGTCATTTTCACACAGAGATAAAAATTATAGACTACACATAGAAGATAAGATAAATTGTCAAAAGGTGTTTTTGATGTATGACTGATTGATTTACCGGTACATGTGAATCTTTGTTTTTCTTTCTTTTGCAATTCTTTATCACACCCTTTCTTTTCTGATGAAATGAAGACAGAAGAAGGAGAAAGATGGGTAATTTATCTGTAATTCATAATTAAGATTAATCATTTTATAGACTATTAGATGTAGAGAGATACAGCAATAAATGTTCTTTATCTTGATGTGACAAAGTGAATTGATTTGTGTTCTGCCTAAGTACAAAATCTGTGATATAAAGCAGCAGAGACAGCTTTTACCTTAATCTGGAAGGTTCATGTAATCAAATTTTGTCAGGATCTCTCTGAAGGAAAGAAAATTGTTTGACCTAAGAAAATTCACGTTCAGATGAGTAAAGATCTCTATCGGTCATAAACTGAAAGTGAAAAAAAATAGGGAAACGTCATATTTAAATTTTCATTTTTAATCTGCTATTCCTAGCTGTTTTCCCATATACATATTACCTTCAATAAGTATGTAGAATTTGATTTGTCACCTCCATTTTCAGGCCAGATAGAATGGCGCAGAGACCAGTTACTAGCTTGATAAAATGCAGGGAGCTTTTGCCTGGTAATACAAACAGCTACAGAGTCTGTTGTTGTTGCTTAAAAGTGCTGCTGGGGAATATTTGTCTAGCAGTTCCCAGAATTTCTCTTTTACTCGTAGTTTGAAAGAAAGAATTGTCTAATGCTTTTCCTGAATTCTTGCAATGTCATATAAATGTAATTACATAGCACATACTAGATAAAGTGAAATTCCTCTCTCTCCAGTTATTTGATATTATAAAAAGCATCATAGTGGAGTACAAATGTTTCACAATGTACTCATTATTTTTCATTTTAATTAGATGAATTTAGCATTTATGAAAAGTGATTTATTAATAACGGTGAAAATTTGAGACTTCTGTTAAACAAGTACATCTAGGGAGAAGCTATACACATTAAGTTGGACTTGGACAAGCTAACTCCCATTGTGAAAAGTGATTTGCTTGCTACATTAGCTAACTTTCTCGCTGTTCTTCAAAAAAGAGTAAATAATTGCCTCAGGTGTAATAGGATTTTTGCTTATCTGTAGCTTTATGAACTGTCTAATCCCTTTCCATAGGTTCCTGCATAATTAATAGGTGATTATGGCTTCTAGTAACTGCAGCATGCATTTATGACTGTTTGAACCAATAATCAATGACTTCAAACTATATCACCTGTTCTACAGGTCTCTGAGTAGTCAGATTAAACTGAATTATATTAGAACATTTTTATAATTTTCTTCAATATTGGAATTTTTATTAAAAATTATGCAAAGAAGAAAAAAAGGTTTAGGTATAGCAAAAGTAATTTGAAGATGGCAGTCTCATTAGACAGAAGTATATCTGCATTATTTTTTACAGAAGATAATATGTTATGTTTGCATATATTTCTGTTTGTTTGTTTGTAAAATCAGTCCTCAGCCAGTAACTGATTTTGCTGCACTGGGCATTTTTGCATCTTCCTCTTACAGATCAAGCAGCACTATAGCACGATATGTGGTAAACTTTGAGAGAGATGGCTCAGAAATCAAAAGCACAGCTGATGACATCTCAATTATTGGATCTAATAAGGTTGAAAATGAAAAAATTCCACTTTCTCCAAAGGAAGAGAGGGAGATATCAGCAACTAAACTCACAGTAACAGACCTTCAGCAACTGGTTGCCATAGCACTCCATGAAGACCAGTCCCTGCCAATGGACCTTGGAACACTTCAGTTTACTGATGGTCAGTAGGCAGGCTGGTGCCAGGCACAAGTCTGAGCCTTGCTCTTTCAAACTGATGCAGTTTCAGTAAGGTCTCCTTTGCTTCTCTAACAGATATTATTTTCATTTGATGTATCCCATTCTCCTAAGTGTTGCATAGCATCCAAAGGATGCACAGATCTAAGTTAAATTTTATAGCAAAAAGTGCCTTTATAATTATACAGCCTAACTTCCAATCATATTGGAGGATGTATTTTTCTTGGTTGTTTGTTTAGAAAAGCTGGATATTTTGCACACTAAAACAAATAACAGGACAAAAAAAAAAAAAAAAAAAGACTGAATATTCCCTATATCATTTTAATTTCGCAGTGTGGACAGTCTCGTTTCTTTAACAGGTCAGAAAGTGAGGGCCTCCTCTAACATAAATTTAGCTTTCTGAAAGCTAGGTCTCGATTGTAAGCAAGCCATCTAACCTCCCAGTGAAGTCAGAGAGACAGACACCTTAAAGAGCATTTGATCCCAAGCTAAAAATCAGTGGTGTGAAACATACTGTAAAGGTGCATTTTGCTCTCTGAAACACAGAGGGAGTGTAGATGACAAGCTGGATGTGAAGACCTCCAGCAGAAGGTTGAAGGGCTGCATCCTGTTCGGTAATCCAGCTAATAAATATCCCCTTCTAGTCCATCAATAATCTTTTCAAAGCTAGCATAGCCCTAGTTTTGAGGAGGTGGGTTAAGAATGGGAAAAATAATTTAAAATATTTTTTCATATGTATGTTTACCAAAACAATCTTAAAACACACACCAAATTTTAGCTGTAGTGTTTCATTTACAAACAGTAACATCTTCTTGCCAAAAAAAAAATATTTAGATGAAATAACACTTTCTGTAAGAATAAAATGTCATATTTTAATGTAGATTAAAAGTCCCAAGCAAAAAAATCATGGATATAGAACACTTTAATAATAACTATTTTAATCAACTTTTTCCCACTAGTTATTTTTAATAACCAGTTTTAGAAAAACAGCTTGCATGCAAGTATGTTTAAAGAGGTCCTCTGAGGGGGTGAAAGGAGCAACTGGGCACTAAAGCCAAAACACCAAGTAACAATGGTGTGGACTCTGGGTAAAACTGAAAAGAATTTAGGCTTAATGAACAACACAATATAATGAGTCATCATAGCCCATGCAGATTTAACTGAGTGGTTCATACTTCAGCTGATTTTAAGCATTCATCCATGGTTCAGTTCTCTGCAGACCTATCCCATTTATCCTAAATAAAGAGTACAAAGAATACTGCATATAAAATTCCTGTTTTCCTCATAACTGCCAGTTTAAATGGAAATTTATGCCTCTTTCTTCTTAACATGGATTTTTAAAAGTAATTTTTTGATGGAGAATAGTTTTAATACTGTTTTTACTGAGTTTATGTGTTTTGATCAGTTTTCAGTGTGCCACTGCTGAAATATTGTGCTCTCTATTTTTTTTTTTCCCCCAGAATCTATTATACCACCGAGTGATTTTGATAATGATATCCAGGCCATGGTCACTATTCCTCTGGCAGGCCCTGATTTGGTAAGTTAATACTGGTTGCTATATTTATTTATTTCTTCATGAAAAATAAAATTAAACAGTGTTAAGATGTACATAAATATACAGAAAAAGGCTCATGCTAAAATACATATCTGCCTTTTATAAATGCTGTAAGGATGAATGTTGTTTGGTTATTGGTGCAGCAGAGATACTGTTTAGAGCATTTACAGGTGAATATTACTGCTTGATCACCTTTTCCAGTTTTAATTACAAAGTAAACAATGTCTCACCAGTTCAGTAGTATATCTCAATGACAGAGGGAGAGCAATTGACAGGGATAGAGAAAGCTATCTTTCTTTGATAATTTTTAATATTACAGGCAATGTGATTAGGATCACATGCACATGCCAAACATTTTATACATCCCATGACTTCATGCTGAGTTAGCTGTTTGCAAGCTCCTGTGGCTAAAGATTATTGGCCTTTTTAGCAATGAAAGTTAAACATAATAATGAAAGCTGCTTTTTGAAAACTTTTTCAGGAAGACTCCATGAGTGTGGAACTCCCACTAGGTTACCCCAGCCCAGCAACAGTCGACCAAACAGGAGACATCTTGGTCAATGAATTTACAACTGGAATCCCTGTGCTAAGTGGAGAGATCAGTGCCCCTGAAGACTTTAATAATTTTGTTTCATCTGAACCTGTGTTCCCTACCAAACCCTCCAGAGAACCATTTCAGGACAAATCTCCTCCAGACACAGAAGATATCGCTATTGACCACCAAAGTTTCACAGTGCCTTTCAATGCTCTGGGTAGCACTAGCAGTCCTCCAAAACCAGAGGATTCCTATTTGCCTCCTCCAGCAGATGATTCTGCTAACAATGACTTAATCACCGATGGCTATGAGTCTCCAATGGAGCAGGCTACCACACGGGCAGTTTATACCACGGGTAGCTTTACCCTACCTCATCTCCTGCAAGCCGGAGATGAGAATAGTGAAGCTGAGGAGAAGAAAGAACTGACTGATATAACAGAACCATCTTTCAAGAAAGCTGACCAAGATAGTCTGTCTGGACAAGGTAAGACACAAAAGATTTTTCCATAAGAGAGAGTAGGAGAGATCCAGTTGTTATTACACATACAGTCATGTATAAGTACACAATTTCAGTTGTGACAGAAATTTTTCTGGACCATCAAAGATGAAAAATTTACATTTCTGATTCCCACTTCAGGAAAAAACTAATGTACCTGACTTCAAGGTTGTCAAAGCAAAAAAAAACCCAAAACAACCCAACAACAAATGCCTAAGGATGAGGCACGCTTTGTACAGGGTGTTATGGTAAAAATTTTAAAAGGCAGAGCAAAAAGACATGTCAGGAAAAAAAAAAAAAGGAAATCCCAGGCTAACACAAAAAATTTCAGTATTTAAAACATAGAAGGTAAATTACTTTGGGTTCTACACATAGATGTGGATGATAGCAGCAGGAGTATCATGAATACAGCTCCGGACAGGGAAGAGCATAGCATATTCCATGGTCATGTTGTTGCACCTGGTAGTTTATGTACTGAATAAGAACTTTCCATTCTATAGTCTTGCCATTATACACAGAGTTCTGAAGTGAGAGAAAGGCAGATACTTTATTATTAGCAGAGTGAGTTAAACATTAGAAAATCACTTCTTATAAGAATCAGTTGTGAAATGTTCCTGAAAATAAAGTTTATGATGAAAAGTGTTAAACATAACTATTTTCAAATGCATGCTGGGAAGTCTTGTAGTGCTACTGATAAAAGCACAGCATACCTTCAAATAACAGTACAGCCTACCTTTAAATAACATTCATTATAACTGTGGAAAAGTGTTAGATTTGCAGGGGAAAAAAGAAGTCATATGCATTTTTCATTCCATTCACTCATTGGGCTAGGGATGTGATGTCATAAAAACCACATAAAGCCACATATCTATTTCGCAATTTGCTAAATAGCTGAAAAACCTTGTAGCCTAACAGCTCCAAATGACTGAAGAGAAGAAGCAGAGGGTATTTGACTCACCAAAAATGCAGAGCAACCTGTGCTGAAGATACTAGTTGCATTCTTTTTCTTCAGATCTAACACTGTAAATAATTTGTTTATTGCAATTTATTACAGTTACCGTCTGACTGTTTTTCACTGGATGGGCGGAGGGATACGGGAGATGGATCTCTTTCTGGCCCCAAGGTTCAAGCTTGCTTGATTTTTGCCCAGTGACAGTGTAGGACCACAGCTCATTTGACTCTTGCACAGGCTCTGATACCTCAGTTCAAAATGGGAATTAGATTCTGTGTTTCTAAATGATCCTCAGAGACAATACATTGCAGAGTTTAATGAGTTTCAATGTTGTCAGGCAAATATCAGGACAAAGGGAAATTTTAGGAAGGGTAATACGAGCAGAAAGTTCACTGCTTACTAACAAAGATTTCATCAACAAATTTTTCTCATATAATTTGAAATTGAGTAAAAAAATACATAAAGGTTTTTCTTCTTCCTGAAGCCATTATTGGCTGTGCCCACAGAGCATGGAATTGTTTGCTTGAAGAGATGTAGATCTTCTGCAAGTGCAGGTTTGATTCTGTAAGCACCTGGTACTGACCCTTTAAACGCTACTTTAAGAAATTATTTGTTGCACAGTTGGGTTGGAACCTGTCTATCTGCAAAACAGAATGAACTGTCTAGAGCTGTAAAAAAAAAGCTTCCCCAAAATAAAGCCCACTATCTTGTTCCTCCTTGTTGAACACAAGTTATGTCTAAACCAAGCAGTAGAATACACGAATTCCACCATTATCTCTGCA
The DNA here is from genome assembly GCA_009819775.1 of Phoenicopterus ruber ruber. NCBI lineage: Eukaryota > Metazoa > Chordata > Aves > Phoenicopteriformes > Phoenicopteridae > Phoenicopterus > Phoenicopterus ruber. Next base: position 92,676,627 of record CM020217.1, read on the forward strand.
ACTGAGTAGCAGGAGAAAAATAATTGTTCCCTGTCTAAAAAGAAGGGATGCTGTGTTAGCAGGGACAAAAATCTGTAGTTATTATATTTGCTTAAAATCTTATAGTACAAAAAACACACTGCATGCCTAACTGAAAACAGAGGTTTAAAATGTATTTACTGAGTTCTTAAAAGAGTAAATAGTGTATACTCTTTAAAACTTTTTCTGTTTTTTCAATTCTAGCAGTCTTGTGTACAGCATTCCCTGTATTCTTTTATTTCCCTAGATGTTGCGTATTTAATAGGAACTGACAGAATTTGATCTGGAAATTCAGGACTTAACAACATTTGTGACAGAAGTTTTATTAGTGTCAACAGTGTCGGTGATATTAATTATAATATGGCAAGCAGAATTCCTCACTAGCAGGTAGAGAATTTTTCACACTTTGTGCCTAGCTGCATTTCATAGCTGCGTTTCTTAGTAATATTTAAAAAAAAAACAACAACTTTTAACTGTTGCTGGTGTGAAACAGCAGGAACTACTTAGACAGTGCTGTATGAGGTTGGACAGAGGGTTAGGGTTTAAACAGTGGCCTGCAATTCTGCTACATTAATTTCCAGTCATTTTCCCACCCTACAGTGCGGAAGATGGAGCAAATTTTCTTCACCACATGTTTAGAACTTTAAATTGACTCTTCTTTACCATGAAAGGAAGAGCTGGCTGCCAGAAATAACACAGTCAGAGATTCTTTTAGGTATCTCCGTCAGCTGTATGTTTCACAGATGGAGTTTATTGCATTGGTTATCACATGTGTGCAACTACAGGGTGAACATTACTACAGACTCCTGAACATTGAATGTCTACAACCTACACCAACTACTTTAATTATGCCTACCTGAGGTCACTGAGCAAAGCAGTAAAAAAAATTCTTTCACAGGTCCCAAAAAGATAATCAGACTCAGCCTCACACACAAAGTTCTGCATACAACATCTAGGGAAAGGAGAGTAAAACACAGGTGCGGGATGAGGAGTCAAACTAACGAGAGGTGTCCTTTCAAGCCGTGCAGGATGGGATTTGTCAGGCTTGGGCAGCCAGTGGGAGGAATGAGCCAGGAGCAGGTGTGAAGCTTCTTTCAGATGGTACTGCGCTCGTTCTGGACAGCGATGCTGTGCATGGGCAGTAAAGAGCAGGCCAGTGAGGATTAGACAGCCGTGCTGGCTGAACAGTGATGGCAGTTACTCCACCCCTTGAAGTAGCCCAGAACTACTAGGAAGATGCTAAGCTGTCTTTAAGTAAGCCTAACCTTTGAATTTCAAATTCTGTTTTGAGAGTTCACTATAGAATGAAGAGAAAAATCCCGGTACAAATTTCCAGACCTCCTCCTGAAATGGTCTGAAATGCCTGGATCAGATGCCATGGTTTAAACATTTGACAACTCAAAAAGGTTTTTCTTTGCTGTAGCACCTTCAAAATCTAGGTTATTTCCATTTACAACCAGTGCAAAACCCCTGCTTTTTTTCTACTGTCTGAGATGATACCTGTTCACTTTTCTCTAGCATTCCTCTTTCTTCTTCGTATTTTTTCCCCCTCTGGAGTTAACTCATCAATATCTCTTTCGTATGGTTAAATTTCTTCTCCCTCTCTTTGCAGTCCTCTTGTGACCCTACCTAAAACAGTATGACCATTCAGAAAGGAAGCCACTTGTGTAACATATTAGACAGATTGTTGTTTCAAAAACCAAGAAAATTTCAGCAGTAAAACAAATGCTAACAAATGTATAAACAGATAAAAGAGTTCATGAAGTCTGCAACGACAATAATGATATACTTTTACTTCCTAAACAGTAAGAAGAATTTTAATTTGTATTTGTTTTAATTGTAGCTACTAACAAGTTATACAATCCAGGTAAACGGTTATCCCAAAATCCTGACCATCATAAAGTAAGCATTATTTCTGGAGAAGTTATTCCAGAACCATAGGACAAAATAAAGCTAGCGGTAAAATACTTCAGCTATTCTGTTGTACTACATCTCAGTCTCACCAGCTTGGATCATCCTCAAGCTCTCAAGAAAGACTCTGAGAGAATAAGACTCTGCAGGGTGTATCGCAGAGTGTATCACAGAGTTTTTTCTGTGAGAAAAAAAAACTGATGAGGAGTAGGTGGTGGTCACATCTCTGTATGTGTAACTGATAAGAACCTCATTAATTCCCATAATTGCTCTCATGTTCACACAGCTTTGTTGTGAATCCCCTTTGATATCTTCCTCGGGCCCAACAGCTAATTTCGTTGTGCACTCCTCACTCACTACTCTTGCTAAGCAATCTCTAGAAAAACTCAGTTTTCTGGATGTTTGGGGATTCTTTCTGCCTCTGCTTCATCCCCAGCTGCCTAAGCACCATCTGTGCTTAGCATAGCTTTCTATTTGGCGTAACCAGCATTGTCATGGAAAAGAAAACCCTGTTACTTCTTGCAAGAACCGCTCTGGATGTTCCCAGGATTGGAATTCACCCATTCTTTGTGCCAGGAATGCTCACCAGTTTTTTCACATCGATGGTTATACAGGGTAAGAACTCCTGTGTTTCCTTGCATGTTTTTCTGTTTTTCTTTTGTTTTCTTTGACCATAAACTGACAGGCTTTTCTCAACATTCTCCCCCATCAGCTCCTCTCTGTGCCTTTTCACTTGTTGCTTGCCACTTCAGATGCGCAAAGAATGCTTTTCACAGAGGTGCTGCTTCAGCCTGATGCTTGGAGAAGTGAACAGGTAGGTCTAGCTGCATCATTTGCTCAAGCATTATATATGATATTGGTTAGCCTAAAAGTTATCTGTGAATTGAAGAGAAGCTGATTGCAGAAGTTTCAGCAGGCCCATATTAGGACATGTCAGATTTAAGAAAAAGTTCATAGTATGTTCACTGTTGTGATAAAGTTAGAACTGCATACTCGGAGTACTACACGTATCCTGAAGAGTCCTAAAGATATTAGAGTATGTGATTACCATATGGTCAAAATTTAATGACAATTTGCTGTTCAGCTATCTCCGTGCTGGGAACACAACTTCAAAACGTACTTAAAAATGTTAAAATGAAATTACTAATCCAAGCAAAAAGGTATGAGAGAAACAGAGTACTATCTATTTTCTCAACTTAACACACCACTTTTTAAAATTATTAAGCTATCCAGTCACTTCAGTTCAGTTTTACTTTAGGGTTAAGCTTTGCTTCCTTCAAATAATGATTTCTTATTCACACCCCCCCAGATACACCGTATAAATTATGGCACATTAGTCAAAACAAGTGGAACTTTATATGTAATTGGTAATTCCAATGACTCATGGAAATTACTGTGTGAAGTACAGAAAACAATTTGTATTTCTGCTAAGAACTTTTGCTTATCCAGAGGCAAATCTTCCGAGCTACATGTATAAAGAAAAAATGTAACACCTCATTCTCCAGCTATATAGACAGCAGGAAGATATACCTCAGTCCTCTGCCACTTGTTCACTCATACGTTTTACTCTTCAGTCTCTTCCCCAAACACAGGCACACATTGCTATCCCGTTGTTTCCACAGGTGCACACCTGCACCAGCTGCTCATGTTCTGCACACACACTTGGGGTTTCTCTCTCACACAGTCATCACTGTTGCTAGTCAACTCTGTTGCTCCTGCAGCTAATTCTCATGTACCTCATGTGCTCCCTTTTAGGCTTTCAAAGCTAACCATCCTTCAGTACCTCTGTTTTCCAAATGCTATCACTTGTCCTATAATTAGCATTCCCCTGATAATTGTCCCCTTCCATGTTGAATGTTATTTCACTCCAAACTAATCATCTTCCTCCCTCCAAATTCACCATAATACTGCTGACTTAAAAGCAGCCCACTAGTCAAAACTTAAGCTTTTCATTGGTTGCAGGTAACCCTCCACTACGAGTGAGAAGTAACATATGTAATATAGGCTTTTGTACATTCCAGTCTCAGATCGCATCTTGTGTTAAAACCAGTCCATGATCACCTTTCTGCTTGTGTGCAGAAACAAGATTTAAAGCTGAAAAATAACATATTAATGTCCTGAATAAAACTATTTTAAAACCTGTGACCAATGCAGCAGTAAAATAAAAAAAAAAATTAAAATAAATAATACAGATTTTTAGGCTGAGGGTGTAAGATTACCCTTTGCCAGGTTATAAATGAATGAAGCTAATGAAGTTTACATGTCGTATAGTCCAGTTGGAACAAATATCAGGTGAAGTGGCACTGCTGAGACTAACATGCCCTAAATAATGCATTTCCTTCACTCATTAAAAATCCTTGGTCTTGCTAGAAATGCTGGCTTTAAGAAATAATCTTTTATGATTAAATAGTACTAAAATTTTGATTTCCTAAAATTATTACAGTCCTCTCTTCAGAGGATTCAGTATCCTTCCAGTGTAAGAAGGTCCATTTGAGCTCAGCCTGGCATTTTTAATAGTGAATTCCTTGTTAGGGGATAACTCATGCCACCTGCACTAGACAATTATAGGCAAGTTGTAATTTTCATGCTCTGAATCACATCTCTGAATGGAATTTTATACCTCTGTCTACTAGCTACAGAGAGGGCTTGGCCTTCCAACTTTGATTCTCTAATCCATGCCTGAGATGCCTCACATAGATGGCACTGATGGCAATATCAATTTAAGCTGCATGTTCTTCAATTTGAAAGATGCCATCGTATTTAAAACTAACAGACAAAAAGACATAAAAATCTTAAATGGAGGCAAATTTGCAATCATGTTTATACTAAATTTAATGAGGTTTGTGCTTGTGAAAATCTTGAATGTGCAAAACTCCTGCCAGGAGAGTTCTCATATATTTGCACATTGCATTTTAAAAAAAAAAAAAAAAAAAAAGAAAAACAAAACAAAAAGAAAAACAAAACAAAAAAAACAACCAAACAAATAAAAAAACCCAAATAAACTAAAAAAAAAACAAGTTCTGACTTCTGGTTGAAGATAATAGCATTTTTTCCAATATGTTCTTAACATTTCTTTCTCAATGCAACTTTACAGAAAGGTATATAGAGGAAAGGGCTAAACAGAATTTCAAGCAATGATAGCCAGGTGTAAGTTAGAAGGAGGCAGAAGTTTCACTTTTCATTCTGTAGAATGGTAAAATCATTATGTGCATCAGTAAGAACATGATTAAACCAAGCCTGGATGCAAATGAATTAGTTTCTCATTCATTTTATTGCATTTACGTGTTTAGGGTTTTTTTTTCATTCTTCCCCAATTGGGGGATTTTTTAAATTATTGTAGAATACAATACTTGTAGAATAGTAGTGCCAATAACAGATAACTGAGTTTACAGTCAAAGTTTTACATATGGCCAAATATTCCTTTAATAACCATCTTTATTGCTATGCAATTTGGAATGATGAGCTTTCAAGCAGAGTGGGAGGACGCTATTGTTGGCATAGCGAAACCTGCCAGGGGTTGACTGAGAAAACAAGAAGTATTATTCATGAATGACATCGTCATACCTGAGGATTTCAATTCCTAAGCAATACCTTTCAATACAACTTGCCATTGTTTTGATGTATTTTTCTAGAGATCAGGAGGAATGAGGTTGGAAAAACACTGCAGCAGTAATACATTTCAGTTCTTTCCTGTAAATGTATACACAACCTAGAGCAGTGGCTGAAGACCTGGCGAAACTTGTCTTAGATCACTAAGATAAGTTCCATTCTCATCCTTATTAAATATCTTACTCCTCATTTCAGAATTGGGCATTAACTACCACTCTAAAGTGAAACAATATAAATTGAAATTATGCTGAACAATTCTTGAAGAACTTCAGACTATGCCTACATGATACTGCAAAGCTTCAATAAAGAAAAAAAGTAGTGTGGCTTGAGGAAAATACATGCCTGACAGCATCAGGACAGACAACTTTGCTGGTGATACATGGCAGGGCAGAAAATAATACACTCAGCATCAGGTGCAGTTACAAAAAAACCCCTCTTCCTGCTCTGTTGGGAACGGCTAATGAGAAAGTTTCCTGGTTTCAGCCAGGATAGAGCTAATTTTCTTCCCAGCAGCTACTGTGTTTTGGATTTAGTATGTGAAGAATGTTCCATTTTTTGAGAAACTAGCATATGTCTTAAGACTTCTGCACCCCAGTGTTATATGAAGGTCTCTTAGGCAATTTCAAAGCAAACATACAGTTAAAGGCTGTATGGATCCATTTTACTGTACTGTGTAGTTATTGCTGGTTTTAACGTTTAAACTGCCTGCTCCCTAACAACAGTGCTCTGGCTATTATGAGCTGCTCAGATTCAGAATCCAACCATGATGAATGGATTTAACAAGCCAAGTCAGCGCTAACGCATCCGGTCCAAAGTCATTATCAATATCACTAAAATTGAAATGTATTCTTACAATGCAATATAGTGTAAAGCCAGCAGGATCTTCCCAGTTAAATATCTCCTTCCATCTTGCTCTCACGGAGTCACTTGTTCCATTTCAAAACTATGAGAAAAATCAGATATTACCTACATCCAAGGCAGAACAGTTTAGAAGAATAAAACACTCCTCATTCTGTGACTTTCATTCCACTAATTCCATGGTTTTCACATACAAGCGACTATATGGTATGGAAAAAAAATGTGTATTCAATGTTTTCATTTTTCTCGGCAAGTCTTAAAGTGCTCATCTGATGACAAGATTTTAAGAGAGTCATGGGTTTTAACTTTCTAATTTCATGTTTGTCTTTTCTGTTTTTAGGTCCCTGGGTCAACACATTTACTTGAATTTATACCGTGTGACTTCTATTTTGTTTTTACCATTTTGCAGACTAATAAACTTCAATACCACAAAACTGTCTGATGGTCCCATCACCTACAAAAATTTGTTGGTGGTTTTTTTTCCTATCCCACAGTCGAGAGAAATAGAGAAACTGGGCAGGGATTTGGAAGGTACTTTCAATTCTGAAAGATAGGTGTTGTAACCTGTCTGATTTTGTTTCTAATCATTCTAAAGTAAAATAAATCAAAACCAGTATTCCATGCTCCAGGTTTTGCATTTGGGGAGCTCCAAAATCTTTACAGTGGCATGCAGGAGTATTTGCAACATTTAGATGGATGCTTCTTTATGTTTCCAGGTGTTTGTAAAGCTTTAGGTTATTTTCACACATGCTTTGTTATTTTAACTCATGAAATAAATTTTTCAAATTTAATTGTAGACCAGTCAACAACGGGCATGAGAACAAAAATCTTACTGAAGCTACGGTTTTAAGCAAGGTGTTTCTTATTCAGCTTTGATTCCATTCCTTCGTAGAAGTGTATTCATATTTGCAAATTCAGTGCTTCTCAGTTTTGCTTCTCTATTTAATTCATTGATGTGAAGGCTGATCAAGTCCAGGCTTCTCAGTTTAACATGGTATCTTACTTGTTTAAGATATATTTTAATATGATTTTACTATGGTAGCAAATAGTGCAGAACTTCAATACAAAATAGCTTACAATAAATAATAGTCACAGCAGCCTCTGACATTTTTAACATGTTCTCATTGTAAATGTACTTACTAATTCCCCTACTTCACAAGAGTATTCTAATCTCAGTTGAATCGTTTCTTTAGTGAGGACTTTAATCGGAAAACTGACTTTTAGAGCACTTGAGCACTAGAATGTCATTTTATCTGGCAATCTCAGTAGCAGATGAGGTAAAGGTTCTATAAATGGTAAAAGTGACTTGTCATCTTATGGAAATAACCTACCACTGACCTACTGTCCATACAAGGTATCTAATTATACACCTATCTGTATCGTATTCTTATAAAACACAGGAATACTGCCTTAACATCCAACTTTATAATCCCTTAATTACGAGTGTGAATACTGTTAACTGCCTAAAGCAATTAACATGGAAATACTGACTTTTCTTCTGCCATAGTGAGAAGAGTGCTGAGGCAAATGGATGTTTCTGCGTCTTTTCTGACACTTAAAGAGGCAGAACAGTCACCGTAACCAGGTGCAGCAGCTCTTGAAGTCAGTGGAGAGATTGTATGTAGTGGGATGATGGTTGAGGCCCAGGTTTAACAGATTATGACTGACTGCTCTCCAGTCTCTTTTCCGCAGATACTTCCATTGAATAGTTTCAGTGCAGAATGGAGTCAAATGTTGCTACTCAGAGCTTTGGGGAGCCTTTAAACACCAGCTATTCCTGTACTGTTCAAAGCACTTCCGTGTTTCTGAAATGCTTAATCCTTTAGAACTGGTGAAACATAAGAATGCCATAGACAGTCGTTAAAATCTAACAGTCAAGTCTCTCAGTATATGAATTTGACACAGGTCTATAAAGTAAGCTTGCCCAATTAATTGTGTATCTATTGTATTTCCACCTGTTGTACTTAAATGACTACTTTGAAGCTGAAAAAGTTAAAAAAAGTCATATATTAAATATATTTATTGCATTATTTCAAAGCTTTAAAGAAATAGGCTTATTCAAAAAACATTGCTACTGATTGACTTCCATGAAGGCTAAGGGAGCTTGCGTTTCCCAAGGAGAGATGGATCAACAAAAATATTAACCCTCAGACATTCCATAAAGGGAATTCTTTCTCTGTACTGACAACTCTGTGTGAGTTGAGTAAGACCAGTTAATTTACATCAGTGAAAAGTTTATGGGCAGTCAGACTGCTGTGAGCAGCATCATTCTGCTTCTCTCAGGCAGAGTTAGCTGCACGGAGGGAAAAGTTGCAGGGGAGTAAAAGTAGTCAGAGCTTGGCTTTGTTCTTAATGATTTACTCTAAATCTTTATGCATCTTTGAGGAACAAGTGGAGAATTCTTTGCTTTTTATTTCTTCAGTCATTGCAGAGGTGTATAATACTACTGACCTCCAAAAAAAGGAATCATGGTAAAGGTCCCAAAGTGAGATGAGGGCCATGTCATGACTCTGTTTGGGAGAAAATGTCCCAAATCAAACACACAGTCTGTTGCCCGGTCAAATTACTCAGCTAAGCATGAAAGTCAGTAAAACAGGGTTGTCCAGCTGTCAACCAAATAGAATGTGGGCCTTGATGCCAGTGTGTGGAGCCCAGCTAAAGAACCACCCTTGGAAGATTCTTTCATAATGAACATAGACAAGATTAGTAAGCTGTAGCTGCTCAACACCCCGAATTCTGCAGTGGTTTAGCATTTCAGGTCTTGATTTTACAAATTTTGTATTATCCTCTTAGTTTTCAGAGTGTCAGGTAGAAGTGAATTGTTCTGAGAATAATGAGAGAAGATTATCATTCCTAAGTAGTATTTTATTAGGATAGAAAATACTTCTCTTGTGACATCATGTCAGAATGGCATTTATTTGCATCTTTGGTGGTGAGAACGTGATGATGAAGCACAGCTGCAAGCTATGGAAATTTTCAGAATAAACTGAAGGCTTGTTTTACAAGTTACACAGAGCACTACATTGTAGTGGAGCTAGAGCTGCAGCTATCAGGCTGTTCCGTGAAAAATTAGACTACTCAAAAAGTTTCAGCAAGAATGCTAAGGAAAAAAATGTCAAGAGATACAAGAATTTTTAGGACTGGAGATGGAGAAGAGATGGGATTCACTGGAGTCAGTGGAGAAGGAGTTCTATTGGTTTCACTGGACGCTAAACCTGGCTTCTGGAGAGTTTATATAGACAGGCAGAATGACAGCCATAGATCGTTCTGGTTCTTCTGGCTTGGCTTTACAGTTAAAAGGCAAACTTAATCAGTAATTATGCACTGCGAGACATTTGTTGTGACACATTAGGTTAATGATCCTCTTCTCTTACTTCTCTTGATCATCATCTTACTTGTACCCTAGTTAAAAATGAAAGACCTCAAACACAAATTCAGCACTTTTTATCTACTTGTTTGTACACAGCAGTCCTGCATGCAGGGATTTTGTGACCTTTCAGGCACCAACAAAATATGTAAATTTGAACCCAGCTACTTGCCGTACCAGCCCAGCTGGTATTTATGTCAGCAGACCTGCCCGTCAAGAGATTCTTACCCTGCATTATGGACCAATCTCTTAATTGCACACTTGTTCCTTTGTTAGTTATTTTCTTCAGCCAGCATGTATACAAATATATACATATACATTGTAATACTGTAACTTTCATACACAGAACAATATCTGTCAGTGGACTTGGAAAATTTGTCTATTGCCAATAGGAAATGTCAGTGCTTATTAAGCTCAGGAGTGAAATGAAATGCTGGGACCTCTGGCATAACCTTCTGGGCCTGCTTATTAATGCAAACTCACTAGAAAAATGTCTCATGACAATTTGACCTTTCCCACACAATAATTCCTTATTCATGGTCACTTAGGAGGGTTTTCCTCACTTAAAAAAATATAAGAGGACCAACTAATTAGATAACTAAAATAAAGTTGTTGAAATGGCAGTTGATTTTTTTCTGATAAGTTAAACATATATATTTTACTCCCTCAGTTGGGAATAAATGCCTGCATGCAGCACTCTTTTTGCAAAGATTTAATATAGCAATGCGCCCAGGAAATTGCCTCTTAATTTAGTGTTTCCACATCTTTGCCAACAGCAGTTTAATTTTAGATAAAAAACTCTCCTCAGTACAATATTGTCCTGCCTTGTCCATGTAATACAAAAAAACATCTGGAGAGTTCAGTGAACATCTTTGTGGGAGGGTAAGTGGTGGCCGAGAGTTAAGAGTTGAGTTTTTTATTGCTGACAACAGTTTTTAATTCCTTGCCATTGTTTAACCTTCAATATGGTTACTCTGGGGCTGTATTTGAGTTCAGCATCTTATTTCGTGCTCTCTGTGGGTTCTCTACACCTGAATGATAGTGTTGTAGACCAAACTGTATGCTGAAATGAAATATGCTGAGATTAAGAATGTCTAAATCTTCAGTGTTTGTACTTTTAGAGGTTTCATAAAATAATTTCCTGTGTTTTTTTCTAGCCTGCTGCTGTAAAAATCTCATCTACAAGGCAAACTGGGTGAAGTTTTACAAATAATTGCTTTATGATGAACTAGTTTAAGTGTATTTTGTGTTCCATTTCAAAATTTTTTATATATATATATGCACATATAGAATCATAGACTAGTTTGGGCTGGAAGGGACCTTTAAAGCCCATCTAGTCCAACCCCCCTGCAATGAGCAGGGACAACCTCAACTAGACCTGGTTGCTCAGAGCCCCATCCAGCCTGACCTGGAATGTTTCCAGGGATGGGGCATCTACCACTTCTCTGGGGAACCTGTTCCAGTGCTTCACCACCCTCATCATAAAAAATTTCTTCCTTATATCTAGTCTGAAAACCAATATATACTTACATATAAAACCAATATTTTAAATGCAAAAGGGTTTTTTTCATTCTAGATCATAGAATCATAGAGTTGTTCTGGTTGGAAGAGACCTCCGAGATCGATGTCTAGGTCTTCCTTGTTTCATCCATAGATTTTAACTCTTTAGGATTGATTTTTATCGAAGTCTCATGTAGACAGTGGAAAAGCTTGGCAAAACCAGTTGCAAATCATTTTACTGCTGATTTCAACACGTCACTTGCGTAGGCAAGTCTTGCAGCAGTAACGTGACACGCGTCAGACAAAGAGGAACCAACAGGAGAGGTCAGTAGGCCCTGGGTTCGGGACCAGCGGGGTGCTTCAGTAAGCGCTCAGCAGCCTTTTAGGTGAGCCCGTTTCCTTTCACATTGCAAGGGACTAACGCCGCCTCTGCGGTCAGTCACTGGAGAGACAGTGAGTGATAAGAACTGGCAGCTTATGAAAACAGGTGATACGTGCACAGAGATCATCTTGGTATGCCCTCAAGGCCTTTTAAGTTACTTTGCTTTTAATAAGAGGATGCCAGAAGACCTTTATAGTCTATGTATAGACTGTATATATATACACACACACACGTATACACAGCTATATGCCAAATGTGTAATGAATATATGTACGGTTATTCTGCTTCAAACTTGCTGCAATTTCAAAGCCATTTCAGTACTTCTTTCTCCCGTAGTTACCTCTTTCTAAAATATAATCTGCCTAACAAATACCATCACGATTTTATGCTCGAGTGTATGTTGTCATGCTGAGAGAAGGTTGCTCTGTGGAGCCACAGGTTCATCCCATCAGTAGATCATCCTGCATTAATGTCTCAAGCACTAATGCTAGGAAATCTGTTTTGAGTTCCCTTAACTAATAAGTGACTCTCACTCCTTATCAGCGTAATAAGTAACAGCAAGAGCTTTGTAAACAGACAACATCACTAGGCTTTGTTTTTCTAATCTGTCCGTATCCTTGATTACACAAGAAACACGAGGACATGACAAGAGAAAAGCATCTCAAGTCCTCAATGAAGCGTTACGGCATCGAGCTGTGGTGCAGCGTTTGGTTACACGCGGCAGGCACAGCCGCGGGTTCCATACAGCACTTGGCTATTCTTTTTGGCTACTCTTTAGGACTGGAGGGACTAGGACTGTAGCCCTTGATTTATACCGTCAGCAGTGCAAATATTACATATCACAGCAAATAAAAGACTGCACAACTGTGCTAGTTTAAATGGGAATTTGCTGCACCCACTTTGTGGTCCTGTTGTGCTTCCAGATCACCACAGTCTGGCCTTGCAGTAAAGGAGAACGCAGCGCTTGGTCTTTTCCTGCATCCCATCCAACACAGATGCTTCATATTAGCAGCGTACTTCAGAGTCTTTTCCAGAATCCCCAATACTCTAAGCTCACTTGTAATTTTGTACACATGTTGGTCACAAACAGCCACTGGGGATGTGGGAGGGAGGGAGGGAGGAGGAGCTCATCATGTGAAAGGTAAGGAACTATTTTATAATCTGGCAGAAAGCTTTTCCCCTAAGGGCCATAGGACTGGGCACTCCTGATCCTCAAGGAAAAACCAAATATCCCGATCTCACGTGCTCAGGTTTTATGCTACCACAGTTCTGTTGATTTCAGTGAGTTCACTGCTGATACAAATGGGATTAGAACTCATCCCTAAATATCAAACCCTGAATAGGTGAACTATAGTCTCTTATCAAGTGGGAATTTTTGTCGTCTAAATCATTCTGCTTTCCAAATATTCTGCCAGGTAAAATGAGGCACTTGGGGGAAGATGTTTTCACGCATGCAGATGAAGGCAACAAAATTGACTATAAAAATTTGCCTTGTCCAATATGGGAAAGGGATATTACATATTGACAGAGATGAGTGATCTTCAATCTTACCATCAGCCAGCCGGTGTTCAGGGCAAAATAGCCCCCCCTGTGGCACGCCACTGCTTTGCAGTTGCCTCCCCTAAAACCTGGTCTCTGGAAAACCTTGGCAGCACCCAGCTCCTACTGATTTGTTCCAACGTCCCAAAGTATAACAAAATGCTTGTCCATCATCATCAGCTGTCAAGGACAGTTTGGGAACTATCTTTGATGACTGCTATACTTTGAGCTGCAACATAACAGGGGAATCCTGCAAGAACACGTAACATCAGCTAATAACCTCGTCTTCAAAAAAGGGGGAGCATCTTGCAAGGCAGTTGCCTTACAAACTTGCAATATTTTGTGCATCCAGAAAGCAGCAAATGGAGAAGGTGTCCTTTCCCTGATTACCCTTGTCAGAGTAGTCCGCATCTCCTTGTTTCTAGAATGCTTTTTCACGCGTAGCTATGAGAACATGCACTGCTGCTGTGATAAACTCCGCTCCAGCAAGAATTTGCCTGATATTCCTCAGCACCTTGCTGAAATACAATGTTAGCATCTGTTACTCAATATCTGTTAAAAACAGTCTTAAAATACATTGTGCTTTCAGATGGGTTTATTTGTAACGGAATAACGTTTGCACTAGTTACTGATGTAGTGGCTGCAAAAATAGAAGCAGATGCAGTAATGATCTTTCCAGGCTGCTTTATCTGAGGAGTTCTGCTTCAGAGTATCCAGGTTATCTTTGGAAATTGTTTCTAGGAGTTCACTTCCTTGCAAAACAGACCAAAAAAAAAAAAATCTAGTTCTTCCTTTAGCCAAGGCATATGAAACACTTGTAACGAACGGAAAACCTTAGAACTGAGAGTGGGAGGAGGAACACTCCAGTACCACCACGTTACTGCTATTCCAGAGTAAAACTCACTGACCCTTCACCAGAGCCAGAAACACACTGCCCTGCTGACAGTGTCAAACTACCACATAATGGAAAGCGTTTCCCTTTTTCAAAAAATATTAATAGTCCTTATCAGTCTAATACTTGAGCACCTCAGAGAAATCGCTGACCCTCAATAATACTACAAGGAGCTGAAGAGATTGATTTAGATAACAGAAAATGTGCAAGGGGAAAATCACGCACCTTACATAAATTCGTTGTGTATGTTCTGAAGTCAACAGAAAGATCTAGGCACTTCAAAAGATCCAGCATGTTTGGATGGCTTTCTTCAAGTGACATAAATATCTTTCTATTGACTAAAAAGGGAACAAAGACGACTGGCTTAGAGGATGCATCTCACTTTTAAATGCCTCCTAGAAGTGAGATCGATACCACACAAAGGCATATTCTTAGGATGCCCGAGGAGTTTGAAGCAGAACCAAAAAGAAAATCTAGCTCTCTCACAACCTACTCCAATAGTTTAACCACTGATCAGTCTATGTGTTTTACTTATTTTATTACTATTGATACTATTTATTCTTTGCTGTTTTCAGAAGTGTGGTCAGCTTAGCAGAATGGGGCTAGATATGGCTACACAGAAAATACACATTAGACCAAGGTATTGTATCTGCAGGGAGGAAGCAAAGAGCTAGTACGTGTTGTTAAATTAACAGCGTCAAGAAAATAGACAGCTATCTCGTATTCTTTTCTTTGTTGAAAATGTACATTTGTTCCTAAAACCAGCAATACAATAAGCAGAAGATTGGACCTCATTCATTTAGAAACAAGGAAATGGAAAGGGACACAAAGAACATCCATGGGCAGCTCCTATGCCATGGACAGGACAGTTGCCACCCCCTTCAGTCGGAGTTATTCCTAATCCAAAAGTTTGCTTTCCTTTAGTACTTTCATTGGCCACTGGGAGGAAATTGGCATGCAGGGAATGGAAGAGTTCGTCAACTGGTGAAAAACTTCTTTTCTGTCAGCAGACAGGTGATTTTGCCTGCAGGGGGCTGCTAAAAGTCCCATGTGAAGAGCCCACATATCACTGGAAAAGCACAAAGTTGTCAGCTTGGGTAGACGTCTGTTGCCTGAAGGCCGTTGTTTTCTGTGAACTCATTGTGGCCAGGTAGCTGCAAGGCAAACTCAGAAAGTCTCATTCATCACGCTTTAGAGTTGGAGTGGGGACCTCATGAAAGTTCAGCATCTAGGCGAAACGGCTGCTTCAGGCACAGCAGATGATTTCTTAAGGTTTGAATTTGTTTTCACCGGTGCTGTTGTCTTTTAGGTAAATCGACACAGTTTGCATCTGAAGAGGCTGTACTGTTTCTCTTAACCACATTCTACGATTACTGGCAAATAATAGCTTTAACCTCTTGCAGAGGGCAACAGAATGACTCTGGCACGCAACTGATCCGAGCAGACAGCTCAAAGCTGCGATCTACTCTTTCAGTCAATATACTCTTTCAGTCAATATAAACTGACAGTGTGATTATGTCCCTTCAAAACAAGAATGTACTTTGGAATGGCTCAGGAAATACTTACTAAGTGTAATTATTATTTAAACACAGCACCCACAGAAATCTCATCACTCAAACATGTGGATGAGGTGTTTTATTCCAGCACTTGTTTCTTGGTGATGGAAATAACATTTTCATGTTCAGATAGTGTTAAACTTGTTTTTAAAAATGCTTCAGTGGAAATAATACAATATACATACTGTTTCCATGCTTGATGTTTGTTATGCTTGCTTTGCGAAATAGCTGTTTGTTTTTCCCCTGTTTTTCTGCAGCAGTTAAGATCATGGATGAACCAGAATCATCAGGCGATGACATTTTAGTTACAGCCAGCACTTACGAAACGTTGCCTTTCTTTATTGGTCCAAGTGATCTCTCTACCACACAGCCTGAAGATGCTATTACAGACACGGTACCATCAGCCCAAACGGCACTGCTGCCTGCAGCAACCAGCCCATCCTACAGCCACTCCGAGATCATCGAACAGTCCCTGGAAGTACCAGATTCCTCAGTGCCAGCATCTGAGAACGTTCCTCCCGACGGCACCGGGACAGGAGTGCAGGACATTGCTGCCGAGTTAGATCACGCCGGTGCGATGAGCACAGCAGCCCTGGATGAAGCGGAGCATGGCAGCGGTTATGTCTCAATGCTGACAACCGAGCCTGCAGAAGCCACCCCAGCTCCTACGCTGAAGTATGTAACTACCAGCTCCATGACAACCGCAGCCAAAGGCAAAGAGCTAGTGGTTTTCTTCAGCCTGAGGGTAACCAACATGCACTTTTCTGATGACCTCTTCAACAGGAGTTCGCCAGAATACAAAGCACTAGAACAACAGTTCGTGCAATTGGTGGGTGAAAATCAACTTGAACAACATATGCAATAGTCGGGCACAGTTTAAAGAAATACACCGAAGAGCACAGTATTTCAACGATGTCAGACCCTACTCCAATTCAGTCTGATAAGCTGTATTTTTAAGGCTCCGTAAGCCTGGGATGCTCTCAGGCTATGAAGAACGGGTTTATGTAATGAGCGATGAAAGTTTTTACTTGTTCA
The DNA here is from genome assembly GCA_009819775.1 of Phoenicopterus ruber ruber. Classification (NCBI taxonomy): domain Eukaryota; kingdom Metazoa; phylum Chordata; class Aves; order Phoenicopteriformes; family Phoenicopteridae; genus Phoenicopterus; species Phoenicopterus ruber. The sequence goes on from CM020217.1 coordinate 92,693,294, forward strand.
AGAGACTCCAGATATAGGCCTGGCATGTAATTTATTTGGCTTTTTCTTAGATTCATACCAACAGTATAGCAGTGCTGATTACATCTAAGGCTTGTGTCTACATGCTGGATTTAAAAATAGGCCTTTTTAAAATATATCATAGCTTAGCAGGGGGAATGTGATTAGATATGGATTTTCTCTATGGGTACAATAGGGCAGCAGGTCAGCTCGGTAACATGCCTATTATGCTATGCCCTAACCTACCTGGATTGAACGTTTGAAAATAATTAAAGTTGGCTTTTGAGTGAGGTGATTTTTTTCTCTTCCAGATGAATACACTCCCCAACTGCTGTGCATTTCATTACAGGGGAAATTGCTGCCCATCCATCTCAATACATTATTGAGAAAGATGCAAAAGTCCAGAAGAAGACAGTGCTAAACAGAAAAGTGAATTTGGTGGTGGAGTTTAACAATTGTATTAAATTCAGAGAAATAAGTGTGCCATGCGTGTACTTGCTAATGAAAAGTGACTATAAGAGAAATTAATAGCAGGTAGACATTGACAGTAAGTTAAAATAAAGGCAACTTTCTGTTTTGCAGCTACTTCCATACCTTCAGTCCAACCTTACAGGTTTTAAGCACCTGGAAATACTTAACTTCAGGAACGGAAGTGTGATTGTGAATAGCAAAATGAAATTTGCCAGGACGGTGCCATACAATATCACAGAAGCAGTACACTGCGTTTTGGAAGATTTCTGTGATGCTGCAGCCCAACGCCTCAATTTGGAGATTGACAGCTATTCCCTGGATATTGAGCCAGGTAAGATTGCGTTACTAATTTATGTTCAAAACCAAACCCAAGCAGATAATCTTTTCCAGATTGTTACAGCTTCAGAAGGATTACAGTTTTGGAAATAACAATATTAGCAATAGCCTCCCAGTGATCAGGAGTAATAAGAAAAAACAAGATATCGCAAATTCAACTATCTGCAGACATATTTTCATACTGTGATGAAATGCTGGGTGGTCTGTGCATGTACACCAACTGCTTCGCAGGGCCAACTACAGGGAAATAAAAACTCTCTAGAATAAGGGCTGGGCAAAGACAGGTATAAAAAGCGCTCATGTGCAGTTTACAGGAGTGACGCATACAAACCTTGCATCTGACTATGTAAACATAATTTCTGATGATTTTTGCAATGTTGTAAGCAAACCGTAGTTTCGGGAATCATTAAATCTATTTTTAAAGGACTACAGAGTTCAAATCAGAAGGAGATAATTTCTAGGAATAAGTGGATTCTACAGATACTCACTGACCAGAGCATTACTATATGTAGCACTCCATAGATTTGCAATTCCAGCATCCCTCCTGATTTAATAAATTTCAAATATGTCTGTAAGTCTGCAGTCTTTGTTAAACAGTAGAAAGTCAGAAACAGCATATCTGGACATTATTGTAATGTCAGAAGGTCCACTGGCATGGAGAAGAAAGATACGGATGCCTTAGCATGCAGATGCCTTTAGCAATTTTGGTTAAGCTGCCTTTTTATGTACAGATCTGTGACAACTCCAGAACAAAATAAAAAAATCCATTTACACAATTCACGCAGGCACTTTCTAATCTGTTTTCATTTTATGTAAGTCCTTGTGGCTGCTATGAGCATCGGTGGTGTGTGGTAAAGAAACTTAACAAAAATCACAGGTTTCAAACTTTCAAATACTGCCATGATAAACCGATGTTTTGCTGAATAAAGTACTAAATGAGTTCACTAGAAAGAGTGAACTTTGGGCTACCACACGTTCTCTGCTTCAGTAGTAAATTTTCATTAAATAAAAATTAAAGTGAGAAAGTTGCTAAAATGCAAATACAGAAAAATGTAAAAATCTTTCATCTTCATCCATGTTGGCTGCTTCACTGATGTCATATTTCAACACAAGTTCAAGAAAATGGTATCACAACGGGTTTGCTGAGACAGCTGTTCTTTCAAGGCTCAGGAGCACTAGTAAAATGTCAAAATAAAAGAAATTATGTTTAGAAAGCCAGTATATTCCCATACAGGTGTTTCAAAGCCCTACCGTCTTTTCACTTCAGAAAAAACCCAACAAACAAACAAAAAAATCCCAACCTGTTTAGTAAATTAAGGTAATTTGAGCAAATTCCTATTTATTGTGAAAGTAAGAGACATCTAGTGGTAATAATGTTATAGCACACTGAAACACTGATGGGAACTGACAGTCCAAAATACATATCAAGACTCAGCAGCTGCAAAGGGCCGACTGCATTGGTCGTAAATAATACCATAAAGAGTAATGTAGTGGGGTTTTAAAAATACCTGCATGCATTTTTTTTTTTGTAATCTAAACAAAGTGAAAATACAGAAAAGATGACAAAGTATGGCAGGTACGTAGCCCAACACTTTATTAAAGAAAATAAAACATTATCACAAAAAAGTGACCCCCTAACCCAGTGAAATGCTCATGCTGAGTTCTACTTGTCAAATAGAAACGCACAAGACCTTTCAGCTTCTGAAAACTGCAGGGCTGTAAGCGCACAACCCTGGGTAATGCTTAGGCAGAGCCTCTGTCTCCTTATTAGCAGTATCAACCTTTATTTCCACTACTATAAAGGTAAACTGTGACCCTCAAAACTGGGGAGGGACTTAGAGGAGCCATGCAGTTATGCAGCTGTTACTGTTTTAATCATTACTCAATCATACAAACTCTTTTATTAACCAGTTTTCCTTCAGAAGTGCTCTGGTTTTGCTTGGAGTGCAAGTCTGTGTGGGGTAAGAAAAGCATCTGTAAGAACTAACATCCCCTTTCGATTTACCAGCCGATTTTGTTTCATTAGAGACTAAACTTTGTAATTCCCAGTCAGTAGTATCAATAACCAGAACAAAGTACTTGGATTTTTTTTTTTTTTTTTCATATAAGCAAAGGTTTGCCTGACAATAAAGTTACCTTGTCATTTATTGTATTACTTTGATGCCCCGTTGTTAGAGTTTACTTGTCCATACATTTACAGTCCAGGAGCAAAGGAAATCCCAAATTAACATGCACGCTGTATGTAGCAAAGGGAATTTGAGCATCCTAAAACTGCTTTCACTAGTCTTAAATTAAAAGAAAAAGAACTAGCCATAGAATTATAGAGGGGTTAAAAGTGAACAGCTCTGCTGGATTAATTTCTACCAGTTAAGCATATCCTAGTGTATGTCTGAGATTTCCAGTAGTACTGTAACGAATGCAATGCTCATTTTTCATTGAAATTAGCATTACAGAGCGTCTAGGGCCATGAAGTGGCTCCGGAAGAAAATTCTCAGCCCAGAGAGTACCGACAGGAACTAGCTGCAATATCCAGTACGAATCTTCTTTTTAAACTACAGATTTTTCTTCCTAAGAAATTTGAAGCCCACATAACTGAAAAGGGCTGGTTTTCTTCCGCACTGATGTATTAGGCGATTTCGATTTCTATAGACCAGACCCGAGACCGAGTTCCTCTCTACAGCTGGAGAGGAGAGCTACACGTCCAAGCTTCCTTTGAACAGGTCTGGTCACTCAGGGCCCGCTGTCCTGCACAGCCCAGCTCACATCTGTGTGTCTGCTCTCATTCCCTTCTCCGCGCTCTCCTTTCTGAGCTCTCCTTTCTTGTCTTTGTACACCTGTTTTTCCTGCCTTTCTGGATTCACACATCTTACTGAAACTGTTTGTGGGCAAGAACAGCATTTGTCTCCCCTGGTCTGCTTCTCACCTTTTGCCTTCTATCTAAGGGCTTTACCCCACGGCACACAGGAAATTGCCTCCATGAGACAAGATTGGTGGATGCAGCCCTCCTCCTCCTCACCCCATCAGCACACAGCTGGGCTGAGCACTGGATTAAAATGACTCCTTCTGAGTCTTCTTTTTAATTTCTAGTTAGAAGCAGAGAATGGGAAAGGAGAAGTAGACTTCTGTGACAGGTGAAGTTAGGACTTCAAGCTGGCTCTGATTTGGGCCTTCCTATGAGCATCAGCGGGCTCATTTTCCCGTAGTCTCACAGAAGCATCCCTTAATAATACTTAAAAAAAAATAAAAAAGCAAGTTTTCCTATTGCTAACACATCACTTCCAAAAAAGCTCTGCAAGCACGTATTTTCTCTAGACAGCGCCAGTACTTCTAGGTTGCAGTCCTCATAGTATTGTGCAATGTTCAATAATCGAATTCCCTCCCAGGTCATGTCCTAAACTACACGTTTAAGATGATTATAGCTGAAACTATTTCTTACACATATGCAAGGCTGTAGCATAGTATCCATGAGTATAAAACTAGCACTTACAGTAAAAAAGGATAAAAATATCCAAATGTAAAAATCCTTGTCAGTGAGATGAAAATGAAATCGTATCTTAATAGTGATGGAGTAAACAAATGTACAAGTAAATATAAGCTCACACGCTTGCCGTGCCATCTACGGAAAGAAAGGATGTGTGTCCTTTTATGCTAGACTGTATCCGCCTATTAACATGCACAAGTGGCAGCCAGTAAACGCGAATTGTTTTCTCTTGCTGCCGCAAAGCCTGCCAAGTTACTTTGGGGCAATGCATCAGTCAATGATTTACTCATCCTTTACAGCTGATCAGGCAGACCCATGCAAATTCATGGCATGTGACGAGTTTTCCGAATGCGTAATGAACGAGTGGACAAAAGAGGCCGACTGCCTTTGTAAACCCGGTTACGCAAGCCAAGACGGATTACCCTGTCGGAGCCTGTGTGAGGCAGAACCCCATCTTTGCGTCAATGGTGGGAAATGTGAGCTAGTTCCAGGAAGAGGAGCTGTCTGCAGGTAAATAAATGGCGCTTAATGTGCATCCTGTTAACGGACCCCTGATATGTCTATTGCACGAACAAGCAGGGCTGACTATACACTTTTCAACAGCATTAATTATGCTAATAAGCCAAGACCTCAATATTCAGACACTTTAAGCTACACTGCAATACCCTCCTTCAGTACAAATAGTCTTGCTATGGATAAACCCATTTCTGCCTGTTCATACACACAGAACATCATGACCTAGTTATTTTTTTAGAGACGCTTTAGGAATTTATTAGAAATTCAGCATCATTGGCAGAGATGACAAGTACGCAACCATGCATTCTTTTCAGATTTCCAAATACCTCTTGGAAAAATGAAATAACACATTCACATTTTTGCTATTGATTACATAGTAGTATTTTAAGAAATTAAGTTTTTCTAAGAAAAAAATTTAAAAGGAAAATTAAAAAGGAAATCACATGCAGGCTGAGCCTGCTTTCAGGGCTTTCTGGGAAAGACCTGAAGATGAGCAGCTCCTCCTAACTGCAAACATGTTCCATAAGGATTTTTACGTGAAATGATGTTAAGCCAATATTGATAACTGCCACAGTACTTGAATGTATTAATTCTCTTTTGAAAGTATCAAGTTTCATCTCATTGTAAGACTAGACTTTCCAGAGCATCGTGTAAAACTGTGTACCAGACTGGCACGCAGTCGCTGACCAGCCACGTGTATAAGCAAGACACAAATTACAATTCTTGCACTTGTTTATTCACTCTTAATATTGACTTCACTAGGTTAACGATAGGTCTTTTAGCATACTTAGGATTAATGTCAAAAAATAAGACTACTGAGCAAATTATTCGTATGATAATTTCAGTGTAACAACGTAACTGCCATAATTCGTTTTCTGCAGTGGGCGTCACAGAATCGATAGTAGAAGCCTATACTGAATTCACCACAGTTACTGCTAAATTCCTGACTCGCAGAGTCGCGGTAGTGCAGCTGCAGTATTTTGTGCCAGTAATCAGCCTGTGAGCTAAAGAGAGCCTCTCCAAAACTTTACTGAAGTAGCAAAGGATATAGGCTACTCCTCCAAGACCAGCGCACTAAGGAAAATACCACCTTTCCATTTCATTCACAAAAGCCTTGACTTGATGTACAGTAATAACCAAACCATCATTTGGAATGAACAAAGTATTAAAAATGATAAATGAAACTTTTTGTGAATTACAGCAAGTTACAAACAAACTTACCACCAGTCTTGTCTTTCAGTTTAACGCTCACTTTCATGAATCTCAGAGTATTTTCTTTCCAGAGGAAAGTGGATCAATCACATTATTTCATACAGACACGTAACAATTAATTGTATTAGGAATACTGTGCTTGTATTTAATTGCAGATTTCCTTTGTTTTCATTTGAGGTACTCTGTATTTTCTGCCTTCAAGTTCTGTACATTTTTCTCTTCCTCTCCCTATTTTAGATGCCCTGTACGTAGACACGAGCTTTACCAAGGACAGCGCTGTGCAAAATTTGCTCCAGAACCCATACAACCCTTCATTTTTAAACCTCTCATTCTTGGCATACTAAGCCTTGTTTTTCTTTTCATCATTTCAATTAAGTTAAGAAGAAAAAGCAAAAGAAACTCTAATTTGCAGTAAGCTGCTCACGATCTTTTTCTTCACATTTCAAAACATTCCTTTTTTAATTTTGCAGTTTAAAATCTTACCAAACCAAAAATGTTCTGCATTGTAGAATTCCTACCCTCAACAGCTGCAATTCAGAAAATGCTGTAAGGATTAATCCTGCTTTTGAACACGATGAACCCGTAACTAGCTTTTGTCCTACGGCCTGTAGTGTAAGTGCTTGTGTCAGTTCCTCAGAGATCATTGATCACGAAGCATTACACAAACCTGAAAACACAATTCAGCGTGGAGGTAAAATGCACGGAAATCCTTTACTTACCCCTCAACAAACAGCCCCACCTCAAATAACAGGTCCATCTTCATGTATTAACCCTACAACTAAATCAAATTTGATTCTAATCTCGTGCTTGACAACGTCAGAACTAAGAATACTAATTCATTTATTTGCTTTCCACATCTACCGCTGTGTAGGTTTTGTAACAGGACTGTAGAACTGCTTTTCTTACAGCTCTCTTGCATGGCTTTGGTGTCCATTCTATCCAAGTGCTTTTTGTGATTTAGTGAAATAATTCATCTACTGTTTTGATTTTTCTTTTTTTTTTTTTAAACTGTTGTAGGTCACCAGACCAGTTTACAAAGCCAAGACTGACAAGTTAGTCTCTGAAATTCTTCATTTCCTGCATCAGCCAGACAAAACCAAGGTTTGTGACTACTTTCAAGAGCTTTAAAAATCTGTTGAGTTTCCTGTTTGCCAGTGTTACCAGGAAGCCTCTTTGCACTAATTCCATACAAATAAAAGCTCGTTTTTCTTTGTATGCTCGCTATGACAACAATAATCCCTTCTTAAGTGCTTTTATGCAACAAAGTCCCATTCTGTATACCCACTTGCTAATGTGGCAGTCACCGAAACACATGAAGGAAGAAGGAAAATCTAAAAGGAAAAAGCAACACAGGCCATTTAAAAATAACTTGTGCCTGTTTAAGCCACATAGAGTTTGAACAAGTAGGAATTCTAATTTGAGCAGAATACTGCTCATATCTCAAACATTATTTCAAGTTTTGCAACTTGAAACCTCTTGTATCTTTGGGGGAAGGAAAAAAAAAAAAACCACAGAAAGGAGAAAAGCAGAGTCAAAAAATTCTCTAAAATTGCCAGACCGTCTCTTACTTCTGATGTATCCGAGTGTGCTCTCTTGAAAGGTAGACAAAAAGCTTTCACTTTGCCATTTTCCCGAATCACGGCCCAATTAGGAAGAAAGGTTTTACTATAGCTGTTGGTACCCGCTATTGTTGGGGGCAGTATCAGTACAGGATTGCCCTGGCAGTAGGTGCGTACTAGGGGAGACGGGGGACCGGGCTACATCAATCTTGGGCTTGAGCCAGTACATTGTTATGTAAGTAAAGGAACAAGTAATGACACCATCGAGAAAGCTTTATTTTCACCAATCTTCACCAAACAGAGGATTCCTACCCAGATCTGGTCTCTTCAAGTACTCCAGGTCACCGCTACAGACTGAGCGGACAAGGGGGGACTGGGACGCAGTGACAGAGATCGACAAGTCAGCGGGGAGCAGCAGTCTGGGAAAGCTGGAGAATGGATTGGCTTTGCTGCTGATAAAAACAAGAGCACAGACGTTTGCAATTAGTATTTTACACCCATCTTAAAAGAAATGTGTCTGTGGGTAATTGTAGACCAATAAACTTTCATACCAGCTGAACTACTTAAAATGACTACTTACAAAAACATAAAATATTTTATGACAGGAATAAAATGGCACATCTGAGGGAGAAAACCAGGCCTGCGTCATCTAGACTCTATTTGAATTGTCAAAAGTATATTGACAAATCTCTTCTCAAGATCTAGTTAAAGGAAATTAATTTAGTGAGAAGTGAAGCAACCACAAAATAGAAATGGGTTTAAAAAAAAAAAAATCAGGTGGTTTTGGCCATTGTTCACCATTACTTAAGTTCAAAATGAGTGTTTACATCAGAGCCCTTATGTTGAACGTGGTTTTAGTGATTTGAAAAAAGATGGAGGAGGAAATATGTATGTAGAACACCGCTTTCGTTAGCTGAAACGAAGAGCATCACTTCCATACCACAATCTGGAAAACTCGAAAACTCCTTTGGGGCTAGGATTTTTAAACCAGAATATGGCACTTGAATGGAATTTTCAGGCAGAGGTGGATATCTAGAACTCTTAGGCTAAATCGAACATTCCAGTCTGTAAATTCTGGTTTGCAATGTGTAATGACAGCAGTGACAGCTTTTTAGGACAGATTATCTACAGTAAGTACAGCTCTGGATTTATAAAGGCATACATGAAAATAAGCATAATAATAAGTAGAAGCTAAAATAACCTTCAATTCCTTCCTAAGCGTGAAAAATGTCTCCGGTTTAGTTATAGGGTCACTACATTGAAAATGATTGCAACACTTCGTTATCAGAGCGGGTTTTGTTTGGTTGGGCTTTTACCCAATTAGTCATCCAGGAATTAACAAACGTGCTTCACATCCAGGCAAAGAACTTGCTCTTCCTTCTCTCTGAGCTCAGTAGGAAACACAAGTTCTTGCAAGCAGCTGGAAACTACAGCTACCTCTCTGCACGGTTACATCTCTGGGAACCCGCTGTGTCTTGCTCCACAAATAGTATAGTATGAGGAATACGACGACTGTGAGAGTCACCTTTCTTTGGGCCAAAGCAGAATGGGACAATGAGCTAGAATTCACACATTCGAGGGGATCAGCTTGTTCAGACCGAGACAAAAGGCCAACAAGTCCCCATCCCGTTGGCCTACTATGGTTGAGAGTCAAACATGCCAAAGTTCTCTAATAAGGATCCTGCTGATCCGACTCTGCCGCCTTCCTCACCTACACTTGAGCTCTCTGCTCCTTTGAGACGAAAGCTGAAGACACGACCTCGTTCAAAATGCAACCTTTCTCTTGTAATATCCGCTGTCCCTGTTAGTGACTGTGCTGGACGTTCTCTATTCCCTGAAAAAGGGGCTGAAAAACAAAGCACGTTGCTTTTCAGCTGTAAGGGTCTTACGTCAAGCTGTCCGTGAAGTCTATTATTTTTCAGTCGATCTAACGGATGCTATTCTATAAACATCATTTATTTGTGCTCGTACATGGCACGGGTGAGTAGACTTCTTTTTCAAGACGTTATCTGGCAAAGGATCTCATCTAAAGAGTCTTCACAATCTTTTCTAAGCTTGCAAAAGGACTGTGCTGCAACAGATACCATAGAAAATCAGTTTTAACAAACTCAGATAAAACCTTAGAGGATCCAGAAATATTTGACACAAAATAGCCCAGAAGCATTGGAAATAAAGCACTGGGTAAGAGGGCGGTAGAATAATTTGTTTCATAATGCTGAATCTAATCGGCATGGACAAAGACCACTTCATTTGATGTAATTCCGATGAAGCCATTACAGATTCTCCCTAAGAAACATGCAAAATACATCATTCTTTGCTCATCAAAACCAGTAACTGACACATAGCATGATGCTCTGAAAAACTGACTCTCAGCCACCGAGAAAGATGAGTGAAATTAAATTTGAGGCGAAAACAAAGACTGTCACTTGCTTCATCCTCACGTCAGTCACTCGGATCATCAAGCAAACAGTATTTTGGCTTAAAACAATACAACACCACAAGTTAGCCTGTTAGAGCTCCCCCACCAGTATCAGAGATTCAGTGTTTCGTTGCGGAGCTTTCAGTGCAGCGCTCAGGGACACGGTTTAGGGGTGGACTTGGCAGTGCTGGGTTAACAGTTGGACTCAATGATCTTAAAGGTCTCTTCCGACCTAAACGATTCTATGATTAGCAGAGCCACAGGGGAAAGACGACCCAGGACACCACCCAGAGAGGGAAGTGCTGCGCTCTTAGTTCAAGAGCGCCAGGCGTCGGGTTTTACACATGTACGGGTTTGCACGGCACAGTTGCCCATCTTACACTTAAACAATGCGGAGAAGCTGAAGGTCCCAAAGGTTATTTTACCCCGGGTCTGCTGTAACTGTGAATCTTGTAGATACTTTAGATATGGATTCTTTCGTAGCACACTGCATTCTAGTTATTTTATAGTCAAAAATGTGTTCTTCAGATAATGATATAGGTGGTACTTGTTTGTTATTTCATACAGAAGCACAGCACTGTTACACCAGGGAAGGAAAACAGTAATTCTGCTCTGAGCTCAATGACTTAGTATGTAAAAAAAACAACTTCAGGATTAACTCAATTCTCCTTACAATGAACTCGATTATCTCAACAGATTTTAGTGAGATCTTGTCTATTAGCAGTAGATAAATAATGCATTTTTCAAAATAAAAAATGCTTTTCAAATGTCTTACGAGAGTTTCTCTTACAGGTATTCAAAAAAAGAAGGTCTACATCATTCAAGACTGGACTTCAGGTTGATTATGCATAGGAAAAAAAAATCAAGGATTCCTAAAGATAGAACATTTTAGCTCTAAAATCAGTACACTTAAACAAATTGTTTTATTAAAGAAAAACAACATGATCAAGTTGACCAACTATTTGACCATGTCTGAAATTTGCCTAGTGAGAAGTTACACGTGTTAAGATGTGCACATTAAGCATCCAGTGCTTACAATCTTACCTGTATTTTTATTTAAGAGCAGAGTGCTAGAAACAGATTTTGCTGAGAAGCAACTTCTTTCAACATTGTATGTCACAACCATTCTGGTAAAAACACCAATGAAACTTTACCGCATTTCTATACCCTTTTATCAACCTTCCTTACATACGCTAACGTAAGCGGCAAACACGGGAATAAGAGCCGCCACTGACCAAAGGCCACATTAAAAGTGTTTGGGAACTTTTTCATTCTCTCCCTGCAACGCTCACATTGCAAATCGCACAGAAGTTGGGATTAATTTTTTTACTGGTTTCTATGAACATCAGATTCCTATTTTTCTGTTAACAAACACATTATGTATACAAATGTACATACACACTTCACTGCTTAAGTTCTGGTGACAGTTAAACTGTCTTATCCCAAGACTTCAAACTTTTTGCTTGGGCACAATACCTGCAGTTTCATTTTTCCAGAACATGAGACTTATATTCACAAGCACCTGCCCAGTAGCAAGTAGATTATAGAGTCACACATAAGCACGTACACTTTAGACTCAGTACACACACCGATAATTTTGAGAGGTTATTACTAGTTTTTGTAGAAGAAATCTGAGCAGACAATGGGTGGCCATTAAGTGTTTTATAGGTTTAGTAATTTATGCTCTATGGATCCACAATCCTGATTCAAGTATGAGCATTACTTTACCTTGAACATCTTTTTCTCGAGTGTATCTGTATTTATGCTGCACCAGTGTTGTACAATACTCAGGCACCATCTGCTGCTTGGTGCATACCAGAAGTTGTACTTACAGCTCAAACTGAGCTTCTACAAAGTTCATGACTATACTGGATGACAGCTCCTCATTCAGATGTGAAACTTGCACGTCTTCAGGATGGAGCTGATTTTAGTGACAATCCTTTTTACTTCGCACCACACAGTTACCACAGCAAAAACTTTAGTTTACCTTGATATGTACGCTCAAAGGAACTGTTTACGAATTCCAAACAAGTAACTGCACAAACAGATTTGCCTGCAAAACCACCAAAACTGGTGACTGTGTACAAATGAAGGCAATGCACCAAGAACGCAAGGTTGAGTTTCTACAGCTGAAATAGTATTTTTACCTACTTTATTTAACTAGGAAAAAAAAAATAAAAAAGAAACCCAGGATGTGGTTTTACACAGTAACACTTCAGAATAAAACTCTACTTTAAAAATACTTCTTGCAGGGCACTGGAAATCATCCCTGCCAACAAATGTTAGCTTTTCACTATTGCTCATGTAAGTTAAGAATGCTGAAAGCATTCCTTTTTTTTCCATTACAAATGTATTTTTGTATGTGTTTAGCATATTTCAATTCTTACTAGTTATAGCTAGTCAGATTAAAAAATAAGTAATTTTAAAATGTGTATTTTAATAATGAATATTCATGACTATTTATCACTCTCAACTATTAATTACCAAATATATTTGCTGGATGTAAGCCTTTTGTATTTCAATAAAATATAATAAAACTATTTACTTGAAAATTTCACAGGGAATTGAATTGGTATTTAATCTCACACTAAAACACATCATGTTATCTTAAAACTGATGTAAAGCTACAGTTGGAAACGAAAGCCGTCAGGAAAGCGAAACAAAATTATATCAAATAATATCAAAGTCTGAGTTACTTCAATCTTCTTAAATTTAAAAAAAAAAAAAAAAAATCACTCTGATTTGGCCCTTAAGACAGAAAAGTTTGATAACATTTTTTTTAAAAAAACAGAAGCAACACCACACCCCCTTCCCAAACACAAAGCTTTTCCCGCAGCATATAAACTCAAAGCATTGTAAGTAGTTTCACTAATCACTGATTGTCATGATCTTAAAACAAACAAAAGATGCAAACAGTACACAACATAGCAAATGATAAATATGTTGGAAGTGACAGCAATAAAGGTTAAAAAAATAGTAATAAAAGTAAGAAGATACTTGTTTCAACAAATACTGATAAATGAGGTATGAGACTTAACAAGATCAGAATTTTTTAACATCAGAATGTTATTAAGAGGTAAGAGGAACACTTACCTTAGGAAGAAAAGACAAAATCTTTATTAGAGCAGCTTTAAGCACCATAAATATCTGATAGAACAGCAGCAGGCAGTTCCAGCACAGAAATCCTTTTATCCTTCTCATAACTTAATTTACCCTTACTTATTACAAGTTAAATCTTTAAAGACAAAATGGTAAGAGAGATACAACTGAGATTTCAACATGGAATGTATTTATTTTTTTTAATTTTCAGTACAGTATTAGGAGGTCATTTAAATACTTTAAATAAAGATTTTGGAGAAAAACCCAAAGGATTCAACTAGGTAAACAAAAACAATCTTATCAGCGGATGAAAGACAAGTATTTAATGACCTTGTGATCTTTGAAGTAGCATTCTCTAGAAAATTCATATTCCTGGGTCACCTAGTCAGGAACGTGGCCTGGCATGGTGATTCCCCTCCTCTCCTTTGTTTTCTGGAGTGTTTCATGCCGAAAATCTCAACGATAGCAGACAGCTTCACTGAGAGGCAGGAAGAATTTTTTTTTTAAAAAAAAATTCAAACACACAGAACCAAGCCAACACGTTCACCTCATCATTTTGCTTTATAAACCAAATTAAATTTTTCTCTATAACCGTAGATCAGAAGAGCGTTAGGTAATACTACAATCCTACAGATCAACCCCCTCCCCCTCCTTTTTTTTTTCCCCTCTCCAAATCAACCAACAGTATAATTATCTGACACAGTAGATGGGACAACAGAAACAATCGGTAAGCAGCTGAATATTGCCTCATGTAAAAAAAATCTGAAATGAATTGAAAACTAATTTTGTTGCACAAAAAGATCAGTAAAACTAAAAGCAGATGCTGCTTTTGGTGTAGAGAGGAAAAAACCAAAGCATGCTACTGCACAAACTAAAATACTCTGATTTTTGGAACGCATCTTCTGCTTGCCTCAGGCATACTGCTGGAGCAATGCACAGAGGTGGGAACATCTCATTTGAGAACATCCAGCCACCAGTTCTTCTTCCACTATTTCAAAGTCAATTTTAATTTCTTGATAACTCATATTTGTTAGTCATTTAGTTAACAAGAATTCTCCATTCTGAAAAATAAATTTTCTTTCTGATGCCAGTCAAGGAAATCCTGGCATAATCAAAGGAACAGACTGGGAGAGTTCAGTTAATTTTATTTAAGCTCCCCACAAGTATGTTTACACATACGTACACTAAAATATTTAAGTATATATATGTATATATATACACACACTTAAGTATTGAGGTTCTTTGCTTACCGTGTTCAGCCTCATAAGATCCGTTTTTTTGATAGATATATATATAAATTGAGACTGAATGTGTTAAGTCAAGAAGTTAAATCCAGATAGTAATAAATACAGGGTAGGGCATCTCAGCCCTATCAGTTCAGCGATTTTTCTTCCGTGTATGGCATGAGCGCTCATAGCTTCTCGCAGTGCTACGTTTCTGGAGACTGGAAGTTCTGAAACTTTGGTTCCAATTCAGTCACACATAAAACCTCAGTAATCTAAACTTCCTCAGCAGCACCTTTAAACTCATGCAACACCGCACAGGTTTGTACACAACTTGCTAGCCAGCAGTCTGATGCACTTCTCCTTTCACCTTCCAGCCAAAAATTACTGCTTGAGTGAAGAACTTGTTTGGGTAAAATGAGAACATTTTCTCGTTTGCAATCACACGGCCAAAAAGCAGAGTGAATCTGATGCAGCAGATTCATACAGAGTTAATGTATTACTCAAATATCTCCACATGTATTACAATGAGGAGGGTATTTGTAACAACAAGCAGACTATGGCATGTAAGCACAATCCAAGGTCAGCAAGGATGTATGCACCATGAGCTTTCCCTGTGCTACACAACTGTACCTCTTGAAAGTTATTAATTAAATATATTTATGCATTTAAAATGGAAGTTTCCAAGAGGTTTCAAACTGAGTAAACAGTGAGGAAATTATTTTATAGTGTAAGCAAACTTTGTCAACTCATAGAGCAAGACTTGATTTTTAAATCAGGTTGAATAAGTAATTGGACATCAAGCTACTTGTATTTCGCATTCCTATCGGAGAGGTAATAAATAATCAAGTTTAATTTGTTGAAATAATGGTCAGCATGGTGAAACAATGTTCACGTAAGTGAACAAGATGCGTCTTAATTGTTTGAAATTAATATTTCCCACCCACAAAAACTCCCCAAACAAACTGCTTAATAAGGGAACTGTTACAAGCTATGAAACTTGACAGAGGAGATTAAGATAAAACTCAGTGTCCAAATCACTATGATATTCCAGTATACTAAAAATTGTAGCTATTTCATCAGCACATAGCATTAAGATGACGCATTATGTTATTGGACCAAATTTTTATACAATCTAACAAAAGGTACAGGCCTTGTGCATCTTGTTTTAATTAAAATAAACAGGATGTCTGAGGCTCAAACCTCGATATTCAGTTAAGTTATACTGCCACCAAAAAGCTGAACATATTTCCCTTATGCTATCCTTAATCTTATATGCCTCCAGATATAAAATTGTCTTGGACAATTTTGCATAATATATTGAAATTACACTACCTGGAAAAACAAACTGTCCAAGAATTCCTAATGGAAATTTGGTCAGAAAGATAAAAGTCAAAAAGAAACTTAAAGAGAAAAAAGAAACTAAGAGAGAAGTGGTATAAGCCCCAATGAGCAGTACATTCTCTGAGTACCTCCAATATTACACAATATTGACATATACGAATGCTCTTCTCAGAATGTACAGAAAACCATTTCTCTTAAACCAAGACAGAGAATGCATTAAATAGAAATTTATGGGTCTCAAGTTTAGGAGGACTTCCCATCGGTTTCTGAAAAAGTCAGTAAATATGGACACTAACCAGTTTTCAAATCAGGACATAAAATGTCTCAGATTATATAAAAGTATACTCCAACTTCTCCGGAACAGAAGTCAAAGCTAAGGCCTCGCAATTCCAGTTATTAGAAACAGCATATCCTCTTTACTAGGCCACCACTTGAAGCCAACTATTCAGTGTTTTAAAGAGGGATTTTACAAAAAGGTGGTTGCAATGCAGTTCTTTGTAATATGTACCCAAGTACAGACAGGTTGCTTAAAAGCATTAAGAGTTATAACAGAAACTGTTACAGAAAATGCAACAAACTACACTGACTGAAATTTCTTCAAGGTCCTCATACCTAGTAAAGTTCACTACACAAATTAAACATCATAAAGTACAAATTAACAAACCACATGATTAATAAAATCTGTTCACTTTATATTAAACATCTCTAATATGATTATAGAATGTTTACGTCCTCTGTTGCACAGAGGAACTCTTCCCTTTGTATCACGGGCAAGGGTTCTCGCCTCGAACACCACTGTGCAAAATGACCATTTATTTCAATAGGTTCTGCAGCATAGCCGTAGCATACGTAGGACGAGCTTGTCTGCTTTCAATTGCGTTTTGAAGGTACTGGATACCTCCACAGCGCTCCCAAATTTCTTCAAACTGTCTCGGCAAAATTTCAGCACCTCGCTTTCGAGTTAAGCCAGTCTCTTCAAGATTAAGCTCACACATATCTATATCATCCTTACCTGAAATGGTAACGGGAAAAAGAAAAACCTTTATAAAGCTTTTACATCATTCAAAGGTCCTATTACCAAAGATTAGATCTTTGGTAATTAGATTTCCTCTCTCAAGCTCTGGTTTGTTAATAGACTTCAGAGCTTATGGTGAAATCAGTCCTCAGACACCGATATTTTTATTTATTTTTTTTCCCCCACACAGAGCAGAAAAGCGGTATCAGAATAAAATAGTATCAGATGCTGCAACTGAAAAAAACTGTGCTTAAAAAGGTAGCAAAAAGGAACAAAAGGAAAGAAGCTGAAAAGATCAGCATCTTGATATATTCTGAAATCCACTACAGGAACACAACCACATTTGTTTTACACATACTTTCAGTTTTATGCAGTTTTACAGTGAACTGCTGTTGTTATTTAATTTGTTTAAATGTAGCAAAGCGATTAAGAACTCGAGACTTTTGATCAGGTAGCCAGGATTCTTAATCTGCCAGCCTCCCAAGCCAAACAAACGTTTACCAAATGGGACTGACACAGGGAATCCAATGAACTGATGAGTGTAGTTCACTCGCTATATTTTAATCTTAATTTTAATAGGTGATCCATTGAATGCGGCAATGCTACTTTTAGCTATGGGCTTTGACACTGAACAGGCAACAGCTGGTACAAGCAATTCTATTAAAAATAATTAGCAGAAAAACAAGGAACTTTTGTTGCTAGTAAAGCATCACTCTGAAGCGAAACAAATTGGTTATGGCCTTTTCCTCAGTCCCCAAGTTAAATACAAAAACTCAAAACACAGAACTGCAAGCAGCGTTTCTCCAGTGTTTTCTCCCCTTTCATTATCCTCCAGAAAAGGAGGATACATTTCACTACCAGATAAATCTCTACCTATCCATTGCCACATTTAGCTTTTCTTTCAGAAGTTTAAGATTAAAAAGCTATTCTCCCGTACTAGGCGGCATAGATACGGCAAAAGCATCAGTTTTCTATTAGCACCATACTGTGGAAAGACAATATCATATGCACAAATTGTTTTGATACCAAAGTGCTGTAATTTTTCAAAGCTAACTAAAAACCAATATAATGATGAGTAGAACTTTCCCAGATAAATTGTGATGTTTTATCTTCACGCTGTCTCCAGTTCAGTGAAAAATCTAAGGACACTTAATAATAAAACCATTTACATTTGGATTCCCACTCTGTCTATGATTTCCCAGATTAAAGTACATGTACAAGTAAAAAACACGTGACCAGTTACATGTCCAGATGATATTCCATAACATTTGGTCACCATCAACAGCAGTCCCAAATCCTCAAATTCTGCCCAGACAAGAACTGCTGGTGAAAAAAAGAGGCTACAACTTGGGAAACTTGTATCATCAGCCTCTTTTTCTAAAGCTAGTTATCAACTCTGAACCTTTTCAACATTTGAATTTTACTTTCAATACCAACCCGCTACAAGGAGAATGGGTGTCTTGTCAGGATGAAGTTCCATCTGTCGAGCAATCCATGGCCCATCAAAATGTGCATACCACCAACCCTTCTTCTTGTTCTGGGGATCTTTGTACTGGTCCGCGGGACGGATGAAGGGAATGCGGAAGTAACGCTGTTGTCTGTTTATTTCAATCTCTTGTTGTCTGGCTGGTAGCTGAGCTGTTGGGTTCTGTTGAGCTATCATACAAAAAAAACCCCAAAACAAGCAAACAAAAAAACAGAAAACAAGAAAGCCATATTATGACTTGCTTGATTAATCAGCAAAGTAAAAAAAAAAAAAACCAAACCAACCAACAACAAACAAACAAAAAAACCCCCAAACCAAAACAAACCCAAAAAACTCTGAGAGATTCTCTCTGAATACAAGGTCATCTGAAGTCTCATCAAACCTAAAAAGTATTCCCATCTCATATGATGTGCATTCTTCTAAACACTACAGCTACAACACTGGGGAGGAAAGGCTCATGTTAACTATTGTACCTATACGTAATACTAGGTTGCTCAGTGGCATCAGGCACATTTAGACAAAACAAAGTGAGTAAAATAACACATTCTGCTTTAAATCAATAGTTAAGGTAAAACTTCCCATATCTCTTACCAACCAGAAACATGAATCAGTAACTGCTCTAGTTCAGTCCATCTCTTTGTAAAACAAGGTCAGAGCGCAATGAAGCATTTTCAGTTACAAAAATAAGGAGCACCACTTGAAGACTGTTGACAGTCAACAGAGAAGGGTGTGTAATACTGTTAGAAATGACTGATTTGTTAACAGAAATGTTGACAACAAATACTGCTTATTACAAAGCTGCCGCCAAACATAACTTTCTGCCTAGATTTCTGTGTACTAAACTCCAGCATTAGAACTGCTCCTGGCTGCTTTCTTTTTTAAAGAAATTATTTATTTCAGACCATTAAGATCAACAGACCAAACTTCTAGAGGAGGCAGAGTTATACAAAATCTTTTAAAGCTTCATATATATTTTTGAAAACCATTTCCCAGGTGCATTTTTGGACTCCTTTAGAATCCCACACATTTCAGACTTCGGAGAGAAACTTTCCTTCGAATAAAAGCAAATACTCTTTTTGTTAACTCATCAACTGATCGACCTTCTTAATGTTATGTATACTCTGTTATAATCAGTTTTAAATAGTAAATGCTCTTACAAGCAAGATCCTTTCCTTTAATAACTGCCTCCTGCAAACATTTTACTGATCTTGTTTTAATGGTTTACAATACCACTGTTAAAAATACCCTGTTTCAGAAATTCTGAGTGTGAATCTATGCCATCTCTACCAAAAAAAAAAAAAAAAAAAAAAAAAAATCAGTATTAACAGTTCCATGTCTCAGCATAAAAGGAATAATTAAAAGTGAATTCCTTTTTTGTCCATTGTCTATTAAGCAGCAAAGCTAATTTTTGAGCTAAAATTTAATACAATTAAAAATTACAATCACGTCTAATAATGTATTTTTACAGTTAGGAAGAAGATTAATAGACTAGCCACTGCACCTTGAAATTTCTTCCACTTAGATTCAAGCAAAAATAGTTTTTCTAAATGTGAAGAGCAGAATCTTAAAAAAAAAAAAAGTACTACACAAATCATAGCCCCCAATTTTTTTTCATGTCTACATAAACACAGAGAAGAAAAACAAAACAGATTTTAATAGGTGCATGCTACTTTTATACATCAACTCTGATTGTATTTTACATGTATTTTACCGGGAGACACAGTCTACTGTTTATAGGAAATTAATTTTATTTTCTGTAAATTGTCTGAACATCTATCACAGCAGATCAGTGCTTGAGTATTGTCAAACACCTTTTACACTGCAATGGTAATTGCTAAGGCTTATTTCTACCCCTATGCATACCTAAATCCAAGAGGAAATCTGGAGGACAGGAATGCTAAGCAGCCAGTATAGCCTCTATTTTTCAGTGCTATGGAATTGTAGTTCTTTACTCAAAAGAAACCATCACCTGAATGTTAGTTTGTGTGCTAGGAAAATAGCTGTTATATTAAGCTGATTCCAGAGTTTTGCTACCACAAAAAGCCATGTGCAGACAGTAAAAAATGTTAGAACAAGCACGGTATTTCTTGGAGGGGGTGGGGAGAGAGAAAAAAAATAGGAGATTATACTTTCAAATAACCTACATCAAAAGGTTATTTAATTCTCCCTTCCCATGACTGCTCAAATGGGGAGGATCTCATGAAGATAAGCAGTAAAGTACATTCATAAATTACTGGAGTAACATATAATTACCATCAGTTGAATACCATTGCCAAACTGTAAATTGGCTTTTTTTTTTGAACAATTTTTTGAACAATTAAATTCTATGTTCACGTGTAGCAAAACACTGGATTAATTAATGTTAGTATAGAGCTCTCAAGTGTTCCTATTCTTCAAAGTTAGCTTAAATAACCATCTCCCCACTTACGTGAGTTGCTCAAAAATGGTGCAAAATCTGTGAACAAATATTACATGTTGAACAAAACATAAAAGTGCTGATCCTTTATAAGTTATAGTTTCATAATCTCAACATTTTTCACCAATGCTGATGATAGACAAATGGAAATTCTAGTTCCTAAATAAACACAGATGTTGAGCTAAGTATTTCTATTCATTTTCTGCTCACTGACATATATAACATGTCTCCTTTCCTCAAGTTTCATAGATTTCCAACTACTTCTATTTTCATTGGGATTTAATTTTGAAATTGATTACTTCAATGATTCGCGATGCCTGTTACAAAACCTCAGTTGTATACATGCTAAGCACAGACTGCTGTAACAAATCTGCTAGTTAATTAACATAGTACTTTTAATTTTTGACATTTCCGCTAGGAAAAAATTTCCAGACCTCTATTAATACCAAATCTGCCTGTTCTAATAATAATACACAAACCAGTGTTTAGCTTCTATACTGAAGGTATGAATTTAATTAAAGGATATCTGTAAAATTATATTACATTAGTGAAAAGATGGAAAGAAGAAACTACAACATTTGAAGCACACATCCACTGACACCCGGAAGACTTTTAGCTTAAACATCTAAGAAATCAGAGTTACTTCTTACTACCTTTCTCAGATCATTATAATATATAGATATGAAATGCCCATGTAGTGTAATTACTTGCAATAGGAAGAATTACTTGTGACATTAACAAGAGCCTCTAAAGGCCACTATCAGTGACTTTCTTCTGAACTGCAATGTTCTAACTTTTCTTCAGAAATATGAAGCCGTATTTCAAGAAAAGTAAAAAAATGCAATGAAAAACATTGAAAAGAATGCTGTAAATGTCTAGCTAAATGTGATGAGATCATGAATATTCCAAGCTTTATTTGCACAAATCCAAAGATTTTCTGCTCTTTGATACCTCCCATCAGCAACACTGTGCATGAATATTTATTTTACCCTTTTAGCTCCAGACAGAATTTGCGAGCTCAAATTCAAAGCAACTTACCACTTTGCAGAAGTGCTTCAAATGCCTTTTCCTCCTGTTTTAGTCATAAGCTTTCTTAAGCACTTAAACCCACATTACTAGGCATGGCCACAAGGACCCATTCTTTGATAACATCTTTTCCAAGGGTCCAGATTTCACCTGCCATATATCTGTACCAAAGTTCCCTGAAAAGCTCAAATTCTCAGGTAACACTCAAGCAATGAATAACTCAGTAAATGAATCAAGGGGAAGGAGACACTTTTGTATAAGGACTAACACTGAGAGTAAGTAGGGCACCTGTATCCCCTGGGATCTGTAACCCCCATGTCCCAGGACAATGCTCTAATCCCAGGCTAATGGGACTTTGGGGAGAGCATCTTCTACCCATCTTCCCTTTCCTCTGCCTCCTCCATTAACTGTGTGGCCAGGAACACAAGAATCATGGAACCAGAAGACAGCAGGAAAGATCTGGCTAAATTATTATATCCATTTGCTGTAATTATGTTCATTTCTTAGGTTCCTTTTATAACAGATGATCACTGGACTTGGGGGTGGGGGGGTGGGGAAAGAGTAACAATCCACTCTGCAAACACCACTCCAGAAACTAGGCACCTAATTTTCAGGTCTGGCAGTGTTAAACATGGTAACTCCTACACCTTCCTGTTGAATTTAAAAGGCAGTCACTTATTCTCATTAGTGCATTGCTTTGACAATAAACACCCATCCATGAAATCAGCAGAATGACAGTCTAATAAGAAAGCAGGAACTAAGCAAAATTTGTCATCCCATAATCAAAAATTGCAATATCAACACTCATAGAATTTTTAAAAAGAGAATGAAACCTGAAATATATAAGGCTTACAGTAATGTAAACAAGGAAATTATTAGCACCTTTTAAAAGTGTCTATATATCTATATCTTACAAAAGAATAAAAGCATGAGAAAAACACCCTTAGCACCAATACTTTTTGTTTTGTCTGGATCCCAAATGTAATAGTGAATTACGTAACAGAGCATGATTCCTTCCAATCTTGTTTTTTATAGCACCAAAAAAATCACATGCAATTCTCCGATAGATGGACTATTTGAGGACTATTTTTAGAATCTCTATTCTATCCTTAGGTATAATTCTCTGTTCTGAACTATCGCTAACTACTCTCAGAAAGCAACATTTGCAATTACAGAGGTCAGAACTAGTACGAACAATCTTAAAAACAAAGTCTCAAACGTCTCAAAACACAAACCAGTGTCATAAATGGAAAATGGTCTTCCTTAGTCTTCACTAGCACAGCAATGAACATTTAGCAAAAATGCCAGCAACTGCAACACCAAATCAAGAACTATTTTTAACAGAAGTGAGTTGGTATGAAAAAAGGTTTTAGGAAGAGCTATGCAGTACATGTATCTGGGTCTCCTGAAAGTATTCTACTTTCTGCAAAGTATTTGCCAGTTCCAATCTTTTCAAAATATTTACCTTAAATCAATATAAAAATACTCTAAAAAAATTAAAGAATTCAACCTAGCAAAACTAGAAATGTTTCCTTTAGAATATTGTCACCAAAATTATTATAAACACAAAATTATCTCTCCTCACCATAGTCCGTGACTGATTTGGGAGCACGCTGTTCCGTTTCTGCATTGCGTTTCTTATTCTTGGATTTCCAAGCATGATACACCTTTAGCCTTCTGTGAAACTCTTCTCTGCAAGCCGCCAACAGTTCAATATCTGTCACAAAAATGTGGAATGAAGGGAGGAGTGATAAAAATCAGAAAAAATTATTTATGAAATGCTTTTCTATATTGATAGGTACATAATTTTAGATCAGTTTGTAACACTAATAAGTTATAATATAATATAATATAATATAATATACCCTCATTCTCTGCAGCAACAGGCCCTATATTTTATGGCCCAGAAAGTTCCTTGGAGGCCTATATATCCTTTTCTCCTTTAGAGGAACAGCAGTCTCCAAAGTAGCTGTTCTACTGTGAGATTTGAAGCAGTGAAATGCTACAAATAAAATGTTCACTTTACTAAATTTGTCTGTTGACATTATCACAAGCCAAGCAGTAAAGAAACAGATAAAATTTCACTGTTGAACTTTATTTCTGCAACTGAAAAAAAGAAAATCAGCAATTTGCCTGCTTGGGTCTATGTTCTTTTTCCACTTTATTAAATATGTTTAGATTTTGCTGAATTTCATGATACTAAGGGACTGAATGATTGCAAGGCTTTTTCATCAGTCACCTAAGAATTTCCAAACTGGCTTCACTAGAGACGAACATACATCAGCACCATGTCTCACTGCATCACCTATTCAGTTGAAAACATTGCTCCAGTCTTGCATATGTAAAAACAATAGAGACATAGTTAGAATTTGGAGCTAACTTTGTGTTTTAGATACAAATACAGAGAATGGGTTTGTTTCCAGTTTCTACATCCAGTGAGAAATTCTGAGTTACCTTAAATCAGAAATTAACCAACTGCTTTTGGAGTGCTGTGACCAGACCAGGCAAACAGAGCGTGGCACGTCAGCCAGGGCGTGGTACGGCATTTTGCACGGAAGGGTGTGCAGGGAGGGTGCCTCTTCGAAGGTGGGGCATTCCTCTGGCCGAGTGGGAGACTTGAAGTACACATAACCCAGTAACTGGGCACCATTCTGTGACCATCTGCACAGGTCAAGGGCGCTCATGCTACCCGACCCTCAAGGCAGAATGGTGGGCACTTGTCTGAGAGCAAAGGCTGCAGCTCCGGCTGGGGGGTCTGCACCATCTACCCCAGCAGTGACCAATGCCTCTACACAGATGGAGCTGCTGAAGGGAGAGGCTGCAGTGCAGACCTCAGGCTGCAGGAAGTGCCTAGACCTTTCTCCTGGGGTAGGGACAGGCGGCAGACCTGCCTGCAAAAGGTGTGCCCAGGTGGAGGACCTCCTGCAGCAGGTGGCTGAGCCGCAGGAGGCGGTGAGAAGGCTGCCTAACATCAGGGAGGCTGAGAAGGAGTTAGATAGCTGGTTCCAAGTGCAGACTGCAGTGGACCCACAGCCCAGGGCCAAACAGCCGAAAACTCCCCCATTGGCACACACAGAATGGAGAGGGGCCAATAATGCAGAAGAATGGAAGCTAGCAACAGCAAGGACCAGCAGGAGGAAGAGACTTCCCCCAAAGCCTGAGGTGCCCTTGCAGAACCACTTCACCGCTCTGCCAACTGAAGAGGAAAGACCCATCAAATTGGGAGAGATGCCGGAGCTGAGTAAGGCAGCCCAATCTGCTCCCTGTGTAACAACCAGCGCAACTAAGAAAAGGCAACGGGTGATAGTAGTAGGCAATTCTCTTCTGAGAGGTAGGGGAGGCACCCATTTGCCGACCTGATGTACTCTCCAGGGAGGTGTGCTGCGTACTGGGGGCTCATACCAGGGATGTCACCGAGAAACTACGAAGCCTTGTACAGTTCACTATTACTCGCTGCTGTTGTTTCACATGGGCACCAGTGATACAGCCAGGAGCACTCTGAGAAGTATCAAGAAGAATTACAGAGCCCTGGAAGCGGCACTAAGGGACCCTGGAGCGCAGGTAGTTTTTTTTCATCAATCCTCCCGGTCAAAGGGAAGGAGTTTGAAAGAGCCAGTGGAATCTGGTGAATCAACAAACGGTTACAGGACTAGTGTGACAGCCAGGGGTTTGGCTACTTAGACCATGGGACTTGCTTTGAGAAACCTGGTCTACTGGGGGCTAATGAGGTCCACCTGTCAGAGAAGGGGAAAAGCATCTTTGGTCATAGGCTTGCCAAGCTGGTGAAGAGGGCTTTAAACGAAAGTTGCCAGGGGAGGCAAACCTCAATCCATCCCACCCCTACCAGTTTGATGCCAGTCCCAGCAACAGATTCCCAGAACCTGGAGGAGGATCACAGGTCAGCAGGAGAGCACCTGAAGAGCAGCACAAAGGAATTCCAGCCACTCCAGCCAGTAAGTCAGCTTCATTGGGGGCCCAATTTAAACGCCTCTATGCAAATGCACGTGGCAGGGGGAATAAACAAGAGGAGTTAGAGATGGGCGCACACCTGCAGGGCTATGATCTTACTGGCATCACGGAGACGTGGTGGGATGGCTCCTATGACTGGAGTGTTGGAATGGAAGGATACAGGCTCTTTAGGAAGGACAGGCAGAGGAGATGAGGAGGGGGTGTCACCCTCTATATGTCAATGACCAGCTGGAGTGCATGGAGCTCCCCCTGGGGATGGATGAGGAGCCAAATGAGAGCTTATGGGTCAGGATTAAAGGGAGGGGCAGGGACAGGTGACATTACAGTGGGAATCTGCTACAGGCCACCCGACCAGGAAGACAGAGCAGATGAGGCCCTCTATAGACAGATAGGAGCAGCTTCACGTTCACGAGCCCTGGTCCTCATGGGGGACTTCAGTCACATCAATATCTGTTGGAGGGACAACACAGCAGGGCATAAGCAATCCAGGAGGTTCCCAGAATGCGTTGATGATAACTTCTTTCTCTAAGCAATAAAGAAGCTAACAAGGAGAGATGCTATGCTGGACCTTGTTCTCACCAACAAGGAGGGGCTGGTGGGGAATGTGAAGCTCAAGGGCAGCCTTGGCTGCAGTGACCATGAAATGGTGGAGCTCAAGATTCTCAGGGCAGCGAGGAGGGCGCACAGCAAGCTCACTACCCTGGACTTCAGGAGAGCAGAGTTTGGCCTCTTCAGGGGTCTGCTTGGTAGGTTACCATGGGATAAAGCCCTGGAGGGAAGAGGGGCCCAAGAAAGCTGGTTAATATTCAAGGATCACCTCCTCCAAGCTCAGGAGCGATGCATCCCAGCAAGGAGGAAGTTGGGGAAAAACCCCAGGGGGCCTGCATGGATGAACAAGTTGCTCCTGGACAAACTCAAGCACAAAAAGGAAGCCTACAGAGGGTGGAAGCAAGAACAGGTAGCCTGGGAGGAAGACAGAGAAATTGTCTGAGCAGCCAGGGATCAGGTTAGGAAAGCTAAAGCCCTAATAGAATTAAGTCTGGCCAGGGATGTCCAGGGCAACAAAAAAAGCTTCTATAGGTATGCTGGTGATAAAAGTAAGACTAGGGAAAAAGTAGGCCCTCTCTGGAAGGAAATGGGAGACCTGGTTAGCTGGGATATGGAGAAGGGTGAGGTACTTGATGACTTTTTTGCCTCAGTCTTCACCAGCAAGTGCTCCAGCCACACCACTCAAGTCGCAGAAGGGCAGGGACTGGGAGAATGAACAACCACACACTGTAGGAGAAGATCAGGTTTGAGAC
Organism: Phoenicopterus ruber ruber; assembly: GCA_009819775.1. Classification (NCBI taxonomy): domain Eukaryota; kingdom Metazoa; phylum Chordata; class Aves; order Phoenicopteriformes; family Phoenicopteridae; genus Phoenicopterus; species Phoenicopterus ruber. The sequence continues at coordinate 92,720,164 of CM020217.1, forward strand.
CATCCAAGGAACCTGAAGGTGCACAAGTCCATAGGACCCGTCAAGATGCACCACGGGGCCTGAGGGAACTGGCAGATGAAGTTGCTAAGCCACTATCCATCATATTTGAGAAGTCATGGCAGTTTGGTGAAGTTCCCACTGACTGGAAAAGGGGAAACAGAACCCCCATTTCCCCAGGGGAAAAAAGGAAGACCCAGAGAACTGCAGGCCAGTCAGTATCACCTCTGTACCCTGCAAGATAATTGATCAGATCCTCCTGGAAACTATGCTAGGGCACATGGAAAACAAGGAGGTAACTGGCAACAGCCAACATGGCTTCACTAAGGGCAAGTCACGCCTGACAAATTCGGGGGCCGCATACAATGGGGTTACAGCGTTGGTTGATAAGGGAAGAGCAACCATCATCATCTACCTGGACTTGTGCAAAGCATTTGACACTGTCCCGGACGACATCCTTGTCTTTAAATTGGAGACACATGGATTTGACGGATAGACCACTCGGTGGATAAAGAATTGGCTGGATGGTAACACTCAGAGTTGTGGTCAACAGCTCAATGTCCAAGTAGAGACCAGTGATGAGTGGCATTCCTCAGAGGTCAGTACTGGGACTGGCACTGTTTAATGTCTTTGTCAGTGATGTGGACAGTAGAACGGAGTGCACCCTCAGCAAGCCTGTAGATGACACCAAGCTGTGTGGTGCAGTCGACATGCTGGAGGGAAGGGATGCCATCCAGAGGGACCTGGACAAAAGCTTGGGCCTGTGTGAACCTCATGAAGTTCAACAAGGCCAAAGACAAGGTGCTGCACGTGGGTCAGGGCAATCCCAAGCACAAATACAGGCTGGGCGGAGAATGGATTGAGAGCAGCCCTGAGGAGAACTTGAGGGTACTGGTGGATGAAAAGCTGGGCATGAGCCGGCAATGTGCACTCGCAGCCCAGAAGGCCAACCGTATCCTGGGCTGCATCAAAAGAAGTGTGGCCAGCAGGTCGAGGGAGGTGATTCTCCCCCTCGACTCTGCTCTGGTGAGACCCCACCTGGAGTAGTGCCTCCAGCTCTGGGTCCCCCAACATAAGGGGGACATGGACCTGTTGGAGCGACCCCAGAGGAGGGCCACAAAGCTGATCAGAGGGCTGGAGCACCTCTCCTATGAAGACAGGCTGAGAGAGTTGGGGTTGTTCAGCCTGGAGAAAAGAAGGCTCTGGGGAGACCTTCGAGCAGCCTTCCAGTCCCTAAAGGGGGCCTACAAGAAAGCTGGAGAAGGACTTTTGACAAGGGCATGTAGTGATAGGACAAGGGGTAATGGCTTTAAACTGAAAGAAGGTAGATTTAGATGAGATAGGAGGAAGAAATTTTTCACCATGAGGGTGGTGAGGCACTGGAACAGGTTGCCCAGAGAAGCTGTGGATGCCCATCCCTGGAAGTGTTCAAGATCAGGTTGGATGGGGCTTTGAGCAACCTGGTCTAGCAGAAGGTGTCCCTGCCCATGGCAGGGGGGTTGGAACTAGATGATCTTTAAGGTCCCTTCCAAGCCAAACCATTCTATGATTCTATGATATGAATCAGAAGCAGGAAGAAACAGTAATATTTAATAAAGGAATAATTTTTATCTGTTTCTATCTTCATAACATTAGGGGAAAAGTAATGTCCCAACTGTGAGCTTCCCAAATGAAGTTACACATTTTGAAAATTAAAGAATAATCTGAACATCTAAGACAGAAAATATTTTACGCTGTGCTTTACATAACATATTTGCTTTTTTGCGATTTGGTGACAGCAAGAAGTGATAGCAAAAATTTTCTTAGAACATGCAAATTCTAGGTAAAGCATAATAACTATTATTCCCTTTGTGGAAATACATAAAAATGAGACAATTTAATTAAGAAATATAACATGTATTTTATGGCCCAAGCAGTTAAACATGATAAATATATAATCAGTAAAGGAGGTAACAAAGAATCATAGAATTGTTCTGGTTGGAAGAGACCTCCAAGATCATCGGGTCCAACCATTAACCTATCACTATCAAGTCCCCCACTAAATCATATCCCTTAGGGCCTCATCATATCCCTTAGGGCCTCATCTAAACGTCTTTTGAATACCTCCAGGGATGGGGACTCCACCACCTCCCTGGGCAGCCTGTTCCAATGCCCGACAACCCTTTCGGTGAAGAAGGAAAGGAAATACTGTTTCCTCAATATGGAAATAGCTTAGTTTGCTGTTCTCTTTGGGGTAATAGAACTTTTTAAAATTAATTTGACATTCATTCAAACCTGAATAAATTATCTTCGTCTTAGGAAGAAAGTAACACCTTTCATACAACTACAACTTGACTTCTTTCTCAAATCAGAAATAAAACAACTTACCACAGGATGTATTGATTGTATCGCGAAGCTCTGCATATTTCCACTTGCTGAGATCATGCTTCTTAGTACCAGCAAGAGCTTTCGTGGCTTGAACTGAAGGACCTCTACAATTATTAAAAAAATATATATGTATTTTTTCAAGTATGAAACAGAAATTGTTACAACAGAAGGAACAGATCCCATGATCAACACTGCAGCATGCTTATTACAATGAAAATCAGCAGCAGAGGGACTGAATTCAAAGGCAAAGTACCATACTATTTTCAAGATGTTCAAACGATTAAGAAAAAGTGAAAGCACCTTTTACATCCAAAATCATATAACAATCTGATCAGTTGTCTAGAGATTAAAAGGAATTGTCATTAATAGTTAGCGCTTATGTGTGAAAAGATACAATTTTCTATTTTCTATATTCTATTTATGTGTACCTCATCCCACGATGATTTACATTTTTCTTGGTACTAGTCAAGATGCAGAATACAGACAACAGAGAGTGGCCATATACATTATTAGTTCCATTTGAAAAACAGACAATGAAAAATATTTGTGAAGTAGACAAGGAGAGGGAGAAAAGGCATTTCCTCTGCTGTTTAAAACTGGATTAGGACAAAACCCTTGTTCCAAGGCTTGAGAAAATATTCCATGTCTTTGACAAAAGTCTAATTTGAAGAAATCAAATGAATTCTATATTAATTGTATAGTAGCTGTCTGAGAACAACAATATTTATTTGGGGCGGGGGGGATCGTTAAGAGATACCAAGGGAAAAAAAGACCACTATCAGAAGACAGGCTGACCAGTATAAAAAGACTCATCCAGAAACAGTGTTTTTCAAAGGCAAAAGGTATTTGTCATGTAGGTAGTATGCGATAAAGTCAACAGCAAATGCAAGTGAGAAATTATTACTAAAATCTCCATCATCTTTAACAGTATGTATAAGGTCATCCATGTAACAAACAAACAAACATTACACGTACACATATAAAGATAAACCTTATTGATATCCCCCCCCCCCCCCCCCCCTTAAAAATGATATATGGTATGGATAAGAACAACTCTGCCTTAGGAACAGCAAACTTCCCATGGATTATTTGGATATAAACGAAGTTCAAAAGACTCCAACATTCAGTCATGATCAGAATACTTTTTAAACACTAAGGAATTCAAGAACAGACATATAATTTTACCAACCTCTGCTAATGCCCATGGCTAAGAACATGAGGCAAACCAAATTATCTTTTGGAATCTGAGAGGATTTTTTCAGAAGAAACTAGATCTTTAACAGGGTAGCAAAATAATTGATGCAATATGACACATTAAAAAATCGTAAGAGAAAAACAGAAGAAACCAGGCATTTTCAGTTAAAGTCTGTTTGTGCAGCAATATCTTTGTGGAACTGTTACATTATTACAGTATTTATAATCGAGTGAATATTATTTTGAAGTTTATTTTCTGTAAAGGTCTCATGTGGGACTATGAAGTTTTATGTTGTTTATTTTCCCTTTTAGTTAATAGGTTATAAATACATTTTCCGTGAAAAATTTCTCTATGTCGATATAGCAGTTCTGAAAGACATGACAAATGCAGTTTATTTTTAAATTTCATAGAATAAAACAATCTGTTTAACCAAATGTTGTTCTTAATAGCAACTAAATCATCTCTTCAAATGTAATTAAAACTACAGAATCTTACTGTTTATTGCAGCATCAGCTTAATTATGCCTACTCGTACTACTCATCTGAGTCAACACACAGCTTCCAGTTACGCTATGTGAAAAGTGTGACATAAAAAATGACCTCTTTGACTTTTAATCTGTACATAGCTTAGGGACAGGAACTTTTCCTCACCCTTAGCACTACTCATAAGTATAAAACAAATCATTAGACAGACAGTCTCCTTCAAAATATATATTTTAATATTTTGTTATCATTCGCATACCTGTAGGGCGCTAAAGGATTGCTGCTAAATGTAATTTCCGCTGCCTGGTGTCTAACCTCCTTGAACCTAATTTGACAAATCCTAAGGATTTTCCTTAATTAGCAACACTACCCACCACTCTAAGAGCTTGCTACATAATTTAGAGCAGCAGAACTAGGCTGTAAAATCTCTGGTTAAACTAGTAATCTTTAAGAATGCTAATCCAATTGAATGGCTTAGCCTTTCCATGACAGTACTACTCTGCGGATCACTCTTTTGTTTTCTACATGACTTTAAGCATAACAGCCTGGCAGTAAGAAGAGTGCCATACTTGACAATCAGTCTTCACCACTCAATCTGACAAAGCTATGCATCATAAACAGTATTTTCAGACTTAAAAAAAAATTAAAAAATAAAAAAGTCTCAAATCAAAAGTTTCCAGTATATGAAAATCAACAAAAATTTAGTTAAACAAGCACGCAGTAAGAAGTATTGCATTTCCAATTCAACCAAAACTGATTTTGCCCCAAAGTTTTGTGATTTTTTTTGCACATTAAGAATTGGCCATTGTCATTGGAACTACGTCAATATATGCAATACAATCTAGCCATCTAAATTCACATGCTAACTTAATTACACACAACACTGTTTATTCCTATTCTTAAAATGCCACTGCAAGAAACAAATTTAGTTAACAGCTGCATTCCCAATTATCAATGCTACAACTAGAAAAACCATCATGCAAGACAGATCATCTTCAGACTATATATACACAGCATAGTAGCTTGTTTAACAACAGATTCACTTTTAAAAACTCTAAACAATTTTGCTGCTTATGCAAGCTTCAGAAAACAAATGTCAAAAGGTTATTTTTGTCCCCAGGTTGCACAAAACATTTTTTAATTGCTCACTGATATGGAGGACATTATAACAATTTCTTTCAACAGAGAATTAGTATTCTGACACAAACTAGTATGAGACTGTTACAGTAGACTTGTATTCAGATCAGAACCTGCATTCTCCTTTCCTCCTGCGTTGTGCATAAAATCTTGTATTAGCATTCAAGAAATCTCAGAAGGGGATTTTCTTTAGATGTCTTAAGAGAGGTTTTAATATGCTTTTAACATGGTAATTTTCAAAACTGCTTTTATTTGAAGGAAATTATAACTAGAACATTTTCTTATTAAAAGCACTAACAGTTACATTAACATGAACTAACTTTATTAACTCTGTTGAATCTGTAGAAATCCTCCTTCGAAAGATGTGGAGCCTAGTTTTCTATTATTATAAGAAAGGTGAAAAGAGAAGAAAGCTGGAGGAACATTATCAAAATTACACAAAATACCAGGATATGTGAACTATTCTTATTCTTTTTTTAGAATTAATTTTTTATATAATTAAAATAGCAGAAAAATAATTGCTGAAAAAAGGTGTTGATAAAGGAAATTTATTTGAAAGAAATAATTTACTTATCTGCTTAGCACTTAAAAAAAAAAACCCAACAGATTCTGTTATTTTTCATTCCATAATAATTCAACCCATTTCACGTGTGATTTCTTTTTATAAAATGATTGATTCATTTGGTGGTGTCTTCTCACCTACCTAGACAATATTTCTGACATTTCTGTGGCCATTTGTTCCCTATAAGAAAATTGATAAATAAGCATAAACCAAACATATTAATATAAAAACAGCCTTTATAACCATGATAGTCTTTTGCCAACCGAACTGAAGCTAATTCAAGTGCACAAAAAAATGGCTACTTAAATAATTTCCATTCTAATATATATATACAGTCCTGATTCTGTAAAGAGCAATAAATCACACAGGCATTGAAAAATGGATGGTATGTGAAAGAATTTACACTAATTATGAAATTAACTTTAAACAGATATTATTAGGTATATAGATTATTAACTTATTAGACATAAGCAAAGTAGTGGATATAAGGTATTACAAACTGATTTAAAGTTTACAGATGCACGCTAATAAAGATTATTATGGGCTATTAGTAAATAAGAGGATAATATCAATTTCCTTTGAATTAATTAGCGTTACTTTTTTTCTATTAGATCATTCAAATTGAAAAATGCCATACGTAGTCATTTGCTGCTTTGTTCCATTGACTCTGCAAATAGAAGACATTTATGTTAGATAGACTACTTCCTAGTTACCTTTCTAATAATCTGAAGTGGGAAAAGGTGGGTCATAGTATTTCCCGCTCTCTCACATCTTATTTACTATATCATGATTCCTTTTTTTTTTTTAACTGAGAAATGGGATTATATAGCCCTTTTTACTTCATGTTTCTCATTCAGTCATGAGTGTTATATTATTTTTAAAAAGTTAAATTAAGATAATCTGGAAAAAACATACACGCAAAAACTTCCTCCACCCTTTCTTCCCCCCATCCCATCTTTCAAAGTCAAAGATTTGGAGACATGCTACTGATATATTTTATGCCTGGATAAGCATATCACAAGAAATAACAGCAATTCTCACGTAGCTACTCTGGGAACAGGACAGATAGCTTCTTCACGCAAGCTGTGAAAAGACACTAACTGCCATACTGAAGACCCACATGCACACACACGCTGCACTGAATATCCTACAAATTAGAACTTACTCGTATTGTTCCAATGCAAAGCACAGAACAGATATACTCACACCACCTTCACTGAGGCTATCTTATTTTGGTACTATATGCTGTATGTTTCAATAAGCCACATAAGTTGAAAACAGGTATCTATTACTTAACTAATTTTTTTTACTTAAGTGCTAAGCAGTTGTGTTCATTTACCCCTAGATGCAGTAAATCCCTTATTACACATACTTTCAAATTGTGGATGAGTAATAAAATCGGGTGAAGTTGGAGAGGTCCAGCACATCCAGCACAGAATAAGCACAAATAAAAATGCTGGATCTACTGCCAGAACAAACAACTTTTCTTCTTTGACAGGAGCCAACGATTATATTTCTCAAAGAAACTACTACTACTTATGAACCTTTAAATATCTATGAAAACTAATGGTGAATGCAGCAAGGTATTGAGGAGAAAAGAAATAAAGTAGAGGCTACTCATTTTCAAATAAGACAACACGCAAGTATCACATGTTCCTTAAAAATGAGCAAAATATAAGAGTTCCTTCAAAGTAGCACATAAAAATCACCTTGTTCTTACTATTTTCACTCCACGGGTAGTACAGCACAATGGAAAATACCCTTTTATTCATGCCAACGTGTAAGCATGAAACAATTTTTTACAAAATTTTGTGAAAACACTGTAGAACCAGTATACCACATTAAGTCAGTATGGGGTGATACATGCTTTATCTTACTACAGCATAATTTAACAGAAGAGAAATACATATACATAAAAGTCACAGTGATTTCAGTGTAGCATATGGTAATATGCAAGTCTGGAATCCAGAAGATGGCAGAATATAACTTCCTTAGACTCTAGAAAATTTTAATTGATATCAGTTAAAATAAGTCCTGAGAATTTATGGTTAAATTATTAAATTACATGTTTTGTTCAAACCTACAAATAGTTTTCATTTCAGAGAATTCCCACAGTTTCTACCTTTAAGCTGATTCTTGCAGTTACGCAGAAATCTACCCTTGGATTTCAGAAGAAGATACTGTGGTCTGGGGAAGGTTTTACTTTGTTTTTAAACCAAACAAACCAAAATCAAATCAAAGGTGAAATTAGAAGAATTTTCTTCAATTTTTGGACATGTTTAAAACTCTTTGAAGTAGACTGCAGAAACGGAAAGAAAAAAATTTGCTAATGAGCTAAAAAGAAATCTACTGCTATTTTCTAGATTTATATATTATCTTGCTCAAGAAAGGATTCACATTGCTATGTTAACTTGTTCAGACCATTCTGCACCTTCCAATCGTTCAGAAAAGAGTCTTCATTCTCCTACCGCTAGCTACACAGCGGAGAAAAACTGGCAGTCGTAACTCTCAAGATGGTTAGTTCATCATCCGTTACGTGATTACACAAGGAAGACAAATACCCAGATCACCCATGAGCAGCAGGAAACACCGTGGAGATTAGAGCTTCACTGACAGAAAAGTTATTGAATTCTCTGAGCTCTTCTTGTTTAATGCCTCCCTTCTTTCATATTTAAGAGAAATGTGCCAGCTTGCAACACTAGAGTGACCTTGGGTTTACCTTCAAAGTACTGCACCAAAATCCAAACAGGGAAAGTATGAAAATCTCCAGAATGCTGCCTGTGAAGTACTTGAACATCCAGCTGAGCATGTTAAAGTCTTATCTGAGACAATATGACAGCTATTGTGTAGCTGAGGGCAAAAGCACAATAATTTTAGTCGAAGTGCCTAAAAATCAGTATTGTACATGACAAAAAAATTACCTAGCTATCTCACATAAGCATAGTTTTTAAAAAAAAAGTATACATCTAGGTAAAATTTGAGTAGCAAAGAGAACACGTCTGGGAGCTTGAAATGCCATGGAAACACTTGGGATTTTCTTACACCCCTTCTTTCAACACCACCACACTGAGTAGACTAGCACTAATGAAGTCACCAATGATGTGATCATATTCATAGGTCCCTTTGGCAGTTTGACCAGTAAGTACCATTTTTACTGGAACTTCTAAGTTGCTTCTAAGGCATCACCCTTTACACATGAAGAGCTCTTGCTTTGCAGGCAGTGTGGATCTGTATTTCAAAAGCCAAGCACTTGTAACACATCAGAAAGTTCAAACAAAACAAAACAACAAGTTTAAGACAACATTTAATTTTCTAACTCATTTATATTAAATATATTCATTCCACTTTAAAAAAATTACCAGTCAGGACACAGAAATAACTACTATTTCTGCATTCTACTGCAGAAATTCTACTTTCTGCAAAGAGGGCTTCTTGTTAAAAAAAAAAAAATACCACACAAATTCACCGGAACCACCCACTGGATGATTCCAGTAGTATGTGTTGTTCAAGTACCAGAAAGGGTATATTTTATTACTACTTACCACTGAAGAAATTCCATTCACTACTTTAAATGAGTCATAAAAATCATAATTTAAATTGGTTGCCATCCTTGCCAGAACTCAAGAAAAGAAAGAGAACTGCAGTCATATCCACAAGCACCTACTAAGTTACTGATGTAGCAAGATGCAAAATGGAGAAAGTCTTTAAGCAAAAGCAATCTATTTCTAACAAATTTCACAAGTTAATTTGAAAAATATTCCAATATATTGACTTAAAAGGTCCATTTAATTAATATAAAAATACATAAACCCAACAAGAGTGTAGTCTTCTCAAAGGGATCAGCATAGGAAGAAGGGGGAAGAGAGAGAAAGAAAGAGAGAGAGAGAGAGAGAGAGATTTAACTACTTAATCCCATACCTGCGCAATCCTAAATCAAGTTGAGCCTCATCACTGATCAGTTCTGCCTCACTCTGGGCAATTCTCATTGCAAGTTCACGATCACGACGTTCCTGTTCAAGCACTGCCTGGTGCTGGGTTTCCTCTTCTCGTTCTCTAGCTAGCTGAGCCTCAATTTCAGCCTGTTTTACAAAAACACACCTTTAACCTCATCCAATCAAAACCAAAATGCTACATAAGCAAATGATTAGAAAAATATGCCCAGTAGTATATGTATAGCTTTCAAAACATGCAAAATTTACAGAACTGAAAAAGTAACAGCATTAGTATTTAGTTTGACCCAACAAAACAAAACAGCTACAGATTGCATCTTGGTTTTCACATAGTTTATCAAACCATTATTGTCCACCACTTGTATTACCTTTTCAAATTAAAGTGCCAATAATTGTTCCTTGTTTAAAAATCCACACAAAGTTTTTTGGTAGCTATCATGAAAATTAGTCTTCAAAACTTTTTAGAATCATTAGAACTCAGATAATACAGAGCAATATGGTCACTCCTCCATAGCACTAACACAATACTCCCTTGATACTCTGCACTTGGCATTATAGGACTTTGCAATAGCCATTGCTTTGCATACAGGTCCACGGTTCATTTTAAAAAGGGATGAAGACAAAACACTGGAATGCTCTGTGGAGCTGATCTGGCTTTGAATTTAAGCAAATGGTGAAATTCCGATTTACTGCAATGCAGAAGCAATCCAGATATACTGCCTCTACAGAGCAAAACTGTAATTCCAGTTTACCATCATTATTTAACAAAGGGTCTTGCACACCCAGTAAGTAAAACGCGACCATCCAATTCATACTTCTGAAAGTCATACATGCCAAGTCTTAGCAATGCCTTTCTTGGTGCCCAAAAGTCAACAAAGGAGACAAAGTCATTTCCCACTCATCACTGTGAATATGCACCACTAAAGCAATGCAGTTACACCAGTGGCTTTACCCTATGAATCCCATTTTAGATTAGTTGACAGTAACAACCACCAGAAGGAGACATAATGAGTAATTAACTGTATGTGGAAGAAAGAAATACCCTACTGGATTACGTATCTGTTTTGTATTCAAACGCAGCATTTCTAAGTGTAATTTACATTCTGCATTGCAGATATCCACATGTCAGAAACAAAGAAACATAAATAAAGACAATCCCTAGAGATGCTCATAGTGCTGGCAGATCAAGTTTTTAAACCTTCTGGCAACAGGCCATCTTGCTTGCTCAATGGACAAAGTTTAATCCATTTAAACTGTCTCTGAATGGAAACTTATCCTATGAATTTCTCACAAAACACTAGGCACATCTGCAATGGTCTCCAAGCAATGATTTAGAGACTAGCCAAACAGCAGCCTACTCTTTTTATGTTTAACTTCTGCAAGTTGGTACTGCTTATTATTCCAATACAGGTGACAGACACAGGAAAGATTCATTTTTCATCAAAGTTAGGCTATAATTTCTCTGTTAGTTCCAGCAACTTGTTTATGAAGAATGAGGGTGAGGTGATAGAAAAGAGTACGCAGATTCAAGGAGGATAAGCAGTGCTAGGCTAACTCCAGGGATAAAAAGACACAGGAGAAAAATTCTGCTTGTGATTAATCAGGGACAGGGCTTAAAAGAGTCCATAAACATCAGTAACCACGGCTTTGTGCTTGCTACAACCACCCCTATGGGGAAGCTTTTTCTCTCTGAGGCTGCCCTCCCAGGTCACCCAGGCCATCTCCAAGACAAGAGGAAAACAAGGGTATAGGGGCCAAACACACCACAGAGTGCGAGTTCATGATGGGATCAGTAAGAATTGCCAGGAATCAAGGGGGAGGGGTGGAGGAACAGGGTTTGAACTGCATGTATTTATTCTACATTAATGTAGTCAAAGGGGCTACTAGAGACAGTCCTGTATCCTCTCATTATTACCAATATTTTGAAAGTGTTTAGTTAAGCTGGTACATGACACAGCCTGAGTCCAGATGTGACTTCCAGTAAGAGTGCCAAACTTGCCTGACATGGAACATCTGCAAAAACTTCAAAAGCTAAACTAGGATTCTCCAGTGTTGTGTATTTTTAACTTTAAAATAACTTTAAAAACCAATGCACCTCTACTCAGAAGACCTGAACTTGCATGTGGACTAGAAATAGGTGATCTGTCTTGGGATGTCCTAATCATGATTTTCGCCTTACATATACTACTAAAGCAACACTGCTGAATGACTGAGACATGCATTTATACAATGAAGCCGTTAGACTCACTGGAGAACCTAAGCTGTGAAAAAGATTTAAAAAAAAACCAAACCAAAAAACCCATAAACAACAAAACCAAACCACCCCCCAAAAAACCAACAAACCAACAACAATAAAAAAACACCCCAAACACCCACACAGCTAAAACATTATACCTGAATACGCTTTTCTTCCTCTTCCCTCTTTTTCCTCTCTTCCTCTTCCTGTTTTCTCTTTGCCTCAATCTCAGATTTCCTATTACAAAAGAGGAGGAGGAAAAGAAAACATGTTATTATGATGCAAGTGAACAAGAGACAGGAAAGCATCTTCTATAAAACTGAATAGTAATCCAGAAGTCAGTACAGTCCAGCTGACAGAACACTACATGTAAAGTCAAGAAACTTTCCAAGTCCATCTGTATTTCCAGCTGCATCATATCATTTCTTCCATACTCTATTCTGACTACACTTACCATATAAGCCACTGGGAAAGGAAAGGTTTTAACACTGTATAGCACACCAGGTGTACAGTCCAAGTGGCTCTCTTTAAGCATAGGAGTATTAAAAATGACCTCATTAAAGTGCCTTTCCTATTTTCTTCTCATTCAATAACCAGGAACTTATTCAAGACTCACAGACGTCTTTCCTCTTCTTCCTTCCTTCGTCGTTGTTCTTCCTCTTCACGTCTCTTTCTTTCTTTTTCCATTTCCTCCTGGATGCGTCGTAGCCTCTCTGCTTCCTCCTCTTGCTGTTTCTTCTTTTGCAGTGCACTCAGAAGTTGCTCTGAACTCCTAACTAGAGCATCATATTCTTTCTGTATCTGTTCCCTAGTCATTATAGTGGTCTGCAAAATGAAATAAGAGGGGATTATATTTTTTTACATTTGTACTTCACTTTTAAATATTTTTTTTCAAAATGCATTTTTAAGTGAAATGAGAATATTGAGCAGTATAATTAAATTATATATGCACTTCAGGGTGGGGAAGCTTGAGCACATCCTTCCCTTCCTTCCTAAAATCCTGGGAATCCATTACTCTCCTCTCTCATATAAAACCATACAAAGTAATCTCTATTTTATCACTGAAATTAAATAGGACTTCTGTTTAAAACATGTCTTCATTTTTTAAACCTTGCAGTTTTAAGCCACAGAAATTAATTCTTACCATGCTAAGATGAAAACTAAGGGTCTCCTATGTGCATTTTGTGTTGTGCTCTCAGCTTTCATAGTGGTTATTTACAGGTCTCCCTTTTATGTCATAGTACAGAGTAGTTTCTCTTACTATGTGTGCTAGCACTCAGAAAAAGTATTGGACTGTGCTGTGACTAACTTCTTTTAAAAAGGTATTAGTAGCAAATAACAGGTTGAAAATACTTAAAAGAATAGCCTTTGCTACATATGTTTTCAAACCTCATTGATAGCTACAATTTAATTTCATTTTACAATTCATATTGATGTATATTAATAAAACTGCAATATGGGGTGTTTGCTGACCTTTTCTGAGGGTGTATCATGATGATAATCAAATGATCTTATTTTTATTAGAAAAGAGAACTGTAAGTTGACAGGTTAACTGTATCATCTTTTCAACCATGACTTTAAATAGCAAAATCTTAATACGGTATACTAAGAAAGCTATAACATTGCATGAAACAAAAATTCAACACATCAAATTTTTTCTAACATTAATAAATCCCAGTGTGCTTTCATTTTGTCTGTGTGCTTTTCTGGTAAGAAACTGAGAACTATAGAGGCTGAAGCATAATCAGCAAGCTGAATTCTCTTTACTACCAAGTCTGAAAAAAACTCGTAACTGGAATATAATCTCTTCACTCTGTGATAAATGCTTGTACGTTTCAGCCCTGATTAATTTAAAACATTGTTAATATGCATTATTCCAATAATAAAAGTAACAGGCAAATTATTAACAACACTTGTCTCACAATATCAACATGCATTTTTGCTTTATATTCTCCAGTGCCCGTTTTGAAACACATAATAATACCAAAGTCTAGAGGAATGCACCCAATTTCAGGATTCACTTCAGTTACATTCACAAATAACTTTAAACAGGATTTACCCAGTGCCTCTGAAAATTAAGATCCTTATATTAAAATCTTTTCTATTAAGAAAAATACCTTGGCCTTCTACTTTATATTAAGTTTTTAAAAAGATTCCAGTAATAACAAACTATTTCTCTGATTATTATCATACCTTAATTTTGGTCATTGAAGCATCAATAGAATACTCCAGCTCCTTGACCTGCTTACTTGTCTCCGCCTTACCCTCCTTCAGAGCACTTACTACTTCATTAAATTTATCAAGTCTCTTCTTCAGCGTACGCACTTTTATCAGGCCATCAATGCTGTGAAGGTAAGACAGTTTATTTGTATCTTGAGATTTTTTTTTTACAAGGTGATATTTTTAAAAATACCAGTAATCACTCACATTAAAGAGGTAGATAGGGGGCACAAGTTATGCCTTCTCATAAAACTCACCCTCTTTTTTTGAAATTCAAACAGTATCACATGAAGTAACTAAGCAATGGAGCCTTTTGCAAACAATAATTAAAACTCATTAGCAGATGGTGACTTAAAATAGAAAAATGCATTTTTATTTTGAGAATTAATGTGGGTTTGTTTCAGGGTTTTTTCAATATCTTTAGAATCCACTAGAGGATTTTAACTGGAGTGGATAAAGGTTGAGTTGTGCCACTTACTCAAAGAGCAATAATGGAACTGAATCAGATAAAACTTAACTACATAGCAGGGAACCCAGTCATTAGACTCTACAGGGGGGGAAGAAAAAAGTCTAGGGAAAAGAATAGTCCAGGAAAACTTGGAGCTTTTTAAAGAACCAATACTGAAGGCCACACATACAAGTTACAACTCTGCAGAGACAGTCTTCCTAGAAAGAAATTACTGAACTGGGATTCAGGAAAACAACACATAAAAAGTAGAAACTAAATCAAATCGTTAAAGATAAGTACAGAACAGCTTAAAAATATAGCGACATGATGAGAAATGCCAAGGTACAAAATGAAACGTAACTATCAAAGGATGTAAAAGAAAACATTTTATAAGAACCCCATTACTAAAGAACAGAGTTGGATCTCTATCAAAGAACAAAAAGGTGTCAGCAGAGCTTAATGACCGAAGTGTTTTTTCCATCAGTATTCCATGCAGTCAGATTAAAGCTGGTGGAATTACTTAATTTCAAGAGGAGACAAGACAGACAGAACACAATTATTTTTAAGATAAGAAAAGAAAGGGGGACGATAAAGGAAGGTGTGAATGGGTAAAGGACAAAAATTAACGAGTTTGAATTTCATTTAGAGACACTTAACTAAGGATTTCTAATAACTAGGCTATCACTGAAGGATTTTATGAACAAAGCGCTAAACAAACATCTCTTAGGAAAGGTTCACACTTAGTCTATTCATGCTTGTGAAAGAGATGAAGAACATGGCACCTCTCAAAGTCTCTTTCAGTCATCATTCTATGACTTCAGTTATACTTAGTTAAGCATAGTACATCTCCTTTTTACATTCACAAGAAAATATTATTAAAAATCCATTTTCTTCAACCAAGGAATATCCTCTTACCGTGGTTTGTGCTTTCTCTTGCAAAGCCACATACGAATAGTCTTTTGTATTTTAATGCAGGCACTGGCTCGATATTTTATCTTATTTTTCACTGTAAACACACAGAAGATACTGAGTCTCAATGGTTTATACAATTTAATGCAACTTCTGTAGTACTCTCACACTTGATTGCTCAAAACTGTATATAGACTACATGTGCTTGAAAGCTAGGTCTATACTGGAACCACAACACTTAAGACACATAGAGGCTCCCATCCAAAACAAACAGGAAGAATTAAGCGCGTGCACACTCGCATGTGTGCACACCCCCCCTCCAGATTCACAGACATCAGTAACCTCAGTGAAAAGTCACTGGACCTAGCAAGCAGGAAATCCCCAGCTCGAAGTCTAAGTCCTGTGCTGAAGGATAATCAAGTAGTCAACATCTGCTAGAGATAATAAAGTGGCTGCAATTTTGCTGTGCATTTCTCTGCAATACTGAGATGAAACAACACAAACCAAAACCTCCAGCTGTTGTTCTTCTAATACAGTCTTCATCTAAAGACTCAAATGATTGGGACGAGGAGGCAAGTTAAACAGAGAATAATGTCAAGGCTCAGGCACAAGCATGCATGCCGAGTAGCTCAGAAGTGCAACAATAAATGCAATTTTTACATATCTACTAGAGGAAGCATAGACGCCTAAGGATCCATGCTGCCTTTAGTCATCAGCTGAGCACATGATTTGTGAACACAGTGATATTTAACTACTGGACTTAGGTGATCACAAAGATACATTCTACTTTTTGTGTATCTATTTCAGCTTTATTCTGGGGATAAAATTATCTTCTAATTTCCCATAAAACACTAAAAAAAGTAAGGCACATCAAATGAGCACATTATTTCCCTGTGTTTCTACTTCTTTGACACAGTGACAGACTTTCTGTCCTATCTTTCAGAAAAATAGACTAAACAGCATAGATTTCTAGGTCAAAACCATGATTTTAGTGTTACAATTTCTGATGTCTGAAACCTATATGATAAGAATTCACAAATTCTGTTTGCCCCAGTATAAACAGCAACAAATAGTACATGATCAGTGACAGATGTAGATGTCGCAGCTGCACTGGCCCAAATGCACAGCCATAAGGCATGAGGCCTTCATGCTTTTCTTCCCCATCTTAATGTAGACTTTCCACCCTCCATGTTATTATAGATCCCAGACATCCTGCATCAGACCTTTCCCCATCTCCCAGACATCTTTACTGAAGCACCCCACAAGCACCAATCTCTATTCCACACCGCCCCATTCCTACTCTGCACAGTAAACTGGGCAGGCCAAGCACTTACAAACTGCGTATCCATCGTGATAGGCACTCATTTGCTCATCAGCAGTAATTGCTGGAGTGGAGATGTCTGCCCTGTAATTCATGTCAAGGCTTTCAAACACGCAGTTTCTGTCTGGAGATGACCACGTCCGTACAGGCACTTCCCAGAACTAAATGACTGCATGTTGTCAGCTGAGAGCTGAACTACTGTTCTTTCCTGCTGACATAGAAGTCTCTGCCCTGCGAGACCTGTGATAGCTAGTTATTTCTGTGCAAGTGTTTACCCAGGCTTCAGTAAGCACCCAGGAAGACTGGACACGGGAGACTGGTGGTGGGCTGTATGTCCCACTTTTAAAAACCTCTGCTCTAAGCCCCCCCTAAAGCATAAAACAAATCTCACCAACCTTGAAAGCAATTACTCAGACTTTAGTATGTAACGATCTGCTATACATGTCCTTAGCCACATTTCAAGGTGATAATAATTGCTTTGCTATATTTTTAACAAACATTTTAATTTAATAAAACATAAAATACATACATTTAATCACTGAGAGAGAACACCATTGAACTTTTTTCCAACGACTGCAGATAAGCCAGCGATTCACTCGTTTAACTAGCTCTGCTAAGTGATCCGGATCAGACTTCATTATCTGATCAAACTCTGCAAACTAAATAATAAAAAGTTTTACAAATGAGAACAGAGAGTGTTAGATATTACTATTTAGGAGCATGTTGAGTTAAAAAGGTAAAATATTTTTAGTGTAAACTGTATGTCATCATTATATCGGCTTTTCAAGTGAGCAGGTATGTCTGACATCACTCTATTCGTTAATGATAACAGAAATGACTACTGGAGTTTTTGTTTGTTTGTTTAACTGATGTGCAACACAGCATTTTGAATAATCCAACCATTTATTAATCACTAAAAATATATTGCCAAAATTTTTAAAAATTGTTTCTCTACATCCTGAACACTTACTCTGGCCTTCCACAACTTCACGACACCTCTAATTCTGTATCTAGGAAAAAATAAAGCCCTGAAAGCACTTCTCAATTTTTAACCTTTGTGTAAGAGTCCACCTAAAGGCAACCTTTTCTGAAAATCCTGCACTTCTACTTGTCGGTAATTATGACAGTAAGAAAATTCTTCAGGAACTACAATTATTTTCTTTTCTAGTCACAACAGCTCCCTCTTTCATCTCCTTTCTCTGCATAGCAGCACCAATGCTCAGAATCACAGAAAGATATTTCAGCTATAAATAGATTTTCCTAGAAAATATTTTTCCTTTGCTCTGACTTGCTCTTTTTAATAGTCAACAAAAGTCTTAAGTGACTGGTAGGACATCTGTGAATACAAACATTGCGTTAGGAATACAACAGCATTAGCAACAAGACTATGAAACCAATTATATCAGTTATTATATATATTTTTTCATAGAAAATGAACAGTATTTACAAAAAACCCTAGGCAACCTTATTTAAGTTGGCCACACTTTTAGCAATGTGTTGGACAATGCCACCTTCAGAGGTCCCTTTCAACCGAAATTATTGTAAGATTCACATTCATGAACTCCAAGAGAAACATTACCTTGCCGGGTCTAAAAAACACCTTGGTTAACCCAAATTTGTAATCATTTTCATTCAGTCCCAAGGCTTTAAATAGTGCCTGAAACACAGAAAACCATTAGGATTATAATCTGTCTCCTTCAAAAAAAACCAAATAAAAGTTCAAAAAACACACAAAAAAGCCCACAATACATTTTCTGTCCTGGATGATACAGAAGAACAACTAATTTCTTTCTTACCTTGCAGAAGAGCCTAGGATCCAGTCGAGCCAATTTTTCAGGCAAGTATTTCTTGTACATATTATATAGTTCATGAAATGAAGCTCGCGAAGGGAAACCACCTTGCATCAAATCCAGAACAGACACCATTCCTAGATTCATAGAAACACATGCACAAAAGTTGGTATCAGTAAAATGCAAATGAAGCAGTGACTTTTATGATAACCAGTAGTTTATGACATAAGCCTCAAAGACATTGTTCAGAGACTAAACCACAAAGTTTAGCTGGGACTTGATCCAGTCTCTAACATTTCTTGATCATGTGATCATTCACAAAAAGCTAATACTGAATAGATGAGAAGAGCCCATACAATTTTCTCCCTATTTGAGAGGTAACAGACAATCATGCCGAGGATTTTTTCCTAATATTTCTTCTAAGTATTATTTTTTTTTTAGCAGACCTGACTTTAAAAAAAAAAAAACAAAAACAAAAAAACCAACCCAACACAAATGCAAACAATGCGCAGCCAGGCTTTTATTTTCATTACTTCAATGATATTTGTGAGATGTGGTACAGATGCAGCATCAAATACAGACGCAGTGCTAGAACATTTAGTGTACTTGCAGTACTAGGTATCAGCTGCTAGAGATGTAATTTTAATGTCCCGATTACTGTTACTACATTTTGGCTTCAACTAGGACATCAGTAAAGCACAGACACAAAGTCAGAAAAAGGTTCAAATTACTTCAAGCAGCACAGGCCATGCCAGTTTTTCCCCCGCTGCTTTACATAACCCTATCAACAGATTTTGCATAGAAGTTTTTAAGGTAGCCCTTAACTTGTGGCTGCTGTCTTTAAACTTAATCTTTTGCATATTTGCTTTCAATGGAAATTTGATTTCTTTATGCCAAGTCTTTCTTTTTCAAAAACGATTTTATACTATTACATCTTGCTTTTTTAACATTACATATTATAACTTTGTTTTACTAGATTAAGCTTAATTTACTGTTGCTAAAGTAACCACATATGGAAAAGTGAGCTTGTAAGACTACTGTAAACCACTGCAATTGTTTGGAGGGAGGGGGTAATCTGTTATTTTTTTCCTCTCTGACATGCCAAATGCTGTTAACCTGAAGAAACCTCCTACTAATGATGTTAATGGAATTCTAATTGCTGAAAGTTGTTCAGCTTTTGTGACGATAACATGACATGTTAAACATGTGGGCCTGTCAAAACATCAGCTGCAGAACCTGGAAGTATCTTGACTTCAAAAAGTGAAAAAATTAAGCACAAGCTACTGAAAGTGCAAAAACACAGAACAGGGAAAAAATATTGAAGTACTTTGATGAACAAACACCCTGTGAAGAACAACAATACTAGCACTCTAATTCTCAAGCCAGCAGTTCCTTCTACTGTTCAGTGGGGCATGAGCAAAACTGCTAATATTCATTCTTTAAAATAAAGCTGTAAAATTGGAAAGTGCCTAACATTTCAAGAATAATGAAAATGCAGCATTGCAATCTGTAGTACACAAAGCAACAGGAAAGACTATGCTGAAGTGCACTTGTTGGAAGCTCAGCTCCAAATCAAATTAACAGTGGTATAAAGAAATTTTGAAAAAGTAAAACAAGACAATTCAACTCCACCATAGTATCCATAAAATCAAAGAAAACAGCTGTTTCAATTATTAGATATCTTATCTAATACTGCCTGCCTCTAAATGCACACAGGAGTTTCTAACACTTCGATTGCCACAGTAATTTAAAGGAATTCTATTGTCTGGACTGAACTGCTGCCCTACTAACGTTGTGGGCAACACAAAGAGATGGGATTCAGCTCCAGGTCAGGAAATCTAAATTTATGTACCAGTATATGGCTACACGGCTTCTTACATATGCACCTGGTGTCTGAACTCTCATTATAATCAATGGAAAAACAGTCGAGGGAAATTACATCAACTCTTCTTGCGAAGAGACCTTATGGCTGTTCAGATGAGTTATTTCTAGGGTTCTATTGACTAAAATGAGAGCAAAGCTACTAAGAATCTAAATAACTGTTCATAAGGCATAAATAAGCTACCTTCTAGAAAGCAACAGTTCAAGCAAGGAAATATTGCTTCCATCTCACATATTTCAAACTTAGGTCAATCTATAATGCCCAAAGTAATAAACAGAGGGAAAAATATCAGAGGCATACATTACCTGAACATTGAAGCTGAGAGAGGATCTGTCCTCCTTCAAAATGGTGGTTTGTCATCTTTAAATTAGGTTTGATACAGCGAATAAAGCTAGACCCCTATTACCAAAACAAGAAGTTTGTTTTGAAGTTAGAACAGAATCTACACATTTTTAAACCTCCTGAAATAACAGTTAGTCATTTAAGAAGTATGGGTAGGAAAAAAAAGAAAGATACAAAACAATAGTATTCTAAGAGACAAATGCTGACATTATTTTTCTCTCATACATCAGTTTTGCACTCTAGCCTTGGTCTTGATGTAACTGATCTCGACGCTCAAGCTATTAATTGGATCCTTAACTTTTTAGTTTTCACTCAACTGTTCTTCTTAACATTAGCACAATCTAATTACGATTTAGCAGTCTAGATTCTACTACCCTCATTATCTTCTACAGTCACATCACCTAAGTGCTTCAGTCCTCTAGAGTTCACATCAGTGAACATGCTACCAGCCTCCTGACGTTGGAATCATGCCAGATGAACTTGACCTTCCTTTCTTCTAACTTTTACTTTTTACAGTTTCTTTTGGCTCATGGCTTCACTCTCCCTTCCCCCACGTTGTTCCAGTCTGCTCCTCTCTTATCACCATGTATACTATCTCTACAATTTTGACCACTGCTTTCTCTCATCGTTTCACATTCATTAAGGATGACATTTTTGCAAAACATCATCCAATTATTCTGGTTTTCCTGTAACAGGTGGCTGCTAATGATAACCTACCTTATATACTAAAACAAAATTGGGACTGAGAAAACATAATATTACTCCTGGTTTGCAATGTCTTCTCTCTTTTTACATCTCTCAGCTGAGAACGAGAGACCACCTGCCCAAGGAGCTCTATATTAACAATACATCCTCAGTCATGGGTTAGCTAAACTCAGAATACAGCAAGCCTGGCCACATACTTTTTCCCTGGACTGGGTCTCAGTTCCAGAGTATTCTGCGTGAAAGAGATCATCTTTCTTTCAGACCAGCCTCATGAGCATAGTAAAATCTTAATGTCAGCTACACTCCAGCAGCTGTCCCATTTGTTTCCCATGTTTTTCCCCCTTTTTCTTTTTTTTTTTTTGACAGAGCATAACCTCATGTCTAGAATTGGTTAGAACATGCTGTCAAGAGAAACAACCATGTGTTCCTACAAATACAAATTCTAAAAAAAGTGGGTATGTTGAACTACATGGAGAATTCCACAAACTATCAAAGTGCCAAGCCACTCTCCATGATATTTGAAAAGTCATGGCAGTCAGGCGAAGTCCCTGGGGACTGGAAAAAGGGAAACATTGTACCCATTTTTAAAAAGGGTAGGAAGGAGGACCCTGGGAACTACCGACCTGTCAGCCTCACCTCTGAGCCTGGGAAGATCATGGAACAGATCCTCCTAGAAGCTATGCTGGGGCACATGGAGGACAGGGAGGTGATTCAAGACAGCCAGCATGGCTTCACCAAGCGCAAGTCCTGCCTGACTAACCTAGTGGCCTTCTACAATGGAGTGACTACATAAGTGGACACAGGAAGAGCTACAGATGTCATCTATCTGGACTTCTGTAAGGCCTTTGACACGGTCCCCCACAACATCCTTCTCTCTAAGTTGGAGAGATATGGATTTGACGGGTGGACTGTTCAGTGGATGAGGAACTGGTTGGATGGTCGCATCCAGAGGGTAGTGGTCAATGGCTCAATGTCCAGATGGAGATCGGTGACAAGTGGTGTCCCTCAGAGGTCTCTACTGGGACCAGTACTCTTTAATACCTTCATCAGTGACATAGGCAGTGGGATCGAGTGCACCCTCAGCAAGCTTGTGGACGACACCAAGCTGAGTGGTGTGGTGGACACACCTGAGGGACAGGATGCCGTCCAGAGGGACCTGGACAAGCTCGAGAGGTGGGCCCGTGTGAACCTCACGCAGTTCAACAAGGCCAAGTGCAGAGTCCTGCACGTGGGTTAGGGCAACCCCCAGTATCAATAGAGGCTGGGGGATGATGGGATTGAGAACAGCCCTGAAGAGAAGGACTTGGGGGTACTGGTGGATGAAAAGCTGGACATGAGCCAGCAATGTGCATTGGCAGCCCAGAAAGCCAACCGTATCCCGGGCTGCATCAAAAGAAGCGTGGCCAGCAGGTTGAGGAAGGTGATTCTGCCCTTCTACTCCGCTCTGGTGAGACCCCACCTGGAGTACTGCGTCCAGCTCTGGGGCCCTCAGCACAGGAAAGACATGGACCTGTTGGAGCGGGTCCAGAGGAGGGCCACAAAGATGATCAAAGGGCTGGAGCACCTCTCCTCTGAAGACAGCCTGAGTTGGGCTTGTTCAGCCTGGAGAAGAGAAGGCTCCAGGGAGACCCGATTGCAGCCTTTCAATACTTAAAGGCGGTTTATAAGAAAGACGGGCACAGACTTTTTAGCAGGGCTTGTTGCAACAGGACAAGGGGTAATGGTTTTAAACTAAAAGACGGTAGATTTAGACTAGATACAAGGAAGAAATTTATTACAATGCGGGTGGTGAAACGCTGGAACAGGTTGCCCAGAGAGGTGGTAGAAGCCCCATCCCTGGAAACATTCCAGGTCAGGCTGGATGGGGCTCTGAGCAACCTGATCTAGTTGAAGGTGTCCCTGTTCATTGCGGTGGGGGGGGTGGGGGGGTGCACTGGATGACCTTTAAGGGTCCCTTCCAGCCCAAACTATTCTATGATTCGATGAAATTACATCAGCTAAATTAGCAAATACTCATTAGGGGAATCAGGTTCTTTGACCATCTGTGCATTTACAGCCTATCATAAAAGTGAAAAGAAACATTTTAATGGCTTTAGGGAATCTAAAAACAGAAATTAGTAATAAATTATAATCTGCCTTACTTCTAAGTAACACCTCTAAATCTTCTCCAAATCAGTCATCAATAATAACCAGTGAATGGAGGGAAGTAAAAGTGACAAAAAAGGAGATTGCAGCCCAGACAGATTTAATATTGTTTACTCAAATTGTGTGACTTTCATTCTACAACAACTTTTTTAAAGGTAGGTTTTTTTAAAGTAACTCAATAATCATGACCTGCACAGCAAGACATTTCAAAAGTGCCATATAACTGCAAACTCTATCACATTTATTGTAAGCCATATTGTTGAGATAATCGATTATGACTTATGTCAAAAAATTATGGACCTGCATCTGTATATATACTTACAGTACTGTGAAGCTTCTCAAGAAGCAAATTTAACTGAGTCTGTAAAAGAAAACAGATATTTCAAGAGTCTTACCATGACAACTACAGGAATATACACACAGAATAGTGGTATAGCATTACTGCATGCATGTTCATTGTTAGTAAATCAGACAGAACTGATAAATCAAACGTTCACAAATTTTAACAAACAAAATCATGCAGGTGTGCATGAATGGTCCTGAGGAAATTGCTTGTATTTAATTGTGCAGCAATACTGCAAAATCATGCAGGTGTGCCTGAATGGTCCTAAGGAAACTGCTTGTGTTTAACTGTGCAACAATACTGTATGGACTAGTTACTTACTACATCACCGTTATCAAAAAAAAGTGCAAGTCTATTTGGGAGAATAAAGGAAATAATGGCTATGTAATAAAATTATAAAGAAAATGAGACTGATCAGCAATAATTAAAAAAAAATACACTGAAAATTTGTGAAAGCCCAAATTTAATCTATAACAAGTATATATTTGTATGTTAAATAATTAACACAGAAAACACGTATGCTCAGGGTTTTCTTGGGTTTTTTGAAGCTAAGTCAACTTTTTGGTGAATGAACTTGCATAATCTATTTCTAATTCCGAACTTCCAGATTTTTAATTCTCTGTTGATGACAACAGAGTATAATTTTAAAATCGCATTTACTGAGGCTGGATTTAAACATACGGTGATGAGAAAAGACCACAGTCCTATGACTATTTGAGGTCAAGTCTACAGGATCACCACAGCCTTAAGGCTATCAGGGAAAATGAGTTACAGTTGCTATTGAATGTAATTGGTAGGGACTTAAAATATTCCAGAACCACATCAGGAAAAGTTACACTTTTACTTTACAGATGTGTCTGTTTTACCACATAGATTACTGCTGTGCCAGCTTTTCTACTTTACTAGCAAGCATTAAGTATATAGACTGAAGTAAGACGGAATTCTTTATGTCCTAATATATTCCTCATTTTCTGTACTAGAACCAATATTGAAAAGATCTGACTTTTAACTCATTTTTTTCTAACCAGATCTTTCAATTACCTTGAATCCAAGAAAGATTTGTATGGGCAATATGCATTACCTACAGCTGCCAGTCGTCCTTCCAGTGGATAAAATTGGTTTGGGGTTCTTTTAACTTATCATGGATATGGTTAGAAAGAGAAAAGGAGTGTCACAAGAGGCATGACAAACACTAATAACCTCCTGCTCAGTTCTCACTTACACATACTCTTTGTATCTACTTGAATATAATCTTTACGTTTTCTTAAGTTAGAAATGCTTAATTTTGGAGAGGACGGCCTAATTTCCATCAACAAAATACATTTCTGCTAGTGGAAAAATACCCCTTCCTTATACTCTATGATTTGACAAGAAATAAGCCAGAGCCATTCTCAGGTAAAATTTCACTGATGAAATGATCATATGAATAAAACATATTGCTAAAACTACTGCTCTTTGAATTATGACAATTTAATCCATCATTACTGTATTATGGTAAAATTATCCCAAAGATTCTTGAGTAGATCTGATGAACTAATTAATCATTATTTCCTCAACTAGTTTATGTGAATTAATTTTAATTAGTTATAAGGAAGGGATGTGTGAAGGATTTCATAAAAAGAAGTCTCTGCAACATCATCTAATAATTGATGTAATTAAAAGAATTCGAGACTGACTTACACACTGACGCACTAAAAATTCATATTCTTAAAGAGATGAAATTTCTACTAAGATAATATAACTTATTTTGATGTCATCTAAGGTGAAATTTTCAAGGCTATTAGTGTTCATCAGCAGCACATGTTGTGTCTGGGAAGGTAACACTAAATGAATTACTGGAAGTAACACATACATTCAAAATGCCATGAAACTTGAAAACATCGAAAGAATTATAGATTGATGGGCCAGATCCAAAGAGGACTTTAGTCACGTTCTAGGTGCAGAGGTAAACACCAAAGTCCAAAAGGCAATCCAAAAAGTACCCCACTCGATTGCTGCTTAACTTAAAAAATGCCTCCCTTTTTAGTTCAGCCTTGGACGATGGTATCATTCATATGTCCACATCTACTGGATGTGAGCTGCTAAATCCAAGAGAAATTCAGAACCCAGATAGAAGAAAGTGCAAATTATCTCAAAGATCCCACAGTTGGGTTTCATTTTGAAAATACAGTTATTAAAACACAATGGATCCTAGCTTCACCTACAACAGACTCATGATTGCAGAGCTTACTCAGGAGATGGCTTATCTGTACGTAATTCCATTTTTCAGTCTGTCTTCTGACATGTATTTTATATTAAACCAATTGCTACAGTTTAATTCTACAACCACTATATAATAATAATAAGGAGGAGGAAATAATCGTCAGAGTAAAACTCAAGAGAACAGGCTGCCCAATTCCCAGTTAAATACCAAAACCACTGCAAGTCAAGCTCTGTTCTCCTACTCTTCCTGGCCCCATCAAAATTTAATTTCTGGCTACTTAACAACCCATCTCCAGAAGGGTATAAGGAGATTCCCCTATTATGTCAGATTGACCAATAACTTGGCGCTACGGGAAATACAGTAGACATAAAACACTGAGTACAGTATAGACCTGAACTAGAATACTGTTGCTAGACAAAAAGCAAGTGCTGCTACCATATCCTTCCTGTTCTTCACCCCCTGCATTTTTAGAGAACAGTTCTAAACACTAGCCCCAAGATATGATCATGCAAAAGAAGGAATTTATCTTGCAGTCCTGATTCAGCACTTAACCTTGACACAGAGCGGAAACGTAGAAATGCTCTTCTGCTATTGGCAGCGCCCCGCTCTACAAGAAGGATTGTCTAAGATCCCTGCTTTCCCCAGGGACTGCGCAAGGAGTCTAGCTACGAAGGTGATGTGGGATTTTAGGTGCCCTAGGTAAGGTAGCATACCAAAAATGCTGCAGCACTTGACTTGAAGGCATAGAAATCCTTCATTGGATCTGGCCCAGATGCCTTGAGAAGAGCTCTTGCTGAAACTGCAGCAGCTCTACCAACAGTAAATCCATGAGATTGAAAAATTTACCTGCAGCCCATGGTTGTGCCTGCTTTTCATCTCTTAATTCCCCTATAGTTCTCTTTCTAGCCATCCTGAGCTGGAATAGTCCAGCTAAAATAAAACTGCTGAATGAGAAAAGGATGTAGAAAACATTTGGAGAAGACAAGGTTTGAAGGTCAGCTTTACAACAAGCAGAAGAAAGGAGAAAATGAGGAGAAGCATCAGATTCAGGTATTGAGAAAGGAAACATTCAGCACAATGAGCATCTTTCTGTGAAAGCCATGACTATGTTTATATTTTAGAAGAGGAAAAACAGCGGTTAGGTTAGGTATTGAATTTTGAGAATGGCAAACTGTAGCCAATTGATACATCTTCTAGAATGCACAATTAAGACAGGATGGAAGAACACCTTTTGTCACGTTTAGAACCCCTTAAAGTCCATAGAATCCAAATTTACATCTCAAGACTTTAAACCTTTTGAATAAAGACTTCCATGTGGCCTTGCAAAATTCTGACTTAAAAATTACTGTATAATCCCTGTAAGGACTATTATGAGACATCTTTTCGACAGAAACACATAGCATGTAGCTTATATATACTAGTTTCTTACAATTCAATAGGAAAACCATTGAATAAAATTTTCTTTGTATGAATCTCAAGTTACCACTAGTTCTCCCAACCTCAGGTTCTACTTATTTCAGGTAACTTAAAAGTGGCATATATTACAAGATAAGATTCTTTGCTATATTATGTTACCTTGAATTTGTTTCCCACACTGATGAAACTAAGTTTCCCAGCTTTTTGTTTGGGATCCTTGTTGTTGTTAGTGTTAGATTCAAATAGCTGTCGAACAAACTTGTCCTTGGATTCACATATGAGAGATTCGAGGGACATGTGCAAAGCATCATTGTTTTTTTCCACAAACTGCATCTGAAAAGACAACCCAAGAAATACTAGCACATTTGTTTCACTGTCCCAGTTACTTAAGTCTTAAAGAAAATTAAAGAAAACAAAGTTGTATACTTAATTCAAAAATCAGCAAGAATACGTGGGGTAAATATTCATACATTATTTCAAACATCTTTTTAACTGGACACACAAAACACTAATGACAGAGAGAAAAGATATGCTTAAATTTGAAGGATGTTCTTGGAATCATGAAGCCCAAGGTAAGGTTTAGTGCCTTTTAAGAGATCAGCTGTATTTTTGTCAATGGTTATCCTCCTTCTTTCCATGTCCAGCACTCAGCACACCATTGCTTGGGAGTTCTGAAAGGCTTAATTCTTCACTGCTTGTAATATCACTTAAGATCTGTTGTGAAATGGGAATTAACATGCACCCTTTAATTGGTGCATCCTACACAGTTTGGAAAATGAGATGAAAAATGGTTATTTTAGTAGTACTATGACTATTTAAGAACAGTTGATTTAATAAAAGATATTGTGACTTCCTACAAACCTTACCTCTCCGGTTTATTTAAACTGGCTCACTAACTTCTAGAAGTTAAGAACAATACATTCCACTGAAATTCAGAGATCAAGACACTAGTATCCAGTTTTACACTAACAAAATTCTCAATAGCTTTTGGTTCAACTTTAATAGTGACTTTGATATTTATGAACACAAGAGGCCAAGACTAATTCGAAGAAAACAGGAATTTGCCAAATATCCTCTAAAAGGATTTAATGGTGATGAGAATCAAAGGACAAACACAGGCCTCCAAAATTCCCTTGGACTATGAAAACAGAAGACTGGAATATGAATGTAGCCAGAGGAACATCCTCATCAGAAATGATTGTGAGAACTGCCACAAGTGCAGTGAGAAAAAGAAACAAATAATAGGTGAGGTACAAGGCAGCTATAGTTCAAAAGTTTTAAGGCCCAACCTAAGCAAGACCCTCTGAGGGAGGGGATAAATTAAGTCAAGCATATTAGTATAGCTTCTGGACCAAAGCTACCTCATATCTGATTAGCTCTGACAGCAGAGCGTATGTGCTCGTATCTGGCTCCTCTGTTCCTGAAGACTCTCTTAACGTATCACGATGAGGTACACAGTTAAACACAGAGCACTTGGAACACGTGTTCCAATTTTATTTATTATTTTGATATTGACTCACTGAGTGACCTCAGAAAAATCAGGCAGGTAACACACAGGCTTCAATTTTGTTATTTGTAAAATGACTTACAGAATGTGCCTACTTCAAAACAGCACAGGAATCATTATCATTCTTGGAGTATTTTGAAGTAAATGAGAACAAGCCCTTAAAGTACGCATTTTCAAATGACAAAAACACATCTTTGGAAGTAGCTTCCCTCTTACACACTGGAGTTACAGATCAGAACAACAAAGCATTATGGATCTTTTGCTTATCCTAAACTTCTGTTTTTTAATAGGTTTTAGATACTGGCTTCAGGTGTTTCAATGTTTTTGTATGATGAATAGTCAAAAAGGTACAAGAATCTAGAATATATTTTGAGGGTAGTAATTTCAGGTATTTCATATTCTTACACGAATGATTCTATTGCCAGTAGAAATGGCAAACAAAAAGTATAAAATGTGATTTTTAATATAACATAAACAGTGATTGCATACAAGGATAAGTACAGTTCCGAAAAGTTACTCCTAAGTCTAACAATACTTTTGTATCACATAGTATATTCTTCTCCCCAAGATGCAACCGTCTGTTGATGTAAGACTTGCAGTAGATCATGAATCAATATATTTAATATTGACACCATTACCTATAGATTTATAACAAACTCTTACACAAAATGTACGTCACTAAAACAGTCTGTAATCTAAGAAGTTAAAAGGAACTGCCAATTCTGTCACATACAAAATTAGTTTCAAAGCTAAGACATATCAACTTTTGAATTTCTCTTCTGATGAAAGGAAATTTTGTTATTTAACCTATATACACTGAAAATATAAAAGTACTACAAAGCGTAACAAAAATAGTTTTGTGTAAGTAAAATTACCGTCTCATAGCATACTGCTCCCGCAAAATGTCGGATAATAAAGCCTTCATCGTCTCTGATATTTCTGTGAACAGCCAATTTAGACTTTCTAGGAATCTGGAATTAAGAAGTTGAATTTCAAAGAAGAATTACACTGGAGAGTGAGGAAAAGTTTATTCTTAAAACATCACCATGATTCTGCCAGGAGCACTAGGTGTTAAAAATGACATTTCCTGCAGTACAATTGTGATGACCACTACCATTCCCGTTCAAACCAAGATATTTCAAAAACCTATTTTCATTCTCATTCACACCCTTAGATACCTCACATTCAAAGTAAAAGCCACTAGGATTGCTAAACACCAGCCAGTTCATTTTCTTTTTGCCTTTAATCAACAATTTCTATACCATTCATTCCACAGTTGATGAATAGCGTTGTCATATGAATAGGATTGGATAGAAGCTTAAAATGTGTTTTTAAACGCTGTATTTTAAGAGCCAACTGCCTAGTTCATTGTACACATACCGACAAAAATGTTTCATTGCGCAGCAATCCAGTTAAGCAAGATTAAGTGGAAACTTAATGAAAGATAAATGGATGACCATTTTATTTGGCTCCCTCTGCTTGCATTTTTTCAGCAGGGAATTTTTTTTTTTTTTTTTTTTTTTTGCACTTCAACAGAAGCCATAGAATTACAGAATGGTTTGGGCTGGAAGGGACCTTTAAAGGTCATCTAGTCCAACCCCCCTGCACTAAGCAGGAACACCTTCAACTAGATTAGGTTGCTCAGAGCCCCATCCAGCCTGACCTTGAATGTTTCCAGGGATGGAGCATCTACCGCCTCTCTGGGCAACCTGTTCCAGTGTTTAAGTCATGTACATAAATTGCAATAATTTGCATTAATCTTCCACAGAGTGCTGTATGTTAAAGAATCAAGAACAACACAAAGGTTTTCCTTGCGTGTTCCGTATTTTCATCTCTGAAGTGCTAGCTAGACACTCCATGTGAGTCAGAAATTCTCCAACACAAGCAATTTTTGAAAGGAACAACAAAATAGCTCATCTGATATGAAATATCTAAATTAAAATGTGTTTTTATTTCCTGTTCATGCATTACATGTTAACAAACTTGAAATGTAAGTGAAGAATATGGCTTTAGCTTCAGCAGGATATTAGAATTGCTAGAAGACTTAAGCCTTCAGTGAACTTTTCAACAAATCTAATAACCAAATGTGTCCTTAACAAAAGAATATGGATTGTGCAAACTGGTGTGGTATGAGATTTCTTAGGAAAGGTTTTCATTAAATTGAAGTGTTACTATCAACTGTTCCAAGAACTGTTTTATTAAAACAAGACAGACAGCAAAAATAAACCTACAGAGAGTCTGAAATGGTCCTTGTGTTTTTGGTGCACAACTGAAGTAAAATGCTGGTCGCTTGGTTGTGGAAGACGATTTTCTTCATCCAAAATATCCAGTACACCTATTAACTTTGCTTCAATCAAATCTATTAATAAAACAAAGTATGTTTACAAAATTGAAAGCCTCATATCAGAACTGAACATTACAAGTTTAAAATGCTACTGATCTGATTCTGTATAATTATCTAGGGAAAGCTGTTAATAAAAAATACAAAAAGTCATTGCAAATTAACTCTACATATCTGAATTTTTGATTTAATCAATATCCTATACATACCAAGTTCTAACTCTAACACAAGGAACACAGGGGAAAAAAGATCAAGCACGGATTGTTTTACTTTGGGTCTCAAGTTGAATTTAGTCATCTAATTCCCAAAAGGTGCCTAAATGTTTCTGTGGTACAACCATAGGTCTTTATTGGATAATTGATTATATTGTTGTTTGTTGGTGGTTTTTTGGGGTTTGTTTTTTTTTTTTAAGCTTTTCATCCGTGTTTCACCACATGTCAAAACTAAAAGCATGAAAAGGCACATACTTCCATTCACAACAGGATCCAGGGAGAAAAATGAAATGCATTTGTTCTACAAAAGACAGATCAGACTTGAGCATACAGTGGTGGTTTCACAACTTTTTACAAGTGTATCACCTTGACCTTTCACATACATGTACAAAAGCCCTTGAAAGCTGACACAGAAATTCATGCTCTTGAAACTACTAGACACAAGAATTTTGCAGCTTTTAAAACTTCCTTGTATTATCTATGAAACTGTTCTTGTAAGAGGAGTTTTCACTACCTACATTTTTTTCTCTGGAAAGGAAGAAATGACCAATGCTTCTACTGCAGCAATGCCTATGAACCCTTACCACAGATCATAAACAGTATGAGACTATATATAAAGCACAAAGACAGCCCTGATCCAAAGAATTTATGCTTATAAAATCTGAATAAGCTAATGTAGCTACAGAGGTGACTACCATTCCATCAAAACTTTCTAACATACTAATGACTGTTTCTAAGATTCTTCCATAGTGTTAAAAAGTTGTCCATAACATCCCTCTCTTTTGTGACAGTTAATATTTCTACATGTTCACTGCTGTCACTGTCCTGGTCCAACACCTTAAAATCATATTTTGACAGAAACCAAGATTATTTTTCTCACTCCAAAAGGCAGTAGAAAATCCTTTTCTCCTGACTATGCAAGAACAGAAAAAAGGCATACATGCTGTGGTTTAACTAAGCTATAATTTTATTAACTTATTTAAGAATAACTCATACAATGAAGAAATATGGCAAATCTGTGGTGGGGTGTCATATGTTGGCTGGAATAGTAAAAGGGGTCATGACTGAGGGACTGTTACTTGTATTCTTAGGTAAGCTGCTCAAACCTTTTCTATGGCAGGAAAAGGCAACAACCCGGCAACAATCTCTACAACCTGACCCATTTTCCCACTGAGAGTCAGACATTTTCTTCCAATAGGCACCAGGGAACCCCTTTTGATCCTGAGATACATTTCAAAAAACACATGCATTGGGGAGGACGCAACCCTTTTTATAGAAACGTGACAGTCTCTAACAACATTTTCGGGAACAGGCTCAGGCTCATATATACATTATTAAACCACTAGAAGAGATAATATTTGTATTCATAAAAGTCACCTATTTCCTGTTGCTATGCTTTTGTTACCTCCTCCAAATACCTTCCTGTTGCTTTTTCACAAGACGGCTAAGAGGTTTGCTTGAAAAGAGTTGTCTTTAGTTAAGTCAGTGACTGTACAGTCCTATCTGACAAAGTGAAAACTTCTTCAGCAGAGCTACAGAAACTCAGAAGAACCAGACATCTTGCAACAGATGTTGAATTCTGTCACTCTGAATCCTCTGCTCAGCCAAGACTGACTAGTTACCATAAGCAAACTACTGTAAATGCAAAAGCAAGGTGAACTTTTGCTCACAATACACTGATTTGGAGAACACAAGTTGAATGCAGAGGAAAAAAAAAAAACAAACACGGCACAAATAAAAAACCAACATCATCATCTTAAGCCTCTGGTATGTCAGTCTGTGGAAGCCTAAAAGCAGCAGCAGCATCCACGGCCTGTTGCCTATAGTTCATTTTGTTTCTTTGCTATTTGGCTCAAAAAAGGTAGGGGGAATGGGATGGGATTTTTTTAATTCATGAAATATTTTTCCCCAGACACCCTCACACCCTTCTTCACTTTATTTACCCTATTTAGGTGTTCTAAATTGTTTTGTAGGAAAATGCACAAGAAATTCACAGGTCCCAGCTGCAATTATTACATACTGTAGGACAACATGGTTCTATTACCAACCAGAACTGGACTGTTACACAAAGCTGGAGGAATTCACAAGGTTGCTGTCATTAAAAGCATAAAATTACTAGCGCTATGCATATTTTGCCTCTTCTGCTTGAAGCTTTTTTTCTCCATGACACTAACGAACAGCTTGACATTTCAAGAAGTACATACCTATACAGTCCTGATTATCTACATAGCGCACTTCATTAACCCCCAGGCCTTCTTTTTGGTAAAGTTCTTGTTCCTAAAAATAAATAAATAAATAATAGTAATTGAAAAGAGAAAACACCACTCACCATATTTTTTTTAATCCACCAAAAATATTTTTTTAAATAAACATGAAGACATTTTTAAATACAGCATGAACCAGCACACATTTTAGAATTTCCTTCCACAGCTTAATATATTCCAACTTCACCTCCTTAAAGACAGGCCCATGCAATTAGATATTCCCATTAGGTCTGAGATATTGTCCAGTATCTGGATGCCTCATTTTAATGAATGGTAAAAAAGAAGAAGAAAAAAAGACTGTTGGTTTTCAAAAAGCCATATTCTTTTCTAGCCATATTTCTTTTCTTTCATATTTCTTTTCACAACCAGATGCCACACAGTAGGAAAACAATTTGTCAGCTGAATTTTTTTTAATCTGAGCATAATGTACAATCTTATGGAAAGCGGTGCTTAAGTATCTCTTTACTGAAAAATAAATCCTCAAATATAACATTAAATGTAACATACCTCTTTCAGAATCCTTTCATTAAAAAACTGCTGCAGTTTTTCATTACAGTAGTTAATACAGAATTGTTCAAAACTGTTGTGTTCAAAGTATTCTGAAAAACAGAAGTTACACTTCTACGATAAACCAGTGTTCCGAGAATTTATATTACACAGTAACTAAGAAAAGCTTCACAGTGCTAATATTTAAAGATGTGTTCAGATCCATATCTGTTTCTTTCAGTAAAAAAAGCTTTTACAGATTTTCAAGTTGCACATAAGACATATAAAAATACTCCAGTAGATCATATTTCTAAGACAAATAACAGACAGTCATATCTGGTAGCAAACCAAAGCAAGATGCTACCGTACAGTGAAACTGTACCAATACATCGTCATGCATCCATGTTACAACAGGCTGGCAGAGGATATCATAGCTCTAAAGACCTGAAAACCAAAGGTTCCCTTTTTCACTGTTCTCGGACCACGTTAGCAGGGCTAGAGCACACCAGCAAACATGCCCAATTCAGAATCTCAGTGAGCCAAACGGGACAAAAGCTTTACGGGAACCATCAACACCCACCACTTCCAGGGAGCAACCAGAAGCCCGAAGTCCAACTCTGTAACAGAACTATCCACCCTGCAGGAAACAGTATCTTAATCCAGAGACTTCATTTGCCTGTCTGTCAGTATGCAGTGATCGTCTCAGAGAAAACAGCATGCACACGCCGTATCTTTCCTAGTTTTACTGGGTGGCCACAGTAAAAATCACAGAATCATTTAGGTAGGAAAAGACCTTTAAGATCATCAAGTCCAACCACTAGCCTAGCGCTGCCAAGTCTACCACTAAACCATGTCCCCGAGTGCTACATCTACATGTGTTTTAAATACCTCCAGGGATGGTGACTCCACCACTTCCCTGGGCAGCCTGTTCCAATGCCTGACAACCCGTTCAGTGAAGAAATTTTTCCTAATAGCCAATCTAACCCTCCCCTGGCACAACTTGAGGCCGTTTCCTCTCATCCTATTGCTTATTACTTGGGAGAAGAATCCAACACCCATCTCTCTACAACCTCCTTTCAGGGAGTTGCAGAGAGCAATAAGGTCTCCCCTCAGCCTCCTCTCCAGGCCAAACATCCCCAGTTCCCTCAGCTGCTCCTCATAGGACTTGTGCTCTAGACCCTTCACCAGCTTCGTTGCCCTTCTTTGGACACACTCCAGCACCTCAATATCTTTCTTGTAGCGAGGGGCCCAAAACTGAACACAGGATTCAAGGTGCGGCCTCACCAGTGCTTGGTACAGGGGGACGATCACTTCCCTAGTCCTGCTGGCCACACTCTTTCTGATACAAGCCAGGATGCCGTTGGCCTTCTTGGCCACCTGGGCACACTGCTGGCTCATATTCAGCTGGCCGTTGACGAACACTGCCAGGTCCTTTTCCGCCGGGCAGCTTTCCAGCCACTCTTCCCCAAGCCTGTAGCATTGCATGGGGTTGTTGTGACCCAAGTGCAGGACTCGGCACTTGGCCTTGTGGCACCTCATACAACTGGCCTCAGCCCATCAATCCAGCCTGTCCAGATCCCTCAGTAGACCCTTCCTACCCTCAAGCAGATCAATATTCCCTCCCAACTTGGTGTCATCTGCAAACTTACTGAGGGTGCACTCGATCCCCTCATCCAGATCATTGATAAAGATATTAAACAGAACTGGCCCCACTACTGAGCCCTGGGGACACCACTTGTGACTGGCCGCCAACTGGATTTAACTCCATTCACCACAACTCTTTGGGCCCGGCCATCCAGTCAGTTTTTTACCCAGCGAAGAGTACGCCCATCCAAGCTGTGAGCAGCCAGTTTCTCCAGGAGAATACTGTGTGAAACTGTCAAAGGCTTTACTAAAGTCTAGGTAGACAACATCCACAGCCTTTCCCTCATCCACTAAGCAGGTCACCTTGTCATAGAAGGAGATCAGGTTAGTCAAGCAGGACCTGCCCTTCATAAACCCATGCAGATTGGGCCTGATCACCTGGTTGTGCTGTACATGCCGCGTGATGGCACTCAAGATGATCTGCTCCACAACCTTCCCAGGCACCGAGGTCAGGCTGACAGGCCTGTAGTTCCCTGGATCCTCCTTCCAGCCCTTCTTGTAGATGGGCGGCACATTTGCTAACCTCCAGTCAACTGGGACCTCCCCAGTTAGCCAGGACTGCTAATACATGATTGATAGTGGCTTGGTGAGCACTTCCGCCAGCTCCCTCAGTACCCTTGGGTGGATCCCATCCGGCCCCATAGACTTGTGTGTGTCTAAGCAGTGTAGCAGGTTGCCAACCATTTCCCCTTGGATTATGGAGGCTTCATTCTGCTCCCTGTCCCTGTCTTCCAGCTCAGGGGATTGGGTACCTGGAGAACAACTGGTCTTACTATACTAATGCCAAAGAAGGCATTAAGTACCTCAGTCTTTTCCTCATCCTTTGTCGCTATGTTTCCCCCCGCATCCATGCACACTTGGGCTATTGATCTCGCCACCTTTCTGGACAGAAAAGCTCTAATTCCTACATGACCATTCTCAGGCGCTTCCGTGGTTTCTAACACATCAATAACCCTTGTGTCTTTGCTGCCACATGGATCACCATTCCCTACCTCCACTGAGACAGCAGACTGAAGGAACTAGCTGGCACACCATCCCTCAAACACTAGTGTGCCACCCCCAGGCTTATCTCTAGTGAGCCTGTTTTTATCCCTTTCCCCCTTCAACTCTAGTTTAAAGCTCTTTCAATGAGCCCTGCTAACTCCTGTGCAAAGATCCTTTTCCCCCTTTGAGACAGGTGTACCCTGTCTGTTGCCAGCACGCCTGGTGTTGTATAGACCGATCCATGATCAAAAAACCCAAAATTCTGCCCGTTACACCAGGCTTCGAGCCTGGTATTGATCTGCTGGCTCTTCCTGTTCCTTCCCTCATCATTCCCTGCAACTGGAAGGATAGAGGAGAACATACTTGTGCCCCTGATCCCTTAACCAGTCATCCCAAGGCCCTGAAGTTCCTGTTGATTGCCCTCAGACTTCTTGTTGCAACTTCATTGCTGCCTACCTGAAAAATCAATAATGGATAATAATCTGAGGGCCGTACCACGGTAGGAAGCTTTCTCCTCACATCTTTAACCCGGGCCCCAGGGAGGCAGCAGACTTCCCTAAGAAATGGGTCTGGTCTGCATATTGGGCCTTCTGTTCCCTTCAGAAGGGAGCCTCCTATGACAATGACCTGTCTTTTTTTCTTTGTGGAAGCAGTTTTGATACAAGGCATAGGCTGACTTAACCTGAGCAACAGCTCCAAACTAGATGAACCATCGTCCTTGTCATTGTTTGGTTCCACTTGCAGAGCCTCATACCTATTTTGCAAGGGCACCTGGGGAGGTGGGGTAGTCACAGAGGAGACGCATCTGCTGCACCGGGCAGGAACTCATCGCCATTGCCCCCTATCCCTTAAGTCACTGTGTTCAGCCAGGAGGAGAGAGGATTAGGGAATCCTCCATATCATGCGCCCTGGCTGCCTGTTGGGCCTGTCCCAGGGAAGGTAGGGTGTGATTCCAGTAGTGACTCTCTCTCTCACACTCCCTGATACTCCTCAACCTGCTCACCTCCTCCCGGAGCTCTGTCACTAAGCAGAGGAGTTCCTCTCCCTGGGCACACCTTGCACAGGTGAGCTCGCTGCTGCCATCCCATACTGGCATAAGAGCAGGGTTCACCCTGCAGCTGGACTCCTGGGTGGCAGCATGTTCCCACCAGAGCTCTGTCTGAGAAGCTGCGTCAGTTGTGGGGGGTGCAGAGCTTAGAGCAGCCATGGCTTTCTGCTGGGTGGATACCATTGCTCCCTGGTCAAGCCGGCAGAGCTTCAGAGCCCTTCCTGCACATCATTGTATGCAAACTGCTGCACCACACTACACCCTGTTTGCCTGTCCTGGTCACTGGCGCTCCCTAAGGGCTTCTTTTATACATGGGGTGCTTGGCCGCTGCTGCATGAGCTGCCGGCTCCTGGCGGCTCTCGGCTCCCCCTGAGGTTCCCGTGGTTCAGGAAACACCCCTGTGCACTGTGCTGGAGCACTGCACTGCGGATCGTGCTCACACCAGAGCTGCTCGCCTTGGCAACTGAGGGAATTCCATTGCAAATTTTTAGTCCTTCAAAAGCTGTGTCTATGTAGACACTACAGGAATCTGAAGCCATTACAAAGATGCCTAGTTTCATGCTAATGCTTGTTAGTGTTATTAGGTCATCAGGAGAAGGTCTAGACCTCCTCTACATTCTTGTATCCCAGGAAAACAAGGCTTTATCTGCTCTCTTGAGATCTTCTTAAGCCCTTGTAACCCATTCCGCCCACCACCACCAAAAAGAAAACCCCCCTAACTCTCCATTACAGAATTTATCATTGACTCTTTGGTGGCAATAACAGACAACTGGAAAATGAATTTTTTTTTTTTAAGTATACTTACCAAAACCAGCTATATCTAGAACTCCGATGAAGGAAGAAGAAGTCTCAAATGGAAAACACTGGTTTACCCTGTTCACTACATGGTCAAACAGATGACTATACACTGTTTTGGCCAAGGCATCACGAGCATTGTTTGCTTGTTCCACTTTCAAGGGTACTCTAAAAAACAAAAATATAGATCTTATTTTTCAGAATTCCTTACTCTGAAATAACGAGATTAGACTCTAAACTTAAAAAGAGCCTTTTCAATTATTGTAAATTAGAATGCAAAAAAACCTGAGCTCTAGGCCCAGGTAGGAAACAATCTTGCCAAGTTAGACTAACCATCCTACCTGTAAAAAGAAAGAATAACATTTCACTATCCTCAGTAGAAGTGAGATGCAGATGTTTTCATATTTGTTTATTAGACAATTAGAAACTATACTGATAATTACCAGAGAAAGATATTTAAAATATATACATTCCCATCTACAAAAAAAAAATTCAACTATTTATTTATGAGCTGCCTAATTACAATAAAACCTATAGTTCAGTTATGCTCTGACATCTTTGTCCCTATGCTTTCATAAGGGCTATAACTGAAACTATAAGGCTGGAAGTTAATCAGTAACAAAAAAAGGGAGTGTGTTCTCACAGTGAAAGTTAGATGCAATCCCAAAATAAGCATTCTTTTTAAACACTGTAAGAAAGGGCCTTTTAAGAGATGAGAATTTATTCTCCCCCCCTTATTTATAAACCTTTATTCTGCATTGTGACTATTTATTACAAGTTTATATCTGAGTTTAGCAGTTAAAAAAACAACAAAAAAAACCCCCACAAGTCACAACTTCAAAGTCTATGAAATGCATGACAAAACTGTGGGAATATCAGGCAAATATAACTACATATTTAGCTATACATATAATGATATATATCTAGCTATTTCCTAAAGTCAGTACGACAGTGACATACTTAGAATGCATATATTTTAAAGCATCTTTAATCACCTCATTTCCTGGATAAATACATTCTACAAGACTTTTTTTTTAAATAGGTTTCAGATTAACAGATAAGAGTAGCAAAACTAAAAAAAAAGTTACACTGTACACAACTGAGGGAGAACCTATAGAAGCCTCTAGAATAAGAGAATTCATACAAGGATAAAGCCTTAAGGAAGTGTTTAAGAAACAACGTGAAAGATGTATGAAAAATGAACTTTTGACTTTATGGTATGATTGCAAATTGCACTTAGATCCTAATCATGCTGCCAAAGAATTCAAAAGCAAAAGTCGCACTAATCTGAACAGAACCAGACCAGAACAGAATCAGACCATCAAAGAGCAAAACTCTCCAAAGGATTTTTACATCAATAAAAAAATATAAATCCAAAGGGAAAAAAATGAAATTGAAATATTGATAGCCCCTTGATCAGACAGTATCAAAATTTCACACATGGAAAGAAGGCCTACAACTTAGAACAACTATGGGTATACAAAGGCTTTCCACCACACACTATCATGACATACAGATATATCCACTGTTAAAGTAAACCAAAAGATGAGATTTTTAGGGATAGAGCCTTTGTTAACCACACTGATAAAATTTGCAGGAACAGGGAAAAATAACGTCAAGATCTTCATCACACCAATCCTCTTTGTCATGAAGAATACAGGATGATGGCTGTATGCCAAAAGCTCTTATGCTTTTTCTAAATATCTCAATCAGTTGGCTTAATAAAACAAATCACTTCTCCCCATACAACACCCTATATGACTTCTCCCCATATACCTTGCCTCTCATATCCTTGGACCACCATCGCTACAATAACAATTAGTAATAATCAAAGGATAGACTGTCCAGCCAAGGTGGTGGATAACCAATTATGGAACTTCTCAAATATGCAGCAAATCAACATTTAAAAAAATACCTCTTATCTGAGCTGTTTAAGTAAGCCCTACGCACAAGGTTCCAGATGTCACCGCTGCAGAACTGCTCTGTTGCCCCCTCCAGGTAGTTTCTGGACACGGGAATGCAAAGAACTGGCAGGTCAGAAAATGAAAACTTAACGCTACACAGCCTACCCACACTGCATCATTTCCTTGACTTCCCAGGATTCACAAGCACTAAACTAACTCAAATTTATTATTTCTTTATTTTTTCAAGGATGATACTTCTGATGCAGAAACGTGAGGCCGATGGAGATCACTTTCTATTGGGACTAGTAAGTCAGGGAACCAGAGACTCCTCTCACTAAGGACACCTGCAGCTACATTACATTAGATAGTAATTAGCTTTAACACACAATCTTGTCTTCCACTAAGTATGTCCTGACTTATCTTACGGTAACGAGCACTGACAGAAATCTTATCTTATAAATAGAAGCAAGGTACCTTTACATTCCATTCTGATACGTTTAAGAGATCAGAATACTAATTCCCACATGTCAGCTGCAGGCCTATTACATAATACAATACACTAAAATCATTTATGCTTTCAATTTATTTTTTTAAACAGCATGGCAAACAGTCATACTTCTAGAGCATGTATTTATAAAATGGCCCTGTTCTTCAAAAAATAACAAATTCTGCCATTACTAAGTAGAATTCCAGAGACTGTACAAAATCCTATTGTTATTTTACCTTTCATAGTATGCAGCAGAAACCCATGGAAAGAAAATGTAACCCTGCAATGCATTTTGCACAGCTGAAAGTACAGAACCACAATATAATGCTGAAATTGCACTGAGCCAGTAGATACAGAAGAGCTCTACTGCAAAACTGACATTCAGAATGAGTAACTTCCTTCTCATGAACTTGCTTTCCCTCAGCTCCTCCTTTCCTCTGGTCTGCACACTGATAAAGGAATCTCTTTCCTCCTGCTGTGTCTTATCTGAACAGGAAAACGTATCTTTTCCTTCCTCCATTTCACCTTCTCCCCTCTCCTCTATCCATCAGCTACTTGTAAGGAACAGGGAAGAAATTTTTCCAATTTCTCAGCTATTTGGTAAGGCTGCAACAAAAAACCTTGTTTGGTCTTCATACTAATTTCTTCAGCAAGGTTTCCAGTGATCCACAGTCCTAGGCCTGGGGGAAAGTGCTCTCATGGGCTGGATTTATCCTGTAGGTAATTCCATGCAGTACACAAACATTTCTGAGAACAAATAAACTGCAGTTAAAATATGTATAATTTGCCTATGGTTGTCAACAAAAAGAGGAGAGACAGCAGGTGAAGCAATACCCATCAGTCACTGTCATCCAATACAGTTACTGCTTCACAAATAAAATGGCCTGGACAAAATAACACTACCTAGTGAAAAGCCTATGAAATTAAAGAATATAAACAGCGCATTTGCAATTTGAGAAAAGTTAAAGTTCCAAAAACTGGGGAAAATAATTTTAAAAAAACACACAAAATTTGAAGGGACTAGACTCCTGATGTTTTCCCAACAGACACTTCAGTACTACCATCAAAAAATGCATTTTGGTAGAAAATGTTCTACTCCAAAAGAAGCTGGAGGACCTGAAATGATGTCAGTTAAATTTTTCACTCTGTAAAATTATTTACTCTGTGATGGTGGAGTTCTGTTTGAATGTATTCTTGGAAAGGGAGAAACTGAATAAGAGACTAGTACAGTGTATTTACAGTCTAAGAGGTGTACCGAATTTTGAATACTAACACTTTATTTCTCTCTGTAAACACACTTTACATGGATGGCAAGAACATTGGCCAACAAGGTGATCATTATGCTCTTTTTGGGAGACTAACAAGGACAGATAAATGTAGTGCAGCTGTCAAGTCTCCCTGACAGTCCACTGCACATTAGTATTTCATAAAATTCACGGAGATAGCATTTAGCGTCACCCTCCTACTGTTCCTTGTTGGCTCCATTGTGCCCAGCAGAACAAAGGCTTTGTTATACTCTGAGCACAGTGATTTCAGCTGAGCTATTTATTCACTGTGACCTATTAGGACTCACATGATCTACTTGCACACAAAAGGTCCCAAAGAAAGACAGAGAGAAATGAGTAGCTCTTTGGGTTGCTGGAACAAAATAAAACAACGTACTTGTCAAAACTCTGAAATTGATAGAAATCAAATAGTTTCTAAACTACACTACCAGAGCAAAACCTGGTGGTTATTCAATAAATATCTAAACCAGTCAAATCCACTTTCCTTGTACATGCAATAAGCCACACGAGAAAAAGATATTAGTCTATTTATTAGAGTATGTTTGCTTTTAGCTGCACAAGTTTAGAAAAGGCTAGAGAAAGAGGCTTAATGCATTAATCCTTTGAGATGGTGGAAGGAGTCTCTGAATTCATTTTCGCCATCCACAACATAAAACACTGGGGAAAAATAAGATCTGCTGGCACAAAAACATAGCTCCTTGTGTTTGCAGACTTTTGAAACAGTACACTGCTAACAATGCCCCAGGCTTATAGGGATAAATATGCTCAACAGAAAATCTTTACAGACATAATCCAAAGTGAATTTGAAGCTGTAACAAAAATTGTATTTGTTCTTAAGAAACCTTCATCGACAGGGTCGCTTGAGATGTGGTGAAAGGGAAGCAGTGTATTATGATACACTTTTGCTTTAGTGCTTGATACGTCCCACCAAACATTCTCAAAAGGAAACTATACAGACACACTTTATCTATGTGTTATGCATACAACAGCCAAAACTAATTTGTTCTCAGAGGCTGAGTCAATCATTCACGGAGAGCACTTCCAGTGGGGTGCCATCTGTATCCAACATGGATGCGATTAGTTCAAACCCCTTCTGCTTCTAGTTAACACTTTCACTAAATAGAAATGAGGAAAGTAAGGGTGTTTTCAAAAAACAGTATGATAATGCTGAACTAAGAAAGCAGGAAATATTAGTAACAAGATCAGCAATTTTCACAATGTGAAATAATTGTGAAGTTATTTTCACAAATTGAAGATATGATCTAAAAATCCACAAGATGGATTTTGGTAAAGTGTGTGGTGGTATACTTCAGAGAATTCAAAAATACAAATGCAAGATGGAGAATAACCAGATAAGCAGTGAGTCAACAGAAGATCATCAGCAGTTACCGTGGATCATAACCTGAATTAAGTAAAAAATGTTACGAACTTTCAAAACCTGCAATTCTCATACCACCATGCATTAATATGAGTACCAGCTGTACTGTATAATATATAATTGCCTACCCTAATGTTATCTGTAATACTGATAAAGGTTCTCCTGGATGAACATATCAAAGATTTTGCTGTCAATTTAGACATCGTCTGGAAGAGAGCAAATAGTAAAACTTGGAAAATATTGGCCACTAGAGAAACTTTGTCCTGCCAGACCCACGTCTTCCTATATGCAAAGGTTGTTATCAAGAGAAGAGTTATTTGTAACTTTCCATATCAGCTGATAAGGCAGGAAGATGATAGTGATTAAGAGTCCCCAATTTCTAATAACTGGGGGGAGAGAGGAGGAATTTATAACCACTTTCCAGAAAGGCACTACTGAAGAGATCTAGATCTTGAGCTTTTAACTGAAGGCGGAATAACCCCTCCCCAACCATTACTTACCATTTGTCACTGCATTATAACTTTTTCTATGGTAATCACTATGAAGGTTCTCACTCCTGAACATCCCTTCTTTCAAAGTACAGAAATAAGCAGACCGCCAAGAAGTCTACTTGTTTGCTCTGTCTAGAAATACACCTCAAAGGTCAGCTAATAATGTATTACTGGAACAATAGCCCATACCCATGCTAAAGTTAAGACTCCTGAATATGAGTTAATTCAGAAGAGCTTCTGCGTTTCCCTAAAAAACGTGATGTTCAAACAGCACAGGCTGTCACTGATGGTTTATTATGCTCAGATTTTGGCCAGGAAGATCAATTTCACCCTGGAGATCAGGAAGCAGGTACTGAACAGTATTTCCACCACAGCTATTCTCTTTTAATTTATTATTATTGGTTGGAATTAGGTAGAGATCAAGATTACTTCTCTTGCACAG
Source organism: Phoenicopterus ruber ruber (assembly GCA_009819775.1). Classification (NCBI taxonomy): domain Eukaryota; kingdom Metazoa; phylum Chordata; class Aves; order Phoenicopteriformes; family Phoenicopteridae; genus Phoenicopterus; species Phoenicopterus ruber. The sequence continues at coordinate 92,765,083 of CM020217.1, forward strand.
AATGAGCTCTTGACCACTGGAAACCTTCATTACTCAAATCCATTACATCCCTTGAGGACTAAAAAAGCCAATGCTCTCAAGTGCTCAAAGATCAGCTTTTCACCTATAAGTCTGATATAACCTAAGCATGCATTAACTAACACCTGCCACCTTTACTGGCCCAGCAACGTACCAAGGTTAAATCAATCAGCTCTTACTTTGTTTCAGTCCACAAGTTAATAAAATGTTAACAAATGCTTCATACTATAAAACATAAATAAAATAATAGTAATAAATTTCAAAATACATAAAATATGCAAGGAACTTATATAAACCACATTAATACAGATAATTAATTACGGCTTTCATGTATTAAACTTCTTGTACAATGTGCATAAAGTTGCATTTCTGATTCAATGAAACAAAAACTATCTGATTGTTTCCATAAGTCAATACAAAGCACCCGTGCATTCTTTCAATGAGTGGAGTGAATGCTAATTAGTTTCCTAATTAAAAGATTGATGCAGTCAGCTAAACATTGAGAATTACTTTTAATGTGCTCAAAACTGTTTAGCCCAAGTTCAGTTCTTGATGCGATGTTTTCTTCAACTCCAGAAAATACACAACAGAAAAACATACAACTTAGAAAACCAAACATTAAAACACATGATTCAGTTGCACGCAGCTTAGCCAGCTTCCCTGACAGCTTGTGTGCTAGAAGGACCAATCTCAACAAGAGAAAGTTTGTGGTGGAAGCTAAAGTGTTTTCATAAACAAAAGGCAACTGTAATGAAATTGATCATTTTCATAAAACTCAGTTTCACAAGAGTCGTAACTTCCATGGTACTGAAATGTTATCATCAGTACCATGTTTAAACACATTCTTTGCAATTATTCCTTCTCCATGTGCGTAGAGAAAGAAATCACTATCCCATTTCTGTGCCTAGGAAGTTACCTTGATAATAGCTTCTTGTCAAAATACAAGCTAATGAAAAAAGGGGTAATAATCGCTCTTTTTAAGTTCACTATTTACTTCAGTAGTGACGTGTTCTTAATAGCTACAGAAAAACAAACCAAACCAAACCACTTTCTCTTAAATTTATCCTGTTCCACTATTTTTTATATTTCTATGACACGATATTAACTTTGCAGTCAAGATTAAATGTTTGTTTACCAGCAACAGCAAGAAACAGTGCATTTCTGGATTACTGTTTGCACTGGTGTTTTCAAAGCTGAAACTTGATTTCAAAAGAATTCAATGTGGTAAGCACAAGGACAGTGATCACCCAGACACTGAGAAGGGTGGATATACTACCCTTTAATTAGAGCATCCCAGATCTCGTATCACAGGGCAGCAGTCATGGGAGCACTGTGCAGCCCCCATGACAAGAAACATGCATCCAAGTATCTTCTGAAATACTTTAGGCACAGCATTATCATTCCTTGATACAATATATCTGTTAAATCTATTAGCATATCTAATTTTCTGTGCAGGTTATGGATTTAAGAGGCTGACTGCTATACTTTCTTTGGCCACACAGTGTACTCACTGACACACGAGAGGTTTTATAAAATTGATAGTGACTTATTCAAAGATGTTCTTTTCCTGAAAAAAGGCCATTTTAGTCAGACATTGTACAACTGCTAATCTTCCAAATAAAAATAAAACAACTCCAATGGGCTAACAACAATGAAACAAGCAAGCCTGAGCATCTAAAAATGTGTATTTGGATCAACTGGTTTACAAAAAAAAAAAAAAAAGAAAGAAAGAAAAAAAAATCAAAGCCCTGTTAAAAATACCATCTCAAAATTAACACTTGCATGATGGAAAAGCATAACACGTTGTTTTTGTTTTGAAGGGACCAACAATGTGAGTCTGCTAGTCTTCTGCACTCTCATATTTCTGTAGTACCATGTTTTTGTACTCATATTCTGTAAACCATTAAGCAGACATTTTAAATAGCTGCACTTACACTAACTGCAACTCAGTTCATACTTGCAAATGGTCAGTCAAGCAGGAGTTTGAGGCCATTTTTCCCTTTTCCCCGTGGGTAAGAAAAGGGACAGAGCCAGCGTCAGGAAGATCCCAACGGCCCTGGGCGGGGGGGTGGAGGTTGGGCAACGCGTTACCTCAGACGGCAGCTCGCATGGCCGGGCCGGGAGGTGTCAGCGGCTCCCTGCCCCCGGCCACACTTACTACAGGCCCCTCCGTGAACATACCGGGGGCAGTCCCGGGCAGTTCCTTTCAGCGGCGTTACGACCGCAGGCGTCCCTCCCGTCTCCCCCCCACCCCGCCACCGCGGCCGCCGCGCCTGCGGGAGCAGGGAGAGGACAACCGCCGCCCGGCAGCGCGCGGGACTCACTTGATGACCGTTCCTTTGGCGCCCCCTGCCGTGGTGAGCATGACGCGCGTGGTGAGGCTGCCGCGCAGGTCCTCCTGGTCCAGGCCCAGCAGCGCCGCGCAGCACTCCAGCGCCGGCTCGCTCCGCGGCCTCAGCGTGCAGCCCCCTGCGAGCAACCGCCACAGGCGTTACCCCACCGCGCCCCTCGCTTCAGCGTCGGCTCCGCCCAAGCGCGGACAGACAGACGCTGACAGACTAGGACATTGTTCTAAACGTAGGCTGTTCAAAAGCTAACCTGCTTGTCATGAAAGAGCTATCCCAAAATGCAGTTGTAAAGCGCTAATACCCAGAAACTAACTGGAGAGACTTAAACTTTGGGATTTAGATGTTCCTGTAACCCCCTCCAGCCTTCGTTGCTATGCAAGAGAAGTGCCTGGCACGGCAGACTCCTGGCACTTACAATTTCAGATAATGGTATGTACATTTTCCCAGGTGAACGGCTGAGAGGCGTGCTTCCTTCTGCCCTGCCCCGCGGCCTTAGCGCTCCTCTAGCCACTACACATTCATAAATCCTTAACTGAAGCGCTCCAACACTTCAGCAAAATCCAACACTTAAACAATTACTTATGCTAGGATTAAAACATTTATTTCCTATGGTTCTCAGTAAAATTTATTTCTACAGTTAAGTGAAGAGACCAAAAGGGTCTTGACAAGGAAAAGGGAATCCTTAAAAGATTTGAGACTTGATTCTGGAAGCTCTGAAACACCATCTGACCTATAGTAAACAGCTTTTGTTTGGTATTACCCAGGTTTTCGAACAAAACTTTAGGGGGTCTCTGGTACAGAGACGCACTGCCTTGAGCAGGTCAAATGAACACTCTGTATTTACACATACAAGGTGAGAGCAGAATGAAGCCTGTATTTGCAATGAACATTTTAGAAGTGTAATAATTTATTCCAGAAAAAATGGGTTTGAATTTCAATGTTTAGAGAAAGTAAGTTTCCTGGTGTCCTCCTTCCCTTCTCTAAACGCCGACTTTCCTCACCATCTGTGGTTCCCCCTCTCCTTGTTCGTTTGCTGCTTGAAACTGCCTCTCCACTCACATTCACACTTTTTTCACTCTGTCCCACCTTGTCAACCCCGAAGTCCCATCTCACTGAAGGCCCAAACAGGGAAGCTCCCTGCCAGCTTACTGCCAACCCTCATGAAGCCACTACCCTTCTCTACCCCACGTCTTCCCAGATTCATTCACATTAATCATGCTGAATTCAGTCATCTTCATGAAGATGGCAAGATCATGAATTTAAACTGGGGCGGCTCTGATTTGACCTAAGGAAAAAAAAAAAAGAAAAACCCCCCACCTTCTCTGCAACAGTAATTAAGCAGTGGGACAAGTTGCCCAGAGAAATTGTAGAATTTTCTCCCTAGAGGTTTTTGCATCCCCATGACAACCCTAAACTACCTGGTCTGAACTCAGTGGGGGCCCTGCTTTGACCAGGACACATTGGACTAGAGACCTCCCACGAGTGTTTGTACAGTTCTGTAGCAATTCTGTGCTTGGGGTTGGGAGCTAGTGAACCTATAAAGCTAGTACTTGTTCAATTCCTCATTCAAAACACCTTTTAAAAATGTTCTTTGGTATACCCTCCCTCACAACTTCACCAAGTTTGGCAAGAGATATACATATTTGAAGTAGGACTAATAGGAACCAGTTTCACTGTATCTTGTGTATCTTGCAACTCAAGATAAAGCTCTACATAAATATTTTTTCAACTATAGTCGTATTTGTAGTATGTCCAGATCAGGAATTTCTACAGTCCTTCAGGAATATATGGACAGCAGTTCTCAACTTACAAAGGCTCATTTCAGTAGTAAGGTAAGAACAACTGTTCCCAAAATACTCGTTCTCCTTCCTGAGCCTTCCTGCACATTCTGCTACTAAGTCCCAGCTATGCTTGTACCAACTCATCTTGTGAGTGACATCTTAAAACTAGGAGGTTTACATTTACCTAAGTTTTTGCTGTAACTTTCTTTCCTCACCTCTCAAAATACTAACATGATAGTATTTTTGGAAGCCAAAGGACATAATGCCTTTATCTACAGATGGAGTTGCTAATTTCAAGATGTTTTCATGACATTAGCAAGAAGTTGGACTTTTAAAAATTGTTATTAAAATACAAGGACGGTTTTGAGACACAAAACGTCTCTTTTCTTTACATCAAACTTTGCACTGAACAATTTCAATGAGAGCCTATTTCCTTTCAGAGCATGTAAAGAAGTACAACTTTAAAACAAACAGGTACACTTGACTTCAAAATGGGGTGAATTACGACTGAATTACCCTTGAACACAAGGCAGCTTTCTAAAGCAGTAATTCACATGGAAAGGAATCATCTATAATCAAGAGACATTTCCATATTTTCACAGAAAACAATTTATGTTTCATCTAACCTGAAGTGCTCCCAGCTTCCTCAAAATCAATATTTCCAAGGTGAAGGACACCAGCCACTACTCGAAAAAGATCAAGTTTTTCTGCATCATCCAGTCCAATCTTTTTCATTGCTGTGCACATTCTGTTGAAATCTCCGTGGTCATCCAAGAGTGGATCCTTCAAGGAACCTGCTTTGAGATACTATAAAACAACAAGATAAACCAAAAATTCAGTAAGTGATTTTAAAGTATATGTAAGCAATTATTTCCAGTCAAGAATAAATTATAACAAAAAGCATAAAAAAGCATGCAAACCCCAAACTAAGTAGAAAGAAATTAGAGCTCTTCATACAATACAGGCTTTGCAAGAACCCTAATTTGTTTTGATTTGTTGATACTTCGAAGCATGATCTTCAAACTTCAACTTCAAAGCAAACTTCAAGCTATCTTCAGAAAGCAGAAGTTGAAGAGTGTGACAGCTTAAGGACAAGGGAATACAGGACAGTGAGCAGTGGAAAGGAAAGAGAGTTTGGCTAAGGAAGCTATCGAAGCACTTATACCGAGGAGTGCTTCTAAGCCTCTAGCAGTTCAAAGAAGACTGAGGTCCTTGTAATAGCATGACAGAAAGTTTGACAGGCCATGGGAAAGGAGTACAGGATAAATCAGAATTGGAAGAGTTATCCCTATCCCAAACAGACTTCTTTAGAGAAATATACTTGTTAACGTTTGCTGATGATTAAGAAACAGTAAAATTGTTTGCAGTGTTCTACAGGTTAAAAGAATACCAGCTGTGTTTTAAAATACCAATTTAACATTTTGCCAATTTTCCTAATTTAAATACATCAAAAGCCATTTTAATTATTAACGGTTTTAAATAGTAGATAGTAGTACATCTGCATGCAATCAAGAGACTAACTGAACATGCACAAACTGATCTAAGGTTTTACAATTACTTTAAAATGTTTTCTACTAAAAGAATAATTAACTTTAAATAGAAGCCTTGTTAATGTCAAATAAGCTAACATGATTTTTATCAAAACAAAACACCACATGCATCTGAAAAATTCACTTCACACAACATTTAGACACATCAATAAAATTAAACTATATCTTAATTATGTAAAAAGATCACCTCATCTTCCTGATAAGGAAAACACAAAAATAATGTAAGTATTAATTGACTGTTCCAGCTACTTTTATTAAAATAAACAATCTTAATATTTTTCATAAAATGACAGAGCAAGTATTAAATTTCTGATTTAAAACCCCTGAACAGTGCAATATATTTCCTGTTTAAGTGGCTAAACTAAGTTTTAATATCACTGAAGTTTGATCATTTATTGCGCCTTCAGATTGACAGGGCTGTAACATACAGGTATTATGGCATCATATGTTCCACTATTTAATGTCCAATACATATTTTCAGAATTGTTCTTTCAGTATGTTTTAGTTTAGACAAACACTTATTTCAAATTAAGTCTTTTAGAGGACACATTTTATGACAGAATACTCGCCTGTAAATCACATCAGTAACAGAAGACTGCATAGGTTCATCTTCCAGTAGTAAGAGTAAGTAAATGGTAATTTATGTAGGCATAAAGTATCAACAACTTCACTACAAATCTTAATTTAAGGCAGATTAGGTAAATTGAGGCAAAATTTCCCAACCATCTCTTAGCGTATACGCTTGACAAGAATTCAGTATCTACCAGCTTTCTGCCTCAGAGTAGTATCAAATCAGCATTTCTGTATCTCGCTCTCCACCATCCACAAATATAGGAAATAGCCTATATTCAAGCAAAAGAAATTGGCATTACGTGCTGAGTGTTACAATATATAAACACTAGAAAGCCAGGAATAGACTTTACAATGCTGACCTGAGCAAAGGAAGTATCTATACGGTTTTTCACAGCTAGGCACGAGCTATGTACAAGCTCAAGCCCAAGTCTTCAAAGGTAAAAGAGATGGCACGGTCATTGGGAGAGAGAGGCTCTTGAGTAAACTAATCTTTGTATTATTCCACATGTATATGCAGCTTGCCTTGCTACCAAATCCCAAGTATGGATTTGATTAAGATTTGAAATATCTTCCAGCTATACAAATGAAAAATTCATATTTTAGGTATGAATAGATGAAAATTGTATTAGAAAGCAGAGTAGAAGTTTAATGAAGTGTTTAAACTACTTCCAATTCACATATACTATTAATTTGGATTAAATTCTTTAGTGTCTTCATGTGAACAAGCTCAAAGGCTTAAATGCTACAAATTTAGGTAATCCCAGTTTTAAAAAAATGTTCCATCTCTGTTTACAAGAGGAAAGAAATATTCTGAAGTTTCACACTTTCTTCCAGGAAATGCCATGTTCTGCTCTAAGTAACAGTTCCTAGCAAGGGGACAACAAAAAAAAACCCAATAAAGAATGCAGTGTACTGGGGAGGGGGATATACTCGTCCTGGAAGCAAAGTTGCACTATGTTTTATCGAACAGTTTGGAGCATCACTTCAGAAATCCCGACAGTAAAAATGGCTCTGGGATTTTAAGAGGCATGTTAAAATTATTTCTAGGACTGAACTCCAAAACCAGAGTTCTGAATATATCAGCTTTGACAGTACCCATTTAGACCCATACAGATGTGTAAAATGAAGATTTCATTCCACACTGTAAAACTATAATCATCATTTTCAACTCTATCTGCATTAGTTAATAATATAAACTAACTAAAGATACAAACATACCTCAGGACTCTTGCGATTTTGCAAAATCTGCTTGTCTGTTTCTTTGTTAGCAAAGTATCTGGTACAGCCTCGATTTAAATACTGTAACAATAAAAAAGTGGAAATGCATACTTAAAGACAGAAGTAAGGAAAACATATGCTTTTATTTAAGGCTTGCTCTACATAGCTTGATTTAATCAGATGATACCAACAACATGCTAGGTATTCAGAATTCATTCCTTGAAAATGTATTTATTTACATCTACAAAATTACCAAAGTGCAACAGTGACAAACTTCTATTGAAAGCTTCTTGATTTTGACAACTAAAATACTTTTTGACACAGTGGGATATTAATTTTGTAAAGTCCTACAATCTTTTCTTAATGTTTGACTCTACTGAACCTATTAATGCAGACTGGGATTACAGAAAAGAATCAAAATTAGGAACCAAGAAAATAAATTTTCTGGCCTATGTGTAATACTAAACTTTACTCCAGCAAGCTGTATAGAGCATCAGAAAAAATTCACAATAATCTTTATGTTTTCAGCAACATATAGGCTTTATATAGTATATCCGGGGGCGAGAGGAGTAGGATCAAAGAATTTGTGGTACTAAGTCCAGTGTAAGCCATTTTTTCCAGTGAAATATTTCTAGAAGTAGTAAGAGACGTAGCGTATTTAAAAGCTTGAAGAATATTAAAAGCTTATAATGTGGTACAAGCAGAAGTCTAATTCAGAATCTGGCTTCTGATATCAATCTCATGTTGTATAGTAAAGGGAATAAATCGAGCATTCAGATAATGACTGACACTTCCAACAAAATGAGATCGCCAGCTTTTTCCTTCTGATTTGTTCAGCTGAAAGTAAGAACTCTGTCCAAAAGCTTGGACAGAGCCCTTTGTCTAAAGGAAGTGAACTGATTCTTTGCTCCAGCCCATGAACAAAGACGATGTTTTCAACTAGGTGAACACAGATAATTCTACACTTTGATTAAAATTTATATACAAAATTCTAAAAAATAAAATATTCTCCAAAGCATTTCTAACAGCAGAAGAAAACTTGGTGACAAATTTAATATTAAAACAAAGTGACAAGAAACACTGTTCAAAGTTAGCTTGGTGTTTAACAAAATACTGAAAAGTTTTCTTTATCAGCCAATAAGAATGCAAAGCACAGCGTATTTTAAACACAACAATCTATCCCTGTATTACAGTATTAGTAACATGATCCCAGAAACTGGGGATGGGAAGTGAAAAAGGTTGTACTTTTCAAGAAGAGAGTGTGGAAACTTAACTGACAGGCTGAGAATGTGAACCAGCATGGTATTCAATAATAACCTATGTAGCAGACATTTAATCACAACATAATGGCTTTCATTTGAAAGCTAAAAACTCAAGTAAGTTTACATATTAAACCTAGGAGAAATTTTATTTTTAAAGCACACAAATACACACCTTGAGGTTATTATGTATAACATAAATACCATTGTACTTTTTAAAAAAAAAAAAAACAACTCTGAAATACAACACCCCTTTATAACATCAGTGACCCAAACATAAGGCAATCCAATTTCTCTTCTGGAAATTAAGATCTGAAAAAAATTCAACTTCTCATCTCCCTCAACTATACTCCAGGTACAGATTTACTGTGCAGCTTTACTTTCAAAGTCATGTGGTGCAGCCCAAGCCTCCTAAACCTACAAGGTTCAGCACAGGGTTACCTAATGACTTTGAATTTCTGAAAACTTCTGCAGGGGAACCCAAAACACGAGTACCCGGGACTGCGTGCTTTTGTGTGCGTGTGCTCGGAGGAGGGCTGTGTAAGAAACCTGCAACTTTTCATAGTCCTTTGCCAAGTGAATTCATGCTTCCCCAGGGGAACCGCAGGGGAAGGATGAACTAACAGAGAGGTAACCACCATCAGTGCTGCTGAAATCCAGGCGACAGGTCAGGCAGGTGCAGCCATCTTGGTTCACGTGCCCAGAGCAACTGCGCGCCTATGCCAAGATGGCCGAACGCATTGGGAGGAGATTACAAGGGACCACTTAAGGCAATGGGAAGCAAGCCTACTGGGAGGGAGAAGGGCATTAAGTTATCCTTCGTCTTTTAGTATTGTTTCACTTCTGTGAAAAATGAGAATTACCTTAGATTTGTCATGGTCCTATTTTCAAGCGAGTGTAGTCAAGAGAAACCAGGCATTGAGCAAAACATGCTTAAGTCTTAGAGCCCAAGCTGGCCCTAATTTGGACTTTGACTTGATAAGCTAAAAGGCACAAGACAAGTGGCACAATAGAGCCGATACAAAACTGCGACTTTAGGGATGGGTTTTTCTAAATAACCAATTTAAGAGTGTGATCTTTTTCTGAATGTTTTTCTCGTCCAAAAAATCAGCATTAATATCAAACCACTGATCAACCATCAAACCTTGCCTAGTGTAATATTATCATCTACTGTTAGAAGCTTGAAAGTTGGTATTTCTATGAAATTTGAACCAGATAGACATGCAGTCAACAAAAAATGTGGTAAAAAAGTGACAAGCGTGATTATTCAGAGACATTTTATGATAAAACCTGAAGCAGCAAATGAGAATGAAGAACACAGGAAAAAATAACCTTGACAAGAGTAATACAAATTTAGGAAGAAAATTAACCTTTTACAGTTTTGTTGGTGGTTTTTTTTTTTTTTTTTTTTTCCTAAAAGTCTCCTATAAAGAGATACTTCATGAAAATTTAGAGCAGTATCACTAATAAACTCTAAGTATACTTATATTAGTTTACATATATACGAAGATGAAAATGATCCTAAGGTTTTTTTCAATTAAAGATTATCTACGTTAACTTCAGAAGGGGAAAAAAAAAAGTGTTAAAATTTTTAAATTTAACATGCAGAGTGGATCTTTCACACATGCAGTAAGGAACTCAGGATTCAAATACTAACTTATGGTAAAGCAATAAATATTCTTAATGGAAATGAAAGTACCTGCCGCAAACTTAGTAGAAGTCAAAAAAATTGTGTCACGGTGTGATAAGGCTGGTGTAACTGTAAACTCCTTATAAATGAAACAGGCAAGTGAGTGCCTTCTGTAAAGGCACTCAGGCTGTTCAGTACTGTACTGCACCAGACAGATTTTAAGCAGGTTATAATGCTGACCTTGACATGTACAACCTTGTGTGCTCTCATGAGTAGGGTTCTTGATTAAAAAAAAAAATCCCCCAGAGCGGGCATGCAGCATATTCAGTTCCAGAATTCAAAAATCTATTAACTACAAGAAATAAGTTTTGAAGGAAAAGTGGCTGCACAATAAAAATATATATTTGAAAGTTTGTTCAAGATTTTAGCTTTAAAACATACAAGAGAATAATGCATAGAATAACTGCACAGTAAAGAAGAAAGTTTTGAAAACTAGCTCCATATTATATGAAAATAAATGTTGTTGGAGTTTAAGTATTGTGTTTGTTGGATATTTCAAAACAAAAGGTTTCCTTCTAGAGAACAGAAGCAGTTCTTTCTTAATAAGCATCAGATCAAATTTCCATCACACAACTTTGTACAAATGGATGCACTATAAGAAGATACAAACAACATATTTAAAGAAATAATATAAAGTCTATAAAGGTCCCTAGGAACACCTTTGAGGAAGTAAGGAAACTTGTCCTAAAATACTGCCGTGGCTTTTAGGGAGCAAGATCATCTAGATACAACTGTACAACTGGATGATGTGCAAGATACAGAACTGCAGCTCTGTGCCCACTTCCTGGCTCATCAGTAAGCAGTGATTGACTTGGCCAAGCCAGGAGGGAGCAGCAACCTGTTCAGTGACCAGTGTACACCCGCCTTCCCCACAACAAGTGCACTAATTTAGGTCTCACCTATGCAGCCACTGCTTTGCACAAACCTAGTAGGAGCTTTGTATCTTTAAGGTTTCTAGCCCTCTGCTGAATTCTGATGAAACTGAGTACAAAAGATCTTGGGGCAAGATAAGCACAGTCCAAAAGGTTTAATTAGAAAACTAAGTAGGAAAATACACCAACAAAGAAAACAATCAACACAGTAATGTAATTCTTTGTTAGTAGTGCTTCTCATCCCGTTTAAGATCAAGGAAGTCTAAAAAGATGACAGTCAATTAATTTATGTCCTTATAATTCCACATGCTCTCCAGGGTTGTGTTACAAAACCCTTCCAAACCTGCAGCAGGGATTTGGTCTGTGTATTTTAGAAATACACAAAATTCTGCTTCTGTGAGATGCCACGCCAAGCGCAAGCCAAGAGACAGTGGAGAGATGGAGACAAATGACAGAACACAAGTAAACAACTGACCAGTAGTTACCCGTAGGATTTGATTTGCCAATATTTTTCTTTTCAGTGCAAGTTAACAAACCACATGGCAATATTTCTAGATATTTACAGTTCAAGTGTGATTGTCAAAAGGAAGAGAAAAACAAAACAAAAATCTACTGATATATTTATATATAATTAAATAGCAGGAATGAGTGATTGAAGGCAAGAGTCTTCACCTAACTAGTAAAATTGGTGATGACAGTATAAGATGTGAATAGGCTTAGAAGGACCCTGAAAGGGACAGCAGAAGCTTGCTTGGAAGAGAAAGAGAAGGGACAATCAGGAAAACAATGAGAAACAGCTGTATCAGTAAAGCTGCACTGGTTGGATAAGACTTCAATAATATGAGTTTCTCAAGAAAAAAAATACTGTAATAATTGCAATATAACACACTGAGAAATTAAAAGAGAATTTAAAAATATGGGAAATGGGGTTGGAGTCACTCAGGCAAACAGAAAACAAAACAGAAAAAATTTTGACTGACAGGAAGGGAAAGAAAGCAAAAGGAAACATCATGTTATTTGTCGATCATTTCTGAAAACAATTCAGTGAAATCTGAACATAGAGAAGGGAAGGAGAAAGACGGAAAGCTAGAGGAAAAAGTTAAAAGTTAAACTGAAGTAGTAAAAAAAAAGTGGAAAAATGGGAGAAAAAAATGCAAGAACTTAATGGTAGGACAGAAAGCCAGCCTGTTTGTGGGATTGCTACTAGAAACATAACACAGAATCAGGCTTAATCAGGAGAAACCACATAATCTCAGAAAAGGGCAAAAAACCCTAGAAATAAAGCATGGGGGAGAAGGGAAAGCAGTAAACAAATAAGAAGTCATAAGAACAGGCACACTGGACTGAATTAAAAGGCCCACACTATCCAAGAGCTTGTCGTCAACCATGACCTCTGCTTCACCCAAGGATTTCACTGTTCCTTTCCGAGTTGGGATGACAAAACTGTGTATGCTGTTTACAAATATGGACGTACCTTGCAGCATAACTCACTATTTCATTCTCCCTTCCTTTCCTAACAACTTCTGAAATTCTACTCTGCTTTTTCCCTGCCACTGAACATTAACCTAACATTTTCAAAATAGTATGTACAATGATTCAAGTTTTATTTCCCCACTGTTTATTTTAAGTTCACTTTCCTTTAGGTATAGTTAGGATTATTACATTCAGCACTGATTTTATGTGCATTTTATTGGCTTCTCCATTACTTGAGTGACTGGACCAGTAACAGGCTGTGGAAAGATAGCCGAAACTCAGAAATAGTAAGTAGTCCTCAGGAAAGAATAAATTAGGTAAAGAAAAACCCAAGAGGGTGAATCATGCTTAATGAATAGAAGTAATCTTGGCAGGAAGAGTTGAGCATGGGCTTTGGGTCAACTGGAAATAAAGTGGTAAGCTTTCAGCTGAAAGGGACTGGTGAGTCTTATCACGTAATCTGGAGTGACCAAGAATGACACAGGAGTATAATGAGAGGAACGGACGAGGCTCAAAACTGGAGCAGTAGAAATGACAATCTAGAGTGCAGAGTATAGTATGATAGGAACAAAGTGCAACAGAGTAGAAAAGGCAAGTGATGTGAAAGCATATGGACTGGAACAGAGAAGCACAACCACCTTGTCACCATGGTCTGATCCTTGGTGGGAAGCATGAGGAAAGAAATTTGAGAGAGAGAATTGTGGGACAACTCCTACATCTTCCTAAATGCATGGTTGGAATAGAAAGAAATAAATGCAGTTTTCAGGACTTAAAAGATGGGTTACCTACAGAACAGTTAGATCACAATCAACAAATTCACACTTTACACCTCTAGAAGAGCCCATAACAACATTACTAGCAGCTGGGTATGCAACAGTACGTTTTTGGAAAAAGCAAAGATTCCTCAATTTTAAGACATAAAGTACAGGAAATCTTCTAATAAGGAAAAATGGCAGGCAGCTTTATTTCAGGATCAAATAGATTTAACAAAAAAAAAATCTTCTGATTTTTGTAACAGGAAAGAGTCTGTCAAAGATAATAAATAGATTTTAATAAGATCTATATGAAAAATCCATGTATGGCAATATGAGAAGCTTTACAAACACTGACTCTGATACTTACCCTGAAGTTGTCAGGAGAGCTTAGATATAGTTTTTCCCTAATGTCTTCTGGAGCACCAGCACAAAGCCTGTAAAAGATATGGTAATTCCTCTCTTCTTTGCCTTGCACACAGATCCTGGATTTCTCCAGAAGGTAATGTGATACAAATCCACCAACCACCGAGTTCTAGGAGGAAGAAATATTTTTCTGATTATCTGAATATTTTGGCGATTATTTGAGATTCAGAAGTTTGCAATTTATATCTGTCTTATCATGGCTCGCTTAACAGACACACTAATCCAAAGATGGTTAAAATATATCTATACCTAATACATACTAAGCTTAGAAAAGAAACCATTGCCTTTACCATAACTTCTCCCCTCCGCTTATGTATTGCATATACATATATTCCTCTTAAAAGAAGGGTCTGCTTCACCCCAACAAGTAGAAATCCATGGTAGAATTCCAGTAGTTCCTGCAAAGACCCTTGCTACAGCCACCCTTACACTTTCAGTGGATGACAGCAAGTGCCATTACTGTGCTATTACAACCCTCTCCAGTTGCATTTCACTGAGACTCTTGCACAGGAGAAGGAAGGGTTAAAATTAAAGAATACATATTTGGACAACCTCTTAGGCAGACTAATTATGAGCAAACATTTTATTTCAAACACTTGCACTTCTTTTCTGAGATAGAAGTCTGACACAGATTTCGAAAGCCATTTCTTATCTGGCCCATGATAAAATTCACCGTGCCTAGACAAATCTTAATAGCAAGGAAATTCCTGAGCTTATGGCCATTACAGCAATTAAGAAGGACTTACTGACTGACAAATTTGACTATGGTTATGCAGTCATTCAGTCATTCAGGAGGCCCTAGTCTGTACTTATATTCCTTCAAGAAACCAGACCTAATAAGGTCACCACAAAGTTAAGTCTTGTGAAGTATGAAGTCTTGTAAAAAAGGGGCTCAAGTAAACAGGCTGATATTGCACTGGAAAGTGAAACAGGCTTTTAAGCAGTTTCTGAAGATACTCTGAGTGCTAGTTGCTTCAGCTGAAGCAATTAATCTGAAACAGCATGTAAGCGTTGACAGATAAGTTGACAGGTCATGAATGCATCATTCCAAATAGAAATTTGGGTCCTTTCCATAAGTTTATTAACATGAACTGGACCAACAGATAAAGTCCCTCTACCCTTAAAGGAATTTAGTTATTTACTATCTAAACTATTAATCAAAGATTTGAAGTTTAGTTACAAAACCAAGCGAGTAAAACTTAGGAAAAGACCACAAGCTCAAGACCAGATAATGAGCTTCAGCTCTGCAGGAAGGAACTGCAAGAATTTGTTTCTTTATGTCCTCAGTCAGAAAGATGAGGAGGCACGTACATAATCTCTACAGGGATTGTCAACAAAAGTCTTCAACTTGGACATGCTGGACAGCCACACAGTCATCCTTAATTGTGGAATGTGTATACACACATGCTATCCAAGCAAAACTACACCCAAACAAAATCAATTTTTCATAAGCTACACAGTGAATAGTACTTCTGACAAAAAACAATTCCACGACTTCTGTCACATACATAATACTAATGTGAGGTCTCAAAATTTCATACAAATACATAAAAACATCAATAATTCATTCAAAGTATTAAAACATTAGAATACGTTTATTTGTTTATATCTAATATGCAACTCACACTTATTTGTGCATTAGAGGAATGCATAAATACTTAACAGCAAGTAAGTTGTTCTTTAGATATGCCTTTTTGCAATGAAGAGAACAATTTTTATTCTTTTGTGGATGGAAGCAATTTTCCTACTGACTGGACCCATTGTTTTCCAGTAGTGACACAGTACCGTGTGGCTTGGTTTTTCTTTCAAGGTGATGGAATACAAATCAAATCTGTAAAGTAGGACAGTAGCTATTTGCTGCAAGATTAATAAGTCTATTCAGCCTACTTCCAGTCCAGCATTTCCATTTTATGGCAAAAAAATCATCACTGGTTTTCTGTATCAAAATTCCAGTACCTTCTCATTGAAGTGAATTTCTACAAATTTCCCGAAACGACTGCTGTTGTTGTTTCGAACAGTCTTTGCATTTCCAAAGGCTTCTAATAGGGGATTTGCTGTTTAAAAAATTAAAATTTTTAAAGTGTTAAAATTTGATCAATAAACTGCCAAAAAGAAAGAGAGAATAAATACGTACTAATTATTCAGTGAACTTACTGAAAATAGGCTTGAAAATTAAAGGAAAAATATTACCTATTAGGAATAATCAATTTTGCAAATTATACTGGATGTACTGTGGTGGAACTTACAATGAAGTACTTAAATATCACATAACACTGCAAAGTATTTAAATCAATACTGTAAGAAATTCAGAGACAAACACCAAAAATTATTTAGTGATGTTCTTCTACAGCAAGTAGGTAAATAACTGATACATAAACTATACAAGACAGCACACAATTTGACACTTCTCAATGAGCTGTTATTCATAAAATCTAAACTACCCACTTATCCCACAGACAAAAATGCCACTTAAATGTCACGCATGCAACATGCTAGATTGATTAGGGAATAAAAAAACGTATTAGAAGAGTGTGTTGATTTCAAAAACAACTTAAAAATGCCCTTTCAAATTAAGTCAATGAAGTGATTGAGTGATTTTATTTTTCACTGGCTGCAGTTTTAAAACACCTTAACGCCCATACAGAAAGAGTGGCAGCAATCTAATGCATATATATATACATATATATATATAAAAACATCATGCACAGTTTAAGCAGTTTGAAAATGGTTAGTAGTTATGGAACACAAAGCCTCTGAAAGACTGCATTTTACTACCTCTGAGGATCAAAAGAAAACCAGTTTACTGAATCACGCTAACAATAAACCACTGAAAATATCTGCAAGATTTTTTTAAGGCTTTTAGCTAAAAAATATGCATTGGAAACTAAGCGAGCAGAAACTCAGAGTTAAAACTCCATTGACAACTATCTACAAATCTGCTCATACAAAAGTTAAAGAATGAAGGAATAAGTACA
The DNA here is from genome assembly GCA_009819775.1 of Phoenicopterus ruber ruber. NCBI lineage: Eukaryota > Metazoa > Chordata > Aves > Phoenicopteriformes > Phoenicopteridae > Phoenicopterus > Phoenicopterus ruber. Next base: position 92,782,018 of record CM020217.1, read on the forward strand.
ATGGTTGGATAAATTAGGGATGATAATGCATCATTTAGTAGGACAACATTAGCATTAACTTTTTTCTTTTGGCTAGATTTTCATTTTTTTAAAGTTTAAAGCTTTGGAAAATGCAAATCTGACTTTCAAAACTGACTTCTTAAGAGATCTTTGATAACTTATTCAGGTATTTTATGTAATATTAACAGCTCTGAAGAATAGATTATGAATAAAAACAAATTGCAAGAGGTCTTTCAGATAGGTTAAAGGTTCCTTAAGTAATACATATGCTGTAAGCATGCTCATTAAAATTGTACCTAAAAATCTTCATGCATCAGATGCTGTTTTAGATTGAAAAAACCCAAACTTTTCTAAGAATACCTACAAGTACCTATTAATTTTATGGCATACTGCATCAGGCATTATCCAGCTCTTGGCCACTTTCTGAGTTCCTTTAGCACACAGTGGATTTCACTAAGGAATTGGTTTAAGAAAACCTACAGCAACAAGAGATTAAAGCCTGCAGTACTTCTCTTGAATAATCCAGTGACGTGAATTTGAAAATAGAAAAATTTAAAGCAAAAGAAAGAAAAAGTAAAAATTTTTGGTTTAAGAAAAAAGACAGTAATGAAATTCCGAAATAAATCTACTATATGCTATAGAAGACTAAAACTGACATATGAGGCATTTTTAGATTGTCTGAGGGTTGTTTGCTTTTGAGATATTTATGTTTTCTCAAGAAGTTATTTTCTCTTCAATTAGGAAGTGCATGCAACATTAAAGAGGCTCAACTGGATGATCAACACAGTCTCTTCTGATCTGGTTTGGGAGTCTACTATAAAGATAGACACAATGAAAGTGTTAATCCGAATTATGTCCTTTCTGACAAAAAAAGACGTAACAGAAAAATGACCCAGAACCATGATTTGAAAGAACTTCCCTGCTTTATCTGACTTTGAGAACTTTATGGTGAGGAGGAGGAATTACTCTTTCCTGGTACTAACAGATAGTAATGAGAACATAACCTTGTCCTTGCAGATTTCATACAGCATAAAATCCAATCTTGGGTACATGTATATGTGAAGTTCAACTCAAACACACACAACCATATTCTAGATCAAGGACTGTATGACACTATACTAAATAAAAATAAAGTGAATCACCAAAAAAAAAAGTTTTCAGAATTAGGATCAAGGTAAACTACCAGTAAATTATGCCCGAGGAAGTCTGACAGTATTTCCATCCTAGCTTTTATTTAGTTGCTGTTGATTGACATGTCAAATTTGAAAAAAAAAAAAAAAAAAATTAAAACATCGGAACCTTTAATTCAATGTAAGAAAATTCAATACCTTCTACGATTCTATCATCAATATCTTGGCCAGTACCATAGGATTCTGTCAAATACCTGTAAAGCAAGATAAAAATATCAGTATCTTTCACGTGTCAGGTTACCTCAATTCAACAGTTTAGCATGGCTGTGCATCATACTTACTAACCATTTACTATAAAGGAAAGCATATTGATTATAAGTTCCAAATACCTATACCTTTTAAAATAAATGCAGTTTGACTTTTGTTTTTTGTTAAAACAAAAATATTCTTGCAGACTTCAGATTTTTTTTCAATCCTTCAAGATGTTAGAAATTTCTTTTAGACATGCATATGGAAATTACATTTTTTTTATACAAATATAATGAAACTATTACTGTGCTATCTGTATTTATTAATAATCTTAGTAAATGCATAAGGTTTCATACATATTTCCTGAATTAAAGACTGTTTCCATGCATACAGTTTCTGCATTCGTAACTATCAGTGTTAATAAAAATTCCACATGGAGATGGTGAGACAGAAAATTGCAGGTACGTAAGTAAGGTAAGATTCAATTTAGCAACTGAAGAAAGAATTTGAAAATAAATCCACAATGTACTTGCTCCAAAGTTGTGGGTTTTGGTTTTTTTTTTTTTTTTTTCTTTTCCCTTGTGCACAGGGCAGGCTTTCTGGAAATTCACAAGTATATCTGGGACAAGTTAAAAACAGTTCTCGAAAATAGGGCCTTCCAAAAAAAATTTAGGAGCACTAACAGAGCTGTATTAGTACCTTTTGCTTTCTGATCACACAAGGGAAAAACCTTCCTGCTTTTAAAATCTAGTGATGTTTTGTACACGGACTCTATGGGGGCGGGTGGTGGGGAGAAGCAACAGCAACGATATTTGCCTGCTGTGTAATCAGAACTTCCTTTGCCGAGAAGCAGAAGAATAACCTCCTTTGAGAGCATTCCTCAGGAGATATTCTCCCAGTGCCTGCCATCTTTTTTTACTCATAGCAGGACCAAAGTTAGGATTTCCCCTGTAAAAATTATTACCAGCACCTTGCTGTAAGTCTTACAGCTATCTGTTAAAGGTTGCACAGGTGCAGAGAAGCGCAGTATGAAGGACACAGACAGCCATGACAATTCTTCATGGGATGCGGAAGATAATACTGCTACTGTACATGCATACTAGAGAATACCTGATGTCAGGGAAAAGGGAATTAAAGATTTATAATGGGAAACAAGGACAAAGAGCGGGGAAGGGAGCGTATTCACCCTGCCTGCACTGTGCTTCCCTGGATAATCAGGCCACCTATGATACAGGTGAGTTTAATGGAGCAGTGCTTTCCAGTTAGTGTTCCAGAGTGATATAAAGCAGTTAAAGTATAAAGCAAATATGGTCAAAAACATTAAAATCATATAAGAGGAAGCAAGGCTGATATATATCAGCAATATGACCTCCATGTAGTTTAATATGCTTGATTTAGTATCGGTCATCAATAAATAAATAAATCCCATTATTCAATCTTATTCACTGAATTAGGGTAAAGTATATTACAGCATCTCTGCAGTGACCTAAAAATCAAGAGTTAAAATCCCTGGATGCTTAAGCAAACTGAAGAAACAAAGACAGGGAAATCATAGAAATGCACATTTATGGAAAAACCAACAGTGTCTTGCAAGATACAGTTAAAATGCCTAGTTACGTTTTTATCTACCACAATACCAGATGTGCAATACCAAAATGACTGTTTCGTAAACCATAACTACTATATGATGTCACTACAACCACGTTAAGGTTTCTGTGAATCTGTAGCCATTTCCATATGTTATCATGGCAGCATTTAAGTTTAACCCTATGAATTTCTTGTATTAAAGTGTATGTAGAAATATCTTACTGAATTGTGGCTTAAACCTACCGATTACTTTACAATTTGCTCTGTCTGTATGTCAACCAAACGCATTAACACAAGGAATTCACTGAATAACTTTGGTCCAAAAGCACCAACCTCAAAACAAATTTAGTGTTTTCTGTCTTGCCAGCTCCCGATTCTCCAGACACTATGATGGACTGACTCATCTTGAGCACTTTCATGTCACGGAATGCTTTATCAGCTTAAAAAGAAGAATATGTTAAACATGACAAAAATTAATATTCAGGAGAGTTGCAAGCAGGAAGGTAAGCTACAATACAAAAATTAAAATGTAATGTTTTCAGGAATAAAAAAGTAAATCTTTACAACTGAGTGCATTAAAACTTAAAGTCTGTTTCCCTTTAAATTGTATTACAGTTGCTCACCCTGACACGACACTGACATGTAAGAGCTTGAAGTCTTTGAAAACAAATACCTACTCAAACCTTATCCAGGACAAAATGAAACAAAACCAAGCACCTAGAACTGAATCTCTTAAATTAAATGCATTTACAAAATTGTAACCAATCTTACTTTAATGTGTCTTTCAAAGGGAAACTTTCAGTTGCACTTTGTAACAAGTAACATTTGAGACAAGGAAACTTTGAAAAATGTGGGTAGTTTTCTTGTTATGCAAAGGTACTAAAAATCCAGCTATTTATACTTTTGATTACAAAGCAAAATGCAACATGGTGAGAAGGCTTTTAACAAGTCAAATGTTGATTTGTAGTTTCCAAATTTTTTTTCTTAAACAAAGTGACTGCAATCAGGTTTATCCTGTTAATAACATTTATATGCACATTCTGCCTATAACACAACCATATAAAAAAAAAAAAACAGTGCATGTGCTCTGGCAACATAATAAAAGGCAAAGGAAATCACTAGACTGAAAGACAGTGCCAATCATAATTATGTCATTCTTCACTTCTAAAATCTGAATTTCTTTTTTTTCTTTTTTCTTTTTTTTTCTTTTTTAATGGTTGCAAATTATATTTAAATCACTTAGATATAAAACACTGGAGGTACAGAATAATAGTAACAGGGTTGCCAGGGCTGCTAATTTCCAGGTTCTTCAAACTGCATATCAAGGATGAGAAGATTTGCAATTTAAGCAAACGGCGTTTTTATTTTATAACAGTTTAAAGTAAATTAATTACTGTTACAGGTGGCAATATACAGATAACTGCAAAATATTTATGTTTGTTTTGTAAAAGACAAATACAGGCTCAATACATACCAATAGCAAAAACATGTGGTGGCAATGTTCCAAGTGATCTACCCTGGTACTTTTTAATAGTCTCTGAAGAATAAAACTTAGGTATATCAAAATATGGATTCACTGCAATAAGAATGTTGGCTACATAGGTCTGTGAAGAAAACAATTAACAGCAAACTATTAGCTAGTATCCAACCAAGTGGTTAATAGCAATTTTCTATCACTATTGAAGACCACAGCCTAAGTATAACAATTACATTTACAATTCTCTCCAGCTAACGCAGATAACAAGAACAAATATATTTTCAGAGTTCCTCTGATTATCTTCTCAGGACTTCTGTGAAAAAGCACTTCTCGGAAGAATTTCCTAACCACTGAGCTATGGAGTACGTCCTGAATTTGACCTTTCTCCCAATCTCCTTTTAAATTATTTCCTATTGTCCGAGTTACCGGATCAAGGATAGGACACCACAACCTCCTCCTCAAAAGCGAATAAACTAAGCTCCTGGCTAGCATAACACACTCTCCTCCAGCGAGGAGGATAATTTTTCAATATCTAATGGAAGCAGCTCAGCAGGAAGGGCTGACAGGATCCTGCCTGGGAACGCGCTCAAGCCAGGCAATAAAAGCATTCAGCCGAGAGAAATTAGCTATGGCTGCATCCACGGTGAGAAATACAGAATGCAAATGTTCTCCAATAGAGAAGGAATTTCAGAAGAATCTCAACCTAAGACTGCTTGTTACCTTTCCATAGGATAAGGAAGACTGAAGATAAGTTTTTTAAAGTTTCTGAAAAAAAACTTTCACAGCTTGGTTATAATGGCCATCTTACATACAAGGAAGAACAGGTGTCTGAATCACAGAAAAAAACAGATTTACAGGAAAAGGTCTAAAGAAAATCAGATAAACCTTCAGCTTGAATAACTTTTTTGTTTTGTTGTCACTGGGCATATCCCGAGACAACTGCAATATGGACACTATCGTGATATGTTGATAGAAGGCTGGATCACACACAATATATGAATTTTCTTAGATGTTTCTATTTTCAGCACTTATTTCACTGAAGGAAAACATATGCACAGAGTTTTTCGAGAGCTGTAAGTACTAACATTAGTTTTACTTTCAGTAACAAGTCAAATACTGTTAACCAGCATTAAACAAAAAGCAAAAAAAAAAAAAAAGTAACTTTAAGATAGTTTGAATCAACAAGGGAAAAGTAGTTAAAATATAAATTGAACCTTTGTTGTTTTTTTGTTTGGTTGGTTGGATTTTTTCCCTCCAGAAAACAAACCCCCTCAGGACAACATATTACTAGTATTTGTTTACAATGAAGAAAGGCTTTATGAACATAAATACTATCCTACCTCATAACCGTTTCCTACCTCATAACCTCATAACAGTTTTAGAATTCTACTTCCTTGGGGTTTTTTTTTTGGGTTGTTTTTTTAAATAACAGTGTTCAAATGGCCATTTTTATTTATTTACTTTAAAGCTGGTGCTTGATCTTGAGCCATAAAGAATTTATAGCTATATAAAGTTAACTGCAACAAAGAAAAACAACTATACTTTCTTTTTATATTTATATAAAAGGGTTTAACTAATTAGATTCATTTTAGTATAGTATGCTAACACAAAAGTTGATTATTTTAACACAGACACTTAGAAAATACGTAGAACTGTTTTGTATTATCACTAGCCAGTTTTCTATTAGAAAAAATAAAAAGAAAGAAAACGCTTGTCTTTCTTCTGTTTCACAGCTGTCAGTGTCCAGGCAGATGGCAAGGACAAAATGTAATTTAGTCAGAATTCATTAAGTACAATTAGGCAATTTGATAGCAATATAAAAGATTAAGATGGACATCTGAGCTAGGAGGTGTCAAAGACGGCACCTGTTTGCTTCGTTCAAAAATAATGAAGAAAGAAAACCATCTTTGTTAACAGCTACTCTACTGAAGTAAGTTACCTGCAGGAACAGACCTCTGTGATACAACACTGTGCTATGGTTGCACATGAACAGTCATGTAGAGAAAAATCTATTGCTCTGCCTGGTAAAAATTAGCTAACATTAATGTGATTAATGTGATTCCAATCTAAAAAAAAAAAAAAAAAAAGAAAAAAAAGGCCTAAAACCTCTTAACCTTCCAATATTACCGCTTCTGTTACGGGAAAAAACCAGAATTGGAAGCACTTGTTTTGTTGATTTTTTTAAAACTACATCTATCATTAGACTGGTTGTCATGACACATAATACTTACGTAAATTCTGTCCTTACTGTACCGAACTTTGATATTGTGAAGGAGAGTGGCCTCATTTAAATACATAAGGGAACCTGCAAGTAAAAGACAATCATATAGCATCAAGAGCTCAGGACTACCTTCATGTACAGCCAAAAAATGAAATCTTAGGATTAAGGAGAATTTTACTTCCCCTCTCTTTGGTTACAAGTTAATCCCATCATTTCTTTATACTGCCTTGAGGCAGAAGTGCTGACTCAATATACACTTTAAAAAAAGTAGACCTGCTCTTTACTGTACAACTGGAGTTACAGAAAGTTGCTGAACAAAGAGTTAGACTCCAGGAGTCTCAACGCAGGCCCTGCTCAGTGTAAGCTCCTTTTTACCAGCCTTTCAGAGAACACCTTGTGTCTCCCTCCACGCCAGCCTGGAAGTGCAGAAACCGGTGCCTACCAAAATCCCTAACACCAACTGTCTCCTTCCTTCCGGCTCCCCTCTCCAATCTCAGCCACAGTGCCCCCAGGGTAATGCCACCTAACTGACATTTAGAATAACTGCTGGCTCCTGGTGATTTTTAGATGTTTAGATTCAACAATTTTTAGATGTTTAGATTCAACGATTCAATCAGGAAATACTGTCTCGAGGCAGCAGCAGGCATCATTGCAACACCAGGCACCAACCCAACCTTTCATGTTTCAATTCTGAATTTTGCTGCTACTAGACCTCCTCAAAGAAACTGTTAGGGGGAAAAAAAAAACGTTAACACAACAAAACCTAGCCTTATTTTTCTCCTTAGCTCGTTAATATAAAATAACCAAACAAACTCTTCTGAAATGTTACAAGGCAGCAGCTCAAGGCAGCAAGCGGGCACCCACAGAAAGCTTCAGACAGTACGGGTTCACATTCTGCCAAAGCTGGTCCTTGTTTTCAGCTATAAAGCACTGGAAAGTGTTAGCAGCCTTAATTACAGAGGTTATTACCAGTTCCCATTGTAACAATATTAAAAACATTATCCCTAAACCAACCGAGGGCACTACTCATTACACAGCCTCCATTTTCAAATATGCCCAATCCTCTTTTTCTCGCTGCTTAAAATTCAAGTGCACAACACTATTTTGTCTAGTTACAATTGACTGACTACCATACTGGTAAACCTTACAGTATTAGCACCACTTCAAAAGTTGTATACATCTGACTACTGGTCATGGAGCAAGCGCTGTGCCTGTAATAGCAACTGCTACCCTGCACCTCACACGACGCCCACATGCACACCTCTCATCTATAATGACCAAAAGTCGTTTCTCAAGTCAGACCGACGTCCTTTCTCGAGGGCTCCAGCAGAGAAAAACTTATTCCAATTTATTTACACAAATGCGCAAGAAGGGCTGCCAGTTCTTATCACCTAAAGCCAACCTGCCCTGCCACCTCGCCCTGCAAGGACGCCTGAAGCTCAGTAAGCAGCTCTTAACATCTCCTTCAATGCTCCTCTTGCTGAACCAAAAGATACTGGCAAAGGTGAATGGGAGCTTCTCGAGAGCATCTGTGTTTTGTTTTCAATCTTTTACCCTTCCTCCCGCAGTGAACCGAGCAGTGGCTGTGGCTCAGCCTCCTACCACCTACACCAGACCAGCCTGAAGCAAAGGCAGGTTCAGCAGCAGTGTGCAGCCTCCCTTGGACTTGCGTAGGTCCACTGAGTAATAGCCCTTCCTTCCCTTATGTGACTAAATATAGCTTTGCTTCATATGGCTGGAGTCGTTCATGCTTCTCAAAGGACTTTGCAACTTCTGGGTTGTTTAGAAGAAACCATCTTCCTCTACAAAATCCCTCGCAGGTACACCCCTGCATTGGCGGAGGCATACAAGGCACACTTTAGGCTAAGCGAAATCTCCATTTGGGTCACAACAGCCCTGAAATCGAGCCTGTGCACGATACATTCATGAAGCAGCAGGCTGGCTCTGATCACCACCGCCTTTCCGCTGTCATCCCAGCAGACCTACATCCCCACTAACCACGCAGTCGCTGCTACATGCAGCAACCAAGCAGAGGTGCTCGGCGCTGCACAGCAGGACTTCTCCTCCTCCCCTCCCCAGGCACACTCAGTCCACGGGGCTGAGAAAATGGCGCTGGGACCACCAATCTGCCTCCACAGACCTCTTTCTGCTTTCACCTCTTTTAACGAGGTCATCCCAAGAGAAAGAGACATTAAAAGGAAATGGGCCAGAAACAGAAACTCCTGCTTGCTCTAATGAATGTTAAAATCTCCTCCTCCCCTTGTGTATGCCTTGGGGGGGGGTGGAGCAGAGTGTTAACTTTTGACGTTTACTTATTTTTTAAGTCATTTGGATTCTCAGTATTGAGTTGGGAAACTACTATATAGTAATTGTGTGCATACACTTAAAGAAACAATCCTCTCCCTTGACTGTATCTTCCTAAGAACCTCTCAGGGTTTGCAGTATGTTTTAAAGGAAACAGTCATCAGTTAAGCATCCTAATAAAAACTTGGTAATTATCTAAACAACAAAGGACCCCAGATTTCAGTGCGTCCCCAGTACTCTCTTTGCAAAAGGATTCCAGCTCTTGTTAAAGCAGTTATACCTGCAGATTCGGTGCATAATGGGAGCTTGCTCCCCAAGGGAATGTCGCTGCCTTCACTCAAGACACGCAAACTAAGGCTTATGTCAGCAACTTTAAAATTCATCTTCTTTAGAATAAATCCTTTAAAAGAGGCATCCATATCCAGGGGCAAGGGAAGTCACCAGAGAGAGAATTCTGAATATTCATGTGGCTTATGCCTAAATATAACCAATGCATGTACGTGTATTTAAAAGACCATATATTTACTTATACACACACAGAAAGTTCACAGAAGTGAAGTCAGGCACTAAAAGCTAGGAAATATCAACGTCAAGTTTACTCACGCTGGCTCTCCTGTGCACACAATAAAGCAGCGTTTGTATGGAAAATAATTTTATCAAGTAATTGCAAGGCTCTGCATCTGTAGAACTATCTTTTTTCTGATACCCTGCCCTCCTTCAGTTTTTTAAAATTGTTTCACTCCAGAAATAATTTTAAAAAATAATCTCAGCCGTAAAAAAATAAAAATTCCACACATGGTGACAACCCCCAAACCTGAGTGAGGTTCGAGGGGGGAGAAGAGTGTGAATCACAAAAAAATAAGGAAATGCTTTGTCTCTGTACTGTCTGCAGTATTTACTGAAAATTCACATTTAAGGAAGGGCTATATTCTCAAAAAGGTCTCTCTTGCAGCTAATGCATTTGGGATATGAAAGACTAAGGGTGCAAAAAAGCAATACTTCAGTAAATTACTTCCTAGAAGGGAGTTAATCACTAAAGCATAGGTTGGAATGGCAAGTGTATTATTAACTAGTTTTTCAGGATTTTTCAGAACAGAATTATAAGGAGAGACTGAAAGCACTGTGTTTTATAAAGTTTCTTCTCAAAGATCAATGTGCTCAGCATAAGAAGGAAAATGAACTTGGGTTTCACACATCCTGGAGATAAACCTCAACTAGTGAACAAAAAGTGAGAATATGTCAGAAAAGTCTCAAAATAATGTTTGATACAGAAAGGATTACTGGACAAAGCATTTTTAAGTCTTACATTTTACTCAGTAAACCAAAGAAGACATTTTCTCTGATAGGAAGACTGTTTTAACTTAATTGAATAGTATTTTGCTGGAATCTCAAATTACTTCCATAATCTCATTCCAAATTTCAGTTCCCTGTCACTAGGACACTGAGGTGCCAGGACATTTCAGCAAAATCACTGTGACATGCACAGATTAAATGCATTTCCCTAACAAGCATCATGTGCAGAGAATACAGATACCAGCTTTGAAAAGTTTCAACCCACCTAATGTTTGCAAAAATATAAGCAACTGGAAAAAAGGCTACCAGCTTAGTTCCACCTGTAATGACACTGTACCATCTAAGTCAGATCATAAGCCTTAGGTCTCATCTTCTTGTTCCTTATGGAGCAGCTGTAACAGCTGTATTTCCTGTCATGGGATATAAATATTAACCCCTATTCCAAAACAGGGATTGTGGTTAAATCACCTAAACAGCTTTCAAAGTCCTAGACTCTCTTTTAAATGAGGAACAACAGAAGATACTTCTGCCCACCATTTACAAAGTTATCAGTATTTTCACCAACCAGTAAACACCACAGGAAACGTTTAAAGGAAGTGCCTTCATTAGGTTTTCAAGACAGGAGAGTCTCTATGATTTGCTCACACAGAGCAACAGCAGCAAAGTATTTGTTTAACAGTTCTCTAAAAGCTCATGCTAGCGCTTACTCACCTTTCTTGGTACTCTCTCCCCTCTCCCCAGACTTGAATATTGTATTTGTTTCCACACATCTAACTATAAAATATTTAACAAAATAAAAGCCCTGCAGATCAACACTGAAGTTTATTACACAAGTTCACCTCAAAACTCCTTCTCCAGCAGCACTCCTGTATCCAATTCACTATAACCTATTTCCTTTTCCAGTGACCCTGATAGGTCCAGATTCCTGTCTCCAATTTTGGGAAGGTTATCTTAAAATTTATTTTTAATTACCTGTACTTTCACAGGAATGCTATCTGAGAAATGGGTTACATGCAGGAAAATGCTGTACAATACAGCTGCTGATAAAGCAACTAATTCTTTTGCTGCACTATAAAAGATATAGTTAATCCCCATAATGGTGAATGCGGTTGATCCCGATGCAGTTAGGTGACATCTGATATATATCTGAAGTCACAGAATCACAGAATGGCAGGGGTTAGAAGGGACCCCTGGAGATCATCTAGTCCAACCCCCCTGCTAGAGCAGGGTCACCCAGAGCAGGCTGCACAGGACTGCGTCCAGGCGGGTTTTGAATATCTCCAGAGAAGGAGACTCCACAACCTCCCTGGGCAGCCTGTGCCAGGGCTCTGTCACCCTCAATAACGGTTGTATGTGGAAATAATATAACTATGTCTTCCTCTAAAGTGTTCAACTGAAAACTAAAAAACACAATAAATGATGGTTAAAATGGGCTTAGCTTAAGAAGTTTAAAGGACTAGTAGAGGTCATACACAAATTCAAGCAAAGAAGCAAAACAGACTACAAGGAAGAAACAGGAAGCTTGTAAGGAAACAATATTCTCTTCTATACAGATTTTTTTTTTCCAAATGCATAATTTATTTTTAAATTCATAACTTACAGTTATCTTCTACATCCTTTTTGCTGTCCTCTTCCGCAGGAAACACTTGATTGATAGCAGCCTGGAAAGTCTGTTAAATGAAAAATATTAACATTGTCAGAATTCCATAAAAATATAGTTCAAAGATGTCTGATGCGATGATGCAAGTGAGTGCACTGTAATTGTGCATGGTTTAAAATGAAGTTGACAGCTTTATACTTCAGCATTGGGAATTTTAGTGAGTTACTAGATGCAGATAGGAGCTGCTGCATTTACATTACTACACTATATTATAAAAATGCAGTCACTGTAATATATATTTTTATTGCAATAATATTTGATGCTCATTTCCAAAATTGCATGTAATATTGTGTAATATAAAAATTAATGATTAAAAAATGTACTGCAAAGGGAACAGCATTGTAAAGGACACACAACTTCCTCAGTTTTGCAAAGAATCACAAAGAATAAAAATCAAATTATTAGTTCAAAGGACTGTGCTGTCATTATCATATGCTGTATAAAAACATTCCTACTTAAAATATAAATGTTCAATACATAATATCCTCTGTATCCCCAAATACTGTAGCTTTGGTTGTTGCTTGTTGTGGTTTTTTTCTTCAATAAATCAATACTGAAGTAAAACAAGACCTTCCTTCAACCCCTATATTCCAGTTATACAAACCAGCCATTTATCAAGTGTTCATGTCCAACTGGAAAAATTCATAACAAAAGCAACTTTGTTTCTTCTTTATTCTCCAGAAATCATAATTTATATTGTTGTAAAAAGGAAGGAAAAACATCCTAGCACAGACGCATTACAGCATCTGCACAAAAATACCTATTGTAAGAGGTAGGCTTTTAATTATACTTTTTTGTTTACCGTAGTAATAGCTTGTTTGAGCTACCTATGAATGAACAAAAACCCTGTTGCACCAATTAAACACGATAGCCGCCATGCTGCTGCAGGCACAGTCTCCTTTTCCCCATGGAAATGGAGACAAGAAGTCTAGTCTAATATTTGAAAAGGCAACCAACTGGATCTAAAGAATGACCTTCATAAACAAACATGTTTGTTTGTTTAACGTTGTACTCGGCAAGATAGTCCCACGAGAAACATCTCACGTGGAAGTTTAGGAGAAATACAGCAACTGGCTTCATCTTTGATTCAGTACAACAGACACAATATGTGAGCTCTTACAGCTTACACCATCATGAACAGCCACGAATTCCAACTCCCTTTGAAGTGGGAAGAGTTAGAAACGTCTTGGAGCAGAACTAATTGCTGCCAGTCAGAAAACAGTAAGTCTATGATATCCCTTCCCTACAAAGTTAACATAAAGTATGCAACTTGTAGTCATAATAAATTATATTTTGTCATTCCCTTATCAGGATCTAATGCAGAAAAACATGCACAAGAAGCTTTCCTAAGGGAAACAGAGCTGCTCGATGACATTGGAACGTCTGAACATCCACCAGACCAACTGCCTCCAAAATATCCTTTATCAGAGCTTGGTGGAGCCGTGGAGGACCCGAACGTCTTTACCTACCTCAGACAGTTGCCAGGTGCTATTCAGAGTTTTAGCAGGGCAGAGATTCCCCCCTGCTTTCCTCCCTCTCACAATACTGCAGTTAGAACATATTATCCTAATAATGTTCTCTGCAAGTTTGTCAACAATAAAGGTACATCTCATTGGGTAAAGATATATTTGAACACAAGTTTCCCACGTAATCAGTTCACTGTACATGAAACAGTGGAAAAGTTTAAAAAGAGCATGACTGGCTTCAGGAAAATCTAACTTCACTTCTTGTTCTTGTCTGCTGATGTGTAACCCAAGTTTAACCACTAACAACAACAGAATTTTTTTTTCCACAGGAGAGAATGAACGCAATACCCAGCTATTCTGTAAGACTCTTCACAAATCTCTGATACTTTAACACTGCATGGATCTAAAGCCAGCCATACCAGATCTATCCCAGAAGAGGAAGGAAGAGCTTTTTCAACATCCTCACCACTCAGCCTTCTGATCCAAGACAAATTTCAATCCAAAAAATGATGAGAATTCATGCTGTATTATGTCCTTCTTCATTTTTTTCACTCAATGTGAATTGTGAATTAATTTCTAGAATATTTCAGAAGTGATAAAACAAATAAGCAATATGAAGACAACTTATCTGAAAGCTGTTGTTTTTCTGCTGGACTTTTTTAGATCAGAACATGAAGCCTAGTTTCAACTACGTCAACAAAGAATTTCACTCCTGTGTGTCACAGCTGGACTACTGCTTTATGTAAGGTGATTACTTGTTATGTAGTTAAGTACATTAGCTAGATGTGCAGAGGTCTAAATCTTGCCAATTACTGTTAAAATCTTACATATTAAATAGGAAAATGAGCAAGGTATCCCAGGTCTATCAATAAAAAAAAATCCAAAGAAATTCTTTACTATGTTGTTCTGGTTTTTTTAAACATTTATTGTAAGGAGAAAACACTTCAGGCATTTGGTAGAAGACTCTTGCATTAAGATATAGCTTAGGACAAACTTGTTCTAAGAGAATGGAGAGGATATTAATCTTATGAGATACTAAAGTGGTCTCAGAAGGCAAAACAGAGTGTTTAGGGGGGTTTTTGTAGGTTTGGGATTTTTTTCTTCTTTGTAATGAAGCAGCTCTTGAAATCCAATGGCAATCTTAACTATTCTCCCAGAAACTAGATGAGTGAAAAAAGATATCTTTCCATTCAAGCAGGATCTTCTTTCTACCATGTAATCCAATACATGTAACCATGCCTTCCTTTATACCTTCCAGATACAGACAGGAGACATCCCTACTCTCAGCTGTATTTCACAAACCAACCCAAAGCAGTGCAAACAGTGTGTAAAACAGAACAAGAACATGTCCCATTCGTGCAAGCAAGCTGCGCTCACTGCTAAAAATACCCCTTAACTTGAAACACTGAACTTTGGACGTTGTGATCCTTACTTAAGTACATTTATTCATTTATACTTAGCCCAGGAAAATACCTTTCTGGTTATTCACAGCATACCAGAGCAGGTGCCCCATAAAGCGCTCCATGACCCTTCAGAACTGGCGCAGAGCTGTAAGGTGCCTCTCAGGTGATGGCAGGAGGGGTGTCAGCGAGTGCCTGCAGCACCACACGCCCTCCCAACAACTGCCAGAAACTCGTTACTGCTGCCGCTCTAGGAAACGCCTGCCCCCCGCTCCTCAGTGCCCCAAGGATCCTGGGATGGCATCTCAGGGTGCAAGTCCCTCCGAGGCATCTCTTCCTCATTGCTTTGCTTAGATTTGCTACCTCCAGGAAAAGAGTAAATTCCCTGTTTGGCAATTTTGCTGTTATCTGCCTTCTCCCTGGTACAGCATCAAGCAACACAACAAAGACAGACATATGCAACAGGATCTGAGGTTAGGGTTCCCAGTAAGTTCAGAAAGTAGGCTCCAAGTAGAGTGTAAATGCAATAGTAGTTGAGTTTAACTGGCTGCCTTTCTACCTGCCTCCTTCCTTGTACACCGGCGTGCGACTGCTGGTGGGACACGGGCCAGGGCTCCCAGCCCCCGCCCCCCACTCTGGTTTGGAGTCCATCCTCAGGGCAGAGCTCCAGCCCTAGGTGGGACCACGCTCAGCAAACCACTCTCCAGTTTCTTTGTTTTCTTTCCAGTCGTGGCATTTATCAGCCTTGCAAGATGATGATCTAGTTTTCAGGGAGTAACTCCCATCGTGTAACACATGCATCCTCTGTTCTGATAACACACTCCTGCAGCTTGGATTACTCTTTCTCGTACAACGCGAGCTAGGTGACTCAGATCCCCATCTCTCTTTAGACACTCAGCCTCCGCACAAAAATGTAAATGCCGTTGTTAACTCTGTATGGGCTGTGATACCCCAAACTGCTATTGATGGTTTGTAAGTAAATCGGTGTATTGGCCAACTACCTTCACCCAGTCTGGACTGCGTAACTTGGTTTCATAATACAAAGCAACCTACGGCCATGCTGGCCCCAGGTCCTCATCCTCCTGCCACTGCTTGCTGCCGTCCTGAAACCCTTCACTTTGTAAGGTTCTCTGACCTCATTTGCTGTGTCATGCAAAGCTCAGCAAGCAGAGCTGAGAGGGTGCCACTCTGCACCATCAGAGCTAGCTACGGGTGGGGAAGGGAGGGAAGATTTTAAGACATCATCAAACCGCTGCCTTGCAACATTTATTGCAGTTATTAACAATATATTTTAATTAACCATTAAGTGGTATAAAAGGCAATAATCAAACATATGCATACACATTTCCTTTTCAGTCTGTGATCTCTGGTAAGCTACCAGCACCTACAGAGAATACATATGACACGTTAATGACCCAGATTAAAAAATAATAATAAGTTACACTGCCCGGATATGTTTACAAGATCAGGTTACTCCTCTCCTCCCTGTAATTATCATGGGCAACTCTGGAGCTGCTAGATCACTCCTTCTTACTGAAGAGCACTTTTGAACTATCATTTTAAGTAAACAAAGTTGATAATAATGGGTATTAATGCTGACTACTTCAAACTAATGGTCTAAGGACACAAGAACAGAGCCTTGTTGAAAAGACAAAAAGCAATGAGGACCATTGCACTATATAAAGAAATCAATGACACCTTGAAAAGACTGAGAAGGTAATCAAGAAAATGTTTTACTCCTCCTCTATTAATATAAGGAAGTTTGATAATTAGAAATATAGAATCATAATCTCTACAGTATTTAATCTGTGAAGTGTTTGTTCCCTTAGACAAATGAACATTAGGCCCTTAATTGATCTGCTTAATTCAAGAAAACAGCCAACAGCGGAATAACAAACTTTCTAGATAAAAGAGATTGTTCGCTGTGAACCATGACGCAAAATATTTGTATTTTAGGATCATTTTTTAGGTTTCACAGAAAAAAAAATGCTCCCTGAAAGAAGCATATGTTAGAAATAAATAGTGACTCAGGAATCTCCTTATTGGCTGTTTCTGTTTCAATATACAGACTTCCAATATACAGGCTCTTTATCACATCAGAACCATTTGGGGATATAAATAGAAACAGTGGTGGGGGTCAAAATCTTTTAAGTTAGTTAAAGACTACTTAGCCATAGCTTTGGAATATTTAATATCCTTGTCTGAACAATCTTCTCTTCCCCAAACTGAAGAATGCATACTACTACCACCACTAGTAAACCTACAGACTTTCTCTCTCGCACACAAAAATCAGACTTTATATTTCTAAGGAAAGCAAAATCAACTTCCTCTCTGAGATGTAGAAAAAAGAAAGCCTATAAACATTCCCTCCAAAAGGAAGGACTGCTGCCTAGCCTTTTGACCTGTGACAAGGCATTCTCTATTATTGTTGATGTGAAAAAATAAGTTGCAAAAAAAATTTTGCCTTTTCCATCTGAAGATACAGAAAGAACAAAACTGTTAGAAAGGGCACATATCACATATTCACAAAGACCAAAATCACAACTTTTAAAACAGTGTCTGATCTTATTCCAGCTAGTAAAAACCAGGATGCTGACCATCTAAATTAGGATAATTGATAGATACAAGATACTTCCTGTAAAAACTGACATTTAATTACAGCATACTGAATCTGAAAGATGTCATGATAAATGAAGCAGCTGGAACACACTAATTAGGATGAATTAGGACTTCATTTTAAAAGTTACATTTATTTTGCCTTTAATTTGATGTAGCAATTCCATAGGACCTTTGTTTGACATCGTGTTACCTCTCAAGGTACTTGAGGTAAGAGGATTCATCTCTCAATCTTCATCAGTCTAACAGTAAGGTGTCTAATCTAAGCCAGAGTCTAGGACACCCCTGGAGGACACACTCTCTATGCATTTAAGGGAAAGAGAGAAGCTAATCTCAACAGTGGACTTTTAACCAGTCTCTAATTTAGAAAAATAAAGTATACAGTATCGAATCAAATGACTATGGAGATTCAATCCTTCTGTCTTTCACGAGCATGTACACACATGCAGACAACCAACAGAAAGCAAGCACTTCTTATCAGTGGGATATTTCATTTGCAATGCAAGCTAAAGCTAAACAAAGATCCTTAGCCAGAGAAAACCAATTTCCCACTCCTTCAGGTTGTGTGTAATAGTAGACATTGGTAAAGACGTGGCCTACAGGTAAAATAGTTTTTGTAAAGTTTTTCTCCATTCCTTTGCTTGTGAGACACTTACCTTGCCTTTCTGATTCAAAGGTTCAATAGTTAAGTTGTCGGTGCCTATGTCCACAATCATCCCCATCTGAAACCCATCAGTTGGGTGTGGAGCCCAAACGGGCTTCCCGTCCTCCATTGTGGGATCTATCCAGTATTTCCTGTAAGAAAAATAAAATAAAAAGTAAACAAAAAAAATTATATACAAATTTAGTAAGCTATCAGGATTCACTAGACAGACTTTAGTTTATTATGTTTATTCCTGTTATTCCGTGTGGAAGTAGCCAGCCTGTCAGAACAAGATTCTTCCAGCCTTTTTCCAACCCGTGACACTTTGCTTACAGAGGACTCCCTCAGACCTGGCTATGGAGAATATTCAAGAACCGATCAATTGCGGGGGGGGGGGGGGGGGGGGGGGGGGGGGGGGGGGGGGTGGTCCACAGACTAATCCCTGCAGCTCTTTCCTCAATTTTCCTAACTTGTGAAACTGGGTCTATCTCACCATCAAAATAGAAGTACAAGACATTCAAAGCTAAGACTATACTAGGAGTGTGCATATACATACATAAATGTGTGTATACACACACACACATATATATGCACACAGTGGGTCATATGACTAATGGATACTTGTCTGTACTTGATTTGGTGTGCAAACACTTGAATTTCTATAACAGGCACATGTTGAGGCATGTGAGCAGAAACACAGTCTCTTGTCATGTCAGACGAATGAACATGCCCACTCTTTTCACGTGGCTGGGCTTATAGCTCTTAAATAACCCACAAATATATTCAGTCACAGTTGATTTATCGTATTGTAAGCTTTTGAGAGACTGAGCTCCGATACTATGACATTACAACTCTGCCTCTTAAGGAACACCAACCTTACTTTCTTACAAAAATATGATGTGAAAATCACTTTAGAGGAATCTACAGTCTACAAGCGAAATAGATGCAAAGGCCAAGACATTCAAACCTTAGGCTCCTCAAGTTATGCAGCTAAATAAGCTCCCAATTAAAAGGAGTATTTGATTGCATGCAATGCTCACTGAGCTAACCAGGAAAGTTGCCAGGATTGGCACACCCTGAATGGCTAACGGTGCCATTTTAAATATGCTGAATTAGTCCTTTTTTAAAAAAAAAAAACAACCACAAACCTACTTTATAGTCCTTATCCTAATAAGAATAGGGAGTGCACACAGCTTGAAAGGCTAACTTCTCTTGGCCGTTTCTTACTCCCCTCCAAAACTCATTCACATACTAAACTGACATGTTTTAGTGATTCCAAAATATGTAAAAAGGATCTCATATCACTGAGGTGCAACTTGCCTCTCTTGGCGTAAACGAAATGAGCCTGCCAAGCAGCAAAGAAAACACTGGCAGCAAACTCCAAGAGTCTGTAAGCTAGGAAACATGTCCCACGTTTTTCTTTTCCCACATCTGAAGGAAAAAGGAGCTCCAAAATTTCTCACAACCAGGGAAGGCTGCAGACCCCTTTGCCATAAGCAGGAGCAAGGAAAAGAGTCATCAGTCCACCAGAAAGTTGTACAACCACAAGCAGAAAAGGACACTCTTGTCCCACAGAGGATCTGTCGGGACATGCTGCACATGATCTGGTTTTTGCTGCCACCAAGGACTTTAGAAAGGTTTGAAGAGAAGGAAAAGGCTTGCTGTTACCACTTTGAGAATGCTGTTGGTCTGAACATGTTATTTGTCAAGGAATAAGACAATTTGCTGTTAACTTTAATGTGAAATGATAGAAGATAAAAAATAATTCTAAAGCAAAGACTCAGAATGCAAAGTCAAATATTTTTTAAATGAAGTAATGTTTTGAAGAGATGGAAAAAAATAGCTATAGAGTTCTTAATTTAGTGATGATATCTGGTTTTGCATTTAAGTTTACTCAATTAATCAGATTTTTTTCTCCCTGGATGCAGTTTAGGATGTAAGAAGCTCATGAAGATTTTAACAAATGTTTCTAGTGTATTCTACTCATGCAATTCATGCTATTTAAAATGTTGTCTTTAATACAGGAAAATGTGCAGTTTACTTTTCCCCCATGAATGGAGCATATTAACTTCTTTTAACTAATCATAGAAAGTTTATGTTCTAAAACCTTAAGTGTCACATTCACTTCTATTTACTTCAAAACTTTTGCCAATTCCCATGAACTCTACAAAACACCATCATCTTCACCATGTGTTGCCAGCATTGTACGATAAATCCTGTAAAACAACATCTGTATTCACTCACAATTGGCTGTTGGCCATTTTTCTTTACTTTAGGATACTGTAAATCAGATCTAGTATACACCACAGTTTTATGGAGTTATTTTTTTTTTTTTAGCCAGATCTGACCTCTGAGTATAACTGCCATCGTGGGCATAGTTGCTAAACAGCTGAGTTTATTTCTGGATATAACCAGGCCTTCATTTCTTCACAAGCCTATCATTTGCTTTTAAAATGCTAGTTCAAATTAGTACTTCAGTGATATGTCACACAACCACTAAAAACAAGGCTCTCTTTTACATCCCAAGTAGCATGGCCAGGGCTCCGGAGGTAACCATGTCGCACAAGAAACAAACCCTGAAATTACTGCCAAAAGTTATAACTGGGAAGCCACCTGTCCTTTTCTCTTTCTGCAGTCAGTAGAAAAAGAGACCAGGAACCCCATACTGGTGTTTGTCTCTTTCCTGCGCAGGAGAGGGACAGTAATAAAACAAGGCTTTGTTTCAAGTTGGTAAACTTAATGGCTATTCCTTCAAATGTCAGATTTTATATTTTCATAACTGGCAAGCAGTAATAGACCTTGCCTTAATTATCAGTAATAGTATTCAACACATTCAGCACTGGCTAAACACTAGTAGCCAGCAGTTCAAACAACTTGCAAGACAAAACTATACTGCACTCCCCACATTACAATAGCAAGAAAAACACCCACCAGCTCTTCTTTAACTTTTTCTGCACTATTATTCCATCTTTTAGAGAACGTTTAATGATAATGTTTCTCAAAAAAAAAAAAAAAAATCTACATAACACACTGAGTATATGAAACAACTAAGAATTCCTCAGTTGAAAGTTGGTACATTATCATCCCACTTACCTAAACTTAAGCATTATTGATTTTAAAAGAATGTAATACAACTACATTTTGGTTTTGTAGGGTATTCAAAGGAAATCAACAGTACCATCAGGTGAAAGAGCTCTAGGAAGGCAAATATAGTAATACAATGTTAAACTTATTACCAGAGCCCAGAGGTAGACATTTGCATGATCTGATGCTATTTACTATGCTATGAACGGTTTACTATACTAAGGCACTGTATTGATTGCTGAATTAACTAATTAAAACAAATGAAAAATTAAACTTCATTAAACAGCTGACGGTATCTCATTAGGTTGGCTAAATCCAATGAAAATAAACTAGTCAGAATAGGTAGAGTAGCAAATTATCACAGTAAAAATAAAATTACATAGGTTATTTTATATTAAAAAAACTCTACTACTTGTATGTTTAAGAGTTGCTCAAAATTCTGCAGGTTACACCGGGCACATGAGAATGCTTTGGGAAAGGTCCTATGAACATACAGGACAGATTAGATAGAAGAAAACATTGATACATAGTGGTAGCTTGCTGTCAGTCAAGTTATTGTTTCAACCCTAGTTCACTGTTTAACTGAAACTTCAACAAGCGAAAGCTTAGGCAGCATTCAGCACTCTACTGCAGGTGATGTAATTTTTCAAAGGAACTGTAGATATAGTACAGAGATTATCTTATTTTTGAGCTAAATGCAGTACAGTCACAACTGCATTGTTTAACTGAATATTAAACCCATTCAATCTTTATTTCTTATTTACTTTTACAATTTACTATAAAACGTCTCTGCACTAAAACACTCTAGCTTAGCCATACCAAACTGCATTTTTTTCATTCCTACTTGCAATAACATCAGTAAGGTAAGTGCGTCAAGTGGACACTTCTGCCAATCCAGAAAAGATGAAAACGGGCTAGAATACAGCATAGCACAAAGGTATCTTCAAAAACAATTTGCCTGAAAATGTTAATGCTGACATGTTAATTGCCAATGCATTTTGTAGATGTATGCAAGTAAAACAAAGAGCAATAGTTCACACATCTGAGAATTACTAGATAAAAACTTATCTTAAGCTACATGCTCTGACTGTCAGAGACAATCTGAGCACAGCAGTTGATGAAATATTCTCATGGCATGCTCATTTTCTTGTATATTTGCACGTATCAACATGTTTTCAATACTGAGCAGCTAGAAACTGATGTCTGTAGTACTTCAGTAAGAATCACTCTTTTGTATTTGTATTCACTTTGCATTTAGCATTCACATAGGAAATACCTACTCTGCTGTTGCGTTTCCTACTCAAAACATTTCTGAAAGACAAGCCAATCCTCATGCTTAAAGCAGAGGGGAAATCTCATTTTATTTTCTCCACATTAAATGTGGCAATTCCCCATTACAAAAACTGTTCTGGCCCTCAGTAAAGCAAGCCTGCAACGCTCCGTATCATTTCTCAAACACCTTTGCCTGGAACATCCATGCTCCTGGAAGAACAAATTTTAAGGAGCAGAAGAGGGGTGTGGTAGGGACAGGATTAGCGAAAGACATGTACAGCTCACCCTAACCATCTCACCTTCCTGTGTCTTACTTGCTGCTCAAGGCAATTCACCCCAGCTACGATCCTGGCTTTGCTCCCTGCTCTTGCCTCTTCCCCTCCTGGCCACCTTGAGAAACACTGATCCAGGGCAGGAGGTGGTCTGTGTAAGAACAAGTACTTTGAGAAAACACACAATACTTTGCCTGCAAATATTTAAATGGTTGTTGCATCCAAATAAGTTCCTAAAAAGAATCAATTTGTTAACTCAATTAATGGTAAGAAATTTCCTTCACAGGAACTGAATGTTTCATATTTATCACTATTCTGAAAATAAGGTGTTACATGCATTGAGCTGTAGGCAAGAACTCTTCCAGTTTTGAAATACATTTGTTTCGCACTTTTTCAAATGCATCACGTTTAATCAATTATCACTTTTGTATGTATATGCATCTTTCACAGAAGAAAACATAGTCCAGTAAAAAGGATGAGATCATTAAAAAGTTCCTACTGTAGGAAGCTTATCTAACATAATTCATATTTTAACTGAACAGACTTCTTAAAGGCCAAGTGTCTTTCCACTGTTGTTTACTAAGTGCCAAGAGCCTCAGTACCGCCCTAAGAAACAAAATAAATACTTCCCAGCCAAGAACATCTGCCACTGAAGGTTACAGTGAAGCTCCAAGAAAGCCAAAGGAAGGAGGGTTTGGGCAATTACAACAAACACGCCAATTCTGTGGGTATGGCGGAAGAAGAAGCGAGTCCACAAGAGGGTTGGAGACAGAAAAGGACCACTCGTTGCACACCCAGCAGAAGACAGACAGCAAACATTGCAAACCCCCACTCTCACGGACTATACTGTGTGAGACAACCACAAGGAATAGAGAAGACAGAAGGTCGAAAGAGACTTAGCGAAGGAAGACAGCAACAACAGATTTTATATTACCTAGCACATTGATATTGGCTTATATTAAATCCTGAGGTAATCAGGACCGCATTTGCACTTGACAGGATGTACTTCCATGAAGAATGACCAAGGCATATATGAAGGGCAAAAAAGAAAGCTAATTTCTATAAACCTGAAAGAATAAACTGAAGGGAACAAGCAGCTTCCATCTGTCATTAATGCCAACAGATTTAGCCTCAGCAAGATGTAGTATGGAACACTTGCTTAGACCTTTAAAGAAAAAACACTCATCTGATATAGAGCTTTGTTTGGCGACCCTAAAAAAAAATATAACAGCAGCTCTAGCTTCAAGAATTTCAAGTCTACCATAAGGCAACGTCTCACTTTTACTAAGCCTAACCAAAACTGCTAGCTACAAAAACCTCAGTGGAAAGTCTTCCTATCTGCCAGCAACGTGGGCTGCAGGAACAAGTGCTTGTGGGGGAAGTTTTCCAGCAGACTCTGCCCAACGGGGCTTACTGGTTTTTTGGAAGTGCACCCCTCCCCAGACCTCGTGAGCACCGAAGATCTTTGTGGCACCTGATGTCACTGTGTTCCCCATGTGCAACTGTGCCCACCTGTGCTCCCCACGGCAAGTACTGACCGGATCTGTCGAGATGTGGCATATGCAGTAGCATCCTACTGCAGTAACAGTTCAAAATGAGAACAAAAAACAAACAAACAAAAACAATACCATGAAAGCTAGGCTGAAACAGCTCTTATTTGCAGCGATGTAGTTCTAGTTAATTTCTTAATAAAATTCTAGCTAGTTATAAAATTCTGTCAAACTTTAGTACCAATCTCTCTAGCAGTATTTGTCCAACTGCAACTGCTGTTATACAAGACCAAGATTAATTTTGTACAACTCTAAGCTTGTAAAACTCTAACCACAGAGGTTGTGGTCTTTTGACTATGACATTGGGAAGTTAAACTTGATTCATGTTAGGATCAACGAGGTCTGATGATTTCCTCTGTGATTCCTGCTCTTCTGCCAGCTTTTTAAGCTAATGTTCTCTCAAGAACATTGTTCCTATTTTAGTTCCTACTAACAAAATACAGAGGTTTCTGTCCCAGTTCTTGTTAATTACAATAACCTAAGTGGAGCTCCTTGACTGACCAAGGAAGAAGTATGCCAAGGGGATCTGCACAAGCATTTTCAACCAACAGCAATACCTAACCAGTAATAGCAACAAGCAGAAGAGGAAAAGAAGCAAACCCAAAACACAACATCAAATTTCAGCAAGACAGAAAAAAAAACAAAGCTGAAGTGAAAATTAAAGAAGAACTCCGCAGTTATGGTCTGGACACTACTTCAGAAGCATTACTAAACAGAAAAGAGGACCAGAAAAACAGATATGGCTAAGAGCAGAGTCTGAAAGAGATTGTTCAAACCAACCAAACTCGAAAGACTGTGCAAGTCAGCCCTAGTGAAACCAGCGGGCAGTGAGAGGGGAGGAAAGGAAGTACAAGGCAGAACTCAGCAAACAGATAAAGACATCAAAGTAAAATCAAAGGCATCTTAAGCCATCTCCTGATAAAGTATAAAGAACACATAGGAGCAGACAGACATGCTCTCTTGCAGATCTAGCTGGAGTAGTTCAAGGTAACAAGGTGAACTCTGGAGTTAACTACCCCTATAGCTGAGAGAGACACACCACCGGTAGCAGTGCTCAAGCACGCCAGCTTAATCATATTCAACAAACAGCCTCAACAAGGGCAGGTAATTTTAAACCCCTTCAGATAGCACTTTAATCAGATTACTTGTTTACACCTTCATGTGCCACGTTTTCCAAGTGTAAACATCAGAAAGAACAAATACTTCTTGAAGACTGACGATGACTCTCTCTAAGCTAAGGAAGTTTAAATTCTCCTCCAGTTATGTCATTTCCCAGCCTTCCCCACCCATTCATCTTCTACATCTCATACTCTCCTACTGTCAAATTAGAGTGCCCATTTCCCCACCCAACGCACCTTGCTGCCAAGCTATTGCTCATCTTCAGGTGACTTAATACAAGAACTGATGTGTTTATTCTCTTTTAAGACTACGCACCCATCGGTTTCTCTTTGAGCTTTGTATGCAAGAGAAACAAAAGCGACCAATCGGCCTCAAGTCTGCCAAACACAAGAGACCTCAGCTCCAGCACAAAAGTTGAAAATCAGATTAACCAAATGAAAAAAAATAGCAAGGTAAGAAAGTCCTTCCTTTGATTCCCAAATACTTAAGGAAATGCTACCACTTATCATAAATATTGGTTTGGCATGGAAGTATCTGGTCGCTGGTTTGTAATCTGAATTGCAGAAGCTGCACATAAGTAATTGGGACCTCAGAATTTTAATCCTCTGTAGACTATCACAAGTGTCAGCTAAAAGCACATCTTGGTGTAACCAGCAGGGGCTCCTACCAGTTAAAGCAAGTATATATAGCATTTTACATCAGCTTTTGCCAAGCTGATTCAGAAAGAGGCCAAGGCATACTGAATCCCAGTAATTTATTCTACCTCATATGAACACAGATAAACCCAATAAAGTTCATCCCCTCACAAGAAAATCAGAGGCTTATTCCTAACCACCAATTTAAGGAAAAAAAAAAAATCAACAACAAAAACCCCACACTTTTGAGTGCTTTTGAATTTTTAGTAATACACCAGCAATTCAAGAACCCTCCACAACTTAGCTGTTTTTTCAGAAAAAACCTGAAGAAAGCCTACACTAACTAGTGACAATACGATACATTTGGTACTTTTAGATGAGTCATGGTCAGCCCCTGAAGTTCAGGCAACCCTGTAATTCCAACAAAGTCAAGAGCTGAATCGTAACCTTAAGCCTACCAATAACTTTGTTCTCCCCGGCTGCGCTGGTGAATGCTTTAGAAATACTCTGAGGACTCCAAGGGGTAATCAATTCACAACTCCGGCCTCTTCCCTCAACTCATTTGTCTTGTCAAGTTTTGAACTTTAGCTATATAACCCTCTCGCTGCAGCATAATAAAGCAAATGAAGTAAATACAGAGATAAGCAAGAAAGCAACTTGCACTGAGTTTTATCAGTTTGATAAATACATATGTGTATAAAGAACAGAACAGAGAGACACATTTGCATGATAATTTGTTTTTAAAGTCCAGCAATAATAAACACTACCAAACACCATTTCCTGGTACATATCAGAGTGAAATGGAACTGATAATTTAGAAAAATAAGAATATATACTCAGCCAGGGCCCAACTCAAATCAAATAAACTAAGCACTGCGGATGGCAGCATCAAAGGCTGCTGGAGGGTCTGCAGGAAAGCTCAGATGCTTGACCTCAGGCCACTGCAGAGAGGCTGGACTGGAAAAGAGACAATTGTACTTTCTGTCTTACCACCAGAATAATAAATAGCAAGTAATCAGAGGTTTCCAAATACTACCAACTTTGATTGGCCCCTTTATTAAAGGAGAAAATACTAGAAAGTAATGACAATCAGCATCCACAGAGTAATGGGTACAATCCAGGAACTGTTTACTGTCATCCCTCTCTGCAAGAAACCATAATTCTTTCAGAGATGGAATTAGCTCCTAAAAATGCTTACATTATCAGGTGCTGCCTCCTTTTCATCACTTCATATCAGCTTGTACTTCCTACAAAAAGCATGGGTCTAATTTATAGGCAATGGGCTGAAACACAGGCAATCCTCTACAGATCATAATGAACTCAGGAGAAACTCCCCTTCAGAAACAGGTAACTAAAAAAGCAAGATTCTTGTCCAAATCTACTCTATCTTGTCTTAAAAAAAAAAAAAAAAAAAGCAGCTAAAAAAAAACCCCACACACACAACAAGGGGGGGACTGAAAAATCTATTGCCAATGTCACCGATAAAGTAATTCTGAGGGATGAGACTGAAAGCTTTCTCTTAACATAAAAGAGCACGAGAGCCATTTAAGACAGTTATCAACAGCAAAGGACAAAAACGTATCCAGAGCTACCCAGAGAAAGTGACACAGAACACATTTTGTCAGTAAATACATCAGTTTTCTGGGGAGATGACTATAATGGGCCCCTTATTATACAGCAAGAATGTACAAACAGTAATTTCAGCAAGAGACAGTAATTGCAAAGAAATCATCTACACTATCTTAATCTCAAAAAAAGATCTGGAACATATGTTTTAAGAATAAAATCCACTGAAAATCCACAAAAATATCAGAGGGCTGGAATATCTCTCCTACATAGAAAGGCTGAGGGAGTTGGGGTTGTTCAGCCTGGAGAAGAGAAGGCTCTGGGAGACCTTATGGGGCCTCTTAATAATTAAAAGGGGCTTGTAAGAAAGATGTAGAGAGACCTTTAACCAGGGCCTTTAGTGACAGGACAAGGGACAATGGTTTTAAACTAAAGGAGGGGAGATTTAGATTGGATATAAGGAAGATATTTTTTACAATGCAGGTGGTGAGGCACTGGAACAGGTTGCCCAGAGAAGTTGTGGATGCCCCATCCATGGAAGTGTTCAAGGTCAGGGTTGGGTGGGACTTGGAGCATCCTGACCTAGTGAAAGATATCCCCGCCCATGGCAGAGGGGTTGGATTAGATGACCTTTAAAGGACCCTTCCAACCCAAACCATTCCGTGATTCTAAAATAACCTTTAATTCTTGTTCTATTCCAGAAGAGTTCATATTTTCACAGAAGGCAAAGTGCTGGAAAAGCTAGGCATCTGAACAGCAACAAATCAGACAAAATCTACCATTAGCACCGACAGGATCTCAGCAGCAGGGAAAACTGCAGACCATAACAACTTCCACATTAGCCACATCCTGACCGCAGATCAACTCTCTCATTTTCGGTAGGACACTAATTCTCTGCAAGGTTTGAGAAAGTCCTGGGCTTCCCTAAACCAAGGTACAATGCCAAGCAGAATATGGACTCTGGATCACAGCTAATCTTTGCTCAGATTTTGCCACAGCCTAAGGCAAATGTACTCCTGCCAGACAGGCTGTTTTGCTTACTGCTGGGTCAGTGTCTTAGGGAGCTGCAGCAAGTAACTGATGCAGCTCCCACAGCTCCATACTTTTACAGACCACGAGTTATAAGAAATCCAGCTCAAGAACATCACGCTCACTTCTTGTTCAGAAAACGGTTAGAAGATCTAAGGCAGAAGACTGAGATCAAAGTCTAATTGTATTTTATTGACTCATTTTAAAACCTCAAATACATCATCTGAACACTACTCGCCACCCCTGCCACGTATAAAATGTTATTTATTAATTAAACAGAAATGCTGCAAGAAAGCACATCCCTGCTCAAAACGTTCTGTTAAAGTCAACAGTGACTAAAAATTACCAACCAGCATTACCACAAAAATCATTATTAATTTTCCGTTCAAGTGTTACAAAAGCTATGCAAGAGACCAGGCTTGGCCAAATCCATCTTTCAGAAGATCTAAGGTAGCTTTAAGGCTTTCAGTAGCAAGTCCCGTGGCGCAGGCGATACAGTGAACGCCCTGTCTCTTCACATGCAAGAGGGCCATCCCTGCGGCTGGGAATTGTACTAAAGCACAGCAACCACAGGCACGTGCGGTCTCAATAAATCTGATATGAAAATAAACTGAAAATAACACATGCAGAATCACGGCTACCAGGACCAACACTTAAGCGTAATTACAAATTTTGTACAGAAGCTCATGCAGAGGACAAACCACCATGGTCACATGCTAAGAACAGCCTATTTATTTTGGCAAGGAGGCCAAAAGCGGAGTCAAGGAAAGCTTTTAGTCAGGTTGTAAATTCAGCCGCAAAATGTGGCTCAGGTGTTTTTAAATTCAAAAGCTTCCTGCGCAATTACAGCTGGAACAAAATTTCTGGGAGAATGAGAACTGTCATGCTGCCACTGCTACTTCCCAATTGGACTTGGCAGCTTGAAGATGAGAGCGTTTATCTATGGCACTTGAGCCCTCCTTTTGGACTACGCGAAATATTTTATACAAAGAGCACACCTCCAGAGGTTAGGAAACTCATCACAACCACTTTTCCCTTCTCCTCCTTCAATTACATGAATATTTAGTTTCCATTTTGTTTTCCTTTCTTTAACAATTATCCCAGAATTTAACAATACGGTGGGGCTAGGATGATATTACATTAATTTTTATCTCAGGAACAAAATGAAAAATGAAAACACTGATATTATTTTCAACTCTAAGTGACACTTTTCCTCCATTTTGTTGCTTTACAGTCCTTCCTACAATATTCTGAATTAAATTGCACACATTTTAGAGCAAGACCAGAGAAGTCATGCAGAAGCCCTATATGGTTAATTTTAGATACTTCTGATTTGGTGGGGGGGTTGTGATTTTTTTCTTTTTTTTACTAATTGTAGAGATTTTAATAATATCCATTATCTCAATAAAAGGACAAATTTCAGAAGTGTAGGGCATATTATTTACAGATTTTTTTCAAGTCATTACTTGTCCTGACATAAATCGGAAAAATAAGTTTTAAATGCAATGGATACATCTATGTTAGCAAGTAACACAGTACGGTAAGAGCAAATTCGTACAGCAAAACAGCAGCACTGAGGGGCCAGTGCCCATACTACAGGCATTTTGAGGGTTTTACTAAATCTAGTCAGTACCAAATGCCTCTAGTCTGGGCCCCTGGACTGAATATGAATTCATAGCTTGAGAATATTGGGCGTTTTTCTAAGGAGAATCTTCCACTCTGGTTTCATCCAAACGTGATCCCATTTGGTGCCCAGACCTGCCATGCAGTAAGCACAGACAACCAGGAGGTTCACCACAAGAGCAAGCTTCTGAGATGAACTAAAACACTAACGGAGATACGCTTCTACTCATTCTTCATCCAGCTGCTGATGGTTCCTGGCACAGGAAAAGACAGAAATTGTAGACTGTTGGTCTAACATAGTCACAGGCCAGTTTAGGGCATTCTTCTCCTTTTTTATCTGCATTTTATCTTCAACTTTATCACCATTTTAATCTAAGCTATATTTTTTTAATACTGTGCATTAGTGATCATATAACATATAGCTACTGATCATATAGCATTACTTAAACAGCAAGAAAGCCTTAAAACAATGGGAAGAAAGCTTCTCATACCTTTTTTTTTTTTAAATAATGTAAGCTAAGTTATTCTTCCTTCTTCCCTCCCCAAGGACAGGCTATTCCTACTACAACACAAACATTTTGCCTTAGACCTCCAAAGTTCAATACTTAAAATGTATGTTTCTTTTAAAAAACAGAGTTCAAAGACCAGCCAAACTGAGTTTTCCCCTTCAGACTTCATATAATTGTAGTGATCTTGCTCTCTAAAAACAAAGCATGATTAAAGTTATCTTCGGTTCCCTCTAAATTGTCCCAAGATGACCCAGCAGCCCCCGGCCTGCGAGCCACCACCAGGCAGCTCTCACCAACCCACACAAGGGCACTGCGCTCTGACGAGCAGCCCTCACCCCAGCTGCGGGAGGACACCCGAAGACACTGTTGTCTAATCAAACAACAGGTCTCAAAGCAAAATATCTCTTATATGCTTCAGCTGGTAACTTACCCCCAACTCCCCATCAGATGATGCTGTGGACTGAAAGCGTGGAAGCAGCAGCAACAGGAATGCAAGTAAGTCCTGTTCCTGCATGTTTTGACATAACCCTGTTCAGCAGTCCCGAACAAAGGCTTGTGCTTATTCAACCTACAAATAGCTGTAATCATCATGTTTTGTCTAAAACTGGGGTATGGATTCCTCTCTCCAGGGGAGATTAATCTTCCTGCTGCTTGTTGGACAGGAGAGATTTGAATTAGGGCTTTAAGCCAAAATCACAGCTAACATTTGCAGTTCTGCAGATCTAATCATGTATCGAAATTTCTGCCCCTGTTCCAACATCACATTATAAAAAGTAAACTTTTATTTATGGGCAATATATAAAATGTAAATCCAAATTGTTTTAAAAACACAATGGAAGACACTATTAAAAAATACCCTCGAGTATACATGGCTCGCACACAGAAGTGTAAAGTTCCCAAATACAAGAGCTGTGCAACGTTACTCTTCCCCACAAACCACAGATACCTCCACCAAAAAACAACAAGTAAAACCCTCTTTCCCCTCTGCCAGGACAACTCACCCCCTTACTCACTATGTAATGCTCCACTCACAATCAACTAGGGAACTATCAAGAGGTATCCAGGACATTTTGTGACTCAGGGAAGAGCTTCCAAAAAAAAAAAAAAAAACAACAAACCACCAAACCTCAAACCAAAAAGCAGGTGAGGTAATCTAACAGCTCACTGTCCCAAGGACAAAAGTCACTGTTTCCCGTTCCTTGGTCCCCTCCTCCCCAACTCAGGCGCCTGCGAGCCTGCCCACTGCACTGCAACAGCAAGAAAATATCTCTGCCAAAGGGCATGGTTTAATCCACTTAATTAATTCCTCCCAGTTCAAAAAGAAGACGGGTGAGCTCCACTGCCAGCGTAAGATAGAAATAGAAAGCATATCCACGAGAAGGCAGAGATGAGAGCAGAAACTCCTCCTTGAGGCAACAGCAAGTTGTTACCTTGGGTCTCCACATCTCCGAAAACACGTGCAAAGGATGCAGTCTAAGAGAACTAATACAGACCAAATACCTGCCTTTTCTAAGGCACAAAAATGAGTCCACTTGTAATTCAAAGTTCAAGCACACTTACTTTATTCATTTTTAACATACAATCCCTTCTTAGACATAAAAGTTTCCCTTTACTAAAAGCAAAATATTTGATGCAGAAATACGAAGAATATCTGAAACATTAATTAAGGGTATTTTCTTAATGATTCAGGTTAAAAACTCAGACCTTTGTAAACCTAACATTTTTTTCCATAGCTTTGAAGATTTTGTTCAATATTTCTGAAAAATCAGCAGGTTTTCTCATCTCCCCCAGCTGATGTTACCTGTAACATTTGGCAAAAAATCTCAAAGTACCCACAAGCATGGCCTGAATTACCTGGACACAGCTTGAGTTCACATGTTCAAGGCCAATCTAGAAAATAGTGACTTTTATCTTCAGAGAATAAAGATGCATTTTGAAACATTTCAAAAAGAAGCAAGTGCATATAGTATTTATCACACAAGTATTTTTTATTCTCGTGTTTGTGCAACACAAAGGGGAAAAGGGAAAACATAACAGAAACTCCATCAGTAGAGCTTCTGGAATTGATTACCGGCATTTCTTTGAGCTATCTGATGTCAAGGATGGTTCACATCACGTTTCCCAATTGTAAAAGTAGGGCACTTTATGTGGATCACAGAGATTTGGCCAATACGACCTTCAGGATTTAAGTAACACTCTTCTAGCACAGTTATTTTTAACTGCTGGTTTGACAGCCCCCAGAAGGGGATTAAGAAAAAATAATATTCCAAAGACCCCACAGATGTGAAATTTCTGACAGAGTCCAGGCACCCAGCAGAAAGAAACTTCAGGAAGTCCAGAAATCAAAAAGACTAAATTATTTTTACAAGGTAATGAGCAAAACTGACATCACAGCTCACATCACAGGTTCAAACTATGTATCAGCTACACGTCTACACATACAAATGTAGTCAATACACTTGATATTGAGACCATCAAGAAAGGCAATCAAAAGGAATTGCCTAAATGAGTGAGAAGGACCAGATGTAGCTGGAGCAGAAATGCATTGAACAGCCATTTCCATTTAGTACTTTTATTAAATTAATGTTCTTGAAGAAATTTCTAATTTTCTCCACACCATTCCCAAGAAACAGGCACAACCCAATTTAATGCAACCTGCTATACATCATTAGGATTCACACAGGTGACACAAGAGGAAAAACCAAACTTAATTAGATCAATTTAGATCGGTTGCTATAAAATCCATGGGGTTTGTTATTTGGCACATTTAAACCTATTATCCAGTTAATCAATTAGAGAAGAGGATAACGTGAAATAGTTCTTAAG
This sequence comes from Phoenicopterus ruber ruber, assembly GCA_009819775.1. Taxonomy (NCBI): domain Eukaryota; kingdom Metazoa; phylum Chordata; class Aves; order Phoenicopteriformes; family Phoenicopteridae; genus Phoenicopterus; species Phoenicopterus ruber. The sequence continues at coordinate 92,815,549 of CM020217.1, forward strand.
CGTGCTTCAAAGATACTTAAATCTTCTTATATTTTTTTCTTTTAATTCAAACACCTTCTGTGATCAAGAGCAGCACCTTTAAAGCCTTCCTCCAAATCTAGCCCAATCTAACTGAATAGTTTCAAAATCCTTCCCACTAAAAAATACATTATTACTAATTTCTAACCTTGAAGACACATCCTCTTGTTCTGCCAAGGCCAAGGCAAAACATTTTCTTCTTGCACATCTTTACAACCTTCCCCAGCCACACAGAAATGCTATGGAGTTTTAAACAAACCCTTTGCCAAACAAAAAACTGTACGGATCATGTGATTATAGGTTAAATATTTACAATATTTACACGGAAAACAGACTACAGAATTCTTCAATCTAGCAGAAAAAGCTGTAATACATAGAGGCCACACAGACTAGCAACAGGCACTATTTTAAAACATCGTTTTGAAAATCTTTTGTAGAATTGCTTTTAACCAGTAACACAGATTTTAAATTAGGACTATATTTTTTGTTTTCTTCCTAGTTCAGTATTTCTCCGTCTGATTTGCAAGACATCACACCCAGTCTGCAAAGCAGCTGCCTTTTTTGTTTATTTTCAGTACATATACAGACACAGCCAAAGATAACTGCTAGTGCCTTCTGACAGAAACACTTCAGAGTCAGTTCCTGGCTGGTTTCAGCATTTACAGATATTGCAAGTGCTCAGAAACATCAACAATGTCAATCAAAAGGTCTAGGAGACAGTTCAAAAAGTCACATGCAAAGTCCTGATGATAAAAAACATTTAATTAACACATTTGTGATTACAAGCAGGACCCTCACAGCTGACTGCCAAACAGTAAACTACAAAACAGTTCCTGATTTTCTTCCTGGAAAACTAACATGTTACTAGTTTTTAAAGGATGAAAAATACATTTCTCAACCAAACAGACCGATCAAAGACACAGAAGAGATTGTGCTGCTACTGAAGGAAAGACTGTGGGCTGGTGTGAAACTTATCATCCACAGACCCACAAGAATACAACCTGATGACTCCCTTGCTCGGGGCTTTAGAAAGCATCCTCTTCAGCTTTCTGGACTTCTGGTCTACAATGCTCCAACTCAAGTTCACTTAAGCACTCTATTTGGGACTCCAGTCTGGAGGTCTTCAGCACTTCCTATATTCCAGCAAATATATTCTTTATTGTAGATGCACATAGTCCATATATCTTCTTTGTAAATTCATCCAAAATTTGAGCTCCATAGGTGCTTAAATTACAGTGATCAGGAAATTCTACACAAAAGTCAGATACGACCAATTCAAATTCCTCCTTGTGAACAGAAATATTTCAAATCTGCTTTCATGACGGATATTTCTTCACGCTGTTGAAGAACCTGAGCACCCTCTTGGAGGAAGAGCAGGGGGGGTTAATACTAAATTCCTCATAGATTTCTTGTATTTCCTCTCTGGAGTAAAAATCTTCCTTGGGGAAGAGTTTTTGGGCTTAAATTATTCATGGGAACTAGAAAACTAAAAGCTCGTAAGTATAGTTGTCTTACAACATCATATGATTAGAGATCTTCTAAGGTCATCTTAGAAAAAATTCAAAACAGTGTAAAAGAAACAATTGTATGTAGAACAGAGATAAATCTGACTACAAGGAAGAACTCAGAGGGTTAATTCAAGTCAGGCACTTCCTCAGGAACCCAGAAAAGCCCAATTCCTTTGTTTGGTGCTGAGACAGACAGAGCAATAAACACACGATTCAGTCACCTTCTGGAGACCTACATGAAGTCTTGAGGCAAGAACTCAAGAATAATTGAGTTCAAAAAGAGTAAGATGATAGTACAAAGCAGCCCAACTGACACAACTCACAACCCACTGAACTAAAAAAAGCCAAAACAAAACAAAAACACACAACCAACCCACAGACCCATTTTGCAAAATGCATCAACAGATGAATCAGTACCTTTGTCACACCATGTTAATAGAGACTCCGCCTCTCTTTACGAAGACTTATGTTCCACCCTACATAATAGCATACCTGTCTTCAATTACATGGATGTACCTGTTTCCTTTTATTCACTGAAGGACACAAGGTCTGAAGAATTATCTTATTATTTATATTAATAAATAAAGGATATTTAAAAGAAGCACTTGACTATAGTTGTATCTTCTGAACTATAAACCTGGAGTACATTTTTGCCACAATATCCCCCAAAAAACAAAAGCAGACAGTATTTCCTTCTTGCTACGCAGAAGGAAAATTAGTAATATTAACCGTCAACCTGACATTGCATTTCGGTATCAATGCTCTGTTAAAAGGAAATTCACAACTTCCAGAGTTTTTGCTTTATTTGGGTGACTAGCAAAAAGAACTTGCTAGCTATAATGGTTTACTCTGACAAACTTTAAAAAAAAAAAAAAAAATACATGCTTCTTGAATAACTCCAATAACTTGGGAACAAAAAGGAAAACAAGAAATTAATCAAATGCCTTCTCAAATGCCTGCACAGCCAGCAATAGCCATTTCCTATACTTCCTTCACAGGCAAGGGTCAGCCATGCTGGCTAACCTCCCAGTGTTACGACCTGTGAAGGATACAGATCTAACTTTGCTAAAAGAAAAATACCACTGCATCTAGTGTGTTAAGAGATAATATTTTTTTTTTTTTTTTAAGCAGCGATGAGTTAGCAAAATTTGCTGACGTTCAAGTTTAAGCGCACAACGGAGAAGCACAAGTATAATTCAAAGGTTATCAAAAAAGTATTTGGTTTTTCAGCTTCTACTCTATAAAACTCATTCAAGTTTTACTGGATGCTGTAATTTAACTAATTTCTTCACACATCCAGCAGCCTGTGCTGTGTGATGATCCTCCTCTGATATGGAAGCTTTTGACATCATTCTGGAAATGTATACAGAGCGTGTCCTGCAATAACAGCATAGGAAACCCTAATACACCAGGTGTGGCTTTGGAGACAACTCCTGAGCCACCCAGGAAGTGCTCTAATAACTGCAGCAGTCTTCCTGTAAGCCTTTACTGCTGCGGGTCTCTTGAACAAGTTTTATACTGAAAAACTTAAGGGAAGGGAGGTATAGGACAGAGGACTAATTTTTCACCTGACCTGCCCTTCTAGCGTGGCAGTGCAATAGAAGATACGCTTTGACTGCTTCTGCCTACACCACGCTTGGTCAACATCAGCATTAGTAACTTTGTACCTCTGGGACTCATTTCCCTTCTCAAGCTCTTCTACTCTGAACTGCCTCCCCCTTATACATTAAGCTGCAGCTAAAATTAGCTTGTAAAGCAGATCTTCATCCCAGTGCAACAGTATTCCCCTCACTTCCATTTTTCCCAAAATAGGAAAACAAATTCTTGCTTCGGTCTAGGAATTTAGTGAATCCACACACATTTTGGGCGGCTGAAGGCATAGTGGTTTCTTTGCTAGGATGCTCCTGCATGGGGATGAGGTGCTTCTGCTGACCCAGAACAAGATCAGTGCGGTATCATCCAGCGCAAGGACCACTGTGAGTAGCCAAAAGAGCCCCCAGCAGAGCAGCAACGCACAACAGACTGCAACAACAAAAAATAATCCCTCCTGCTGATTTGCACAGGGAGCAAGCACATTCCACTGCAGGGCTTCCCAGGCTGTGCTGGGCACACGTGAGCAAAGCCTGCTGTGACAGGAGTGTCCGCCACGGTAAGTGTCCCCTCCACGTCACTCTCCCAACCTCAGGCTGGCAAGCAGGGGTAATTGTAGGTTGACAGCTTTCAACTAATTACAGCTGTCCCCAATCCAGCGCTTACTGGTATTTTCACATTGGTCATGTTTAACAAAGGAAGGCAGAGTAAAGAAGAACATGGATTTTGATGAAAACTCTCTTTCCAATCCTTAAATTCTGTTTCCACCAGATGTTCTGCCCTGCATCTCTCCACCACCCTTCTCACTAGACACCAAGCCCAGCTGCCAAGTAAAACAAAAACCAGCATCTCTTTCATGCTCTGAAAACCATACTGATGCAGCCAGTTTTACTTGCTCTATTGTACAAACTCCATTTGCAATCTATCTTGGTACATGCAGTCCACGAAGAGCATGTGAAGCTGCATGCTCATTTGTAGGACTGACGCCATGCAAATCCTTCTCATTTCCAGCAAGTTGTGAAACACAAAAGGCAGGATATCCTGGAAGTAGCAAAGTAAAAGAAAAAAAGAAAAAAAAAAAAACCAGCAGAAAAGGCAGGTGTCCTGGGAATAGCTTCTTTAAGGGCACCAGATGATCCTGAAAACAGAAGTCTGATTCAGAGCAAGTCACCTTGTGAAGCCGCCCACAAATACCTGCACTTGAAGCACCAAGGATCCAGACCACACCTCCGCTGCAGATCCCAGAGTGATCCCGGCAGATGAACAACGGGCAAGACACAATGCAACCCAGGAAGCCAATCCAGGTGACATGCTAACAACATATACTGGCGTATTCATTATGTTTTACGCTCTGGTGAACTCCAAATGAACGCTATCACATGCATCTGGGTCAAAATTTGACTGCCATTACATTCAACAGTGCAAAGAGGTGGTATCAGCTATCACCGAACCAAGGTCTGCATCCCACGTATGACTCATTATAGCCTGAAGCACCCGAGCTCCACACCAAGCCATTCCCGTCCCAGCTGGGTGGGGGCCCTCAGAGGAGAGCCTTGGTACTCGAAAAAGGGGAAATCCTTCCTCAGCTACAGGAAGATCTTTAAAAAACCCTTCATTCTTCTCCACCTTTTCTTCTTGTTAGTATTGAAATATATGTGAAGACCTTGATAGAGGTACAATAACAGACAAGGCGCTTTAGTTTCTTCTAACTTCCCTAGGTACTAGTACAAGCTTGTAGCTTATATTAGAAGTTCAGCATAGTCCAAACACTTGCAGGAGATGCTTAAGGGAAGTGGTGATGTGGCAGAAAAAAGGAAAAAAAAAAAATCCTTCTTTTTCAACAGTAGTAACTTGAAGACTGCTAAGATACGAGCTTCAAAAATAAACAGCCCCCACACCAACCACCAAGCTTTGTTTAAATGCTTGCTAACATCACTAGGCTAATTCCTCACAACATAAAATTGTTTTTTCTGCAAATGTCGCTACTATTTCATATTCGACTTGGTTCTCCTTTATCTTCAGGTGTGTGAGTTACACAGCTTTTCCTTAAGCAAAGGTAAGTAAAAAGTAAAAGAAAAAAGTAGAATTAAATACTTTAAAAAAATCCCGTATTTTTCACACAGATGTGCTTTACCTTATTGTCAGACTGAAGACTACAGGTTAGAGTTTTGTGGGTTTGCCTGCCTATAAGATGTTCATCACAAAGTTAGGCCATGAATTTAAAATGGAGCAGCTGATCAAACTAAACAAAACAAAGCTACACAAGCCTCATGCACAGCTGTATCTTGCCCATTAAAATTTCTCTATAAAGTATATACAGCGGAAGAAGTAACAGATCCTTTTGAGAAGGCTCCTGTCTTACCTGTATCCTCTCAAAACTCGTTGGCCATTTCCAACAAGACTACTAATGGAAATAAGAGAGGCTACTAGAGAGAACGTGCCAAGTCCTAGGAAAACATGAGCCAATTAGCTTTCATTAATTACAACTAACCACACCTCAGCACACCTTCAGATGTCACTCCAAAACCTTTACCTGTCTTGGGGTGAAATACTTAGCCCAAATTGCGAGGCCTTGTGGTCTTCTTACACCCACGGCAGGCACAGCCGGGGTCAGTGCCTGGGCATGTATGGGGATCAGACAGCATCTTTCAGTTGAGGAGGAAAACACGGCTTTAAAGTCCAGCCCAGGCATGGTGGGAAGGGCAACCCCCTGATGCTAACCTGTTTTGCCTTCAAGCAGTCAAACCAGCATTTTTCTTCCACTACAATCTACAAGTGTTCCCTCTTAAATCTGCTGGGGTCCCTTTGGTCCTCTCAGCTCCTCAGCCTTTCTCACCTTGGCATCATCCTTCAGCCTTCATGTGTTCCTCAAGAAGGAGCTCACCTCAAACTACTCTTCCTCCTCCTGCTAGTTTCCCTCTCCCCTGCTTCTACCTCCTCCCCAAGGCTAAAGCAGCAGGCACTCAGCAAACACGCCAGCGGCATAAAGTGGCCTTTGTCCGCCCTCTTCCCTCCCACGGGGATTAATAAAGAAACCAGGATTAATACAGAAAACAACTCATCTCAAATAGCTGGTTTTCTTTGAAACCGTATAAATTTCCACTTCCATCTGATGCACTCAAGCGGTCAGTACTTATTACTCACATGAATTCCCAATTTTTTACCAAAAAAAAAAAAATCAGGAAATAATAGAACTGCATTTTTTAGGGGGATACAAAAAATTGTCCTTCTACAGAGCTCAGTAATTGATCCGAGACCATAACAGAAGGATTTACAACAGAAGTTGCAAAGGGCAATTTAAAAAAGTTTATGAATCAGCTTAATATCTTAAAACCCCTGCTAGGCTACATGAACAGACACACAACTCCATATCAACAGAAATAAAAAAGCTGATCTCCAACACTTGTTAAAAAAGAAAACGTACTTTCAGTTACAGGTTAAAAGAAAACTGATATAATGTTTTCAAAATACATATAGGCATGAAAAATTGGAAAAGCCTGTAAGGATTTAAAGAGAATAGTCCAAATAGTCCACAAGAGTATATGGTCAACCTATTATTTATATTTATCATTGCTGCTTTGGTGATGAAGATCTGTAATTATAATTTAGCATGTAACACAGAAATACCCATAGCATCAGATCCCATATCATGGAGAGACTGTATTTTCATTTACAATAGGAAAGGCTGTTACAGCCCCAGGAAAAGCAGATACTTAGTCCACTGCACTGCAAAAACCATGTTCTGTGGGCGTTGACCTTTTGAGCAAGACATGACTTGTACACTATGATAACAGGCTAAGAAACTTCATGTCTAAGATTCCTCTCCCTAGGTTAGTAAGAAATAATGTTTTACTTTGAAAGGATGTAGAACTTCAAAGCAAAACATAAAACAAGATCTAAAATTTGTTTCAGATTGCCATCAGAATACGATATAAAATGTAGTTGAAAAAAGCATCCTTCCCCTAACCAAAGCTTAAAATTTGTTCTTGTATAAATGATCTAAAAAAATACTGTTATACCACTTTTCAAAAGTCCATAATGTATCTCCAAACATCTGAAGAAAAAAATATTTTAATTTATGACATTCACGCAGTGAAGCAAACACTATCTCAAGGTTCATATAATCTGAGATTGAGTGTCTGACCACGACTAATTTCAGATGCTTGAGAAGATGCAAGAGTACTCTAACGGGCTGACAATTAAAGACAAACATCATCACATCATCTCTGAAACTTGTTTCTTCTGCACGCTTGCAGTTAAACGCTCTGTTTCCCAACAGTTGCAATTCAACACAACTATGACAGACAAACACATTTCTCTTCTTTCTCCTGAAAACTTAGAAATTTGAAGCAATGCTCTTAACCATGGAAGATGGTTACTGAAATCTACAAAAAACATTAAAGTCCCTGAGAAATAGCTTGATCCCAGCAAAGAGCAAATAAGGACAACAAAGTGATGATGCAACATGCACATTATTCCCACAAATGAATACACAGCTGGCAGGTCTATTTTTGGAAAAAAATTAAAAGAGGAGGAGAAAATGGGCCTGGCAACATGCTCATACAAAGGCAAGCCAACAAGTACGAGAGAAGGAGAAACATGCATCCTGTAGCACCCACATAAATAACCCTCCTTGCACTAGAGCAGAAATATGCTGCAGAATGCCATTCATGTACCCAGGCTTGCCCCTGCCAAAAAGGCTTTTTGCATGAACACAGCAAAAGCTTTAAAGCAATCAGCAAACACTGCAAAAATAACAACTTATTAGGAGCCCATAAAATGAGACAAAGATTAATCTCATTAATTACCCTATCTTTGTAAAGGAACCCAGGTTGGGGGGGGGGGGGGGGGGGGGGGGGGAAGGGGAAACCACACAAAACAAATTCCTCCCTACCCCAAAACCACCACATGTACTAAAACCAAGTGTTCTTATCTTTACACAGTAATAAAAGTCCATGTTATCTTAGGGCCCTCTGAAGTCTGATCTTTTAAAATCCTTTCTGGTCCTATTGCTAAGGCTCTGCAATTCCCTATGTATGGTCTTTATGTCTGCATTTCTCTCTGCCACAGGGCTACTGGAGGCATTTGTGTACCTTTTGGTAGAGGCAACAAAGGGTTACACAGGTTTAAAAGACTGCAAAAAACGCTGTAGTTTCATGAGAGCTGAACCGGTGGCAGCTTACCACCCCAAGAGGGGTAAACCCTTCATCTGCCTCCCCTTGTTTCTGCTCCTCGCTACGAGCTCCTGCTGCCCCGTTGCATAAGCTCTGAAACTCATAACATCCCTCTGTAACACAGAGTTGGGGAAGAGAAAGGCGATGGGTTTCATTCTTTCTGCAGAGCCAGCAGTTTGCACGGAGGTGTAGAAGAGCCCAATGACCATCAGCACCGCTGGGAAGGGAGTGGAGGGGGGGCACGCTGTGGGAAGATTTACTCCTTTCAGGAGGTCAGCAGGCAATAACATCAGCCCAACTACTCACAAAACTGCAACCCTAGAGAATCATTAAAATTTAAGTTATTAAAAATATTTGTCAGCCTCTTAATTCCTGAACGCTTTGATCCTTGGTCTGGAAACTCTGCAATACATAAGCAGGTAACAGCACAGGAGGTGACCACACACCATTAAACCTCAAACCAGCAGAGCAGCTACAGAGCATCACCCTCCCAAAACTCTCCAGTGACTCCCCTCAAACAAGCAGGGCACCAGGGTGGACAGGCTGGGCGTGCCTGCACACAGCGCTCACCCAGCTGAGAAAAAGGAAGACACAGCAAAATAGCCAATCTTAGCCATGGAGGATTTCGTGCAAGATTTTTAATGCTATCACCTCTATACAGCAGGTGTGACAGGCTGCACTTGAATAAATCAGGAAAGAGCAAAGCACGGATGAGAACTCAGAAGGGGGATGTCTCACCCCACCGCAGGTATGGCCTCGCTCATGGGTCGTGACAGAGGACTGGAGAAGGACACGCTGCCCTCCCACGGGCAGCTTCTTCTGAAACACAGCTATTACAGTGTCACCTTTCAGTCAGGTTGCTTTGGATCCAAGGCACTAAGAACGAACCTGAGATGACCAAAACCTTGCTGAGTGTCACCGTAACAAAGAGAGTACGGCAGATGCAAAGGATGGAGTTCTGGACCATACAAATCACGAGCTGGACTTGCTGAAAATACAAAACATAACAAGACTTACATGACTTCAGATCAGGCCTGAAGGGCCCATAAAAACACTTAGATATAATTCAGGACGCTGTTGCTACCAACATAGACACAGATCTTGCCAACATCAGAGAGATTTTTGTGAACCACTGACTTTGTTACATTCCCTGCTTCTCATTTTTTTCCCCAAACTTCAAGTGAGTCTGCTAAACATTGTTCATTACAAAGAAAACAAATTTGTTCAAGAAACTGAAGAATTATCCAATATGTAAATAATACTGTTAATTTAATTGTCCATTTTACTACCTTCACAAAATAAATTCAGCAAGCTCATTCAAGGCAGGTTGCTTCAAAAAGCAAAGATAAGTTTTCTTTTACTTAAAGTTGAAACAGGCCTTTGGTTGAGTATTTACAAATCCAGGGTTCACTCGGACTTCCGGCTGAAGAGTCTGGGAATTTCTCTATTGATTTTTCTGAGTGCAGGCCAGGCCCCGAAAGATGCACGTACAGACGCAGCTACACCAGCTCTAGTAGCTCTCACAACAGCTCTGCTCAGCACTGTTAAGGCTGGATCCCAGTTTGGAGACTGGCCCCATTCTGCCTTTACCACTGTGGCCAAGCAAACACAGCAGCAGCAGTTCTGTGAGCTGCACATATGGAAAATGAGGTTTAACTCCAGGTGCCTCATCCTTCTCTCATTCCCCGAAGCAAGCATGAACTACCCTTTGTCCACCCACTTGCAGAGTGAGGGGAAGCATTCAGCTGACAAGGAAAGACCCATGGCTTGACAGAAGTGCTTCACAAATCACATAAACTCTGGGCAGGACCTGCAGCGTAGCCACGGTAGCACAGATACCGTCCGTGCTAGCCAAGCGTTCATGCATGCCATGCTACCGACAGTAGCTGCAATTTAGCTTGCAGGGCTCCAGCAAGCCTACAGGAGCTGCAGCCAGCACCGTGCCTGCAGGGTACATGCCGCCTGGCTGCAACTCACTCCCTTTTCACTCAAAAAAAGTTAGCGTGCTGCGGGGGCTCCCAAACCACCTTCACAAGGCCATGTTAGGCAGTCCACGGGTGGCAACAGGCTTTGCCTTTGAGCTGCAGCTCGCAGCCCAGCGGAAGGACTGAACTGAACCAGCCCTCCCCAGCTCCATCACCCTCTGCTCTGTTTTTGCATGCTGTTCAACAAAAGAAAAAGCAAGAACTTGCTTTGGCTAAATCATTTTTTTTTTAATTGATATTCTAAGATAGTCGCTTATTGAAAGACAGAATTAGCGTGCTCTTTCCAATAAAATACATACTATTAAATATGTATGGTCATTACTTACAGAAATCATTCTGCCAGAGATTAAAAACCCACGGATTTATCTGTCTTTTTCTTGCCATCAAAACCTTAGGAAAAACCATGACAGCTGCTGATACTTCACCTTTAGCCTTGGAAAAATGATATTTTGGGGAGAAAAAAAAAAGGCTTCATCCACAGACTTCAGTTCAAAAACAGTATTTTCACCATGTGTTCTTTGTATTATTATAGTGTCTAGCAATACTTCAGAAACATAAGTCTCAGTCACCAGTATTTACTACAAATATAATAGTCATTCCAAATAACAGCAAAGCAAAAACCTAAATAGATGGCATGCTATGTTAAAATGTTAAGTCATTTTTATCTGCCCATGCATACTTTAAAAAACAGATTCAAAATGAGGGTACCTAAAGAAACATACACTTACTTAAGACGTCTGATTTCTTTTTTTTTTAAATAGGCTGAGAGTACTGCAAAAGTGTTTCAGAACAGAAGATGCTATAACATTTGGACACAGGTTATGAAGCCACATACAGTATATACTACCGTAGATGATGAATACCTCAGGTTTTATCCCTCTGATTTTCCTAGTTTAAATCACAGTATGATCCTACACTTACATTTCCTATGGGATTACAGGCTACACTTCTAAACCACAACATTTTGCTGTCGAATGCAATAGTTTGCCTCAACACTAACTATTTTAAAACCAAACACAGCAAGCTGTAACATCAAATGACCAGCAATAATTGAAAGATTCCAGGTCTTTATCACAGAAATTGCATTTCTTTTGAGCACTAAAATTACTTTTTCCACATAAACTCAGACCAGAATACAGAGAGCACCTGAAGAAATCATCAAGTTCAATCCCCTCCGTGAAAACAAGTAAAACAGTCATGAGGAAAGACTTTAATATATCCTGAAAGTCAAGTAGGACTTGTGTTAAAAAACCTTTGCAAGAAGGAGATTGCACAACCTCAGCTTGTTCCAGTTTTCCCCAAAGCATAAAAGATTTTATGAACTACATCAAATCTTTGGTACAAACTAGTTTCATCTTTTTCAACACAGTCACTGACAGAAGGACAAAGACCACTTCTCACTAATTTTAAGACTGTAGCATCTTCTTGTCCCCTCATCTCATCCTCTTTCAGCTAGAACTGAGCTTGTCTAGCCTTTGTAGACCATGCCTTCCAAACACACGTGGTCTCTGTAGATGCTGCTTTCCAAACCCTTCCTAAGCCTTGATAACCATTTCTGCCGGATTGAGACATTTGCATTTCTCTTTCTTAAAAGGCTGTGGCCAAAACAGAATACATTATTCTGTTAACTTAAGCTTCACTAGTACAAAAAGTCAAATTATAAACTTCAACAGTACTGCATCAGTACTGCATCCCACTGCTTACCGTGATCCCCCATAACCCTCAGATCTGCTTCTATGGTGCTGCTGCCAAGTTGGCTTTCCCTGTCTGCATTATGGGATCCCCTTCCTGAAAATTGTATCTTGTACTTGAATACAGCCATCGAATTTATCAAAAAACTCTTGTCCTCCAAAACAGAGCATCAAAAATAAGGCCTGAAACCCCTACTCGATCTCCTTCAGAGTTTGTGATTAATTCTATTGATAAAAGACATCAATGACAACACCAAAGTACAAAGGTGCCAGAACTGCCCCCAGCATCACTTAAGCTGACTTCCCACTTTGATGACGACTCACAATCACTCCGTGAGAATAATCACCCAGAGCTGATATCTCTAGATCTGGTCCCTTCGGCTCAGCTGTTCTCAAACACTTCAGACGAATAAATAATTTTCCTAAGAGCAGCCCTACTGGGTCAGAACGCAGGTCTGTTGTCTCCAGTATACCACCTGCAGTAGTCAATGCTTGAAATTAACATAAAAATTTGGTAAATACTTGACAGCACTTTCCTAGTATATGCTCCCAGACTCCATGTGCAGCTCAGTGACTCCCTGAGCTACAGGAGGTAATGTCTACAAGTCGACCTTAGTGGATTTTTCTTCAATTAATTTGTCCAGTTGCTTTTCAAGTCCCTGTAAACTTTCAATATCCACATGCTTCAGAAAGGATTTCCAAAGCTTAATTAACTACACATTGGGTCAAAATCAAAACACATCCCTTTTGTTTGGTTTGAACCTGTCAGCTTAATCTCACACTTCCACATTTGGTACTGAAAGTGACAATAAAAAGTTAGTCCCTACTCACCTTTACTCACCACACGACTCTCAAGACTGCCAAAATTTCTAAAACCTCAAAGTTTTCCTCAGACCAGAATTATCAAATACCAAGAGAATATGAAGGTTAGATTGGGTCACAAAGCCTTCTCCACCCCTGCAGACCAGGCACAAGGAAGCACTACTTCACCTTCCTAATGAGAACATGATGATTAATGGGTCAAAACACTGACCTAGTATCAAAACAAAGGCACATGGCGATCCCAGATCCTGAAGGGCACAGTACTTAGCACAGATTATACATGAACGCCCACTCAGGCTAGAAATATGGGGGTGGGGAAATTAGTTCAACTTACTTACAATTTCTGCAAGCTCATACTGACATGGTTTTAATTCAGAAAGCTATTAAGCCTCACAGCAAACTTTGCTGCCTTTATGTTCACACTGCTGGCTTTATAGTTTCACAGTCAAAGGCATAACTACCATCACTAAATAGTTTATTAACTTGTACACATTAAAACCACATCCACTAAAAATACAGTCAAGCTAAATCCTAATTTCTATGTTAGTAAAAACAACACTGCAAAAGTTTCTAACTTGTGCTCTGACAATTTTGATATTTACTCTCCCACCTCAACAATACTCAGATCTTTCTTTTGCAGTTATTTTATAAACTGTACACTTCATAGTTAACTTGCACATTAGCACAGTTTTATGATATCTAAACAAATACTGCAAGAAGACATTGCCTTATACTTTTACATTTGCACAAGGATACTTTTAATCATTAAATCATTTCTACTGTTATTAGGCCTTTTTCCTCTAGCATTCCCCTCTGTCTTGAAAAGAAAAATTGCAGATGACATTTAACTCACGAGTTCATCTCTACCCTGTTAATTTGTCACATTTGCAACAGAAGGAAGACTCAACCCTGTGGCCAACCTTTGTACTCCGATGGCTGTGAACCCAGTTCATAGGCCGCTCCGCAGCCCAGCGATGCCAAGTGAACTGTAAGAAAGTAGATGACCTCAAAGGTCTTTTTCTTCTGAGAACAAGACAGGACGCGAGTCACAACATACTTCTTCTCTCCGCCTTTGTAAAAAAGGGCTGACAGTCAGCAATATTTAAACGAAATAACAGGTAACAACCATCCTTTTGTACAACTTGTTATCTATTAATTTAGCTATCTCAATCTTACAGGCCTCTGGTGCCATTAGGATTTGTTAGTTTGGAATCTGAGGGCCAGGTATCAGGCAGCATCAACAATAATTACACTGCACTGCAAGTTGTATTCACGCGATGGCCCACTAAGGGGACGAACCTTTTTAAGTTTTCCTATTCAGTAATGAATGCGAGTTACAGGAATTAGGCATCAGTTTTTGGTAGTACATCACACCTAAGCACACTGCTCTCCAAAAACAGAGCCTGCAAAAGTACTTCAACGAGAAATACTCCAGAGAAGATGTTTTTCAATTGCACTACCGGTCTGTTCGACTGGTCAAGGCTGTAAAAAATTTCTTTTCCGTGACAAGGACAATCCTACTAGCACAGAAATGTTTTTGAAAGGAGAGGAGCTCAGCTGGAGCTCAGCAGGGATGGCATTTTAGAGAATAATACTAAAAAGGAAAAAAAAAAAACCACACGAAACAGAAAAACACAGGAAAGAAATTCCCATAACAGCTCATTTAAGGAAGCAAAGAAAAATCACTTTAGACTATAATTGTACCTCACCGGGAAGGTCCGGGTACAGCGCACCCACCCCGAGGAGGGCTGGCGGGGAGCCCTCACCCCGAGGAGCGGCTCTTCCCGGCCCGCACCAACTGCTCGCTCCCCCGGAGCCACCGGCCCTCCCCGCGCCCGCAGACCCCGGGGCCGGCGCCGGGACGCATCTTGTGCCGCGACGTCGTCGGTAATATGTTCCCTTCGTTACCCAGACGCGTAAGGAGACAGCAACCGGGCGCAGCAACAGCAGCCTCCCGGTCCCGGTCCCCTCCCCGTCCTCTCCCCCCGCCGCTCGCCCCCAGCCCCGAGCGCCCCTTCAAGAAGTAACCGCCGCTGCACGCGCCGCTGCAACGCCCGCGTTTGTTACCAGAGGACGCCCGCCCCCCCAAAGCCCCGCTCCCCTCCTCGAAGCCCCTGGCGAACGCCCCGCGGGGGAGCCAACCGCACCTGCCGGCGGGCCGGGCCGCGCCGCCCCGAGGCCGGGCGGGAGGCACCGGCGGGGGGAGGCGCCGGGGCAGCGCGCCGCGGCCAGACCAGAGGGCCGGCGCCCCCCCGCCGGGCGGGAGGAAGACGCGGACGGGCGGCGGGTGAGGGCGAGTGGGAGCAAGGGCCTGCCGAGCGGCCCGGCGCCGCGTCCTTACCTACTACTGCTGCTGCTGCTGCTGCCGCGCTCGGCGCCCGGCTGCCAGCCCTGCCGCCGCGCCTGCTGCGCTGCTCTGCGCCGCCCCCGCAGCCCGGCACGGCACGGCCCGGCCGGCCGCCCGGGACGTCAGCGCCACAGGGGCAGGCCGGGGGCGGGGGCTGCGCCGGCGAGGGCGGCGGGAGGGGGAGGAGGCGGCGGCGGCAGCGGCAGCGGCAGCAGCTGGGAAGCCCGGCCCGGGCCCGCCGGCCCTCTGTCCGTACCGGCGCTGCCTGACAGGGAGCCCCGGCCTGCGCCGCCCGCCCCGGGACTCCCCGCAGCCGCCCCGGCCGGAGCGGGCAGGGCAGGGCAGGGCCCGGTGCCCCTCGGGCAGCCCGACCCCGCGGCCTGTACCGTCCCGCACCAGGAGCTGTTGTTCAGGGGGCTGGCTTGGGGACGCGCCTTGCTTGGCGCTGGCTCATGGTTGTTCTGGGACGGGTTGAGGATTTTTCGTTTTTTTTGATCAATGCACTGACTCAAGGGTCAGTTTTTGTGTTGTCTTCATATTAACTAACCATTACCCCGTAAAGAAATGTACAGAGTAGGTGATGGCTCTCCTGCTGCGGCAAACAGCAGGAGAGTGCTGTTTCAGTGGAGCCCAGCGACAGCACAAGGGGGAACGGGCACAAACTGGAACACAGGAAGTTCCATCTGAACATGAGGAAAAACTTCTTTACTGTGAGGGTGACAGAGCCCTGGCACAGGCTGCCCAGGAAGGGTGTGGAGTCTCCTTCTCCGGAGATATTCAAAACCCGCCTGGACGCAGTTCTGTGCAGCCTGCTCTGGGTGACCCTGCTTTGGCAGGGGGGTCGGACTAGGTGATCTCCAGAGGTCCCTTCCAAACCCTACCATTCTGTGATTCTATGAAACCTTGGAAGTCTGAGATTGTTTAACCCCCAGTTCTTTCCACTGAGCTCCCTCTGGCTCAGGCCCTGTGGTGTCCATGCTGTCCCAGCCCAGGCCCCGGCACTCACCCTGGCAGATTTTACACGGGCAGGAACAGCAATGGTCATGCCTGCTGCTCAATGGTGGAACAGCATCCACCTGCCCCAGCCCTGTCCCCTTCAACCCTGCAGCTCCCACAAGGCAGCCCAGGTGCTGGCCTGCCTTCCTACCTTTCCACTGGCCTCCCCGGCTGCTCTGCGGGATTTCCCTGGCAGCTGCCTACATCCAGCTATTCAGCCCCGCAGCTGGTTCGCTGCTGTGACTCGGGAGAGCAGCCCAACTGGATGGCATTGCATCATGCTCAGCCATGGCGTCACACCACTGATGGCACCCACAACCGCCCCTCCCTGACCAGCCATGCTGGAGTTTTGTGTGGCCTCCCCGTCCCTCAGCTTTACAAGCATTCATTCCTAGCATTGCCCGCTGGTTTGTCAGCTTTCCCGTAAACACTTTGCTTCTCTTCACGCAATACTTCGCGAGTGGCACAATGACCCAGGCTGTATGTGCAAAGCCTCTTTGCTCTTCAACTGATGGCCGTGAAATTCTTCTGTATTTTGCTGACAGAAGAAACAAACCAGTTCATACTTCAAAATCTCTCATGTTTTCCTTAATCTTGCAGCCCTAACTACCTTTCTTTAGGCAGGGTGTGCTTCACTGCATCCTTTTTGAGGTCTTTGGACAACACCAGGGACATTGTGAGTACGGCCGCTAGCTAATGAATAATTTAAACAAAATGTTTTCTTCCAGCCATATCAACCCCTGTAGATACGATAGTCATAATGATGCCTTGGCCTCTTTTAAGGGATAAAGAGAAACCCCAGAGGCTTCTCTAGGGAAAGGATTCTGTCAAGGATCAGTGTGGATGTACACGTTGAAAGGAAAATGGGAGCACACAAAGCACCTGAGTAATCCTGCATCCTGGGCAGAGCACGGGTGGAGTTAAATCCTGTGTCCAGATTAACATTCCTACAACTCCTGAAACGTGCTATGAGCTTGTTTTGGTTTTTAAAATGTTCCACATGCCTGCAAAGCAGCAAGGTGAATTTGACAGTTGCATCTTCACTTGATGTAATTTAGGAATGTTTAATAATTTGGACAAATCAAAATATTGTATAACTTCTAGAGAATGGGAGTTTGCCTTTGGCATTACCTTTCAGGGCAGTACTTTGTATGTTCAGCCTTACTTTTATTTGTAAAAGACAGATAAGGATAATTATTATCTGGAAAAAAAAAATGAATGGACAACTAAATGAAAATGTAAATTTGCTGACTGGATAAAACCCCCTCTGTTAGCAAAACAGGATGCGATGTCAGGAAACAATCAATAAAATATTTTCAGTGTAAACAAGCCGTTGGGTTCCACCGTGCAGTGGAAGCCCAGCAGTGCTGAGCATTATCTCACCATCTGATCTGCCACTCCCTCATCAGGAAGAGTGTGTCTCTACTCTCTCCCTTCTTTTCTCCCTAGGAAATCTAAAATAGGAAATCTAAAAATAACCCGAGACACAGCAGCATCTGTACTGTAAATCTTCTGGGAAAATACAGGAAAACTCACAAGTAAAATCTGAGTGCAAGAACTTCAACCTAAGCAAAGGAGGGAAAAAAAAGATGGAAAGAGAAAATAAGGCAAAATGTATTTTACTGTATCCCTTGCCTCTAATAAGGAGGCAGGCAAGAAGCATTTCCAGTTTCATTCCTAGGAAAGTGGGACCAACCCCTGTAATTTCAGTCTAACCGAGACTTTTCAGAACACCGGGAACAGCGTGCCTAGGTTGGAGACGCCAGCCAGTTTTTGCTTAATAGCTGTATAAGGGCCAGGCACAGTTGGAGGCCGTGAGGGAGAGCAGAGTGCCTTTAGCATCACCCTGCTCCTCCTGCACCTCAGCGCGTCAGGCGGGGGAAACAGCAGGGGTTGCAACGCACAGGCGAGGTCTGTGGGCATAGCTTTCGCTCAGGGGCAGGTCCACGCTGTACCCATCAGACCACGAGGGTCTGTTGCGATGAACGAGAAATACCATGAATGAGAAATATATATCAGCACTGTCTTAAACGTGCAAACGCAACATTCTGGACAGCCTACCAGGAGTCCCGCGAGCGTGCCAAAGGCAGAAACCTCACCGAGACAAGGCGGCACGACGTTTTAACAGGACTATCAGCATGCACACGCTTTGCTGTAGCCCTGCTGCAAAGAACTGACGATATTCCAGATGTCCAAAGTGTCTTTGTTCACCTAGATATTAAATTTGAATATTTTAATATGAATTCAGGTTGTTACAGATGATAATAAACAGTTTCTGTCATTAAAGTTGCCACATATTTTAAAAAAAAAATGTGTTAATGGTATGAGCCACCGTATTTTGTCAAAGCTGATAAATGGTGGTTTGGAAGGATGAGCAGGTAAAGGATGCCAGGTGACTTCTCAGAAAACCCTGGGAGGATATTATGTATATTTTCATTTCAAAGAATATCATACAGTGTCCTAGCTATTTAAATTTCTATGAAAGTGAATTCTTATGTATAATTCAGTTGATCAAAATTCAGACCATTCAATATAAATACAAAAAGGTAAAGGCTCTCACACTTGCACGGCTGGAAATTTCACTCCTGAGATGATTGTTCTCAAGTGGTTGGTATCATGAGTGTTAAGTTTCTTTCCCCACACTTTATTATGAAAAATTAAATGCAAATATCAGGTTTGACATTGACTACAAGCCTTTACTGTAGGCATCTCTTCAGACGGAAAGCTTGTGTTTAAATCATGTTGGTATTACCTGGGTTTCCCCATGGATTACATGTAGCTGCAACTGTTTTACACATCACATGTAATGGGTAAAGTTCTGCCTGTAAAAATGTCCATGGGCACTGACTTAAGTCACAGCCAACGACTTAATGAGGCCAGAAGTTCATTTACTTTGCATTGCTTTGTTGGCATACTCTAAATATATCTGAATGTGATTTAATTACACTGTATCTGTGTAATGTGGTTGTGTTAAAATACCTCACAGCTTGTCAGCATCAACTCTTGGAGTTTCCTGACTATTGAGTATTTCAGTTTAGTGCCTTGATACTCCCTAAAATGATTTTATA
The DNA here is from genome assembly GCA_009819775.1 of Phoenicopterus ruber ruber. Classification (NCBI taxonomy): domain Eukaryota; kingdom Metazoa; phylum Chordata; class Aves; order Phoenicopteriformes; family Phoenicopteridae; genus Phoenicopterus; species Phoenicopterus ruber. The sequence goes on from CM020217.1 coordinate 92,834,748, forward strand.
GTTTTGCAATCAATTTCTGAAAAAAATTAAACCTAAACTCACCGATTTTAAAACTGTTTTGGAAGTACCCATGCAGAGTTTCCAAATGTAGCTATTGTAGCTGCCAACATAGTCCTGCCAGCACAATTTATCTGTTATTTGTCTGGATAAAGAATAGCTTGCTCATGTTTGCAAAAGAACATTTTCTAACTGGCTCAAGGTTTAGCAGCTTATGTGCAGAGACAGAAAAAGAACAAGAAAATTTACTGGGATTTTAGCAGTAGCATGCTTACCAACTGCAAGATGACGTTCCTTTCAGGATCAACCTTTGGTTTCTTTCCAAGGAGGCTTACTCTAGATAAGCACCATTCATTTCCTTATCATGTAAATTATTTACTGGAAATTGGTGTGTAAGTCTTATTTTATCTGCTCCCTTTCACTTAGTGTTATGTGCACATACATAATTCTCTGATGTTGACAGCTGGCAAATGATCCTTTTTTTTCCTCCCTCTTTCTTTCCGGTAGACTTTACATGAACACCTATTTTGACTACACCTAATTTTTTTAATATTCTGACTTTTCCACAGGTCTTCTGTATTCCAACAGCTTTGTTCAAGTTACAAAAAATTTAGACATTATGTTTTAAGGCAAGAGCTCCTATTTAAAGCCTTCCTGTTTCATTTCAGTTGGTAAGTAGTTTCTTCTTTTGTGTTATCAGACAAGGTGTTAGTTAAGGGAGGTTGAGGGTTTTGCATTTCTGCCCCTAGCAATGTGTGACAGTTTTCTGAAGCTCTGGTTTCTGACAGGGAGTAAGTCTCTTGGACTGCCCCATTTTTCTATTTCCTCTCCTTAAAGGATAATTCAATTAAGCAAATAGATTATTTTGAATTGTGGGTAGCTCCAAAGAAACAGGCTTGCATAAATAATAGCATGAAAGGAGGTAAGAGGAATCCCTAACTTGTCAACTCGTAATCCTTCTGAAGTCCATTGCTTTTCATTTTACTTTTGTGAGCAGATTCATTCTATAAACCCAGATGATGAAGACAGGAAAATGAGATTACAGTACCCCAGAGTAGCTGGAAGATATTCCTGGAGTCATCCCAGTATTTGAGGACAGATGGATTCCATTCCTGGTGCAACACGCCCCATGTCTCTAGGGAAAGAATTTGCTTTTGTTTGCTGAAGCTTCTCTCTGGCAAAGATATCATGGGCCCGCTCTCATGCATATTAAAAGTAAGATGGGCCCCACCAGTTTAGATATTTCATCTGGAGGACAGGGAGGAGCTGTAGTGTAGGAATGAGAACCCAGTAAAAGCCACACAGATAACATGCAATAGCAATTACCATAGTTTTTTTTTAATTTTTGCTTCCCCCGTCTGCCATGATCACCTATATGTATTTCCTTTTGGGGGATAAACAGCAACTGTTGATAAAATAACTGCAGGTTCATCTGAAAAACAAAAGTAGCCTGCGGTAAATAGGTAACCTATAGATGTCAGGCATAGGGCTGTTCTTCCTTCATGGAGCAGAAGCTACTCACCTGCAGTTAAATGAACTTGAGTATGGATTCGGTAGATCACGGTACTGATAGCGTCTCACACTTCTTAGAGAAGTGGAGATGTTTTTTAGTGAATTCTGTGAGGATATTAACTAATTTTTAAATCTTTCTGTAAAGGCCACTGCTCATCTAGCATGTTCCCAAATGATTGTATGCTGGTAAACATACTGTGAGGACTTTTCTTCCATTCCATTTCAGACATTTCATTTTAGGCATTTTTAGCTTTAGCTTTTGAGCCAGTCTTGGGAAAGAAAAGTTAAAGAGGAATGGGTGATCCCCTTGAAATTCTAACACGTAATCTAATTCACAAAATACGGGAGTCCAGCTGTGGCTCTCCTACACTTCATGTTGATGTAAGAAGCAAGAAAAAAAATATAGTCTTAATTAAAAGGCAACGTGAGGAACGTGCTGCTAGACTGAAAAGGAAGATCATTAATGCTGCTAAAACAAGAATGAAATTCTGCAAAGCTCTTGCAGGCACCTCTCTCCTGTCTAGCCCTCACATATCACTGGCGGGTTATTATACAGAACAGAGACAATTTCATTTACATTGCTGGTTGAATAAATCCACTCTCAAAGATGCAAGTCCTGTCTTTGATATCCATCTGGGCAAACCACTCAACAAACTTGCCTGGGGGCTATTGTTCCATGGAGGAATCATAGAATATCTCGAGTTGGAAGGGACCGATAAGGATCATTGAGTCCAACTCCCTGCTCCTTGCAAGACTACCTAAAACTAAACCATATGACTAAGAGTGTCATCCAGATGGAAGAATAATACTTTGCCAGAAAAGTAGGCTGCCAAAGCAGCACGTTGTTTCAGCATCTCCCTCTCTTCCTTTACAATGCAGTTACATGTGCACTCAAATGCTATCGAAAGCATGGACAGGCTAGACTTGCCTCCCCATACCCTTCCCATACGTATACTAGCTAGATTACCTCAAACCCTCACCCTGAGTGCTTTCCTGCTGGTGAACAGCCCTCGAGTTGGGTTTTATGCCCACACTTAAATTCCACCACCTCTTCAACCCCTTGTGGTAGGACTTTCAGTACAAAATAAGGCAATCCTCACTGAGAAGTTAAATACCCACTGCAGCATGATGTTCTCTCCTGGCATGCTTATTTGTCCCAGAGAGTGCCAAATTGTCCAGTTCTGACTGAGTTACTAAATCTGCTAATAATCTGAATCACTTACCTGTTCACAGACAGTTCTAGTAACAGGAACTAGGTGGGAAAGACTAAAGATAATAGCCCATTAGTCTAGTTAATTCCTTGTGAAACTGTGTATCTTTAACAGATGCAGAACAGCATCTCAAGTGTGGGCATTCAATGCAAATACTAGTAAGTGGGGGGTTTTTTGGCATAAATAATCAAACCTCATGGATCCAGAATACTATAGCAGCTCTTCTTAGTATGGTCAGCTCCTCAGACAAATGAGGATGAGCTTTGTGGTTAAAAATAGGTTTGAAAACAAAAGATATTTTCTCCACTTCCCTGAACTCAAGGGATTGCTGACTATATAAACAGATGGATGATCACAGTAATTTGGTGCCACATTGGCTGAAAAATGAGAGGAGTGTGAACAGAGTTTGATATAGCAGCAGACTATGTAGGACACAAACTGAAGCTGTCATACGAGTAAAAAGCAGCAATAATTCAAAAAACCACAAAAGTTAATATTTTTGACAGGTTCTACTTAAAAGCACATCTAGCTTGTATGCTTTCCAGAACAGTTGCAACTAAGTCATTTTTCTGTTCTAAACGTAAAGTCACTGATTCCTGGTGCCAGTAGTTATGACACTTTCTAAACCATTTTATAAATATTTTTATAAGACACTGAAGTTGCCTATTTAATTAATTTTTAAAACTATTAATTGAAAGACCTCTCTGCTGAACAGAAAGAATACTCAAAACCTTCTAGATAAATAGCAGGTATAAAAAATTGCTGAGTTTTGCTTTCAGTAGCTTATAATACCTTCACTAACCTTCAGCTGCTTGGTTTAAAATTTTCCAAATTAGGCTATTTGCTGCAAGTTGAACACTAGCTAAAATGGTTCTGCCTCACAATGATGTTAAAGAAAAGTAACACTGATTAAGCTTTGCAAGAAAGTTTCCTACAGACTTGTAGCATAGATTTAAATCTGGCAAGCAAGTTGTATGCCAGAGACGTGCCTTCTGCCGTTAGTCTTACAACGCAACCAAATTTAGCCAAACTCTGAACTTCTGATGAACATTACCTATGGGCTGGCCTTGACAGCGCACCTGTAACTGCAGCACTCCCAGTGCAGCGCTGCCCGGGATTTCCTTTGCAGCCACCTTGCACTTGCCAGGTTTGTCATGCCACGTAAGTATAGGAATTGAAAGCAAGTTCACAGAATCACAGAGCAGTTACAGCGGACCTCTGGAGGTCATCTGGTCCAACCCCCTGCTCAAGCAGGGCCACCTAGAGCCAGTTGCCCTGGACCATGTCCAAGTGGCTTTTGAATATCTGCAAGGATGGAGACTCCACAGCCTCTCTGGGCAACCTGTGCCAGTGCTTGGTCACCCTCACAGTAAAAGAAGTGTTTCCTGATGTTCAGAGGCACCCTCTTGTGTTTCAGTTTGTGCCCATTGCCTCTGGTCCTGGCACTGGGCACCACTGAAAAGAGCCTGGCTCCGACTTGTTTGCATCCTCTCTGCAGGTATTTATACACATTGATGAGATTCCCTCTCGAGCCTTCTCTTCTCCAGGCTGAACGGTCCCAGCTCGCTCAGCCTTTCCTCGTAGGAGGAATGCTCCAGTCACTTAGTCATCTTTGTGGCCCCTTGCTGGACTCTCTCCAGTATGACCACGTCTCTCTTGTACTGGAGAGCCCAGACCTGGATGTAGTATTCCAGGTGTGGCCTCACCAGTGCTGAGCAGAGGGGAACCTCCCTCAACATGATGGTGACTCTTCCCAGTGCAGTCCAGGATACTATTAGCTTTCTTTGCAGCAAGGGCACATTGCAGGTTCATATTCAACTTGGTGTCCACCAGGACCCCCAGGTTCTTTTCTGCAAAGCCGTTTTCCACCCACTTGGCCCCCAGCACGTCCTGATGCCTGGGGTTGTTCCCCACCAGGAGCTGGACTTTGCACTTCACTTTGAAGGTTCCTGTCAGCCCATTTCTCCAGCCTGTTGAGGTCCCTCTGGATGGGAGCACAACCCCTCAGTGTATCAGCCACTCCTCCCAGTTTTGCATCCCCTGCAAACTTGCTGAGGGTACCCTCTGCACCATCATCCGGATTGCTAATGAAGATGTTGAACAGGACTAGACCCAGTATTCGCCCCTGGGATGCACTGCTAGTTACTGCCTCCAACTAGACATTGTTCCACTGATCACCACCCTCCAGGCCCAGTTGTTCAGCTGTTATTCAATACGCCCCACTGTCTGCTCATCCAGCCCACACTTCCTCCGCTTCTCTGCTGATGAAGCTCCTTTGGCAAGACAGGATCATGGAGGAAACCGATAGCAGTGGCCATTTCTCTAGAGTGTAGATTGAAGAACTGAGCTTAGAGACATGATAAAAGATGAACAGATGTAGAGCCAAGAGAGACTGGGAGAAGAACCAGTGCAGAAAGGATATCATCCGGGGTTTGGAAGGAAGGAAACCAGCAAGGGACAACTGGTGCTGAGGCAAAATCTGTAACAACCACCAGAACAAGTTCTCCCTAGAACAAAACTAAGATTGAAGTGCATCAGTGTTCCTCTGCTGTCAGCAAACAAAAAACTGGAAGAGTCACTGGGATTTGTGCACCATGTTTTCATCTAGGTAAGCAAGAACATGACAACATACTATGACTGCTTATGGAGTAACAAAAATCAGAACTGTGGACTTGGTTCTATGAATGACCATCATATACTGACTATGGAAGTCAAAAAACTGCAAATATACAAAATGCAAAATACACATTAAGAAAGACAGTTACAAACACAAGCACTAAAATGGTAGGAAGCATCCAAAAATTATTAAATTGTCCAAGGAACCTTAATTTAGTCCACTTGTGTGTACAAACTTCTATGTAATCACATGTAATGTTTTCTCCAGATACCACTTCTTTCAATGGATGCTAAATCTAGTGTTCAGGAAAATTTCACAGTAAAGACAACTATGAGCTGTATGATTCCTGTTGTTCCATGAGAAGGTATGATAATGAAAAAAATATTTCTCATTGTTAAACCAACTAAATACTGCATTTCAGACATGAACACAGACCCATTGCTACAGGAAAATTATCCAATATTTGGCAAGTTACTTGAAAGTATTTTCCAGTGGTCATTAGCTATGTTCTTATTTTCAGGTGCCCAACTTGAGACGCTGAGGGTAAGACTTGCAGGCGTATTTGCAAAAACAAAGCAATCAAATGACAGCTCAGTACAAGTACTGTAGAAAGCACTCACCTGTGTAAAGATCAGAGCAAAAACTGGGTAACAGAATTAAACACTCACTTCCACGCTGGCTTCTGGTAATCTCAGGTCAATAAAATTTCAATCGAGGCAAACAGTCCTCCTAACCACAAAATTAGTTTCTCTCTTCAAGTAGCCAAGTAAACAGCAAGCACCTTTTTAAGCTTACTTTTCAACACCCACAAGGAGACTAGCTGGAGTGTTTATTTCAGCAGTTTAGTTAGAGCAGCTTAGCTTAATTAAGCTGAAATGCTTTTAACCTCTTTTCCTGAACTTCAGTGCTCAGTTTGCAAAATGGACATAATGACATCAAGCAACTGACTGTGGACAAGATAGTGAAGCCAAGATGACCCCATCTAGCTCTTAACTGGCCTGAAACATTTAGTGTCTAAATCAAGCATTTGAATTAGACAATGCCTCTATGAAAAAGGGAACCTCTTTTGACTCAGAGAAGGAACTTACTTGCTTTAGACAGATGACTGAGACACAGGGATGCAAGTTAGATACTGAAATCAGGCTGACTATATTGCATCTGAATTCATTAACTATATATGAAAGATTGAGAATAATTCAGAGTAGCACGAAAAGCTCACAAAAATGACTGTACAGTAAGATGTAGAGCACAAAAGAACTAATAAATTCATGAAGAACTAATAAATTCATGCAGGGAACACTACTTTTGCAAAACAAAAGGCCTGGCTTCCCGGGGGGGGGGGGGGAAGCTGTATCACTTCCTAATGAAATATCATATCATAAATTGTCGATAGAAACACATTCCACACATGAATCCAGACATTTGTTAAAAATGTCTTCTTGGTTCTGGAACCTGAACATTCATTTGCAGTGGAAAGAGTCAGTGCAAATTTTGTTTGAAGTCTAGAAATTTCAGTGGTCTTGTAGGACAGGAGGAAGCAGTGCAACTTCTCACGGCCTTTTATTGCCCTTCTGTAACACGGATGGATGTTATTACAATACTGTTTACAAAGCAGTTTAGCTTTCAGAACCAAGGAACATTTAAGTTAAGAAATGTATTCCATTTGTTTGCATTCCAGCACAACTTATGTCCTATTTAGTTTCATTTTCTGTGAGAAACGTGTCACCCTTTTAACAGTGCTCTTCTGGGGTAAGCCTGATTTTCTTGTATTCCAGAACCCACACATTATCTGGCATATTACTGATGTATAGTATGAAATAAATTTCCAGGCCTGAAGCTATAGAATGTGAAGTTCTCTAGAGTTAAAATAATTACTCTGTTTTCAGCCTGCTGTATAAATAGTGAATTAATCCTAGAGCTTTAAATTCTCAACCAATTTTTTCCTGAGAGTTCCTACAACTAATGTGGTAGGTTTGGTCCAAGATAGACTGATGTCCCTATCCAGGCTACCACTGCACTCCTTCTTACATACATGTAAAAGATAAGGGAAACGCAACGCTAGTTTTCCAAAATTTGAGTAAGGAAGGACAAACCTGATGTAATCAGGTGCTGTCATAGAGCTTGATTGAAAAACTGTTATACTTGGAGGACAACGGGGGTAGAGTTTTGTGTAACAGTTTGCAAACTACTGCTGGGAGTTGGCATCAGTATATTTAGTATATATATATTTACTTGACATCAGTATATGTGCAAAAGTAAACTAAGTTCCTTAAGTTAGAAATACGGTTAAACAGATTCAGTTTTGTGTAAATAGTTCATAAATTTCCCTAAGTTAAACCCCTATAAAAGTACATCCAGCTTTTTTGTCGCTGTTGTTTTTCTCATATACACGAATCTTTCATTTAAAAAATAGTAACAGTCTTCTTTCTTCCCTCTCCTGAATTACTTGCCATTGTATACTGATGATTGTTTTGGGTAAAGTCACACCCCAAAGAACTCCAGAGAGAATCTGGTCACAAAACCCAACAAAATAAGGAGGAGTGATGAAGAAAAAAAGAAAAAAAAAAAAAGGCAGACAAGGTAAGTCTCCTTCTTGTTTACTAGAATTTGGATACTTTTTAATCCATATAACCTTCTGTTCATATATATTCATATATGAACGTAGCTCATGTATCTTTTAAGCATCATGTATCACAAATAGCGCTGTTTACTCTCCCCCAGGAACATCAACTATGAGCCTCATAGAAAAAAACAAAAGAGAAAAAAAAAAAGACCTAGCAAAGAAACAGGCTGGCCGCTTGAATCTAGGTTGCGGCTAGCAATTACTCGCACAACTGAATAAAAAATCCCTAAGGTATGGTGTACATTACCAAGTTTCCTTTTGTAACCACAGGCTCGCATGAGTCCACATGCAAATTTGTTACAAGCAAGGAAAATCTAGCCTGTCAGAAAACTACAACAGACCACAACAGAGAGGACGGTCATTTTCCAGATTACATCCTCACTTAAGCAGACTGGAGCCAACAAACCAGACATGCTTCATCACGTCTTTGAGCAGGCATGATTGAGTTAAGCAGAAACGATTTGGTTTAACCATACGGTGGTGAAATATAAGTAAAATGGCTGTTACTGTTTCAAAGTTGTAGTTTGTAACATCAGCTCCCCTTTGATTTCCAGACGTAGATGGGAAGAGTCAAACGACCTGGGGAGATGAAGTACCTTTGTGAAACAACTCACTGCACAGAGGTTCCTAGGGGTACCGAGAATGCAGAATTTAAGAAAGACTGTTATAAAAAGTGTCATACCAAAATGAAATAAAATCTTCTATCCAGACTCCATGACCTCTCATCATCAGGACTCCAAAGAACAAGCAGCTTTATAGCTACTTCTGCTGTTCACATGCTAAAATGCAAGTATCACGTTATCAAGGAAGGGCAATGTAAAGCTTTAACCAATGACTGAAAATACATTCTATTTAAAAATCCGAGTAAAAAATTACAGTGGATTGGTAAACTAAGGAAACTGCTGTAGTTTGTTCACCAGAAAAGTCTAGTAGTTCACCCCAATTTCCAGAGGAACTGGAAATTAAACAGGAATTAAATTTAACAGGAATTAAAAATCATACATGCAAAAGCTTCTTGTTCTGCTTTACGCATTTGCTATGCAATACCTAAATAAAAAAAAAAACAAACTACCAACAGCGTGGTTTTCTCATCATGGTGAGAAGTTTGCTTGATTTTTCAACTCTTTCTTTACTGAATGTTTTGGAAGTTAGATTCTTCCAAGACAAGAACGCGGTGCAACCTCAAAACTCAACAACCCAGTTGTTCTGTTTGAAGCCTCTGGCCTTTAAAGAGTGTGCTCAGTTTCTTAAGCAAGAAAAATAGGAATGTCACAAGGGACTACTTAAATGTCTCTTCTGCTTTTGCAGCTATCCTGCAAACGTGCACCAGAAGTGCATGCATTTTTAATGCTAAGTAATCTAAAACTTTTATAAGAATTCTTAACCGTTATTCTATCCGATGTGAAAAACAATACAAACAGATACATTTAATTAGGTAGCCACCTGATACCCTACACTGCAGAACGCAGTCATGCTACTCTTAAAGCATTTGTAATCTCAAAATCTTATAAAGGAATATGCAACTTGTGCTTTCCTCAGAGTGTATGTGCTGTCATCCAATTATTAAAGAAACATATCTAGTCCCCACCCCACTAATTTCCACTGAATAAACCCGACTCGGAAAATTCCCTGGTAAAACTCCTTGTTAGATTGCCAAACACCACACTGTAGCTGACCATTATGTTAAGAACAAATACCTAACAAGCACACGCGGTCATGAGCTTTTTAAACCAAGTCAGTAAGGTTTTAAATAACTCATTCTTAATTCTGTGAGTTTTTTTCTATTAACATCACATTTTATTAAAAAAATAAGTTTCCTATATTTAACATGTATATTAGCTTGCTGTATATGACTGAAGATCTCGAGACCTTTAACATTAAATGATAATAAATCAAACACTTTCTTCACAGCTTTGAAAAAGGGGAGGGAGGAAGAAGGGGAGGACAGGAAAGAGGAAGGAAAAGGAGGAAGCACCAGGCCATTCCTAGCAAGAGAACCAAATAGTTCTACAGCATCAAATTATGAACCTGCATCACAAACGTTAGAAAAAGGAAAACTAACTATTATAGTGATCAAATTTGGATATATTCCATATAATTAGAACATACCATTGGGAAAGACTAGACTGGGAAGGAATACACTCTATTTGCAATCGCCTCTTCTCTGCATTTCCTTCCTTCTCTACAAGCCATCACTGATTTACTCGCATTTGTATAAACTACTATTCCAGTAGGTCAGTTGCACTAAAGCCAGATGTACGAGACCAGGAAGGGAAACAATCTGAAACTATTTTATCACAGATTTTCCCCAATACTGCATAAATTTGATGGAGGAAACAACTCGGAGGTGTGCACATTACGTGTTTAATTTGTAGTCCAGAAGATTGCCCCCACATACTTTCAACAAGAAACCCGTGTAGGAGTCATCTCTAACATAACATATATAGCTGGTGCTGACATTCTCCACAGGGCCCAGGGTCTACATAAGAAGAAAGAGACGAGGGAACGAACAACTCCCCTAAACCCCAGGGGTTCTCTGTGCAGAAGCTTAGCAGCCCATGGTTGTGTTGCTCTACGTGCAATCACTCTGCCTTGGTGAGTGAACCCCCTTTCAAACGGAGGGTTCCACAGAGAGAGCCCTCTGTGCACAAATGCCCTGGCAGTAACGTCATTAGCAGCCGTATTTTCAGGGTTTAGTGAGAATGAAAACTCATGGAGAACCTGAAGTACTGGGGTAGACTTGATCTTGTGTATAGAAATTGATCTCGGGGGACACAGAGTTCCGCTCATGAATTCTCTGCTGCTTCTTTTTGGGAGAAGGGAATGACAAATGACATTCCCAGTAGAAAAAAGTCAGGAGAGAAAATACTATCTGCAAGGAGGGACAGAAGGTCCCTCTCTTCCCCCGACAGATTCCTCCTGGGAAGAGACAGTTTCTGGTTCCCTTCAAAGACACCTATATTAGTAGAAGACTGGATACGTATATCCTTGCACGAACCATCTCTTATTTTCCTCATTTGAATACCAAAGCCTTTCTGTAACAAGGATAAAAGGCTACGTTTGCAGTTTAAGCAACGATGGCATTTTAGACTGTTGTAAAATCAAAATACACTGGAAATATCCAAACAAATCCCAACATTAGTCTGATGCTACCTAAAGCCAAGAACAAACAAGCAAGCAATGAACACTGGTATTTTGGTTTTTTTGCGTGGATATTACAAAAAATAGTAATCATACACTTTTTTCTTTTTAAATGTTCATTACTTAGATAAAGCACATATGAATGTAACATTCAGAATTGTAACATAGAAAATGTAATGTGGGCAATCTGCTATTCCAAGTACACTTACCAAAATACAATTTTATAATGAAGAAAGTCTCAAAATACACCTGTACAACAATTGGGATCCACAAAATATGATTTAATAGTATCACTCAAGATCACTTCATTGAAACCACTTTTATAATACTGTTTGAATAGTAATCTCTGGTCAAAGAGCATTCTCCCCCTTTCCCTAGCCCGTCCCACTAAAGCAAGTGTGGAATTTTAATTGCAATGCGTATCTTTTAAAACCCCAAATCTGAAGCAGTCCTATTAACTATTACACTGCCTACACTGAGATACTAGGAGGATGGGGACCACCCTCTCTGAGGCCATGGTACATTGAGACACCTACCCATATTATTGTTTGTAGCGCAAGCAGAATAATCTGGTAAAGGGCAACTAAATAGGGTCAAAATATGAATTAATTATCTCACTACCAAATCATTCCCTATGTGTTACTTAAGCCTGTAACATTACAACTTTACTGAAAAAGAAAAAGTTAACCATTTTATCCTATAAATATTTTCTTTATTTGCTTTATGTTTAGAAGTTGCTATTTAAGTTCTATTAACAGAAATACATAACAAAAGCTCCCTAACAAGTGGAAAAAAGTAATTACAAATGCTGAAAAAGTTGGCCTCATTAACATATGTACAGACTTGCTTACTTAATACACATCTTTGTGGGAATTAAATCATTTTATGACACACATTTATACAGGCATTAAACATTCCCAAGTAACTTTGAGCGGAGAATACGCCAAATCTTTAGTCTGGGCAGACAAAAATGTATATTTCAGTTTTGATTGTGGAGCTAACATGCAACAGATACAACATTCAGTCTGAGCTGCTGTTGATAGGTTGTTCTGTTTTTTCCTGCAAAGATCTTTCCATTGAACTTGGGTCCTTTTGTCCCTTCTTTTCCTTGTTCTGCTGTTCCTGCAGCTTCAGGATTATTTTTCGTATTTCTTCTCTTTTGGTTTTCATTCTTGGGCGTGGAAACCAGTCTGTTAAGTTCATTGGTAGCTCAAAACTCAGAATGGGATTCTGAAAAGAAAGGTCATTTGGATATTACAGTAAGGAGTTATTAACTAAAAGACTGGAGAGAACTGTAGTGGGGAAAGGTACATTCTTCCCCACCTCGTTCCATCATCATGAAACAAAATTTCTACAATTTGCGTGTTTTGTACATGTACAATTAAGGTAAAGTCAATCAAGCTTCAGTCTGTTACAGAGTAACATTCATCCAGACCACAGTTCTGGTTGTAAGAGTGCCCAAAGAACCTACTCAGTTTGCTACATCTTTTAGACAATGCATTTGACTGCATAAATGTGTACAATTGTCCTAATTTAAAAAAAAAAAAAAAAAAAAAAGAGAGAGAGAGTATTATTGTAATGATATAGCACATTTTTTTTAAAGGGTGACTAGCATCAAATCTAGAGCTGATTAGGAATCTGTTGCTAAATACTCCTGGTCTTATAAATACCTTTCGGACCACAACCAAATAGGAAAGTCAGTTTTACATTTCATCCTAAAAAACAGGGCCTGTGAAAAGCTGGCTACCACCAGCCCTTTTTAGACTTACATTTTGTTTTCTTGCTAGAGGTCATTTATCCAAAGAATTAAGAGAATTATTATGAGGAGACATTATCTATGCCACTTCTGTGACACTGTACAACAATTTCACTGTAACTAAACAACAGTTTGTACAACAGGGTTTTCTCTCAAAGAAATTCCTCCCTTTGTGTATTCTAGTTTACATCATTAACAGGGTTATTTAAGAGTAAATTATGTTCATCCACTGAGCTAACACTAGCAAGGCTACTTGGGAAAAAACTAGTCACATTCTGCACAGGAACATGTCAATGCCTAATGTTGCGCTAGCAACATTACTCCGCATCCAAACAGAATATCAACTAGATAATATGGCATTAAAAAACCCCTATGTTGAACTGGCTTTGCTAATGAAGCTACTTAACACCAGCAGTAAGTAGACTTCGGAAGAACGATGATCTAAAGATGCAGAAAACCATGGGCAAAAACTGAAAAGGTTTTCCATCGTTTCAATTATGAACTAGGCCAGACAAAGGAATAACATTAACAAAAACTAATTGGTGTGGTTACCAACAACAGAAAGATATTTCAGATTAATCTGAACACATCCTTGACTTGGGCTTTTTGTTGTTGTTGTTCAGTTTGGGGAAGAAAAGCAGGGACATGGGTCAGAAGCCAGTTGCCCGCACGTTCTCTGCTGCCTCGGAGCTTCCTCCTTGCTTTGCGAGTTCTTCCATCGCGAACTGACATCGCCCATCCCCCCCCGAAAACCCGGCTCCTACCGTAGGGGCTCTGAGGCCGGCGGCTGCGCCCTCCCGCCCGCCCCGGCACGGCCGCAGGCGGCCCCGCGGCGGCCCCTGGCGGCGGCAGCCGCGCCCCGGCAGCCCGGCCAACCCGCCCCCCCAAGCCGCCGGAGGGAAACTGGGGGCCGCGCATTTGGCAGGTCCGAGAGCTGTCCCTCGTGGGCCGGAGGGCAAAGCTGAACAGGCGTGGTGTTGAGGGAGGACTGAGAAAGTGCTTGCTGCGACAGTGGGCAGGTGTGCTCCTTATTACGCTACCTACCCTGTCAAATGAGTCTTGGTTTTAAAAAATACACATCATGATTTTAACCCTGATTATTAAAAAGAAGATACTTGAAATAAATCCACAAAGAAGAAAAAGATGTGCCTGAATAGTCCACAAACATCAAATTAAGCACCCCTCCCCATGTACTCCCCACTCTGTTTGTACAGCTGCTGAAAACAATGAGACTTTGGGCAATTTTTCAAATACATTAGCAGCTGAAATTATTAGTTCAATAACTGTAAGACACTCAAGTACCGTGCAGCCAGTACAGGTTTTCCTTTCCCACTAGTGTTACTTCCAAGAATACCCTGCGATTTGCTGCCTGACACATCTGCGTGCCATCCCTATTCCCTGGCAGACAAAGCTGCTGCATGCTGCAGGACCAGGCAGGACAAGGGATTCAGCCTGACGTAATTCTGCGATCAATTTGCAAGAAGGAAGGGGCCAAGATTATTAAAACTTGGTTGCTCTTCATATCCCCTTGTACACAACAGCAAGCACTCGAGGATGGTTCTAAACTCTCAAGGTAAAGCAAAAGCTTTTGGCTTTGATTTGCATGCATGCACTCTGCTAAAGCCTTGCTGCTCTCCAATAAAGTACGAAGGAGGGGAGCATGGAGGAACGGAGAAGAAACCACCAGCTTTCTCAGGAAAGGGTAGCTACAGGAGAGCTTAGGAACAGCGCTCTGAAGTACTATGGACTGTAAACAGAGTTAGTGTCCCATGAGGCAACGTCTCACTTGACCATCATCTCTCCTCCCAACCCAGACCTGAAGGTGCTAATGGTCTGCTTGTGAAAGGAGCTGTAACTTGAAGACCAAGACAGTTAAAGTAAGAAAGATTTTAACAAATTTCTTCAATGGAATCAAGATTTGGCATTTAGCTGTAATGATTCCACTTACATGTTTTAATGGAAGTTAAAAAACCTAGCTGTATCATATTAATGAATTTATGCAGAGTCACATTTCTTAGGGAAAAAAAGAACAAACTTTTTGTATCACATCTTTAGTTTAGATTTCGAACTCAAATTTGAACTCTGTTTCTTACAAGGTAATTTTAAAGGGTATGCCCTATAAGAACACAAAGGAAGACTCAAAATATATTTTCTTAACGTTCTCTCAGAAAACTCCATGGCTTCTGATTTCTGATACATGTGTGCATCTAATAATGAGTTTATTCTCCAAATAGAATTATTATGTATGTTAATGTATAAATTAGTTTATAATGCATAATCTAATAAATAGGTATAAGAGCTACACTAGAGAACCTTTTATTATTGTAATAATTTTAATAGCTTATATTTGATTGCTGCAGGAGACCCCCCAAAATAGTTACACAAACAGGTATACGTACCTCAAAAAAGCTCTCCACATACTGCAGTATGTACACTCCACAGTCACTGAAGTTGTTCTGTTGTGGCACTTTTGGGTTGGAACCTTTCATGACATCTTTGGAAAAGCTTCTTTTGTTGCCTTTCCTGACTTCCCATTCCACCTCTAAATATCTATGATAAAAGACCATGCAAATTCAAGCTTTTGTTTTCTTGCAGAATTTTGCAAACACCCCTTCCCCCCCAAACCCAGATACGAAACTTACTCCCTTAGTGTTTTCACAACATTTGACCGGGAAGGGCCTCTCAGTGAGTCCATAAGCAAAATGCAGGGCCTAAGAGAGAACACAATTTTTAAGTACACAGTATTTTACAGCAGTTTGGAAAACACGATGTTACACAGATAGCTATGAAATAGACCTTGAACAAAAGGTCTAGATCAATACTATAAAGTTTTGCCAGCACTGCTATAATCCCCTAACTGGGATAGCTAAATGCAAAGTTGTCTTTAGATTTAACCATACACCAAGTACACTTAGGAATGCACTCAGAAAATATAGTACTGGCAGACTGAAAGCATTTGTTACAGGCAAAACCTAGTTGCTTAAAACCCCGAGGTGTCTAGCGCTCTTCTAGATGCACAAGGTATCTGGGACACTGGCAAGAGCCTAGAAAGTAAGGCACAGAACCCATAAACGTCCTTCTGGAGTAGCAGCTGGAGGACAGATGGGACAGCCCACAGCACCTGAGGAGACACTAGGTATGCACGTGCAAGAAGTGATCCCAGCCAATGAATCTGAAATCTACCCGATGGTTATGCACAAAACACACATGTACTCCGTTGGAAAGACTTTAGAAAAATAGCATACGCATAAACCAACATTTTCTAGAGAACCAAGTCTGCTTGAACACTCTCGTGCACACTACAGATGCTTACATCCTATCACTTCATCTGGAGGATACTACCTTTGCAGTAGCTATAAACATAGCAATTGTATCAGCCGCCTTATATGCAACAGCTGGATTTATACATCAAAGCTAACTCATACCAGAGCTCAGAATCTCAGCATTAGATGCAAGATGTATTTTAAGGGATAAATAGGATGTAGATTACTTTTCACAAAGCTCTGCTTTCTAACAATAACACACATGCATTCAGACGAGGTGTCCTTTATAGAAACTGCAAACTATCTGCATGCATTTATGTATAGGTTTGCATTTATAAATTAATCTACATGTATGCATTTTTTTAGGCATAAGCATATAATCACTTGAATAATGTTTGCTTTTACTTGTACTTGTTTTAATTTCTGATAAAAGAAAGTTATTATTAATGTATGCAATGCTCTTTAAAAATGCACAATCCAGTACTTTGCCAGGGCGGGGGGAAGAAGTGAAAGCCCTTTCAAGGTAATTTTCTTTTTCATATAGAAGTAATTTAAAAATATGCTAATAGTAAAGTATTTACATGCCCTTAGTGACTTTTGATACTTCTGTGTCAAAGATCTTATGAAATTTCATGTTCGGATTAAAATATTTTCTGGTGCAAAGTATTATGTACAGATAATCCATCATCAGAATGGGCCAAATTTAGCCAAGCTATAATCAGAAGGTCATAAATATTCTTAAAACTCACAACACAGATGGATTTTTACCCCTTCGTGAAAATGTATTAAGAATAATTCATACACATTCTATATAATGTATAAATAATAATTTTATTCTGCACTGTAAGAATGTATTGTGAAAGCCTTTACCTTTCTAGTAACCATTATATTCACAAAGAAGGAAATATAAAAATGGATAAATAAACTGTGAAAAAATACAAAGGAAATTAACAAGACAGCAATACTAGTAACAATTTTTGGATTTGGAATCATGCATTTCTGTCACACCAAAATGCAAGCAACTGCAGTCAATGATTATTAAGAAATAACTTCTGGCTTTCAAACATCAAAAAATAAATTTTAAGGCTTTTCAAATCCAAACCAGGTAATAAAGTAAACAAACAAACAAAAAAAAGTAACTGAACTTAGTACTGTAGAACACTCTTATTAGAGAAAAAAGAATACTACTAAGAACAGAGAGAGACAATAAAGAGAAACAGCTAGAACACATTTAGATAAGAAATGGGGGCAGTTAAAAATGATTCCCATTTCCCATTTTCCTGTTTCCAATTTGAGTGGTGACAAAGGTTTTCTTTAGTATTAATTTAATTATTTTCATTTAAAGACATTAATCTGCTTTTTAAAATAGAAGGATACATTTGAACATGTTTCTGCACCTTCTTTTCGTAGTAATCTAAGTGCAAGATACCAAAGAACAGCCTTATTTGAAGAAATAATCTTCACTTGCCTGAAGCAGCACACAGGCTTAACAGAAACCCAAAAAGCTATTATTTCACTAGTAGTTTCATTCATTAAATTTTCTGCTGACTGAAGACGATACTACAAAGTATAAAATTCTGTCTCAAACACTAATAACATGCTGATTACAGTGTCTGAAGACTGATGTATGACCATTTCCCATAATTATTTTTTAAATTTCATAAACTTTTATGAAATCTCCATTTTAACTGTTTTAATAACTTACTGTTTGCAGATAGTAGGCTTCAGATGCCATTGTCCCATTTCTGAATTACAGTTATCATCTACAAGGCCACCATCATCACTGCTGTCTTCCTACAGAAGTAACATGTTTACAGGTGTTTAAAAGCTAATATTGTTTTTCAAACAGATGCAAAAGAAATTATTGCTATACTTACCATTTTTATTCAAGACCAACAACATTAAGTTTAATAAAGAAGTGGTAGCTTTAATCTGAAACCATTCTTTATTTGTAAAGTTTGCATTACCAACTTTTAGTCACACGTTTTCTCAAATCCATGCTGGAAGGGCACAGAGTGAATGGTGCTATTTATTTAACGACTCTTGAAGGTAGAAAAAAGCTGCAACTGACATTTTCAAAGCATTGCTGTCTTAAAAGAGGTGCATCTCCATTGTTTGGTTATAATCTAAATTATCAATACTTTCCTTTGCTAATGATTACTAGAAAATTGCTTGGCAGTTTAATGTATGTTATCTTCTAGATGGAATGAGACAAAATCTGCAATGAACTCAGAAGTAAAATTTCATCTTTGCTCCAGAATGCACCAACTCGGTTCTTAGGGCAAGGGAAATTAAACCACCATGATATTGTATATCACAGGTTGCAAAAATGGTCATGCCACAAACCTGGGAATATCCTTTGACCTTGTGATTTCAATATTGATTGCTATGAAGGATATGGAAGTTTTATGAACAAAACCACTAAGTTATTGTATCTAAAAGTATCCCAGTGATCCAGAGTTTTTACCCTTCTACTGAGTTCACTATTACTAACACAGACCATTGCGTTACAGGGAAAGAGATGCTTTGCAAAAGTGGGAACCCCTGTATCAGCATGATTTGTGAAACTTTTGGTGAGAATTATGTACACTTCACTAATACGCAGGATCCTATGACTGAAATCCTCGTGCTATGCCCTGAAGATACTAACATATTAGAAACTACTGCCTAGTTCCTCATACACTTGTTTCTGTTGCAGCCTCAACTTCATTTTTGGCAGATGTGAAGGTGCACTCAGCTTGTCATGGTCTACCATTTCTACACTTGCTTTGCGCATTCTAGAAGACACCAGTGACAGCTTCAGCTCTAAGCTATGCCGCAACCAGGGAACTCGACATCTTTCCCTCCTCTCAAGGAACACAGCTGGCCATGTGCTTTCTTCCCTGACTTCATGCCATGTACTTCAGATTGGAAACACTCTACTACTCATTCTCCATCTTCAGGGAACTCTAACTGCTACAAAATAGACAGAAAGGCACTTCCCTCAGGTGAGAATCACAGAATGTTTGGGCAAAGTGTCATGATAGGAGAGGTGGGCTGAGTCTGTATGAAAAGCATAGTTAGGTTTCAACATAAACTGGAGCTTTTATATGTGTGCACACATACACATACTATTGGAAGCCATTACAAATAGCTGCAGACTTTGGAAAATAATTGTTTGTTCTGGACTCAAAGGTGAAAAATAGGTAATTCCTAGACTGTATATTTGATAGCCTCCAATTCTTTATTTTGGACAACTTGGAGTCATACACCTGGAACATGAACAGGAAGGCCAATTAGGAAGAGTAAACGTGTAACTCCTAGCTTGCTCACATTGACTTACACTGTAGAAGCAACAGGGCTATGGAATACTGCCCTCATACCCAGCAGAGAGTCAGTAAAGGATATTTTAATGATCAGTCTTTCCACAGCTCTAAAATCTAAATGTCTTTCAATTCGAACAACAATACTACTCGATTATAAATCCATGCTGTTTAAATTTGATTAGGAGAAGCACCAATGAAACAAAACAGCAGAGTAGCACCTACTTATAAATGTGTCTGTTTACATCCAGGAAATGCAGCTGAAAGAAGAGTAACTTGTTCTTGGGTCTGGGAGATAAACATGGAGGTGGGGGAGATGAAAGACAGAAATGTGTTGACTTCCAGAGTTTCCACTAAAATCATCGTGTAATATTGTGAATATGCAAAAGACTCACAAAATTAAATGCAGGATCAGTACAGCAGTCTCCTCTATGAACAGCTTTATGAACGTATGTACAATCCTCTCCTGTCAGCTAATTTGCAAATTTTTGTACGTAACCAGTGCTTTAGATTTGACGCTTGTGATGATAACTAGCTTTACACAACGCACATTTACAATGTATATACAGCTTTTAAGCTGCCCATTCAAAACACAACACAACAGTTCGCGTTTCCCAAATAAAATTCCTAAATTCTTTACCTGGTTATCTTGGTCTTCAGAAAAATCTATAAGCTCATCTTCATTTAGTTTACTGCCATCAGCTGAGTCTTCACTATAGTTTAGCCTGATTTTGTGCAATCCATCTGCATCAAACACAGACAGTAGTATATTTAAACATCAAATACTATGTCATCATTGAAGACCAAACTCCTTTTAAATATCTCTCATTTCCTCAGGATTGTTCACAATAACTGTGATACAGCTGACATACAATATTTTATTCATGCATATGAGCAAAAGCGAAAAGTTTCTTCTAAGTAACACAGCAGAAACTGTTCCTTATTCTGTGAAATGCCAAAAAAATTCTAGAGACCTAGACTAAAACCCGCCATGAAATTACCCTGTAGTTCCATGAAGCCTTTACAACAGTATAAATTGGTACCGCTACCAAAAGAGGCAGTCTCATTTGGCCCCCAATATAACTGCTTATTCCCATCCCTAGCTGGTTCCTTCCATTTCACCAAATACATCCACACACAGTGGACCAGACTGAGAAAGTCAGTCACAAGCTTATTATTTTTCAACTTGAATCATTTCCTTGATCAGATTCACTGTGCAGTTCTGTGAAGACTTGTGCTGGTAAAAGGGAAAAGGCAGCTTGGGAGCACGCTGCTAGGGAGGGTAGAATGCAGGATCAGCTCTCCTGGGAGCAGCAGCTTAGAAATGTTTGCAAAACTTTACTGTTTGCTACATAAAAAGAGTATCTGTAAATTCAATCCCTACCCCCTCTACATATTTAGTCACTTGGGAAACAGCTTCAGAAGAAATAAATAATAATGAATGTTATAGCTATACATATATTCTGTGAAAGAAGCAGATACAGACAGCTAGAGGCTCACTGGTCTTACTACAGTACCATGCAAGACTTCAGAACAGATAAACTATGTGGAAATAAGTGAGAAATGAGTAACTCATGCCACCAAAACCTGAAATCTTCATAAGAAAACTTTTCCTAGAAAAGGGCTATATAGTGTATCTAAACAATCACAAAACCAAAAGCGTTGGTTATGGTGTCACTGCAGGATGTATTACTTATTAAAGAAAACGAGGATTTCTACAGGAACAGTAAATAGGGCAATGAACTAGCTAATGGAGAAAACGGAGAAGACCTGCATTTGAGAATACTTCAACAGAGAAGTTGAAGTAACACTTTAGAAAGAGGTTGCCAGTGGAGTTCCACAGGGACGAACTTGGGAATTAGTCTTACTCAGTATCTTTGAAAAGACCTTAGCACAGGAAGTAGGCCATATACTAATGTGACTTACTGCTGACAGATTCCTAAAAAATAAAAATTGGTATCGAGAAGAATCACATCTCATACAAGAACTGAGCAACAAAAAGAGGATTAGTTAAGTAATAAAAAAAAAATTATATATTTTGGATGATTTATTCAAAGTTATTCAGGTATCAACTCCTACTGATTTACAAGTCCAACACCAGGACTTAGTTTGAGATCAAGACATCTAAGTTTAGGCTCCCATGTATAGTAGGCATCTACAGCCTCACGTTAAGCAGAGACCATAATCAGAGCAGAGAGCTACTCAACTGAACAGCTACTTATGTCTGCTTTAGGATGAGAAGAGGAGGTCTCTTGGTTTCATTGACTATACTATCAAAGAGGCACCTGCTGTCTTTTGAGATATCCTAGGATATCCAGGACATATGTACGGATTTGGCAGAGTCAAGAGTCAAGACCCACACGCTTCTGGAGCAACAGATGAAGGCTGGGCAGAAAACCCAAGGCCTACATCCTCATCTTCCACCTGGTTAAAATGGAAGTTTAGATACACAGTGCGTCTAAATTTAGCTGCCTAAACATATGCTTAGTGTCAATCTCAAATTGAATCTGACCCTTAAACCAGGACTATGACCTGTAAGAACATCTGCATTAATGAAAGGGTGCATCATCTGCAACACCTGAGCAAGAGAGTATGAGTGTTTTAGGCAGCAACAGAATGACCATCAGCCACCAATACAATGCAGCCATAAAAAAGAAAAATGTAATCCTAGCAAAAATATGTCATAAAGTACGTTCTAACTAATCACAGACAAGTAACAGTAGCAGCATCCAAGACACAAGACCATATCATACAGCAGCAATATCATAAACAGTAACAATCACACATAAAATGAAAAATCAATTCAAACAAGAGCAGATCTACACGCACCCCAGCCCCCTTCCAAGACCTTCTAGGAGAAGTGACAATGTTATCACAAATGAATAAATTTAGATTAGAAAGTAGGAGAGTGTTTATACCCACAAAGATATTAAAGTTGTAATGGCCTGCAGTATACAGATTAGACCATACCATTGAGAGGCGGGTGTCAAGAGGATGGGGCCAGACTCTTCTCAGTGGTGCCCAATGACAGGACAAGGGGCAACGGGCACAAACTGGAACTCAGGAAGTTCCGTCTGAACATGAGGAAAAACTCCTTTACTGTGAGGGTGACAGAGCCCTGGCACAGGCTGCCCAGGGAGGTTGAGGAGTCTCCTTCTCTGAAGATATTCAAAACCCGCCTGGACGCAGTTCTGTGCAGCCTGCTCTAGGTGACCCTGCTCTGGCAGGGGGGTTGGACTAGATGATCTCCAGAGGTCCCTTCCAACCCCTGCCATTCTATGATTGATAATCTTTTCAGATCTGGTACTATAAGCTATAGCTTATACCTTCTATCTTACATACCTTCTATCAGGACATTAAAGAACATTAAAGGTGTTGAAGCAAATCTTCAAACGCTAGAAGATGCTGGAGTTACGGTTGCTCACACAATCTTAATTCAGTTCCCCCGTGCACGTACATTATGAGGATTCACGGTCAACTACTATTCTTTCCTTAACAATTACAGTCTTAAGTGATGCAAAGTGATATCTACAAAATGATTTTGTGTGAACAATGGCCACACAACTGAAAAAGTAATCTCATTTAGGAAAACAGTGTTTTATCTCCAGCCCTTTGCCCTGAGAGTTATGTCAACAGCCACAAAAACATTTTATATGCAATGGCTATAAATTACTTATATTGCAAGCACTCAAACTTCAGCCACATACTAAACTTTCGAAGTATGAAGTTTACATAATTGCAAAAGTAGTAACAGATGTGAAATCTCCATTTTTTTCATTAAAATGTGCTTATTTTTACAATTACATACCCATAGATTGGCTAGCAGTTGTGAATTCACCCTGTATACCATTTTCATCCGGAGTCCTATGGTCTAGTTTATGGCATGCTGATTCCACAGTGTTAGGTTCTTCCAAATCACTGTCTATTTGATTTAGTTTTTTGAAAGCACTTTTTCCCCTACAAGGACTTCTTCTACAACATGAAGACTCACTGTCCTCTGTTTCAGTGTTTGGGTCAATTAAAGCTGTATTATACTTTTTGGTCAACGTCTTCTTTGCTGTGGACTTGGAAGGCGAGTTTTGTGTATCTAATTCATTTGGCAAAGGAGATGGTGTGTTGCTCTCTCCATCTGAAGAGGAAGATTTTATCTGCGTTGTAGCATTTTCATGATAGTGGGGATTTGGTTCATATTTGGGTTTTTCTAAACCAGGAAAACAGATGACAGCCAAAAACCAGTGGGCGCTGCAAAGGAAAAAATACGTTAAAAACTAGCAATTACATTAATGCTCATGGTTAAACCTGAAGTTGGTAAAAACCAGACAAAAAACTGAGTGCGCGCACGCACACACACAAAAACCCAAACCCTGTCCCCCATAGTTATCAAAGATAGATTGTAATAGCTGTTCACTTTTCAGGTTTTACTCAAGCATTCACGGTCTTCACTAAAGGTAAGATCACTCCATGCAAGTGGTCACCAACAAATTCATTAATATGATGCAGTTAGTTGAAAACAGGTGTTGTTTAAATATTTATTTCAATTTGCTCATACTTTATACGTTCTTTTCCTCCTTGGAATTAAAGATGATTTCTTTTTTAACATTTTCTTTATCACTGCATGAATTAGAGATTGTAGAGTTCATATTTTATGGCTGTAGAAAGTTTTCTAGTAGTTCAGCACTAGCAACACAAGTAGTCAGATCTAACAGTATAGCTGAATTGCCCATATTCTTCTGCCTACGAGATCTTCCAGTTGTATATGACACTTCACATTTGTAAAGAAATCTTGTCAACAGTGAATTAAAAAAGGGGAGAAAAGAGTGTTTGTAATGCCATCACCACAACTCTGTTGTCCTCCTCACCCTTCACAGAGCTGACATTCTAACCCTTTCAGGACCAAAAATAGTTATCTCTCCCAACACAAAATAAGTTTTGCCCCAGTTTCCTCCTTATCTCCTTGCCCCTTCAGACTTCACTGACTTGCCACTCAATCGGAAATGAAGCAGCAGCAAATTCAGGGATTGAGGCATTGCAAATAGATATCGACTGACTTGATTTAGAAATTTTCTGAAGGTTCCGATTCCCTACAGCAAATAGCAAAACAGAACCTAGCTATGTATCATGCAGGTGAAGCCACATTTCAATGTGTTTTAGAAAAAAGAAAAAGCAGTAGCTAAAAATGCATGTCTAACTGACATATTAAAAAATTAATTAGTTGATTCTGAAGCCTAAATTCCATCGAAACTCAATGGCACTTAAAGTAAGTGGCCTTTGAAAGCAGCGTGTGAAGTATAGAGGCATTTTGTCTTGAATGATTCACCACACCTAGTAAATGAATACATTAAGTATTGCCAAACCCTGGAATTTGTGTGTGCTTTATTAATATAGGCTTTATGTACCAATTATGTAAATAGATGAGCAAATTAACCTGGATCTAAAAAGAAAATAGCTTGTAACTTTTAAAAGAACAACCTATTTCCATTGGAGACTTGAACAAAAAGGACTGTACTGCCAAAGGATACTGATGCAGTCATGGTCAAGTCAGCCATATTGTTCTGAAGTTAATTCTCCCCTACATTCATCCTGCCCACCTCCAGTTACTGCAGTTCGACAATTTGTTAAACATTCCCTAAAACTAGTGATTACGGGAGAGTCTAGAAAGACTTTCTGGAAGTAGATACTGAAGTCCAGCAACTCCAAAGCAATCATTTCTAGAATGTACTCTTAAACCAGATGCCAGAATAAACAGCTGTGTCCTAAAAGAAAAAAAAGCATCATTCTAGACAGCACAGGAGAAGCGTTATCAGGAGCAACCATTAGCAGCATTCCTATAATGCAAGAGAAGCTCTCAAGTTTTTCCAAATCCTTGAATACTACTACTACTTAATTCAAGACACAAAGAAGCAAAAGAAACTCTGAGATTGGTTCTCAACCAGACTAATTCTGCCACAGATTAAGGTTTGAGACCATTTACAAGTAGTAACGAATGCAGACCTTTCACTGGAACCAAAGAAATTCTTCCATACCTTTGATCCGCTATTGTATCACATAGAGAAAGTTCTGTTTACAAGGACTAATCACCAGCATCAAACCAGGTAGCAAATTCCTGAAAAATACCTGCAGTGCTGCAATGCGTCAAGTTGCAAACGCTGAGAGAGTCTAGACAACTCAAGGCTGTGAGTTCTATATCATAATTACGAAGACAAGGAATAAACTGATGGAAGAGAAGTGGGTGATGAAAGCCTTACTACACTATATGAGGCTGCACATACCGATGTCCAGGCAAAGGCATGTTGAAAAAATTCTGAAACCCAGACTCTCCAAAAACCACACAGAATGGCACGTACCTTGCTCTCTATACACCACAGGCATTAATTGGCTCTCCCTCCTCACCACTGATGCTCTGTGCTCCTAGCATTTTCACTAATCCCTTGAAGTTATGAGGCAATGCCCCGATTACAAAAAAACCACTAGACCGCTAAACACCAAGTAGTTGAAAGTTATATTCTACTGAACATACAGCATCTAAACATCTCCATTCTTGTCAACACAAAGCATGACAGTCCTCATTTTGCAAGTGAGGAACAGGAGCATTGGGAAATTTGGGGAAATTACATAACACAAAAGAAGTCACACAAAGGAGTTTCTGAAAAAGCTGCAACTTAATACAGAACCCAGCCCACAGACTTCATCGTAAGACTTGCATATCTAAAAGACTCACTGTAGATTAGGAAGCCAACTAATATACAAATCAGCACCACAAATACATAAAAATGTTGTATTTGGCACAAAAACAAGGTTTCACAGTCCTATTAACAGACAAAGTCCAGGGGCTATACATTTCATAACGCATTATATACACAGCTACAGAATGCTACCTGAGGCTGTAACTTACACAAACAGGATCTATACTGTACTTGCTAGCCAGATCAGAAATCCTTCAGGTTAGTATTTTGCCATTAAGAAACAAAAATCAGCACTGATACTTACTGCCTCTTTTGTCAGCAGTATGTTTAGTTCTAAAAATAAAACTTTCTAGTTCTGTATCAGATAAGCTAAGAAGCACTTGAAGTGGTACCGTAGTGAAGTTAATGAAAATAGAACAGGATTTACATGTCAATTCAACATAAAGAGCTACGTATCAAAGTAAGAGAAATACTTACAACAAAGTAACCAGCAAAACCTTAAAATGTTTTTTGACTGAAAAAGGTAAATTAAGATGACTCCAGTTCTCTGCTCTTGACCCATTTTGAAATACAATAATATAGGGAGAACAGCAGTCAAATATACAGTAGCCTGGTAAAACCTGCTATTCTTCTGTGTCATGGCAATATAAGGAAGGAGGAGACACTTAGCAAGTGACAGCTCTGCTGCTAGGATGGAGGCCTAGAAGCCTTCATACTTGCTGTTTTTTGTGTTCTTCTCCAGGTAGCTCCCCAGGCCCCTCTCTGTCCTGCGATACCAATTATTGATCATAATGGGAGTATTTCATTGTCAAGTCACTGATTCCTTCCTAAATATCTTAGCATATCCCCCCAAAAAGTTCAGCTTTTTGTTCCTCAAAACTGAATGTTGGGTTTCGGGGGATGGGGGTATTGACATGTTTGGGGGGAGACAGAATAGAACCCAAGAAAAATACTAGGAGCTAGTATCAATAAATTGAAAAAAAAAAAAAAAAAAGAAATATGGACAATCTAATTTACGCTTTCTTTGCCAGAAGGCAAGTCAAAAACAACAATAAAAAAACAAACCCACTCTCCCAGCCCTCCCTGTCAAACCACCACTTTCTCATCTCCCTGGATACTTGGGTTTTTTCTGCTCTGCAATATTCTTACTGTACATATCAGGAAACCACTTTTGCAAACAAATGTCCTACTATCACCACTTACCAAGTTTCGGTTCACAGTGAAGGACAGTTCCAAAAAGTGTGAACAGGATCATTTCCAGATGAAAGATGCACACCAAGAGCACACTTTTCATGCTCTAATCACTATTGGGTGAGTCCACGAGACCAAGCTAGTCCAAAGCAAAATCCCCAACCCACACATGGTGTGAATATCATGCCTTCAGTATAAACTGGTTTGTTCTGCAAATTCACTCCCACTGAGCTGCACTACTTGCTAAGGTAGACATGGCTTTAGTTCCTTATCAGTAAATGAACAAGACAGTGAAAACTACTATGTGTTAAGTTACTAGCAACATAACTAATTCTATGTAAAACCACAGAACTGTTTCTTTTCATTTTCAGAAGACTTCTAAGTCACACTGTCTGGTATTTGCAGCATGATCAGTCTCATTTCTCCTATGCATAACCAATGAGGACATGTGAATGACAAGAGAGAGGATGGTGGGAAGTAAACTATATAACAATCTCTAAGGCAACTAAAATGTAAGTGACAGACACTTCAAAGTTCTGGTACTTAAAGCTTTGGGGGAGAGGGATGGCAAGGATGAAGTCTGCAGTGGACAGGGGGAATATCTTACACCTGAGTCATTTTCATCACCTAAGGACTGTCTGTTTTCCCATGCCTGTACAGAGGTCATAGCATCTCAAAATCTAAAGTCAGTGCTTGTGAACAGCTTTCTCAGGGATTTACTTACGACTTTATAACAAAGATATATGGTCAGTTACCTCCTAACTGCCTCTCTACAGTTAGCCTCAGAATTCAGCTTGGGCAGAGGCAGGAAAAGAGAAGATCCAGAAATTCTCCTCCTACTGCACAATGGCACGGTATCTAGATAAATTTCTTTGAAGAGCTTTTATAATTAAAAAAACCCTATTTTTTTAATTTTTAAAACATCAGTTAGATATGCCTATGATAAGTCAGTTACAATTCTCCTGTCTCTCTGTCCTTACATTACTTATGGTTGTATTGTACATTTTTAAAATACAGTAGTTTAACTTTCCTAAATATTTTGGCTTAAGGACGGCTTAGATTCTTTTTGTGAAATGTAGAAATGCGTTTGTGACAACTTGCTCTGATCTTAAGGAATGTAAGCATCACTAAAAGTCCTTAACAACCATTAGAATGCTAACAGTCTGCTTCCTGACGCCCCCAAAAAATAAGGACAAAAGGATATAAAGAAAAAGAATAAAGCTCCCAATACAGGGCAGTAGAGATTTGCAATTGCGTTTTCTTCCAATATAGGTTTATTGTAACTAAAGGATGATCTCATCTGTACCAAAGAGATCTCATCAGAAGAAAAAGTAAGGACTAAAAAAGGTAAATTCAAAAGTTATCAACGACAACAACTTAGAAGAAAGAACTCCAGAGAACCAGATGAAACCTAGAAAAAGCACTCAGAAAAGTTAATTTTTGCTCAGTCTTTATATTGTCTGATACTTCTTATACTACAACAATGCACTTAAAGGTCTTACATTACTATCTTATCACCTGGAAAAAGATGTTTGTTTATTCTCTTAATTTTTAACTTCAATTCACACTATAATGTAACTTCCAATTTTAGAATTATGAAGCTTAAGGCTGTACCAAATGCAGTAAAAAGGTATGTTTACTTACGCTTCATTAAGGGGAACAAAAATGAAATCTTTCTCAAAAATGTCAACGTGCCGTGTCCATGTTTTTACTCGCCCATGGCGTTTTTGTTGTATTCTGCAAGAAGAAACCAACACATGATTTTTAGGGTAGCTTATTTTAATTGAAAGACTACTTTTCCAGGTATTTTCACCTTAAGAGCTTCTTATGATTTTCAAGACATATTCTATGTTTGTTATAGGTCTGGATGCTTCCTAGAGTTCTGCTGATATCACAGTATTGTCTGTAAGGATTTTATCTCTGTAAAGCATCTGTTCTTGTAGTCTTCACTGTACTTAGCTCTTAGTTAAACTGACTTAACAGACTTACGAAAGGTTTGAAGTTTCATGAATATTTCTTCTTTCTCTTTGATTAAGGCGTTTATAGAAGAATGAACTGAATACGTGTATTCTATCAGCATCTTCTTTTTTCAGTTTTTCAAGTACCAAATACCTAATTAGTTTAAAAAAAATGGAAAATTCATGGAGGTATCAACTCAAAGTATTCATCACCAGAGTAAAAAGGACTACCAACAGTGCTATCTCCCCACCAAATTGTTTCAACCTCTCACAAAATAGCTATGAGAATATTAGAGCTAACTAACCACAGGAACTAATTAATGCAAAATCTGTATCAATATTTCAAGGTATTAAATGCTCTGCTCAATCAACAAGTTGTTCTGCTGCTGTTCTATTTATTTTTATATCATGGCAGGAAAACAAATTTTCAATGAGTTTGTTACGTAACGACCCACCTGGGAAAGACCTATGTTTTGTAACTGAGCCACTACATCTCCAAAACCTCCCAGAGTGATGCACTGATTTTCTTTCCACCTCTAAAATATTTTAATAGACTGAAAATTATACACATACACCTTATGTGTAGCATAAACACAGCAGCATGTAACAATTTAATACGTTTCTAACATCTGTCGCATCAGTGACACGAAAAGATTAATTTATGTATTATGTTAATCAAAACAAATGAAATTCCAGGGAACACAAATACTCTGGAAAAAACAATTGACCTTAAAAAGGCTTTTTTTTTCCCCTTGCAGTTAAAATTCCTCTTCAGATGCTAAGAAATTTTAAAGACTCTTTTTTTCCAAGTGAGAACAATGTCTCTGTCATGCAGGATAGGAACCAAAATTTCTTGCAAAGACACAAAACAACCTTTAAAATTAGAGCTACACATAGCTGGAGACCAAGTGTTATCAACTAACCTATGAATTTTTAATGTCAGAACTTTTCAAGTTTCAAAGTAAAAGATGACTAAAACCTGATTTGAAATAAAACTTACTTTAAATAAAAATCAATAATAACATCATTTAAAAATTCTCCTTCATTTAGACAATGGAGGTCTTCATTGGTCACAGAAATACCACCTTTAGCTGGAGGAGGTGGATAAACTATCAACCTGAAAAGAAAAATATATTCAATAATAAATATGAAATGCCAAAAAAACCTCACAGAATTTTTACAGGGCAAAGATAAACATCTTACTTTTCTATAGGACCGATAAATACTGTATGTGGTTCTCCAATTTCTTCATCATCATCAAAATACGGTAACTGTTTATTTCGCTGCTGCATTTTGGACTCAGAAGCAACCTTAAAAGAATAAAGTCAATATTAATTTGCATACTGTGCTCTAATTTACCAAAAAGGTAATAAAGCTTTGTGAAGTCCAGCAGTGTAACATCCGTTGCTTTTGAGAAGGACTTCAAGTGTGGCTTTTTTCCTTTCCTAGCTCATTTATTACACTTAGGTCTGTACTCATTTCTTGCAGAGCCACAAAACTTTCAAAATTCTTTAAGTGGCAGTTTTGTTTAAAGAAAGCATTAATTAAATTTAACTACAACACTGCAACTTAATTTCTTGTTTGAAATATTATGATTTTACCAGTAGATGAATTTGGAAACAATTATGTTGCCTAATTATAGTACAAATTTCTCATCCCTTAATAATTTTTAAATGAAAACATTACTTGTGGACCATTGTACAACCTTATGATCAAACTAAACACACTAAAAAGTATTGTGAATGCACAGACTATTTCCCATAGTTTCATAACCCACCATGGCCCAGTCTAGGAGTCCTCATATAAAAGCCAGCAGAAGTTGCAGGGATTTTTTTTGGTCTAGTGACTAGCACACTATCTTTAGTGTATTTGTAACCCAAATAATATATTGACTTTGTTCTAAAACAAAAATATAATTACATTTTTTATTTTGTTTTCTCTGTGAGATGGGCTTCCTTTGGAATTGTCTTCCAAGCACTTAGTAAATGCAACAAGCCTGCCATTGGCTTCTTCAAAGGAAATTTTCACAAAGAAGTCAGAAATATTATTTCTAATACCAATGTCAGTAATTATTTTTTCAAATATTGAGTTTGCGTGAGGATCAAGACCAGTTTCAAAAATCAAAATGATGTACTGTTCTTCTTGACCTACAAAAAAGCAGAGAGAAAATTATTCATTTAGAAACAAAATAAAATATGGTGCAATTATAAAAAGATTTCAAAGAATCATGGGCCAACACATGTATACACTGCTGACAATACATACAAGCAGTAATACACATATATGCAGATATACAGAAGGATTAACTACCAAACCCTTCTACCTACATTTGCAAAAAGTGCATTCAACTTCTGCCTTAATCTAAAAATGTTAATTACACCTGATACATTTTTTCAAAGACACTGAATGAAAAAACATATTTTGAAATAACGGCTTCTCTGCTTAC
Source organism: Phoenicopterus ruber ruber (assembly GCA_009819775.1). Lineage (NCBI taxonomy): Eukaryota > Metazoa > Chordata > Aves > Phoenicopteriformes > Phoenicopteridae > Phoenicopterus > Phoenicopterus ruber. The sequence goes on from CM020217.1 coordinate 92,866,448, forward strand.
TGACAGTAGAACTCTGCAATCAATACTTTTTCTTATTATAGTTCCTATCCTATTTTTTCAGTACAATTCCAGAAATTATGTATTCAGCATAATTTCCTCTCTATATAGGGAAACAGCATGCCCTAATTTCTCCCAGGTCAACACTAAGAAGTCTAGAGCAGCCCTCTCAAAAATCAAGATGCACTCATTTCTGGGAATTTATTAGAAAAGGAGAACTGTATTAAGAATGTACATGGGCTTTTATGGTCTCCATGTTTACTATAAAAATGCCTTCATCTACTTAAACCCTTCAACATCTACATGGTATTTTATTTTAAAAGATTTCAGCCTGTTTTTCTCCTACTTTCAAATAGATGTGATTGCAAAAAGGGAAGAGAAAAAAAAAAGAGAGGACTAAGACAACATACACTAAATGAAACAAGAAACAGTATATGAGACCCCATGATTCAGGTAGATTCACAGTCTGTCCTGATCCTAGAAGGCTACACTATAAAACATTATTGCTTTTTGAAAATTTTACATATTAAAGTCACTACAGCATATAACCCCAGCGGTCCCCAGCCTTTTAGCTAAAACAGTCAATCAGAATCACTTTTACATGGATATACAGCACTGACATCTACATGTCAGCTCTTTCAGACAATAGAGAGTCTCAGAAACAGTGACAGGTTGAAAAAAATACTACTTTAACTTGGGGTAGCTAGCAAGTAGGACGCAACACTTAAACCACTGCTTAGAAACTAAACTGAATAGTAAGAAAAAAAAGTACATTTTTGAGATGACTGTTTCCAGACTTAAACGGGAAAATAGGCATGAAGCTTTTTTAAAAAGGGGACACAAACTGTATACCACATATTAGAAGCACAAAGTTCTAATAAAACTACTCTTACTGATTCTAGGCACGTGTTGTTGGGTACATAAGTACAAAAACCTGTAATGGCAATTTCACAAAAGAAACAGTTATTTTTCTCTGATCAGATTTCTGTTACCATAGAAACAGAAATCTCTTAAGGATCTCCAATCCACTGGCAACCAGTTTTCATTTCTAATAAGTATTCATCTGAACAAGGAAAGGAATTTAAAATGTCACAGTAATCAAAATCTTCATCTCCTTACACAGGTAAAGGGATCTCACCACCTAGAAGAGCAAAGCCCTGCTTTCAGGTCCTGTAACATAAACAACCCAAAACCTCTCTGCCCCCAGTGAACATTCTGTGAACAGAATACCATCAGGCATTCTCTCATGGTTACTCTTGCTAGCCCTAATAAATCTGTTTCTTTCGGTACAGTGGCTTAGCTTCAACAGGTCAGCCTACACCTTTACCAACAGTTGGAGAATGTCAGTTGGATCAATCAGCTATTATATCAGCTATAAATACCACCTGTTCACATCATCTGAAAAATAAAAAAGCAGTAAGTTGCACTAAGAGGAATTATTTAGGCAGTCAGACACAGGAATAGGATTCAGGCTACAAATCCCAGTCTCACATAGCTGGCTAACTCAGAGCTGCAGGGACCTGTTTTTCTGTAAGAGAAGAAGTTTCAGACACATGCATAACCATTTCCTTTGGGTTATTCTTAACTTGGCATGCTAACTGTTGTGAAAAACAATTCTTCAGCACCGTATTTCCCAATTCACCACACACAAAATTTAGGTGTCTAACTGGGTTTTGGGAGTTCCTATTTTGGGAACTAGGCATCTACACACAATTGCTTACACAGCTATGGATTCAGGTTTAAAGTAATTTCATTGCTCACAAAGCAAATAGCAACTGAGTTATCACAAGGTACTCCCAAGTATCAAGTACAATAAAGCAGTTGGGTGTAAAACCAGCTCAGCGCCGCAGCCTCAGAGGGAAAAGCTGGGGGGAGAAAGGCTGAGAGACATGCTAAGGGAAGGATTTCTTACTCAGACAACTCAGAAAGCTTTTCCTTTTTCCACTTGTGAACACCTGTGTTCACCTGGGGTCTAATGCCTGCTCCCAGGATTGTCTCTAGCTCCCCCGCATGCTCTCCAATTACTTTGGTAATTTATAATACTCCTTACAGCTCATACTTTTTATAGGAGGTGGATGAGGTTATTGTAACAGTGTTATGTGTTGGAAGCACACAATTCTGAGACTGTTGAAAGCATTCTTCCTCCATTTAAATGCATCGTGTGTCTATGAAGCTGAGTACAAGTATAAACAACTACGAAATTTGACCTAAAGAAAAGCCTATTTAAGGGGAAGAGGACTCTATGCTAATTTAAAAAATAGTGCGCATATTAAGATGCTAGACCCTTGAGGAAAACTATGTTGAAATTAAACTTAATTTTAAGATACATGAAGACAATCCATTTATCTTCAAGCAGATATTTGTCTACATCACATCACTACAAACATATGGGAAAAAACCCCAAACCAACCCACACAACAGTTTCTACTGAAACTAAGGCCTGTAAGCAGAACAGCACAAAAAGCAGAAGTAAGTATACCAAAAGCTGTCATATAAATGTAAAGGCCCGTATACAAAAGCTAAACAAACCAACTTGCTTTCATCAGTACAAGTATTAGTGAAAAAAGTTATACTAAACTGACTACATGTTGTAACTAGCATGCATCTGGACAAATGGAAGACTACAGTTTTGCCAAGCTGTTCTGAACTGTTCTCCTCATCAGCCTGGGAAGTTGATCGTGTCTGGAAAAACACTACACCTGCCCCAGCCAATGATGCCAGTTTTATTCTTTAGTGTAGTCAGTCATGATCCAAAACATTAAAACACCATTTAAAGTGAAATAGTAGACTAAAATGGTTTTACTTACTGTCTCCTTTACATTCGTACCAGACATTATCTTTACTCATTTTCAGTTGGTCTCTCAGGCTACTACAGGTTGATGGTACTGTTTGTAGGAAAACTACTGGTAATTTTCGGACGCTACACCATTCACATTTGGTAAGTTCTGAAGTTTTCAGATTAATCTCTCGGATATCGCTTTCTGATTCTAGAAGAAAATAATGACATTATATTAAATTATAGTAAAAATATGTAGGTTTCCTTTACAAATTCCCCTTTAATTTTAACAAGAAATCAGTATGTGCCCATTAACTTTTAAAAGTTTAAAGTTAACGCATATCCAAGGAAGCGATGTCTGTTAATATCTTAAAAGATGAACTGAACTCCACCGTTACTTTTCAGGAAAGTAATCAAAACCAAACCGTTTTCTTCTCATCAACTTTAATCTAGTTTTTATTCCACAGAAAAAACAGCATTTCCAGTGACAATTTAAATTTGCAACTATTGCTATGACACATTTTACAACAGGTTTGTAAAACTTCCTTTGTAGATTTATCTTTGACCAAGTTCCCTTATGAAAAATAACTTTAAAATGAAGAGGAGAATAAACACATGCAGAGAAATAATCTGATTGCCTGAAGAAAATAAGGTACTGCTCTCAATTTACTACCAAAGAGAAATGTCGGTAACATGGTACATTTTTAACACTACATCTGATGCTGCTGGTGCCAATGCTGAGTATTTTACGGGTTTTACTGAATTATAAAAATGGAAGGAAAAATGTGTGAAGTCAAAATTCTCCAAATTTGGTGAAAAGACCCAAAAGTTCAATGAGAGTATTTCTGAATCAGAAAAATGGCTAATGGTAGTCACTTAAAGCTTTAGTTAGTGGCAGTTTCCACCATTCTACCACATGCTTGATGGCATCCGCCACCAGAGAAACTATATCCCCTTACACAGGGGACAAAACATAGACAGGACAGAAGGAGAAATGGAGCCACATAAAGTCCTTCTAATAAATAAAAATCAACAGATGAACTCCATCTCCTCCTCCTTTCCCCATAAAAGGGAGGAGACACTGCAGGGAATTCCTGAAAAGACTAAGGCCTTTCGTAACTTAAATTCTAGTAAATATTTCATGATCAGACAGATGGTGAGTAAAAATTAGTAAAATGGTTACCACATAAAGAGTTCAATTTGCATCACCCTGTACATAATTGCATAAAACTATATGAAGAAAAAAAAAGGACATAAAAGACATACCATTACTGTCTACCTTACTAGCATCAGTTATTAGAGGTTATTATTAGTGGAGGGAGTGCTTTTTTTTTTGCATCCCTCTTCCCCCCTTTATTTTTTTAAACACTTTCCTCTGTCCTTCTCTCAGCATTTAGCAGCCAACGTCCAGCAGCAGCCCTCTACATCCTCCCTTCTTGTTGGCAACTGAACTTGCACCCCTGTGCCTGCCAAAAAGGAGTCTGCTGCTCCTAAGAACAGGGCAAACAGTTACCCAAAGCGAACCATCCACTGGATGCAGACTGGAAGTAGTGGCCGCCACAGCTTCTGCAGAGCAAAGCAGCTCTCCTTTCCTTATAAACCTCCAATACCCCTGTCCCACTAGCGGGGGAAGAAACAGTCCAGCTCTGAGTCAGGCTGCAGCAACAACATGCTTCTTTCAAGCCGACTGGGCAGCATTTACTGCTCAGAACAGTAGTTTGCCATCTCATCAGGAAAAGAGCAGCAGAAATATGCTACATGGATCTAACTAGTCCATCTCCTTGCACTGATTCTCCTTCATCTCCCTTGGGACTTACATAAGAGAAAATGAAGCTAGTAACTAAATGAAGGTTTATAGATGACTCCTAGAGTCTTCTTTCCTTTGTGTTTAAAACAAACAACAAAACAGCTTTCCAAGGCTAGGCTGTAGTACCACAGTCTCTATAGTAATACTCCAGTTTTCTCCTTCCTAAATGTACACTTTCCTTAATTCATTTCGCCTAACTTCCCACTTTCAGAGGCAGACCAGAGTAACGACAATCCCAGCTTAAAACTGGATTCAACCCATTTAACTGAGGCATACAAGTCCTTCTAATGGTGTCTAGGTAGCAGGTCCTTGCCAAAACATGAGCTAGTTGGTCTTTGGAGAAAACTCTGAATCCTTGTAACTGTGTTTGCACTGAGATGAAGCATATTGAATTTTACGTGAGAGGAAAACTGTACTTTTCAGATGAAAATTTAAATCATACTCATCCTTTTGCATTAAGACAGGCATCTTATAATACATTTCACCATAAATGCCTTAACCTGTGAACATTATTTCCTGTAACACTGACGTAAGACAGACAATAGGATTTATCCATTAAAGGAAATGTGAACATTTTTTTACGTGTTAGAAACAGAAAGCTGTTTTCTTGAAACACCCGTTGGGAGTTGCAGAAAACTGACAAGGGATGTGGACAGAATTTTAAGACCTTGACATTATTTACACATGCAAAAACAAGCTCAAGGCAGGACAGTACTGTTGTTTCTACAGCTGTTCAAAGCATTTGCCTCTCCCTGAAAAAGCATGACCATCGTAATTTATCTAAAGAAAAAAAAAAATTAGGTGTCATTTTTATTTAAAGACCCTTGTATTAAAACAAATCACGCTATGATTACAAAGTTAATAGAAATGGAGCTAGCTGCGAATACATCCATCCTCCTCCAGATGCAAAACTCAAAAAAATGAAATGGAAAAGTGCTAAATGTTCCAATAAACACAGCATTTAATGAGTAGCCACTTTTATGCTACTGAGGAATCAAACCCATGGAAATAATTTCACCATGCAGCTGTTTTGACTAAAAAATGATAACACATTTTCTACAAATTTTACTAAGCTTTTCAGAGTTTGTTTTTTTTTTAAATGCATTTCATGCATGAAAAGTGGTAGTTTCTATGCATCTGTATTTTAGATGCAACAGAAACTTAAATACTTGACTGAGCAAAGGCTACTGTTATCGTTACAGGCTGAGAGATCTTTACAGGTTGCAAGACGCCTTTTTGCATATAATAATGACAAAATACAATAGTTCTCTTTTACAAATAATAAAAGGCAGAATTTGATAGGACTGCATCTTCATGGAAACTTAAGATTAACAAAAGGAGGCAAAGCTTCTTTTCAGGCCCAAAGCAAAACCCTACAAAAGAAAACCAAGGAAATAGAGCACCAGTTCTAAGCTCACCATTTCCTAAACTATGTCACTGTATTTCTTTCAGTAACATGAAATATACAACCTATAGGCTAGAGAAGAAAATATTTTAAAGGGAGATATAGACAGGAAAGGTCTAAGACACCTGTGTGGTTTTTACGCTCTACTTATGCATCTGAAATAAAAGAACTAATAAAGTGTTAAAGAGGCAACATGTTTTACAGGAAGTTACTCTTGCCTATTGTTTTTGTTAATCATTTTCAAGACAACCTTTGCCAATCATCACCAGAATACCTACAGCTCTTCAACTAGGATGAAGGGGAAGAACTAATGACCCACTTGCATGCACATCACAAATTGCTAATTCCTGCTATCCTGTGAATTTTCTTTCTGTCAGTAGAAGGCAGAGATAATGCAAAATCATTTTGTTTTTTATTCACCAGGAGGTTCAGACCAAATCTATACTCTCAATTTCTTTCTCCTCTTATCTGACTACAGGCACCCAGTATAATTTATTATATACATAACAAAACTATAATCGACATTTCATTATGATTCACCTGTTAATTCCTTTGACAAAGTTACTTCATTCAAAAAATATATATTGAGTATTTACATAAAATGAAAGATATACTCACCTTCTTGACTTTCTAGGCGTATTTTGATATAATCCAGGCAAAACTGTGGAAGACAACATAGTAATAAGATTTCACTACTTCTTCAAACCAAAATTGACTTAATGCCTTTTAACTGTTAGTAAACATATTTCAATTGACTAAGTACTTGAGTAATAAAATTTTTAAAATAAAAATGTAAAATGTAAGTTATTTTTAAAAACACAAAGTGTACAATTTAGCACAACTCAAGGAAGCAAGTATATTCTTTACTATTCAGTGTCTCTTTCAGTCATATTGACTGTTGAAACTTAAGATCTCTAAGTACTCTGTTTTCAAAAAGATTTAAAATACTCTGAAATATACTATAAATTATATATAGAAAAGAAATCTTCAAAAGACAATGTCATCTATCAGTATTTAAGTAAACCAAACAATAGGGTTTTGCAGAGAGGTGGAAAGAACAAGTAACACCTCTCTGCTATTTATATGGTTACCCCAGCAAGAAGTATGCACTTTATCTGGGTTACTGCATGCAACTAACATTCAGTGTCTCCTTGAAAGTGTCCATGTAACTTAGAAGGTTAACAAAAAAAATATTGTTCTATGGAAGCAAAATTATTCACCTGCAGACATGTTTCTTCCTCCCACCTACCAATATCCATTTTTTGGTAACTGTTGCCTTCAATTTTCTTAACAAATGCACACTAATCCATAAGCCCCCCCAACCAAGTAAACTGGGTTTTCAAGGGTTTTGCAGGCATAATGTTTCTATTAAACACCAGAACTAGATTGTATGCATTAGTATGTAATAGTACTTTGGCGTTCTTTGGGAATCACAGTCTCTGAAATTAGAGACAAATTAACTGTTCCACAGACAAAGGCAAAATATTATGTTGTTCGAGTATAAAAACAACAATGTCCATCAAAAACTGAAAGGAGATTTGTCAAATAACAAGTTTACTTACAATCACAGGTTCCACTACCATTCTTCGTAGTGTTCCTATCCGTATACTTCGACAGTTCAGAATGACACTTTCACAGGAATTTTGATAATTTAGAGGTACAGCTTCAGTTACAATCTCTTGGGAAATAACTTTACGACGTTTTATTGGAGTGTTAGACACAATATTCCCAAACTGAAAAGTAATTTTCAAGGTTTCAGAATGTCTCACTAAGATTTATTGCTAAAACAAGCTTGTTAAAAACTAGTGACTAAATTTTTGGCTACTTTTCTGTTGGTCAATTAGATTACTTACTATAGCATCCACCTCAACCATATACAGAAGGTAGTAATTTCCTAAAGGACTTTTTTGGAACACCTGAAGATGTTAATATTGCCAGATTCAAGAAAAAAACGTAAGCTGACACTTGTAGACATTTTGTTGACATTTCCAAATCACAAATAATGCTTCTAAAATTGCCAAAACCAATTTTGAAACACTGCGCAGCCCAGCAAAACAATATTATTTTTAATTTATTTAATTTGCTTATTTATATAAAAACATTAATGGTGTAAAAGCACCACAATATTGGTGGATTTATTTTTTGTTTCACTTTTTATTAGTCCAAGCTTTTGGAAAACACTGAGTTATTACTGAAGGACAGTGCATCACCACATTAGCAGGAGTAGAATCTTCAAGAAATACAAATAAATAAGCGCAATCAAAATTCCTTAAAGCAACTCTACAGAACTATTAAGATGTTTTTAGGACAGATTGCAGGGTCAGAAGACTAAGCACTGAAAGAAGGCCACGTGGAGTCTGGCTCCAGTTCAAGAAAGTCTCTGGATGCTGACTGAAACTGTAACCTCAATGTAGTCTCCTGTTTGCCAACAGAACAATCTTACAAAAACCTATTACAATGCAAGAAAGCTGGCTGATAGCCATCAGATTTATATTTGTTGTATTGCTTATCTTGCTCTGCTTTGTTGAAGGATTTTCTGTACACTAGTCTTTTCTTTGGTATTTATATTGTTTGATAAAGCTGGGCATTAATAAACATTCTTTTGGGTTACAAAAAACAATTAAACTCCCACAGAAAAACATTTTAAGGGATTCAGTATTTCTATTAAGATTAAATCTTGACAATTACTTTGAAGTCCCTAATTACTAGCCTATCTTGGCCATAATTCAAAATATACCTTTGGATGCTCCATTTAAATACAGTAGAGAAGGCAGAGATTCTAAATCCCTGTAATTAAAATATTTTCCTAAGACACTTGTTGAAGGCAGCTTTTCATTTTGCTGGACTGGCTAAATATTATTAAAAGCTCAAAACTCAAATCACAGACAAACAGTAAGAGAGTAAATATTAAAGTGGTGCTATTTTCAAGTAGCCTCTTCAGTAAAGAATTAATATTTTGAGAGAAAAAAAAAAATTAACAAAGCTTCTTAAAGCTGCTTCTATCATACTGACAAAACCACTGTGATACCTGCAATTCTTGGTAGTTTCCTTGAATCAATGCAAAGTTTGTGTTAAATTTCACCAAAAAATTTTGTTTCCCTTGTTTTCAAAAGCAAGCTCTTTTCTACTTTTCTCTGAAATATGTGGTTAATTTCCAATGTTCCAACTGGTTTGTAAAGACTAGTGAACAGGAACATATGGGTATATAAAGGAAAACATATGGGAGAGTTTCAGAAGTCTTAGACACCAGTGCCTTCACAATGCAACGCTTTCAATTAATCCAGCACATAATGCCAGAATAACTGAAATTCAAAACTGTTTATCATCTAAGCTTTTAGCCCCACAGCTTTGTTGTAGGCTAGAGGTTCACAGCTTTATATTGATAGTGGTGACTAATTATACATCACATTATAAACATCCATAATTTCACCAATTACAGCACTAGAATGTTGGCTTCTGAATCTCAACATAACATAGAAGGTTTTGGCATCATTACTTCAGCGTTCTAACCCAGAAAACACGAAGGATTTGAGACTGTAGGTGGAAATCTGATCAGATACTCTTGTTGAACCAAACTCACAATAGTGAAACTGGACAAGTGACCCAAGAATGGTTTTAATCAGCACTATTAATTCAACAGCAGTTGCCACAAGGAATTTATTCTTCTTAATGGCTCACTATTGAGGTGGTTAAGCTTTTAACATACCGTGAAAGCTGTCCCCTTTGACAGCACTTAAGGAGTCTGCTCATGGTGCATTTTTTGTCTTTGTTTATCCAATTCTTGCAGTGGTACTCAACTAGAAAACAAAAGCCCCACCATGAAATCCTTAAAATAAGTGCTATTAATTGGGACAGTTGTCAAAGTATTTTAATTTTAAAGGGCCACTTTTGTTCCGAGTGTCTCTTTTCATGTTTAACTTCGTATGTCCAAAGTCTTACCAGGCAACAGCTGGTACTGACATTCTTCTGCAAACTAAGTAGGCCCTTGAGTTTCATAGAGATACCCTGCCCAGTCTCAAAGAGTATACATTCAACAGAGAAGCATCTGTGTTAAAAGCATAATTCAAATCATTATGAACGCTTGTAAAAATATAACGAACACATTTTGTTATGTTTCCAGTATTATGTAAGCAGAGATACTACTTGATGATCTGCTAAATATGAAAAGCAATCAAATATAGTCAACTTCTGACAATGCAAGACAAGCTTTTACATTTTCCATTTATGATTTGATTTTTGTTTTCTTTAAACAAAGCATTAAATAGTACCTGATCTTTCATTCTTGCTTTTCTTGGTAGTGTGACTGCAATTTCTGTATCTGTTGTTATGCTACCTATTCTCTGTTCTACTCCACAACTGTTTTCCTTTAATGCTGCTTCCACCTTTCCTGTAGAAGGAGCTGGGGAGGAGCGGGCTGAATCTGCAGGACGAGGTGAAATGCTTTCCATTCTCCTAGTGCTGCCACTATCCTCCTCCTCATCATCATCACTAGACAAAACAACTAAACAGAAAATATTAAATTCTCAACCACTACATTTTTCTGTAACAGAAATTTCTTTTCAAGCAACAGCTTAAAAATAATTTATGTAATTGTCCTGCAGTGCCAAAAAAAGTCCACATTTATCATTATATTATGCTTTGATTAATGTTTATTTGAATCTGCTCGCAGGCGCTCTCTCCCTCATTTTTTATTTCTCATAACTAACTACACAAGAATGAGTATCATTAATCCGCCTCTAGACACAGAAGTGAAGCCATACATTTCTTGGTTCAATCAAGAACTGACAGTGAATAATACAGCTTAAGAAAAACTGACAAGAGAAATTATGACTTAAATTGTTCAAATCACTAAGACAACGTGGTCTAGTAAACTAAGCATGGAACTAGAAACATAATTTCCCAAATCCCAGTTCCTTCCTGCTTATAAATTAATTTGAGTTCACAGAGAGAAAGCACAAAAATTAACATTTTACAAGCTATGAAATTTAAATAAATTATAAAACCTGGATAGTGTTCAGATGCATAGCTCAAAAGGAAAGAGGAAAAAAAAGAAAATAAAAATCAAAGACTCTCTGTCCCTTTAAGAGAATGAATGATGGCATTCTACTAAGAATGCTTTTTTAAAATTATAAAGTGTAAGTCTTAAAAAAAAGAATAATCATGAAATAATTTTTGTTTTCCCCAATGTTCATCTTTCTCAAAGAGTACCTCAGTATATGAAAATGAAATTATAAAAAGGTCTGTCCCTCTTCCCCAAGAACACATGCACAAAAAAATTCCATGCAAAATCAGTAATGTAAACCTGTAAGGACAGTTCCTTCAGCATACAGTATTTTGGGTTTCCAGTTTATGGCTATATTCATAAAAAGGTACTTACTTGGATCATTTAGTTCAGATGGTCTTGTACTCCTCTGTCTTAAGCTTCCTGTAATTTTAGGATTTTTTGTCCCAGTTATAAGACCAACTTTTCCATTCTGTCGTAACATAGAATGTCCTACAACTTCATTACTCAGTAGAATATCCGTCGGACCTTTCCCAACAGCAGAACTATAAAACTTCTTTGTGTTGAACCCTGTACCTGAAGATTTTTGCCCTGTTGAATTCTGATGTATTGAAGAACGTGATAAAGGTCCCACAGATTCATTTAATGCCACAGTTTGTCTGGATACTCTTTGCAAATCCTTTAGAGAAGCACTTTCACAATGTCGGCATTTGGTCTGATTTTGATTTGCCCGCCCACAATTTGGGCAATCAGTAGAATAATCATTTTGTTCCAAAAGCTAGAGGGGAGACACACACACACACACAATCAGTAACTGCGTAAGTACAAAGACTTGATTTCCAAATCTTGCATTTAATTTCTGTTCAGAATGAAGATTGACAACACTATATTAGCAATTACAGTAAGCAGAGAAAGCAAACATTAAAATATCGTTTGTTTTTTTCATTTAAGAAAATGAAAAATGTTCTAAGAAGAACAAATATGTGGCAATTATTAAAAAGTGATTAATGTTGGACAATTCAGATTTTCCTTCTTGCCTTTTTTCTTTCCATATGTAAAAGGTTGCACACCATTCAGATATATATATCTCTCTCTCTCCATCAGCAAGAAGGTCCAGTTACATCATTTCTGTAAAAATAGTTTCATTGGATGAAAATAAAGTAACCTAAGGATCCACAGAGCAATGCTAAAGAGGACTAGGAGCAACCTCCTAGGTCATGAAGTCCATTTGTCCTCCCAAGGTATCTTCTAACAGCCTGGCAAAGCATGCAGAAAAATCACTTGGAGAGAGAGGGGCAGGGGGAGAGAGAGAGGGAGAGAGAGAAAAGAAAAGGAAATACATTGTTCTAGAGTCCAGTATCTCAGAGGAGAAAACAGGACTTGAGGAAAAGGAGTTCCCCAAACATTCCAGTTGAAAGCAGGGGCTACATGGGAAAATATATCCTATCACTGCAAAGGCAGAGATGTTTTCTTTCTCTCACATGTACTAGGTCCCACTTAATTACGTATCACAAGAGCAGAACTTGGACTTTTAAGTTTAAGAGATTCAATACTAACTCATAAGCTACTGAATGTGTACCGAGTTGAATACTGGACACCTCTAGAACTAAAATTCAATGTATGTTATTGTCTCCTGGAGCACTGAGCTCAAATGACATAACCACTGTACTGCGACGCAGTCCTGTGCAGCCTGCTCTAGGTAAATCTGCTCTGGCAGTGGGGTTGGACTAGATGATCTCCAGAGGTCCATTCCAACCCCTACCATTCTGTGATTCTGTGAACTACTGAAGATAATAAATACCTACATCCCACCAAAAACTTTTCGAACATATTTTCAAAACATAGCTATCACAACTTGCACTCGCCACCCCCAGCCATGAACACCTTTCCAATAAAGAGAACTTCCTCAGGTGTGGGATCTTCAACCATTTTTAAAAACAAATGTAAAGACAAAAGTCATACAAGGAGAATATATTATTTTTACTAAATTTCTGCAAGTTAACAAAGCTACACAAACCATAATGAAACAGATGCAAAAAAAACAGTGTATAAAATGTATCAGACCTTTAAAATCTGAGTAGTGGGATAAGACAGCAACTGAAATGAAAACCAGTGTTGTGCCTCAGTGCTCAGTTACAAGATGTAGTTTTTACAAAGATATTGCTAATCACATTGAAGAATTTCAATCAGACATTAAAATATTCAATAGAAGCTACCAACGGTACTAGAAGGATCTTAAGTATAGCATAACTGCACCCCTCTACCTCAACCACCCACCAAAAAATTAAAACTAACTTCCCTTCCATGGTTTGAGAGCCTGCATCTTGATGGTAGGGGTAGCAGTGTTTAATTAAGAGGGGCATACTCTTTTTTAGACTCTATTTTAAGATAAATGACTGCTTAAGTAGATGAGTTCTACCTAAATGTGTCTGCCTTATAACTTGTATAACACAGCACTTTTTTAAACTTTGAAATCTGGAAAATACAAATACTATATGCCCTATACAAATACTCTGCCCTATCTCTACAAGTTTCAGAATCCAAAGCTTCTGTTATTTTTCAGCTTTTTTTAGTAAGCACATATGAAACAGAAAATTCTCCTTCCTTTAAAAATTACGTGCATTTTTAACAATTAGAAAGTGCAACCTGTTATAGTCTAGTAAGATGAAAACCATTTGCACTTTGCCTGACAAGCAGTTGGTTATGTCTGTAGTTCCTCTGGCACAAAACCACAACCAACACTTTTGAATTGTTCAGAGGTTCCATAAACCTCCAATCAATCATCTGCACACTTTGGCAACTCATGGCTCATGAAAATGCATATGGTTCATGACAAATGCATAAATCATTGTGTTAAACCCCTTTACCTTAATAAAGGATAAAACTCTTGACCCATTTAAAAAAGAAAATACAACCAAGAGTTCTGCTAGTGAATTCAGTTGCAGCAAGATCTGTTCTATATGCAGAAAGTGTATCCATAAACTATACAGTCTTACAGGATCGTAACTATCCTATGGGATTGAAGTAAAGGTTCATCCAGTCCTGTGCTGTACTTTCAACAGTGGCCAGTGGTAGACGGTTGGGAGCACAGGGAATAGAGTAAGTACTTATCCTCCTTACTTGATGTAATTACTAATTTAGACATTTCCGGAATAAGCAGCTGCATTTAAATCAACCTGTTTAATGATGACATAGCCTCACAAATTTTATCAATCTCTTTTTGAAATCTTGTAATACATTGTGTGAAAAATATGAGGGGTTTGCCTTTTTTAAGTTTACTGATTGACAGTCTTACCATAGGCATTCAGCTCTTGTGGCTGAGAAAAAAGTAACTGGTTTCGATTCATGACTGTTGGCGTTCTCAAATTTACAAACTCCTAAGATATGCATGGGAAAAAGTACCAGATGTAATTACTAAATACTGTTTACAAGTGCAATCTGTCTGATGGCTTTGGAAATGAAATCACACCCCTGGAACAATGTAATCGAGTCTGCTGCTTTTTTATCGGGGAGACAGAGAACAGCTTGTTTTAGCAATGTGGTCAGCTACATGCAGTCTGGCTCAAGGACACCAAGCTGCTGATGCTTCTACATGCAGCTCCAGCCCTCACTTTCCACATGTATACAATGCAGGAAGTCATTCTGGAAGTCAGTACCATGGCTTTGCAATACGGAGGAATATGCTGAAAGCACATCTCGCTTCTACGTGTATACAGAGTCTTCTAGTTAGAGCTAGGAGTTACTGCAAACGGCCTACACAGATCACAATCCAGCCACAAATGATGAGGCTGCTCTCCTTCCTCTCATGCTAATTCACATAATTTGTAAGGGAGAAGCTCTGTGCATTAAAAGATGACATTTGTTAGATCTTCAGACTGAAAATTGTTTTATCTAGGCAGTGACAAGATTCCATTTATTTTTAAATTGTTTTCTTCAATAACCATTTCAATTTAGAAGCCTGTTTTCTGCTTTTGTCCCTTACCTGACAGGACAAAAGCAATAAGTATTTTACTTCTTTAAACAAACATAAACAAAGTTATCAATGTAATGATTAAAACAAAACCCATACAACTGTAATGTCTTTTGTTTTGTTTTTAACTGCTTTGTTACTTCATTACTTAGCTTTTATAGATCATATCTATATAGACATCATATGTAGATCAAAAACTCAGCTATTAAAATTCTGAAGTAACATCATATTAATTAACTAAATATATAATGGAAGTGTGTAAGAGTAGCATCAAGTGTTTCATCCTAACAAAGAAATACAGTGTGATTTACTTTCTAATACATGGGAGCAAACATAAGCTGATTACATATAACAATTACAGATCTGCTTTTTTTTTTTTTTTTTTTTTTTAAAACCATGATCTCTTCACAGGAAGTTTTGCTTTGATAGTCATACAGTGTGACCTGTATGTGGGCATTATGAATCTCCCATAGGAACCTGGGAAGATGGTAAGAAATACAGAGCCTTACAGAACTTTCCAGAATATCTTGCAACTGATATTCAGAAAAGCTCCAAACAATACACCCTGGTTGGCTGCAGCTAGATCAGAGAATGCCATTTGGACACCTGTGCTAGTTTCACTGAGAAAGAGAGCAACTTAGTAAGAAGTACGTGCATCTTTGCAGTACCTCTGTCTTTATTGTTATAATGAGCACAGAAAATCGAGACACTTTAAAAAAAAAAAAAAAAAAAGAAAAATGTCAAAGACTAAAATATCGTTCCTCTATTTCATAAACAGCAAACCAAAATTACCAGTTTCTGGTTTATTGATCAGTCAATCAATTTAAACACAGGTTCTTTTGCTTTTCAGTGCAGCATCTGTTTGTCCAAATCAGAAAAAAAATACTTCATAGCTAGTATCAATATTAACACTTAAATATCTCTATCATTATAACTTTTTTTAAAAATTTAATTATGTAAATCTTTCTCCCAACTCTAAGGATTTTTAGAACATCAACTTATTTTACAACTGCATGTCTGTTTTTGAAATATGCATCAACTTTTAAAGTTAAACAGAAGTTTACATGTTTTTAAAATCTAACCCACCTTTAACTGGGTTAAGCATTTTTTTGTAGAAGATAGAGTCAAGTCAGATTGATATGAATTGCAGTGACGTTTCTGTTGCACCTTTCTCTTAATTTCAGATTCTGATTCTGATTCTGACTCTTCTGTGTTCTCCATTATACTGTCTAGGAGGGAAAAAATGCAAAAATGTTAACAAGACACTTCCACTCATATGCAGTTAAAATTATGATCAACTTATTTCTTCACATACACTAACTTGACCTGAACACTTTTTTAAACACCCAAACTACACTGCTGCTTCAAGCGTCTCATGATTTGTTGTATGAATAAGAAAAAATTCCCCAAAGTAACTTTGAAAATGTTGTTTTATTAATACTATTTCACTGTCTCTCAGTGACAATTTGTAGCTTAATATATTTGAGGGAGGCTTTGGACTTGAAAATCTATACTAACTTCACTACAACTAGAATGGAGCATTCGCTACTGAAAGTAGGAGGGAATCTGCTAGATTATGCTGATGGTAATTTTCACTAAAGGACTCTTGTGAATGCATTTAGAATAATTGGAAATGTTCTGTGTAATTAGGATTTATTCCTTCAACACAAGACTCAGCAGTACAGTGAACTATACTGCCATATGCTGGTTTACATTGGGGCATTCACTTAAATACTGGAAGGGACAAAGAAATCCATAATCTACTTAAACTAACAATGTACAGAATGAGATTTTCTTTTAACAAGTGCAGTATGTTGTACAAGAGTGCCTTAATTCAGTTTAATGTAAAAGTGCTATTTACACTCCCTAGTTTAATTGCAGTCTCCACACTGGGACTTTTTTAAGTTTGTTTTTTTTTTTAACAGATATGAACACTTTTTCAATACACATACTGATAGTCTCACAAGTATCCTACTGTTGGAAGACATCTCAAAACTAAAGAATGACTTGTTTTCAAAAAAGAAACAATAAGAAGTGGGTTTTTTCTAAGTTAACTTACTTTTTTATAGAATTTATGAAGTTCTACTTAACATTAACCTAAAAAGGCACAGTAGAATAGCTAGCCAGTGTAGATGGCTAAGCAGCTGAAAAACAGGTTTACAGACTGTATCTGTATCCGTACTGACAAAGGTCAACCAAACAGAGTGATTTTTCTTTTCCAAATTCACAATTTCCAGACCTCAAAGAAAACTGTATTTTCTCTCTTGCATCTCCATCAATGGCCCCTAACCAATAATGTAAGAGCATATTTCAGTTGAGCTACAGGGCAGTGCTGATGCTGGCTCTTCTACTCACTACCTCAGTGCCTGAATATATTTCACACCAAGTGTTATTTACCATGTTACATTTTGCACATACTAACAGTGCTACACAAGTTCGTCATCAATAATTCAAGAACAAGGTGGAGGCTTGGACTAGACGATTTCCGGAGATCTGTTCCACTCCAACAGTTCTATGATTCTAAATTTTCCCAATTTCAGTTGTTTTTAAAATAAATGAAGCCTAATTTAAAATGAATTACAACATGACTGAACAGGTTGCAGAAATCTGTCAAAAAGGGCAAAATCCTCCCTTCATGCACAAACTTGTATAAAACTAGAATAACATAATACAAGGATATAAATAGATATACTAACGCTTACACAAAGTTTGGCAACACACTTGCCCAAAGCAGATATTAAAAAAATTATTCTGCTTAAAAGAAATGCGAGCTCTAAACATAACTTACCCACTCCTTGAGACCGTGGTAACCTAATGTGGTCTGCTTCTACCTTCTGAAGCTGAGGGGGGTATTCTTTTCTGGAAAATAAATTAGATATACGGTTATTCTTTTGATAGAGACCATTATAATTTAACACAATTATACATGAAAAAAAGAAAAACCTGAAATGTATCTGAAAGCTACAAATAAATAACTTCTCCTATTACATGCTATTTGTACACTTAAAAAAATATTACCAGAATGCTAGGAACAGCTACAGTAAAGGTGTTAGAAGCGTTTCTGATCTAAATCTCCTTTGATAGTAATCAGGAGTTCAGGAATCTCTCACTTTCAGACCCAAGTCTTCAAAGACTGAAGCCTGCATCTCCTCCTCCTCATTCATGAAGTAAAAGATAGATACTTTTAAAATCCAAAAATAGAAACAACTATTATTTTAATATTAACGTAGATTCCACAAGTTCCACAACTTAAAAAACAGGAAGAGAAGATGTAAAACAGAGGAAAGAGATCTGACGTTAGAAATTGTTGTGGCCAAAAGGCAAAAAGAACAAGACAAGAGAATACACAGTTCCTATATATTTGTTTTTAAAATATAATAATATAGACAAATGAGTGGATAATAAAACTTTTGTTGGTATAATTTGCATAACATACGTATCACATTTTTTGTGCAAATTAATGCAATATAAACCATTATAGTAAGATTTTTTTGAGTCTCCTGAAAGATATTTTCAGTTTACACACAAGCATGTCAAATCATGCTACTACCAAATTAAGATTCCTGAAGCTCACTGCATCTCAGTTACTGTTTGTGGCAGTTCTCTCTCTCAGCTGTCTTACCCTGCTCTGCAGCTGTAGATTACGGTTCCTGTTATAACAGAAGATGGCACGCACCTGAAATACAGGAGGCCTTGCCAACAACTTCAGTAGAAACTCTTTTGATTGGCAAGTTAAGCTAGTGCACTGGGCTGCAAATGGGTCACACACATCCCATACTGCTCCCTCTGATTACAACAACATTAATCAACAGCAAGGAGGCAAAGGAAACAGCTGTAGGCAGTAACATCTTAAACTAACAGCTAAATTCTGAGGACCCATCTGCCAAAAATTTGGCTATAGCTGAAGCAGGCTTCAGCACTAGGCATAAGTTTTTATTTCTTTCAGCACAGCATTTCCTAATGCATCAAATTATAAAACCTTTGAATTTTCTGCATTTCTAGGTAATATTTCTCAGGGTTTACCCATATTTTATTATTAACTAACATCTCTGGAGCAAGATTAACTTACAATGCCCTTTGGGATACTTCTTAGCAAATCTGGCCCTCTAAATGCATTAGCCCACTACTAAACACAAAAAAGTTATATTGTGTTGAGGGGCTGCAGCATGAAGGAAAACTCGGGCAGAAAGAAGGACTGAGAAACAAGGGTGGCTGGATTGCAACACAGAATGTAGTGACGTCACAGTACTTCACCATGAGTGCCCCCAAGCACATCGCAGATGACAGACTAGGTAGTTTATTTGTTATTGATTGTGTCAAGCGTGTTTCTGAAACAATCCTGCTCCTGCAAAAGGTTTTTTTTAAAGCCTGCACACACTAAAACTGAACCAAAATCAGAAACTCGACATGAATATTTGTTCGTAAATTAAGTGTATGATTGTTTTTGAATGTTTTCTTTAAAAAGTCAAATCACAACGGATTACTTTAAAGGCAGAATTGGTGGAAATATAAGGCAGAACTCAAACTAATCATTACATAATGAGAAGCTGTTACTATCAAAATCAATGATAATGACATTCTAAAGGGTAGGAAAAACCCTGTAAGATCATTACAGGAAATCTGCAAAATATAAACTTTGCAGTAAGGATGTGTGAGCTGTTGTCTGACATATTATAATTATCTTCCAATAGTATTTCATAGCAATAAGTGTTGTTTTGAACATAACCACTGTTAGAAAAATTACTTTCTGTAAAATGATTTAAATATAAAACATTTAATTGATATTTAAGAGAAACTATTGAAATTATTTGACATTTAATTGAAAGCAATGAAAACAAGACAGTAGATTTAGAATACTAAAATTTCTTTTAAAAATTAGTTTGACAATTCAAGGTCTCTGGACATTTGTAAATTATGATTTTTCTTCTAAAAATCATACAGGTTTGTATTACATTTTTAACATGCAACATATATTTATCTTTTTAGGATGATAAATTCATCGCTTACCATATATTGCTAAATATTTTTTTTAGAATAAATTGGAATACAGTAGTATTATTTACCCTTGTCTGAATTTTGTGTTATCAGCATAGACTCATATTGATAATTATTAAATGGCCAAGTACTTGCAAGAATACACAAGGGCTAGCATAAAATGAGTATCTTTCTTCTCCCACAATATAAGACTTTTACTCGTATGCTCACAATGAACCAGTAACATCCAAACCTAAGTTACAAAAACGAGCTCCAATTAGAGCTGAGTTAGAAACAAAAGCAAAGACAACGTTAAACACTACTTAATTGTAGATTTCATCTGAACAAAATGCTTCCTTGGAGACAGTAACAGCCCTCCCACAAGTGGGCAGCAATTTGAAGCGCCTCCTAGTAGCTTCCTTTCCTGAAAACCCCACACAAACAAAAAGGCAGAGCCCACCACCACAAAGTTTTTACAGATGACAAAACGAAGCCCCTCCCCTCAACATGATGTTTGTTGCCATTTGAACAGCTGCAGATCCATTCATACCTTCTCCAGTAAACTACTTAGTACACTGAGTGGTTTAATAGTGTGTGAGTGCAGAAACAGAATGGAAACTATAGGGTTTTAGGGGTTTTTTTAATCGAACATGACACCTATCTTTAAAAGGACTATTTGGAAAAGAAAAAATTCTTATAAGAGATTAAAAACAAAGTACTTCAAAATAAATGCCTTCTTGCTGTTAAATCCTAACTTAAACTAATAGTCTTCCGTTTCAAAAGGAATAAATAAGAGATCAAACAGCTAAACACATCAAGATGCAAGACTATTTGCATACTGTGTCTAATAGAAAAAACAAGAAATACAATACTGAGTGCTGTTCCTGCCATCCTAGCAAATATTAAAAACACACTTTTTTTTTTTTTTGCCTGTTAGGTTTTCCTAAAAATATTTCTTATGAGATTTAGACTCTGCTTGAAGAACAAGACTCCATGCTCAGAGATTAAATCACTTCAGACACCTCATTTATCTCATCCATTACAAGCAGTTATGACTTTAATATCTTGAAGTACAAGGGAGGCAGATTTGTATTTGATAAAAGCAACCTCAAGAAGTAGTAAAGCATCAAACAGCAAAACATGACTTACAAGACCAAGAAAGATCAGTCTCTTCCTGCAACAGACATGACAAAAATACTGAGGTAGCCTGGACTGCGGAGAGTCCTGAACTTTTGACATATCTTTACAGCTAAATGGTATAGCATTCT
The DNA here is from genome assembly GCA_009819775.1 of Phoenicopterus ruber ruber. Taxonomy (NCBI): domain Eukaryota; kingdom Metazoa; phylum Chordata; class Aves; order Phoenicopteriformes; family Phoenicopteridae; genus Phoenicopterus; species Phoenicopterus ruber. The sequence continues at coordinate 92,887,647 of CM020217.1, forward strand.
TCACTAAACATGTTTTGCCCAGACAGAATGGTGTCACTGATTCAGTATTTCAGCACACATTCAAGATTATTGCCATATTCCTCTGCTGATGGAATTGGACCTTACTATCTTCACCTTGGGCTGGTAGATAGACCTCTGTGACACCCTCCAGGCAAAATGAAATTTTCATATTAAAATTTCTTCTCTAGGGAAAATAAAGGGGGGTCAGGATGGGGACAATTTCTGTCTATGCCAGAAAGGAATAAACCTAAAGAAACATCTAGATCTGGGAATTTAGGATACAGTGCTGTCTTAGATCAGAGCTTTTAAAACTACCCACGCTCTGGTATTAGCCACATCAAAAATACCACATATGTGCAAGGCTGCACCAACTCCTAACTTTGTTGACGTGTAGGCTCACACAAGAGCTGTGTTTAATGTGCAGCCTGGCTCTCTGAGAGGCTGCCTTACTCAGCTTTTCCACACTCTGCCTCTGTATACTGCTACTTGGAGGTATACCACTGCAGGCAGGCTGTTGGTTTCTACATCATTTCACAAAAAACGCGTAAAGCATGATAACACAGGAAGCACCAAGCTGCTGAGGTGAGATTACCTTCAGTGTGTCTTATAGGAAAAGCAGAGTACAAAAGTCAAAGGCTGAAAAAGAGAAGCAGCAGCACAGGGAGTTGAGTTTTTAGTACGCAGGTCAGCAGTCCCATTTGGCCCAGAAAGTCAGGACTTGCAGCTGCACTTACCATGATGGTAATGATTAAAACTAAATTTAGCAGCTCCTGCCTAAATCATCTTCCCCTGCTAGGACAGCAACATAAAGCAGAGAAGGAAAACAGAACATATCCAGCAGTACTAGATAAAGAAGCAGCAGGTGTCCCCAAGGGAAAATTAAGATCACCAGCATGCAACTCAACCCTAGTCTTCTATGACATACAGTGCCAAATTAAAAACATTAATAGCTGAATCGTTAACTAATAACATAAATGCAGCACAAAGAAAAACAGGAAAAAATACATGAACTCTAAGCCCAGGCAGCGACAGGATGATCAAACCCTTTGTTAGAGGGTCAAAACTAACTGGCAAGTCTCTCTCTGATACTTCTTTTAAGAAATAACAAAAGGCAGTAAAACAGAAAGGGTTGATTTTACTACTGAATTTGAAATAAATCGAGAAAATCCTGAACTCACAAAGAACAGATCTACACTCAATTTCTGTGTTATTTATATCATTATTGGTTAAACATCATATATACACTGTTTAAACAATTCAACCTATCAAGCATATACTGCCAAAAAACATCTACATAGACAAGATATTTACAAAAACTCAATGAATTCATTACTATCAAGAAAACATTTCCACTAACATATAAATTTAAGCTATACAGAAAGAAAAATAAATGTATGGTATTTCATACTGCTAACAAAATATTCACAGCAGTAAAACAGAAGCAAAATGAGTGAGAAATGAGCCTGAAATGATCAATGAAAAACCAGTGTGCCTGGTTTTGCTATACGTTTTCTGTTAATTGCTTTAACATATACACTTCATGAACAGAATGTACACAGTAATGCAATAAAAACCTTTCAGCAAACCAAGCTGAAATGACAGAGTGAAAGCTCTTAAACACCCTACTAAGATATTCTTCAGAACTATTCTATTACACAAAGTTTGCTGTTCTACGGAAAGAATTACCAGTGAATTCTTAAATTCCAGAGAAAGTTAAAATTTATCTATTTTCACATTGGATATATAAATAGATAGATAAATTTCCAGTGGAAATGTACCCAAAGTTCACATTAACATGGAATTATTAAAAGGTCCTTTTTTGGTAAAAGGGAGTAAGTGAACCACAAAAACAGAGAAAAACAACAAACCCCCCTCACACATGAGCAGATACAATTGACTGGATTGAATATTCTTTAACTAGCATTGATAAAGCACTCATTCAGTTCATTTTCTTAATGCTCATTGCCATGCTCATTTCATCAACAGTAAGCTTACCTTTCCTTTCGGTCCAGATTGCTTAAAATATGAAAAAAGAAAAAAAAACATAAGATGCAAAGCCCGACATGTGTTGCACATCACTAAATTCAAAAGTTATTACATATAAACTGTAACTGTTTCATTGTCTCTTGCACTCAACTGGACTAGTTTTCAAATGAGCGTTATTTTTTTTCACAGTATTTTTGTGACAGTAGTTATAAATGCACAACCAAATGTTACTTCACAGACAGCAATGGTCAGTGTTGTCTTGCCTCTTTTTCAATGTGTAAGATTTGATTAATTCTGAACTCAACCTGGCTGTCTCACTTAATTCACTGCAATGTAGAATCTGACATGACAGGATCCTAATACATGAATTAAGATCAAGCCTCATTTCCAATCCCTGATGGCCATGCAAAAGAAGATAAAACAAATCTACATAACAACTTATTTCCAACTATTAAAAAATATTTAAGTGTTTAAATTGAGGAAAAAAAATTCAGAAAGCACTACTTAGATATTTAGGAGATCACATGCAATCAGCTACTGGCTAGAGAATGATAAACAGAAGCAACTCAGCCTCCTCCTGAGGTTTTGGCTAAAAAGAATCTCAAAAAAATTTTAAGAATTAGTTTCAGAAGCATCTCCTTTAACACTAGTTTCAGAAGCATCTCCTTTAACATCAATGAATGTAGCTGGTGCTCACAGCTCAGGTCCTTTGTATACCAAGACTGATATAAAAACAGATCTAAGTAAGCACAGCATGAAGACAACTTGAAAACAGTATCTTTCTCTCTCCTGCCTTTTCAAAATTGGCAATATGGAATGCTGTAAGCTTTTAATCTATGTGTCTGTTCCTCCCAATTACCAAAAGCCTAACAAACTTCTGTCATATATGCATTACACTAACATTATTCTAAAACAGAACAAATTCTGTTTCCGGTTTTACTTCAGTCAAATTAAACAGAGTAATAATATTACAGAGTAACATGAACTCATTCTCCTTTCCTTTTCACAAACAAAACACTCACAAGAATAGAGCAAACTCTCTCTAACTCTCTGTTACCCAGAGGAATGGCAGGATTGAAAGTAAACCAGGTAAGAAGGATCCTCATAATCCTACAGAGTGCAGTATGAAAACCATTCAGTCTCCACAGTGCTCTGGGTTCTGGGAAGACAGTAAAAGGAATTCAAAACTGAATGTGACCACTGCAACTTAGACTGGGGTGGGGGTAATCAGTCAATGCTGCATGGAAGTAGGAAAAAATTGCTTCCAACTGGAGCTAGCCTTTACAAACAATAAACAACGTTTCTGTGCCAGTCACATCTGAGTTTATAAATCCAGTCAGATCCAAACCATGTCCGTATAGAGCCATACCCAGTATCTTTGTATCCTTGGCAGTTAATACGTAACTTGGATTAATTGTTTACAGGTGCTGTAAAGACTCCAACTGTTAAGAATTCTAAATTTTAATGGAAATTTAAGGAAACTTAAAGAAAACATTCAGAATGCCTGATACTGTACACTGTCATTACATTAGATGCCTCACTTGCTTGTTTTAAAATCCCATATTAATGTAGTGCATTTAAAAGAATTCTCACTTTTACATCTCAGAAAGATTAAGAAATGAGGATCCTGGACAGATCCAGGAATTATAACGAGCAGTGTCCCTACGAATCGCTTCATGCAGCTCATGCATAAGATTTGTTAGACAAGCTGTACATACATGCTATTTCAATGCCAAGTCTTAGAGAAGTCAGTCAATAGCATAAGATAGAACTATACATCCATTAAATGAAGCAAAATAGTTTGAACCAACTACAACACTAGGCTAAGCTGTATCTGAAAATCTGTTGTATCAATAGTGAACAAATTTTAATTTCATCCCCAGATTCCATTGGAAAAAACATGAATAATATTTAACAAAATATTAATTTGAAGTGCACAATTTTCTTGTACTGGAAACTTGTATTTTAAATATGAGTGCAACAGATATTCAGCCAGAATTTAAATTAACATGCATGTGCAAAAAAGTTGGAGAAAGAAATGAGAAATACAGTACACATCACAAGCTCCAAATGCAACTTGATAGAGATTACAACTGAGTTTCATAATTAGCTTGCCCCAAGTGACATCATCCTCACTCAAAGAACCTAGTATAAATAACAGAATCTGTAACGTCAGTGCCAGAAACTCAATCTGCTTAGAACTAATTTAATCATGTTTTTATTTTTGGTTATCCTTTCAATAATCTACTATAGATTTAAGAACAATATGTTAGGTTAGTTAAAACTATTTTCTCCATGTTGTTACTGATCACCATACCATAAAACAATTCTACAAATGCAAACAATGTAAAAGAACACAACTTTGTGTTGCCTGTAAATTAGTATAGGAAAAAAACCCCAACACCTTAGAACTCAACTTCCATGCTACCAGCTTTTCTTTGTCTTCTTATATACCTAGAATTTTATTCTTGGTTTGCCACTCACTTTTTCTGCATATACTCCCTTCTCAGGAGACACCATCAGAATTTACTTTTAAACTCAACTATTGTCTAATGTCAGTAAAAACTAGCAAAAAAAAAAGATATAAAAGAATTCCCACACAACTAAAAATACATGACCCTCAAAAATTACCCACTTTATATGCACTGGAATTTTGTATTAGGAACAGTTTTAAATAGTCCTTTTTTTTTTTTCTAACAACTATTGTCTTCTCTTTCATAAACCTACATTTTCCGTATCAAGTAGCCTTGCAATCCCTCTGCTTTTTTAATTTTAAAAAAAAAAAAAAAGTATGACAGGAGGCCATGTTCTATTAATTTTCAATCCTGTAACTCAGAAACAGATTTAGAAGCTTTTAAAAAGTAATCGAGTCAACTGGCAGAAGATGCTGGAATTAAATATCCTTTGCAGAGTTCCTCTGTAAAGCTCACCCTCAGTCAATTAGATCATACTGGTTCTGACATCCTCCAGTAGCAAAGAATTGCTTGGAATTGTTATGACTATTTCCTGTCTTTGAAACTCCAAAAATATTCTCAGTGTAAGAATTAATTGTCTGTTGTTAATGTAAATGAACTGCAATAACAATCCTAAAAGAAAACATATTTAGAAACATTCAAGATAACTACTATCCAGTTACTTCATGCAATATTCAGCTTGCCTATAGTATGCATTCATTTTCTTTCTGCATGTCATACATATGAAGTTGCTACTTTTTTTTTTTTTTTTCCACATTACATTGTAGGCTTATAAAGAAGCAAGTCCCATAGGTGAGAAAGGTAAGCAGGCAAGTTTAATATCCCCTGAAGATTAAGAATCTCCAGAGTGGACCCTCTTGCATGCTGAAGAAGCCTACAACACTTAACCAGGTAAGATGAATCCATGTTGACCGGCTGTTTCAAAGAACCATCTCACAACAAAGCTTAATCGAGTACACTAATATTATTAAGGTCAACATTCAGAGATCCAAGAAAGAGCAGTCTCACATCATTTTGCTTACTTCAAATCATTTTAATTAGCACTGCAGATCAAGATATTATCCATTAGAATTACAAAAAAAAAAGAAAAAAAGAAAAAAAAGTTGAAGTAAAGGCATGAATGCTTAGAGATATCCCATGCTTTCCTCAATGGAACATTTAACAAAAATATTCTAAAAAGGACTGAATGTAAGAAGAAAAGCGCATAGTTGGTTCAGCCTAAACCACACTGATAACATAAACCTCGTCTTTCAGTTTCATTCATGGGAAAAGCTCTGCCAATCCTCCTTAGTCATCCCTGCCTTGCAATGATGGGAAGAAATGTAAAGAAAAGGGAGATCTCTACTACTGCATCTGCTGTTACTAAGGGGAAGGAAATGGCCACATTATTTTCCATTTACAGATGATGGTACAGTTTGAAATGGAAGGAGGCCACAATGGTGTAGGTGCGCAGGGACAGGACTGCCAAATCAATGCGAGATTACCCTAATATATGTTTGGATCACATCATTCATTCACGTTAGTGTATGGGCTTTGTTTTTCTGAAGATAGCAAATCAAAGTGAGGGAAGTGGGATGAAAAAGAGGATCATGCCTACCTATGATCCCACCACCCCAAAAAACCTACACTAAAAAACAGAGAGGAAAAAAGGGAGCAGGAGAAGGAGGCTGCAAAATGCTGACAGGATGAAACACTCATGTGGACTGGTGGAAATCCATGAAATTCATAGATAAGAAGAGCTCTAAATGGACAAACTTTGAAAGAAAATTCCTTAAAGCAATGGTTAGCTCATATGTTTGTGACACATGTTGGGTGTGAAAAGCCTGTAAAAAAAATTAAAATACAACTCTGCAATTTATGGAAGTCTGATGTAGTTTTGTTTTCAAACCAATGAAATTTAATTCAGCATAGCTGGGTAAGATTCCCCAGTTTCCAGTCGTCCATTCTAACAACTATTTACATAAATGCAAAACCTTGCTTCTGTTCGATGTTCCAGTTTACATGTTTTATGCTCTATTTACAGACTACATATGATCAACAGATCTATAACTTAATCTTTAGATGGATGTTATACAAGCTGGAGTTACTGCGAATTAGTACTTGATGATCATATTCAGTTATATGAATTTCTACTGCATACTATGTTTGTCCATTTTGAAGTATTTTCTAAACATACCTACATTAGCAAGTGCTCTCCTACTGAGTATGTGCCATAGTGTGCTTTAAAATTAGAAAATTCTAAGATTATGTAATAGTAATTCCTAAATGATAAGTTTTATGAAACGTTAATAATTAAGATCAAAGCTCATGATCAAGAATGCACCATGTAATTACTTATGTTTCCTTAAAACACTTCATAGCATGAGGAAAACCATTACATACAAAACCAGAAAGGACTTTTTACAATGGGAACATCTGGAGAAACAAATGTACTTAGTCTTACCTTTGGGCTGCTGTTTTTACTACAGCTGTCTGTGCATGCGCATGGTGAAAACGTCTACCATGTACCACAGTTACAGGACAAGACATATTCTGAGCATTTTCACTGCAAACATACAGAAAAATGGTTTAAGAAAAGACTCTGGTGTATTTGTACATTTTGTTAGCTAAAAATTGTGGTGTCCTGCTTTTACAATAACAGCCATACAAAACCAAAAATCAACAAAGTATTTCTGAATCAATAATAAAACTTGTTAGGATCCTTTAACAGGCATAAAAACATTCAGTCCTAGAATAAAACAGACAAATAAGAATATACTTTTTTTTTCCTGGAAGAAAAGGTAAAGATTTTTTTACATTTTATCACTAACCAGCTGTGAACCAGCTCTCCTTTACTCAACCCCATCACTGCAAAAAGACACCACCCTTTTCAATGAATTATAACCATTTATAATTAATTTTATACTTCCATCTCTACATTTTATTAAGGCGTAATATTAACTTCTTTAATATGACTTAAAGGGCGTAACATGTGAACAGACTGAATTGCACATTCAGGAATTTCCCTCATTATTCATAAGGGAAAATAAACACAGCAAATTTATGGATGTAAGATGGCTCATAACTGAAACAACACATCTCAAAAAGAAAAAAGCATTCTCAGGTGCTCAAAGATCTCAGCAGGACTCTGCACAGAGATAGCATATTCATCAATGTCTTTTAGCATTTCTTTGGTTTCTTCATTTGTTGCCTTTTGACACTTCAATCTCATATTACTACGTAAAACAAGTAATTCGGAGAGAAGATTACTTACCATTATCCTCTCTAGTAACGGCTGATATAAAGATACAGTAGATCAATAATATAGTACTCCTTCGAAGATCATTAGACCCTAACAATTATCCTGCACACTTCTGTGACAGGACACACAATACTACATTTGAAATGTTCAAAAAACACGCAACTTTTAACAGACAGCAATGTTGATAATGCAAACGGTTTCAAATTATGGAAATACAATGCTTAAATTTTTGCTTGGAAATTTTAATTGTGCTAAATAAAACGGATGTGAAAAAGCATTCTGATTGATTAATAATATTTCTCAGAAATATTATTCAGCAGAAGTTTTGCTCCTGCCATTTGTCCTGTTATGAACAATGAGAAAAACTGAAGTACCAAAATTCCCCAAAAAGCTGTCAACCAATTCCTAATCCCTCCTTTACATTCCCCCAAAAGATGAAAGTAAAAAAACCTGCTAGCTTGCTTTTTAAATTTCTTTTCAGTTTAGCATTACAAACCCTTTTGGGAGACTTATATCGAGTATTGTAGTCAATATTAGAAGCTTTCAGAGCATTTCTGAGTGATCATAAGATGACTGTTACAATCTGACTGATCGTATCATAACCATGAACATAACAGAACAAGACTTATCAAAACCAACCAAATGGTAAAACTCTCTTTTCTACAATATGAAGTTTAGAAACGTCATAAATGTTCCAAGTTAACAATTCAATTTCCTCAAAACTAACCTAATAGTGTCCCATTCAAACACCAGTCTCTTGAAAGTAAACACACTCACGCCACATGCTTCCAAGTCAAGACTGTGCAACTCCAGCTGGTCAGTCATCATCTAGAGTAATTTACAGTCAACCTTCTGTTTAATGTTGTCACCTGAGAAATGAAAAGCTGACAGCTACTTGCCCTAAATACTTTAGGGTGTCTCAAACCCTCTCTGGCTTCCAGTTTAATGTCTTTGAAAGAGATACTAGAAAATAAAACACAGGCAGAGTGCAGGAATACGTTCTCAAATGCTTAAGACTTAAGGAGTTTAAATAAGCAAGCAGGTCTATAAACACACCTATCTCATGTTTTATCATTTTATTTGTTGAATCTAAGCTTTGCCAAACTATCATGACTGGGAAATTCTAAGTCTTGTACCACTACAGCACAAAAAAACCTGTTAAGCAGCACTTCTGCTTTCTGCCTCACACTCAAGTAGTGAGAAACTCCAGTAGGTGCTGGAATAGAATATCGCAGCCTGCTGGGTGATCAAATTTGAGTCAAAGCAGACTGTTCTAGATGGCACACTTAAATGGTTCATATGGCATCAGATATGCTTCCAAGTAGGACAGCTGTAAAATACAATCTGCTCTATAATCCTGTTCTTTGAATAGAACATACCCAGCGCAGACAGAATCACCAGAAAATTTAATCATAAAGTCCTAGCAAGTTGCAAAATGGGCACATCCGAACTGAAATCTGGGTTTGCAAGTTTCAGCACAGTTTCAAGAAAATTAACATACACGCTAAAACCAGGGTGATGTAATGGTCAGAAAGTTCCTTGAGAGAACAAATGTTCTAGAAGTCTCAAAGAACTTGCAAAATATTAACGATATATGTCTACTTGATGTGATCTCAGAAACCACAGAATCATTTAAAGTCTAGGCTCTGATGAAAACAAGGTTACACTATTACATTCTATCAGCTGATCCTAGGAACTTCATAACACCAGAGATTCAAAAGGCAAAGCACAGAGGAATCTTGCACTGGGCAAAGGGATGAATCTAGAAGTAATGGAAGCATGACATTTCAGGGACACAGGACACAACTACAGACTACATTAGCTCTGCTGTTCATCAAATCACCTTTTTTTTTTTTTTTTACAAAATATTACCAAAAAAACCCCACAAAAACTAGAAGGGACTTAAAAATGTGAGAAATTTTGATACAAGTTATCGAAAGCTAGCAAAGATAAAAGCAATCGAAAGTAAGACCTCATGATTAAAAAAAAAAACCAAACAACCAACCAAAACTATTAGGATTAAGTTAGAGTTGATGCTGGATTTGGTTAACCAGATAACAGATGATAACGTTTTGGTTGGTTTAAATTTTTGTACATGCAAATGGATATGTACAGGGAAAATTTCTTCTCACTGTCCTTGCATATCCCTTCTTCCTATCACTCACTCCCTGAATTTTAGGGAATATTGCACTACAATAATACTAATTTGAGTCAAGCCCCACCGATCTGAAGTTTTTAATCTCTACTGTGCAGACAAGGTGGAAAAAAAGAGACTTCAACTTTGTGATAAAAATCGCCATGAACAGCTCAAGAATCTCAATTATCTGATCTTCTTGTACTTAATCTAGCAGCTTAACTGTATGATCAACCTTCAGAATTTTCTCTAGTTGAAGAGTCCAAATATCGAAAGGATAGCTATTCAGCACCTTCCATGCTGCATGTCAAAGTAAACACACCACCAATCTTCACTACAGGCAGTGACTGGATCAAACCTTTGCTGATTTGGGGATTTTGTTGCGATACATGTGTTATGAAAGATATCACAATTAAGTGATATAACAATTAAGTTATTAAATCAAGATAATCATTTACAGCATAATCTCAGAGTTAAATAATGTTGGTAGTATGAGTTTTAATCAAACATCACGTGTTTACGACAGTCACAATGGCCTACACACATCCATTATTCCCAACTAAATTCCTTCATCAATGACAGTTTATTAAGAAGGTGGATACTTATACTTTCCATTTAAATTCAACATGCAGCTCAGTACTAGACAGAAGGCAGATGCCTGCTTTCAAAGTAGATGACGTGACCTTTAAGTAAAGTAACATACATGCAACAGATTTTACTTTTTTTAGTTGAATTTTATAAATCATACTAGGTCTTAGGTTTACAATGTAGTAAATGTCAATAGAAGGCAGTCCCAATCTAAGTAATAGAATGTCTGAACTAAACGCTTAGACTGCTGTGGTGGGTTGACCCTGGCTGGATGCCAGGTGCCCACCAAAGCCCCTCTATCACTCCCCCTCCTCAGCTGGACAGGGGAGAGAAAATATAATGAAAGGCTTGTGGGTCAAGATAAGGACAGGGAGAGATCATTCACCAATTACTGTCACGGGCAAAACAGACTCGACTTGGGGAAAAATTAATTTAATTTATTACCAATCCAATCAGAGTCGGATAATGAAAAAATAAAACCAAATCTTAAAAACACCTTCCTCCCACTCCTCCCTTCTTCCTGGGCCCAACTTCACTCATGATTTTCTCTACCTCCTCCTCCTGAGCTGCACAGGGGGACAGGGAATGGGGGTTGTGGTCAGTTCATCACACGTTGTCTCTGCCACACCTTCCTCCTCAGGGGGAGGACTCCTCACATTTCCCCTGCTCCAGCATGGGGTTCCTCCCACAGGAGACAGTTCTTCGCAAACTACTCCAGCATGGGTCCTTTCCACAAGGTACAGTCCTTCAGGAACAGACTTGCTCCAGAGCGGGTGCCCCACAGGGTCACAAGTCCTGCCAGCAAACCTGCTCCAGCATGGGCTCCTCTCTCTCCAGGGGTCCACAGGTCCTGCCAGGAGTCTGCTCTCCAGCGCGGGCTTCCCACAGGGTGACAGCCTCCTTTGGGCATCCACCTGCTCTGGCGTTGGGTCCTCCACAGGCTGCAGGTGGATATCTGCTCCACCATGGACCTCCATGGGCTGCAGGGGGACAGCCTGCCTCACCATGGTCTTCACCAGGGGCTGCAGGGGAATCTCTGCTCTGGCACCTGAAGCACCTCCTCCCCCTCCTTCTTCACTGACCTTGGTGTCTGCAGAGTTGTTGCTCTCCCATCTCACTCCTCTCTCCACTGCTGTTCTTCTGCAGCAGTTTTTTTTCCCCTTCTTAACTATGTTATCCCAGAGGTGCTACCACCTTCGCTAATTGGCTCGTCCTTGGCCAGCGGCAGGTCCTTCTTGAAGCCGGCTGGCATCGGCTATATTGGACATGGGGGAAGCTTCTAGCAGCTTCTCACAGAAGCCACCGCTGTAGCCCCCCCTACCAAAACCTTGCCACGCAAACCCAGTACAACTGTCTAAAAAAACCTCAGCATGTATTTACCTTAAAAACAAAATTAAGCCCACACACCTTTCTGGAACTTAAGGAAAACACACACATACACAGTCAAGTATGACTGCTTTAATAGAAAAGGGAGGAAAATTACATGGTAAGGTTGGATTTCACTACAAATCCCACAGCTAGACAGAAGAAAATTCTAGTTTCCAGAGAATTAGAGGAATCTTATTTTAAATGGTTAGGTGTACTCAAAACAAACAACAAATATAATGTACATGCATGGGCTTCTTCACTACTAAAACAGAGCAAAGAAGTCCTGACAGATTTGTAACAGGCATTTTCATCTTCATGTCTATGGTCAAGAACAGAATCCTAAAGAATGGAAGTAACCAAAGTGATTCCATAAGAACTGGCCAATTTGAAGAGGAGCAAGCCAGAAATCTGGATATAATCTTATAAATGTGTTGTGTGTACTAAAAATTAAAGACTGAAACACAAAACATCATTTGCATAGCATAAATCAAGGATAATGTAGGGTGCTAATTTGTGTAAATGTAAAAGGAATTATAAAAGGCATGGAAGGAAGCACCCATGTTCAGAGTTAGCAAGAGCTGCCAAGGAAGTGCTTGAATGTGTTGAAAAGTAACAGACCCCTGTACAACGGCACAACTTTTAACCTATAACAAAAAACCTTGCCATTATTAAATCTATTTTATTTTTTAAAAAGCTTTAAAGTTCCACATAACATCCTATTAGTCTGTCTCAAAAACAAAGACATTGTTTGTGTCCCCATCAAAGGATGGGAGGGAAAATTTAGGTGCACTGTCACCAACAAGCTCAGTGAAATCTTTTTTGTAAATGTCTGATCATGTCTGATCTGTGGGTCAGATCTGATCAGGTCTGAAATATCTGTGGAGAGAATGCAATGGTTGCTTTCATGTTTCATTGGACATTGGGAAGGCAGTGATTTTGCTTTAGGTTTAAATGAGCAAACCCGATACAAGAAAACTCTACGGGCAGAGGTGAATTTTTAAACAGTGATGGGATGGGAAAGATCAATACTTTTATATAAGTTTACATACCTTTTTTTTTGGGTCTTCATTAATATAACATTTAGCTAGAAATCATGACTCTTCAGACAAGTTCATTATTGAAAACTTAATAAAATGTAAATAAAGTATTACAGACACTTAAGCTTATTCAAAATAACCTAGTATACAATACTTAATATCCTGTAGTTACTGCTCCAAACATACATTACATATACCCAGACAATCCCCTACGCAATGGCATGTTGGTTATAATAACAATAACTTGAACTATTACAAGTGCAGAATTCTACTCATCAGTGAAAGTTTCACTGTTCTTTGTCAAAACTAAGCCACCAAAAAGAATAATGCAGATAAGAATATCCTTCATTCACCTAATAAGCTAAACTATTGTTTATGTGGTCCTTACAGCAGTAGTCCCTAACAAGATAATGTTCATAACTGGCCTTCTTTTATCAGAAAACTCTGGATCTGTGGGTGTTAGTTTTGTTTTCGGTTTGTTGCTTGGGTTTCTTTATTTAAAGAGTATGCATCAATTTAAGACCATCCACAAGCTACAGAAAAACTAAATTAGAGCAGTATGTATCACATTTGGTTAAGATAGTGGGTGACGGGTCATCTAGGTTTTGAAATTCAACAAGGTAGATTAATATGTGGGAATAGGTTACAATTATAACATAAAGGCAAGAAGAGTCCTTATTTTGACTGTATATAATTATAATATATAATTCTTGTATTCATTCTTCTCTATCAAACTCATGGACCACTAGTCCAGACTGGAAATTCTGGATTTGTTCTCTGTATGTCAGGCTTAAAGATCAAAACAGCAGGAGAGGACACACATCACACAGGACTTCAAGGATTTATTTTCTCAAGTGACTCTGTGATAAGTTGGTCCCACTAACCAACAATCGATCAGCATGCAAGAATGAAGACAACTCATACAGCTACGTATGGGTTAGATATTTGATGACTGGCCCAACTATAGCTAGCGATCTTATGAACTTTTCCTTCCTGCAAAGGTAACCAACTTGAGTACACTTTAGCAATATGGAACACTCTCAGAGAAAGTTACATGAATGTATCACTTTTTATTATATACTAAATAAAGAGATCAATCTGTTACAAGCTAGGGACAGTAGTAACAAGCAAATACAGCACTGAATGCTTAAACACTGTTCCTGTCAGCTCTAAATGCAAGTGACAATCTCAAGCTATCATGTAGGAGTATGGATATTTACTGAATTGTTTAAAGGAATAGTCTGTGACTCCTAAATGAAACGCTATCTTGCAGTAAGGAAAACAGAAAATGCATCCTGAGTTAAACAGCCATGGAAAGAAGAAATTCTTGATGTGGATTTTAGAAATATTCTTCTACCTGCTAGCACTGTATAGAGGAAACAACAGCACATGCAAACAACATTGGTAAGGCACTGACAAGTATGTCAGTGAATGCTCTAACTCTATTATAATAATCTTCTGGTATTTTACTAATGTGCTATTTAACATTTTGGAAGAGGAAAGACCTTAACAATCTAGTTTTCTATCTTTGCTCAGAAGTACAGAACAGCGTAGCTTCTTAAAATGCACAGCAGATAATGCAAATATACTACGAGTTCTGTCGATTTAGCATTGATTTATTTCAATGATCAAGTAGGTAAGTCAACATAAAACTAAATGTAGTACCTCAGTTTCTTGCTATTTCCCATCATGTTGAGGCCAATTGAGTTCCCTTTAAAAAGTCTCAAGCTTCCAGCCTTGCCTCGCCTTGCATATGTTTTTATGGAATCACCACTGGTGCCGACAGCTCCAGGCCGACAACGAAGTGACTGTAACAACAGAATTCACATATATTAAAATACTTGCATAAAAGTTAAGAGGAAAAAATTAATAACAAAGTATTTATATAAGTATTACTTTGGCTTCATTTTCAGACTGCTTTTGGACAAAATTTCATGTAAAATATACCCTGTCTATACTCTTACTCACTAGGATTCCTTACTAAACAAAATATGAATATTTTTTAAGTATTACGAAGCATCTTGTAGTTGTAAGCTATTTTAGTATACATAAAAAAACCCAACAAAAAGCATGGGTTTTGCCTATGCATCTTCTCCTTTTATATATATACACTTGCACATATATATGTGTATAAAATTGGGAATCTGACAGTAAGCAATCACGGGATATAACGATTAGTATTTTTAATTTAAAAATATAACCCCATTAATGATAATTGTCTAAACTTAAAACCAGTTATTCGTACTCATACTTTCAGAATACTATACAAACCAACAGCATCTTTAGAAGTAAGAGGAACAAAAATGTTAAGGGTAGGCAGATAGCCAGCTTGAGCATATGTTGCTAAAACAACACATAAACTTTCATTTTGTAATACCGCACAGATGACTATGCAATATTGTTTAAGAACCTAGCAAGCTTTAAAGATACATTTTCACCATGAGATAAACAGAGTACTTACCTTTCTTTCTTCATTGGGACTGAAAGGCCCATCACTGTCATCTATGCTGAGCAGATTTGCCTCGCTAGATAGGCGTGGGAGAGAAAAGCAGATGTAATGCAAGAGAACACCAGCAAAACATTTTAAACACACAAAGGGCTTTGGTTTTCCTTCCCTCTTTAAATTTAAATGAATGACATACACATCATATATATGCATAAAACAACAGGAACATAAGGTGGGCAATGTAGTGATCCAGATGTATTAAGTGAACCTGAACTTAAGGTGTATATCAAATTATTTCACAAAAAGCAAAATCAAAAGGATGTTATTAATTCAAAATAGATACTATTGAACCTTCAGTATTGTTATGGCAATGTTACTGACATCATGAAAGATTGTATACAACCCTATGCATAAATTGACTCAAATACTAAATTAAACTATAAAACATAGTCTTAGTTTGTTCATGCATATCAACGTTTAAGTACGTGGTTTAAAACTCCAAAGTACACAGTGCTTTAGAAGAAGAACTTACGTATAACTAAATTTTATCCCATAGTAATTACTGCCAAAATATGTCTTCCTAAAAATAGTGTATTCAGTTTGGCTCAACTGGTCATTAAAATGTGTTTCTTTAGTGCTTCTATGTCTGTAATCTTCAACTATTATAATGGGGAAGAAGATACAAAAAAAGAAATCCACCCCATGATACTGTGAAAACGTACTCTTTTCAGTAGTAGGCAATTATCCTCAAATAATCTTAAGTATTTAAATCCAACCCCCAATCATACATTTTATACCGATAGCAGCTAGATTAGGCTAACACATTCTTGCTTCCAGGAGAAGCAACCTGCAGATAAATCCCTTCTCATCAATTCTGATAAGGTTACTCCTCTCTTGGCTGCAACAAAATAATACAACTTTTAGCCAACTTGGAATTGCATGGTTTGGGGTTTTTTAATTAAGATCATTCAGGCAGAAATTACTTAAGAATACAAGCAGTTATGCCATGAGTTCCAAGGGAACAGCTACACAAGAGAAACAATGATGGAGGTGAAGGTGGAAACATTTCTTAGTTGCAGGTATGACATGTTGACTGCAATATACAAAGTGACTTTAGCTCTTTATATATAAGGTAACCACTCAGTTCTCCCCCCCACCCCCAATTTCCTAAAAACTTCTTCCATGCACAACATTTCCCTTCATGTTACAATTTATTCCTCCACCTTATGCAATACAGATATCCCTACATCAAATAAAAAAGTTCTTGACTCATAGGTTGAGAATTGCAGACCCTGAAATTTCAGGAGATAAGACTGTGCATACAGTTGGTTTTGATACGGGAAGAATGATGTAACTGTCAACACTTAGCCAGTGGCACTGTTGTTATTTTCCTTTCGTTTACAGACCACAACAATTCTAGGTGCGTAATGGTAAAATGAACAGTGTAGTGTATCATCACTGATTTCCAATATAAAGTGTCACGAAGACAAAAGAGTATAGTTGTACTTCTGTACAGACTATCCATGAATATTAAAGTTTTAGAATAGTGTAACTTTTTTTTTAAACTCTCTTTCAGGATGGATTATTCTTTCAAGGGAGGCTCACTGAGCTTTCTCAACCTTTCATCAGAAGACAATGAGTTTAATGATTTCAGAAATTTTCCAGATCCTAAAGAATAAACAAAAACCTTATATTCAGCACAGACATGAATAGCAACCTACAGTACCTGCAGCTCTGGCATTCACCTACTGTGTTGACCTAGCCAGATCATTTCACCTCTAGATACGTTTTCCTTCTTCAGCTCCAGCTTGTACAAAAATCATGATGATTTTCAAAATGCCCTTGTATAGTGGCTATACTTTTAGGGCTTCAAGATGCCACAATACTGCAACCATTTTAACAAAGGGTGTTTGGGTGGGTGAGGGAGAAGAGAAGGTAACAGACTGCAAAACACTGCAAAAATCCTTAAATCAAACTGAACAAGAATAACTCTTACGATGAAACTAAGATGACATGACTAGAAAAATATTTGGGAATTGGATGTTTTTAAAGAACCAATATTTTTAGATTTTAAGGAATGCAAAGTATATGCACCAGTACCAGAAAGGCTGTTTTTTCAGAGAGCAGAATACATAGCAACTGAGTAATGTCTATTTGCTCATGTATCACATGCTTACAGTTGCCTGCTTAAAAGATGCAATTTATACAGACGGGGAAAAAAACCCACTATACCACACTCCCACGTACCAGACAATAACATTTTAACACTACTGAAATGAAACTTCAGTGGTCTTGCTGGGAGCAGGCTATGCCTCCACACTTTGTCACTTTTAACCAGGGAACCAGAGAGAGAGATTTGCTCATTAGAATAATAATTTCTAATTTTTCAATACTTTAATTAAAATTTTGTGACAAATGAAAGTTAAGTCTTTACTAAAATTAAGAAAAAAAATAGAAGTAATTAATTTAGGTAAACAGAGTTCTTTCCAAAGGGGAATTCATAGTTATGTATTCAAATTTAGGCATTGAACAAGAAAAAAAAATTCTGTTTACTTATCGCTAATCACTTGCCATTTGTTTAATGTTTTAAAACATTAAGAACTATGCAATAGCTAGTTAGATACCTCAGTTTAATAGACCATGTTTTTACTACTATCTACAAGCAACCCAAACTTTAAACCTCTGTGGATCATTGAGGTTACACTCCAATGAGTTGCAAGCATATTTCTGTCAACTACCAACTGATCCAGTCACGTTTCAAATGTAATTGGAATTTCTTTCTGAAAACTCTTACATATAAAAACAGGAGGCTGACATATTTCCCCTCACAGCGCACCGTGCACAGTCTTTATTTTAAATTACATGGTGGTAGGCAGCACATTAATAAAAGCCCTGATATCAGAGGCACAAGAGAAGTAGTGCTATAATTCAACTCATGCACAATACCATCCCGTTAAAAATAACCTTAACTAAAATTGCTAAAAATTAAGAACTGAGGCTCTGAACAAAAAGGTTTTTTCAATTTAAAGGCTATAGTGCCTTACTAACAGGGTCACAAAAGAAGTATAAAATATCTATATAAATATGGGGGTTTTTTTGAGAAAGGAATAAAAAGGAAAAAAGTATGGGAAAAAAGCTAAATAGAAATTTAAAAAAAAGAAAGTATGATTGCTTTTCCAGTCAGGAATACAAGGGAACAAGCAGTTTATCCCCCTAAATAAAAGGAAAAAAAAATTTAAAACTTTTTGAAAGAAAATGTTAGTTAAGGAAGGACACCATAGTGCAAATAAATTAGACAGACCCACTTATTTGTATTCAGTTTTTTTGATAAGGCTGTTATTGAGCAAATCTCAGCGGAAGGCCCAAGTCTGGACTATGTATGACAGTACGACAGCCAAGAGAAAACTGGGCTCATCAGTTTACTAAACCACTGTTGGGCATATCGAGACATATTTCAAAAACATTTACCCAGATATTAAAAAGGCAGTAAATATAAATTATCCAAGACACTTTAAGAATAATCATCTGTAAAACTAGAAAGCATCTTATAACATGTTAATTTCAGAAATCAATTTAATTAACATATTACTTTGGCCATGTTTGCATAACTCTGCCATCCTTTCATGTCTTCTGCTACTTAAGATACACATTATTTCCATCATTTATTCTGTGACGGTCTACACAGGTTTCAGTGTGTTCAACAGACCGGTTGGTCTTTTTTTTCTCTATTGTTCTACATAAAGGTTCTTCTCCTGTGGGGTCTCCAAGTACAAAGCAAGAAAAGCCTCAAGTCACTTGCTATCATCTTGTTTAGCATCTTGAGTAGATCAAATCTTGTAAATCATCAAAAATATTACTTTTACTCTTTCAAGTGGACTGAAGATTATCTGCAGGCATTTACTTTGGGGTAAGATACTTGTCAATTACCATTTTGAATTTCCACAGCTGTAGTTCCCTGACGAGTATCAACTCTAGCAGGATTTAAAAATGTATATATTGTGTTGGGCGATCATTAATCTTTCCAAATATTCTTCAGTTTACAAAAGTTCTTTACTCTTTTTGTGTTCATTACTTGACACCTTACCATTATGACACAGCCCATCTAATTCCCCAAGTTAAACGACACACCACTTTTAAAATAATCTACTTATTCTAAAAATTGCTTTGGTAGGAGGTCATTAGCGATGTATTTTGTGTTCATCTCACTGAGGAAAGATAATCCAAGCAGACATCTAGTATTGACCAACAACATTAGCACAGGTCTTATGGGGTAACACAAGAATACAGCCAGTCCTTTAAGTGCTGGAATGTTATTCTTGGGCCAGTTCAAAACAAACTTACTGTGTGTCTGCCATTAAGAGGGCAAAAAGCTGCGATAAGGTCAGACACTAAAATACTAGTGCCTCAACAACAAGCATGAGATGGATCCAGATGCTTGCTTCAGATTTACAGCTTTCTCCACACAGAAATGCAGTGTTAAAAGCATTGCTAGTAAATATCAGCATACTGTAGCGAATAAGAATGACATTTTTAAAAAATTGCCAGCATACATACTCATTGCATAGCATACCCAAAATATTGGGGGGACACAAAGCTTTATGCTGGAACAATTCTATGAACTAAAGGTACTAATCTTTGAAATGTTCTGCTAAGGGTAAAGGGAATTTAGAAAGAAAAGGACAATTCACTGTCAAATCATTTGTTTTCTAAAGATTCCCTTCTGTCAGTATTTTGGTATACAAAGTAAAAACACATCAGAAAAGCAAAATGCACAAGTTACTTCAAAATGCTCAAAGCTTACAATGCCATTAAGACAAAAAAGAAAAAAAAACCCACAACCACCAACAGGTGTTACCAAAAGTAAGTATATGGGCAGCTTAAAACATATAG
Source organism: Phoenicopterus ruber ruber (assembly GCA_009819775.1). Lineage (NCBI taxonomy): Eukaryota > Metazoa > Chordata > Aves > Phoenicopteriformes > Phoenicopteridae > Phoenicopterus > Phoenicopterus ruber. The sequence goes on from CM020217.1 coordinate 92,907,811, forward strand.
CTGCTTGGAGGGAGCGAGAAGTTGCCTGAAATGGTATCAGAGGATGGGTAAGTAAAAAAGGCAGGACCTCCAGTTTAAATCAATTTTCAACTACTCTTTATACTTCCAGACAAGGTTCTGCATAATTCATAGGCATAAAAACAAATTACTGATGTGAGTAGGTAATAAAATTTCAATACTGGCTACAGGACAACTGTTCATCGTACAGAATATTTGAAAGGAATGAAAAATCACTCAGAAATACTATCTTAAAATCAGATACAATTATATAAAACCTATGTTCCATAATCAGTTTTTCAAATCTTTTTTTTTTAACATCACTACACTATACATATCTCATTCTGTGTTCTTAAGTCAACATCAGCTGGAGACAGATAGAAAACAGCATTAAATTACTAGAAGAAAAAAAGCTGCTATGCTTATAAATATGGGTTACTTTTATTTCTGAAGACAAGTGAAATGCAAGTACTAACTGTATTGTATGTACTGCCACTACACTTAAAACATATTACTGTTCACCAGAAATGGATGTAAAATCGCTAAGAAAAAAAGCCAGATTAATTTTATAAAATTAAACGTCCTTAGTTTGAGAACCTTTTAAAAAGTGTTTTTAATTTCTGATACAGTTCTGTTTAGACAAAAGCTCTTAATGCTTACCTCGCACTTCAATGAACTCCTGAACTCATTTTTTAATGACTAAACCATCATATTTCTTAGTATTTTTGTAAGATTACAGCATAGCCTGCTGCTGCAGCCTAAGCGGTTATGTGTCTACTTTCCCATCTCCCTTCCAACGCACAATATTTGGCAGAATATTACAAGATACAAATTCACATATGAATTATTTTTGTACTTAACCACAGGATTCAGTTTCTCCTTACTAGAGAACCATAGAATCCTTTTTAAACTTTGCAGGTCCTACTCTCCAAATATCTAAGAACAACAAAAAAAAACTAACATGCATTCTTTATGCATGAAACTTGTTGTTCTTTTCACAATTCATTCATCTTTTTGTAAATAAATACATTAATATGGAGAAAACATATTAGTAACAACAAAATGTCACAAGGACAAAGTTTGTTTTCAAACTACACACGTAGGGTTTAAGTTTTAGTCAAAATCCAAACATACTAAGTAAAGAAATAAATGATCAGGGACTAAAAACAGTCCTAACTCTACCCAGTGAGAAAAGCACAAGGGAGAAAAACCTACAGTCTTTTAAGCTCAGTTTAACTTGATGTAGGCCTACAGCTACTGAAGTACCTTAATCATAACTGTGAAGTACTGAGTAGCATCACCACTAAAGGAAAAGTTGAAGCTGCTTGGATACCCTACCTTTCCATTTCCTTACTTTGCATGTTGACATATTTCTTGTCTGTGTTCCTTAGACTTACACAGCAGCTCCAAAGACAATTGCAACACTTCTGAAATGTACTGTGCCCTAGGTTGTAAGCCCCGTGTTCACAATTAAATTTACATTATAATGCACTTTTATATGGCAATACTATTTAAAATAATCACTTCTTTGAAACCATGTTTATTAATCACTGAAATTTTTAAGATATTATATATTGTTTCTTATTAAAAAATTACAAAAAAGTATTTATTTATAAATAGACACTTATACTTTCAATAGCCTAGATAAAAGCATCCTTACTCTTTCTCTGCATCTCCTTCACTTTCTTCTGCATGATCAAAGCTCCAATTATTTTTAAAACCTCCATCTCTCTTGGACTGTGATCTATCCAAAGCTGAAATGAGAACAAGTTAAGATAAGTCTTGATTTCAAGCTGAGTTATTAATCAACACAAACTAGAGGAGTAAACCAGATGCATACATTTTCCCCAAGTATTTATTTTGTTGATATCAATGTTTAACTATCATTTGACAAAATAAGTTCATCATTGCAGTGGTGACTCATTTTCCTAAATAAATACAAGTGAGTATCTGTCAACATCTTGATTACTAATGCACTAAGTTAGCAAGCTATTAAAAATGATGACGTAAGGTAGTTTTACCATGATTTCAACTGTTTTACTGACACCTGTAAATTTAAGGGTTCCTTCTCTGATATGAACTATATGTCACATGCAGAAAGGGTCTTAAAATTTATTATTTAAATGTCTAATACCCAACCACATATTTAATTTTTCCATATAAAAGCAACAGTTCTGAACTGCCCCAAGTACAATTTCAACATAATATGGTGCTTTTTTAATTCAACTTCTGACGCTGACCTGAATTAACATCTGATGCTAACTGAAATTTCAGTGTTAGCATTAACTAAATAAAAACCTGAACTTTCTGAGAACAGTCACACTACATCAAATTTCAGATTTATCTATTGCAATATCCAACAGTATGGAGATTTTCATACAATATGGTGGCATGAGGGTATTCTTAAGTGAAGGAGGTCCAGAGCATGGAGACAGCACTCATTAAGGCAAGGCACTGTTCACCTTGGGCCCTAATTATTGCGACAAAGAGCTGTCTCTCACAAATTCTGTATGACAAACTACGCAGCAGCTTTGATTTTGGTATAATTTAAATGTGTATTATCTAAGTACGATTTTCTTTACATAGTTGGAAATGCATTTAGAAATAATGAATGCAACTCTATGTTTTGATAGAAAAGAAAAAAAAAATCACAATCAACAACAGATGCCTAGGGTAAAGCATAAATGGTGCACACAGAAATATTTATTGCATATTCAACCTCTGCTTCCAGCTACTTGCATCTGAGGACTTCCTGAGCCACGGGTGATATTTTTGTGTTTAACAGCCTTTGTTAGCCTTTTTCTTCTCCCCACTTGCTTTTTTAATCAAGCCTACCTTATGGAATCAACAGTATCTTGCAGCAGGTAGTACCTCAGCTTAATCATATATTATATAAGTATCTCCTTTTGTTTGTCCTGATTCAATCTGGCATCTTTTGCTCCTACTTAATACTCTACTCCTTCAGTTCTTGTACTTTGGAAGATAGTAATAAGTAATCCTTCCCTATTCACTCATGATTGCATAGATCTCTGTTGTGTTCTTTCATGGTCATCCTTTTCCCAGGCAGAAAAAGAAAAAAATAAATGAGTATTTTTAAATTTTCCTCACATAAAAGCTGTTTCATGCCTTTAAATCACTCTCAATGCTTCTCTCTGAACCTCTTCTAGTCTACTGTACCCTTTTTGAGATAAGAAGAGGATACCAACACTATGAGGAATATTCAAGATGCATACGTGCCATGAATTTCTACAGAAGCAGCATGATGTTTCTGTTTTGTTCTTTATTCCTTTCCTAATAAGTCTTAACACTGGATTTGCTGTTTTCACTGCTATGGAGAACTGCATTGATGTTTATGCACTAGATAATTCCATCTTTCATTCATGGTTGGTAAGAACCAGTTCAGAACCAATCATTGCGTGCAAAAATTCTCTTTCCTACTTCTCATTCACTTAGATTACTTGGCATTTATCTACACTGAATTTCATATATGATTTTAACCCACATAACCCAAAACCTGAGCATCTGCAATTTTCTTTAAATAGCTAGCCACTATACTAAACCAAGTAAAGTCTGCAACATCTACAAACTTTGTCACCTCACTATCAAACCCTTTTCCTTATATCTGTGCACCAGTGTTAACACAGAGCCTTGTGGAATTCAATGGGTTACTCTATTAACAAAATGAACCAGTTTTGCCTTCTCTTTCCACCTGTTGCCAGTTGTCCCTTATAAAACTTTCCATTTTATCCAGAGGCAACTTAGCCTCTCCAAAAGCCTTTGGTAAAGGACTTTACAGAGGGAACAATGAAATTAATATTCTGGTCTTCATTATAATTTCTACGAATTTGGGTTGTATGGTCACAAAGCTCACCGATGTAAAATTCCTCAAATACCTCCACTGCCTTTTTAAAAAGCTGGTACCACACTAGCTACCTTCTTTACCGGTAGCAGAAAGACAATGCTAACCAACAAGTAACACACTAGAGTCAATAGCTCCTTTATACCCCGAGTTCCTGTTACAACACTTGCATGAATGCCATTTGATCCTGCTGCCTTGTTCACTTAAGGTACTGCAATTTCTTCCACTAATGTTTCATTTTGAGTCATATACTCTATCACATTCCTTCTTATGAAATATTCTGGCATAAAGACCTCTATAAGTGTTGCCAAAGTGGGTGCAAGCAATTCTGGTTTTCAGCTATGACCTTATATTCTCCAAAGCCACCTTTTACAACTCGGTTGTCTACTGACCCTACAGATACTCCAGAAACTTTTCTGCTGAGTATGAAGAGATAGTTAACTATAGTTTTTACGCCTGTTGGGAGTTACTCATCAAAATTTTTTTTGCCTGCCTCATCAGAATTATAGGTTTAATCCACCAGCTTTTTTATTACTCTCTATTTTTACCATTCGGACAAAAGTTCAGATTCAAGAAGGATGATGTTTTATTTCAGACATCTCCCCTTACCCTGCTGTTTAGCCATGCCAGCATTTTGGGGGGCCTTTTGAAGCCTATTTAAATAAGCAGCCTGCATGTGCTGTAAGTCTCCAATATGGTGTCTTTAAATAACTCCCAAGCTGTCTGCAAATATTTTACACTCCAGCTGTATCTTTTAGTTTCTTTTCAAAGAGTGTCTTAAGATTTTCTGTAGTCCTTTTTGTGCATTAAGCATTTCTGTATCAGATCGTTTTCCTTCATGTTTAGAAATTCAGCATCCTTGCAGGACATTATGTACTTCATGAACACCTTGCAAGATTCTCCAACAACGCTCACTATATGCTGCAGAACAAGTACATCCAAGAGTCCCAATTTCACATGAAAGGGAATTGCTGAAGCACAGTGCCACTTATTTTTGGGCACAATGTTTTCCTCTAAAAGGAGAGCTGGAAGGTGTTTCACTGAGACTTCTTTCCGTATCTGTGTCCGCTATCCCTGCAGCTTTTAGAGTTTCTCTTAACAGGTTACAATAGTCATCATCCTGGTCAAGTAATTGCTAATGTAATTCCAATGACATATTTTCTATATAGTCCTTGAATCTATCTGGATTTCATATAACTTTTGGAGCCATTTAAGTCTGATCTGACTTGAACATTTTCTGGAACATACAGAACTTCTTCAATCAACACAATCGATTCTCCACCAGTCCCCCTTTAGCCTCGATTTGTCATAATGTCACTCTAATTATTTTCCTTCTATCTAATTTCAAATAAGTTAATTCTGTCAGTTTCCAGTTCTCTCATTTTACCTAAAATATTTTTCTAGGTTTCTTCACACAAATGAAGTAAACACTTTTCTTTGTATGAGGTTTCTTTTGGTTCTTTTTCTGTTTAAATCAGACTATTTGTACATGATTTTCTACATCAGTTCGTACCTTAGTTTTACCAACTTCAGTAGAGGACTTTTTTTTTTTTTAATAGTTTTTTCCACTGAGCATAAATTACATCAAACCATGTGCTGCTCCACATGTTATCAGCCACCTCCCACTCTAGGTGCCACAAGACTGGTTCTATTTTCATTTTGAGAAAAGCCATCCCCACTGCACAGAACTCCTTCTCTAAAGGAGGAATTTGCAGATGTTAACTCATCTTCCCTGCACATTTTTTTCTGACATTGCAACTGTCCATTTCTGTGGCCCTGCACCTGCTACAGAAGATGCTAAGATTTCTACCACGTGCATCAATGCTACCAGCTCTTCTGTTGCATCCTCTACAAGTCTTCAGATATCTTATAAAGTTTACCATGTCTGCTCCCAAGAGACAACTTGCCATGGATTCTGTCTACTGTCATAAACCCAGCAATCTATTTGTGCAATAAGCCAGTCCACTGCTACAGACCAGCTCAGTTGTCCATGGAAGAATAGTCTTACTATCCCACCTGTGTTCACTCAGCTCTGAATCAATTTCCACTCTCTCTAGCATTCTTGGTCCTACCAAAAATGCAAATCTAGAAGTATACCATCACGTTAGCTAGATTGTTCATCTGAGTTACTTGACCTGAATGGTCACTTAGGATCTGATTCTATACAGGATTTTTTTTTTAGAAAAAACAGGGATAACAAGTCATCTGTCACACAGGCTAAGTTTCTAACTGTTCTGTAGCAAGACTTAAATTTGGAACTTCTATGTTGCAATTTTTACTATGTATACTACCAAAATCATTTTAATCAGCAAGACACGTTCATACTCAGAAGGTGAAAATACTCAAATAAGCAGACCTGGCCCTAGGATACTGAGCCAACAGAATTGAATTGCTATGCCTCTGCCCAAGAAAGGCAGCATGCTGGAGCAGATTTCACTAGTAATGACAAATCATTTTTCCTCCCATTATAAACTCCCTTTGGTGCTGTTATACCAATGGAGATTAGCAATTCTGAGCCCCAGAAACTAGACGGAATTTAAATGGACATCTTAAACAGGTGTATCTAACATAGATCACTGCTTTTTTTAATAATTGTGATCAGTTACATGTCATTTTTAAAAAGCCAATTAAAAAAACTTGCTGAAAAAATAATTCATATTTTAGTTTTTGTTAAAACTTTTATGGCATTATTAACCACATCCTGAAGCCACCCTTTCAAAAATCCCCATACTATCTTTTTGTGTAAAACCCAATTAACAATTTTGGATTACAAACAAAGTATGCTTGTAGGAAGAATGGCAGAAAGCAGATTAACACCTTTAAGTAAATGTGTGTGGACACTGTTTTGTAAACTCCTTTAGCAGGAGTTTCTATCATTCAACAGTGTTGTCAAGCAATTCCTAAATGGGAGGAAAAAAGTTCACAGTGAATCTCCATGAAATAAGAGCAAAGTTGTGCATTTGCAAAAAAAAAAATCCTTTGAAATTCTGCCTGTCTGAAACACTGAAGTGAGGAGTGACATATAAAGTATTTAGTAAAGTCCTAGTGTCCAACAGAAGACGTCACCTTAGAAGATTTTTTTTTTGCGTGTCTTGTACCCTGTGCTCTAAGGCCAATCATTCCATATGAATCTACATTACAGTTGACCAGAAAAAGATACCTATTTCTTTTATTGTTTTGGATATGATGCTGTATTGGGTTTGCATGGCAAGGTTTTGATAGTGGGGAGTGGGGGCTGCAGGGGTGGGTTCTGTGAGAAGATGCCAGAAGCTGTCCCCATGTCAGATGGAGTCAGTTTCAGCTGGCTCCAAGACAGACCTGCGACTGGCCAAGGCTGAGCCCATCAGTGACGGTGGCAGCGCCTCTGGGATAACATAGTTAAGAAGGGTAAAAAACTGCTGCGCAACAGCAGCCAAGAGAGAGGAGTGAGAATACGTGAGCGTAACAGCTCTGCAGACACCAAGGTCAGTGAAGAAGGAGGGGGAGGAGGTGCTCCAGGTACCGGAGCAGAGATTCCCCTGCAGCCCCTGGTGAAGACCATGGTGAGGCAGGCTGTCCCCCTGCAGCCCATGGAGGTCCATGGTGGAGCAGATATCCACCTGCAGCCCGTGGAGGACGCCACACCAGAGCAGCTGGATGTGCCCTGGAGGAGGCTGTGACCCTGTGGGAAGCCCATGCTGGAGCAGGCTTGTGGCAGCACCTGTGGCCCTGTGGAAAGGAGCCCATGCTGGTTTGCTGGCAGGATTTGTGACCTTGTGGGGGACCCACGCTGGAGTAGTCCGTTCCTGAAGGACTGCACCCTGTGGAAGGGACCCATGCTGGAGCAGTTTGTAAAGAACTGCAGCCCATGGGAAGGACTCACACTGGAGAAGTTCATGAAGGACTGTCTCCTGTGGGAGGGACCCCACCCTGGAGCAGAGGAAGAGTGTGAGGACTCCTCCCCCTGAGGAGGAAGGAGTGGCAGAAACAACATGTGATGAACTGACCACAACCCCCATTCCCCATCCCCCTGTGCCACTGGGGAGGACAAGGTAGAGAAATCAGGAGTGAAATTGAGCCCGGGAAGAAGGGAGGGGTGGGAGGAAGGTGGGTTTACATTTGGTCTTATTTCTCATTATCTTACTCTGATTTGATTGGCAATAAATTAAATTAATTTTTCCCCAAGTCGAGTCTGTTTTGCCCGTGACAGTAATTGCTGAGTGATGTCCCTGTCCTTATCTCAACTCACAAGCCTTTCGTTGTATTTTCTCTCCCCCTGTCCATCTGAGGAGGGGAGTGATAGAGCAGCTTGGTGAGCACCTGGTGACCAGCCAAGGTCAACCCACCACAGATGCCAGATGCATTTACTGGCCACACAAAGATCAACTTTTCTAGGAAAGCAACTTTTTCAGACGTATCACTGAATTGCCAGAACTCCCCACCACCCCCAGAATACAATAGTAGAGACTTTAAGGTTTCTATTACAACACATAGAAGCTTTTACAAGTCTTTTGTCTGCTGAGATCACATCTCTTTCTGTGTGTCCAAGAACCACCCTAAATTTGAAACCTAAATCAAACAAAGGTTTGGTTCAGGACCAATGAGTTTTTCCAGGAGGACCTGAAGTTTACATTCTTTTTCCCAAGTTACACTGGTCTGAAAAAAAGAAATAATACAAGCCTCATCTTACAAATGCTTAGACCATCACAACTGCAGCCAACTTATCAGATACTGCAGCACTCACACAAAAAATGCAAATTAATTTCAATGTGCTCAGAATCATTGCGTTCATCCAGAGTCATCACATATATTGTTAAGAGGATACAAGTACTCATAAAAATCTGACACAATTATTTTTTAATTTTTACTTTCCCTGTTGCTTCATTATTCTTTCAGACAGGCTTCTTCAGGCTTCTACGCAAAATAACTTTTTATCTTCCAGCTTTGATACCATCAGCTCTAGTATGCCAACTGTGTAACCACAGTGAGGTTGCATTTTCACATTCTGAAGCAGCACTACATGAACAGGTTTACGCACCCCTCACACTTCCTAAAAGCTGGGCCTTCTTGCTCCTGTCCTGCACCCTGTGTATGTCAGCACAGCTGTTTCTTCACGGAGAGAAAATCTGGGGAAGGAAACTAATTCAGGCAAAAATATCTTGAGCAGCGGGGGAGGGGGAAAATTATTTTTCAACCCTATCAGTTCCCTCCTCTGTTCAACCACACTACCACAGCACAGCTATGACAGCACAGCAGAGGTAAGGGGCATCCAGGAACCAAGATTGTTTTAGGCACTAAGGATAACAAAGAAATCTGCATGGAACCATGGCCTAACCTACATTTATAGGTACAGATTTAGAGATCTATTGCTTAAAAGATTCTTTAACTTTCCTCTCCCTAAATTAGCTGCAGATGCAAAAAAGCTGTCAAACTCACTTCCAGTAACAGGCAGTAATCATAAATTGATAGTAAGGGAGATATTACATGAAGCACAGAGTTCAGTAGTAAAGTTCTATGATACCAGTGTAATGGATACAAAGTATGGACATTCTTTCACAGATGAAGGCAATTTAATTTCTCAGATGGCTAATAAAAAACCCCACCCTTTCAAGAATGTGATGTCAACAGAAAACTGATGATAAATATAGAGTATCCACTCCACGACAAAAAGTTTGCAAAGAGAAAACATTTCTAAGAGATCTGTAGTTCAAAGATGGAAAATCATCTGCATATTCTGCTAACTTTTTTTTTCCCTTCTAGACGTTCACAGACATTGGGTTGCTTACAGTGCAGAATACCACATAGAATGATTGGACTTAAGAACACAGATCTATGTAAGTTTGATCATTTGCCGAACTGCATTTAACATTTTCTAAGTATTAACAAGGAGTAACAGAAGAGGATAAAAGGAAGATAGAGCTTTGAAGTGTGTTAAACATTTTCTTTGTGATGTCTTTGAAGGTTTTTGTGGTAAGATAGTGGTGGAAACCACACAATGGACAACTAGTGTTTCTTGACCTTTTCTACTAATTCTCCCAACAGAGACGTAGAGGTATCACCCAAGGATGCTACCGTTATGATAGCATCAGAAAACAATGCAGAAGTACTTCAAGAGCGCTTCTTTATTTACACCACCAGCAAAAGGAATGCTAAGGAAAACGTGGGCCCACTGCTTAATAAGACAGGAACCTAGTGACAAAGGGCACGGAAAGAACTGAAGAATTTGATCCTTTTTTTTTTGCCCCTCCAGATTTCACTGGTAAGTTCTGCCCTCTGACCTCCTAGTTCCCCAACTCTACCAGCAGAATCTTTGTGAATGCAACATCACCCATTGTCGAGGAAGATACGATTAAGGAACACTTAAGCCAGTTGTATATGTAGAAGTCCATAGGATCAGATAGGATGCATCTGATGGTGTTGAGGAAGCTCACCAATGTCACTGTTAGGCCACTCTACATTATCTTTGAAAGGTCATTGCATGAGAGAGGTTCCCAATGACTGGAAAAACATCATACCTATCTTGAAGACGGGCGACAAGGATGATCTGATGACCTATGGGCTAGTCTGCTTCACCTCAACCCCTGATAAGGTTATGGATCAAATCTTCCAGGAATCCATTCTCATCTACATGATGACAAGAAGGTAAACAGCCAGCATGGATTTACCATGATCTTGGAGGTCTCTTCCAACCAGAACAATTCTATGATTCTATGACCAAGGGCAAATTGTGCCCGACTAACCCAACTGCATTCTACAGGAAGATGGCTGGCTGTGTAGGTAAGGGGAGAGCAATGGGTGTTGCAAGGCCTCTGACATGGTCTTCCACAGGGTCCTTACAGCCAGACTAGAAAGACATGGACTGAGTAAATGAATGAGAAGGCGAGGAGAAAAACGGCTGGACCATTGGGATCCAAGGGTGATGCCTACCAGTACAAATCCAGCTGCTGGCATCCCTCAGCGATCAGTACTGGAGCAAATACTGTTTAATGTCTTTGTTAATAAACTGGATGCTGGGACCAAGTGCACTCAGCAAGTTTGCAGATGATACCAAACTGCAAAAAGCAGTTGACGCACTGGAAGCCAGGGCTGCTATTCAGAGGGACCTGACAGGCTGGAGAAATGGGCTGACAAGAACCTTAGGAAGTTCAACAACAGCAAATGCAAAGTCCTACATCTGGGACCAAGTAAGTCCATGCAGCAGTGCAGGCTTGGGGACAACTGGCTAGGAAGCAGCTCTTCAAGAGGATCTGGGGGTCCCAGCGGACAGCAAATTGAACATGGGTCAGCAGTGCACCCCCACGGCAAGGAAGGCCAGCCAGATGACATATTAGCAAAACTTTAGCCAGCAGTCAAGAGAAGTGACTCTTCCTCTCCATATGGCACTTCCATATGAAACTGTAACCGGAGTACTGCATTCAGTTTTGGGCTCTCCAGTATAACAAAGACATTTACACACTAGAGCAAGTTCAGCAAAGGGCTGTCAAGATAGCCAGGGGGACTGAGCACATGACATATAAGGAGAGGCTAAAAAAGCTGGGTTTATTCAGCCTTAAAAAGGGGGGAGGGGAGTTGATGTCTTCCACTACTTAACGGGAAGGCAGAGAGAAGATAAAGCCAAACTCTCCACAGAGATGCACAGCAAAAGGACAAGAGGCAATGGACACAAGCTGGAATGAAGAAAATTCCAACTCAATGGAAGAATTTATTTTTTACCATGAAGGTGCTCAAGAGTGGACCAGGTTGACTTGAGAGGTCATGGAGACTGAATCAAGCCCTGAGCAACCTGCTCTAACTAGGCTTGGTTTGGACAGGAGGTTCCAACCAGCAGTCAAGTAAAACCAGTGACTACTCGTAGGTACAAAGCATCACCTAAGGCAACTGCACTATCATCACAAACACTTCCAAAATGAAGTACCTCAGTCACTTTCCTTCTTTTCTCTCTCTGAATAAGTCTGCTACCCACTCAAACTTTCCACACAAGTAAAATAATTTAAATAACATCAAAAGCAGGATCCAACAAAAAAAGGGAAAAAAAGAAACAAATAAACAAAAAAGTAATTTTTTCATGTCTAGCATTATGAATATATATAATTCTCTACTTAATAAGACCTCTATTCCTATATACTAAAAATTCAGAAAGGAATAAAAAAGTTTCAGTGTTTTTATAGGAAAGATAAATATAGGAGAGATCCTCTTATTTTATAGGAAAAATTGGAGGACAAAAGGTTAGGATAGGCTAGGGACAATTTCTGAGCTGCCAATTTACTCTCAAAATGTAAAACAGTATATAAAGCTAACAAGCCATTTCAAGGAAGATGATAACTTGAATAAGAATTCCAGAATACGATTTCTGTGGCAAATCAGTATGTGGTGTTAATCACATATGATCTCATATTCCGAACACTGGAAGAGTTTTACAAGATAAGTAAAACACAGTAGGAAACCTTACAGTATATTATGCACCTGATTTGCACACTTCTGATTTTAGACTTAGTTATGCACCGTGGGATCCATCTTCATAAAAAAACCCCTAAGCTTGTGCAACTGAGAATACAGCAGCACTAAACAAACAGCAATCTATTTTTAGAAAGTGCTGAAAGGCAGTTACATACAGAATAAGATTAGTAACCTAGCCTAACTACCTGGAAATTAGGCAACCAACACTTTGAGAAGGTTTCCAGGTTTGCTGCAATAATTGGAACGCCAGGTTGAAATAAAGAACTGTATCTACATACCAAAAAGAAGAAGAAAAAAACCCAAGAATTTGTATTATTTAACACTTCTGGATTTATCGTGCAAACTTTCAAAAACAATGTCAGATAGATATTATCCTCTCTATAAAAACATACAGAAATTAAAGTCCAGAAAGGTTCCATCACTTCTACAAGAAAGTAACTTGCAAATGTAGGACAGAAGAAGAAACTCTAAAATGTAATTAAAGCAGAAAAAAGCAAGACACTTCTTTGATGTTGCCAGTTGTTCAAAATTCACCTGAAACGGACAGCAAAAAAGCACACACAAAGAAAATACTCAACAACCAAGAAAACCTCAATAATTTGGTCAAATGAAAAAGGCACATCTCAGAAAAATCTGAGTAGGGCAAGGACGAAAGGAGGACAAAAGAGTTAGTTAAACTCTAAGCTGTGAGAAAAATTTGCATTTGCCTTTCTGTAAAGGCCAAAGACCTGTTTTCTTCCGTATTCTTAGTGACACTGGCAAGCTTTCATACCCATATGAGAGGGCAGTCAGCTGGATTATATTGCTGATATGGCTGAAAAGTAATACAAACTCCACCAACACTTCCCCCTCCTCACCCCTAGGATTAGTTTTCTGCCAATTTAGTTCCTTCAGCCAGCTTGCCACGAAGCCAGAGAAGTGTCGGTGTTGACTCAAGTGAAGCTGTGAGCACACTGTCTCTGGGAGGGGCAGCAGGACCGTCACTCTGAGCAGCACAGAGCAGTTAGGTAGGCCTGGCTGTGTTGCAAATTGCTGGCACAGGTACTTGCAGGGCCATACCGTGTGGCCCCACACGTGGGGACTGGTAAGAGTTAGAAAATGACCCTGCAAATGCACATACAGTTAAAAATCAGGTAAAGCACATCTGTGTTAAAAAAAAAAATAAAATCGGAGAAATGGAACAGAAATATAGGGAACAGCCTCCTGCTCACACTAGATACGCTATGTACTTCAACTCCCTTTGCAATTAGATCATCAATGCAGTGAGGCATGATGTAATGCAACTACATTACTGCATTAAAAACACAGAAATCTTTGTAATGGAAGTATTAAACTTCACTAGACCTAACAACAATGAGTTTAAGGAAGACTGACAACTGCTAACTAAACCACAGTATGCTAAAATTCACTAAGCAGACTTTATTTTTAAAAAGCTGAAAAATAACTTCAACATCCCTGGAAAAATAAACATTTTCTCAGTAATTACTTGTAAAGGCAGTGAAGATGAGGAAGTGCTATCAATTAACTAACTTTCAATATAACAAAATAACACATGCCAGCTTGCTAAATGCACCCAGTCACGAACCTACTTTTCAAGAAATATCACTCAAAAGACAGTTGGAGCAAAATATCCAACTTCTTAAGAGACCATCCTGCAACTGCAAATGAGTTTCAGCCATCTTCGTCTAAACATGAAACCCATGCTTACCTTGATCTATCAGTTCTTTCTAACATAGGGCACACGGTAAGTCTTTCTTCCAAGTAAGGAGCAGCACCTTTTCCATCTAACAAAGGCTTTGCTAGATGACAAAGAACTTCTTTACTACATTAATGACAGACTCTTTTTTTGTGGTATTCATCAGGTAAAGATTTGGCTACAACATATTTGCTTTATGGCAGAACTAGTAACTTCAGTTAAAGGTTTAGTGCCCCACTGTGCCAGGTATATGCAATCATCATAACCTGGACCAGTAGTCCAGAAGTTCACTTTTGAAAGTTTATTCCCATTTGTAAAGGATTCTTAAATTGCCTCTTGAGCAGTAAACCTTGGTAAAAATGAAAGTTACAATGGACTCCAGTAAGCATTTCTAAAAGAAGTGAGCCTCAGAAATTACAAAGGCAATTGTAAATACGAAACCTAACATCTACTGCATAGTTCAAATTCTCATCTAATGGGTTCCTGAATAATCTTTGTGTTAGACTGTCATATTAAATTCTGTCATCAGCAAGATATTCATATTTTGCTAAATGAGCCATAAAAATTGGACATGCCAAACACACACAACATTATATCCCACAACATTAATAAAAATACATCAGTAGAATGAATTTTAGTACAAGTGAAACAACTGTATGGCACTGGATAAAAACATTCTCATGAAAATAACAAATATTTTTGCAGCTGTTTCTTACAGACATAAATTTCTAAGATTACATAATATTAATCATGTATCATTCCTAAAACATCACTGTGGCAAGTCTCATTAAAAAAAAAAAAAAAACCAACAAAAACAAAACCACACACACACGGAAAAAAAAAAAAAACAAAACAGGGGGACTTAGATAGTCTGAAAACAAACAAACAAAAACCCAGGAAGGTTTCGCACAGAGTTTCTGAATCATCACTGTTCTTTATTTATAATCATTCAAGATTCAGTCAGAGAAAGATATCCCAAATTCAATGTCTTTGACTCCAAATTATTCTTTCATAAGAATTACTGGGACATGCATTCAGAAACGTTTCCTTGCCTCATGCAGCACTTACAGCACTTGCCTGTTAACAAAAACTTTTTAAAGGCCTGTTGACCAACCTGGGAAGAATAACCACAGCCTGGTAAATTATTCCCTCCAGTCTCCAGCCTTCGCCATAAACTTGTTCTGCACAGAAGTTAACCTGTTATTTAAAATAATTGAATTTCCCTGGGCAGAATAAAGCTTCTGTTACACAAAAGTATTTATTCTAAAGTTTAAGTTATGTATTACACCTTAACCTGACTTAACAGCTCACCAGAGAGAGATGAAAGGGGTAATGTCCTACTCTCACATGCAGAGTCCGTCTGCTCGCCCCAATCCAAGCCATTGTCCTGCCTCTCCTGCTTACCCTTCAGTAAGCAAATTCAACAGAGGTTTGGCAAAGTGCCCATCTGGCAAGACAGTACACAGCAAGTTCAATCTCTTTGGCAATAAACTGGTAAGTCTCAGGAGTGGGGGACAGTATGAGACACACCACGAGGCTGGAACTGGGGGGGGCGGACATGACAAAGGGGGAAGAGAAGCAGACCTCTCCCTCTCCCCCACTGCAGCAGTGAGCTCTAAGAGCAGCACAGGTGCAACACATAACTCCCTCTAATCAGTTAATAATGTTCTGTTAGTCCCTATGCCCAAACCAGTTAGTTATTTTAAGCCTTGCAAAGAGAACCAAGAGATAGTTGGCATGCAGTTTTACATCCAAAATGGAGTTGCAGCACCATAAGATAAAAGCAGCAACATCACAGTTCACTGCTTTAGGGAATCCATACATCCAATTTATCATTAGCCTATACAAGACAATAGCATCGCACCTTAATCATTTTACTATTCTTTGGACAGTTTATTTTGAAAGAATTATTTTCAAATTTGATATCCACGCTGCAAATTGCTAGTGTACATTAACTACATCAGTACTTAAGCATTTACTACAATCCTTTTAATAACCAACTACCCTCGTATATTAGAATATATATATATAAGAACATAATTCCTTCCACAGATTATTTAGAAAGAAGTTATTCAAACAACAGCATTGCCAAAATGCTATTTCTTTAACTCATAGCAGACATTACACCATAAATAAAAACAAAACAACTTCTCAAAAGTTATTTGCTCTTAATCATTCCTGTTAGCTACAGTACCCAAATAACCATTAGCCATTCTGTATTCTGATTTATACTAGACTGTAATTCAGAGACTGAATTCCATTTGGCACAATCCCCAGTTCTGTGCGAGGAGACTACACCATACAAGAAAATTAAGTAAGTTTTCAGTACTTTTATGACGTTCTCTTGAAAGTACTCAAAAAGACATCTCACAAATGTGTCTATGTACTAATGAACTACTAAGCTCTACTTATAACATGTTCGTAGTTCTCAAAAAAAGCTTCCAACCTAAACACGTGTCCCTGAATTAGGCAGTGATTTAATGATTAAAAATACACTATTTGATTTTAACCCATTGTTTAAGAACTCGTTATCTTTTCCACATTTCCTAAAGGAAATGAAATTTCGTGGCTTCAGCAGCAGAATGAAAAACATTTTTTATCTTGTATTTGTGAAGGATCAGTGAAATAACGATTGCCAGGTAATCCTTTTTGCATCATGATAGCCATCAATACAGGCTGCTGAGCACCCACTATGGAAGTGCCATCTACTCCTGTGGACACAACATTTATAAGCAACTGACTTGACCAACACAAGACACCAACTTTGACTTTACCACAGCTTAAGATCAGCTTCACCTGAAAATATTACACATGCTAGGCTGTTGAACACAGTAAGAGGAAGTTTAAGAACACATGCTTTTAAAAACTAAATATGTAAGATAAAAACATTTAATTCTATATGATGAATAAGAATAGTAATGTTTTTACTAGTGCTTTAATTTTCTTAATTTTAAGCAAGTAATCAAGTACAGAGCATCAGATTTCAACCTATGTAAGAATATCCCTACCTTAAAAAAACCTCCAAACTGAAACCAAATAGGTGATAAAACATGGGCCAAAAGAAAGCAACTTTCCAAATCTGCTGCCCCGCCGCCCCACCCTCAATGGAAGTGCCTTTTAGAACCACCAAGTTAAGAGAAGAACTACATTTGCCCTGTTTCCCCTAAAAAGAATTTGTTCGCTCTATCTCTACAGGCTCCCCCACCAGAACAGCTCCATTTTTATTTATCTTGTTTTCTCAGCCTCTTGCAGTATCTTAAGCTATCCTGTACACTCTCCCACTCCTTTCTGCAACACACACACAGATGGAGGCATACACTGTCCTTGCGTACTGAGTCCTCTAGCTGCCCTGACCCCTGACTACTCAGCCAACACCAGTTAGCAGCAAACCCAACCATACTGAGGCAACACTGAAACCTTCACTTCAGGGACACTAATTTTAACTTCTCTGTTTTATGGCAGCGGGCAAGTTTCACAAAATTTCTAGCTATTTACCTGTGAGATCTCTACTCCTCTGCACAAAAAAAAAAAAAAAAAGTTTTATAGCTATTAGTGGAAAGGGAAGGGACCAAATGATGAGAGACGACTCAAAAAACCCTCGTATTCTTATATAGCGACATTTAAAAGTGATGACTTTGGTGATTAGTCTCACATTATAGGACCTGCTACAACACAAAACACCTTGACACCCCTCAGTTATCTCAATTGAGACACAGCTAAAACGCTATAGAACAGGTGAAGTCTGATACTGCACTGAAATCCATGCATAGTCTTCCAGAAACAACAGTAATAAAAGCCAAAGTTGTTGTTGAAATCATTACAATAAATAATCCATTATGTTTTATCCTTGTACATAAAACAAGAAGCAAAAGACTAAAATATCCAAATAGGATCATAATAAAAGTCTCCATGCATGCAAGATGTTTGCAAAATGTTGGTTTATGCTTGCTCTCAAGCCACATATTGATGTTACTATATATGTTATTATTACCATTACCTTTGTATTTATACTTACATAAAGAAGAGTGCAAGGATCTCTTTTAGGAACATTCCTAATTTAATTTTTTTTTTTGGCCACTAAAAACCAGTAGAATTTCTGTACTTTTTCTGAGGAAAGAGTAGTGCTTTCCTATCAAATCCAAGTGCCAGAAAATAATGGATGAGGCATCCCACACAAGATACTTACTCTTACACCTGAAGCTTCTATGTCTCACTTTGTGCAAAATTATTATAGCAGCAGCTACTTAGAAAAAACTACCAAATAATAAATGCCTCCATAACAAAAACCAGAAAATCACACAGAGATGCCTACCAACTCAGAAAGCCAAGGACAAGCCTGGGCTCCTAGAATCCTACCTCTCAAAATTAAAAAGAAGGTGATGATGTGGAAGAGAGCTTGGGCACAGGATATTATTTTAGAATGTGCTACCAAGCATATTAAAACATGTGTTTATAGAGCATTAATAGATGAATGAAGTTTATTTTTAGTATCTTTCTACATGCTTTAAGAAGCAGCCTGCCTTTCTTAATGTTTCATGCCACCTATCACCCTCATTAGATTGGCATATATAAAAAATAAGACAGTAAGAAGATAGTTTCAATTTGACTTTACTGAGCAATAGTTCTCAACAAGTGGGTTTCATTCCTAGAAAATAATCTGTCATTCAAGTCAATGAGAATGTTTCTTATTCTTAAAATCTCCGGAAAGGACAGATGAATAAAGGTCTGAGAAGACACATACGCAGCGCTGGAAAGAAATTCTGAATGGGTCAGAGGACTCAGAGACATAAGCAAGCCATGGAAGAGTCACAGATTTCCCACTTTCAGATAGAAAACCACTCTCAGGAAAAACAGAAGAAACTAACAGAACATGTCCAGACATTGATGGGACTGATGCAAACCAGAGAGGAATTCAACAGCATAAAGCAGGTTTGGATTATGATAAAGACATGGAAGAAGGTGAATGGTACCTGAAACATCTCTTCCCCTCATTTTCAAGATAATACTTATCTCCACTAGGTCATAAACAAAGCATCAGAGGTTGCTTCAGAGACAATTACAAAAAATTAATAATTAAATTTCACCGTTAAGAGAAAAATAAAGAGAAGAATCACAGCAGGTAGAAAATGTTCAAGTATTCTATCTGAACATAGACTCCGCTCTGCCCTCCTAATTTGTACTACTCTTGTCACAGATTTCTCAATATGATTAAAAGAAAAGAAAGTGGGGGAAAAAAGCAGGAAAGGCTGATCATCACTTCAAATGGCAACTCTATGTCTTCACACTAACATACAGATGCTGTGTGTTTCTGTACCACTCCAGAATCTCAGCTACCTTTAAGAAAATACACAAGTCTACAACGCTTGCTTTGGTGAAGACAATTCTTTACATGTGAGCTGAATGAAAAATAAAGCAGTCTTCTACAGTTCCCTGGCAGACAACCGTGAAGTTTCTGCTGCTGCTGCTAATGGGTAGTCCACATAGTTTTCTCTACTGTTATTAGGAAACCTGTAGCCAAGAGTGTGGAATGAAAATTGAGCAAATTCCTGTCATGATTGCACAGAAATCTCTCAGCAGCTCTGTAGGTAGGGTCTGGCAACATTCCTTAGAAAGGAGGTCCTCAAAAAGAAACTTCTATATTGGTTCTCCGTATCACTACTGTAACCACCAGGAGACTGAAAAAAAGAAAACAGGAAGGAATAAAATGTTTCTCCTTTCTTCTGGAAAATACATGCATTTAGAAATACTTTAAAGTTCGCCTGTTATCTACTGCACAAACATAGGGAAACCTTAAATGTAAGGGTGGGAAAGAGAAATTACAATTTCCTTGCAACTCAGTAATATCCAAGGAGGCGGAATATAACAAGAGTTCCCACCATTTTTCTCCAGGGGTAACGATCAACAGTACTCTCTATTCCTACACATTGAACATACCCCTATTCTAAATCCAAAGAGATTTGCCTATCATTGCTTTATATTTTAGGTGTGACTATCAATTGAAAAACACAGGAATTCTTGCAGATGGAAATCTCTAATCACTAAATTTCTAGTCCTCCAAATCAGGAAAGGATTCCCATGCAACAGGACTACTTTGTTAGTGAGAATTTCTGCATATTCTGCCCATAACTTTGAAACCTTACTGTAGGAGAGTAAATTCAGAAAATGAGGGAAGTTTTACTAATTCCACTTGCAAACTAGCTTAAATAACAAAAATAAGGTACTTTCCACACTTCTGAATTCTAACAGCCCTGACATTTCAAGGAAAGTAAACACACAGGTCATGTATATCAATGTATGTGATGTATATCAACTATTAGCACTGCTCCAGAATGATAACAAACGAAGCTTTAAAAAGAGTCAATCATTATAGTTCTAGGGATCTTTTTCACATTTTCCATAAAATAGTCTATACAACACAGCATAAAAAATGATGACACATTAGATACGCAAAACTGGACAAAAACCATGTACTAGCATGAATCATTGTGTTCAAGAACGTCATTACAGAAAGGCAAGAGATAAATCGCTCAAGGAACACCCTTCCAGAAAGACCATTTTGTTTTTATTGGAGAATAAAATAATAAAAATATTAAAAGGAAGCACTTTAACAGCAGAATGACAGCCATATTTCTTCATAGTAACATCTGTTACACTAAATGAGAGAAAAGCAGTATCTTACTGGACATGTGGAATCAAAACCAAAATTCTGAACAACTACCATACTTAAAAGCAATCAATTTCATTTAACTGTATGTTTATCTTAAGTCTGACTATTAGTCAACATAGACATGACAGCACCAGAAATTTCTGTGTACATATATATACACACACATAGATATATAGGTACATACTTAAACAGCACAGTTTCCACTAGACTGAGTTCAATTAGTGATAGATCTAACATCCATTTGGCACATAATTAATTAGTTTTGCACATTAACGGCTGGGATGGACAGAGGAGTCATCCCCCTCTTCTCTACCAGCCTTTAATACAGCACTTCCAAAAACATCAAGTAAACAGTTTTTGGTTGTTGCTTACACAGACTTCAACAGAGCCCATGAAATATACACACTCAGACTAGTTATAGATATAACTCTAGGTTCATGTATTAATCATCATCTTGCAATAGAAGTTGCCATATTTCCTACTCTATACACTTTTATCCCCGTTTTTGATCACATTATACTTGTTTCACAAGTCTGGCACTCTTGTACTTGTCTAGCCTTTGGATAATGGTGCTTCTAACATCATTAGGTTGACCTAATGTGCTCCTGTATGTTTCCAGATTACAGGCGGCCAAAAACCCCACATATATATATATTCTATGCCTTTACTTTTTCCTATAAGGTCAACATCCCTAATAAGAACCTCTCAAATAATGTCTCAAAGCCTTCTTTTTCCTTTGCTTCAAATCAGTACAAAGTTTACCAGTCTTACCAGATCTGCTATCGTACTATCATTCCATTCTGACTTGGGCCACCCTCAGAAACTTTTTGTCACCACCATCCACATTAGGTTTTCTTCACATGTGCGTGCAACACTCATGTGTGAGTTTCTATCTCATCATCTGAAAAATTAACACATCCCCAAATAACGGGGAAACACAAAACCAGCTGATAACTTGGTTCACCAGTCATGGAATACTGAAGCTTGGAATGGGGATGCTATCCAGTGTCATGTTGGTCCTGCTGTTGGAAAGAGATCTCAGAAGTAAAAAATATGCAGGTGTTGCACATGAAACCTGTCTTTTCTTAGCCACCTGTCCAACCAGCAAGTAACCAAGGTGCACAGAGAAGACAGTGACTAGTCATCACCCCGACACTTTTAGTTGTCTGTGCAAACCTCACTATATTCTGTGGAGAGAGTTCAGAAAAAAATGGAGTGTGTGCATTTCACCACCAAACGCTTTAAAGGTAGAAGGAAGGTAACGTGACAGCTGTTATTAACCAGAAAGAGTTTCTGAACATCAGAATTTCCGATTAATTATTAAAAACAACAAGCAGTATTTTGTTCATACAGTACTTCTGTTCCAGAACCTCTAGTAATAAAAAACAAAACCCAACATCCCGCAGCAAGAGAAAATCTGCAAGAGGTATGTTCTGTATAATACAGGTACTACAAAATCTCCAATGCTAAACTTATCCCTGACTTGAAAAACTCTACCTATGAGGAGTAATTTATTTCATTAACATATATTTTTCTTCGTTATCATCATGGTAATTTAGCAGAATTTAGCAGACTATCGGCCTATGTCATCAGGACATGTGCTTATAGCAATTTTCCAAGACTATAATAGATGGAGTTTTTTAGATCAGTGAAACTGTAAAGGCTCAACAGTTAAAGATATTTGAATTTCAGGAGACTTTTTGCATTATAAGTAAGAGCTTTACAGTGACAACAAACCCCAACCCGTATATCAAAAAAATTACTCAAGGGTTTATAAACGCCAAAGATTTCTTTCAGTTGCAGCTGATAGATTCATCATCATCTTCCCATCACAAATGTAAGAACGATCCCCCTCCCTAAATTAACCTCAGTCCCAAACCTTTAAAGTAGCATTTTAGAAGCAGATGAGACTCATTTTATGGTGGGGGGAAAGGCTATGGGCTAGGCCGGGGCCTGGGAGCAGACTAAAGGCAGGGAAATGCAGCGGGGAGGCGGCACAGCAACACTCGCTTCCCCTCCTCACCTAGCGCTAACCTTGCTCGGCCGCCCACCAGCCCACCGCCCCTCCGAGAGAGCATTCCTCCCGCTGCAAAACCGGCCCTGCTGCACCAAGCCCAGGCTGCTCTCAGCGCTCTGCCCCTACAAAGAAAACA
Source organism: Phoenicopterus ruber ruber (assembly GCA_009819775.1). Classification (NCBI taxonomy): domain Eukaryota; kingdom Metazoa; phylum Chordata; class Aves; order Phoenicopteriformes; family Phoenicopteridae; genus Phoenicopterus; species Phoenicopterus ruber. The sequence continues at coordinate 92,930,619 of CM020217.1, forward strand.
CTGCACTTCCAAAGCCTCAGAAAATTAAAAGAAAGAAAGAAAAAGAGTAAGAAATCAAATCGCCCTCACTAACCCCTCCCTCAAAACCAGGTCTCTTTTCACCAAATCAAACCACCCCTTACGGCACCCACCCTTCCCCCACCACGAAGCCACCTCTCATTGTCGTCGTCCCCCAAAGGGGACCCATTCTCCCCCCCCCCCCCCCCCCCCCCCCCCCCCCCCCCCCCCCCCCCCCGATGCACACACACGCCCGCCTCCCCCATTCCCCAGTCTGTACCATGCCCCTTACTGGTTGCCAGAAGGGAAACGCAGCCCATGGGCCACATTCCCCCCCTCTCAGCCATGCACGCACCTTCCAGAAACAAGCTGTCTCTGCAGCCGCCGCCGCCGCCGCCACCGGCCATCTTCCTGCTGCCGAGCCTCGCTCCCTCACTCCATCGCCCAGAGAGGCGGCAGGGCCTGGCCCTTCCCCCGGCCTGCGCGCTCCGCCGCCCACCCCCACTGCGGAAGGCTGGGTGACCCGCAGCGGCGGCGGCGCCGCCGAGGCCCGGCCCTCTCCCGCTCCCCAGTCCGCGCGCACGGCGGCCCGGGCCGCGCTGCCTTCCGGCCCCCGTACAGGAGGAAGCGGCGGCAGCGCGCCCGCTCCTCCCTCACCGCGTCCGCCACCAGCAGCCCCCCGAGCGGTTGGCAGCCGGGCCTGGCCCAGCAGCCGCCGATGGCGCCCGGCGGGGGAGACGGGCCTGGCCGGGACTCCGCCGGCGGCGCCTCCGAGCACACGGGGAGGACGAGGAAACGGTGCGCGCCGCGCTGCCGCCCCTCTCCTCCATGAACGGAGCGGCGGGGCCTCACCAGCGCTTCCCTGCCCAGACCCCCCTCTCGCCCGCCCCGCCGGGCGTCCGGCCCGCCACCAGCAGCGGGGGCCGCCGGCTTCCCTGGCCCTTAGACGATAAAATGGCCGCAGTAGGGCTGCGCTCGGTAATGCCTCGGGCTCTGCCGCTCCCCCCTTGATCAGCTCGGTGGCAGCAGCTTTTGGGAGGTGAGGAGGTGGATCGGACTGCGTAAAATGAATGAACTTTGAAGAGTGCGGGAGTCCATTGCGCAGGACTGGGGCCCGCTGGTCTCACCTCGCTCACGCTCAGGCAAAAGGCCACAAAGGTCTTAGGAATTCTTGCCAATCATAAAATCCTCTGTGGCCCTATCAAGGCACACTTAAATCCAAAACTTGGATTCTGCAGAACGTACAGCGTTGCCAAGCCAACTATACAGAAATTGCAAGTCATGGCCTCAGAAGTATTTGACGCTTAAAATTACAAAATCCTTTTTTAGCATTTTACATTTCAAAAAGCTTTCTTGTGAAGCCCAAGTACCTAAGTAGCAAAACCACACATCCTTTAAAAACTGGAAGGTAAATTCTGACAGTCTAGAGTTAGGGAAAACTAGATACCCCTTTCTTGGACAGGTTCCTTCATCTGGAATTCTACTGACCCCACTTTTACTGCAGAATCAGGGAATTTTAATGTCTAATTTAAAGCACGTAGTTTCTAAAATGACTAATCTCTGAAAAGTGAGCTTCCAAAAATGCTTAAACTTAAGAGTTGGTAGACTAAAGTCCTAAATTAGGTAAGTTCAAGTACCTAGTGCATGTGAAAATTAAAAACTAGAGAGAGGAAAATTCTTTGTTTTCCTTTAAGTCTTCTGAATTTGTTATTTTCATTCCTGAATTTTCTGTATTGACAGCAACCATATTCATAAGCCAATAGGTTTAAAAATACTTTAAGTGCTCAGGTTTTACACAAACGAGGTAACAAGAAGCAGAGAAGAGCGCAGAGCTGCCCTGGAAGAAGACATGAGAGACATCAGGCTGCTCCCTTTATGCTACGTCACACTGCCAGAGCTAACAAGCAATTAGAAAGAATTCCAAAAGCTGAAACAGTGCTGGTAAACCTACATATCTCAATCTTCAAAATCTCCTTAGAAAAAAGACTTTTTCTGAAAGAGAGATCACAAAATATTCTTGTTTCATTAGTAATAAAATTAACAGGAAACAATTAGGAAAAATCAGTGCAAGCTAATTATACAGAAACCAGAAGACCATATTTTTAAGAGAAACCTAATATTAAAAACCAAACAAAACCAGAAAAAAGGAAATCTAGAATCTAATTTTCAAAAAATATCCTATTATATCTCAGAAGGGTATTGTCTAGACAGAGAGTTTATTGTGGAGGTTACAGCATTAATCCACAAAACCAAGTTCCTATTGACAGTTGAGACCAGAATGGTTCAGGTCTACCTAGTTCTTCACAATTTTTTAAAAACTAAGAATTATGAGTTATGATTATGAGTTATTTGAATAAATGTTTGATACACAGTAGTGTGCTTTTGTTGATCAAATCAAGGCATCCAATATAGCTTCATAGTCTTAGTGAACTGAGGCACAGTATAGATTAAAATACCTTTTAAAGTAGAAATGACAAGGGAAGAAGTTATCAATATTCATCTAGATGCATGGTTTATTTTAGACTTTTTGATTGATAATTTAACATCTACATTTTTATGGAGAAGAGCTGCCCCAAAATTACATCTCACTGCAGTGTTCTTTTTTCCTTTATTTTAAAGCTCTTGAAGGATGCAAAAGAATAGTAGGTAGTCAAATCTCTTGTTCATTTGTTTTTCATTAAGCTTTTATTAGTAGTCTGTTCTCTGCCTCAGAGTGTTTTTTTCATTTGAAAAGTGTTTGTGAGGGAATGAAAGACTGATGGCACTCAAGTCTTACAAAATCTTTTCAGCATCCTCTTAACTTTGCGTAGAACCAGAGGATTTCCTTCATGTATAAGAAGTAACTGAGTGATCAATGAGAAAGAGAAAATTAGCATTCCCCTTCCTGCTAGGGGAAAGCATACAGAATTTACTGAGTTTTCTTTCTCTTCCCAGCCAAAATGCTAGTTGTGTTCACAGAGTAAGGGCCCGGGGATGAAATGCATCCGATCATGACTTCCTGGCCTTTAGCAGCCACGAGAAGTTGACTAGTCCCACTATGGGTTGTTGATAATCACAGGACACAATCTAAGATCCTGAATTTACAGTTGCATGTGCACGGCTCTGTTGGCACAGCACTGCGCAGACTGAAAAGCTGATTACTTCATTAGGCAATGATGAAGAATTTTTGTTTCACCTTAGAAATCTATTTTTTCCTTCTCTTACCACAATGAAAAAATCGTTATTAATGAATGTGGCTTAGATGATTCGGTACTGGAATTATGGAAAAAATACGTCTTTTTTTTCTTTGTATTTCTGATTCTTTCCAATTAGTTCTTGTTTCCTCTATGTTTTTTAAGGTTAGCCAACAAAATGGGGGTGGCTACTCCATAGAAACACTATTTCCTTCCTTAAGGAATAAAATGGAATTGGGATTGCAGTTTTGCAGTTTCTGTAGTTGTGGTAGTGTACATTACTTAATTTTCTTTACTGCTACATAAATTGCATATAGAAGTTTAAGGGAATTTATAGGCACCTTGAATAATTTTGTGTTATTTACAACCCATGAACACATTCTACAGACTATAAATCAATGCTGTTTAACAGTCCCACCTTTCAGAAACTAATGGTTATGGGCTGAATTATTTTTCACTGTTTTCCAATGTTGTTCTTCAAACTGTTTGAATGTATTAAGGATGTACAATCTGTGTCTTTTGTTAAAAAAGAACAGTTTTGTTGCTGTCCTCATGACCTGATGCCTGTTTTTTCTCTGTGCATTTTTGAAGTAAAATCAGATTTATTTCTTGTGCTTGCTGTGTCTTGTTCTTGCTATTAAAGCTAGCGTTTTAATTTTAGGGCTTTTTTACCAGATATTATTCCAGGATAGCTCACATACTGTAGTTAACTCTTCAGGAACGTTCCCAAATGGAAAAGTACCATTCATCTATGTACTAGGGCTTAGAAGGATACATCAGGATGTGGAGAAGTTTTTTGTTAAGTTTTGGTATCAAAGGTAGCTTGTTGAGTAGGTAGCAAATAACTATGGACTGCTTAAGATCATCGGGACTTTGTCTAAAATGTTTTCTTAATTCCTTCCTTGAAGGAGACCTGTTTTTTAGATCTGATCAGCCTACCTCAAAACACAATATTGTGTTGTTGGAGAATAACCATAATAAACAAATACCTATTAGGTTTCCTGCTACTGTCATAAACATTTTGAAAAAAATGCCATTATTCATTGCTGTGGCTGCTGCTTAAATATCTGCTGCACTGTCTTAGTCATTACTGCATTAAAACCATTCAAAGAGTGGTTTTGCTTTAAATCTGTAAGTTCTCTTGTTGGACAGTGAGATCAAGTAACTGTGTTGGGCTAAAAAAATTAACGACTCATTAAGCATCAAAGTGAGATTTATAGATATGAAAGAGTGATTGAGAGATGTGTCAGCATCATTACCCACAACACAGCATTAGATATTACTTTTGGAAATAAACATTTCTTTTTGCAGGGTCTGGGCTACACCTGGAAGGCCATTTTTTCTAGAAGAAAAAAGTAACGGAATTTGGTGCACAGCCCAGAACCATTACGTCAGTGACCTCTCCTAAACAGAAGAATTACAATTGTGAGAAAAAGTAAAACTTATAAAAAAGAATGATTTAAAATGTATGCATGGAATCATACTAAGGAAGAAATGACCAATTATAGATCAAATATAAAATACTCCATCTGAAAAATTTGGGATAATCTTCTATATTTTAATTATTCCTTAGTAATGTACATTGGGTAATTATTTTATGACATATTTTGAGGCAAAGATTGATCTTTAACTAAAGAGAAGCAAAACTGTTGATAGTAATTTTGTGTTAAAAGGGGAGCACATAGAAGGCTCAAGAGAATACATCAGATCTGAGATACTTAGAATATACTGCCCAGTGTATATTCAACATGTCTATATAAAAGATATTTCAGTATATTTTGATGCACTTTATCATATTTGCTCTAAGTTTCCTGAAGCAACTCTGTTGTTAATCTGAAATAAACTTTTCATTTTCTCTAATATTTTTATGGTGATACTCTAAAGGAAATATGTTTTTGCATACAGACTGATGAAATACATTTATTGACTGCAATCCAAGCTTTATGATTAGGCAACAGTGTAAATTTGTTGTTTGTCTTTCAGTGTAACTCTCTCATCATTTTACTAATAACAGCAGAAGTTCTAACTGATTTAAAGGGGGAAAAAATATAAAATGTTGCATTTGTCAACATGAATAGTATGGTATAATCACAATAGTCCTTCATCTACTAACAAAAAGAATATAATGAATACATCTACATCATGAAATATTAAAATCAAAGACTATGTAATCAGGAAAATAAAGTAATAGAAATTCTATTAGAAATAGAAACGTCTGGTCTCTTGCTTTTCAAATCAACGGGAAATATGCCTAAGTCAACTTCTGAAGTATTTTTGAACACATTTAATAGATATTGAAACTTTTTTGTATGAAGTCATACAGAAGTCACTCTCACAATCACACATGGAAAGAAATACATGTTCTTAATTGCCAGCTAACAGAACTTGCAGATGGTCTTTCTTTATACTGGTCTCACACCCACCAGAAAAGGAAACTGTTTTGTAGCTGAAATCCTTGGAGATACTTTGTCAGTAATCATTAGCCTCAAGACCTTTATGTTAGTAAAGATGTCTTATTTAAACAAATGTATATAACAAACAGAAAATATCTAATTGAAATTGTTGCAGCAGGATCGCCTTTCCCCTGCCTGTCTGTTTCACTAGATGCCTATTTGTCTAAAGCTTTAAGAATACTTAGGTTTCAGAGCAATTAAGGGCACCTTTTAGCAAAAGTTATTACGTGTTTTACGTAGGAAACTTCTGTATATATCTGAATCACGTTTATAAAAATAAACTACACCAAGGGCACATAAAATGGCAATTATTAACCCATACATGTACAAGCAAAAATACATACTAAAGCAAATGATCAGGTTTGTGTACAAGGGGTTGTATCACAATCATAGTGAAAGCAGAGGCAAAGAATCACTACATCCTACCTATAGTCGGTGTGCGTGACTTCCTCCCCTACTGCTCATGCTGCTGGCTAAGACACTGATTTTGTTTCTTACAAATTTCTCTTCTAATCAGAATACTCAGAAGAACTTCTGAAACCTCCTTCTCAATGTACAAAGGAGGTTGGAGATCTGGACTATGATGATGGGTGTGCTTCTGTCTGTGTGCTTTAGTGGTTTAGTACAGTAGTGTACTCAGTCTCGTCTGTGAAGTGGAACTGGCAAAAGCATATGTAGGAATAACCGTACTGCAAAGAATAGAATCCACACAATACAGGATTTGAAAGATGTAAAGGGATTATTTCATTTGCCCTTCTGCATAGAGTTAAGTTGTAAAGACTTAAAATGTTACTGGCATATGCCCTTAAAAATCTCATCTTAAGGCTGATCTTTAGTCTCCACAGATAGGGAATTAGAAAGGTGGGGTTTTTTCCATATTAACGTAAGTAATCTTCTCTACAAATAAGTTTCTTCTTCTACCTCAATTAGAGTTCACTGTGCTTTTTTGAGTAACTTTTCTATACTGGGAGATTGCTGTTGTTTTTCTCAGTCTTTTCTACAGTTCCTTCAGTTTTCCTTCATTTATTATTTTTAATCTCTCTGGAGTCTCTTCAACTAGTCTGTATTTTAAAGTGGGGCATTCAAAACAGGATGCAGTACTAATGTAGGTCTCTCCGGAGCTGCATAAAGCAGAATGACTGTCTTCTGCTTCTGACATACTGCAATTCCCTTTAATATATCCTAAAATATTTTTCAACAAAATCACAGTTAGATCATGGTAATCCAATACAAATCCCAGGTCCTTTTCTGTACTGTTGTTCCCTAGCCAGCTATATCTCATTTGGATTAGTTCATTTGATTTCTCCTTCTAAAGTTTTTTCTCCTTCTAATGATTTTCTGCTTGTCTCCACTGCATATCACCTTGCTAGTTTCAGATAATTTCTTTTAATTTATCCAGATCACTTTGAACTCTAATCCTGTCCTTAACCTAACCACCTGTTAGGTGCTTGCAACACCTGTGGTTTGGCAGTGAAAATACTAGTAGAATTATAGCTAGGATAAACCTGTGTAGAATCAAGTGCCTCTCTCAGACTGTCAGTAAAACACTGAGAGTGCATTTTTCAGCCTATTTCCTGGTTCAGTTTTAACAAGTCATACAGGAGAGTGGCTAATGTCTTACTAGCGTCAGTATCACCTGCATTCTCTCTTTATCCTGCATGCCAACTATTCCAATAAAGATGGACAAAACTGTAGTGTGACACCAGAGCTTTCCAGTGATTCTCAGAAGACTAGAATACAAGATGTGTAAGAAAACCTTCATATCTGTGCAGAAGTCCAAAGTTCTTTGCTCTTCTCAGTCTTTTTCCTCTTTTCCACAAGATGAGGAATGTCATTCTGGAACATTATTTCCTCTGTTAGAAGTATGTGGATGTCCACTGCTATTTTTGAAAATGTCATTTACATTCTTTAATGGAGGTATATCCTAACAGCACCAGTCCACATGAAATACTGTTATGCATATAGTAATTGTCAAATGGTGGAATGTGTGTTTGGAAGGCTCGAGGCAAGATGAAGTTTTCTCCAGAATTGTGTGAATACCCAAACTAGCCCCTGTATAGTCCCTATGAAATAAGAGTTTAGAAATATTCATGGAGTAGAGCCTTGGCCCTGATGGAGTCTGTAAAGAACTTTGATTGGCATAAGCAATATGGGCCCTGAGACAGGCCAGGTTAAAGACATGAGAGTTGTCTCATGCTCACAGTGATACTGTATAAGGACATCTCAGTGGGAGGGGACATTTTAATTCATAGAGATTTGTGAGTTCTGCAGTATTTGTTAGCAAGCTGTCCCAGTTTATAAAGTGGCCTATCACAAGCATTTGTTTTAACTTTAAAGATTCTCCAAGTCTTTATGCTCTTTGATAAATGACAGTGTCCGTCATTATGTATCTACCTTTGATTCATTCCAGGCGTATATTATCCTTATCATTAGCTACATGTATAAAAATGAGATGAATCTAGTTGTCATTGGTGTATTATTCCTAATGGGTACCATCAGGTCACGTTCTTCTTCAAGTAGTCACATGTAGCTCTTAAAAGTAGGAGGCCAAAAGGCTAGGAGACAATGGGGTCAGGGAATAGCTGCTACCACTCTGAGTCCTGTCAGAAATCGTTGGAGCCCCTATAATAACACACTCATGTCACATAAAAATGTCACTACTATCACTGTTGATTTTGCCAAAAGCTAAGGAGATGTTAACTACCGTGCGCATAACTGGTATGAGATTGGCCTGCAGATTTTGACAGGAGTGGATTAGACTGGTTTTGGTGTTTCACTCCTTTTTCTGCTTAAAATTCTTGAGAGTTGCTTTGATAGTTATTTGTCTTTTCTGGGAGCATGAGGTCCACAGTAGTTTGTAAGCATATTGTGAACATATGGGAGCATATTACTCAGACGATTTAGTGCTCAGAAGAAAGATACTGTTCCTTTTAATATTATGAAGAGATTCATCTCTATTTCTTTTTGAGAAAACTCTGTAACTTGTAATTAAATTTGCTTACTTTAATATATTGAATTCTATAAATGTCTATAAAAGGTACCTACATCACAAGCACTGTTTTCTTTATTTTAAACAAAAAAAAAAAAAAAAGAAAACTAATCAGTTTTCTGTCAGTGTGAAGATATATGTACTTTGACTGAAGATTTATGGTTGCTAAAACAATGTGAAATTTTAGCAGACTGTTTAAATTACAGTTACCATATGAGGACATTTAAAGTAGAGCTGACCTATTGTTAATGTCTGTCCTGTTTGCTGCCTTGTAGTATAGAAGTTAAGTGTATTGGTTTTCAGCATAGAAAAGTTTTAAAGTGCTGTATCAGTTTTCATCATAAAAATTCCAGACTCTGTACTACCCATAAGGATGAATAAAGATTGTAATCATTCTATGGAAAATTCAGCAAATGAAATATAATCTTCTTAAGAATAGGTAATATAGTTTAAAGAAAGAAAAACTAGATCTTATTCATTACCCTTAAGTAGTTTTCCAAGAGGAAAATCATCAAATGACACTTGAAATGTATTGGGAAGAAATTCAATGCTGTAGAATGTTTCCTATCTTACTACATGAAACTTCGTTGCTTTCATACAGCAGAAGATTTGAAGAGGCCTTAGGACAATATGCTATCTATATTAAACTATGTTACAACTTTTTTGTGGTTTCTAATTTGTAGGATCTGATTAACAATATTTTCATGTTTTGGGGGTATTTTGAGTTCTATTACTGTCTTCTTCAGTTTATTTAATAGCAACCCATCAGCTACCATCTTCTCCTCCTCCCCAGACAGACTCACCTTGTTTTCAGAGTCTCTTTATCCACTTCTGTCTCACTTCTCCCTGTGGCTCCTGCACTAAATGCAGTCCTTCAACTTCGTTTCTGTCATTGCTCAAGTTCTTCTTCCCTTCCCTCAGTCTTCCCTAAAATCTTTCTCTCTGGCTTTTTCCTTTCATTCGGTTTCTGTTTTCAGCTTCTTTCCACCTACTCTCTCAGTACCAAAATCCCTCCCATGCTTCCAACAGAGCTTTCTCCAACCCTTTTCTCTCACAATTGCTACCCCATTCCTGCCTTTTGTTGTGGCTCCCTCCCACTGCTGCCTCTGCTATATTAGTTTGTTTGGATCCATGATCCATATTCCATAACTGAGGATAGTGATAGCTGAAATTTAGCTAGATGAATAAAATGAAAATCTTGTCCCTATTTCTTGAGGGTATTTTCTTCAGTGCCATAATTTAGTTTGGTAATAAAACACATTCTTCTCTTCTTGTATTAGCTAACACGTTGTTTTTAAAAATGTTGCATACATACATGTAAGACTGAAACAGCAATCCAATGAATTTCATAGTCCGTGCAAAGAACCTCAACAAAAACATAATTAATGCAACACAATGTTTGAGATTTTAAGCCAACAAAAGCCAGACCATTTAGAGCTAAGGTTCCCATAGCAACCTTACTCTATCTCCTCCTGTGTCTGTGTGATAGGGTCTTTTTTTACATGACCACATATTGCTAGAGAATGTGCTGTATTATTCCATAAATAGAACATCAGTTTAATAGGTGAGTTACCTACACAAGGACTTACAAAATTATATATGTCTTCAAAGGAAATTAAATCAGTGTGGCTTGTAGAAGTACTGTACATATATAAATACTACAAGAAATTTTCATGTGAGCTTCAACATGATGTTACAACATCATTAACATAAATCCTGCCTGCAAGTGAATTTTTGGCATGTTTTTAGTTTCCCAATTATCTATTTCCCTGTATATATAGAAAATATAAAGGCTAAATAATTATGGGAGAAAAATTCGTAGTATTTCTTAAAACAGAATACAAGGAGACTTTTCAATTTTAAGTGATTATTTTCCAGAGTAGGCAGCTATGTAAAAGCATATGGGAACTCAAAAGAGGCAGACTTTAGTCAGACTTCAGGGTCTGAAATCATCCAATTTAACTGTAAGCACTTAAATAAAGGGGCCAAAGTTATATATACCTTGTAATTTCTCTACAATTTAGGGAGGTAGAAAAGTATCTCCAGGGGATGGTTCAGTCCCCCTGAGATGAGATTTGCCTTTTGTCGATCTGACTCTACTGACTATACAGTAGGTCTGGAGAAACCAGCCAAGATTCCTTCCAAGCCCAATTTATTGCTTAAAGTAGGATAAATCCAAGCTGTATTGTTCAAGAAAAAGGAATGAGATTTTCAGACATTTTTGAGTACTTAATATGTCTTATGGGTTAGATGCAGGAGTCTCCCTAGACTACACTGATATCAATGTCTAAATCCATGACTTCATGTTCACTTGACAATACAAATTTGTTCTGGATTAGACAGGACAACACAGGCCATCTCTTTTGTGTAGATATAGAAACAGTACTGTGATTATTCTGGGTCTACATTGACTGCAGAAAGACAAATGATACCTTATTTGACCTAATATTAAAATGATGCAGACAATAATACCTGATTTCTATATAAAGACTGTTGGAAGAACTTAACTTCATTTGTGTGTGTGTATTTGAACCAGCAGAATGAGTTTACATTGATTCAGCACTTTACATTCTTCAGCTGTGACATTTTTGATACAGGACTGTCTCAGAGAACCTAGGAATATATCTTTACAGGCATTAGATGAGGTACATTGGCACCCAACTCTTGAGTTTTGATTTCTACTTCTGAATGCTGGCGTAGGCGCTGCAGCTCCAAAGTAATCAAACCCTAAGTTTTTGTTGGATCTAGATCAAGGTGACAAAGTTGAGATCCCTGGTAATTTATCTGTACCCTTGAAATGTATGTTTGGAATTGGAAGTGTTTTATATGACATTGATACAAAACTCTGGCAAAGCAGATGGCAATCATTTAATTTGGAGATGATTTTAAAACAAGAATAATACGATGAAGAAAAACAAGGAATAACATTGAAAGAAATACTCCTGACATAAAAGAGAGAAATGTCATCCATTTCCTCGGCTGGGCTGCACACTACATTTTCCATATTCAGTTTCTTTGTAAAAAAGACCTACAGAGAAGACCCGGTTAATGTTCTGACAGTTGTTAGAAGATAAGCAGGTGGATACTGCTGGCATCCAACCACTGTTAGCTCTGAAGAAATCTGACACTCAGCAATTAGAAGACTGGTAAAGCAGAAGTATCTGCTTTCCCATAATAATATATGGACAACAATGAGACAGTGCATCCAAATAAAAGTGCGTAGCAGTCTGAAATAGTGAACAGTTCCCCAGAGAAATAATAATGAGGAACTATTCAACTAATATCCTCTTTCTCACAGGGATGTTACAAGGCAGTACTCCCTATTGTACTATGCTGGATTGAACTTTGTTGGAACTAGCACATTTAATTGTAAACCTTCATTTAAGATAGTAGTGAGGGAAAGTTAAGGGTTTTTTCACCCAAGCAAAAAGCAAATGCATGAGATCCTAGGGATCTGAATGCTCTGAATGAAAAACTTTCATCTAGATACAGTGCAGGAAGGCAAAGTGGGGAAATAGCTCAGATGAAAATACATAAAGAACAAATAGAAACATAATGGGGAAAAAAAAGCTTGAGAGTTTGAAGAGTATAAGCGTGTGACTGCAGTTAGAAGTCAAGGCTTATATGGCAGAGCATGGGCTGAAACAGTTTGTGATGCTATGAACAGGGGAACTCTAAGTTGTCTAAATCCTCTTCTACCCAGGGAAGTAGAACCTTGCAAATTCTCTTAAGTAAACGGAGTAGCAACAAGAATATTTGACCTTCTTACCAACTTGTCCTCTTAGTTGAAAAAGTTCAAAACATTTTCTATAGTGGGTCAATATACCTTTAACCTACATTACAAAGTCCACAGGCAACAGCATATTATTTCTTCATCTAAGACAGGAATAACTGCAGCTTCCCACTTACTAGGAGAGCAGCACTCGAGCATCAACACCGGCAGGCATGTGAGGAATGCCATACACTTGAACTAACTGTATCCCGAGACATGAACCTCATTAGCCCTGAGGGTCCACAGGCAAAAGTGTTGTTTTCTTATCAGGTTTTAGGTTGGCTATTTGTTTAAACTTCACACATGGTTACTTACAGGCTTCTAGCGACTGCCTGGAGAAAGTAGATTTTGACACAGGACAGCAAAACATCTTTCTTGCGTTGCCAAGGGAAAGGCCCACGTATCCGGAAAGGCAGGAAAAAGCCTTGACGTGTGGGAAGAACGAAAAAAGATGCGTCTGGTCCAGAAACAACAGTCACCTGTCGGGGGAGCTTTCTGATGAGGTTTTCTGAGGCAGCTCCCGTCCACCTCCCCCTTCCATAGCCCGCAGGAAAGCCCGCGGCCGCCTGGGCAAAGCTGGCAGCGCAGGTTCTCTGGCAGTTGCCCGGACCCGCCCAACGGTCGCCCCAACCGCCGCCTCGCCAGCTGCCGCCTCAGCACCCGCCCGCCTCAGCGTTCCCCTCGCCACCCGCCCCAGCGCCCGCCGGCCTTGCCGCGTCCCCCTCAGCGCCCCTCCCGCCTCGGCACCCACCAGCTTCGCTCCCCCCTCAGCGCCCACCGGCCTCCCCGCCGGCAGAGCCCAGGCAAAGGCCGGCCCAGCCCGTGGGGCATGAGGGCTGTTTGCCATGCGTGGGCGCTGCCCGGAGGAGCAGGGCTCCACACCGGCAAGGTGCGGCCTCACTTCACGCGGTAAATGCCAGTAGTGGAGCCATCCCTCCAAAGAAGGGCTTCTGACATCACTGTCTCCTCTGGCTGCCTTCTTGTTTGCGCTGGTCACAAAAAAGGGAGAGGAAACATCTTTGGCCCGGTGTAAAAATGTATTCGTGTCTGTGTAATGAAACCTGGGGTTACAGCTACAGTTAAATATAGACACTGTGTTACCAATTACTGTGCTACTCTAAGAAAGCAATTTACAAATATAGTGAACACAAGCATTATTTTCAACTGGAAAACTCACGATCCTTTTCTTTTTACTTAGGCAATGGGTCAAACTGTTGTTATTTTGCTTGAGCTATTTGTTACAAACTTCATAAACATCTGTATTTTTCCACTGTTATTCATCATGTATGATATTTGTAAATACACTTGTCATAGCACTTAGGTTAATGTAAATAAATATGTTAGTCTTGCAACACTTAAGTTGAGATACATATATGATACTAGCATTGCAAATAACAAATGCAATATTTCAATTTCTATAAAACAGTAGTAACCCATAAGCAAAAACTGTACCAAAGGGTATGTTGAATTACCCATAATTTATGTGTACCTGTATGAATAGCTGACCACCAAGGGTAAGTGCAAAGAGATAAAGTTATCTTTATCATCAACATTTGCCTTTCTTGGGTCATGAATATTTTCTTGATGCTTTTACACTCCACACGTATCATCTGCAGGACATTTGCAAACCGTAATGCCATGGGAAATATCAACATGTAAGATACCATAGAACCATTTTGGAACAGTGTAATGGCATTCTGATACAGATCTCTGGTTTAAGAAATAACTACTGCTTCTAACTTAGATGAACTCAGAAACTGGCAACTTACATTTCAGAGGTAAAACTTTGTGGATGCCTTTCTGCAGCAGAGATTAGGGTTAGTTTGCTAGAGATCTACCATCTATGATTGTCTGAGGCATGCCTACTTCTTAATTGGAGCTTCTGGCACAAGAATTACTATTCTGTTTACAGCAAAAACATAACTTATCAGTTATTTTCTCATAGATCCAAACAATAAAGATTAGCAATGTGGTATCAGTGCTGCAAGGTACATGAACCTGGCAGCATGAGATAAATTAACAGTTAGATTACTACTCTTTTGCTTTGATGCACCTTTAAGAAAGTTAAGAACCAGCAGTCAGCTGGGGAGAGGAAAACCCAGTTTTACTCTTGTTCAATTTTAAATTGATTGCTAATACAAGTTCTTTCAAGAAGTTGATAAAGGTAATTCGTCCAGGTTTCAGACAGAAGCTGTTGAATACAGCACCTCTTTCAATTATGGGAGCAAGGAATCTGAAGTACTGAAAACAGTACTCAAGCTGAGAGGGGAAAGATACTGAAAATGAGAATACATGAGAGAGGACAAGGAGATCCAAATCAAGCTTTTAAGTCCATCAGCAGGACCAGCTGGTGAATGCTTTGGAGAATTGGGCAATTTACTTGGGCAATTAAATACGAAATCAGAAAATTAGCACTTGGCCTTAGTTTGTGTTTTAGGAAACAGCTGCACAATACAGATAATGCTCACTGATATTTGTAAAACATGTGGATGAAGCCAGGTATTATTAAGAACAAAATATCTCACATATATATAATCTCAAAATACCTACCCTGAGAGGTAAGAATTCTTTTATAAATGCTATTATAAAACTAAAATTCTGTTATAGCTACCTGGCCCATGAGAAGTCAGTCTTTGAACTATTCACAGCTTCTAGTGCCTTAAAAATCTCCTAACAAATTAAGAAATACAGTTGTCCTCACTTAAAGGAACATAAGCACAGACAGTGGGATTTGTCTTTCTTGTCTTTAGATGACTGCAGAACTGTAGTCTACATCTGAGCTAGAGGTCTGGCATTCTTTTATGTTTAATGGAAAGAAATAGGCACTTTTAAGGTATGAGTCATTTGAGATATTTTTAGATATCTACTTCAGAATGAGATGAATTGCTCTCTCAAATCTCCTGTTTCTTTCCATTAACTATAAAGGGTATCCAGATGTCTAGCTCAGATGTAGATTTCTATAGTGTAGGAGTCCCTATTTCATTAGATGAATTGTATCTTGAAAGACTTATAAGAAAATACAAGCTGGTATCTGAGTTCCAGAATCACACATACATCCCTAGTCTTAAAGAGGAAAGTACTGGATAATGTTATTTCTGTGCCCCGTCCAAGTGTCTCAAGATAAATTTAATTTTTTATTTCTTTCCGCACTGATTTTTCTGGGCAGGTTCTCTTCTCTAATGCTTTTGGACCCTGATTTATGTTCAGAATATGCCTACATGTCGTGCTGTGAGTAGACACAGTCTTTCTATGCCGGTGCTGGAAGCTGATACAACCTCACGCTGCAAGTGTTCTGAGCCAACCGAGAGTGTGCGCGCTCAGCGCCTGGCCCTGGCTAATTAACCGTGCCGCACAGCAGCCTTGTTCGCTCTGGCGTGGTGTAACATCTACTGCACTCGCGCATCTCTTGATCAGCACAGAACACAGGCAGCGTGATGTGGGGCCTGTCTAAAGGACCCATGTAGGCAGAGCTGCAGAAAGGCTATAACCCTTCCATCTGCTTTTTTGTAGCTGCGCAGTCTGCTTGTCATCTGATTAGGATTATGACTGTGTAATAGAGTAGATCATTGCATATAAGTAAAATAGAAAAGATCTAATGAAGTCTTGGAATTGGTGAATATACAGCTGCTTCTTTCTTCTGTGTGATCTGATTGAGTAGACAACTCTAAAGAAAAGAATGTCTAGTCTTCTAGATAGGAAGAGACAAAATTTGGTGTTACACTAGTGTGAGTAGCAAGTAACTAACGAGCTATTTTTAAACTTGCGATCAGAGTAATTAAGATTAGAGGATGTCCTATACTGGGCAAAGGATATGATGTACAGTAATTGGGGTGTAGTAGGACTGAGATTCTCCAGTGAGATGGCCTGTACAAAAATGATGTGTTAACCTCTCCAGGAAATTCAAGTGACAACTTCACCTCATGCAGTCTGCATCTATAATCATTGTATCCACAGTAGTATTCTCCCTTTTTCTTAGCTTCATCACTTACTGTGGAAACAGCTATATGACATTTTCCCTTAACTGTTGTGTTATCTCCTGCAAACAGGGAACTTAGAGCAAATTCTTTCTTATCCTGACTCACACAGATGTCATTTTACTTGTGGAAGCAGCACCTTTAATCAGTTTTAGTTAGGACTTCTCTCTTCTGTCATCCCTGGAATGAAAATTTCTTCACAACTTTTTCATCTCATGAAATTATGTTGTTATGGCAATGTTTTATAGTGCTGACCTATGCATTTGATGAATATAATTACAAAGTTTTAAGCAAGCATAAGAATTTATAGACTGCTTGTCCATGCTTCAGTGTAAAGTGGAACACTGTCCTTCTACAAGTCATTTACAAAGTAAATTAAAGGATTATCTTATTTTGATTTTTCATTCCCTTATAAAACGTTGAAACTGAAGAATGACTCTTTTCAAGTTTTTGAGGGAGTGTTCTAATTAGTGAGCTGAAGAACAGCTCCTATAAATGTCAATAGTTAGGCAGTCTTGGCTTTCTGAACTACGTATGTGCAGTAATAAAAGAGTAAGTGTCCTTGAAAATGGCTTTGTCACCTTTTCACGTCATACTTTTAGAACTATACTTTTAGTCAGATGAATTGCAGCTGAAAAGCTTTCATTTTTATGAAGCTAGTCTTGACCAGATTGTGCTGTTAACATACTTTTGTTTACAAAACAACAGCACAGAAACCCTGTCTTGACAGTCTTAATCTTAAAAATAGGCTAAACTAACTATGAAAGTATGTATGAACATTTCACATTTTCAGAAGAATTTACAAATCTTATAAAGTACCCTGTCATATCACTGAACTCTGTGACACAAGGAACCACAATATTAGGGTAAAAGTAGCCCAAATTGGTGTAAGACATCAGGAGGTATAGCACTATTTGATGACAGACCTCTTCTACGACACTGGCATTTACTGAATGCATTGTAGTGGACTTTTAGTGGACTGCATTTAGTGATGCTGTGTTCTCACAACAGCATCAAAAAGCTTTGATGTAGCCGGCCCAACTTTGATTTCGGTTTCACTTACTGAACCCAATTAAATTTTTTAGTGTAAAAACTCCAGGATTTTATTGATGTAACAGATTTTCTTAGTCTGTCACAAGGGGGCAGATTAGTACTGTGGAAGTTTATAACTTTTTTCCAGCAATCAGCAGTAGTAATCTACATGAGAAGACATTTGTTCAGCCTGATCATTTGAGAAATCTTGAAATACCTTGTTGCCTATTGTTTGATTTTCTTATCAATATTGAATGATGAGGTTTTTAATTAAATATTTCAATCATAGAATGCATGCTTGTTCTGGGGCATTGTATTTGTAACTTTTTAATGCGAGAAATAAAATTAAACAATATAGTGTAATGGATTTTCCATTCTACTTATCACACTACTCACGTAGTGTTCAGTCGACCACTGCAAATGATTAGCTATTGCCACTTTTGTAACTTTTATAACTTATAAATGCAAATGAGAAAGATTTAATTCATTAAAGTTTGTTTCCAAAACTTCTAACTCTTTCACAGTTTCTGGTAATCATGTGATAATAGTGTGTAATACCCCTTAAAACCAAAATTGATTTATGAAGGTAAATTAAAACAGTAGAAATTTAGTTCCATAAATAAACCCCTTTCTTAAAAAAACCCCTTTATTCTCTCTTTTACCCTTTAGTTTTCAAACAGTATATTCTTACCTTGAACTGCATCTCTCTATGTTTATTTGCTACAAGCATAACTCCATAGTTCACTCAGTTGAAGGATGTAAACCAATTTTTAACTTGAATATTCCTCATGTCCTTTTTCTCTCCATTGTGAATTCTACTCATTTTTAGATTTTCATTTTCTGCTGAAAAGTAACATTCTACATTTCCTTTTTTTGATATTTATTGAATTCAAAGTGACAGCATTCAAAATTATTTATGTTATGATTGAGCCTCAATATGCTTACATATATACTGAAAAAGGAATAGTGCTCCAGCTTACAGATTTTTCAAGATAAGGCTGTGCTCAAGACCTTAAACACTAAGCACAAGCTACTATCTGATTCAAATGAGCTGTTAAAGGAAAAATTTGCTTTGTATACCAGAGAAAAAACGGTAATAAATCCATTGAATTTACTGCATGCTGTAAAGAGAAAAAAAAAAGTATTTCTGCTAAAATTCTTGCTAAATTTTGTTGTAGCATGAAAATATTTCCTGTGCTGAGAAGTTTTATACTGAACATGCACTGTAGTACTTTGTTTGAGCAAGTATTTTTAGAACATATTTATGTACTAAAGAATGTGTCATTTTTAGTACTTATGATTCTAGGGAAATAAATATATAAATAATAAGTCAATATATTAAGAAGCTGCTAACAGGAGAAAGATAAAAGTAACTTCCATTTCTAACCACATTTAACAGAAATGTTACCAGTGTCACCTGGATAAAAGAAAATAAAAGGAAGACAGATGATGATATGAAAGCAACCCAACCGACTTTCAGGGATGAATTTCACCAAAATACTGTCTGTTTTCTAGATTCCAACATGGAGGCAGGTCCATACAGACAGAATCTTCTATCTGCAAAACTCTAACAAGCAGGCAAAATTTTAAGCCTCTTAAGTATGTGCAAAATAAGATAATTCAGAAGATTATAATCTGATAACAGATGGTGGCTTTACAGCAAAAAGCAACCCACCTTCAGAAGTATCAGGTCTCTTATGTAAGATAAGACAAAAGAAAAAAAACACCTTCATTTTAGCAGAGTTGCAATCAATCTTTACTAGAAGATGGCAAGAATTTTTTGCTGAAATTAAAATGTCTCAAACCAAATAAAAATAACTTGAGACTGAAACTGAGATCACATGTAGAAAATTTCAGCTCAGATGTTTAAGTTATGAGAAAACTATAGGAAACAGAATCTAGCTAGTAGTTTTGCATACTATATATATGTGCATACATACATATATTTGTGTATAAATATATATCTGTATAGTGATAAAAACTCTGTCAAAGGAAATGGCATTTGACTAAAATATTTGACATTATAAATTCTGATGCCAAATTCAAACACTAATTATTTAAATGGGATTATATATATCTTCATATATATAAAAATGCATCTTGAGATGTCAGGTTTTGTTACAAATAAGCAAATGCCTTAGATATCTGTTCTCAGTTTGCAGGTCATATGTACGTGGGATGAGTACAGAGTGGTGATTGTTCTAAGATCAAAAGAAAGGCATTAAAAAGCCTTGTTGTTGAAATTTATGCTCTATTTTTAAAAGAACAAGATGTCAATTTGCCTTTGCCTTTTGCTACATCGAAACAGTGTTATTTAAATTTCTATAATTATTACACTCCTTGTGTTTTTAAGTGTCCCATGGTAATAGTTAATGAGAGAAACAGAAATGTATTTATTATGCCAAATATTTATTCCACGCTGCCATTACTCCTACTGGTAAATCTGGTGTGTACTGACCTTATTCATTGTATCCAGGACATTATGTAAGGGAAAAATATGCATAATGTTGTTGCGGACAGTACATCCCACACTTAAACAGAATCAAAGTACTCTTTAAGACATTTTCTAGAATCTAACCAGTGACACAGACCAGATGGCAAACATTCAGCATACTGTGTTTGCAAATTTCAGCTGACCCTTCTAAGAAATCTTTCTGGATGTGAATGGACTTTTTACTCTCTGTGCTCTTTAAAACATCATTCAGGATGTGTATCTGATCTTTTCTCTTTGATTTTGAATTCAGTAACAAAGTAGAATGCCCAGAAACTTTTGGAAAACAGTGACAAAGGCAATGGTAAGAAAGTGGGTTTTTTAATTCAGTTTTATGTTATAGTACTCCTAGAATAAAAATGTTGGAAAATTATTTTTTTAATCTTAATTCAGTGGATAAATGGATTCTGTTGCTTAATATATTTTCAAATATTGACCCCATACCGAACACAGTATGAAAGAAGACCTGATGTCATTTATACTGTTGTTAAAGGTTATGTTGTTTGACTTAGATTTTTTGCTGATATATACTTATATATACATATGCATATATGTAAGGTGTATGATAGTAAGATACTTAGTAAGTTTATTACAGTTAGAAAAAATAATTTAGCTTCTAATTTTTAGGAAGGTATTTTTATCACTGTTGTACTGATCTCGTGGCAAAAAATTATACATTTCTACAAGAAGGCAGAGGGCACACAATTGAATGGGATCTATAGTGTTTAAAAAAAGTCATTAACAAACTGAATGTGCTTTACATGTTACTCAGTCTTGCAGTGAAAGTGACTAGAAATACACCGTCTTGAAACAAAAGCTTAGACTGAAAAGGGCTGTTCAGGAAACACCGTGTAACGAAGCATCAAAACTGCTCCCCCTGTGATCTCTTTGGAGAGCACAGGGTGCAAGTGGAAAAGGGAGAAGAGTTTCTGAGTATGGTTCGTTTTATCCACCTACTTTTACATCATGATCTGAGACCAGAAGAGTTGACAGCTTCTTAGGAATGGGCAATGAGAGATGGTTGTAGCTCCTGTATTCAGGACTGTATTAGTATACATGAACTATGAGAGAATGTCTGCTTGTAAGTAGTTTTACCTTGGAAAGAAAATAGGAAATGCACATGCAATGTTCCAGGTGCCTAAATTTCAATTCTGAGTCAAGTCTCTGAAACGGGAACTTTGCTGTCCAGTGACACTGTGGTTAACCGTGCTGTAGGCCTGAGAAGGTTGGCGTAAAGCTGCTGGAATATTCATAATTTCTTTCCATTCCAATCTGAATACTCTAAAATACCATTTATTGCTCCAGCAGACTATTTCTGAAAAGGCTGCCCCATCATCTCCCAGAACATCAGAGGTTTGCGTTCCTACCAAGTGGGAAGCTCTCTGATAGAGACTCAGCTTTATGGATGTAACTGAAAGAACAGCTACATCTTTACTGGTACATCTTTACTGGTAAATTAAACTGGGCCAAACTATGGGCCTGAGCACTGACACATGACCGTATTGTTAAATTATCAGAGCAGAACCTGCGACAATTTTGGTTTGTGCCAACCAACTTTTTCCTAGATAGTGCCTGGGAAGGGTTCGGGTTAGCACAGGCCAAGGTCTGCTCCCAGTAGGCAGTCTGGAAGCAGGTAAAGGAGAGACGTGTGGCCACAGTATTGCTTACTAATACAGGTGTAGCCAGAGATGGTGAAGCCAGAAACCCAGTCTCGTGTTAATGAGGCTGGTAAAATGGAGACATTTAAAGGCTGGTAGGAAAGGGTTTATTTCCAAAGGAGTTGTAGAAAGGATTCAGTAGAACAAGAGCCCCTGTGGTTCATCTTGCTTTACATGGCATAGAGCAGGGGACCATGTACCACACAGCCCATTCTACACCGACGCCGAGGTATGACCTCCATAGGTGGAGCATATGTGTTAAATTTGAAGAGTTATATAGTCACATTATTTTTTGCTATGCACCTTGTGTTTTATTTTGCTAATAGCTGAAATATATTTGCATCAGTCATGAGAATGGGTGCTATATATATGCCCCGAGATTCTAAATAACTGGTTAGTTATTGTTAGTTATAATAGTTATATATATTAGTTATAAATGGGTAATAATACACTTTGAAATCTAAATGGATAATAATAAGCTTTGAAATCTTTAAGTTTAGAGGATCAGTTTATTATTTTAAACACCAAAGTCATAATTGTGATGGTTTTGGTCACAAGTTGCACAATTAGACATCCTAAGTGACAAACTTTAATCTAAATTTCGCAGTTTTCAAAAGAACTGAAGCCCTATACCACTAGATGGCATTATGTAGTCATTTAGGAACTATGGAAAGGCGCAGAATACTAATAACCCATACAGATAACGTGAAAACTGTAAGTATTACTGCACCGCAATACATCTTTTTGTTTTCAAGTAGTAATAAAAACATCTCATACAGCTTTCAATGGTATCAGTGTAAGGGAAGGACATGATATTTGAATATTGGTTTTGTAACAGCATGCCAGTAATTGCTAGCTTATTAACTCAGACTAGCAGCATACACACACTTAAAATGATCTCTGGAAAATTTAATGGTATTAAAAATGGGGACAGATGACAAAGGCATTGTGAGTACAATGCACTCACACAATGTAAGGTTTCTTCTGCGATTCCTCCATTGGTATCCAGCCTTGACTTACAGCTACAGATGGGTCTCAGTTAAAACCCAGGAGATTAATAACTCCAAACCCTGATGATGTTCAACACTCATTTCCAGTTAGGAATTTTGCAAATGTTCCCCATGTTTAGAATGGGACTAACTCCTGGAACCAATTATTCATGAACTTTAGTGTGCTTGAAATCCAGTGTCAGATCCAAAATTTGCAGCCTCAGTATATCTCTACCAAGAGTACTGCAGCCCCTGGGACTTTTTTAACAAAGCCTATTCAGTTCACCATTTGCTATAATGGCTTCATAATGAGAGAAAATATCCATGAGAAACTAGTTTTCAAATGCCTCAGTTCTGCAGACAATGCCTGTAGCCCAAAGGCTTGTCTTAGTAGTAATGGCCCCAACTCTGACCACTTCTCTACAGGCATACAGCTCTTGTTGATTCACCTTTATAGATGAGGGCAAAATTAGTCTTTAAATTTCTCAAGAATCTTGATTAAAAAATCTAATTTTACTTATCTGTAAGTCTTGTTTGTAGATGCTTTTAGTTTAAGTTCCTAAAAATTTCTTATTTCTGACCTGTATTAAATAGATAAAACACTCCTTACGTTGAACAAACTGTGTAGTCCTTTTCTATTTTACTAGACTAATGAGTCCTGACACTATTTAAGGTGAGGAAGGGCCAAGCTTTGTCTCAATTTTGTACTGTCCCAGTATGTCAGCTCCTGGATGCTGCATCGCCTGATTAGAGTAGGGAAAAGCCTACCCAGGAGGTCCATGACACATGCATGTCCTGTCATAGGGTGGAGAGGGCTTCAAGCATAAAGTTTTAGATTGAGACTGTGACTGCCAGTGGGGCTTCTGTGAGCCTAGGACCACACTGAGCGATGTGCCTGCTGCAGGTCCCTGTCCGTCTGTAACACCAGGCAAAAACACAGGTGGAACAGGCCAGCCAGCTGCCCATGGTGTGCTCAGTGCTGGGGCAGGAGGGTGGCTGTGACAGGCAACTGTTGCTCTGTGAGACGGAGGTGCAGCAGTGGGAGAACCTGAAACTCCTATCAAATGAGTATCGTGCTCTGTGTAAGGTATTTGACAGGTCTGGCAACAGAAAAGAGATGTTGTTCTCCAGTAGCACCTACAAAACAAGAAAGGGAGCCGTTCTTTTTAACCTTTCCCACAGTTTCTGCTGCATGACATGGGTTTCTCTGAACAAAGGAGTTGTAATAATAACTACAGTTTGGTGATAAGTAGCTCATACGGGCTGTTTGTGATGGTACTAGCAACAAGTGGAGAGATGCATCAGTCTCCAGAGCTGTTCATGGTGGAAATCCTCCATTTGTGGCAAAAGCGTCTTTCAAGTCCAGCAGGCAGCTTTTATAGTGAATGCCAGAGTAGGCAAACTCTTCAGTGGACCACTACAGAAAGAAGCTTTCCATCCCATATGCTTTTAGTATTTGTCATTAGGATATGCGAACAGAAGATACAAAAATAGATGTTGAGTTTTATTCCTTTTAGGATTAACCTAATAAAGTCTTATTCAAATACAGGTATGATAAACATAATCTGTTCTTTCACCAGTCACACTCATTCATTCTACACTGGATAGTATAGTAGTATAACATCTATTACATAGTGTACTGGGACATATACATACAAATGTAGCTAACTAATATAGCATGGTAATTCTGTCTGCTACAAACATAAGTCTATCCGAGGCAGTTGAATTATTTTCTGGGGGTTTTTTCTTTCCTTTTTTTTTTTTTTTTTTTGAGTTTTTGGTTTGGTTTGGTTTGGTTTGGTTTGGTTTTTTGTTTTTGCATACACCGAGTGTGATGTAGTGTTCTTTATAAAGATCGGACATAAATAAGGCTTGGATCAGCCTCATTAAACTTTCCTGAGATAACCAGGATGCTTTCAAGACGTTTTGGTATTTTGTGCTATGCCCTTCCTTGTTTATACTGGCTTCAGCTGACATAAGCATGGCCACAGAGTTAGTTTACATCAAGCTCAAGTTCAAGTAGACAAGCTGGGTTGAAACTTGGAGAAAAACATTATTAGCTTAGCTAAGTGCATTTATTCCCAAGGTACATATCTCTGTTGACCCTTAGTCAGTAGGTCTCGGTAGTCTTCACTGTCTGTGGCATGATTTTCTGGCTAGACAGAAGAGCTGAAGAAAAAATGGAAAACACAGGGCTGCTTAATTTAATGAAAATGGAGAACAGAAAATTAGCTATTTAAAACAGATGCTTAAATGAAAACTTCAGGTTTGTGAAGGAAATGCAGTTTTGTTTTCAGGGGTACAAACAGATACTTGGGATCTCAAAGCAACAGTTAAGATGGTAAGGGTGAGAATCAAGTCATCTAATTTCAGATGTCAGGGACATCTGATTTATCCTCAGCATCTTATGATCAGTGGAGAGAAATAAACACTTCTGGAGAGTGATTTCACCAACTATATTAGCAGGAGAGGAACTACACTTTAGAAATGCTTGTTTCTCTCAACAGCACAGGGAGACTGGGCAACTAGCTCAAAAGCATTCATGAACGGCACAGATTTCTATATTAGTAGAGCTGAATCCCAAATTCATAAAATGAATATATCGGGGCAAGTTTTTAGCTGCAATTTATTGACATCTTTCTACTTACCATATAATGCATAGTTATCTCAAGCTCATTATGGTTGTGTTTTTCTTCCATTTAATGTGAAGTTCATCGGCTGAAGCACAAAGTTACAAAAACTCCCCTGAAGTTTTGTTAGACTGGAATATCTAATTTGAAGTGTCTTCTCTTCAGGTATCGGATTTCTGATAGCCGCACTGCTTGTACAAAGAGCAATTGTGGGATTTCTTCTTCTGACCACTAGTAAAACGGTGCATTTCTGTGTAACCACTATTACCATCCTGAATTAGTCTCAGACCTGTGGGATAGAGTTTGAGCAATATTTTCGTATTGTAATACACTGAAAAGTTGCAATATACAGTTTGTTAAACCGGTGGAACTAGACAAGTAACAAAAGTTAACTGGGGAACTGCCATACTGGGCTTTTCACAAATAATAGTGCATTGCTGGTTTACCGTGAGGTGTACCACAGAAAGAATGAGAAGCTTTAGAAGCTGTGGACAGTCCAGGGGAATGTATATCACTGTGATTCCATTTTTTGCGAAGGTCAGGTGAAGACTGACATAATTTTGTTGGTAGCTGAAGAGAAGACAAACCTGTTTACATTCCAGAGGAATTAATTTCATGATTGTGGTGAAGTCAAAGAAGAGGAATTTGGGAGGGTTTGCTCATTAGTCATCTTTCAGAACATTTTGGTGCTTCTCCTTTTCCGTTTATTTGCTTTAATTCATTATTTTTATTTTATTCAAACAGTATAGAAAACAAAAATCTGTTGTCTTTGTTTCTGAAGTTGTTCTTTATAAATAGTTTGCTATAGGTGTCCTTATTCTGTTGTAGTAAGGAGGTAATTTTGTAATATTTATAAAATTCTAATTTGTGAAGGTAATGGTGTCGGAGAATTATTGAAAACATGGAAAATTTATTCTGTTGCCTTCTCTTGTACTTATTTAGTCATTGAAGAAACCTGAGGTGAGATCTGGGGTGTCAGAAATATTTACATAAAAGAATAGACAGATGTTCATATTCAGTTTATAAATGGGTTTAAAGTTTATATGACCCATATATGTTTGGACTAGATTTTGTTCTTTGTGGAATCTCTCAAGAGTACGGATCTTAGTATTTTTGGAGTAACCTGTTTTTCCATTCATTCTTGTAATGTATCCAGGAAAAAAAATCTGGGATAGAATAAAAGGACATGCACTAGCTAGGATTAAAGAAAAAGCAGGGAATCAGTGGTAACAAAAAAAGAATGACTAAACAGTCAGAGGGTATTCGCTAAAAACCCTCCTGCTTCTGTCCATGACCTGAAGACAGTAGTGGAAGGAGCTCTTCCCACAGTACCTCTGTAAAGGTTTTACCAGTTTTGATGGAGAAGGATCTCAAAGTAAGGAGATACTGCTCTTCACTGGGAAGCGAGTCCCTTTTTCTTTAGAGTGTTTTCCTGAGGGTGACCAGTCCTGCCTGTGTCCTTGCCAGCACAGTGGAGGCTCTCTCTCTTTGTGTAGTCAAGTGCTACTTGTAACTTCAAACCCTGGCCATCCTTTGCCTTTCTGCAAGTCTACTACACTCAACTACTGGTAAATCCCTTATATTCAAGAGGGAGAATGTGTAGCAGCCGGCTGGTGAGGAGCTGCATCCTTTCCTACCATCCTAATAAAACTTCTTATATGTAGCTCTCATTCTACACCCACCTCAGGTCCACCTCTGGCATCCTGATGATTTGAGATCAGTAGTTTGGTTGCCCAGGAGCGTCACATAGATTACCAACTACACTTAAATTCAATGTTTGTCCAGGTTCACTTTGTCTCATCAGTTCTAGGTGTTCACAAGTTGTGAAAGGCCTGTGGTGTGCTGCTGTAATGTGCAGGTCCCACTTACAGCTCCAGTGACTGTCTCGATGCTGCTGCCTGGTGCATTCTGTTGTGCCTAAGACCTACTCCAAACATGCTGGCTAGCAAATCCGAAACAGTTATTTTCTGTACTTTTCTCTGTCTATTTGTTCTGTACTTCCTGAAGGATTGCAAAGAATATTTCCTTTGCAGTTTGAACACAGTGATTAGGCTGATCCTATGAGTGACAAGATGTAAAATGCTTATAAGTGCAGAAACGGATGGAAAGCATACACACTGCCTGCCCGTCACCTTTACTGCACACGGAGGTAGGCTGCCCATTCCTCTCCGTTGCTGTCTTCCAAAAAGAAAATGTTTTGAAGCCACAACATTTGTACAACATTTTAGCCTTTTAGAAATGAATGTTGCCCTCAGATGGGTTTTAACATCTTGAGTTAGTGCCTTTCTCTCAGGCCTGAGTGAAGCTAGAGTGTTTACAGTAAGCTCTCTTCACAGGAAGCTACTTTCTACTTCAGTGTAATATTTAACCATCTTCAATTATCAGTACAGAAAACTGTTTAAAACCCCTTACTATTTTACTTTATTATTTCTCATTGTATTTATCTTCTGATGTTACAATAAACCATGAGCTTTAATGAGCTTTTGCTGTAATGATTGTTGAAGTTCATTTAGATGTTTGGAGGCAAACTGGTTTATTATATGTCTTTATATATCTTCCTACACAGATATGTATCAAAAAAATCAAATCCCCATGTTTGCAGCTAAAGGTCTATCTTGGTGGCCGTCTCTTGCTCTGCGTGACGGCCCCTGTTTTTGTTATGAATGGTGGAAATAAACCTCAGTGCAGGTAAAGGCTTGAAACTCATACTCCTACTAAAGAGTGTTTATTATTCTTGGATTTGGAGAGACTTACATTTGACAATGTCTGTCAGCTGGCGGTGTAAGCCAGACTGATTGCACAAAACACTCATTTATGTCTAGTTAGGTTCTTAGACTGCTCTCATCACTGAAACTTCTACACTCCTGCTACAATATATTGGGTACACTAACTGCCCATCCCACCTCTTCAATGGTTTCTTTTCTTGTCTGCATCAGGACATTTTTCTATTTTCTTCCCTTTCCTGGTTGGATGATTTGTTTGGCTGTTTCTGAAGAGCTTTTTCTCTCAGATTCGTCAGCTTATTGCTTAATAGAGAAGGTACAATTCCTACTAGTATTTAAGGTGAAGGACACAAAGCTCTTCTTCATCAGATTTTCCTCTTTCTTTGACTAGCAAGCAATTCTTTTGGTTTCTTTGTCTTACAGAGCACTACAGCTCTATGTGACAAACCAGCCATATCCTTCAGCTACAGCAGAATTAATCTTTTCTTCAGGTGCTCACATTCTGCTTCAGTACCTTGTTACCCTCTGTTGAGAATGATTTATTTTACTTGTTTTGCAATGTTTTTCTGATTTGTCTTGTTTTTAACTTAAAATGGCCAAGTTGTTCTATTCTATTTGAGTTAATTCTCAGCTACGTCACTGTAGTCTGAAGAGTATTAGCTTTTTTTATCTATTACTTGTTTTCTGAAGGGTAAACTGTTCCTAGAAGAGTCTTAGTGATGGTGCCCTAGAGATTTGTTATTTACTGGAAATTTTTTATATCCCAACCTATCATACATGCAACACTAAACAGCAAGCAATGCAGAAGCACTTAGTGGATGATCTGGAGGGCACCCTTTTGACAGAAATATAGAAGAATAAATTGAGATTCCTGAGTGTCTTCTTGAGTTTCTAGAAGGATTTACTTGGACCTGAGGGAGAAAGAAAATCTGCTTAATATGAAAGAGTTGTGGGAAAAACATGACAAAATAAAGTAAGCCTCAATTTTTAAAGGTATATATGTGGGAGGGAAGCACAAAACACTTAAAAATCTTGGCCTCCTGCCTTCTGTAAAAGGAGGAATGCGATGGTAATATTTGCCAAAAGGAGATCTGTTTCTGGTTAAAGGAATCTTAGGCTTAATATAGATTCTAGGGATAATACAACAGAAGTAGCACAAAGTGCGTCAGCTCTGAATATTAATTGAATCATATGTTTCCTCAGCATGACTTAAATGTGTAGTTCAAGCGATTCTTTGGTCTTCTCTTAGATAGTTAAACTCTGACTTTCAAAGGCAGTTAGATACTGTGCTCTTCAGCACTGGAAGACCTGTAGCACTTAAATGACCAGGAGAGCACTATCAGTTTGAACAACCAGCAGTGCAACTTGCTGCCTGGCCCTGTTTTATTCAGCTAACTTAGGTCTTGACATGGTAGAGTCTTGAAAACATAAAAATAACCAGAACTTCAGGAATTTCTGGGGAAAAAAAAAAAAAAGAATTATCTGCTTTATTTACTTTCTTGTCCAACCTAAACTTTATTTACTTCTTAAAAATGTGTTACATAAAATAGTACACAAAAATACTTTGAAACACACTAATGAAATTAATACAAATTATTACTCTGGAAAAATGATAAATATAACATGTGGAATTGTGCTGCAGACTAGATTCTTCTCACACTACTTGGACTGTCCAAAAGCGAGTGTTTGATCATCTCCTCTGGATGAAATGATTCATTGTGATTGACTATAGAGGGAGCATAAACAACCAGCTCAGATTGTATACCTAACTTCGTGGCTGATTTAGGTGAAACGAAATTTGCTCTGATGTACCGTTCATTTTGTGTGTTGACTCCATCTTTGGAGATATTCAGAAGCTGTCTGGACATGGTCCTGGGCAGCCTGCACTAGGTCACCTTGCTTGAGCAGAAGGACTGTATGAGATGACCTCCAGAGGTCCCTCCCAATCTCAACCTGTTGTCTGATTCTATGACATCTTTTAAAAAAAGATGACATTGCAAGTAGAAAGTAGCAATATTGTTAATTTTTAAAAAGAAAGGTGGTCTAATAAAGTTAATAGTATGATATCATTTCCTTGCAAATTTCTTTAGCCGGTACTGACTTCTCTGCTCAGCAGTTTTTGTGCTGTTATGCTTTTGAGTACTGAAACGAGGGATATTCAGGAATTAGCCAAATATAGATCTGCTTAAATTAGCCAGGAAATGAAAAAGAAGAAAACCTACATGGATATCAGTGGTGATATTGTTCCTTACATTTGAGTCAGTATGTACCTCATTCTGTTGAGGTTGTTTATATCCTGAAAGCCGATAGTTTAGTGGATACAGCACGTTTAAGGTACTTTCTGTGTTTGTTTCCCTTTCATTTTCTAGGAAGAGGTGCCTTGCAAGGAGGCATTCTGCAGTGCCCTGACTACTTCAGGTTCAGTTTCCTCTGTGTGTCCCCTCTCTTCATTTCTGCACTGTGCAGTATCACATTTCCCTGTTGCCTAAGGACTCCCCATCTCACCTCCCAGCACTATTTTGCTTTCTCTAAAAAACTGCATTCTTATTTACAAGGATTGAGAGAAACCTCAAGTAGTTTCTTCTAACTTAGAGGGTTTTTGGTCTCAGTAATTTGTGTTACTAGACAGGTATTGGACACCAGTCTATAGTGAGATTATCAGACATTCATTGTAGGTTTTGGTTCAGATGGATTCTCTAAGCAATTGCATAGTCAATACATATGGAAGAAGAGGGGTTATATTCATCAGTTTGCTCTTTAGCACTATACGCATACGGTTTCAGTCAGTCATGTACTGATGTGATCCTGGTCTCCTCTTCCTACTTCAGTACTAAATTCTCCCATGGATGATGTTCTAGCATGGTGCATTGTAGTCAGAGTAAAGGTGGCAGATTTAATATTCAGTCCAAACATGTTATAGGTTAAACTTTTTCTGTTATTCCAACTGTTGACTGACTGGTAATTACAAGAGTAGCATTTGGGGTTTTTCACAGAGAATGTTTTCCAACAGAAATGTTTTAAAAATACATATCCTCCTGCTGTTTGCAAAAAAAAAAAAAAAAAAAAAAAAGTAGTTGTATAGTTTTAGTGCCAAAATATACAGAAAATTTATATGCTAATATGGAAAAGTTGGGGCATAACTAGCCCCAAAGCAATAAAACCCTTTTTTTTTTTTTTAAATTTCCTATTTTCATCCTCACTTGTTACTGTTAGAGTTTTGTTATCTTTAACTGCTATCTAAATTCTCCTGCCCTTTCAACATTTAATAACAAAGGCAAAACAAGTCTCTCCTGACACTCCCCAGTAAACTGTGTGCTTAGAGAACTGTTCTAAACATCACTGATTAAAAACAAGGCATTTTGAAGGACTATTTTGTTTTGGGCTATCATTGGCAAGCAATGTCTCGTCATGCAAGTGAATGGAACGCCAATTTAACTGAGCCCTCTTCATTAATGTTCACCAAATTCTTAAATAATAGGAAGTAGAAAGAAGTGCTTCAGCAGATTGCTCTTCCCCACATCTGTGGAAGTAAAACTACAAAGTGTAAATTATGGCAAATGTTCAGAGATATCTGGAGAACAGGGCCTATTGTTTGCTGAATAGTTTGACAGAAGTAAGCTATTTTGCATATATCCTATTTATATTTATATTTATATTTATACGTCTTTGATACTTCATGGAGATTATAATCTTGAATTTCAAAACCCTGCTTCTGGCCCCTTGCAGAGATGTTCCTCAAGCATGGATTTGTGCCTGAATCTAAATACCTTATCCATTCCCTCTTGTTCTCCTGCTAAGTGCACACAAATTATTCTTGCAAATGCTATGACTGTCTTTGAGAGGTGTATGCATACCGTTTGGTCATGGGACTGGAGACAGTTCTTCATGAAGAAGTTAGTTGGACTGTTATTTACATCTGGAGTACGTTTGTGGCTCACCTCTGGGGCATCTTGTCCTGAGGCTTCCAGGGAGACAAAATTAGGAAAGGCTGCTCCTGCCAGCCTACCCTTTCCTAGATAGAGAACTCCAGGCAGGTGCCTATTTTGAAGCTACCAAGATGCTTATACAAGTTTTAGCCACTCCTTTCTCCTCAGCAGTTCAAGTTCTACAGGCCCACAGATGATGTAATAATGACTTTAGGCTTCTGTCAATAAAAGCTGCAGGAGCAGTAATCACACGAGGGTTAGCTTACAATGTCTTAAGCAAAGCAAGGTATAACCAGTCAGAACTTGAAGTGAAACATGTAGATGGCACTGAGTGGATGACAGAAACCGGTGTGTTACGGGAAGCGCAGCTGCAGCCTGGGGATGTGCAGTGGAAGCTGCCTCCCCCCGGCCCGCGGGAAACCCAGCGGGGGAGCAACAGATGGTGTTGAACTGGGTGCAAGGAGTACAGCCCCCTCTCCCCATCCTCTCCTACCCGCTACCCTGAATTAACCCTAAGGTATAGATAGGTGGCACTGTGTTCTTGGAGATGTCAAAACCAGAGCTTCACCTCCTATGGACACCCAATGACACTGTTTGCAAGGATTGAGGTGCTCTTCTTGGTGATCTAGTCCTTAGGTGTTGCAGCTTTAATAATACATTCAGATGATCTGTTTTGTTTGGAGAAAGTATTCTATTACTTCTGATCTGCATATTTATTGTGTAACATTCTTAGTTTATGAAGACTGCCACATTTCACCTCAGACTGCTGCATTTCATTTGAAGATGATTCATTTGTATGGAGGGGAGAGATCTGGTAAAGACCACATCTACAGCAGAGGGATCTTACCAAATTCTGTCGATATCTGTACAGTTACATAATTACAATAATGGAATTGCATCTATTTCAGAATTCCACTTTTCCTGCAAGCTGTTGGACTAATGAAGGAAAGACAGCAGAAAGAATTGAAGCCATCTTAAAGATAAATGGCCAGATCCTCCACTGGTATAAAATAGATGTTGATCTACTGACTATAATTAAGCTACAGTTTTCTGGTTCACTGCTTCTTAGATTTTCTGAAAAGACGGGGTGCTGAGTAGATTGAACACAATTAAGCTGAACTACAAGGAGAAGAATGTTTTGTTTGGTCTTATTCCATTAAAAGTGTAAGTGAAGCTTGTGTTTGTTTCATTAAGAGCCAGCGTTTATAATATTCTTTGCAAGTGCTACTGATAATTACCTACCTGCAGCTGATATCTTCATGTTCCTTTCTGAGTGTTTTTTCCTTTGGGTAGATCTTTATAAAAGTAAGATTCATACTAATATTAAATGGAAGGTGATATTTCATTATGTTACAAAAATCTGTAGCAATTCTTTTGAACTCTCTTCAGGGTTGAAGAGTGCACAAAAAAATCTTGCGAAAATACAGGACTATTTTCGTTCAGTGCAACATCTCATCATGGGACTATTCATGAAACATATTCTAGGTGTCCTTTCAAGGAAATATTTAAGCCTCAAAATAGTATTCTATTTTTATCTTTATTTATCCATATTTATCTATCTGATGGATAATCTAATGTCACAGGATAATCTAATGTCACAGGATTAGACAAGTAGGGTGCTTGCTTATTTGCTTGATTATTTTTTAACAACTGTAGGTAATTTGAGTGGGTTCTTTCATAATATGCAAATATCTACTAAGGGATAGTAAGAAGTTCACTGTATTTAGTCCCTTAAAAGAGAAAGCTCAGAACTGACTTGATTATGATTTTTAATTACCTACACAGGGAAAAGTGGCGTAGAATTGTTTTCACTCTGTGGTCCAAGGACATCTGTGCATTATTTCCAAGGTGTCCACAAAACCCAGGAAAAACACAGCTAGCTCCTGTAGGCTTAGATTTTCTCTGCAGGGATGTTAATCTCCACAGGAACATTTTTAGAATTGAACAAATTGAGAGAGGTTGAAGGCCGCTGACTAGCCATCTCATGGGCTAGGACCTGAAGTCAGACAACATCAAACTGGAAATAAATGGTAAAGTTTTGGTTTGCTTGAAACTGTGAGTGTAATTAACTGTTGGACGGCATTATACACCGATGTGGCAAATTGTCCGTATTTGATTTATATAATCTTTCTGAAAGATGTTATTTAATTCACTAACTTGCTGTTCTGCATGAGGAAAATTCCACAGCCTTTGCTGTGTAGGAGGCTGTATTAGATTATGGAAATAGTTTATTCTGGCCTTAAAAGCAGTTAATCCATGTTCAGCTCATTTTTATCATAGTCTTTGAGCAAGTTGCATACCACTCCTGGGGTGTGGCAGCGAAGCAAATAAGATGATTTACTCCATTTCCAGAGGTCTGAGTTGGTGCTTTCCTCCAGCCTTGTGCTTCAGACTGTCTCCATTTGACTCAACTGTAAGCGAGAGCAGGTTCTGGGGCTTTGGACTCAAAAGCGTCCATACATTATTCTAACGTTCTCACTATTTTTTCTGTCATTTTTCATAGACAGTGTTGTGCCCCTCTACGTCTGATGGGCCATCTGATGGTCTTGACGTGGCTATTTGTATCTAACTGTCTCAAGTTATCTTTGAATTGCACCTCACTTCATTTGGAGAAGACTTACGAAATGCCAATATTTTTGTTGGCACAATGGAGAAATATGAAATTTGAAATAACTGAAATGGCCAAGTCTTTTAATGTGTTTCTTTCATTAAAATCACACACACACAAAAAAAAAGCTTTATGAAGACAGAATGTAGATCAAGACAGCATATGAAGAATCAGAATGAAAGACACTCTTTTTTTATCTCACTGATAAAGCTTGCAAAACTATTACAGGAAAGACTATAAAACTCCAGTAAGTGTTCCTGGAGGTCTGTGACTGTGGCAAGGATCTTAAGGCACTGATTTTTTTTGTATATCTGACATGTTTACCACTAGCAAAATTAAGATTAATGGCATATGTTTTGCAGATGTTAAAAAAAGGGAGGAAAAAGTGTAAGGAAAATATAAATAGCAGTGTTAATTATGCAATTCACTTTTTAATTCCACTTGGTTTTCTTAAGAAAAGAATTTACGTATCTGGGAAAATATTTGGATTGCAGAATGTCACAAGGTTTTTTTTAGTTTCATTAATTTGGCAAGATTATAAAATAGACAACTAAACTAAATCTGTGAACTAAATGTGAGCTGAGGATATAGCAGATCTAATATCTAAAAAGCAAGATTAGCTTTTATGACATGACAATAGTATCTGGAAAAGTGAAAAAAAAAAACAAAAACCCTACCTAGATGTCTCAAAATATAGATTTGAGGGAGGTGCAGCCAAGGTCAGATTAATCAAAACGTGATCAAACACCCTCCTCTCCAGCTTACTGTAAGGCAGCACAAGTTATACTGTAAAGTCAAAACAAAGCTAAAATCAGTAGCACAATCTAAAATAATATAGCTTTTGTGGAAGTGAGCAGTAAGTCTTATGAAAGCAGAGTATCAGAAGACCATGGTGCAATACTCTTCAAGCAACTGAAAAACTATTTTTTAGAAACTAAAATACTGATGACTTGTACTTCAATGCATTTTAAGGAGCAACTTAGTGAAGAACTGACAGTGGTTGCATACACAGAACTGGACACATAGTAGAGCTCCTCAGGACATACAGTTAAGAAACTCTAAGCCCATTTGAATATATTTCTTTCTAATATATTGACCCAGTTATTTATGATGTAAAATAATTGAAAAGAACAAAGATATAAGTCTGTATCTCTGGATGCCACTATGATTTAAGAGAACGAGATATACTCGTACACTACCGTGATGGATAGTTGAGATAAAAATTCTATAGTAATACTATTGTATGTGTTCCAGAAAAAGCTTATTTATGGGCACACATTTTAAGGTCAAGAGGGACCAGTAAGATCAGAAGAAGACATTTGTTTTGATCTTGTCTATAAAACCCCATGAATTTTCTGCCAGTAATTTCTGCCTCAAGCCTGGGATTTCTCTAGAGCAGCTCAGGTCATAAAAATTTTTCTTCCATTTTTTAGTAAGGTAAGTACAGAGAAATATGATAGTATGAACAATGACAATCCCTCTGCTACATCGGTGACTCATGTTATCTCCAAAAATGGCAACAGGTACTGCTGCTGCTCTTGTTCGCTCTCTAGAGCCACATTTTGTTCCCTTTGCTTTGCATGGCTCTGGCCTTTAGTGTTTTGATCGAAATAATGCTGAGAGGTTTGCCTTCCATTAAAAATTTTCTTGAAGTATTTACTTTGGACTGTAGTATCCTGGTTGTTTAATTAAGAGACATCAGAAATTATAAGAAAGTCACTTTCTAGACTTAGCTGTAGGATGTCACTAGGTCTTAGGATGATGCTGTATATTGACAGTAGGACCTAACGTAGGATGCTAAACTAAAAAGTCTCTTCTGTGGTTCTGTTTTTTATCTTATTATTCCCCAGCCCCCACAACCTATCTATTTATAATTATTTTTTCCATCATTCAGTAGGGGAAATACTTGAATGTGAACCATTTTCATACTGCACAAAGTTAAAAGTTTTCCGCTTCCAGTAATGCAAATTAATTACACTCTTTCCTATGCTAGAAGTCCTTATATTTTCTTTGATTTGTTTACAAAATCTTCTATTTCCCCCAATTTTTTGCTGAAATTCCCACTGTGTGACAGGATTAATATCTATGGTGAACAGCTGGGGAGTAAGATTGCAAGTGTACAAGAATAAGCAGACTTGCATCAGCAGGTCACTGTTGAAACCCACCCACAAGGGCTGGCAGCAGAGATTGCCTCCTAAGAAGTTGCATTGTTTCCCACTCAGTGAATGTGTCACTAACTAATGGAGAGAAATGTTGAGAATCATTCGATTTCTCTGAGATTTATTAGCCAAGTTAATTGTTTTGTTTGCCTGATTTATTGCAGTTGAATGGATAAAGTACTATTAATGTTGCACTTTGAGCAAGAAGTTAAGGCCAGAATAGTCAAAAAATTACTCAGCTGATTGAAGTACCTCAACTTCATATGAGGGAACAAAATTAGATGTTCTTTTTAGAATGTGGATATACGTAACTCACTTCAGTTGAAGGTGTAAGCATGTAACACCAAACTTGGAGCCAATGTATTATCTGTTACTACAATAATCTTCCAAATAGCTCTTTCTGTAGAATAGAAGTGTTTCTATTTTTATGTATTCTAGCTATTCTGCCCAAGTCAAATATTGAAATGGACAACACGAAATTAGTGATTATTACTTGGTCTCCAAAATAAAAGATACTTGTCACGATGGAAGCATTTGGGGCATTTATAAATGTGTCATCAACGTCTAAATATCAGTTACTTGACATAGTACTGAATATTTACTTCATTTTCTCCTTATAAGCTCCTTGGGAATCGAAGTATTTTTTCATTGTTCCTTACTTGTTCAGAAAACAACAGAGATCAAGCCGAATTCATTCCAGAGACAGGTTTAGAGCACCAGGCTACAGCTAATCCTACAGCTGCTTCCCGTAAGGGCTTGTACTCACCCCCTGGCATCTCGTATAGTTGTGGCTGATAAGGTTCCTGCATGTTGAAATTGCCGCAAAGAGCATCATACCTTTTCACTACCCGTCCTACTATTTGCACAGTGACCCAGCATCATTCTTATGGTTTGCTTGAATCTCCTTCTTTTGCTCTGAAAGGCTGGAGTGTCTCAATGTATAAATAGCGACAAGCAAATTTTTTAGCATCTTTCTACTTTTTTTTCCCCTTTCTTCTATCTTTCCTTCCTTTTCATCTAAGTCTAGATGAATATGGTAAATTTTCCCTAGGGAAAAGCTTTCCAAAGGAGGCTTATTCTGCATTTCACTCTGAAGCACAGCTCAGATGAGAACAGAGTTGTTGGGGTAAGGAATTTTCCTTGCCAGAGACATTTACAGGGGCTATTCTGCTATGAGGTGGTAGAACTTCGCTCTGGATTCTGATACGTGCAACTTTGGAGAATCTTGCTATCACAGTGGTTTGTGGGCTGAAAAGCTGCCCGATGTTACTGCTGGTCTGTTGATTAAGAGAATTATGGCTTAGAATTAGGAAGAGTAATTAGATCCAGAAGCAAGTGTGGATACATCAAAATATATACAGCCCTGGAGTGATGCGTTCCTAATACCCATATCAAACAAATCAGTGTTTGTGTGGCTTTCCTTTTCTTCTTCGGTGAGTAGGAATTACTGTAGGAAGCTCTTGATCTGAGAAAAAAAGGTTGTCTTTGGAATAAATATCACACTGAAAACTTTCCAGCTGAAGCCTTTCATTAATTTCTCAGTGTCATCTTAATATATTTAAACTCTGTAAAAAATTATGCTGCAAAAAGTTCTCCCTACGTGTAATTTTTCCTCAAGTGAAGTGCATACCTTTCAAATTATAAACTTCCTACTTGTCCTAGGAAAATCCTCACTATATAAATAATTGAACTCATCTGCTGTGAACACAAGTATTCTTTCTCTCGCAGTCTAAAATATATGCCTAAATACACATCTTGTACTTAGTGCTTTAAATAGTAATTACTCCCGTGAAGTCACTGGAAGCCCTTAAAAGGATTTGACAGTTTCCCCACAATCTTTCAGTGAATGTAGTAGCTGGGCTGTGCGGTGCTACATCCACTGATAATTCAGCAGCTGAGGAACTCAGCAAAGCCTGCTCCAAACTTCTCAGCTGTTGACAGGCTTGACTTGCTGAGAACACTGGTTAAATATAGCACAAGCGAGCTGAGCTCAACAAAGTCATTGCTGTAACACTGTGTGAAGAGACCAGAAGAGGGGAAATACAATCTGAGAACTAAACTGCCAAAGCCTAACACCACCTAGCAACAGTTGAAAAAACTTTTAAACAAAAGTCTGGGTGAGACACAGACAGAGTATACCTCCTACTTCTCCTGCCTGGGATTTCTGCGAGAAGCAGCGTCGGTCTTCTGTTCTCTACCCCATTTCCTTCATTGCTTCAGCTGCTGGTAGACCTAGAAAAGTGGGAAAAGTTTCTCTCTGTGTTCTCCTGGGCTGGATCAGTCTACTACTGTGGTAGTGCTGGGGGATCTACTGCGATCTTGCGGAGTGAAGGATATATTCCTACGTTCGTCTTGCTGACAGGTAAGACTGAGCTAACCACTCCAATGCATTCTTTTTACAAGAAGTGATTTTATTTTCTAGTGACTATTGTCTGTTTCCTTCTATGAACAATCATCTTCTGCATGATTTGGAAATGTCAGTAGATGAAAGCTGGGATAAAAGTTTTAGAATTTCTTTCATGCTTTCATCACAGAAAAACATTGCTCAAATAACTTTTGCAGTTCTTGGAACGAACATAATCGAGTAGCTAGTAGTAATATGAAAAACTGTGTATAGATTTTGACATGTATCTTGCTTATATCTGCTTACATGCTGACAGAAGACAAACCAACATTTAAGAATAGAATACATATCATCCCTTACCAGTGATAGTCTAGCAGCTATTAAAAACAGTGACAGCCTGTGTGATAAGTAAGAGGAAATAGCCGTTCAGTAACTGAATTAACTGAATACTTTGTGACCCAGCGCATTTGTACTTTTTGTTTCCCTACTAACTTTTAGCACGCAGGCACACCTGGTGCCTTTCGTACTACCCTTGTGACAACAGCTCGTGGTTCTTCCTCTTGTGCTTATTTGTATAGAAAGAATATTAATCTCTGCTCAATTGATTAGCTATATCATGCAACCGTCCTAAAGACTGACCTTGCGTTTATTGTACCCAAGCGTGCTTGAGCTGGGTCATTGTTGTGAAAGTGTTTGGCTCTTTTAGCAAAATAAATGAGAAACCAGTTCTCAGATGTTTTACCCTGACAGCAGAATGGAAGCCTGTTTGTCTGCTGGAAATGCATGTCCTATGGTCCCATAATGGTCATGTAATTTAAGGGAGGAATTGCTTAGTATGATTTGCTTTGTCTAAGCTGACAAAAGCTGTTTGATCAATTGAAGAATGAATCTCCCCCACCCTGTCTTTTAAAGCCATTTTCTCCAAACAAAAGAAACCTAGTATGCATGAATTTTTAAAAGATGTACTGATTATGAATTCATATGCAAAATGAATTCAGTTATGAAGGCAAAGATTTAAAGAATGCAATTAGCCCATGCAAAAACCCTGTTCACAGATTTATGTAGAATTGTCTCGGATGAAAAATATTTGTCCTAAAGAAGGAATGGACTGACTGAGTCTATGCTGACTGTCTGTGGTGTTTGACACTTAGTCTGTGGACTCTGGGACTGCCTCAGGAAGATGAGAACATCTTGCTTTAGCTAAGTAATTCTGGTTTCATCCCTGCGTACTATATAAATGACATCAATACCACATCTTAGCAGTGACATGCTTACAGATTGGATGAAATTAAAATACTCTGAAGCAACTTTGACTTGGTGGCTGAGAGTGTAATTGCCTGTGAAACAATAAGATAAATGGAGTGTTAGGATGGAAGAAAATTCTTAAAGCAAAAATAATAGTTTACATTTTATTTCATAGCAAGGGGTACACTACTTAAGCACTAAATAGGAATACTTTCTGGTGGCCGTGATTTAATGTCATAATCATTACTGTGGAATTACTACAGCACTATAGTATCCCAAATCTAAATCTCAAAAGGAAACTTTGGTATTACTTTTTAATACGGACATATCCTGAGAAAGTTATATTTTTGTAACAAATCTGTACAGTGAGAACTAAAACTGAGACAATATGATTTGTACAGTTTTTGCCATCTTGACACTAGAGCGAAAATTACTCTTTCTTATTTTGACTGAGTTAATTGGCAAATAATAAACTGTGGAGAAATGGCAAATTTGACCTGAATGTATAGAGATGACAAAATCTGGGAAAATGCTGTGCTAATTATTGAGTGTTTTTTGGTTTCAGTTGTTGCTCAGCATAATGTATGGTTTTACAATTTTACTTTTCATGCACAATCTACTTTTAGCAAAGTTTTTAAAAGCAAAAGGCAAATTTATTAGCCTGATAACTATCAAATGAAGTGACTTTTGAACAGTCTGATAGCAACTTCCAACTCTAACACATGGAGTTGTGGTTTTACGTACATCTGTCTTCCTTTCCATTTCAAAATGGAGGAGGAGGCTAAAATTACTCTTCTCAACAGGTGTCCACAAAGAGGCTCTGGGATTTTCCAATCAAATCTGTGGAATATGTAATGTGGCTATTCAACAGATGGTTTCATATTTGAAGAATAGCCAATTCTACTAATGACTACAGTGAAACCAAGCTCAATTTTATATCAAATCAAAAAGTAATTTAGGTTTTGGCGATACACTCCATTGTAGAGATTTTCTTGGAAGACATGTAGATATAGCATACCTATTTATTTTCCCCATTATATGTTATTTTGATTTGGTTTATAGTCCCATGTGGAATGAATGGTGCTAAAGACTGTGTATCCCTCCCAATCTGAATCCACTTCCATACTCTGCCCGTGGCTCGTTCTTTCACCTTCGTTACAGCAATATGATAATTTATGGCCTCTTTTAGGCAATCTAGCCACAGCTAAAGTCATCATCCGAACCGAGTGTTTTATCATCACCTCAGTCTTTCAATCTCCACAGAATGTGTGATTCTTTTTTTACACCAAATTCAAAGACTTGAAGTTCATCTTCAAAGCTCAGCACTGTTCTGTCCCTGCCTACATCTGCCCTGATTTTCCCATATTCCTCTTGCTCATACCTGGTAGAGTATTAACCTTCGGCTCTGGTGCTAACTGGTCCAGCCTCTATGCTACTGGCTTTAGCAAGCTTGAAATTGATTTAATGACATATGAGTTTTCTATAGTGCTTCTCACTGTAGTACCTGACACTAATGTCATGGAAAGACTAAACTCATCTGCTAAAACAGAGCTATGTCAACCAAGGCAGGACTCCTGAAGATACAGTTGTGCTTCATGGAAGCAGCCTGTAGAGTAAGCATAAGTATATTGGGAAATCTCTACTTTTACTAGTATGCCCGGTTTTGTTCCTCTGGGTCACAATTTCACCAGTGTAGCCATTTCCATGCTAAAAGTTTTTTACTGATACAGGTGTATCAGTAAAACTCCTCCCGACACAGGATCTTTCTGTTGGCACAGATTCCACGTATGCTTAATTTAAGGCTTTTGGTAATCTCGTCTCACTCAGTTGATGTACCCCCAGTCATAAATTCAGAATATGCCGCAGAGCTGTGCTGAGTCAGAGGCCAGGTTTATGCCACTGAATTCAGAGTGAGATTTCCTTTGAGTTTAGTAAGATCAGGTCTTAATGTTCAATAATTAACAGATAAATTTCCAGTCCTCTCAAGAGCATTTAACAAACTGGATCATCTATATTCCTGTCCAAATATTTTTTTTCCTGAGAGACATTTTACTTTTTCTCTAATTTCCTGTTTCTTCCCTTCCTTTCTCAAGATTTGTTGTTGCAGTTTGCCATGCTATTTTAATATATAAACTGAATTTGGGGGCAGGGATTTTGTCCTTCTACATGTCTAACATGCCATTTGGAGAAATAGAGCTATAATATTTGTGAAGAGGCCAGATGAAACGACACAACAAAGGAGAAGGAACTCCACTTCATCTGTTCATACTTCCTATTTCACCAAAAGTATTTAGTATATAAAACCTAAGATAAG
This sequence comes from Phoenicopterus ruber ruber, assembly GCA_009819775.1. Lineage (NCBI taxonomy): Eukaryota > Metazoa > Chordata > Aves > Phoenicopteriformes > Phoenicopteridae > Phoenicopterus > Phoenicopterus ruber. Next base: position 92,973,096 of record CM020217.1, read on the forward strand.
CACTGAAAGCTAGAAAGATAAAATAGTGTATGTATATGATAAAATAATGATAATCATCTGTTGTATAGAAAAGTTTAAATATTTCTTTACAAGAAGCACAAACACCTATACTTTTCAGCTTCATCTTCTTTTCATTTTAGCCTTTTCTCTTTTCATTTCTCTCAGTGTTTTCTGCTGAAAGTTGTTTCCTAATTTTATACAGAATACTGGGAGTTATTTGGGGAATATAGTTTTTTTCTTGGTATTGGAGGATATTGGATAACTGAGGAAACAATTATTTAATAAAGAATTAAGATTTCTTAACCTCTCTTTTTCTCCTTTAGTAGCTAGTATTTGTACCAAGTTAGTGATACTAGAAAAATAAAGCATTTATAACACAGTCCTGTAGTTATTCTTTGAGGTACTGGTGTCCAAAGAACAGGAACAATTGTACCTAATTTCTGTTCAGGAGAGACAGCGCAAGTCTCTAATCATGTTGAGGATTTTGTGACGCCTAATGTATTTGTGAAAATTGTGCCTTTCTGGATACTTGATTAGATTTTTCCTTTTATTTGGGGTCTTTTTGCCGACTCCTTCAGCTTCTGCAGATAATCTGCACTTTCTGTATTACTTTTTATTCTTACCGTCATAGCAAAATAAGTACTAATATCAATGCAAACAGAAAGTCTTTCTAAATTGGGAAATTGGGACAGCTTTTTTTTTTTTTTAATTCAAGATGGCTTTGCCCTATCATTCTCATTCTGCTTTGGCTGGACTGTATCTCTAAAACTTTTCCACAAGTAAAGCATGCAAATGTGCAAATGCTAGCTCTAAAGGTGGTATGTAAGATTACATGGATTGTGGTGGCCTCCAAAATGGTTTACACACTTTGCACGTACAGAAAAAGAGACAATTCCTACTGTTACAAGCATATATCCTAAAAGCACAATTGTATTTTATTTTGAAATCATTCTTCTAAAGATACCCAGCTGTTAAAATGTGTTATTTATCCTGCACTGTTTAGAGAGTAGTGTTCTGAGGCAATGAAATGGCATTGCTTTCCCCCCCCCCCCGAGTTAATAGAAAATTGCTATATGTGGTATTATAGAACTGAGAAGAAAATTAAGAATTCCAACAGCCAGTTCCTTAATTTTGCAGCCCTGTGAGAGCTGAAACTGAATCAGAAATGTGCGTATGTGTGTGCACGTGCGCGTACCTTTCGTAAGAAAAAAGAAATGCTTTTTGGCATGAGAGAATGCATTGCTGAAGGAGTGGGACAAACACATCCGAAGTGCAGGGAAATAGGCTGGAGCTTGTACTTTTTCCCTTAAATGGGCAACCCGTCTAGTTGCTGTTAGCTGACACAAGCAAAGGGGGGTGTGAATCTAAAAGATTGCTGTACATTGTCTGAAAGAGTTTCATTTCAAAGCTGATAAAATGGCAATTAAAATCTTAACTATCTATGATGTGGCCAGACTCATTCAGATATAAACCAGTGGGGTTTCAGAACAAGAGGAAAAACCTCAATGAATTCGCAATCAACTTTTTCAGTTTGATTTATATACTTCAAGAGCTCTTTAATACAGTAAGGGTTGCTTTCTTTGCTTTTCCTTTTTGGGGAAATGGTGTCAAAGCGTATAATGTTTTGTGATTTATGCTGTTCAAAAGTTTGTTCCAGTGCATATGTAAAAGTAATATTTTGGAAGCTGAATCCAGTTTCTATGTGAAGTCCACAGTATTTAGAGGCTTGTAGGTTGGGGGACGGGGGGGGAGGTATCTCACTAGTGTGTTATGGCTGCGGATAGCAAGAGCTACAGCTTCGCTACCAAACTTTAAAAAAACATGAGAAAAAGTAGATTCCATTGTAATAACAGAAAAGGATTTTTTTAGAGACTGCTTTTAAGGCTGCTTCTATTAAAGAAAAGCAGTTGAAAATGAAAGCTCATGTGTCCTTGGTACAAGAATTTTCATTAGAGTTTATCAGTCTGCTTGCATTTTTCAGAAAATGTAAAGCAAATGAACGCAACAGAAAGCAGGAGACTGCGAACATCAGTGTAATCGAATTGCTGCCAACTTGCCTTGTTTATCTAAGAGATCTCTGTGAAAATAAGGTCTTTCCCACACATGCATGAGTCATAGGATGTAATGGGGCTAAGCAGACTTGCTTCAGCTTTCTAATGCGCACATATCTAAACTAACCTGTTTTAGTGCCTGTTCCTGTAACTAAATGAGATCTAGCCTGACAACAGGAAGGGAGAAGTGGTGGTGAGTTCATGGTGCTATTTCAGTGCAATAACCTGAATGCTAAGGAAACGATGCAATTTCCATTTATTGGGAAAACCGCAGTTACTGTGACAACAAATATACACTAAGGAAAAACATATACAATTTGTCCTCAAGTTCAAATTTATGAGTGTAGTAGATAGATAGGATATTCGTAAAAACCTCACACTGTCTACTTATGTGACTCAAAGGACATTCTTACTTTTAAAATATATGATTCAGATGATTGTTGAAAAAAAATCCCTTTAAAATCCAAGGACAAGGACATAAATGAAAGGGTGGCAAAGCACATGTGGTTAACCATGACTGGTTCAGTGTTGAACTGATTAAAATTAAAAAAAAAATAGGCATATATTTCTCATCCTAAAGCTATTCAATTCCTGTGTCTGTCATTCATACTTATCCCCAAAATCTCACTTGTCCCACCATCTGTAATCACAAAACCTCTTGGATCTAACTTTTAAGGTAAAGGTTATAGTAGTTCTTCTGCAGCGTCTTATTTCTTCTTCTTTTATTCTTCTACAAGGACTTCTGTAATAAAAAGAAACACAAATTATGTTCCAGTAGATAGGGACTTCAGTTCCTCAATCTGATAAAATTCTCTAGAGAAAAATAAACATTCCAATGTTTGACTCTGGGCAGGAGACAGAAGGAAGGGAACGATGCCATGCTAGATGTCCTCAAGCATGTCAAACATAGTGCAGAACAAGATGTGCCTTCTGCACGGAGGGACGCACATGGCAACAGAGCTCCCGAGTGCCAGAGGAACCACGTGTTAGAAGGCAGCTGGCCATGGGAACCACTGCTGCTTCGAGCGGCGGGAGCCAGAAGCTAGAATCCAAGTCACAAAAGGTATCCCGTTGCACATAGTAAAAGGCAGGGTCGCGGTAGCACGGCCTCTGAATGAGAAGTGCCACTTACGGAGTTACAGAACCAGAATTCAGGTGGAAGGGACTGACAGAAGTCGTCCAGCCTCAATCAAAGCGGGACCAAGTCCAGAGTCTGACCAGGTTGCTCGGGCCTTTGATTATTTTCAGTTATCTTCAGTATTTTTAATTTGTAATTATTATAAGGTCTCACGTCTTATTTGGATCACAAAGTTTTGAACATGGCTGGCTGAGGAATATTTTGCCAGTGATGATAATCAGTGTATCGAAATCCATACGCTGAATAAAAGATGGCTGGAGAGACAGTTGATAGTAATATAAATCACAGGCCTTCGGCACTTTCAAAATTGCAAAAGAAGCAATATCTGTAGGGGGTTCTTGTTCGTTTTTGTTCTGTTTGATGTGTTATATCCTAAAATAAGCATAATAAGAAGCAAAAATCTTGTATGTAATTTTCTATCCTAGTTTACTCCAGCTTTTAGAATGCATCCCCTCCTCCTCCTCCTCCTCCCTGCCACACTCTGTTTGAAAGCCAAACATTTAGAATTAAGATGCCATTAAGATGCCATCTCTCTGGAAAAGAATTCTGAAAAAAATGTTAAGTATATTCTGTCTTTATCTTTCCAGGTAGTCCAATAAGCTGAAAGGCTAGCATGGAGATTGTAAGTAATAAGCAAATAAGGAAGGAGAACAGAGATGCTGCTTTTGAGGAAGGAAGCCCTGGAGCCTGCCTCCACTGCTGAGTTCACTTTTCTTACTGAACATCTCTTTCCAATTGTATCCTAATCAGGAACAGAGCGTGATGCACATATGGCAAACAGGATTCCTAGATGGAGTTCTGGTTAACCTGAGAGTAGCTTAGGCTCTTTTGGTTTAGAAAAGCCTTTGGTTGCGGAAGCATCTAAATTTACCTGGTGGTTATTACTGTAGCATGAAGCAAGGACAAAGCAGCGGCCTTGTGGCACTCAAAGGGATGTGGCAGGCAGTCTTTCCATATAGGATTTCTCATACCTATTAAGAATAACCACTGAAGACAGGTATTCTTCTTTAGACGAATCAGCAAGTAATGGTCCTAAAACTGGATACTGTAACTAAAATTTAGCCATCATCAGTAGAGATGAGTGGAAAAGGCTAGGGAATTCCCACAGCTGGTGGAGTGCAGAGGTCTCAGATCCCGTTGTACTTGTCTAGCGCAAACTCAGCACTTGCTGCAGAGAGGAATTTGAGGAGCTAATGTGACTTGCACACACACAGAGGTCATACAAATTACTCTCGCAGCTTTTTTAATAAAAAAAAGCTGCCATATGCTCCAGTGGGGGTTAAGCTAGTGAGAAAGTTAGTGAGATTTAGGAAGAAGGGATCGTGCTTCGAAAGACACTAGAATGGGCTAGGACAGATAAGAAGTGCTTCAGCAGGAGGCCAGGAAGCTTAGCGTCGGAAAGCTAGGGGCCTCTAAACCATGGGTTAACCGGATAACAGCATCTTTAACTACCCTGCCTTGCATCCATATGGGCAGCGGTTTTAAAAGTAGCTTATGAGTTGGAGAAAAAAATAACTAAACTGATTTTCCTGCTTTCAGAGAACACGTTCTTAAACCCCAAATTGTTTTGGAACAGCTTTTTATTAAAAAAAAATACAGGGGGTACAATGTAAGTACCTTTGATACAGAATTTGATCTATTTGTAAATGGAAATACACAACAGGATTGCTGTGGTACTTGGGGGCCCAGGAGGACCTGTTCAGAGCCCTCTCTGTGACAGTGACACAGCTGCCTGGCTCCAAGAAAACAAATTCCCCGTGGTGATACCTGTTTCTAGCCCCTGTTCAGTGTCACTACCAGTCACACAACCTATATCACCACAGGACTCTGAGAACTAATCAAGTGCTAGAAAGATACGTGATGTTAGCTATTGACAGTGTAATGAGTTTCTCCTTAGCTTAGGTAGCACAAAGGAAACAGAGGAAAATAATCAGAAATAAACTGAATAACCTACGTCAGTGTTCAGTGAATACCCTGAACACATAACACCACAGTTTGTAACAGTTTGTTAAGGAATAAGTAGAGTGGGAATGATTCTACAGGCTACTGCTGTCAACTTAAAAAATCCCTCCAAGACAGCAGTGAGTATCTAAAAATGAGGCAAGCATAGCTGCACGCAAGGAGAGTTAATTTAGATACCTCCAGCATTAGTTGTGTAAACAAAGACTAAAACACGCTGCAGGGAACAGGCTGTAAGAGTGGCAGGACATCTGATAGATTGCTTATTAATCAGAAACACTTTGCTGAATTCAGGTTCCCTTTCCAAAATATTCATGACATGTTTGAATTTTGTTGTTGATCCCTTTCAAATAATGTTACCTTAAAATGTGAGGTGCTAGGTACCATACCGGGGCAGAGGAAGGCCGGTTAAATGGCTGGCTTTCACATCAGTGACTCCTTGTATGCAAGTTATTTACTTCTACACTTTTAGTAACACCTGGGATGTTACAAGAATAAATATAGTAATGACTTTGGCACCCTGAGATGTTGCAGTATTGAACATCATGTCAACAGCTTTGAATAAGGAGACTTAAATAGCCCTCCTTGGAAACCAGATTCTGCTGGGAGAAGTAGGAATAGAAGTTGAATTAGTCTGAATGACAAGAATATATATTTTTAGAGGAGCTCCCCAGAGGGAAGCATAGCTGTGCCCTGAGTTGCGGGTAGCAAGAAATCAGCCATACTGGTAAAGCGCAGCAGAAAAAGGAAAGAGGAGGACCAGGGATGTGACCAGGAAGCTGCAAGAACGAAACCGTACCAAAATAGAAACCAAACTAGTGTCAATAGTAAGATGTTTCAGGAAAAACAAAACCATTCCCTCAGGTTCAGTTGTACCAGAAGTAATTCATAGGGCAAAGATGGTGCTGCCAGCTCGTGAGCTTGTTGTTATTTTGGGAGTGCTCAGGACAAGCTGCCTGGTACAAGGAGGCTACTGAGGGAAAAAAGAGCTTGGAGGAAAAAGGACCTTTGAGGGAAGAGGTGGGCAGGTGGTGACTGCTCAAATTAGCTGGTGGTGGGGTAGTGCCAGAGCCACTGTGGGGCTGGGGGGAGGCCACATGAACCCCACATGCTGGCTGGGGGAAGAGGGTGCCTGGAAAACAGAAATGTCCCGCAGTGCTGCCTGTCTCCTGCAGGCTCAGCAAGTAGCCAGGGTCTCCAGTCCTGCCCGCTTTGATTAAAGCGATGGTGGCAGCTCAGGTGACTCTCGTGGCAACAGAGATTTTTGATAAGGACTTACCCTAGGGATTAGGTTGCCATTACATGACTGTCAGCTTTAATTAAAAACAGAGAAAGTTAGAAAAAAACAGTCCTGATGGCTTCGAGAGAGTTGAAGTCTATGAGCTCTAGATGATCTGATGCCATGATGTATGGCTTTAAAATCTCCTGAAACACAGCTTTGGAAGATTATCTCAAGATTTTGAATGTGTGCGGTTGGCAATACCAGTAGACGGAAGGGACAGCGAGTCCAAGAGCAGGGCAGAGTCCCATGGTCCCCTATGTGCCATGGCACAGAAGAGGCAGGCCAAGGTTTGCAGCCACAGCTGCCGAAACACCGTCGAAGGCAATGCAGGTCTACCACACCATGCCCTGCCACGGTGTAACGGCAGCGGCAACTGCGAAGGCGGGCCCAAAGGTAGTCCAGATCAAAGTAGGAGGTCTGGAAATTATTTCTTAGTTTACTTGAGAGCCTTTCCAGGGGGGAAAAGATTGGGGTAATATATGACCCTTGCTTGGATTTCATGAAAGGGAGCTCAGGTCTTTATTGGGAGAGTTTCCTCTAATAAAAGGTGTGAAATGTGGAAGTCCAAGCAGCCACCCACGTACCTGGGTGTACCGGCACAGGCTGCGTCGGGAGAAACTGCTCCGCATGTCCTACTCTGCTGGGAGAGGCGGTGAAAGCTGTAGCCCTCCCTTGGGGCACGATGCGGGGAAGGGTTGTGGGAAGACAAGGAAAACACACCTACCAAAAAAAGGTAGGGGAGAGTGAAAAATGAAAGTCTCCTGGGGGGGGGTTATGTTAAGTTGCAAGAAAGGGGAGTGGAAAGGAAAAGAAACCAGTGTCACCCTTTTACACGATCCCAACTAGCTTTAGGAAACCAGTTAATTTCACTCAAAAAATAGGGGCCCACAGTAACCACATTTTGAAGGCTCAAAAAATGCTGGGGAGTTGCATACTTACCACAGTGCTGTACTGAAACGTAGCAGCATTTCAGCAAATGATTTAGCATTGTGGAGTGTGGAGCTTCTCCCCATGTGTACAACGGCAGCACCCATGCTCTTACAAAGAAGTCATACCATTCTTTAGCAGAGCATGAGCTCAAAAGGTTTGTTTAAAGTCTCCCAGTAAATTGTAGCATATCAGGGTGTGGGTTTTTTTTTAATTTAGGGTTTTTGTTTTGTTCTTTTTTGTGTGTGTTTGGGTTTTTTTTTTCTTTTTTCTTTTTATAGTGAAAGAACAAAGTTAAACCCTCAGGGGTTTGGACCTACTGTCTCAAGGCTGAACCTAGTATCTAATCTCTAAGCTCCCCTGGACAGCCTACTTCATTCTTGTCTTCCTGGTGTAAAAACAAGGGACTCTGAGAAACAGACAGCTAGTAACTGCGTTTCAGGGTGGTCATTTGGTTGCTTCTTGAATCAGGCAGCTTGAGATGCTTGAAAACAACTCAGTGTATCTCCCCCAGAGGATACATATACATCACATCTCTGATGTGCCTAAGCTCCCTTGGCCTCTGTCCAGGAACATCCAGATTTCCTGACTCATGGCAATGTACCCTGTCTGGTTGTACTTCATTAGCAGCAGCTCAAAAATCAGAACAGTATTCTGCTGTTGCATAAGTTTTTCCAAGCAGTAAACAATAACACCCCGCCACAAGCTTTATTACATTTATCTTGGAATTCAAGATCCAGAAAAGACTGCTGCTTATTATTTTCTTTAATGGCAGCCCAAAAAGACTGTAAGATGTTATTCTTTAATAAATATTTTCAAGATAGCTTAGTATCTTATTAATTAAATGTTCTGAAAAGGAAAAATAAATGCTACAGAAGCTATAATAAGCCAATAATTTTTCTTCCAGCTGGGAAACATGGTTATGATTTTTTATTGTCATATCAATTTTATTGTTATATCAGCACATACACTAGGGTAAATTTAAAGCTACAGAAGCTGAAAATAATTAGTAGGAAAAATTACATTTTATAGGAATAGTAACATACCTTTCAGTAAGTCCTATTCTAAATACCTCTTCTTTATTTGCATCTCAAACATTCATTTAAAATGTTTTAAAAGCAGTAGCATTATCAACTGGCTCAAAGCAGGTTTGAAAATAAACAATCCATGACTATTACTGGGGTTCATTAAAAGAAAACTCTGTCTGACTCTAAAATCTATTTTGGAGCTACGACTGCTCCACTCCCCTGCTTGTGGCATGATGCAGCTGCTCTTTCTTCAGTATTTTTGCTGACAGCTACAGCTGACAGATAACATTTCAGTTCACCCCAACATCAACCCTATCTCAAGGCTCCCTGACTTAGACTGAAAGTGTTGCCTTCCTCGTGGCTTTACCTGCATCACGGTGCAACTCTGTAACTACGCAATTATTCATCCTGGTCACTCGCAAGGGAGCAGCAGAAATAGGGCTGCAGGCAGGTCATGCATTGGGGAAGCCCATCAGCCATCTCACGGTTGCTAATGGCACAGCGAGGGCTCGTCTCCTTTCCCTTCATCTCCTCTTCCACGCTCTAAGAAAACAGGCACCTGAATCTGGGAATAAAAATAATATTGCATATATAGCTATGCAATATGTCGATTGATATTTTACATTTTACATTAGTTGTCACCTTATATCTTTGTTTTAGTTATATTTGTTACCATGGTCAATATAAACAAATATTTTATCCACCTTAATGTGTAATTCCCTAGAAAACAGGCTTTGGTTTCTTGATTCATGAAAGTTTTCATGTAATAATCACTCAGTAATACTGCGGTGAACCACCCACAAAAGGAACTTTTCACAAATGCAGCACTGTTTTCCTCCCGGACCGAAAACATTGACAGTGCTCCCAGTTCTGCCCCTGAACCTCTGAAGCTGTAAGAGAGGAGAAGAAGGTGGTGGAGGACAGGTTTCAGAAGTAGCCAGCATGTAAGAGAGAGACCCAAAGAGAAAAGTGGGAAGGAGGCATTGCTCAGTTAGTCCTTCAAAGGAATTCCCAGGAAAATTAATTATGATTAAGACTGTGCATATATCTGTACTTTTTTGATTGATAGCTGAATCTAAAAAATAAAAACAAATAAATGCTTTGCTATGTTTTTTCAGGATTTGCAGTGAGGCACATCATTAGTTTTTGTTTGGATTAAATATTTTACCAGACTGCAAAATACTGTTTTTATTATGGGGCTCTTCTAGCAAAATTTAAAGAACAGGAAGACAAGTGGGAGTTTGGAACCATGAAAAACCCCAAAACAACCCAGAACGGAAAAGGTTAGAATACTTTATTGCTACAATATAGGGATTAAAACACAGTCTTCCACCTCACAGGAAAATACTTTAAATGCAAGGTATTCTGAGATGACTGCTTCACTCTGCAGAAAAAAAAAAGTCTGCTTTGTATTAAATACTTAAATACACTTGGGAAGACCTGAAGCTACATGCAAAGTCATAGAGTTGTTCTTACTCCCTGTGACCCAAAATTCACTCATGTTTATTCAAATACCCATTTTGAATCATGCAGACAATTTGAACAACAGTTTCTTTCTTAAGTAAGAACTTAAAACACTACTGGGCTTTGACAGGGAACTGGGACGTGGAAAACGAGGGCAGAGAAACCATTTTCTCATCATTTCTCTGCTTTACTCTGATAGTACCTCTGACTTCTTGTGATGTTAGCATGGGGGGGGGGGGAGGTCAGAAATAGCAAAAGGAACTGTTTCTGCAGCTCATACATTCCATTTTCATTTTCTTTTTCTCTGAAACTTTATACTGAATTTGACCCAAATCTGCTTCAGAGTCCTCAAACCCATGCTTTTAGACGGGATGAATTGTTTAACAGAAGAAATTGCCCAGCATAATTTCAGCTGCAGACTCTAATCAGACTGTTCTGCTTCCAGTCCCCCTGCGGCGGGAATCCCCCAGGGGCGAAGCCGTGGCAGCAGGACGGACGCGTAGCTGTAACACTGGGGGCTAAGTGAGAAAAGCACATCCTTGAGCCTTTAGAGATAGTGTGCAGGTGTCCCAGCCCTTCTCTAGGCCACGGGAACTGACTTAATGCTGGAGAATATCAGTATTAGCCTCATATTCCCATTTGTCTCCATAGGGAGAACCTAAGCAAGCACAAAGCCATCACTGAAAAAAATATCTACCAGTACAAATAAATAATATGGTGTCACTATACTATGAAGAAAGCAATGAACCTAGGTTTTCTGTGAGTCCAGTGATGATACCAGATTACGTACCCTCTGTCAGTTTAAGAAATACCTAGTGTAGGTACTGTTGTATTTTAATTTTGTTTTATTTTGTCTTCTTTGGTACAACTCTCCTTCCACAGGCTTCTCAAGGATGGCAAAAACTTTGCCATTCTGTCATGCAGTTCAGTGAAATCATCTGGATTCTGACTCTGAGGAGTAGCATTTCATCTGTGTAACTCCTAAAATCAAAACAGTTTCATTATGGAAACAAGCCTGCCTTAAACAGCTTGCATTAAAACTCCATTGTAGTTAATAGGTCAAAATTCCCAAGGACATCGCGGAGAAGTCTGGCAGAGTGTCAGATAGGTTCATCTTAAAAATGCTGTCATAGAGCATTGCAGGCAGGAAAACATAAATTGCAGACATTATGTTATTTTTATATATTTTCAGAATGCTGCCAAAATAGGTCATTTACAGATCAAATAAAGGAAAAAACTTAGCAAGTTTGGCTGAAACTATTGTAAGGAATATTTAGAAATTTCTTAGGGCATCTTTGAGAATGAGCTGTGTATGTCAGCTCATTGATCGTGACCATCTCCTTTTTTCATGTACGCTCTAAGAAACCATGAAAACCACTGAGAATAAGATAGTGAAAGTCAGAACAGACACTACTTCTGATGTTTCAGTTACAAACAAAAATATATTAATTTATTTACTAAAACCTCTGTTTTTATTCTTAGCATCTTTAACAGTGCTTCTTTTTGAACACAGAAGGGAGGGAATGGGTTTGTTGATAAGCAGTCTCATCAACATAGGTACATTCCGATTCTCATCTGCCTAATGCTAGAATGAGAACTAGTTGATCTGAGTCAACTGCTTCAGTAGCTTTCTCTTAAATTTTCTTTGTAAGTCCTTCCTTAAAGTCACGAGAAAACTGGGAAAAAATCAAGATGTTCCATCTGGATACTTTTGCGAGGCTGACACAGATTTCTCTGATCTAGAAAATAATCTGAAACTCTATTAATAGAGGCATTTGAAGGATTTCTATTAGTCTCAAGTTTTGTCGTCGTATTAGCAAAATATAGCTAATCAACCGGGAATTAGCAATAGATGAAAACGGGAAGTTTAAAGGTGAGCAGATATTAAATGCTGTATCAAAAGTCAGGTATGCCAATTGACTTACAAATGCGATGTTCGGCTGGAACGTAGAAGAGAAGACATACTACAGAGCAAGCTGATAACAAGACCTCTAAGTTTGCCTGACATTTTTCATTAAAATATCTAGTCTTGTATGAAGCCCGGTTGTTTACAGCTTTGCCAAGCTTCAGTTGTTCAGGCTGGATGTCTGGCTGAGTCTGAATTGTTTTTGGAAGTTTCAACTAGAATGCTTTGAGCATTTCCAAGAATGAGATGAGAGAAAATTGTTGTTTGCCCATGTGAAAACAATCCCGTAACCATTTTGCTGAAGAGCTTTAATGTCTCCATGTTCCAGAATGATCTACTGAAATTCAGCCAGGGAGCTGCTCTGTGGCAGCGAATTGACTTTTGCCATCCCTGGGAAAATTATGCCAGGCTAAGAACCACTGAAAAAAAAGTATTTCACTGAGGATACCTGGTAGAGATTTGTAGCTAACTTCTCAGAATAGCCCACGTATGCTGATACTGTCCCAGTTCCTCACATCTCACCTGTTGCAGCTGCCTGCCATTTCCAGAGAGCACCTCCGTCTCAGGGTTACAGGGTTAAGCAATACTCTTCCCACGGTTTCTTCTTCATCTGATGCTACAGCACTACAGCACAAAAAAAACCGAGGTGAAGGCCCTTGTTTTTATTGTTTCAACAATACGTCCTCAGCAGAGCCTGTGCCACGTTGGGAAAAAAATGTGTGAACAGCATCGTTGCTCTTGCTGCTAGGGAGGGACACTGGGAAGGAATAGCACTGCGACAAGCCCTCCTATGAAACCTTTGTACCTGTCAGCCAGGGTCTCTTTGCCAGTGATAGGTATTGTCCATCACCTTTGCCGTGGGATGGAAACGCTGTCTTCGGGAAGGCAGAGGTTAATCAACAATCACACTGACACTTTGCCAGTGTAAATATGCTTTTATTAGGAGTTTGTCTGGGTCTTCAGCTGACTCATTTGGAATCAGAATTATCTCAGTTCATGTCTCTCTGTGGTCTGAGATTTGTGTCACTGCTCTGTTTGGCATTCACCATTGCCTGCCAGGTGAGCTGGACTTCTCTCTGGGTCCCCGTGTCCACCTCAGCTGACCTTCCAGCGGTGAGCTTTGGAAGTGATCGTCTCCGATCCCTCTGTAAACAGCCGCAACAGTGCAGAGTCCAACCTCGCCCATCTGCATGGCACTGTGCTTCCCTGCAAAGCTGTCTTCTCAGTTCTTCCCTTTGGGTGTGGGCACAGGGTGGGCTCCTGAGGCAATTTGCTCAACCTGCTTTACTTTTGTAGAAACAGCTATGGCAGCTGTTATTCCCATATTTTTACCATGCTCACTGTTCCTCTTCTCTCTGCTGCGCTCCCCCTCAGGAATTCATTCCATCTGACTGTGCCATCTGTCTGAGTGCTTCTCGTTTGCTTGCCCTCCTCTCAAAATCGGGGCTTTGCAGTTCTGCTGCGGTTTTGTAGAGCAACAATACGTGTTTCCACTTCTCACAGTTTTATCCTTGTTTGAAAGCAATGATGTGGTAACGGCCATACAGAAACGATTAAGAATTTATGGGTGACACTTTGGCTACGTCTGTTTTCAGGAAACTAGACAATGCCAATGCTGGTTCTCTGACCCTCAGTCCAGTTGTTGCTGGCTGGTCATACCTACATTATTAAACTTCCTTAGCCTTCAGAACAGGTTGGCTCTGTCCAGGCTGCCAAGCCCTGGCTGGGCTGGTCCCCAGCCAGGGCTAATTCCTGACCCATTCCAGGAAGACCACTGGTTAGTCCGAGCCAAAGTTTTGACCAAGCCCTGGCACTGTTTAATCTACTAGTTCAGACATAATCCTCGTGTCATACTCATCTGAACACATCAAATGCCTGGGATCATCTGAACAATCACATAAAACCATTTCTGCATTATAAAGATATATTTTATTATTATTGAATCAGACTTCTCTAAGATTACAGGCAGAGTGACTGCTTTCCAAGAATATTTTGAACTTCCAACGCTGGAAAATTCTAGCACTGGAAAAAATTTTGTGATACATGTTTAAACTGATTTTTTTGAGTTGGTTCCTTGGGCATTATTTTAGTATCTCCTCTGCATGCACCTTTGTTTGCTTTCTACTGTTCTGCTTCAAGTGTCTGTCCCCTTGTTCTCCTTTCATTAGATGAGTAAATAAAAAAACCCAGACAATTTTAATAAAGCTCGGGGACCAATGTTTCCACCTGAACTATTGTAATTAATGAGCATAGCAGATGATACTTTGGTCAGATGAGTCAAAGCTAATAACACTTCATTGGATCATCTTAGTTCCTCATGGACAAGCAGTGCTTAGAGCTACAGGCACAACCGTGCACAGGATTTCACAGGACTATCTCCTTTTCTAAAGAAAACGTGAGCAAGGAAAAAAGTGCCAGTAAAAAAGCTTATTTTAACCTTATGTGGGTTTGGACGACTGTCTTTTGCTGAACAGCAGTTCAATGAGTAACATAAAAACCTCATACTGGCAATTCTAAGCTCTGTCAGAGAAGAGAATAACAAGAATTTCTTGATGCATCAATGGCTAAACTGTAAACAGCCAACAAACCAACCAGAAACTCAAATAACCACTTTGGACCCTTGGCTTCAGCAGAATGGAGCACAAAACTTTCATGTAGTGGGAACATCAGGCCATGGAGGGCTTTCTACGCTGTTCCCTGCAGAAGCAGAGCATTGCGGTTTGCAGCAACTTGTGAGGATTTGATGCCGGCTGAATCCCTTTGGCCCTCCTCTCCTGTGAAAGGACCGTGGCGATGCCTTAGAGCCCCAAGAGTTGTTCCTCCTGTTAGTGAAGCAGAACCTCAGAGGTAACTCCGTCCTGAAGTGACAGCATGAAGTAAAAAAGACCACCCCTCTTCTTGCCTAAGTCTCCAATCCCCCATGTACAATGCATGCTTTTTTAAAATTAGCAATGAGTATATCACAATTTTAAAGCAAACCAAAAGGGCTTTAATCTGCCAACATCCCTGCTCAAATCCTTCTCCAAGAGCTGATGAAATCATCTGACATAAAGCAGAGCAGAAGCTGCATTCTTTACATAGCTTTGAGTGATGCATATTTTACCAACTCATCCATGAGAAAGGGATTCTTGAACAAAATGGCTAAGTGAAAGAAGAGATCATTTAAAAAATATGTTTATGTGGAATTTTAGTTGTGACGTGCACTGTGAACATTGCTAATGATTTCAGATATCAGATTATTCTGCAATTAAGAAGCAATTCAATGCACTTTTAAAATGTAGCTCTGAAAACATAATTTATGTTTCCAGTAGTTTTATCTTACATAGTCTTTCTGACTTAACAAAGATTTGGATACAGATTGTTTAAAAACTTGCAGCTCCAGCACTAATTCGGCTGAAAAGTTTCTGAGGAACAACTGTTACATCAATAAAAATAAATCTCTAAATATATGTAAGATTAAGATCCTTGCTGTTCAAGATATTCACCTTTCATTTTAGGTGCTTCAGGCATTATTGACAGCTTAAAAATATTACTGAAAAGAGTGCTGTGACATCTGAGCCATGGCATGCAACTCATTCACATGCCCAGTGACAAACAGCATGCTCTGCCCTTCTTTCTGTCCATGGGAAGAGTTGATTTTGGATTTAATTTAAGGGCGAGGCAAGTGCTTTTGAGATAACATTTTGCAGTTCCCTGCTGCTCTGGTCTTATTTGCAGGCTTGTTAAATATTGTTTTGCAAGAATAGCTTTCCCATTTGAACTGCTCAGTAATGACAACATTTTTTCGTGGTTTAAGACTAACATAAGCCAGCTCCAGAGCACCTGCTGGGAGATATTATGATTTTTGTGTACTTCAGCTGAGGATACAGTCAGCTTGCGGTCTTGCAGGGTACGAATTACAGTTTTTCTTCTAAAAATAGAAGTCTTTTGCATTTGGACAATAAAGGAAACATAACATTTACATTCAAAACAATGCAATAAAAGCATCCTCGGTGAGATAACAATACGTTTTTCATGGCAGAACTACAGTGGGATAAAGAAGCCAGCTTTCAAGGGCCTCAGCCAAGCCATAGTAATTTAAAATATCTGAGCATCAAGTCCTTCAGTTTTAGCTCCATGTCCTGTCACAAGCAGCCAGATGAAAAGAGAGAAGTTTACTAAATTAGTAGTAAGCCACCAACTGCTTTTCCCAAGGTGAGGTTTAAGCCTTGCGCTCTCTCTGTGCCAACCCCTGCAATTCAGTCAACTGCAGGGAACTCCACAGCATAATTTGTGGCAGCCGGGGCCCGCATTTGTGCTCTGCTCTGGGCAAGCAAACAAACCAACCAACACGCAAACCAGGGGCCGAAAGCAGCTAGCAGGGGAGAGCAAGTGCAGGGCAAGGATCTGGAACTTCCCCTGAGCACTCTCCCTGCCTCCAGCTATTTTCACTTTAAGAGATTGCCCAAACCTGCTGTGGTTTATCCAGTTAGCAACCATAAGTGAGTATTTCTTCCAAGTATTGCTACTGTCTCCCTCCAAGCCATGTTAACTTCTGCATCCATGGATAAGGCATTCTGCAGATCTGCCGTTTGGTGTGTGAAGAACCACTCCATTCTGTTTGTCGGTGGAGACTGCTTCAAAGCCCGTGTAAAGCAAAAATAACCAGCCAAAGAGAGCAGGTACCAGGACATGACAGGAGCCTGGACTATTTTTCTACTAGAACTCTATGGGTTTGAAAGATGTCAAAGTCACTCACCTTCCTGGCTTCCTTCCCAGCCACAGCCAGGACGGGAGGCAGTCAACGCCAGAGCCCTGCGGAGCCCGGCTCCCTGAGCTGCGGATGAGCAAGGACAGGTGAAGGCAAACGCTCTCTGGCTGCCGCAATGCACAGAAATGATCTGATAACCCCGGCGGATTCTTGAGAGCAGGTTTGCCTCTCACAGCAAATGAATCAAAAACCCGCACGTGAAATTGTTGCCTAGGGGTCTAGGTCTAGAATTAGTACCATAAACTTTCTGACCATCCCTAGACTGTTTCTCTCTAATATTTCAGAGGAGCACAGAAACCAGCAGTCCTTAGGGACGCTCTACTATACTTATACCAGTCATAACGGAGACTTAAAACCTACAGTGCTGGAGATTGCTTAGTGAAGCCATCTCTAATATATGATAAACAAACCCTAACAAAATAATGTGGCCCATTAGGATTTTCTCAGACACCTTTCAGGGCCCCGACACTTCTTCGTTGACTCACTTGTGAAATAAGTTCGTGATCTTTGCCTGGTCAGTGTTCGGCAGCTCCGCGTAGGATCTGCATGCAGGATACCATGGTGCTTTTGTTATGTGAATAAGCCTCTGTTAGGAATCCCAGCACAACCACTAATTTATTCCATATAAACAGCAGAGAAGTCATGAGAAAATACAGGCTCCTGTTTACTACCAACCTGGCCTGCCGTCACGGAAGCACATTTAAGTGCTGTGTTTTGGTCAGCTCTTGCTGAGCGTAGCAGCCATGCTTCATTTACCTTGTCTAAATCAATGCGCTGAGTAGTTACCACTTTCACTGAACATGGAGACGATTTAATTTATGGATCGGTGAAATCAATCTATTTACACAGTAAAGCACATATTAAGCATTGAGAAAAAAAAAAAAAAGGCAGAAAATGCCTAACCACCTTGGTTTTTTGCACGAGCCTTTAAGAATAATCTGTAAATTTTCAGCTGATGATTAACATAATTCAACATGTTACTGTTATAGAACTACATTGCTATATTTATATAAAATGGTGGAAAAGAGATTGGACATCGTGCTCTAAATTAGTAGGTGACACAGTGATTTATGTTACTTTTAATGTGGGAGGAAGAGGTTAAGAATTAGCAGTCTGATGGCAAGTAAATCTTGACAAATCAAAGGAGTACATTTTGAAAATAATTTTGAATTACTGATGTGTAAATTCACAATCTAGTGTCAGAAAGTATATAACTTGTCTTTTGAATACGGATCACATCTTCTCTTAAAAATAGCGAGGACATTTTCCCCCATATGTGAAAAAATGTTTCAGAACATCAGCCTTCTGAAAACTCATCAGTCTCCATTTATTCATGACCAATTTGTTCCTGAAAGAGTTCAGAGCACGTGGGCAGTTTCTGTTCAAATCAAGGACTATTTTTGCTTGAGACAGAAGTAGCAGTTTAAGGAGGAAACGAGACTGGTTTGGTGTATATACATCATGTGGACTGCTGAGGTAAATCAGGAACTTGAAAAATGCATACCTCTTCTGACTGAATCCTTAAAAACATATAATGGGAATAGAAACAGAGGCTATGATGAAAATCACTAGCATTGTCAGAGTCAAAAGTGAAACTGTGATTGCTTAGATGATGGGAAAAAGTGTAAAGGAGGCATGAAGGAAGGATGTTGAATAAGAAGAGGCTGGAGAAGATGGATGGATGCTCCTTCACAATGCATGAGTGAATGTGCATATGGTAAAAGCAAAAGGCAACAAAATTAAAATGAAAAAATACATGCAAAGCTATGTAGACAAACACATCTGGAAATGGGTGCTTGATTTTCACCATGTTTGATTAAAGCCATGAGCTTAGAACGCTTTCAAAAGAATTTTTATATAAGGTAGGAAAAGACTTATCAGAAGTCTATAATTCAGGTCCTAAGCCATCCATTCATTAACTGATGACAATGGAGAGATGTTTTCCATTCTACTGGATCCTTTCTTCCTGAGCATCTAATGCTGAATCTGAAGAGCTGAAATTAGCATTGTTCACAAGAAACTGGTGAGAGATTTTTAACTTCACTGGCTAAGAAAGCAAACTGCTAATAACAAAACCAGCAAAACTGATACTAGGTTTACGAAGCCACCGTAGGTGGGAGTAGAGTGAATTAAGATACTACTAATTACCATAAGATACAATCTTATAGTAATGTTTTGGGCATCTTCATAGTAAAATTTGCCTTCGCTGTGCTAGTACACTTTACATGAAGATAGCGTGCTGGTATTTCTATCAAAATTTCAAATAGGAGCCACAGGAAAGTGAAAATATGCGTAGTTCCATCGTGGCCATAGTTTTGTCCCATTCCGGGGGGGTTCTCTGTGTGTGTATGTGTATGTGTCTGCATTTAGAAAGAAATATTTTTTGTAAATGATTGATTTTTATGTAAACATTTTACTGCTTTTGGTGAAAGTAGATTTTTTTTCCCAAACTTTTCTTTTTACCCAAGAAGTTTTCTGCTTTGTATAAGTTCATGGGTTTTTACTTCAAGCTCAGCATAAGCAATCTTTTAAGCATGAAAAAAATGAAGCTCTATAAAGTATCTCCAAAACCAGGCGGCTCTGTTTTTAACAAAATGTCTTTCCTCTCACGTGTACAACCCATGCTACAACCAAAGTAAATGAGAAACAATCATAATTCTGTTCCTTTGGCTATATCTTTTGGATACTCTCCAACATAAAATGCATTAGCACAAAAATGTACTTGTCCTTAATTAATTTATAGCTTAGAGCAGAATACCATAAATAACAGTTGAACTTCAGCTGCAAAGGTTTTAAAGTCATGGATCAAATACTGTATAAAATTTGTAATAAACCTTAAACAGTGCTAGAGGACAAGTAGAACTAATTAACAATAATCTTAGGAATTTCGGTGATTGACAACTGAATGCAAAAGATGTTTATTTTGTAATACATTTGGGTTCTGTTGAATTTGTTGTCATTGTGGGAGAGAAAATTATTTAAGTTTTACCACTACCCTGAACAAATACACTTACAAAACGGAACTATTTGGTTGGAGTTTTTGATTTGTTTTATTTTGTTTTTAAATAGGTTGAAGCATATAAAGTATGCTGGCATATCTTGTTCTGAAGCATGCATGGATGAGGGTTACAGAATCTGCATGATATACTATAGTTTTATACAGGAACACAGGACGGGAAAGGATCTAATGGGTCATCAAATCTGTTGTGCTAATATTGCAGGAGTCCCGTTTTATAATCCCCTTCATAAACTTATCAAGTTCCACTGTGAGTGTAGTTAGGATTTTTGCTGCTGTTACTCCAAATGGAAGATTGTTCCCAAATCTCATTGTTCCAAGTGAGAACTTGTTTCTGGTTTCTGGCATAGATTAAGTTCTGGCCAATCTGTGCTGATGGCTCTCCCATCTCCCTGATGTTTGCCTCCGTGTTATATTTATAGACAGCAACTGGATCCCTTAACAGCCTTTATTTTGTTAAGCTAAACAAGCCAAGCTCTTCATTCTGTCTTCTCATATGATAGGTTCTCTATTCCCCTGATCATCCTAGAAGTCCATCTTTGTACCTGAACGAGTCTGAGGTAATGTGCTACAAATGACAAAGTACAACAGTCTTGTATAATAGCATAATAAAAGAAACCATAGCAAATGGAGTAATAATTTCAGGCTTGCGAGGATGTGCTGTGCCAAATATTTAGGAGGTTGAGTAAAGGTTTTGAAATCTTCTAAGGGGATCTTTATTGGAAATAATGGGTTTTTTCAAAGTTTTTCATTGAAATTGCAGTATGAAAGGTTTCTGGGGTTTACTCAAAAGCTGGGAAATCAATGAAAATTATAATTTGGTTGAGACCTTCAGCCAGCATAGTATGCAGTTGATTAGATTTGTGACAGTAATCATTGAAGAAATGAGTCTGGCATTTTGAAGGTTTGTTTGACAATAATGACCAAGAAAATTCCTATGAACACTGTATAGTATGTAACAAATCTTTCCTGGACAAGCCACAATTCCATTCACACGTTGTCTTTTAGAAATTTCAGTGGCAGAGTTCAGGAGGTTGGTTCCCTGGATTTAGCTCTGCAGAGTGCTCCTGTCAGTGTGAGCCACTGGAAAGCAGAAGAGAATGTGAGGACAACTGATCCCACCACCTCCCAGGACCACAGAGAACAGGATATTTGGTCAATTCCAGTATCCCCTGGTCTGTTGTGCCATATCTTCTTGGAAAAGTCCAGGAAACTCCTGAGTCCCAGCTGTTAAAACTTGACAGCAATCTTTTCTGACTGGTTTACTTTTAATGAGGAACTACTGGAGAGAGTCCAGCAGAGGGCTACAAAGATGATGAGGGGACTGGAGCATCTCTCCTGTGGGGAAAGGCTGAGGGAGCTGGGGCTGTTCAGCCTGAGGAAGAGAAGACTGAGAGGGGACCTCATCAATGCTTAGAAATATCTCAATGGCGGGTGTCAAGAGGATGGGGCCAGACTCCTTTCAGTGGTGCCCAGCGACAGGACAAGGGGCAACGGGCACAAACTGGAACACGGGAAGTTCCGCCTGAACATGAGGAAAAACTTCTTTACTGTGAGGGTGACAGAGCCCTGGCACAGGCTGCCCAGGGAGGGTGTGGAGTCTCCTTCTCTGGAGATATTCAAAACCCGCCTGGATGGACGCAGTCCTGTGCAGCCTGCTTTGGGTGACCCTGCTCTGGCAGGGGGGTTGGACTGGATGATCTCCAGAGGTCCCTTCCAACCCCTGCCATTCTGTGATTCTGTAATCCTTACTGAGTTGATAGTTCAATCAAGTTTCAAGGGGAGCTTCATACAGAAATTTTTTCCCCGTTGTGCTGAGCCTGCCATCCCAGCACTTGGGGCCACGATCACTGGAGTGTAGGATGCCTCTGTTAGTGTGGAGGAGAGACATTGGGGGGGGCATTTGTTTTTCTACAATCCTTCTTTTCTCAGGAATAAATACACTGATTTCTTTGTTAGCTTTTTTCTGTCCCGTAGCATAAGGAAAAAAGAGCTTTTGTAATAGGCTGCAGGAAAAGAGAAGCACAAATTTAAGCTGGTACATGCACATACATCAATGAAAATGAAAAGCTTTTAAAATACAAGCAATTTCTTAAGAAAGAGCAAAGAGAAATCCCAACCATGATTACAAGCAATTAAATACACAATTAAGGAAATACATGTCCGGGCACTGTATGGGTGGCTGCTCCCTGGGGGCTGGGAGCAGGGGGAATCCCCATGGGGACTAGTGGGCTGGGGGCAGCTCCAGCCCTGAGCATCAGGCACTTCCCTGGGGACGGGCCGAGGCTGGGATGGGCTGTGGGCCCACGAGTGGGCCCAGCTCAGTGGGGCCCATGGCCAGGCAGGGCAGGGGGGTGGGGAGCTGGAAACCAGCCCTGCTGTGGCGATGCTGGGGCAGGGGCTGATGGCCCCAGGGGAGCTGTCATGGGGTCCTGGGCCCTCAGGGCCCTGACAATAAATTAAATGGAACTGTAATTCTGACAAATATTTCTGATGATAACAGTTGTCATCAACTAGTTGATTTGATAGTGGAAGCCGTCGCACGCCGCCTGCCCCCATGGTGGCCTGTGGGCCGTGGGAAGTAGGTGCCCCTTCATGCATCCCGAAGCCTTCTCCAGCAATGCTGGTGTGGCATAGGGTGCTTGCCAAAACCAGCTTCAGTTTGTGTCCTATTTTGATCAGCTGCGCGTAGCCAGACCTTCACAGTGCCCCACCAGCCTGTATGTCCAGAAGGACTTGCCCTTCATTGTACCATCCCCAGTGTGACAGCTGGGGCTTGGAGCTGCAAGGGAGTGAAAAGCAGCTTCGAAAGCTCTTTGCTTTCCCTGGCTGTTCCTTTGAGGGTCCTGGGAACTGTGGCTTGTAGATCAATGGGAAGATGGGGCCTTTCATCAAAGCTGCCGTCAGGGTGTCTTGGCCAACGTGCCAAAGAAAACCTCAGCTTTCCTTCTGCTAAGTTTGGTTCCCTGATCCGTGGTGCATCAGGGGAAAGGGGGCATGTGTATGTGAACAAGGAAAGCTGAGAGGCTTTCTCCAAAACAAATCTACAGAGAATCAATAGCTTCATATTACTGCACTGAGAGTAACAAACAAAAATGATTCTATTTAGTGCACGTGATTAAAACTCTCAACAACTGGCACGGAAAAAACAGCCCAAGAGGCATCCTGCTGTGCAAAGGGCTGTGATGTTATTGTAGCCCTGTTAGGTTAAAGATGCTCGTGAGGCAAAGTCTGCAAGCAAAGCTGCTGCTTTCATGAGCCTAACAGGTGGTTAGGAGCGTTTTTGATGTACCTGTGTGATGGCTGTGAGGGAAATAACAGCTTTGTTCAAGTCAGTGGTAAAATCCCATGCGCTTTTCAGTACAACACAGTGTTGTGTAATGGAGAGTATTTTAATTAAAAATAGTGATATTCATCCTGACTCTTTCTTTTGCTCGCCATATTTACTGTGGCATCACTTAGTAAAAATGGAGAATAAGACATGTATAGGCGTAAATATTATCTCATGATATTTTTAAGTTTAATGAAGAAAAAGATTTTCTGGAGTAGTGTAAAACATCTACCTTATCCTGCTGCTTGGTAAAACATCAGAGGATTGAAATTATTCAAGTCCTAACTGTGTTCCAGGATGTCTTCTCTTGGGAAGATCCAGCTGTAGTTACTACATTTGTAAGATGACTTTAAAATGATATATAGTGGAGGGAAAGTACTCTTAAGGGCCTAGTTTTAAAACATGTCGCCTGTGAACAAGGTTTCCGCAAATCATGAACACCGCCGCTTTTTTTTGCATTCAGTACATCAGATTTTAATCTCATTTAGACTGATGAAAATCCAGAGTAACTTCTTTAAACTTAGAATGAGTCAAGACAAATGAGGTCAGAATTTGACCCATTAATCCTTGATCCACCTTTTTTGTAATCTTAATAATTACTATGAGCTGATTGACAGAAAACTATTCTTTGTTTCTTATACTTTGTGAATTGCACTGAAAATGAATCTCCTCATTGCAAAAATATGACTCACTTTCTTTTATTAGCTCTAGATAGTTGCATATTAACTTTCAAAGACAATAGTCTTGATCCTTCCTCTGTTCAAATTAATGAGAAAACTCTCATTGACTTTTTTGAAGGACAAACTTTTTGTAGGGCAAAGAATTAATTTCTGTAAATCCCATGTGCCTCATACAAATTGTCTCTACTTCGCTTCTCGTAAACTGTCATGCCAGATGTGACTCAGAGCTTGTGGGTACAACAGTGTGATAACCTGGATTCTTGCACTTGTAGGAAATGCTTTCTACTATTAATAAATAAATAAATAGATGGATAATTGCTCAATTTTCTCCTAGAACTAGCTGTTTAAGACTGAAGTTTCCTAAACAAATTTTCAAGAAAATTAAAATATTTATCAATTAAATAATCTGTTTTTTTTTCCTATAAAGCCAAGTTTTACTTAATTCGTTTGCACCAATTTAACTGTGATTACAGCTGGTTAAGATTTCATAATTGTATCTATCCTTGCGTTGTTCATAATCCAATAAATCTCATTCTTTCAATTCAGAGCAAGGACAAAAAAAAAATCTACAAATGCCAAGTTGATATTTACTATTTTGCAAGAATTCACATACAGTTTGTTAAGAAATAATGGGGAAATGTGCCATACACTGTTCTAACTGCTATTGACTTAGACACCGTAGTAGTCCTGCTTTATTCCTTAAATGGTAAAGTCCCTAGTATGACTACATTGTTATTAGGAGAACTATATAAATGATTCGACTAACAGTCAGTCTGTAGAGTTGAACAAAATTGTTACTGTTTTCTTTAAAAAGATCACAGCTTTCCAGAACATCATGTTCCCCTTGACCAAACGTTTTGCCAAAGGAAAGACCTCCATGGTCTCACAGCCCTCAGAAGCTCTCTGGCACCACCAGTCCTGCCTCTCAGCCTGCCTGGACACATCACTGCTCAGAACCATTGGCTCTGATCTTTCCATGACAGCTGTCTCTGAAGTGGGTTTGACGTGCCAAACTTTGCTTATACCATAACCATGCTGCACAGCTGAGAAGGTCAGGGCAGAATTCAGGGAATCCACAAGGTGGATTCAAATTCTGTTCGTTTATGCAAACTAATCAAATGCAGAAATAAGCTTTTATCAACATGAGACCTTGCCTCCCTCCAGTGATGTGGCTCTGTTCCCCCTATGCCCTGCAACATCCCCAGCCTTCCAGTAGCAATGCTCCCAGTTCCCTCCATGTCTGCTATACCTCCCTGGTATCTGCAGTTGTCACCATGTCCCCAGCCTTCCTTGTTTGCTTTGTGGGCTGTGAAAGAAACTGGTCTGCAGCTCTTGCTCCGCTGCGGATTGCCCAGCTTGGCCAGCCAAGGGGGTCGTGCATTCTCACTGAGCAGCTAGAAGTCTGCAGACTGCGTGCAGTGTGACTAATAGATGGGCCAAGCTGGACATGTTACTTCTCTGCTGTCATTTCGTCATTGCATTGCATTGCATTGCATTGCACGTATTCTGCAGAACTAGTCTACTCGACGAGGAACGCAGTGCGTTACCTACCAGCTTTTTCCTTCCCTCATTACGGTTGCTTTTTTTTGGATGGAGGGGGTTACTTGGTGTTGATTGCTAAATTAAAGCAGAAAGCTGCGATTTGTGGCACGAGCTCTTAGGAGGCAGTGGGAGTGCGAGGTTTTACCACCTGGGTCGGTATACTGTATCATACCTGCAAACGTGTTGCCTAGTGTATTCGGGATTCTTCAGGTCGCTATGCTCTGTCGTGGCTTTGGAAACACATGGATAAAGTCAATTGGAATCTCTAAATTAAAAAATATAAGTATTTTCAAGCCACTTTGAGTCTGGAAGTCCGTGTTTTCCAGCTGGCCTGCTGGCTGGCAGGCAGAGCAACCAGAACATGCTGCTTCTCGCTTTGTCCTCGCGTGCAGCCCCTGAGCCTTATCTTTTCTCTAGGGAGCAGCAGGGACCCCAGTCAGCCTCAGGTGGGAGCAGCAGAGCGATGGCAGAGGGACACCTCCATCCTCGACTCCCTCCTCCCCCCTCCGGACCTAGATTCTAGCGAAGCCCCTGCTCTGGAAGCATCCCTCGACACAGGTATTACTCCACACCACGGGCTGTCCGGCTGACACGCAGGAGCTTCCAGGTGGAGCCGCGCTCCTAAATTAGTAACGTTCAGGAGATGCTGTTGCAATAGCATGGCTGGAAAGCAACACGTGAGCTTCCTGCAGATGCCAGCTCCAGGAGGTGGCCAAAATGCCTTATGTCACCTCTTCTCTTTCAAAGGCTGATCGGAATTGCAGAGCTGTCAAAGCCCTCAGGGACTGTTGAGGATTACCAAGGCCATCCTGAATGTACGTTATTTTCCCTGAAATTTTTTAGTGTAATGAGTTAATAGTAAGCATCCTGAGTTAACGAGTTAGCGTAACGAGGAACTCTTCAGCAGGCACCGCTGACTTTTATGACCATACTGAGTGTCTCACAATATTCGTCCGGGATTTTGCCTGCCTCTTAAAAGCCTAATTGCTGGTATCACATTGGTTATACAGTAATCTTTATTTCCAGTTTTAAAATGCCTCACGGTGCTGGAACATACTTTGAAATTGTGAACCCAGCTCAAAAACTAGAAGGCGATCACTAACTGATTTTATAAAAATTTCACAACTTTAAGCTCAATGTCATATTTTTAAATGTCTGACTTATTTGGAAAGCTCAGGATTGTCTATATTAATTATGGCCCCAGAAGATCTATCTCAACAGTCAGAAAGCAACTCCATTTGTAGTCAAGGATTGCAAACACAATCTTCCTGGAACTGAAAGTTGTACATTGTGCAATTTTTATGGCTTGTATAGCTTTTCTATTTTTAGTTGGTTGAAACTTGCAATGCATCATATAATCCTCCTTAAATTGTCGTTCATAATGCTAATGTCCATTAACTTGGCATAAATAAGTTATTTTCTTTCTTAAATTTGTATAGTTACTATTTTGCCTAACAAGCAAAACTTTATTTTTCTCTGATACAAAGTTGATGTGAGTACAAACTTCTAATGATGTGTTTCTAGTTATGGAATTTTTAAACCAAATTAAAAAAAACCAAACCCACGGTATTTTCTTTTTTATTTAAAAATATGCATGTGTTATGAAGTCCAATAACTGTTCCATTACTTCAACAAACCATTTATTTAATCCTCCACCTTTATAGGCATTTGGAAAAGTTTCTCTGAGGTTTGGGAAGGCCTAATAAAAATGCACTTTTCAGCTTTTTTGAAGATACAATGAGAAGAACAATTCTGGGGTTTTTTTCCTTTCTAGAAATGCATCTTCAAGGTATAAGAGATCAGTCAGTGACAAGTATTTATACAGAACTCTCCAGCCTTGTTCTTGCTTACTTAAATAGAGATAATGTCATGATATTTGGCTACCTGCAGAAATTGTTTGCGCAACATCATTGCTTCATACCCTGGCTGAGCAGAGGGCAGGGGAGCTAAGCCTGCTGCCGGCACACCAGTTCATCATGTCTGGGCCGCAATGCTAACCGCCGGGTTCTGACAGTATTTTTATTTTCTAGGCTTTCCTGTCTCTCTAATTATAATCCTTTGTCTTTGACACATATGCTTATTTCAACAAGTCTGAGTTTTGTGGCATAGTCAGTGTTTGCTGCTTTCCACGGGGTATGGCCGGGTGACTTCTAGTGCCTGGAAGGCCGGAGCTACAGCCGAGCCACGCTACCACGCTGGCATGTGCTGCCAAGCATTTGTCCATGCGGGCTTTTGGGTTTTCTTGATGCCAAAAAGTAGTAACATTTGTATCAGTAAGTACAATTATAATAAAGATTTTTTTGCAAGCATGACAACTACCTTAGGTCAAGCATGTGGCAAACTCCCAGCTGTGCAGAGATTTTCTAAATATGGCCATTTCATATCAGGTCAGTTTTGCAGTCCTAGAATTGACTGACAAACTGCTGACTGATTTTTTTTTTTTTTTTTTAATTTATCCTGTTTGTTTGACATACACTCAATGATGTTGTACAGGATGAATTTGAAAGATATAGTAGGATACCAGATTTTGAAATTAACTTTGATTAAATGAGTTACAGAACTTAATATGGAGGCAAATATTTTTTTGTGTTTTGACTGAATTTAGTAATTTCTCTAAGACAGTGATATACAAATCCTAAAGCACTGTGCTGATAAAAGAAAATCCAAAAGTGTAACTGAATAGAAACGAATACGAATTGACATTTAATTTAGTTTCCTACCTGATAAGTATTTTAATAATAAACACATGTACGTATTCCTCAAATTACATTTAGTTTAGCAGAGTCTTTCAGGTTTAAAGATATAAAATATTCTTAATAATTCGGTAAGGAAATATTTATTCAACATGAGGACTTTGTCCCGACTTTTCTGAAAGCCTTGTGAAGTATTCTCAATATATATACAGCGGAGGCTCAGCTGGCTTGTCTGAGCTTGCTTTTTCTGGACGGCTGCACTTACCAGTCAGCTACTGGGTGCTCCGGAGAGCTGCCCTTTAACTTTCAGCTGGGCAAGTCTGAAAAAAAACCCTTTCACCTCTGAAATTCCTGCGGTGTGCACGTGAACAAATACAGATAAGGAAAAGCTCTTATCTGTGGGCTACACAGTGAATATTAAGAGGAAAAAGAGGTGTTACTCGAAGCTCACTTAGACGTTGTCACTAGGGATAGAAACCCAAGTGAGGTTTATTCTCACTGGGAGTAAAACAGTATGTGAAATGAGGAATGAGCATGTGAGAATACTTTCTGTTGCATCTTGGTTTTTAAGATAACTAAATACAACACCTTAATATGACAAGAGGTCAATTTGCATCCTCACAGGAGGAAAGCTGGTTAATCTTCCTTTTCCCAAGTCACAGGTGAGAAGCTAAAAAGCAATAGCAATACATTTTTGAGCAATTCAGACACAGGAGGAAGGATTAGGCTTTTGACCATAACCAGCATTTACATCTAGGAAAGCAGCTGCCCGGGCAGTGCGAGGTCCGGCTCGTTCCCTGTGGAGCCAGGATGTGTCGGAGCTGCCAACAGCGACCGCGGCAGGTCCTTGCCAAGGCCATGGGTCCACCACACATGCACAGGAGAAGCAGCCCAAAGTAATTTCTCCGTCACCTAAACTTCCTTGAAGGCAGCTGAAAAATATTTAAGTAAACAAATAAGTAACGCTGAGACATTACATAACTGCTGGGTCAGACAGTTTTTCACTAAATAAAGAGAAACAGTCATTTCTCTATTTATATGCTGCTTTCTTACCCGATTTCTTACCTGATTTACCGATCATATACCGTCTGTATATGCCTCCCCTCTTTTTTTGGGAGGAGGTTGACCTAACTTTTTGGCATTATTGTGAAAAGTCAAATCAGTCTTTTAAATTTGTATTGAGAGACCCAGTGATGCCTTAATATTTAGACGCACCCACCAATTCCCTTCAGCAACACTGAGACCCACATGACTTTTCTGTCATCCATCTCCTCATAGGCAATAGCAACTTGAAAATTTTATGATTAATTTTTTTTCAGATTTACCTTAATTATTAAAAATGAGTCTCTAGTTTCACTTGCTCTAACTAAAAGAAAGCTAGCATAGATCCATTGCTTATTGCTGTTTCTTAAATTGCTTATTTTGGGCAACAATGGCCAAATTCCCCCCACTTTTCCTCCCAAGAAAGAGAGTTCAGCGCAAGGAGTTGTGGCTGGAGAGTCAGATGAGCTCATTTCCCAGTTAGGTATCTCAGTAAGGGGGAGCTTTTGACTCTTTTCAGTACTTTTCAGAAATACTGGGTTCTCTGCTCCTCTCAGCCAGAAGCATCCCTGCGGCAGCCGTCTGTGCACTGGTGCCTTGTAGAAAATCCTCCCCACCAGCACAAGCCACTTGAGTTTGCGACTTCGTTAACACAAGGTTGGCAGGGTTGGCTCTAGCGGGGACTGTGAGGGGCGAGCACAGCCCCACAGCCTCTGTCATGTCCTAACATTTGCCACCAAGTGTGGCACTGTGTCAGATGCCGATAACGAGGTGCCAAATACCTGCTATTGCCTCCCCACCCGGCAGCAAAATTGGCTTTTGTGATGATGCATTTATGGATCCACCGCCAGTTTATCAGTCGGTTTACTGATGTGCCCAAATTAGGGGCAAAACTTCTTTAGAGAGGTCAGTGGTGGCTCAGAGGGGCAAAACTGAGACCTCCCAGCACTTCCCAGGGGCAGGATGCAGCGGTGTCCTCCAGCCACATCCTCTCAGGGGGAGGCTGGAGCAACACTGCCCTCTGCCCAGCACCTCTTTCCATGGGAAGAAAATCAGGGGATGCTTTCCCTGATAGGCAGGAGCCATGGCAGGCTTCAGCAGCGGTCACTGAAGCTGCATGACTGAGGACAAGGACAGGCCTGACGTCTTAACATAGCCTCAGAGAACTTGGGCTCCGTTTCAGAGACACTGCAGATTATGGATGAAACCAAACTCCTAGCTCAGCCACACAAGTGAGATACTTAAAGCTGAATAGCATGAATTTGTGCCAGTGCAGATGATTTTATCTTCATGTAGGCTTGTAAAACACCCACACCATTTGTAGGAGCTCTTTTTAATATCTTTCCATGGCTCTGAACTGAAATTACTTTCTAAGAAAAGCAGCTAAGAATTTTTTACTCTATCCTAGTGGAAAAAAAAGAAAATTAAACCTTTTTTTAAAAAAGTTAAGGGAGGGTGTTTGGCTAGTTGCAACAAGACAAACACGATTCACTTACTTAGATTTTATCCCTGTTGAAATTGGATTTTAAGAAGTCACAGACATCAAAGCAACTTGAATCTGGCAGCAGGTAATTTTAGTTATGTTAATGCAAGACCAAGCCCATGCAGGGATATTTATTTGCTTCTTCCTTCTCTCTTCCTTCCCTCTTCAAGTAGCTGTGCTATGTTTTCAGTTTAGCCTGACTTTTTACTCTGAACTAAAAAGCCAGGTGAAGATTTGAGCAGATTAACATTGACAGGCTGTTCAAAAAAAGATGAAAACCAGCTCAATCTGTAGATGTAGGATAACTCTTTAACTTCATTCTTTTCAAGTGAAGAAATTGTCTAGGGATTTTGAAACCAAAACATTAGAAGAGGTACGTAAATATGGTTTCTATAAATGAAAGCTATTAAAGTGGATGAGGCCATTTTCAATGCCCAGGTGAGGTATCTGCAGGTTTTTATGCTGCTCCCTGTCAGTGTGAGGCATTGCTATTATTTAAATCACTTAGGCTGACATTTACTTCTTTACTTTCTTTGCCACAAGTTCTGAAGTCAGTGGAAAGCCTGCAGGATTACTGGGAAATAATGACAAGTCACTGGGCTGGCACTGCCAGGAATGAAGTAAGACTCTCCTTTCCTTTTACCTCTTTACAAATAGTAATGACAAGTGAAGGCCAGGGCTTTGAATAATGCAAGGGCCACTCTGGAGCCTCGAAGTGCTAGTCTTCTTATCGGTGACATGAAGCAGAAGAGCTCAAAGTTTGTGCCACCGAGCCCAGCAAAAGCCAGGAGAAGCCTGGTGTGAAGTGGGGATGTTGTGCAACCTCCCTCTCTCTGCTTCAGCTGCCCTGTCTCTTCCCGACCCCTGCTGAACTGCTCTATCTCCAGACCATCCTTCAGTAGCAACTTAAAAATATGCCTTTAGAGTAAGTCATAAACTTCTCCGTGCCTTGACCTGACTTACTTGAAAAAAATACAGATTCTTTTCTGTTTTCCCACCACCCTTTGCTTATTTTCTCTCTGCAGACTGTGTATTTATGGTGAGTTGCACTTTCCCTTTGCATGGCTGATCAGTTTTCCATTTCCTTTGTTTGTAAAGGAGCCGGCTGTGGAAAGGAAAGGCTGTAAATTAAACAGTGCCAGGGCATGAGCACAGATACTGGAAGGTGAATGTCTGTACTCTTATTAAACCGTTGGAGTGCTCCCCGGCACACTTTTGGCCGGGCCACTTAACACCCTCCCGAACCATTTGAGAGCGTGTTTCGGGAACCATTTGAGAGCGTGTTTCGGGAGTCAGCATGGGCTAGGAGCAATTCCCAGTGGGCACTGTGGATGCAGCCAGCATGTTATGGATGCTAAGAGGGCTTAAGAGCCTGAAGGATTTTCCAGGACAGCTGGCTTCACAGTCAGAGAGTAGTCCTGGACATGGTTAATCTCCAGTGTACATGTAGCCAGAGAATTCTTTTTTTTTTTTTTTTTTTTTTTTTCTTTTTCCCAACGGGAAAAATACTATTGTAAAACCACCAAAATTGATAGTGAAACTCAAGGGCAGGTTTAGTATCAGAGACTATTTTTAACTCCTTGTTTTGAAACCAGTTAAACTTCACAGAGGAGGAACCTTTTGGGAGGTGGAAGGCAGCCCAGTCTAACGGAGGGGGTTAAATTCACCTCTCCCCAAACGACCAGGCATTCATGTGCAAGCTGGTACTCTGTGTCTATCAACAACTGAAACTTCCTACAAAGGAGTCACTGAGAGAGATTTGGAACTTGCTCCCTGCTTTGGTTGACAGCTGAAATTTGAGATGCTGCAGATGTGTTTTTACACTGTTGTCTCTTGGAGACAATATTTGTAGAAGATACAGGTCCTCTGTATAATTTTTTTTCCCTTTGCTGCAAAATCTGTAAGGGTATCATCTACATTGTTATTATTTTTTGTTATTTTTATAAAACAAAAGAAGGATAAATTAGTCAAATGTAAAACGTAGCTATAGTTGTTTACTGGTTTCGGCAAAATCGGCTGTGCAAATCATGGCTACCGAAAAGAATACGGGATTCACAATTCACATCTGGTCAGCAAGAGACAGCAAAATACTTCCTTTGACCCAAAGCTTGAAGTTTGCTTTTGGGACATTTAGCTTTTCGTCTTGTCTCACACTTGTTAAAATCCAAGTTAATTTTGAAATAAAAAATAATTTTAAAGTGAAAAGTTGAAATAGATTTTGTAGAAAGCTAATAAGAGTTAGTTTCCTCTTTTCCTAATTGCATTCCCTATTATTTGCCCCGTGGTTCATTCCTAGGTTAAAGTAGGATTGCAAGGACCACAGAATGACTTTACTTTCCATGCTGTATCCCCTCAGTGATATATCACTTTTAAGTATTTTGGTTGGTCATTGTAAGGATATGGACAAGGGACTCGGAGGCAAGAGCTGTGATGATTATCAGCCTGCTCCTGTCTATTGCTGCTTTCAGCAGTTTCCTACCATGTTGGAAGCAGAAAATGCATTGTTATAGGAGCAGTGGTCTTTAGAAACTACTTACAAGAGATACAGCGTGGTTCGTAAGTCCACAGTATATTTGATCTTGCAGGTTATCAGCTTGGTTCTATGCTGTCAACAAAAAGAAATGACTAATGCTTACCTAACACCAAAGATTACCCATCTGCAGGAGTGAAAAATCTCTGGAAGGCCAGCTAATCTGCATCACCTCTCTTACCATTTTCCAGGCACGTTCTGGCTGTCATGTGATAAAACAAATGTTTAGTGGGTTTGGACTGAAACTAGTGGTGACATTGCTGGCTTTATCTTCATGCGAAGTTCACAGTTTGATTTTCAATTGAAATGGCATAACTCAAAAGGGCAGAAAGCTGTAAAACAATATGTGAAGAATCATGATAGGGCACAGCGCCCATCCAGCCCTCAAGGGGCGGCTGTGTCTCGAGACAGGCTCCGTCAGCTGGATACACAGCCTCAGGAAGCAGGGGCTTTTCTTTCCTCCAAGGATCCATGCTTTTCCTTCAAATCAGCAGTCGTCCTGGGCACAGGACACTCCAGCGGGCTGGAAACAGGCCGGGAAGAGGGATGAGGAGGAACCAACCTACTCCCATGTCTCCCAGCTCAGCTGAAACGTGCTAGAAAGGCTGCACCGCAGGCGGTTAACGCTGTTGCCACCTACCTTGCTCCTGGCGAGTCCCTTTCAGCCACATAGTCACTCCGGAGAGTAAATATCTAAACCCTCGTCAGACCTAGCAGCATGTTTGTCTAGTGGTGTCAGCTACTTGAGCTGTCTCTTCTCTGTGACTCCTGTTTGTACTTTCTGGCAGCTGGGAAGCAGAGTAATCAAAACACGGGCAGAGTGATATATAAAAGTTTATTCTTTTGACTGAATGATGATCTAATAGCTTATCATTCCTCCTGCCTCCTGCATCCAAGATGTTTTTCCAGATGAAGCCTGGGAAACATGAATCTTTGTGAAACAAGTCTATGTTACTCCTTAGTTGGTCAGCATGCATTACTCAAGTAAAAGTATTCCAGCTGAAACCACAAGTTTTCCTGAAAATGACAAAATTAATGGAATTATACCAGCATAAACTCTGTTCTTTGTAAATCTGTGCCATAATTTAGCCAGAGAAGAGTTTATCTTGGAATTACAAAAATGGTGTTAAAGTGGTATAAATCTGCCTTAGTGATGACTGGGTTTCCTCTTTTAGTTTTGTGAAATCCTCTTCTGCTTTCACGCAGATTATACCTCTTCAGAATGGCACCTGGATATGGAATTTTCACAAATCTTTTTCTTTTCTTCTTGAGAATACATTTATGCTTATTCCTCTCATTTCTTTTTTTTTCAAGCAAAGGAACTATTGTTGATATAATCCTTGGGGAATATAATCCATGTGCTCCACTGTTGTAAGAATCAATTTTAGAAGCTATAAAAGAAACCTTTGATAAAGCAAAAAGGCTTTGCTGATTCTCGTGCTGTACCTCAGCTAGTGTGTCTGCTATAACTTTGCTACTTTTCTACACTATTTGCAAGCAGCATAAAAAGTTCTATTCGCCAAAATAGATTAGGGAACAATGAGATAGCAATGACTTGGTGACTGTGTCCTGCATGTAAAACAGTCACTGTATTTTTGTCAGATACCCTTAACAGGGACGAATTCTCCTTCTTTCTCATAATTAGAGAGACTCAAGTTTCTTCCACCGATGAGACTCCATGTATGGTGTGACAAAATGAGGGAGACACCGTGACATCCATGTGCCGTGGGGCAGTATCTCCTTCCTGCACGGGCTCCTCTGAGCGATGCCATGGCCTCTCCCCCTCACTCGAGCGCAGGCAACGGGTGCAGCCCAGGGACCAGCCCAATCTGCTGCATCTGGCAAAGGGCTTACAGAGCGGGAGGGAGCCCACAGAGCAGCACTCCCAATGCAGGTGGTACAAACCCCACTACGGAGGCAGCGTCAACAGGATGACATGAACGTTGCTTCTTCGGTGCATGAGGCTCAGCGCGCACGCTTGGGTGTTGCTCCTCCTAACACCTGTATGACAAATGCTTTTCCAGTGCAGCAAGCAGACCAGGTGAAGGTATGAGGGCAGTAGCGGCGTGGCTAGACTACCCACAAGTCCTCTCCTACTCTGTATAAGAATTACAGCCCTGTGGCTTGGTTATTCTAGCTGTTTACTGAGTAGAGAATCGTCCTGATTCATAAAGTATCCGTACCTCTGTGCCAATACTCCAACAAAGGCAAGCAGCTAACACACGCTCTCACAACAGCACACGGGTAACGTATAATACTGTCCGAAGGAACAAAGACCTTTCTTCTTTGCTCTTGCAGATAATTCATGATGCATATGAGGGCAAGAGATTGGGGGAGGGTTAGAGGGGACAATGGATTAGTGCTGTAGGCGTGAATGTTTAGAAATTCAGGAAACTCCAGGATTGCTAAGGGTAGATATTTGTTCCGTTCTTTATTGTATTACTCATTTGGTTTAGCACTCTCCTCTGACCAGCATGACTGAAACAAACACTGGAGCCATCTGCAAAAGCAAAACCAAGAATGAGGTCTGCGTTCCCTTGGCACGGTGTTGTTTGGCTATCGTGCAGTCCGGAGTCTGACACATGTCTGCTTCATGCAGCATCCAAGTCCAACTGGGCAGCATTGCTCAGCATGCGCCTCTGCACAATGCAGCCATCAGTTCCTACCTGGTCCTATGACAACCTCTTGGTAGCGTGATTCCTTTTTATTTCTTCAAGTCAGACAAAACAATAATAACGAACATTTGCAGAGTCGAGGAAAACAGCCTGGAATAACTAATAATAAGGAATAAATAATAATAAGGAATACCTAATAATAAAACTAGTAATTTTAATCAGTCTCTGAGGTGGTGTGAACATTTGCATCTCTACATGATTGTCCTGTAGACATGGCCTTCACTGAGGCCGTGAAGCCTTAGTTCTGGCTATCTGGATCCCTTGGGGCTAAAGCCCTCCATCCCTGTCTGGGGTGGTCCTTGCTGAGGACTTCTAAGCCAACAAGGTCAATTTGGTGTCCCTGTCTTCCTCTCTTCCTGACATCTGAGAAGGTGTCATCTTTTTTTGTATTTTTGTTCAGTGTTTTTTTGTTGGTATCTACAACTTGCAGATACAGGCTGATATTATTTAAAATATTTTCCAGCTCTCCTCCTCATGTATGGGATGTTTCAGATCTGATGGAGGTT
Organism: Phoenicopterus ruber ruber; assembly: GCA_009819775.1. Classification (NCBI taxonomy): domain Eukaryota; kingdom Metazoa; phylum Chordata; class Aves; order Phoenicopteriformes; family Phoenicopteridae; genus Phoenicopterus; species Phoenicopterus ruber. Next base: position 93,009,098 of record CM020217.1, read on the forward strand.
TTATATGATTTGGTCTCCATTTTGAGTATATTTTAACTTCTTTTTCACTCCTGGTGCTCTGCATTGATTGGTAATCACTGGGCAGAGATTTGGCTTGCTCAGTGCCTGAGTTTTCAGGAATCTCCCCTGTGCACCAGGCGCTTCTGCACAGTGCTTTGCTCCACTCCGAATGCCTGCGCAGCAGAGCCTCTGGAAGATACAGTTCCCCATCATACAGTTCCCAAAGCCACAGCTGAGAAACAATTCCAGTTTGGGCTCACTAATAACCCAATTGCACTGAACCTACAATACATTGTTAGCCTGTCAGAAACCCAGAACTTTCATGTGATATCTTAATCAGTTAGATCTGCAACTGAACTCCAGACTACAAATTTATAGCCAAAGGCAACAACCATATCATGGCTGTAAATCAACTTGTGTGCGTGTGTGTATTATAAAGTTATTATTATTATTATTATTTTAAGGGAAAGCACTACGGAGCCAAAATCATCATGTCCAATTAGCAGGAGGGACTACACATTAAGTTCAAAGAACCCTTTTGCGTTATCTGATTCTAATAGCACTAAGTAACAGAGCCTAATCTAACCTGTCATTTCAAGAGCCATAGGGAGAACAAATTGCCGTCGACGGGGAAAAGGTTTGGAACAGCATGCAGCCTGTCCTCTCCTGACATCCTACTCAGCAAATTCCTCACAGATTTCCTCCTGATGTCAGTAAAACTAACATAAAGGTTATTTCATAAAATTTTGTGTGGATTGCTAACTTCTGAAAACCGAAGGACCCATGCCCAGAACAACAATACAGAGTCAAGTAAATAATCATAGCGTTTGTCCTTTGTCCTTAAAGCTTAACAAATGAGTGAAACAGAGGAGAGGCTGAAGAGTTCCCATGCCAAGTACCAATGCTGTGAGCACATATTGAAATGAGTAGCCAATAAATGTCGAAATCAAGGTGACTGATCATATAAAGACTTCTTGTTTGACTGGAGGCTGTTAGGAAAGGTTTCCAGTTGAATATGCAATATGATGAGGGGTGGAAAAAAAAAACAGTAGAGTTAAATATTAAATGCTAAAGTCATTATAAATCATACCAGCTCTTTCTTCAGGGAACACAATCCCTTCAGCAGATCAGGAATGCTGTGAGATATAGAGTCGTGATCAGGGCAGAGAGCAGGAGGACATTTGTTACCAGTGTTAGACTGGCAGTGTCCCCAGAATCAATTCTGGAACCCTGGTGAAACAACAGATAGGCAAAGTTTTGGGATTTTGGTATTTCCATACCAAAATAACGTTGTGCAAATGGACAGAAACTTTCCTTCTTTATCGTGATGCCATCAGAAATACAGACGGACGTCCAAAGTGATAATACTAAGCGCTCCTTTCCAGCACACAGTATTTCAGCCAAGATCACTGGTATGTTCTGGCTGCTTCACGCTGCTCTAATTAAAACTCGGTCATCCTTACAGCTGCTTTGTATTCCTAGAGCACTGCACAACAGCTGGATCTTGCCATTGATTTTGCCCCTTAAGCTCCTTGGAAATCACTGTGTGAATATCAAAACTCTGGCCCTTTCTGTCACCATTTAAGCTTGAGTTCACCTGCCTCTCTGGCTTCAGCACATAACACCTTTGCATTTGGGTAACATGTTGGAAAAGCATCAACATCATAACTGAAGACAGAGTAGGTGTTAGCGTTACACTGATTTTGGCAGGCTTTTACACAAAAAAAAGGCTGTTAGGGGCAGTGTCCCCAGAGTGACAGACTATCTGCCACACTTACTGTGATGTAAGACTTGCTGCAAAATAAATCTACAAGTGCTAAAGAAATTTTTAAAAAGGCCGAGTTTGGCTTCCTTTAGCTACAATCACATTTTAATTAGCTAGTTGATACGAAACTGCAGATCAATTAAGCTACTCTGCTGCCGTATTAATGAATTTAAAAAAAAATAAATTTGCATCTGTCCTTTGTGGACCTTTATTAATTTTCATCAAGTAAAAGCACACTTTGAACATGCATTCCTTATTTCTCTGTTAGCATGCTTATAAACCTATAGTCAGCTACTCGGTCTTTACATGGCTTCATGAATTGTTATCTCAGCTCTCACAGAGACAGATGGAGCACAGTGGCTGTCTTGAGTTATGATGTGACAGGGTGACACACCACCTTTCGTGAAGTCTAACATATCCAGCTAAGTGCATCTGGTTGATTATGCAATGCTTGAGGTGGATGATGTGTCTCAACTAGTCATGAGTTAAATTTAAAATTAATTGTGCACCTTCAGGTCTAACAGTTGAGTCATCTTGCTACAGAAAAATCACTAATGCAGCACGTTACTAAGCAGAATACACTGTAATGTAATAATCAGTTTTCCACTGGAAAACGTATGTAAGACAAACTTGCAATATTTATTCTTAAAACATGTAGGATGTTCTAGAGCCATGAAGCCATTCACTGTAAGCCATGAAAAAGAGGTTTGGTTTAGAGATGAAAGTGGCTGGGGGCTGTGACCCACAGAGACTCAGAAGGAAACACTTAGAAAATAGAGACAGATTGAATCCCAAGCGCTCTCTCCTGAGAGGAAGCATGGTTGGAAAGTTTAAAACCCATTAAAGTTAAACAAATTGAAAAGCCCTATCTGAGAGGAAACATAGTACAATGTTTATTTTTCCATTACAAACCTGAGACCTAAAAGATTTCCTGAGGTTCTCAGGTATTGTTCATGCTTATAATGGAGATCTGTTTTTAGACAGCGTAATTCATGTGTTTAATCCAAACTGTTTGATGAAAAACACACTGCTTAAGCATTCAGGAAGTTAAAGGCCATTGTATACCTGTATCACATATTGTTTGGATAGGAGCAGACCTACAATGCAAGGAATCTCATCGTGAAACTCTCTCACTCAAAAACATTGGGTCTAATTCTCTCCCCATTTATGCTGCTGGACAAATTCCACTGAATTAATGAAGTTAAGACATGAGTAACCAATGATAATAAAAAGACAATCTTCCTGCTGAGTGTGAAACTACCAAAACACAAGGCTAATGTGAGCAAGAGATTTATAACACTGGCCTGAGTCAAGTAAGTAGCAAGCCGAGGCAGGCCCAGCGTAACATTAGCCAAGCTGATTAGTCAATGTATTTTACGTTTTGCCCCATCACCAGTGAATTGCTGCTCTGAGATCCTTATCAGAAAAACGTGTGATGTTAGTGGTGTTGAGAAGCATCCGTTTGACTAATGAACAAGCTGCGAACTAAATCCAGAGATGAATTCAAGTGAGACGAAAGATTTGGAAGCAGTGGAATATTATTCATTAGATCTATTGATATAAAAACTGGCAAGTTTCAGACATACAGACCCTTCTTCAGCTTTCTTCAGCCTGTTTGCTCAAATTGTTGTTGATGGAAAGCAAGATATTTCTCTGTGCAGATCTTGCTTTCTAGTATTCTTAGACTATCTTGGGTAAACTGGATTTAAGTAAAAAATTAAAGTACCAGAAAATGTGTCCATATACAAAAGTAAATTGGAAACCGGATGGTTTCCCTTGTTTGTTATAATAGCAATTTCAAGTAGGATGAAGAATATCTGATTTTTAGGAGACCAACTTACTTTTTACATCTGAGTTTGGCCCTGAATCAAACCTAAATTCACTATTGCCTTTGTATTGTGTAAGACAAATATCTTGATTACAAATAACAATCAAGGTCTTCTACAGTTAAACACTGAAAATAATTACAAAGACCTACTTCAACATAACGTAGGAAGGTGAGAGGATAGCAAGGTAACTGGATAGCAATATGGGTGCATATATAAACATGTCTGAGTACCCTATGCACATCTGTTTAATAGTGATAAGTAATGAAAAAAAGGGCTGATGGGTAAGAAAGAGAAGAACTGTGAAAAGATTTGAAGCTAAGGGCAAATGGTTTAATTTGATATTGCTGGATGGCATTCAGCAGAGGGAATCAGAGGAGACTGTTGTTTGATGAGGATAATACACAGGAAGGATGATTTTCACAGCTATGTCTTGTGTGACACCAAGGCTATGTTACTTGCAAACTAAACAGTCCCAGGGCTCCCTGGGTTCAAATAGCACAAGCCAGCCATGCTTGTACTACTAAACTCTCTTCTCTTCCAGAACGGGGTGGCTGCATCTGGACCTGGCCTGGGTCAATTCCTGAATTGTGCCCAGGAACTGGTTGGCAGAGTGGTAGTTAGCCTGGACCTGGAGTGTGCCAAGGAGTGTGCTAAAAATTTAGCAACACAGTAGGTCAAGTGCCAGAGCTTGGGAACATTTGCCGTCAGTGTTTAATTTCCTAGGATAGACATAATCTAAGAGTGCAGTGTAGGTGCTTAAGAGGGCAGAGATGTGAGCATTCAGTAATCACAACCTGACATTTTGGAGAAGCCCTGAATCTTCTGGAAGGACTGCATTGATCTTCCCCATTTACCTCTTAGTGATTTCATGCCCTCTGTGCTCTTTTTTCAAACTTCAACTTTCCTTTATGGCACTTACTGTCTAATAATCTCATGCGGTATTTAGCTTAAGATGGAGTTTACCACTTGATTTAGTCTGCATTCCCCATTTTTCTTGGTTACCTGGAATAAAGCCATTGCTTCACTCAGGGAAACTATAGAGTGACCTTTGTTTGTCATGCATTGTCACTCCACTCTCGCAGAGAACTTATACTCAAGGAACATGCTTTTCTAAAATTTAATTGCATCCTTGTGTCTCAAGTAAATCTCACGTTAAAATAAGATCTACTTAACAACTACTTTGTTTTGTAGCGATGAATTGTGAATGACCAAAATGTTGACTGAAGGAAAGGGAACATTGGAAAATGTTCTTTATTATTTTCCTGCATCACTTTTAAGTTCCATACATTTTAACTCATATCAGCATCTTGGCATGCTGAAAAAGATGCTTACGCTTACTTTAGGACTCTGTTAAATTTATAATTAATGCCCTGTATTCACTGTCTACCACACACAGAGTTGTTGAAATGATTGAGTCTTCTACCACCGTCTCTTGAGCATGACAGTATTTTTCAGTTTTTAGAAGATTGTTGTTCTTCCAAAAGGCAGTATTTCCACTGTGGCTTTTTGTAAGTAATTTTGTTTATAAATGCATCTTTATGTTTGTTTCTTTCTAGGTAGGGATGAGATCCCGAAACCAAGGTGGAGAAAGCTCGTCTAACGGGCACTTCTCCAGTTCCAAGCCTGTCATCAGCCATGCAGAGAATGAAAAACTTCAGGAGGATGCCAAGAAAAAGAACAAACCTCATCAGAAGGAAGATGAGGTCATGGTTTCAGCAACTGTCAAACGGCACTCAAAATCACCTGGACCTACTGAACGAAAGAACAAGAAGTCCATAGAGCTTTCTAAAGAGGACTTGATAAAACTCCTCAGTATAATGGAAGGAGAACTGCAGGTAAATTAAACATCTTTTTTACTATATTTTCTATGTATCTATTTATTTTTAGGTTGTCCAAGATGCACAGGGCACAACTGACAGTGACATGCAAATTTAAGGCAAAGGACCATAAGGAGAGGGCAGTGGTAGTTGGTGTTTAACAGGACAGTCACAGTTTTAAGTACTGCTTTATTTACCATCTCTATCTGCAGCTACCAAAGCATAAGAAATTATAAACACCTCTCACAACTGATGAAGAAAGGGGGATCTGAAAGTTCTGAACACTTAAAAAGAGGCAGAAAACAACCACAGGGGAATCAGTTTGGAAAAAGGCAAGCAAATATAGTGAGTGTAATTATAATCTTTAATGCAAATATTCAAGGGACAAATCTGCAAGTCAGTAATACTGAAAAAAAAGGACTTAAGATGGCCCCTGGACATTCTGCATATTCAGATGTCGCTCAGGGCTCAGCCAAAGCTCTGCCTGTCCCGCCTGTCTCCAGCACTCTGCACATTCCCTGCCTTGCAAAGGCCCATTAGTTTTATTTCTTGTAGTGCTCACTTGAAAGCTTTCTCAGTCGTCCTGATTTGCATGTTTATTCAGCCCAGTAGTAAGTCCTTGATGGCAGACAGCCTGATTTTGTGCTTAACTCACATCCCCCAAATTTCCGTCCAGTTTTGAGGATTCTCTTAATTGCTAATAAATCACTGAGCTCTCAGGAGTCTCAGCCTTCAGGGAAAATGCGATTTCAAAATAAAGAGCTGAAACATGGTGTTTCAAAAAGTCAATATGAAGACTTCTGACTTTTCAAAACTTATCCCCTTTTGTGGTAGGACTGCTTGCCAAATTTATACATTCTTCTGTTTGCACTTTAATGATATTTTTCACTGAATCCATGGACAAGCAGAAAAAAACTGCCCAGCTTGTGTGAAAACATTTTATGTCTCAATCCTTTTATTCTAGTTCACCATCATAACTTAGCATTTCATATAAGGCTTTACTTTTTTTCTGAAACCCACATTCATAACATTTTTACTTTAATTTTGGATTTGTTACCATCTTATCTGATTAAGAGAAGCAATTGTTTTGGAACTGATTGGTTAATTTCTTTCATATATGACTCACCTGAGTTGCACCATTACCACAATGCTGAGATTTCATCTTATTAAGTATCACTCTTCCCGTACATAATTCACCTTCAGTTTGTCAGAAAGTACTTTCAAGTTTCAGGAAATATCAATTCAAAGTAAGTAATTTTGTCACAAAGATAGGGAACAGTCATTTTGCAGTGAAAAATGTGAAAAAAGCAAGAAAATCTGTTGAATGCAATTTTGCAAAGGGAAAAACTTTTATCATTACAGAACAGTATCCATATTTATAATGCTTCCTTTTACTTTATACAAAAACTTGTAGATGGAGATAGCACGCAGCTTCAGTGGTTAATAGAGCCAAACCTCATTAGAAATGTATCATGCTCATGTTGTTCAGAAAGATTTACCCTGAAGTCACCTTTGCGGTCTGGAAAGGGGAGGCGAAGAAAGTCACTAATGTTTCCTGGGTGGCAATAAATGTGGTCTTTATTCTTATCTCTGAGTAATTCTCCTGTTCAATACACGGAAATGTGGCTCTTCACCATAGTCTTTTACTTTGTGGGGGAGTTACACAACCTTAAAAGGACTGCCCGTGTTCTCATTATCCCTACGGGGATGGTGGGGATAGCTGCCATCTGCACTGTAATATGGGCTGAAAATCCTCACCAAGATGATGCTCCCATCGCCCTGGACAATACTTTTAGGGATATTCATACATACAGATCCCACAGAGATGTTAGGCCCTGCTAAAACTGTCCGGCATCACGGGAGGATTGTGAGGACAACCACGCTGGTGGCCATAGAGTGCGTCTATTCTTCTGCTCCTTACTGCCAGACAGGGAAGAGAATCGTTATTCTCTTTAATCCATAGAAGTTTTTAGTTTCATTTCAGGAGTTTCATTTCAAACCCCCCCGTTTTAGTTAGTTATTTACCTGGTACCTGTGTGGAACCGTTACGGAAGTGGGCAAGCTACAGCACTTTGGCTTGAGATGAGAGCCTGGCTTTGACGCTACAAACGAAGATGAGCCAAGGAAGACTCCAGCCAAAGTAAACACACTGGTATTACCTCCTGGCTGTCACAGTGACCTAATGCACTGAGTCATTTTGTGGCTTTTCATTTTCAGATCTGTTCGGACATCTCTGGTGGCTGGCTGGCATTTTGTTGGACTGACAAATCAGGCTGTGGGTTTATTTTGAAGCCATTTCAATACTGGCAAAGCAAAGCAAACATTATATAGGCATATGTGAGAAGATTTTGTTTGGAGAATAACAGCAGGCTGTACCTGTAGGGAGATCCAATATTTTCTGAAGAAAAAACTGGGATAAAATACCGTGACCATTTACACAGCAGCCATGAGCAGGACAGATCTTATGTCTGCACTACTGAACGCAGAGCAGGGTGACGCTGCCTTGTAAACCCCAAACAGTGAGCTCAGCCGCGGGAAGTAATCTTGTCATGACAGCCATGGGGTTAGCAGGATAAACTGGTAATGTATACCTATGCTTCATGTGCTTAGTTCACTATTCACATAATCTAACAATATAGCAAACACAGACCCATGCCACGTTGCTGTTGATATCAGTTTTGAGTCCTTACTTTGGGACCTGACCTCCCAGCTCTTCATTCTGAAGGTGAACGTGCCAGCAAACTGTGGAGACATGCCCTAGCAGTGATGTTTATGTCTTCCTTTTTTTTTTTTTAAAAAAAAAAATTATAATGACCTCAGGTAGCTTGCCTGTGCTGTAGCTTCTAGGGCCAGCTTGGACTCGGCTTTGCCTGTCGTCAGATTTCCTGGCTGGGCCCTGTGCACTTACTGAATATAGAGGAGGAAAGGTTTTCATAAATGGCTGAGGTCACCGTAGCCTAGGCCTTATTTTGTGAGAAAACAAAGGGGGAGAAAAAGTATGCAGAAGCTGCAGCGATGAATATATCCCAATATACATGGCAGGAGAGCTCGTAAGTGCAACCACTCTGAAGGAGAGTGGGAAACAAATGAACTGATGACAGGAATTGATTTTAAAGGCCTTATAGCTCAGTAGAGTGTCTTTTTTCTTGTGAGATCTCACTGCAGTGAGAAAAAAAAGCAGTGATTACATGGTCTTTAAACACATATTGAATATATAGGGGCAAAAAATCCATGAAGGATTTCTTCCTATACTTGGGAAAAAAATCTTTTTTTTGGGAAAAAAATTTTTTAAATCCTGCAAAACTGATTTGAAAAGAAAAACTTCAAACACCAGTAGAATGAATCGGACCATGAAGGCACAGTATTAATTCCCCTCGTAGTTACAGTGATTTCAGTCAAACCAACATGTGAATATTATTAATTACAGAGCAACGCATGCATCTTGATAATGATGATATCCTATCTGTGGTTCACAGATTTTTGTCCGACAGCCTACGTATTTGTCCTGGCAGGAATATATTCCCTGTACACTTTCTGAGCAGCAGCCATTAATCTCCAGCAATACCAACACTGATTTTCAACATTACCTGATTAGGGGCCTAGAAGGAAATGAGGAGCAGTGTTCATACATGTTTACCATTCACTCTTCTATTGCGTGTTTGGGAAAAAACCCACAATAATAAAAAAGTGCATTTACAAAGACAGCGTCTCATTACAAATCATTGGGTTTTTCAAGGAAAATAGTTTCTTAGCCAGGTTCTGTGCCTATTGCCAGATGACAATTCAAGCTTGGGAGACAGTTTCCTATATTTCATAGCAATTCAAATAGGAGCAATGTTTCCACTCGATGCCTTTATTATAGCCCATGTTGTACTGTGTTTCTGCAGTGCAGAAATGGCATTCGTTCCCTGCAGCTCAGCCACTTGTTCCTGTTGAGGTCCCTCGCACGCTTTAGGGCCGAGGGAAATGCTTCCTGAGAGCCCGGCACTGTGGAGGAGCAGGGCTTTGCTCCTCAGAGCCGGGCAGCGGTGTGGGATGTAAATGAAACACGTGTTAAGGTATCAGCTGTACATTTCTTCTGCTGCAGGCCTGAGAATGTGAATGGGCAATATGTGAAACACAATGTCTTGGAGAACAGTATGTATAAAATATAAGTTAGATGTAGATTAATCACAAGCCACAATTCCTGAGAAGTCTTCAGACTTCCAAATGGTCTAATGTAACACTGGGTTTGCACTGACTTTTGAAGGGAAACACTGTGTAGCAGATATTCAGAGGTAAACCTATGTGCATAGCATCCCTCCTTCAAGGGGAGAGACCAAATGACTCCACTGTCAAAGCAGCCCTTTCCTTTAATCTGCATTTATTGAAGACTGCATTTAATGGTTAATTTGAGTGCTCACGCAAGGTGTCAGAGTGATAGCTCCCAAGGAAAGATGTCTCCCCTTGCCTGGGGAGCAGCAGCCAACGCACCCCATGGCAAGGTGTGCTCCCCCTGTATCTCTGGTCCTGGCTCAAAGCCAACACTTCTCATCATGTCCAGTTTGATTTGGTCTCTCTGATGAGGTTGCTAGTGAAAACATCATTCCAGGATTAAGACTGCCAGCCTGGGGTTAGTAGGTTCATTGCGTTTGTGCCACTGATTACCAAACCGCAGATTGCACTGGTGGCTTCATCAGCTGCAGGAGGGGTTGTCGCAGGGCAGATATGGGGGGCTGGTTGCTGATGGCTGAAATAAATAATGGGGTAATTGTGGGCAGAAGGAGCTGTCTCATCCAACAGAGCCAGGAGGAGCTCACCTTCAGGTGGGCTGCAAGACTTTCTTCTTAACCTGGGTGTATCAGGGAAGGGTTTGCAGAGGTGGGTGAGGGCTACGTGTTTTGTTCTCTCTGGTAAGGTCCTTACGAAACACTTAGATACCAGTGGCTGTACATCCTGCCACGAGGGAAATCCTCTTTCCTAACAAACTCAAATAGCAGGTACCCACATGGGTATAGGTGATCTACTACCTATTGCATTCTAACATTTTTAAAGGTATTTTGGTATTTTACCCTCTGTCTTTCTATCAGAAAACTAAGCTTTGTAAATGTAAAGGGGGAAAGGAAAATTGTTTACTGTTTCCGTTTTTCTACTCTTGACTTTCTTTCCTTTTTGTATAACTACATATTTTATTAATACATTCTATTCTATAATGATGCTGTTCTGTTCTCTTTCCCAAGATCTATCCTTCCCTCTTTCTTCAGCTTTCCTTCCCTTCACCTTTGTTTCTCTAGTTCCCTATTCTACCTTTTTGTGACTTTCTCATCCTCATGCTGCAGATGCATTGACTGTCCCATTTTCCTGAAAATCCTGGACATAAAACTCTAGAAGATCTGCTGTAAATCAAGTCCCAACAGCTAATTCTTTAGGCAAGCCCTTCATTTAACCTTTGTCATGAATTTATCAAGCTGTGTTTTAAGAGCAGGTGGGTTGTTTACCTTGACTACTCCTATTGGAAAATAGTTCATAGTTCCAGAACTGAAAAGCTTTAATGTTTACCAAATTTATTTCTTTTATTTTCTAGTGCAATTGTAATTATGCCTAGTGAAACCTTTATGGAATTGTGTTATATACCAATCATGCTCTGAAAAGCCTACCCCTCTCCCTCGTCCCTAATGCCTGATGTGTTTGTAGACAGCAGTCTCTCACCCTCTGAGCCTTTGTTTTGCTGTGCTAGCCATGCCACGTCCTTTTAGTTTCCTCTAGCAAAACAGACTTTCCACATCTTCCATTACCCCTTGTTACACCGTGGGTTCATCTTTCTTAACGTCTGTAGCTGGAACTGCGCACGGTGCAGTAGAGAGAGCTCACCGGTGCCTTGTACACTGAATTTAGTATTTCCCTTTCTCTGCTGACATGGCTTTACTTGGCCTTCCCATCACTTGTCAGTCTCATTGATAGAAGACAGAGAGTTTGACTCTGTAGCTGTAGTTGTGATGTTTTTCTCTCTCTTTTTGCTCTTGCTGCAATGTGTAAACTTTCATCTAATGCCTTGAACTGCTTTTGTTTTGAACTTGGCTTTCCTGAGATGTTGAAACAACATTATGATAGCCACCTAGGTATTGCTTAGTTAAAAACACCGTACAAACTCTTGTATTTTTTCTTCAGTGCCTTTCTTGATACTCTTGTGTTAATATTATTAAATATTGAGCTGCCTGAAAGCTCAAGCGAGGAATATGGTATAGATAGGTGGGTGGAAATCAGATGTGTTTCTTTTGGGTAATATTAAAGCCAGAAGAGAAAGCTGGGACAAGATGCCTTGGCACCGGTGGAAAGAGTACATAACAGAGGGAAGGGAAGGAGTTTTCAAAGGGTCATTAGCAATATCTCACAGTTTGAGAAGCTGAAGAGGAGTCAGAGTGGAAAGAATAGGTAAAGCCAGAGAAAAGTGCATGTAGAGTAGCTTTACATAAGTGTTTATAACTGCGAAGTCTTATTAATTGGCTTGAAATCGTTTAGGGTTTTCTGAGTATATCATACAGATGAAATTCAAATTCCCTGAGAGAAAAACCTTGGCATGTACAGAGCTACAGGGAAAAAGAGAAGATAGGGTTAATGTGAAGAGGGAGAGGTGACTTAAGGAGAATGGAATGAGAGGAAAGAGGTTGGGCAACAGAAGAAAAAGAGTGTAAGGAAAAGAATACAACAGTGATAAATGGAGCCAAGCTAGAGACATGGAAAGGGGACATAGAAAAGGCAAGACAATGAAAAGAAAGATGGTATCCACACTGTAGCAAAATGAGAGCCTAAAAAAAATCCCTAAAAATGTCTGGCATAAGAATATCAGTACATTGAGTTAAAAAATTCTCTCCCCTCTGACTGACGCCTTGTTTGTTTGTTTGTTTGTGTTTTCCTGGTGAAGCAGGCTTTTACAGGACAAAAAAATTAAGTTACAGTAGACTTCAGACCACAAATGCTCTCTTCTATTTTTATTGAATAATTTATAGCCAGAGATGAATTTTGTCCAGAATAGTGTTTTTTCTGTAGCTTGCAACCATTGCTGTGCAAAGTCTGGGAGATACCATGGGAGGTAAGCAGGGCTTGTCTAGCAAGTCCCAGAATCATGAATTTTAAAACAGAATCCTGCTGTTTTATGAGAGGAGAAAAAAAAAGAGATAAGACAGTATACCGAAATATAGTTAAATTGTGCTATTCAGGCAATTTCCTGCTCCCTGTGAAATTAAGGGCAGAGGTACTATCAACCATAGTGATGATAGCCGTCTCTTTGGTAACAAAATTGCTTTAGAATTATATATTTTTCAAAGTAATTATCCTCAATAAAATGTCACTGTCACTGGACAGCTGTAGGCTGAAAACCTCTTTCACAAAGACATTTTAACATACTTCTCTGTTAATGCCTGAGCTGTACTTAACAGAGCTACATCTATCATGTTATTTAGGCTTGGAGGGTCAGAAGAGAGAGGAATAATTGGCAGGTGTCTCTGGTCCATTGAACATCTCATCTAGAGTGGAGGGAAGAGTATGACACCTTGGGGTTTCTTCAAAAATTCTTGGTCTTCTGTCCAAAACAGACCAGTAAGGACTGCTCTCGATGAACTTTTAAGTTTTGATCTTGTTCCCATTGGGATCAGTGTCTTGAACTGATCCTCCTTTGCAATCTTTTCAGAAGAATTTTAATCAACTGATGTCGTTCGACTCCTTTTTTTTCCCATTTACTTAACGGAAATTGTATACTCAGTGCAACAGTAATGAGAAAGCTTGTATCTTTTCTCATTTTCTTGAGAGAAGGCTCACTCTGTGGGAGAGGACATGGCCAACTCTTTTGCAATAAATGCTAGATGCATGGACTCTCTGGCTTTAAAATATCTGGGATTCTTGGGAGAGCTTGCAATGAGCATATGTCTTATGTGTCATAATGCTGTCCAGTACTCTGAGTCACCAGTTGTTAATTTAACATTGCAGTTGTAGCTGAGTCTGTTTTTATTAACTTTTCTGCCCCAGTTGTGTATTTATTAAGTTTGTGTCTCCTGTTCTCCAGCTGAGGATCAGATAAGCTCTTGAGAGCAAAACGGATTATTTTCCATCCAAAATGAGCTTTAATAAAAGCAAATATAAGTCTTTATATAATAATTGTGAGAACATGGCTATCTGAGAAAGTATCTTGTTTCTAGGGTTAAAGGCTCCACCTATTGGTTGACTTAAATGAGAGAAATGAAACATTTTCACATAGAAAACTGCTGGCCATACTGAACATCCTGTGTCTTGCCACATCGTTACGAAATTGCTGGCTTCAGTGTAGAATTTTGCATGATGTCCAAAATAAAATGAGCTCAGTGACATTTCTGAGGGCTGTGCATATGCAGCACCCAAAATGATGCACTGCTGAGACGCTATGAAGGAAAGTCCTTTCCTAAGACAGGAATGGTTTGGATTTTGCAAGTGAAGTCTTTCTTATCCTGGAAATGATTGTTTTTCTGTGCAAAAAAATTAGCATCAATTCTTCCATGCCAACAAAACAAGTGGAACTGACTAACCCAAGTACAGTTGCATGGTAACTTCCAGGCATTTGTAACCTTCAAGTTTAAACAAGGCAGAAACAGAAGTATTGATGTGGTCAGCTTCATAATCAAACCCCGTTTCCCCAGTATTGGCTCAGGCAATCTCAGTAGTTCAGGCAAAACGGCATTTTGACGGAATACAATGGGAGGATGGAGAAGGGAGAGGATGTCCAAGTGGGGCTTGGGGAGGGCGAGGGGAAGGACGGACATTGGGGAGGAGCAGGGGGATTTCAGAGACAGCAGGAGGCTGCGAGGGCATTGTGGGCATGGCCGGGAGCTCTCGCTCTGCGCCTTTCGTTGCCCGCCCTCTCTAAGTTACTTCACTCTAAGGGTTTGCACCACTTCCCTCGTTTCCTCTGACAACTCCTCTGTTCAAATAATTGGCTACGCTGGTAAGCGCTCGCTGTAATGCAGCCCTACTGTTCTTGCCCATTCATCAGTCATCAGTAACTTGAATGCACATCCATGTAGCACAGAGCACTGAAAAACAGCTTGTTGAAGCCAACAAAATGCTTGGACAAGAGGAAGTTGTGTATACAGTTTATTACACATGTATACACACTTACGTCTGTTGGTGTCCCGCGCTGAGTTGTGCTCGCATCTCCGCAGAGGAGGCAGAAGGATTTCCTCTGAGCTTCATCATCCCGACGGCTACAGCCCCACTGGCACCAGCTTGTCTCTCGCTCCGTCCCGCTCCACGCGTGCTCATTCCTGCCAGAAGACAGCTAGATCACTGCAGAAAAAAATGTCTGGGCAGGTTTGTTCCTCTTGGAGAGAGGGTACTTACACCAGCAGCTTCAAGTGCCTCCCTGAAGTTCAGGTCAGAGCACCTAATTTCAGATGCTTCAGTTCCTTGTACAGTCAATGATGCACTTTCAAAGAGCAATTTAGACAACCTGAGTTACATGTCTAATGAAGACACTTTTTAGTTTCCAATGGATTTCAAAAGAATAGATGACAGTATAGAAGTATATAAATATAGAGGAAATAAAAGAATATAATGAATGGGGGAAAATGAATAGGAGAACAACTATATTGATGTCAGAGTGCCATATTTTGTGTAATATTCATAGTGTTAATACCTAGGTCTTAAATACACTTAAGAATTAAATCTCACAGCATTCCTGGGAAGTATTTTTTCCTTTACGGAATGGAAACTGGAGCATGGTGAGGTTAATTTTATGTGTAAAGCACGAGAAAGAGGTCCATGAACAGAACACGGATCTCTTAAGTCTTGGTCCAGACTGGTTAACCTAAGATTAAGGGGCAGATGATAACACAAGAAAGAGGAAAATAAATGCTTTTTCTGTTGTTACCCTTTCATTAGTCATCTTTTTTTCTTCATAAAGAGGTGCTAACTGATCACAAAATAAGTTGTGGTTACAAAAGGAACATGGCAACTTGCTACATAACTCCAGCAATATAAAAACACCTCAATGTGTGGGAAATGTGCTGCAATTTTAATGACTTCCTATACTGCTATAGTAGTTTGTGACTGGCCATTCACCTGGGATATGGAAAGCTGCAGATCATTTCCTTAGCATGAATAAACCAGAGTAGGGACTTAGTCATTTGGGTTTTCATGTCCGATTTGGAGTACCTGAACCAGGGAGCTCTCCTCTGCCTTTGCAAGCATTGTGGTGACTAGTGCCGATCAGAGAAAAGACCTAAAGCCGCTTTGTTAATTACCTCATTTGTTAGGATGCACGCTGCATCACGCAGCCACATACCAGCCCTGAACTGCAAATACAGTCATTCATGCGCTGTTAATGATTCTTCCTGCTCTGGTGTCTAAAAAGGTGTTTTAACAGATATTCCTTCCTCTCCCGGCTGACTAGTCGGATCAATCTGTGGTCTCTGCTGGCTGCCGGGCTTCAGGTCATGTGCAAAATGTTATTATACGGTTAATGTTGGCTGAGACGTAAACGACATGACTGGATACAGCAAACCCAAAGCAGCGCGTTTAGCCATTGTGACGCATCGCTGAAGCATGTAGAGCATATCCCAACATGCAGATTCGTGCCCATAACTGACAGTGACCCCTCGCATTGGTCTCCCTGGGCTGGCTGGATCGTGACACTGTAATTCCGTATGCTGCAGTAACTGCCCCACGGTTCGATAATACTGAGCAAAGCACTCTTTCAGTGTGAAAAGACAAGACAGGATATCCCAGACCCTAATAATTCTGAAAACATCAAGCAGTGTGGAGTTAATACTTCTCGGGGCCTTGCCATGGGAATTTTCTGGCTGTGGCCCAGACTACAGATAATTAATTATGTCAGTGAAAGGCTCTGGTGGCCTGTTTTCTTCAGAAAAAAGTGACATCATCCATGGAGCTCTCTGGCAATAAAGCAGAACAAAGCTGTGTGGGCAGGAAATAACAGACAGATGTCTTCTAGTGCTCATTTGATCTGTTTCGAAGCTTGCTGTAAGAAGTAATACATTGCTCAGTGCTGCTTCTCCTCAGCTCTGCAATCTTTAGCGTGGACTTTTTTAAACATAACAGGCCAAATTAATCTCTGATGTAATTCTTCTGGAGCCACTTCAGAGAGTTTGTGCAGTGGATGAGCTGGTCTATCATGTGCCTCTCCTCCAGTATTGATTTTAGAAGGACTTTCTGTGTTATCACTGTAAGATAATACACAACAAAATGAAATACACTGTATAGCTCCAAAGGCTTTATACAAGGCCAGAAAGTTCTGCACGGTGTGGAGAAGACAGGACAATTCTGTTTCATATACCCAGAGTCACGAGGGATCACTTGCGTTTCCAGATCTATTTCACTAAACTTTTGTACAAAAACACCAATGGTCGCTTTTCATCACTTTACCTCCAAAGTAAATCACATACATAGACCCGAGTCCAGAAATGTTAAAAGAAATTCGTGCAAGTGAACTCCACAGTTTCAAGTACTAGGAAATTAAGCTAAGATGAAAGGCAAGAAAAAAACTTTGCTGTACATAGAGTCTTCCTTGCAAGAAAAGCTATGTATACATGTCATTAGCCAGCATTTTGCATGGCTAGAATCACTGAGTGAGTGATATAAACAAGGCTACTTCAGATATCTGGTACAGGAGAGAAAAATATTTCTTGAATTTTTAGCAAAAAGGAGCTTTGTATAATGCAATATGCAGTAGAGCATCTAACTTCCCGGCTTTGAAGCATGCTTTGTACACTACGTGCATCTCACCTGGAAGACAAATTGCTACCCAGTCCTTGTAGCAGTACATAGGGATAGTTTGAGGAATCAGGCCTTCAACAAAGGTGTCATTCCAGTAGTCAGGGGTAATTTTTATTACTTTCTCTATTCATATTCATAGTACCATGACACAAAATGAAGAAAGTGCACTTTCCTTTTGATTATTTGAATTTCTTCCTAAAGTAAGGAAAGAAGGGAAGTTACTGAGTTTAAACAGAGTAGTGGATTAGCGTTAAGAAAGTTTTGCAGATACAGGTTTTTGAGGACACCTGCCTGAAGATGCTTTCTTCATTAAAGTAAACTAAGTGAACATGCAGTATTCACTTTCTGAGGTCTCTAATGGGAATTTTCAGAAATAAGACTATTCCTGCCCCGGCGGCGACACAGCATGAGCTTGTCCTGGATAGCGCAGAAAGCAGTGTGAGAACATCCTCCTGATCCCCCTCAGGATGCCTTGAGTGTGATGTTTCTTAGCTCCAGGTGAAACGTTTGTAAAGTCTACTGGAATTTAGGAAATCAGCCACTGCTAAGACCACAGCATTACATGGAGAACCTGTGACCTTATCTAGTTTCTGATGCAGTACAGAGCAGCTGTTGCACTATAAATAACCTGAACTGTGTACAATGCAAGTAACAACAACACAAGTAGAAGTAAAGGTTCTGTGGTTTGATAGTTACTTCTTGACATTAATCACTGCAAAAAAAATATGACTTCATAAACATTAAACTTCTATTACTTAGTGCTTTCACTTGTGTGGGCATAACAAAGTGTCATGACAACTAGAAAAGAAATAGTCAAAAGCTGGAAATATTGGATCTTCCAAATATTACATAAGTGTATTCCCTGTAAATATCCTGCTCCTGAATTTTCGAAACTTCTTGCAATTAATTGAGAGGATTGTTATCATGTTATCAAAATATTTAGATTGCTCTGAAGTAGTTAGATGTATTTTAGATGGCTCCAAACATGGAGCTATGAAGGAAATCATTACTAGGAACTGATTTCGAGAGAGGCACACTGTGAATTTGCAGGAAGGCTGCTTACAAACAAAATTCAAGAGAAGAGTTTAGGAGATGTACTGGCAAAGGATCTGGAGTTGGATTTTACTCTCAGATGACAGTGATTACTTTGACTCCATTCAGCCCATCTTGAATACAACTGAAATTTTTTTGCGATTTACTAGATGCCTTACATGAAACGAGTTTGATCAGCTCAGTCCCATTTCCCAGGTGACAAATGGTCTGTGGCAAAAATTCCCCGTTTAGTGGGTGCTGAGTTTTGTCAGCAGTCTCACGGGAGAGGCCAAAGACTGTGGGAATGGGGAGAGAGGGTTGTAGTAAATTGGCAGGGCAGGGCAGGAGGAGGAAGCACGTCCGAACGCCCGGCTTGTGTAACAGTCTTTCCATTGACCAAGAATTTGGTTGCTAGGCTGCCGGTCCCCTTTTACAAGCAGCAGAGTCATGCTATTGTTTCCTAAATGGTTTCAGTTCTATGCAGGGATGTCTTTACATCCTTTCTATATCATTTAAATATTTTACTAGGCACGTAGTAAAGCGAGGTTTGGAACTCAGACCCCTGCTCTTCTCAAGCCAGCAAGCTAAAGAAAGCCCTTCTCTTTTATTCTGCCAAAAAGTGAGTATTTCAGGGTAGCCCTGCGAAGAGTGGCCTCACATCAGCCTTCCAACTGGGCAGCTAGCATGCACTCCTGAGGTAAGGGAAGCATCGTCTTGTATTTCCTAGGTAGAAACGCAGACCTCACATCTTAAGTAAGTGCACTAAACAGTGGGTCGTAAAGAGGAGGGAAAGGAGAGCAGGCAAAGCTGTGAGGGACAGCAGTGCTTCATGGCACTTCAGTCCCTCCATGGACGCACTCAAGATATGAGGTCATCAGCCTTTAGATTTTGGGACCTCCAGTAAGCATAAAACAAGGCTTAAATACAGTTCAACTTTGCAGTTCCTCTATGAGCAGGGACAGCTGAAGGAGTTAACTGAGTACAGTGTCCAGTTCTGGTCCCCACAATTCAACGAAGATGCAGACAAGCTGGAGGACGTCCAAAGGAAGGCCATGAAGATGATCAAAGGGCTGGAGAACCTGCCCTATGAGGAAAGACTGAAGGAATTAGGTCTTTTCTCCCTGGAGAAGAGAAGGCTAGGGGAGGACCTTATCACAGTATTCCAGTACTTAAAGGGCAGCTACAAAGAAGACGGAGGCTCTCTCTTCACAAGAAGCCACACGGAGAAGACAAGGGGCAACACATACAGGTTGCACTGGGAGAGGTTTCATCTCAACATAAGAAAGAAATTCTTTAGAGTGAGAACAATCAATCACTGGAACAACCTCCCCACCGATGTGGTAGAGTCCGTATCACTGGAAGTTTTCAAGATGCAATTGGATGTGGTACTAGATAGGCTTCCTTTCCCAGGAAAGGTTGGACCAGATGATCTTTTGAGGTCTTTTCCAACCTGGGCTGTTCTATGGTTCTATGAGTTTGATGGACAGGGAGTTTCTAAGCAGGCTTTGCTCCTAAAGAAAATGAGTGTGGAAAAACACCTCTCAACATATCTGGCCTTCTGTGTTTCTTGCCTAGAGAGTACTACTAAGAGGTAAAAGTGGCCTCTTCATTAATCTGTCTTCATTGCTCCTACTGTTTAGAGAATCAGGTACTTGGGGGCACTTTATTAACAGAAAAGTCTGTTTATTTTCAAGAACCCATAATCTGAACAGTATAGATAGAAAGTTAGCTTAGAGTTTTCTGTAGGACAATTTAAGTTATGAAAAAAACAATAAAAGGAAATTTATGTATTTTCTAAATTCTGTATCTTGACTTTAAAGAGCTTCTCTGACTAATTGCAGTCTTCTGGACTTACGTGAATAAGTTTCATTGTGTTACAAGCTGTTGCAATATGTGGTCTTCTCATGCCTGAATACTCTCTCTCAGCAGAGCACCAACAAAACAAAAAAAAGGACTTGAGAGATGGCTTTCCTGTGCCAAACACTATGTTCTTTCTACCAAAACAGCTAACAACTTTCCTCTGGGATTTATATACAAGTTTACTTCCAATTTGAAATCTCTTCCTTGTGTTTGTCTTCTAGCTTACGTTTTATGCTAAACAGCACTGTGCTTTGAGACAAGGGAGGCACCTACAGTAGATGTCCATCAGTAGAAACAGTTTGCCAATATGGTTCCCTCTTCTTAGCTAGGACCCCCCACTTTGAGCCTCTTGTACCTCTTTCCAGGTATGTGTGTTGAAATAGCCCAAATGTTCCGCTACAGGATTATTGACTTGTTTTCTGAAAATGGTCTGTATCCTGCAGTTTAATATAGTGGTAGTTGTTCACTATACATTGAAAGAAAACATCTCTATGTGACGTCTCTTCTAGTTGTTTCAGTGGAAAATTAGTCATTTGGAGGAAACATGAAATCATGAGTTACACGGGCTTGTTTGTTTCAGCTCCTTCCCTCTATATTATCCTGAGGAGTTTGAGAGACTAACTGGAGTTTGCAAATCCCGAGGCTGATGGGGGTTAGGGTGTCACCTGGGCCCCTCTGCGACCTAGGCTAGCTGTGCTTCAGAAGCTTGCTATGCTGGGGCTTGTTGCTGACCAAATAAAAGCAGATTTCTCTCTGGTTTATTATTAGCACAAGGCCCCTTTTTGGTCCAATGCTTCCTAGCAACCTGAGTATCTGTTTGTTAGTTTGCTTTTCACAAACTGTTATCATAAGTCCATTGAAACAGAGTACTTGGTGAATTAGCCGATACCCTTGAAAAGATAACGATAGGAGCAATGGCCAAGCCCAGAAAAGGCAGAAGGCACCTTGCCACACTAACGCGATCCAGATCCCAAGTGCCTGCGGGGCACAGGGTGCCCTAGAAGGGATATGTGAGTGGGGAGCTGCCTGTGCCCTGGGGATGGTGCCACCCAGCCTGTCCCCGGGCTGGGGACCCTCCCCTTGGGCTGCAGCGAGAAGTTCTCAGGGCTGACAGCCCTGCCCTGTCCCCTGGAGCTAAGTGTGTCACTGCTTCTTTTTAAAGATGAAGCAATGAATAGGGGTTTCCTTCAAAGCTCTGTACTGAGCTTGGGCACCTTCTTTCCTGCTTGGGGTGCCGGTTCCTCCATTCAGCATCACTCGCTCCCCTGGCTTGGCTCCCTCTGGGTCTCGGGGGACCCAAATCCACAGTTTCCAGAAACCTTTCTTAGCTGGCAAGTTATAAGCTGTTCCAGGGACTCTCATTCCCTCCTGCTAAAGTTGCTCCATTTTAGTCGTCGATGATTAAAGACTAATAAGGCTGGAAGGAAAGTATGCACAGCAGTGCACAACTGAACAGGGGCTGGGGCACTCGCTGGGCAGAGCAGCGTTCGGTCCCTCCGTCAGCTATTTCTGCATTAAATAACCATCGCAGGGACTGGAGTCCAGCTCTTTGCTCTCCCAAGTCATAGTGTTAAATCACCAAGCCCAAGCTGTCTCTGTTTGCTCTGCCTGGCCCTACCAATGTTTAATTATGCCATCTGGGGCCTGACAGCTTCAACAGGAGAGAATGAACTCATCCTCCTCCCCTCCCGAATAGCCTAGGGTCCGAGGTGTGCCTGTCCCTGAGGAATGCGGTGTGTGGGGCCCGAAGCTTTCTGTGCTCAGGACCAAAACGAATCGAGGTTTCAGCATGCCTGGTTGTGGCCCTTGGTGCATAGGGTGGAAGGGGGCTGCCCCTTCATCCCACTGTTTTCGGTGCTCCCTTTGCACAGTGCTCTCCTTGAGCACGCCTGTGGCTCGGGGCCCCTGCTGCGAGGCACACAGTGGGACACCGAGTTCGTTCACTGGGGCAGGATGCAGATATGGCCCCAAAACTGTCTCTTCCTAAAAGGGCCTAAGACAACACATCATAAAATCTGTATATTTATAACCCCCCCCAAACTGCCATGCTATTCTATTAGACTTTTTAAGGGCTTTTTCTTCAATATAGAAGCATTGGCCTCATAGTAACAAAGACACTAAGATAACTGTTATTTTTACAGGAATATAAAAAATGATATATTCTCAAACCTGTCTAAAACTTTCCTAAAATAACATTTTTCCTGTACCGAGAGTGGCGTATTCCCAGGACATGATGTAGTGAGGTGTACATGCTCTTTTGGCACTCTTTGGGACTAGCCCACATAATTCACTTGTAGTTTTGACATCCATGAGTGATGCACCTTTCCCACGCTTGTGCTGAAACAACATTAATAACATTCCAGTATGTATTTTGTATCTTGCAGACATGCTCAAAGCTTTCACTTAAGATTACAAAATGTTGTACAAAGTAAGCCCCTACAGCTAGCTGTTTATAATAGGGCTAGTTCTCAATTGGGTGACACGATCTTTGCCTCAAGTTCATTTTTTGTTTTATTTTCATGTTACTCTATTTTATTAAAAAAAAAGATTAAAGAGTCTTTTCCATTTCCTGAAATTATTTCCTTGCTCATTTTAAAAGCAGGTGGCTTTGTAGAGCTGTGATGCCTCTGTGGTACTGGGTGAAGTTTTAAGATTTGCTGCAGGGATAATACGCAGTGCCATTATGAACACTGTGGAAAAGCATAGAGCGTTGGTCAGTTCATAAATCCTAAACAGTCATTGCTTACATAGGGCAGGATTTGTAAGGGATCTTTTCCTAAAATATCTGAACCTTTCCTTAGCCCTTAATTTGCTTCCCAAGCTCACGTGGGTTGAGTGTCAGAAGGGCAGGTGAGAGAAAAATTGGTGCCCACACTCTTCTGCCCCCCATCCCTTTGGGCTTGGGGGAGAGATGGTCTCCAGGGAAATCCAGGAGCTACATCGTGTCCACCAAAAACTTGTACCTTTTACAGCCCCTCCCTGGATCATGGCCTTATAAACCTGCCTTGAAAGACAAGCAAGTGCCCTGCCCCCATTTTACAGATGGCTTAACAGATGTTGGCAAGTATCATTAGAAACAGAGCTCGGGATTAAGCATTTGTCCACAGCATAGCCCTAAAACGCCCCTTATTCATAGCCAGGTGGCCTTGCAGAGCAGTCTCATCATGCCCAGATGCCTGCTTGTGCTGCCTGAAACTGGGGGCTCCCACCCAGGGCAGGGAGCAGGAGCTGGGACCCACGCTCGCCTCGGCCACGGGAGCAGCCCTGCTCCCGGGTACGCCCCCCGCTCCAGCGACAGCAGCCCTTCTCCGCTGCCGGGAGGGTTTGCTCAGCCTCTTCGGGTCTGCTGCCGGTTATGCTGGTAGCCGAGGTCTGCAACGTTTCTAGGGTTTTGTTTAAACAAACAAAAGTTAGAAAACTCTATTTTAAAAGTTACTTGAAGAGAATATTTAGTCACAAAGTCGGGTAGGGAATGACTAGGAAATGCTTGATTCGAGGCTGTCTGAGAACTATTAATTCAGCCCACTTGTGTTGCTTGTTCTGCTCATCTCCTTGCCCCAGTCAGGGAACAGTATGGGCAGTGAATAAGATGAAGTATATGAAGTGTAATGATGTTCCCTGGCTATAGTTGCAACCCAGATAAAAATTCATAGCATTCAGATGTAATGGCAGGCAGGAATAGAATAATTAATGCCTACAAGGATGACATTTGGATTGCACAGATCATGTTTACTCTGACATCTTCCAAAGTTTTTATATTTGCATTGGCAGCCAGCATTCTTCTAATTTATTTTATTTTAGTGTATGCAATCCATACGTATGAAATGCCCCTATTTTCCTTGCATTCCCTGTTGGTTAATAGGTTCGCTTATGGTGGTGATTTGCAATGTTACAGGCACGGGAGGATGTGATCCACATGCTGAAGACAGAGAAAACCAAACCTGAAGTTTTAGAAGCTCATTATGGGTCTGCAGCTCCAGAGAACGTGCTCCGAGTGCTACACAGGGATGCCATCCTTGCCCAAGAAAAGTCTATAGGGGAAGACGTCTATGAGAAACCAATTTCAGAGGTAATAACTTCTCGATTTACATCATTATGTCTGTGCAGGGGGAATCCTAACCAGAAGTGAGACTCCACATATTGTGGGTATGTGCAAAGCACGCAAGAGTATAACACAGCATTTGTACAAATGACAAGAAATCAAAGAAAAATTGAATATTCTTGTTCACTCAACAGCAGAATAAATTGTAAGCAAAGTCACTGGGTTTGAACACAAACAATAAAGAGCTTGTATGCTCCTTAGGGCTGGTGCCATTAAGCGAGAACAAAATCTTTAGGTGTTACGTTTCTGTGTTTTAAATTCCTTTCAATTACAGGCTCCAGCCTCTACTGCTCACAGCACTGGTAAGCACTCTTTGATTTTCTTGGCATACTAGACCACTATCATGTGGGTAGTTAGGAAAAGAAGACCTTCAGAGATTGACTTTGACCGTATTTATGGGATCATAAATCCGTAATCATTTTACGTCACTTAAGCTCTAGGACTGCAGAGTCAGTTTAGCCCCTAAAGGAGACCTGTAGGACTTGATCCCTTGCTTTAAAACCTAAGCAATAAATGAATGTAGAATAGACCTGGGGATGCCTGAGGCCAGCGTGAACGCCAAAATAAGCAGCCACTGCTCATGTTTATAGTTTCACAACAGTCCAGGGCACAGAGAAAGAGCATGCAACAACGTACAGTATCATATACTGTAGTGCCTGTCCAAATCTTCATAGTTCCTCCTATTAGAACATTTAATTTTTTCACCAGGAATTGTGTCTACCATGGGATATCTTTATACTGTGTATTCTCATTGCAGCATCTTATGGAATTTTGGGGATGATAGTAAATAAGGAAAGCAAACATTAGCATGTGGGAGCATGCATGAAATACTGTCAAACGAGATTAAAAGAGCTTAGCAGGACTTTTGTATAAAGCAGCTGATAATTTGACAGGGACCTCAGTGTAAAACTTCTGTCATGTGTAGGTCCAAAGAGGTTATGTTGGAGCTAAACCAGGATGGTAACAAAATTTCGTAAGTGTCTACTCTCAAAGGCTGAATCCAGCCTGGCTCCTTTCTAAAATGCAATGACTGTTTTACTTTGACTGCCATGTCAACTTCTGGAGAGCAAATCGCCATGGTCCTCCTGCTCTCTTATTTCCCTCAGTTTGCTGAGCCACCCTGTGAAACAGCAACTGCCCGGTGCAGCCGGGGCCGAGGGAGATGCGATTCCCGCAGGGTAAGGGCTGGGGGTGGGCAGAGCAGGCGCTGCCAGCCGCCGTGCTGGGCGCAGGCAAGCAGAGAAGTGCCAGGGCTGCGGGCTGCTTCGGCAGGGAGGAGGATGGAGTTTGTCATCTGCTCCCCAGAAACAGTGAAAGGAGCAACATGAATAGCCGTGGTGGCTTCGGAGTGCCCTGGCAACCTTTTAGACACACCTCCCTGGCCTTAGTGTTTGTTTGAATAATAATCGGCACATTAAATTAATTTAAAAAACCCAGAAGACAAAGAAGGTAACGTGTTGCTAATAAAGAAAGAGAAATTTCTGTCAAAAAACAGGCTGAGGGGAAAACCCTAAGGCTTATAATGAATTGTATTTGGTAATGTAAAACTGAATCTATGCTGAATCTATATAGCTCAGACTTTTTATCTCAGCAGTCCTACAGGCGCGTTGAAGATGCATAACCCAAATTTCAGCCTTGAGCTTACACCTTACGCCCCACGTGTAGGTGTGTAGTCCCCATATAGGTGTGATAACTCAGGCTCCCCGGGTCTGAGGGCATGTATCCTGCCCTGGCATTTGCTACAGCTTTTCCCGTGTGGAATGAGGAAAGTGTGCACAGCACCTCGCCACGGGGGAAATTCTGCACTGCAACAATATTATTTGTTACCCTAAAACTAAGTGAAGTTCTGTCCATCGTGTATCTGAGATTTGTGCAAATGTTTATTGCAAACACGCCGTCCAAAGAAATCATTACTTTTACAGGACAGTTACTCTTATTTCTAGTCACTACTTTATGTAAAACCCAAGACATAAAGTTATGGACTCGCATTTACCAAACACAATACTGTTGGTTAATAAATCAGATGAAGTAAGCAAGGCAACCTTTAAAACAGTCTATTCTCCTTTCCTACAATCCAGCTGGACAGACTTGAAGAAAAGCAGAAAGAGACGTATCGGCGCATGCTGGAACAGCTCCTGTTGGCAGAAAAGTGCCATCGCCGCACAGTTTACGAGCTAGAAAATGAGAAACATAAACATACAGATTACATGAACAAGAGCGATGACTTTACCAACCTCTTGGAACAGGAGCGGGAGAGGTGAGTGCCTGAGACGGTGCGAAGAGTATCCCCAGTGCCCCAGAGCTTGTTGGTTCAGCAGCGACATGGTCTGGTATTTTCTGTGTTTAAATGACACTAAACTCATGTGTAAACCATTTGTAAATGTCGGCCCACTCATGTTATTAGTAAAAGTACATTACTGTGCAAGTCTAGAGCTGGAGGAATACCATTGAATGTTCCTGTACTGTGCGCTTGAATTAAGAAACGAATTTGTTTTGAATTACTCATGCCCATTTTGGGTTCACCTCCTGGTAGCTTTTGATCAGCTGTTATTTGTGTTGGCTAAGTTTAGGGCTGGTTTGCTTAGCTAAGTGCCACGTTTGTGAAGGACGGGGCACTGTTTGTCACAGCAGGAGGACAGGGTAAGGAAAACCACAACGCACATTAGGATCCCGGCACACAAGTGGTAGGGACTTTGCCATGCCCTTCGCATTTAGGCTTGCAAAGTCGCCAACCATTTGCATTACGTTTCACATTTTTGAAGACGCATGCCTCAGGCAAGATCTGTGTTCCCCTGAAAGAAAATATTTTCATGTTTTAAAAAATGTGCCCAGCCTGTGATGGACTATCTGCAGTGTTTATCTCACAGGCTCATACGCTCCAGGTTTTTTTTCTTCAAGTGTTTGTTCTCCTTGTGGGAGTAATTTGTTCTCTGAGTCTCTAAGAAAAGAAAGAGCACCTACCTTAGTTGAAGAATGAGCACTCGGTAACAGCCTCAGTTTTTCAATATGGAATTTTCATGCTCATACCAAACTGCTTGAAATCAATCCACAACGTGTTGGGTTTTTTTTTTAAAAAAAAAAAGCTCTGAGAAAAATACTTAAGGCAAGTTCAAAGAAGAAATGCTTTTGAGGAAACCACAGTCTGGTGGCAGACATTTGCAAAACGCCAGGAGCTAAATTGTTTAGTGTATTTCCTGAGCTCAGTTCAGCGCCAGCTTTGAGTAGGTGGCACATGAGCTACAGTGACCATATTTCCTGGTTTAATAGCTGCTGGGTTTCGGTCTCTCTATTTTCCGGGGTTGGCTGGCAAACTTTGAAGGACAAAAATGCTTCTGCATCTTAGCAATTTGATTCTCTTAGTAGAAAATAAAAAATTTGTTGTATTTCCAAGTAAGGAGCAATTTCACATCTGATTCTCATAGAATGCGTTTTTTTCTCTATGCTGAATATCCGTGTATGTGTGGACATGCAGACAACTAAAATGCTACAAAAGTAAAAGTGGTATTAAAATACCGTTTACATTTGTCTTTACATTTTGTATTCACTCTAATTTGACAATTGTTCCCTTCTTATTATTCCAGCTCAACTCATGAAGGCCACTAAATAGCCTAAGATTATGACCTGTTTTGAACTGACTTCCTTCAATGAATCAATTAAAAAGCTTTCTGTCTCACATTACTGCTGCTAAGATATCAAGTCCCATCTCTGTGGGCATTTTCTCATACTCTCCCTGCTCTTTTGTGTCTTTTAAACTTCAGTTTTTCTACTTTCTACAATTTTTTGAATAACAGCAATAAAAAAAGGAGAATTTGAGTCTGAACTTCTATTGAAAGCAGATCTTTAAGAGCAACTAAACCCACTGGCTTTAGTCACCAGTGCCTCTGTACTGGTGGCTGCGGGGGAGAATTGCAGTGCCGAAGCCCTTTTGATTTATGTTAAGTGACACGAGAAACCTGATGTTTGCTATTTACAAACTTTGTTTGTCTAAGGCACTAATGAGAAAATGCATTTCAAGTTTAGTAGCGACCAAGCAGAGAGAACATGGCATGTAGCTAAACACAGAAAATCAAGTATTGCACGTTCCTCCCGCTTCAGGGTCCTCCTCCCAGATCACTTGCAGAGCAGATTAGCAAAACCAGGATGGGCTGGAAACCACTCATTAGTGTATAGTCTTAAATGATCTCGACTCCTCATCTTTGTTTGCTGAGTGCACCTGAAACTGAGGCTGCACCCTTACCTTTGTAGGTATTAAAAGCTGGAAGTAGTATCGTTTGAGGGCTATATTCATGGAGAAAGAGAGGGTGATGGGATGACTTCTCAGGAAAGCCCCACACTGGCAATCAGCAATAGATTTTTGTCAAAAAGAAAGAGTTTGTAGTGGAAAGATTAAGTTGCAACAGGTTAAAATGTACAAAAAAGTCCCATACTCACTTAATCCACATACTGGGACAGAGAACTGACCTGCCCAAAGGCATTTCTCAGGGTCCTGCATAGGCATTCTTGTTTTATAAGTACCACTACATATATAATTTGTTTTACTGTGGTGCTTTGAGGCCTGAAGGTTATTTTATTAAGAGCTGAACAGACTTGTAGTCTCCATGAAAAAGAAAAGGGACACGGAGGTGAACTTTGCCCGTCAGCCACTCTGCTGCACTCGCAGTTATAATGTTAATGAGACAGGGTGAGCTGGAGGAAGAACAGTCCTGTGGGATGACCACCTCACAGCAGTCTGGTACAATGAGAGCAGTCATAATTCCTGTCCTGGATCTAAGTAATTTAAGTCTTTTCTTTCCTTAGAGTATTTTACCAATCTTTCCTAACCATTGTTGTCCACACCAACTTTTAGAGGCCACATCTGCTTTTGCTGTCCTGTGAAAGTTTGAACAAGATAAAAAGGGAAATTCTTTAAGAGCAGAAATATGCCTCAGTTCTAATGTATTTCTAGCACTCTCTTAATGTATTTACTTTGGAATATTTTTTACATAGACTTTCATACATTATCTCTAATCCATCCACAACAACATGATTTGAAAGGAAACAGTCCCTATGAGGGACTAATTATTAGGTCAGCCTTGCACAGGAAGGAAGTAACAGGAA
This sequence comes from Phoenicopterus ruber ruber, assembly GCA_009819775.1. Lineage (NCBI taxonomy): Eukaryota > Metazoa > Chordata > Aves > Phoenicopteriformes > Phoenicopteridae > Phoenicopterus > Phoenicopterus ruber. The sequence goes on from CM020217.1 coordinate 93,038,339, forward strand.
AACACGATTTGTCAAGAATAATTATGCATGAAAAGTATAAAAAAGAGAAAATTGTGCACAGGGATACTCAAAATGTAGACAGCTAGGAGGGGTAAATGGAGAAAGCTGGAGGGCCCGACTGTTGCTGTTGGCTCCGCAACACCAAGCGCAACTAAGCTGTAGAAAGGCTGTGGAAAAGGTTGGCATGTTACAGGAAAAGAGTAGTGACAACCGTTTGCCAGATGGAGATGAAAGAAACCTGGTACTTTTAGTGGAAGGTGCTTCTACAGACATGGTGGCTGAAGTTTTTTGCAAATTTCCCTACATTACGCTACAATCATATCTAAAGATGGGAACATTTTGAAAGTTAGGGACAGTGTTTTCTATTTTTACCATTCAACCAAAATTCCCCTTTTCCATGCTTGCCCACATCAGCTGCTGTTCCTGTAACATCAAGTTGTCCTTGGGCATCTCCTATCCCTGGGAGTGCAAAAGCAGCCATCTTCCTGGAGCCTCCTGACGAGGCTGAGGAATCAGGAGAAGAGCTGGAGGTCCCCAGGCCCCCTCGGAGACCTTTGGTGGCAGACGGTGGGGTAATGAGTCTCTGGTCTGGCAGTTGGAGAACGAGGGGTCTGACTGGAGATGCACTGACAACGTGGCTTGCAGTGGACACCTGAAGATCAGGAGACCACGCAGCAGCAGCCACCATGATCAAATTGGTCCTCCCAGCCCAGGCACCCTCCTGATCTTCAGCCGCGCTTTGGGGAGTGAGCTGGCGGCGTGAGCTCGGGCACCGGCTGAGCTGGCGGCAGCGAAACCAGCTATCGGCACTTCCCTACCCCCAAAAGCTCTCGTGGAGAGCAGGCTTAACATGAAGTGGTACTTGGTTGTTCTCTCTTCTGCCTAGTCCCAGCCCTCTTGCCTTCCCCTTTAGGGAACGGGGTGGGGGCGAGGAGAAATCTTTAGGATCAATTATAAACTTCTTTATTTGATCAGCAGGGCTTTTTCTCCTGGTGGAAACGGGGAGAACTCTGTGTAACCTCGGCACTGCTTCAACCTCTCGATCGACCTAGGAGATAAGGTTTAAAATCCTGGCATTTTTAGAGGTGCTAATCTCTGAACAATTTGTCTTGTACTCTTCTTTTAATCCCATTTGTTGACAGCACATTTTGCTGCTATTAAAAGCACTGGAAAGCTCCCATTGATTTTAATGGTTCAGAAACAGGCTTGTGGTGAGGACCACTGAGCCAGTCCTGCAGGACGGACGGCAGAAATAGCCTGAAAGCCTTCAAAAATGGGGGGAGGAGGGAGTTTCTTTCATATGCATGGGACGTGGTTTGCCGAATAGAGGGTGCGATGTGGCAGAAAGGCTTTGTTGGAGCTGGTTAAGGGAGATCTGTGCAACTGCTTTGAGTCATTTGATCATTTCCAGCACGATCCCTGGGACTGCTGAGACTCTTTTACCCCACCACACAACGTGTCAGTAAATACACACCCAGTATCTAACGTAAGTAGTGTCTGTCTGAAAGCATCGATATTATGTTTAGTCACATTTTATTGTAAGATTTCATTGAAGTGATCAGGATTTTAAATTGGCTCTTGCTTTCCTTGCTGAAGCTTCAAACTATTCTTTACAACCACAGCGACAGTGTTCCCAGTGCACTGAAGCATTTCGCATTTTCCTCAAAGGCAAGGCCGAGGATTCAGTCTGTACTTCCTAAGCAGTGCCCTGCTAAATCTGGTTTTAGTTAAACCCTCTTTTTGAAGTACATGGCCATAATTAGATCTGCTTAGAGGAGACAGCAGGACTGTGACCCCAGATCTTTCCTCCACAAAGTTTCGTTTCAGTCTTTGCGTAAAACCGTCTCCTCTCTGCCTCCCCCATAGCAGCACCCCCAGCAAGGAATGCACTGGCAAGTCCCTCGGAGGTCTGTGATAATACATTCCTCTTGGCTTTGGTCATCCTGGCACCGAGATGCTCTTGGCTGCTCTGCTGGTGATGTAATTCTGGGCCCGCATCACCTGCAAAGGAAACTGATCTGCGAGCAATAAAGCACACAGCCGTCTTGAAACAAAAAATGGGAGTGTTGATGTTAGTAAGTTTTTAAAATCTTTTTTTTCGCCTTGTTTGCATTTCTGCTTTTATGACCAAAGCTCCCCTTCTCCCTTTTCCCACGAGACGGCAGCACCAAGCCTTTCATTGGGAAGTGCTTGCCTTTTTGTTTCCCTTTATTTCATGGACCCAAGCAAGTGTAAAGGCTGGAGTGTGACATAGCTTGGAGATTTTGTGTGCGTTACCTTTCCAGTTTGCATTTTCTCTTGATTTTTATGGAGATTGTAAAACAAAGAAGCTGGCAGGGAGACAGCGGGACAGAGTATCCATCAGTCAATTACTTGTTTAGGGAACAATCAAGCCAAAAGTATGAAGTGTTCAGGGCTAATAAATCTCTGCTTTTTACCAGTTTAAGGCCAAATTCCGCGGTAAGAATAGCCCCACATAGAGAGATACTGGGGTGAGGTGTATAGTGCAAACATATAGCGCAGATTTTGGCCTGTAACTGTGTAATCTGTTGGTGATTCCTTTAAAGTCTGGAAATTAAGTTACTTTACAGAAAGATTTTTGCTATTTTTTTTCTCCAAGAGTTCTTAGCCATATTTGTACTCTGGCTTTTTTCTCACATGGTGATTGTTTCTGTGTCCTGGTTTCCAAATTGTGACCCAAAAAAAGGAAAAGCCAGCCCGATGGGACTGTGGGAATTCACCATTGCATGCAGTAGTTACTCATCTTACCGCACATTACTGGCCATAGTAGAGCACTGAGTCACTCTCAGTCTACTTTTCAGTAAGTGCATCTCTAAACTTTTAATCTTATAATGTAGAAGACAAGGGCAACAGTACAGTTTTTATTCTTTTCTTTCAGGCTGACATGCTCGCTGTATGGTTTGGAAACACTGGCTATTTTCTGTCAATGTAATATATTCACAGGATCACAGATCACAAATTCTGTGGTAGTCTATTAAAAGAAATAAATGAAAAAACCTGGCAATGACAAATACCATTTCTGCACAGCTAAGTAAATCTGAGGCTCATCCATTTTGCAGGTCCTGTTTTACAGCTCTAGCTGACTGCAAGGCAGTGACTGCTCAAAGTTTATGTTTTAACTAATGAATCTGGTCCCAAGCGCCAACAAAACGGCTCCAAAGGTAATTTAAAAACGAGAGAACAAACAGCCACATTGGACTGTGGAGAAACAATACGAAAGTATTGCGAGTCTTACACAATGTGAGGCTTGCCATGAGCTGGGACTAATCCAAATCCATCTCTTCACACTTGGATAGTCCTCAAAACTGTCCAGTCTTTCAGTCACTTCTGGGATTATATAAAATGGCATCATGTGTTGTTTCAGCTATTCTTCCAAAATTATTTCTAAGTAGGCATCAGCTTCGCAGCCCTTGAGAGAGAATTATTATACAAAACTATATCTAGTTCATTATTCCTAGCAAGTTTGCTTGCTAAAATCATCAATTCAAATGCTCCCAGGGTCAGACAAGGGGAAAAAATGACTTCATTCAAAATCTACTCACGAACCCAAACTCTGTCCAGGGTGCAATAGGTAACAATTTTAACATTTAAGGGGCCTTTGGCATGTTTCGGAGGTATTATACTACTGAAATAAATATCAGTTCACAGCTCTACTGAGGCCATCTTTTTAAGTTGTCATTTTTTTAGGCAAAGAAAACAAGAACTGAATCAGGGTCAGGTAGGGAAAATTGCTTCCTCATTCAGAAAGATTAGAAACAGGTTTCAGTTGAAGTGCCAGGTTTCAGTGAATTTCTAAAAAACTGAGATAGATGCCACTTATTTACAAGTATAAATATATGCTAATAGGCACTCAAGCTTGAACATGTTGGATATTTGCTTTACGTTTAAATGGAAGTTTACCTGTGCAGAGATGTACAGACTGATTAGCGAGGTATACGACTTAAGACCTGTTCTACATGGCCATATAACTTCCACTAAGTTGTGTGAAGAACCTCAAGATGTCATCTGATTTGGGGGTTTATTGTGACTCAGTAATCCTACACAGAAGGTTACCTAACCCTGAACAGATGTAATGCTTTTTCCATCTTCTTTCCCCAAAAAGGTGCTAAATTGTGCAACCCTTCTCATTCCTGCAGGATCTCCACCAGCAGTGGACAATACCAATAATGACTTTTATATTTGCATCATTTCAGTTTTCATTTCTTTTTAAGGCTTATGTGTGGAAAAACCTTAAGACAGAAGAAAAAACCCAGGGGGTGCCAAAATCCAAACCAAACATTCTTGTGAAATTTGCCAAAGCTTGTGCAAATGTGAGGGGGAAGAAATGCGGAATGCAAAATGTATAATTCAGTGCATATCCGTAAAGCCCCTGTGATTATAATATTGTGTTACCATAGTTAGTGTTTGGTCTAATTTTTTAAAAACTCATTAAAAAAATGCCATTTTGGGTGTAAGATAATTATTATAAACATCATCAAAGGAAATCCAGTGGCTTAATTCACAAGGCCAGCTAGTGAAAACCCCCATCAAATAATCCTGTGATTATGCCGTTCACCTGTTCAGTGGGAGACTTTCAGTCCTCCCGTCAACCTGATGGGATCCGAACCCACGTCTCTGAGGAGCCCTTCCTGGTCGTGTCATTGGGTCTCTTGGCGTGCCTGTTCCCACTATTCCAGGGTAAAATCGTTCCACTTTTATTAGTCACTTTTATACTTTCTGAGTTCTTTTCACCAAAGGGGTGAAAATCTTCTTGTAGATCAGTACCTGGGCACTCAAATTCCCCCAGACACAGGAATTCACTGGGCCAGGTCTCTCCATCCCCCGAAAAGCGAGGATTTTTCATTTGTTGGCTTGGTGAATGGTGCCAAGATAAGGTCCTCTCTATCTGCGGCTTTTCTTAAAATGGCAAAGATGATGGAAATGAAATGACTTATTCAAGACAAACAAATGTTTCACTGAAGTCCACGTGAAACTTTTTTTTCACTTGAATGAGAGAGAAAAATAAAACTTTTTTTTTCCTGTGATAATTACTTATTGAGTTTTCAGTTCAGCTCTGGAACTGAAAAATCAATTACTCACACAGCTCTGTTATCCAGTTGCTTATGTTAGGGAATGATTAATAGTAACGTAGCTGAATATGTAATGCCCTAATGAGAATAGATAAAGAAATGAGCAGAAAATTAGGCTAAATTATAGCAGAGTGACAGCAATGCTTTTCTGATGATAGCAATTATGTCATAGGTGAAAAAGTATCTCTTGGTGACAAGTGTATATATATCACAGGATGAAAGTTCCTGTACAGTTCCATTTAAAATGTTTATTTTCAGAGGAACTGGAAAGGGATAGATGTATTCTCTTTCATCATTTAAATATCAGGCTCTTCCTAGATGACTTGTTTTAAAATGATGCACAGCTTTCAACATTTTTTCATTTTGCAAATTACTGGCTGGGATACAACCCTGGTTTCCAAAAACAGTAGGGGCAAAACAGTGTCCGTACTGGTAAAAGGCAGACGGGAGGTGCAGAGGACAGAGCATCGCCGCTTGCAGTTGTTGCTGCACAGCTCACGCCTTGTGGGCACTGCTAATCCCACCACGGAGAAGAGCGTGTCCCGGTTTGACCGGCTCATGTCCTTACCTGACAGACCAAGCGCTGTTGGTCCAACTTGTTTTCAGTGGCAGGCGCTATTGCTTTGTGCCCATCATTAGCGCACCGAGCTCTCTACATCCAGCTTCTTCAGGTCTTAGGAAATATAACTAATCTGTAAAAACGCCAACCTGATGCTGGATTTTATGAGCGCAAAGCTGGCATTGTTGCAATTCCTTTGCAGTAGAGCTCTTCTTGATTAAGGGATTAATGACAATCAGGGTAGGAACTCTGAAAATGTTAAAATAGTGTGCGTGTGTGTGTGTGCGTGTGTGTGTGTACGTACCTGTAGAAGCATATATATGCATATATAAACATATTACAAACAGCAGTTTCATGAGTGGAGTTATAGCTCCTGGATAGGAGTTTGCTCTCCAGCAAAATAACTTATCAACAATATTTATTTCCTGTATGATTATATTTTTATATAACTTCTATATGCATTTCTGTTTATGATGATACTAGTTTATTACTATATTATTTTTACATAATTTCTACAGCCAAATAACACCTTTGTATTTTGAATTATTTTTGATCAGTATTGCCTATTGATTCTGCCAAGGAGGCTGTAAGCTTTTCCAAACTGATTTTGCCTCTCTTTGTGTGTGAGGCATCATTTGCACTTATGTCACTGTAACATTTTTAAAAATAATAGTGATTTGTAAGTGAGGGTGCTCAGTGGAAGTCAACAACTGACAACCAAATACCTGATTAGAAAACAACAGGGCTGGGATGCATAAACCCTGCAGTTATTCAGAGGGCAACACAAACATAGTAGAAAGAAATTTTAAGGCGAGCAGAGGCAAGAAGAGCACCTTCTAATTCACACTTACTGTATGAAGCTGGCCTGGTTTCTCCTTGCTCTCCATCTGGGTACATGAGTTTTCCCTGTCCTTTCCTTTCACCATCCAAACGCTCAACAGGCTGGTGGTCAGGACATCAGCTTGGAACGGAGTAGTGCAAGCTGGAATTATTTCAGACTGAGGAGAGAAATAAAACCAGATATGCCACTCCCTGGGCAAGTAATGCAGCTCGCAGGCGCTGGTGCAAGAGGCAGCCCCCTTGCAAGTCTTTCTCCGAATGGAAGCACCTATGGCTCCTGTCCTTGTGCGATGGCTGTGGTCAGCCCGTGTCTCCCTGGTCCTCAGAACGAGCCCTCTGCCGTTCTGTGTGTACAGACATGTATTTCATTAGTCCCAAATAACCTCAGGTGGAGAATGGTGTTCAGCTCAGGCAAGATGACAGGACTTCCAAGGATGTGCAACAGCAAGTTTGGGTGACCAAAATACAGATCTGCCCAAAAATCAGGTGCCTATGAACATTCAGATTTATATGTGTTGTTTTTTTGTTTTGTTTTGTTTTGGTTTTAATCTTTCCCTCTTTAAATTCTTCATTAATTGCGTTCCATAAATCTATGATGTGAGTCTTTTTTGGATCCTGCTCTAAGCAACTACAAGTAGGAGGTTAAAACAGCAGGCGCAAATCTCAGGGGAGTCTAGCCCCTGGCTGAGTGCTGTGGGGGTGAGTGTACAGCAGGGACAGTCTCTTCTATAATTGCCTCTCAACAGACACGAATCTTCTAATGCAAGCAGCAAACCTAAGAATTGCATGAGCTGTACTAATTAGTTTTGTGTAGGGTTTTTTTGTTTGGGTTTTTTTTCCAGGGTTGTGGCGTGGTTTGGGTCTTTTTGAGGGGCGGAGGAGGGGAGGTGTCCAGTCATGCTGCACCTCCAGAACACACGGGCAAAAAGCACTAGCGAAGGTGGGGTTGTGAGACCAATGTGGTGGGCAGGTGCGTGCTCCTTTGTGTTCAGGGCAAGAGCTGAGGGTCCTGGCACGAAAATTAACAGAAATACCTTCATAGCCTTTCAGACTGACAGTTGGGACATGGCATATTAGGATGTGGTGTGACAGCCAGGATTATTCAGTGCTGATGTTAAAATCTATCAGTCCCTCTTTAGGTCATAAAAGTAGCCGCTGACTGCTCTTGTATAGCATTTGAAAATTTTACTGAGGATTCATTATTTGCTAAATCACTGACTATGGTGCTCACGGGAAGTCATGCTTAAAAATCAAGAAGGAATCTTCATGAGATTATTTACTGTTCTCCACTTTTACAAGTGTGTGTTGTTTTATCCTTATGTCAAGCTGTGACTGAGGTGGCCAAATATGATATCAACCAGTGCACACATAGCCTGTATTTCTAAGTGTCCTTGTTTCGGCCAGGATGAAGCTAATTTTCTTTCCAGCAGCTACTGTGTTTTGGATTTATTATGTGAAGAATATTGATAATAATACACTGATGTTATTAGTTGCTGCTAAGTGATCAAGGACATCTTCCAGCTTCCCAGATTTTGCTAACGTGCAGGTGCAAAAACTTGGGAGGGGTATAGCCAGTATAGTTGATCCAAACTGGCCAAAGATGGTATTCCATACCATAGACGTTATGCCCAGTATATAAGTGAGGGTCAGCCGGAGGGCCAGTTCTCTTTTTCCCTTTTCCCCTCTTTTCTTTTGTTTGGGCCTTTTTGTTTGTTCATTTGGCTGTTTGTTCCCTTGCCTGCTCTCTCTGGAACTTGCTGTTCTGGGATAGCTGCTGGGGAATATTGCTGTTCCATGACTGCTGCTTGGGACAGGCTGTATCGGTCATCGGGTGGTGAGAAATTGTGCATCGTTTGTTTTATATATTCTATTATCTTTATATTTTATTATTATTATCATTATTAATATATAATATAATAATTATTATTTTTCCTTTGCTGTCTGGGTGAACTGTTTTTATCTCAACCCACAAGTTTTCCTTTCTCTCCAATTCTCCTCCCCACCCCACTGGGGAGGGGGGGAGTGAGCGAGTGGCTGCGTGGTATTTGGTTACCCTCTGGGGTTAAACCACGACAGTAAGAAAATCTGAGACCCTGCATTGAGGGAAATGGAGCTTTTATATTGACTCCACTTGAGTAGACTCTTGCTCTCAAGCTGCATTGCTATTATACAGCTGTGTGAGCTTTTCCATGTTTGACTAGCCCAGTGCATGCAATTATATAAATGATGCTACTTCCTAAATCCAGATTTTAAATCTCTTCACTTTTTGTTTTGAACACTTGTCCCATGTTTGAGACCCTGTCATGGTGACTCCAGACACCATCACTTGGGTTGCTTGATGCTAAAACAAAGCAGCAATTCTTTGGAGCCTGTTTTCTCTCATTTTTTCCTGCCCACTTGTTTTATTCACTCTATCAAATACATTATTTCAGCGGCATGTCAAATGGGAAGCAGTGAGGTGGACAACCTTTATATTTAGGTGTAGGATTCAGGTGCCTTTCAGTCCCAGTCGGTCACTGGATCACCTTGCTTTGAGGAGGGGTCAGTGAGAAGCAGCACTTTCCTTTTGAGGAAAGGAAGTCCAGAAAAGGTCATCAGGGGTTAGAGCAACGGGGCAAGAATTGAACTGATGGAACTGGAAGGTAAAGGATGAGGAATAGCGAAGAGGCAAGTTTAGGGCAGGGGATGGCAGCCACAAGACAAAGAATATGGGAAGTGAATCTGAATTAAGAGATTAATGAGAACAGAGGGAATGGTGAGGGGAACTAGCTGTTGGCTAAAGTAGAGCGCTGCAGAGCCTTCCAGGTGGATGACAGAGGGAAGAAATGGTGAAGAGATGAAGATGGAAGAGAGACTGAGCTGCAAGCAGAAGACATAGAAGGAAAAATACAGAAAAAATGAAGCAGAAGGCATCACATTGATGATGTTGCTTGATGCTGTATAGCACAGGCACTGAGACTTCCCAGAACTTGTTTGCACCAACAGATGATACATTTCAGGGAAAAAAGTAATTCTGCCTTGATTTTCAGTTTCCAGCAAGGGAATATTCACCACTGTTCTTTATGAGTTACTTATTGTCATGCTGTGGCTCCTATCTCTTGATGGAGTATTTCTGTTCTATAAACCCACACTCAGAGAAGTCAGGTGAGGGGGAGGCAGCAGAAGGGGCAACAACAGAGAGCCAGCTGCCAACAGAACAAAAGTGACACACAGGTGAAAATCAGTCAGGGTTTATTCATGTCCCAGCCCCAACGTGAGCAAAAGAGGCCAAGACATTGCCAAAAGTCTAAGCCTCTCCCTACCTAAGCTGAGAACAGCCACAGCTCCCCCTGCTCTCAAAGCGTCAAGCTCACTCTTCCACATCATTTTTCCACATGAACACCTAGCACATCGACAGTGTGTAATTTAGAAAGACAAGGGTGGAGACTAGAGCACGTAAAGATGGCATTAGTGGGGTGCTCTGACAAAGCACGGGTACGTGAAGCAGCCACCGCTAAAGAAGGCAGGTCCCCAGGGGGCGGCAAGGAACCATCCTGCCACGCAGCACTTTGCTGAGGTCCTGGGCACCTCTGCCCCTGACTCCAGAGAGGCTTTGGTCAAAGGGCCACAGCCTGCTTCTATGACACTGTTGGTGCTTATTCACAAAATAACGATCAAATCGTACTATAAAACAGTATCCTTGACATAGACAGGTCCTACTTCAGCTGTAATCACTTTCACTTCGGGGAGTCCCACCACTATTGGAGATACTGAGCTTTCCCAGATAGCAAAAAGATACACACAAGTGTTAAGAGAGCAGAAAATCAGAAGAGGAAAAAAAAAGTGGAAAAGGAAAACAAAGCTAGAAATGCTTTTGTTAAACTTTTGAATCATGCTTCCGTAAAAGGCAGCAGATCCTAACATAGGGCAATTTTCATGCTGCAAAGAGAAAAAGAATTTAAAATCTAGGCAGCATGACTTATTTAGAAAGATCTGAGGAGTAATAAAAAAGCCTGTGTGCAAGTGTGTGTGCATGTGTGTGTGCGTGCACAGTTGCAACAGCTGCATGGAACAACCTGTTTTAAGTAAGAACAAAGGTGAACGAAGCCAGTTGTCAGCACAGCTCACCAAATGAAGTTTTTTAGTGCGCATGACGTATGCCGTATAAAATGTATTGCCTGAGATATAACAGCACAGAGTCCAACTAAAAGTCTTTTTCTCAGGCTTTTCCTACAAAGCCATGTTTCAAGAATTTACTGTATTTATCTTCATTATTTGTCTCCAAAAGGCCCAATGGATCACCTTGTTCACTATGTCTTCAGCAGTAAATTAAAATCAGCCTCTCCCCTCCCTCAATATTCAGTTTTTATGTTCTATCAAGATGCCACTGAATTCATTCGTATCTCTTATGCTCAGAGTAGGCAACTGGCTAAGTAGAAATTGGAGGACAGGTCTGACTTACCAAATGAGTTTGACCTACCAAAAGAAGGAAAAAACCCTCAAAATAATGAGGGAAGATTTTCACTGCTTTGAAGGTTTTATGAACAAGAAAAATAAGTCTGGCAAGCAACACAGTGTACTTTTTCAAGTATGGAAGTAAACACAAATTTAGAAAAAGTTTTGTTTTGCACAAACAGAAATATTTGGGCTTTTTGTAACATGTTAGGGAACGGGAGTTTCAAGCACTGCCTTTGCTATAAATGTTACCTATGTTTCTGCACTGAAGATATAGAGCCAACGGAGAGCAGGGCGATCTGCTGGAAAGGTTACAAAGCCCTGTTTACAGAGAATTTTATAATCGGGCAATCATTTGTTACAAGTCTCAAAGATCCACAAGAGGAATCCATTGCTGTGCAGCGTTTAGTGAATTTTTAAAGAGAGCAACTTATCAAAGAAATGTGTAGTCTATTAGCACATCATTGAATAGTTAAACCAATTCCATCTTTTGCTTCCCAGTTACTCTCCTCTATAGCAGACAACTGTGCCAGATGCACAGTACAATTTCTGACTTTCAGAGGTGAGTTGGAATTTGAGATTCCTATCTATTCCCTCTCCTGCTTTTATTTCTTGATGTTTTTCTTACCTGGTCTCACAATGTTGCAAGTGCTGCTTTACTCAGAAATGCGTTTCTTGGACTACTTCATTCCAATGAAAGCATAAACAAAAAGATTCATGAAATTCTGGGGAGCAAGTTAGATTTTCCCAGCCTTTGATGTGACTTAAAAGTGAAGGTACTCTTGAGAAATAACAACATATGGAGTACCTTTATATTTTTATATTTACACATAGTTTGATTCCTATGCAGTAAAAGAAAAGTTGTAAAGGTTAAAGGCCTGGTTGACCTTATCTGTGACGTCCTACGTGATGTCCTCTATAGCTCTGGTACTGCCATAGTGGTGGGTACTTGGAGTAGTTGGACCGGTGACGGAGAATACTTTAATTATGAAGTCTGGTGGTGGTACAGGCATATCTCAGCTAGCGCAGGGTGTGTAGGCTCACCACTACCACACTGCACTTTCTCTAACAAGTCTTGCAGCCAGTTGTCTGCTGGCTCACATCCAGACAACTTCAGTGACTCTACATCACGTTCCCTGTGCTTTTATTCCCAAATTGCAGATTAAGCTGAGGGAGCTGGCAGTCTGGGATAAGTCCCCTCTGGGGACCACTGGTGGTCACAGGTGCTGCTGGTGAGTATCATGAGGCAATGTATGTGGTATATGTCACCCTGTCTCAGTGATCCAGCCTAATTTAGATTTTTTTCAAGATCAGGTTGGTCAGGCCCTGGAACAGGTTGCCTAGGGAGGTTGTGATGTCTCTGACCTTGGAGGTGTCCAAGGCTCAAGTAAGGCAGGCCTTGTGCAACCTGCTGTAACTGGACCTGGAGGGGGCTGGATTAGACATCTCCAAGGTCCTTTCCAACCTCAACCATTCTGTGGTTTTATGATGCAGCACCTTCTGGAGGACACCACGTGTTTCCTGATGACTCGGCTTGCACCAGGGTGAAAGGCAGTGGGTTAGACTGGGGCAGGCTCTGTGGCACCCTCTGGGCATTCCCTTTAACACATCCCTTGCCAGGTAGGGACACTGGCAATGCCCTCAGCCACCCTCTGGTCTTCTCGTGGCACATTATAGTTCTGGCTGCTGATTTTTTGCTGCCAAACTTGTGATGGGTAGAGGTAATCCCTTGAGGTCTCTGGTGTGGGCAGGAGTCCACTGCACAGCTGCTGTGATTGTGAATGGTTGGACTTCATGAGACGGGTGACCCCTTCTGGCCTGGACTTCCAGCGTCCCCTCCCTTCTTCGTGTCACATCTGTACAAAGCTGACTGCTATAAACTCACAGCTGCTTTCCTAATATAAATATTAGGATCCTCTTGAAGTCCCTGAGATTTCTGCTCTGAGATGAGACCATGAAAACACAGATGAGGGAAGATGTGTCACTTGCAGTTCCAGCCTGGCCCAAATGTGGCATCACAGAAAGAAGAGCCAGAGCGGATATGAGGGGACATCAAGGACGGCTGTGGATTCGGGAGAGGTCGGGGTTAAAAATAGAGCGCAGAGGTGAGGAGGAGCAGGGATGAGCTGTGCAACGAGCTCAGAGCCCGGAGCCAGCCGGGATGGGGTATGTGACCAGATATCCTCTTGCAGAGCCAGCAGCGCCGGCGGGGCAGAGCCTTGCTCTCAGCGGCAATCACAGTCAAACCCGGCTGTCAGCAGATAGTTTTGAAACTTGCTTGCAAACTGCTCTATGCCATTCTAGTATCAAACCGCCTCGAGGCTGACAACCTGCTATTGCTATCAATTATTTTGTTAACTCAGAGTGCAGACTTTTACGCTGGCAATCTAAAGGATCTAAACTGTTCTGACCATCTCCCTAAGTGCTAATATAATGCCACATCATTAAATTTCGATGGTGGATATCTATTTTAGTGTTTGCCATTGCGCATCCAATTTCCTCTTTTTAAAGAATATGTAGCTCTACCAGAACAGTTATTAGGATTGCAAAGGACATGGTAAGTAGATTAAGCACAACATTTGTCTGCTCGATGCATGTGATCATTTGTAGTTGCATAATCAAACACAAGTTTTGTACAGAAACCTTTCCTCTGACACTGGAAAAATAGAAACACATTGAGATGCATCAGCTTTGCACACAGGAGGCAACGATTTCTCTGTAGGACCCCAACTTCATCTTTTGGAAAGTATTTAGTAAATGAGGTAGGGGAATATAAAAAGGGAGAGAATGATTAAGGCTGGTATATGTTTCCCCGGAAAATGTGACTCTACGCCTGTTGAGTTTGTGGGATGGATTTCCTACATGGCGCTAGTTAAGTCATGGGAAGCTAATGTACATGGGTTGTGAACATTTTTCACTCTAAGACTGATTCTCATTTTGGGGAGCCTGTTGGAGATCTGGGCTCCGACGTGCAGGAGTCTGGAGCATCCAGTCCTGGGCTGGAGGCAAATGGGGCTGTGAGCTGAGCACACGCAGCCCCCACCCGGCAGCGCTCTGAAAACCACATCCTACGGACCCCAGAGCAGGTGTCCCAACCAAAACCCGAGTCCCTTTGTGCTTCTATCTCCCACCCAGAAATGAATTGTTCTGTTCTCAGCAGAGTCTGAAGAGTGTGTGGTAAATAGGGCCTTGAATAAAGAGCATAAAATCAATCATTAAGCACCTGCTTTTCAAATGAGCACTGTCCAGCCTGTATGCTGAATGAGGCGAGGGTCCTAAGGAAAAATAATGAAAGAACACAAAATTAGATAGTTTCTCAAAAATGTAAACACACAGGGGTCCATTTTGGGGGATAATAATATTTGGCATGATATGCTTTCAGTGGTTTTAGATATTACAAGCTTCTTCAGAAAACAGGAAGGTGAATGGGAAGGGGAAGAAGAAGAGGAAAGAAAAGGTGAAGAAGGAGAAAAGGAAGGGGAAGGGAAAGGGAAGAGTGGTTTCTGGTTCCCCTTGTAAAGACTGAAAAAATGACCGTGGGCAATGTAGGGAATCATTAGGCAAATAGAAGGAATCCCCAAATTCTTTTATGTTGGTTTGGGAACAAAAGGGCTGATTTAGGACTTCTTTAATGCAGGGAGCTAGCAGAATGGTGCTTTTCAGACTTCACGCAGACTCGCAGTTAGCCTTGCTACTATGCATGAATGTTCAAAAACAAATACGCATGTGTATTAAATCCACAGGGGATTTTCTTCAGTTATTCACGCCTTTATCAACTGATCTTAAGATCAGTCAGCGCTTACCAACAGTAGTACTGTCACTTCAAACACCAAGAAGACAAGAGAAAAGCAACAGGAACATTTCGTGAGTCAAAGGAACGAACTGGCAGCTCGGACTGGGAAGCATCGCTTTTGTGCATCCTAGTTCAGTTAAGCGAAACCACTTCGCAAGGGCTCTCCGCGATCAAATTATTATTTCTTAATCGTTAACCTATAAACTGTAAGCCCGGAGGGGACTGTCAATAATAAACTCCGGGAAAGTGGTGCTAAAAGGAAGCGCTGGCAGGAGCGAGCCACCGAGCCAGCTCAACCCTTTCCACCCCTCCTGCCCCGCCGAGGCGCGGCGGCGGCTCCACCCCTTCCCCCTGCCCCGGGAGGGAGCGCACAATGCCGCGCCGCGGCCCCGGCCCCGGCCCCGGCCCCCCCCGCCGCCCCGGGCCCGGCCCCGGCCCCCGCGGCGGGCCGCAGCCGTCACCTTGCAGTGCGCGGGGGACATGGCAGCGACGTGAGGGCGCCTTCCCCCCGGCGGAGGGGCTCAGCCGGCGCGGGGCGAGGCGTGCTGCAAAATTTTCCCTTTCTTGTATTTTTTGGTTGCTTTAAAAAAAAAAAAAAAAAGTTTAATTATAAGGTAAGATAATTCAGATTTTTTTTTTTTTATGTTTAATTTGAGCAGTGCTAATTGTTCTTGTACATGCGCACTGCACTGGTTAACTGAATGTACTGGGCATAAGCGTAGGCGCCGGCGGGAGGCCGGAGCGGGGTCTGCGTCCGGGGGAGCGGGGGATGCCCGGCGTGCGCCCGCGGCTGCCCCGCTCCCGCCGCCGCCGCTCCCGCTCCGGCTCCGGCCCCGGCTCCGGGCGGCTGGACGGGGCAGAACTGCGCTGATTTTCGTGTTCGGCTGGAGCCCTGGAAGGTGCACCTGGTGGGGTCGTGCTGCGGGGCTTCCCCGCCGGGACAGCGCATCGAGGGGTCAGGGAGGGATAACCGCAGCTCGGAGACAGGTTTGGCAGATTTCATCTCTCAGCTGAGCGCTGCTGCGTCCTTTTCTCACAGATGCTGTCTGCATGCTTTCTGCTCATCCCTCTTCCCCTCCTCTGACCTGCGAAATTAATGGGGATCTCTTAATTGGGGGGCTGGGAAAAAAGTGCCTGTCCAGTTGTAGTAACGTTTCATAGCCTGAACAGGCTTTGGTTGTGTTTTGTTCTTAAAGATCTTTGGTGCTTTTCTTATGTGAACAAGGTGCTGAAAAGGCGGTGGGACACTGTATCTACTAAGTGTTCTTATTCCAGAATACTGCCCTTCCTCACTGTTTAGTTGAAAACTGTTTCAACACAAATGAACTGTTTCAGCAAACTGGATTTTAATTTTTACAAGAACAGTGTTAGAAACAAAAAGAGGAGGAAAAATTGTATAAGACAAGCCATGTGTCCTCCTAAGTAAAGAAAATGTTTTCTTTCTTTCAGTATAATTTGGGAACTGTCATGTAGTTTTGAAGTAGCATTTTAATTTGCTTTTGATATAATTTGATACAATCACTTCTCAAAAGTTAATTCAGCAGTGAAGAATATGCAGTTTTTTACACTTCAACTTTGTATAGTAGGTAGCCACAAAAATTTGTCTTTAGAGTCACTAGAACTGATAACTATTTTTATTACAAGTTTTTCTTTGTTTTCAGAGTTGACCCTGTGATAAACTGAGAACTCGGGAAGTTCTGTAGCAAGGTCATTCAAACATTTGTCTCTGCTCCTTGCCTTTAAAGTTTAATGGATAGAAAGGAGAAAGTAACACAGATGTGCTTTATTGTTTTCCTTGCCATGGGATCTGATCTCATTTACATCTTTCTTCTCTCAGTTGACATGGATATGAGGGGAGGACTGAAGCTGATGATTTGAAAGTGTTACCTAATATTGAATTGCCCAATGTGAGTGTTAGGCCTGATATTGGTTTGATTCTTAGAGATCCTGACCACCTTTTGGCTCTCTTGGGTTTTAGCTGAAATTCTGAGTGTTCGGAATCACTGAAACTCAGCCTCTGGGTATCTCAGCCTGGCCCCAAACACGGAAGCACTCAGAAATAGTCCTGACATGTGGAGGATTTCCCAGTGGCTGTAGAAATAATCTTCAAAATCAGCTTTTGTACATTAAACAGGAAAAAAAAAATGAAGAGGGAACTCCTTTACTAAGTTAAACCACTTCTTGCTGGTTTTCATTGTCCCGGGATTCTAGCGAGCCGCCTCTCACATCACTTAATGGGCAGCAGCTTTCTAGCTCCCACTAGGAAGCTGTCCAGTCTCTCTAACTCTGCATATGCAGTAGCAAACTCCTTAGGGTTGAAGTGGAAAGACGAGCTTGTGAAGGTATTTGCTTTCCCAGTGCTTCCTTGGGATTGCTGTGTGAGTGGCAGAAACGCTGTTGGCCCCTCAGGGAGGAAGCAGCCTTCATCAGCCGGCAGTCAGCTCATCCTTGGAGTGACCAAGTCCTCCTTAACGTGCTTCTCTTAACCCCCGCTTACTGGCCTTCCACAAAATAGAAGTCATTACATCCCATCGCAACAAACTTTTCTGAATTTAAATGGCAAAACAGGGTACTACAGGAGCAGTACGCTGAGATGGCTTTGTGCTAGAGCAGCAATGAGGAGCTCTGTGGACATCCAGGCTGTGTACGAGCTCAGTTAAAAGGTCTTCCAGAGACCTCACCTGCTTCCCTCCTCCCATCCTCTTCCCTCTACCTACCATTCCTTCCGCTGCCCCTGTCTTGATAGCAGGGGAAATAGCTCTGCAGCTCTCTCCAGACTGCCCTCCGCATTAGCCCCTCCTGAGAGTGCTTCATTAGACACTGGGAGACGCCTTGGGAAGCTTGGCTTCGTCTGTTTGCAAAGCAGGGAGCTAAACCAGGCCAACGCAGCTGAAATGGTCCCACATACGCAAACCGTGGGACAGCTCATGTCCTTTCAGGCCATCCTCTGGCTTGCCCTGCCTTCCCAGGGTTTCCTCACGTAGGTGGGTGCCCATTTCTATGCTGGAGATGGAAAAGGTCACATGAGCATTTGTGATGTTTTCTCATCTCGATGGAAGTACAAGTGGAAAGGGCAAACACTGGTATAATTTTCAATAAATGTTTTGGGGGCTTTTCACTTTTGCATGCTCTGTTTAAAAGATTCTGAAGTGAATGCTTTTTTGAGGGGAGAGATGGGGTTTTGGAAATCACTGAGCATCTTTCCTGATGCATCCTGATGCATCTGAAACGTCTTCATGTTTTCTTAAAATACTGTAAGTCACTTTGGAGAATGGCTTCTCATATCAGCTATCAGTGCTAAGCAGGGTTTTCGTAGTTCCCAGTTTGCTACATTTATTGTATTTCAAATGTAGTCATGAAGTTTATGATCCTTCAGAAGGCAAGAAAATGTCTACCGCTATTTGTAATTTCTTTTGCAAATGTAGACAAGAACTAATGCTTGATTTTAGCTAAGGTCTTGCTGCTGCTACTGCTTTTACCATTTACAAACAAAATAAATCCCATCTAAAATCCAGTAACGCCCATTGGAGCTCTCCTGGTATGAAACTATTGCAATGCCTTTTAAAAACACAAAACCATTATTCTCCAGCTGTAAGTTATAATTCATGGTGAAGTCTTGCCCTGGTCTGAAAAGAGACGCTGTGGAAATGGTACTGTGGGATTCCTCGTTTCCATCTCAGTGACTGAACTTGACATATGCAGAAACAAAACAGGAAAAACAATGTATGTGGTCAAGCGAAGTCTGTAGCTTCATTGATTCAGTGAATTGATCAGCCTTAAAGAGAATGTTAAACCACCCTGATGGCTAACCAGCAGACTCCAGCAAGAAGCCCTTCAACCACTCTGTATTCCTCATTGGAAGGAGAGCGAGCCATCCATGTCCTCTGTCACCTGTCCTTCAGGGCAGACTCGGGGACTCCCAGCAGATCTAAGCCCTGCCTGTGCTGGACACCTCTTCCCAATGTACCTGTCGTGGTTTAACCCCAGGTGGTAACCGAATACCACGCAGTCCCATACTAGCTACTACGAAGAAAATTAACTCTATCCCAGCCAAAACCAGCACAGTACCCAAGGTGCTGTTTTACAAACTGTGTCTGTGCCATGACCCAGAACTGCCTCTTACAAATACATTGACACAATAACTGGACTTTCTGGCAGCTGGCATGTAGCTGGCGGGGTGGGAGGGGGAAGTATGGTATTGGCCAGGTTTGCTTTAAGGAAAAAATTGCCATCCAAACCTGAAGGAGTGATTAGCCCCAGCCTGAGCAAGGCAGTCAGCATTGGTAGGACAAAGCACAGGAATATAACCATAATACAAGAAATGAAGCCACATCTCTGGAGCGATAGGGTTCAGCAGCTATCAGCATCCTGTTGCACTTCTGACGATCAATCTGAAACTTGGAGGAGGGAAGGGGAAAGCAGAAAGACCTTGTGCAATGAAATGCTTCAGCACCAAACCCAAAGGAAGGAGGACAGGGAGGGCCTGGTTACTGCCCATCCACTCCCACCTTCCTCCTCGCTGGCTGCTTCCAGCACACCATTCATGAAGGAGGTTGAAACTAAGTCCGTCGTTGCTCTTCCTCCGCTCTGGTGTTTGCCCGCTCTGGCAAGCATCTTCCTCTGTGGTACAAAATCAGGGAACAGCATTGTCCTGGGGTGTTTGTTTTTAACTGAGGTAGTTAACAGCTTGCACATATTCATACCTAAGGTTTTGCTATTGTATTTATCCAATATACTGCAAGGGGGAGTGTGATCGTCTTGAACACTGGACAGCTGTAAGGCACCTGTTCTTCAAATACTGTGGGGAGGATAGATAGCAAGGAGAGGGAGAGACCACCTGGACCCTCATGGCAGCAGAAGGCCTTGTATTCAGGGAATGACTCGGGCTGCAGGTTTTGATGTGATATGTGTGGTAACCTGCGGGGAAAAGGAGTGTTGCACAGACCTCAGCAGTGCTGTCCACAGAGGCGCAGGCGGTACGGTCCCCCTCTCCCCAGGGAACTGGAGCAGACCTGCCTGCTCCCCTGCTGTGGTCCGGAGCCGAGCCCCTGAGACTCTTACTGATGAATGCAGATTATCCAATTGTGTCCAAATATTTCTCCCCATCTCTAAAAAAAAAGCCAAACCAAGACAGCAAATACAGGGACTGGACTGGGGCTATTGTTTTGGCTGTATCTAGCCCCACATTTCATTATTAAAGGTTTTGTTTTGTTTTTCTTTTCTTTTTTTTTTTTTGCTTATTTTGACCCTGTATGCAGGTGCTTTCAACCTCTTGACAATCCAGAGTGCAGTTGCTCTGGATAACACATTGAAGACACATGTGCTGTGAGTCTGAGGTGCTTTTAGTATTGCATTGGAGCCCATGTAGGTCTGTGTTACTTAGCAAACATTAGCAGCAGCAGTCCGATGAGAAGCCTGATAATAAATCAGTTGTGAGGGTCAAGAGGGGACATCACCTTGCAGTCCTGCTGAAATTCCAGTTTAACCACTGAGGTATGAGAGTTGTACAAGGATGGAAAAGCGGGAGCAAACTTAAACTCAGCTTTATTTTAGTGTTTAGAAGTAACACTGAAAAGGTGTAGATTTTGTTTATTACTTTGGCATCTGCACAGATTTGGATGCCGCTTTCCCATCCATCCTTCACAGAACCAGGTTGTAGAAGCAGTTTCCGTGGACATGGAAAACAGAAGTATTGTCAAGTATCTTCTGTGAAAGCTCACTTGTCACATCTTAGGCAGTCTAGTTTCACCGTGTAAAAGCTGAGGCAGGATAAAATGTTGCACGGTGCTTTCTACCTTGTTCAGCACGGACATGTTAGCAAATTCACCTCCACGTATTGGCACAGTTGCAGTGCTTTATTTTTGCTTTTCCCAGAGGGGTCAGGCCAGTTATTCCCCACTCCTAGCTCTCCTGCTAGGTACAGCAAGGCAGTGACAGTGCTGATGTGCTTTCTTCTCCTGTTGCTCAGTCTCATCCCTGGCATTTCTTTGTCTTAGTTTAACAGATATTTGGGTTTTCTTCAGTGGCTTTCTTGGCAGTATTCCCCAGTAGACTCTCAGGTAATTGTGGGGCCGTGTGGGGCCAGTGAATTGTTTTTCACTCTGCTTAGCAGCCTGGCTGGCGTGTACCACCTGTAGCAGCTGCTGGGTGAAAATCACACGTGCCCTTTGTCAACAGCCTAGGAATTCAAAATCATAGGCAGCTTTCTGAGCATCTCCAGATAGGCTTTCAAGTGGCAAGATTGTTAAAAAGAAAACAAAGTGCTGTCTTCTTGTCTTTAATGGTTGTCTTGTCTTCTTGTCTTTAAGGGTTGGACCCGATGATCTTGGAAGTCTCTTCTAACCAGAACAATTCTATGATTCTATGATTCTGTTTTTTGAATTTATAGGGGTCACTTTAAAATTTTCGTGTGGGACAAGGGAGGCTGGAAATGTTCTCTGTTTTGAAGATCTCATATTCCCATATATATGTTCATGGCTTTGGGAGATGGGTCATTTAGAACACCACCAGGTTAGGGCACACCGTTCTGTTGCGGCAAATAATATTTTGTGGAAGGATGCATACTATTTCTTTAAAAATGTAGCCTGAGGGAGACGAGGGAGAGTTCTTGGCAGAAACTTTTGCATGAAGCAGTGTGATAGAGCAGCTAGGGAATATATTGCATGCTAATAAAGTTCCTTCTTCAGTGTGAAAAGTGCATGCTTTGTGAGTGGCAGCGGGTCTTTTTTTACCTTTTGACATTCTAACTTGACCCATAATGAGACATCCACCAGCATGCCTTTTCAGTCCTTTCCAAAGAGCTGCCAAAACTGAAGAGATTTTTTTGAGAATAATCTGTGACCCAGCAAGGTTGGCTGTAAGGTTTGTTTGTTTTTCTCTCTCCCGCTGGTTCCTACTATTCTCTTACTCCCACATCCTATCCGACTCTTGTTTTCACACGCATTCTTCAGCCTTCTCCTTCCCTACCTACTGCATCCTGTGTTCTGCTTTCTGACTTCCTTCTCTTTTCTTATAGCTTTTCTTTCCAGTTCCTGTTCGCTCTGGTCCCCGAGGAGCGAGGAGTGAAACATTAACAGTTGCTGGAGGACCAAGTTAATAGGGCTGTTGTTATGAGTTTAGAGTTCAGGTGAGGGCTCCGGGAGACATCCTTTGTGTACAACAGCGTGCCCCGGAGCTCTTTGTACCACTTCATTGCTGGGGCAGCAGAGAGGAATGTGTGTCTATCCTTCACCCACTACAATCTAAAGTCCAGCATTTAAGATAAAAATACTCATAAAAGTCGATCTTTGCTAAGATATGGATGTTCCAGTTATTGAAAGTTAGTTTAGTTAACAGGTGGTAAATTGCTCTGCTATTATCACCTCACCGCGTGTCTCAGTTACAGAGAAGTTGAAAAGCTTCAGACACAGGGTGAGCAAAGCAAATGGATTTGAATCATCACACGTGTCTTGATAGGGGATATGGGAGTTGCAGGTACTTTGACAGTGGTTTGAAAAACATGTCATTTCACAGTAAATTCAGTGTGCATACCTGTGTCTCTCCTAAGTCGTATTGCTGCTTTTACAATAAGGCTCCCCAACATCAGTAGGGGATATATCTCTGTGTTATCTGTACCTCTTTGTCAGTTGAGGATCACCATCCTCTCAAATCTGTTCTTAAATCTGATCACCATCCTCTTAAATCTGTTCTTACAATGTGTGCAGGAACTTCCTGTGCTGATGTCAACATATCCTGAATATAAATCACAGATATAAAATGTAGGTCTTTATTATCTTTGTGAGGATACACCCAATTTGTGTACCGTGAGCTTTTATAATGTCTGAAAATACAGCTTTACAGACTATATAAAGAAGAGCATTTTCCAGCTGTAGCCAAAGGTTTGATTAGTCTGACCCTTGCAGTCCACAAAATCTACTATTGTAAATGGAAATGTGCCTGGAAGAAGAAACTTTTTAACATAACAGTCACTGTGCTGGCAAATTTATCTTCCTGCTAATTTCCTATGCCTGTGATGCCCAGATGGTTATCAGCCGTGTGCTAATGTAATCTTCTGTCCTGCTGGGTTATTTATAACCAGGAATGATCCACTTATGTATGCCTGCATATAGCAATTAGTTTTCATTTTATATCTTATTTTACACATTTTTGTGTATGCAAGACGTAAGGAGGAATCCACCTTGTAAAAGAAGTTTGAGATAAATGGATTGGTGAGTAGATATACCTGTCCTGTTGGGGTATTATATGCTTTTGCCAACATCATCCTAACAAAGAAATGAATGTAAAGGAATTCAAACCTGATGTATTTGTTATCTATACATGTATAAAATTTCACTACTTTTCAGATTTCTAGATGATTTTGTATAGTTTTCAGTTAATTTTTGTAATTTAAAATATTTGGTTTGGGAATGTAACTGGAGTAGGTAGTTATTTCTTGAAAGACTACCTAGGTTATTAATGAAAAAAAAATGATAAAATGAAGGTGACTTAAAATATGGAGAAATATATATATATATATATAAAAAAAAGTTTACTGCATCTCTTCTAACTTGTTTCAGGTTGAAGAAACTTCTTGAGCAGGAGAAGATCTATCAAGCCCGGAAGGAGAAGGAACATACAAAGAGACTGAATAAACTAAGAGAAGAACTGGTCAAGCTCAAATCATTTGCACTCATGCTGGTGGATGAAAGACAAATGCATATTGAACAACTTGGTCAACAAAGCCAGAAAATACAGGACTTAAACCAAAAACTAAAGGAAGAAGAAGAAAAGCTTAAAATTATTAGTGCAAAAACAAAAGAAGATGGACAAAAACTGATGAAGTTAGAAGCAGAACTTGAACACAAAACATCATCGTTTTCTCAAGAACATGAGGAGATGACTGCTAAACTGGCTAATCAAGAGTCGCATAATAGACAGCTAAGGCTTAAGCTAGTGGGGTTGACTCGCAGAATAGAGGAGCTAGAAGAAACTAACAAAAATCTTCAAAAAGCTGAGGAGGAACTTCAAGAACTAAGAGATAAAATAGCGAAAGGGGAATGTGGGAACTCTAGCTTAATGGCAGAAGTGGAAAACCTTCGCAAGCGTGTGCTTGAAATGGAGGGGAAAGATGAAGAGATCACAAAAACCGAATCCCAGTGTAAAGAGCTGAAAAATAAACTGCAAGAAGAAGAGCATCATAGCAAAGAGTTGAAACTTGAAGTGGAAAAACTGCAGAAAAGAATGTCAGAACTAGAGAAGCTGGAAGAGGCTTTCAGTAAAAGTAAGTCTGAATGCACCCAGCTACACTTAAACTTGGAGAAAGAAAAGAATTTGACTAAGGATTTGATAAATGAGTTGGAAGTGGTGAAGACACGAGTGAAAGACCTTGAGGCATCAGAAAGCAAGTTGGAAAAGGCTGAAATAAACTTAAAAGATGACCTTACAAAGCTGAAGTCATTTACTGTAATGTTGGTTGATGAACGAAAAAATATGATGGAAAAAATAAAACAGGAGGAAAAAAAGGCTGAAGGTCTAAACAAGAATTTTAAAGTTGAACAAGGGAAAGTTATGGATGTAACAGAGAAACTGATAGAAGAAAGTAAGAAATTTTTGAAACTGAAATCTGAAATGGAGGAAAAAGTGTCTAGTTTGACAAAGGAAAGGGATGAGTTAATTGGCAAGCTGAGAAGTGAAGAAGAAAAATCCTCTGAATTAAGTTGTAGAGTTGACCTGTTAAAGAAAAGAATTGATGGTATAGAGGAAGTAGAAAGAGAAATTACAAGAGGTCGAGCCAGGAAAGGACCAGAGCATGGCTGTCATGAGGACAACAAGATTAAAGAACTTACCATTGAAATTGAAAGACTTAAAAAACGTCTCAAACAATTGGAAGTGGTTGAAGGAGATTTGATGAAGACAGAAGATGAATATGATCAGCTGGAGCAGAAATTTAGGACTGAGCAGGATAAAGCTAACTTTCTTTCTCAACAGCTGGAGGAGATGAAGCTCCAGATCGCCAAAACCAAAGCAATAGAAAAAGGTGAAGCAGTGAGCCAGGAGGCAGAGTTGAGGCACAGGTTTCGTCTGGAAGAGGCCAAAAGCAGAGATTTAAAAGCAGAAGTTCAAGCTCTTAAGGAGAAAATCCATGAGCTGATGAACAAAGAAGACCAGCTTTCTCAGCTCCAAGTCGATTATTCTGTTCTGCAGCAAAGGTTTATGGAAGAAGAAAATAAAAACAAGAGCATGGGGCAGGAAGTTCTGAACCTAACAAGAGAGCTGGAGCTTTCTAAGCGTTACAGCCGTGCTCTGAGGCCCAGCATAAATGGACGAAGAATGGTCGATGTTCCCGTGACGTCCACTGGTGTGCAAACAGATGTTGTAAGCAGTGAAGCAGCAGAAGAAGAAACTCCAGCAGTGTTTATAAGGAAATCCTTCCAGGAGGAGAATCATATCATGAGCAATCTGCGACAGGTAGGTCTGAAAAAACCCATGGAGCGTTCTTCAGTGCTCGAGAGATATCCTCCAGCAGCGAATGAACTTGCAATGAGGAAATCTTGGATACCGTGGATGAGAAAGAGGGAAACTGGGGCTCAGGCAACTCCTGATAAAGGAGCCCGAACCCACGGTAGTCCAGCGCATCCTGGGGAGGTTGTCCTTTCACCAAAGCAGGGTCAACCTCTTCATATTCGGGTGACACCAGACCATGAGAACAGCACAGCTACTTTGGAGATAACCAGTCCAACCTCGGAGGAATTTTTTTCAAGTACCACTGTCATTCCTACTTTGGGAAATCAGAAGCCACGAATAACCATCATTCCCTCTCCAAACGTTATGCCCCAAAAAGGGAAAGGCAGTGAAAGTCCCATGGGCCCAGACCGTTCTATGTCTCCAGTCACTATAACAACGTTCTCCAGGGAAAAGTCCCCAGAGGGAGGGAGAGCACCCTTCGCCGACAGACCTGCATCGCCCATTCAGATTATGACAGTATCGACATCCGCAGCACCGGCAGAAATCTCTGTCTCTCCGCAGTCACAAGATATGACCATGGGAAGGGCTGTCTTCAAAGTAACACCGGAAAAACAAACCGTCCCGACTCCAATCCGCAAGTACAATGCCAACGCCAACATTATTACGACAGAAGACAACAAAATCCACATCCACTTAGGTTCCCAGTTTAAACGCTCTCCCAGTGCTACACCTGATGGTGCGAGTCCTGTGATAACAGTCAGACCGGTGAACATAGCAGCAGAGAAAGAAGTTGTGACCGGTACCGTCCTTCGATCGCCCCGGAACAACCTGTCCTCGCGACCTGCCGCAAGCAAGGTGACAAGTACTATCACTATAACGCCTGTTACGACGTCTTCCACGCGAGGAACACAATCAGTGGTAAGCAGCATAGTCTCGTGATGTAGTCTTCGTGGTGAGGAGAAGAGACACCATAGTTTGGGTTTGAGACACCAGAAAGAATGGGTGGCGTGACAAGAAACTCTTGACTTCCCTACATCTGTTTCAGATACAAGCTTAACTATAAAATTAGAATTTGCCTGATTTGGATATTTTTGTACCAGTGTTGGACACTGGTATACTTCTAGCATTATCTCCCAAATGAGTAACTTTCAAAGGCCCTGCAAAGTTCCTTTAAAGTTATTTTCATAATGGCAATCCTGTAAAATTGCAAGTGGGAGACAGAGAGGGACAAAGAACGATGGAGATGACAGAGCAGGAAACTGTGTTTTTATTTTTGGTGAGGGCAATTTCTGACTTCTGAAAATACTCATAATGATTTTTGGCCCAGCTAGTGGGTTTTTAGAGTGATCACGCAGGTTGGTATTTCTTTGGTAGAATCCCATTATAGTTATAATTCAATTGATATCTTCTATAATACTGAACACCAAAGGAATAAATGGGCAGACATGGTATTATTGCTTACAGCTCCAAGCCTCTTTCAGCCAGTGAATAGTAAAGCTCTTTTGGTTCCTCTGAAATTCCCAACTTCTGTAAGTGCTGTATTACAATAGTGCTTTCTCCAACATATTTTTTGCTGCATTCTCTCTGTGCCTCTGTGGTGGTTCCCCGGCTTCTTTTTTGTACTTAAATCAGCTTTTCACCTTTTTCTTTAAACATATTGGACAATATTTATTGATAGTCCTCCCCCTAGGTTTATTTATGGACATGGGTTTGCATTGCTTTAGTTTGAAATACCCTGGGAAAGAAGAATTTAACCAAAGTATAAAACCAGCAGTACTGTAGCTTATTTAGCTAGACAGAGCCTGTAGCAGATGCTTAGGGGAAGATTATTGTAAGTGGGTAAACACGCAGTAATGTTTCCCTCAGCGTCTGTTCCCAGTTTTTGGCAATAGGTGGGTATTTCTTTCTGAACCGGGGCCTGCAGCCACATCTTTGTGTTTAATAGACCATGGCGGAGTTTTCTTCTATTTATTCTTCTAATTGCTTTTTGAACTCATTTATACTGTTGTTTCCACAACATCAGGGGGCAGTGAATTCCGTTGTGGGCTCTGGGAAAAACGCTCTTTTGTTTGATACCTTTTATGCAATACCTTCATTGGTTACAGCCTCTTTCTTGTAGCTTGACAAATACTGAATAGTCATCCCCTGTTCCTCTGCCCATGCTGCTCAGGAGTCTGCAGACCCCTACAACATGCCGCTTCAGGCATCTCTTTCCAAGCTGAAATGTCAAAGTGTATTTAAGCTACACTTCCACACTTTTGGAGAGAGGCTGCCAGTCCCATTTAAGCCCCTTGACTTAAGAAAACTTGCATTCGTCATATGGATATATTTGAGATCGCACGTGCGTGCTCGCTCTCTCCCCACATATATAATGTACTGTAGATACTTTACTGTACTGTGTTTTCCTACATACTAGACACAACTGTTCATTTTTTAAAAAGTCTTGAATTAATTCATTTACAAACTCCTTTGTCTCTCAGAAGCTTGGAAAACTTTTTTTTTAAGCGTTCTTCATTCTTTTTTACTAGATGTCCGTCTCTACTGTGATGATGCACTGAACCGTGGCAGGCAAAACTTTTTTGTTTTGTTTTCATCTGGCTAAAAAGTGGCTTCTTTCTTCACTTCATCCTCCCTGATTTGGAATGTAAGGAAAATAGTTCAACCATAAGATTTACTTTTTCTTATGCTTTCCTTTGTTTTTTAAGGTCCCTCGTCAGATGAACAGGGACCTTCTAACAAGCCCAAATGTGCCTTTTCCTCCCTAACCCCCGGAAAAAAAAATAGAGGTTGTATATTCACCATCTGTTTTGCAAACGACTACTTTACAAACACATTTCAATACCCCTAGTCAGAAAAAACAAGTTGTAATCATTTACTCAGTAACCCTAGAAGAAACCAACGTTGATCTAATTTTGAGTGTTTAAGTTCATAAAGTCTAAGAAGACAAACTGATACAAAGCTGCTTTCTTAGCTCACTGGTTTTAATACTTTTCTTAGCTCTCCTCATACAAGATGCTCTGTACAACGTACTAATGCAGTGCCAGCCTACAAAGGGGAAAATAATCCTAAAGTTCCTAGCTCTCGTCTGTTGCTGTAACAAATTTGCAGTTACTCTTTTCATATTTGAAAACATTTAACTGTTCTTCCAGTTTGAATTTATAGAGTTATCTTCAGTACTGCAGGTGAAATTAATTTTAAGGTGCACACACGGTACTTTTAAAGGTTCAGCCTGAGCTGTGGTGTCTCCCTACATATGTGAGTCCAAAACCAGAGACTGTGGTTTCATGATGGATCATCACGATTCTTGAATCCCGTGAATCCCATGGTTATGGTTGTGTTGATTTACACTGACATACACTCTAGAGTAGCTAGAGATTTGTATTCCCCTGATCCAAGTCCTATTCTGAGTCTGCAGCAGTTTTGATTTAGATAAAATGAGACCCTGATCCAAAGAAAGACACAGGCACCTGAAGGAGAATTTGGGAAGTTTTTGAGCACTTAACCAGAGCGATCAACAAAAAAAGGCACCGGTCAGTGACTGTCTCCACTGGCACCTGAACTTGCTGGACCGGAATGTTTTGGGGGCACTTTGTGTTCTGCGTGCTGCCCCAGCCCAGGGCTGGCCAGCTGAGCAGCTGCCTCCTCGCACCAGCGCTGCCACCCAGCGCGGTCCGGTCCCACAGGGGTCTCCACCAGCAGCTTTGGTGCATCCTGGATCCCAGTGCTGATGTGATGGAGACCGTTAGACCAGTTGGATTGAATTCAGCATTTAACACAGAACCATTGCCACTTTGATTAAAAAAAAAGAACCAAACCCTAAGCTGGTAACTGCCTTTTATATGATAGCTTACGGATTTGGGTAATTACCTTAGAAGTGGAAAAAATGGGGTTTGGGCCTCCTTAGCTTGATTGGAGTCAAACCCACTCCCAGGAAAATACTTGGACTACCCTAACAGACCTAGCAGATAATTTTTTTATTACAGATGGACCACAGCACAACCAAAAGTTCAAGACTATGAGACCAGAGGATATGCAGAACAAAATGAGCCTGAAACTGTAGCCTCGTTGTTAGTCTTGCCTTAGCACATTACCCCAAGTCCCTGTTCCCAGGACAGTTCATATAGTTTACATTAAAAACCCCACAGAATAAAAACAAATATTCTTCGGGAAAAAAAACAACTGCGGTGCCTATATCCTGGTTTTTGATTTAGGTCTTACATTTGGCTGTGGGATTGCTGGTGAATTTGGATTTTCTTAGGCTACCAGGATGGGTGTCAGTCCTATAATCGCTTCATCCCTGTGCTCCCCACCTCCTACAAGACTGGCATCCAGCGCCGGCTGTTTACGCTGCCAGGGTACACAGTGAATCCGGTGACAGGCAAATCTGCAGGGAGCAGAGGGAATCCTGGCTGCAGCAGAGCCAGCGTAGTGGCACGGCACCAACCATGCAGAACGTCCTGTGACCGCGGCAGCAAGGCATGGCTGAAAGGCTGTTGGGTGCCAGAGCTAACTGGGCACACGTTAAAGCAGCTATAAGGCTGCTTTCATTTGGGCAGCATTTAGTTTGAGATTGGCATCTCAATTTAGCTCTTTGTAGGTGTCCTATAAATGCTCTAAGCTTCTGTTTGAGTTACTAGAGATCCAGGGGTCAGCTTCCTTGCCCATGTAGAGATGCGTGGTGCTATCTGCATACATAAGGCTGGTAGGTATAACACAGACCTGTACCTTTCTGCAGCGGAAGCTGGTGGGATACCTCAGATGGCACAAGATGCCTCGGCGCGGGCAACTGAGTCAGTCCCTAGTTATCAGTTCCCTTGTCAGCACTGAGCCCTGTATGCTGGCTCGGTGGAGACTGGGGGGTGATTCAGCTGAGATGCTGCTCGCTTCAGTGTGAGCTGAATTGCCCACTGGGCTCCACTGACTGTATTGACTAGATCTCAAGTCCCACCCTTTCAGGATTCAATTGCCTAAACATACTTCTTTAGTTTCATTTTAAGTGCTGTCAAGCAGCCTACCTAACTTGCAGCTGCTTTATCAGAGGCTGCAGGTCTCCTTGGGTCCTCTGTCTTATCTACCAGCCCTCTGCAGATAGCTTGAGTAGCCCAGGGCATCTCAAATTGCACTAGATACCTGTGTCAACCACTGAACTGAACCATTTCTGTCCAGGGCAAGCTGGTCCCTGATCTGATCCAGAACAAGTGCTGAAAAAGCACCTTTGTTACGAAAATACTCCAAAAGTAAATGTGTGCATGAAAGCACTCTTTTTGTGTGTCAATAAAATGCACTAAGCAGCATCTGTTATAAACCACTAAAACATGCTAAATATTCTATACATTCAAATCGCTTTTCTTCCTTTAATGGGACTGTCCAACCTTACTGCAACCTCTGTGTCTGCAGTGAGCGCTGATTATCGGCCTAACCAGCTTAGCAGCTGCATGTATTTATCTCACTCCCGGTAATGTATTTACTAACCTCGATCTGGCCCCCTGTGCTGTTCCAGCACCACGTACTGCCCATTCAGAGCTAGCGAGCGTCACGCTGCGTCCCGTGGGGCCGTGTCTCCGGCGCTCCATGCCGGCTGCGTAAGAGTTGGTTTCTGGTTGGATCAACCAGAAGACAGCAGCCTACAGACAAACAGGGCTGGAGGGAATTGCTTAGAGCTTGGTTCTTGGAAGAAATGACCAAGAGACAGACAGTGGTGTGGGTTCTCTGCCACAGACACTACAGATGCATACGGGAGAGCGTCCTCTGCTTGCTTACCCCATCGCTCTCGCCAAAGGGGACTGCTCGCTGAAGAGCCACCTTTGTGCCATCGCGTTTAGCGAACACAAAATGCTTTTGCAGCTGCATGTGAAGCAGGCGTTAGCTTCCGTAGGATCAACATGTTAGTATGCGTAAGGAAGGCAACTAAGAAATTTAAAGCAAGTTAGAGTTCTTTTCAAAGTGCTTTTGAGTGATTTAGCCTTGAAATGAGTAACTTGAAAGCGCCCAAATCCTTAGTTAACAATTTACATGTGAATAAAGCTGAAGAAATGCCTGAGATTCCAGCTACTTCATTTGATTGCCTCATGTTTACACACTGTGGAGCTCTTTCAGGGAGTACAAGATGTTTGTGATTTGGGTTCCCTGGGATGTTGACATATTTTCCAAGGCTGATGGAATGCATTTGCATGTTTTGCCCTACAGAATTGTATGGCCCTAACTTGTTGTGACATCTACGTGTGAGTTCCATATTAGCCTTTAGACTGCTATTGTAAATGTTGCTTTTAGTTGTTGAAAATGGCTTCCTTCCTGCCAGGCAGACAGCATTCAGGTTTTCCAATTGTGATTTTTTTTTTTTTGGTGTACACATGGGGTTTTGAACTATTCTTAGAAGATTAAGGAATGGTTTTCCTTTGAATACGCAGGATGCAGACAGAAGGCTCTGATGCTGCTGGCTCGAAATCCTTCAAGAGAGAAAAATGCTCCTTCGTGGAGCATTTTTTAAGAACATTTTTAAGTAAATGTGCAAATACATGTTGCAGTTAAAGCAATCTCTTAATTCAATCTATTTCAGCAGTTTAGTTTTATTTTGCTTACATGTCTTAAGTTGCAGAACTTTTAGTCATTTAGCAGATGGGTCTAGCTAGGATTCCAGGATCTTATGAAAAGTGTTCTCTTTTGTGAGATCAAAATCCTCATCCATTATCTGAACAGAAAAAAGTCGCTTATGAAATTCAGCTGAGACACTGAAGTTGTCACTGTTGACATTTGTGTCTGTATTGCACACTGCAGAAGCTAAAACACATTTTCCTTTCAGAATTGTCATGGTTGTCAGTATTTTCTTTAGGTCATGGTCCATAAGGGGTAGCTTCCAGTTTTGGCCTTGCAGAGCATGTGCAACATTATCTGGCTAATGAAGATAAAAAATACCAGTTGGACCTTTTGAATCTTTTTGTCCTGTCCAATTGTTCCTTGTGTGTTGCACAGTGGGATCCAGTTGCCTAAACATAGGTACTGATTGCCATTTTCAAAGCTATAGGATAGCTGGCCTGGCCTCCAGCTGGTGCTCCAGAAGGACACAGATCCCTGGTAGGAGCTGTGTTGGATCTGCCAGCCCCGTGCTTGGGTCCTCAACCACTTCGGCTATTTTTTATTTTTTTTTATTCTGAAGTCCTCATACTTGAGGATAAGTGTGCTTGGTAGGCTCTTGTCCAAGGCAGCAGACTGGCAGAGATGGTAAAATGACCATGTCCACACTGCGTTGAGGTATCCCTGGAAATCTGGGCTGCCTGCTTCGCCCTCAGTGGAGTTCATCAAGTTGTGGCTAGGGCTCGGAGGGGGAGAGCCCTCTCCCATGTCCCTCCTCCCACAGCCACGGGAAAAGGAAATCCAAATCTTTGCCCCGTCTCTCACTCCCAGCCCCCTGCGCTTCCCTGCGCAGAAATAAGTGGCCCCAGCCATGGATCCAGCATACTTTGGGAAGCAAAGTTCCATTTTATCTATACTGCTGAGAAATCTTGCCCCAGCTCTGAAAATACGGCAGTTACTCTGGGTTCAGCATGAGCCTCACGTGGCTGTATGGTTTTGAGGGGCCGTGCTAGTCTCTCTGTAAGATGCTAACATCGTACCTGTCTGACAGCTAAGCTGGTGTTTTGGTAGCCTCTAAGGCTGTCTTGCACTGTGTCGTGCTGTGGAATCGGAGTTTTGCAGGGATTCCCATCCCTATGACATCTTGATCCAAAACACCGGACGTCAGCTCTGGGAAACTCGTTTGATCCCGGCTGTCCCTTTGGCCCTACTCTAGCAGTATGTGCTACGGCCAGGTTCCAAATGTGAACATTAATTTGCTAATTGGCGTGATTTGGGACATTGTTGCTTGAGAAGTAAATGAAGAACCAGTGAAAAGTATAAGATGAGCATATATGAGAAGAAAAAGTCTTCCATTCATGTCATTTCTCTCTGTCTCTCTCTTTTGCAGACAGGACAGGATGGGTCATCCCCGAGACCTACACCCACCCGCATTCCTGTGTCAAAAGGTATGAAAGCAGGAAAGCCAGTAGTGGCAGCCCCAGGAGCAGGAAATGTGACAAAATTCGAGCCTCGTGCCGAGACTCAGTCTATGAAAATAGAACTGAAGAAATCTTCAGCCAGCAGCTCTGCCTCCCTGGGCGGGGGTCAGGGCTGATGGCGGTGGCTCAGGGGGTATGTTCTGCAGGTTTTACTGCTGCCGTGGAAGTCAGCCCCCTGTCTGTGTAGTTGCTCACGTTTGCCTGTACTAATGGAGTCCTGCAGCTGTCACTTACAACAAACTAATAAGCGTGTGCACTGACTACTCAAGTAACGACATCCTTTTGTTTTCTTACTGAAGGTAAAAAGAAAAAAAAAGCCATCAAAAGGCAGTTGTATGCCAGGAAGGTTTTCAGCCAAGGAAGTGAGAATGGGGCAACTGCACTAGGTTATTAATCTAGCCCAGGATTTCTTAATGCTAGACTTGGTCAGTTTTTGATAGATCGAAGGAAGTTTGGTCACTTTTACTAGACTGTCTTCCACCTTAACGGATCACTTTCCACCTTCGCTACTGCATGGGGCACTTTCCTTCCTGCCTGTGATCACATCTTTTGAGATGCCACGTTGCCTAGGGAAGCAAT
Source organism: Phoenicopterus ruber ruber (assembly GCA_009819775.1). Taxonomy (NCBI): domain Eukaryota; kingdom Metazoa; phylum Chordata; class Aves; order Phoenicopteriformes; family Phoenicopteridae; genus Phoenicopterus; species Phoenicopterus ruber. The sequence goes on from CM020217.1 coordinate 93,072,128, forward strand.
GCCAGGAGACAGCGCACGTGAGGTCCTATTTTAATAAAAACTAGTACCTCAGGTGCGGGAGGGAGGGGAAGAGGGAAAGGATGGGCGCCGTGTAACCAGCCTTCTCTCTAGGAGTCTCCCATCCAAATCGGCGTTTCTCAGTGGTGAGCTGCTTTCTCAAGGTGGTTACAAAATTCAAGGGGGTAGTGAGGTTGCACAATGTTCGGCGGCAGCAGTGCTAAGTAGCAGCTTGTTTCTTCCAGAGGAGGTTAACACTTGCAGACAGTACTTACAGGTGGGTCCCTGACTCACACACAGTGGGATACTGCCAGCTCAGGGGTCAGATGAAGGCAAGTGAGCCGAGAGGTGTTTAGTCCTTAAAAAAAAGCTTGAGAAACATTGATCTGGCTGAAATCAATACAGTCCATTTGTGCCTGCTCCAAAGACCACTAACGGCTACGAAGCAAGTCACTCCATCATTGACTTTATTACGTTTTCAGTTTTCCTGGTTGGATGGACTTGTGCTATATTTAAACCTTAGTTGCCAAGCATCCTTATGTCTTAGAGGGGAAGTAAACACAGGCTGCTGGTGGCCGAAATTGCTGTCTAAAGGCACAGCTCAGGTACAGACAGTGAAAGAGATAGGGTTTGGTATGGAAGTTACCCTCAATTCTCAGTTATTTGAAATATTTTGTCTTAAATGCAAACCACCTCACACCACCATGGTGATTCATCCTTTTTCCTTCCCTCTTTGTGATTTGCTCATTTATATGTTTGCATTTTTAAGCATGTTTTAAGGAATTGTTCCAGCATGGAAATGGTGTGGATTCCTATGATTGTTATGATTGTTTATTTAATAACAGTAAAGTTGTTAATGGACATTTCCATTAAGTGATCAATTTCCACAGAAGAAAGTCACAACCAAAAGAAACGGAGCTGAGCAGATGACAAATGAGGGTTTTAAAGCTTGTATAATACCTCAACCACCACAGCGAGCTGTAAAGGACCCAGTGGTTAGGAATAGCTTTCAGAAGGCGAGGCAGGAAGACCACCAATAAATAATAAGCACAATTTACAGAAAAGAAAATGCAGCAGTGGGTGAAATATTAAATGGCTTTCTGTCTGGGAGAAGAGATTTGATGGAAGAATCTGCCACAGAAGGTCAGCAAAATTATATTCAGTCCAAGCAATGTTTAGTCTTCAGTCTGTACTTTGCGTTGCTCTCCAATTTAAGATCCAGATATGGCCATTATCCCAGCGTAAAGCTGGCATTTTATTATTCACATGAAGGGCATTTTGTCTGTAGTGTAAAAGCTGCTGCCACGTGAGAAAAGAAGTAAGTTTCAATTTTTACATGTGTAGCACCCGCAATACCTGTTAATTTTAAGGTTCTTGTTCTTATGACATCTGAAAATCAGATTTGTATTAGTAGCATTTTTATAACACTCAATTCCCAGTATTTTAGATAAAACTTGGAAACTGGAATTAGAAAGCAATGTGAGTTACTATGCCAGAAATAGATCAGATCCTCTCAACTAACTGTTATCACTTAAAAGCCTCAATTTGTCAATAAATTGTTGCCGAGATCTTACTGTTCTTATTGTAACATAGACTTTTTAGCAGATGTTTGAAGAAAACACATTATTAAGAGCTTTTTGCTGGATATTCACTCTAAATACTGGCACTGAAGCAAGTCTTCAGGTCAAAACAGTCATTTAAATAATATTGCAAACATGAGCCCCAAGCTAATGTGGCTTGATACAGTGATGAACTACAGCTGCCTTAAGCCTTCCTTTTCAGATCCTAGTTTCAAAGTAACTTAGTTCCTTAGTTAACTGTTGCTATACCCAAGGCAATATTCTGTGTGTGCCTGTGGTTGAAAAATTCGTTTTGCTTGAGATCTAAAAAACTAACTCACCTGAAGAAACAAGCCAGCCTTACAGTACCTGAAATCCAGGACACAGAAATTAGCACAACTGAGCCAGCACTGTGGGCCCAAGCTGGGGATTACTCCTGTGGAGTCAGTAGGATTTCATGAGACGGACTCGAGAAATTCCAGACAGGTCAGAGCAAGGTTTCTGTTATTTTTCCCAGGGGCAGCACAACAGAAGGGAACTTTTGCTCCATAGCAGAAGCCCAAAGAGTTGGAATCAGGCAACTGGTTTAACTGTTAGCTAAAAATAGGTATTTAGTTGTACTCATCTGTTTTAATTGACCTGAGATTCTCATTTCTTAAAGGTAGAAGAAGGGTAAGATGAAGAAAAAAGAAGGCCTATAGTTCAGAAATCTTAAAAGTTGAAGCATAACTGTCTTTGTTATATAGGAATTTCCTCTGAAGCTGAAGACAGTTACGTTTAGTGACTACAGTAAGATTCTCCATTCAGTAGGTCAGCTCCAGAAGGCAATTTAGACAACCGAGTCTAAAGACAGTGCCTAAGCCCCAGAGGCATCCTGAAGTAATTCCACTGCACTTGTCAGTGTTTCAGTTGTGACTTAACTAGCACTGCAGGCTCTGAACCTAACCAAGTTCCATACTCTAGGTATTCTTGTGTTTCCTCTAAGGGAAGCCACAATTTCATGGTCACTTAAAGTCAGGATGCAACCCCACACTGGAGCCAAAAGCTGTAGTCCTGTCTTTGTCACCTCCAGCCAGGAATGTACTCGCTTCCATCTGGTTGTCCCTTGAGCTGGCACAAGCGTTTGAACTTAACTGAGGAACTGATCTGAACTAAAAGGAATCTGGCAAAAAGCATAAAGGCTAGCTTTAACATAGCTTAGTTCCAGGCTCTCGGGCCAGAAAAAGAAAGAAGGCAGGCATAGGAAACCAGCGGCTGTTTTAAAGTGACTGTGGAATCATGAAAGTCTCCTAGTAGATCAAATACCACACAAATGTAGGGGTAGTGCTGCTTATTTTAAAAAGCTTTCGATTGAAACCTTTCTTCAAAGGTAGGAGAAGGGTCCCCCTTTCTCACCAGTATCTGAGGAGACTCAAACCCACATCAGCTCCAGCCAGGTTCACCAATGGCACTGACAGACAGTTGAGGGGGAAGAAGGTGGCATTCTCATTCCCTCCTGTAAAGGCTGTGCTGTTCTGCATGGAGGGCTCCGGTATTCACTGAGCAGAAACAAGAGAGTGGTTGAGTGGTCAGGATATTGAACTAGGAGGGGGGAGCCCCCCCGGATTCTGGTGCCTGTTCCAAAGGCTGCCTTTGAGCCTGGCCTTTTATGAAAAGAAGGCTTATAAGATGAAGTGTCTGTGTTCATCCATCCCTCCATCTGTCCTTCATTGATGAGTAACATTCAACACATCAACCAATTTCAACCAAATCTGACAAAGCAATAGGGGTCTCCAGAATAAGAAGTTCTTCCAATTTAATGAAAAGGGCAACAGAGAAGAGGATCAAGACCTTAGCAGTGCCCCACTGCGCGGAAGAATGTAGCATGAGCTCACCTTCATGCAACATCAAAGAATGAACAGAAGAGAGTGACGTCAGAAATACCACAAGGACAAGCTTTGTTTAGACCTCAGATTTTACTAGGCACCAAAGAATCAAACTCTGAGACACCAATCCATAGGAAAATATTAGGGCCTTTATTTACAGGGCTTCTTGTCTATTCTACATTACTGGATTACAATGCAGAAACCAAGCCTTCCTCTGCCCAGGTGATCATCTAGAATGACTCATCCTCATGCTTTCTCTCCCTTACCTTCCTTACCTTTTTCTCTGTATTGATTTTTTTTTTTTTTTTATGAAGTGGTACAGTTTCAGTAGCAAAATGCACTCAACTCAGAGTAATAATGGTAGTTACGGTGCTTCATCAGGACCTGAGCTGGCTGAGAACCAATCTTTGTATTTTTGGTAGGATTCAATGTCAGCTGGAGAGATGCCCTGTTCTGGCTGACTGTGTGGCCATATAAGCAGTCGCAATAACTCAAGCCCAGCAGTGGGAACATACGGCTTGGGACAGCAGTAAGGTGGAACGGCAGAAGAGCAGGGAAAGGGCCAACCCATTCATGAGCAGCACACATGGACTGAGAAGGTGCACCCTCAGTTCTCCAGATGATCTCTGTGGTTTTAAATCTAGTTCCTAATAAGTTTTCCAATGCATTCTCTAGATTAGATCCCATCACCTGAATTACTGTTACATATGAGTATTGCTAATGTAGTCATTAGCGGAGCAATACATTTGAGTAAGTGTGACTGCAAATGAGGGAGCACAAGACTTCAGCCCTAACACCTGGGGTACTTCTCTCAGGTCGGTAAACATGCTAAGTAAATAGCAGAAAACCAGAGATTTTGGTTGTATTTTGCCCACCTTTTTTTCCTTTCGTGACACCCATTAGTGTGATTTTTCAGAAGACAAGTAATACTTTGTGACTCTTCTGACTATGCCCATAGAGTATGCATGTTACCATATTTAAACCTCAAATCACTTAGAGCACATAGTAATTAGCATCATGTGAGTAATCTCTAAAGTCACGTTAATTATGTTGATTCATCCCAGTTGGATGCCAAGTCATATGTTACTGCCTGATATACGCTACACATGTTCTAAAACATGCCCAATATTTACATGAATTCTCAGTGATTCTGATCAGAAGTGGAAGAGCACGTCTTTAAAGAGAGTAAGCTACTGTCCTGCTGGGTTTCAGGTGCTTGGCATAAGCTGCAACAGTCAGAACAATTTTCAGACCAATTATATGTTCCCATCACACATCAGTGGCTGATTTCATTGAGTCGCTTTGAAACCTGTAGTTTGCTGGCAGGAGTTTCTGTGAGCTCATCTTTCGAACTTGTTTTCATTTAGGGGAATGTTTTTCTCCCCTACATTAGTGTGAGTTACCCTTTTTCCCTTAATTTTCCCTGAGCTCTCTCAGGCAAACCTGTATGCAACATTTCTCATTATAGATGTTAACTTCACTTTGAATCTTACTCCCTACACACTGCTCTTACTTGGCTTTTTGGAAGATGCAATCAGGGTTAACTACTCTCAGATGCAGAGCTATCAGCTCTAAGAGTCGGGTATGAATCACTCAGGTATGAATGGTTCTTCACTTTAAAAACTCTCTTCAACAGGATTTTAAAAATAGAAATACTGATGTATGATTCTCTTCGGTTGCTTGGGCGTGCGTTGTCTGGGGTACATACATTTTTGTATTATCTGGTGTTATTTGTTTGTATATATTGTAAGAAGAAATTAAACTTCTTATGTTAAAATGTCAGTTGATGTGCTTCATTATATGAATTGGTGTTTTTCTTAGGCCAGCTGTTACGGACGTGTTTCCCAGAGAAGTTCTTTCTTACATCAGTGGGACTGAAAGCAGAATTAGCAATTTTACATTAACTTTGTTTTTCTTTTCCTATCATTAAAATAAATTGTTTTGTTTAAGTGAATTTGTAGCTCCTTGAAATATTCACATCTATAACCTTAGAAAAATTTATGTAATCATATCCTACAGATATAATCATATTCCTACAGAGGGTGGTCCAACAGAACTCTGACAAAATCTGCCCTACTATAATTTTAGCTTAAAAACCAGTCAGACACCTCTTCTAGTAACTAGAGTGAGTGTGTGTATATATGTTTGTGTGTGTATAATATATTTTTATATATAAGCATTTCAAATGCAAACAAGTGATAGACAAACTGAGAGCATACATATATGTATGTGAGAAATGAATGAACAAATGAATACTAGAAGTGGAAATTATTTGATTTTTTTATTATTTCTCCTACTCTTTTCTGCATAATTGCTGTATTTGGTCTGGAGGAGGAAAACTGATTCAGAAACCTACTGTAGTTTTGCTGTTCATTCAGTGACTGAGCCTTTAGAAGGAGCATGATATTTTTCTGCTACCCATTTAGTTTTTAGAATTTTGTATCTAAACTCTGTATTAATATATAATATGCATAGTGAATACTAAGAAGAAAATTGTTTCATATAGAGTTCGTGTGACTCCCATTGAAGTTAATGGGAGAGTTTGCCTGAGGTTACAATCTGATATTAAGTAAATGCAATTTTTTACATCATGTTTGCAAGAGCTTGAAGTTAGAGAACAGCACTGGTTGTAAGGTAAAATCTTACTGTGGTTTGTGGTTCTTCCACATTCATTGCACGTATTTGCTAGAACTGGTATACATATCTTGTTGAAAATCGTGTGTTATTGATAAATTATACAGAAAAGAAATACTTTCTAGCCTATTATTTCATTTGCCTTAACATATGTTCTGGAATGTTGCCTTAGCCCTGCTTTTCCGATTAAACCATGTATGAAAAGCATCACTGGAATCTGCCATCTAGCGGCAAAGTTCTGGCGTTAAGAGGACATGGAAAACATTTTGAGTTTCTTTTCTCTTATAATGTAACTTAATCAGACATCTTGCAAATATTAGTTAGGAAGCAGACAAAGGCAGAAGTCAATAAAAACGTAAAATGGAATAAATACATGATTAGTGTCATTTCTTGGGTCGTGTAAATTTTGAAAAATCTTCAGACTATTAAGAGGGGAAGGAATCTTGAGAAAGAAAACAAATACTTTCAATTAAGAAAATGAGTATTTCTGAAAATGTATTATTATATGTTTCTAGTTAGCATTGGTACAGTTATATTATTTGAAATGCATAAAGTACACCTTTTCAGAGAAAAGCATCATTGATAGCTTAATTCTTATATTTAAAAAGTTGCTTGTAAGAGCAGTGTATTTAGATAGAAGAACAGAAGACCGGGTCATTAGTATTTCAGGAGAGCCCAGAGATTAACCAGGATCAGGGATCTCCTGCGTTACACACAGGACAAACTGAAACCCAGCTTTTCAAAGACAACGCCAACACTTAGTTTTGCATGCTGTGGCTGAAATTTATCCCCATTGAAGTCAGTAGCAAAATTCAAGCAGTCTTGCTGAATAAAACCAGCATAGGTTTCTAAGCCAAATTTCAATTAAAAATGAGAATTGACCTCATACCTCTTCCTCATCCCCATTTCAGAATTGCCAGCGGGTTTATGATGGATTTGCTCAGACAGGATACAAGAGACCCAACGCCAAGTCTTCCTCCACCCGATTCGGGTGTGGGACTGGAACCTTGGTGTTCCTGTGGTTTAATCCATTCGACTGTATTATTCTTTTTCCCATGGACAACCGAGTGATGGTCTTGACATTGAAGTGGAAGCCAAGGGCCCCTGAGTCGTAGCCTGGTACTACTGTAGTTTCCTTTTGTAGCGTTAGCCAGGATGGTTTTTATCAACCAGCGATGTGGGAGTAAGCCTGCGAGACATTTCTAGAAGAAAAATGCTTTGCACTGCCGTTGTAATTGTTCTTCTTTAAAGTAACTTGTCATTCATTTGCAGTTTCATAAACCCAAATGTTTTGCTATCTTTTCTTTTAGAGAGTGTCATCATTCACCAGTTACGCATGAACTCTAGATGAGTTACCGCCCCCACTATATGCTCCCTGTGTGCACTACCCTCCTTGCCAGCTGGATGGATCGCTGCAGAAGCTCTCTACCATCAACACCAGGGTCACTTGTGCTACTGATTATCCGTGGAAGTATTTATCGCTTCCATTAGATTTTATATATTTTTTTCTTGGTAGAGCTTTAAGAATGAAGGGCCTTGCCGGTATTTTGAAAGTACACGGAGAGAGAGAAGCAGTCTTTCTGCCAGCTGAATTTCACTTTCATTTGCAAAGCACGTGCTTGATTTTGTTTGATGTTTGCCATATAATTTATTTTTATAATACACTTTGTAAAGTAACTGTCCCAAAGTTGCAATTCCTGTTGTCCATGGCGCATTTATTTGTAGAATACACTGTCAAATTCGCAATTCGATATTTTTGTAATAGAGAGTATGTAAAGAAAGAAAAAATTTAACTTCAGCCATGTTTTGTGTTTAAATGGAAAAATATTCAGCACATTTTTTTGCCACCATGAGATTCTGTGAGACTAAATACTCTGAAGACTGCTGTATGGAATTTGTACTATTGAGGAATATTTCTTGCACTGTGTGATGGTTTGGCATAAATTTAAGTACTAAAGTCCAATGCCTTGAAATACAACCAGATTTACTCATTTTAAACAATGTAAGCCAGTTTTTAAAGCTGTGATTTTTTTCTATATAATGTATGTTTTTACTTCTGCCTGTACCAAAAAAGTTGATTTTCATTACACTGTAACTAATAAATTTTCACAACTATGCAAATGTAATCAAGTGTTTGAATTTTAACTCTAATTTCTTAAGGTTGACAGTACTCGTATATGTATTTGTTTATAGGGACAGAATGTATGGCTTTGGAAGTTCCTTTTTCTGACTGGTATTTCACTGCTGCATCACAGTGATGTACGTGGTAAAACTGATTCAGATGTTAAGATACGGAGAGGGATCCATCACCCAGCCCTTAATGACTTAACGGTTTCTAACCTTGCGCTTTCACTGCATTGGCAGAGGTGTCCGGTTGGTACGATCAGAATATTTAGTCCTGGACTAACAGGACTGTGTAAATGAGATGCCATGCACTCTGCCGTATGCTGAAGGGCGCATTTTACACTGGTGGCTGTAGCTTTTCAAATAGCATCCAGAGAGTTCAGTGGCAGCTATACTTAAAATTATTTTTGAATGAATTATATAGAAAGCTGGATACAACCCAGGCAGGGTCTTTTTTTCTTATACATTTCATAATGAATTATTTTTAATCTAAGTCATCGGCACATATTTAAAATACTGCAGATTTTTTAATTGCAGAAGCTACTGGGAGAAACTACTTTTTGGAAGGGAAAATGGTGTTGCTTGCAGGAGATAAGCTGTGCGACGCCAGAAAGAGTGCATTAACTCAGCGTCCCACTGAGATGACGAGGCCAGTTCATCTTTGAAGCGGTAATATCGCACTGCTGTGTAGTCAATTTGATCTTCACGGGAGCCATGGGAGCTGCTTTTCCTTCTAGGTACGAGTTCTGCAGCAAATGATGACATTGTAGAGAAGCAGGATATTCTGGGACGTGCATAAACTTTCTTGGAGTCGATCTGCATTGTAAAGAGTTTGCTAATACAGCTATATTGAGTAATCAAAATAAATGCTGCTTATCCTTGCAAAAGAGTAATTTTGTTGGTATATCTTATACTTCAGCTGGTCCACGAAGTTTTTTAAGGAGTGGGGTTTTTTTCTTACAGCAGACGATGTATGCCAATAGCATAGCTGTGTCTGGAGATCATATTATAGAGTGAGTCGAGAAGAATTGCAGCTTTCAGAGAGTAATACAACTGAGGTGAATAAAGTTTAGTGTGTGCCACATTTCAGTTTACTGCGCAGTAGAATGAACCTTGTAATGACCCAGATCTTCTATTTTCAAAGCATTACTTGGGAATCAAAACCTATCCATGTTAAGAACTACATTGAGCTCATCTGGAATGAAATTGCTGGCTATTTGAAAGTGACAGTGACATGCCTGAAGTAAACTTCAGCTTTTAAATATGAGTAAGATGCAAGTAAAATCTTACTCTGAAGTTGAGTCTAGATTTAAAAGGTCCCAACCAAAGCAGAAAATATTTTTCCTTGTCTAGATTTTAATATAGCCAATTCAGTATGAGTGTATGTATAAGTTGTCCCCTTTTGTTTTATAATTTCTAAACAAATACATAAACATTTATGGTTTCGCAAATACATTAAGTTTTTAAGCTTTAAAAAAAATAAAGGTTTGTTTAAAGCATAAATACAGTCGTGGTGTATTTGAAATCATTTAGATTTTAAAATATTTTCGATGAACTGCAGCACTTTGGAGTAGGAGACTGGTAACACTGGTTACAAAAGATCCGTGGTGATACACGCTATTTCATCACTGATAATGGTTTATGCAGGTAGAATAATAAATTCTGATCTGACACCTGGCAAGCAGCTAAAGTGTTTCACAGAAATGCCCGGAGAGTAAAACTCACGTGTGCCAAGGATGTATTTCATCTTCAATGCATTTATGTTCCTGGTCAGTTTTTTTACATTACCTAATTTGGATTTGAATCTAAAGTAAGTAAAGAAAGTCCATTAGCCACATAATTAGCCTATATTTTGGGGACACTCAGGAAGGAATATATTAATATGGACTACAGATGTGATTAATTTCTACAAGTACTGTCATTTTAAAGGAAGTAATTAGGAAGTGCTTTCAGACATAGACAATGTAGAGGCTATCTTGGGCTATAGATAGCAGTAGCTTTTAAGCAACTGAAACCCAGTGAAAGACCTACTTTTCTCTTAAAGATCTCCTGCTGTCTAAAGAGGATCGAAAGATTGTGTTAGTATCATTATAGGTGATTCATTATATGTTTCAATCTATTAAAAAAAAATCTCAAATACTTTGATTTCTAGAGAAAAACTCTACAGCCAGTGAGTTTTCCTTTTGCCTCATTGTGAAACATAATTGGACCAAAGAGGTGACAGAAGTGCCTGTTTTGTGGAGCTGTGTCTAACATAGATAACAAGATATCAAATGGAGGTCACTGCCCTGAATGTTCCACCTCCTACTGTGAATCGCTGGGTTTTCTCTCTTCTTCTGAACAGCAACATTTAAGTTGAAAACTTCGTATTTAATTCTTTAAGTTATGGATTTGCTCCCTGAATTAATCTATTTGGCAGTTAATGCATTTTATTTGCCTTGCCTGTTCTAAATATTAGTGGTTTTAACAGCATAAGGTTTTATTACTTTAGACTTTATTTTAAAAAGTATTACTTATTTACATCTTTCCTAGAAATAAGTGGACAATGTGATAGGGTAAGTACCAGAAGACAACCATTTTGGGGGCTTAATGGAATACAATTGAAAAGTAAATGCCAGTTGGTGGTCTTTTAGATTAACTACAATACATTCATTTTTGTACAATTTTAAGGCTCATTTTATACCCCTGAAATCAGACATCAGTTTTCAAATTAAAATTTTGTAATTTTAGCATTTATGCTTAGGTAGTCTGACACATATTTGCTTTTTCCTTGCCTTAAAGGTTAATAAATGTAACACACTGAGGCCTTGACGATGTAAGATGTCTGTGTATCACTCATTGCTAAGTCAATGCCTAATAAATCAGCTTGTCACTCCACATGTTAAAAAGAAACATTATAAATGTATGTTTTTATAAGTATTTTTCTTTTTTTTTCTGTACCCATTTGTCTTGTAACTGCACACAAACCAATGTGAAGTGCACTACGTCGCACAGCACCTCATTGTAAAATTTCACGAACATGAAATTTGTTGGTTGCGCTTGCCTGGATATAAATGAATTTGCCTTAGTGTAAAACTGTGGAATAATATCCAACCAAGACCTTAGCTTACTGGTGAAAAAGTAAAACCAATATATTGAGGTATTTATGCTGATATTCTTTATTTCCCTAAAGAATGGAAGATATACCCTGTGATTGCATCCAGTTATGCTACTGAGGATATAATTATTTTGATAAACAGAAAACTCATGCTTCTAATTAACCTAGTTGTTGAAGTGCAAAGTGTATCTATAGGCCAAGCTTATAGACAAACATACGGCCTTAGATATAACTAGTTGAAAAGAGAGAGCTATAACTGGCTAATAATAGTGGATCTGATCAGTATGGTACATTAATAGTTTTTCTGTTTCACGTCATGCAGGACGGTAAGCAGAGATTAGTTCAGACACCTCACTTCAGTTGTTGCTTTGTGAATATGGCAGTACTTATCCCCGCACCAGGACTTAGCCATGAGGATGTATACCGTACCACACCTTGTTAAATTTGTCCAGTTCAAAATCGGACAGCAGCTGATCCCACTGGGGTGGAAAGGAGGAAGTTCTCCTCTCCTTTCTTCCACATTTCCCAGAGTTATCCTGGGCTTTTGTGGCTATGGCTGTATTAGCACATCATTTGATACAAATGGAGCACATCAGCACATAAAAGTTCTGGGGCTCTTCCCATCTCCTCAGTCTTAATTTGAGGTTTTCCTGGACTGGATTTAGTCTGGCCCCTAAGCGAAATGTCTGCCCCGCAGGTTGTTTTGAAACTTTTTGAAGGAAAACTTTCACATCATCCTGTGTTTGCTTGACTGAGGGCCTTTCTGCAAGATCCTCCAGGAAGTGCCCCACTGTTCTTCTGCCCATTTCACACAAATGATAGTACTACATCAGCGATCCATCGCCGTGGCCCACAGCATCACTGCTGTGGTTATTCCCCAACAGCTGGCAGAGCCCGTGCCCAGTTTAACCACTGCAGAACAGATTCCCACACAAACGTAATGTGCCCTTTCTTCCCAGTCCTCTCATACCTGGCAGCACCAGGTTCGCGACTTCCTGATATGGGTTATCCTGCTGCCAGAGAAATTTCTGGCCATCTCACAGCACAGGTTTACAAGCAGTTCCCTTGGGATCCCAGGTTGCACCTCACTGGATTTTCTGTGAGGCTGCAGGAGTAAAAGTTACTATAGCTGAAGCTGGTAATTGAAAACAAAAGATAATAAAGAAAAGGGTGATAACAGGGACAAGGGGCTTAGCTAGGGGGAATGACAGCAAAAGGTAGGGCCCACAATGAAAAGGATAAATTAGGAATGATATATAGCTTTACCACAGATGCCACAAGGAATACGATTAATTTTTGAACCCTAAATAATTATTTAGGCACCAAAGTAATTCTTAAATTTTAGATGCTTGTGTCCAAATTTCCTATGCTGTCTATAGAGAGGTCTTTTGAGTCTCCACAGAGAGATCGCGTTTGCACGAGTCATTTGCTCCCCCCAGTGGTCTTTGTTGATACTTTCGATTCTTCAGAGAACTAAAAGGCATTTATTTTAGGGAAATTGTTCCACAGGCAGCTAAAAAGTCTTAGCCTGGCTTGTAAAATTAAATATTTTTTTTTTTTCCTAAAATCAAGTAAATACGTAAATACTCGCTGAAAGTGGATTTTAGCTACACTCTCTATATAGTAAGGACAACACTGTCCTCACAAAACAAACCTTAATGTAAAAGTGCCAAGAAAGTGAGAAATACGGACTTTTAATGTTGCATTGGCTTGAGCAATGCCTGATAAAGCAGGTATTCTGGGATACAAATACATACTCCCACACTGCTTTCCACAAGGTGACTATTGAATGAACTGAAGCCGGATTAGCTCCCAAGGGAAGTAGAAAGTAACAACTCTGACAGCAATGTCCCCAACCGCATTCACTGAACTCTCATTCACTCACACGCCTCCTGAGCGCAGAGCAGAAGTGTAGCACGAAACAACTCCCAGGAGTGATGGTCAGTATGAATGGCTTCATTGAGATAAGCTCTTAGAACTTTGCTGAGAGATGACCTCTATTATTACACCTCTACAGCAGCACTGATGCTGTTCCTATTTACGACAGCAGGAAACTTAATTTAATGTCTTCATTTGCAATCCAACGGATGCTGCCTTTTTCCAGCAACGCTCTTCTGATGCAGTGGGAAGACGGGGGAGGGGAGCTCCTCCTGAAGCACCGAGTGGGGGTGACAAGGCTGCAGGCCCAGAGCTTCTCCTCTCGGAGGTGGCCGTCGCCGGCCGGGCTGGCCTCGCCCGGCCCCGGCGCACAGGTAGCCAGAGCGCCACAGCAGCGGCAGGAATAGCAGGGCTTTGCGGCGGGGATCCTCCCAAGGGCACACAAGGCCGCGCCGCCCCCTCTGAAAGGGGCCTGTGGGCCGGCTGGGACCTAACTGCCCCACCAGGCCCCGCGCTGCCGGAAGAGGGCAACGGAGCTGGAAAGTAACGCAATGCTTTACGCAGCGCGGCAGGCCTGAGGGCACCGGCGCCACCCGCCCGCGCCCACGGCGTCGGGGCGAGCAGCAGGGCAGGCCTCAGGCCCTCAGCATCACCGGCTGCCCGGGGGCGCTGCGAAGCACTGAGCGGCAGGAGCGGGAATCACCTCCCCTCATCCACTGTCCGGCAGCGCGCCGAGCACCACTGCGCATGCGCCCGCTGACCCCGCCCTCCCGCCTCGGGCCGGCGGAAAGAGGCGAAGCGCGCAGGCGCAGCTTGCCGGCCCCCGCGCCCAGGCGCCCAGCTTCTGCGCACGCGCCGTTCTCTCGCGGACGTTCTCTCGCTACCGGGGAAGGTGGGGCGCGGCCAGGGCGTGCGTCATCAGCCGCGCGTCATCAGCCGCGCGCCTTGCTGCGCTCGTCAGGCGCGCGCCCACCGCCTCCCTTCTGCCGCGGTCGAGCGCGCAGGCGCGGTGGCCTCCGGTCACGTGTCGGGCGGGGGGTCGGTGACGCGGGGTTGCTGGTGTCGCCGGCGGCGCCGGTGGCAGCGCGCGGCGCCGGGCGGCGGGTCGGGGCGGCGCCATGGCGGTGAACTACAGCGCGAAGGAGGAAGCGGACGGGCACCCCTCGGGCGGCGTCGGGGTGCCGGGCGGCGGGGCGGTGGGCGGCGGCGGTGGGGCCGTGAAGACCCGCAAGCCCGATAACACAGCGTTCAAGCAGCAGCGGCTGCCGGCCTGGCAGCCCATCCTGACGGCGGGCACGGTGCTGCCGGCCTTCTTCATCATCGGCCTCATCTTCATCCCCATCGGCATCGGCATCTTCGTCACCTCCAACAACATCCGCGAGTACGAGGTGCGTGGGGGGGGGCGGGACGGGGCCACAGGCTCCTCCCGCCGGCGGGGCGGAGGACGGCGGTGGTCGGTGGGCGCCTGGGCCTGGCTATGCGGTGGTTCGGAAGCCCCCGGAGGCCGCTCGGGGGGCGCTGGGCCGGGCCGGGCCGGGCCGGGTGAGCGGTGTCGGGGATGGCGTACCCGTAGGCGGCCTGCTCCTTGCGAAATCTGCCGCCGTCTCTTCCTGCCGGTACGCGGTGGCTTACGTGGTTTCTGCGACGGACGGACACCTCGCTCTGGCTGTTCCGATCCAGCGTAACGTTTGTACTCTTTCACAAACGGTCCGTTAATTCCCTTGAGTAGACGTTGAACTTGCAGAGTGCCCTCCACACGGACGTAGCCCTCCTGTCAGCCCTGCCAGTGCTCCCGAGCGAACTTCCACGGAAGTTAATGCCAGTATTTAATCAACACAGCCCAACGCGAGTTTTGTTCTCGGCAGTGCAGGAAGTGTGTGCATCATCCTTGGGATACCTTGTGGCAATGGGTTATGTATCTTTAAATGTTCCAAAGTAATCGTAGTTTTAGGACAAAACTCTGTGGTTGAATGTATTGCTGTAATTCGTATGTGCACTACTGATCTAACGTTTTAGATGCTCTGTAGGAGACCAGGATGTCCAGAGTAAACTTAGAAACGGAGATCGAAGAGTGTGGCTTTTTCTAATTATACTTACAAAAACCCAAGTCATTTACATCTGATGGTTAACCACATCACTGCTGTGAAAAGTTGCTGAGCATTAACTGAAAGCTAAACTGTATATCACACTTAGGTCCATTTCATAACAGAATCACTTTGTGTTGTAAGGAAGCAGCCCAAAGGGCTTAGGAACAACCTTGAAAAGCAAATTGACGACTATGATTAGTTTCAGTGAGCTAATCCAACCAGATTGATTGGGGGGGAAGCGTAGTTGTTTGTTGGATTGCTATACTGGAGAATATGAATTTTTGTGGATCAAATCATTCTAGTTATCAGAGTAAGATGTCACTTTCAAATAAGTAGCATTCAAGACAGTGGCTTGGCTAGTGGTAGCAATGTGACAATGAAGCCCAATTAACTAAAGAAATCCTGAGGCAGAAAATGAATGGTATTATATTTTCATATTTCTACTAAAATGCTAACAATGTTACAATAAAACAAATTTAAGTTTCACTTTCATGTTAAGAACTAAAATTCCAGTCAAGGACAAAAGTACAAGTGAAACAAAAAAACAAAGCTGAAGTGTATTTTACAGTATCCAAATGTTGTATGTAAGCATATTTTTGAAAAGCAATTGTTTCTCGTGTTAAGGTTTGAGGGTATGCAGAACATCTGAAAATTGACACAAATGCTTCGGAGAACACTGCTAAGTTGTCACAGGCATGTAGACTTTTAAATTATCATGTTGTAGTCATATTTAAGGTAAATACAATCACATGTTTTCAGCAGGACGCTCAGTGGAGAGAAGTAAAAAAAATATCCTTGCTAGCTCTGATTTTTTTTGACAATTGCATTTAAAATAGCTGTTTTTATAGTAAAGCAATACAAAGTCTTAGATCATAGTGATTGTAAGGTAAATATGATTGGATAAATATATCTCCCTTTTTTCGTTACGACTGGATCTGTGTTGATCTATAGGGACAGGAAATGCATCAGACTTTCATGAGTCCAAAAATGTAAGCGACTCCTTGTGCCTGTATTGCTGCTGCATGCATATACAGAATTTTTATATACTATTGTTGCTTAGCAGCTCAGTCATGTACTCCTAATAAGTTCCAGTAGGAGCCAAAAACTAGATGTTCCCACCTAACATGCAGTACGAAAATCCATAGGTGAGCTGGGAGCATGACTGATTCTCCCCTACGCAATCAGATTGCATATATAAAGCAGTAGTAGCCATTTGTATTTGGAAACCAGTTGGCAGGTTCTGGCCTTCCACCTTTTCTAATTTCAAGATATTCAAGGTCAGAGTTTTGTTTGTTTGTTTTGCTGTGTGGGTTCAGACTTGTATCATCCACCTCACATGAAACTCTCCCAAGTCAGATCGTTAGGTGTTTGTGAGGACAGGAGGGGCAGAGTTCTTGACTTCTGAGAGTATGATCAGACAGTCGGGGTATGCGGGTAAGAATGGGGAAACTTGGGTTCTGTTCTGTGATCCTCATGCGTGTTTTATCAAGTGTTATAATGCAGACATTCTGCGAGTGAGATTATTATTCTACAAGGAGCTGAATTTGGGGGAAAAACAAGCCCCTTTAAATCAAAAAAGGCTTTACAGTTGCAGCAATAAAATATAGATGAAGCATTTTACAGACCAGCATTGGGGCTCTGAACACCAGTGAGGGATGCAGTTTAAGATGCTGCTGTCGCCTGTATGCTTAGCTGAGATACGTCCCTGCTTAGTATGCTGGCTTTTGTTAGTAACCTCCCAATGTTACTCACAAATAGCTGTAAATTTAGCTCTGGGAGACAGGGCATCTAGAAGCTAGGTGCAGTGACTAAGCTCTTTTAAAAATGTAATTGGGGGAGGAAGCAGAGGTAGTTATTTACACCCACTTCCTAGACAATAGCATACTTGTTAAGTATGTGTGTGTGTGCATATATATATATCTATCTATAGCTGCCTGTAAGCTTAGTGTATTGGAATTGAATAGGATGTATAATTTATGCCCCTGAAATACATACTTACTTACAGTTCAGATCACCCTTTCCTGGAACTAGATACTGCAGCCATTAGTATCTCTGTGAACTGTGCTGTTCTCATACAGGTGCCAGGACTGAGCAGCAAAATGTAGTTTTTCCATTGATTTCCTTTATAAGCTCTCTTCAATTCAAATGTGGAAGGTTTCCAACAGCTTAAGTGTACTAGAATTATATTTTTTTGTGTGTTGATTGTTCTCTAGCATTTTCTCACTGATTCGAAGGATATAAGCAGCCATTTATCTTGGGTCTATCATGAAAATAGTCCATTTGGGTGGAAAATTAAAATCAGCTGTGTAAATGTGTCTTTTTGCCCTGTTATTAAAGGGTGAAAGAGTTCTGTATTTCCTGTGTGTGGTGTGGGTTTTTTGTTTGTTTGTTTTAGAGTGGATAAGAAGCCTTGACGGACCATATTAAAATGTGATTAAAAATTGAGGAATATCCAAAACATTGTGTAGGAAAGAGATCTTTGTGCTGTGACTGCTGCTGTGAAATGCATCATTGTAGTTAAAAAGCCAAATAGACTAAGGCATGACTAGGAATGAAGAACTGAAAGAAAGTAATTACTGTTGCTTACATCTTCAGTGTTGTGTGCAGTTCCAGTAGCCCATCTCAAAAATGATACAAAACTTAATAAAATCTACAGAGAGAGATAGCAAAGAGGACCAGAGTTATGGGATGCCTTTTATACAAGAAGTGGCCAAGCAGAGTAGGATAAATACATGACAGCGTATGAAGTCTACAAAGTTATAAACGGTTTGGAGAATACGTATATGCGATAGTTATGTTATTTCTACACTACAAAAATGTAAGTCAACTGAGAAGGACATCAACAGCCTGAAAAGCCACTGGTGCTGGATAATTTGGATATACCCAGTGTCCTTAGATCAGGGTTTTTTGGGAAGGGCTTGCTCTGTGTGGGTTTGTTATACTCACTGGCCAGTCCCTCAGGACAGAAGGCTGGGTCGGGCGGGTTCCTGCTGTGGACCCCAAAGTCAGTCCTTCAGTTCTCGAAGTCCTGGTTTCATTATTTTGTCAAGACATGAAGACAGATACCTGTATCCCTTTAGTTAAGCTCTCTGTTGAATGTAACCTGTAAATGTGGATGCGGAAAAACACACTTGTGTTGGCAGTTACTGTACAGGAAAGCTCTTGGATAGCATTGAAGCTGATAGCAGTGGTCAAAAGCATAGTTCTGTTTCAATATACATCAACTTCATGCTCCACAGAATTTAGTCAATTATATTTTTAAAAGTGAAATCTTTAGATCTTTCCCAGCCTTAGAGATTTGAGTTTTGTTCTTGATCTGAAACTTCTCCACACTTGAAGAACTAGCTCAGGATATGGAGGTTTAAGTTCTTTCTAAAGGAAATACTTGTTTAAGATTACTTTAGCAGGAAAAAAGGACCCCTCCAAGTTAGCCTTGAACAAATGAGATGCATTGTTTGTTGAGAGCAGTGGTGGTCTGTCTGTCTGCTGTAGCTAAACAGAGCTGTTGAGGACTGCTGCAGTAGTGCTATTTCTAGATCAGCACAAACTCAGTATTTTCTTCAGCGAAGGACACAAAGATGATGTGATTCTCTCTCTCTCTCTGCTGGCTAATAGCTTCTGAAGCTGACTTGTTTCAGCTAGGCTTGTTAGGGTGTAGGTCTCATCTGTCAGAAATCTGGCAGCAGAGCAGATGCTAATAAAAGTGCTGAGGAAAGGGCTGCAGCTTAATAGATATCGAAGAAATCACAGGAAGAGAGACCTTGAAGAAGATCCAGAGGAAAACAGGCTTCAGTTGTTCCCTGAACCTTGAAATGGCATGTTTGTTTTAGCTAACCTTAATAGAGATATTAGGACAGATCATAAATCATTCTAATTCTTGACAATGCGTTTCACTACAAGCATAAATCAGGGCAGACCACCTGCAGCAGTCTTTCATAAAACTATATAGGCATTGTAGTTCAAATGATACTGCTGTTTAACAGTTTGTTGCTGTAACTTGGTATATGTTGTACCAATCAGAGTGTAAATTCTAAATAGGAAATTCATAGTAAGTGTAGAGATACATAGTTTATAGGCAGATGGAAGCTTTCTCCTTTTTCTCAGCTAGCCTCCTGAGCCCAAGTTAATTATTTCCTGCCATTCACACGCTGGAGCTATACGTGAGGGAGAGCTAATGTGGTCAAGCAACTTCAGTTGGCTTGGGCCATAGGGTGAGCTCGCGGCTGCTCAGGATGTGTTATGCGTACTGTCCAGGTAGCCTGTATGTACAGATTTCAAATTTGAGCTACACTATTAAAGACAGATAATATTGTATAAGCCAAACTAACACTGATCATCTTTCTTGTTTATCTACTGGTATTTTACTATTCCTGGCAAAACAGTATTAGTGAGTATTAGTGTCTTCATCTTCCCTGTTTTAGGAAAGGTCTTGGGCATTAAGTGATTTTTTTTTTTTTTTAATTATTATTTATTTTTTAATCCTCTGACTAATTAGATAGCTAAGAATGGGCAGAAAAGCAAGTTTTCTTATGCAAAACTCTTTTATTAAATATCTAGGTAGACTTTTAAAAATTTAACCTCTCTGGAAAGCATGGAAAAGCTGAGCTCTGCTTGTTATATTGTGTGCGCGTTTGGAAACATCATCTGGAGTATCTGCTGTTTGTCTTTTGGTGTGTTCTTCCCCTGCCTCTCCCCAGCAGTAATAGCCCACCTCGCTGTTGAAGTCGTTTGAGGCTGAAATTGAGCATATAGACAGAATCATAAAGTCATTTATGTTGGGAGAGACCTCTTGAGATCGTCAAATAGATCTGAATGGGCTTTTAGAGTTGAGGTGTAATAGGATTGCAAAATAAATGCCACGTCAACTCTCTGGTTCATTAATCAATTTTCTTTACTCTCCCATTGTAAATGAATGATGGTTTTTTTTGTTATAGATTGACTATACAGGAACAGAGCCTTCTAGTCCCTGCAACAAATGTTTAAATGTGTCCTGGGACAGCACACCACCTTGTACTTGCACTATCAATTTCACACTGGAACATTCATTTGAGGTATGCTACCCTGTATGCAAACTGAAATTAGAACAGTTTATATGGTTTATTTCATAATCGATAGGACAGCTGTATCACTTAAGTCTTAATTTTTTTTTTTCCTACTTTAAAGGATTATTTCTAGTTTTCCTATGAACTTGGATCTCATTTTTATGTGCCTTTTCAGTGGCAGGGATGAGATGGCTTTTAATGCCTCTGTTTATCCAGAAATGTACAACATTAAATGGAATGCTTGTGTTTTACATGTTTAGATTTACCATACATGTCATATAGCTGGCAAGTAGATCAGCTATTCCTGCATGATTTAAAAAAAAACTTGGTTCAACAAGAATTAGAAACACCAGATAAGTGCTTTCTGACAAATTGGAGGCAACTAATGAGGTTAATGTGCTTAACATCGGACAAGATAGGTGTGGAATTAGTGCTGGTGAATATCATTCTGATAGTTTATGGCATATTGGTACTGTTTGACTTCAGGATGCCAGATTATGTTAGGATAGTACTCTGTCTACTCAGTGTAAAGCAGGAGCCTCAATGCTGTCTTCATGAATGTTACTGTAAAGTAAACACAGCGTTTAAGAGGTTAAAATTTAAGCTTTATGATAATTAATGTGTTCCTGTGTTTTATTGATCTGTTCCTTGTGTGAATGAAAACCCCTCTTGCCCCATCTTGCTTCCTGTAGAGCAATGTATTCATGTATTATGGACTTTCCAACTTCTATCAAAACCATCGTCGTTATGTGAAATCTCGAGATGACAGCCAGCTAAATGGAGATAACAGTTCACTACTTGTAGGTATTCATGCTTGGATATTAATAAGCAACTAACTTGACTATTGCATAAATCACCACATAGCAGAGTATTTAGTTTAATAATAATGAGTTATTAGAATTTTTGCATAACAGAAAACAACTATAAGGATTTCGTATTTTGTTTACAGAAAATAACTGTAAAATACTGTAAAATTTCATGTCAATCATTTCATTAAGTGGACAGCAATGCAGTACTTCAATCACTTCTCAAATTTGAATAGTTTGAAACTGTCTTGTTAGCTTCAGTCAGTAGTATCTATCTGTATCCATTCTGTCTGAAGTTTTTGTTTTTAGTATAAAATAATATTTGATTACCTAGTACTTGTTTTGGATATTGCGGCTAAATGCATCCATTTTTGTAGACTCTGGTTCAATATTGAACATCAGCGATATTGGAAAATATCAGTACTGTGTATTCTGTTCAAGCCACTGTGTAATGTTTAGGGCCAGACCTCTCTTCTTCCTGATTTTTGAGGAGTGGAAATACTGGGTTCTTGCTCCAGCAAGAATGATTCTCCTCTTTTACATGTAAACTTTAAAAAAGGGGAGAGTTTCAGGAGGCTACATCTGATGACTGACACAGGGTTTTGGGGAGGCTTTTTCTGCTTGCATTTTTGGCATGTTGTTGGAGTCCTTGCAACCTTTGGCATTTTATGTTACGTTTGGTTTCTTATTATAGTCTTATTTTCTACAACACTGATGTATACTTAAAAAAACCCCTTTAATAAAAGAATACTTGAGTACTTCATGTTGGAAAGCTGTTTCTATTAAAAGATAAAAGGAAAAAAAAAGTTCTAATAGCTTCCAAGAAAAGTCTTTATTTTTTAGTGTGATCGTGATGGAATTCTGACTTTATTCATGTTTTATTTAGATTTTATTCCTGCTTGTAAAAGAAAAATCAATCATGCTAACTAGTATTAAATGCTGAAGTATTTGTAAATAACCCAATTTGTGAAAATATTATTTTGTGGTACATTTAAGATGTTACTGTAGTAAAAAACCAAGTTAGTTGGATAAACTGGCACAGAGACTCATCTGCCTTTTTTTTTTCTTTCTAACTATTAGAATCCAAGTAAGGAATGTGAGCCTTACCGCACAAATGAGGACAAACCCATTGCTCCTTGTGGAGCTATTGCCAACAGTATGTTTAATGGTATGGTAACACGATTTTAAATTATTCGTTAGATGTTTTTGTGATCTATTAGATGTTTTGTGTTGTGTTGCAAATTGTTCTGAGTAAAGGCATCATGGGCTTTTTTGTTTTGAATTAACACATTTTCATTGTTCAGAATAAAATAAATATCTTGTGTTGTACTGCTGTTGCTTTTCTCAAAATTGCTATCAGAATTAATTTAAACTGATAGCTACAAAGGATGGAAGTACCTGTTGTGAGAAGCTGTTAGTGCTGTGGAGTAGACATAGATATCATATATGGATAATACGCTGCTATCTAATATACATTGATTCTTACAGAACAGCTTGTGATTGTGGCAGGCAGGTAATAAATACCTTGTCCAGTTTTTTTTGTTTTGTTTCTCCTGGAGATAATTGTTTCACTGCCTATCAGGATCATCTGTCTAATGAAAGTTTCTTCAGCTGGTTTTCTAATTTGATTTTCTCCTTAGATACATTGAAATTATACCGCATTGATAATGACACAAGGACTCCTATTACTTTGATTAAAAAAGGCATTGCATGGTGGACAGATAAAAACGTAAAGTTCAGGAATCCTACCGGAGATGGAAATAACTTAACTGCGCTTTTCCAAGGTAAAAAAAAAAAAGACGTGAAATTTTAAGAACAGCAAAACACTTCAAACACATTTTGATTCCAATGAGTTTTACCTCACTGACTACATTTTAGTGAACATGCTAATTAAAAATATTGTGGTTTCCTGAAGAAATCGAAGCTAAGGACTACTCTGCTATCTAGAAAGGTTGTCTTTAAATAATGAAAGCTGCAAATTTCATGTGAAAGTATTTGGTTTGTAACTTTACTGTAATAATTTTTTTTGTTGTTTTTTGGTTTCTTTTTTTAATTTCTGATTTTTTTCCCCCACTTTGAATATTGAGAAAAGCCCAATATGTGCCCTGCTGTTGTGATTTAACCCCAGCTGGCAACTAAGCATCACACAGCTGCTCACTAACACCCTCTCCCCCTCAGTAGGATGGAGAGGGAAGAATTGGAAGGGTAGAAGTGGGAAAACTTGTGGGTTGAGATAAAGACAGTTTAATAATTAAAAAAAACCAAACCCACACTTGTAAGGGAAAAGAAAAACCACCAACAAAGAGAGAGGAAAATAAAACCCAAGAAGAAACAGGTGATGCAAAAGAAAACAATTGCTCACCACCAACCAACGGATGCCCAGCCACTTGCTGAGCAACGACAGCCCCCGCCAACCTCCACCCACCCAGTTTTATTGCTGAGTGTGATGTCATATGGTATGGAATATTCCTTTGGGCACTTGGGGTCAGCTGTCCCAGCTGTGCGCCCCCAGCCTACTCGTTGGCAGGGCCGTCTGAGGAGCAGAAAAGGCCTTGAGGCTGTGTAAGCACTGTTCAACAATAAATAAAACATCAGTGTGCTATCAACATTGTTTCCATCGTGAGTCCAAAACATAGCAGGATACAAGCTACTATGAAGAAGTGTAACTCTATCCCAGCCCAAACCAGTACAACTGCTATAATGCTTGGATTTAACTTGAAAAGAAATCCTGCAGGTGTTTGATTAATCAAACTCTTCATATGGAGTTTTCATTTAAATGTTTCTACTGGTAGGTTGTGCAAAGTTTTCTAAAAACCTAATTCTTTTTTTGTGATAAGAAGTGACTGATTTCTCTCATTAGTCAGGTTAAATACAGTTTGGTAAATCAAAGTTTTCTTTGGCTACCAATGTCTGAAAATAATCTTCCTCAGGGCTCTAAGGTGTGTGTGTGTGTGTTTATGCAAGGTATAGAATAATTTCAGGTTTAACCTGATGTGGGTTTCTTGCTTAGTCACAGCCAAATTACACGTTACCAATGTGATGCTGCCCTTGGAAAAGCAGATACCTTACCCTAATACAGTGTAGAATTGTATTTCCAGTAAAATTAGCAAAAGCATTAGTATGGCATCATGTAAAATATTGTACATAATTTTATTTGCTCGTTCAGGAAGTGGTAGTCAAACTCTAACAAGTGAGCAGAGGAGCTACCATCATAATGGAGAACTATCTCACTAAGGTAGGGTAATGTTCTGAGACGACTTCCTAGCTATGTAAATGTGTAGGGGAGGCAAATTTGTTTAAACAAATGGACAGTGCTATCATGAGAATAAACGGATATGCACTACTATTTAGGCTGCAAAATAAAAAGTTCTTAAACAGCCCGGTGGCTTGCAGTAGTAGGGAGCCAACCTGCCTCTTCATACTGTTTAGAAGTTAGTATGTTTTTTTGTAATATTAGAATGAATCTTGATGAGCCAGTGTGTTACTTAGTCCTGTATTTGAAATACTTTATTGTTACTATTTTTGTTTAATCCTAGGCACAACAAAACCTGTAAACTGGCCTAAGCCAGTGTATATGCTGGACTCGGAGCCTGACAACAACGGCTTTATCAATGAAGACTTCATTGTGTGGATGCGTACTGCTGCTCTGCCAACATTTCGCAAGCTGTATCGTCTCATCGAAAGGAAGAATAATTTACAGCCTACCTTACAGGCTGGACAATATTCTTTGGATATCACATACAGTATCCTTTGAAAAACGTTTGAAAGTGTCTAAGAACCTTAGCTGGATTACACAGGCATATATTTGTGCAAGTTCAAATTGAACTAGCCTTTTTTCTTACCATCTCTAAAAAAAAGATGGTATTGGGCTGTGGTTGAAAATTGGTAGTGAGAATTGGGTAGAATAATTACCATCTTGTACTTCTATGCAAGTTTTTATAGAATTAACTTGTGTATGGCCTGCTAGAATGTGAAATCCAGTCCAGTTTTTAAGCTTCATAAATGAAATGACTGGGTTAGACTTACATTCTTTAATGTAAGTGCAGTTTTAATCATAACATTCTTAAGCTATTTTGTAATTCATATAAAACTACATTCATATAAAACTACCTTTTTTTTAACCAGGATGAAAACATTCAGTTCAGTTAAAAAAAAAAAAAATCAACTCTTTAGAGGAGGCCTTTGTGATGAGATAATGGAGATGTTAATCCTAGAGAAGATTTCAGTGTCGAATTTACCCAGTCAGCAAATTTTGCAGGACACTAGTGTCTCCTCTGTACAATTAACTTGAATTCTCACAGGTGTATGGTCAGTCTCATTCACTTCTTCCTCACACATCTTCTTCATGTTTATGGGTACCTGCAGTCCCCAATAGCTGCCTCATGGGATTGAGGCTAAAGTCTATGGATGGGAGCATTTCCATCTGGTAATTTTGGGGCAGACTGCCTGCATTTTGGCTGAGAGGAAGATACTTGGGCATAGTTCAGGTGATGCTTAGCCTTCAGGTGAGCTGATAAGCCTTCTTGAAATCCGTTAAATGGCCTAAGTAACAGTTAGCCAGGTTGTAGGTTCTGCAGAATATTATATATGGGCACACTTGATTTGCCCTTAGGTTGATAATGTGGCCAGTTTGCAGTGTGCATTTTTATTCATCAGCGTATGCACTACTAATTCTTTGATGCCTTCCTGTGCTTTCCTATGGACTCTCAATTACTGCTTTGACACTGAAGGGTATTGAATATCTGGGAGAGACATTTTTCATAGGTGCGCAAATTAACATTCATTCAGGAGTTTGGGGCCTGCTTTGGGTCCTTCTGTGGCTCCATGTATTGTTGTCAGATTATTCTTTGCTTGTAGACTTGCTCCAGAGCAGCCTGCTCTGCTGTGCAATTACTCAAATCTGTGTATAAAATTAAATGAGTAGCTTCATAGTGAGAGGGAAATCAGATTGCTTGGGTAGTGTAAAGGAATTGAGACACGCATAGGAAAAAGGAAAGAACAGAGGTAGTTGGTAGTCTAGAAATTTGAGAACTTTAACTTCAGGGTGTAATGACAATATGTAATCAAGGGCAGAATGACTTTGAAGGTCAGAAAAATGCTAGAGCTGTGGATCAGGTGGGGAGGTCTGTCATACTATTTTTGACAAACTGAAGACTAGGTAGAAGTGCAGGAGACTAGAAGAGAAGGGTTGTCATAGTTACCGAATTTTTAAAATTCAAAAGCACTTAATGATCACTTTTAAATAGCTACTGCAGTATTTTCCTTTGCTGCAACACTGTGGGGAGTGCATATAAAACTGAACAAACATAAAGTTACTAAGAAAAATTTTGGACTAAAATATAGTCAAGAATTAAAATCCAGATTTTATTGAAGCTGCTTTCAAAACCCCATGAAACTATGCATTTACTCTTCCCTTAAAAAGGGGTTAACATCTCTTAACATGGCTATTTGCACTCCAGTAGTCAAAGGCAGCAGTTTGTATTTGGAACCTGAGTGAAATGATCCAAAACTTTAGAGTACCTGATCACATAAAGCTAGATTTGGAAATGTGCTTCTTGTTTTCCTATATGTTTTTCAGATTATCCTGTACACAGTTTTGATGGACGAAAAAGAATGATCCTAAGCACCATATCGTGGATGGGAGGCAAAAATCCCTTTCTGGGAATTGCTTACATCACTGTTGGGTCCATATGCTTCTTTTTAGGAGTGGTATTGCTGATCATCCATCACAAATACGGAAATCGAAACACTAGTGCAGACATTCCCAATTAATCTTGCATTCTGAAAACAAATGTACTGCATGTGCATCAAGGCCAGTCCAGAATGGACCCAGTTTTTGAAAGATAAATCTCTGCTTCTGTCACTTCTGAGACTGGGTGCATAATTTTTATCTAAAGCTCCCCTTTCCCATACTGTGGATTAACTCTTGAAAAAGACGGGTATACAATTAGCTATATTGATTGTGTATCTGCCTATGTCAGAAACAATTTCTCTGGTATTTGCCTCTAACTGGGCAGGCCACACGATGTGTATAGCTCCTGTTCCCTTGATGCATCTGCTGCTTGTTCATGTGCTGTGTAATGTTGGTATGATTCAGTACATATAGATTGTGTGGAGAAAGACTGTTATAAGATACTGTAAATTGTTAACTTTCCGGAATTCAGGTGGTGTTGAAAGGAAAAGTCAAGTCTTAAATGTTTTTTTCAATTTACTGTCTTGTGTGCATGGGCTCTTACATTTCTTGCTGAGATTTTAATATATTTATATAAGTTGTTAAATATTTTTCCTGTGTCCTACCCACCTCTGTTATGTTAAATCCTTTAAGTGCTGTGTAAATTTCAGCACTCTGTTTTTTTTGTATATTTACAATATACGTGCCTGGCCAGTAAACTAGCATCCTATGAAGATATCAGAAAACTTATTTGTTAATTATCTGCGTGAGTCCCTTTTAAAGTTTATTCTAAATTGGGAAATGTTTGTTGCGGATAGAATCTGCTTTTTTCTAATTTTCTTTGCTTTAAGTCATATCCAATACTAGTTTACCTGTTGTGCTTGCTGGTTTTGCTTTTTATGAGCAGCTTCAAGCGTTAATCAAGAACCTAAAATGTTTTTTGCCGTTCACAAATTTGGGTGAATTCCTTTTACTAGAGGAGTTTCCTAATTTTCTTTAGGCATATGTATTCTGAGCAGGCTTTGTTGTAAAGGAATTGTCATATACTTTTTCCTTATTTGGAGTAAACACCACATTAAATTTTTGCGGTGTTAAGATAGTAAACTATAGAAATTCAAAAGTTGAGATGGCAGTAACCTCTTTTCATTGAAATGCGGGTTGAGCTTGCTGTGAAACCTAATTTAAATATTGCAGTTAGAAGCAATGTGTGGGTTAGTGTCTTAAATCAAATTACAGAAGGGTTCACTTTTAGGTTAATTAAAAGTTAACTGTAACCTGTAAAATAATACTTTTTGGTGACTTTTTTTGTTAGATGATGCACAGAAATTGTAATGTATATGGTGGAGATCACTTTATATGCAATTAGCTTGATAAAGTATTGAGTATATTAAAAAAGACCTAATAAATTCTGCAAATCATTTAATAAGAGATTTTATTTTGTTCTTAAACATACATTTATTTTCATCTGGATGAAAAGATATATTCTCATTAAGTGTGAACGGAGTTTAAGTGAGTTGTATTTCTGGGATTGCGTATTTGTTAGAAAAAGTTGTTTATTCATGGTCCAATAGTTTAATCTATAGCCAGCTTTAAACAACACTATTTATCACATAAACACATGACCATTTTTACTGAATTACTTGTGCAGTCTTCTTAAGCTAGCAGTTTCAAGTGCATCAGTCTGTATAAACTGTGGAATGAGGCAACGTTTCCAGTGTGCTAGCTTTCTGTAACTCCGTATAATCATTTGTTTGCATAGTACAGTGTGGCAGCACAGGACTTTAAATACTCAAAAGATGTTCAGATTTTATTTACAGTGCTGTATCTATATTGCTGGAATTATAGAATAAGGGTATGTACCTTTGTATATTGCTAGGCAGAAAACTCAAACGAACTGTTAAACTGGCTTTCATCTGCAGAGTAGTTGCTAGTCCAAAATGTAGTAAGCGAGTAAGGGGATGTCTCCCAATTACTGGTTATTAAAATATGTTGATTTTTAAACTTCGTGTTTGTCACTTGAAATGCAAACATAGTCTGGTTCATTCATAATCCCTATCTTTTTCCAAGTAGGAAATATTGCTTTTTGGGCTGTGTTCAAAATTAAAGTATTTTTCTGTTTTTACCTTAAAATATTTTTCAATGCCTTACCTTTTTTCTACTGAATGTAGCTGTCACTGCTTC
The DNA here is from genome assembly GCA_009819775.1 of Phoenicopterus ruber ruber. Lineage (NCBI taxonomy): Eukaryota > Metazoa > Chordata > Aves > Phoenicopteriformes > Phoenicopteridae > Phoenicopterus > Phoenicopterus ruber. The sequence goes on from CM020217.1 coordinate 93,101,069, forward strand.
TTTGATCTTCTCAATGAAGTGCACCAGGATAAGAATTGCTGTCTGTTTCATTTCTGTTACCATTACACCTTTTCTCTGAGAGCCTGTAGCAGTAAATATTTGCCAGGCAGTATGCCTGAGAGTGTGCTTGACGAGCTTAAAATGCTTATAAGAGCTTAAAATACTAGGTCAGGTTTGTAAACTCTTCCTTCACTCATGCTTGTTTGTCTTAATGTCATGTTGGTAAATGTGGAGATCCTTGGATTTTGTATTTCTTACAAGCTGTCTATATGTCACGTGTTCAAAGATAAAACCATGGTGTCCCTGTCTGACACTTCCCCGGGCAGTGTCGCTGTCCTGTTCAGTGTCACGTGTTGAATTTGGATTTGACCACGTGTGACGTGGTTCTTCAGCGGCATCCTTCGGAGGTATTTGCTCCCAGGGTTCAGAAATGCAAAGAGCAATGCCTCTGCTTTCTGAGTGCCAGTTTGGCGCTTTCCAGGTCTTACCCAGTTGAGGCAGTGCCCAACGCCTGAGAGATTGTAAGCTTTCTGGAGGCTGCTGCGGTTTCGAGGGGCTGCTTATGAACGACTCTTTCCTGGAGAGAGTAACTTGGGAAACTAGGATATGTCCCTGTTGTACGCAAGAGCTCTCCAAACAAATTCTCTTGTGTGAGACCAACTTCCTTCTGGTTTCTTGTAAAAATCGACGCCCCTGTAACAAAGCAGATTGTCACCTCAGGTATTTTTTTAACTGCATCAGGCTATTTGGGGAGCTGTCGATTGTGCTTTGCTGAGTCACAGGGAAGAGTTACCGGCTTAGAACTGGAATGTGAAGGATCCTTCACAGCCTTTACCTCCCAAGGTCACACTGGTACTGCAACTAGGTTCTCAGCATGGTTTTTCTTTAATTATGAATGTTAAGCCTTGAAGAATGCAAGCTTTGTCTTTTTTAATAGAAATCTCCGTGGGAGGAAAGGCCATGACAATCTAGGGTCAAGTAATATCTGCAAGCGTTTATTATCTGCTTGAATCCATCAAATAGAGCAATGAATGTGGCTGGTGCTTGGGTTGGATTCACAGGAAGCGTTACCGACTGCACCTTTCTCTCAGATGCCCTACTTGCAGTGGGAAAATAAGGCTTACAATGTCTATAGACAGACAGATGTCCAAGACTGGGTTGAAGTGCATGTCTGGTAGAAAAATGTGACTAATTCTAAAGCAGAATGTACCTACAGTTACTTTTTTTAAAAAAAGAAAGTTACTAATTGGAATGCAACCGCTAAAGACAAAGAACAAGGCGTAACCATAGAGTAATCTGGAAGCACTGCAAATGATTCCGATCTTCAAAGTTCCCGTGACAAGAATATGGTTTCTGATCTTGCCTGAAAAATTGTGATCTACCCTTGGTACTACATAAGTTTATTTTTTATAGAAGTTCGATATTTGTGTTATCTGGGGTTGTTCCCTGTAGCTGAAGTAACTAGCTATGGTGAGTCAGAAATGAAGAGGGCAACAACGCTAAGGCCTTCAGGAAGGTCTGCAATATCAGTCTTAAAATCAAGCCAGTCCCATGTGGTTTTGTGTTGACCTGGTCAGTGAGGGGTGGGTTTTTTGGGTGTTTGTTTGTTTGTTTGTTTAAAAAAAAATGCAAAACAACAACAACAAAAAAACCAAACCCAACACCCCAAAATGTTCCACGTATTGAATACTTGTCTGTATTGAACAGCCTGCCAACAATTCTCACTTTCAAAGTAGGAGGAAAAAATGTGAAAATCGAAGCCGATTTTATTCCTGCTCTCTTCTTGGCAATGTGGCCAGTTTATGGAAGAGGCTGCTTCTAGCAGCATGCAAACGGACTCTGAGGTAGAAAGCCCAGTTGCAAAAAGTTCTTTTTTTTTCTGGTAGTAGTACTGAATTTTCCTCAGATCAGCAGAAGTATTTTCATGTAAAAATACCCTACATTCTAGCTCACAAAATCTCTTCTGATCACCATATTGCCTTCTATGCCTACACATGTGAAGTCTAATCTCACTTGACAGTTTCAGTTAAGACTAAAGTCCATTATGAAATGACCTGATAAGAATTAGCAGGTCCTTCTATGACCCGAGTCTCAAATAAGAAACTGTAACTTCCTGTAAGCCTCCCGTTCCGAATGTGTTCAACCTGTGATTGAAAATAAAGTAATACTGGCCGTCATTTGAGTTATACCAACTGCTGCTAGAAAGTCTGAAGTTGGAAAACTACCTTTCTCATTTCCTGTTGGGAATAAAATGAAGAGGAATAAAAGCAAAAGTCAATAATTAACGAAGGTCGAGAAGTTTAAAAAAACTAATAAGCTGAAAGAAAGTAGGTGGAGTTCTTTCTCCCTAGATGTCAGATAAAGATGACATAAAAGAAACAATTCAAGCAAGCTGAATCCCAGAGTTATGTACAAGTTTAATTTAATTTGCACCTGAGCAAGTGGATTGTGCCTAAATTTTGCAAAATAAAATATCGAGATGCTTTAAGTAGTAGTAGAGGGCCAAGAATGTAATTCATGACCTCATTAATTCTGTTATGAAATGGGAAATATTAGACTGTGATATTCTTGGAAGAAATGAAAATATGATTGTCTCCAGGCTTGCGTACTGAGGTCTGGAGTTATGTGGTTGAAGCTAACGTATGCTTCACAGTGTAGATGCTTGTAAACTTTGGAACAAATCTTTGTGCTGTCAGCAAGTTCTTTTAATGCAATTCCAGTGTATTAAACAACTCAAAGTAACTTGGAAAATTGTTATACTAAGATAGAATACAGTGTGTTTTCTCTCTTCATACATAATGTAGCTTTAAACTGAGTTAGTGAATTATTTTGTTTGCAAGAAAACAATTAAACCAGTGGGCAGGCAAGATGCGGGAGGAGGTTTAAAAAACTGTCATTTTCAGCTGTCCTGCTGCACCAGGGGTTTCCACTTCCACAGCTGGGTTGAATGTTAACTCAGTTGTTTGTGTGATCTTTTTGGCAGGGTTTACGTACCTTTCTATTGCTGGTTTAAAAGGTAAAACATTTTTTTGTGATGAATGCTTATTAATGTATAGATTAACAGCCCTGTTTTCACTCTGGTTTAAACAAAACTGTTTAACAATGAGTTTTGATTAATCATTTTATTATTCTTCAATACAATACATGCAAAAGTTACTCTATCCTGTTAGGAAAAAGCAGTCTGAGTTTGCTTCTAGTGAAATATCCTCACCCTGAGGCAGCAAGTTGCCATTTCTCTTTCCCTGAAGTTTTCATTTCTTCATAAATTAGTCAACACTGAGGACACCAGCTATGCTTGCCCTGAGCAGTCATCTTGTAGCTTTGATTGGGATGCAACCCACGTGCCAAGCTTTAAGTATGGCCTGTCTGTTGTGAAGTGTATTTTGACAGACAATAGCACTGAAGCTCAGATTCAGACACATCAGGAAATGGTTCACACAGCAGAAATTAAGCAATAATAGTTTCTCTAGGGATCATGATCCTTTTACCAGTATCTAAATACAACTGAGTGTATAAAAATCAGACTACAAATATTATATGCACTATTATATACAAATATTATATGATGAAAGATTGCAAGAGGAATGAATGGAAGTCTATCTTGCAGTAGTAGTAATGTATTCTAAGTGTTATTCTATAATAGCACTGCTTGAGTGTTTGAAAACTGTTTGTTAAATAATGCATCCAACTTCCTCCTTTGTTACAACACATCATATTTATCCATGACTATGCTTTCTAAATGGTATTTTTAATATTCTACTCAGCTAAGACTATAGCTATAAATACTTCTTCATCTTTGCATTTTTAGTTTCTTTCTGGGGCAGCTCATCAGATTGAGAAGTGCTGTGCTTTGAGATATGATCCTTGTTATTTCCATGCTAGACTGAGCACTAATTTGCTGTGTTTGACACACATTATTCATCATGAGGTTTGGCACCAGTGCAAAAGCAGTGTAATGCCAAAAACTGAGTGCACTGCAACTGCAGCAAAGCCAGGAAATAGTGTTCCTGACAGCATTGTATTTCAGCGTAAGGTTGAAGCACGAGAAGATGCAATTATGGGGCTAGATCTGCAATGCAGAAAAAACACGGGCTTCTCGGAGCATTTTCTTGAAGGGCAAATAGATTCTTCCTTTAGAATCAAACAGGCTTGCATTTCATACAAATCTGGCATTACTTCACTGTCTGAAATCATATATTGTGAAACATGAAGGTAAAGTTGGGTTTTCTTTTTTCACACCCAGAGTACTCAGTATCCCTGCTACTAATGGAGTTTGAGGCAGTGGGCATACATGTTTTAGTTTCGTTTTTTCTGTTTGTAGCAGCTCACAACAAGGGCTGCCACATCTGTCCCAAGGGTGCAAGACGCAGTCGGCTGGGTCAGACCCCGGCTCTGCCTAGCTCAGCGTCCTGCCTCTGGCGACGGCCGAAGGGGATGTCGAGGGAGTCCATGCGAACAGAAGTGGCCCATGGCGGTACTCTCCTGGGACGTGCTTCCAGCCATCTCCAGGTCTGAAACTTTTTAATGAAAGGTGATTTTAAAATCTGTACGCTCTGAGGGACGTTTCTGCCATGGATTTAGCCAAAGTGCCCTTCGAAGGCAGGGAAGCGGCCGGCAGCCACGGGATCCTGCGGCCACAACGTTCCCCAGTTCGCGCGGTGTGGGGTGGAGAAACCCCCCCTGGTTTGAACCCGCGCCCAGGCGCCTCCGTTTACCGCCCTCTACTTGTTGCCGGAGGCGTTGCCGCTCCTTCCCCACCCTCCCTATCCCGCTCTCGGTGCCGTGGGGCTCGTCTCTGGTTCCCGGGCCCCGAAACTGGCCAAACGTCCCACCGGCCCAAACGTGGGACAAACCCGGTGCCTGGCAGGGGGCGCGGGGGCTGGGCCTGGGCCGCCGCCTCTCGCCCACCCGGAGGCGGCTCCTTCTGCAGCCGCCCCCTCCCGCTGCCTCCCCCACCTCAGGGCGGGGACGCTGCTGCGCTGCGGCGCCGCTCGCCGCCGTCGTTTTACCGGGGAAAGACTGTCCTGGGAGTGTGAGGAGGGGAACAGCCGGAGTGTGCTCACGCACCGGCCCGCTCCTCCCCGAGCCCTGCGCAGCGGCCGGGCCCACCGCCGCCATCTTCTCCCGGCCCCTCCCCCCGTCGGGAGGACTGACGCGGCTGGAGGGGCGGGGCGGCGCTGTAGGCTGTGGGGCGGCGCTCTCGGCGCGCCGCGCCGCTGTCTCTGTGGTACCATCGGTGGGGGTGGGGGTGGGGGGGGCTGCTTCCGCTTCCGCTGCCCTTGTTGCCGGCGGGAGGTGACGGGAGCAAGAGCCGCGATGTGGCGGAACCTGCTGGTGAGGCCGCCGGGCCGGGCCGGGCCGGGCCGGGGTGGGGAGAGCAGCCCGCTACCGCCGCGGCTACCGCTGTGTCAGCCCGCCGCGTCAGCCCGCCGTGGGGCGACCGCTCCCGGGGCGGCGCGGGCAGCCGAGCCTGGCGCGGCAGGGCGGGGAGGGGGTGCAGGGGCTCCCTCAGGGGCTGTCGGCGCCCGCCCGGGTGCCCCCCCGGGCTGCGGGGCTCGGCCGCCTGGTCGCCTCCCTGCCGGCCGCGCTAATGCCGGGTGCTGCTGAAGGGGGGAAGTGGTGTATTTCGGGTCCTGGCCCGCTCGCTCCACCTAGTGCTGAGCTGTAGGTACTTGAAGGGGCGGAAGGTGAGTCAGGGGGTCTAGGGTCCGTCTCTAAGGGGATAAATTTCATGGGGTGTTTACTTGGGGTGGGTGAGGGGAGGAGGTGCGTTGTTCCGTTACTTGGAACCAGCATCACCTGGATGTTTGCCCCGTGGCTGCATTTTTAGTGGTGGTAGTTTTGCGGGGGAGGATCAATGTTGCTTGAAGGAGACTGCTGGCGGCTTGGAGGCACAGCTGGCTCTTAACTTTGAGACTTGACGTGTTAGCGAAGGCAGACTTTGCCCCATCCGAAGAATTATAGATTATTGGTTTTGGTGGCCTGACCTGTGCTAACGAGCACCTATATGATCTGACTGTGGAAACCGATTCTAGCTTAGGATCCAGCAGGGTGTCTTTAAACTGCCTGTGTGCGTGGTTGCCTTCTTCAGCTCTGTGAAGGTTGGCTCCTGTGCTGGTGGCTAGCAGGTGAACTGCAGCTATGACAGAAGATCCTTGTCTGCACACACATGTTTGTCTTAAATATTATTGTCCCCATTGCTTGAGTCAGACACAGCAAATGGTGCCTAAAACCAAGCTCTAAGGGGCAGAGGTCGAGATTTCCCCCAAAAGGATGCTAATTATGAAGGTTATGCTGCAGATCCATAAATCTGTTGTATCTTACTGAAAGTAATTTTGCCGAGTTTTTTCTTTTTTAGGTAACCAGTCAATCAGTCCTTTACATAGTCTGTTGAAAGATTGACTGAATCAAAGCCAGTGGGTTTTGGTGAAGTTTTATTTGTTTGTTTGTTTTAAAAACTTTCCTTTCTTCCTATCTTACTTTTAAAGGAAACTGTTTCTACCTGGTGTGGATGGAGATGAAAAATTTCACTGTTTTTAAAATACTGTTTATCTTTTATTTCAGGGTCTTCGCCAAATTTCCCATAGGACCATAAGCACTGCTTCACGCAGGCAGTTTGAAAATAGAGTTCCTGAGAAGCAGAAGCTTTTTCAGGTATTGAGTGAGCGCTGATAGTAGAATAATGTTAGTAGAATAACAAGGTTTTAGTAGATCGTAATTGCATACATTTTCTTTCTAAAGAACTGGTGAAAGTCCTCTCTACATTTGAAGTGAGCTCTTGAAATCAGTTTGTTATCAGCAGTTATTTTCTACAGAGATTAAGAGTATTTGTACATGCATACTTGACTCTTTGAGGTTTTTTACCCTGTGAAATGATTTGTACCCGAGTTTCTTATGAGTAGTAGGTACTGTACAAAGATAAAGACAAAGTACTCTGAAATGAGATGAGATGGGGGAGTATGTCCTAAGAACAAATAGAGAAAAACAGCAAGTGAGAGGACAGAAGTATAGTGAAAAGTTAAACCTGCAATCTTACAGCTATATCCATAGCTCATAGGTGAGCCCCATAATTAATGAGGATGTGGTATTATTGTTCTTCTCAGTTATGAAAACAGTAAAGGTCTTACGGGATTGGATTCACTCCTAGAAAATTATTGAATCTTTAAAAATAAATTCTGAATTACTCTCTTCCTGACTGATAGGGTCACCTAGTGAGAACTAGTGGTTCTTCACATACCACAGCAGTGGATACTCAAGAGCATACTCCCAACTAGGCGTATGTCTTCCTTCTCCCATTCCTTTCTTGTGGGGCAGCACGTTAAGCTGGGCTGGGTTGCGGGTCACCGGCATTGGAGGCAGGCTTGGATTCCAGAGCAGTATGAACTCTCTGACAAGGGTAAAGATCATGTGGATGTGGTGTCTAGGTGGTTTCCTTCAGGTGGAGCAAACCAATTTCCTGTACGATACCAGGTGACGGTAGAGGCTCCTCCCCTTGCCGCTCCCTGTAGCAGGGATTGACTGTGCTGGAGGCTGATGGGAAGTTTCTAGCGATGGTAATAATGTCCTGTGCACCCGAGGGGGCTGGCAGCTGGTGTCAGAAGTGTTTAGGCATCTGCCAATCACTGCTGTAGAAATGAATGTGCACATCATTCTCTATACTTCCCTAGTGAGTGATCACGTGATAGCAGAGTGAAAGCTTGAAAGGCAAAGTGGAATCTAAATAAGGTTCAGTGTCTTTTGGGAGTTGGGAAGGTGATTTGGGGAAGTAATTCTTGTTCTGGGTAATTCTAGTTATATTAATACAATATTGCAAGAACTGTATTTAAATAGTTTCTTTTTGTCACTTTTTTCCATTAGGAGGATAATGGCATCCCCGTGCATCTTAAAGGTGGTGTAATGGATTCTCTGTTGTATAGAGTCACCACGGGTCTTACAGTTTTTGGTAAGGCTAATACTGACATATTTATGCTTTGGTATAATTTCCAACATGCTAATATTAAAATACGTTTTCTTTGGTACAATCTCCAACATGACTGGCATTTCCTCTGTAAATTAGTTATGCAGTTCCTTCAGTCTGTTCTTTAGAACATGTGAAATTCATGTATAGAGGGGAAAAAAAGATTGGGACATACTGTATATGTACTTGTGCTTTCTCAAGTTTAGCTTTTCAGATGGCTTTTTGCCCCCTGACTAATAGTACTATAGGTTGAATACTCCTTCAGAATTCATGTATGATGTTCTAGCTTTCTCTAACCACTTAGAAAGCTTAATCTGAAAAGGGGTAAAATGTAATTATAGCACATAAATATACCAGTTTTCTCACTAGCCTGACTCTTTTTAGTGCTACGTGATACTTGATGTGCTGAGGTTTCACGTGCTGTGCAAACTATCAGAATATATCCAAACTTTATGATGCTATCTATATTTAACCTTTATGTTGCTTGTTACGTGGTTTTGTAATAGCCTCTAACTTAACTATGTTGATCTAATGGATTTTCAGTTCAGTTACTTCAAGAACGAGTAGCCGTCACTTTATGATCATCTGTGTACGTTCCACAAACATGCCTCTCCCCTTTTTTTTTCCCCATTTCTTTATTTTTATGCAGTCTATGGAGAGCTATTTAAGGATTTTTTTTCCTCTAAAATGTAAATTGCCAAAAAAAATCGTTGTGATGTGGCTATAGAAATGTGTTGTGACTGAAGTGCAGCTGCTTATTGTCAGTATTTTGTCTGGAATAAACTGGGAAAGGAAAGCTGACTTGAAAGAAATCCTGTTTACCATTCTGAAAATATCTTTTCTGTCCCTTAATTCAGGAACAGCCTATGTTGTTTATGAGCTGCTTGTCGCTTCAATGCCCAAGAAGCAGAAATGATTCCAGTTCAAGACGCCTCAGTGACTAGCATCTCTTCGTCCAATTCCATATGACTACGATGGCAGCTCATACTTACTTATAAGCATCTGGCTTAATGCTTGGAATCATAATTTAATTGTAACATGTGAACTGCAATCAATAAAGCAGTTTTTATGTTGTGTTGTGGTGGTCTGGATTGTATCCTGTGTTCTACATTAGAGTGCTTTTTACTTCCAGTAAATGTACATTGAGTTGATGTATGCAGATCATTGAGTTGTGAGCCTCGTTTCTTTGTATGTGGTTTACGTTAGTACTTGGAAGGTGAGGTAAATGCCCTGAATCCTTATGAGATAGTGATACCTTGTCTTTATTACAGGAATTTCCTCTTCTTGCTTCAGTGGAGCAAATTAATCTTATAATAAATGATTAGGATTAGATTAAACCTGTGTGGAAATGAATGTTGAGGACTTGATTATGCTGTATCTTTGCTGTCAACTGCAGGAGGAATCTGATTCCTGATCACCATCCAAAGGTGACAGTTTTTACTATGTAGAGGTGATAACACTGTCCTCTGCAGCTTCAGGGGCCTAGAAGTAGTCTTGGTTGATCTCAGCACCTTCATCTAATAAATTTTTTTTTCAGTGGCTTTTCTCTGCTACAGCTTAATGGAACATCATATTTCCTGAAAAGAATGAAGATTTCTGAGCATGCAAATATGATGGTTAGTAAGTGATTGTGTATTTATCTTGCTGCCCATGAAATCAACATCTATATGTCAATCATGATTAAGACTTGGTAGTCTTCCAACATTGCCTCATGTTTCAGGTGACCAAAGCCAGCTTGTTCTCAGTTATTAGGGTAAGTAAAGCAATTAGCTCTTTAGCATAAAATAAGTTTAAAAAAAAAAAAAAAAAAAAAAAAATTACTGAAGAATTTGAGGGTGTTCTAGAGCAAATAGTAAAGTGGAGGAGGGGCACAGTAAGTGTTAATACTAACTGTACTATTGCAGGGCTAGAATTTTTCTACTGATTGAAAAGGTTTACAGTGACTGTTAAATAGATGCTCTGGCAGTTGACTGGTAATTTGACCTAGGCTAAACAGGACACTATTAAGCAAGAAAAACTGAAGATACTGACGGCAGTGCTTATAAAAGCTTCAAATTATTATTAATCATTTTGGTCAGTTTTTAGTGCTCTCTTGGAATAATTTCTCCAGAGCTCTCTGTAACTTCGAGGATAGGCTCACAGAGACTGCCTTCCATCTCTACAAATTGTACTTTTCTGCAGTTTGAGAACAGGACTGCCCCAGGGCTGTAGGGTGGGAGCAGATCTAGTTCATAAGTACACATCAGGTTAAGCGGATTAGGTTTCAAACAATTGTAGCATAATTCGGGTTGGGAGGGACCTCTGAAGGTCAGTTGGTCCAGTCTTCTGCTCAGAGCAGGGCCACTTCAGAGCTCTGTGGGGTTGCCAGGGCCTTGAACAGTTGCACAGGGAGTATCTCCAAGGACGGAGATTCTACAACCTCTGTGCCACCTGCTCCAGGGCTTCACTGTCCTTTCTCTGAAGAGTGTCTTTCCTTTTCTGGGATGCAGGAATGCATGTGTTGAAAGGATGGTTGTTAGCATTCCTGTAACATAGCTCTAAAGGAAGCCACAATTGCACTTGACTACTTCCACCTAGATGACCGTGAATTTTACAAACTTAAAGGGGAAAGCAGGTATCTTTCGATGTCTTATGTTAAGACCTCTCACAGAAAATGAGGCAAAAGCTGTACGCCTGGCTGAGTTTTAGGTTGTGGCTACTCCTTCGTGTCAGAGAAGCTGCTGCTTCTAAAGCTCAGTCAACACTATGGTTTCTGGGCGAGCTGTCAGCTCTGCTCCAATGTAATTTCTACTGGGTCACTCCAAACTTTCTGGCAGCAATTTGAACTATCTGCCTTAAGCTAGGTTTTGTGCCTTAGCAATAACATGGTTGAGGAGTGCTCGCCTGCTCTGTTTCACCAGCAGAACTGTGTGACAGCTCTCGCTCTCTGCATATGTAGAGGCACAGCAAACGGCTGATAGAGCTAATGGTTTGATCATGATCCCTTCTGAAGTCCTCCTCTTTCAGTGGCTGAGGTGGTGTTTATCACCTTGCTATGGCACTGACAACCACAAATGCAACTGGAGATCCGTCATTGTCTTGGGGGGAGAAAAATTTGATTGTGGTTTAGAATTGGGTGGGGATACCCAGTAATAACTATTAGCTGCTACTGTGTATTTAGGAACAAGCCTTATATCCGAAATAGCTAGTGCTGTCAGTGAAAATGCCTGCTCTACGAAAACTGCTTCTAGGAAGCATCTTTAAGTTGGTGAGTATGAGAATTGCTTATAAGCTACCCTGATGCCTCTTACCAGCTTGACTATCGCAATTACTGGGGAAGAACATCTCTGGGAACTGGTGGTAGCTGTGCATCCCTAGTCAGGTTTTATGTTCCTAACACAATTTGCCCCTTTGTAGCCTTCCTGTCAAGTTGCTACTTGTGGTTCATTATGCTGAAAGTCTGCTGTTGACTCTGTAAGAAATAGAGCTTCTTAAAAAAAAAAAAAACAAACAAAAAACCTCAAAATAATCCTTTTGTTTCTCTTCTCAAGGAAACAGTGGGTTTTCCAAAATATGAAAATGAGCACAAAAATCTAGCTTCCCACTACAGTACTATTTTTAAGACTCTTGTGGAGTAAGTGCGTTTACAATTTTTCATTGCTAGCCTGGAGAAGCAGGGTATGCATGTTAAACTTGAGGCAAACTGGAAGAGAAGGGCCAGTGTACTTGGAACTCTTTAGCAGAACCAAAAATCTTAAAAAAAGAGAGTGGGGGAATACCCCTCGACAGTAGTGTCTCTGCATAGGTGGGTTTGGTCAACTGCATGACTAAAAGAGTAAGAACTGCCTGGATGGATGTCTCCAGAAGAAGGTTTGGGAAATGGGGTACAGCTTGAGATGAACATTGATGCCTACAAGGAAGAGAAACCTCACAGCACAATGAACTACATTTCACAGCATGTAAAGGAATTAGTCTGCTCTCTGCAACACTGATAAGGCTTCTGCTGCTACAGTGTGCCCAGGGTTACTACCAAGAGGCGGACTGAGTGGTGGGCATCTGGAAGGCAGCATAAGAAATGATCAGAATCTTTAGAATGCACACGTTCTTTCCCGCCCGCAGGAATTATGAAGAGTCTTGAAAGAAGCACAATTGTAGAAATAGTCTAAATTATAAAAATCCTGTGATGAGCTAGGCGGTAGATGTGTGTTTCTGTGTGCAACCGAAGCAGAACATGCTCGCAGTCAACCGCATCTGAGAGTCCGCTGTCTCAGGAACGGCGGCAGCTTGCGAGCCGTGCTGCAGGCAGCAGCCCTGGTGGGAGGGCACGAGGGTAAATGCAAGCTAGGAAAAAGATCTTTGCACTACAGAGTGAACAGTATTTATAGACAGAGCCTTGAAATGTTATTTAAATGAGTAACAAATGACAAAAAGTCATTCTGCCAGAGGTGGGTCTAGTAACCCCAAAACGTGTCCCCGGAGTCCGCAGCTGGAGGCGGGCGGGAGAGCGGTTGGCATCGCCAGGGCCGCGCTGTGCCGCTGCCGAGCGCTCACGGGGTGGCGTACGCAAGCCGTGGGTCTGCCGGCGCTCCTGGATTTTTTCTGCTGCAGGAGCAGTAGGAGGATGAAACAAGACCCACGGTCAGCTGCTCAGCACTGTTTTCTGTGACCGCATTACAAAGCTAACAGGGAAATTCCCATCTACTGTTGAGTTTATGTGTGTCATTAGTTGCAGGCATGTCTGCATCACAAGCTGCCAGAAGGTGTAAGCTAGGTGCCTATACTGTCTTTCTCTAGGAAAATGCAAAAAGAGAGCTATGCACCTTCTCTAGGGCTAAAATTAACAGAAAGTGTTTGGAAGTATCTGAAGATCTTACCTTCAATCTCCCTATGGGTATTTTATGAGTAGAAGAAAATAAAATAAGCAACATCTATCACTCCTTGCTAATGTGAAAAAATGATAAATTTTAAAAAATACAATGGTTGGTATATGAAGTCAAGGACTGCTAGCAGTTAACACACTCAAATTGTGTGATTTTCTTGTCTGATTCTAATACTGTAGTGCTTAATTACCATCCTTAAAGCAGTATTTTCTGCAGTTAGGTATTATACTGATGTACAATATTACTACCTTACTGGAGTCCTGCTTTTGATTTGTGTTTAGGCAATACACGTGGTGTCTTTCCCCAAAAAAGATTTCATGTAAATTTTATTTTCTATTTCAGGTTCATGCAAAATTTATTTTTCAGTTACTGTTATTAGAAATGGTAGCTATGATTTTTTTTAATCTTTTGTTTTAAAGGATGGGAAAGCCTCCTGGAGCTGAGGACATGGGAACACTGTCCTGGCTTCCACTGAGCTGGATTGTTCTAAATGTCACCCTAAAAATATGGGGGACACTTTCTGCTAGATAGGCAATGAATATTCCGTCTCTTCCATTTCCCTTGCCACCCTATTTTTCATTATTTAAGCTTTTAAACTTATATGGTTTTAAGGTTAACAAAGAAAGCTTAGTAGTGTGCCAACTTTGGCAGAATGAAAAAAAAATTGTTCATGGTACTGTAAGAGAAATGACTATTCAAACAATAATCAGACAGATGAAACAGACAAAAATTAAATCCTCAGTATTGCAGTTCTAGGTTACACAATCCTTTCTGAGACTCCAGATGTACAGACCATGTTTTACTTTCTACATTGGGAAGGTAGCTCAGAACTATCTACTCTTAGAACTGTGCCCTGGGCTACATTGTCTTGGCTGCTGAATATAAGTATAGATCCAATTAGCCTGACACAAACAAAAATTTCCCCAGCAAAAGTCAGAGGACTAATAATACACAATATCACAGCATTGGCTTCCTAAAAGACACCATGATAAAAGCTCAGAAACTCTCGGAAGTAAAAAGAAAACACCAGAGACCTCTAAGCGTATGATCTTATCTGTACTTTTCTTCTTTTTCCAGATCCCAGAGTAAAAATACCACTTTTCTAAAGTTGCTCACCTTGGCTGTCACTGCTCTGAACTATGAGAAAGCATGATTAATTTTTTTTGGCATCTTTTGTATTAAGCTGTCCTTCCTTACTCTCCCATTCTTTCCCAATTTTGTTACATACCAAAGTGCTGGAGGTTGACCTTCATAGTTGCTGGAGTGAATCAGACTTTCAAAGACAAAATCAATCTGATCAACCTGACTTGACCCTAAATAAGGTATTTAGGTGATGAGTGAGTCAGAACCAACACATCTTTTCATGTGCATGCTTGTGCAATTATTTTTTTAAAGAAGTTCCTTTTAATAATAACACCACCTTCTCTAGTCTAACTTGGCTGAGCCTTTCCACTTATTTTTTCAGTATTCAGTCAATTCCACTGTAAAAATAATGGCTTGTCCAGAAACAGAGTCTGAGAAGAATCTCTTGGCTGTACCGTACTCTTTTTTGAATGTGAGTATTCAAGTCTTCAAACTTGGTGGGCAGTGCATACAGTCTGTGAGACATGCTTTGGTTTTGTCTCAATATTTCCCAAGATTATTATTCACAGGTTTTCTACTAGACTAACTGATGACAGGCTTCCCCGCAACACATGCAAAGCTAAAGCACACTCATATCTATTTTCTCAATAAGATATGTCCTCGCAAAAAAGGTAATTGGCCAGGATTCCTGTTTATAAATGTGAAAAGCCAAATTCAGTTGCAGGGGCTGGGGAGGTCCTTGAGAGAAGGGTGTTATCCCACTGAGTCCCCAGTCAGGCAGTCTTGGTTTTAGCTCCTCGGGGAGTTCCAGTATCTGTATACAGTTCACTCAACTCACAAAATATTCACTCCCGTTGCATATAGCCTGCTATGTCCTAGAGAAAACTGCCAAAGAGGGATGATTTTGTCCTTTGCTAATGTGTTTCTTTCTTTGAGTTCCCAGTCTACCAATCTGAGCTTTCTGAAAGGTAAGAACCTTTCCTCTCCTCTGTCTGGTTTACGCGGTGCACGTAATTAGCTTTCCTCTCCTTCCCCAGTATTTTATTATTAGGACCAGCTTTGGTAGTTCCACTGGTGAAACTAGCTGTCCTTTGTCTCGTTGGGTCTTTGCTGGTTGCAGAAAAGGCAAGATGCTGTTTGATGGGCATGGAAATTAATTGGAAAGGGATGATCAGGTAAGATCTGGTAATATTTAAGCTCTACATATACCAGAATATGAAAGGACCTACAATAGAAAAGACCACAGGAGGCTTGGAGGCTTAGAGTTACCTAAATTAAGGCTTCCTAAATAGAATTGTTACAAACTAGGTATGAAATGAACAAGGTCACGGCATTGCTTTAAAAGCATATTGCAGCATCGGTGCTCTCTTTCTTCTATTAGCAACACACATTTGACTGCTAATGGAGGTGTAAAATAAGAGAGGAGTAGAGTGTCTTGTGATATGTCAGTCTAATAAAATGGTATCCTTACCATTAGAAGTGTATCGAGGAATAACTCTCTCTTCTAGAGGCTGTCTGTGAAGTTCATCTAGAGATGCAGTTCCCCGTGTTTTCACCAGGAGCAGCAGCAGAATGTTTTCCTTTAAAAGAACAGTAAGGTGTTCAATTGAGATACTTTATATGTGCCAGTCCAAAAGTGTTTCAGCTGCCACAAGGATCCAGAAACTACTTGAACCGGCTCTTAATTAATTTATTTGGGTTAAAAATTTTGTAGAGGACTTCTCAGGGCCAAAAGAGACGTGTGTTTGTTTGTCCAGTTTTAACAATATTTGAAACAGCAGCAAGCATCTACTTGTAGATGGCTGTCTTTCATTTTCCACAGAAGTTTTCCCTTTTAACCAAGAAAACACAGCTGTGCAGGACCTGAAGTATGTTACCTGCCCATTATGTTCTTACTCCCAAATGAAGATTCCTCTAAGAGTTTCTACGCAAATCTCTTGGTATCATTCTCATGAATGTGACTATAACATTATGCATAGATATTCAGGGATGCTTTTCGGAATAATAGGAAGAGGAGGGGAGATTCAGTGCTGCTAGAGCTTGTCTCACCTGTTGAGATGGTTTGTTCCCAACAACCATGAGCAGCTTCTGTTCCTGCAGGAGTGCAAGGAGGAGCTTGTGATTCCATCAGGACCTTTAAGCTACAAATGTGTTCTTTAACTAATTGAGTTATATATGTTTATTTAATATCAAAATAGTTCCACGCTGTTTCATCTCAACATGACCACTTACTCTGGATGACTAATGCCCTGAGACCTGAAGTTTATAATGGAAAGGCTGACACACACATGCAAACTTATCTATCATAACACTGTGCAAAAGGGAATTACATAATTAAAACACTTTAATGATCTCTATTGCTCAGTGGGAAGTTACAAATCCCAAAGGAGTGAGGCCAACTTTGTTATCAAGGTTTATTCAGTCATCTCGTAGGAGCAGTAGGGCACATTTTGCTAAATATAGTGCGGTGTTCTAATACGTGCGCTGTGTGGAGCATTGCCCTGGGACCACTGTGCCACAGAGCTGGAGCACAGTGCACCGGGAGGTTAGTACACCTTCTCCCTTTGGCTGAGATTTTCAGAAATGAGTGCCTAAACTTAGACTTCTAAATCCATACTCAGGCATTTACATAAATAGCCTGATTTTTCAGAAAAGCAATACCAAGAAATTCTCTTCTATTAAAAACATAAAATAGAAAAAAAATCTTACAACAACAAGAAGAAGAAAGGATTTTATTATTTCTGGAAATAGTACTCAAATGTATGGCCAGATCTCTGGCAAAAGAAGAGGGGAATGACAACTTTTGGTTACCCCAGCTTAATTAATTATGGGGTGTAAATGCAGTTTCTGAAAATAAACCACAAAACTTGGGACTGGTGCAGGAGAGACATCAACTGTATAGCGAGGCAGTAAAAGCTGCACAAGATGTATTTTACAGAGTTAGGCAGGAACCTCTGTCACCATCTTTACCTCTCTACTGGGGTCTGAGATCCAAAAGCAGATGGGTAGAGACTGGAAATCACTACCATCTGAACATCTTTCGATCAACATCAGGCACATTTGCTGGTCTCATTCTGGTCCCCAGTAAATAGGTATTTACATGAGCAGACTGCAAAGCTTGGCACCAGCAGAGGACTTGGCTGGCAAAAATACCAGGGATGAAAAGTAAAAGTGCTCAATCCAGCTGCTTAAACTTGGGTGTCTAGCACCATCTCAGGCTATATTTGAGGCATTTGTGTGGGGCTGGCAAATACAACGCAGTGTGTTGTGCCTGCAGAAGACTCACATGCTCGTGGTACAGCAGCTGGGGGCTTGGCAGGATGCCTGTGGCACCCAAAACGGCACTGGGGGCTCGCCTCTGCCTCCTCAGTGGTCTAGCAAAATTTGAGATGTGCCAGCGTACGTGGGTCCTGGGCTGTAGCTGGCAGCTCCACAACAGGTCTCAGATGCTGCAGGGCACTCAAATGGCTCTAAAGCCCAATGTGTCAGCAGCTGAGCCAAGCCCTGTGGATGGTGGGTGGCCAAGCTGCTCAGGCACCGCTGAGTTTGTTAACTTCATCAGCCATCGCAGAAGTTTAGATGCTGGGCCCACATGCAGGCACCTAAATGTATCTTAACCCAGCCCCAAATGCCACCTGAGGTGATCGTGCAGCAGAGATTAATGGGTGCAGCCAACATGCTCAAGCAGCAAAGCTGCTATGGTGAGGCATGTGTCAAACACAATCCCTGACTGCCTTTTCAGCTTCTCTGGAGGTTAGAGAAGCAGATTCTGCATTTTTTATTAGAAAATAAGGTCCCAACAGCTACTCCTAGCATAAAGAAAGGGAGCTCATCTTGCAGCTGTTGCTGTTCTTAACTGGAGAAGAGGATCATGACGTAGTAAAGCCCCGTGTTGTGATGTGCCTTAAGCAGCACATCACCTAACTACATTTCAAGGAGCGCCGGGCAGAGGGTAAAGGAGCAACAGGTCAGATTTACCAGCTGAACATTTACACTCTAGAAAATGTAATAGCAAAGGATGGAAAGAAGCTGAGTGGTGTTTCAGAGTGTAATTTGTGTCTAAAAAAAATCTGTTTGGTAAAACGAGTAAGAGACACTGGAGCTAGTAGCAAACACATTTCTCCAGAGAACAATACATTATAACACAAACCAGGACAATGCCAAAACCAAGACATGTTCAATAAACTGGGGTGGCTAAAAACTAACAGAGTAGCGAGGCCAGGTGGAAAGCATCCAAGAGAGAGGAGGAAAGGGCATGTGAGAAGAGGCATTTTAACAGCTTCCTGCGAAGTCTCTCTGCAGGCTGCAGAGGTGTTGATACACAAGAGAGACACTGAACTCCAACAGGTGAAAAAGACTGCCAGCAAAGGGTGGGTAGGAGCTTTCAATTAGCCTTTAAAAGTAGAAACAAAAACCCAGTAGTTTTCTGTTTACACAACAGAGTGCTTCTGATACTGAAACACAGGGCAACATCTATTTATAATCCAAATAAATCTTATGTTCTGGTATTTGGAACTGTCAGCATTCAACATATTGGGAAGTAGCAGCCACAAGGCTGCATTAAGAAATGCTGATTTAAATCTGCATTGTTTTGCTCCGTGTATTTTCCCCTTCAGTCACTAGCCAATTATGACTTGTGCAAAAGAAACAAATTTATTTTTTAAAGTTAGCTCATGTGGAGTTCATAAATGTCCTGACAGGTGATACCTAGGCAGTGCTTTTAATGCCTGTGAGCTAAGCTTTTGTCTGTCTCTCTTTTTCCACAAAACTTCAAAATTTCCATGTGTCCATCAACACCTGTGGTAGGTGACATGCAGATGCAAGACCCATAGGCCTTGTGGAAGTATATATAACCTGGGCTACCCAGCTCCTTGGGCCTGGTGTATTCCCTGGCCGTGTCCTGGCCCAAGTTTTGTCTCTTGTGCATGCTGCTCTTTTCTTTTGGAGATGAAAGAGCTGTAGTGAATGCCACAACCTGCCAATGTGGATATCAAGGCACTGAGATTGGAAAAGTGGAGGCAGGAGGGGCGACGACTATGGAGTCCATCTTCTCTAAAGTTTAGAAATGGTCAAAAAATTACGTCTGTTAAGTGCAGACATACTGTAACAGCAAAAGTTATTTTAGCAAGGCTGACACGGTCTGTACCTCTGGCAGTCACATGCAGGAAGGAGTCTCACAGTCCTAGATTTTGCTTTTGGGCTGAGAGTTTGCAGAGATGACAGTTAAGCAAACAATTTTTCATATTTAACTGAGACTATTTTTGTGGAATCATCCAAAGATACAGGCTTCTCTGGTGGTTTTGGTTCCCCCCCCCCCCCAAATAATTTTTCCTTTCACTTCAGAGTAGACTTTTCCTCTGTTGATCTGACTTATTTCTGACTGCTGTGCTCATAGTCCAACTATGAACAACATGACACTCACCTAAACCTACTTATTATCTATTGTCAGCCACTAGGAAACAGCTCCCCAAAGTGTGTTGTTAGTACCAAGTATGGTATGGAGGATTTCTCTTTGAAGCCCTGGTGTACTTTAAATAATGGGGGACGAACTATATGACCTCTCAGGATCTTTTCCAGCCTCATTTACTATGGTTCTGTGGATTCGTATCAGATTAACTTGTTAGAGTGTTTAAACTTTTGAATGTTTGTCCTGCTGAACTGACAGGAAGTTTGGGGCTGACCTTTACATCCTCTAAACCTTCTTGGAAAGATGCGTATCAGGAGAGAGCGCAGCAGCAGCTGAGTATTCCCCGTTGACAACTTCCCTCCGACCTGCTCCTCAGGCAAGGGAATCGCAGCATCCCTCTGTACTCAATGCATTTTATGCCTGTTGGGGAGAGGACAGCATCAGCAGTTGGCCTAATAACAAGGTATTCAGTCTTAAAATTCCCCCAATATAATTAATTATTCCACTGTCTGCAACAATGGGATCAGGTCACTCATTAGCTCACACAACATGAACCTTCAATACCTTTGAATACCTTGTCCGTTCAGGCACAAGCTTATGTTCTTCATAAGCCTACCTACCACCTACGCAGACCCTGCTGTCACAATATATATTGATACTTTTTGACACAGAAGTGCTAAGAAGAATTAGCAAGATGTTCCTATTCAGAGCTGGGCGTCACACCATTTCAGACTTCGTTGCGGATTAATATCGTGTGCTTCTTTGTAGGGAGTGACTACATTGGAAGAGTTAAAGGGTTACCAAATGTAGGGAACCCATGGCTATTAACCTTTCATCATATGCTGGATCAAATTAGGTACTCAGAGAACACTGCGTTATAACGTTCTGCAAGTAGCAGCCAGTGGCTAGTGATTTTTAAGTGTTTTGATTTTTTAAAATGATGCGTTTCCTCAGTGCATCATGATTCTTTCAGTGGGGACCCCTTAGCCTTGTGGAGAAGATGAATGCTTAGACCTGCATCTGCAAGGCTTTGTGGCTGGTCTGTTGCTGTGACAGGAACGGTCACATTAAGACATAATGTGATACCTGACAAATACACAGGGTCACTGTTCTCAGTTAATTTCTTTTCTTGGCCTCTTTAATCAAGATTTGTACTGGGTTCATTGGGGAGTGCTTCCTGAATAGATCACGATCCTGCTGTAAAATAACGAACCAGCTTCTTTGAAACAAAACAACTTAATTTAGTAACATTTTAATATAAAGCGTGTTTGTGTGTGTATATATATTTATATGGAAGGGACTATAAGACCATTGCATCTAATTTTTTCCAGTTTTAGTATGAAAGATCTGATATTTTAAAAAAATGACTGCCTACAAATTAACTGGCTTTTATAAGACTCCCAAATCACATTAGAAGGCCAGTTCCTTTCTATTTATACCTCCGCTTTTGAATGATTTATTTACTTTTCCAGTTCTACTTATTTGGAGCCACAATCATTTCTTACTTTCAGAGCATTACATGATGGGAAAAATCAGTTAGATAAATTAAAGAAATAAATAGTTGCTAAGGAAAACATACCTGGTGAGGTAGATAATTATTTCATGGCTGTAACTCTCCAGGGATGCTGCTTCCATAGCTGTTCCACTAGATGAATAGATTTCAGATAGAACCAGTCCTCTCTGAACACTGCTAATATAAGAAGCCATTCCTCATTATGAGAGGTCAGACTAGTACTGCTCTCTGAATACCAGCTCTGAAATGAAATTATCTGAATAAATAAACACCAGACTGAGTTCTTTTCATGCCATTGACTGGAAATCTCTCAGAGAAGGCAGGGCCTGGAGGAAGCAGCTTGCTGTATTTTGTCCTTCTGCATTTTATGGATGCAGATACAATACTGTGCAATATTACCTTTATGACTGATTTAATAGGGAATAAAAAATACACTGGAAAGGTCATCTTTTGTGCTGTAAGGAAGGAATGGGCCTCCTAAATGACTGTACTGCGACAACATCTAATTTAGATACAATGTTGTGATAGATGCAGTGATAGACTGACCAGCAAAGTAGTTCCTGGGTAGATGTAGGTAAGTCACTGGTAGCAGCACAGTTTTGCCTGTATAACAACATTTAATGCTGAATCTATCCATTGTTTAACGTTCAAAGAGCTGGCACTTTTTAAAATTTTCCCTCTCTGTAAAGCATATACACAAATATATATATACATATGAATAAGGCATTTACCATATTCATATGTAAGCAGATGCAACTAACTGTCAGGAAGCCACAGAGGCCAAATCTAGTGTGATATCCACATGGAAAACGATATTCAAGGTTTAGAGTGCTGAAATGCAGAACGTCCTGTTTTATTCTGCCCTGGCAATGCAGCTTGAGGAAACAAAAAAAAGGTGCCAGAAACACAAAGTAGCTTGAGTTACTCTAGACCCTAAACCAGTTCAAAATTTCTAAGAAATTCCTGGTTACCAGCAATATTACTATCACATACCTACACCGGAAATGGGCAATATTATTAAAAGCATAAATATGAATTCAAATCTTAATTTTCATATTTAAATTTGTCACTGTTTCAATTTATTCAGCTTAGATAGCAAAGAAAATTGCAGAGCTGGAGTGCATGGTCTTAATGTGTTTAACACTTGTCTAAGAAACAAGCAGACAGGAGAGTGTTAGTAAATGTTTATGCATTTCAGAAATGCCTTCTGCATCACATATTATGTACTCAGACTATGAATGTACATAGCAACAGAGCTGATTAAAAACAACCCGTTTAATTACTGTGATATATTGAAGCATACACTCTAAATGCAATTTGTTGGTGTATTTCACATGTAAAAGATCTTAGGAGGAACATGGTTAGAATGGTTAGAAGAAAAAGTTAAAGATAAGAATGAAATCCTGCTGCCCTTGCCGTCAATGAATTATTTGCTCTTGCCAGCTCTGAGTCTTATTTCACGCCAAGAAATTAAGCAAAGCTGGTCAGCTGAGAGGAATGGGAGATAGTCCCCTCAGTGGCACCTTGGTCTATGAGGGAGAGTCTATGAGATTCTTGCACCCCTGAGAGACCCACTGGTTTCAAAGTCTCCACTCATGTAAATCCAGTTGTAGAATTAGTACCAAATTATTTAAATATTTTAAAATCATTGTTCCGAGTGATTTAACTTTTAAATAGCATAATAACTATTTTCTTCCATCCTCATTATTTGCATTAATTGATTTTAACTATTAACATAAAATCTCAGTTATCCTATAATGAAAAAATCCACAGTACATTGTAAAAAAATACTGTTGGCAGTGCACAAGTGATAAAAATACCTCATTTGCATTAATTCACTTCCTATGGAAGGATATTTCATTGTAATCCCTGATGTCCATTCTTCTGAAACTATTGTTAACATTTATACGGGTGTTCTTGGTGTGTTCATTCAGGAAATTAAATTAAATTAATTTTTTTGAAAAGTGTTATTTCTTAGAAATATTGCTTTTACATATCAGATCTGGATAGGAAGAAATTAAATTCCTCGTGCCAAAATGCCAAAAGAGAAACTCCAACTCAACAGCTGGGCAAGGGGGTTAACAGGTCAAGAGTATTTGAAAGTTTATCAAGATGTTGCTTTCGGAAAGTGCATTTTATCAATACCAGACAGCCGAAGCTGTGGCGTGTCCCTAAGAGTAGCTGACTCACTTCCAAAGAGTCTGGAAATGTCAGCACACGTCTTCTGGTTATCGCTTTCTTGTCAGCGTTTGGGTTCTCACGCAGGCAACTGGACCATTACAGAAATGAAGACAACCCGCTCCAGCTCAGGAGAGACAAGTCCTCCCGTTGACACGTCCTTGGTCTCCCAGTCCTGCGGAAAAGTGCCCAGGAGCCGTCCCCCAAAAAACTATTAATCTCCACTATCAGGCACTTCTGCCCTGGCTGGAACTCGTCCTGATGGTTCTGCAACTCATGTCTGTGCAAAAAGCTGACGTGGGGCCGACATGCCCCCGAGATGTTACAGGCCTCTCCAGACAGGGGGTCCTACACTCCACACTGAGGGCTTGCCCCTGCCCCTGCCTCTCCCCAGCCTTCCCAGGCGTTTGTTTTCCTTCTTGTCCCTTCGCGTCCTAAGTTGCTTTCCAGCAGCAGTGGCCGCCCTTCGCGGGGGGTGGGTCGGTCGGTCGGTCGGTCGGTCGGCCGCCCGCCCGCCCCTGCCCCTCTCCGCGCCCGCCCTTGCCCGCCGCCGCCGCCGGGGGGCGCCCCCGCACCGCGAATGGCCCCGGCCCGGCGCGGCGGCCTTGGGGGACGGAGGCGAGCGGGGCCGCGGCCGTGGGACGCCCGCGGCCGTGGGATGCCCGCGGCGGCTCTCTCTCCCTGTTTGCCCCCGCTCCTCGTCCATCTCCGCTCCCTTTCCGCCTCCCGGGGTTGCGGACCCGTTCCGAGGGGGCGGGAAGCAACGCGCTCCGCGGGGACGGTGGCATCCCGTATTTTAGCCCGAAGGGGTCCCGGAGGAGCCTCTTCCGAGAGCGTTACCGGGACTGCCGTTCCCCACGGGTGCGGGAGCAGACCTCGCTGTGGCGCGGAGCCGACGGCAGCCCCGGGAAGCCCCGCCTGGCCTCGGCCGGGGGCTACCTGCTTCCCCTGACCCTCGGGCAGGGAAGGGGCCGTGTGTCCCGTCGTGTCACCCTCTGGCACGGCGCGCTGGGACACGCCGGGTGCCACGGGCAGGCTCCCGGGAGCAAGCGACGGGAGACCGTCGCGGAGCCTCTCGCCCAGCGGGCTGCCCGATTTTGGGAGGTGCAGTTTCTTTTGAAGGCACCCGGGTTCAGACAGGGGCCACGGGCGCGGGTTTGCCCGCAGGGTCTGTGGGAAGGAGGCGGTGGGGGCCGTGCGCCCCATCCCCTCTACCCGCGGAGCCCCGCTACAGGCGGCCCCCGGCAGCGGCGGCGCTTTGTGCTCGAAACAAAACACCTGTGTGGGGAGGGAGGTGGTTTAGTATATGTAGGCTATGTAGGGTGGAGGCCAGACACACCTGAATTCTGTTAAAAGGACTATATTATCTTTGCCCTCGAGGCTCCGGCACTGGAGCTGCCTGCCCTTCTCTGCAACGCTGTCCTGGGGACCAGCCCTGGCCCCGGGAGGGAGAGCGGGCCCTCAGCGCGTGCGGGGGGAACTGCGTGGAAACCCTCCACGCGGGGACACCCTTCGCTCCGCCGTCCCTCGAAGCCGTGCCCGAGGACTCAGTTTTTCCACTGCCCTCCCGTGTCCGCCCCGTTTGGGAAGCCGAGGGGAGGGAGGGGGCGGCGGGCCGGGCCCCTGCCCCCGGGCGCGCTGCCGCGGCGGCCGCCCGCCTCATGCCGCAGGAATGCGCGGAGGTATGCGCCAGTTTCCAGAAGTGGATCCCCTTCCTTGCTGGAGCGCAGCAGCGCATATATCACCCGGTGGCAGCAGTCCACCTTCCCTGCAGTTTCGTAACCGCTTACGAGGGTAAATTGAGAGTTGGGAACAGCCCTCTATTAAGTAGCAGATTGAGAAGAGGCTCTTCCCACTTGGAGAAGGCAAGTCTTCCCAGACGGACCCCTCGCATCGGGAGCTACAGTAATCGAGGCGCCTCCTCTGCGCTCAGCTATTGCCGCTGCTTCTGCTCCTCCTTCGCCGCCGCTGCTACTTGCTGCTCCCTCCACAAGGTGCCCCCGGAGCTTCATCCTTTCTCCTCCTCCCTTTATCCAGGTCCGACGGCTGCGGCTGCTGCTGCAGGCACCGCCGGAGTCACCGCCGGAGGAGCTGCCCCGTCACCGACCCCGGCACCCTGCAGCTGCCCCTGAAGGTCTGTGCCCGCGCAGGAGCGGGGATCCCCTGCCCTCCCCTCGGCCGACCCCCGTTGCCTCTCCGTACGCACCGCGCACGCAGCCCCCTCTGATGCACTTTAGGCTGAGATTAGCAGCGCTGGGCTGAAGGCTGACCTAGGAAGGGGCAAAGAGCGTGTC
Source organism: Phoenicopterus ruber ruber (assembly GCA_009819775.1). Taxonomy (NCBI): domain Eukaryota; kingdom Metazoa; phylum Chordata; class Aves; order Phoenicopteriformes; family Phoenicopteridae; genus Phoenicopterus; species Phoenicopterus ruber. The sequence goes on from CM020217.1 coordinate 93,126,360, forward strand.
TGTGCGTGCGTGACGGGCATGTCAGAGCCGGCTTGCAGGCGTGAGGCCGCAGGGGTGGGGGAGAGGCGCAGAGCGCCCCGAGGGGCTGCCGGCCCCCGGGGAGGCACGGGGGAGCCCCGGCGGGCTGCCGGCCCCCGGGAAGGCACGGGGGAGCCGCGGCGGGCTGCCGGCAGACGGGTGCCTGGGCAGAAATGCAGGCGGAGGCGTGTCGGTGTCCCGGCCCCGCGGCTCCCTGCGGCCGGGGGCTCCCGGCGGAGCGCGGTGTGAGCGCCCAGCGCGCCTGCGGGCACGCTACCGCGGCGGCTTTGGCAGCAGCTCTGCTTCCCTCCGTGGGTGTGTGTAGCTGCCGGTGATGTTTTCTCCTGTTTCCAGGTTTTTTTTAATGCCTGTGATAGGTAGTGGTTTTTTCCTGTGGTGTTTTCTTTTTTCATTTAGGTTGTTTTTTCTTCTTGAATGTAGTCAATGTCGTGCACTGTGCAGTTTGCAAATGCTTTGTCTAAGCTTTTGTAGGTTGAATTAGGGTAGAGATTGGACTGGCACTGGGTGAAAGCTCTTTTTTTTTTTTTTTTTTAAAGTGATCTCTGAAGATCAACGAGGAAAACCTTTAGTCCTGACACAAAGTCTGCTTGTGTCCTCGCTGAGCCAGCGAGAGGACCTTTCCTGTGCCACCTGCAGGCTTTCTTTTGCACACCTAAGTTTGCGAGAAGGAAACAAAGCGTTTCTGGGTGGGCAAATGAATGCTTTGGCTGAGACGTTTTATTTTATGAAAGAAAAATGTATGTCAGGAATGGCAGATCTGCAGCAGTACTGAACTCCTAGATGCCTTTGTGAGAGGATTAATTTCTGTTGCTCTTCAAAAGGAACAAAAGATGGCACTCCAAGCCCACGCAAGATTTCCAGGACAAAAGTCCATTTATGCTGAGTTTAGACGATCCTTAAAGTCACTGCAGAATGCAGTAGATGTGCTCAGGGACAGCCGTTTCCCACGCAGAGCAGTGATACGAATTTGGAGCTTTCAGGACAGTTTAATGCTAACCTTGGTCTTTCTTGTGTTAATGCCAGGGAGTTGTTATGGTCAATATTACTCTTCTGGTTACTCGCTGGAGGTATCATTGGACTGAACCCATTACTTAGTTTTTCTTCGAGCTTTTGGTATTTTTATGTGCAGTAAAGGCATTTGGCTAAGGCAAGTATATACAGCTGCCTGGCAGAAGCCTGTTAAGTTCAGTGTCAGTAACTGGGAAATTCTTGGATCTCCATAGCGTCTACCCACTAAACGTGCCTTGCTGATTAGTTCTCTAGATGGCAGAAGAATATTTTCCCCTTCAGCTGTTTCTGCGGACTAATGATTTATGTATTTCTTTTGTTTTGTGCTTAGCACCTTCCCGATAAAATCTGTTGCCTAATTCCTTTTGGAATTCTTTCCTCCAGCCTAATTATGATATATGATGCACTTATGACTTTATTCAAACAAATTACCCCTCCCCTACTTCCTGAGCTAAAAACCCCCAAACTTTAGAAACACTTACATGCATATGCAATGAAGACTGTTCATATTGGCATTTATTTAGACAAGGAAATAACTTGGAAGTTTTGCTGGAGTAATTGGGAGTAATTTGATGTGACCTAGAGCATATAGTTATGAAGGTATAGCTGCTTGTAATTAGGAGCCACTAACTTGGCCTAATCCCACCTATTTTGCTAGACAACCTGCCGTGATTGCGAGACTCTTTCGCCTGCCTGCTTTTTATAGTGTATTTTAAATCTATTTTCTCTCAGGGCGTGTAAATGAATTATCAGATGTTGAAACATCATGGCTAGACAGACGTGTCAGGTTTCAGTTGTGTGTTACACACACTTCTGTATAATCTATTTCAGACCTTCAAGAAATGAAGAATAGCACATTTGTAGGCAGAACCCCTCAAAAAAGTTTTATTACAGTTTCCAAACTGCCTTGAGACCACTAAAACACAGCTAACTAAGTGCTTCAACAGTTATGAAAAAGGAGCCGAATAAAATCCCCAGCTGAAAGAGACATTTAGTTGATTCAAGACAGGAATGACCTCTGAATTAGCTATCATCACACTTGGCGATGAAGTCATGGAGCTCCCTCCTGGCTCCTGCCAGTGCGGAGGCACGGATCTTCACCGCACTTCCCCAATCAAATTAACCCCAACTAGGTTAAAGCTGCCTGTGCTTACCGTGATTGGAAAGGTTTCAGCAACAAAAGGCACATTATTGCGAGACGAGACTCTCCAGTTAGTCATGCAAATCTGTCATCATCTTGGATGGCTTTCAAGACTAGAGTTTTCAACCTGGTCCCATGGGTGGGGGCTGGGGATAAGGGAACAAAGTGAATCCACGGTTCGTCTTTTTTATGTTTCATGAATACACCCACGCAATCCTCTAATCCACGCATATCATTTCCTTCTCCTTTCTCCCTTTTTTTTTTTTTTTATCCCCCCATCACTGCAGATTCATTCATGTTGTTGTGATCTGAAAGGGCAGAAATGAAGACAGCGCTGTGCTCGGCAGTCGCTGCTCTGTGTGCAGCCGCCCTCCTCTCCTCCATCGAGGCTGAAGGTAACCTTCCCCTCCCTGCCCCCTTGCCCCTGGTGCCCTGCTGACCACCAAACCTCCCAACCAGCCTTGAGCTACCGGCTCTCTCCCTCTCCGTTTTTGAGTGTAACTACTTCACCTTCTCTCTTTCTCTCCTTCAGAGAAACGCCTCTCCTTCCTTGCCCAGCTCCTTCTGTGCTCTGTTTCTCTCGGCTAGTCAGCCGGACCGTAGCTCCCTCTCTCTGTCTCTCTGGTGTGCTGTCCACACCGCCCCGCAGACAGGACGCGGGCCAGCCGGCACGGCCGCCCGGGCGCAGCGCCCCGAGGAGCCGGCTGCCACTGCCGCCACCGGCGGGCAGCCCGGCGCGGCCGGGGCCTGCGGCGCTGCGCCGCTGACTGACCGAGAACGGCTGGGCTCTGTGCTGTAGAGTCTCGTTTAGTTATGTTGAGAGAGGAAACGAAAAACTCACCACCCAACAACCCGCAGCTTTGAAATAAAATGCTCCAACAGTCTGGCTCTCTGCGCCTGTGTGTTTTGTCCGGGCCGGACCCCTCGCCTCCGCCCCGCCGGCCTGCCGGCACACTGGCCTCCCCTGCTCGGCGGGGCGACCCCCGGCTGAGCCCTGGGGTGGCCAGACCCTCCCTCAGTGACGCTTCTGCCTCTGTGGTGGGTCTGACCTGGGGGACGCCCGTGGGGAGATGCCGCCGCCTCCGTGACATGTGTCCTGGGCACCGCTGAAGGGTGTCCTGGGCACCGCTGAAGGGTGGCTGGGCCTGGGCCAGGCCTTGCTGTGGCGCCGTCACCCGTAAAGAGGCCTTTCTTCTCCTCTTCCTTCTCATGGGGCCCTGGCCTACTCCCGCTGGAGGTTGTGGTCCTTGCCAGCCTGTGGCAGTGCTCTGCCTCCAGCTGCAGGGTCGAAGACCTGGGGAGACCCATCGTGACCACCACACTTGCAGCTCAAAATGGTCTGGCTCTGGCGCATTTGCCTCCCTGGCAGATCAACAGCAAGTGTGGGAGCAGCCTCCCCTGTCACCCTCTGCGTGAGCTGCGCGGCTTTGCTCGTAGTAACAGTATTTCTGCCAGCAGTGGCTGCCAGGGGAAGTAGAGATGCTGAACGTCCTGCGCTGAAATGGCTTGATCTGACCTCCAGGACCTGACTCCATCGTAGGGTGAACCAAACCGCTGGGTGTGAACTCCCTCGGATTTACTGGAAAAAACAGAAGCCAGCATCTGATAATTCATTTTTTTTCCCCTTCCTTCTCTTTCCATATTGAACTCAAACAAATTGTCTGATCGTGGCCTGCTGCAAGCTCCTGTGTCTGGACCTGTTCACCTTGGCTGATGGCTACTAAAAGTATGGTGTGCCAGAGATTCCTCTGGGGCGTTTGCTTCCCCCAGCAGTGGTGCTTGCTTGGGGCATGCAGATGTAAAGTACACTAGATTTCTGGAAAAAGATGACATTTCTGCCAGTAGTGCAACATCTGGTCACCCTAGGAAGGAATCAGCCTGCTGCCTCCATCTCGCGCTGCGTTGTTGTTGGCTGAGGAACCGAAAAAGGTCATTTGAAGTCATTTCAGAGTTGCGTTTGAAATGCAGGACCGCTGTGCCAGAGAAAGCATACAGTTTTGACGGAGGAAGGGAGCGGATGTGTTTGTGCGTCCTTCTCCATCTTAGGAAGGAGCTCACTCGGTGCTGGAGTAATGTTGTTGTTGTTCCGCACCACTGATTGCATGTATGGAGTAGGTTATTTTGAAATATAAGTGAAGGTGTTCTATTTAGCTATAGTGTGGACTAAACCAGTCATAGTTTGAGTACGGTTAATGAAAGCTACAAAAATGTGTTTTGGAGAAGCACTCAGTTATTTTATAACAGTGAAACTAGATGCGTTGCCGGACAATCTGGCCAGCCGTGTTTAGATCTCATGTTGAAGGATGCGCCATTGCTGAGCGAAAGAGTGGACAAGGCCTGATTTTGTGAGTTGTAGATTGATCTTGGACAGGACTTACATTACTCTGCGTTCAGAAATGTGTATTAAATAAAATACCTAGTTTACAGTGATCAGGTATCTAAGAGAAATTTCTTCTAGCTCCAGAGTTTTGAAGTAAGAGCAGAAAAGTGTCTTGAGTAAGAAGTGCAGTGAGAAATAGTGGTGCTGAAAATGGAAGTTCAAAACTAGAGTACCTTAGGACTTGCTCTGGTGGAAACTGCTTTTGTAGAGCTTTTTGCAGTGTGCTTTTTGTTTGTACTATATTGGTCATCCTTCTGCACTGTTTTAAGTTTGTGCTTCGATTTTGCATCATCTTGTAAGTTGCATGTTGGGTCTTATTTACTTTAGTTCTGGTATCATTACAACTTAAATCCTGTCTGCTGAACTGACTTTCTCCTGTGGACATTTGTCCTTTAGTCTATTTTTCCAGCTTTCAGATCACATTGTGGCAAAGCTCTCCCCCCACCAATCAGTCCTTCTCTCTCTCTCTCTCTCTCTCTTTTTTTTTTTTTTTTTTTTTTGTTCCTTTGGCTTTCCTTGTGGTGTTCACAAGAGATGCAGTTTGAATTTTCTTTCCCTGAGGTGTGGGTAGATACTTGTTGGGATGAAAAAGTGAGCGGAAGATAAGGGAGGGGGCCATTTGATGTGGTAGAGATTGTTGATATTGGGTGGGAAGATGGAGTGAAAGCAGAGGGAAGGAAAAGCTTAGTTCTATTTCTCTGCCTTCCTTTAGCTTTCATTTTTCAGTCTCCCCTGGGAGTAGATCTGGTGTTTATCCGATACTGCTGTTCATAGATTCCTAAATCTTCCAGGATGAAACTGGTTCTTCATCAGCACCACAGCTGCTCTTCGAGTCCTTCGTGAGAGCCGTGCTCCCTTGCTGTTGGCAAGGCAATGAGCTGCAGTAACAGTGTCAGAGCTTTTCTTCAGAGATACAGCAATTCAGGGATTTCTAGTTGGGTGTTCACTGGAGCAGTAGAGAGGGTAAAACCAACGTATAGTCTAAACGCATTCATGGCATTTCACTGGGGAAGTTGTTTGTTTACCCTGGACGAGGAAGCAAATCTGTTTTCATGCTCAGCATTTTTGCTCTTTTCTTTTACAGTGAAGTTATTCTTGTTTTATTTTGCAATCCTTCTGACGTGTCTCTCTCAGCTTAAACTTCTTGTGTGTGATGCTGTATTTTATGCTCTAAGTTGTTTCTTGCCTTTTTAGTACAGCACTGTGATATTCCAGTGCATTCCCTGTGTGTCCTCGTGTCAAGATTTCTTTCTGTCACGGTATTTTTTCCATCTGTGATCACAAAGAGGCAGAGGGAAATCTATGTCCTTTCACTAGATAAGATTTTTTTTTTTTTTCATTATTTTAGTCATAGTTAAGCCAAGTAGATTAGTATGTGAATAACCTGTTAGTTATAATCTCAAGGTAATGCTGTGATGATGTAATGTATTGTGTTTCCTAATACAGACAGATTTTCAAAGGCACAGGAAAGGAATGAGGAAAGCATTGGCTGTGTGACCTCACTGAGCATGTGAAGGTGCTGACTTTTCAGTGTTTCAGGAGCTGGTTCAGACCTAGAAAAGTCTGTTGTCTAGGCTGGACGTAGGGAAGGAGGACATCACTGAGACGAGCATGGGACTTTTGTGTAGTGCAGAAAAAGGTTTGTCAGGTGAAAAATCTGTCTCCAGGACATACAATACAGTAAGTGACAAATAATTGCAGCACAACAGTTACAGAGGATTAGAAAGTTTCTCATGTAATAAAGCTTGTGTTGAGTAATTAATTTTCATTGACTGAATGGTTTGGAGATGATCTCGGAGAGTTGACACTTTTAAAGTTAACCACCTGTTCAGCTGAGTTCAGAACTGGTTGGTGGGACCATTATTTTATTACCTTTTGATGTCTAATTTCTATCTTCTGAGTAACTAGCTGTTGATTTCCAAGTTTCTAAAGAGAGAACCATGTAGACTCATGTGTGAAACTGAGATTTATACATACATGGAGGTGACTATATCTCCGTGTTTTTCTTGCTGCTAATTAGAAGCAAAGTGTATCTGTGTGTGTATGTATACACACATACATATATATGCACAAACACACATGAAATTTGGTATTCATGCATGCAGTGTGTGTATATGTATGCAATTATGTTTAGTTACATACATCTTTATATGTATAGGTATATATAAATGATTTTTTTCAAAATACACTTATGAGCTATATATCTTGTATTTTGAAGAAATTTCATATACATGTATAAAATTAAAGAATGCAAACACACAGGTGGCAATGTTTCTGTGTTGTGATTGACAATGAATATCTAACAAGGCTGAGAAGCTTCTCTTTACTAAGTTGCTAGGCTATAGCTTGTTCTTTCTCCCATTCTCTCATCAGCAACACTGACTTCAAAGGAGCTTGACTGGGGTCGTGACCTAGTTAGTTGTGTCAAATCCATGCCGTGTACGAAGAAAATAGTAAACGAGGAGTTTTGGCTTCTTCCAGCCTCAGCAGGGCTTATCTAAGTGAGATCAAGGCTGGACCTATTCTTTAGCTTCCATGGTCTGTGTGTTACTTTAATATGGGCTAGCATGTTATTTCATGTGCTAATTATCGTGAGTCTTTTCCAGTGATGGAATTACAGATTTTGTTTCACATAGTGATTGTAGGTGGCAGCTACTTCCAAGTTATATCACTTTTAAGTCTAGTTCTGGATTTAAATTGCTTGATGTTCTGATTATATCTTACTTCTGTCTTGTTAAGATATTCATTGGGATCCTCTAGCAGTCACATTGTGTTATCTGTAAAAAGCTGTAGGCTTTTGTATATTAGGTTTGTATTACCTGTTAAGTAATACAAGATAGTATAAGACATACATAGCATGAGAAAGACGCCTTGCTCTATATTTTTTGTTTCAGAAAATATACTGTTATTGTGCATGTATATAACATAAGGAGTGGCAATGAATGAAGTATATTATGTCTGGTTTGTTTTGTTGGTTTTTCTTCTTTTGTGGTACATAAAACAGGATATCCGATTGAGGAAGTTATCATATCATAGTTCTAAGAGTCGTGGAAGTTAACACTGTATAAACATTATTGTCATACAGCAAGTTATTTTTTTACTAGGCTGGAAACCTGTAGGGGAGCCATACTTTTCTGTGCATCAACAGTGGAATCACTATATTAAGGCAATACTGTAATACCATCACATGTTATGATCATGATCCTGTACCTTGACAAGTCAGTGAGAGGTTTGGCATGGATTTTGATGGGCACAGGATCAGACTGATCAGTGTCACTAAGCATATGTGCAACTTCGCTTACGCAAGTAGCTCGACATCAAGACTGCTTGTTTGAGTAAAGCTGCGCTCACACGTAAGCCTTTGCAGAGTGGAGTTTTAAGGTTTGTCCCTGTAATAGGACAAACTCCCCCCACAATCAAGGGAATTTTGTTCCTTGAAGTCCGATCTGATTCCATATTGAAGCTGTATTATTTTTCCAGTGGTGAATTCCCTTCTGGAAGAAGAATTTTAGTAAGGTGGAGTAACAGTTACCCTGTTTGATTATCGCAATAAGGTTTTTATCATCTAAACATTTTGCTGTACTTCAGATCGACTTACTGCTCTCAGTCGTATGACCATGGTTTGGTCATCATGCTGCAGCTGGTTTCACATGGGTGAAATGTGACCCATGTGAAGGTCCATGGATATTTTTGAGGTTGTGTTTGAGTATCAAAAGCTCACAGGCCATCCAGAAGACATTTTGACGACATTGGATCCAAACTGGCCTTTTTTCACTCAGGCAAGGTTCCTTTTTGGATTTCAATAGGAGAAGCATTCAGTGCTTGAGTTTGATAAGCCAGCCACAGATTGAGAATGCATGGATTTAAAGTGCAGCCACGAAGACTGGGGTCAGGTGTCGGGAATATCTTTACGATAATAAAGGGAGTGAGGCGTTGGAGTAATTTCTGTGGGAAGCTGGCAGTCTTGCCAACAGTGGAGGTCTTCAAGAATGATCTATCAAACATGTCAGGAATGACATGGGGTGGCTGATCATGTCTTGGCCGTGGGATGGACGAGGGGACTTTCTGAGGTCCCCTGCAACGCCGTTGTTCTAAAAGGCTGTGAGCACCTGGATGAACGGATAGGTCACTTATGTACCAATGTACTATTCTTGTTACCTGCCAAGATCCACATCTGAATTTTCATAAAACGGATTAAAGTCCTTTAAAATGTTAAAGACTTTTCCTCACAGTCAGTTTTTTCAGTTTATCTGGAATCCGGTCATTTGGATATCAACAAGTTGGGCTGCTGCTGTCCTTCAGCAGTTAAAGCCTAAAGTCTCTGCTGCAACATGCCAATTTACTTGCAAGGTTGGTGGCGCTATTTTTTCCATGTACTGAATTTTTTTTAAAAGCATGCTCAGGTCAGTTGTCTCTGCCTTTGCATTAAATTTGTCCTGAGCCATTGCTACTGAAACAATATTTTATAATGATATTCTTATCACCTAAATGTATTTTACTATTAACACATGTTGCATGATTTTGATACTAAGTAACTACCCTGCTGTCTCTAGCATTGTGATACTCATAAACTGAATGATGAATAAACTATGCATGCAGGTTAATGGTCTAATCTCACTGCCTGTGTATGGACAATAGGAAAAATAACATTTACTTCAGTACTAGTGTATCTATTGTATCAGTATTACAAAGCCATATTATCCTATGGTTGGAAATGACAGTAAATTAAAAGGAAAAAAAAATGCCTACACAATTGGTTGCCAGTTTTTTTGAGGTCAATATTACTTATTGCAATTGGACAGTGTCTTTAAGTGTACATTCTAGCATTTCTTTCTTTATCTGCCCTTTAAATTATGTTCAAAACCAAAACAAAATCTGACGTATGATGGAGATCTTCCACGAAACAGAGAAGATCTGTCTATTAAAAATGCCTGTAAAATGGTCTCACAAGTAGTTAAGGAAAGTATGGCTGAATCTAATCTTACTTTGTAGACCTATTTAAACAATAATATATAATACACCTACCATGCACTGACAGTGAGTCAGTAAAATACTGCATGAATAAGCATGACAAGTTTACAAAGAGAATATCATTATAAAATATTTATGAAACGTCTTTGTGTAATGAACCTTGTACATGGAGGCTTTTGTCCATCGTGGGAAGCTAAAAAAATAATAATCAACATTTCATTTACATATGCATGATGCTGCAAAATAGCGTATGTAAGCTGTTTCTTTCTGTACTGTTCAGTTACTTCTGTCATCAGCTCCTACAAGTTTTATTTGCAGTCATTTGTTCAGATCACTGGTGCCCTCTTTGCTGTTTTCTATAAATTCTGTAAAATAAATGTCCATAAATATACTTTGATGTTGTCTTTTCATAATTAACCATTGTGTTCTTTGGAACCATACTGGCATTTTATGTTAAAATGCCACTACTAGTATGGGTACACCTGCTGCAAAGGGAACATGAAAACAATAGTTTACACCTTTGAAATTGTACAGCAATCTGGTGTAAACAGGTAGAATCTTATTTTTGTGAATTTTCACATCAGTTCAAATATTTCAGCAAATTGCAACCATTACTAACCCCATTTATAATCCCCTTAGTTCCTGAATCCTTTGCGGCCACATGCAAAGTATGTCACTTTAGTGGCTTCTAGGAGCAAAGGGATGGAGCTCTCCATATTTTGAAATAAAATGATACATCAGTGTATCATTATTACTGATATACATTTTACATGTATATTTGTATCTAGACCCTAACAGAAATTGTTTTACTGAACATTAAATTCCCAATCTTTTCCTGTATTCTTAAAAATATTTTTTTCTCTGCCAAGTTTCTAGATTCAGTGAAATTGATAAGAAATATGACTATGCAGAGACTATATTAAAAAGCTGATCAATTCTTTGATGTCTAATTAAGAAGAGTACTGTGTTCTCAATGTCCTAAATGATCTCATGATATTGTAAGCAGGTTGTGATTTGGCATGCTCATACGGATTGCACCCAGCATGTAAAAAAGTTTCCTTTAATTGTTATGTGAAATGTTTGCATATGTGATGATTATCTGTGAACTCATTGTACATGTATCCAAATGTGTTTTCTATTGTGCTTGATTTTGCTGGCCATTCTTGAATGTCTTGGCAACTCAAGAAACATATGTTCTGTGCTGTCCTCTGTAATGCGTATACTCTTTGATGTTTTGTCATATTTTGTCAGCTTTTATTTTACTCTTTTTCCAACAACATATCTTTATATTTGTTGGAAACAAATTTATGCAAAGACAATTTTAGTAAGCTTTGCTCAACATTATTTTATTTATTCATTTGCCAAAGTTTGTTCAAACTTTTAAACATCCACCTGGTATAAATCTTTTGCAGTTAATCCACCGTCAGACTTGAATTTTACAATTATAGATGAACATAATGTTCAAATGTCATGGAAAAGGCCACCAGATGCAATAGTGGGTTACAGGATAACTGTGGTTCCAACAAATGGTGAGTTATATAAAATTTTGTTGTGTCATTAAATTTTTTGAAAACTTGGGTTTATTTTCACTTACATCTAACTTAGGTATGAGAGTAGCTATTAACATCTTTCTGAAGTTTGTGATTGAGACTGGGTAGCAGGAAAGGGCACACAGGAAGGAGCAGTGGTTGTTCTGAGTTAGAGTTTTTCTTACCATAGTGTTTAACCATTGGGGACTGCAAGTAATAAGTTTTGGATGCCTTTCCTTTGCAAGGAGCAAAAAGAAGGTAGAATCATCACTCTGCTCCTCTTCGGTGCTTTTACGTTAAAGTTAGAGAATTGTATTGTACTTTATTCAAGTACTTCTCCCAGGGGAAATATGGCATGTGTCAGGTAATGATGCAGTGATGTCGTATAACTTCCTGATAATGGCTGTGTAAGACACCCATTATTCTATTTCACTTTGAGAAATAATCAGTGTAAAAGTGATATTGAACTGGACCATGACTTGTTAGGTGATAGTACGTTTTGTAGGTGCATTTTAAGTTTCAAATTTCTCGGAATTTATTGAACACTTCAGTAATTTTGTTCACTATTGAAAACAGGTTAGTTTGAAGTTTCATGTTTCAAAATTCATACTTCAGGAAAAACAAAAGTGTGTCATTCTAAAATTATCATTGGATTTTAGATAGCTTATTCTCTGTTGCTTTTTTTTTTTTTTTAATGATCAACTTGTCATTGATATTACTGTATTTAAAGGCTGCATTAACTCTTTTGTGTATTTATTGCAGATGGGCCTACTAAAGAATTTACTCTTTCACCTAGCACTACGCAAACTGTCTTATCAGATCTTATACCTGATATAGAGTATGTTGTATCAATAGCTTCATATGATGATAGAGAGGAGAGTCTACCTGTTTTTGGCCAATTGACAAGTAAGTACCTGCAATACAATTAGAAAACCAAGTAAAATAACCAAGTGGTCATTCACAAAACTTGGCTTTTTTCCAGTTTCTCAACAAAATTGCCACATGCCTAAATTCTGATCAGATGTAGCTGTCTGAACAGCCTTTTTCCACTAAGCATAATTCCTAGTAGAAGCAGAGATAATTTGCAAGAGATAAGAGGAGACTAACACGGATATATCGTGTCTGACAACCCCTATAGAATTCTTTGCAGGAGGCCATTGGTTCTTTTGAGCTAAACCTACTTCCTATAAACTGCATCTGCTGAAGTCAAGGGGAAGGCTCTCATTGACCTCAGTAACAAATGAGCCTGGCTGGCTTCCTCTGTGTGTGTGTGTGGGGGGGAGCTAACTACCTTCATCAAACAATGAAATGTGACACAATATATCTAGATGCATAATAAAATATGGAATTTAATTTTTTTTTAAATTTATGTTTAACAATTAAATAAAGCATAAAATAAATTTAATTAAATAAAAACATTAAGCACAGCAGACTGTCTTCTACGACACATTTTGTCACATGTCTCAGGCTTCCCAAACAACCACAGGAAAATTACATGTGATGAGTTCCCCTATGTGTTAGAGAGGGGTAATATTGGTATTTCATCCCGGGAGGTTGCAGTTAAGTTTCAGAAAATGACCGCACAAGATGTACAAATACAGAAGATCCTTAATTATTTGCATTTTCTGTATTTTGTGTTGCCCTGAATGCTATGTTGTCAAATCTATAAGTACAGGTGATGTATTCATAACTTGCATTTATGTTTTCATGTTCTGAGGCTTATCAGATTTGTGTCTCTAATTTTCTATGTGTTTTTCTTTGTTGTTAACAAATTTAACCCAATTTCCTCCATTAATTCTCTCTATGTTGTGCTTTGTGCAGTTCAGACAGGTGGTCCAGGGATACCAGAGGAAAAGAAGGTTGAGGCTCAATTACAAAGTAAGGTGTTTTGTCTTTCAACTTATCTGACATTTTAGAGATAAGGGACGTCTAGCTCTAGAGCCCCATAAAGTTAAACTGTGTTCCTGTGTTATCTACCAATAAAGTTAACTTGTAAAATTGTGCAGAGTTAAGAAGACTTGAGAAGGGACTGGGATGGAAGATATTTATAGCCACATTGAAAGAATAAGGTGCAAAGTTGGTACTGAAACTAGGAATTTCATGCAACTAATCTGAGCAAGTCCATGAGCGTCTTAGTCCTATTAACAAGAGACATTGTGCTGTGGATAAAAGGCATTGCAGAAGAACCTGTGCAGCTATTATGGGGAGATAAAGATGCAAAGCAGAAGTGGTAACAAAGTGAAATGTTCCCATCACATCAAACTGTTGCAAAAAGTTTTATATGTGAATTTTCATCTGCTGTGGCATAACAGATCTTGTGGAATAGCCTGAGAGGTGTCTCAAAGCTGAGTATCTAGGTGACAGTTCCCTTTTGGTAATGGCAGCTAGAAGGCTCGTATGGGTGTTCACTTATGTGAATAATGCTTCCCCAAGTACAATATTCCAGATAGGAACATCAATCTATTAAATATCTGTTTGTTTTGGCTGTTACCTACTAAGTTTCTCTCAGACATTTCTCACTGATTTGTAAGAATGCAATTGCTTATTTGCTAACAGAGATTTTCTTTTTTGTGTATGTGTTCCAGGATGCTCCATAAGTGCAATGACAGATTTAGTTTTCCTGGTAGATGGTTCATGGAGTGTAGGGAGAAATAACTTCAGATATATTGTGGACTTCATGGTTGCACTTGTATCAGCTTTTGACATTGGGGAAGAAAAGACGAGAGTTGGAGTTGTTCAGTACAGTTCAGATACAAGAACAGAGTTCAATTTAAATCAGTATTTCAGAAGAAGTGATCTTATTGATGCAATTAAAAGGATACCTTACAAAGGTGGCAACACAATGACAGGTACAGATTTCCCACATATGTGTTTATTCAGCATTTCACTTAATTCAAATTTGCTTTAAATCCTAGTTCATTCAAGCCTAATAAAACACAACTTGTGGTGGTGTTTTTAGGTGAGGCTATTGATTACCTGGTTCAAAACACCTTCACTGAGTCTGCTGGAGCAAGAAAAGGCTTTCCCAAAGTAGCAATTGTCATTACGGATGGAAAAGCTCAAGATGAAGTCGAAATTCCTGCAAGAGAACTTCGCAACATAGGAGTTGAAGTTTTTTCTTTGGGTATGTTGAGTTTTTGTAATGATTGAGAGATTAACATTCCTAAAGTAGTAAGTTATACGTTTTACAGATTCTGTGTTTCAAGAATTTCGCTATGCCACTCTTTCCATGTGTGTGCCTTGAAATGGGTCGTTTGCGCCCTCAGAGTGGAACATACCAGTTGTGTTAATTTGATAGTAATTCCATATTTCCTACATGGAGATTAAGATGACTGACAAGCATAGTTTCAACCTTGGCCTTATTGAAGACACCACATTATTGTCTCAGGTTGAAAATGGAGTATGTCACCTCATTGCATTAATCATTATTTTGTAGTTTGATTATTGATAATGACAGAAGACAGAACTGAATTAAACTCAGCTTTACCCCAGGATGTTCTGATACTTTATGAATACATTCACAGGTGTCTATCTTTTATGGCCACTTAACACAGTCCTGTCTATTGCAACTTCTAGGAATCAAAGCAGCAGATGCAAAGGAACTCAAGCTAATTGCATCTCAGCCTTCACTGAAGCATGTGTTCAATGTGGCTAATTTTGATGGAATTGTGGATATACAGAATGAAATTATCTTGCAAGTGTGCTCCGGTGTTGATGAACAACTGGGTGAACTGGTTAGTGGAGAAGAAGGTGAGATACTTTATATCAATATATTTATTGACTTCAGTTTATTCTGATGTGTATTTAAGGGGCTATCCCTACTTCCTTTGCTTTATTTCTGGAGTTTGATCCGTTGCTTCATTTAGCAAGTGTGGAAAACAGGTCTTGGCTTTCTGCATTTAAATGTAGGAGAACAGAACATGTGATGTAGTAGATTTGGAATAGCTCCATTATTCCGTAGTTTCAAGGGTAGCAAGATGAGGTGCAGTTATCAGAGTCTCATACAGTCAATTTGGACACAGGCATCACTTCTATGGAAAAATGCACTAAAGGGAAAAAAACTGCTTGGTGAAGGGGCAGAATATGTAATAGGTTAAGAACCAAGGAATGAAAACTGAAGAATGCTGAGAAAACACAGATGTCAAGCTGTATCACTGCAGCTTTCTGGCCCTGTAGGATTCTAAGTAACTAGTTATTCTTTGACCAAAATGGCAGCAGAGATGACTCCACTGTCATAGTGCAGTGCTCAGGTCTGCATCTGTTCACCCTCTCTACTGTGTTTCTGTGGGTGTAGCTTTCACTTCTGGCTGAAACAGTATTAAAGCAAGGCAGCATTTCTCCTGGAATTTCTGCTACGCTCAGGGGACCACAAATGCACTGTTCATATTTCTGCCCTCTCATTGATGCCCCATTTGGACTGTCCTGTAATTCACTTGTGTTTGTTTATGCTAAAAAATTTTTTAGTAAAGATTAAGCAAAGATGACTAAATTTATTCCAGAAATAAAAATGTGCAAGAAAATATGTTTATAATTGTAATTAATATTTTGGGTTTGCTTTTTATTTCTTTCAGTGGTGGAGCCTCCTTCAAATCTGGTGGCCACTCAGATCTCCTCAAAATCTGTTAGGATCACTTGGGATCCATCCACAAGCCAAATAACTGGCTATCGGCTGCAGTTCATTCCAATGATAGCTGGTGGAAAACAACATGTACTGAGTGTGGGTCCTCAGACTACTGCTCTGAATGTTAAAGATCTCTCTCCAGACACAGAGTATCAAATTAATGTTTATGCAATGAAAGGACTGACCCCCAGTGAGCCAATAACGATAATGGAAAAAACACAACAAGTAAAAGTTCAAGTGGGTGAGTTAGGAGCTACAATGTTATTTTCATACAGTAGTTTTTTGGTGTTTAAGCCTCTGATACTTGTTTTAGTATCATACCTTTATTATTTATGAGAAACGGCTTTGCTTAGAATGGTTTATTTCCTTTATAAACAACCAGGTATGATACATGAACTGCAGATGCAATTGTAATGCTGTGGCTATTGAATATCTGTTTATAGTGGTAATTCTTCTTCTTTACAGAATGCTCACGTGGTGTGGATGTAAAAGCTGATGTTGTGTTTTTAGTGGATGGTTCCTACAGCATTGGTATCGCCAATTTTGTTAAAGTAAGAGCTTTTTTGGAAGTTTTAGTTAAAAGCTTTGAGATATCGCCTCGAAAAGTACAGATAAGTCTTGTCCAGTACAGCAGAGATCCCCATATGGAGTTTTCTTTGAACAGATACAACAGAGTGGAAGACATAATTCAGGCTATTAACACCTTCCCCTACAGAGGTGGATCTACCAACACAGGCAAAGCGATGACATATGTGAGGGAGAAAGTATTTGTTACCAGCAAAGGATCAAGACCAAATGTGCCGAGAGTCATGATTCTTATTACTGATGGAAAATCGTCAGATGCTTTTAAAGAACCTGCAATAAAGCTGAGGGATGCAGATGTAGAAATATTTGCAGTTGGTGTGAAGGATGCAGTGCGTACAGAGTTAGAAGCAATTGCATCACCTCCTGCTGAAACCCACGTTTACACAGTGGAAGATTTTGATGCTTTTCAAAGAATATCATTTGAACTGACACAGTCTGTCTGCCTACGGATTGAGCAGGAACTCGCTGCTATAAGGAAAAAATGTAAGTAACTACTATTACTTAGAGAAATGTGGAAAATACAACGAAAAAACATCTGATCCAATGTTTTGTGCTTGTAATTACCTAAAGAATTGATATTGATGAAATTGTCCCTATACAAATGATAATTTTAATAACTAGGGATTTGGTTCTCATTTTCAAACATATTAAAAGCAACGGGGGAAATTAATGGAGAAATGGAGATGAAAAAATTGTTGGAGGAATATTCCCCCCCCCCCCCCCCCCCCCCCCCGCTCCTAGGTACCTAGAAAGCTATTCAAGTGTATGTCTGTCTGGAATGACCTTAGTGGATGCGCTCTGCTTTTACACTCAATGTCCTGAGCAAAACAGTTACTTAGTAAGGCCATTCTTTAGCTGTCCAAAATGAGATAGCTAGTCTAAGCTTGTCTTTTAGAATTTCAAAGGCGATGGAGCAATGCCGACACCTCCAGAGGGTGATTTGATTAATTTTTAGGGTAAAATGAATGGCTGTCTGAAATGGGCCTAGACAAGACAATTTGAGATAGCAGATGCTAGGTGATATTAATGTCAATCTAACTGTAAAGACTGAAATGAAGTAGCACATGAAAGTCTTCACCTGCATCCAAATTTGGCGAGCTTGGATAATATTTAATATTTAAAAGATTTCTAAATGACCAACTTTTGGTCAGCTAAAGTTACTTATGATTAGTTGCACCCTCAGTGTCCCTACCTCTGTTTAGTAGAACACTAACATTGAATAGTCCCCAGTACTGAAAACCCCACTCTCTTTAAAAATAAGCCTTTTGTTTCAGGATAGCTTTGAGGAACAAACCAGCAAAGCAGCCTTTGTTTTAGAGGGCTCAAGCAGTCTTAACCTCCCCACTGTTAGGCTGACTAGGCCAACCAAAACAAGCCCAGGATGTCAGGTTTGTGTTTGTGCCTCATGTCAAGTTCCTTGTTTCCCCTTTGACTCCATTCCTGAAAAAATACTGAGATTTTATTTTGTCCTATTTCTAATCCAGATCTGAAAAAACCCCAAGGATTCTTAGTTCCCGTTGAGGGCATAATGTTATTGCTGTTCATGGGACATATGAAAGAGGGAACCCAATGTGATCATCAGATTCTAACTTAAGTTTTCATAAGGACATTTTTTCTAGATGGATTGTTCTCATTTGATCTAGAAATCACTGAGTTGGTGCTTCTACTCATTGTCATATGATTTCAGTCAACCTAGATATGATCTTCATGAAATTTGATAGCTATAAGCAAGTATAGAAAAAAAAATACTGTTGCATGTGCAACGAAGTATCTGTTCAATTAGAATAAATCAAATTATTGACGGACATTTTTCATGTACTTTAGAGATTTTGTGTTAAAAAATACTCTAGCAAGTATGCCTCATCTGTGCATTTTTATTTCCATACAGCTTACGTACCTGCAAAGAATATGGTCTTTTCTGATGTAACATCTGACAGTTTCAAAGTGAGCTGGTCTCCAGCTGGGTCTGAGGTTTTGTCCTATCTCATTAAATATAAAGTAGCGGTCGGTGGAGATGAATTCATTGTTTCAGTACCAGCTTCAAGTACTAGCTCAGTTCTCACCAACTTGCTACCTGAAACTACTTATGCAGTCAGTGTGATTTCTGAATATGAAGATGGTGATGGCCCTCCCTTGGATGGAGAGGAAACCACCTTAGAAGGTAGGCTTCCCATTATTTTCAGGCACAAAAGAGTGATATGTTCAAATAAGAATTTGCTTTGAGAGAATGGGTGTATGTGGAACATCCAGCTAAGGCTGAGAAGCTGTACTGGTATGCAGGATGAGAATAAACATTATTGTCTCTCAATGCGTTTAGTAAAGATATAAAATTCCAATAATAGGCCAACATTAAATTGTTAAGATTGGATTTTATTTTCTCTGAAAGTTGGATTGATGCTGTGTTTCTCTGCAGTGGACTATTTTTGAATGAAGTGGTGTGTTGCCAATAATAAATTTATTGGCATGTGTTAATCTTAATATACACTTAAGTTGGACTAGATGATAGTTCAGTTGGAAGGGACCTACAACAATTCTAGTCTATTTAATAATTATGACTCTGATGCAGGAATGCATGTTGACTTTAATACATTTAAAGTCAAGCATGTACCTATGTAAATTACTGCATCTACATCTGACTTACATTAATAGAAATTCTGTTTTATATACCATAGGCTTAAAGGGGGCTGAGTTTTTGGTCAGCCATTTCTCACCAGAACTTCATGGGTCTGATCCAATAACTCATATTGATTCAAAACTTCCATTGATGTCAGTGTGAGTTTATGTGATCAATGGCTGTAAATGTAAGCATGGTAGCTATACTTTTTCTTGATAGAGTTGCCATGATGCATTTCCACTGATTTAAAGGAGAAGGATGACAGTAAATTTGATTTTCTATTCCAGTAGTTGAATAATCAGTCTAGTCTAAATCATGCTTTTTAAAATATTGATCCACTCTTTTTCATTATTCCGTGCTGTCATTTGTGACCTTTGGTGACGTAAATGGTTCCAAGGGAGCAAAAGAAACAGCATGGAAATTTGTTAATTGCTCTTTCCGCTTAGGATTGATAGGAATACACATTTATAAAATAGCTTAGTTTGGATGTTAAGTTTGGAAGATACAGGTTTCACTGTTGGTGCGCATATTTCCATGACTGTACCAGTCAGAATGTTTTGGCCACACATAACTTTCCCGTAGGAAAACAGACAAACTCTTGGCTGATAGAATATGTAGCTTGTGAGGGTAAGGGACAGGAGAAGGAATAGCTTTAATAAAAATAATCAGTGTTCCTGTGTTGTAACTGATACTGCCTTAAATAATTGTCGACATCTTGATCTGATGAAATCCCAACATGTCTGAGAAGACAGAGGAGGTCTGCAATCATGTAGACGTCAGCAGCTCTCCATGCAGATCTAGCTAACAATTTGGGCCAGACAGCTTTCTTGGCAACTAACTTTGGTCTGAGGCTTTTAAAGAATTTGAAATTGAGTGTTGTGTTTCTGATCAGTAGAAAACAAGTTTGTTTCTTTAAAACTAGGATTGTTAATTGCTCCGCTCCTAATAGGTCTTTAATTTAACACTGAAGAACGATGCTTTTGGCATATAATGTTCCAGTTGAATTATACTTTAGATAGTAAACAATAAAAACCAAATTTTTTTTTGCCTAAATGACAATGCTACATACTGCTAGGCAACTTGCAGTACAGTAGATCTTAATATTTGTTGGAAAAGTCAAGTCCTTCTTTGGTGTGTCCATTGAGTTCATATGAAATGACCTGAGCTGCTAAATCTTTTGTCAAGGAGCAGGCTAGGTTAAATGATTCACCACATTTTTTTCCTTAATTTCTGGGATAACAAACTATTTCTTGTCTTTGAGTTTGTGACTTAATTCAGAAGCCTTTTTTAAACATTAGATGCAACTCATATTGCAATGAATATATTTTTTTAGTGAAAATTTAACTTGAAGAAATAGAATTGTTGTGGTGGTTTTTTTTTTTACTGTTGCATTTACTTTGGTGGTTTCTTTAAAATAGGAGAGCTGCCTGTGTGTAGTCAGGTGTATCTGAACAACTATCTGTAAATGGAGGTGGTGCAGAAGCAAAAGGCCACAGCAAAGAAACCTATATGATTTGTTGTGCTAAGAAATTTCCTCACTGTGCCCAACTGTCCCTTACACAATTCAGTTCTACTGTTACTGCTAAACACAGCCAGACTGTCTTAACTTTCAGAAGTGGTTGTATAAACTGGGATTAACGTACTTCTGGGGACAACTTTGTTACGCTGCAGATTGTAACTCTGGCCCCAAATTTTCAGAAATGACTAATGGTTTGTGTACCTTAAAGTAATGAGAGGGCAATATAAGCTGTTGTTTTGGTAAATTGGATGAGTCAACAGAATGATTGGAATGGTTTCACTTCAGATACTGCTTGATTAAAAGCAAATATTTACAAATTATATGTGTATATTTTTTTGTAGTTAAAGGTGCTCCTCGAAACTTAAGGATAACAGATGAAACTACTGATAGCTTTGTAGTTGGCTGGACTCCAGCTCCAGGAAATGTCCTACGGTACAGGCTTGTATATAGACCACTTACTGGAGGAGAAAGGAGACAAGTGACTGTCTCAGCAAATGAAAGATCAACTACACTGCAGAACTTGATGCAAGATACAAGATATGAAGTGTCTGTTATTCCTGAGTATCAGTCTGGGCCTGGGAATTCGCTGAATGGATATGGAAAAACTGATGAAGGTACATGATCAATGCTGTGAATGTAGTAAGCTTGAGAAGAACTCCCTGCATGCTAACATATTCATACTGAAAAAAGAATAATCCATATTGGCCATATGTATTATCCCAGATGAACAGGGAATTATAAAATTGCTCAAGCCTAGTTGAGAGGTAATTTGGGACAATATAATTTATCAAAATTGTAATATTTTATTTTAAAATATAGTATATTGAACCTGCAACACCTAATAGGGCAGGGTAACTGAGTGAAGAATCTACCTGTATGTTTAATTAATTGTCCTCATGATTCTTCATATTGTCAATGATATAAATTATATTTATTTTCAGCAAATTCAGAACCTGTTTGCACTTTGTTCTGAATGGCTAGCAAGGAATGAATGAAACATTTAATTTACTAAAGTTATCACTATAGCCTTAATTTGTATGAAAATTTATGATCATTTAACAGGTATCACGCCTTATTAAACAAAATCCGAAGAGTACAGAGACATTACAAATGTCCTGATCACTGGTGAAACTTCACTGAGATTTTAAATATTAGAAACCAGAAAAACTATCATCAAAAAGAACTCTGTAGGCAACCATAATGTTAATTTCATGTTTCTTTGATGATCTGTGACTTGATTCTGCAGACAGTGACTTCAACGTGGATCTTGGCACGTTGAAGTTGAGCATGTGTTCAGGTGCTAGTATGTGTAAGTGTTCCAGGATTAAGCCTGTAGTTTTAACAGAGGAAAAAAAAAAATAGGAGCAAAAAGACTTTATTGGGCATTTTTGTCTAAGGAGGGTGGGGACAGAATTGTACAATCCTGATTACACTAAAGTTATACTGTAGCAGTGTTAGTGCAGGCTATTCAGGAATTATTTTTTCAGCATTAAGTCCTATGATGTGGTAACCTAAAAAATAAACCAAGAAATGAAGCTTGCTTCAACTTGTTTTCAACATCTTTTAACATGTGCAGTCCGAGGAAACCCAAGAAATTTGAGAGTTTCTGATGCTACGACATCAACAATGAAGCTGTCTTGGAGCGCTGCTCCTGGCAAAGTGCAGCAGTACTTTATAACATACACTCCAGTCGCAGGAGGTGAAACCAAGGAAGTGACTGTGAAAGGTGACACTACCTCCAAAGTGCTGAAAGGCTTAGACCAAGCCACTAGGTATGCATTGACTGTGTCGGCCTTGTACGCCTCTGGAGCAGGAGAGGCCCTTTCTGGAGAGGGAGAAACACTTGAAGGTAATTATTTATTTTTTCTGTACAGTCAATCATTTATTTGAGTGATGTTTAAGGTGTCTTAAAGTGTAGTGTCTTCCTGAGTTTTCTCTAGAAGTAAACACGTGAATGCAAAATAGGCATAAAGACATTCTCATACTTTACAGGGGTTTTCCAAAGCTACTCTCCATCAGAGAAAACAGTGGGGTCAAATCACTGCTTGTGGCAGTGCTTCTGGCAATACCTTTTTCAAGATACCCAGAGGACCAACCAAAACTGACTGTACTTCCACACCAGCTTCAGTGAAATATTTTGTTTTATAACTCTCAACTTCTGAGCAGTTTTAATGGCAGATTGTTCTTAATGTAAGAGGATTAATTAATGGGGTTAAAGTATCTCATCCATTTGAATATTTGCAGGGTTTCTGCTGTACTGAGACTGAAAGATGTTCGGGAACCATTTTTGCATTAGAGAGACAACATCTAGTCTAGGCATAGGAATAATGAATCATATCCTGCTTTTAACTAATAGGAGTAAGAACCTGGAGCTGAGCATTAACAGAATGCTGGCAAAAGCGTAAGTCAGAGCCAAAGACTTTCTTATAAGGAGGAGAGGCTGCTCTCGCTCTGCCTTCAAGCAGAGAATTTCCCAGACTACTTCTCTGTGAGCGTTTTCAGTGTCATCTGTTAATTGTCAGAGGATAGGGGAAGCTGCCTCCTAGGCCATGAAAGGAAGTGTGACTGTGCTCTGTGCTGGCCAGGTATGTATTGCTAAAGTCTGGCACTGCAGCCATGTAGGCATGGCACTTGAAAACATCTTACAGATGAATTATGTGGAATTAAAACTCGTCCATTGACGCTAATGGAGTTATAGTAGGATATACTTCTCTCTCAGTTTCTCCATCAGTTTAACATTTTGTTTATGACATAGGTTAGGAAACAGACCAGAAAAACTATTTTAAATAGGAAACTGTAAAAAAACCAAACCAAAACAAAACACCAGTTCTAATGATTCACCAATGCGCTGAATTCATCCCACTAAAAATTTAGGCACTTAGGTGTACACTGCAGTTTGCAGCATGGACTCTCTAGGATTCTTCTGTGGTGGATGAAGAAAGGCAGATACTTCCAGAACACAGGTAGTCCATCTGAGATCTCATTTTTCCTGCAAAGGAACATTTGTCTGTCCATTGACTATAGAAGCAGCAACTGAGAGCTAGACACCAACCCCCTGTCCACCCCACTACCTAAGTCTCAGACAATGATCCAGTCCACCTACTTACACTGAGACAGGGTGCAGCCATCAGAGAATCAGGCACCTTGCAATTCATGCTGAAAGTTCCCTAACTCCCTCGCTTTCACTACCCATCCAAGATCCAAAATGCTCCTTTTTTAGCAGAAAAGAACCTGTTTCCTGCCCAGAACACTGCTGAGATCCAGGTAAAGGAGAACAGGTAGATGGATTCTGCCCATATCCTCCAGAAAAGCCAGAGGCGATCAGGACTTAATGAACTTCCCTGTTGGTGGTGGTGCTGCCACTTCCTTTTGTATGGTATTCTACTAGGTCTAACACTTTTTTGGAGGGAAGAGGGAGCGTGGAGATGTAGGCCTTACTCAGTCTGGGAGAGTTTGAATTGACATCTCCACATCCCGGCAGATTCACAAGGCTGTAGTGTATGCTGGGCAAGAGTCTCCTTTACTCTTTCCATTGAACCTGAGCCACTGTACATCCAGGAATGCAAATGTCACTCTCAGAACAAGAGTAGACTGGATCCCAAGTGGACAGAGGAGCCTGACATCCCTGCTTTTTTCTCTGTGCTCTCAGTGAAGACAGGACCGCCTCAGTCTTCCTTTGCAAATATTGAGAGGCCTCTGTCTCTCCGTTAAACAGACTGAACTCTCCACTTCCTTAGGGAGATGCCTCAAATTTTAGTGAAGCATCGACCAAAATAACTATTTATATTTGGTGGAAAGGTTTTCATTGAGTATCTCAGTAGTAAACCCATGAGAGACCCTTTATTAACATGGAGCTCTGGAGAGATGGAGTGTGTTTCAAATTCATAGTTTTTTACCCTGTCATAAAATTTGAGCAATGGAAAAGTCTTTTAAGGCATTGCCTAGAGCTTCAGTTAAAACACATTCTATATAGAGAGAGCAGCAAATGAAATACAGCAGAATCGAAAAGACAGAGTCATCAGAAAACCAGAATTCAGTCTCCAGTAGAGACTGTCTTGTCCTTTCAGTGCTCTCCCCCACAGGAGGGCTCTGATTCTGACTTGGACTTTCTGCAGTGATAAATGGTCAATAAGAAGAAAAACATTCTGAAAATTGGTTAAAGAGTCAAAGAATTTAAAAGGATAGCTGACTGTAGCTCAGGAATGGATTTATATGCAACCAGATGGAGTTTAAAATGGATGTTGCACTTAAAAGGACACAGAAGCATTCCTGTAAGAGGTTTTACTCTAAGCAACTGAGTTAAAACCTTATGTAAAAAATTGTGTGACAGATTTTGTCTTAGGATAAATATGAATAAATGAGCATCCTGTCACTTAACTGAATTACTTTTTATTCAGTTCCTCAGCTGGGAGAAAACCAAATTAAAAATTACTTTTACCATTTTGACAGGTATAGCTTTGTGACTCAAATGCATGTCCTTTGAAGATTCAGCTGGATTTGGAAATCCTATCAGGGTGCACTCCAGGAAACATTACTCTTTGTATTAAAGCTGTCTATTAAATTTTTCTTGGTTAGATAAAATGTTAGTAAGAGCATACGCAGATGTCAGTCATTACTGGGTGATCAAAGGTAAAGAATAGAATACAAATTTCTGTTTGCATGACAGCAGAGGCCTAAATCATGATGTTTCCTCATGGAACATCCACCCTGTATTTCAGTAATCAGCATATCTGCAGTTTCATGGGGTAATAAAAATACTTGAGTTAGGCCAAAACTCTTTGAACATGGTCCATAGATATTTTAAAAGACTCTCTGACTAATGGTATGAATGGTTCTCAGAATATCTGTTGAAGTACATATAAGACAATATTTCACTGTATGGTACTGTCTTACCTCATTGAAGGATAAAAAGACAAAACCTTTGAGGAAAACCAGACAATTTAGAGTAAAAGGGTTGCAATTTTGGAACTGAAAGGTAACATTCAAACTTCAAAGCTTAGTATAGAAGTTTCCTTGAAAAAAGAAGTCATGCTGCCTGTGAAGCTAAAATAAGTATGGTTGGACTTGGTTGAAAAGTTACACAGGTCAGTGAAGTGAATACTTGACTAACTATTAGCTAAAATAACTTTTCTGACTAAGGCTGGGAATGGGACAGATCTTAACTCCTGGAGAAATAAACTTATCAACAGTAATGACAAAAAAGCTGTGAAAGGAAACATAAAAAAGTGTTTAGTATTTCAGTTAGTTTTCCTGTGAGCCATAGTGTCTGAGAAACAAAATAGTGCGGTGTGTGTTTTTCATTGCCAACATCACTGAAGTACTGAGCACTTAAGTATTTTCCTGTATCAGGAATCCCAGTGGGGCTTGCTTGATGTCTTCACCATATGAATTCTCACCAAACCTATTCAGTCAGTGATGCCATAGTTGCTGGCCACTTCAGTTCATCATCATATCAAGAGCTAGGCTTGAGATTGCCTTTCAAACTGGGACAGTTGTTAGTTTATGGTGTGATATGTAGTCTAAGAGAAATCAGTTTGTGTGTAGTGAACATTTCAGCACTAACAGGAAAGTGAGAAAAGAGGAGCTGGATACAGTAGCTTCTCCAGCTATTGTATAGTCAAGTGGCAGGAAATGAAAAATCCAAGCTCTCAAATGTTTATGGAATTTTACTGAGTCATTAAAAGGTCCCCTGTGACTAAGGGTGTAGAGAAACATTCTTACTGCCTTCAGTAATGATTTATTTTGCTCTGCATGTAGTAGGAGAACTCACATGGGCAGTTACTGTATCTTGGTTGCAAGGGTAGCCTTCAGCAGAGAGAGAAAAACTGATAAATTTTTAGACTACTCTAATATGATTTGCAAGAACATGTCTGCCCAGGCATTTATTGAAGGTCCTTCAGTTATGTATGTTATCTCCAAAGTATTTTGGAGCAGTTACAAATTGCTCTTGGAAGTTCCTTCTCTTCCTCTGCTTTGCTCTGCATGGCAGTTTTGCAGTGTTTTGAAGTGGCTTGTTTGTTTCAGGATACTCAGGAAAATCAATCCACACAAACCTAGCAATCATTCTGTGTACTTGAGATCATTTACCAGCTGGGTAATCTCTGCTTCTCCTTTTGTTTTGCTTTTTGCTAAGTATATGCTTGCCCTTATTGTTTCTCCACATAAAGCAGAGAGGGCAAATATTCCCCCAAGTAACTGTAGATAATCTCTTTTATAAACTCTTTGCATAGCTATCTGGTCCAGCCCAAAGATAAACACATGCCACAGGATAGAGCATTTAGCAAATGAGTAATCAGAAAATTACTCATTTCTGAGGATGCTGTTACATACCATACAGGCAACTGTTATTCAGAGAGAATGGGTTTATTTCTTTTTTGTGTTTGTGGAGCGGGAAAAGGGAAACAATGTTTTCAACCCCTTTGTTGAAGACGTGTGCTTTCCTTCTTCAGTAATCCAGATTTTAGGAAATTTGTAGTGCTCTGATCTTTTACACAGCCTCTTTCAGTCACTGGCTGATTTTGTCTGCAGTTATGAAGTACCATCCAGAGGTGAAAGTTCTGGAGCTTTGTATTTCATGCTGCATTAAACATAACTGCACGTGCAAAATATGTGCTGTAGAAAACTCTCCACTTTTATCCTCTCACTTTCAAAAGTGCATGGTGATCCATCACTAGGCAGCTTTGGTTGGAGCCCTTCTATAAAGGTGCCATGGAAAAATTTTCCTCAGACATATTTTGTTGGCTGTGATTCCCCTTAGCTCACACAAAGTCACTGAAACTGCTAAAGCAAATTAAATCAGTGCAGGTTGCCATTTGCCGTGTGGTGGAACAAGGCTTGTGACAACTGGGGGAACTAAACAAATTAGCACTGGTGGTTATATTTGATGATATATAATACAGATTGAAGAACAAGCAAGAAACACCCACAGGAATGCCTTAGCGAAAAGTCTCCCTCTTATCCCCAAACACCCCATTTGGCTTTCAGTTTTTGGGGGGATCATATGATTTTACCCAAGTTGTCATACACCAGAAATAGAATACAATGATAAACATGGTGCGGGCAGTAAGTGTAAATGCAACAGACAGCGAGCAGTTTGCGAGAGCTACTGTTTTTCTAATCTGTTTTATAATAAGAGGTGGTTGTAAGTCTGGCAAGAATTTGGTTTTCTGCCCAAAGGCATGCTGTCGGATGAAAAGAACATACTGTACATTAGCTGCTAAATAGATTAACTTTCATAATTTGCAGTTGTTTTAAAGAGAAACAAATTCACTGTTAGATTAAGCAATCTACACAGAAATGTTTAATCCTAATGAATGTCTGCAAAGTTTGAAAGCTGCAGATCTATTTTATGCGTGTCCTTTTGCTGGCAGTTACATATTTTTCAGAACAGCTTTAAGAATGTTTCAGTTACTGACTCTAAGCAGGGGAGCCATTACACTTTTAAATATGAATTTCAGACTATATTTAGAAAAAGAGCCTTTTTTTTTTTCAGAAGAAGATTCAGTGGTCAGATTCCTATCTTGCTTGCATTGAGAAATTTCAAAGTATTTCCACTTATATCAGTGAAGTTCCTAGGCTAGAAACACTGTTTGTGTAAATGGACATAGCTCTTTTGAAAGAAATGAGACTGCTAGTCTACATTAGCAGAGATGTCAACCTATTTTATTTCTTACCTTTGTACATTTGAGAATAAACAACAAGAGGTGTAGTGTATTATATTCAGGAGATAAATTTGAGAGATAATTATGTCATAGTCTCTTCCCCTTTAGAAAGAGTGTCTTTACGTTTCAGTGATCTAGGGCCCAATCCTGCCATCCCATTTGACAAGTAGCTATTTGTTCTGTGAGAATTGGGCTGTACTAAGGCAATATATTAAAAAAAGTTGTCACGACTGAGTCACTTTTCAATTTTAAGTTATTTTCTGTTGTATACATTTCTTAGAGCTTAAGTTTGGGGATTTTGGGGTGGGCTCTTTTTTTGGTCAGAAAAAGGACAGTAGTTCTTTGGTAAATAAATGATTTCTTTTTGCTATTTCTATAGTAACATAAGAATGCTTTAGAAATGAATGACCTCCTACAGGCAGAATAGTGCAAATTCAAGTGACATTTTCTTACAATGAGGTTTTTAGCATATCACAGGGACTTTACGTAATGTTCAGACTGCGTAGTGCTGCTTCTGTCCTGACAGAAACAAGGACTTAGTGTCCTCAGGAGATTTAATGCTGTTTCATGCATTGTTAAAATTATACATTCCAAGTTTTTTGAGTCTGACATTTGAAATTGACTTTTGATAATCTGTGGAAAATTATTTTAATTTTATATAGAGAATGAAATATATATCAGAAAAAAAAATTATCACGGGAAGGTTGAATGAATAATAGAAAGATATTTCTAGAAGTTGAGAGCAGTGTTAACTGATTAACTGTTGGAAAAGACAGATAAAATATTAAAGGGACTGAGTATGAATTTCTGTTGGCTTTAATCTGGAGCAGGGACTCAGGAGTGCTCTGGCCAAAGTCCCTCTGTTTTGGGTCAGAACTCTTCTGGTTTGCGTCTTCTCACCTTTCTGCATTCCCAGTAGCAGAAGAGCAAGAAACCTGCTCTACCAGGGTCAAGTGAGCATTCTCTTTGTGTAGCAAGTCCTTGACTTCGCCCTGCACCATGTCCACATCCCCCTATGTGCCTGAGGGCTGGTACTCCAGGAATAACCAACTACTTTGTGGCTCGGAGGGAAGGATATCAGCTGACCAAAATGACTGCTTCTTCCAATGCTGAGGAGAGTTGGACCAGTAGAGTAAAACCTTAAAGTGATTCTGCTACCATCTCATCTGATGCGCACGCTTGGATCCTTGTCAGCAGGCTAGGTCGCCGCTGCCTTAATGGGATACTCCTGACATATCCCGTTGTAAACAAGGCGGGACTCAGGCCATAAAATTTTGGTATGTGCCTCTACAAGAGAAGGCTCATTTATTTAGTTGGTTCTGACCTTTTAGGATACTGGCTTAGATCAATCTTATGTTTAACTTAAAAGAAACATGGCTCTGCATGAAACTTACTGCTGCGAGTTGATTTTGAAAGCTGGTTTTAAGAGCACATACAGAAAATTGTTTAAACTTTGGGCCCAAACTGCATGTACAACTCCCACTGAAATCAGCTGGAGTTGTGTAAATGTTTCTGAGGGGAAAGGCCATTTGAATAATGCCATTTGATTTTTATGAATGTCAACATTTTAATTTTAGCTGATTCACAGTCTTGTGTTCAATAACAACAGTGATTGCTGGAGAGCTATGGGAGGGGAGCCAAGTGGGCACAGGGAAACTGCTTTAATATGATATTGTGTCTCTGGCATACTATAGTGGAAAAACTTAATGTGCAAACTGGACATTGCAGAAGTCCAGAACGGGGTGTAAAAGCACCTGACTGAAAGTTACCAAGTTAATTTTTGAGAGTATTTCTGCACTGAGTGATGGTAGAGATGTACAAGGGACTGTAGGCAGACTGGCTCTGAGCTAAAGACTGCTGAAGAGGATCCGACACCCTGAAGCTGGTGACTGGCTTGCTCGCCCAGGCAGGGGTGTGACCTATGCGTGCAAGCACTTTGTTTTACTGCGTACGTACTCACCATGGCTTACAGCTGTGCTTACACCAGCTGGTTTGGTGCTCCAGAGCATCATAGGACCTAATGCCTGTTAGGGGATAATTTTCTGAAACCAACTGCTTCCTCACTTGCTGATGACTTGGGGGCTGTATGAAGCAATGGGGGCATACTTTAGTTTCTGTTTCAAGTCAGGAAAAAGCAGGAGTCTTTTGACAACCACTTGCGAGCCAGCCAGCACTTTTCTTTCTTACAGTGTGCATTGTCTTTCCATGCTCCTTATCCATCCTGTTTAAAAAAGTAGGCAAGAAGCAGGTGTACAACAAGCATTTCTGAACACGTGGACCAAAGAACAGAATGACTGCTTAGGTATTACAGTTGTAGTTAGGTTTTTTGGGTGGTTTTTTTGTTGTTGTTTTTTGTTTTTTTTTTTTTGTGAAATGTAAGCAAAGTAACTAGGTATTTTGTTTTAATCCAAGGGAAAAATATCTCATAGGTCTAATTGTATGTTTGCTAATGACTACATCATATCAGTGTTATCGTGGAGCATAAATGTGTTTCTTGACTCTGAGTGTAGCATTTTAGATAATACTTGATGGAATCCTAATAATTTTAGACTTACAGTTGGACTGCATCTTAAACACAGCTATTCCCCTAACACAAAAACACTTGTGGGAGATCCAGCAAAGCAGAAAAAAGCTGTCGGTGAACTTCCACCTCACACACGAGGTACCAATCAAGTTAGTGCGTTATGTTAAAGAAATGTTCTTGGTTGCAGTGTAACATATAAAAAGTCTAATTTCCCTTAGTAGGTAAGTTGTCTTGTCAGCAGTTTCCAACTATTTGAAGTAAAAATTTTCCATTTAGTTCTAGTGGTTTGGTAGGAATCCCAGTCCCTTTTTCCTCTCTTACCTTGCCTTATAAAAAAGACATTTCGTTCCAAAGGATATTTCTTTCAGAACCGACATATTACAGTAACTGCTGTTCATTACAGTCCATTCCAAACAAATTATTTTCCTCTGTTATTTAATGACCTCAATAATGACTTAATCAATAATGGTTTTAAATATGCAGTTATTTTTGCAGTGTTTCCAACATATATCATTAGCTGTAGCGTCCAAGAGTAGACTTGCAAAAAATTGTGCTGTGGTAGCAGATACTTTAATACTGAAATCATGTTGTGGCAGAGCCATGTTTTAAAGTAGCCAAAATAAAGTGACTTGTATATTTATATTACATTAAAATATGGAAAGAAAGGGTTTTATTGTGAGACATCTGTGCATTCTATCAAGTTAGGTTTTACATATTTTTTCCATTTGGATTGCCTTAATATTTTTTTTATTGTATGAAAAAGCCAAGATTTGGGAGTAGAAGCTTAAGAGCAGACAGAAAGATTGGTGTAATTTACTTTTGAAGGCAAATCTTTTTTTCAGGCTTCCAGGAAAATTGGTCTTTGGAGTTTAGATTCTGCCCTGGCTTTCATTTAATGCAGTCACTGAATTTGGTGAGACTTCAGGAAGCATGAGCTGAATCAGGCCTTTTCACTATAACTTTTTCACTATATACAACTGCTATTGTTGTGAAATGATAAACAAGTGAACTTTACCAAAACCTCTGTATCTTAACCTTTTTTTGAAGAGAAGATGCCATAAATTGTGGTGATTTATATTGTGAGGCTAAAAATTGGTCTGAAAAGTAAAATTGTAAGAACTGATGCCGAATTAGGATGGAAGAAGAATTGTCTCCAGAAAAACGTGATGGGATGTCCCAAGACTGTGAATTAAAATCAGAAAAACCCCAACACAAAGGAATTCTATTACATGCCCTATTAGCTGTATTTGAGAGTCAGCTTTGTGACTGGAGTGGTACCCTCTGATTCCATAATCTGTATAGCTGATGAATCTTTATTATACTGTAAGCATTGTTTTCAGATAGGTTGATATTAATTTTCCATTCATCATTAAGCCAAATGGGATTCATTGGCTCAGTTTTAATGAATTTGTGCTGGCAATGGGATATTTCCAAAACAACGCTTTCTACAGGTAGTCCAGTTTTCTCCAGTGGGATTACGTTTGGAAATGTTGCAGATTTGTGGTGGAAGTGAAAAGACAAATGAATATGAAAAGTGAAAACACAATATATGACTTTGAGCAGCTTGTTGCTCAGTCTTGGACTGAAACTGCTTCAGGCTTCTGAAAACAGTGAGGTCTGTTCTTGCAGTGAGCCTAAGCAGTGGAAATTGGATAGGTACTGAATTTCTCTGTCTTCAAAGAATTTTGAATCTGGTCCTGTGGCTGCTGTGATATAATGTAGGGATATACTTTTATCAGTGCAGGTAAAACTTAACTGTGATGCCATGAGGTCGCCTCAAGTGTTTAAGTCCTCTTGCTAAGCAGTCTCTCAGGAATGTCCTGTACAGTGAGAAAGGCCACAGAGAATACACACCGAAGAATCGAGCACTTCTGTGTGTATGTGGATCTGTTTTCGTAGATCCCTTTTGCAGATTTTGCTACAGTGAGGCCATTGCATTAAACCCACCAGTCAGCTCTCCTTTCCTGCCATCAAAAGCCAGCCACTGCAATAGGAAAATTGAACATATGTTATAAACGTATGTTAAACATTAAACAGAGGCGCTCCTTTCACTGCACCGCTTTACACCAATAAGCTCCATTTTTAAGCACTGGAATTACTCTGGTGTGTTGGGTGAGACTCACGCATTCAGCTGACAACTGGATTTCGCAGACTAATGAGCTGTTTCCTTCGTTCCAAGCTGGCTGGAACAAACTACAGGGAGGAAAGAGGTACAAGTCTTATGAGTGGAAAGATGGAGACTGTTTTCTACTCTAACTGCGGCATGAAGTAAACACACTGCAAATTAGTTGTAAACGTAAAATGAAACGGCTGATAGAACTGGTAAGCGGTAGTCTGGAAGATAAGAATAGTACTATTAAATAAGAAGATAAGGTTGTCAGAGAAAGGACTATTTCACTCAGGTAAAAGTCTCCTTTATTTACCCTCCAGAAAAAAGTTACACATATGAGGATGAAGATGAATGAATGAAATAAAATTATTTGATTGAGAGTTAAAACCTACCTAAACGAGCTGCAGCACATTTAAGCATTGGCTTCATTCCAAGTCTTTGATTAATGCCATTTTTATTTTGCATATTCTAAAGCATAACTGGTAAATGTCTCGCATGGTAAGGAATAGGGTCATTCATAGTCTAAAGTTAGCTTTAAGCATTTTGTTGAAAAGTCCATCAATTTTCTCTTGGAACTACAAATGTATGTTACTGAAACTAATATTGATGCGAAAAGTTTGATTTTGCTCTTATGATCATTTTACTTCTCCATTTGTACTTTGCTAACTTCTGCTATTTGTGTTTTAGAGACAATTTGCTGTTTTCTTTCTTGCAGAACGTGGTTCACCACGTAATTTGGTTACCACAGACATAACGGACACTACAGTTGGGTTATCATGGACACCAGCTCCTGGAGCAGTTAATGATTATAGGATAGTATGGAAATCACTTTATGATGATACGATGGGAGAGAAGAGAGTCCCTGGAAATACAGTGGATGCTGTGCTAGAAGGCTTGGAGCCAGAGACTAAATACAGGATTTCAGTATATGCAACCTACAGCAGTGGAGAGGGAGAACCAGTAGAAGGAGAGGCTTTTACTGACGGTGAGTGTAGTACAACATTACCACCATCTTTAACATTCTTTCTTGATGAAATTATCATATTTTAAAGAAAATGGACCTTATTTTTCTTTACCTTTTTTTTTTTTTTCCTGAAAAGTCCCCCCCCAACCAAAATGCCACCTCAGATTAGTCAATTCTGGCTTTTTGTTTGACCATTAAAAAAAAGGAAAATCTCTTCTATGTCATGTAGGTTTGGATTCGGTAAGAATTACTTCCAACTTAAGATGTGATTTTGTCTGCAAATTATTCTGAAGCCAGCCTTTCATAGGTTTGGTGTGACTGCTGGAAATCATGTAGAAGAAATGTTATGGATAAAGTAAGGAGGAAAGGTGGGGTAAATTCCCACAGAACCAATGAATTTCCTTTCCAAGCTATTGCTCTTTCCAATCTTCACAGTCTTCAAACTGAGGCTTACTGGGTGATTTTGATGTTTGTTATTTACCTTTCCTGAGGCTCTTTTCTCGTATTTGATAAACATTACGTACTATTAGTCAAAGCAGGCTCAAGCCTCTCCTGCTGTGTAGGCAAAGTAAAAAGCACTGAGAGGCCAAGGATAGCTTGTTGCTGTATAGCAAGAACTGGCAAGTAGAGGAGATGGAATGAATGAAGGGATGCCCTGGATCAGCCTTGATGTTTCTGCTGTTTGCCTAAAGCAGTCATGTGAAGACAAAGCCTGAGGGAGTGCTCTGGGCAACCATCAAGTGTGTTTACACGTTCTTGTACTCTTTCCTAAGCATCTGTTTTGACTACTGTTGGAGACAGGCTGCTCAACTATGTTAACCTTTGTCCTTGACCTGGTGTAGTTGCTCTTAAAGTCTCGCAAGAGTAGTGATTGCTGCCATTGGTAAGAGCTGACTCCCCAGAGCCAAAGCAGACTGCTGTCCCACATCTTCCTTCTTTCTTCAAGACCAGCAGCATTAGCTGTCCAGCCTTTTCCAGGTTAAGTAGGCAGCTTAGCCATATCATTTGTTGCTTCTCTCAATGTGCTGCCTGAGGGAACTTGCTGTCAGGCCTATCAATAGATCCAGACCTGGGACTAACTAACATTGCATCTTTCTGTTGCAAACACAATTAGAAATTCTCAGTTCCTAGGACTGGGAGAGGATACCGTAGCCTGCAAAGCCTACCTTACCATGTGATGAAATACTGACCGATTCTGGCATGCCAAGAAGGCTCTGTTTTGCCAAAACCTAGATGGCTTATTCCGGCTGACAGCCAGCATTACATACCTTTCAGTTCACTTCAGATCATTTGTAACATTTGTACAGTCTGGAAAATATCTTTTAGAAGCCGAGTGCTGCAATTTGTAGAGAAAATGCTTTATTAGTCCATGTGCTTATTTCAGCACATATACTATCCTGCAAATAGTGGTGAGTGATTTTTCCAAGCGTTTGGAAAGTCACTCACCGCTATTTGCAGGATAGTTTGTATGGAGTCCAACACCCAGCCGTTTAGGTATTTACCGGTACCTTATCAGATCTGTAAACTAGAAACTTAGAAATTCTTAACTCTATAAGACATTGTGTTCATAAAAAAACAACAGCTTTATAATTTATCACTTTCATTTCAGAGTGCCGAATCCATGACTTAACAGATTACTTGAAAAGTGTGACTAATTAAAACTCCCAATAATGCTGTGTCATTGTGTAATTTATACTTCCCTCTTATTTTTTTCTCTGTAGTGGAAAGCACACTTATGTTTGTTTAGTCCATTACAATTAAAAAATAACTTAACAATGGTTTGTGAGATTCCCCTGTGTCTTCCCCACAATCAAATACTGTAATTTTAAAGAGGGTAATTTTTTTTAATACAGCAGAATGAATTTTGTAGGCATGCATTTGAATATACCTTTATGTGACAAAGTAAACATTTATCCATATTTTTACACTGAAAAGTGTCACCAAATGCCAGGACTGTGACAGTAGACAATGAGACAGAAAATACAATGAGAGTTACGTGGCAGCCTTCACCTGGGAAAGTCTTGGCTTATCGTGTGTACTACCGACCACGCAGTGGAGGAAGACAGATGTTTGGAAAAGTAAATGCTCCTGCTACAAGCATAGTGTTAAAGCGACTTAAGCCACGAACTACCTATGACCTCAGTGTTGTTCCAATTTATGATTTTGGACAAGGAAAATCAAGAAAAGCAGAAGGAACAACAGGTATGTATCACAAGCTTGTACAGGATTTGATAATTAAAGTTTTGGGCTTAAAATTAATAATCATGATCCGTAGAAAAGTATGGTGGAGTCTGCCAAGATCATGAATTAACAGGCAAATTGAAGAAAATGTTAGAGGTTGAGAAGAGAGTGTGATTTGTTGGAAGCTTCACTATGACATAGCCTGAGCACAGCTTTTTGCTGTTGATGTCGAGGGTGTAAATATGGTGTCAAATCTGGTTGAAAATACTGGACTTGTTTTGAAATGCTGTCATCAGAAGTTAAAACAAGGTGTTTTGTGAGGAAGACAGTATATCAACAGACTACTTAATCAAGTGTTGTCAATTGTTTCATATTTTGCCTTTTGGTCCTGGGTATTGATTAAATAGCTACCCAGCATCCTGTTACTTAGATTTATCTTCTTTGGTCACCATATTTTCTGTGGAAAACCTGAGGTGGTAAAAAGGGGGAATAGACGATTTTGAAGAGTAGAAGCCTGACCTCAGAGACCATGGTCTTTTGGACAAGCTGTCTTCTCTATCAGAAACTGAAACTCTAAAACATTTATTAAGTCCTGGTGAGGGGATTTTTGTGGTAAAAGCAAAACTTATTTTCTTCTCTGCTTGAGAAGATTGAATCAACCAGATTTAGAGCCAGTTTTCTGCTTCCATAGATAGAGAGCCATTATCAAAAGAGAATTTTTTTCAAGATGTTTCTGCTTATGTGGGACTAGTGCCATTCACTGAGGTACACTGTAAATACTTCATGCCGTTCTCTGTTCTCTGAAGATATGTCATGTTGAATGATGACAGGAAGTAAGAAACAAGTCTCCTAACAGTGGAGATATTGGCGCCTCAGTTACTGAAGGAAAATTCCTTTTTAAATTAAAATGTGGTTGATGTAGAGGAGTCATGAAAACTTGATCAGCTCTTGACCGACACCTAGTTTTTCAATCTTGAAAATTATACGGAGATAAATCTCAGATCATCCAGCTGCTTTTGATTTTTGACCTGTTCATCTTGATATGGATATACCTCTGTGCTTTCAGTGTAGATAATTGTGATGGTAATCACTCTTTGGAAGCAAGTGGAGCACGAGTGATCTTGTTAGCTGAAGCTGTCATGATAATTCAGGGAGGAGTATCATGGCAGATGAAACAGGGAGGGTGTATTTTTCCTTGTGAGTGAGAGTGTATCTACTGTTTCTCAGCAGAATTCACAATCTGAGGACATTTACGATCTTTCAGCTATAGTTAGACAATTGCATAGGCACAGGGATAAGACCAACTCTTTTTTTTTCCCTCCACCTTTTCACTCCAAAGCTATAATGGTGACTTTCTGTTTACTCTAACTCCCATTTTTGCAACTTTGAGATTACGCTGCTGCAGTTTTTTCTACGACTGCTCTTTAGATTTACACAAAAGCAAAAGTGATGCAGAAGCTAGCAGCAGGCTTGTTAACCACTCTGTCTGTCTGCGAGTACTGACCTGCACTGGGTAGCCATTAGTCTTCAGAGGAAGTTGCTCTTGACCTAAAAACCTCAAGCTGTTTGGCTGGCACTCCTCTAAAGAATTATTTTTTGACATACTGCCACACCTGTGGTTGGTGAAGTTGCTTAAGCTGCCAGGCCTCGAGCATGTAAAGGGAGAGGACTGTTGGCAGGACCTTTTCTACAAAAGGGTCCTTGCTTCCACCGTCTCCATGCTCTGGCCTGTGGGACCCAGAGCTCTGAGGAAGCACCTTGAGAAGTGATATTGGTGACTGAGTACTGGCTGGGTGCAGACTTTTGCCTGCAGTAAATTCTGATTTTTCCAGTGTTGGTTTGAGAGGAAGCTGCTTCCATTTCTCTCTTTTTGTCTATATGACTCACCTACTTGTTGCCATTTAAAAGAGGGAGGGCTAGTCTATAATTAATAAAGAGAAAGACTGATGGTGGTTAGTCCACCTATTATCAACATTTATTGTAAGATCAGATGGATGTTTAAGATAGGCGAGATGAATTGCTGTTTATCCCTCAGTCTGTTGACTGTAGAGGGAGCCTTGATAACAAACTTAGCCCACATACCTATTGGTTAGATAGCTACAATTAGGTGAAGTGAATCTTACCTTTCACCTCTTGATACTTGTCTTTATGCCAAAGAAAAGGCACAAAGAGTTTAGGGCTGCCACAAATACTGGATTTTGCATTTGGATTTTTAAAGTAAAGCATACTTGTTGATTTCCCCGCCATAACCAGACCTGATTTAAATCCTTTTTTTCCATGCTTGCAGCCTCTCCCTTTAAGCCACCTCGAAATCTGAGAACTTCTGATTCAACTATGTCAAGTTTCCGAGTAACCTGGGAGCCAGCCCCAGGGCGAGTGAAGGGGTACAAAGTAACTTTCCACCCTACTGAAGATGACGGGAGTCTTGGAGAATTAATAGTGGGGCCGTACGACAGCACAGTGGTATTGGAGGAGCTTAGGTATGGATAATAATTCATGGTTTGTTTGGGGTTTTTTTTAATGACTTTAGCTTAGGGTTTTGTTTAATCATGATCTGGGATTGAAATGCCTGGCAAAATCTACTGTAAGAAAGAAATTAATTTTGTCAATAAGCTATGAGGATCTTGTTATGCAGTCTCTGAAAGGCACCTGGCAGGGCTCTTTCTGAGATTATTCACATCACTTGTGTTCTCACAGGAACTGAAGGAGGCAAAGATGTGGGCAGAGGCTGTGTTCTGCATTTTGCATATGAGAAAGCTAATGGGACACTGGAGAAAGTTGAGATTTCTAAAGTTCCCTCCCAAAAGTTCCTTAGTTCATGTTAAAAAAAGCCTAGTTTAGTTTTTGATTTATTTTCTCAGAGGCCTGGATTTATAAAGTACCAGACCATGTCAAAATCTGTTATGGGAATATACTAAATATATTAAAAATAGGATCATTAATTAATTATGATATTAGTCTTTATTAGTCTTAAATTACTTGAATGAAGAAGGCTATAAATTTAAGTATAGAATCTAGAATCAGCTTTTAAATTGTCAGAACTTCACTGTCTTGT
Organism: Phoenicopterus ruber ruber; assembly: GCA_009819775.1. NCBI lineage: Eukaryota > Metazoa > Chordata > Aves > Phoenicopteriformes > Phoenicopteridae > Phoenicopterus > Phoenicopterus ruber. Next base: position 93,165,262 of record CM020217.1, read on the forward strand.
GGAAGAGCTAGTCTTTGGGCTTCAAGTTTTAGCACCTTCTTTTCCATGGGGGATTTTTTTCCTGTGAGAATTTCATAAGTGAAGTGTCAGCATTTAGCTAGTCAAGTGACTTTAGTTACAGTACGTTTGTTTAACTATTGCAGGGCAGGAACTACCTATAAGGTAAATGTTTTTGGAATGTTTGAAGGAGGAGAGAGCAGCCCCCTGGTTGGACAAGAGATGACCACCCTTTCAGATACTACTTCAGAGCCATTTTTATCTAGAGGTAAATATGATTGAATTGAAGAAAAGGCAGCCTTGGCTTTTGGATAAACAAGACCGAAAGTTTACCAGTGTTTCCTTATCGTTTTTCTAATGCACGTAAATATTTATTTACAGGATTCAGTATACTCCCTACCCTGACAACATAACTTCTGGTCTAAAATGACCCCTAAGTATGTCCCAGTTCACAATTCTAGTCCTCTGCACCCTTTAGATGATCTTACAAAGATGATAACTCAGGCAACCCATGTTTTGATGATTACTCAAAGCCATCTGCGTTGCATTTTTCAAGCCATCCACATCTGTGTTAAATCACATAAGGTCAAATTCTTGAATAGAGATCATGGCTCATCTACAGGGGTGTTCACAGGAGTAGAACAAAGAATTTTAAGCAGATCTTTAGCCCTTTGCTTGTCCTTATATGGTGACTTTTCCTTTTAAGACTAAGATGGTATATTGAACAAAGATCTGATAGTTGGGAATGTCCCAGTGTTCTCATGTATTATTTGAGTTTATATGCAACATAACCATTATTTAGTCTTTTTTTTTTTTTTTTTTTTTTTACCATAGAATGAGGAGACTTAGTTCAGAAATTCAGTTGCTGAGTGCTCTCCAGTATCTCTTTGGGAGTTTCTCCCTGTGTAGCTAAACCTTCTAGTCAAAGTTTCTATGAATGTTATGATAGCAGCTCCCTTGATGTGGTTTATGGGCCTCTGCATGCTAATAGTTGTGCCCACTGTACTCTCAATGAATATTGGATGAAGAGAGTTTCAGGGCTCAGTCCTCCTTCATGGAAATCATGAAGAAGCAGATCTTTGCTTCTTAATAGCCAAGTACACATGTAGAAGTAAAGACTTTTCTCCTCTGCCATTTCAAGGCTTGCATAACCATCAGAGAGAATTTGGTGAGGAGAAAGAACCTAACTGCAAAGGCCTTTCAGAGTTAAATAAAGAAAAAAAAGTTTCTGACAGTTGACCCTATGTTCTTTTCACTTAACCTCTTTGCCTTGTTTCCACACTGGGCTGCATAAAAAATATTCACCTCGTGTAACTTTATTGACAACATTTTTAGAAACTTCTTAATTGCTGTCCCACTCTGTCTAATACAAGAGGGTAAAACTGAGAAAAACTACCTAACAGGCCATCAATGACATTAGAGTAAAGCTGTAATAAGTCTGGCAGAAAAATAATTGCACCAAGAGTGGTTTGTTATTTTTTATTACGGCAGCTGCCGTTTCTGTCTTCAGTGTTATATTCTTTAAGCTAATTAGTTTTACTAATGCATGGATTTGAGTCATGGTTAATGTGAAAAATGAATTTTATATCTGGGACTGTAAATGTAATAGTACATTATTTATTAATAGAGGAAAAAAAAAATCACCCTAGATCTGGTGCCTTTGCTAGAATTTTCCATGTGGGGAACTATGGTAGTTGGAAGAAAAATGAAAGTCAAAATAGTTTAACTTTTATATTGTACATGAAGCTAACTTTAACTTCCATATTAAAGTTATGCATGCAATTTTTTGAACTAACATGGTTTTACTTAAACCCTACTCCCAACTGATTTTATTGTCCTGACTAAAGACTAGATCTATATTTTCTATGCAGAAGAGGATCATGCTTTTAACCCCCAGGTACATGGAATAGTTATATTCATGAGTCTACAGTGTTGGATCAATTATGTGGAACATATATGAAATCACAATATCTTTCAACTGTGATGAGTGTGGCTGATTTTTCTCAATGGGATTTCTTCCATATAAAGACCAGAAGCTCTGATGGCAGGAAGCCAGAAAATTTGCAGCTGGTAACACAATCTACAGGAAAAGAGAGAGAGCAAGGATTTATTTTATTTCATTTTTTTTTTTTAAATGGCTGCGGATAAAATCATTGTGTCTGTCTGTTTTGTATAAATATTTTGTGATTTTCCTTGTGGTGAAAACAATATGATGCATATTTTATTCTGTAATTTGTAAACTGAAGATATCTGAAATAACTTCCTACCTTTTCAGAACATTGCAGCTTTATATAAATGTTTGTTCTTGTCCCCTCTCTATCTCTTGACCTGTGTTTATGTTTGTGTGTCGTCTTTAAATTGTGTTCTTTCTTTCCTGGATGTGCAAACTTCTATACCACCTGTATTACTATGTCTTTTTCCCCTGAAAATTCAGAAATGCTATTTATTTGAAAGTGGTTGTAATATATGCTATTAATTCCAGTATTACATAGTTGAAAATTAAGCAGTAGTTTAGCCAACCATGACAGACTAAACCACTGTAAATTTGGATAATCTGATAATGCTTACTGCCATGTCAGTGATTAGCTTAATAGTCTTTTACAAAACCTCTGAAATCAAGTTATGAACCATCTTTAAAGACCAAAACAGATAATGACATGACAATAGAGAAGAGCACTGGCCTTGACATTTGTGAAGGATTATTTATAAAAGGAAACATACATGAAGAAATTTATACAGCTTTTGCTATGGAACCAGTGACTAGTGTGAATAACGTTCACAAATAGGTCATACTTGACAGAGTGCCAGTGAATAAAACTAGAGCTGTTTTGGAAGCTAACTCATGACATATGTCATATAAGAGGATGGGGAAAGAAAGCTATCATGCTAAGGCTATATTTTTCTCATTGAAAGCTATCGTGCTAAGGTTATATTTTTCTGGTTGACATGGCAGGTTTAGAGTGTAGAACCAGAGCAGAAGCTGATATTGTGCTGCTGGTGGACGGCTCATGGAGTATCGGGCGGCCAAATTTTAAAACTATCAGGAGCTTCATTTCCCGTATTGTTGAAGTTTTTGATATTGGTCCTGACAAAGTACAGATTGGTAAGTCCTCATTTGTTGGAGGGAAAATGAGGTGTAACTGTTACACAGCCACATAATAACTGAGTAATTATGGCTTTTTTCCCCAGCTCTTGCACAGTATAGTGGAGATCCCAGGACAGAATGGAATCTCAATGCTTACCGAACCAAACAGGCTTTGTTAGAGGCTGTAGCCAACTTACCATACAAAGGAGGCAATACTCTAACAGGTATGTCACACTGCCAGGATTTTCCTTAAGCTCCAATAAAAATAATAATTATAGTAGCTGACCCCAGTATTGTTCAGTGAGCTCAAGTTTGTCCATGATGAAAGGACCTTACAGTTCAATTCAGTATGTTTGGAAAAGAACAGGCATAGCATGTAGACATATAAACTCAGTGGAAATCTGGAGAAAAGTGATGGAGGAGAGCTTGGGTGATGAAGAGCTTGGGTTGCTGTTGAGCATATGAGAAGAAGAAAAGGCAGTTCCATGGCAAGGTTGGGATGAAGACAAGGTGAGGACCCAGAAGGGAGGCTAGAGAAGATCACATAGGAGGGTGATGCATAAAAGATAACAGATTAGAGACTTTGAAAGGGCTGAAATAGTATCAGTTGCTGGTAAGTCTAGATGATGGGCTGCAACTAGATTCCAAGCGCTTCTAGAAGGAAGTAAATTGCGGAATGATGTTGTCAGGGTAAAATCACTGGGATGAAATACTCTCCTTTGCCATGACTACTATGTGGAAGTAGTTTATAGTGATGGTTACCTTTGTATCATGCTAGGAATGGCCTTGGATTTCATCTTAAAAAACAACTTCAAACAAGATGCAGGCTTAAGGCCCAGAGCTCGCAAAATTGGTGTTCTCATCACTGATGGTAAATCACAAGATGATGTAGTCACCCCTTCAAGAAGACTCAGAGACGAGGGAGTGGAACTTTATGCAATTGGTAAGTATTATATGAAGACGTGGCCTGTGCCAATTGCCTCCTGCCCATCTACTAAATGCACAGGGAAATGGCAACATACATAAGTACCTAAAAGGGTATTCAAAGAATTTGTTTAGGGGCTTAAGTTCATGGCATTGTGTTTCATAGCCGTCATTTCTAACGAGTTTTCTTTCATGTCTTCTCTGTAAGGTATTAAAAATGCAGATGAAAATGAATTGAAGCAGATTGCAACGGATCCAGATGACATCCATGTTTACAATGTTGCAGATTTCTCCTTCCTGGCTAGCATTGTTGATGATGTAACCACGAATCTGTGTAACAGTGTGAAAGGTCCAGGTACATTACATTTTCAATCTAATTCATCCTTTTTCCATTTACGTGCTTGCACTGCTAATTCCTTTTTATTACTTACTGGGAACAATGTGTAGCCCTGGGCTGTTTTTTCAGCTGCTGGAGTGAGGAAGTTGTGCAGACCACCTGGACTACCCTGCAGGGGTTCTTTTCTTTCAACAATGACTGTGTTATACCTAACACAGCATGACATGGCTGGACGTGCCTTCTTTTTTCCCAGATTCAGGAAGTATGTTGCTCAGTGTGTCATCTTTTTGCTCATTGTGGCAGGTTCTTTGATGATACTCATCTGTTAAGGAAAATTTCAGCAGCCCTGCTCAAGTATAAATTTCTGACAGTCCAAAAGCAAAGCCTGGCGTGGAAAAACAGTAATGTTATCTGGTGGTTCTCCAGTGAAACACTGGTGTTGAAGGTGAAGTAGGAATGATAGGGAGCTTGTTTGGTCTTGAGGGTGTGATGGAGAGCTATGTCTTCACACAGTTGTTTTAAGAATTCCTGAGGAAAGAGAAACATAAGCAAGTGCCTAAAGTGGGTTTTTTTGTTTTTTCCTTAAGTAATTTTCTTTGTTTCATGTTTTTAGTCCTGATGGTATAAGATAAATCAATAATTTTTAAATTTGTTTCCACTTGTAGGTGATTTGCCACCTCCCTCTAACCTAGTTATTTCGGAAGTGACACCTCGTTCTTTCAGACTGAGATGGAGTCCACCTCCTGAGAGTGTTGATAGATACAGAGTTGAATATTACCCTACCTCTGGAGGTAGCCCTCAACAGGTTAGTACTGTATGTTCATCTCTGACATTGTCCGTAATAACCTTGGACTTCCACATCACAGTAATGTCATTCTGAAGTTTGTGCTGTGTATGGTATAACAGTAAATGAAAAAAGGCTCCCAAGGTCAGGAATATCATGCCTCGGTAAATGATACACAAAATTACAAAAAGTAGGAGCATGAAGATGACTTTGGTTGTTTTAAAATCATAAATCCAGGAGTAAAATGTATTTCTTAAAAACAGTTGACTGGTATTGCTAGTAATTCCTTTCTGTTAATATCCCACTGTCATATATTGGTTTAAATAAGTCTGTAGCAGAAATTCTCTGAGCATACTCATGGGTAGGCTCACTGTCCTTTCAGTACATTTTCTTGTTAATAGAAAAAAAGATGGTGCGTGATACAGGTTGTGAGATAATGCTTAGATTAACATCGTATGATGGTACTTTGAATCTGTGCCTAAGCACATACTCCAAACTGTTTAATGCACCGGGTCCAGCTCATTTTGTGGTTATTACTTCTCTACACAGAGAAGTAACAGAAGCTACTAGAAGTTACTACAGAAGTAACCGGCAACCCTTGATTCTAGGCAATCTGAATTGTTTATCACTCTCTTCAACCAGACAGAATAGTATTTAGGAGAATAAAGTTAGGCGCCACTGTGTACCTAACTCTGAACTTCCCATCTCTGAATGTGGCTTTTAAACCTTAACTCAGATTTGACTCATGGAGAACATAGTCTTAGTAAATCATGACCTCAGGATTTGGCCTTTGATTAAGGATGGAGCAGTCATTCCAGTGCACACTGACTTTACAGCTTGACTGCTTGGTGGCGTTTCTGTTCTGCAAGGTGTTGCTAATGCGGTGTGCTGTAACCGTCTAGATTATCCTGGGTGTTTAAAACTTTTTTCCAAAGTGGTAACATATATCCCTGGCACTTTCTTTATGTTGCTGAGTAGTATAAAAGTGTAAACCATGTGTAAAAGCAGGATGCACAGTGACTGCTGCTAGATATATCCAGCTCTATTGAAAACAAGTATCTGTCTGAGGTTTCCCTACAGCTTACTTTGCAAAAATAATGGTATACCGTCAGACAAAATACACAGAAGATTAAGACCATACTTATTTTTAGTTCCATACCATTGATTTCTGAAGAGTTTCACAAGGAATGATTTTTTTTTTTTTCTTAGAGATAAGATTACAAATGCATTTGTTGTACAGTGGTTAACATTGCTTCTCTTTTATGTAGTTTTATGTAAGTAGGATGGAAACAACGACGGTTCTGAAAGATCTGAAACCTGAAACAGAATATATTGTTAACGTGTTTTCTGTGGTAGAAGATGAAAGCAGTGAACCTTTAATCGGCAGGGAGACAACTTGTAAGTTAGAAATGGAACTTGAATAACATGTTAACAGCCAGTTTGGCATCTGGGGAACTGTCCAGTAGAACTTTTAGCACTATGGGCTTTCTTCTTAGAGGAAACAAAATTTTTAATTTGAATGACCAAATTGTGTTGTGTTACACTGGTTGTTCAGATCTTGGTTGGAAAACTTTAGCAAAGTGAAACTGCAGTGTGGCAAAAAACGTTTGTCCCAACTTATTTCCAGGCTCATAAAGCACAGCTGAACAAGACTAGAGCAACAGACATGAATTACAAGATGGAGTTTATAAATTCCTGAAATTTGATCATATACAAATGTGTACTCCTTCATTTTTATGCTAGATAATTAATTCCTGCTACTAGCAGCCAGAATACTGTAGAAATTAATTCTAATTTTGTAAGATTAACAAAAAGCCAGTTCAACACAATCACGTCACTTCTATGAGACATAACTTAGCCATATTTCTTCTATTAGCTGTCTACATGATTGATTTTAGGCATATTTATGCTGAATGCGACGTAGGGTGACTTTCCTGCTTCTCTAAGAATATTGAATGTTAGGTGCTCATTTCACTTCTTTGATTGTTTTGTATTAGGCTTGTCATAAACCCTTAAAGTATGTACATGATTTTTATGAAGGCTGTGGTAATTTTTGATGTTTATTTAATAATTTGAGAAATACAGAAAACAAGAAGAAAGTACAAAAATCCTTTTACAAGTACGGATCCCAAACCAGTCATGTTGTTTCATATTAGAGCATTCATGTGAGTTAATGTTGTGTTTCAGTGCAGACTTGTAAGGTAGTTCTAGCTGTCTGTATAGCAAACCTGTAGCACATTCAAAATGTGATGACCATTACCTCATTCTTAAGCTACGCACCACTTAAAATACCACTACTTGCAGATCGCTTTTCTACTACCTGTAATGTACCCTAATACCCATGTGCAATATTCTCAGTGGTACTACCTGTGATGTGAAATATGAAAGGTGAATAAGGTGAAGGAAAGAAATTAATACATATTTTTTGTTTGACAGTGCCAATCTCCTCAGTTAGAAACTTGAATGTTTATGACATTGGATCAACTTCCATGCGAGTGAGATGGGAACCTCTCAATGGAGCTACTGGTTATTTGTTAACGTATGAACCTGTGAATGCCACAGTCCCAACCACAGAGAAAGAGGTAAGAGAATTGAATTTGTCTTCACTTTCTGTAGTCTACCAAAAATAAATTAAGAAAAACTGATAGATTTTCTTAATCTATCATAATAGTCAAAAGAGAGTGGCATGTATGTCTTGAAGTGTAGTGAACTTACTGGGATATTGTAGACAATGACATCAGTCAGGAAGCTGTAAATATACTGTGAATGTCACAAACAAAATTCCCTTGAAGTTAAGTCATTGCTTGCTTTTCTGCCATTGCTTTCTTCAGTTTTTAAACGTGGTGTGTTATTTTTCATGTGCAGATGCGTGTTGGACCATCAGTGAATGAGGTGCAGCTGGTAGATCTCATCCCCAATACTGAGTACACTTTAACAGCTTATGTATTGTTTGGTGATATCACCAGTGACCCACTCACCACCCAGGAAGTGACATGTATGGACATCTTGATTTTTGCTTTGTTACTGCTTCAGCAACATTTAATTTTAATTTTATTTCATGCAACAGCTTTTATATATTCTCTTTTGTTTAGAAGACCATCTTTTCCACGTCTTATGCATTTCCTAACACTCATACATTTCCAAAAGAACTTAAAGGCAATTTCAGTGAAAAGGGACCAATTATTAAAAGAGGAGCAAAAGAGTTTTTCCTTGAATAATGAAGGAAGTTGGCTTGACAATCTTGAGGTTATAGTATTTTTAAAAGGTCTCAATTTTGCTTTCATTAACTTAGAAACCTTGTTTCTGAATTCAGACTTTTTTTTAGGTATAGAAAATGCTAAAGAAACATGCCATATCAAGAAAAAAATTGATCTAAACATGGCTTCCTTTTTTACGCCTTTCTTTAAACATCTTTCCTTAAACATTTCCTACTGGCAGAGGCACATTTCTGGGCTAGATGCCCGCAGTATGGTTATTCATATGTTCTTAAAAAATGTTAAACCCTTAACTGTACGTGAAAAGTGGCTGTTGTCAACAAAAGTTATGATCTTAAGCACTGATACTTCTAAAAGTATTGTGCTCATAATTTACAAAGGTGAAGCTACCATAGTTTATAACTATTTTGCTCTTTGCTGGGACAATAAGCTCCTAAGCTGTCTCATCTAATGGCCAGAGCAATGAACTACCGAGAAAGTTATTGAATCCATTTCTATGAAATGCATGAAAAGAATTTAATTCCTTCTGTGAGAGACCTATACCTCTGCCATGAATAGCATTTTCACTTACTACTGTCATTATTTTTACAGTACCTTTGCCTGGACCCAGAGGCTTAACAATTCAGGATGTTACTCACAGCAGGATGAATGTCCTTTGGGATCCTGCCCCAGGGAAAGTTCGAAAATACATCCTAAGATACAAAATAGCTGATGAAGCTGATGTAAAGGAGGTAAATGATAGGAACATTTTTGAAAGTGCTAGAAGACAGTTTTATTTTGAGGAGCTAGGTTACTAAAGTAATAATAAAAGTAGTATTATAAGCCACCATTGACAATAAAGACCATCAGTTCCCGATGAGTGCAGTCAGGAAAGGGTACTGATTTCTTGGAAACTGAGTAAGCACAAGATAGATTTCTTTGTGTACTCGCCTCTTCCTCCTCCTCCAGAGAGGAAAAATCCTCAAATTGACTGGAGAATTTTCCGGTGCTTTGATAAATAGCTATTTCTACTCTCTGCCTAAGTGTTATCTTGCAAAGTTTAAGAACAGTTTACAATTAGGAGGACAGGATTGTGGAATAAAGGTATGTTAACCGCTTTGACCACTGCCAGAACATGTGTGAGCATTGTTAGAGATGTCTTTTGAGTTATGTGCAAACTTTCCGTAATTGCACTGTTAGGCATGAATCAGCGCTTGGAGGATTAAGCATGTTTTTGTAAGGGAATGAGAGCTTTCTGGAGATGCGGTCTGCATCCTCATTTCCAAAAGAAGGAAGCAGTGAAAGACCCACAAGTAGTACTAGTATCTGAGACAATACGCTTTGTAAGGGAGTTAGTACATAGCACTCAATATTCAAGTGTAAATTTAGGGGTAAATGGCACGCACAAAAGTGTGGAATACTTTTCTGGTTTTCAGTACGGGAATTTCTGAAGTCGCTATTTTTATTCTTAGGTGGAAATTGACAGACTCAAAACCAGCACTACTCTCTCTGACCTTTCCTCCCAAACCCTGTATAATGTAAAAGTTGTTGCTGTGTACGATGAAGGGGAATCCCTACCGACAAATGCAGAAGCTGTCACTCGTAAGTTTTCCTAATAAACCTTTCTTGTGGTTATTTTATTTTTGCCTTATGTTCTATTTAAGTTGTGCGTGTTGCAATATATTACTGAGTTTATGTGGAACTGTAATTTAATCTATCTGAGAAATAATTTACTTGCATTTGTAGCATTATTTGCAATATAATAATCCCTGGGAATCTTAGATGAGTTCAATGTCTTACCTACAGCAAACACTGAGCCTGCAGTCTGCAGAGAGGCCACAGACCAGCAACTGAAGCAAAATTATTTCTGTTTAGAGGCTGAAGGAGAAGTGTAGAGGTAGAATTAGTAAGAAAATATGAGGGCAGAGGAAAGGTTTAGCAAGTCTATGCAGGAATCTAGGAAAGCGAGTAGGAAGCTGGGGCATATACTAGAGGATTAGAGACATGATCTTGCTTCGGATCCAAGAGAGTTTTTGTAACATGGAATGCTAAACCAATCTGTACTTTTAGAGACTCATAAAGGCAGCATTTGAGTAATCTCAACATATAGAAGCAAGGGAATGATGTTGCACAAATGGTAAGAGCCAATCTCCATACACGAGAGGTGACAGACTGAAAGGAGAAAGCTGATGTCAGGGAAGCCCTCATCCTGATCTAGGCTTATGATTTAAGAAGATAGCAAACCAGAGGAGCGAGAGTAGAAATGAGCAATGTGACCTCATCACTGCCCCTCGCTCTGATGTGAAAAAAAAAGAGGAAAAAACCCATGCATGTGCTCTTCCCCCTCCTCGCCCCCCCCTCTGAATTTTTCACTTTGTAGCCTGGTGTATTTAAAAATGTTTGAGATTTTTTTGCTTGCTTTTGTGCTAGCTTTTCTTCTATAGCTGTGGTTTTGTGCAAATGTGTGTGTAAGGTAAAAGAGAAAAGCTCTGACAAAGAAATTACTTTTATTTTAATTCTCTGGTTTTACCTATTTACTCATTTCTTCCCAGTGGCTATAATATTTTGCCTCCTTAACCTATAGTTAACCTCTGAATTCTTTCTAAATAAGTGGTATAATTCAGTCATGACTTATTTGGCTTATATAAAGAATCTTAAGACCTAGGAAAAACTCATGCAGGAGCTTGACCTCTGTGTGTAGGAGTTCATAATCACTCCTCCTAACTCCAAAATGCAAGAGCTAGGACTTCAGTTGTTGTGAGTAGGCATGTGAGTTGCGACCTCTACTGAGGTCAGTAGAGCTATGTCTGTTTTGTCAGATGATGACCTGGTGATGTGACCTTATGAAGGACAATTTGCTTCGTGTAGGTGGACTGGGTTATACTACAGCATTTTATTGTAGTCGTTAGAAGCATGGTAACTGAGAGATGAATCTTCTATATAATCTTCTAAATTCTTTGTCTGAATAATTCCTTGGTTTAACTGTATTTATTTTGTAGTTACATTCTGTGGAATACTTTTTCTTTTCTTGTAATAGAACCTGTGCCAGCACCAGCCAATCTCAGAATCACAGACGTAACCACGAATAGTTTCAGAGGAACTTGGGATCATGGAGCTCCAGATGTCTCTCTATATAGAATAACCTGGGGACCCTATGGAAGATCAGAAAAACAGGAGGTAAGAATAGATAGTCACCATAAGATTTTGTGGGCAGTCTCTCAGGGGGCATATTTTTAAAATCAGAAACGCAATATAAATGATCTATAACTTGCAAGCCCTCATGTTGTGCTCAATGGAAATTCAGTGAGAAGGTGTAGAACACATAGTTACAGCCACTTGTAGTGATGTTACTGTGTAAAAAGTTACCTAGTTATATCCCTCTCTCTGTTTATGTGTTTTGGTTTGTTTGTTTTGTTTTGTTTTTATTTATTTTTAAACTTTTTTTAAATTTCTCCACAGACTATCTTAAATGGGGATGAGAATAGTTTGGTCTTTGAAAATTTGAATCCAGATACATTATATGATGTCTCAGTTACTGCCATCTATCCTGATGAATCAGAAAGTGATGACCTCATTGGCAGTGAACGAACAAGTAAGTAAATAAAGGGTTTTTCTGCATGTTGTTATTCATAGTTATTAAATCAGAAGGCACACACATACAAGAATTCTGAAAACTCTTTCTACTTTTTTCTAGTACCCTTGGTACCCATCACCACACAAGGTAAGAATCTGAATTTCCAGGTATGGTATTATTAGAGAAAACTCATAGCTATCCTTTTCTAAACTGTCAGGAATGTTGACATTAAAAAGCTGAGATCATTTAATAAATATTATTGTGTATTTGGAAGAATACTAAACACTAGATTACCACATATTTATTATTTTACAAACATTACAGTTTATATTGTCTTGTACATTCTGCTCTTGGTCAGGCATTCATGCAGACCTAAAAGCATGAATGAAGTGTTTGTCCCTGCTTTTTGCTTGAATTACATATTTATTCTTGTCTTTATTACATTTCTCAGCCCCAAAGAGTGGCCCACGAAACCTTCAGGTGTACAATGCAACTTCACATAGTTTGACTGTGAAGTGGGATCCTGCCAGTGGTCGAGTGCAGAGATACAGGATCACTTACCAGCCTATCAGTGGGGATGGCCCTGAACAGTCGGTAATAATTTTGAAGTGCTATAGTTATTCAACCTTAAATGATAGTTCTGCAAAGTAATCCATTAGAATAATTTATTTTCAAAGCACAACAGTGTATATATTAATCACCTTTTAGGTGAAGATTTATATTTTTAGTGAGTAAGTATATATTCCCACCTTTTTCTTTCTCCCCTTTCAAATCCAAGATGGAGTGCTCTTTATGGAGCAAAAATAACTTTGGATACAGCCCGTTTTCTTGAAAGTCACGTAATCTGTAGATATAACTAGAATAAAGTTAAAATGTGTTGAGGAACAAGTCGATCAGCACATGAGACTACAAGTCACAGATACATAGTTATCATAACAATCAGTAACATGAACTACCATGACTACTTCCATAGTCTAGAGTTTTCCATTGTTTTCATAGTGTGGTTCATGTGCTATTAGGGGGACTTTGCCATGGAACATACTGTGGACAGTTGAGACTGTCTCTTACCACGCTAGGGACAGAAAAACCGCCCAGAAGCGGCAGCTGCAAAAATGAATCCATGGAAAACATATGCTAGGGAAGTGTTTTAAGGTATTTTAGTGCCTTTTAGTATGATTGAGCAGCTGTAATGATAGGGAGAGCCAGTACTGTATGATCAGCCAGCTTTCCCTGCATCATCAGCAAGAGCTGTGTTGACTACTGGCGGCCTACGCAACACAGCCTGGGAATGTTAATTCAGTCAGCCTGTTTATCAGAAATGAGTGCTACTTAAAAATGCCCTATTCTGCAGTGGGAGGCTGTGGTTACTGCCAAATGACTCAGAGAAACAGCCTCAGATGAGAACTGCACTCATTTAGCTTGTTCCTGTAATCGGAGATCGCACAATTTCAGAAACATATCTAGCAATGTTTACTTTAGGATCAGTAGGATACTTATACACCCGTTTTTACTCTCTTCTGAACAACACGCATTTGAGTTGAGGTAATTGAACTGTTGAATGAATTGAGTAGTTGAATGCAAGTTCAGTGAGAAATCACTAGAAGAATAAGGAACAGCAGTAAGGTTAATTAATATCTGTAATTAATTGCTGGTACTGGAGTAAAAAAAGAATTATGAGCATTATGTTTAAATTTGTGCAAAGAATAGACTTAATAGGCTTAATTAGTCACAACTGGATAGAGTCCAGCAGTGGCAGTCAGAGAAGACACCTCTTTTTGAGGAGAGCACGCAGAACACTCATGTTCTGTTTATGGCATTTTACTGTCTGTCTGCAAATAATTCTCCATCATATGATAGTAATTCCTTGTCCGCTCTTTTGTTACTGTGATATTTGATTAAACTGCAGTCGCTGGGTTGGCAGTAACAGTGTCCCCACTGAAATATTTAAAATAGAATTTCTAGAAGTTTTTTATTGCTCTGTCTGACATTTAATGGCCTCAGCACCAAGGAGCACAGATGATTTGAAGACAGCTCTGCAAAAACTGTGCACCAAACTCCAGAGAGAATCATGATTGTTTAGGCTCAGGTTTTGAAAGGCAAATAGATACTAAAATATGGAGGCAGCCATGATGGGATGCTAAAAGCATTTATGCTTTGAACTAAACTTTGTACACTTGAGTACAAATAAAAAGTTTCCTTGTAAATTAAAATAATCTACTTCTATGAAATGTGAAGATGTATAAATGCTTGCTCATTGTCAGTTCTTCATCATCAGAAGATTTTAAGTGTTATGACAAACATATTAGCTGAATAGGCTTTGAAAGCATGCAGATAGTCTTAAAAGTACAAAGGATGCTCTTGAGCAACTGTAATTTCACACAATTAAAACCCCAAAAGCTCATGATTCACAAATGCTGAAGATCTAAGTATTATTCTCAGTGCACTGTAAATCTTTTACTTGGTGGAGAATTATGGTCACAAGATTATATGTAAAAGAAAAATTGGAATGAAAGATGTGTAATGATTTTCGACTCTTAGCAAAGATGTTTTAGAAGCTGAAGTATCATGCTGTAAAATTTTTGACATCAAGGAGAGACAACGTTGAAATTGTATCAAATGTACATTCAAGATCTACAGAGTGCTGTAATTTATTCCATGCTCGCATTCTGCCTGAGAGTGGAGCATAAAGAGCCCAATTCGAAGTCTGTCAAAATGAATAAAAGACTGTCATTGATTTCAATATGATATAATCAGAGGCAATGCAGAGAAACAGCTCTGTGCTGGCACAGAACTGGCAGTTGATATATAATTATGATTATATGCAAGTTTGGAGGTCTTAAAGAATACTGTCTTTGTGTCACTGGACTCTGTCTAAACGTGCCAAGATGAATATGCACTAAATATTATTATTGTTCAATGTCAGCGTTTTCCACTCTGCATCAAATGCTTACATTCTTCACTATAGCAGTAAGCATAAAAGGGGCAGCATAAAAGGGATTTTGATCTTTTGATTTACTGCAGACTATGGTTGGAGGGCGGCAGAACAGTGTGGTGATACAGAAGCTGCAGCCTGACACACCATATGCTATTACTGTGTCATCAATGTACGCAGATGGTGAAGGGGGACGAATGACAGGACGAGGCAGAACCAGTAAGTAACTTCTTGAGATCTTATTAGGTGCGAAACAATATTGATGCATTGCTTTTCAAATTAGCTGAGAAAAGTTTCTTGTGGTGAAATCCATCCCATCTGTATCTGCCATTTGTCCTTCGATGGGTTTCAAGTATCTAAAGTAAGAAGGCCTGTCAGTCTACTGGCTGTAGAGAAACCCTGGACCACTACCTTAGACTGGATGCACAGCTTTTAAGGCTGAGAGAAACCCTAATGCTACTATGGTACTTCTTCCTCATTTTAATCTGTTTAATTGTCTTACGCCACAATTTAGTAAACACCTTAAAGCATCTGAAGGCATGAGACTTTCATATGATGTTAAGTGTAAGTTTTCTATTTTCCTGGCAGCACCTTCAGTTCAGAGGCTGACCTTTACAGTGTGCACTTTTAGACTGTACCATTTTATGTTGATAGCATTGTTTTAATCCTGCTATAGAAAGCACTGAATGTTTTGCAACCAGAGGCACTTCGGACATAAAAACCAATTCACTATTTATAATTAATTATTTAACTATACATTTATGAATAAATTTATTAATTCATTTGTACTTAATTTCCTTTTGAGTCTGCAGTGGAAAGTCAGACCTAGAAATGTGTTTGGTGAGGAATGAAGAAAACAATCCTTATGAACTCATTGAATAATTCTAAAATACTGTCCAGAAAGAAATTTTTCTTACTATATTTAGCATTCCTTATGCTGTTGGATGGGGCTGATGTGTTCTGATTAATGAAGACAAATAACATTTAACATGAACTATGAAACCTGTTGTCTTCTAAATTTCCTAATGATACATTACTTTGGTATGATCTGACAGCACAGGTGAGAGAATGTGGTTCCACATTTCTGACAGCTCATTGATCTGTTTCAGAACCTCTCACTACTGTGAGAAACTTGCTAGTTTATGACCCAACCACCAGTACTCTGAATATTCGATGGGATCATGCAGAAGGAAGTCCTCGCCAGTATAAAGTGTTTTATGGACCTACAGCTGGAGGTGGAGAAGAAATGGTAAATACTTTGTGTGGGTCTTGCAGTCTCAGATAAATTGCAGCTCATGGTGCTAGTGAGAGAAATACTGCTGAGTGAAGTGGGTCTTGTTTCCCTATGCACTGGCTTTTTTTCTGTTTATAGCTACCCTGGAGAAAATGCAGAGCACCTCTATGAAAGTCAGTTACTCCCATATGTATTACAGATGTTTGCTTTTATATAGTAGACTTTCAGTGATTAGTTCTTGGCACAAGGATTTAATACCACAAACAATTTTTTGTTTGCTTATTCTTAGGGTGGTACATGTGAATGTAAAGCTGACTTCAGGGTGTACAACAGGCTATAAAGTCAGCAGACCTCATTTCTACCTGTTTTTACTGCTAAGAAGTCCTGTGACTGTAGGCAGTGAGCCGGGATGATATTTGTGAAAGCAGAAAAATCCACATAGGTGTCTTATTCTAATCTCCTAAAATTACTTAATTGCTAAAGAGCTAAAACAATCTTGAAAATGGGAACCCTTGTTGCAGACTAGGAAAATATTATTCTTCCCCACTTGTGTTTCTTTTTCTACATCTGTGCAATTTGATGTGCCTGTGAAATGAGGAGTACATGAATTGCCACTATTTCAATAGCATCTAGAGAGCTACCGATGATAAATATTCTTAAATGCTGTAGAGTTTTACTTTCTAACATGAGCTGCTCATTACTTCTTGTCGTTAGCAATTTGTAGTGTCATGTGATGTTTATTTTTTTTGATTTGAAAAGTGACCTTTTAATGCCTCCGAGCTCCTAAATAATAGTCATTAAAGAGATCACTGCAGATTTTGCTACTGTTATTAGTAGAACAAGATCTGGACCCAAAAGTGAAGATAGCTGTAAGGGATTGTATAGGAGAGCATAGGACTTAACAATCATTTTTAAGTCCAAGACAGAACCTTCTTGAAAGGCAATTCCAGAAGATACCATGAACCCTGTTACTTCAAGCTTCACCTTTCGTAAAGTTTTTATCACATCCAGTTGAGAAATGAGATGTGGTGGAGGAGTAAGGGAGATATAAAAAAGCTTGAACTTTTTGCATATTTATGTAAATGTCATGCCCCTACCTTTCTTTTTAAATGTGTAGACCACAGTACCAGGAAACACAAACTATGTCATCCTGAGGAGTCTTGAACCCAACACACCTTACACTGTAACTGTGGTTCCAGTTTTCCCAGAGGGGGATGGTGGACGTGTCTCTGACACTGGAAGAACTTGTAAGTGAAATAGTCCTTTTCAAGAAAATGTTAGTATTTTTTATGTGAGTGGCTCAGATCGTTAGAAATTGATTTTACATCAAATGTGAAAGTTTATTTTCCCCAAAGCTAAAACATAAGTGTAAGAAACTCTGTTTACCTGCTTGGTTATGGTTGCAGCTCTGTAACTTATTCCATTTTCTTTGCTTATCTGGGTGGAGGCTTTCAGTCCACTTATTTTAGGCAAGCTCAGCATTTATGTTGTGCAGCGAACTTACTGTTTACCTCCACACAATAGTAAAATTTTAATTGTAGTGCCAGTAGCAATACTGGTGAACAGATGGCAAACATTGGTGTTAATCCATGCTGATGTCCCTGACATGTACTTAAAATTTTCCAGGGAGTTTGAGCTCCTAATGTCAGCATGAGCTAAAATGTGTAGTTTGTGGCTACTTTTCATGCCTGTCTGATCAACAATAGGGTAAGAAAGTGTTATGATCATACTTTCAATTTGCAGTATAAACATATGTACTTTGCTGCCTGGCAGGGATGCTTGTAAAGACTAATCACTGAGATTCTTAGATTTGTAGATTGTGGCGTAACGAAAGTAATATGTTTATCTTGGGCTAATGCGCCTTTCAGCTTCCTTTGAGCACTGTTGTAAAGTCAAGTAGAACTAGAACTTATGTAAGCAACTTTGTAAAACTTAATGTAAATTATCCTTGATCTAGTGGAGAGAGGAACACCAAGAAACATTCAAGTTTACAATCCCACACCAAACAGCATGAATGTCCGATGGGAACCTGCTCCAGGTCCAGTACAGCAATATAGAATTAATTACTCTCCACTATCTGGCCCAAGGCCATCAGAATCTGTAAGTAATTTAGTTTTTATACTATTCCTTAGAAGTGTGTGGAGGATATTGCTTCTTTCAATGAGCGTAGAATAATAATAATAAACTCAGGCCAACTGTCTGCCCAGGAGTGTCCCTGCTGAAAACAGTATCTGCAGGAATTTAGTCCATTGTAAATAAATGCTTAATTTGGTGAAATAAAAGAAATAGGAAATAAGACTTCTCCCATTTAAAACTGAGCATTGAGTATCCTTTGTCATATAGCAGGTGAAGATGAGTTAAAATAAAACAATAAAACTTTTTTTTTAGAAGAGAGAAGGAAACAACAAATATTTATTAGGAAATGTTTAATTATGAAACCAGATGCCAAGTTTATGTGATTTTACCACTAAACCATCTGTTTACTCCAAATCATTAGTGTTTAAGTAGGTCTTGGTGAGCAGTGAAGTCTGGATATGGGTAAAAATTTGCCCTCCAGATGTGAAGGAAGAGTTTTGTGTAGAAATAGGTGCAGTTTTAGAGCTAAGCCTGTGAATGTACTCACACAAAATGTACACCCATATTGTACATGTACAGATGAATGTGTTTTTATGTAAGGAAGCGTAAGAATTTTTAATGAATCATTTGCATCTGTAAAGTGAAACTGCAAAGCTAAAACATAAGTGTAAGAAACTCTGTTTACCTGCTTGGTTATGGTTGCAGCTCTGTAACTTATTCCATTTTCTTCGCTTATTTGGGTGGAGGCTTTCAGTCCACTTACTTTAGGCAAGCTCAGCTTTTTTACTCAGCTTCACACGAGTGGGAACCTGTCTATTAGTACCTGTTAGAAAATATCCTTTATATGTCAATAAACTATGTCAGAATTTACTTTTTTGGTTTCTGTTCCTGAATGTTTCTTCTTTTTTTCTGAACTATTTTCATGTAAAGTGTAGAAAATAACAATTCCATTTGCAGAATGAGAGCTCCTTATGTATTTGTCATGGGTTTTTTTTGCATGTGCTCTTGAATTTCTATCAATATTGTTTGGTTATTTTAAACTTGTGTTATTTTTCTCGGAAAATGTGTAGCATGGTCGTGTTCCCAATTTTTCTATATTTCATTCAAATTGTTCATTCTAACAAGACATGGTATAAACTGAAGCTTTTTTATATAGGTGCCTTTTGTTTCTGTTTTAGATTGTGGTACCAGGCAACACTCGTGATGTGATGCTGGAGCGCTTGACTCCTGACACTGCTTACTCAATAAATGTTATAGCTCTGTATGCAGATGGAGAAGGAAATCCAAGCCAAGCACAGGGAAGAACATGTAAGAGGCAGTCAGTACTTGCTTTGTGAAATATATGTCAAAATTGGTGTGCGAGGAATTTATAAAATTGGTTACAATCACAAATAATGCAAGCCATTCAGTGCAACTCTGAGATCAATGCATCTCAGTTACAACTGAAGCAATTACAGGCCTCCATGGAAGGGAGCTTTTGCTATGTTGTCTGGCAGTTGTGGTACATGCACAATCATCAATGTAATTTTCACTTGTGAAATAAGCCTAATTTGAATGTTTAAGCGTTTAAAAGCTGTTTTTAAAAATATGATTACGGATAAATAGTAATTTGTCTTTTGGAAAAAAAATAGTACATTAAGATGGATAGAATTTGCTGTTAACAGAAAAAAATGTGGTTCATGTTCTGTCTCTTACATGGTAGTTGTATGTCAACCTCCCCAGATGTTTGGTTTTTTGCTGAAGATGCCTAAACCCCAAACCCTCCTTGTTACAACGTAGCTTGTGGGATCTTGGTTGACTTATGCTTGGCTTCTTTAAAACTCATTCTAGAAATAATGTGTAAAGAAACCGTCTATGGCAATAATAAGTCACCTCTCTCTTGCTGCTTCTATGCATTCTCTGTTAAATCCCCATACTCGTCTAAAACTTGCAGGTGTGACAGGCTATAGTTACACTTGTCTGCAAGAGTCTGAGAAGCAGAATGTACGTAGTTGCTCACTTTGCACATCCCTCTGATGTCCTCTTCCTTCCATACTGCTCCAGTACTTCCAGTTAAGGCCCTATTTCTATTTAAGACCTTCAGGCGCTGCTGTATTATCATTGACTAAGTCTACCTCTATATGTTTATTCAGGGTTTCAGGGAGGGCCCTTAGCTTTGACTTCAGGGCAGCATTTGAATCAGTGAGAGCAGCACTGAACTGGAAGAATCATGCTCCATACAACCTTCTGTATTTTCTTTCTTTAGTGCCTCGCAGTGGTCCAAGGAATGTGAGAGTGTTCGATGAGACCACAAACAGCCTTTCTGTACAATGGGACCACGCTGATGGGCCAGTCCAGCAGTACAGAATCATTTATTCACCCACTGTGGGAGACCCTATCGATGAATACGTAAGTTCTGTAATTCCTTAGTAAGCACCAAGATGTTCTCAGTTGATTCTTTAGGCTACAGAAATGCAAAGACGTCTGTTCTACAGGTGGTACACTTTGCACACTCTATGGGTTCTTTGGTCATTGTCGTCAATGCTGAGAAGCCATGGTTTGTATGAAATGGGATTTTTTTTGGTTTGTTTTGGTTTTTTGTTTGTTGGGTTTTTTTTTCCCACAAAGTTGCAGAACATATATGGTTTAATGAACCAACTTTTGTGTAAAATAATGTTAAATATGAGTCACACATTAATCAGAAGATTCTGAGCAGAACCTGCTTCCTGACGTTTAGTTCAAACATTGTGCTACAGTGAATAACCATCTATTACTTTGTACTCTATTTATTATGAAGTCAGTGTGCTAAGATACAGAATAAACATAAGTCTGCATTTTATAAATTGAAGAGTTGGCAGAGTTTAATAAGAAAGCAATGGTAACTTTGATTCAGCATCTAACTTGCTTTTGCAAGGTTCAGTATGAGTTGGAAGTGTTTGTGTTTAATTTCCTGCAGCTTAATGATAGCACAAGTTAATCCGAAGCTTATAAAATTCTAAGTGTTTATAGCAAAGCCAAATTGAGATCCTATAGAGGTCAATGGCAGAATTCCTGCTGACTGCCACCAGCCAAAATGTAACATGTATAGAGCACTATTTATATGCTATTACTGCTTATATATTATTGTATAGGTGTGCTGGTTTTGGCTGGGGTAGAGTTAATTTTCTTCGTAGTAGCTAGTATGGGGCTATGTTTTGGATTTGTGCTGAAAACAGTGTTGATAATACAGGGATGTTTTCGTTATTGCTGAGCAGTGCTTACCCAGAGTCAAGGCATTTTCTGCTTCTCACCCCGCCCCACCAGCGAGTAGGGTTAAACCACAACAACAGGACATGCTGAAAATTCCCTACTGGACCTGTTAATCAGGACACACGTTTTTCAACACGCATCTTCTTTGCAGAAAATATTGGACATTTCCTAAAAATAGCAAGTCTCAAACAACTGAAATTTTATATCGAGTAATAATGGAAAATGTTGACTGGGACATGCTTTTGAGATGGATACCTCAAGTTGCTTTCCGTAGTTTCAGTGCTTTATGGCCATTTTATGGAGCAGTGTCATGTTTTGGATTATACCTACCTTTTCATTAGAAGGGAGCAATAGTGCATGGCTGCACCAGGAAGTTGAGGAGATTGAGGGATGCGTAAACAGGCACGTTTTTACATATCAAAATACTTAGAGCTTCCTTCTCAGACTAACAGTTGTTTCTGTCAAGAAAATGATATCCTAAGATGAGGATAATGAAAAGGTAGAAATGAAACTGATGAGTAGCATGAATGACTTTGACTTCTGTCCCCATTTTAGGAGCTTTTTCCTCTCTTTTTCTGTCTCCAAACACATCATCATGACTTTTTCCTTTCTGTGAGGGAACAGTACTGAAATCTTGGTGAGGAACTGCAGCATCTCAGTCTGATGTGAGGGTGGGGACTGAAGAGTCAATTTGATTTATCTTTGTGCTGACCACAGTGTTTTATAATTTAAAATAACAAACACTAATAATTCTTTATAGGCTATAAACCTTAAGATATCCTGAATGACATTATCTACAGTGGACATAAAAAAAGTGCACCAAATGTCAAAACAAATTTTTAGTTCTAGTTACTGTCATTATTGATCAGTTACAGGACTATGAGTTTGTTTACGTCTGTTTCTTTTGTATTCTAGACAACAGTTCCTGGGATAAGAAATAATGTGATACTACAACCACTGCAATCAGATACGCCATATAAAATTACTGTTGTGGCTGTGTACGAAGATGGAGATGGTGGACAACTGACTGGAAATGGCAGAACTGGTAATTAGTTTTAATATTGTATATTCTTCTTTAAATTTAAGACAGATGTTCCTTGAGCACTCCAACATTGTTAAGGTTTCATTATGTTAATTATGTCTTTGACGTGATTATTACCTGACAGAGTTACAGTGTAAGTTTCTAGAGGTTGAAAAACAGTCACTAGTCTAATTAGAGTGTTTTTCTTTCTGTTTAGTTGGCCTGCTTCCTCCTCAAAATATGTATATAACTGATGAATGGTATACGCGATTCAGAGTTTCCTGGGATCCCTCACCATCCCCTGTTCTTGGCTATAAAATTGTATACAAACCTGTGGGTAAGAAAGCCTGTTCATTCTGAGTATACCACTTTCAGAATAGAGAGTGGCTAATGGGAGATCAGCATAGAAATCATATGTGTCATGAAATGTTTGTGTGGATTTATTTATTTCCTCTGTTTACTGATTTTGATGGAAGCGTAAGTCTTGTTATCTGTATTTTATAAGAAGCACAAACTATCAAATACAGTGTTCCATATGTTCAATTACAGAGATTGAATTGTATAGTTAAAATTTAATACAGTAATTAGATAAAGTCCTGGACCAGACTTGGTTTTCCTCTCTTTAGTACCTCTCGTCCTTCTGAGGACGTGAACTGCTGTATGAGATGAGTATTGGACAGATATTTAGGTACTAATGTCCTTCAGAACCTTTGTTTTATGTGACAGTGAAACAATATACATACCTTTCTATAAGTTAAATTAAACACAAACATTGCACAATAGCTTATAAAGCTATGTGTATGTTCTGTTGCAAGTCTAACATACTAAAATTTAAGAAATTAGTATTTTTCTTTTTTTAAATGAGATTAACCATTAATGACATGTAAAAGACGATGGATAGTTTTGTAGCTCACCTGATCGTGAATCTTTCGCTCTCTCTGTACTTTCTTAATGCTTCCTTTCAATTCAAGGTTCAAATGAGCCAATGGAGGTTTTTGTGGGAGAAGTGACTTCCTACACCTTGCATAATCTGTCTCCCAGCACTACTTACGATGTGAATGTTTATGCGCAGTATGATTCTGGAATGAGCATACCTTTGACAGATCAAGGCACTACACGTAAGTCAAAATAATTTTGTTGTAGTCATGCTAGATACATATGCTGATCTGAGATAATGTTGATTAAGAGAAGATTTTTAAGGCTGGTTGTTAGAAAGTCTGAATATCCTCTCATGAATACTTATCATCTGTCCATGTTGTAGATCTTAAAAACACTACTCTTGGGAAGAGTAACGGAAATACATTTTAAGTAATGATTTGATCATATACAATTTTCTAGTTTGCTTCCTAAAATTTTATCCAGCTATAGTTGGAGTCAATCTTTAACTATCTCCAGGGTACTACAGAATCTAACCATACTAAGCAGGTCTAGGCTTTTTGCTATTCTGCCTTTATCTCACAGGAATGTCCAGTGATTGAAACTTCAGGTTTTTGGAAGGAGATGATTTTGTTCATGGCCTCAGCTAAGAAACTTCGAAAAATTTAGTTAAGATGAATCAAGCATCCTGAGTTTTGTTGACTCAGTACTTTCTTTTCATACTGCCATATATATGAGTCAGGTTCAGATTTTTGGAAGTTTTTTATTTTATAAAGAACTCAACTTACTTCATGTGAAAACTCATCAAACGGGCTGTTACCCAATATGGGAAGGGTATCAGACTTTGGGCCTTTGTAAATAGCAAGGCTGGGATCTCTAGGGCATAACGGAAAATGGAGAGATTTGACTAGAACTGCTCTCTCCTTCTGTGAGTATTTTAAAAATATCAAGTTCTGGACCAGCACTGCTAATATAATTTTCCTTTTGATGTGCTTCATTTAACATCCATTACATATTATTTTCCAGAGAGCAATTTATCTCTTTCTCTGTTCACAGTATACTTGAATGTCACTGACCTAACAAGTTACAAAGTGGGTTGGGATACTTTCTGTATCCGATGGTCAGCTCATCGGTCAGCAACTTCCTACAGGCTGAAGCTAAACCCAGCTGATGGTAAGTGCATTTTATTTTTTGCATTTTCTGGAAACATAATTGTCTTATTTCAGTCGCGGCATCCTTTCTTTGGGATGGTGGCAAGCCTCCACCTGAAGCCATGACGCATCTGGTTGACCTTTAGAGCTCTGAACTTAACCTGTTTTTCTAAGTGGTGAAAAAGCTGCAAAGACGGAGTGCTGCTTATTGTCAACTTTCATTAGTGGGAATCTGCTAGTTACCTGGATTTCACATGTACACTGGAATGTAGTTACTCTCCAGTATGCTCCAGAGTGCGTAATCACCACGTAATCCTGGTCTAGAAAAGCTTTTATGTGACAAGAATAAGACTGCTGTCCCATCCGCTCCAGCCTCCTTGCAAGAGGTCTCTAATTTCTACAATTATTTGCATGCATATTAAAAGGGAATAGTGGGCTCTAACTTTCTTTCTATTGGGCTTTGTTTTGACAGGTTCCAGAGGACAGGAAATCACAATACGTGGATCAGAAACGAGCCATTGTTTTACTGGCCTCTCACCAGACACAGAATACAATGCTACTGTCTTTGTTCAGACCCCTAACCTTGAGGGACCTCCAGTCTCTATAAGGCAGCATACAGGTAGGTAATAGATACTGTGAACCTTAAGTTTTGGCTGTAGAACTTGTCTTGTTTCAGCTGTAGAATTTGTCTTGCTCCTAAATGGCTTTCAATATCCCTTTTAAATGATCTTCTGTGTAGTAATATAGTACGTAATCTGGAGTTTTTCCTTGAATAAAATAATTTATATGGAGTAAAAAAAAAATTATTTTGTTTCAGTCCTCAAACCTACAGAGGCACCAACTCCGCCACCTACACCTCCTCCACCTCCCACAATTCCTCCAGCTCGGGATGGTATGTTTATTTGTAGATTTATTCAGTATTTTTACATAGTTGTTGCACTGCTTCAGGATTTAATTCTATTTTTCATAAGTTTAAGTAGATTTAAAACTAGCCCAGCATTTTAGGGAAATGAAGTTTGAGACCAGTTTCCTATTGCCATCCATTTGCTGTTGAGCTTTACTGGACTGCAAAATTTCCTGGTTTAGGACAGCAAGGTGCATACGTTCGGGGAAAATATCCTGATATTCTATAGCTCTGCAGCAAGTCTGTGAGCCTGGCCCACAGCAGACAACTTATGTTTTATGGTAGCTGCTCAGAAAAGAAATGTAATTTAAAACATGTGCATTTGATTCCAGAGCTCTTCCTCATTTCTTGCACTTTTCTTTGAACATTTTTAATAAATGGTTTTGTGTTGAGCATAAGCCATCTGCTAGGTTGACTGTGTGGTAATAGAAGTTTGTTGAATATTTGTCATTCTTGAATTTTCCAATTTTGAAGTAATGCTCTTTATTTAATAGTGCTATGAACGACGTGTTTTAAGTGTTCCTTTTCTTGGTCTTTCAGTATGCAGAGGTGCCAAAGCAGACATAGTATTCTTGACTGATGCTTCCTGGAGTATTGGTGATGATAACTTCAACAAAGTAGTGAAATTTGTTTTTAATACAGTAGGAGCCTTTGACTTGATTAATCCCGCTGGAATCCAGGTAGGTTTGTTATTTCCGTTGTGTACACTTTGGAGGGAAACTGAAGATGACACTGAATTACTAAAGTTACATCTGATTTTTCCTTTCTTTCAGAATACTGTCTTTTTTTTGTATTAGATTATTGTACAATACAAGCGTACATGTGTGCAGGTATAATTATTTATGAAATGTATTGGGTGTTTTGTAAATACAAAGGGAATCCAGTCTATCCTGAGAGGTTACTGTTCTGAAAGAGGAAAGTTGTAGTGCATGGGAATCCTCCAGGCAGAGAAACTGGGGTGATGTATGGTCAATGTATGGTTAATTTTATGGTTTTGTTTCTTTGTATAGGGCATCAACAGCTGGCACACTGCCTAGTTGTTATATGCTAGGTTTTGTCTGTGTCATATCAGAAATCTGTTTTGGGGACAGTCTGACTGTTGAGTGAGGGTTACATTTTAATTTCTTAGTGCAAGAAAGGAGTCCTGTGCATGTAAAGAGTCCAACTGGCTTGCCATTAGCCTTGTCTGGTTGAGCTGCCTCGAATCCCGCTGCAGTAAGTAAGTAGGCAGAATCCCTTCGAGAGAGGCACCTCCAGAGGTCTCTTCATCCCATCCTAAAGACAGATAACATGGGCCCACTTCACAGTGGGCATGGTGAAAGTATGAAAAGGTGAAAAGTTAGTCCTCTTAATAAATTAATGCATCTTTAAAGACTGAACAGCAATAGCTAATGAGGAATAGACTTTCAGCATTTCTGGGCTGATCATGGGTTCTGTCAGAGACGTTTCCTGTTAGGCTTCTTACTGTAAGCCTTGCACCATTACTGGTTTTCTTCTGCTTATGGGAAGCTGGATGAGACCACTGCCTAGGTTCCCATAACCATTTCTCTTTCACTAGATGAAGTGAATGACATGAGACATGAGAGAGTTTCAAACAAGGTATTTCTGGAGCATTGCAGTGACCTGCAGGTGCAATGCATCTTCCTGGTTAGAAGGCTGAAGGTGTTTTTTATGTGGAAGAATGACCCCTCCTGCCCAGTAACTATAAAAACTATTTACATCGCTCATGAACTGCCTTTCATCTTCTAGGCATATTTTTAGGTCTTTGATTCCCTATCTTTAACTCTCTAGACATAGTTTTAAGGAAAAGGTACCTGTCATACTTTGTTTTGTCTCAGACATTCTTTATCCTTCCTAGCTTTAATATATACCGAGTAGTTTTCTTTTCCATTTTTTTGTTTGTTAATATTTTTTTCCTGTGAATTACTATGAGTCCCTGGCCTAGATATAGAGAAGGCCTGATATAGATGACAGAGGCATGTAACTGCTAACGTTTAGTAAGATATTTAAGTCTCATACCCCTTGAGATAGTTGTAACAATCTCAGGTTTTGAATTGGAGAGTAATAATTTAAAAAGGGGAATTTACTTCAAGAAATGTGAATATATACATAGAGATGTCTATTCAGCATCAAAATAGTATACTATAATATTGCAATTTCACAAAATACGTAAAAGGAGCAAAATTAAATATATACATATGCAATATTTAAATTACGATGATTTCAGAATAAACATTCAGTGATTGTATTCCAGTATTTAAGGCAAAAGAGTACACAATTTTGTATATATCCAACTTTATTGACATTCTATTGCCAAGCTCTTTTTGTATTTCCTAAAAAACCCGAAAGAGGTTTTTTAGATACTGTACATCTGCTCAGAAGCAGAGAATAGGCACTATGTATACTGCATCATAGTAATACCAATAATTTAATCATATGTATTTAAGGTGACATGACATTTCATACATGAAAGAGAAAGAAAGGTGTTGTGTGTACGTTGCTGTGATGGCATCTGTGTTTGTAAGTATGTATGTGTGTGCGTAATCATATATACATGAAAAATATTTTTCAATTATTTAATGCTTACCACAATGCATATTTCAATGGAGAGAGTTGGTCTGAATGTGGAGGTATGAGACTGAACACTGTGATATATTCCATTTCAGGTTTCATTTGTGCAGTACAGTGATGAGGCAAAATCTGAATTTAAACTGAATACGTTTGATGACAAGGCCCAGGCCCTGGGAGCTCTTCAAAATATTCAGTACAGAGGAGGAAACACAAGGACAGGTAATTCTGAGCAGTAATTATATTTCTTTAAGATAAAATGTTTGCAGAAACTGCCTCATTATCCTAATATTGCATGGCTGAAGAATTAGTTATTTCTGTTCTTCTGTTTTAGTTGTGTGGCTGTTGCCCTTTCAAAGTAAAGTAAGGGATTTCTTCTCTTGTGGATAATATGGCTGGCTCTTTGTTTATTGTGTGCTTTGCAGGCAAAGCCCTAACATTTATCAAAGAAAAGGTTTTGACTTGGGAGAGTGGCATGAGGCGAGGTGTTCCCAAGGTACTTGTTGTTGTCACAGACGGTCGGTCTCAGGATGAGGTGAGGAAAGCAGCAACAGTCATACAGCACTCTGGTAAGCAATTCACAGTACCCGTTTCATTTCCTTATATGTTAAGCAATGCAATTATAAGTGGTGCTTCAATTATCTGGGAATCCTTTACTCATCATTTATGGACTCAGAAATGTATTCTGAGTGTCTGGGAAAAACTCAAAACTATTTAATGAATTTAGACTCTCTGGGTCAGACTTACTTTTCCTTTCTCTAGCCTTCTCTCTGGGGAAGGATGTGGCTTCTTAAGGCTTTCAAGTAATTCCTCATGCATATTGTTTCATAGACGTGACTTTTAGTTCTTTGTTTCTCTCCTTGCTGTGTGGACTCCGGGGATCATTGTGAAGTGTACTCCATTCTAGTGCTTTTGATGTAAGGGGCCTGGCTTTTTGGGCTTTATGTTTTACCTGGTATAAACCAGTGGATCTCCAGTTAAAGGAACTGCTCTTGCTGGAGCTGGATCTGAACTGTCTCCTTCATTGCCTTTTGAGCTGAGAAGCATTGCACTGCCTCTTCAGATTTGCTGAATGTGGTTTATGTGAGTCTAATCATCTATTCCTGTCCCTGCACCCAGCGGTTTTGCATTTCAGTGTATGAACCACCTGGAGTCCTGTTCCCTAAGTAAGGAGATGTTGTCCTTCCTTACGGAAATCACTGGCCTGTAAACCACAAGTGGTCATCTCTGCCTCTGTGATCTGAAGGAATCAGCTCTGTCTAGATGGTTTCTAAAGATGTTTGGCTAACCTATTCATAAAAATCTCTATGGTCTCCCTGGATAATCTGCTTGGATTGGAAGTTGGAAAGCTTTGCCTCACATGCCACTTTAGTGTTTCTTCAGGCTAATGAAACTATTGTCGTCTTTTCATTTACCTAGTTAACTAGGAAAGCAGTTGATCACCGTCCACCGTAACGGGCCTTCATATTTGAAGCCTGTTGTCATTTCCTCTTTCTATCTTCTGTTTTCTAGACTAAACAAACCCATTTCCTTCAACCTCCTGTTGATCATGTTTTCCAAACCTCTTATCATTTTTGCTCTCCTCTCTACTTGCTTTGGTTTCTTTGCATCTTAAATGTCATGCTCAAAGCTGGACAGAGTATTTCAGCCAAAGCTTCACTAGAATTGGCTACAGAGGAATAATTATCTCCCATTTCTTTTTGAAAAATTAAAAATGTAAATAAAGATAGCTTTATCATTTGCAATAAATGTGAATTCTGCTTTCAGCCTCCAACCAGCATTTCTAATGTCTGTGCAGTTTCTTGTCAATGAAATTTTGTGGCAGATTCTTTTTCTATATAGTGCTGAATTGTGCAGTGAATTTTTTTCTTCCTTGTTTTCTGGTAAGGCAAAGAGAGGTCAAATTATCACATGGAGGCTTAGGTGGGAGAAGGGAAAGGAAGAAATGAGTCAGAGACAGAACACTGTAAAGGCTAGAAGATAGCAGGAAACAAAAACTTGACATAGAAAGGCAAGAATACACTAATTTAAGGATTTGAAGAGGAAAATCACCCTAACAAAGGAGGAGATTATGCCTTTACACCTAGTAATATGATTAAATTCTAGGGTCTGAGTTCTCATTTCACTTAAGCCATCTAACAACTAAATGTCTAGTCTGAGGTCATCATGTAGGGTCCTTTTATGGCTAGTGAAGAGAGCAACAGATGGACACCTACAGACCGTGGCTGCTTCTGTCTTAAAGTTAGCCTCTTAGGGGGAGGTGAGATGAATTGCATTCTGAATCTGCCCATGTCTGTCTGTTGATTATAGAGGAAGACTAGACAACTAGCTTAGACTTGTTGCTGATTTGGAAAGTAAAAATTGGTGAGATGAATACCACCCTAAGAAAGCGAAAGGGAAACTGAGAAGCATGAAATACAGGAGATGGCAACAGATAGAGAACTGAATAACTAATAGTGTGCACAGAGATTTTAGATGCACAACAGATTTGAGATACTGTAGAGCTGAGAGAATTGTACATTTTGTATGAAAGAGTGAGGGGACTGTGTAGCCAAGGCTGTGTGAGATTGGATAATACCCCACAAAAATGAAGGAAAGAAGGAGGAGAAAGTTTTGAAAGAAAGATGCAAAAATCCGTTTAATCCCTCCTGAACTTTGATAAGGTGAAAGGATGTCCAGAATGTATGCTCATGTAGGCCAGATAAAAGACTAGGTAGAGCCTGAGATATCAATGATAGAGATGGTTTGTGAAATATTGACCTGAAAAATGGTAATGTATGTTTACTACATTTCAGGTAACAAGTGTTATTTTTACAGGCTTCAGTATCTTTGTGGTTGGTGTGGCTGATGTAGATTACAATGAGCTGGCCAAGATTGCCAGCAAGCCCAGTGAGCGTCATGTGTTTATTGTTGATGACTTTGATGCCTTTGAAAAGATTCAAGATAACCTCGTCACTTTTGTGTGTGAGACAGCTACCTCAAGTGAGTAGAAGACATCATTTTCCCTTTTCCCAAATTAACATATTTGCTTATATACTGCTACAGTTGCCGTCCCATTTAAGGTACACCAAAAGAAATGTTCGTATGTAAAAGTTAGGTTTCATAATAACTGGACATAATTTAAGGGAGCAAGTTACTTTTTTTAAAATTTTGTAGTAGATATTAATTTTATGTAATCTTGTCTCACATCTCAAAAGTACTGGTATAACAAAAAGAGAGTAACAGTCAGTGAGAACTACTGGACTTTACAAGGAAGTAGAATGATGCCTAATGTGAACTGGGGGACACAACAGGTCTCTTATTTACCACTGGTCTAGGGGTTCTAAAGAGGTGATGCCATTTTAAAATTATCTAAATAAAGTTCAGATGTTAGCTGAAGTGAAATCCTTCTATGGGAAAAATGAGAAATTCTCAGGCCTGTCATGTGCAACTGTGTACTCCCTAACTGCCTCATCCGCTGGCTTCTGAGGAGCCATATAAATCTGCAGTTTTTCCTTGTGAATCTGACAGCTATTATGCAGCCTGACTCATGCCTTAAATATTCATGGAAAGACTGTGTCATTGTGCTCCTTTCTTCTTATGAATTGGACTTTTAAAATATTTGGGGGGTTCATTTGTTATTCCATACAATTTGTCACGGTAGAAATAACCTACTAAAAGTAACGAGTAAAGATTTTAACAGTACGTCTACCACAGAGCAGAACACAGTATGACCAATGTAACCAAAGTTGGCTGATAACTAATAATAGCACAGACCTTTTGGTAATAAAACTTTCTGAAGTATATACACGTTCATATCCTGTTAGATTTTATAGTTCTGAATTATATGTTGTTTCATGTCTTTTAGCTTGTCCTCTTATTTATTTGGAGGGATACACTTCACCTGGTAAGTAACTGTCTAATATTTTGGCATAGGTTCATTTGTGTCTTTTACAGGTCTACAGTGTTTTTATTTTTTATTTTCTCTCTGGATTTAAAGGTTTCAAGATGCTGGAATCATATAATTTAACAGAGAAGCATTTTGCCTCTGTACAAGGCGTATCACTGGAATCAGGCTCTTTCCCAAGCTATGTAGCATACAGACTCCACAAAAATGCCTTTGTCAGCCAGCCAATACGGTAAGTAAACCTGAAAGACTCATATTGAGGGCAAGCAGGTGATGAAGGATTAATAGAGTTTATAGAGGATAGCATTAGTATCTTATGGAAGATGCATTTAATTGATGTTCTTTTTACTGAATACCAAGAAATATACTCCAAAGAACATGTATCATTGTTCTCATTAAATGCTAATCTATTTCTTCCGTTGCGATCTGTTGACTATTAATTCAATTGCTTATTGGGGTTTTTTTTTGAGAAAATGCTTCTTACCCATTCCGGTTGCATACAATCCACAGTTTGTCCTTAGGCAGCTGAACAACAGCCTCCTTAATACAACGAGCTCCACGTTGCCAAAGGGAAATGGTTTCAATACGGAGGGATGGGCACCACTTTTTGCAGGGGCATCATTCATACTGCAGTAGGCACCCCATTGGTGCCATTGACTTAGTGTAGTTTCTCCTCTACTTGAGTTGCCGTATTTGGCAAATGGAGTGGAGTTTTCAAGGGCCTGTGGTCTTGGAGCTTGGTTATGGAGGGGTAATATATGGTCATTCTTTCCAACATTTTTTCACACACACAAAGAAGACTTAGTTAGCAGTTAGTTTTGCTAAGAGGAGAACAGCACCTCTCTTTTTCTTTTTACATTTGTTCCTCTGCCATCTATTTAAGTAAGCTTCAAAAAAGTCATTCTGAGTCAGAGGAGATGCCTAAACATAGCCCGTTGTTCCTGTTAAATTTAAGGAAATTTAATCTTCTTTTCATACAAGCCTTTGAAATCTTCTGCAATCCTGCCAGATTGGGTAAAGATCAGATCACAGGCACAGGACCTGAGGTGTATGAAGAAATAATTTCTTTTTGCCAGCATTCTCAGCTCACAACTTTAAAGGTGGAGGATTTGAGGACTCTTTCAGTTGACATGCCATTATAGCTAGGGGGGTGACAGATCTCTGAAAGCCTGGATTTTTATGATCTAGAGAAGTACAGATAATCCCAGTCACTGGGATCTTGTTTTGTAACTCTCTTACATTAAGATTAAACTTGCATTTAGCAGGATAAGATGATAAAAAGACAGACTTCCTATTTCTTTCTTTTTTTTTTTTTTTGAATGTTGTGATACATAGTCTGTTGTCTGCTGTAAGAGGTGGAGTAGACTTGCCAGAGTATTCTGGGCACTTATTTTTCATGAGAAGCCAGAAAATAAAACTCACTTTAGACTGACTCAGCAAAGAAATAAAAGCATCCTGATCCTAGTGGCATAGTTGTTTCCATATCTGAGATGACTTGGTGTCTGAGTTATAAATAGTGTTGATATATCTACTTTAATATTTTCTTTCTTGCACTGTGCTGTGTGGTGGTGTTGACTTAGTGATTGTGCTATTACTGCAGAGTGGCCATAATTGTATGGGTATATAAGCTTTGCCTAA
This sequence comes from Phoenicopterus ruber ruber, assembly GCA_009819775.1. Lineage (NCBI taxonomy): Eukaryota > Metazoa > Chordata > Aves > Phoenicopteriformes > Phoenicopteridae > Phoenicopterus > Phoenicopterus ruber. Next base: position 93,198,671 of record CM020217.1, read on the forward strand.
AATACAGAGCAGCTTCTCTCTTCATTTTAAGCTTTCTATGTTTATGTTCATAAGGCTAAATCCCCTTCTTGGTTCCATTATAATGGTTAAGGAGAAGCAGAAGTTACCTCCTTTCTTACAGACCCCTTCCTGTATTCCCTTCCTTCCCCTTCAGAAAATGCTGGAGGCCATTCAACGCATGTTTTATTTACTTTTGGCTTTCTGTTTTTTTAATGTCTAGCAGTCTGAACATCACAAATCTAAACCTCAGACACTGATGAATGAGGTGGAGCCCAAATACATCACCAATTGCAGGGAATACATTAAATACATCCTTCGTTGTATCTGTGCCTGAAGGGCAGCAATAGTTAAGTGCTGTTTTCTGTTGCCTGTCTAAAACAGGCCAGATAAAAAAAGGATAAAGCTATGGTCCCATTTTCTGTACTTATCATCAAAGAATTTAAAATATGTGTAGTTTGTGCAGAATTTTGCCACAGTAATACATCTCCAAGAGTTCTTGGTCATATTCTGGCTTCCTCCATAACCATGGTGCCTGGACCAATTGAAGACAGGCTGTGAGTTCATCTTAACAAATCACACAATGATTTTTATCACAAAGTTCTTTCCTGTTTGAGAGAGTAGCTAAAATTCTCAGTTCTGTTAAGCACTGTGGTTTCCCTGTTACTCTCATGTCTTTTCTTTGAAAAAGAACAAATGATAAAGACCTTATTTTCCTCATGTGTTTTCATGTGAAAAAATGTCCTCATATTGTCTTTACAGGGAGATTCATCCAGAGGGATTGCCACAGGCTTACACTATCATTCTGTTATTCCGTCTTCTGCCTGACTCCCCCAACGAACCTTTTGCAATTTGGCAGATTACAGACAGAGATTACAAACCACAAGTTGGAGTTGTGCTTGATCGTAAGGACAATTTTGCTTATTGTGCAGAGAATTTACATATTACGTTACTTTGCATGCATTCTTCCCAAATATTTCCAAAACCAAAGCATTCTTATGTGGTAAAAGGACTATATATTTTTAGTTTTTAAAAGATGTGTGTTTACTTTGCACATAAATTATTTTTTCAACTAAGAATAATTCAACTAAGCTACGTTTCAACTTTGGTATTACCTCTAAAACCAAAGAAACATACATCTACATGTACTTATGGGTCAGTAAGACCATCTATAATCTGTGTTTACCCATTTGAGTGATATACTACATTTTATCCATAAATATATCTTAGGATGGTGGTTTCAGTAGTACATGTAAAATGAATTTTCATTTATTGCAGCTGCCAGCAAAGTGCTGTCATTCTTTAACAAGGATACAAGGGGAGAGGTTCAAACTGTAACTTTTGATAATGATGAAGTAAAGAAAATCTTTTATGGAAGCTTCCACAAGGTAAAGGATTGATATTATGAATGTTGCTTTCTGAAGTGCTGTTCTTTGAAACAAAAGACAATCAAACAGAAGTCACTGTCAGTTATATCCATTCTTTGTATAGTACTGTAAGTTGACATAGGGACTTACAGATCATATAAAACAAGATCTCTGAAGTTATAGCTCTTCCTTTTTTTTATTGAGTTAAAGACCTGCTTTTGAGCCAATGTAAGAGATTTGTCAAAATCTTGTCAAGAATTTATCAAGGTTGTGTAAGTGGAGGGATATATCTGAACAAGACTTCATAGCCTGATTCCTGGCATGTGAAAGAGGAAGAATAAAAGATAAACTGGAAAAAAAAAGGAAAGGAAGTTGTGATGAGAAAAGATTGGGGGGAGTGTAGTGATTTGGAATAATTCAGAGAAGAAGAAGATATAGCCACAGAAAGTAAGTAGCTATTGACTTATAGAAAAAGGCAGAAAACCAATTTTGGGAGGTGAATAGCATATTGAATGAGATTCATGTGTTTAACAACCATAATACATGTATATGTATATATTTTGTATGTATGCATGTGTATTGGTATATTTTTGGCTTAAATTCACAGAGCCTTAAGTATTCCAAAGTATTCCAAAGAAACAGTAACTGAGGAAGCAACAATAATGACAGAGAGCACATAAAAGATCATATAACCTATTTGTGATTTAGAATGAAACTCATGGGTTTTGAGTTGTCAAAACGGCTAGTGAAATCCTTACATGTTACTGCATGTGCTTTCAATTGTGATAGTTTTGTGCTTTCTTTTCTAATTTTATGCACCGAATTATGCACCTGCCAGGCTTCCTTACCTCTAGTCAACGGGAGGTGTTTGACTCAGGCTACATATATGTCTACAACACAATTTAAAAAATATTTTCCTGCTGTGTTAAGCATATATGTTTGGGGCAAGAAAGTGAGTTGCAACTGCAACATTTTTGGTCAGCTGAAATGCACATTCTCGTGTTTTCGTTTGTCTCCCTTCTGTTTAGTTTAGTTTTCTTCTGATGACCAAATATGGCTGGAGTATAACATTTGTTTTCTTTATGATACCCTCTGCTGCATGACTAGTCACTACCAGCATTCCTTTGAGGATACAGATAAGAGGTTGCCTCTGTCAACTTGCTGATACTGGAGGCCACATTGTCAACCTAGCTTTGCTAGGCTGAAAGCAGGGAAAGCTAGCTGGTGCCAGCATTATGTTTTGTGGCGTCATCTGTTTAAAACATGGATGACTACAATAATCACACAGTACTATAAAAGCTGTTGGTTTCCTCAGAATCTGACAGAGGATAATTTCCAAAAATTTTTTGTTGATATCTTGGTAGGACAACTTCATTTTAAGGAATTGTGTTAATCTACTGGAGTGAGAAAAACTGTCCGTAAAGGCTAGGATAGGTATTGTTTTGGTGTAAAAGTTGAGTCATCTTATCACCAAGAAGTACTGTTAAAACACAGAACAGCATTTAACATGCCTCATTTTAGATATCAGTGTGAGAGCTGAGACTTCCCTTTTCCAGGTCAGTGTTGTGAAGCTCTCTACATGCTGTGCTGCCAGCAGTCTGTTTTAAGTGTCTGCTGCTAATTTAATTGATATTCAGAGTCATATTTTTCCTTGCAGTTCCTCTAAATGTGATAGAGCTGAGCAGAATTATGTGGCAGCACTTAGAGTGAAGGTCTGGTCATTAATCAGGGCAAATGGGGACCAACCTGCAACCCCAGCACTACTAACTGTTATGTATAACTGTTTATTACACTTGCTGGTGAAAAACAATTACAGGGGAAATAAAAATCTAGCATTTTGTATTATTTTAATAGTTAAATACACTCATACATATGAACAGGAAACAATCCTAAGATGCCGAACGATGTAAAGGAGTAGCAGCCGTTTGCACATTATCTTAAAGCTCTGGAACTATGAATTCTTGCTTATGAGACTATTTCTTAAGCAAAAATGAACTATGTATCAGTTATTTAGTGCAGTGTGTCATTCCCCTTCTTTTTTTTCCAGAAAGGAATCAAAAGTTCAGGTTTTGATAGTATTTAGAGTAACTGGAGTAGCCTTGATTTAAAGAGCTGTATTTGGGATTTTTCACCATGTAACTGAGCTGACTCCTCTGGATTCTCTCCAGGCTGATTACTGAGATTGCTGTATGAGTCAGGTTGTTAATGATAGCATCATGGGATTCCCCAGCTCATGTGCTGGGAAAGCCTTATGTGTCTGCCATGTTGATTAGCTCCTAATAAAGGATACCAGTAGCTTCAGCTGGATGAAGGAAGGAAAGTAAGATTAACACATTTCAAAAGGTACTTTTGCAATTTCTCCTGCCATCCAGTTTCAAAGAAATGATGAATCTTTAGAATGCGAGAAGATGTTTTCCAAAATATCAAACATTTTTGTGGTTTTCATTCGATGACTTACTGGCTCATTCAGTGAAGCACAGTTAACTACACCTAACTGTGCAGGGAAATTTACTTTGGCATACTTGAACACTTTGCGTAGCACAGCTATGGTGAAAGCTGTTGAATCTGGCAAGTCCCATAGGAAAAATCCTAACTGCCTGAGACAGTCATTAAATTTATAACTGAATGTTTTGCAGAGAGAGATGACTTCTGCTGTCTTATTCTTACCATTCTAGATTTCATTTTAGATTGCAGTTTTGCAGTAGTTAGCCACAGGGAATTTGATAATGAGTGTGTATCTTTCTCCTGATGTACATATGGGATAATAGTTTGCTTAGCTTATTGATGTGATTCATTTAGCCGTAGATCAGAACACCATCAAACTTTATCTTAGAAGGGGTCCAGAGAGAAAGATTAAAGTGTGTTTTCTTTCTTAAAATCTCAGTGTCTTTTGGCACTGGAAATGGTCAGAAGTGGTGTTTTATGTTGGTGTGTTAGAAATTGAAAAGAATGTTTCTGTTAACATTTTGCTGAAAACAAAATGTAGCAGGATTAAATACAGAGATGTTTTATTTATTGTAAACACTAGATGCCTACTTTTGTTAGATTTATGCCTGGGCCATGAGATTCAGGCTGGAATTCAGAGGTGGCGTTAAATCAGCAGTTAGCTGACTGAGTCAGTGACTTGGGGAAGCTCTGCTTATTTTTGACTGCTGGGGTTGCTGCTTCTTTGGATGGATAGATAATGCTCAGCACTCATTGCTGTTTGAACATTTTCAAATTGATGGTCTCATTCAGCATCCTGATGTGGATTCACATCTCCTAAGTTTTGTGTGCAAATGAAAATGCAGTAATATGCATTTGCTCTGCAGATGTCATTTACTTTATTTAATTTGTGACAAATACTTAACATCCCAGTATAAGGACTTGCACGTTGGCTGCCTTTCAGAATCAGTATATTACATCTGCAATGAGTTTAAACTGTTTGATGCATTAGTTGACCTGTAAAATTTAGTCGTATAATCAAATGACTGAGTACATGATGTATAAATGATAACGAATTTCAAGTTTTGGCATGGTGCTTATTTTATTTTGTGGAAGGTTTGATATGTAATACCAAAATATACTTTGGACAAACTCAGTTTTCTTTCCACTATTTTTTTATTTGGTCAATTAACATAGTTGGGAACGTTAATTAAAAAACCACTTGTCTACACAGCACTGAGAATTAAACTGTGATGCCAACTGAATTTTAGATGACAAAAAATGAGGGCAGTTTCAAAAGTCTTAATTCCAATTATATAAAGCATAAGCACGTAATGTTTAAAGAGTTTTAGATAAGCTATGCTGATGCCTTGGAGACAACTCCACATGGGAAAATATTTAATATGGAAAAAAAAGAACAAATTCTCAGGAGGTTGTTCAGGCACTTGTTGACTCAGGACATTTAAGGGAATCTCTGTTTCAACTTTATGCCAATTTTTTTAAGCAGTCATCAAATAGCAATATGTTTCTGAAGGGTTATGTACTGTGATAACAGAAGCTTTAAAACATAAATACATCCTTCAAGGATTCTTTACTGCTGATACTATTGTGTTGATATTTTAACAATTACATAGATGTTATAATGTTGTATATAAAATATATGCAGTATGTAAGGCATATAAAGCCGCTGAAACCTTTCTGTTGCCTTAAGATGTTCTTCCACCAACTGCATATTAGATTTACCAAAACGTCAGACCCTTGTTTCTTTCTTGGAGACTCCTGGATGTCTTCTGTTTTCATAGATACTTAGGAAATTCCCTTGCATAACATCTGCCATTTGTACTATAAATTTTTCGAATGTTAACCTTTGCTTCAATTTTGTTTGTTCTTCCATTTAAGGTTTACTGTGTTTTCCCCAAACACTTCATTCTCTTCTCCTGGTAAACATACTCTTCCTTTGCTACAGTCATTCTTTTCTCCCTCCTAAGTTTCCCTTATTTCCAATAATTAATCTCTTTCTCTTCGTCCCTGTTTCTCCTTGTTTTGGCATATGTTTTTGTAGCCAAATTTCTCTCATGGAAATTTTTCTCGTGCATCTTCCATTATTTTGTCTTTTTCTGGGCAGGCTTCTCTGCTCACTTCCTGTATGTCAATGCAACTAATGCCTCTGGTTGAGTCATCTGTGAAAACTGAACCCTGGATCTTTGGATCTGAAACAATCTACTCTCTGAATTACAGACAGAGTCTATTAGCCAGTGGGCAGCACAGACTCATAAACCTCTTGTGTGGTCCCAGCCATCAGAAGAGGACAAGAAGAGCTTATGTTCACTTCCTCTCAAAAATTCCTTTTTTTTTTTTTTTTTTTTTTATTTTTACGCCATCTTAAACCAATTATCAGGCAAGCTTTTTTAAATAGATCATTGTAGTTCAACTATTACATTAAATAGTACTTCTTAGCTGTGCTTGTGTATTCATCTTATTGACCTTCAACACATTTTAAAGAGGTTACTAATGTCATAGACTTTCCTTGAGTTTGAATTTTTCCACCAGTTGAAAGTAAAGCAGGATTACTAGGAATAAAATTTAAAACAATATTACCTAAACAGTGAAATACTTTTAAAGTATTAAAGTAAATATGCCTATGTGCCTTTTCTAAATATTATGTTAAACTTTTTTTTCAGGTCCATATTGTTGTAACTTCATCGAATGTTAAGATTTACATTGACTGCAGTGAAATACTGGAGAAACCAATTAAGGAGGCTGGGAACATCACAACTGATGGCTATGAAATACTTGGGAAACTTCTGAAAGGCGACCGGAGATCAGCAACTGTAAGCAATAAACATTAATCCATTCATTAATGCCAGCTCTTGAAATTTTCTGAGGAAAGAGATTAGAGATTAAGGATTGCTAAGAAACCACTATTGTACCCAAGGCTTTCAAGTGTCTGTACTGCAAGACCCAATATACTTAACTGAGAAATTTGGTCTTGATAGCTTTTCATGGTAGCAGAATTGCAAGAACAAAAATCTAATAGCTGAAAGTTGCAGTCAGGTAAATTCAAGCAAGAGCGGAAATGTTTTTCTTTTAATAGGGAGAGCAGTTAGTCATTGAAACCATTTACTGTGGATTCTCTATGATTGGAAACCTTTAAATGAGGATTGTTTTGTTTTTCTAAAAGACCTTCTCTAATGAACAGGTTTTAATTCTGGCAAGTCCTGTGGTCTGTCTTGTACTGGGTGATCAGAGTTATCCCCACTGGCTTTATAATCTATAAATCTATAATGAAAAGGTGGCTGCTGCTATGAAGGGCACATCAGTTATCTTGATGGCTGACTATACTTAATGTGTAATCAGTGCTATCACCTGGGCTTCATATTAGAAGATCTAAGTCTCCAGTCTGACCCATGTGTGCAAACCCTAACACCTGAAAAAGATTCTTGGTGCTTAACACCAAATGTTTGATTGTATGTATCAAACTACATATCAAAACTATCATAGCTCTTGGGGTCAAAAAAAGAGGAAACTGCCTGTACTGTAGAGTCTACCTAAGGTCCCCACTTCAGCCTTTCTGCAGAACTTTCCCCCACTAATGTCAGTGGAAAGTTCCATATATGAATTAATATATGACCCAAGGACTGCAGTCCTTAGAGCTGGTCCAAAAGTTTTTCAGCCAGATTCCATGTTGAAGTGCACAGGCACTCAGCTGATGTGGAAGTTCATTGATATTATTCATTAAGTATTGAAAAATATTTCTTGAGGCACTTTATTTGGTTACCTTTTGACCCAAAACAAGAGCAAGCATCAGTGCTTGAAGTTCTTGTAGCCTTATGTAGGCTCGGTTTTAAATTTTTTATTATTTTTAAATCATGTTTCTGTCAGTGTCAAAAAAAGAAGTGAAAGTCTGAATGATGTTAACTACATTAGAAATAAACTGAGAAGTCATTTTTAATGATAATGCCACTAGATGACATAAATAACATCTCTAGTATCTTTCAAGAGTCCTCCTTTCTTTTACAGTTAGAAATCCAGAATTTTGACATTGTATGCAGTCCAGTTTGGACTAGCAGAGACAGATGCTGTGATCTTCCTTCTATGGTAAGTATAAATGAACCAGAGGCTATTCAGAAAATCATTATTAATAGCAAATTTAACAATACCAATATTAGCCTGATATTATACCTCATACTGACAACGCATCTAAATCATGGTTGTCAGAGCAGCCAGTGAACAGCACTGCATTTCAAAGTTTTGTGTCTGAGGGGGAAAGATTGTAATGTGCTAGAACTGAGTCCCTTAGGAATGGTGGAAAAAATGTCAGTTATAATTTGTATTTCGGTAATATTTAAGATCCTAGGTATTACAAATGAAATAGCTATATTATTTTTTTTATTTAATCTATTCTTAGATTGGCATTCAAAAAGTAACTAGTTTATTCTTTGTCAGTGCAAGCTGATTGTCTAATGGATATAAATATTAGAACAACAGAAATTGCATATGAATTTGGTTTTACCTGTGCCTGTGTTGTTCGTGTCTTCTATGGCTCACAGAGAAAATTTGCTGAAAATATGAAAGGTCCTGTAGAAACATTTGGAAACAACTGTTTAGCTGAGAGTTTTATTTGTACTTGAAAACAGGATAATAGAGAATCTTGCTGTTACTGTTGTAGAAAAGTATGCTGCCACCAAGTACTTTTCTTTCAAAGGACAGTAATAGTTGTGATTGAATTTTCAGAGAGATGAAGCAAAATGCCCAGCTCTTCCAAATGCTTGTACCTGTACTCAAGACAGCGTGGGACCTCCAGGACCCCCTGGACCAGCTGTAAGGAACTATTCGCAATAGAGAGATTTTCTGATTTTTAAATTTATTGAAATAGTTTTGTGTTGATCTGTGGTTTTGTGAAACAAAGGTCATTCAGAGAGAGGGTTTCTATCAACACGTCCATCACATCATGGTAATCTGTTCCCATTTCATCTTAGTTTAAAACACAGTTGGGCAGCTCCTACCACCTCTACTTGTTTATGTAATAATCCTTTTCCCATATTTCCAATGTTATCACTGTGAGTAGCTTCTCATAGGTTGAAAGAATCTGGCCCAATCTGAGCTGTCTTGCACTTCATGTACAAGATATTTTTAATGGCCTGTGCAAGTATTTTTCCTAAATACAGAGTCAAGATTTCACTCCAAGGAAAGATTCTTTACTCTGTCAGGGAAATAAATTAGTTACTCTCTTTTTTTATGTGGACAGACAGTAATCTATGGAATGAATATGCTCCTACCAATTACTTTGAATATAAGGGAGTTATACTCAGCCCAGTAGTTCTTCTACTTTGAAGCTATCAACAAATGCTGCATGAGGAATCTGAAGCCCAGTTGAGTTTTCTGGCAGTCTACTAGAGAGGTATCCAGAGATTTTGATGAATATAAATTGAAGAAGTTTGTATATGCAGAGACAAAAATGACAATAATTTTTCATAGGCTGAATTGGTAAGGCTGAATTTGATGTGGTTTACCTGAGTTTCTGATGCATCTTTTATTCTAGGGCTCTTTTTAGCAGTGTGGTCTGTACACTTCAAAACTTTGGGCTTTCACATAAGAGTTTGATAAAAAGGATTCATAATGCACACCAGTATGATGTACCCTTGTTTTCCCTGTATGAAATACATATTCTTTCCAAATGTTCAATTTAGGGTGGCCCAGGCGCTAAAGGTCCCAGAGGTGAAAGGGGTTTGACTGGATCATCTGTAAGTATCTTTCTGGAATGCATCTATAATGTTGCTACATGGTTACCTATATGAAAATTTGTATGCTTAGTTCTATGCTGAGCTAAGAATGGAGATTAAAAATTTAATTGGAAATATGCCTATATGTTATTTATGTGCAGCCTACCTATTTGAGACTATATATACACAGCCTATATAGATATGTAGCCTCAAAGGCATTGACTGCACATCAGGAAACTAAAGTACACGCATCAGGGTGTTAATATACACTCTGCAGCATTGTTGTCCATCCTTCTGTACAGAGGAGACAGTTATACTTCTAATTAACACTGCCAGAAGGCATGTATTGGCCTGAGACCACCAACATGAATCACAGAATAGCTTATGAAAGGGTATCCCACTTGGATAACTGTTCGCATAGTTGTTCTGAAGTATTAAATGTGTCTCTGGGCTTCTGACTTACCCTAAGTGTCTAACCCAAAGGATTTTCCAGTTACAGATCTAAGAAGGGGTTGTCATTTACAATCTTGTCTTAATTTTCTGCTTTAAGGGGCCACCTGGTCCTCGTGGCGAGACAGGTCCTCCTGGCCCTCAAGGTCCCCCAGGTCCACAGGGCCCCAATGGGCTGTCAATCCCAGGAGAACCGGTGAGTGGCCATTCTGAGTGCGGGTGGTAAAGTTTGTGGAGCCAGAGCTGTCCACGGGGGGTGGGGGTCTTGGGAAGAGGGTGGCAGCTTTGCCCTAACATTCGTTTCTCCCTGAAACACAGTAGTATTATGAAACAAGTCTCTTTCTGAAACAAGTCTCTTTCAATACAATAGCATTTTCTGTCCTGAAGGTAACATGTGCTTATGGGATGCCTATGAAGGGACAGAGTCTAAGCATTGTAATGTACATTGTGTTACTCTGTTTTTAGTCTTACAGCTTTTCTGTAGAGTTGCTAGACCTTCAAGATCTAGGACTCAAAACTGTCAAACTGTAGTGCAGGAAAATTAAGCACACAATATTACTCTGAAGCCTTTCTCACCGATTTACTTGTCCAACTTCTATTTTTTGGGGTTTAAATCAGTAGCTGGAAGTTCAGAGCGGCAATGGGATCTAGGCATACAAAATAGGCCTTCATTCCTAGGGGGCTTTCTTGGCAGCAGCATGCATATTTTAGCAAGGGGCTACTTCTGATTTCGTGTATGTGCCTTCAAAACCAGAGTAACTCTATTAACACCGACGAAGTTTCACCAGATTCTGTTTTTCTAGAGCAGATAGCATATGTAACCCTTTGTCTACATTCTGAATGTATTAAGACTGCTTTTGCCACATTTTAATGAGTAATTGCCCCAAAATCAGGAATACAATTTTGTTGTTTCCTGTTTAGAAATAGCTTGAATTTCAATATAATGAGGAGCTTTTTGTATGAAGTCTTTGATTAAAATACAAAGTTTATGAAAACAAATAATAGAACTTGTGTCTGATTGCACACTGCCTCATTTTGCACTTGAAATCAGGTTACCTTCTCAGTCTGTGATGTAATTTGGGAAATGGAAAACAAAATGTGCTTTAAGATTAGGTACACCTTCTGTTTTGTAAGGATAAAGTAGAAAGATTTTGTTAACCAGTTTGCTTTTCAGTTTTTTTGTTATATACTGGGAGGAAAAACTTCATCAAGATGGCCTAGAGGTGCCAAACAGCAAGAAAGGCCAAACACATTCCTTTTACATGTGGAATACAATAAATACTTTTATTTGTCACATTCAGTTTGAAAAATTTTGAAGAATGAAAGCACCAACAAAACCAAGATAATTCTTGGAACTTCTCATTATCTAACAACGTTAGAGCGCCACTTTTGAGTCATATAATTTCATTTTTCATATCAATTGCAATTCACATTGACAGGCTATGTTTACAAATTACTTGATTATTTGTGTGTCATTAACAGTTATTAATGCTGGATTATCATGCAAGCCACTGTGGAAAATAAATATTGTATTGTCAAATTTAGCTCATGTGGATTTAGACTGTGCGTTTATACTACAATGCTGTAGGATGTGTGGAATGCAAGCAAGTTGTGGAAGACAATACATTGCTTCTTTACATGCTCCTACACCTTGTGTCCTGGAAGTGTGTAATGCCTTTTAGACCATGGGTTTGAGAAAAACAGTGACACTTTTAAAAGACTGAGCTTTTACCTTTCTCAAGTGTAGACAGCTCTGTTCACCAATTGAGAAAGATAAGGGAGGTTGGGAGAAAACATGTAACCCTTCCCTGCTTTCTTGCTTGTGAAGACATTGGTATCAGTCTTTCTTACTGAAAAGTCTGTGTTACTTCCTTATCAAAATATGTGCCCTTTCCAAATGTCTGCTTGCCTGTGTTTTTAATATAATGTCAATCAGTCATCCTGCATTTGCAAATGTTTGTGAGATGATCAGTATTGCTTCAATTAAGAGTTATATGTATCTTGGTTTATTCCATAATCATAGAATCATTTAGATTGGAAAAGACCTTTAGGATCATGAAGTCCAACTGTAAATAACAACACATTAGTTGCCTTATGGATTCCTTAATTTAGGTATCTTGCAGGAATTATTTCGTGTCCATTTACACAAATCAGTTATTTTGCTGACCTATTCTGTAATTCAGAATCTCTAACAATCATTTTATGGAAATTATAGGGTCGTCAAGGAATGAAAGGTGATGCTGGCCAGCCTGGGCTACCGGGGCGATCGGTAAGTCGATACTTAGACAAGATAATGTCATTTTACACTATTTCTGATGCAGGTTGGCTGCTGGACAGCTGTCTTTGACATCACTAGGAGTTGTGAGCTCTTCTCATACCTTCCAAAGCAATAGTTTTGGAAACATAATTATCTTACACTTAGGAATTTGAAGTGTAGGAAATAGTAAACCATTCAAAACAGCAAGAGTGAAAGAACAGCTGTAGCGAGTCAAGCCAAATGTCCATCTGGATAGTTGTGAATGCACTGGGACAGACCTTTGGGTTAGAAAAAGTACACTGATAACTCCCCAGGAAGGTCTCTCAACTTCTGACCACCTGCAGTTAAATGTCTTCCTAAAATAGAGGTTGCTGAACCCTTCTTCAGCAATGTTGTCTAATTGCTTTCTACTTTTGGAAGTCAAATGATCTTGGGACATTAATTGTATGCCTTCTGAAAGAAGAGAGAAATACTAAATTTCACTTACTTTCAGGTTTCTCTGTTGTAAACTAGGATTAGGTTTTGAGGAGAAAAAATAAGCATTTTTTTCGATAATGAGCCAGATTTGAATAATCTAAGGTCACTGATCTGCACATGTGGTGGCATAACTAATATTCCTTGGTTACAATATTGTCCTTGATTTTACTGGGGAGATGAAGACTGTATGGGAGATGCTTAACTGGTGGTGTAGATTTAGTTTCATATATCAGATAAGGTCAGCCATGGACCAAGGGCCTTGTATTCTTTACCTGTTTTATTAGTCCTTATAACCCTGAGTAATGTATATTTAGGGAGTAGTAATGTCCTGTAGAAAGCAATGCTACATTTTAGTGTACAGGTAGATTAGACAGAAAAGGGAAAAACATGACGACATGGTACAAGGCTGTTCAATATCCAATTCCTACAACAGTGGTACTGATCTTACAGAACGTTATAGGATTAGCTGACATCTGTAAGTCATGCTTGTAAAGGCGATAAACCAGATATATCTGTTTTATGGGAACAGTACTGAAAATTATTTTTGAAGTTGTATTATGGGCTGGTAAAGAAATGGAAGTAAAAAGTAGAGGGAGGGTGAAGACTCTTTTATCATGTATATGAAATAAATGGTTTCTCCTAAAGGTTTGTTTTATTTTTGTAAATGCCAAAAAGCAACATTGAAGACAGTTAGATATTTAAATGTGTGCATAAATACTGGGATGATTAGCATAGCAGTGATGTTTGTTCTGTCACGGATACAGTTTATCATTCCTTTTCCCTCTAGGGAACCCCAGGTTTACCTGGTCCACCTGGCCCAATGGGACCTCCAGGCGAAAGGGTAAGATTTCCTCAGTTTATCTTCTGAAAAGGCCGAGTAATGTTTTTCCCACACACCCCCCTTCTTTATCATATCTTTTTGTTTTCAGATGCTTTTTCAAAAGGAGTAATTTTATCAGTATGCAACCTAAAGAGGTAAAAGTGGAAGGATTGGAAAAAACTGGGGGTGAAAACCTCTCCAGATAGCCATAGGGTAGCCAGATAGTTTCTGTAAAAATTGCACTGCTCACTCTCCTGACTAGGTTCTCAGATGCCTGCACCTGTAGAGCAGTATGTCCACTGAGCAGGGCTCTGCTGAGGTACTCAGCCCTGCTGTCTTCCACACACTGTTGCTGCTGCAGGGGGTCTCTTTGAAACTCTGCTTGTCTCAGTGTCTGGAAGATGTCATATCCGTAAAGAATCTGTCTGTGCCATTCTTAGTGCGAAGGTCAAGTTTGCTCCTTAACCTGTGACTATCTGGAGCTAAGAACTTTTCTTTGGATGAGGGATTCTGAAATGTTTTCATAAAGAAGGGCATGCACACATGTATTTCATTGTGGAGTTGTTGCAATCCCTTTCTTCTAATTTGGGGTCATCTAAGCAAATCTCTTTTGTCTTCACAGTGGCATATCACCTTTGAGATGACTGAAGCAATGACTTACCTTTGCAGTCAAAATTGATAGCTGATATATGCATTTATAGTTATCCTTTAGTGGGAGTTGATAGCTGGAAATGAAAACAGACCACCATGTGGTAGCCAGTTGCCAAAGAACATACCATGGGATTGGTGGGTCATTAGTGGGCCGTGGACCATCGGTGTTCGTTTGTGAATGTTATGTTAGATTATTGACATGGGATTTCTCAGCATCTCTTCTTGCAGGGGAAGTATCTGTGAGGGAGGTTGTTCTTCATTTAAGTAGAAACATCAGATTTTCCAGCTGATCTGTGAGTGAGAGAACAGCAAAAAGGGATCTTGCTGCTCTGGGACAGAACGACGACTCCTTTTCTTAAAAATGTTGAGCGAGACTCATTCCATCTTCAGTTAATCAACAGCAGCTGAATATCTTCTAAATTGGCTGAAGCTCATTGTTCCATAGCCTTCTCCAGCATTAGTCGTGATAGCTATTTTTATAACTTGCATTGTAGATAGGTTTTAAAATACATGCTAGTAGTAATCAGGAGTATTGGAATTACATAATCTTAAAGGCCATTTTAATCAGGCTACAATCTTAAGTTAACCTCTAACCATGCTTTTGTTTTTGAATAGGGTTTCACAGGAAAAGATGGTCCCACAGGTCCCAGAGGCCCACCAGGACCAGCGGTAAATATAATTTTGTCTTTGATACACTCTGAAATAAGAGACCTGAGCCAAGAGAGAGCCACGTTGACATTTTCAGTTTCTGTCAAATATGAAATGGATCCTTTGTTTAATATCCTAAATGAATCTGTGAAACTCTCAGTAAAAGGTGAGCAGAGAGCTGCGTAAAGCATGTATCCACAAACATTCATAAGAGTGGTTTTGAAACTGATTTCTGCCAATGTAAATAAGGGAAGAACCAGTTTACCTGGTTCTTTACCCATGATCTTTAAATGCATAGCTAGGTCTACTGAAACCAATCAGTCTGGTGAAAAAAAATGCTGTTAATATAAGTTTTTCTTGACAGGAGCATTTGAGGATTAGTTGTTGCTTAAAAACCTACTTCATTGTGCTTTTTGGGACTATGTTACAAAAGGTACTGGTTATTAGAGAAAAACATATTATGCTGGATCAGACAGCCCGAGATAGTTAAGTTGCTGCAGCTCTATGTTACCAGGTCCAACCAGCAGCGAGGTGGAAGATGTATTCCAAGTAGGCATACACACACAGAGCACACATTTACACCATGTATGTTTACATAGCCAGGAGTCGCTAGGGCAGGATATTATTTGGGCTGCCCTCGCTCCCCCATGATTGTCTTTTCTTGTGCTCCTTTGTGGGTGTGCAGATGAGCTTTTATCACATAACCTAACACTGGTCTTTTATTTGTTCATATTTATCTAGTATCACTAGAATGACTTTTATGGACTTCTTGTTGTGGACTTTTACATGGATAACAGACCTGCTAGATGAAGTTACAAGGCCAAACTGCCTTGTACTCCTTTAGGAATCTGTCATTAAGAGCAATACCAAAAACATATAGACACTCTCTGCATCTTTAGATTCAGAAATGTTTGATAAACTGTGGTGTTATGTAAAAGGACACATTTCCCTGAAGAAACAAACTATTTTTTCCAGAGGAAAGTTTTCAAACCTGATATGTACCTAACAGGAAAAAAAATCTGATAGGAGCCATTTTCGGTATTGCTTTGCACTCAATACAATAACACATTTCTTATTAGCACTTAGGCCGTTGTGGATTTCCACAATTCACTTTGCATGTCTTCTGCTGTAGGGTGCCCCAGGAGTTCCAGGAGTTGCTGGCCCAAGTGGAAAACCAGGGAAGCCAGGAGATCGTGGGACACCAGTAAGATAATGATACACTTACAGTATCAAATTTAAAATTATAGTCTGTTGATGAATATGAGACTTCTTGCTTTAAATACTTGTCTTGCGCTTATGACAGTGGTTGATACAGTGGAGCTGACCTAAGACCGCAAGCCTTTTTTTCAAACAATTTTGTTTTTACAGTATGCCATTTTGCTGAGTTTAATAGTTGGGGCTGGAAATTGTGGTCTCTAGTTTCCACTAAAAAGATCGTAGCTGTTATGTGCCAAGACATATATTCCTACACTGCATAAGCATGGAGAACTAGGTCAGCAAAATGACTGGAAAGTCTTTATATTTGTGTATGTGTGTGTTTAGTAAAAAAGTGGTGCACTGCTGAAGGTGGACAATCTTTGATAATATTACATAATCACTTCTGTTTTGCAAACGTTTTGTGGTTTTTAAAACGTGATTTCAAAATTATTTGGGAGTGGTTTCTGTGGGTTCTATTCAAGCCTTTAAAGTGCATCCTGACTAGGGAGAAAGAGCAGGAGGTGCTGCATCCCACCAATAGTTTCAGGGGAAATTTGAATTGATTCATTTATAGGATCTCTGAGAAATTACGCTTGAGTCAGGAGTGGAGACAGCAATTGAAATGAGAAATCATTCATTATGTGTACTTAATGTCTAGCAATCAGCCAGAATTTTCCATCCCACTTCAATGTCATTGCATATATGACAGCTGGATAATTTGGAAGAATATATAGTAGGCTGGGAAGCTTGATGGTTATGAAGTGGAAGTTCCCAGGAGCACCTGGAAGCTGGATCATTTTCTCATACACACACTGAATTCAGTCTGCGTTTGCCAGCCTATAAATCCCATTTCTTCTTGCAGTAGAGGATATTGAGTGTCTTAGGAAAGCACTGAAGCTTTCCTGCCTTTAGACATACATTGCTAATGTGATATTCCTGCCAGGTCAGATGCTTGATAGACATAGCTAGGGCACAAGGTGCTGTGGTTTGTTCACAAGTGAGCTTCAAACTGCCAGGTGTATCTGAGTTTTCCTTCACCTGGAACACTGGATAGTTGACCCAGTTCAGCAGCGAAGATCTTCTGCAGGTAAATAACATGCATAGAAGGAAATTTGGCTACAAGTTCAGTGCTTCTGTAAAGTAAGGCAGTCAACTCCTGTCCAAGCACCACGTGTAAGTTCTCCTACACTCTAATTCTAAGAGTTCCTTTCAGTCAGAAATACATTTTTTTTCCAGTTATTGCACTTTCTTGTAATGGGACACTGCGCATTGTATTTACCATTTCTTATGTTTCTAGAACAGATCCCAGCAGGAATTCTGGCTTGCACCTTGCACAGATGTTTTATCAGACTCAGTGGACAGAATTTCAACGCTTGCCTTTGTGTCCGGTATTAGAATTTCCAAAGGCGCAGCCTGAGGGCCAAATACAACTTGCAGTGTCATGAATCATAGTTCAGGCTTGCCTGAATTTGTAACTTACTGTCCCGGAGAAAGATAATGAGGCTTCGCATTGCCTCTGATAAGTACAAGGAGTGAATAATTTTTGACCAGATCCTGCCATTTTTTCTTACACCTGTACAATCTGTATTGCTGGTACTATGCAGCTCAAGTCAGGTGAAAGACCCCTACAAAGCAAGGAACATTACACCCCAGGCAAAAGATACACAGTTGCATGCAAATTATGAGGAGCCTTGGTGTTGCGAAGACATTCCTAGTGAACGCAGTCACTTGGAGCTCTTTCCTGATGTGTTAAATGTGCTAGGCTGAGGCAGGCCACACCGTGAATGTGGCTGTAAACATTTCTCTACCTCAATGTGTACTTGTACTAGAACAAGTCGGTACTTGAAGTGTTAACTGAATTTTTGTGGAAATAGGAAATTTGACTTTTTAATCTGCTTATAAGTCCTTGCAAGAGAAACTTAGGTATTTTTTCAGTGTAGTAGCAAAATGACAGAAAAAGGAACGGTAAGAACACAAATGAGTCTGTAGTCTATTGAGAATTGAGCACTGGCTATCCTAGAGGACACCGAAATACCTGCCCTCTGTCTGTCTGGTCAAACAGAGAGCGAGAATTTGGTAGTAGTCTGTACACATACCATAGGGTAACAACCAGCAAGAGTAAGAAAGAGTCATTAAGCTAAAAGAGGATATTGGCTCAAGAAGAAAAGGATATTTTTTTCTGTGAATAAATGTAATGGGAAATAGAAGATCTTGGACTACCAGAGAAGTTCCAGTACTGTTGTTTTATAGGTGTGAGAGTGAAAATGGTAATGGATGGGTAGGCAGACTAAGTCTGTCTTAAGATAGGGCTGTCTTGTTTGTAAAACAGACTCTGTGACAACAGGGTCTGACTTTGTTTCATCTAGAAGGTCCCCAGGAAACAGTGCAGGGCATTTATGTTTTATATGTAAGGTGCTATTAGACTGATGCCTCCAGGACCAAATAGACTGTGAAAACCTTTAGAGGGTAATCCTGAGCACATAAGGGAGATGTTTGTTGTGAGTTAAATGCAGTTTTTGAGCATTTTCCATTCTCTGCTGCCATGTGTTTACTGATCTTGCATCCATCTATGCAAACATCCTAGATAAAGTCTCAAAAAGACACTGCTTTGGGAGCAACGAACTGGTGGTTCTTGTGGGGAGTAGACATTCTTTTGGGGAAAACAATTGAGCACATTATCTTCCAAAGTAAAAATAGCATAACTTCTTTTGTTTTGTCCTCCTTCAGCCGTAGAACTTTGCTGCAGCCCCAGCCTTCATCCCACAGCTCAGAAAAATCCCACATGCAGCATAAACTAGCTTTTCCTCACGCTGAGCCCAAGTGACTCCCTTATTGCAGGATATCAACAAAACAGAATGTCAGCAGCAGCTGTTGCTTCTCAAAATGCTGGCAAGCAGTTGGCTAAATTGCGCTTTTTTGTCTATTAAAACAAAATAAACTGAAGTTTAAGAAGAATATAACCAAGTGGGAGGAAGATGCAAATAGCAACTCAGTAATTGCAGTTGTAATTATTTTTTGGAAATCATATTTCTGAAATATCCAGGTGGAAAATGAACTTTGCTGTTAACATAGCCAGTCAGCCTCTAATCTTCAAATTTTAAAACTAGTTTGGAATAGCCTATAGATTTCCAGTCATAAGGCTGAATCAGTGTATCTTTGCAAGGTCACAAATTGAAGAATGGGGCTCATTTGATTTCAATGAATTGTAAAATTGAGTGTGAATCTCTTGTAATTAAAGAATGGCCTTAGGGTTTTTCTAGCTGGGGGACCTTTGTTGGCAGTACTTTGGAGCAATGTTGTACTTTTGTTACCAGAGCACCGTCCTGTCTTACCAACATGGCTTGTGGCTGAAGACAGCCTGAAGAACGTTTCTTGACTGGTCAGCAAAAATATTTCCAGAAACAGTATATAGGATTTGAACATTTTAAGTTTGCTTCGTGTTTTTTTTTTCTCTTCTGTGTATAGTTCTGGTGTGTGAATGGTCTAGTAAGTGAACTCATTGGAACATGGCATTTTAAGTAATTATTAGAATATTGCTGGGATAGTAGACCAGAAATCTGATTTCTAATGCTTGCACTTACCTAGTGAATAAACTAGAAGACGTACTGCATGGTTTGCTTCTGGTCAAAACAACATGAGGTTGTACTATGAAAGCCTTAGAAAGAATGAGAATACAATGAGCAGGTATTATAAATATGTACTCAACAGATAATTTCAAATGAATATGCTTTCAGAAAATAGCAAAAATTGCCAATTTTCAAACAGAAAGAGAAGTGCTAAATAATTTGTTATTAGCCCTGCCCCCCCCCCCCCCCCCCCAATTTTCATGTTATAGACATGTTATGTTATAGTGCAAGTGAAAAACCTGCAATTCTATTCAATGGATATTTCACATGCATATGACAGTTTGACTGAGATGTTAATATCTATTGAATTGAGAGTCAAATTACGTCCTCTTAGAGCTTCAGTACATCAGCATTTACCACAATGTTAATTATTAGAGAATGTCATATTTTCCTGATGGTTTTAATTGTTACTTCGTTTATGTTGTTATGGCATTTACAAGTCCATGGTCTGTTTCAGCATGTGGCTGTGCTAAGCTAAAACTAAAAGACAGACCTTTTCCCTGACAGAGTAAGAAAAGATATAGATGGAAGAGTGAAGGACAGAAGGGAAAGAATATTCATCAGTTTGATGGGTATATTGTGTACATGTTAGTAACTGTCTCATTGGTGCCGTGATTTATTCCAGTGCCGCATTTATGGTGTCACCATTCTAAATCTTTCATTTGAGTCTGTACAATTAATTTTGCATGAACGATCTGTTATGCATGATGCAAATGTACCATATGCCAACTACTAAACTCAATGACGGATGAGCTGCCTCGTATTTTCTGTGGCATGTCATGGAGTAGGTGTATGCAACACTGCTGCAGAGAAGCTCAGATAGCATACCGAGTTCACACCCCGTCATACCGCATGGGAATTTGTTTACCCGAAACCTTGATAGAATTCTATGAAACAGTGCCACCACATTCGAATTGTATCTGCTGTGACCTCAGTGGAATGATTTGTTGTCTCGTGTTGTTGAAATTAATTGCGGCTAGTGTAGGAATGTTATGAAAAACAGCTGCGGCCCCCACTTAGCCTTTGCTTTGTTAATGGTGATAAACAGGCTCCTTAAAGAAATACGACGATGTAAAAAGCAGTAATACGTAGGATGTATGTGTAATTATGTGGAGAGCCATGCAGAGCAGCAGATGACCAAACTGGTCTTTCACCTTTGAAATATGCCTTTATGTTCAAATAGTAATTTAGGCTACAAGTGAAAATCTATTTGAACATATACTAGCCCCTTTTTGCTTAACTAACAAAGCTCCTGTGCTCTTCGGACACGTGCTGGCAGGGGAATTCACAATACATTTTTAGGACTCAGCTGTGGTCTAATCCTGCGTTCACTGAAGTCACATGTAAAATTCACACTGGCCACTTCAGGAGCCATAGTTTTGGCCAAAGTTTTGTTTATGCTGCCCTGGAATTTGGCACGTGTGGCATTTGTCACAGTGAGTATTCAAGAGCGTTGGAAGGGCTATTCATGTTGGCTTCCTAAGCAGGTCTTGCAGTAAATGCAGTTTTGTTTTCTTTTTTTTCTTTTGTATTTTGATGTCAAAAATAGTTTTAAAACACTTTGCAGATTTTTAGGTTTTTCAAAGGGCGACCTAGTAGCTAAAACAAATGACTGCAAATTGAATTTTCTACTTATTTTAAATGGGCATCTGCAATTTTTACTGTGGCCAAAATCATGTCAAATAGACTAAAGCAAGTTATAAACATCCTTCTGAGATCATTGCTGTCTTTTTTGAAAATCTTTAAAAATCCCTCATACCAAGCATTGTAATTACATTTTCTTTGGAAAGTATGGTTTGCTCTCTCTTGATGCTTTTTTTTTTTGCCTTTTTTTTTTTTTTTTTTGCTAGCAGTGGAATGCAAACATCAGACTAAAATCTTAAAATGTTGTGTGAGAGGTGCACACACAAAACTTTGTTTGCCGAGTAGATTGTGTGTGCATATCTCTAGTTCAGCATTTAAAAACATCTCTGCAGTATACCTGATGTTTTTCCAGCCATAGACACATACATATATAAAAATTAGAATCAGTCCTTCTGGTTGGCTTCTTACATTGTATTCTTGAAAACCAAAAAGCCCACAACAACCACTAGAGTGTTCAAAGGCAAATGGAAATTGCTGTTAGACAAAAGTTAGCTCTTGGCAAACGTCAATAATTATAAAGCAGCTCAAGCTAAGACTTCTATGAGACTATTGTAAGACTAGAAATGGTTGAGACTTAGCAGTGAAGCTGTTGTTATAAATAGAATAAGCACTTAATGGCATCTCTCTCCATCTTGTGTGTCATCTCTGGATAGTGCTTTTTTGCTTAACACAGGGTCTGTTTCTTGTGGGTTCAAGGAGACAGCTACCCTTCCTAGACACGTGTCATTCTTCCTCGCTTACCTTCTTTAATGATGAGTTGCTTAAGACTTAAAATTAAACAGTCATATATAACTCATACAAGACCATTCATCCTTTACAGAAATGTGATGCTAGAAATTCAACTTTCAAATTGCCAACGTGGTCCCAGTGTCAGAATACGTCAGTTTCTTTGGCCCTAGTTTGAATTTTTCCTTCAGATCTTTTTCTTCTACATCTGTCAGTGTGTCTGATCATACACAAAAGGTCATTGCTTGTCCAGTCTTTTCTGGCACCTGCTTTAGCATCCCTGAAATGTAAAGTTCAAGGAGGACCAGGTCTGTCTTCTTGAAGGAGTCAAAATGTTTTCTAGAATTGCATGTCTCAAACCTATAGGTGGGGTGGAATAACATCATCCTTCAGTTGTTTTATTTTTCCTGTATTTATTTTAGGGTACACCTGGAATGAAAGGAGAAAAAGGTGACAGAGTAAGTCTGCTTTAAAGTCAGTTTTTCTCAGATTTTTTTTAATTAAACACTACGTCTTTAAAAGCACAGACACTTGCTAATAAAACACTTGTTTTTGTTTTGATTATTTAGGGTGACATTGCTTCTCACAACATGATGCGAGCAGTTGCAAGACAAGTTTGTGAACAACTGATAAATGGTAAACAGTGTTGCTTGCTTTGTTTCTCATACTAGTAATTTACTACTTTGTTGAAAGAGAAAACAGTGGTTTAAGTTTAAGGTGAGGGATACTGGCCACAGAGCATAGCAGGAGCTTGAGTGATCTGATAACTGTCCAATGCCAATGATTTGCTGGAAAAATAAAATGTAGCACTAAATTTTTGCCAGATCCAGATGGCTAATCTGTGACCTTTAAAAATACACATGCAAGTCTAATGCTCTGTACAAGGAAGGTGACTTTCCTTTTGTCAGTCTGGTCTAAAATTACCTCATCTTTGTCATAAAACGAGTATACATTTTTCTTATTAGACGTGTCTTATCTTCAGGATGAGGGAACCGGTGAGAAAAAGGATGCTCACTGCAGGTACTTTGCTAGCAGGAAAAGACAGATGAGTGTTGGGTAAATACTGTTCACAGAATCAGCTGTGCTATGCAAGTAAAAATGATATTTATTTGGAGAAGGACTCCAAATTGAATTTCAGTCCTCTTCTGCCACACACTGCAGCTCTGCAGCCCATGAAAGTGTTCTCTACAGAGGCTTTCTCTCTGTCCCTGAGGCAATGCTTTTGCTATCAGTAGACCTGCTGAGGAGGACGGAGACAAATGTACTCATAAATCGTTCTTAATATTGTTTCTGTAACACAGGTGAGTCCTGATTTGAGGTAAACAGATATACCTTTTGGATCATTAAGAGTGCTTGTGTACAGGGAGGGGGACAGTATGTCCTTTAAAATTTCTGTGATGGCTGCTATTTAAAACATGTCTATTAGTTAGCCATCGCAGAGGAAGGAAAGTACATTCATGAATGTATTAGGTTTATCAATAAGGATGTTGTATCTGAGATCTTTTAGCATCTCTTTTTTGAACCTCCCTGCCTTATGTTTCTCATATTCAACTGATCTCTTCAGGGTTAAGATAGAACTGGCACATTACACTAATCAGGTAGGGCTAGATGTGGCCCCCTATTAAGGGCTCCTTTCTACATAGCTACACAATGCTGTTGCTTTTCTTCAGACACCTTTCTTTGGAAATGAAATTTGCCTGTATGCAGAAGGTACATAGGTATAAGCCTATGCATCCTACAGGCTTAAGAAAGCAACTTCATAGACTGTGTGCTGCTAGCTCTACACATGAATAATTTGTACTGTGTTTGTGGTAGCTTCAGCTCTGAAAGTACATAGAAATGTGATACTCCACTTTTAGAAGTGTAGCAAGTCCTTTCTGTTCTTCAGAGTAGAAACAACCTCTAATTAGAACTCTGAGAGCAAGAGTATTGTAAACAAATGCTTATTTTGTGACTTTAATTGCTTTAAAATTAATTTTTATTAATGTTATTGGCTTCCAGAATTCCACTTACCTTTGTTCCCTCCCTCCTCCATTTATGTTCAGCCTTCTTATCAGACATTCATCTTAAGTCTTCCTAATTCATCTGTGCTAGTTCACCACTAATTTATTGAATGGGAACAAGGATAGAATTTAATGAAGAGAGATAATTTGTTATTCCTTCCCACTCTGGTAAGACTTTCACTCATTTCACATGGTTTATTGAACCATTCTTCTTTCCTTTTGAAGGTCAAATGAGCCGGTTCAATCAAATGCTGAATCAAATCCCGAACGATTATTATTCAAACCGTAACCAGCCGGGGCCACCAGGACCACCTGGTCCCCCAGGAGCTGCTGGGACAAGAGGAGAGCCTGGACCTGGAGGAAGACCAGGATTCCCAGGACCTCCTGGGGTCCAAGGACCACCCGGTGAAAGAGGTGAGTAAATTGCAAGGCAGCTGTGTATTTCACAATGCACATGGTGCAGGGGCTATCAGAGGAGCAGTCTGGTCCCTTTACCATGTCAGACTAGGAAGCCCACACCTAGCAGTAGCCTGTTAGGTCAGTTGGGTTGCCTGAGGGACGCTGATGTTCTGGAGGACAAAGTTAATTACATCAGTGCTTTCCTCTGTCTCTCCCTTGCTCATGTTTCATGAAACACAACTTGGTATAACATTTTGGCTGCTGTCTCAGGCTTCCACAGGATATCCCAGGAACGTAAATGTTCTCAGAACTCTTCTGGCACTAAACAGTTCCATCTTGAAAGGCTGTTTGCTTGTACTAACAACTCTTTGCAGAACAGAACTCTGATTAAGAGAGAAAATAAGTCATTACTAAGAATAAAAAGTAGGAGTTGAAAGAATTAGGTCTACATCCTTGGCTCTTTGCAGTACTCTGAACTGACTTTGAGCATATGGGTAGACCTATTTTGTGGCTGCCTTGGATCACTGCAATGACATGGAGTGTACTATGTTGTGGCCTTTGCTTATTCCAGCTACTCTACTCTAGCATAGGCTCAGTGCTGTGTTTTCTAGCATATATATATATTAATATAATCTTTAAAAAAGGCTAGAAAAAATCAGGAAGAATGAATTTCTGAATTCTGCTTTCTTAAACTTATTTCATCGTAACTGTTTCTAAGAGAGTGTAAAGCATCCTTTATAGAAGAAGTATGCAAGCTTGAAAATACCTTCCTGTTTGTAGTTTAAAATAATAAGGTTCTGTGGTGGTGTAAGTATCTCAAAGACTTTTCTATGTTTCAGAAAGTTTATTCACGCTAAATTACCTCTGCATCCTACTTTATTTTTAGATTAGTATATTTATATCCAAATTATTTTCCCAAATGCACATTTGGTCTTCTGTACAAAATAAGGTTTGACCAGCCTTGTTACATTAAATAATGGGAACTAAATATTAGTATCAATGAGAGAGCATGAAGAAATATTTGTTGATGTGGTTTCCTTCCTTTGTTTTTTATTGCCTTTTTTTTTTTTTTTTTAACTCTGTAGGAATGCCTGGAGAGAAAGGCGAAAGAGGGACTGGATCTCAAGGACCACGAGGTTTGCCAGGACCACCTGGTAAATATTTCATGTTTTATCAGATTACAGAAAAGTAGGAGAAAAAGACAACATTTCTTCATAGGGAACCAGACTACATATGGTGAATGAACATGCTCTACTCTGTCCAATTCATGCTTTTGACATGTGTTAGAGTTTACCGCAAACCCCTACAAAAAAGGACAATTTAGAAAGATTTTTGGATGTGGCTAATAGGTATTTATCTTTATCTTGTAATTTACTCATCTGGCATGCTTGCTTGTGTGAAAATGTATTTCATGAAAATACATTGCCCAAATATTTGATGGATATTTTCATAAGTGTTCTCAGATGATACTTTTGCAGTATCTGGTTCCATATTTACTTGTGAGTACAGAACTACAAATTGTCCCTGGACTACAAAATACTCCCACATGCAGAGTTTTCAGATGATAGAGTCAGATGATTTGCCCGTTGGTTTTGCTCTTTGTATCATGCAATTTTGTACATGGATACCTTGGCAGAAATCAGCTGCATAATTTGTTTCTGCTTGTAGTTTACTAGGCTAAACATGGTTTTTCGTTACAGGACCCATAAGATGCTTGCAGCAAATTGTAGCCCCAGTTACTTGAAGCTTTGCTTTTCTGCT
Organism: Phoenicopterus ruber ruber; assembly: GCA_009819775.1. Taxonomy (NCBI): domain Eukaryota; kingdom Metazoa; phylum Chordata; class Aves; order Phoenicopteriformes; family Phoenicopteridae; genus Phoenicopterus; species Phoenicopterus ruber. The sequence goes on from CM020217.1 coordinate 93,224,841, forward strand.
AACCATAATAAGACTGGTTCCAAAAAAAACATTACCTCATCTACCCTGGGGCTACAGGGTAGCAGAATTAATGTACTCCTATATTTTAATTGAAATCCAGTGTGTTTGTCTAATCTAGTAGTTTCCCTTGAGATCTTCCTATCTTACACGGAGATGAAATAAACCAGAGTATTCATTGATGTTTCTTACTTGGCTCAAACTTTACTAAATCAGTTTCTGTGAATAAATCCTTAAATAAGCCACACACAGGGAAGCAACTAATGATGAGTCACATTTCTAGTTTTCTTTTGTTTTTCTTTCTGTTGACCCCCATATAGCAACAAAGTGCAAGTGTTTTCTCACCAAAGACACAGCCTAGTCCGTGTAGTCTAGACAGCAGTAATGTTAGCTGTTTTATCAAGCTAGCTCTTAAAGAAAACAACCTCCTAACCTTTCAATTCTAAAATTAGGTCCACAAGGAGAATCTAGAACTGGTCCACCAGGCTCCACAGGATCACGAGGACCACCAGGGCCACCAGGTCGTCCTGGAAATGCGGGTATTCGAGGTCCCCCAGGGCCACCAGGATATTGTGATTCGTCCCAGTGTGCTAGCATTCCTTACAATGGCCAAGGATTCCCAGGTAGGTTATGAACTACTTAACTTGCCTTAAATAGCCTTCACAGAGGTGGCTGTTCATATTGAGCTGCTTTACATGAGACAGTCCTGCTAGCCTGGACGTACTGAATCAGGAGGAAACGGTTGCAATGAGCAGGCCTGCCTCATTGTAATGTGCAGGTATATGAGCAGTCATTTGGACTTTGCAGATTTACTTGATGTTATGTGTGATTCGCTTGAAATAGGAAGTAGTAACTAAATATTTTAGTCTTTTTTTTTTTTTTTTTTTTTAACATAGACAGTTAGTAGTTGATAATGCTGCTCATAGGATTTAAGTGACCATTTTCTTCTTCTTCTTTTTTCCCCTCCATCCCTACCCCTTCCAATCGTCTTCAGAACAAGGTTGAATTCTCCATGTTTCTCTTGAAAAATAAAAAGAATGCTGTGGTTGGCAATTTCCGTGTGTCTCTTTTTGAGCAATGTCAGGATTATTTATACAAAATTGATACCTGAAATAAAAATTTTCCACAAAGGAAATTCATTCGGTGATACAGTACAGACAACTGAAAAACACCGCTGTCCTACAATTTCTACTGAGTTAAACACCATGGAGTCTCTTATTAGCCCTGGGTCATACCAACCTTCCACTTTGTGATGTGGCTCAAAACAGTAGGCTGCTTCTGGAATCAAAATAAAGGGTCACAGCAGCCACCAATTTCTGGCTGGAAATATTCTAATATATTTTAACATGGGGATCCTGCAGGACCACAGTATTGTTAACAAATTAATATGTATGCATTGCAACATCTCAAAATTAGTGTATGTGATACTACTATTGGATATGGTTTGCTGTTAGTGTATTGTGCATGTACTCATGAAAAGAAAAAGAAAAGAAAAGAGATATATATATATATGTACACACTTGCAGACTCAGTGCTACTGGTTAAAAAGCCAGGTGGTTGTGCAGGTCTCACACAAAATTCTTATTTAAATGAAAAAGAAAGCAAATTGTACCTGTGATTCATCAGTGTTCTCCTTTCTAGTAAGCAGCTATGTATACATATATAAATATATGCCTATGACTTAACTGTTATGTATTTAGTTGGATGAAAGTATGTTTTTGCACATCAGATGGACTTCTTTAAAAGACTAACATCATCTTTGACCTGTTTCAGGTTTCGGCTAACACATTTTCTAAGTCGCCAGTGCTGCTTACAGTTTGAATACGTGAAAATCCTGTTTCTGAGATGTTTGCGCACGTGCTTATTAGAAAAAGAGTCCGTATGGATATTTCACCACGGATATGGTTTTTGAACCATGTTGGCCTGATAGAATGGGGAGATTCTTTTTACTAACACAACTCGGGAATGAGATAAAGGACAGTGATGTCAATTCCTTAAGCCTGTTGCATTTCAATAATAAAATAGACAATCTTTCTTTTTTAATAAAAAGACCCAGACCGTCAAAAGCCTCAGTGGTGAAGGAGGCTTATAAAACTACTAACCAGCAAAGGTAATGCCATTAGAAGAGACAGATTTAACCTGGTCAATGAGAAATGACTTATGTAAATAGTAAACTAATTGTGGCTTGTAAATGATTTGTATGGGACCGTATCCACTAAAATCTGTTAACAACTCTACATGATGCTTTTGCATAAAAGCCTGCTGCTGCTTGCTATACGCCGGAATAACATCTTTGACAACTTATGAAACCTACCTGTCTGTTGCTTGTTACCGACATGTCTGATTTGGGGCATGTACCTTTTTTTTTTATGTAATCTTGTTGGATTCTGTAACTGCAGTTATAAATAACGAAGTTTTATAATTACTTTTCTTCTGTTTTGCTGTAGTTTTTGGTGTTCCTGAAGCACCAGCTGTAACTCGGTTTGTTACGAGGAACAGCACGAGAAAATGACATGTACTGTATATTGCCGCTGGTGATAGTTATGTCTACACTTACTTTCCCGTTCTCAGAGAAAATTAGTATATGCCAAACCCACCTGTTCATTTTCCCTGCTCCATGTCTTCTATTAATTACGCAGTCTAAAATAAAGTCCAGTGCCTGGATTTACTGAAGTAGCTGTAAAATAATATTTTTATTTGATTTGCTTTGGGTTTTTTGTTTGGTTGTTTTTTTTGTTTTGTTTTGGTTTTGATTTTTTTTTTTTTTACAATAATTGGTCCCTTGCATAATTTAAGACTTTCTGCAACGTTTTGTGTATTATAAATACAAAGCCTTTCAAAATGAATTTTAATCTTTTTATTATTTTACTGCCAAAAAGTATTCATGAACAAACCTGAAAAATACCCCCAGTGAACTATTAATTTATATATTTATTATATGGAAATAAGATCGGACTAACACTATGTAGACTAACTTTCATTGTATTTGTGGATTCAAAGACATGCGATAACTATTATGTTCAATCGGACAACTATTTTCAACCAGAACCATACGTGCCTGAAAGTGGACCCTATCAACCTGAAGGTGAACCCTTTATAGTACCTATGGAGTCAGAAAGGAGAGAGGACGAGTATGAGGACTATGGAGTTGAAATGCATTCACCAGAATACCCTGAGCACATGCGCTGGAAAAGATCGCTGTCAAGAAAAGCAAAACCAAACCCATAAAAGATCTGTGTCTTGTTTTGGTTTTTTTGGTTGGTGGCTTTTGGTTTTGCTATGCTTGCATTTGCAGATACACGCAGGGAGAGTGCATCATTTCTTTTGCAATATAGCTTTCTGGTCTTTTCATATCAGACGCACCCCTGTGTGGTATCTTGCTTATGTGGGGATAGCAATGTGTGTACCTAGAGACGTCGTATTGCTCTGGAAATGCTTGTAAAATACTTTTGCTTATAGTGGCTGCATACAGGTTAATATGTGCATTCAGTTACCCCAGTGCTGCCTTTTCATTAAAATAATATAAAAACAAATACATAAAAAAAAAGAAAACCAAAAAACCAAAACAAAAATAACCACAGAGCTGCTGCAAATTTTCTAAGGACTGTCTGCTTTAGCTCTACATTTTTCTTCTTTTTCAAATGCATGTTTGCAGTTCAGTCAGATCACAGGTCTGCATTATCTAGTTAAAAAAGAAACAACATTCTCCCTCTCCTTCCAATATCACTGTTGTTTTCTTCTATTCTTAGTTACACTTTGCAGAGCATATACTGTTCTTATACATCTCCTTTAAACACCACAAACATTAAGTAGCTGAAATCATTGTATCAACTGGATACGGTTTAATAATGCCTGAAATCTCCTTGTTTGTAGACACAGTAACATTTATGCCAAATTGCAGTCAATCCTGCAGAGATGGAATTGCATGTTTATGTTGTATATTTAGTATGGAATTTTTTTTCAGAATACAATGTTTCTTAGTTATCAAAAGCAGTTGGAAATTGTTTGCAAGACTATGGATATAGAATTGCTGCTTTTATATTTTAACTGCAAATTGTGAATTTCACTGCCTTATATTATTTATTTCTGAAATGAAAGAGGCATTTTTCAATAAAACTACTGAAAATTTATATGTGTCTATTAATTTCTTGAAAGGAATGGTGAGACTGGTGTGTGTGTTTCCTATTAGTGTTATTTACTCAATCATTTGGAAATGCCAAGTATCAAAAATCAATTGGAATGGGAATAGTCTTGAAATGGGTATTTGGGCTGTAGTGCGAGAGGTGGGTGGGTGAAAGCAGGAGACACTTCCTCTGTCTGAGGTATAAGACCTTTAAGAAATTCAGTCTGCAAGGCATTTGATGAAGAAAATGAAAGAGAAGCTCTGAGCTTCAGTTGCTGACTTTTGGGGGATTTCCGATGGATGGCTGTTGCAGAGAACAGAGACTTTCCACCTGAAAGTGGAACTGCACTACTTGAACTGCAGCGAGTACCCAAAGCCACACAAACTTTTAAAAGTTTGCTGAGCTCCATCCTGCTGGCACTGTACATGAGCTGGCTACTACCTGCTCAGGAGGTCATCTGTACTTGCAGAAGCTTTGATCACAGTGATGACTGTCATGGAGCTTTACCTAGAGAGGATGACAAGGATGATTTGGAAAAGAACAACAAAACTGCAGTGCACCAGAAGAATCACTTGCTAACTGAGGAGGAGAGAGTGGACTGGTGGTGATCCTTCCTATCCATGGTATCTTAACGAAGGTCTGTCTTAGAAGTAGAAGTGGCTTTTGCCGTAGGACCTGGAGCAAAGCCTTTTGACTTCATTGGGAAAGCCGGACTGCCAGTCTTAAGATCATGCAAGACCTCTGTCGCAGAAGTGAAGCTAGACGTGCAGGCTGGCTTCCTGATCGCTGAATTTTACTCCGCCCTGAAAGCTATGTGACAGATTTTAGTGTCCACAAATGGAAATGATACAACAACTCCATAGACTGCCTGACTGGTTATCAGTGAAATGAAATCCAAACAAATGGCATTTCAAAGAGTGACCCCGATTACAGCCATATGCCTCTTAGACTGTAAGAGAATAATTCTGGGCTGAACTGAGGAACATTTAAAGGAGAATCAAAGCCATCGATTCTTTATGTTTTCTTCTAATTGTGGAGAGTTAAGTATCAAAAACATGTCCTGCAGCTTGATGTGCAATAAAGAAAAGCATGTGTCTGGCAGAAAAAAAAAGATGCTGGTAGAAATTTGGAGAAATGATTAAAATGTTTCTCTGAATTGTATTTAAAAATAATGACATCTTGCATTGATCTCCCATCTGTCTTTTTCTGGCATTAAGAGTGTCCCTAGGACAAGCTTAACCAGATGCCTGTATCTTCATGAAAAAGACTCTCTCTGTCCTCCAAACAAAGTTTTACAAAAAGAACACCTTATTTAAAATATATATTTTAAATTGTTTTTCTATTTCTTCACAAAATATACCCAATGCCTGCCGACCATGCCTTATATTCTTTGTGTTCTTTATTAATATCAACCTTAGTAGAGATGCTGCTGTTTGATTATCTGGTAGCCTTAAATATTTAAACATTCAATAAAACCTCAGCTTATTGGTAGTCGGTAGACTTTAATGACAAAATTTTGCTCACAGATCTGCAGGATGGATACCAGCTCTAGGGTGTCTACTTCCTATGGGCATAGAATTACAAAATATGAATCAAGAGCATCTCTGAACTTGAGATAAGTGCTGATAAGCATTTATATTTCAGAAAAAAAAAACCAAACCACCCATCCCCAAACCTGGTTAACATTTCTTTCACCTGTACTACAATGCTTGACAGAGGTATTCTTCTTCTGGCAATGCTTTTTGAAGTAAAAAGGATGTTCACTGGCTCACCCAAAATCTGGAGAAAATACTCGAAATGTTTGGACAACATATAAATGAGTGTTTACTGATGGAGGCCAACAAGGAAGAATAACTCATTTCCAGGAATTCTCAGGGGAATGATTCTCAGGGGCCGAGGGGTACTGAGACACTTCTGGGAAAGCTGTTGCAAAGCTGAGCCAAGCAAATCCTGGAGAAATACAGATGCGAAGGAAATACAAACAAATTTGAGTTCCTGAATATCTCATGCACAACTGAGCAGTTTACATAGTCTGGCAGTTTTAAAGAAGGAAATTGTTTAAAACCTCAATTTTAACTGTATGTGCTTTTTCTCTCATTTTGGCAAAAACTGTGGATACGAACAAGAAAGTGGGAAAGGGCTGCTCCTTGTTTGAAATCAGGCCTGAGCACTGCAGAGCGGAACGTAATGAAGCCAGTCTTCCTGCGTCTTGCGAACGTTTGCTCAGAGAGCGAGTTCTTTGCATTCCTGATGGTATGGATAGGAAAACCGCACAAATACCCAGGCGACGTTACCGTTCTGTGAAGGCTGAGTGTTACAGTAGTGCATCACTGCCGAGATCTCCGTACGATAATAGGCAAAAATGGAGTGAAGGACAGCACGTGAAGAGCCTTATTTGAAAGAGTGCCTCCCCTTCATTTTTTATTCTGTTGTGGTTTTGCGGTAGTCTTTTGAATGCCCTAATGCTGACTGCACAGAGATGCTTATAAAAGAAGAAGATAAAGGGACAGTGACTGATTTTGCTAGACATGAAGAGTTTCAACCAACATAAACAGTTGATCTTTGTTCCCATGAAGGCCCTTTTTGGTATAAAAACGTGATATATTAGTGATAACTTGATTGATCTATATAGATCAATATAATCTATATAGATCAAGATAAATGCAATAATTTTTGTTTGCAAGTTTTCAAAATAAATTTCACTGTGGAAAACATATTAAAGGTGTCACACAGACCTTGAGGTTGTCCACCATCTTTACGAAGTGAAACAATGTGTTGACATTTTTTGGCTGCAACTCAGACCAAAGTTACAAATGGGAAAACATTTTGGGAAGATGTTGTACTGTGAAAATACTAATTATTTTCATGTCAGCTTTTTAATGAATACCTTTTACGTCATTTTACTTTAGATGCCCCATTGAACATACAACATGAAGGAAGTTGTATTTCTGCTCTTCAAAGTCAAAAAAATCAGGCCAGCTTATAGCCAACAAGAAAACACAGCTTCTAATAAAGGCTTTTCTTCCTTCAGTATTCTGCAGAAGACCTCAAACTTTTGCTTTGACCAGCTAGTTAAAAGATGCACAGCCATCACTTTCATGCTCTAGGCAAAGAGATGAGAACGAAAGGAAATTCTCTTGAAGGCTTTTCCACATCTGAATGTTTCTTAGGTGATGTTCAGTTAAAAAGAATAGCCTCAGACAGGGATTTTAGTGCTGATACACTATTGGCCGCTGAAAAGAAATGCTCAGTTGCGTTTTCATTGAGTTATTTTCCTGTGCTGTTTAATATGCTTCCATCTCATTGTTTTTGTTCTTTTGTGTCATGCATGAGATCATTGAGCTAATTGTGACAAACTGCACCTCAGGGAGTAATTCTGCAATGCAAAGTGAAATCCTGCCTCCTGTAAGATCAGCTATGTTTTGCCACTGCAGTTAGCGAGGTTGAATTTATAGTCTTGCCTTCATTCAACAGATCTGTTCTGTAAGCTTGGAGATGTAGAAAGCCCTGAGCAATAAATTATTGGCCTTTTTTTTTTTTTTCTTTTTTATGAGGAAATACAGCAAGACCATTTGGAGCTGTCACCCAGATGCTGCTCTCAGCTTCATTTCAGGGTCAGCTTTGTTGTTCTGAATTTCTTCATCCTTGAAAACCGCTGTTTGTTTCTGAACTATTCTCACAGAATAGTTTAGTGCCCAGTTTGACTTCCAGTGTCTTTCATTCCTGCATAGACAGTCCAGGATATCTTGAAAGTTTAGTTCATGACCACTGTATATTTTCTTTGTGCATCCCATATTTATTCCTCCCTGGAGTGATGCAAGCTACTCACTGGGTTTTCAAGAGTTGCTAAAGATTTGGGAACATGACATTTCTGGGTGCTCACTTTGAGATGCCCATTGGTCTCAGTTTCAGAAGGCGATATGCCTCTAATAACTTGACCTCTTTAACCAGCCTCGAGTTACCTTCCGAGTGACTACCAAGATTATTTATATAATATTAAATATTGAACAAAAGAATAAAAATAGGTCAGAGAAGAAATAAGAGATCTTCTGTCTCTCATTTTCGTAGCATGTTATCCCTGCAAAGTTCTTCAGTTAAAAATACTGAAGGAGACGGATTTTATTCCTTCAGCTATAATGAAAGTAGAAAAGCTTCAGATGCTCAGGAAATACCAGAAAGGAGAAAACCAAAGCTGTATCTTTTTCCATTAGAGAGGGCACCTATCCAGAGACTTCTGCTATAAACTTCACCGGAATTATTGGTCTCTGAGCAAAATAAAGACATTTATAAGTTACCAGAACTCCAGTATTGATCATGACAGAAGTGTTCCTGTCTGGGTAAGCAAAAGCATATAAAACTGATAAATACCTTGAATAATACTGTTTTTACAGCTGCCAAACTGAAGCAAATGTGAGACGTTTATCAGCTATAATGAGCTGCTGTTTATGTCTCATAGCAACCACCGCTGGAAAGTTGCAACACGTTATTTAATGTTCACAGCTTTGGACTCTGTTCATGACAATGAACAGAACAAATTAATTGAAATTACTGTACATTAATGGTTTTCTCTTTATCAGTCATGCCAAAAAGTCATGCCCTGTACAGCCTTCCTTCCCTTCTTCCGTGCCCTCTTTCCTTCCTGAAGCTTATGTGCTATTCCGCTCTACTCAGCCCTCCTGCCTGTGCAGGTCCAGGCTCCCTGGGGACAAGGACATGTTGGAGCAAGTCCAGCTGAGGATCACCAAGGTGCTCCAGGGGCTGGAGTGCCTGGTGATTGCAAGAGTTGGGCTTGTTTAGCCTGGCGAAGAAAAGTCTGACAAGGAGGGATCCCTCTGCTGTCTTCAACTCCCTTTGCCTTCCTGCCATTCCAAAAACTTGTTTTCTTTTTATTTTCATGGCTGTATATGAACAAAAGATTCACAGAGTTCCCGGGATTCCTGGATCATGCACTCCGTGTGACTTGCATTTCGCTATTGCCTGTCTTGCATCCAAAACTGTAACGGAGGGTTTTAGGAACAGTTTTAGGGTGCCTTATTGTTGACACTTGTATAAATATTGGCCTTTTCAAGTCTCCCTGTATCTTTCTGAACTGTTAGTCCTCGTCCTGCTTTTATACTACTGTTGTAATAGATTAACAAGCAGGAAGTCTTCTGGGCAGATTTTATTATTTTCTTCTTATATGTAGCTACAGGTGTCAATTACCAGGTGAGATGCTTCAAGACATGTTTTTATCCCATATCTAATTCTTCTACGTAATTACAAGAAACAAAACAAGTACTTTTTTTGTGCAATGGAAGACAGTGAAAAATACACTCTTCTAACTACAATAGCTTTTAATTTTGTCTTTAATTTACATTATGGGTAAATAACCAAAAATACAAACCCATAACTGAGGTTTGGAATAGAAAGAAAAACAATCTTAAAAATTATGTAAATATGTCATGTATATACACATCCACTTACAGATAAGGGAAGTTTTTTTTTATTTGAAGTCCAAGTTTTTTTCTATAATTACTGAATTTTGGCTGATTTCAATGTATTTAGGATTTTTCCCTAAAAAGCCAAAAAGGAATCCTGGCCCAGTATCTATCTGTAGATGTTTATCCTTAGGTTTTCAGTTCTAGAAACTCTGTTGATGTGAGAAAAGTCAGCATAACATCAAATAAAGTGTAATCTGCAGACTTGTTTTCCTTGGCAGTTCCTCAGAATACCATAAATACTCTGTGTTGTTATTGGGCAATGCCCTTGTGTACAGTATATCTGACAGAAAACGCCTGTAGACTGTAAAATCCCAGCCAGCGCATCCTCCGAGGTAGTATCCTGAGGTTACATTTCTCAGTCTCCCTAGCTGATCTCTTTTCAGTAGCAACAGAAGTCAAAACAGCACCAAACATTTCATATATCTGCCTCATTTCTCAAAGACGTGTCTGAAAGATGTTTTCTCTCTACAGCACTTGCTTCCCCAAAAACGAGCCAAGAAATTTGTTAGTGAAATAGGTGAAGGTTTCAGAAATTTGCAGAGAAAAAGTTTTAACTGTATAGCAAAGATTAAAAGCTTTGCGTTAGACGGTGGCATGAAATTAAAGTGTTTCCATGATTCAGAACAGTGCTGGCCCAATGTAAGTTCCCATCCATAGGTCAAGAAAACCAGGTAGAGAGACCATCTTGCGCAAGAACTATGTACTACCCCAGGGTTACAGGTTGCACCCATTTCTTCCTGCATATGAAATATTAGAGGTGATTAAGAGGAAAGAAAGGGGAAAGCAGTGCTAATGAGATTCCAAATCGTTTCCTCAATGCAGTAGATTAATTAGCATGGGCCCAAACACTGACCTATCATCAGTGCACTGAGTGCATTATCGGTGAGCCACGACAATAAGGAATTTCAAGAAAAAGAGACTCCATAAAGGCCATATCCTTCTTACCTGGACTTTGTCTTTATTTAATTCCTCTTTCTCCAGCTGAGGTGGGAGATGGTTCTTGCTCTTGCATAGTAGATGTCCTCATTCAAACCCCATCTACTTGTCATTCCAGAAATTGCAGTTATTTGCTCATTTTCATGAGGACCATCATTGTTCTTGACCAAAAGAATGTTTTATGAGAGGCTGTTTTCTGGCTGCTGCTTCTTGTGTCCCACATGTGGAGCACAAGTTACACTGCCTGTGCTGGTAAACTGATGGAAAGCTCATCCCGTTAGTTTATATGCTAACAGACAAAACCCCTCAATGGGACCTAACCCATTTTATTAAACACTTTGACTTTTAGCCTGTGAACTAAAATTTTAGGTTTTTAGTGACACACTCTAAAATAAGTGTCAGAGTTCCCCGTAAAGTCACAGAAAGGCTCACATTCCTTAGGAAACCTCTAGAAGTGCAACGTGAGAACCTAAACTTGGGGATCCGCGTATGCAAGAGTGACCTCTTGGCTTGGAAGATCAGTGTATTAGAGTAACCAAACTTGTCTCATGTTGCCTAGCACGAGGAAAAGGGCAAGAGCTCTGTGTTGTCGAGCAAGACATTGCTGCATAAGTAACCATCTTAACAGCTGGAGACTCGCCCTGCTGCGGTGTCGCTGGTGGCCCCAGGCTGGGCTGAAATGGGGCCCTGGGACATAAGAGGGTGGAGAGGCCCCAGTGGGAGCTTGGCAGGGAGAGTCAGGCCTGACAATGGCCTCAGGTCTCTGGAAATACTATTTTCTGCTCATACAGTATTTTCCAACAATTAGTTTGGGAAATCCTTGAATGGTCATCGTTGGGCCTACTCCTTCACCAGGCTGGATGGTAAAATTGTACAAAATGTGTCCCTTATGAGGACTACGCAGGCTGGTCCTCCTAAGGCTGGAGGTGTGCTGTGAGGGGCAACGGCTGTTGACTCAATGCAGCGTGGTCTTGCTGAAGGAATGGAAGAGAGTGAGTGCTGTCACCAAATAAAGATGGCAATAAGGCCTCTACTGAAAACAGAGAAGTGGAGTAAATTAAGAACCAAGATATTATGCATATAATACTTGGACTACACAGACTGGAACAGATGTAAAATTTAAGAAAACCCACAGTTTTTCTCACAAATCTTCATGCTCGTATTTAAGGCAATGCTATTCATTGTGATTCATTGAGATCTGCTGGGGAAAAAATGATGAAGATTATAGCTGGTGATCTACAGGAATACAAAAACAGAAATTAAGAAGCCTACACTTTTAAATAAATGTACTCATCATCCCCTTCTAGCAGAAGATACACAGATACAATTTCTGCATATTCTAAAAATGCAGTCATTTGAAGCAGGAGGTGATTGATATCTTTTTCAAAAGGCAGCATGTTCAGAAATGTGAATAACTATTGCTATATCCTGCTTTATGCACCAGTATATAGAAATAGTAACTGGAAATGTAGAATGAATAAGAGCTACAGCCAGTTATTTATAAATAGATATTTTAGGCAATTCTCTTTGGAATTTAGCTCTATGTGAAAAGACATTAAAAGGAGACATAGACAATAATCTTTCAGCCAAGCACTGGCTGTGTCAGAGGCAATATTACAGATTTCCTGAAATAAAGGTTTTCTTCAACAATCCTGCATGAGAGAATTCATTCAGTTGTGTGACTCTGACTCAGTCCGTTTGCAACATGTCTCAACTTCAGTCTGACTAACTGCATTACTCAGACTTTCAACTTATAATTTTAAATTCCTGCCTTAAATGAAAAAATTCTCCTTTCACATTTCTAAATCATTCTATGTCTCTTATTCAAAGCTGAATGGGTAATATTACAGCCATATATGGCTAGGTGTCACAAGAACAGCTTTTCCTATTTTCTGCATAGTAATATTGTGCACTTTTAATAGATCCATCTTGTGTATTAGAGTAAATGAAGAGTTCATGATGTCTCAGAGAAAAACCTATTATCCATCCCTTCTTAGAAGTACTTCTAAGACGACCTCATAAAATGTGGTAGGGTTCAATCTGAAGCTAGAGATGACAGAGAGAAAAAGTATCTCGATGGGCATATGCAAGGACAGTTTCATTTCAGATCAAGGTATGGATCTTTCTTACCCAGAAGTGCTCAGAAAAGACAGATTTCCCTTATTTTTATTAGCTGTTAACAGTCTTTATCAGACTTTCTGCATGTATTGTAATGCTTCACAAATGTATGTAAGTCAGAACAGAGCACATTGGGTTTATGGTAACTTACAACACCAAAAGTTTCGTAAAAATATTTTTCAAAAGATCAAAATATCTTGTATTTCCCATGTAGAATGATTTCTTTTTCTCGCTTTGCATTCTGTATAAACAGAGTGAATAGAATGAGGTACAGCATGATAAAATGTGTTCTGTGATTCATAAGATGTATATTCACTGTCATGTCTTGGTGTGATATATATTTCATGTATTTAATCTATTTTGCTCTTGCAGTTTTAAGAATGGCTCCAGCTACTACAGCTGGGAAGTTCTTACTGTAATACCAGTAGTGTATTACATTCTGTTCCAATTTAAAGTTCACCCAGCTCTATCTGCTAAATCTGATTTTGTTCTTGCTATTCTTTCCCCAAGTTCATAATCTACACAAAATACTGCAATATTATACATATTTCTAAAGCTGCATGAATCAATTCAGCTTTGGCAGTCAAAATTTACAACCAACATTTCTCACTTTCTTAGTATGTAGTTTTTTGGCACATCGCATTGGACTATGGTTATCCTGTAACATTAGTAGCGTTGTGCATTGTACTGTGGGAAAAGCCACATCGCAGTGTGGTGGAAATTCCACTGGAGGAAGAACTAGTTCCTTCCAAACCAATTGGGTTTTGCCTTTAATAAACTCTTTGGAAATGGATCAGTATGGAATTTCATGAGTTATGGCCAGATTTTCAATAGGTCTCAGTAATCTGAGCTAAGCTCAGTTTTTTTTCCAGAAAGTTCAACTTCTGGTTAGGCACTGAGTCTAGTGCACTCTGGGTTCAGATGTGAACCAGCTTTTTAAAGGAGGCTGGTTAGCCACACTGTCATGGTGCTGAGCCCTAGCTAGCAAGACCTACCCAAAGGATGCACTTTTGCTGAGCTTCAACTCCAAACCAGCATATCTACATAGCTTCTGAGTTGGAGATGGCGTGTAACAACCCATCTTCAAATGCAGGTAGGGTTTACGTGTGCCTGTCTTGAAGCGACTATGCAGCCTTAATCTAAATGAAATGGTCATGTTTTCAAGAATGTCTAGTATGTAAGAACTCATTGTCTGGCTTCATAAATATAGAGGATAGTGTCAGAGAAAACTCAGAGAAAACACTGTTAGCAAGTGTCCTTGGCACCCAAAGTGCATAGACTAAAGGCCACATGAGGGGGTGGAATTGGTTCAGGGTGGTAGCTCAAGGGAGGCGGTGGGATGACATTGCCAGGAGTAGGGGGAAGAAGAAGGAAACAAAATGAAAACCAGAGCTGCACCCAGGTACTGTTCGGCTATAATGCACCCTGGGAATCCCTATGGGATCCCTATAGGATCAGCCACTGAAGGTCTGCAGTTTACTTTGCCCTTCATAGATACAGTAAGCTCGTTCACTTCAGATCATGAACCCATACTACTAAGTGACCCAGTGCTTCCCATGAGGAAGCAGTAGGTGTCTACAGAAAGGCAGACAGTTAAGAGTAAAAGTATGAAGTCTTTTGCTAAAACCTTTTTCTCCCTGGTTAGCCAACCAGGCCATTTAGGAGAAGACTGCATGGCAAGTGCTCCGGGGGGGGAAGGGATGTCCCATGCCTATATTATATTTTGGGTTATGGGACTTCATTCCCTGTTGAACTTCACCAAGCATGAGACTGGGAAAATATCATCTTCGGGTGGGTGAATTTCAGTCTCTTAACTAAAAGTATGCTACTAACTTTGTATAAAAGTAAAATGCAGAATAATTTTCTTGTGAGCTATTTTTAGGGTAGAAACTAGAAAATGCTCCAAGGAGAAAGAAAGTAGAGAAAAGAATTGTCTCTCCCATATTAGAAATATCCATCCATTTCTCCTAATAGGTAGGACACACAAAAGGCACATCTGCTAAAAATATCCGCCACTGAACAGAAGCCTATGAGCTAGGTTATGTAAAAGCCTAATTATTTTAAAAAATGATGAATACAAATGAAATTAGTTTTGTAATTCCTATAAGTCTCTCTGCCATCATATATATTTAAATGAAATGTAGGTAGTTCGACAAGGACGAATTAAAAAAATCAACAATTTGTCTCTGTCTGCTTTCTCTTACACTTTAAAAACATTTAAATTTTCATAGGTTTCTTCCTATCCAATCACAACTTCATACATATTGAAAAATGAGGCAAAGCTTAGTGGTACTGTCAGTCAGCTTATTACAGATTGATCAGAGTGGTGGATGTTGTCTACCTGGACTTCAGCAAGGCGTTTGACACTGTCTCCCACAATATCCTCATAGGTAAGCTCAGGAAGTGTGGGCTAGATGAGTGGATGGTGAGATGGATTGAGAACTGGCTGAATGGCAGAGCTCAGAGGGTGGTGATCAGCGGCACAGAGTCTAGTTGGAGGCCTGTGGCTAGTGGTGTCCCCCAGGCGTCGGTACTGGGGCCAGTCTTGTTCAATTTATTCATCAATGACCTGGATGAAGGGACAGAGTGCACCCTCAGCAAGTTTGCTGGTGATACAAAACTGGGAGGACTGGCTGATACACCAGAAGGCTGTGCTGCCATTCAGCGAGACCTGGACAGGCTGGAGCGTTGGGCAGAGAGGAACCTCATGAGGTTCAACACGGGCAAGTGCAGGGTCCTGCACCTGGGGAGGAACAGCCCCATGCACTGGTACAGGTTGGGGGTTGACCTCCTGGAAAGCAGCTCTGGGGAGAAGGACCTGGGAGTCCTGGTAGACAACAAATTCACCATGAGCCAGCGATGTGCCCTTGCGGCCAGGAAGGCCAACGGCATCCTGGGGTGCATTAAGAAGAGCGAGGCCAGCAGGTTGAGGGAGGTTATCCTCCCCCTCTACTCTGCCCTAGTGAGGCCCCATCTGGAGTACTGTGTCCAGTTCTGGGCTCCCCAGTTCAAGAGAGATGAGGAACTACTGAGAGAGTCCAGCAGAGGGCTACAAAGATGATGAGGGGACTGGAGCATCTCTCCTATGGGGAAAGGCTGAGGGAGCTGGGGCTGTTCAGCCTGAGGAAGAGAAGACTGAGAGGGGACCTCATCAACGCTTATAAATATCTCAAGGGCGGGAGTCAAGAGGATGGGGCCAGACTATTCTCAGTGGTGCCCAGTGACAGGACAAGGGGCAACGGGCACAAACTGGAACACAGGAAGTTCCGTCTGAACGTGAGGAAAAACTTCTTTACTGTGAGGGTGACAGAGCACTGGAACAGGCTTCCCAGGGAGGTTGTGGAGTCTCCTTCTCTGGAGATATTCAAAACCTGCCTGGACGCAGTCCTGTGCAGCCTGCTCTAGGTGACCCTGCTCTGGCAGGGGGGTTGGACTAGATGATCTCCAGAGGTCCCTTCCAACCCCTACCATTCTGTGATTCTGTGATTCTGTGATTCTGCGATTCTGCGATTCTGTCATTTTTCACTCACGCCTCACCTCCATATTTTGCTGGAGTAGACCAGTATGGGTCACATTGTAGTGGGTGTCTGCTATAGGCAGCCTGACTGGAAGAACAAGTGGATGAGGCCTTCTACAAAGAGCTAGAAGTAACCTCATGTTTGCAGGCCCTGGTCCTCATGGGGACTTTAATCATTGAGATAACTTATGGAGAGAACACATCAGGGCATAAGCAACTCAGGAGTTTCCTGGAGTATATTGATAACTTCCTGACCCAAATGATAGAGGAGCCAACAAGGAGACGTGCTCTGCTGGATCTCATACTTTCAAACAAGGAAGGGTCTTTGGGGATGTGAAGGTCAAAGGCAGCCTTGGCTGCAGTGACCATGAGATGGTGGACTTCAGGATCCTGAGAGGAGGGAGGATGATAAAAAGCAAGCTCATAACCCCGGACTTCAGGAGAGCAGACTTTGACCTCTTCAGAGATCTGCTTGAAAGAGTTCCATGGGATAAAGTGCTAGGGGAAAGAGGGACCCAAGAAAACTGGTTGATATTCAAGGATCACTTCCTCCAAGCTTAGGAACAATCCATCCCAATGAGCAGGATGTCAAGGAAAGATGCCAGGAGGCTTGCATGGATGAACAAGTTGCTCTTGGCAAAACTCAAACATAAAAAGGAAATATACAGAAGGCAGAAGCAGGTACAGGTAACCTGGGAGGAATATAGAAACACTGCCTGAGCATGCAAAGACGCAGTGAGGAAAGCCGAAGCCCACCTGCAGTTGAATCGGCAGGGATGTCAAAGACAGCGAGAAGTGCTTCTATTAGTGGCAAAAGGAAGAGTAGTGAAAATGTGGGCCTGCTGCTAAATGGTGCAGGGGCCCTGGTGACACAGGACATGGAAAAGGATGAGGTCCTGAAAGCCGCCTTTGCCTCAGTCTTTACTAGTAAGACTGTCCTTCAGGAATCCCAAGTCTCAGAGACGAGAGGGAAAGTCTGGAGCAAGGAAGACACACCCTTGGTGGAAGATGATCAGGTCAGGGAATACTTAAGCAAACTGGACAAACATAAGTCCATGGGCCTTGATGGGATCAAGAGTGCTGTGGGAGCTGGCTGATGTCATTGCGAGACCATTCTTGATTATCTTTGAATGATCATGGTGACTGGGAGAAGTGCCTGAGGATTGGTGGAAAGCAATGTCACTCCTATCTTCAGGAAGCACCAGAAGGAGGACCCAGGGAACTACAGGCCAGTCACCGTCACCTCTATCCCTGGGGAGGTGATGGAACAACTAATCCTGGAAACCATTTCCAGGGAAATTAAGGACATGAGGGTTATTGGGAGTAGTCAGCATGGATTCACAAAATAGATGTAATGCTTGACCAACCTGATGATAACCTTCTATGATGAAATGACTGCCTTGGTAGATTAAGGGAGAGCAATGGATGTTGTCTACCTGGACTTCAGGAAGGCTTTTGACACTATGTCCCATAAGCTCCTCATAAAGAAGCTGATGAAGTATGGTCTGGATGAGGAGACAGTGAGGTGGATTGAAAACTGACTGAATGGCTGAGTCAGTGATACAAAGTCTAGTTGGAGGACAGTAACTAGCAGTGTATGCCAGGGGTCAATACTGGGTCAATCCTGTTCAACACCTTCATTAACGATCTTGGTGATGGGACAGAGTGTACTCTCTGCAAGTTTGCTGCTGATACAAAACTGGAAGGAGTGGCTGATACACTGGAGGGTTGTGCTGTCATCCAGGGGGACCTCAGCAGACTGGAGAAATGGGCTGACATGAACTGCATGAAGTTCAAAAAGAAGTGTAAAGTCCTGCACCTGGGCAGGAACAACCCCATGCACCAGTACATGCTGGAGGCCATCCAACTGGCAAGAATCTTTGCAGAAAAGGACCTGGGTGTGCTAGTAGACATCAAGTTGAACATGAACCAGCAATATGCCCTTGTGGCAAAGAAGGCGAATGGTATCCTGGGCTGCATTAGAAGGAGTGTTGCCAGCAGGTCAAGGGAGGTGATCCTTCCCCTTTACTCAGCAATGGTAAGGCCACACCTGGAGTACTGTGTTCAGTTCTGGGCTCCCAAGCATAGCGCAGGTATGCACAGACTGGAGAAAGTCCAGCAGAGGGCCACTGAGATGATTACGGTACCAGAGCATCTCTTCTCTGTGGAGAAGCTGAGAGAGCTGGGACTGTTCAGCCTGCAAAAGAGAAGGCTCAAGATGGATCTCACCAATGTGTATAAATACCTGATGGGGGTGTAAAAAAGACAGAGCCAGGCTCTTTTCAGTGGTGCCAGTGACAGCACCAGAGGGAATGGACACAAACTGAAACACAAGAGGCTCCGTCTGAGCATCAGGAAACACTTTATTACTGTGAGGGTGACTGAGCACTGGTACAGGTTGTCCAGAGAGGCCATGGAGTCACCATCCTTGGAGATACATTCAAAAACTGTCTGGACATTGTCCTGGGCAACTGGATCTAGGTGACCCTGTTTGAGCAGGGAGATTGGACAAGATGACCTCCAAGAGGTCCCTTCCAACCTCAACAGTTCTATGATTCTGTGACTCAGTAATTGGCTCTTCCTTAATTCCTGCAACGCAAAGTGTATCATACCTGCATGCAAAACACTTGGACAAGTGTAATAAAAATGAATGTAATTTGAATTTCTGGCACAATTTCTCATGCTGTAAAAATAGTTGTTGAGATAAAGTATGAAGATGTTATTAGCAGTATTTTATGATCTACTCAGATTTTGAAGTCTTGCCAGTCTAGCCTTCCCCCGCAGCTCCCACTGCAGACTTATCTCAAAGAAATGTTGAGTATCCATCATTAGCACAGCAAGTTTCCAAGTATTGTGACAAGTCATGTAATTTTGTGCGGTCACTGTCAAAGAATTTAAAACAGAGGCTTATTTTCAGAGGTGAACCCTTAGAGAGGACAACATTTTTATGTAAACAAATGACAAAGCACTAAATAGTGGCTGCAGTTTTGGAAGAGGATGGGAGCCTGATGTGTGCAGAGGTTGCTTCTGAGCATCTCTGCTCATCCTTTATGACCTAGTGGTATTCTAGGGCCAGCATCATTTCCGACCCCAGGTCATCCGGCACTACATAGCTTTGATCCCACATACAGCAGAACTACGTGCTTTGTCTCAGGGGCCAGCTTCTACTACGGTTTGAAAAACTGCAGTTCTGAGCTGCTTTCAGGCAGACCTGAATTTGGACCTGAGCAGTCATTTGGTTCATGTGTAGAATTGAATAGTAATGCAATTAATCCTATGGAAAAGCCTTTAGGGAAAGAGCTGTCCTAGGCCTGATGAAGGGCAATGGAATGGGGAGGTCATAAAATAGCTGATTTCTGACTGTGCTCATCTAATTCTTGCTCTTAACCTTTTCCCAGCACCTTGCAAAATAAGTAGTTGTAGTCAGCATGGGAAGCAAGATTTTTACAAGACCTTTTTTTAGACTAACAAAGGGAGGCAATAGTGAATTCAGCTCTTTCTGTCCCATTTTGTTGTCCTCCCTCATTATAAGGGACTAAAAGCAATGGAGGACCAACCTTCTCCCTCGCTGAAATCTTCTGCTTTTAAATCATTAGCTTTTAATCATTAGCTTTTAACCATTAGCTGCTACCCAGTGAAAGCTTTGGGGCAGAGACCTCAGCACTAACTGGAACACCAGTGACTGACCCAAGGAGGAACCTTCTAATCCATTAAAAGAGATGTTTGAAGTGTTTGTTAGAGGAGTATCCTCTCAATGGTAATGGTCCAAGGAAGATCACTGACAGCTGTCTTTCAGTGGTTTGTCACTCTGTGGCAGATTATTGTTCAGATGCAACACACTATTTTGACAATATCTCTGAATTGTTCTTTTTGGAGAAGTAGATTCAGGCCTTTCAGTCAGAGCTTGGTTTATTGCCAGGATTTATCAGAAACACAACCACAAAGCTTCAGGAAGGGATGAATTATATGTCTTTATCTAAATGGACCCCCTTGGTTCTGCTACATTCAATGTACTGTCAACAAATAAAAGCATCTGATCCTTCAGAAGATAAACCAGTAGTTCACATCACTGCCAGGAGGACTATCCATGCCCCATAGCTCTTTCTAGCTACGCTGCTCTCCAGGAAAAAGGCCGAAATACGTTGTGTCAGCTGGTGGGAAACACTGTCTTCAGATCTTTGATGAATAGAGGAGAGTCTTGATTCCTTGTTTTCATTTTTTTCCCCTGGGGTTATTCAACATTCCAAGTCTAAGATTAATGCTCATGATGCTCTTAAAGCAGAATGAAAACCTAGCACTGAAGGCTTTTATGGGCTGTGATGTCATACCTAGAGACAAGTTTGTTTGTGTGGTTGAAAGCGGACTTACTGGGTTTTCCCATTGCTTTTTGTCTGCCCATGCCAGTACAGACTGTCCTTGCAGAGTGTTGGGTTCCCAAGAAATACTTTTGAATAGAAAAACAAACATTATTTTTTCTATCATCTGTAGACATCTTCTTTTTCGATCTTTTATTTATCATTTTAACCTTTCTGATGTGGTATCATAATCCTCCTTGGCACTAATCCAGCATTGCCCTGGATTGGTCAATGGTCTAGGTTGCTCAATGTTGTAACTGAACTGGAAAGCCAGGTTGATTCTTATATTTTCCTATCATGTTCTTATTTTTACATCCCCAAAGAGCTCAGAAACTTTGTTTTGGATGTGTTCAGATTTATGATGAACACTTTGATTACAAATTTGGATGGTTTAAAAAATGTGATTTTGGGATGCTACTTCAGATCATGTGTTTTGGAAATTCATGAAACGAAAGACTTTGCCCTACCTTCAAACCCAGCAGCAGCCTCATAAGAGGAAGGACACAATAAATAGGCTTTTTTCATGGCACCACCTTGGGCTGGAGAAGGACTTAGACCATTCTTATCGAGGGAGGATTTTGACATGTGTTTGGATATCAGTTTGCAGCTCAGCTGTTATTTCTCACCGTACCTTTTCCCTAATTTGGTTAGGTGAGATGGATTTGTGTCTCTGAGCCTGCTTGAAGAATGCCTTGGCCTTACTGCACAAAAGCACTGTAGTAAGTCACATCTGTGTCGTGACCTGTGTTGCTGAAGGACATCCACAGCAACACTGTTCAGGGCCGGTCTAGAGAGGGTAACGTGGAAATAAATCTGGGCTGTAAAACTGCTTGCGAAACATGGTAAGGTTAGCCAGAGCTTGGCCAGGTCAGGCATAACCAAAGCAGTGCCAGGCTAGTGCAGGCAGCACATCACAAACGTAAAGAACTCGCACACACATGCACGTGCACACACACACTCGCACACACATTTGTTCCACAGTAGGATCTACTCAATTTGCGTCTTACCTAGGCTGACTAGCTGAGACACTCATCCTTGCCCTGAGTAACTGCTGACATGGCGGGCAGCGAGAGCCAGGTCTTCCTCAGCAAGGAGCAACAATGGGGCGAGGTGGTACGAGTGGCTGCATGTCCAGTGCCCGCCTCCCAGGGCTACCACATGTCCACATGGCTAGGCATGCAGGGAAGGGGGCTTGTCGCCTCTGGTCCTGGTGCCCTGAGGTGCTATTTGGTGATTGTGTCTAGGCAAGCCGTTCTATTACTATTAAAAACCTAATTCTTCCTTGTGTTGCTGAGGTGGCTCTAGATGTACTTACCGAGACACATGCCACCTCAGCAAGGCTGCTATTTTCACATGGGATGTAGACCTAGCAGGGCCCCTGCTGCTGTTCACAGCACTAACACTGTACTAGTGCAAGCTAGCGTGTGTGTGGCCCAGCGGCTCCAGGATGGCCACTCTCCAAAAGGTACTAGTCCAAGCTCCGCCAGGCGCAGAAGCTCCTGTGCTATCCTTTCTCTCAAACACATTGAGATCCTTTCCTAGCAGCTCACAGGGAAAACTTCTTCTGCTCACAGGCTGTGCAAAGAGCCAAAAGTTTGCAGGCTGCCAAGTTCTCCCATTCTTACAGGAGCTCAGTTCAATTGTTACGTTTAATGAAACATCCCATGATTATTTTACAATTTTGACAATCTAATAAGAATTTTTGCCAGTGAAAACAATCAATGACTCCCACTACAGATTGGCATAAATATAGTTTATTTTTTATATACAAACAAAAATATTGTGTCTGTGGCTTCTAGGGTAAAGTCCCACATAATCCTCATGTTAATTTCCCTGGCAATTCTGATTGCTGCAAAGTTTCATAAATGGATCGGCATTTCTACAAACTCACACCTTCGTAGTGGGAATCTTGTTTCAAAGCTTTTCTGTTCGTTTGTTTTGCTGCACATTATAGCTACTGTATTATGTTTACTGAACATTTGCTACTTACTGGTTTGTCGTATTGGGTGTGGTGACTCACAGTTGCTCTTTATGCTTCTTTGGAAGTTTTCTATGAAGAAGGAAAGTTTGTGCTAAAGTACTTGGGTCTTTATTTTGGACCATTAATTGGAAAAGATTTGCAGAGGCAATATATATGCGCTACTACGTGGAGAAAAAGCAGCAAAAGACAGCATGTATGTTCTAGGCCCATGAAGTGTTCCTGGTCCAGAGAGAATGGAAGTCAACCAAAAGTCTTTCCACTGACTGTACTGGATTTTGGATCAAGTCTTGTGTATGTAAGTGGCGTCCAAAGGTCTGAGCTGTTCACAAATGGTCCGTGTCCGCTGTAGTTACCAGGAAATGCAGCAAATGGGCCAGAGTTCAAAGCTTCAGCTTTTTCAAATCCAAGTCTCACAGACAAAAAAGAAAGATGCCATTATCCAACCTGCTGCAGTCCTCCAGAGTGATGAGTTTCCCTGTGATCCAACTCCTAAGCTATTAAAAAAGTAACAAAACCTTTGCTGGCTAGACGTATATTGGGCAGGAACTGGTAAACCTCAGCAAAAGGGAAGAGTCATTCTGAAAATGGTCATAAATATAATTGAGCTGGAAATTAGGAAGACAGTGACTTTCCGAACCAGACCTCTGATATAAGTAAACTTACAAATGCACTGAGTTTTGAGATGAAGACTGGTCAGTGTAGGGAGGGGAATCTTATGGGAGCGTTCTGATCCTGGCAAAGTCAGTAGCCAGAGAGTGTCTTAGGAAGGGATTACATGCCACAGTGTCTGCAGTTGTGGGGACTAGGCTCAATGAATATATATACTACGATAAATACACTGAAGACTGCAAAGTATGCAGGTATTGAGGAAGCTGCAAAAACACGCAGAATAGATTTCTATGTACACTGCATGAGCTACTGAAATAATCTATTCAAGTGCAACCTAATGTCATACTGCACTGAAGAACTAACATGGGTCTCAAATTAAGAGTTACATCTCACATTGATTTTATGTGCAATATTTAAGAGATAATAAGTGCTTTGGACTTGAATTTCCCATCTTCCCATTAAAAAAAAAAAAAACAAAACCTGAAGAATTCTGTTCACTGGAACAAACTAGACTATTGGTAAAATATTTTCAGGGAACCTTTACATGCACAGATGGAAAAGGCCTGCAGAAATCATTGCATAAAAAATAACCACAAGAATTAAGAATTTGTTGATCTTTTCTTGAGAAATGGTGGTCTAGAAGACAGCTGTTTGCTCTACTTGAAACTAGTTCTCCATGAGTAATCCTGAGGAGGATCCATTTGCAACACCAGGTGAATATAATCAATGGCACAGTTAAGTTGGATGTAAACTGCATCCAGCATCTGTAACCTCTTACTCATGTTAGCTAAGAAAATAAAAAAACACTTCTGGCAATGCTTCACATATTGCCAAGAGGTCTAGTGTGTATAATGAACAGGAGTGAGAAGAAGGGAAACCTGTTGCTCCTTGCTTGTAAGTGCCCCGAAAAAGATAAACAATCACTTTCTTCAAAGGGTGTCCTATAATCTGAGCTGGTTTATCAATCTCAGCTTCAGGAATACAGAAACAATTTCCAGCTTTACTGCACCTTTCCAAATATGGTAGAAGAGTTTTAAGCTCGGGTTGTTACCAGCACGTCTGTTGCTGCTGAGAGGAGTGCTAGACATTGTGTATCAACAGTTGGACATGCCACAGAGGGCAACATCTCTTTGACAATTATTCATTGTTCAGGGAACTCCTGGAGAACTCTCCAGAAGTGTAGCCGGCTATCATCACTATTTGATTAAATCCTGAAAAGTAAAATTGCAGATAAATTAAATTATGAGTTTTTATATTTGCACTGGGTGCTCTACATGTCTAGCGAGCACCTAGATTTTGAGAAAACCCAATAAAATGGGATCAGAATGAAACACTTCGTCTTCAGACTTGCAAAAATGCCATGAGTAAAGTAGCACTGAAGGAGAATATGCCTTACAGTCACAGAAAATCTATTCATCCCTTCTTCCATCAGTGGTGACAACAACAGACAAACAATGCTTTACTTACTAGTTAAAATAAAAGGTGACTCACAGGCAGAGTGGGTGAGCAAAATTTTGCAAGACTGCCTTTCATATTTGACCAGTGTAATGATTATGTTGCAGACCTTTTATGGATGATTTGGAATATATATGAGCATAGAATGAATGTGGGGGTGAGAAACAGCTTTTTTCCCACATATAAACTCTAACCACATGAATCTCAAATGAGCCTTGAAGCCATAGTTCAAAACAAGCCCAGTTGCGCTGGGCTGGGCTCTAGGAGTTCTTTTTAGTGTGCAGAAAGAGCAGGAAACAGGAGTTTGTGCCCTTTTCAGAGTCAGTTTAGGACACCATAAGTCCTGGGAGAATGGAAGCAGAGCAACTGCTGTCTTCCCCTAATCAGAAAGGCTGTCACCCATGATCAGGTTGTGTCCATATACTCCAGCTCAGTAGGCACAATTGTACAATCTAGGTAGATGGAGTCTGCACAAATTAATGTCTGGAAAAATTGGAGTACTTTGAGTCTTCTTGCACGAGAGGCATAGATTTTCACGGTGTGGAGTCAAATCCAATCTTGTGTTCTCAGCCTTGGACCTTGACTTGCAGTCAAGGCAGTCCCCTGGGGTCAGGATTTTCTTCCCATGTGTCATATATAGAGTTAGAAGAGCTTCATCGGACACTGACTAACTGGAGCGTATGTGCAACGTTAGAGATTTTCCTGAGACTCAAGATGGGGCAAAGCAACTATGCAGAGGTCAGCTAGGTGGCATTTCTCATTCTGCAGTCCAACACTGTCTTCCCTCAGATTGCATGCTACAGTCCTCAGCAGGGTCATTTTACCTTCTCACTCAGAAGAGCTTTATTACCGGAGGGTGACTCCCTCTGTACAGAATCGTCTGATTAAAATTTCCTATCTTCTTGAGCACAGCTATCATGAAAATTTTTTGCTACGTAGGCCAGGATGTTGTTGGTGGTGTTGCTCCTCCCCATCTCTATCGATTATACAATCAACTAAAAAAGTAGAGTTTAATATGTGCTCATTATGTGTTTGTCCCTTTCTGAATAATTACTGAGACCTTGTGATGTGGTGACCAGGCAGGAAGCTGCTCTTTTCAGCATGCAGCAGGCTGCGGCGGAGCAGCACAGCGACTGTGTGGGCTGATGTTACTTCCAGATGTAACATGGCTTGAGCACTATCCTGATTTCTGGGTGGTGCTGCCTCCTTTGGCACTGCCTCGGGCAGATATCAAACCTGTAGAGATGGAGTAGCCTTGTGACATGGGTGCTCAGGATGCAGCCTTGTATTTGTGACCTCAATTGAGCAGATGGTGCATCTAGGCCTGGCACACATTGGCATTCCTGGGAGAAAAAAATCAGGCTGGCCTGCACCCTCCCTGTGGCCTTCCTGGTCCTGTGCTCTGTGTGTGCTGCCATTGGATCTACAGAAAAAGTCTGCTTTATAGTAAGGCTGTACTCTTTTTACCTTTCTTGGACATGTCTTGGTACACCTCCTGACTTGATTCTACTCACCACCACAGATTTTCTTGGGGCTATTTCTCCTGCCCCTTCCCCTTTCCTTTTTCTGTGTGGATCCAATCTGAATTTCTCCACAGCTTTAGGGACAGGAGGAAGTTTCTAGTTTATCTGATCCCTGCACTCCTGTTGTCTAGCTGTTGTGAAAGAAGTGTTTGGTGTAGCCAGGGTTGAGTGTGGGGAGAGAGAAGGAGAGAACAGTGCAGCTAATGCATGAGACAATGGCTATGGGATAGAGAAAAGGAATACATTGATATATTCGTGTAGTTATCTCCATCTCTTTGAGTTCTCTATAGGTAGCAGCACCTCCTCCTGCTGTATGACCTGCCCTTCCACTTCTTCATGGGCAGGAGCAGAAGACAAATAGATGTCCATTTGGGGAAAAAACATATTTTTCCTTATTCTGTGCAGCATTATCCTATCTTTGATACATTCATACCCCTGAGGTACTGATTGTGGGAAAACCAGGACAGAGGGCAGGCAAAGAGGTCTGGAGCATTAGTTTCAACCACCCCCAAACCTTGGGGAGGGTTTTGCTTTTACTATGCCCAGGCATGCAATTGTCTATCTTTTTGCAATTGGAATTGCCTAAAATCACAACGACACTTCGAAATGAAGGGTATTTGGCTCCTAAATCTACATCTAAGTCAATATGGACTATAAGTTCCTTGCAAAAATCTGTCCTGTTTAATAGTTAGATTTTGAATTTCCTATTCTAGATATATCACTTCCACAACCTTTTAGTTACAGAAGTATAATCCAAAGTGTATATTTTTTAAACCGAATTGAATTTATTTTTGGAATCCCTCTAGAGAGATACCAACAAGAAAGAGGCAATTAGTCAGTAGAAGCAAAGCTTTATATGCATGGCAGCATTTTCAGTAATTCCTTCCTGCTCTACAACAGATTAGTGTTCCGATCAAATCACATCATCACTGCCGAGATTTTGCTGCCGAGGTTTTCCTGGCTATATTTCTTAATTTCTGAAACCATGTAGTTTAAGATATGTTTGAAATGGAACTAATTATTATATATTGTCCGTGTGACATTTTTTATGTTGGAATGAGTTGGGGCCTTTGCAGGGATCATCCAACTAATCCCTCTTTCCGAGCAGGGCACCGCTAGTAGTCACTTGACGGCATCTGGAGTGGATTGCCTGAAGGAAATGTAGGCAATCTTTGGATGTCTGGCTTTTGTCAATACCACTGTACATATTTAATGATGATATGATGCAAGCAAAGTCCCGCTTTCCTGCTCAGCCTTGTGATCTCAAGGTCTGCAAGCAAGTTTCTTAATGCTACTGTGAGACCAGACTGTTTAATCTGTCGGGTAGGCAATTTAAGGATTTCCATTGCCCTTTTCTCCTGCCAGCAACTGGAAACATAGTCAGGACCGCACAGTCATAAAGAGTCTTAGGATGTGTGTACCAAACTCAGCAATTCTAAGGTTAGCATGTCTCTGTTTTGGCACCAGTTTTTTTTGTATATGCCAGAAACTAACGCATGCAGAGCAGGTGCTTACTATTTGATAGTTTCCTGCACCTCCTTTTTTGCTACCTAAAAATGAAGGCATAAATAGGGCTGCTATTCCTGGCAAATCTGGGTCATATCAAACACAACCTTATGGCTACTTTTACCTTGTAAGAGTCAAGACAAAGCATAGTGAAGGGTTCTGGGTTTTTTCCTCCCCATATTTAATATAAGCCTCGAATCAAACCCACTAAGTAAGGACTCTGAGACTTAGTTTTGTGCATTAAAAATTCTGCTTCGGTTAGTATATTAGTGCTTTTTTAATATTGCATAACTCTGCTGACAGCTGCAGACTATGACTTCGTGGGGCTACTTTGAAGTTTGTTGCGCTGGTTTGTAGGACCTCATCAGAGGTTCCTCCTTAGCTTGCAACAAGGCTGCTTCTCTGCAGGGGGGTGAGCCAGGGCTCAGCCCTCAGCCTGGGCTCCACTCACTTCTCTGTTTTCTCCACTGTATTTTTTGGCAGTCCAGTCTGCTGCAGAAGTCCTCCAACTCTCCAGCTAGGGCAAATTTTTTTGAGGAATTGCTGCCCCAGGTGCAACTAAGCAATGCACTGGTGTCCTTGGGCATAGAAAGGCCAAGCAGTCACCCCTTCTCAGTTCCTGGTGCCTCTCATCTCTAGGCTGCCCATCAGCAGTGGTCTGTCAGCTCTTGGGGGGAATGTGCAGTTGGGAAACCATGTAAGTTGGAAGAAGTGATCCATTGACTAAGCCTTTTTCTTAACAGAAATTTAAGCCATATAGAGCCATTATTTAGGATAGCTGGTGAGATAAAGAAAAGGCTTAGATTTCCTCCTTTGTGATTTCAGCTTGGCTTCATAGAAGCATACTACAGTATTTTAGCACCTGGCATGCCAAATATCCTGGGTCCTAATTTGGAATACTTCTACAATTGTTATTTTCCTTGTCCTCTCCAACTGCACTGAGAAGCAGTTGTATCATCCATTTATTGTCAGGATGCCAGCTCTAAACAATACAGTACAAGTCATCACCATCCTCCTATCACATATTTATGAGAAACATCTTCATGCGTTTTCCCAAGTTGCTCTCCTCATGAGAGAGGAACCTCCTCATATATACTAATAAATTCAATAACTACACATATTTTAGTGTATGCCTTTTCTATAGTACCTGACTCAACACTAGTTGGTGATATGCTGAGAGAGTTGCCTATCAATCAGACTAAGTACTATCCATCTATGTAGATCTAACTATTGTCTCTTCTTCTACATGAATTGGCTCAATTTTTGTTTCTGTGATTGTGCAGTACACAAGGGTCCTGGGCCATGACTGACACACAGAAGCATCACTGCAAAGCAAATAATCAATAAAGATCAAAAGTGACAATTGTGCCTATTCTGTGAGCCTAAAGCAGTTCTCCAGTGCCAGGGGATGAAGTGTATAACCCATCCCAGGGCCCATGCAGGACAGAAAAGAAAAGTGATCATGTCTGTGGGAAAGGGAGATGAATCTAACATCTGGATTTAACATGGATTTAACATGGATTTAAGCAGGCTGTGGCAGATAGGGCACAGGTTCTTTGGGAAAAGTGAGATAAAAGTGATGTGTAAATCCAGCAGGTGAGATGTATTTCTGTTTAATGGAAACAGGTATCAAATAGGCCCCTTGAGATGTTTGGGGAGTTTGTAGAATTGGATAGACATCTTTTAAATTAAACTTCCAGTCCCGTGTCTTAAAAAAGCTATCATGTTCTCTCTCTCTCCACACAGAAATATACATACATATACACGCACACTATATTTTTTATACAAAGCTATACGTGCATACACATACACACTGAAGTGACCTTTTATTTTATGACTAACAACAGATAATTAACAAAAACTTTGAGCTGCTGAGCTAAGGAATTCTTGTAAAAATGCAGTTATTGTTCAAACACAAAATTATCACAGGATGTGGTTTTCAAAAAGGCAGTGAAGGATAAGGTTTTACTGTCCTGAGTTATGGTTTGCCTTTTGCACGGGACTTTACATTTTACTTTTGAAAAATAATCTTGTCTCCCTGAGTGTCTGAGCTAAAGTTCACCTCAAAATCAACACAAAACTACATAAAGCGCCATGTTATCACTACCTGGCACTGCTATTTTCCGTAATTATGTAGGTTGAAAGCTAGAAGCAGCTCACAGTGTTATTGCTCAGGTCACCTCCTACAGGCTAAAGGACATTATCCAGTAACTAACATATGTTCATATCCCATCAATTATTGAAATACTTCCCCAGACTTCTCCATAGGCAGATGAATTTCATTTGCTTAAAAAGCAAAGCAGCTAAAAAAGAAAACAAAAGGTCCAGCAGTTGGAAATTAAAGCCAAGTATACCCAGGTAGCACTATTGACAGTGAAGGCAATTAACTATTTAAATGCTCTAACTAAGGATGTGTAATCTGTCACAATTTAAATCTTTAAGTAAAAGCTGTGCGCCCTTTGAAAAAATATAACCTGGTTCTGAGGGTCACACGATGAAGACCCATGAGTAGAATAGATAGGTAGCCACGAGGGAAGGAGGGGTAAATATGTCTCTGCCCTGGCTCAGATTTTCTAGGTTTCTTGGCAAACCGTAAAGTAAATTGGATCTATTATATTTGATATGAGTATTGGTTTTGCACTCAATGGCACATTATCTGAACTTGCAATCACCTATATGATCTAGGCATTAGGCACAGAGAATAATATGTGACATACATACACTGAGTTAATATCTAATGTCTCCCACATGGTGTGCCCTGATGTGGAAGGATAATGGACTTCAGAGCACCATGTGAGTGGGAAAAAAGCTCAAGCCCCTGTGTCAGAGAGAGAGAGATGGCTCACCTTATCTTCTGCAAGGGTGATGGGTTAATCCCTTTTCTGCATGTGAAGCCAGAGGGCTGCCCTGTGGGCTCAGGGTCTCAGGGATCCCTCTGGAGTTTGTGCAGTTCCTTCACAAAGGCCTGAAGCCCTGGGATTACGTCCAAAGGCCCGTGTTACACATGGGTAGCTGCTTTCCCCAAATGGTCATCTCTATAAGCAAAGAAGGGAGACAGTTTCCTCCAGCGACCTATTTGTTGCATTTCAGGTCACTGCTTTCAGACCCTTCTCTCCTGTGCAGAAGGATTCTAGGGTTACTGGATGAAAATTAGCTGCTGGGAATACTTCTTTTGGCACCTCATTTCACTTCTAAGCAAATAGCCCAAGATGGCAGAGTTTTCCACTTTGATTGACTCTGCTAGCCTCTCTAGTAGTGCATTGCTGACAAGTTTAGATGCTTGCATTGTTAAGAGCAATTGTTCGGTCTGCGACTGTATTGTTCAAACAATGTCTGTATTGTTAGCAGTAATATTGTTCAGAGCAAGCAAACATTGCATTGACCTCAGAGGAAGTCTGGAAAACACTCTTTTGGATAAAACTGCATTTTTGCATGTGTCCAGTGTTTCTATCTTGTTCCAAGTTTGGTTTACCATGACGAGTCATTGTGGTGGCGTAAGGAAGAGGAGGAGCCAAAACACATGCCTCTTGCTACAGAAGTTTCTCTGTTAACATCTTCATTTGGACATTTCACTGGATACATGCAGGCTCTGACCCTTGTCTGTAGGGAGCGGCTTGGCAGCCCTGCTCTCTGGCTACCGCATAGTCTCACACAGTCAGATGTACGGCATCCGCAACCCGCCCGCCCGTCTGCCAGCACACCTACACAGAAGGCCCAAAAAAGATAGATTCCCTTGGGTTTCCCTAGGAATGTAGTTGCAGAAGATTAATATAGGAAGCTGTGGCTTAAATAGAAGTGGTGAGAAGAGGGAAGGCGGTGTTGTGGTTGTGGTTCAGGACTCAAGAGAACTAGCACTAATTTAGCTCCTTTGCTGCTCCCTGAGTAACTTCGAGGAAGTCACGTAGTATCTCCAGGCTTTGGCTCTCCATCTGTATGTTGAGTCAACACTTCTCCTTTCTTAAGATTTGTCAAGACCTGGTGTCTGAAATAGTGGGACTTGATGTAGACAGAAGTGAACTCATGTAATTACAGAGAGGTCTGCAAGTTATTTAACTGTGTGATTTAAAGGAAAATGTTATTTGAATGTGTTTTAGTCAATCAGCTACAAAATGCTATATTCAGCATGTTATATAAGCACAATGACATTCAGATGAAAAATGGGCCAATTTAAAATATATTAAAAATAGCAATATGTAAACAAGTCATGGAACACAACTTTTAGAGGATCAAAATAGCAATGAACAGAATAACCATTGCATTTTTAAAACTACCACCAATTCCAAAAATTGACCAAATTATATTTGCTGATAGACAGCCAATGAGGTTGGTATATGAACATCCTCTTCCACAAGTCGCTTCAAAATGTTAAACTCCTAACACCCCCAACTGGTTGAGCTGACGGGTGCAAAGGAATATAATCAGCCATTGGCTGGCTTCACAGATCAGTAGATTTCATTGCAAAGTTAATATTAGCATGTTCTGTTGCTGTACCAATATACAGATTATGGCAGGATCACTGGTCAAGGTAGGAACGGCCATGCTGACTCAGATCAAGGGTCTGACTAGCCCAATATCCTTTTACAACAGAACCAAGGGGAAGCCTAGAGGGCAACCATGTGAGATATTTCCCCCAAGTACTCTTCTGGCCTCCAACTATTTCAGCTCAGGGCATTTCCTGAGACAAATACCATACTGAACTCCAGTAATTTGAAGACTCTATTCTGAAATAAGGCTGCCAACAGAGCAAGGTACATATAAAGTGGATCCAGCAGTTCAGGGATTGTTGGGGGTGGGGGCCTAGATAAAGTACATCTGCTCAACAGTCTTTATGCTGTTTCAGATTGTCTGCTTGGCTTCCAAACTCTCCACCCTCTATTGCTTTGTAAAGCTGGTTGTGGTTTTTGCTCCCAACTCGTACTGGCATTAACAATGACAGTATTTTGAGTGTACATACACTGCAGATATAACTGTAAGACTGCCAGTTATAAAAGCCTGACCACCAGCAACGCCTCAGGGATAAACCATCAGAATACCATACAGAACAGTAAAGAAAGAACCACTTCCTACTCTGAGGACAATTTGTAGTCCAAAAGTATCGTGGATCTGCTGCCCTTGAATTTGTTTAATCCCCTTTTAAGCCTGCTGATACTGTCTGCCTCCACAAATTCCCATGGCAACAAGTTCCAGAAGTTCACTACCCTTTGTGTAAAAAATGTACTTCATTTTAGCTGTGTTGTACTAATCTCCTACTAGTTCAGTGAGTGCCTGCAGTTACAGTCTTGTGCATCCTGGTGAAAAACAGTTTTGTGTTCTTTTTAACCATGACTATTATGACTTTGTAAACCTCATGAATATTCCATTCAACCTTCTTCTCTCCAAATTTAAGTGTTTTTAGTTTCTTAGTATGGCAGCTGCTTGATCATTTTAAGTGCCTTTCTCTGCACTTTATCTCCCCTGTGCCCTTTAGACATGAAAACCAGGGCTACACACAGAATAGCAAATGCAGGTGCAACAAAGTTTTCAATAGTGGCAAAACGATGCCCACCATGTTGCTCTCCATACCCCTTCTGGTGACACAGAGCACTCCAGTGACTCTCTTTAGGCTGCTGCTGCCCACTGAGCCAAAGATTTCAGAGAGCTGAGATGACTCCAAACACTTGAGTTGCACATTGAGTTGCTGAACTCAGACCCAACAGCTGCATCTGTAGGTGTGATGTACATCATTTCTACTTATATGTATCACCTTCTGGTTTTCTACACTGAAACTCACTTGCTACTTTTTGCCCATTCACTCAGCATTTGACTGCTTGAAAGGCCTTAGTATCATTGCCAGACTTGGAGGTTTCACCAGATGTTCCCCTTATCAGGTCACTGATGAAGATGTCAATTAAAACCAGTCCCAGCAGCAACTGCCAAGGGACTCCACTAGTGAAACTCTACCTTCTCTCCTCTAACCAACTTTAATTCCACAAAAGGACCTTTACTCCACCCTATGGTGACTTAATATCTGTAATTGTCAGGGCCTGAGGGCACGAAAAAGCCTTAATTGCCCTGGCCAGCTTCACCTGGGGCCCACATCCATACCTCTGCCTGTGAACTGGAACTGGGCCTGTAACTAGGCCCTGTGAGTACTCAAGGCCAAATCTGGAAGATCTTGTGGGTCCTGCAACCGGGTGGTTGAGGAAGCAGTCCTTTATTGGGCAGCTGAAGTCTCTCATTATTACTAAATCTTCAAAATTCACAGCCTCTCTAGTCTTATTGAACTTTTCCTGATCATTATCATCATTCCAAAATGGGCTCAGGAGAACAGTTCTAGTATTACACTTTTGCTTTTAGAAAATGGGATTTCTACCCATAATGATTTCAGGGTTATTCTTTTTCCTTGTGATACTTGAACTGCTGTATTTCATGTACAGCACTACTCCCTCCCCTATGCATCCTGCCCCTCTAGCAGATGATAACCTACAAACAGTGCATCGCACTGATCGTTGTCCTTCCAGCAGGCCTCTGATGTGCTGCTGTTATCAGAGTGACCGCTCAGCGCCTGCCCAGTGTTTCCCTTGTCCTAATTTTTAGGTATCTATGTCTGTCACTGGAGTAGAAGCACTTCCAGGCTTTGTTTTTGATCTGTTGCTCAGTATCACAGTCTAGCTTTTGTCTTTCTTGCCTGTGTTATTTATTTTTCTCCTGACTTTTTCAGGATGTCTCGGATGTACCTAACTGAGCCTCTCATCATTGCTCTGAGCCCAGAGAACAACTTCACCCTAATGTAAACATGCTGTGTTGGCACTGTTTCAGTTAGTTACCTTTGGCTGTTTAAAATGATTCTAGATGTTTAAGTTTATGAATCTGATGTGGCGCTAAGGGATATGATTTAGTGGTGGACTTGGTAGTGATAGGTTAACGGTTGGACTCGATGATCTTGGAGGTCTTTTCCAACCAAAAGGATTCTATGATTCAGTGGGCCAGAAGAGATGATACAGAGCTAGGGCGGGGGGGAAACCATGACCTTTGAGACCTGCTGATGGAAGCTAGGTAGACTACTCTCGAGGACCTCAAAGGGCATCAGATGCTTATGTGTGGAAAGCTGAATGAAGCTCCTGACATTAGCAGCCTGTTCAGTGCTAATCAAGGCAATAAGATACATCTGATCTTCCCTGCCACAGCCCACTGCATGTACGTCTGTACCTGAACATAAGGCTATATAGAATCATAGAATCATAGAATTATTCTGGTTGGAAGAGACCTCCAAGATCGTCGGGTCCAACCATTAACCTAGCATTACCAAGTCCCCCACTAAATCGTATCCCTTAGGGCCTCATCTAAAGGTCTTTTGAATACCTCCAGGGATGGGGACTCCACCACCTCCCTGGGCAGCCTGTTCCAATGCCCGACAACCCTTTCAGTGAAGAAATTTTTACGAATGTCCAATCTAAACCTCCCCTGGCGCAACTTGAGGCCATTTCCTCTTGTTCTGTCATCTCTTACTAGGGAGAAGAGTCCGACCCCCTATCTCTCTACAACCTCCTTGAATGATAAACAAAAG
The DNA here is from genome assembly GCA_009819775.1 of Phoenicopterus ruber ruber. Taxonomy (NCBI): domain Eukaryota; kingdom Metazoa; phylum Chordata; class Aves; order Phoenicopteriformes; family Phoenicopteridae; genus Phoenicopterus; species Phoenicopterus ruber. Next base: position 93,259,988 of record CM020217.1, read on the forward strand.
TTGTCTTTATAGAGATAGTCTTAGCATGAGACTTCTTGGGGTATGCTTGGCTGAGTGTAAAACAATAAAAACTGGTGGGGTGATTGCTAGAGACTGGAAAAGCTGAATACAGACTTCAGGGGGAAAAAAAAAGGGTAATCAAAACAGAATGGCAACTGAAGCATTTTTTAAATGTTTAGCTTCTTGGATAATTTTTATCATTTCCCTAATGGCCATTTACACTGCCAAAATTGCTACTATCCACTACAGTACTACTTCCCACAGATAAACAAAAATTCTGCAAAGGCTGAGCTACGTTAAGGCTTTGGTTAGGGTAAACCTTGCTCTGCATTTTTGGCTTATGGATGTGTAAGTTACCATACTTTTCTAGGAACTGAACTGTTAAAAGACATTGTCCTTAGACACGTCTTTGTCATTGGCTTAGACCACAAGAGAAGTGAAATATCCTAGAAAGAAGATATGTTGTGAGTTTTTTTCTTTTTACTTGTAGTCAGCTTGTGATTGCTACTGATTTTGTAACATTGAACTTATCCCTCTCATTTCCAGCCCCCTAAGTTGTCATTGACATTTCAATCAAATAATTGAAATTAACACATCTTTAGGCTTATATTCAGATTTGCCGTATGTTTTAAATAGCCACTGACCTCAAGAAATGATTATTCTTTAGAATTATTCGGGTCCTAATAGAAACTCTTTACACCGATGATGTCTGTAGCTCATGCTGTTACACGGGTAGAATTGAAACTTCAGAAATGGAAGAAAGACTGTATTGCATGCACAGGAACAGTGTTAGAGGTGAGTGTATGAGAGGTAGTTAATGGTGTACTTCATTAGTCAGGATAATAACCTCTCAAATACTCAGTGAGGTGGGACCCATTCTAAAGGGTGCCTGCTCCAGTACGGGTTCAATGTAAGACAATATACATGGAGTCTCAGTCATGCAAGATACTTATCTAATCTAGAAATGCCTGTGACTAAATGAATGCCCCAATTTGAAATCTTCCTGGCTATTTAGTGCCCATATGTTATGTGGGGTCAGAGTGACAGAATGTATTTAAAGCCTAGAATAAAAGCTTCCATGTTTGTAGCATTCTGGACATCTTGGACCACCTACTAGCTCAAAGGCATTTTTGGAAAACAACATGTTTAGAAATGCCTCTTTCTTCTCTCTGGATATCAATGACATGCTTACACACAGACCTACTGACCTTGGAAAAGAATGCAAAATACTCCCTAAATAAGATTCCAGGGGTAGAATTTACATTACTGCTGTCTCCGTAAGTTCAGCATCCTGGCACTATGGCTATTCCTTACTGGTTTGATGCGAACAGCATAACTGGAAAAAAATCTCACATACTAACTGGCTAGTGATAAAGCCATCAAAAGCCAAGGAATAAGCAACAGCATATTTGAATAGTAACATCTTCTTCACTTGTCAAGGAGTGCAAATGTAGAAATTGGCAGATTATTCTATTTACAAATAAAGAGAACAGCAGTGGAAGATTAATTCTTGAGGTCATCATCCTTTAATCCAGAGCAGAAGCTGAAGAATATTGCCCTTTGTAAAGTCAGCTGTTACTAGGGATTACTAGCTATTACTAGGGATCGCATAAAGTAAGGAAGGAAGCTGAATTCTTACTCCCTAGCATTTGTTCTAAGGTATTTAGGAACTCAGTCCATTGTGGAAACACTTTAAAAGAGGCAGTCTGCACTGGGTGACCTTAGGAGTTTTTATAGGTAGGACAGAGTAGATCGACAGAAATCATCCTGTGTCCTTTGCAGATAATGCTCCTGTTTCTCCATCTGAATGAGCTTGTTCTATCTTCTTCAACAACAGAGCATAGCTGATCCTTTCAGTTTAGGAAACACCAAAACTTCCAGCTCTTTCCTGAAGAGCTGCTGCCGAATCCAGCATTTCTCAAGTATGTTCTTCAGGTGCTTAAGGGACATTCAGGACAACCAGAGAGGCATCAGATGTGCTTTAGACATCTCTAGACCTAGGAGATGCCAAAGACTGGGCAGTGTGAACCATTCCTTTAATTCCAGATACATTTTACATGAATCATGGCCTAGGTTGCACAAATCTCGTGCCAGAAAAGCAAGGGACAGTTCTGCTATTATGCACTATCATTCCCTTGGCTAGACAGTAGTTTAGAAAATCAGCTTTCAAAGTTAGATTCAACTTTAATTTTTCAAAAAGGAATAGTGTACCACAGACACTCTGGTGTGTGAGATAAGTGCTGTTGCACGGTGCCTTGGCTTTTCCAATGCTTAGGGTCTTCCATTTGCAAGGCTCTGGCCTGCCTTTCCCTGGCAGCTCTGTAACCTCTCACCTAAGCTCTTGTGGCAATGTCTTTTGAAAACATTTGGGGCACTATTTTCCCCTTGTTCTCACGCAGTTGTGTTTGTGTCGCTGCTTTCAAGGCCTTGCACCCAGAAACCCTGACGCTGATATGACGGTTCTCAAGGGAAGGACCTGCCACTGGTGTGGGAATCTCACTGTCTTCCTTATCTTTCCCATCCTTACCTTCTTTACCCTTCTTACCCTATTCTTACCCCTTATTTTGTAGGTTTTAATTTATATTAAACTAAAAATTAGTGTATAACAAAGTAGACAGTGGTAACTTAAGTACCTTATGTTACCCAATATTATATATGGATGGAAGCTTTGCAATTGATTGCATGCAACACTTGTGCCGAGTCAAGCATATTCTGTTCAGTGCAAGGAGCATCCCGACAGGAACAACCATCAGGGAGCCTGAGCGAGTACCAGTGAGAAGTGTACAGCGGTGCTGAAAAGGCACAATGAAAATTCTTTGTCAGTCACACCAGCTGCAGTGGATAGCATCCTCAAGAAGGATGCCCCTGTGGGACCCCATCACTGCTCTTTCCTCCTGACCCTTAGGGAGAGTTTTCCTTTTCTCTCTCTCATTTTTTGTTTTTATTTTGCCCAAAAGCAACTTTCACCATTAAAGCCAGTGCTTGTTGACAGTTAGGGTCCTTGAGCTATGGGTCTCACTAATCAAGCTCTGTGTATGTAAACCTGTTTCAACATCCTTTATGCAGCAGTGCGCATCTTGGTACTTAACCACGTGAACTGCCAAAGCAATTGCTGTACATCGGTGCGAGTTTTTTTAACAAATGTTATGCATTTGCCCTAGACCGTGAATGTTTAACGTAGAGATAAGATTGTTACTAGATAAGAAGACTTAGTAATTGGTTTAAAACTGTGGTAAGAATTGATCAGTAGGTCAGAGAGACCTTCCAAAGATTAAATCTCTCCAAGAAGAAACATGAGCTTCTGTGCAAATGGTTAATGGCCCCTGAGACGCTGAAGATGAATGAGACTATTGCAATGTAAATCAAAGAGTGCTTAACTTCCATTGACACATTACTTATACGGTTTTTAATAGCAGGAATGAATTTAACTGAAATGATCATCACTCCTGGGAACTAAAAGGATTCAGAAAAGACTGTATAACCAGTCAAGTCCAGATACTGTTTTGATTTGGTGATAAGCTGTGCTCCAGTGCACCCTTTGGAGTGAACTATAAAACAACTCTCGAGAACTTGTTAGTGCGTAGTACCATGGCTCACACAGCTCTCACATACACAGTCGAGACACAGAAAGGGGAAGGATGTCTTCTGAGGAAGACATCTTGGGGACACTGGAGGTTTATTTGATTGCATGTAACCTGCCAGCCAACTCTTTTAAGCTGCTAGGAGCAAATAGGCAGCACCAGTGTGAGTGAAGGCACAGGCTTTCAGTTCGACTACAGCAAGACTCATACACTACATCACTCTTGTTGCACAATTGCTAATGTTATTTACACTATGTTGTCCTGTTCATTCTCAACAGGGAGTGACCTGTGATGATTAAGCAAGTAATAATATATTGTCGTATGTCTGCATGATGCTTTACAGGGAGTTTAAACTGTTTTCCTGTAATCAGAGTTGATCATAGGAAAAAATTTGCAGAAGCAAGGGGCCACAGCTGTGGGAAGTGAAACAAATTCCTTGCACAAGAAATGAAGGACCTAGGTCCTCAAATCAGACCAAAGGGAAGTTCATGCTTGTGTCAAAGAAGAAAAGAATTGGACAGGGAGAACAGCAAGATACAGAAAGCAAACAGGCAGACTCTCCAGGGGAAAGAGAGAAAGAGTGTGTGAAACTGTTACTTGCTAACCCCCTCATTAATGCTTATGACTAATTATAGCAATTAGCAATACATACACAGTGCCATATCTGATAAGTAGTTATTCTACCTCAAAGTGCAACTGCTGTTGTGCATATTTTCCTTTCAGTTCTTGGCCAGGATTAGTTAATCAGAGGAAAAAACTGTTGATTATGTCTGAGAACTGTGCTCTCTGTAGTAGCCTTAAAGTAATGACATATCTTACTTGTGTTACTAAATGAATACTTTGTTTTAATTTACTATTGGGTCACTTTGGGGGGAATAGGGAACACTGAGAATAGAGCAGTATTATCTTGATGAATGAGTAATCAGCTGAATCATCACAAATGAGGAAAAGAGTTCATTAATCCAACCGTGAAAGGATTCTGGCTCTTTCTTTTTGAGAATGAATTCTGAGATCCCTACTAGAGAAGTAGAAGAAAGCTCTTTAGCTCTTACTTTAGCCTACTTAGTTCTGTTGGTGCTTCCACTGGAAACTCTTTTTAAGATGTAAAGATTTTAGAAAACTCCTGTGTGGGAGAAATGACTATGAAGATGGTGAATTTTTGGTAATGAGGCATCCCATAGGAGCTGTGCTATATGTATCAGCCTTGTGCAGAAGTCTTAAATATCCTAAAGTGATGCAAATAGCATTGGGCACCTATTTCTTTGCAACATGAGGCTGGCAAGCCAGTCTTTGGATGTGGCAGCCAGAGGCCAGACAATGCCAGAAACAGCAGTAGGCACTAAAACTTGTGCGACTGAACAGAAACCAAGAACTGGAATTCAGTTTATGAGGACAACATCTACATTTAGGCAATCTGGGAGGTATTTAGGCAATACCTTTTGAGATGTCTTAGGCAATCTTTCCTGTCCTCTAGATGCTGCTCAGGGAGGGTATGGGTCCTCTGTAGGCCTTGTGACACATCTACCGGTCCCCCGTGGATGCCATGTGTACTCCTGGGCATTCAAAAGGCACTTGACACCAGCGTGTGAGTAGTTGAATCAAACTGTACATGGGTCTAGACTTGTTGTTGGAGCTCCTGCTCTTAGCTAGGGGACAGAAAAAGGCTTCCTGTTGACCAGGAAGGGAGCCTAAAAGACAGTGAGATCTGCTTCTTTCTTTTTTAACATGATTTATCAAAAAGAAACAGAATAATCCATTCTGATATAGAATCTTAATTTTATATAATATTCTATTATTAAAATTATGGAACAAATTAAAACGAATTAGATTAAATGTATACAAAGAATAATATTTACATTTCCGGGGTCAGCTGAATGGAAATAAGACAGAAAAATTAAGACAGAAAAATTTCTATTTGCATTTAATAACCATAAAAGCAAAATTAAGTATAGAAGTGAGTTCCAGAGATTAAGAACCATGGAACAGAATGAAGAAAGATAATACTGACCAGTAACAATTGCAGTACGCTGTTGAATTTGGAGAGGGATTGTGAGAATAGGACTGAGATGTTGGCCAGTTCTGTATGCATATTTATTTGCAGCATTTTGAATTGGTCCTGAAATTTAAAATAAAATAATCATCTGCTTCAATCCCCAGACACGAACAGGTCAATTTTGTAAGCACACAGTGACTTTAGATTTATGACCAGAGACAGCGTATGAGAAATTTAGAGTAAATTGAGACTGATAATTGTAAGGAAAACAACAGCTGGGTATCAGAAATAACAAACATAAAAACTGTGATGTATGTCAGGATGTATGTATGTCAAGAGCTGATGAAACAAAAAGAACCATTACATATAAGTGCCAAATCACAGAAGTAGTGTATGATTGTGGTTAAAAAAAGACTTTCAACTGAGTTTAGAAAAGTCAGAGGAGTATCTGTGAACATATATCACAAAGGCAAGTAAATAGAAAACACTCCCCAGTTAAAAGTGAAGTTTGGAGAGAGAGAAAAGCTTTTTCTCTGTCAACAGAGTTGTAATCTCTGAAGATAAGAGAAACTGTGGGAGGAAACACAGGAAAAAGGGGAGACAATTAATGTGTTTGTACAGACTTTATTGTCTTTATGCAGGTAGATGACAACTTAAATTTTTTTAAATGTCTATGATATCAAAGTTTACCACTTTATGAGACTTACCTAAGCTTTCAGTTATGGAAAACCAGAAGATTCAGCCCTTTTGGTTAAGCTTTGAACATGGAAACTACATTTGACAGTCTGGCTATGGCTGAAGTGAAAAAGCCTAGGAAAAAACCCAAATCCAGCCTTGATCCTTTGAACAAAACCCAAAATAGGATATTGATAACAAATAGGTACCTACATGGAGTAATCTAGTTGAACACAAATCATCCATTTCCTCTGGCAATAATCAAAGGCTGACCTTGTTTGAAGTACCTGTCAGCAAACAGGATGCGAAGAAGATAGAGAAGGAAGTAGCAAACTTAACAACGTCCTCCTATCATGTTTAAAAAAATAAGTACTATCAGTCCTGCTAAAATCTTGTTTAGCAATAACCCATGAATGGCAAAGAGAGAAAAAAAGTGATCCTCAGTTCCAGCTGGTGATATTGAGCCCTCTGCCTCCGCTACAGCTGGGAAGCTCCAATGCGAGCGAGTTTTGAATTCATGTTGAAGGTGAGAAATGAAGAAGTCGAACTGAAATGAAACATGCAGGTACTAGGCAATACTGCAGGCTCTCTGGAAGCTGAAATGGATACCTTGTTCATAAGAAGCATTCCTCTGCTATGAGAATGATTGTGACCTTTCATAGAGGCAACGCAACAGTGGTGGCGGTAACACATTCACTTGATGTGCTTACTACTTGCTGTAGATGTCTTCTGCTAGAAAGAGTGGCTGGGCAGCAGGAAGGAGACCCCTGCTTGCCTTGTCCTGAATGCGGCTCTCTGGGTCAGATGAAGCTCCTGGGAGGAAGAGATTTCTCTTGGACTATCTAGGCATGCACATCTGCAGTAGAAGATGAGATGGTCAGTGTAAGAGCGTGAGGGAGCCAGCAGACAGGAGCCTGCAGCATTTAGACACTGGAAGTTTTCTGAGAGTCTTAGGGAACAAATACACGTCTTGGAGGTGATGGGAAGAAGACCTTCCCAGTGGACCCCACGCAGGCTGCCCAGTGTTTGTTGCAACCCAGGGAGCCAGGAGAAAGCTGTTGGTCTGAGAGAAGACTGGTGAAAAGGACCTGCATGCCAAAGGGCGATTTTGTTCTCTAACCTTTTATTTTAATGTCTCATCTGTTGGAGCTGACTCATTCTGATGTCAAAAATTACTGCTTTTTGGCCTGTGTTTTCAGAAATCTTGGCTGGAGAGATCTAAACTTTTGCTATTTTTGGCACCCTCCCTGTAATGCAGACAGATGCACCTCAAAGTAGTCTCTGGCCTGTAAGCCTTTGAGAGTCAGCAAGGCCTGGATACGTCCCATCGAGTATTAGGCATAAAGCTGAAGTAATTAAGGGAAGGAATAACATTTCCTAACTGCATTTCACTGAAAAAGTGTATGTTTAGTGGAAACTTTTCCGTAGGAATGCCTCGCTAGGCACGTGAGAGACTGGCTGGAGGGCTAGAGCAGGGCAGGCCTGTTGCTCCCACTGACCACCCCAGCACCTTGTGTGCCATTATTTAAATTTCCGGCATCTGAGGGGGTCAGTCTGTCTCCAAGAGGTCAGAAATTAAAATGCCTTCCTTAAAGTGCACAGGTTTATGGTAGGCTGAAAAAGAAGGTGGTTGGTGATCAGATTTTTCTTATTGTGAATTGTATTACATTGGTGCAACAAGATAAACCCCCTGTTATTACTGGATCTGGGACACTGGCTCTCATCCAGCATTTCTGCAACACAGACCAGGTATCTCTAATAAAGGACCATTTCTGCGAATGCCAGCAAACAGTGCGATGTGCTCTTTTACAGCAGATGGAAGGCTGTTTACAATGGAGGGGAAACGTTTCAGATATTAACTGATGGTTGTGATGTCCTCCCCTTTTCCCTCATTTGAAAGTTATTGCTAAGGAACAGGAGAGAACAGCTGAACTTATGGAGCTCTACATGTGAGGACAGCACTCCTGGGCTCCTCCCAGCAGTTTTGGAAGGCTGAGTTTCCTATATAAATCCTGTCTAAAGGAAAGAAAGATGGATTGGTATCAGAGAACCCCATAAATGAGTCTCTTGGAAAAAAGCTTACTGTTGCTCTTTGTTAAAACTGTGATAAGGCTGAGAGGAGAACTTGCTAGCTAATGTTCAAAGCTACTTTGTGGCCACTGTGCAACAGTAGGCTGGAGCTTGCCTTGTTTTTTGGAAGAGAGGTCAGTCTTTTAACAAAGAAGGGGAGAGAGTCTCAGGCTGGAAGTGGCTCTTTCTAGACAGGGTGACGTGTGAGGCCAGCAGTACCATTTACTTTTTGACCAATAATTGTGGGGCACTCTGGGCTGTGATTGTCAGAGCCATTCGTGCACTCCTTGATGTAAACTTTAAAGGTCACAACCAATGCTGAGAACCAGGCAGACACATTTTGTATGGTTGCCTTGAGTCAAAGCTAAGAGAAGATTAGACTTAATTTCCATCAGATTTTAGTAATATATATATTTGATACCTGTGCCTACTTATTTCCATATACGGCATTTACAAGTATGTCTCTATGTAGACATCTATATATCATAAAATCATACAATCATAGAATGGTTTGAGTTGGAAGGGACCTTAAAGATCATCTAGTTCCAACCCCCCTGACATGGGCAGGGACACCTTCCACTAGACCAGGTTGCTCAAAGCCCCATCCAACCTGGTCTTGAATGCTTTCAGGGATGGCACATCCACAACTTCTCTGGGTAACCTGTTCCAGTGCCTCACCACCCTCAGAGTGAAGAATTTCTTATATCTAATCTAAATTTACGCTTTTTCAGTTTAAAGCCATTACCCCTTGTCCTATCACTACATGCCCTTGTCAAAAGTCCCTCTCCAGCTTTCTTGTAGGCCCCCTTTAGGGACTGGAAGGCTGCTCAAAGGCCTCCCTGGAGCCTTCTTTTCTCCAGGCTGAACAAGCCCAACTCTCTCAGCCTGTCTTCATAGGAGAGGTGCTCCAGCCCTCTGACCATCTTTGTGGCCCTCCTCTGGACTCACTCCAGCAGGTCCATGTCCTTCTTGTGTTGGGGGCCCCAGAGCAGAATGCTCTGGGGTGGGGTCTCACCAGAGAAGAGTAGAAGGGGAGAATCACCTCCCTTGACCTGCTGGTCACGCTTGCAGCCCAGGATACAGTTGGTTTTCTGGGCTGTAAGTGCTCATTTCTGGGTCATGTCGCACTTTTCACCAATCAACACCCCCCGGTCCTACTCCTCAGGGCTGCTCTCAATCCATTCTCTGCCCAGCCTGTATTTGTGCTTGGGATTGCCCCGACCCATGTGCAGGACCTTGCACTTGGCCTTGTTGAACTTCATGAGGTTCACACGGGCCCAACTCTCAAGCCTGTCCAGGTCCCTCTGGATGGCATCCCTTCCCTCCAGCATGTTGACTGCACCACACACCTTGGTGTTGTCAGCAAACTTGCTGAGGATGCACTTGATCCCATTGTTCATGTCGTTGACAAAGATGTTAAACAGTGCCAGTCCCAATACTGACCCCTGAGGCATGCCACTTGTCACTGGTCTCCACTTGGACACTGAGCCGTTGACCACAACTCTTTGAGTGCGACCATCCAGCCAATTTCTTATCCACCGAGTGGTCCATTCGCCAAATCCATCTCTCCAATTTAGAGACAAGGATGTCATGTGAGACAGTGTCAAATGCTTTGCACAAGTCCAGGTAGATCATGTCAGTTGCTCTTCCCTTATCCACCAACGCTGTAACCCTGTCGTGTTTTGTCAGTCGTGATTTGCTCTTAGTGAAGCCATGTTGGCTGTCACTAATCACCTCCTTATTTTCCATGTGCCTTAGCATAGTTTCCAGGAGGATCTGATCCATGATCTTGCTGGGTACAGAGGTGAGACTGACTGGCCTGTAGTTCCCTGGGTCTTCCTTTTTCCCCTTTTTAAAAATGGGAGTTATGTTTCCCCTTTTCCAGTCAGTGGGAACTTCACCGGCCTGCCACGACTTCTCAAATAGGATGGAGAGTGGCTCAGCAACTTCATCCGCCAGTTCCCTCAGGACCTGTGGATCCATCTCATCAGGTCCCATGGACTTGTGCACCTTCAGGTTCCTTAAATGGTCTCGAACTTGATCTTCTCCTACAGTGGGCGGTTCTTCATTCTCCCAGTCCCTGCCCTTGCCTTCTGCGACTTGGGTGGTGCGGCTAGAGCACTTACCGGTGAAGACTGAGGTAAAAATTTGTTGAGTACCTTAGTCTTCTCCATATCCCGGGTAGCCAGTTCTCCCATTTCATTCTGGAGAGGGCTCACATTTTCCCTAGTCATAGTCATACATATCATAGACAGATGCATATTTAGTGTATATATTAGATTGCTATTAAGAGGTTTCTTTCATTAATCACTAGTGTTCTGTTGTTTTTAGAACTGAAGAATAAAAATGAAATTAATTTCTGCCAAACACTAACTAAAATAATATCAGGTTAGTCATAAAAAAGGTTTCTTTAGTGAAAAAATACAGATTTTTGCAGACTTGTGACTTCGGCAAAGAAAGTAAGATTAGTGTCTGGTGGGTGAGAAGAGTGGAGTTTTGCATCATCCACAGAAATCAAAACCAGCTGTGAGCCTAAGAAAGCACTGCAAGGAATCCCAGCAGGCACCCATGAACATGATTTACAATAACACTTTAAAGGAGTACATTTTCAGTGATGTGTGAGGTTTTAGCCTCCTGACATCCACCAAATGTGATGAAAAGTCATGTGGCTAAAAGACGTGCAATGCTGTGAAAATTCATAAGATTAGGATCATTTGATCAGATGATATAAGAACCAGATGATTAAAGTGTCTCTAATTCCAAGTTCCAAGACAATGGAAATTTATAAGGCTCCTTATATCAAGAGACTTTAAATAACTGGAGAAGTGCAGAGGGCGTGGTGCGAGTTCACAGAACACTGCAGTGCATGGGTAGATAGATGTACAGATATGTGAGTATAAGTGAAGTAGACTAGCATGGATACTTTTTTTCTTTTTTCCCACGCAGGATTTGTACGCAACTACGTTAAGTTCCCATATGTTGTAGTACAGTACTCTAATATACAGTGTTTATCTATGAGTTGTAATAGTGGCTTTTATCACAATGAAGAGTTTTGATGGGCATGTGTTACAATTATAGAGGCCTATTATAAATACTCCATATACCTGTGTATAAAAATCGGGATCCTTAGATACTACCAATATTGCTGAACAAAATAATTACTGATATAGAAAAAAAGAATAAAGAACGTGATAAGACAGTAAATATTTTAGGTAACATTCAGCTCAGCTTTAGCTCTCCAAACTGAGGTGTTTGGTCTAAGATAGCTGTTTCGGCTTCTAAGGCAAAGCACAGATGTCTATCCATTTAGATGCCCATCTTAGTCATTCATCCCATTTTACCTCTCCATAATTCGCCTTCTGAAAGCAGCTCCCTCCATCCTATTGTCGTCTTTTATTATTTTTTCTCCAGGACTTTCTTTTGAGTCTGTTCAAGGATCTTCTCATTCTATTTTTTAAAATTTCTGAACTTTTCTCCCTTCTTTATTGTTTTTCCCTCCCTTCAGCAGTCTTGCTTTGTTGCCAGAAGGAAGAGGAATTAGTGACAAATGGGTGAATCCCAGAAGTTTGGTTGCTTATCTGATGTCTCTTAAATTATGAACTTTTGCATTTCCAAAATTGGCCTACAAAGTTCATGAGAACAGAATACTCATGAGAAAAGACTGTCTTGCATGATTTTGAGTGTTTTCCCCTTTTCATTTGGCGAAGCATACCATTTGAATAGAGGACTTTTTGGCATTCTTACTCATAGATGTTGCCAAAAACCGGAAGCACAAAGGCATACAAAACTGAAGCAAAATGAAAATAAATTAGCCAAGGATTTTGAAGCTAAAAATAATTCAGTTTGCAGAGTTCAAGTTTTAAGAAAAGGTTCAGGGTCAGGAGCTGGAAAATATCTAATTTGATATGGCTTAAATTTGCCCATTGATACAGTTTTTTTAAGTTTCACAATTTGGACCTTGTATTCGACATGGGTCTGAAAGAAAGAAGAGTTGTATTTATTCTGTCAAATTCCTGCCTGACTGGGGATCAGCAAGCCCTGTTTTATGCGCTGGGTGCAGTTCTTACACCATGGAAGAGATGGGCTCTGCCATAAAGAGGATGCACTAGAAGCAGGCAGACAAAAGAGAATTCTTATCCAGAAAATATAAGTGAGGAACGTGACAGAGTCGCAAGGAGTGCTGGTGGCAGATGCAGGAGCAGGACTCTCTTTAAAATCAGCTCACACAAGGACCATTTTTGGCCTTTAAGAACAAAGCTTTCTGACGCTATTTGTTCTGACAGCAACCTTAACTCTAGAAGCTGGAGGCTAACTGTAAACCACACGTGGTCAAGAGTATCAAAGCATACGGAGGGTTACAGCTGTGTGATGAGGTTCACAGTGGTGGTAAATGCCAATGCTTCTGACAGAAGTTGCCTTCAGCCACCTCTTAAAAAGCAGAATGCCTTATATTTTATGAGAAACTAAAAGATGTTTTTTCATACGACGGAAGCTATCATTTAGTTTTCTGCAAATATTTTTGTGCATAATGTAGTGACTTTATGTAAATCCAAAAATAGTTTGTATAGGATTGAATGGCACCTGATTTTTGTTACTAAAAAGAATGGCTGATGAAAATAGTATTTTTTTTGTTGAAGTCATAGAACTGTTTTTCAAACGGGCAATGAAATAAAAGAAAAACGGATGTTTCAATACCAGCTCTATTTACTCTTACTCTCTTACTATACTCTTTTTGAGCACCGAAGAAGAGTTAAATAGTGCACTCTGCTTACACTTAAGCATTTGTCTTTGGGTTGACTTCCAGATAATTGCTTATATTTGACTGAGACATTAATGTGAATTTCTAGGTAAACTCAGAAAAGAATTTAAAAAATCACAAAATACAAGGTTTCCAAACTCCATCTTACAATAAATTTATTGGTAAATGGATAATGTGCCAGAGCAGAAACAAATATGAATGATGGAGCACAGGACAGTCTTTCAAAAATGAAGTCATAAAAACTTAATGTGTCTGGAAGAAAATGAACTCCAAATGTTTTACATTACATTTAGGAAACCGGTGCATTTTAATATGGCTTACAATTTTTACTGTAGAGCTGGTTTTCTGAGGAGTTGTAATGGATAATATAATCACAGGAGGAAAAGATAAATATTTTAAACCAAACTGAAAACAACATTACATTAGTTGCTGCAAATAAAACCAGTTACTGTCTGTAAGACACTCAATACATGGATGCTCATACAAATGCTTATGAACATGCTATTATGAATAAAGTTAAACGCAAATGCAAAGAATCTGGAAGTTGAAAGAGCCACAGTGGCTAAAACAAAGAAAAGATGTAAATAAAGTGAATCTTGCTCCTGTCTAAACTACTAGAATTTAATAGAACAAAGACTTAACATCTTGGCATGGCACTTCAGCTGTTGCTTTCGTGAATCTTAAAACTGTAGCACAAAGAACAAAAGTCCCGAAGTCATGTTATGGATTCAAGGGTGAAGAGTACAAATCTACCTTTAAGATTGCAACCTGAATGCCTTAATGTGCCTCTGCAGCTTAGATCAATATGCAGCTATATACAAATATCAGATGTTTTAGTACACTTTAAAAATCTTGTTTGCTCCTGAGAATAATTGTGCATAAGCTATTCACGGATTACTACTTTTATATGCCTTTGTTGAAATTTGTGTATTTTGTGCAAATTGGTTCTTCCAGTTCTATTTCGTGTATGGACTCTCTTTTAGGGACTGATTTGCCTAAGGATATTTTTAGTGTTCTCCTTAGTCTATATTGCCTGATGTATCGCTACAGTGAATACTGCTAATATGCTAGGATATTGCAACCAATGAGATACAGTGCTGAGGGACTCGGAAAAAAGCACCGAGCGATTTATTTATGTCTCACCAGAACATCTGAGTCAATCCAATGTGCAGCGCTGCCAACAGCAGACAAGTGAGCACTATCTGGCATGATTCACTGCCCTTGATGCATCCATCGGTGCCTCTAGTGACGCCTCCTGATGAACCAGGAAATCAAGAGTTGTGGAGACAAAAAGATGGCCAGTCTCCATTAGGGGCTGTTCACATGCGACACAGAATACGCTGGGAAGGGAATCCGTGGAGCAAACAGGCCATTGGGAAGTGATATGCAGGGAAGATAAGGAGTGAGTCATCTTTTATACTAAGGATTTCCTTGACTTCACAGAGCTCTATAGTGCAGAACTAGAGACAGGCCTATTGGGAGCGTCAATAGTTCTGCATCAACTTCAGAGGGGGAAGCGACACTGAGGACATCTTGGGAGTCTGCTACAGACCTTCTGGCTGATAGGAAACTGAGGAAGAGGCCTTCTCCAAACAGTTACTGAAAATGTCCCACCTGCAGGCACGTATCGTTGTGGATGACCTCAACTGTCCAGACAACTGCTGTAAGGACAATGTAGCTTCATGCAAACAACTCAAGGTTAGACTGGGTGGGTGACACATTTCCAATCCAAACGTTAGAGAGGCTGGCCAGGGGTGTTGCTCTGTGGGATTTGCTGCTCACAGACTGAGACGGACTGATGAGAAATGCTGTCATTGGTGGCATCTTAGGCTGCAGGGAGTGCAGGGCAATGGAGTTCAAGATCTGGAGGAATGCTGGAAATAAAACTGCAGAGCTAGGGCTCTAGACTTTCAGAGAACAGACTTGGTTATTTAAGGAATTGCTAAGCAAAATCCTCTGGGAAGCAGCCATGCAGGGGCAGGGTGCCCAACAGAGCTGGAAGACTCCTTCAAAGTGAACTCACTGAGGGATCAGGAACAAGCCATCCCTTTGTGTGGGAAAACTGGAAGTTTCAGTACAAGGCCAGCTTGACTGAAAGGAAGCTCTTTGATGAACTAAAATACAAACAGTGAACATGTTTGAAGTGGAAACAAAGATGGGCAACAAAGAAAGAATATAAAAGGATCACTAAGGTACTTAGGGACAAAATTAGGAAAGCCAAAACGCAGGTGAAGCTAAAAATAGCTTCATTAAATTGAGCAATAAGGATGAGTTGTAAAGGGAAGATGTGGGGCTGCTGATGTATGAGAGGCAACACAGCATGGACTATGTGGAAAAGGCTGAAGTACTCAGAGCCTTTTTTACCTTGCTCATCACAAGCAGAACCTTCCCCCTGATCCCTGCAAGTAACAGAACAGTTTGGGAAGGAGCTAGCACCGGGTGATCAAATTAGAAACTACTTCAGCTGGACGTATTCATATTCCTGGGACTGACCTAAAGGTGCTGAAAAAGTTGGCTGCTGTAGTTGCCTTGCTGGCTGCTGTGATTGCAAGGCTCCTGTGTATTGTCTGTGAAAAATTGTGATGAATGGAAAAAGCGAACATTACAGTCATATTCAAGAATAGCAAAAAAGAGGATCTGGAACACTGTCAGCTGCTGGCTCACCTCAGTCCCTGCGAAGATCATGCTGCATGATCTTCTCTTGGAACCCATTTCTAAACTCAAACAGGACAAGGAGGTAACCAGAAACAGTCATCCTGTTTGCCTTCTGTAGTGAAATGACTGGTTATGAGAATGAGAGGAGGGAGGTGGATGTGCCTTCAGTAAGGTTTCTGACCCTAGAGCTCTCATCTGGAAGCTGAGAATGTATGGGCTGCATGATCAGACCATTGGGTGAGTTGAAAATTGGCTGGGCTGCCAGGCTCAAAGTGTAGCACTCAATGGGTCCATGCCCAGCTGGTGGCCAATAACAAGCAAAGTACTCCAGGGTTGATAATGGAGCTGATGTTCTTCAGTATTTTTATCAGTGACCTATATAATAAACCAGAAAGCACTGTCCAGCAAATTTACAGGTCTCACTAAGGCAGGACCTGCTGATACAGAAAAGGACACAGTTTCTATCCAGATTGACCTTGAGAAACTTGAGGATTAGGCCAGCATGAATTTCAACAAAAAGAGTACATATCTGCACCTGGGAGACTGGGAACAGGCTGGGTGAGTAGCAGCCTTGCTGCAGGGGATCTTGGGAATAAAGTGGAGGGCAAATAGAGTTACAGGCTCTTGTAGGTTGGAAAGGTCTCTGGTGGTTGTCATGTTGAACCTTCTGCCATTAGATCAGGTTGCTCAAGGCCTTGTGTAGCTGTGTTTTGAATATCTCCAAGGATGGAGACTCCACAACCTCAACTTGATATAGTGCTTATCTATCTACCCTGACGTTGGGAATCTTTCCTTATATCGAGTGGAAATTTTTTGTGTTCCAACTTGTGTTTGTTGTCTATTGATCTTTCTGCACCTCTGAGGAGAGTGGCTCTGTCCTCTCTGTACCCTCCTAATACATTGTTGTAGGCAGCAATAATATCTCCCACAGCCTTCTTTCTCCATACTGACCAAACCCAACTCCCTCAGTCTCTCCTTGAACATCCTGTGCTTCAGCCCCCTGACTACCTTGGTGACTCTCTTACTGGAGTGAGCCCAGAAGCCAATATTTTTCTCGTGCTGGAGAGAGCCCAAAATTGGACACAGAACATGTAGTCTCACAAGAGCTGGAAAGAGGGAAGAGTCACTTCCCTTGACTGTTGGCTAAACTCTTTTTAAATACAGCCCAAAAGCTGTGCACGTGCACACTACTGACTCATGTTTAGCTGCTTTTCCACAAGGACACCAGAGGCTTTTCTGCAAAGCTGCTTGAATGTGAGCCAAAAGTACTCCCCATTATGAACATGGAAAATGCATAATGGGCTACTACTGTATACCTTAGGAAGGTGTGGCCAACAGATTGTGGGAATTTGTTATAACCCTCTGCATGGCACTAGTGAGGCCGCATGTGGAATGCTGCAACCCATTCTAAGCCTCCTCTCCAAGTGGATGTTGAAAAAAGGGAAGAGCCCAATGGAGGCCTACTTCAATGGTCAGGGATTTTGAACAGATGGCCTTTGCAGAGGGGTTGGGAAGCTGGGCTCGTTCAGTATGGCAAAGAGGAAGCCAAGGGATAGTCTGGCAGCAGCCTACAAATACTTGAATGGCAGTTGCAGAGGTTATGGAGCTTAGCTCTTTGCAGTAGTGGCAGATGATATGAGACAACAGCACAAAGTGCGGTTTGAGAGGTTGGACATTAGGAAAAACTTTTTCACTGGGAGGGTAGGGAAGCACAGGAATAGGTCACCCAGAGAGCTGATGGAGTCTCCATGCTTGGAGATTTTCAAGACTTGGCTAGACAAAGCTGCGGCAGACCTGATGTAGTATTGGCAATTGTTCCTCTCTGAGTGGGATTTTGAGACCTGCAGAGGTTCGTTTCAGAAACATTTCTGTGATTCTGTGATCCGATGCTGTTAGGCAGGAAGCCCTCAGACCAATAAACTGTGCTGTTCACTAGAAATCATCATTCCTTTTCAACACTGAAGGAGGCACAGCTGGAGCGAACAACCCTTTCCACCGATAACCGCCAAGAAGAATAGAATCCTTTTTTTAATTTGGACTTGGCTGTCGTGATTCACACGTTGACTTTGACCTTCCTGTTTCATTTCTATAGTTCTCTCTAGCTAGACATTAAACCACTTACCTTAGAGTAGCTAAAATTGATTCAGGATTACTAACCATTCTGCTCAGAAAAGGCTGAAAAGCCTGTTGTTACTATTTCTTCACTGCTTTGTCACCACATTTCACAGAGATTAGTGTTCTAAAATGAAAGATGGTCAGAAGAGTATATTTTCTTGGAAATGCTGGTGAATATCAAGAAGCTGATGGTAAGGACTATTGGTGTAGTGGCGACTACTATGAGGACTGAGATTCCTCGTGATTTGACCTCTCTTCTGGTGGATGCCGAAGCAGTGTCATTAAACCCAATTTCCCAATGAACCTCATTGGGAATTTAGTCAAGTGCAACAAGTGGCTGTGAAAAAATCCAGACATTTCAAACAATGTAACAAAATCCATTAATTTATTCCTCATACTTTTTGCTAGTGCAGATGGAACTATCATTAGAGAAACAAGCCTATATTTTAGTTTATATTAGCTTAGTTATGTTGTTAGTATACTTATGTTAATCTATATTCAGTAGATTCATGCTTGTTCACCTCAAATGTTACTTGATCAAGCATGTACTCCTTTATGTGTTACATTTATATATGATTGCATTCTCCTGGCATTAGGAGCTCATTTGCAAGAAATGTACATGCAGGAAAAAAAGGACTCTTTTTTTACCCTTGTTCTGGTGCTCAGTACAAGTAGGGAAGAAGACTTCATGCCTGGTATTCCTCGTTGTGAATGAGCAGGAGGCATGACATGGGCTGCTTTGCTTATATGTGTTGGTCAATAATTCAGATTGGATGGCTGGAGGAAAATGGGTGTTGTCGACAGCATTAAACAGCTTGCTCTTTGCAGTGAAAAGTGGGCAACTGGGGTTATGAATTGTGTTATTCCTGCAGGGGCAAAAAGAAGGCATGGCTGCCTGCTTAGAGCTGTGACATAATAGCAGAATGTTAATTGTTCTTATTACGTAAGTTTTATTAAATGCATATATTTTAATGAAGTTTTTGCCAGGAAACTGACAGCTGTTTCAAGCTGATCAAACGGTTGGAATTTTTTGAAGTGTTATGGTCTATGTTGTTTACTGGAGTCAGACAAAGGGATTGAGAGTTTCCAAAACCTTTAGTCGTCTTGTTCCAAACAGCAGGTTAATTTTTAAATGCTTAAATAGCATTCAGTTTTAAAACAAAAGTAATGTCATATTGCAATAAAAACAAATAAGAGTTCCTTTGCAAAGAGAAAGCTTAACTAAGAATTTGGAGGATGATGCCATTTGGAATGAAGATATAAAGTTAATCACTGATACGTTTAGATTGCAGTAATTTAGGGAATGAGAAATTTCAAAATGTTTTGCATTAGCCAATGTTGTTGAAGAGGTGACCTGGCAAAGCATAAAGCCTGTGTGTCAACTAACAGTTTTCTGATAGCCAGAAAACCATTACTTTGTGATTATTCTTGAGCCTAGAAATGGCTCCCACACTAAACTGTAATGATTTCTTTCTCTTTTTGTACTCAGATCTCCCGGTCTTTACTTCAATATTTCCTCAATGGTAATACAAAATGTTTGGGTATGTGTAATAGTGTATGAACCCCAGTTTTACGGATACATATGCACTGCATATTCTGCTTGTGAAGAGTCCTAAATCAATGGGAATATTTCTGCATGTGAAATCAAGTATGCACATAAGCGGGAGATCAAGGCCTGAGCGGTGTGTTCACTTTCTTTCATCTGTATCAAGTTAGACCCCTTGCCCTGGGAAAATCATGAGATGTTTTTCAAGGAAATCTAGTTCAGAAAATAGTCCTGTTTCAAGGATTAAGATGATGTTAAATACAGGCTCTTATAAGGCTCTTGGAAAAAAAATGTCACCTACCTAGATGTTAAGAAAGGAAGCTGCTTTAAGAGAGCTCAAACTAGGGGCCATCATGGTCCTTTTATAGTATTTTCTTCTCTAGATTACCATGCTACTAAACTTACTAATGAAAAAAAGCCTGCCATTTTTGTGAACAAAGAACTGCTACATGTTTTTCGCTTGAGCAAGCAACATTCCTTTCTATTGCTGTATTAGTCTGAACATCTAAACCCCCTGCTCATTTTATTGGCTAAGCTACTGCACACTAGTACTTCTGGCACAATCTACTAAATCTAAAGACTAAGCTGGTGGTATAGATTGCACCAAAACACATTCAGAAGGGTCAAAGATACATATTTAGGAGTCTTCACTTTCTTGCTTACAATATACCACACCATTTTATTCGAAAAAGAATTGCAGTGTGAACAAAGATGAAACTTTGCAAACAGTCCATGAGGCAGTACTGGGTGGTACCAAGAATATGAAAAAAAAGAATCTTGGCATCACAATTCAGTCTTAAATATAGGAAGAGAGCCTTTCTTTAATCTCAGTTCAAATGCAAATAAAATTAATAATTTATGATTTTTTAATGTCATCTAGGAGCCAAAGCAAGGAAATAAGAGGAAGCTCAACTTCCTCTACTCTAAGTCAGTAGTAAAATAAAGTCTTAGTCCTTTGTTGAATTTTTCTTAAGAAAAGTGAGGGATAGAAAGCAGCCCCCTGGCCCAGTTCCTTGCCCACAGGGTTTGTAACACCAGCACGTAGAGGAATCTTAGACCTGCAGTGGTTCGTTGTGATGAGCCAACAGCAACCTCCAAAGAGGCCATCCTAACAAATCTAATTGCTGGCAGCTGTGAGTCCTTCAGCATGATTTCAGGGTGGAGTGTCCTGGTTACAGACCTCTACAGGTTCCTGAAATTCTACTAGTAAAATGGATTAAAACTGGGAATTCCAATACTGCTGATTTTTTGGCAGACTGGGAATAATCTGCACAATGCAAGCAGTTCATCACTAGCTCTTTGTGAAAGAATATTATTTCATTGAATTTGCTTATTATAAAATAACCCTGATTTGGAGTTTATTATTCAATTTGCTAAGGTTGCCTGAGAAGTAAGTGGCTCTATTCCAGAGAGTGGAAATCATATAATGGTAATGCTGTGTCCTTTATTTACGCTCCTGGTCTTGCTCTCTGATCAGCCTGTATGTCAGCTATTATGACCACTCTATGATTTAAACAAGCTTTCTGGTGTCTTTGTTCTCCAGGTCAGAGCTTCCCAGATATTTTCTCATTTGGGTCCTGCTGTTGTGCAGATGGTAAATATTATCGGTGATGGTGCCAGCAGCAGCAGCTCCTGTCTCTGTCATGGTCCGTATGCACATGAGGAAAGACTTACACCTTCGTCCTTTCTCCTTCATCCTTCTGACACATATTCCCTCCTCCTAAACTAACTTGGCTGAATTTTCTGCAACATATCTCTCTCCTGCCACTATATACCATTTTGAAAGAAATTTGGAAAACCCTGCCATAAGTGGTACAGAAAGAAAAGGAAGCTGCAGAATATTACTAAGGATGAAAGTAACATCATGGTGGAAACCGAGAGCAATTTTTATTCTCGTTCTGTTGTTTTATAGGATTTTTTTTAGACTATAAATAGAATATTCCAATGAAGATCACAGATGCAGTGTCTGATGGAGATAAAACTTTGAGGATCTTGACAAAACTAAAACCAAGTTCTAATAAATTTTCTATTCCAGAAATTACTTGGCAGTCCAAAATGGAAGTTGGGAAACATGTATTGCTTAACATACTGTTGAAACAGAATGTTTCGTATTAGTGCATTTTGCCTGTGGCTATGCCAGACTGAAGACACCTCCAGCTTGTCACAGAAACTAATCCCAGCCTGGTGGGTAATTGGATGGAAAGACCACCTGGGAGTCTCGGGTGCTATAAACACAAGCCAAGAAACTGTGGCTGAACACTTGGCAAATATATGACAATGGAAACCCAATGAGTGGAAAGACTTCACTTGGCCCTATTGTTGTTCCTGAGCTAGCAGACCAGAGCTGAAGAAAGTTATTGCTTTTTATTCATTAATTTGAACAATGAGGGAACAAATAAGAAATTGTGAATTTTCTAGAAAAGGTAGCTTTAACTGAATACAGCTTTAATCTTAATCCTGGAGACGTACACATCTTCACAGAATACTGCTAAGCCCCAATGCATCATGTGAATTAGTTTTAGGAATAAGCAGTAATTATTAATGTGGATTTCATACAGTAATATCAATGAACTCTTATCTGAAGTTGTCGACTCACTTAAGGGTAGGACTGCCATTGAGGGACCTTGATATGCAGGCTGACAAGTATCGCAAGAAATTTAACAAAGAGAAATGCAAAGTCCTGCACCTGGGAGAGAATGACCCCAGGCTGGGGACTGACTGCTAGGGAGGAAATTTGTAGAAGACCTGGTGATCCCTGTCGACAAGAAGTTGAACAAGAGTCCGCAGGGTGCCCTTGCAGTGACAAAGGCTCATCACATCCTGGACTGCAGTAGCAATTGGTAGCTAATCGGTCCAGAAAAGTGCTTAGTCCACTCCACTCAGCCCTTGTGAGTCCATATCTGCAATAGTGAGTCCAGTTTTCAGCTTCCCAGTAACAAGAGAGATATTATCAAGTGACTGCATCCAGTGGAGGGCCACCAAGATGGTTAGGGGGCTGGAGCATATAAGGAATCAAGAGAGGCTGAGGGGTCTGGTTTCTTTAACTTGAAGAAGCGCAGGTTAAAAAGGGATCTAATTGTTGTCTCTGACTGCCCAATGGGTGGGTTAAGAAGGAGCCAGACTTTTCCTGGAGGTGCATAATGAAAGGAAAAGAAGCAATGATGACCATTTGCCACAAGGAAAATTCTGACATGAGAGGGGGTAAGCCGTAGAACAGGTTCCCCAGGGATATTATGAAAGCTACATCCCTGGGAGATTTTCAAAACTCTACTAGACCTGAGCAACCCGATCTAGCTTTGAAGTTGGCCTTGCTTTGTGCAGGAAGCTGAACTAGCTGACCTCCAGAATTTCCTTCCAATTTGAATTATTCTAATTGTAAATACTGTAAATCCCAATTTACCAAATTCTTAATCAGAAGAAATACATCAACTCCATTTCATCATGCTCAACATTTAGAACTGATATAGTGTGTATCAAGCTATTGCTCTTAGGGCATAATTTGTAGCTAGAAAGTTTCCCCCCACTTTCCCCCACTGAAGAGTTATTTCTTGCTGGCCTTGACAAGAGTTGTGTCAGGAAATCTGCTTGGCTCCAGAATGGGATTTTTGATCAGAGAAAGTCACAATCCACAGTTACTATCAAAAAGCCAAGTGGCTGAAGCATCAGCCTGGCACATAAACATTCAGTTTCTTCTTCTACCCCATTTTGGAACTTGAAACTACATGGAAAATGAACACTGTACTCACTGCAAAAGCTATTTTTTGGTTGGTCTCTCATCTTTTCTATTATTATTACCTCATGTTTATAAATAAAAAATGCTGAAGCAGTCATTCATAAGCTTCTCTTAAAAAAAGCCCTCAGTCTTGAAAGAGTGGAGTTACCTGAACACCTCCTAAAGGAACCTGTTCTGGTGCTTAACCAGTGTCCAATTCCATTGTAAGCAGAACTTCAAATTTCACCCATGTTCTTTAGTTTTCAAAGTACAAGACATCTTTCCTGATTTTCGTTCCTATCTAACTTTCCTTTTACAAATTCTCAATATTTTCACTTACTGTAGTATGAGAGAAATAAAATCTACTTTTTACCCTGACTTCTGTACAGAACATACGTGGAATTTTTACTGGCAGGAACTGAGTCTCTCCAAGAGTGAAATTCCCACTGCCATCAATTCTACTTGCATGAGCAATGAAAGATAAAACTCACCTAAAGGCTGAGATAGTTGTTTAATCATCTCTGGATATTTCTAATCTTTTCCATTAGGGAACTCAAGACATGGAACTGTTTTTTTCAAAGTGAAATGATTTAAAATAAGTCTTTTTATGCTGTGATATTTTCAAGATGCTGACCCATGAGAAATCACCGTGTTTTTCATTGTGACTGAACAAATATATTTATGTAATTATAGTGATTATGATATGCATTTATGGGGCCAGGAAGGAGACAAATTTCCTAAACAGTTAGACAATGAGCAAATGCTACTTGGTTTATTTGCCTCTCATTTTTATTAAGTATTGTGGTGATGGTGATGGAAAGGGAAAGCACTATTCTGTTGCTTTCTCAGTCTTCTTCAATTTGTGGACCTATAAACATTTTCTGTGACTTTCTAGTCTCTTCACCCTTTTCCATGAGTTCCTTGGAGTTTGATGGGTACTCATATAATCAAAAAAGGTTGTATTTTTGCTACCACTAGGCACTGTGGGTGTCTGTACAGTCCTCATTGCCCCTGTATCTGAGCACACCACAGCTACTGACAGGATTTACTGCCGTCTTACCTGTGTGAGATGAGAAAGTATTATCCCTATTCTCTTGCTGGTAAAGAGAGACACAAGACAGGACATGGAACGTCCCCAGCGTGATGCTGGACAAGAAGAGAAAACCCCAGCTCTTTTCAGGAGGGTCCTAGACTACTTTCCCTGTTCCTCCTACCATCCTCAAAATAGCAGTTGAGGAGGCTCAGACTAAACCTCCGTCTAGCTCTTCTTCCCACCTCCAGCAGTAGTCACTGCTGGATGATGAAAGAAAACACTTAAGAGCAAAGTGCCTTGTCAGCGTTGGCTCTTTTCTGCCCCTGGGACTCAGAGGCTGTGAGGCTGCCAGAGCAGGAGACCGATGGCATGCTGCCCATCATGTTTAACAGCTGCCAGCACAACTGTGAATTTGTCTTGTCCATTCTTGAAACCCACTTATAACTGTGGCTCTCAAAACATCCTTTAGAAGTGAGTTTCACAATTCAGCTGTACCATCTGTGGAAATCTCTGTCCTTTTGTTTGTTTTACATTGGCATTGAGTGCTGAATAGTTTTCCCATTAATGGATTTTGTTTGTCACCTTCTCCAGGCCCTAGATGACTGCCTAGGTATGATTCTTGGGTACGCATTTGTATGTGGTTCCTCTTAGAAAAACAATTATCAAAACTCCAGTAATTATTACTCTACATGTTTCTTTATTGTCCAGTTTATTTGGGCAAAAAGCTTACTCTTTGGGTAAAACTCATACTGATACTGAGCAACTTTTAATTATCCGAGCCCTGAATTTGGTAGTGCCTGAAGTTCTTTGCAATTTATATGAACTTGCTGAGAGAAATGGATCTGATTCAGACCTCAATATGCCAATAAAAAATGAAAACTGATTTTACAAAAAGCCTGCAGAATTAACCTATGTATGAACAGCTGGATCAGTACTGTTGTACTGATCAGTTACATCAGTAACTAACGGCCTGTTATTTCCAGATGAAGACTGAGATGCAGCCCTAAGATGTTTCAGGATGAGATACTTTTATTTGGAACTCTGATCAAAACTAAGGAGCTACTATGTGAGATTAAATAACTTTAAGGATATTTGTAAAGTAGGATTCAATTCCTAACCACTTGGGAGAGCATTCTGCGGCAACAGGAATGAAAGTGAAAGCATCAGCATCTCAAATTGGTTCACACTCTAATTAAAAAGACGTTCTAGAAAGAAACAGTCAGATTGGTTTCATATATGAAATGTGTATAAAAGTGCATACACTCCTGTACAGCTATCTTCATTCATGGAGCCGAGAACAACTCTGTGAATGAAATGTGTGGATGGGCCTTTGTAGGGAGTTAGCAGTCCCTTTTATCGGCATTTGCTCTGGGCCAGGACTCAGGGGCACTTGAGGTGGCATGAGGCATGGCAGGCCAGATTAATTTAATCTAGGAGCTAGAAAGCTAGACAGAATTTTAAGACTAACAAAATATTTTTAAAACTAACAAGAAAAAAATTGATCTACTATTATATTATATTCGTTATGGCCAAATACAACCTCTTCTTTACTGCAGGAACATGAAAAATTGCCTCTAAAAAGTGGGTGTTTTACTTTAACCAACTTTAAAAATCAATCAACCCAACAAATGAACCCCTGCTGCCGCATATTTTGGTCCACTCTAAAAAATTGTGGGAAGATTGCAATAACCATCCTTATTAATGAAAATTTAGCACAGTATGCGAAACTATTTAAATTTCAAAATTTACCAGAGGCCAATCCCTGGCAGCAATTCTGTCATTTCCCAACAGTCCACCCCAAGTGGTAAGTAGGCCCTGGCCACCGCTCTTTCATCTGAACTCCTAGGTTACTTTTCAAATATGAAAAGTCCTACTGTTTTCCAGGTTGCTAAGAGTCTGAGTCACAACCCAAACTGTACCCCACTAGTGAGTAGTGGGCACAGGGCTTGGGAAGTCTGAAATAGCTTGGAGAAGTCTATATGGTCTGGTGAGCATGGCCCTGAAATCACTCTTCAAGACGAGCTTTGCCAGCCCTGCCACTCGTGAGCCTGTACGTACAGCCTGAAGGCTGGACAACGCGCACCCAGCGGTGCGGATGGGATCACAGGGAAGTGTCATTTGCTCACTGTGTGAAATGTGGCCTGAGAGCAAGTAGGAAGGATAGCCATAGCTACTGCAGCTCCAGATGCTGCTTGACAGTCTGGCACAAAGATGACCTCTGAATCTGATTGACTAGGCTTTGCCATGGGCTGAGCTCTTCAAAGGACACCTGTGGGTTGCACAACTTTTCTAGGCTCCTTTGACGAATGATGAAACTCCTACAGTCCTGTCATACTCTTTTGTAGCCCAGGCACACACACATACCCTGAATCCCAGTCAGATGGGAGCCTGGTTTCACTGGTTACTTCTGCAGAGATGCATAATAAGTAGACTATACAACATCTATAGACCAAGTTTGCAGGACAGCAAGAGAAGTCTGGCTGTACTTCAGTAACTGATCTAGATGAACCATAAACTTCTCCAACTCTTACTCAATCCCTGTAAGATATTCGTGGGGCCCAGATCAGCATCTTCTGTGCTATACAATACCCTTCGTCTTCAGTTCATACACTTTCTTATGAATCATAGTCCTCCCTAACTATGAGCAACTAGGTCTGACTTGACATATCCCACAGCTAAACAGCTTTTCTCTAGTATAAAAAAAACCTCCTCTCCTTCTCCATTACCTTTGTTTGCCTTTTGACATACCGTGTTCTCTGTGTTTTAAGTGCCGCCACTAGAACTTTTACTTCAATGTTCTGCAGATGGGGATTTTTCACTCCCAAGTACAAGCTACGTTTATGGAAGGAAGGTTTATCCTAATTATCTCAGCAGCTATCCCCAGACACTGTTCCTGTATCAGCTGCCAGTGAAAAGAATGCTGTGTCATTGCAGCTGATTGGGGATCGGGAAATGAGGACTTCTATGCCACAGAGGTGCACTCCATACTCACAGCCACGAGGAGATCCATGAGGAAATGTCCTCTTGCTATACTGAACTCAAAGACTGCCCCATCTAGAGGCAGGTGCCCCCATATCATAAGAGCAGTTCCTTGACAAATGCACCAAGGTCCTGTAATATAACATGGACCAAAAATCTGTAGAGCCCGAGGTGTTGCTTGCTTGCAAAGCAGTATGTATCTACTGGGTTGGCTTAATACCATGCTGGCACAAAATCAGAGCATGAATGCCCTTTGCAAAACTGCTGTCAGGGTCTCAGCAGAGCTTTACTGCTCGCTGATGAAGAGAGAAGATAAGGTGGTGAGTTATTGCTGAAAAATCTGTATATACAGTCTAAGTGACAGATTTACTACTCCTGACATGAAAGGAAAAGTTCTTAGGTGAGCCTCATTGCAGTGCAGCCATCTTCTACGACTGGCACACAAGGGCGAACAGGGGTGAGGTGGGTGTGAAAAGGCAGCTAGGACGAGGCAGGGAGGTCCAGGTGTGCCAGTGCCTTCCAGGGAGGGTTGAGCAATGCCCCTCTGGGTGCCTCGGAGGCCAGCTGTTGATAAAACCAGCACAACCGCTCCAGCCATGCTGCTCAACACAGTAAAACTTTTCATTACATTCTCCGGGCAGGAAAGCACACTTTTTTCACAAAATTTCACATAATTATCCAAACACACACACCCAGCACAATAATGACAGGTGTTTCTGTTTTACGTGCCATTTGCACTTAAGCACTTCTGGCATGGATACCCCTGCAAGGAGAAGCTGGCGGGATGCCATCACCTTGAGGTGCTGCAAACTCCAGTCCCTTGGCTCTCTTTCCTTCCTTGGCTGAAAAAAAAGTATGTGGTGACACCTCTTTGCAAAATTAACTTCATTAAATATCTTCTGCATCTCAGAGATCCCCAGATTGTTCTTGTGAAGACAGGACACCTATTTCTGCTTTGGAGAGAATTCTCTAGGACCTCATAGCAGGATTTTATGAAAGCTATTTGAAGTAACTTTGGTTTAAAACCTCTGTTCAGGGTAGACTATATTTCCAAGGAAGATGAAGCCAGCTCAATTTACTTTAGGTTCAACATTTTTACATGCTCTTCTTTCCATGCTGTTCTTTCCTTTTATTCCCCCCCCCCCCCCCCCCCCCCCAGTGTCATATTAGAAAGGTTTATTTTTGGAAAGAGATTCAGGCTCTTAAACATAGAGCCATTTTAGTTGCTCTGCAGTATCTGAGGCACATCTGCATGGGGCTGGCACATACAACACAGGACCTGCAGCAAGATGCCTCCTGATGTAGTGCTGGGATGTCTCACATGGGCAGGACTCTCTAAGGCATCTGTGATGCCATTAGGCAGCTACTGAAATCCTGTCTTTGGTGTCAGGGGTAGGAAACATGAAAGCTGAGAGGCTTGACCAGGAAGCACGCGTGGGTTGGATGGCTCTTGTAGCTTCCTTTTTCAATAGAACATGGAAGAAGAGGGGAAAGAAAAAGAACAAGGCAAGTATAAACACATAAACAAATATGGTTTTGCAAGCTGCCTGTGGCAAAGACGGACATTCCTGTGCTGGAGACCAACAGCATTTCCAGCTTGCTCTTCTTGTGTTCCGTACTTGGCTTGCAGATGAAAGATTAAGAGTGCACAGGCCAGTAAGGACTATCCTTTACTGACACCCCACAGACTGCCATCCCGAACCACTGACAAAAGCATTCAGTACAACCGTATAAAATAGCAGTGACAAAAGCAAGGAAACAAAGGGAGGGCTTTTTTCCACCCAGAATAAAAATAGCTGGAAAAACCCTCTCTGGCCCCAGAATGCAACACCCTATTCAGGAAAGCAAAGAAGATAGTCATGATAACGGGAAAGACAACTTATAACTAGTTTACACTTTGTGCCAGGCTATTCTGAAAGGATGGTTCTTCACAGGCTGAGTGGCTACATAAATAGCGTAGAAATAATTAAATCCACCGGTTCTCTCATAGCAGCTTCCAACCTGAATTGAAAGGTTCTTTTCCTACTTTTGTTTACTTAGCCTCAGTTGGATGTTCTACAAAACACAGAAGCACAGGAAGGAAGGACCTTACTCTCAGGAGCAGAGAGACAAAAATACACGAATGTGTGAAGGAGTAGCATGAAAAATCCAAAGGAAGGAGTCATTCAATTGGATGTTCTTAGCAAAATTTGTTGTATTGAGTGGTGTTTTACCATTTCTCAATTAAGTTGTAAGTGGTCAGGTGCTCTTGTTCTTGTCTATGAGTTAAAGATAGTTACATGGTCTACAGGTAGGCCAGGCCATCTAAGCTATTGCAGTGTAATAGCACTCTGCAGTATCAAACATCTAAGGGGTAAAAAAATCAAAATCTCTTCCAGCCTTCAGCTGCTCATTCATTAAGCAACTTCCTTCTACATCAAACCTGTTAAAGCTCTTGCATATCCTCAAGGTTATGGGCAATTATCACCACCTGAGATGCACCCTCTTGGGTGCAAATAATCACAAACTGTGCACTAGAGCTTTCCCTTTTCAATGGTGTGCAATGCAGGCCAGTG
The DNA here is from genome assembly GCA_009819775.1 of Phoenicopterus ruber ruber. Taxonomy (NCBI): domain Eukaryota; kingdom Metazoa; phylum Chordata; class Aves; order Phoenicopteriformes; family Phoenicopteridae; genus Phoenicopterus; species Phoenicopterus ruber. Next base: position 93,289,661 of record CM020217.1, read on the forward strand.
GTATCTCAGCTGTGCCCCAGGCAGCAGTGGGATCAGCTTGTGGCAATTACCAGCAAGGCATTGTTAGAAATGAAATGCCCTGCCTCCCTGCTGGAGCTTGCTGCTGGCGCTTTGATTTCTCGCCATCTCCTTGCATGTTTCCTCTTGATGCAGCTCATTTTGCTGCCCTTTTTGCCTGCTCCCGTTGTAGGTATCACAGCCTCCAGAAGCTGATATGGCATGAGGCCTGTCACTACCCTTTCAGGAGGTAAGAAGAGTCTATGTAACCTGAAATACGTTGTCCTCATTAATTATTCCTGTAACGTTGTTTTGCTCCTCTTGATTCCATTTTTGCTAAAGGCTTCCCCAGAGAGGTATATTTATGACTTTTGCCCTAATCCATACATTCCTTTCCTCAAGGCTCTGGATAAATCCTAGAATCTAACTATTCCTTCTTTGCTTCTGAAACCTGAAGTCAAACTGGTGAGAAATCTGTATGTACCATATCTGTCTTCAGCTCTCACTCTCTCCTGTCACTATTGGGATGAAATATGTACAGTTGTCTTTTAATCAGATATAAACTGTAGTCAGAGCCTCAATAATTGTTTTGTATCCTCAGAAGCTTTCTCTGAGTTTCTTTATGTGCTTTGATTTATTACCTTTTTTTTTTTTGGCTGATTCCTAGGAGGGGGAACAGGGCATTACTAATCTGCAAGTGGGCTTGGAGAACACAGCTCCTCTTCTGAGCACTGTGTGTGCTGTTGAGTCCAGGACATGTTAGAAAGACTGCTGTCATTTGCATCAGCCCTGCATTTTCAAACAGCAGGACTTCTGCTGCCTCAGTTGAGTGCCTGCCTCCGCAATCATAGTGTGTTTGCCAACACTGCTTCCAATAATATTAACCAGTTTTACCTCCTTGTGATCCCTCATCTATCTATTTCCACTGTTGCCGCTCTCCTTAAAGAGCAATATGAAAGCTGACTTCCCATTTTTAAGGTGTTTATGAGTGCAATGAAGTTCTGGTTCATGGCAAGATGCTACAGCAACCGCAACAACAAAAACTAGTTATTTACTGTGTGAGCAGTTGTTGCGGTTTAACCTCGGCTGGCAGCTCAGCACCACACAGCTGCTCCCTCACTCCCCCGCAATGGGATGGGGAACAGAATTGGATGGATAAAAGTGAGAATACTCGTGGGTTGAGATAAAGACCATTTAATAAGTAAAAAAACAAACAAAAAACCCACACCCCCTAAAAAACTCAAAGAAAAACAAATGATGCAAAAAACCCAAACCCACAATTGCTCGCCGCCAGCCAACCAATGCCCAGCCCGTCCTCAAGCAATGGCAGCCCTGGCAAACTTTCCCTCCAGTTTTCATTGCTGAACACTATGTCATATAGTATGGAATATCTTTTTGGTCAGTTGGGGTCAGCTGTCTCAGCTGTGTCCCCTCCCAACTTCTTGCCCACCCCAGCCTACTCGCTGTCAGGGCAGTGTGAGAAACAGAAGAGGCCTTGATGCTGTATATGCGCTGCTCAGCAATAACTAAACCATCCCTGTGTTATCATCAATGCTGTTTTCATCACAAATCCAAACCAGCATGATACAAGCTACTATGACGAACATTAACTCTATCTCAGCCAACTACATTGGAACTACAGTCTGCCTTAAAGGCAAACAGATAACCAAATGAACTGTGATGGTGCTGCTAATAAACATTTTCTGGCAGAATATGAGGTGTGAACAGATCACCTGATTTCATCATCATGACCTTGAACTACAGAGGAATAAAGTGACCAGATTTTTTTAGTTGCTTTCTAGTCTGTTAGTTTATCTTCTCAGGTGCTTTGGTTGGTATATCTTTCATCAGCATTATATGTATGACACATTCTCTCTGTACATGCATGTTTAATATAAAATATTATATGTATAGTAGTATTTAACAAATGTTCTTATCCTAACCCATGACTCCAGACTGACCAGAACAGGTCACAGCTTTATAATTAGCACAGTCATAGTTTGTTTAAGTGCCTGAAAACGCAAAATGGGGCTCTCCATCAAAAGAGAGTTCAGTGTCTAATTTGTCCACTTTATGATGTACGCCAGTAACTGGCCGAACGCGCATTCAGTTCTGCACTTCAGGGTTCCACCGCAAACGAAAAAGTCTCCTTCAGTAAATGGAAACCTTTTGGTGAATGAATCAGAGACCACATCAGGGCTGAAACTGCAAATAAGTAAATTTCATTACAGATTTAATTGGGTCCATGTGTTCAGTATCAACAGCTTCTAAGGAGGGTTTGTAACTGATGAAGAACAGCCAGCAGGAAATAGTGGCATGCTGAATTAAACTTGAGCACTCTAATCAAGACAAGGCATGGGTGTAAATTCTGCTCCTTTGATGTATCACTCCCCAGTGTTATTAGCTAACAACTATTTGTTTGCTCTGTTTCTTTGAGGCAACAGGTTGGGTTGAATGACATTTATTTTCTGTGCTATTGGCTAAAAGGACAAATAAAGATTTTCTAAAGTAATTTCAAGCAAAGGAGTAGTGCAACAAGCAAATTAGCAACGCCACTGAAGGTGGAGGAGAAAGAAACCCTATTTGATGCTGCCAATTATACAGTATCTTTTATTGTGTCCAAAGAAAGAAATACTGATAACGCTAAGAATAATATTTCATAGGAAAAAATGTTTATATCATGGGAAAAAATAATGTGATGTCTGTGACGCTAAACTTAACCTGTGCTTTACCAAGGGACCGATGATTGCTTGGAGACATTAAAAATACATCCTTTTCCCATTGTATTCATTGAGTGATTGGGGTATATGAATGGTTACAGGAAGGTTGCAAACAGATGGCTCCAGCCAAACACAACTTAATTGTTCCTCTATAGCTATTAATTTCTAAGATACAGTTGCTAATTATGCAAAGTTGTGTCCATTTTTTCCTGCCTTATCAAAGGACAAGACTGCAGTGCAACTCATTTAGACAAAATTTTTTTTCTTTTGTGGAAACTCTTCAATTATTAATCAAAACAGTAGACTAATCAAAGCCTCCTGCCATTTAAACTGCAAATATTTTGGAAACTCTTTCATGCTCATTTTTATAACCTGATGAATCTCCCAGGAGCATAAAAAAAATTTCTACTTTTTATGTGAATCTATGATGTCTAATAACATGTGCTGCCTATTTTAGGGTATCACATGAGATTTATAGGCATAATTTTTAATCACTAAAGCAATATTTTTAAGACTAGATGATAACCAGTAGGTGATGTTCCACCTAGTAGCCCTTAGGTGGTTTCAGCCTGTAGGGTGCTCCCATCCACTTCCTACCTTTCTTTTGGAGAGGACAGGAGCGGCTATTTGAAGAGCAGACCTCCTTGAAGAGCTGAATAGTCCTTGTGTGCCTGTGGCTGTGTGTCTGTCTGCGCAAAGACCAGAGGCTTGCCTCTCTCCATGTATACGTGCATGCATAAAGGCCAACCTCCCAAGTGCAAAAGCGGAATTAGAAGCCTGTCCCAGGCTGTCACATCTCTTTAGGGCATTTGTCACATTTCTTTCCAGAGAAAATCAGGAAATACAGAACATCTAAGTAATCTTTTCAGTCAAACTGTACTCTTATTTTGCATTCTGACATCTTGAATACCATGTGCTCCTTGAGTACTGTGTTCAGTTTTGGGCCCCTCACTACAAGAAAGACATTGAGATGCTGGAGTGTGTCCAAAGAAGGACAACGAAGCTGGTGAAGGGTCTAGAGCACAAGTCGTATGAGGAGCGGCTGAGGGAACTGGGGTTGTTTAGTCTGGAGAAAAGGAGGCTGAGGGGAGACCTTATTGCTCTCTCCAACTACCTGAAAGGAGGTTGTAGAGAGGTGGGTGTCGGTCTCTTCTCCCAAGTAACAGGCAATAGGACAAGAGGAAACGGCCTCAAATGGCACCAGGGGAGATTTAGATTGGATAGTAGGAAAAATGTCTTCACCGAAAGGGTTGTCAAGCATTGGAACAGGCTGCCCAGGGAAGTGGTTGTGTCACCATCCCTGGAGGTATTTAAAAGATGAGTAGATGTGGCACTTAGGGACATGGTTTAGTGGTGGACTTGGCAGTGCTAGGTTAACAGTTGGACTTGATGATGTTAAAGGTCTTTTCCAACCTAAATGATTCTATGATTCTATGACTTATTCAGACTCGCAGGTGATGGCAGCAACTGGCTGGGGGAATCTACAATATATACGCATTTGGTATTGCTCAGAGGACTGCCCAGGGATCCTGCGTTCTTGCTCTGCTCCATCAATGGCTCTGGTTACTGTGCTTATTCTCACAGAAAAGGACTTCCCAAAGAAGGAAGATAAACCAGCGAAGTCCAAGTACAGTGTTCAGCTAGAGCTGGGAGAAGAAGTTCCTTGATTGCATCAGCTCAGCAGAGCACTTGGGTTAAAATTTGAAAATTCTGTGCCATTATTATATATTCTACTCAGTTCATTGCAATATATTCCTGCATGTCATGCAGGATCAGTGCAGCGTTTCCTAGGGTTTAGTTTTAAAAGGCAACATGATACAGAATGTGTCATTGTAGGGCACCATACTTGAATTTAGAGTGAGCATTTAGAGTAAGCACCATACTTGAATTTAGCAGAGTGAGTCATGAGTGAAGGTGTGCAGATTTTGATCAACAAAACCCAAATGTTCCTCAGATAGTAGTAGCATTTCAGATTCAGAACCAAATATTAAAGAATTGTCTGCTGAATCCTCTAGTCCTCTATACAGTATTCCAAACGCAGTTCAAGTTTTTAGAGCCAAATATCTTAGGGGGCCTAAATTTCATGGGAAAAGAAACTACGTGTGTAAACAATTAGCCGCACATGTTATATATGCGTGTGTGTCTACCTGTTATAGGTAGTCTTTCTGTGAGATGAACTGCCACTTCTGCCCATGACTGTGGATACAAAATTTAGGACCTCCGTTAAGATGATATCTTTCAAATATAAACTGTCTGAGTACTGGGAAGAAACACACTGGTTTAGAAAGAGGAGATGGCAATAACAAATGAGCAATTGTCCAAGAACCCTCTTTGCAGCACGAAATGATGCCAAGACTGTTCCAGTAATATTGCACCAGAATTTAAATCATTGCAATAATGAAGACTATGTTTTCAAAAGCAGCACATGGTTCTGATGTTAGAATCAAGAAAGTGTACCCTTTTTCAGCTGGGAGAGACCAAAGAGCAGCTCAACTGTAAGGCTGAAATTATCCACTGCTTGTGTAACTTTGGGCACCGTGACTGCAGAGGAGCTTTAATTCTGGCCTGAGGTGATAGGGAGAGCTCTCAAGTGGTGACATGCTCATCTGCACCTTCAGAAAACATTATTCAGGAAATCAAACTGGTAGTCCCATCAGATGAATCTTTTGAAAACTTTTTAATACTTATGCTTCTTGTTGGAGTAGACAGCCATGGGTGGATCCAAAGCCCAACAGCAATAATTGGGAACCACTGTTTATGAATGACTTCAAAGGACTTTGGATCAAACTCATTGTGACAGCAGGCTTTCCCTTGGTATTTTAATACTTCCATAACCAGCTTTATCCAAAGCAGGCAGTGAACTGAAAGGCAAAAGTAAAGCAAATGTTTTTCTGATCTTGAAGGGAATCTGAAGACCAGTGTAATTACCAAGGAGAATCAGTTCTGGCATGAACGGGCATGTGTAAGGAAAAAGAAGCTGTAAAGGGAACTGATGCATGATCAGTGGAAAGTGAAGGGTAATGAGAGTGAGGTGCCTATGCTGCAGGTCAAACTCTCAAGGCAATGGCCACTCCACATCTGTTCCTTTCTCTGTCTGGAAGTAATTCTGAAAAGCAAACACATATGGGGCTGTATGTTGTGCAAGCCCAAAGGTGTCTGTGGAATGGTTTAGTGTGATTCTCTCAAAAAAAAGACAAAAAACAAAACCCCCCTCAAACCAACATTATTTAATAATTTTTATAACCCTGCCTGTCAGAGGTGGAAAATTAATTATTTATGTGTAATACAGGCAGTGTTCAGAGCAGCTGGGTAGTAGTAAGCTCATTTATAAATGTAGTTTATAATGCTGCCAGTTATTTATTTATGAAGGTCCCAAGAAAGAAATTCATTGTTGAAAATTCTTGGAGTGAAATAAAGAACATATAGATAATTATGATGGCATTTTTTTCAATAGAAACATTATATAACTTTTCCACAATTCACAAAACATTTTAAAAACCACATAATGGATTTCCTTTGCTTTCTAGCTATTCAGCACAAATGTGGTTGTCTATTCAGTTCTAGTTAGCCACCTCCTGTGGAAAGCTAAAAGAGGATGTAATCGATATCCTCATATTCTGAATCCTCAGCCCTTACTGAGAAATACCCTTACTAATACACAGTTGAAATGTTTAAGATGTATTTTGAAGCTGATTCTCCTTTGGAGTTGCAGTAGGAAGAGAAAACCCTTTGAGACTTAATTACTGTAAGGACTGTTTAGCTCTTCCGTTTTCAAATAGATGCTTACCAACCACAGTCATGGTTGCTTGTCAGGAAAGAACTATTGCCATATATCATTACGAAATTAAGGTCTCTTTTCAAGGCACCATTACAGTAGCACAAAGGCATGAGCATATACTGGAAAGGCAGTGAGGTGGCGTTTGCTTCAGACTCTATGCAGCATCTCTCTTTTTTTCTTTGTCACACTTCTGACACTACCCGTCTACTTATACCAGATTATTCTCCGCTGTTTGTGAGGCGGGGGAAAGGGAGACAGGAGCTCGTGTAGCACCCACCGCAGACTCTGAAAAATTAGAAATGGAAAAGGTTAGTCAGCTGATTAGCTATATCAAATGGTTGTGTTGGATTATGAACGGGAAGTTTATTACCAACACATGTAGTGTCACAAGGGAACCGGCAGTGGGTCGTGCACCGTGGAGGGGCAAGCTGTCACGTGCAAGCACTGCAGACCATCCGAGCAAACAGGAGAGTCAGGCTGACAGATTGAGAGCTAGCCCCAGTTTTTTTCATTGCTGAAGACAAAGTACATGCTGATGGCCATGGTAACTAGTGGGTGCATCGGTCAGAAACCACAGAGTGGAGGTAATGTGCGTGTAGTCCCAGTGAGCTCTAGATTTATTGACCCTTCAACTGATTCATAGGATAGGCCTAATAACACTAGGCCAAAAACTACATATGTACATGGAAATAGCCAAGACTAGCCTTCTCCTGCTTCCTTTCATACATTTTTAACACAGTATTTTTTTTTTTTTAAAGGAAGCAAAGAAAGCAAGGTGGAGGTCAGAGCCAAGGTTTGATCCGAGGAGACCTTCCCCCCCATTTGGTACCTGAACTTTGAGTCTTGCATAGTTAAAGGCACTTTAGTCAATGTTCCCCAAGTCACCTGGAGGTAATACACATAGCAGAAATCTCTTGGTTATGTCTGTGCCTGAGGGCTGGAGGAACCTGGGCTCCAAACCTGACAAAGGCAAATCACTTAAACATTTTGTTTCTCCACTTGTGAAACAAGGATGATAATAGTGTCTCTGTGGAAAAAGATGGCCACAGAACTCTATTTTTGCTTCTGTAGATTCTGTAAATTTATTCAGCTTCAGTTCCTCTGCAGTCTCATCAGCTTCAGCTGGAATCGCAATCTTCGTCTCTTCGCCCCCCCAGGCCCCCTCCTCCTTGGTCCTGCTGTGTTCCTCTCCCGGCCCCTGTGCCTGTTCTCCTCCCCTGGGACCAGGATTTCTCATGTCAGCAGTGGGTGTATTTTTCATTTCTTTCACCCCTTTCTCCCTGTATACTCTGTGTATTTCATTTTGCATCCTGCTTTCCTTTAACTACCTTTGGGCACCCCCAGGCTTGTCACTCATGGAAAATAGATTGCACTGAGAATAGAGCGCAGGCTGGGATAGGGCAGCAAAGGAAAGATACATCTGATGAGGTAAATGCTGGCCCAGAGTCCTGAAGAAACCACAGAGCAGCATTAACATTTCCAGGCAGCTGGCTCAGCAGTGATGTATTCTCCTACTGGTTAAGCAGCGATCGTTACTGCTCTCGGAGCGCCGCGCTCCGCAGGAATGAAGGGAGTAGCAGGCTAGCGGCTCTATTGAAAACATGTGCTTGCTTTGCTTGTGGTCAGGACAGGACGCATAGCTCCAAAAATCTCCTCTGTAGCACCTTCTCCTGGTCTACCTAAAGAGAAACCGCAGCCAGGGGCTCAGAAGAGACTGCCCACCCTGTTGTCTCTCCAGAGGCAAAGAACATAATTGCTGCTGTCAAGCCTGTATCGCCACCAGCATCTTTGCGGTAGTGAATGTTCAACGGTAATTGTGATATACATAACTCTTTAAACAAGCCACATTGTCATGACGAACACCAGCTGAAATCATGTTTACATGCTGACAGATGCAACCTGCAGCCACTTGTGGTTTATAGCCATGGACAAATAACAGTGTAGACAAACTGGATCTGATTTTTCTCACTTGATCTGTTGAACTCAGCAGTGTTACGCTGCTGTAAATGAAAGAATAGCTAGACCTGCAGTGTTTTGGCAGGTTTAATTGAGGACAGTCTGTATTTAAAGGGCAGCAGGTCAGCCTGCGGTTTGGGATCTGTGCCTGCACAGGGGCAAATGAGGATGCAAAACGCTCCTTCCGTGCACACTGTGGCCTTCCCACATGCCTTCTCTCTGACCTCATGTCCAGGCATATAATGGCAAATGGGCAAAGGCAGCTTCCCAGTGTCCTGCCTCTCCCAGTTCAAAGGACATCAGGACTGGATTCAGCCACGATGTTAATGGGGAACAGACACTCCTTGTCATACTTTATAAAACATGCACCGTACCAGGCAATGACAACAGGAGGCTGCAACTCATTTACGCTCTTACTGCCAGCGATTAAAGTCACTGAACCTTTCTAGGGGGGAGAGCATGGAGGGCAATAATCTGCTGCTGAAGAGTCACACAAGGAGGAGCAGAGAAAGCCTGGGGATGTCTGTACTGCTGCGAGCCAAAGCTGGAAGAGGACTGTGATGGATATCATGTGTTAGGTTGCAGCACACACACAGAATCATGGCTGATGTCTTATACTACTTAAAGTCACTGCCTAAATATTGTAGCGTTCAAAAAAAATTTTCCAGTGGTTCCATCCCATGGAGATCTTGTTCCATTGCAGAATATGTTGTACCATTTGTCATATTTCTTAAAGTTTAGCTCTTTTGCTGCAGCGTGGGGAGTGACACAGCACCTTCTGTGCTGCCTCATAATCCTGCCAGTAAGTTTCAACTGCAGCATCTGTTTAAAGCAGCATCAATACAGGATGAAAAGAAACACTCTAGCAGGGAAGAGGTTAAGTGTATTTGAACTTATTTGTTTCATGTTCCTTTTCCTTGCTTGAGCTTTTCCTACAAGCTTCTACACTCTCATTAATTGCAGCCGACCATAAAACCCTACAGGTGATCCAAAAGCTTTAAGGATAGGATTTTCAGGGATAGAGTTTAATTGCTTATAAAACCTCCATGCACACATTGAGCTCAGGGAGGATTCCTGCAGGCTTACCATCAAAAACCCGTTTGATTTGTATTTGCCAACTTTCCTGGTAATATCACATGCTCATGTTAATTACTTCATTAGAGGACCAAACAAGAACTTACAAGAGAAGTGAATACATATTCTCTAGGCTGTTTAAATATGAGTCATTAATAGTGGAAAAGGACACAGAACAAAACGTGAACACACAGGCATGCAATTAGTTATCTTATGGAAAACCACCACTGATGTTTCACAGCTTCTATTTTCATAATATTTGTTTAGCTTTTCTGTCTTTGAGGACAAACTATTCTCACACAGCTGTCAGCATCTGTGAAAAGTTTTCTTTAAAGGCCTAGTGAATATTATGGTAATTTTTTAATATATTTTTAGTTCCTTTTTTCTCCCAAAATACCTTTTTCTCTTAAGAAGCAAACAAACTTATGAAACGAGCTTATGAACCAGACCATACAACGCTGCAAGAAGACATAAGTTTATGATCTAAAGGAATGCTGAGGCAAACTATTTTGACCCTGTTTTCTGACCCAGAGTTCTCAAAAATTATGTTCAGAGATGCCAGGGATTATCTGGCAGTTGCAAAGGCCAACAAAAAATTACCATCAAAATGATTTGCTACCGGTGTAGAGAAAATACAGAAGTGAGATGTGCCCATCATCTTTGGAGTGAATAGGTTCATAATTGGAAAGAAATTGTTACATGGATGTACTGGAAGATACGGGGATTAAGTTTTGGCTTCTGGACCGCTAGAGTAAATCTTACCCTATGGGATAAGTAAAATCCATAATATATTATTGTTTAGAACTCTTTGTACTTTATTACAAGTTTGTGCAAGTTAAAGCTACTTTAACCTACATTTGGAGACCAAACCATCCCAAGGACTGCTTCTCAAGGTCCTACAGTAAGTACAGTTCTGCTGATCTTACAAAACCTCATCATGCCCAGGTCTGAGTTCTACTTATCATAGAATCATAGAATTGTTCTGGTTGGAAGAGACCTCCGAGATCATCTGGTCCAACCATTAACCTATCACTACCAAATCCCCCACTAAATCATATCCCTTAGGGCCTCATCTAAACGCCTTTTGAATACCCCCAGAGATGGGGACTCCAGCACCTCCCTGGGCAGCCTGTTCCAATGCCCAACAACCCTTTCGGTGAAGAAATTTTTGTGAATGTCCAATCTAAACCTCCCCTGGTACAACTTGAGGCCATTTCCTCTTGTCCTATCGCTTGTTGCTAGGGAGAAGAGTCCGACCCCCATCCACAGTAAACCATTCTTCATTTGGAAACCTGACTAGATACACTGTTTTTTGTGGGCGGTTTGTGTTTTTTATTTTTTTTTTCTTTTATTTTTGATATCTTGTTGCCCAGCAAAGTGAAATGCCACTTTTAATCATCTGTAAAGCTGTGCCATAGTACTGTACTGAACCAGTCATAACCCTAAAATTTGTGTCCAGATACACCTCTAAATTTCTGGAGTTTCTCATGACACCATTGGATTTTGTGCAGGCTCCAGGCACGTCTGGGGGCAGTCAGCTATAAAACAAACAAACAAACAAAAAAAAAAAAAAAGAAGAAAAAGAAAAAAGGGAGAGGTTCAGAATGTTTCCCTCTTTTTTTGCCCCTTTTAGGGGATTTACCCACAGTTACCCCGTGACTTGGGCACAGACCTCTATTCCCAGTCTCACACAGTTGCTTCTCACTTTTTACTCTCCAACTTGCATCTTTTATCCAGGGTTATCTGTAGGGATATCTCCAGACAAGCCCTTGATAAGCAGAGGAATACCTCCCTCTGGAGGGATATCGGCTTATCTCCTGCTCCCACGAGCCATGGCGTCCACCTGAGAGAGATCTAAGAACCCTCATACAGTCACTTACCGCGTCTGCTATGTCTGGAGGCAGTAACCTTCAGGTGAGGGGCAATAACTAGAACTTGGGGCTTTATGAGCATATTTGCCCTTTCTCACAGGGTTTTGCTGACCTGCACTGCCTGGCCATGGAGGCTTTCTCTGAGAGACTACTTCAAATGCACAAGGCCAAATATTGTTGATATTTGTTCAACTTGCACATTTTGCATATGGTTTATAGATTAGATTGTGGCTGAATCTTGAATGGCACAATTGGAAAATGCCTAATGCATTTTATTAGAGTAAATAATGATGTGAGAGGAGAAGAAGAGATGTTTCAAATAGCACTTTTACTTAGGGAGACACAAAAAAGTGTTCCAAGGACTGAAAAAAAAGGCTCAAAGCTATGCTCAGTATGCTGCTGAAGCTGCAACACAAGAGAAACTTTTAAAAGCCAGAGACAGCAGCTTATGAGGAAATAGTGTATAGAAGCAAAGAGACAGAGAAAGAAGATTTAAACTCCCATTTCAGTTAGAAAAATGCACTTGACAGAAGTGCTGCTCTCCAGACTGAAAATGGCAGTCCCATCCGTTTTCACTGTGAGCATAAATCAGCAAACGCTGCTCACAGTAAGAGTAGAAACCTTGATCAGGAAAGGGGGAAAGAGTTAACAAATGTCAGCACACTCGTTTTCAGTGTTTGGAAACCTGACAGAAGCCCCTATCCAACTCTCAGTGATCTCAGTGGAAACCCTCCTCCCCAACTGATTTCACTGGGATCCAGACTGAGCCTGTAGAGCAGAACTGGTGCGACCAAGACGGAAAGTTAGGGTCACGTCAAAATTCCTGTAATCTGCGGCATTTCTGGGAGGCTCAGTTGAAGTTTGTACCCTTCCACTCACATACGCACTGCACACCAGCCAGACAGGATACTCAGACTTACCAACTTTCTAAATATTTCTTGAAACCTCTGGAATGTTTTGGGCAAGATCCAGGAACTGGAAAAATATAATCGTGGGGCTTCTTGAGGAAAAAAACCAAACAACTGGTAATTATTTGAAAGAACACTAATTTAGAGCGACTGAGGGAACCCAAAAGTTGCTGAATGGGTGGAACAGCTGGGTGAGGTTCCAGGCGGAGGGACTTACGCTGGAAATCAAAGCCCCGCAGCTGAGATTGAAGCTGCCGGGCTCACGCTAAACTCTGCCTCAGGCTTGTAAGGGCTAGTAGCAGCCGTACACAATGCCATCTAGTGGGTCTGGGATGGTTTTTAACCATTTCCTTGGGCTCTCGGAGTAGCTCTGAGGTCAGCTGCCTGAACCTGGCGCTGATGACTCCGTAGCTGAAGGGTCTGGTACATTGATTTTCTCTTTGGCACTGTGAAGCACAGCTGCAGCGACAAATATAGGGCAACACACAAGGTGTCAGGAAGATCAGAACTTACTGAGAACTGCATGAGACTGAAAACCAGCATATGTCCTGTGCTAAGAAGGGAGAAATACTCCTGCGAACTGTAGGAAATGGCCTTAGTAGGGCCTGTGAGTTTTTTTCCCTCCAAAATGAAGAGCAAAGAGGCAAAACATATCCCTCTCCACCTCCCACCAGCACCTGGTGGGTAGCAGGACAGATTTCTTTTCTCTCCCTCTCCTCTCATTCCCTCACATTGATCTGGGACAGCTGGGGCTGAAGACATTTCTCCCATGCCTGTCTGCTGTCTCTTGCTCCTGTAACCAGAGTTAGACCGATCATCATGATGGATTCAGGAAAGAATTTTTCTCCAGCTCTGATTAGGAAGGATCTTTGCATTTTTATTGAAAGTACAAAATCTCTGATGTGGGGAGATGCCAAGAATATTGTCTACAGCTCTTTTTGTAGTAAAGGTCTGGAAATTATTATAAGACGTTTGGTAATACTCTGAGGGTTTTGCAGTGTGGGAAAGAGTAGAGTTCTTTGATCCAGCAGTATGTTACCTGGTTGTGGACAGGGGATGGACTCGATGATTCATGTAATCTCTTCTAGTCCTTTGTTCCTCCCTGGGAGTTTGCTCTGCTCTTCTTTTTCTTCCAAGGAAAGAAGAGTGCAAGATTTCATCCCCTGGGTCGATTGCAAGCTGCTTCCTCACTTTGTTTAGCAACATGAATAACTGTTGTCCATGAGATAATTCACCCGTGCGAATTGGCTGGGGGATGCAAAGCCTGGCCTCGCTCGCGGTGCAGAGCGTGCTCAGGGATGGCTTTCAAACCACCAGGGAAGGCTTGTTTGCGTTAAATAGTAGTCTGCCTCTTGAAACTGGTGGGGTGTAAGTATTCATGTTCGTTGAAATGAAAGTTGACTGACGCATCAGAACATCGTTTCCTTAATATACATGCAGAGCAGATGGAGCAACCAACAATGGCACATCAAAGGTACCCAGGAGAGACAAACGCTGACAGAAACAAGTGAAACCATCAAATTAGTGATAGAAAATACTTTTTTTTTAGCTTTAATGTGGCCTCAACTTTACCTTCCAGAGTTATAGCTTGCATCTGCAGTTTCTTTATTAAATATTGAAGGAGCCAGACAAAGATTGTCATTGTGTAAACTTGTGCTTAGATGTTGCTGTTGATTCTCTACCTTAGCATGCGTACACTTTGTTCTTAGTATAGCTGCAAATAGAGGAATGTCTGTCTTCCAAAGAAAGGATACAGACTTATCCAACTCAGAGTATCCAGCATGACTTGATTCCCATTCTTCTGTTTTTAGGTTCCAATTTTATTAGAGTGACATTGTGAATGTTATTAATTTGAATTGATTTTATGAAAAACATTGAATCAAGAACACAATAAATGCTGGAAAAAGAGAGGAAAAAATTGTGATTAAAATAAAGAGACCATACTTGTTCTTTCTCAAGCTCTTCTCTTGTGCACACATGCACAGAATTTTTTCATTTAGCAAAAAAAGAGCTATAGCTATGTAAAAACTAAAATATATATATATTATACTTAAAGCATTGTAAAAGAAAAAAAATAACACCCCAGACTCTTTGACTTCTCATGACAATGGTTCCCTATATACCAGTAGCAATTCTCTATAAGTCCTAAAAGAAGACTAAATTACTCCAATAAGGACTTCAAGTGCAAATGGTTAAGCAGATATTACGACCTTACAGCAAGGATTTCAGCTAAGTCTGAATTCCACAGTCCAGCTGTGGAAAGAACAAATCCAAGAGTCACAAAGGGATGTTAATAGCACATAGGACTGAATATACATGACTCTGCTAGTCAGTAAGTGAGCCAATAATTAAATAATACAGTACAGTAAAGCTATAAACACGTATTAACCATTTAGCACTTTGGGTCTTGATCCAGGAAAACAATTTAGGCTTTGCTTAATTCCAAGCATGTGACTGGTCCCTTTGAAGTAAATGGAAAAAAGTTAATTGGGGTCAGAGCCTCAAAATGAGGGTTCTCCATTTATTCAGTTGAGTGCCTCCTGCACAGCGACAGCTCGTGGCTCTCTGCCAGGTTGTTTGCATACACAGCGGTGGGGTGTTTTCAACCCCTTTCATTCTTTTGGGATCTTCCCCTCCTGCCCCTTAGCGCACCTATTTTCTCCACTGCTCTATCTCACACTCTGCTTTCCTAAACCAGAACTATTCTCATCTCCTCTCACCTCTTCCCTGAATTACCACAGGAGTATCTCCACACAGGCACATACCACCCATCGGTGACCTAGGTAGCCAATTGCCCCGTGGCTCTCATACCTACCTCCACATAGGGAATTACTGATGGTCAGATGTTAAATTCTGGTGTGAACATGTTCCCCTGGACAGACAGGCTCGGTACAGACCCAGCTAGACCTGTTCTCCTGGCTGCCACTAGCAAGCTGTAGTGATTCCATCTGAAGCAGGATTCCTAAATTTAATTGATTTGGGGATCATCGTGTGCAGAACTGGTCTGAAACCGTTCCAACAACACTAGCAGTACATACAGCACAGTCTGGGAACCTCTGCCTGGAAACACACGTACATTTACTGGAGAAAACCACGATCCTTGAATATCGCATACCTTCCCTCATGAGCCATCAGACACATCTTTCATTTAGGCAGGCACAGAATCAATACTTATTCCCGTAACAGATATCTGAGTAATAGTTTAGAAATGTCTGGTGTGAGTCATTCACTACTATCTTTGCTTCTGTTGCTTGGTGGTCCAAAAAAATGT
The DNA here is from genome assembly GCA_009819775.1 of Phoenicopterus ruber ruber. Classification (NCBI taxonomy): domain Eukaryota; kingdom Metazoa; phylum Chordata; class Aves; order Phoenicopteriformes; family Phoenicopteridae; genus Phoenicopterus; species Phoenicopterus ruber. The sequence goes on from CM020217.1 coordinate 93,305,236, forward strand.
GAAATACCCACCAGAAAGGAAAAAAAAAAAAAAAAGGAATGTAAATATCCACACTGTGTAGGAAATCTTTGGTGAGTATATGTGTCTGAAAACCTTCATGTCCTTTTTCTACAACACATATCAAATGTGTTTCATTGTTTTCAGTCTCAAGCATGCTCTTTTGCTCTACAACTATACATGTATTTATTTAACTTCTTGTTTTCCCTTGACTTCTTTCCATGTAATTTTCTTCTCTTTGCCTTTGGCTATGCACAGCTTTTTCTGAAAGAACATTTTATACCCAGTCTCTAAGAAGGTTAGTTTCATGTGCGTGGTTACTGATGGGGCTGAGACTGGCAGCACCAGCTCATGGGATTTGTGGATCCCCTCACATTGCTTTTAGAAAATTTGGAGGGGGATACTTTGAAACTGAAAAGCAGAAAATCACATCCAACTTCTATGAATATGAGTTGTGTTGCCAACTCGTGCTTGCTGTGCTGGAAATGTATTTGGAAGAGACTCTTTTATTTTATTGCTGGCAGCAAATTGTTACTTTGGATCATTTGCCTACCCCTCCCCCACTTGTCATTCTTCTCCACTTAATTTACCAAAGGTGATCAAACGGTCTCTTTGATCCTGAAATACCCCAAAGAGGCTGAGACTTAGTACTTCTCGCCCTTTGATAGGAGAACTAGAATTATGTTCTCTAGACACCATTTCATATTGAAAGATCTGCAACATATTTCCATCTATTATATGCCTTGTATGTGTCTACCATACACTTCAGCAAAAGAAAGATAGAAATATTTGTTAGTTTAATATATTGAAAATCAGCTGAGAGTTAAAAAAAAAAAAAAAGAAAAAGAAAAAAAGAAAGAAAAAGGAAAAGAAACAGGAAAAGAAGAAGAAAAAGATAAAAAAAGAAGAAAAACAAAACTGAATACAAAAGAGAATGAGAAAGAAAAAGGTTAAAAAAAAAAAAAAGAAAAAGAAATAGAAAAAGAATAAGAAAAAGGAAAAGCTCGACAGCTTCATCTGACAGAATGCCAGGATCTGAGGAATTCACTCACTAGAAGGGAAGATATGTGCATGTCCACACGTATGGAACAGTGCACTGAAACACACTCTCTCTCCCTCTCTCTCTCAAAAGTATCGAGATAAATAATACTGTGACGTTGGGAAGGCAGGAAAAGCAGTGTAATCAGGGTTCAAAATGGTTTCTTCTTAAAACACTCTTGGTTGCTCTGGAAGCTTTCACTCTCTGGATGGGAATTTTCCATTCTGGTGACCTCCTCTTACTTGAACAAACACCGGTGTAAATTTGGAGGAACATCACCAGCTCTGTGATTTTTAGCATATCTGGATGCAGAGCATCCAGTAAATAACAGCTGAGTTTGGCAACGCTTAGCGAAGTGTTTCAGAGCAGTCTAAGAATTGGTTGGACAAGAAGAAACAGTAGCAGCGTAACTGCACAGCCCTTAGTCTTGCTCTACAGTCCCTCCAAAGTCATGTAGCTCTGCCAAAACCATCTAGCTTTCGACCAGTTCCCAGGCATGTCGATGGGGTATGCTAAGTGTTACCTGTGTACATGTGTTGAATGATCAGCATTTAAAATGGTGGAAATATTCCTGGGAAATTATTTAGAATAGTGTAAAGATGTATTTTCGTCCACAGAAAAGGTCTTTGGTCATTTTCTAGGAAAAAACACAAACAAACAAACAAATCTATCAGAGAAATCTTCTCCCTGTCCTTTTCTCTTGTACGCCTGGATCCTTCGTTCATCAAGGGGATGTCCTGACCATGCCAAGCCCACAAGGTATGTTTGCTTTGCTCTTTCTATTTTCAGAACTCAGATTTGTTGACTTTGGTCATTTGCCTACCTTTTTTTTTTTTTTCTTCCCCCAGAAGCTCTTTTTAATGATGTTGTTTTTATATTATTTGTCAGAGCTCACACTCAGTGTGGGCTCAGCTCACACTCATATTAAGGCTCAGCACTCTTGCTTAAATTGATTTTTTTACGCTCTCTTGTCACTTGTACCACGGCCAAACAAATTGGCTAGAACGAATGCTATGACCTGACTGCATTATTTCTAGACAGAGATGGTAACCTCTTTGATATTAGAACATAGACTAAAGAAGGTCCTGAGAGACCTTGTTTTTGCGTAAGAAACCTGCCCAGACTCTTGAGCTGACAGCCCCTGGAATATGAAATCAAGGGAAGAATTTGATCTAGGTACTGTCTGCCAAGGATCGCTTCCCTCTGCCTGGGGGCTGATAGGATCAGCACTGCAAACGCACGAGGGACAGGCCTATGTAGTTAGAGGTAATGTAGGAAGGAAAAACAGAAACAGCTTTACTTTGTGCCTCATCTTTATTAAGTATGAGCTCATATGTGGAAGTGCTTGGTACTTTGACTCATGGTAAAAATAATTGTTATGGTTATGAGAAATGCATTTTCTCATTCAATAAAACAAAACAAAAAAGCAAATATTTGATCCTATGTACAAGGATAGGATTGACTTTTAATGAGCTCTGTAGGGTCGGTTGTTAGTTTTTATGCTTAGACTTGTAACTTCTGACCTTTGCCTGGCATGCCAACCATGCCAAACGTTTTATAGAGCTATATTCACAAAATATGGGAGCTTTAAAATTTATGTCCCTGGATACACTTTCCAAAGCAGGATGCCTGAGCTGGTACAAAGTGTACTCATATTTGATCCTCATCATTAACAAATTTACTCAAATTGGATTTGAAATGTGGAGGGTGTTTTATTTCCAGAAAATAACAGTATTTTTACAAGACATTTGGGATAATTTATGGCCTTGTACTGTAATACCAACTGACTGTTAAATAATATAGTGGAGAAATGTATGATTGAAAGCAGAGCATATAAAGACCTAGTAGATTATCTAATCTTTATCTTTTCCAGTTCATTGATTTCTCTGATACGTACTGGATAAACATAATCCTTTCCTGACTAGTCTCTAGATTTAATTTTTTAAGGTGTATTTTTGAGCAAAAGTTTTTCTGGAAACATAAAGAGGGCATCACAGAACAGGCAAATGGAGTATTTATTCTACAGAGCTCTCAAAACTGAGGCCTTATTTCTAATGCTATGTCTTTTATTTGCTCGGTGTCCTGGTTGCCTTATAGATGATAAGAAATGCAAGACTACCAGTAATGTAGGCCATTATTTATCACTGAAAAAACCTCAAGCTGTATATTCCTTAGTGAATTGTTGTGACTTGCTTGCCAGATAAGTGGAAATGTTTAACAGACGCAGGTGTCCAAGTCGTACTCTCTTTCTGGATTGCCTCATTGTTTGCTGATCGCTCACAAGCAGATTGATGGCATGAATAGGACCTGGGAAAGCACCCGTGCTTGAAGAGAAGCGATATGAGGATGAGAAAGCAGTGCCAGATCATGCTTCCATGAAAGAGCAATTGTGGCAGATATCCAAAGACTACTGAAAGAAGGGACCTGGGGAAATAAGATTTCTAAACATCCGTCAGGTGAACAACGCATTAGTTGAATTATGAATAGTATGGAAAAGTTTGATAATCTCTAGGAAGATAAAGTTGATTTTTTACTAATTAAAGCTAATCTCTATCTCTCTTCTTGTTCGTGTACTTATTTCCTGCATTTAGACAGTCAAAGACATTAAGGTCATTTGGTGAAATATATATATGAATAAGGAATAAATACACACACTACGATTTAGAGACATCCTACATGGTGGCTATTTGTCAACATGTTGTTTCTTCCTCTCAAGAGAAACAATGACAGAAAATGTTAAAGCAATTAATTTTCATTCTATGCCCCTTTATTCAGTCCCTCCTCTACTTCTATTTTTTTTCTATTGCCTTTTCTTATCTTACCATGATTTTACTTAGATTTTAAGGTTTAAATAAATTTGACTAAGGGGCTTCTGCTTCAAACTATTGCAGCGTTTCCAACTTTTTGGAAGATTGCTACAATGCATGCAATAAATAATTGAATGAAAATTTTGAATACAAAGAAAGATTCAAAGCCTAGAGAAGAATCATTACCTCATCTATCTTATGTATGACACTCATTAATGATTACGTACTTTTTTGCTTGCAACTGTCATGTTCATAAATGAATTATCTGTCTTGTTATTCAAGCCACTCATGTAAATATTGAATATTATTTATAACAATTCATAATAATCATCATATAATGAATAATAAATAACACATACAACATTTTAATTATATTTATATAATAAATTATTATATTTTGTATAATGATAAGATTTGACCTAGTTAGGTAGAACTTTTTTTGAAACACTTTTGCTAAGTGCTTTTGGTTTGATAGCGAGCCCTTGATAAGTACTATTTCAATTTAATGTTTCAACTGCTTATTCACCTTATCTATAGTGACTTTGTTTTGACTAGTGATATGCACACTTATTCTGGTTGTGAGAGACTGCTTACAGACTGACAATTTTGTGCAACCCAAATACTTGCATAAACAACTGCATTTGGGTTGAGCTTGTAGTCTAACGACAGTCATGACCCTAAGTGGGGTTGTGACTCTAGTTTGTGAACAACCACTCTAGACTGTAATTCCATTGTTTGTTTATGAGGATGTCATGTGAGGCACTACCACAAACTTATTAAAGCCAGACATATCATATCATATCATATCATATCATATCATATCATATCATATCTACTGCTTCCTGTCTATCCTACCCTATAAGCCAGTTATCCTGTCAAAGAAAGAAAGTCAATTGAGCTGACAAACTTTGTTGGCTGGCACCCTACCAGGTGCCAGTGGAACCTGCCAAGATTTGTCTTGGCAACCTCTCCCATCAGAGCTATGAAAGTTGGCAGAGCGGAAAAGCAGATGGTGTGCTTACTCTAAGGAATTATTTATAATGATGTTGTTTATGATAAATTGATGCTGTCTGTTTCTTATCACCTTAGGAGTTTCTATATTGGCATTCTTGCACCAGGTGAGACCCATGACTGTGGAGGCATTAATTATTTCCTCTGAAAAACTGTGAAAAGAGGTTGAAGTTATACAAGACTGCAGAGAGGATCTTGTGATACCTTTGTTCAAGAAGAGAAATGCAGGAAAAAAACCCCAAAGAACTATAGACCAGTCATCATCACTTTTTTATTTCTGGGTGCGAACACTTAGAAGATAAGAAGATGATGAATATGCAGCACCAGGTCATAGTGAGCAATCGAGAGGCTGTGGCCATAGTTTCTGCAGATGTGCAGTGCCAAACACACCAGGGAAGGTCAATGAGTCAGTGACTGAGTAGTCGTGGAGGGGACCGGCACCCTATGAGCAGTGACTGTGTCTGCCCACAGGAGAGGACTGCTCGTGTGAGAAGCTGTGCCAATTCCCAGATCTCCCAGGCTGGGGCACCTACGGGACCACACTCCAGCCCCCTTCCAACCAGGATCCTGCCTTGCCTTTCAATGGAGGCGGGCATGGAGAAGCAGGAAAAAAAAGCGGGGACATGATGTGCAGAAAGCAGTTGGGGAGACACTGAAGTGGGAGTCCTCCAAGCTCCACAGTATAGGTGCGGTGAAGGGTACTGCGTTCACAGAGAGTGAGATGCAAACATAGCTGGGCTGCATTTCATACCTGTAGATTTGATATATCTAGGATTGGACCCCTTACACCAACCATGACCATTTTGAACTGGAAACACAAGGCATGGTGTCTCAGTTATTTAAGCCTTGAGTCAACACTAGAGCCAAAATGGATTTATCAAGAAAAAAATATTTTAAGTCCATTTAATTTCATTCTGGGAAGGGATAACAGCCCTTGTGGATAGGAGATAAGCAGTAAGTATGATATTACTTGGCTTTATTAACAGTTTTCACACTGTTTCATAATATTTTCTTAAGCAATGAAGGAAGTGTGGTCAATAGGAAATAATCAAAAGGTGGTGTAAAATTGGCTGAAAGAAACACTCAGACAATAGCTGTCATTGGTCCAGCGTCAAAATGGAAGGACGTATGGATTGAGTTTTTCATATGCCCAAAGCTATTCACATTTCATTACTTACTGAAAAATTTTGTGCTTGAATAAGAGATATGTTTATTAAAATCAGAAATTACACCAAAATGACAGTGGCTGAAGAACTCTGTAGAACAGGGTGAGAACTCAAAATTAACCAATGGTATTAGAAATACTTTGTGAAAGAGGATGCTGTTCGCTAAGGATAATTGAAAAGAGTTTAATTAGGTTCATCTCATCTAAACTTTATCTAACAATTTGGGATCCAGTCTAATCCAGTCAAAGAGAGTCAACATCCCCAGAGTTGTCAAGAAGTTGGAAAATTAGCAAAAAAGACTTTTCACTTTTGGTTAGAACAAGTGGAAAATACTGAATTTAGAGAGTAACCACCACACAGTTTGAAGATACATTGACCATGAATCTGCAATATCATGCAGATCTGGACAAAGTAAATACCAAGCCGGAAGGTATAAGCAGTAATATTGCATATATGAAATGTGAAATAATCCTTCCACTATATAGGCACCACAAGAGTCTCCACTGGAACATCATGTTCACGTCTGGCCCCTGCACTTCGAGAAAGAGATGGATCAGCTCAAGAAATCCCAGAGGAAAACAGTGAAAATGATAAAATAGCTGAAAAACCATGGCCTATGAGGGGAGTGGATGGAATGTGGAATGTTTAGAGAGGCAAAGGCTAGATGATTGCTAATACGAGGTAGGGAATAGACTGTTCCTCATGCCAGATGAGTTAGGACAAGAGGTGGTGAGGTAAACTCTGAGGAGAAAGATTTAAGTTGGTATTAGTGAGAGAAAAGGAACCAACAGTGATATACTGTTGAACAGAGCATAGGGAGGTTGTGGTAGCTTTAAGGTTTAAAAAGAGAATAGCTTAGCTCCTTTGAAGAATGATACTGTATTGTTGATCCTCCTTTAGAGAAGAGGAATGAACTAGATGATTTGTTGAGGTCCCCATAGGTCCTTTTTTCTGTGGCCTCTCCTTCTCAGAGCTCCCTCGTTCTTCCCAAGACAGTGATAACAGTGTTGAGTATGTAATCAATGTGTCCAGGAAAATGTAAAGTTGCCCAACCTAAATACAAAAACTCAGCTGATGGATATTGCTTATTTTCTCATGTCTACACTCTTACACATGACCTTAACACAGCAAATCTCTTTTGTCATTGTATAATGGCAAATTAACCCTACTTGGTTTTAGCAATAACCTTGCAAGTCACAGAATCACGGAATCACAGAATGGTAGGGGTTGGAAGGGACCTCTGGAGATCATCTAGTCCAACCCCCCTGCCAGAGCAGGGTCACCTAGAGCAGGTTGCACAGGACTGTGTCCAGGTGGGTTTTGAATATCTCCAGAGAAGGAGACTCCACACCCTCCCTGGGCAGCCTGTTCCAGTGCTCTGGCACCCTCGCAGTAAAGTTTTTCCTCATGTTCAGGTGGAACTTCCTGTGTTCCAGTTTGTGCCCGTTGCCCCTTGTCCTGTCGCTGGGCACCACCGAAAAGAGTCTGGCCCTGTCCTCTTGACACCCGCCCTTGAGATATTTATAAGCATTGATGAGGTCCCCTCTCAGTCTTCTCTTCCTCAGGCTGAACAGCCCCAGCTCCCTCAGCCTTTCCCCGTAGGAGAGATGCTCCAGTCCCCTCATCATCTTTGTAGCCCTCTGCTGGACTCTCTCAGTAGTTCCTCATCTCTCTTGAACTGGGGAGCCCGGAACTGGACACAGTACTCCAGATGAGGCCTCACCAGGACAGAGTGGAGGGGGAGGAGAACCTCCCTTGACCTTCTGGCCTCGCTCTTCCTAATGCACCCCAGGATGCCGTTGGCCTTCCTGGCTGCAAGGGCGCATTGCTGGCTCATGGTGAATTTGTTGTCTACCAGGACTCCCACGTCCTTCTCCGCAGAGCTGCTTTCCAGGAGGTCAACCCCCAACCTGTACCAGTGCATGGGGTTATTCCTCCCCAGGTGCAGGACCCTGCACTTGCCCGTGTTGAACCTCGCGAGGTTCCTCTCTGCCCAGCACTCCAGCCTGTCCAGGTCTCGCTGAATGGCAGCACAGCCTTCTGGTGTATCAGCCAGACCTCCCAGTTTCGTATCATCAGCAAACTTGCTGAGGGTACGCTCTGTCCCTTCATCCAAGACTTTGATGAATAAATTGAACAAGACTGGGCCCAGTACTGACCCCTGGGGGACACCACTAGCCACAGGCCTCCAACTAGACTCGGCGCTGCTGATCACCACCCTCTGAGCTCTGTCATTCAGCCAGTTCTCAATGCACCTCACCATCCCACACTTCCTGAGCTTACCTATGAGGATGTTATGGGAGACAGTGTCAAAAGCCTTGCTGAAGTCCTACTATCACTTTTGAGATGTTCACAGAATCACAGAATGGTTGAGATTGGAAGGGACTTCTGAAAGTCATCTTGTCCAACTTGACTGCTCAAGCAGGGCTACCTAGAGTCAGTTGCTCAGGACCATGTCCAGATGGCACGCTATTTTTATTCAAAGCCCTCTGAGCAAATACCAGCTAGCAACAAGCCAGGTATCACATATACTTATCAAGATGTGCCTTGCAGACCCAGGAACTGTGCCATTTACACTGAAAATGGACAGGGATATTTAGGAATAAATGGTATTTCGTCTTCCTGACACAATAAGCTGATTTCTGTAAGCAATCCCAGACTAGTAAACATTATTGATAAGGCTTCCACTAGCAATTCATTTATTGCACTCAAATATCAAGGTCAACTACATCTATTGACCTATCTTTGCGTTTTCACTAGCAAATCAAAAATTTCATGGTTTCATGCATACTAATGAGTAGTGTATTTTGCTTCCCCTCAGAAGCCACTCTTTATTCAGAGCAGTAGTTATCCCCACTTTTGAAAGTTTTCACATATGTTAAAAATAAGAGAGAGATTGAATTATTCCTCTGTTACGAGTTTCCCGGATCTCTCTCTTGAGCTACCAACTTGGCCGCTTCCTAGGTTGACAGTTCCCTGTCTTGACACTGCATTTCATCTCTCATTTCTTGCACTCCACTGGGAATCAGGGAGGCACTAGTGTAAGAGTTCACTCTTTTGACACCTCCACACTTGTCTGTCTTCAAATTGAAGATCTCAGAATTGCCCAGCTGAGGGTCATGCCTAAATGCATTTAAAAAAGCCCAGGAGATGTGTAGGCAGCATCTAGATATGGAGGGGCTCTTACAACCTTTGGCAATGTCTGTGCCAGAGTAAGACATCTTGGGATGTCTCATACCACTAAATCTCTGTCTTTTGACTCATGACTGCCTTGCAGGCGTCTACTGCACACCTAATACATCCTGCCTGGCTTCGCATACCTGGACGTGTAGGGTCCCACATGCCCTAAAGGGCTCTCTGCAGCTCAGCTGGAGTGAAGGAGGTGGATTAATTTGATCCTGACAGCAGTCTTGGAGTGCTCATAGTCACTGAGATTTCTGTGGTTCCAGCAGATAAAGAAGACCTGTTACCAGACAAGACATCCACTTCAGTTTGTTCTGTGACTTGGGCTTGTTATTTTTTTTCCATGTTGGTTTATTTATCTGTAAAATTTTTTTTTTTTTTAACTTTTCTGGATGTGTACACTGTGCTTAGTGCTGCTTCTCTAACCACACTGAGTTGAAAAGATGCCAAACTGCTGTACAAATTACAGTCACCACAAAAATGAAGCCCTGCAGTGAAAAACAGCATTGTCAATAGTCCATCCTTAGAAATGAAGATAAATAAGGAGTAGTGTCATGGTTTAACCCCAGCCAGCAGCTAGGTACCACTCAGCCGCTCACTCACTCTCCCCAGGTGGGATGGGGGAGAGAATCGGAAGGGTAAAAGTGAGAAAACTCATGGGTTGAGACAGTTTAATAAGTAAAGCAAAAGCCACATACACAAGGAAAGCAAAACAAGGAATTAATTCACTACTTCCCATCGGCAGGCAGGTGTTCAGCCATCTCCAGGAAAGCAGGGCTCCATCACATGTAACGGTTACTTGGGAAGACAAGACGCCATAACTCTGAACATGCCCCCCTTCCTTCTTCTTCCCCCAGCTTTATATGCTGAGCATGATGTCATATGGTGTGGAATATCCCTTTGGTCAGTTGGGGTCAGCTGTCCCAGCTGTGTCCCTTCCCAACTTCTGGTGCACCCCCTGCCTACTCTCTGGTGGGGTGGTGTGAGAAGTAGAAAAGGCCTTGATGTTGTGTAAGCTCTGCTCAGCAATAATATCCTAGCCAAAACCAGCACAAATAAGATAATTGCAATCACAAAAATAAAGCACCTTTTGAAGAGAGAACACAATAGCATCTATTTTTTCTGATGGGCCATTGTCATGAAGTATTTTGTCGAAAGTGAATTTTGAACACCTATGAGCTATTTTTCCAAATGCAGACAAAATCTATATGTAGTAATTAACAAAAAGAAATAAATGAACACATCTTTAATAAAAAAAAACATAACACACTCCAACACAGTATAGTTCATTTGTGGAGTCCACAAAACTGATAACGTGGCAGCAGTTAATTGGTGTAAAGTTACACATTTGCTCTGTCAGCTCTATAGCTTTTAACATCTGCCTAGACATGTTTTAGCAGAAATGCTCCTATATTTAATAACTTACTTCTTCCCATCATCCTTTCAAGGATATAAGAAATCAAGGATCTGATTGCAAGAGTTTCTGGAATGAAATCTCTACCACTGGGAATACTAGCTTTTTTGAGTATGAGCCAGCTCTGCATAAGCTCAGCATTTCTGGATTTGTTTTCTCCGTCCTCCTTTTTTTATGACTTATTTATTCCTTATGGTAGTGTTTTATCTTTAAAACTCTATTAGAATGCATAAGTTCAGCAAATTTCTCTCAAAACTCTGTGCTCGGAATGGCAAGAGAGGTACAGAATTTGCTTCTTGGACATAGTAAAGAGACTCTCTGGTCACTGAGAATTAGTATAAGCAATATAGCACATCCTCACAAAATAATTCGGAAGAGATGTCTGTATATGTAAATTTCTACCAGTCTAAAATGACAATGTATTTGTCATTCGTCCAGGCAGAGGACAGGACAGCAATATACCTGGGATATCACCATCAGACCGCGACTCAGACCTGTGCTGTGCCCAAGGGCTGCTTGTGCCACCCTGGGTAAATCACACTGAAATTCCCTTTGCCTCAACTACCCGTTGGTTAAATGATAATGATGGCACGTATGGGTCTTGTGAGAAAAATATTTAGGGGACACTGTGATATAATGCCAAATGGGCTCTGTAAAATGTGTAAGTATCTCTGAAAGAGCCTGTTTTCTAAGTTATGTGCTTCAAGCTTTAAATAAATACCAAGCTTTTGACAAAGAGTTGGTATCTACGGGGCAAATGCAATACTTTCGGATCACTAATGTTTTTCTAGCAGAAGTTCATCATATTGCAAAAAATCCATGACCATCTAGTCAGTAGCAAACATCTTAGAAATTTTAATGGGAAGACTATTTTGGCATATAAGCTTTTTTTTTTTTTTTCACTATAAAACGAGGATTTGTACCATTTTTTTTTTTAATTTAAAACAAAATTTTATCAAAAATGGATTCCTTATTGGATATGTGATAGCTCAGGGACAGGGAGAAGAAGGATTATAGTTTCCCACTCTAAAATGTAGAAGAATACATTTTAAAAATTGTTGGCACTAAAGAGGCATTAACGTTTTGGCCAGCAGTGAAAAACAAGTACTTTGCTAAATCTGGATGTCTGGGTTCAGAGCCATGTATTTACGTTTTAGTACATTCAAATTTCACACATTATGGAATTTTTTTAAGGTGGTTTAAAAAATTCTGACTGTTTCTTCAATTAAGGTCCGATTTTTGAGTATTTGCTGGTGGAAGTAATCCATGTTAATCAGATGAGGCTCTTTTTTCCTGGGTGCCTACTCTCTCACTTGATGGAAATAGTGAGAGAGTAGAATAGATCCAGATAAATAGATCCAGATAATAGATCCAGATAAAAAAGCATTGCTTCAGAGTTATAAGATTAGGCTGTAGGAATTTTCTGATGTGCTATCATGTCACTCAGTGCCATAGCTGAATTGCTGTATAAATGGTAACCGCCCCGCCCCGTGCAACAGAGGAAATTAAAGGTCACATGCAGCAATAAAATGGAAGTAAAATTCTGCATTACACATGCACGTAAAGATATTTAACTTCTCTATGTTATTTAAATACTTCATTTGATACTCATGTGGCTAGAATGAGAATGAAATGAATATTGGGCAATGCTCTTCTGCCTCACACTTCATGAAAATATGTTTTTTGGGGAAACTGTTGCTCAAATGCCTGTAACAGAAGCTCGCCTTTGATGCATTCTGTCCTTTAAGACATCTTTAACAGTTTGAGGTCACTACTGGAGGACATATTCCCCAAGTGAGAGAAAGTCAACAACTTCTCCTTTTCACGTAAATGTTTGGAATTTCTGACATTTTTAAAAATATATTGTTGCCTCAGTCTGTTTCCCTGTGTCCTGAAGTGAGAAAATAGTCTTATTTTATAAACTTAGGGTAGATTGCATCCTCTGTAATTTAGGTGCTTATGCAGAGATACAGAGTAGTAGTATTCTTCTTCAAGAGCTCTATCTACCTCTGTTGCTTGCATAGGAAATATAGGTATTTATTTACTGCCTAGATTAAGACATAAATTTGGTTTTCAGGTCAGACGGACTAGATGCTATGTTATAACTCTGCATGTTGTAATCACCTCAAGTTTCTTACCATCAGTGCTGCTGTAAGGGAGATGGAGCCAGCATCTACAACACAGAGGGGTAGAGGGGAGGCTTGTGCGCTTCTGGAGTGGAGCTGGTTGCTAGATGGGACACTTCTGGTGGCCTGAAATGGCATTAGATGCAGATGTGGCATGGCTGAATCCTACTTGAGCAGCCTGTCATCGAGGAGGAGGGCTCCAGGAAGGAGATTCAACTCTTCAACAGTATACATGTCTTTGCCTTTGGCTCAAGAGAAATTAAATGGTAGACAATAAGGAAAAGAATAAATTCAATTGGATTCCTACTTTCAAGATGTGGAGACTGATTTTTCACCTTTGTCTTAGAGGTAATCAGTCAGTTTTACATTTGAAGGTGTCTGAAGAAAACGCAGTGGTACCCCAGGAAAAGTGATTTCCATTTTTGACTGGTACCATCACTTTTAGAGTATTACCAGATAGGCAGAGATTAAAAAAACATAGTATAAAAATTATGTGGAGTTACTAACAACCTTTATCTAATGAAATAATGGAACAAACTGACTTCAACAGCAAACTCAGTTCAACAACAAAAACTCATGGACAAATAACTTAGGGGAAGTTTATAGTCTAAAAAGAATTTGTATGAACTGAGACTTGATTGCATATACTTTAGTTTGAATGGAGAAAGGTATCTTTTGTGTAGAGAATGAAAAAGGATTCATAATAAATCCACTACATATGTTGGAAGAGTAATCAGCACATAAATCTTCAAATTTAACCCTGATGGATTTCCTCCTGACCACAAGTAAGAACAAATTGGAAGAAAATGTTGCCTGAATGCTTGCTGAGCCGAGAATTTAATTAACTTACCTTCAAAGGATAATTTTCACAGCATACCAAGATGAATGATCTGCAGGAACCTATAATTATTAAAACCAAATTCTATTTTAATTTGTTGTTGGATGAAAAGCACAAAATAGCTTAATAAAATGAACTGTCATCTCAGCTGAGGTGCAAGCAATCACATTTTTGTGGTATGGACTTGTCTTTGATCAGGAATTTCTAATTGCCAGTGAAGTAGTAAATGTGATCATCATATCATGGGCATATTACTACCAACCTAAATACCAGCTGAAATGATTATTTTCTCCCCTGGACCTTCCTATCTTCTGTTATTGTATTGCACCATGGCATTCCTACTCATACAGGCTCACAACCTAACATCCTCGATTTGATATCTGTGACAATAATAATTGAGACATAGAAACGATATGATGGGCCACAACTCTCTTAAACAGAAGCAACACTGGAGTTGAATTTTACAAGAAACTTACACATTTTCCAAAATTAACTTTTTTTTTTTTAATTTTGCTTTTTACAAGAATAGCATATACAAGGGCAGTGTATTATGCTTCTGCAATAAGCTATTATTTTGTTTAATTATAGAAAGCATAAATAACTGAACCAAGTAATAAGTCTGCTAATGGTGGTGATGACTGGTGCAGGTGATTACTCCCAAAGGGTTCTGTTCTTGTCACAGTCATTCTCATCCTCTTTTCCAAATCTTCCTCTGCAACATTTACAATATAATTTGCTGTGTTTCAATTTAGTCAATGTGCACATTTTGGACAAGCAAGTTTATAGATACAATGAGATAAGTTAAAGACCCAACAATATTTAAAGAACTATCCAAGGCAATCTCTTAAGAATTAGAGAATGATGGAGTAGATCCCAAGAACTGAGGGGGCAAATACAGGACTTTAGAAATAGGACAAGAAGAATCTGGTTGATTTTCTAAACTTCATTGTCCAGAAAGCTAATTTGTGAACACTGGGATGATCTTACAATACAGCAAGATTGCGAGAAACAGCTAGTACAGCTCTATTGCTAGCAAGTCACACCCAAGTAAACGACCCTTTGGCTAGTTCATTTGTATAGCATCTAAGGAAGAGGGCGGGGACAATAGGATGGTCTTTAATAAACTTTTCAACAGCCTTATACAAGAATGACATCTCACACACAAATTAGTGAAATATGGTCTGCGTGACATTACTGTAAGCTGGATGCCCAGTGTAAACAAAAGCAGTTATCGTTAGTGCATTGTGAAACTTGAATTGGCTGGGATTCTTCAACGTTTTCTTATGAGAAAAGCACCGACTGTATTTACAGCGATGGATGCAAAGTACCTCCGTCATTGTGTGGATATCACTTGCCTAAAAGGGGTTGAAGCTTTTTGAAGGACAGGATAAAGTGCTAGGTACAAAGAGGACCAGCTTCAGATACTGGGCTGGTCCCCTAGATGCAATTCGTCATCATCAGTGGCATTTTATATCTTGATAAATGGCAATTTTCCAAATTCTGGGTCTTGTCAGGCATTGACAACTTGATTTTCAACAACTGAATTCTATGGGAGCTTCACGAATTTCATGGGAGCAGGAGGAGGGCTTTAACTGTTCTTATTATTCAAGAACAGAAAGAAGGACTCCATTTCAGTCTCTTGAAGTGAAAACATTAAGTGGAAAAGTTCCTGTTTACTCCTTTCCTCTCTTAATAACAGATATGCAGAGAAACCCTTTCTGTAACTGTCTGTCTCCTTTGTCCAAGTTGCATTTTGTCATCTTTCACTTCAGGCTGATGCAGCTACATAGTTCAAAGCTCTGTTCCATGCCTTCTGCTTGGGACTTGAAGCAGGGGAGATGAGAAGAGTATTGTGGTTCCGCTTCTTTCTTCAGCTGTGTAACAATGACAGAAGGACATATCCATGAGTCACACACTTGTCAAAAAGTTACTTTGAGGTTGGACAGTCACATCGGGTTGAGGAATCAGGGGAGGAAATACAATGTAAACCCCCAGAAGAACTACATTGCAGTGTCATTTACTTGGCCCAAGGAACTGGCCAATATTTGGGGCTTTGCTTATTGCTTTTATTAAGACAAATTTATGTTAGAATTATTTGTTCCTTTCATGTGATAATTTACCAAATCCCCCACACACAATTCTGTTTTCCAGGACACTGTACGAATAAGACACCTAGGGGAATTCCTTTGCTTTGCTTTCTCAGCCTAACTTTCTGTCCAGCGCTCTACCCAAGAAACTCCTTTTCCCGCTTTGTCTTATTTTCTTTCAAGTTTACACTCTCACTGATTGTTTTGAAGCCTCCTCGGGTCTTCCCGTCCGCTGGCTGCTTCTCAGCTCCATCTGACAAATGAATACAAATAGCTTCAGTAATTAATTCCTGGCCCCTGTGTGTTCCTTCAGTTTGGTTTGGGCCATGGCTTTCATTATATCCTTTTTTTGCTCAACAAGGGGCATTTAATCGTTCCTTCTTTTAGTGTTACTGGAAGGACGTGATTGCGGTCTCCAGCAGGCTTTTTTATTTGAAACAGTGAAATTCAGACTTGTTACGATGAAAGATTCTTTTCTGGCCTACTCTTAATTACCATTTCCAGGCATTCTCAAAAGAGAATTGTTGGTATGGATCCAGGAATTTTTTTATATGTTTCTTTCACTTAGGTGTGGCAACCACATAACCACAGGCACAAATGGATTCTTTAGGATCGGAGACTCACTATGTGTGAGCGGAAAATGGAGTCTGGGAGAGGTGGATGAAAAGCCTAGTTAAAAGAAGAGGCTGGCCAACAATATCAATTAACACAACTATTTAATCAGTTTTTGTCATAATGTATGTACAGTAATGAATGATGACATAGTTCATAGGAGAGAAGAACCTGTGAGGTTCCTTTATTCACTGTGACACATGAATTTGCATTTGAAGTATGGTAAAAACTAGCTATGTAACACCTTTTATATTCAAAGGTATGACCATTGTACCTGACTGCCATACAAACTAAAAATGGCATTGATTCCAAGTGAATAAACACTAATTTTCATTTCTCCAGTGGTTATGCTGCTTTCTCAAGTATGGTTTTATTGTTATATCTCCAGACAAAACTTTTTTTGAGGGAAAGCTTGTGAAAATGGCACATGTGGTTTTGCAAGGTGGCATTGTTAAGACATGAGGTCTGGTGGTTATAGCGATATAAAGAAATCCCCGAAATGAGAAGTGTCCCTAGGTGTGGTCATTTTTCTTCTGTTGCCTGTCATGAATGAGGAGCCTAATTCCTACACATGAGGAAATTAGCCCCTTAATTTTTGTTGTATTTTAGTATGTCAGGTCAGCCACACCCCCAAATTCCAAAAGGGATGTACCTGAAACTCACCTTTTGTATGAACTTTGACATCTTAGCAAAACTACACTTCAAAGTGTGAAACCTCTTACAGGATTTAGGTAACCAGACCCTAGTATCTAATTAAGAGCTTTTAGACACTGGTCTGACAATAAGAGTGCTTGTCCAGGAAGCGGGAGACCTGTCTTTCAGGCCAGAAAATGCACCAGTCACCCCAAATTTTGCATAGCAAGCAATCCTCACTCTGGGTGATGCTGGGCTACGGTACAGACAGGAATGCATGAAGAGAACAGACTGGCTTTGTAACATAGCGGTTAGAGAACTCACTTTGCTTTTGGAAAAGCTTGGCTCCTGGGCCATGTGCCCAGAACTGTTTGTGCATTTTACTTCAAATCACCACTGGATAAAAACCAGAAACACTGAAGAGAACAATGACTGGAACCGCACCTCTCCGCCTTTCCAGCAAAGTTCCTGAGTCATTACAATATTAAGTCAAGCACCCATTGCCACTGTGGTTTTGACTGTCCATGGTTCCAGCACCAACAAGAGGTATGGAAAGTGAGTGTTTTTCCAGTATAATCTGTTGTTTAGTAGTTCAGGCAAAATAGATCACATACATACACAAAAAGTAAGTCTTAAAAGAAGACCAGCTCTCCATGCCACCTGAAAGGCAGAAACTTGTCATGTATTTCTCAGCTGATCTCAGAGATACATGCTATAAACACGTCTCACATATAAGGATGCACAAGAGACGCAGTTGTGGCAATGACTTTCTGGGTTGCAGCTTTATGTTGGAGAAGGAGTTTAAATCATTGCAAAAGATGATAATACATCATAACTCAACTAGAAAAGGCTAGAAACTGTAGGTGTGCAGCGTATCTCAAGTACATAAGTGCGTTAGATGGACTAAAAGATGATTAAAAGATCACCCAAATGACAGACTTTTAATTAACCAGTACTTTGAATTTAGGCAGTAACATTATTCTTGGAGCATTAAAATACTCTCTAGATCCTCTTCCAGCTTCCCTGAATAGACAGTCTTTCCTAAATTTCTTTAGTTTCAAATAACCCTGGCTGAGGCTCAGCACCTTTGCCAGTTCTTGGAGGGATTTCATGTAGTTGCCATGAATCTTTGTTTTAGGCTTCAGGGGTGAACCAGTGGACAGGTAGCTTCTTTTTATGTTAGGCATTTGTCTGAAAAATTTCAGCCTAAGTGAGGACAGAACTCATGTTGGTCTGTTCTATCATAGAAACATTAGAGGAAATAAAATGTCTCTATTTTTTTCGCCCTTCTTTTGTTTTCTTCATTGGCCCAAGATGAGCCTTTTAACTCATATGGGAAGCCGACAGTCAGCTATGTATTTTATAATTCATATTTTCATGGTTGTTTCTATTTGTGTAGCTCTTTGTTTTTGTAGAAGCACCATGTTAGAAAAAAAAAGTATCAAAAACATATGAAAGAGGTAAGCATATGAAAAATGCTAGAAGCATTTTTTTATTTAATAACATTTTGGTTAGGATGACCAAACTGCTGGGAGAGCTAAGTAAAAGAATGTTCCCAACTTTTGACATTACACAATGCTACAATAGCTTGTCTTTGGATTATGGTCTGTTCCTAAAAATGTATGGCCTCCACATCCCAGTGAAGATAATCTCAATAGCACAGCAGGCTCCAGAAAATGGCTCCAGTGGCTTCAACAGCGTGTTCCTGATTTCCTCTGGTTCTCTTCTGTTTTAATTCTTTATTATAGCTTTAACTTCTCTTTCTTAAAAAGTTCTGGACTTTTAACCACCTATTGCTCTGAGTAACATTTAAAATTGCTGTAAATGAAAGTGATTAAAGCACAATTTTATTTCCCTTATTTTTAGGGAAATTTCCACTGGTGTATTAGATAGGACTCTGTTTATGCTCAGCTTCACTGTTTACTCTTTAGAAGAGCTATTCCCTTTTATCATTCATAGAGTGAATATTTCATCTAGTCACAAGGGAGTGAAAAATATTTCAGAACAGGAAAGCATAATTAGAAAAAGCTCAGAGGGGAAAAAGCTTTAAAGTATTTTTGAGTTGTTTCAAAAATCAATTAGATTTCAAGGGGTCTGTGTTTAATTCTGATTCTCAGAATGATTTCTTGGGAAATAAACTTCCCAATCAATTTAATTACACTATCTACATCTGTTCATATTTATCTAGAGTTTATGAGATGGATCAAGATTGTGGCCAACTCTTGTGATTTTATTACGTGTCTTATGAGATTTGGTTGAGAGTTTTTCTAAATCTCACATGATCTCAGATATATTGTTTCAAACCTAATGAAATCTTCCTCAAGTATAATGATTTCTATCACTTTCTGCAGGACTTAAATGAAACAAACTACCTTTAGCTGTGGTGCAGTCATTCCCTACAACCTTTGTCTTTACAGTAAGAATTTGCCCATGAGAAGTATGATTGCTATCACCAACTTCTCAAGATCTTGTCAAATATAAGAAATAACTGTATCTGTGCCTAATAGGCTATTTAGCAAACTCTTAGGAAAGAAATTAATAAAAATATCTATATTTAAGAAGGAGAAACTGTATTTTGGGTTCTAGAACATATTTTGAAAGAAAGGATGAAGACTGCAGGAAAATGGGTTTTAAAGCCACATGGATTTATGTGAAACAAATCCAAAAGCTTTATCTTTGACAAGATAACAAACATTCAAGACACCCTCCCCCCCAGCTCTTAATCTAATCTATCTGGACTTCATTAACACACATAATACAGTTCCACAGAGAAGAATATGGGCACTGGGCCAGAGTTAGACAAGAAGTGTCTTCAGGAGAACTCTCAAGGAGATGTGTCATCTGGGGAAAAACTAGGCAGGACAGAAATCACAGTGGAGTTCCTCAGCAGTTAGTTCAGGGATTGTTTTCTGTTAATTTTCTCATTTAAAAAAAAAAAAAAATAGTACCTACACAGTGAATTTGACCTGGAATAGGTCAAATATTTTTGGAATGCTAAATCCAACTTGTGAGCTATACAAATTCAACCTTGCTGAATTCTTTACTTATCAATCTCTTATTGTAATTAACATGACTTAGAAAGAGGAATATAATTAGTCATAGTGTGTTTCATCCCAGAAAAAGTCAAACAAACACCGGTGTACAGGAACTCAAAAAGAAAAATACCTTGTTTAAAGGTTCCAGTATTAGTGTTTGGGTTGTAATAGTCTTAGAAAAATCAGTATGTCTTTTTGCTTTTGTATCTCTCTAATGGTAAGTTTTAAGGAATGTATTTCAAGGTAAATCAAAAAAAAGGAAAAAGAAGAGAACTTGGCAGGCAACATGAAACTCCACATAAACCTGAATAAATTGTCTTCATGTTGCCAGCATTAATTGAAATCAGTCTTAGTATTATAAACAAAGAGCAGAAACACAACATGCATTTCACATAAATGCCTACAGGTAGGCCATATTTTATCTGTCCGGAACCCTTCCATATAATCACAATAGTCTAATTGTCTTCCTGTTGACTTCCTACTATTTCAAAACACTGTCCCATTTGGCACAGATCTTTTCTGCTAGCAGCTAAATGTAATTTGTCTCGGGGCAGAAAATCTGTTAGTTTCAGCAATGTCTTAGAAGGGAGCCAGCCTCGGTAAGTAAAGAAACCAACCTAGAGTTCCCCTTTGAAGCTTCCTGCTATTGACAAGTCACAGGATGTAAGGAAGAGGAGAGGCTGTGCCAGTACGTGTGTTAAATAATGCTTCTGCTGTATATTAAGGCATAGGAGCTTAGTATCTGCCTTGATCACCGTACAACAAAGTAATACTCTTCTGGTTCCTTCTTAGTCTGCGTCCTTCGTGACTTTTATTTACTGACTCTTTGATGCAAAGCTCATGCCATAAAAACTCAGGAATTCCCAGAGAGTATTCTCATCATGGAGTACTTTTCTGTTTCCACTTTGTATCTCTGCTTCTTGCATACACTCTGTTTTAATTTCTACAGAGTGACACAGTTTCCACAGTTGGAGATGGAGACTGTCCCCTAGCTCCAACTTCTTCACAGGCTATGCTATAGAATAGTCTGATGAACTGGGCATTTTCCTAGAAATGAAGGCAATATAAGGCTTTTAAATGTCCTTTCCTGTAGGGGCTTAAAACTGAGAACGCCTGGTTCCTGTATTTCAGCCACTAGAGAATTTTTCAGTCTGAAATGTAGGGTCTGGCAGCGCTGGCTGGCAGCTAATAGTCTCCTGAGTTTAAATTCCAACTGTGCACTCCAATCCATTGTAGGTGCGGGAGCTAGTGTGAATAGAGCTCAAAGTTCCCCAAATGGTTTACATTAAGCAGTCCCTGTTTTCTGGTATCCAGCATGTATGCCTGTAATGGCTGTCTTGGACTTTGTGGTAGGAACCAGTGAATTTGCATGAAATGTCACAGAGGTATCATTTCAGAAGATGCTATGCTTTTATTCCCTAATTTTGAAGCATGCTGTTTGAGTTTCAGAATTCTCCACCTAAGTTTGCGAAGTTGAATCCAGAAAAGAATTTTCCTTTTTGAATGCTAGCTATCGTCTGTGGGATTATCCCACCTGTATGAACCCCCTCCAGCAATTCCGCTTTTGCTCTCTCTTGTGGAAATGCCTTGGCAGCCATCTCACTTTTAGCCTTTCTTTTGAAACAATTCTCACTTGTCTGACATTTCCTCTCTAATGCTTATGTTGCTCGAGGCAGTGAAATAAACCTATAGCCAGCCCCAGGGTTCTTTGCACTCCTGTGTGGTTCATCTCATTACGGATTCCTTGTCATGTTAAGTTGTGAAGAGTGGAAGGAGTCATTCGTTGTTTTAAAACTTCCTTTCTCTTCTGAATCTTTCAGCACCAAACCCATCTGCTGTAAAAAGCTCTGGTTATACTTTTATGTGCTGCTGAGTATCATATGTCTCTTCCGTCTTCTTATCATGATCTGGCCCACAGCCGGGTTCTGAAAGGCAAGTCATCTATCCTATTTGCTTATCAGGTCATGGTAAAGCCCTTCTTTCAGTAGGATGAAAATCTTGGACATTTGGTCTTCTGGGTCATAAACTTGCAGTTGAAAATTTTAACATCCTGTTTCACCGTGAAGCAGGCTCTTACTGTAGTCTGAGCTGCTGGTTGTGCTTTGGGATTATCCTCCGGTGGTTTGATATGTGCTTTTTGCAGCTGTATGTTTTTTTCAGAGCCACATAAATCCTCACATGAGTGCCAGCATCTCACAATAGTGCAATTGTCTCTGCTACTATCATCTAAACAGGTTGGAAATGGCAAATGAGAAATAACAAATTTATGGTAGTATCAGGAGAAAAAGTTCCTATTGTTTAGATCAAACTCTGATTCCTTTGCAGGCTGGGAGAAGAAGTGGTGAGGAACCAGAATGACTGGGAAGGTTTGATGGTGTGCAGTACGTAAATGAAAAATAATGTCATGAAATTTCAACTAATTCAAGGAATGAAAACATATATTGATCTAGAAGCCAGAGAGAAACACGTAAGACTGACAGTGTCAATAAACTTGGTGGGCATTATTTAAACAAAAGACAGAAGCCTTTGTCTATGCATTTATACATACACATACACTCACTTCAAAATACTAAAAAAATATAAAGAACGAAAATCTTTGCAATAGATGAAGGAGAATGTATATCTGGTGAGATGGTCAGTGCCAAATATTTTTACCTGAGCTTTCTGAGAGCTGTTCTTAGAAAATTATAATTCACTCTTTCCTAAAGATCCTACTGGAATTCCCTTTGGCCCTGGACTCTTTAATTAAAATATACAAAATATATTTTTTGATGGTATAGAGGGTTGTAATGTTTGAACAGATGACATTTTGATCTAGAGAAGAAGAGCAGACCAAATGCAAAGCAACTTAATCTTCTTTGATTAGTTTTGAAAGGTAGTTTAATCTGTCGAGGAACAATTTGAAGAAACCTATGAACTTGTAGAATAAAAGTTGCATAACTGGAGAAAAGCTAAAATATAAAAGTGCACAATTGTTTACCTGAAGGTTTAAGCATCTCGAGGCATGCCTCAGCAGAAAAGGAAGCAGTAAAAATATTTCCTTGAAATATAGGCAGACAAATTTGAGTGTCTAGTCTGGATGTCCAAACCAGCCACATAGGCATTCAGATCTCAAGAATGGACAAGATGTCCAGCTGGTGTGATATGCAAATCTTGATAAGGGGTCCGAGAAAGGTAAAAAGTTTTAGTTCAGATGCCTCAGTGCTGAGATACGGTGCAAGCGCTAAGCAAGTATAAAATAAAATTCTGCCTAGGCGAGTTTGTATGTTTTACTGCTAATAGTATAGTCAATACAGGCAATATTTAGCCTATTTATCCCAGTGATTTATCCTAGACAGAAGGTAAAAGAAGCTGACTGTCAATCCACTTAAATAAAGAAGAAAGTTTTGTCCTGTGTCCAGGACTGTACAATGTTTCTGGTCAACATTTTCATTAATGACATGAATGATGGAAGAAAGAACATCTTTACTGTATTTGCAGACAACACCAAGCTGGAACAATGCAGTAGAGGACAAGGTTAGAATTTAGTGAGGACCTTGACAAATTGGAAAGGAGATATGAGAAAAATAGGATGTGATTCAGTAACGATAAGCAAAGAACTCTATATTTAGCCAGGAATTGACAGCTACATAAATGCAGGATGCAAAACAACTGTCTGCCTAGTGGTTCTGCGCAGAAGGATCCCAAGGTTGTAGTGGATCATAGCTGGACATGAATCAACATCACAGCATGTAGTAAGGACGGCAAGCTGAATACCAGACTATATAGTGAGTCATGTCTTTTGTAAGACATATGAAGAAATTCTTCTGCTCAGCTTAGCATTAGCACCACTTTAGCTGGAACACTGTCTCCAGTTAGGGGACTATACTTTGGGACAGGTGTAGATCGGTTTGAAAGAGAAGAGCAGTGAGAATAGTCAGAGGCTAGAAAATATAACGAATGAGGAAAGATGTAAATATTGTAGTTGTTTGGTCTAGAGAAGCGAAGATTGATGTGAGACATGATAACAGACTTCAAATATTTAAAAAGCTACTGCACGGTGGAAGGGAATGTATCAGTAGTGGATAGTGTGAGAAATAATTGGCTTAAAGTACAGCAAAGGAGATTTAGGCTAGACATTAGGAAAAACTTTCTAAGGATAGCGAAATACCAAGATAAATTGCCTAAAAAGGTTGTGTAATACTTGTCTACATTGTTAGAGGCTTTTAAGGATTGGCTAAACAGGTATCTGCCAGGAATGTTTTAACTAAGCACTTAAAAGTGAAGTGTACTTGTAGATGAAGTTGTTCATAATGAAATGAAGTTGCATTGGTGATACTGAAGTTACCTTGGTTCCAGAAACAGGTGTCAGGTACTCAGCCAGAGTAACCTATCATGGTATAAGAAACTTTCATGACGTTTAACAGAGACTTGGAGTATGACTGAGTAGCCTTGCGATTCAAGCAGCCATATGTGCCGTGTGTTAAACAATGCATATCCTGCCTATTGACCTGCTACAGTTAGTGAACTCTTTTATGACCTTGGGGATACTGTTGAGGATAGCCAGATGTTTTGGACCCATTCCTGGTCCTCTCATTTCTACAGGATGATGTAATCCTGCCTGGAATACTTCTCTCTCTGACAAAAAATTGCAACCAATACCTGGGTGGGAAGGTGAAATGTTGCTGCTTGGACAACGCTGCCTTTTCACAGTATATTGGTCAAAACCGGCTTGATTGCCTGGTTCTGTTGTGTACAAGTGAGCTGAGGGGTGACACAAGGTCCAAGCCTCATCATGCCCTGCACATGAGCCACACACAGAAAGTTTGTTCAGATCACGTAGAACAGGAGCTCAGGGTTGCTGCTGAATTTGGTTGAATTTGAATTGTAGTTGTATAGTCACCTAAATTGAAGCAAAGTACATTACCGAGGGGGAAAACCATCTGGAATCGTTATCAAGTGGCTGTGAGATCCTCCGGGCAGGTTGAATGGATGCAGGCAGCACCAATGTCCCTTAGCTTCACCAACGTAGATGTCAGCTAATACACTCCAGTCAGTGTTGGGCCTCCATATCAGGGCAGGGGCAGCCTTAGGTTCCCTCTTGTGTGCATTGCAGAGGAAGGATCTAAAAAGCTGTCAATAGCGCCAAATAGTAAATATTTCAGGGAGGAGAACACTATATGGGCTGCTTGTAGATTATAGCACAAACAACCGAGTTCTTAAACTTAAAATAGGGAAAAGCATTGAAAACCGAAATCTTTTCCATTTTATGCTACCAAATACCCCAAAACCAGAGCTGCAAAAATTTACTTTGGGTGAGAAGCCATCCTTCTAAAAAGAGACAAGGGGAATATGAAAAATGAATACCTGAAGAATGAGAAAAAAGAGATGTAAATATCAAAGAATATGAATTAAAGGTGAATTTATAAGGTAATTAATAAGGAACATGATGGCATACTGATGACTGATCGAGCAAAAGATAGTAAGGTGGCTTTGAAACATGGATTTAGAACAAGGAAAAACCTTAGTGATTTACACTGAAATGTAGGCGAGTAAGAAGCAATGCTCCATCAGTTGCTTATCTATGCTTTTAGGATCTAACAGGAGGAATTTAGTATATGATACTTCTGATGTGAAATATTTAAACGATGGCTCTGAAGCTCTATTTGCTAAGATTAAATGTTCTCAAATCATTAGGGTCCCATAGATTGAGCATATAATAGTATTGATAGTGTTACAGAATTGCTATTCATATAAGTTTTTTTTCCCTAGAGGAAAATTTATGGAAAAAATGGTATGGAATATCTAAATTCAGGTAAAAATGTAAGACTAAAATTCAGAATTGTATACAAATTCACTCCAGCATTGCTTATTGACTTGTAAAAATGGAATTGTTCCTTCTGCTTTCTTCTTCTGCTCTTTTTCCAGTTTCAAATATTTTGTTTGTCCTACTGTTTAGTTAGCACATCCTGTTCTTTGTTGCCTGCTGTTTACTGCAATTCCCTTCCACGTCACAAATCATTATAATCATATGGCTGATGAGATCTCTGGTTTCTTCTTGGCATTTCCCTGTTCAACCCTTGTTACTCAAGCACAGAATAATATTACAGAGTTAATACTGCCATTTATGTCCAGTGATTTTGAGACTGATCCAAAGCCTCTAATTTTTAATGGGCTGTTGGTTATGTCTCAAATGAGGATATGCTCTTGGAGAATTAAAAAAAAACCAACCACCCACTATCATAGTGTAAACAGTATTTTATCACTATTTTTTTCTGGCAAAGATTTTCTTACAAAGTAGTGCTCACTTTGACCATCTGTGCTCATTTAAGTGAAACTGAGCCGTTTCTTTTTCTGATTTAGATTCCAGGCTTCCCAAATCTTTTATTTTGTGACATCAGAATCATTGCCTATTTTTTCATCAAGCTTTTTAATTCTTTTCCGATTTTAAGACTTATTAATGCTTCCATAGAAATTTTCACAAAAATGAATATCAACAGGAACTCCAAAGTTTCCTAAATTTAATCTGTATATTACAGACCAGATAATTTCACCCAAATGCACCACTGTCTTTGGCAAAGCTTTGGTAGACATTAACAAAAAAAAGAAGAGACCAATATTCCATCGACAGTGGCAAAATTGTTGAGACCAATATAAATGGTGTCAGCGAGTCAGCCATGAGATTCCAGATGATCACTGAATAAGTATTATTGGGCTATAAAGACATGAAAGCTACATTGTAGTGCTGGAAAGTGTTGTCCTAGCCAGTCCTCTCAACTCTGCCTTCGCCTGATGCAGGCAGAGAACAAACCATGTTTTTAAAAACATTACACTCATTTTTCCTCAAAAATTCCAAACAAATGTCCATCCACTATGACACTTGGACAACTCGTTCAGTGTTTAATCCAACATCTGCTGTTGGGCTGCCTCAAGCACACATGGCAAAAGATCTTTTACAATTCTAGACCATTTTTACAGCACTCTTGAAATCTCTGACAAAATCCCGGACAAAATGGCCTGATAACAACGCCTGCTATGGGAGGGTAACAGCGCATGTGATGGGACACCCTGAACTGAGAGGGAGTTTGCCCCAAACTGATTATGTTAAAGAGTAAGATGAAAATAAGCCAATTAAAGAGTAGCCGGTGAATTACAGAGACTTTGGCAACAAAGAAGGCATCCACTTGAGCAGCACTGTCACAGGAGCATTAAAGCCTGTCACGGGGTGTTGGGAGAGGCCTTGAAGTGGGATGGGTACCAGTGACCCTGGTGGGCACAGCCAGGCATTGCCCCACAGTGTCCCCAGCCCCGCCTGGGCCGGGCCCCGCAGCGCCCTGTGGGGCACAGGAACAGCCTGCACCCAGCCAGGGACCCACAGCGCAGGGGTAGCACGGGGGAACCCCTCCTTGGGGTGCACGTGGGGCACCTGCTCACAGAGGTGCCTTAGTGGGGTGCCGGCAGCAGCAGGGGCGCGTGCACAGCTGGAGCACCCACATCTCCCCATGACAGTCCGTCAGATTATGCTGTATAGCTGATACTGATATATAATTCACTGATAACTGGTTAATTAGGTGTCATTAGTAAATCAATAAACTACTTCCACCCTGATTTGTTTAAAGTAGGTGAAGTGAGCATTTTCCCATGTGGCAGTCCCATACATCTGACTTTGCATCATTGTTTTCCACTCTGAAAACAACGCACCCTGCCCCACAGGGCATGTTCCCAGAAGCAATACTTTTTGTTTAGTTGTATTGAACATATCTGATTGCATTCTAACAATTTCAGAAAATGATCTACAATGCTTGGTCAGTTACTTGTCCTCATTACTTAGTGTCATGCCATTTTTTTTTAAATTTTTATTTTTACCAGAAAGATTTGATAAGACAAGAATACTTGCTAGCACTGATCCAAGAACTTTTCTTATTAGCGATCCTTTCTCTTTTACATATTAGCTTTGAAAATTGTATGTTGAGCTCTGTCAACAAGACAGCTTTCAAGTAATTTAATTTTTGTCCTGCTATTAGCGTACAATGCAATATTGAAAATGTCCTATAGTAATAAGTCAAGTAATGACTGTAAAACATCAGAATGTGCTACCTTCCAAATACACTATGTCTGTGCCATTGCTTTTGGAAACCAGATTCGTACTGCTGTCAGTAAAGACCACAAATTTATTTCTGACAAGACTTTTGTCTGTGAACAAGGTTGACTTATTTGAATTCCAGGTTTTATCTTTATTTACATGTATCTATGGATCTATTTAAATTTCTTTATTTTAGCCTTCTTATAAGTTAGGCTAACTGATTTGTAGTTCACAGGATTATTCATTTTATCCTGTTTAAATACTGGAACCACATTTGTAGTTATCCAATCACTTGGAAGTTCTTCAGTTTCCCAGGACTTGTTAAATATTGCATGAGTCGTTCTGAAAGCTCCCAGCTGGTTTTCTTAGGGCTCTTGGGTGTCAGTTATCTGGGCCTGTTGATTTGCAAATGTTTAATTTCAACAGATGTTCCTTTACATCTTTCTTTGCTACACATGGTAAACTTGCTATTACAGCAGCAACAGCATCTGGGATACATACAACCTCATGCTTCTTTCCACGTACAGCGCATAAATGTCTATTGGCCATTTCTGCATTGTAATTCATTTTTTTGCCAGAGCCATCTAGATGGACACGTACCTGTAATCCAGTCCTCTCAATATTAGCTTTCCTTCTGTTTTAGCAGGCCTTCGACATCTCCTTTTAACTACACTGGCCTTCTACCCGGAATAACCTTTTTTTGTGTCCTTGGAATTGTGGTTTATGGGATACCCAATAGGATATTCATGAACAATTCCTGGCTTTTCTTAAAACACTCCACATTAAACACATGTGCTTTGTCAGTTATCATCAGTTGCTTCAAATTTGGTAAAAGTGACCGCTTCAGGATTCAGGTATGCTGATAATGGGTTAGTGCTGTGTTCTGTTCTCGTAACTGAAGTCTCACTAGATTAAGATCACTGACATCTTCTTTTAGGGAAGTAATTGCCGCATCTCTGCCAGTAGGAACGATGCCCAAATACCGAGTTACCTCATGCTGTCTGCTCTTGGCTACTCAACATGTCCAGCAAAGACCCCTTGAGTTGAAGTCACTCTTGGCAACACTGGTTTTCTTCCTATTGCATCTCAGCTGTGGTTTAAGGAGCAGTTTGCACTGTGCATGAAAGATTAAGATTGTAACAGAAAGGTACCTTCTTTAGTTTCATTAACCAGAACTTCTGTCCATAAACTTTCATAGCGCAGTGTTTGGAGTCCTCGTTGGCAGCAACATCTTTGATGTGAAATGTTCTTCTCTCTCATCCTTCTTCCAGTCATTCTATTTTTCTTCAGGTAAATTACAGGATTAGTTGCAATATTCATGCAATAAGATTCATCTTGCCACTTCGCAGCACGACCTGCTCTGTAGTCCTTCTCACACGTGGACGTCTCCAGCCTAGACTCCCAGTATTGTTATACAGATGTTAAAGAAGGATGTCTTCCTTCTGTGCTTAGATCATTATGAGTTCAGAAATTTCATGTACATAGCAAAATGTACATCCTGTAATGACAATGCTATTATTCTGCTCTATTTAAGTAGCTGTAAAACCTTTCTGGCTAATCTTTGCTGCAGAGAAAAGAATCTGATTTCTACAATCATCTCTTTATGGTAAATGATACCACCCTAATCACCCCAAATTACACATTTGTCTCTCCACTCACATAAAACAAATTTTCATTTCTAGTAGATACTGCCTTTTTTTCTTCTGTTACTCAAGAAACAGAAGGGATTTCTGAGAATGTCAGAAGGCTACTCTATCAGCTCCCTATCCAGTTTCTTGACTAGGAGGTAGCACAGGTCATTTTCAAATTTAGATGATGATTCTGGTAGATATTGAAGAGATAATCCAAAAATCTTACCATAGAGAGCTTCTAAACTGACAGGCTTGTACCAGCTCACTTTTACTACCTGAGTAAGTACAGATACTCCAAACCACCAAAACTACTGTAAGTATAAAACTTGCATAAACCTATTAGTTCATTCTAGAACATTGTCCGATACAATGGAAGGACCTCTGCAGCTTGGCAGGTTCAATGGACATGTAGGCATAAAAACCTGATGTTTTTCACCCCTGACTCATTAAATAGTAACTAGGAGTAACTAGTATTTACTAACTAGTAAATAGGAGTAATAGTAATAGTAATTCCAACTGGTTTGATTTGGAGAGTAAAAATCTTTTTAAAAATCGCTTCTCAGAAATATGTTATTTGGTATAATAATACCTTGAGACTCACATAAAGATCTTAATATGCCAACTTCACTCTTTTGGAATGGATAGCTTGATGTCATCACAGACAAACAAAAGTGTATTGATGGTCTGGCTCCATCTCACAAAGAGTAAGCTGGTTGCAAAGAGGAAATATATGGCGCACTGTAAAAGGAAGACCAGTGTTATTGCTGCATGGGATGTCATTTGTCTAATTTTATTTCTGAAGTACATATTGCAGGTGTGTGCAATATCATATGCACTCTGGTGCAACTGATATATGATGTGAAAAAAGCTAGGAGATTTCACCTTGATTTCTTTTCTATGACATTTAGAACCTCTTTGGGAATAATTTTTCTCCTTAGTTACAGTTAGTTTTCCACTGTTTAATAAGCAGCAGAAAATTATTGATGATTTTTAAAAATAAAACATTTTATTTAATTTCTGTATCAGGTAAGTAAGCAAGGGTTTTTTCCCTTGGTTTTCCATATCAAACTACAAATTTTTATTCTCAAAGGAACTAGAAAATAACTTCTTAAAAATGAACAGGCAAACTACTATTTAGAGCATGAAAAGATTATGCTGCTTTAACACCTGTGATATTAATTTGAATAGGATAGAGCATGACATTCGAAATACGTGACTGTCTAGCAATGAAACATGAGAAATCCCCAATGTGAGATATTTATTATGTTCTGAATAGCTTTTCAGTTACTGACACTGAAGGTGATGTTCATATATCACATCTAACATAGACTAGCTCTTTTGACAGGATAATCGGAAAAATTCCCATTGTCTAAAGACATATTAGTAGAGAAGGAAGATATATAATGGACAGAGGGAAGGGGGAATCTTATGAACGATGACCTTCAGAAAGGAAAACGCATTATGTGCGTATGCTAACAAAGTTTGCTCTGCCACTGAGGACTGGGAAGGTGACGCAGCTACAGGAATGAACGATAGACACGATAGCTAATGGTGGGCTTCCCAGGTCTTTGTGCCTGGCAGCAAATCTGAGGGGGGAGAAACACTACCTGTGGTAAAGGAGGATAGTGTGTTGGCACAGTCTGAGTAAACTGAACATATTTAAGTCTGTGGGACCAGATGGAGTGCAACATGGTGGACTGGCCGAGGTCCTTGCAAGGCTGATCTCCGTTACCGCTGCACAATGGCAAGGCAAACATTGCACCCATCTTCCAAAAGGGGTGAATCATCCTCAAAGAAGGAGAAATTAGGAACCGCTGACCAGTCAGCTTCACCTCAGCCCCTGCAACAAGTTGTGCAGAAAGTCCTTCAGGAAGCCATGTCTAGGCATTGAAATCTGAACAGAACAGAAGGTTGAATCTTGAGGAACTTTCAGAAGCACAGATAAATTAAAAAATGCACTCCCTTATTCCTTCTTCAGTCCGATGCTCTATTTTTCTTATCTTTTCATTTTCTGGCTTGCGGCAAACACATAGCTATGTTATGTTGGAGTATGTGTATTTGTCTACAGAGTAAACCTTATAGAAGTGTCGTGAATGATTCAGCTTTTGTCTCACCTTTTCTCCAAGTATTCCCAACAGCAGACCTTCAGCTTGTTACACTGGCTCAGTTGCACTATTCTATGCTAATCATAGTCATCCTGAATTTTCCTGTTAGCCAGTTTTCCTGTTAGCCAATTCAAACACTGAATTTGAAGGCACTTAAAGAACATGTTTACTCATACACTGTACTTGTTGTTGGAAAAATTACTCTGCTGGCCTGAGGAGAGCATAGATATTTCATGGCTGGAGACACACCAACTGTACATTAGATGATTTTTCTCTTGGAAAGATTAAATGCACAATATTTAATTCCAACTTGATTTGCTTCATTTACAAAATTGGCAATTGGGTCCTTTTGTAAAATGTGTCTGCTCTTTAAACATTTGCATTTGGTAAAAATGTTAGTATGGTTTAGAGTTGGAATGTCTTCAGATTGCTCATTTAGCTGTCATTGTTGCTTTTATTTATTTATTTGTTTAAATTTATTTATTTATTTATTCGCAGTTGATTACATAGTTGACTTTTGACAAACACAAAGTTCTAAACTAGCAAAAGTAGTATTTCACTCTAAAAGTTATCATAATTCTATAAAAGAGTAGTGAATTTTTGATTAAATGTTTTAGAAAAAAATGAAACTATGTTTGTGTTCATGTACGGAGTCAAAAATTTGTCTTAACTTTATTTATACGGGGTGACATTCTTCTGTGGGTTGCCTTTTTGCACTCTCTTGTCTGCACTTTAAGTTTGACTCTGTGTGGTCTATCATTGTCTTTGCTGAGAAGTCATTTCTTATTTCCTGAGACACTGTGGTAGCGGAGATCAGCTTAGATATTTGAACTGACAAATCCTTGGCTTAACACTTGGTCTAGCAAAGAACTTGTAACTGTGATTAACTTTAAGCACCACTGATTTTCATGGGACTGATCATATGCTTTACAGTAAGCATGCTCTTCTGCACTTCTCTTGAGTGTGCCTATACGAAAGAACTGAGGACTCCGCTTGGCTCGGGGAGGGGACCGTGCTTTTCCCCAGTTAGGTGCTCAGAGGTGTTCACATGCCAGGAGTGCTCAGGCATTTGGAGAGGACCTTGGAGAAGAAAGAAAAAGGGTAGGTAATGCTGATTTGTACTCAGTCATGAACACTTCAATAGTAATTTGCTATGCACTTTTGTAAAGTCAGTTGATAATTTCGGTTTGTTAATTTTGGTGAAGATCTAGACCAGTGCACAGAGCCTAAGTATAGAAACCAGTATGCTTGATTTACTAGCAAACGGTGCTGTCACGGCTACTTCACAGCCCCTTTGCAGCCATTATCATCTCCTAAACAACTTCTGTTGACACCAAGTACTGGACAAAATTAGCCCTGATGCCGGAAGGTAGACTGCAGTTTATATGCATGCAGAATTTTTAATGCAAAATTCAGCTGAACCTTTTATCCCTTGTGGATCATGTCCCTTTTGAGAAAAGATTATTATCATTGTATCAGACTGGAAGCAGCGTATGCATACATGTCTGAAACTGCAAACTACAACTCAGATGCTATTTTTAGTCTTGAAAAGGCACTGTTGTACCTTTTCTGTGATTCAGTATCTGTATAATCCCTTCCAATTCCCTGGAATTAAATCCTCAACATACACGTTTCACCTGAAGATGTCTCTTCCTTGCCTGGTCTTGACTTTGCCTTGTCCTGTGGTCCCTTTTCGTAACTAATTCGCCTTCTGAAGAAGAAACATCTCGAGTTAACAAAGAAAAGGAGCTAATGCAGCCGTTTGCACACCATCACTGGGCTCAGTCCTCTGCAGGTTCTGTCCCTTTCCCTGCCCTTTTTTCTCTTGTCTTTTCAGCAGTTAAAGCCTGTTAGAGAAGGAATTGCATTTGTAGGAAACAAAGCACTGTGGAGATTACTTTTCAGTGAGCTCCTGAGGCTTACTGTAATATCTATAATACCAAATAGTTTAATGTGGCAACAGTTCAGTAAGGACAAGAAAAAAATAAATGGCATTTAGGTCACATTCCTAGTTTCTGAGAAAATACTGAGGAGCAGAAGAAGGAAAAGAAATAGACTTATGTCTGGAAAAAGCTAACATACGTAGCTAAGTCCCCTAGCATGAAAAAAGAACTGTGTCACAGACATAGCTGAGGTTAAGAATAGACGTGTTACATCATCTTTTGCACAATGCAGTAGTGGGAAAAGGGAGGAAATGAGGCCTTAGGAGAGGAATAAATAAATTACAGCCAGATTTTATAGAAAAATGGCTAGACTGGAAGCTCCTTAGGAAAAATCCGGATTGTGGTCTTTGTTAGATACAGGTGAGGAAAGAATGGAAAGAACTACTCCAACAAAAAGAAAAGAATAATTGGGGTTACTGATGATATGGAATAAACGGTCAGAGGATCTGAGAACATTCAGTACATTTTTTTCATTAAGAGATCCTGTAATTACTTCTGTCATGTTAGCAATGATGGTAAGCTGTGCAGCAGCCTTTCAAACGCCAGAGTCTCCCTAAACCCAACAGGAAAAATGGATACAAAAGTCTGAATAGTTTCTTTTACCACATTAGACTTTATTTAAGACTGCAATCAAATTAGTCAAGAGAAGGTTCTCTTGTGAGCAAATTCTACCTTCAGGACCTTACCTCTGTCACCTTGTCTGTAGCATGTGGAAAAATAAGGGAGTTTCACTAGTCCTGTGAGAACATACAGCCTCTGTGGGCAGCAGTGGCAACATCCCATTCTCCTTGGAGAAAAGTGGCACTTAGATGGAAGGGCAGTTGCCAGCTGGGGTGTGCAGTGGAGGTCCTAAAAAACGTAACCCACAAGCTAGCTGAATGCTAGGCTTCTTTGCACAGAATGAACAAATGGTTCAAAACCTCTTTCTTTATTTCACTGGTGGTTTTAATCATCAGTAATCCAGAAAGGAATACTTAACTTTTTAAACCACAGTGCAAGGAATTGAGCTGGGTGGCCCATCAGCCTCTAAATTTTCGGGTAGGACTTTGTAGAAAGACCTATTCTGTGCTTGCATTTCTAGCCTGGATTAGAGGGAAGGAGTAAAAAAGTGTGCTTGGCATTTCTTAGTTCAGCTGGAAAAAAACAACATCCCTATACTCTGAAAGTATAGACAAAGCCTGAAAGCAATTTAAACCATTTGGAGAAAAGTTTGGAAAAATAAACAAAGTGCATATGGTTCCCAGGAAAAAAACTGGATACTAAATGATTAAGTTAGAAGCAGGCGTCAGGCAAAAATTGTAAAAGCTATAGCCTCGGGATAAAGGTGAACTGGGAATGATACAATATGTCCACTGAAACCAACCATTAGTTTAATTCTGGGCCTTGGCATTGATACGTGGGACAGAATGAAGTCTACTTCTTGGAAGCTCTCTTTTGTCTCTGGACACTAGAAAGATGGAAACATGTTCTGGAACATCTTGGAATTTAGTACCTCTTATCACTGTTTTTTTAGCAATTATACTTATTTCTGAATTTTTATTTAAAATTCTTCATCATGCTGATATAGTTTTGCTTTCAACAAGCAGGTAGATTCAGGAAAGGTATGTGTCGTGTAAAGGACCATCTCTCCTAATTCCACTCTCACCTGGGGCACGTGTCTAGGAGAGTTTGTGTCCCAGTAACGGGCAAAAGAGCAGTTTGTAATTGGTTTGCATTCCCAGCCCCACGTAAATCCAAAAGCAAGCCAGTGACACCATGAGATGCACTCATCTTGTAAAAGGGTCCATGCTGTTTCTATCAGGCCCTTCTTTAGGGAAGCATCTTTTAGATTATAGCAGGCGACAGAAAGGTGTAGAAGTCTGATGAGACCTGTAGAGGGACACTATGAACCAGAAAACCTTTTGCCTCAACCACAGCAACTCTTTTCAGGGCAACGCTGTCCCTGCGCTGACCTCCAGAAGACCAGGTAATGGATTCCTTCCATTGCTTCCATCTTCGCAGTGGCTTCTTGACCCTGCTAGCTTCATCTCACAAACTCGCTGCTGCAAAGCTCTTAGGAGACTTTGGGCAAGCTCTCATTAATGGAGACAAGACAGAAGATACTGCGTATATCTATGACAGGCATAAGTTGAGGATGATCAAGTAAAATTAACTGTGGCATTTTTAAATTTTTGATGTTCAAATTTGCAACTATAACACTTTTTTTGAAGAGTGATCTTAAATAATTTCCTGCTGTATATAAAGTGAAAAAAAAATGATTGTGTGGGTTTATGCAAAGCTAAAATAGAAGATTGCCATCTAATCATTGTACAATCAATGAGACAACATCACAGGAATAGACAATGGAAATTTATGCACTTGGATCCATTTTTAAAGAAGAAAACAAATAATATTTAGGTTTTAATTTGTTTTTTGTCAATTCAGAGGAAACTGTCTTGTAAGTATGCTTCCTGTTACAATTTCAGATGATCATTTCCTGATTTCAGACAGATTACATGTTCTCAAGTCCTCCAAAGTAAACCACTTAAAAAACCCTCCAGAACTATAGGGGATTAAGCTGTCAGAAATGTAAGTCTAAATGTAGGTAAAACCTACTGTGGTTGCTATTTTAATCTGAACAGACACTAGCTCAGCCTACTCAGAAAATAAAAATAAATTTGAAACAGATGTCAAGAAGTCACATACTTTACTTAGGGCCTGGGATGGCCTAACTAAGCAGGGTCACTATGGCTGAACACCGAGACTCCTTAAGAATAAGCATCAGTTCCAAAGAGAATTGGCGTATTATGGCAGTCTTCATTGTTTCCATTATTACCATTGTTTTATACGGTTTAGAACTCTTCAAAAGTTTAAAATGTCACATCCCAACCAAATTCAGTGCCGTGTTATTATTGCAGTAAATCCCCTTAAGAAGAATTCTTTTAGCTTTCATTTTGAGTTTGGCAAAAGCAATAGAAGAGATGGCATCATTTGGCTCGTAGTCGCTGGGCAGTCCCACAGAAAGCTGTCTTGCCAGCAGAGCAGCTCAGAGCTCCTCAGCACTGGAAGCAAAATTTAAATTCTACCGCTATGTTTTGGCCAAGATGCTCCTGTTTTGGGGATGGGGGAGAAGGGTAAGTGATAGAGCTGAAATGGTAGAACAGGAAGGGAGACAAATGCTGGTGCTATTCCAAGACTGCCATATACACTCCAGTCTACCTATTGGCAGCTGCTGCTGCTGCAGCCAGCAACCTTTCCAGGTTTCTAGCACAGGCAAAAAGTGTCTGGCAAATCCATTTGGCTTGCTCTGTGTCACTGTATCTTTCCATATATGCCAATATAAATGTCACCAGTCCCACAGGTGTCACCCAAAATGACAAGGTCCAGCACCGCTGGGTAAA
Source organism: Phoenicopterus ruber ruber (assembly GCA_009819775.1). Lineage (NCBI taxonomy): Eukaryota > Metazoa > Chordata > Aves > Phoenicopteriformes > Phoenicopteridae > Phoenicopterus > Phoenicopterus ruber. Next base: position 93,342,305 of record CM020217.1, read on the forward strand.
ACCCTTCCCCTGACTGCCTCATACCCTGGTGGGATAACCTCTGTCAGCCACTTCTGGCACCAATGCTGTTGGTTAATTGACAGTCCAGCAAGAAGCACCCCTCATCTCTATGTCCTTCCACACAAATCTTCACTTTGAGCAGAGGGCTCAAATGAGGTTTACTGGTCCTAGTTTGCTCTGTGTGTTAGCAAGCCCCAGGACCTCACTAGGGTAGGGGAGAGAGAAGGAAGAGGGAACAGTAACGTGGAAGCATGTGTTGCCTCAGGAATGAGCTGAGACATTCTAACAGTTTTCTGGAACTAAAAACTCCACTGGTTTTACTTAACTTAGCTGGGAATATTGTCCAGAATTCTAAATGGTCGTTTTTTCTACACTGTGTACAAACACTCGCTCTGATATCTACTTCTTTAACAACGTTCTTGAGTTATCCTGCTTGTTTATGCTTATCTTGGTTGTCTGAATGGGATATTTTAACACTGGAACTCTAAGGGTAACTTATACAGTACCAGTGGTATGTGATCTAGTGTGTTTATGTCAAATGCAGATATTTGTCTACATGGAGTTTTATGCTGGATTTTTAAATTGTATTCCCTTCTGGAGAGATGTTAGCACACCAGAGGGAGGAATGGGAGTGGGGATGATGGGGAACTATGTTAAGAACCAGTATCAACTTGATTTTCAATGCTGGCATTTTGCCTTTCAGTCTGGAAGTCTTCTGGAAGGCATTTTGCCTTCCAGTCTAGTTTTTAGACACCTACTAGTAAAGAATCTTCCTGCTGGCATTAAGCCTTGACATATTGGAATTATATTGGAATTAATGACTCCATAGATTTGTACATTGACTGCTGATGATTTGCATGCACATAAACCACACAGTTAAAAAAATTAACAGCCTGTAAAATAAGTATGAGAAAGAACTAACAAGGATTATTAGCTCATAAGATAATTATGTATCTTATTCATTTTATATCACATGAAATGCTTTCAGGAGAGCTATTTAGCAGCTCAAATGCACATTTTTACACAAAACTAAACATATAGCTATGAAACTCAAGCTGCTTTTCTCTTGGATACATTCTTCTTCTTTAACGTCCAGCATGTAATTTTGTAAAATCCTTTGGTCTTAATGCAACAAATGGAGGAAAATACTTCAAGATAGATCACAGAAATGGAGTCTTGAAATTCAGAGCTCTGGTTGTGAGGGGTTTTGGTTCTGAGTTCTGTATGAAGTGATAGCTCGGAATATGTAGATCAAAATAAAAGGAGAATCAAGTCCAGCAGTAGTGTTCCAGCCCTAAAATACATAAATTGTCAGTTATTTTATATGTTATGAATGCAAATAGACCAAAGTGCTTGACTCATTCTCCCTTCCCTTCCCTTCCCTTCCCTTCCCTTCCCTTCCCTTCCCTTCCCTTCCCTTCCCTTCCCTGGATAACTTCACTAAAGCAAGACGGCTTAAGTTGCTTATAATAACTTTCTTTATTAAGTGTAACTTTCCCTATTGCTTAAGAGAGCATTACAAGACTGATAGTTTTCTGCAAACAAACCATGAACCAATCTGTTGCATACTGAAAACATCTGCCCAAATTACAAAAAAAAAAACCCAACAAAAACTTAGATACAATAGAACTCTGCTATGACCACATTTTGAATTTATCTGTTTTCTATCTTTGGTATTGCTTTGCTTAATTTTCTGGTCTTTTTGCTTGTTTTTTTGGATGCATATGACAAACAATGATGACTAAGACTATGATTGAAGGATTAATCCTCTATTTTCTTTTTGCTTGAGTGAACCAAATTAAACAAATGATCGCAAAGTTTAACTTTCCTTGGTATCAAGAAGAGCCATCTGGAGCTGTTTGTTTTGAGTATGTACCTTTTTGAAACATACATCCATAAAACATTTCCAGCTAGTCTCACGAGGCCCAGTTCTTCTCTCATTTAACTTGGATAAGCCAGGAATTACTCCACTCAGTGGAGAATGTTAGGCTGCTCAAGTAAATGAAAATTTAAAGTAAATGAGAGCAGAAGCTTTCACCAGCTGCATTTATCTTTTTCTGTTTCAGCTTTTGAATTTACTTGTGTGCCAGACAAAATGGCAGCTTCCCAAGTCTCTGAGTAATAAGAGAATTATAAATTAGTCTTTTCGGTTACAATAACTCTATGTGGATTGTAGGACTGAGGTATGCCTTTCAGCTCCTCTCTCTGCTGGATGCCCCTCTTGTTACCTGAGTGCACCGAGGGGAAACCTGGGGCTGGGCAGTAGTGGCACGGTGCCGTGATCCAATGTCTGGACACTGGGAGACAAGGCAGGATTATATATACTCTGTGAATTTATATGCATGGGTCTTGTCAGTGAAGGTCACCAGAGGATTTCCACTTAGGCAGTTTTTAAGCAGCATGAGAATGTATAAACAGAGCACTTAGCTGGAATCACATTTTGAGCTGAACAATGACCTTCCAGTATAAAACTGCATCAATTTCTCTTCACTAGTGTCTGCTCCTGCTGTCTCCTCAGCAACTGCTGCAGCCTCCTCATTCTCACTTTCGAATGTCATGGAGACTGCTCCTTACCACTCTTATGACTCTTATAAATGATGTGACCAATTTATTTATGACCACAGGCAGCAGGCAGGAAAACTGAGACACAGATAATTTGCTAGAGTTAGAAAGGAGACACGTCATGGCTAGAAATGGGGGCGAGAGCTTTTGATTCCTAGATCTGTTATCCAACGATGCATTTATTTTTGCATCCTCATAAGCAAAAATGTTTATAGAAGCTGTTCAGTTATTTCTTCTTTTTAATTGCCGTGTTCTAGGAAATTAATGGATTACAATTTGAAATGCAAAATGAAAGAATTAACATGCTAATTGGTATGCTTTAATGCAGTGCTTATTTTATTGGCAATTTACATATTCAAAATATGAAGACTGGGCTCAATGGCTGAAGCTAAAAGAACTTTACCTAATTAAAGACACTGTTTTACTAATTTTCATAGTATCTCGATAAAGCTGCATCATATGCTAATGCACTGTATTGTTAGTAAACCAAAGTTAAGGAAGAGATCAATATGGGCTGGAAAAATAAAGGACCTAGGGCAAAATATATTCATCATATGTCTCCAAGAACTTCCATGAACCTGGACTCTACACTAAAACATGAAGTGTATGTTCTGCTGGCTATGGGATACTGGGAAAATCCCTAGAGTTTTCTGTGGTTTTGGCAAACTATGCTTAACAACTGCATTTAATTGAAAACCAGGTGGTGCACCTGAACTTTACTTTTTTCAGCAACCAGAAAATCCAGAAGTGATGATTTAATAGTAAAATGTGAAGACTCTGATTTTTGTGACCATGTGGATAACGTCAGATTTGGGGCTTCTTGTAACAGAAAAAAGACCTATATCGGTCTTTTTGATAGTGTCCATGTAGCTCCCTCCTTTGAGGGAGGCCTCTCTTGTTCTCATACTCCAACTCTTGAATGTCATATTGGTGGAAGTATTGGGCTACTTCTTTCTTATTAGTACAATTTCCAATCATCTTGTCTCCTCTGTTCTTCCTCTTTTCAATACCACCTCATCTGACATTGTTATCCAACATCTGTCATCCTTGCTTCCATGAGTATTTCCTGAATGATTTTTTCTCTTCTCTCATTCTTGTCCTAAGAATTTTCCACCCTCCTTGTTGAAAACACCTGTTTTCAGTGATGACCTTTCTTGATATTTCCTCCCTTTGCATCTTTTTTTAATGTGAAACATTGATTCAGCTCTCTCATTCAAATGGATTTTTCAGCTTCATGTCTCCGTTAGTGTACTTACAGCATAATGTAAAGATATCCAAGCCTTACACTGACAAAGCTCAGGTAAATACTGCAGACTAGCTACAGTAACACAAATCTTAAAATAAGTGGCTAAAGCTGCTTGAGAAATGACAAACTAGCTCACAGCATGCTGGTTATTGCATTGGGCTGTACGTCACCCATAACCCAATTAGTCTGACACTAGCTCATTTACAAGTTACTTCATGTCTATGGTGGCTATAGAAGATTTGCTACAGTTTTGTCTTTTTGACCTTTCCCAACTCCTGTTCACCTTCTCATCTCATTGATGATTTTCTTCCCTTTCATATTTACTTCATCTGCATCTCTCTTCACCATTCCCTTTTCCCTTCTCTGAAGCTCCATTACACCACTCTCCAGTTAACTGTTTCACACGAGGAAGTGCTGATATTTTATGATCTCAGTAAGAAAGGTGCTTAGATTCTGTGAAGTATCATTTAAAATGCCATTTGTTAGAGCTAATACAATAAAGAAATCTTACTTCCCTGGAGATGCTGAGAACCCCAAGTTGTGAAGCATCGAACGAGCCTCCAATGAATGTGCAGCATGACGGGCAAAGGGTTACTCCATTTTCGTCATTTGAGATATAACAGGATTTTCTTACAAGAAAACAACTCTACTGATCATTTCTACTGTCAAACAGAAAGGATGTTCACGTGAGAACTCCTTGCTGCACTTTTAGATAAGGCAAGGACACGCAGGTGGTGTAATTGCTGGTACCAAGAGTGAGCTGCCCACAGACTCCATTACAAGTAGCTGGCAAGGTTTATCCTGCGGCCAAGGAATATGCACAGCACAATGCGGGCCTGAAGGCCATGCTGTATGTGCAGCACAGCACAGGCCTGCACTTGCTCGGGTTAAATGTTTTGTGGCTCACTAACTCCTGGGTGTACATTGGTCTTCCGGTCAGGATCACTACACAAGTCCGTATACATGAATAGTTTCTTACCACCTCAATCCATTCCTCATTGCAATTACCTCCTCAGTTAATTCTCCTATACTTTACTTTTCCTCAATATTAAATGTTTTTTCTTTATATGTACACCCCACTGACTCTCAAGCCTAGCTCAGTGTTAACATCTACTTTGTCAACTCCATCTCTTATTTTGTTGCAGGCCTCTGCCACTTGTATTATCACAAAGCCAGCCTCTTCAACTTCATATCAATTATTTTTCAGTTCTGCCAGTCTTCTACAGCCAAAGATTTCTGGCACAAGTCCACTAGTTCCTCTTCTGAGAGCAGATGTCTACCAGAGCAGAGATGGATTTTAAGAAGACAAAACTGATAAAAAAGACAATGCATCAGTAGTCCCTTTCACATGTCTTTAGCCTATGAACAGAGTAGTTAGAGCACTTACCCAGACAATAAGATGTGAGTGAGTCTTTACAGGTTTGGGCCCAGGCCCCAGGACAGTGTGGTGTGTCCCAGACTTTGGAGCACTGTGACTGGCCAGAGTGTCCTCTGATGCATGGGGGGCATTGGGAAAGCAGGACAGTGAGAAGGTGCCAGAAGCAAAGTATGCAAGAGAGAATAGTCTTGAGCTACTTGCAGCTTCCTTCAGCACATTTGCTTTCACTTCAGAACACTAGTTCTCCTCCTAAACATCATTTAGAGTCAGACAGAGTATTGCCCAGTACACTGGTCACTTTGGTAAACTAAGGATCTCTGTGACCCATGGCCAATTACTCTTGCATGTTTGACTGAAGAGCGGCCCTGCTTTCATACAAGCGGAGAGGACTGTTTCCAGAGCACCCTATGGACAATTATTGAAGTTCCTCAGGTTGACATGAAGCTAATATCTCTAAAGTGCTTTATTTATTTAAAAATTGAGCAGAAAGCAAGTGCTGGCATAACCACAATGGCAGATGACATAGTTGTGATCAGAACTAACTTTTCAGGCTTCTTAGAGATCTATTAGAAAGATACCTAAACTTGGACTGCAGTGGCACCCTAGCCATTTATTCCATAAAACAAAGCTTTCCTGAGCATGAGTGAGGCAAGAGGTCTAACCTGGGAGGCAGTCTTCAGACACAGATAAAAAAGGATATATCACAAGTTTATATCACAAGTTTAGCCGCTCTGAGAGGCAAGAAATACTGTAAAGTAGATACCAGGATTACTTTTTTGATTTAGTGCCTAAATCAAAGAAGGACTGGCTTTGACCTTCATTTATTAAAAACTGTCATTGCAAAACTATGTCTTCAGTGTTAGTGAAGATTAAAAGTCTCTTGCACACAGCCTTAATATCCTCTTTCTACAGACCATATTCGCTTTCCTAAGTTTGTCATCGATGTTCTTGGGGTACTCCCATGTTAAATATTCTGGTTTGCCCACTAGTAGTGGCTTCCAAAGCATATAAACTAGATGAAAAAATGTCAATAAACAATGCACAAGAAATTTTATAACTGATAGATCAGTGGTCATGTTAAAGAACAGATGCCCTCCTGCACGTGCGTAAGCCTGGCTCCTAGAAGATCCAAATTCCAGAGCCACCTCAGTTGCTTATTTACTTGGTGAAATTGCTTGCTTACTTCTGTGCTTTGACTAGCGCGTCATGTCTACATCTCAACTCCTTTGTTGAGCACAGCAAATGAAAATAGCACTGTCAGCTAGTAATGGTTTATTCCTTCTCATCATTATAATGCCTGGTTACTAAAATACTGTACCAAGCCATGTAGTTTTGACTTCTGTTATTTGCATATTTGTGTTACATTCCTTTGGCTCTTAAAGAAACCATGTAAATTTTCTGATGGGAATGCCATGCACAGTCTGCTGGTATGGTTAAGAGGTTAAGAGAAAATAGAGTCAAAGGAGGTTAAGCAAATATTTTCACATCACCATTTAATTATCTCAGGTCATTCCTAAAATAAAGTTTGTTCTATTATTTGAAAATAATTTGTCTTGCTTCAGTAAAATAAATTAGTTTTTACTTCCTTTTTCCAACGAGGCTAAGAAGGAACAGCTATATGAATTTACCCTTCAGGTAAGACTCAATAAATCTTGAAGTTCATTCAGAAGGTGAGTGGGTACTTATGAAATAAGATATATTTCATGGTCAGTGCTATTGAAATTTGTAGTTTCATTTTGTACTCTGCTTGAACAGAAAAGAATTTCTTCTCTTGTAAAATGATCTGACATGATAGATCTGTCGGCTTTTTATGGTATCCAATTTAAAGCAGTCCCCTTCTCTGCAATGGTAATGACCTATTGATGCTTTAAGCTGGAACAAGAGGTTTCTCAGCAACCTTCTTGAATATTGTACATTTTTCTACTGGAGTGTCTTAAGTGTTGGCTGGTCTCTCATGGAACAGGCAATTCTTTATTTGGGTACAGATATCTAGCTGTCACTGGAACATCTTTGTGATGGTACTGATTGCAACTGGAAAAAATAAAATACAAAACTGCCTTTCACCGCATTTTTGTTGATTGTGGAACCATGTTGTTTCTTAACTTCAATCTTAAGCAAGGCCAACAGGAAAGACCCATGCAGAAAACGGAGACATTTTAGGAAGTGGACCATTTGTCCTCTATCAGTCTATGGGTCTTGCTGAAAAGTGTGATTGAAAGCGCTGCAATGTTTCACTGTCTACTCCTGATAATATGTCTCCACAATTGCTCTGCTCTTGTGATATGACTGTTTTCAGGAAAGCATTCTGAATCCCATATGAATTCTGTATTTTCTTTTGAGATACATTACAATTAAGAGAGAGCATCTCTTGAGAGCACATGCCATATTCTCTGATGTTTCATCCAACGCTGAAATTTTCTTTTTATTTTGCAACTTGTGAATTAGAAATATTTGCTGTAAGCATGAATAGCAAATGTTTTTGTCACCACATTTCTCCAACTGAAATTTTAAGGATCTGGTAAGACCTTCAAGAGGGTAAAGAACATTTCTGTTTGTTGTTCATCTTACGCATATTGGTGGGCTGCTCCTTCTATACCTATTACATATCTCATGTTATGCTGAGGAGCGCTGATCACCAATATACCAGAAGAAAGAGAGGAAGAAACAAATGTGGGAAGGAATTTCAGAGTTTTTATCATCCTCTGAAAGAGACTGGAGATATGTATTGTTTATATAATTTTGAAGGTAAAAAGTTAAAATGAAACTCAAACTTTATTCTGTTAAATGTTATGTTATTTGTTTTTATGTAGGGATAGTTACTGGTATTGTGCATATATGAAAAAAATGACAGTATTGCTTATGAAAGCTGCAGAGATTAAAATCTTGGAAAATAAGTTTTTTTTCTTTGCAGTACATATTTCACACTGATATTGCTAATGTGAAAAACAAACATTTACATTATGAATCACACGAAGTATCACAACGATATATTAGGAAAAGGAAAGCCTTCCACAGAAAGTGTACTTGTCATGGTTTAACCCCAGTCAGCAACCAAACACCACAGAGCCACTCGCTCACCCACCCCCCTCCCAGTGGGATGGGGGAGAGAATCGGGGAAAAAAAAACCCTCATGAGTTGAGATAAAGACAGTTTAATAGGATAGCAAAGGAAGAGAGAACAATATGAATAATAAAAGAATATACAAAACAGATGATGCACAGTGCAATTGCTCACCACCTGCTGACCGATGCCCAGCCCATCCCCAAGGAGCAATCCCTCCCCAGCCAACTCCCCCCAGTTTATATACTGAGCATGATGTCATATGGTCATATGGTACGGAATATCCCTTTGGCCAGTTTGTGTCAGCTGTCTTTGACACAAAGACAACAAAAACCTCATATGGCCAAGGGTGTGGGAAACATCAGAGGCAAAAAGTAGAAATAACTCCATCTGATCACTCTCAGTAGGATCTGGTTTCCAGCATCTTTTGTGTGGTGTAAGCAGACTTCTGTTTAGAGCAGTGTGTAGAGGTAAAAACACTGGTAACAAAATTTATGCAACAGATCTTGTGAAGACATTATCCCCACTTCAACAACTTTTCAGATTAATCACTTCTGTAGAGTTACAAAGGAACTACATAGATATATCATGTCAGAAGTCTAATGTGATTTTGAGGAGACACAATTGTGCTTAGACAAGCAAGAAGTGCGGTAAAGCAGTATGTGTAACAAAGATAATAAAATTATTTTTTTCCTCCCAAATGCTTATAGCCTTGTCATTTGTTATTGGTACATTGATGAATGCCTCAAGAAACTAGGCTCAATTCTTCCAACAGCAGGCTGTAAATAGGATGAAGTCTGTTACCTCAAGGGCTTCTTCTCATCTAGGATCTTTTATTCCTAACTGGCAAGGCCTCCTGAATTAGGAAGATTGGAACTGAGATTTTGACTGGAATCACAGAGCCAAACTACTGAAGTACTGAACACAGGTGAGCCCAGAGGGGTCAGTTGATCCCACCCATGTGATATCAAAAGACACAGACTGAGATTTGAACCAGGAACTTTCAAAAGTATTCTGGTGATAAAAGACCAGGAATTACCTCTTAGAATGGACTTCATCTTGTTATATCAATAGATGCATCTTTAATAAATGCTATCTTTAATGAAAAACAAACATCCGGATGTAGGAATCACCAGTGTTTCCATGAGATTCACTCTCTGTAGAAGAAGGAAAGCTAAGGAAGACAGCCTCCTGCATTCCTGAAGGATTACATGTGATCTTGCTAATTTGAGAAAGCTGAAAGACTGGCCACTGAATGTCTAAAAAAGGCAGAATGGATTTTTGTTAGAGGCAACACTTACTATACTTTATATGGCCATTTATATTTATTTTGTACTGATATTTCATCCTGTCGTATGGTCTTTGTTAATGGAAGTCTTGACTCAGGTTTTATCACCACAGCCTTTTCAGGACTGTAAGGTCTGGTGTTCAGTGGCCACAAGGGGATTCTTAAGCAGGAGGTAAGAAGCTTTGGAAAAAGGAAATAAAGTGAATCTTTTCATCACGCTAGCCACAGTATGTCTGCAATAGCCTGATTTTTCAGTTCCTACACTGTTTGCCATCCTAGCAACTGGAAAAAATATTTTCACTTGCAAAGTAAGTATGTTTGTGCTGGAAGGCAAGTGGGATCCAGTGATGCAGAGCCAAAAATGCCATCTTACAGAGCAAAAATTTAGAGCAAAGTCATAGTTTAATGTAAACATATGCATGAAACTGTATTTTACATAAGTGGAGGCATCTCCTAAACCCCAGGAACTCCAGACTATGTTCTTTTTTTAAGGCCAACCGAAATAAGTGTTGTCTATTTCATTCCTCTTGTCATACATTCACTGTATTCCTGTGCCTGCTGCAGTAGGAATAAGGATTGAGAAAGCATAAGTAGAACGGCAGCCTTAGCCCATAACTTCAATAGCCTATAGAAGAGATTAGGTAGTCCAACTACCTGCAATAACATGGGATGTGACTTAGTAACAAAGGGAATCTCTTCAACCTTGTGTTCTTTAAATACCATAAAGAAGAAACTGGGACTAATACAATGACTAATTCCTTAAATTCAGTGCATACAAAAAATTAGTCTCTCCACATGTTTAGTTTCCACTGATTCCTTCTTCAGATTTTCCTTGCAGAAGACTTTCTATGAGTAAATTTCATATAGAATTGGGCAAATGGCTAATTATGCATGCAGTTAAAATTACACAAAATAGTTTTTATCTGAAGAAGTTGGGGAAAGAATAAAATATAAACTTTGGAAAGAATAAATAATATTACCTCACTAAATGTGATAATGAGTAATTCTAAATTGTGTTATGTATCAAAATTAAGACTATCAAAAAAACAGAGCATAAAAGAAATAGACTATAAGCCAATTTTTTGAAAACACGAATAATGTCAAGAAGTGTATGTGCAACTTTGGACTTCACTGTCATTTTTCTGTAAACATAGTCCCTTATGCAGACTACATAGTTAACATCTGGAAATTTTTGTATGTAAGTTTCATGTGTAACTATATCTATTAAAAAAATTCTGCCCCTTCATTTAGCATTGAATGAGTGATGATGAAGTAGGTTAGAACTAGGTTAGAGTGTAGCGTTATCCGTGTGGTACGTTCCCAATACTCCAATAACGTTCATTCCATGCATCCTGAATGTGATGTTGACTCAACTCCGTGGTACAGTCTGGACCTGAGACCCACAGCAAAACATCAAGTGATTCTTCTATTTCTTCAGTTAGAAATCTAGAACTGGATGTATTTTCCCAGACTCACTGAAAAAATGCTAGGCAACTCCCATGACTAACTAGGTTATCACAAATAGCTTCATCCAAGTATGGAAAATGAACTGATCCTCTTTTTCCTCAGAGACCAAATGGATGGCTGTACAAAACACTCTAATGTGCCAGATGAGACAACTTGTTATTGTCTGTGTCCCTGGGTAAAATGAAACTAAAAATGCCGTAGAAAGAGAAAAAATGCACATTTACTTCTTTTACCTTTTGTTTGCTTTGTGCTCCTTATCTAATTGTAGTAAATGTTTTCCTATTTTCAGTGTTCTTATGACAGGTATGAGAAAGGCTTACCTTTATGTTTTTTCTCACTTTACATCTGCTATTTCAACTTCAAGTAAATGTAGCTGCATGGGTAGCAAGAAAATTTTATGAATTGTCTTTGAGGTGCTTTCAACAGAAAGAGCAATAATTTCTTAGCAGTTATATAAACAAAAAAAAGAGATTAATTAGGTGGCAATGTAGTGCATTTATGAGTTTATCTCTAAAGACAACATCAAATGTTTGTGTCATGGTTAGTTTTGGCATCTGCAAGAGCTAGTCATCAAAGTCAAAGTTCAGATGGAGAAATGGACATCAGCTGACATCTTGCCAAACTGCACAGCATTTGTAACAAGGATTTTAATTTGGAATCATTGAAAAATTCTCAGTTTATCAGTCTCCATAAATTATTTTTGCACATACAAACAACAAAACATTGGATTATTTTTACACAAAGAGAATCAAGGTGGAAGAGCAAACAAATACAAACCTTTAATATGGAGAGGGGAAAAATACAATTTGTCACTTATACTGTGAATACCATTGTCACTCACAGCAGTGATCCACATTCAACTGCTTTTAAAAAATATTACAGAAATAATGGAATGGTATGTCTATGACTTAAACCATATGACATAGATCACTTTCTGAGTCCAACAGAAAGCTTGCTATGGCCTGTACCTTAAACACTTTTCCTAAGATGTTACTATCACTTTTCACTTTGAGATGTTCTCAGGTCCCTGACTAGCTCACAAATGTTTAGGAAAAAGGGAGTGACCAAGAGAATCTATATCTCATTGTGTAAATACATTGAAATCCAAGGAACATGTAAGATAACTGACAGCTTCCCTGTATTTTATAGGCTGTCAAATTATGATCAGTCTGAAAGTGATCACTTGTTCAAACTTTTCTGTAGTACAGAATACAGAATAGTACAGAATGTAATACAGAATACGTGGGGCACAGGAGTGAAGCAGAAGAGATCAAAGCATCTATTGCTATTTTGCCTTTATGCTTGCAGCATTTAAATGTTCTGTCCAGGGCATACACTTGAATATCACTTCAACAACTTGGTGTAGAATGTGACTTACTGTATCACAAACAGAATGTAATACTTATCTGTTTTCCATGGAGATCCCCCCGAGCTTGTAATTTGAATCCTTGATGTTGCTTTTCATCTCCAGACTTTATGCAGCTGATGTCCTATATACCACAGGAGAACATTTCCCTATCTCACTCCATTAGAATAGAATAGAATAGAATAGAATAGAATAGAATAGAATAGAATAGAATAGAATAGAATAGAATAGAATAGAATAGAGTAGCTTAGAATAGAATAGAATAGAATAGAACAGAACAGAACAGAACAGAGAAGAATATTTTAGTTGGAAGAGACCTACAATGATCATCTAGTCCAACTGCCTGACCACTTCAGAGCTCACCAAAAGTTAAAGCATGTTATTAAGGGCATTGTCCAAATGCCTCTTAAACACTGACAGGCTCGGGGCATTGACCAACCTCTCTAGGAAGCCTGTTCCACTGTTTGACCACCCTCTTGGTAAAGAAATGCTTCCTAATGTCCAGTCTAAACCTCCCCTGGCGCAGCTTTGAACCATTCTCACATGTCCTATCACTGGGTACCAGGGAGAAGAGATCAGCACCTCCCTCTCCATGTCCCCTCCTCAGGAATCTGTAGGGAGCAATGAGGTCGCCCCTCGGCCTCCTTCTCTCCAAACTAGACAAACACAAAGTCCTCAGCCATTCCTCACATGACATTCCTTCCAGCCCTTTCACCAGCTTTGTTGCTGTCCTCTGGATGCATTCAAGGACCTTCACATCCTTCTTAAATTGTGGGGCTCAGAACTGCACACAGAACTCAAGGTGAGGTCACACCAACACTGAATACTGCAGGAGTGGGGTATATGGGAGTTACCTATATCGAGTTTAAAATGTTGACTTTGACCCAGAAGTACTTCACCTTTCAATAATACATCTTCTCCCTTTGTCTGATACCTCTGCAATGCTAGAGCTCAACCGGGATGTCAAATGTAAAGCTCTTTTTCTATTTGTTAAAAACCTGCTGAATGCAACTGGTTGCAACTGCTTAGCAGCTGTGGATCTTACACTGTCCCCTTAGCTGCTAAATACCTAAGTAAGGTATGGTGCAAACTTCACACCCCCTCCACTTCTGCTCCTGCTGTTGTACGAATGATAATTGGGAGGATTTTCTGGGGCAGGAGGATGATTTGGAACTCCATGTTTTCTGACTTTCTGGTAGTAATATACAACGCTGTAGCACTAAAACCCCATAAAATATAAATATAGCTGTTCATCATTTTAGTATCAGTACAAAGAGCATGGCTAGAAGCCAGAAAAAGACGTAGCAGCTCTAAATAGGGTATTGTTTTCATGTGAAAACAAAACCAAAATCTTTCTTGCCTTCTGTTTTAATTTTTGATTCTCTGAATTTTCTCTTAGAGGAGATATGCTACTTCTCTTTGTTGTCAGATGTTGATAGTAATAATAATAAAACTGTCCAGACTTAGTTAAATAGTTAATAGAAGTTAAATAGAATTCTTACTAAAAAGGAGTGATGCAAACCATATCATCTTCCATGTTGTGCAGCATTGTGTTTCCATTTACAGCACCGGCTGTGCATCTCTTAAACCCGACCCATCTCTTGGTTCAGGTTTGCTTGAAAAGGTTCATGAACCTGAGCAAAGTTTCAAATTTCCAACAAACCTTTAAGCTGAGTATTCACACAATTTCTGTTTTGTGCCATACTTTGTGTTTTATACACTATACTAGTCAAATGGCCAACACATAAATCATAAAATCTTTGATTAACATTACTGCAGTGATGTTAAAGTCAGATCCTTGTCTGATTGACATAAATGGTGAAGCTTTGCATTTTGGTAGTCAGGTGCTGAACAACAAGATACCGGTAGTGAAGGGTTCAAATTAGGCCAAAAATAAATAGCTCAGGAAGCTTTTGTGCTTTTGGAGGCTTGCAAAACGGTGATCAAGGCCGAGGTTCATCTCATTAAAAACAAGCCATCTAAAAGCTAAGGCATGCACTCTTAGCTGGTTGCCTAAGCTCTGCCTGTTGTGAATGGAGAGACAAGCACGTCCACCCGACAGCTCAGCCTGCAGGCTCTTGACATCTGTCTCGAGACAGGGCACATCATTGGCGTTTGAACATGACTGTGTCTATCCACTGAACAGGCACACTAAGCAAACAGTATCAACAAGATGACTACATTTTAGGCACAATTAGAATAAGATCAGTTTAATTCCTTTTGTAAGAAATGAGGGTTAAGGCAAGTCCTTGGACCCGTCATTTGCTCTGCTCAGTACCACTGTTCTCTACTGCAAGCTCCTTGGCTGACTGAAATCCTTTGTATGTGCTCATAAAGATTTCTAAACATGCAAATGGTTATTTATGCATTGAGAGGTACTTGCCACTTACTTGTATGATGGATTTGGGGAAGAAATATCTTTGCCCCATTGTTTTCCTTTGTGGTTGTTCACCAGGGATTAATTGTTTAGTAGGAGTAATTGGTTTCAAGTGCGATTGTCTTTGTAAGAGTGGAGCTTTTCCTTACTGGTTCCCACATGGTCCTATCCAGCCTCAGGGGAATTTATCCTCCCAGCACGACACTAGGAGATGGGAATTCAGAAAAGGACCTGAGACTCAAAGTTTCCCAACGTTTAAAGAAATATCAGCCTAAGCCAGGAACCAAACCCTCTCCTCTTAATTTTCATGTCATGCCTTTTGTACTAGCTTCTTATTTATTGGTCCACAAATAAAAAAAGCAGGTAATTTCTCTGGCTTCCGCGCACTCTCTTTCTCTCTTGTTCTCTCACTCTCTCACTCCAATTTAAGTCCAAAGAGAAGTACATTTTTTATGTACTTCCACTGCGATCACTGTGGATCACTAAAGCCAAAACCACTTTTATTCATGAATTCGGTGGGGGATAGATCACTCTCTAAAACCACTTCTGCTAGCAGTAAGCAGAAAGATTTTATGATGTGTGTGTTGGCGTTGGGACTGTTACTGAAATACGTTTTCAGACTCTCCACCTGAAATATGATATGAAGGTTCAGCTTTCATGCAGTCATGCACCATTAGCTACGTTTAACAAATGCTTTAAACTCTCAGACTGAAGCAATAATTTTGATTATGACTATAGTGATATAAACCAGGCCTGAAATATAACAGCAGGATTCCCTGGAGAGCAGAATGAATGTTAGAAATGAAACCCCATGTTCAGTGAGGTGTTCCAGTACAAGTGTGGAGGGCCTTTTGTGAATGAGAGTCAACATGTGTCACTTTTTACATGTGCTTGGATAGGGATGTGTGTACCAGGGAGGCATCTGGAAGGAGAAGAATCCAGGCATTTGTTTTAGGATAGCCTGTGTGAGAAGCTGGCAACGTTAGTGCCTAAGTGGGAGCAGTTGGTAATTCTCTGTTGAAATGCCATGTACTCTACATGTTGCTGGCTCTTGTTCAATGGGGCAGATGATTTCTTTTCTGAATATCAGTAAAAGTATTCTGCCTGCATTAAGTCCAATACAGTTTTCCTTTAAGGCAGTAAAAAGTGTCTTTGACTTATGGCTGCATTTAAACTAGACAGTCAAATGCAACCAACTGAACCAAACACACACAACTGTTTTGACAAATAACCAGCAAACGATGGTTTTAATTTGTGCTAATGGATGTGAATGTGAGCCCCTGATACCACTAAGTAGATAAGGTAAAGTGCAGGTTGATTTGTCAATGTAATTTGACAAACAATATCCATACAGTTAATCCTGGCATGTAGTTCCCATTGATTGAATCTTATGAATAGTGTGGTGGGTTTTTAGAGCGATCACAAGGAAACATGAATTAATCAAGTCATAAAGTTTGTTCAGTTTATAACCTGAACTAGTCTTGACTCATTAGATGGAAAAACTGAGTAAAAGTGAGGGTGACTTCAGTTTTCCTTCAAAATAAATCTAAGACAGACTTTCAAAACTTGAAGAAAATGGTGTGAAGAAGTATAATTCAGTTTTCAGTTTCAAGGCAATTTTGTCTGGCCTGACTGAAAAAAGAAAGTTTCTGGAAAGGGCACATGACTTCCTAGGTTTTACTGATTTCAAACCCCAAATGCGCGGAATCAACTTGAAAAATGTTCTTAAGAGAAAATTTAATGGCAGTTTGTCTTCCCCCTCTTCCTGGCCTTGACAAACTATGTTATCACTGAATTAAAAGTAAGCAAGTTTCAAATTTCTTCAGCATTCAGTCCTATTTTTTTCAGTTCAGCATTACTGGCAGGCCATCCTGCCAGTAACATCCTGATTTGATGTTATCGTTGGACTAATTGACACCTTTAATGAGGCTGAGTATTTCTTGAACTTCCATTTATAACTGCAGTCACGGTTGCTTAAGCAGCAGCAAAGCACACACATACTAATTTAGAGGACAGGGATCACAGGTCTTTGACAGAAGTCTCTTTTTTGCATAATTTCCCCAAAATCTCACTTGTATACCCTTTTCCACCTGAACTCCATGGCAGAATGGCGGGATATTCTATCAGACTCTAAGAAGATAAACCACGTTGTTTATGTCCCTAGCAAAGCCACATGAAGATAACAGGACGGTAAGACTAGATCAGGAGCAAAAGACAAGGTATGGAAAGGAGAGGTTGGAGGAGAGTAAGGGCAGACAGCAAGGGGAGGGACTGAAGGAAAGGTGAAATAAAAGGGAGACTGAATTCAACACCGAGTCATATAATCCTTAAAGGAATAACTATTCATGAAGGAGAGCTTGCCAGATGGAAACTGGAGACTAGAACAATAGAGATTGCTTGACGAGGGTCAAATGGAGGTGAGTAGTATCCTTACTGAGACAATATTCACTGAAGTGAGCTGGGAAGTGCGATTTGTAATACTGCCAGTGTACTCACGCCTTCCCGGACCTACTAGAGGTCCTAGAATTCCCCATGTATTTTCCCCAGTGCAAATCTTGCAGTTTAGCTAAACTGGCAAAGTGCATCCCTTCTTGTTATTTTGCTAGTGTTTGCAAATATCAGCTTCATCTTTGTTATAATCGCACCATTGTCATGTCCTTTTTTTTTTTTTTTTTTCCCTTTTCCAGTAGAGTTTCAGCAAGAGTAAACATGCAATTTTAGTAATCCGAAAAGAAAATGGTTCAAAGCAGGGAGAATTATATTACACCTGGGGAGAAAGAATCCTAATTTTTAATTTTCACCAGCTCGCCAAAGTTCATGGTCCAGAATTGGATTCAGATGGTAGAATCTACTTGAAGCATGTACAAAAGTGTTGTTCAAGAGAACTCTGAAAGGTGATAACAGGGTGCTTTATTAGTAAGAATTGATCAGGTGGAAATGTGTATATATAGTCAAACAGTTAGCTTCAGTTAATACTGAACTGACAGCAATTACGTGGCACTAGAGTTTGAGTTACAGTCTTGTTACTTAAATGTAAAACTATTTTTTCCTCACAGAAAAATCCTAATTTTCAGGGTAAGTTTCATTTAAATGTCAGCATGTGCAAATAAAATTCAAATAGACAAGACATCAAAAAGCCAAAAACCCTTTTGTATTAATCCATTGTAAAGTATAGACACTTCATTTTCATATTTTCAATAGAATATTCTTGAAAGGTCATGAAACCAGATACTCATGATCTGTTAATCACACAAAACCTCTAACCATATAAAACTTCAATTTCCTAAATATCTTTCTAGAACCTGAAAGTCAGTACAGTTTATGCAGCTTTATATTTCCTGTAAATTAAACAATATACATGGAACGTGTGTGCTGAGACAGAATAGTTGGAAGTGGTGGATCTAATTAATCTCCACAGTATCTCCAGTCTGTGCAAGAGTCATAGCTAGAATGAAGAATTTGAAAATAAAATACTAGCAAGTTAAGAAACTTAAAATAGAGGATTTATTTTAATGTGATTAGTCATGTAGTTCATGGTATTTTTAGCAAGAAAAGCAGGTTATTATACTTGTATTCATTATGAAAATGAAATTTAGAATATTTCCTTTCCTTCACTGCATCACATAAGCAGATCAAAAGGCATGAAATTTTCACCAGGACTGGAAAATGAGTAAGACTCAAGAATAAATATTTAGATTATAATTATCTGACAAATGTGTCCAATCTGTCAGCTATGTACTATTTGTATAGTGTCATGAGTTAAGTAATGATCTATGCCTTTAAAATAGGTGAGGCAGTTAAATCTAAGACAGTTTCTTGCTTAGCTGAACTTCTGAGATTAGCACACACTTTAAAAGAGTCTTAATCAGATCCTGTTTACTTTACTTTTTCCTCTGTGGGTCCCCATTCCTGCCATCAGTCTAGTACAAGACAGGCAGTGGTGGCAAGTCTTATATTCAGACTGACACCAGAAGCAATCAGCCTATGGAATTAAATCCTGGAAACACTGCAGAGAATGAGACTGGTGAATAAAGTTAACCAAATGCCTCCTTGCAAGGCCTGAAGCAGACGCAAAGTTGAGTCCCGAAGAAAAAATATTTGAGGAAGCCCATAGAAAACAAATTCTAGACAGGTTAATTGAGACTTTTGATGTCAGGATGTAGAAAAAATAACTTCATAGAAAGACACTCTTAGATGAAACTTCTGAGGAACCGGTAACCTCTATCCAGTTCATAAGAGAACACTGCATTCATTGATGGGGTTGGCAAGCTAATGGAATGGTTCTTCATGTGATTAAGCTCAAAATAGCTACAAGAAAAATGACCAAATACAGGCAATTTCACTTTGGGAAAACTATTACCTAGGGTGTATGTGACATCTGAAAAGCAGATGAAAGTTGCACCAGGCTTGTGATAAAACAAAGAGGTGTGATCAAAAATTAGGTTGATGTGCATTGTGAGGTTGAATGCAGCAGCAAAAGAACAACCATACATAGCTTTAAAAGGGAGGTATGTAGCAAAGGCCTGGGCACATCAGATTAACATTTATTGGAAAGGTAATGTGCCTGGGAGAAGGGAGAATAAGTGCAGAGCAGAAAAGTACAGTGCAACTGAGAAATACCTGCTGGGAGAGCAGATTAGATTGGTGGTATTCTTTTCAACTGTAATATAAAATAAGGAAAAGGCGAGAAATGTGGCCATTTTATTTTAACAAATTTAGAAATATTTATAAAAGTCAAAACTGACATTAAGATGGACCATGGGATTTGCTTTGAGAAACCTGGTCTACTGGAGGCTGATGGAGTTCATCTGTCAGAGAAGGGGAAGAGCATCTTCGGTCATAGGCTTGCCAAGCTGGTGAAGAGGGCTTTAAACGAAAGTTGCCAGGGGAGGCAAACCTCAGTCCATCCCACCCCTACCAGTTTGATGCCAGTCCCAGCAACAGATGCCCAGAACCTGGAGAAGGATCACAGGTCAGCAGGAGAGCACCTGAAGAGCAGCACAAAGGAATTCCAGCCACTCCAGACAGTAAGTCAGCTTGATCGGGGGCTCAGCTTAAATGCCTCTATGCAAACGCACGTAGCATGGGCAATAAACAAGAGGAGTTAGAGATGGGCGCACACCTGCAGGGCTATGATCTTATTGGCATCACAGAGATGTGGTGGGATGGCTCCTGCGACTGGAGTGTTGGAATGGAAGGGTACAGGCTTTTTACAGAGGACAGACAGGGGAGACGAGGAGGGGGTGTCACCCTCTATATGTCAATGACCAGCTGGGGTGCATGGAGCTCCCCCTGGGGATGGATGAGGAGCTGACCGAGAGCTTATGGGTCAGGATTAAAGGGAGGGCAGGGACAGGTGACAAAACTGTCTTCCAGTACCCTGCACACCCACTGAGCCCCATCTTGTTCTCCTAGAGCTATTTACACTCCCTGTCATGGCTCTCATCTCCACTTATTCACTACCAGTGTGAGAAAGCTTTGCCTTCCTGTTGTTTCTACCTAATTGCACAGCCATGCACTAGAAGCTCCTTCGATTGTTTTCACGTTCACTAAGCAGTCAATAAAATGATACCACAGATAATGAATCTGGTCTATCAAAGCCCTATTCACTATAATGATCACTTTCATAAGTGACAAGAAAAGATGAAAGACGTCTTGCTGTTGATGGGGTAGAGCACATCTGAAAAGAGGAATGATAACTGCATCCTGCCTCTCATATTCATTTTTACACCACTGGGCATGTCTCAGCTTACTGGGGTTGAAGCCGACACTCTGTCTCATAATACAGGGTGCTACTGGTCTGGGCAGTATATCCATGGGCTGGGGAGAGTCTGAGATTACTGGAGAAGAGGCCCTGAAAACACAGAAATTTGCAAAAAAAAAAAAAAACCAACAACCACCCACTTTATTTTTCCTAAATATATTCCTTTATTAGAAACAATCTTTGAACACATGGATGCAGCACAACCACACACTAACATTTTCCTCTATAAAGAGCTGTATATCTTAATATATAACTAATGTCGTTTTACAGAGTATACTGCATATTTCACAATCCTCCCTTACTATTTTCTAATGTATTACAGGATAATTTTATCTGGGCTTGTTTCAGTCTCACGGGTTCTGGTATTTGAATTTGCTCAGAGGCAAGTCTGCAGGAGTTTGCCAAACCTTGCCTTTACATCGGTAACTCAAATCAATTTGCTTTTTCTTTTATATTTGATGTCTAGAAAGGAGCACTCTGCCCTAATATTTCCTTAAAACTTTCCTCCAGAAAGGAATGTCGACAGTAGTCTATAGTATAAATTCATTTACCTTGCAGTTCTGAGTGAACTCTAAGAGAAATTCAAAAGAGAAATATTTCTCTCAAATCCTGTCAGTTAGTGGTTGGTTTATGGACCTGAAAAGGAAATCTATATATTACAAGCATGTTTGCTTTCATTATCTTTACCAAAGTCTGATGCTTATTGATTCCCATTAACCCTTCAGCTACAGAGATTTCCAGCAGCAAGCAATTCTATAGATAAAATTAGTGCTATGTAAAAGAGAAAAGCACAGTTATGATTTGTAGTTTGATGGGTTTTCAGTATAACAGAATGATCCCTTTGCTTATGTTATGCAGCAAAGTTAAAAGGAGCAAATGATATGACTATTTTGTCATTGAATATCTGTCACGCAGCTTCTTACATGTTTCTTGCCATCACTTTACTTGTATGTACCTGCTACAGTTGTTTTCTGTCCACTCAAGGACACTTAGAAAAGCAAATGTACATCAGGAATAGAGCTCAGACAATGCTGAGTTTATTCCAAACACAATTGTCTTTTTCCCATGTTCCCTGAGCCCTGTGAGTCCAAGCACTTTTCTCTTTTCCTCAGTTAAAGTCATTACAGACAAGAAGTTGGGGTGAGAGGCAACTGCTTTACGTTACTAGCAAATTCAAGTCATAAATACAGAAAATACAGTTCTATGAGCATAGCGTGAGTTCAGGAAATATAGCCAATATCAACAGCTTGTCAACGGCCCCATCCCTGGGCATGAGGAACCTCCCTGGGGCAGGGACTAGGCTGAGGCTGGGCCGGGCGGTGGGCCTGTGGGTGGGCCCGGCTCAGGGGCGCCATGGCCGGGCAGGGCAGGGCTGTGGGGATCTGGAGATCAGCCCTGCTGTGGCGTGGTTGGGGCAGGGGCTGGTGGCCCTGGGGGCTAACGTGGGGTCCTGGGCTGTGGGCAAGGTGGGTGTTGCCCCAGGGAGCCAGGCAGGGCTGGCAGTGTCCTCGGGGCCATGACATGTGCAATACACATGCCAAACCCTTCTCAGCACTGGTAGATGGGACAATGGGACAATGGCCACACTTTACGTCTTGGGAATTTCAGTTTGGACATTAGGAAAAACATTTTAACTTGGAGTGTGGTGCCTCACTAGAACAGATTACTCAGAGAGGTGGTGAAGCCTCTGTCCTTGGAGTCTTACAGTATTCAGGTAGTCAAAGCTACTGCTGACCACACCTGATGCAGGAGGTAGTCCTAGAGGTTAGACAAGATGATGTCCAGAAGTCCGTTCCAGCCAACACTTCTACGATTCTGTAATTCACTACTTCTTCGGTAACAGTCCCTGAGGAATAAGAAATTGTCCAATAAGAAATTGTCCCTGAAGAAGACCACAAAATGCGCATGTGAGGGTATGCAAAGAAGGATGTGTTTAGATAAATAAGCCTAAATATTTTTCTGAAACACTACAATTGGATATATATCATATATCTGTGCAGAAAAATAAGCCTGTACAGTGAAATAAAAAAAATTCTTGTGTAGGTTGTCTTGGGCTTTTTGAAAAGCACTATTTCAAGAGTTGTTTAAGATGTTGCCTGCCATATTTCTTTTGAAAGAAATTATACAGGTTTGCATGAAGTACATATAAGATCCTATAATAATAGCAAGTGTGGTAGATAAGCAGGTGAATTGAACAAAACATAGAGGCTAACCTTGCTGGCATACTGCTGCAAAGACGTCTAGTTACATACACTTCATTCAGTTTTATGCTACTGTGAGTGATGCTGGTCTCATCTGGTACAAAATCTTTGCATTTAACTTGCAAGGCTTTATGAAATCTCTCTAAGGAAATGTATCCCACTTCAAAAACATTAACTCAAATGAAGGAAAAGGGGTGCAATACTTCTATTTTCCCTGGTAATTTGATAATATTTTGATTTATTTCTCTGAGGATTGATGAAATGTATTGCATTCATTGTAGACAACACCTTAGCAAACATTGCCCTGCAGAAAGGTATTGGAGACATCATATTGGACAAGAGGAAATGGCCTCAAATTGTGGCAGGGGAGGTTTAGACTGGATATTAGGAAACATTTTTTCAGCAAAAGGGTTATCAAGCATTGGAACAGGCTGAGACACCATCCCTGGAGAGATTTAAAAGACGTGTAGATGTGGCACTTAGGGACATGGTTTAGTGGTGGACTTGGCAGTGTTAGGTTAACAGTTGAACTCGATGATCTTAAAGGTCTCTTCCAACATAAATGATTCTATGATTCTATTGCTAAATTAGCATTTTAGCAAATACATCTAGAACAATCAGAGAAACCTACAATCTGACTAATTGAAATGGCAGTTTCATGAGTCTTAAAATGTTTCCCTCCAAAGTAGTCAGGAGGTGCATAGGAAGATGGTTTTAATAATTCCACACTTAATAAAGGAGATGTAGAAATTAAATAAATCCCTGTTGGATTTCAACAGATGCCTTTGTTTTCTCCCAAATGTTTCCTGCTGTATTTTTCATGCTTGGTGTTGAAGATTAAACAGAAAAACTAAAAGAGAAAGAAACAAAAAATAGCCTTTTATGCTCCCAGTGATTCTCCTTCTGTTTTCATTTATGCCAACTGAAATAACTGTAACTTTTTGTCTTATTTCCTGCTACTTTTCATGATTAGATGATGTACTTTGTGGACCTACTAAATTCACCAGAGTTGGAAAAATTTCTTATGGTGTTGTGTGACTATTATGGGACGAATTATATTTATTCCTTCATTGCTTTTCACAGAAGGTCAAGATCCATAGGCCATGGAATGAATTTGCATGAAATGAATATCAGGTTTGCAGTATGGTAACCACTAACATGAATATCCCCAATACGGACAGAAATGGAGCTCTGAGTGACGTAATGGTAAGATCACCAGCAATAGGAGAACAAATCTACCCCAATAACAGAAGAACAGTAAACTGGATCCAACATAAAATTTGGATTTGTCCTTCGTCTGACATATCCCATATATCATGTTTCGCGTGTACAGGATCTCAGCAGGCAGAAGATAAACATAAAACCTAAGGTTCCTACTAAAGCATCTTGAGTGCATACCACCTTTTGAACAAGTGGTTTGATTTGAAGAAGTGGGATCAGTAAAAGAGGGTGTAAGCACAAAATGAACACATTCATTGAAGAATGAATCTCCAAAGTGTATTCTAGGGCCCAGAAGTTGTAAGATTTTTATTTTCTGCTTCTGCACCAAATCCAGAAGGAACCTGGGAAGATGAGGAAATAATGCATCCCTAAGCAGCGCTGTATGGGAAAGGCTCAGTTTTTTTAGTTGCAAGCCTGGATGAAATCTTTGTTGTCTCTGATATCAACTAAGAGGATTTTTTCCGGATGGGTTATCCTGTGCTGCTAAGTTAAGATATAAATATTATCCAACTAGTCTTTTAGTGGCTGGGATTGAGTATTTACAGCATTTTAAAAATCTAGTTCTTCATTCTGAGGGCATATTCCACTGGCTAAAATTGCCCGTCATCTTCAGCTATTCTTACAAGAAAATGATCAGCAATTCAGAAGACCAGCAGATATGATTAGCATATGATAGTATGTGTTTTTATACATGTAATCTGACCAACTCTGAAGCTAGGATGGTGTTATTTCTTTAAATGGCTGAATTCCAACAAAACAATTCAGTAAACTTACAGGGAGAAGGATTTAACTACGAGCTTTTGGCAGGTGATTAGGAACGTACCAGCTATCTCACAAGTCTCAGGCAGAAACCATTTCAAAACAAGTAACCTCTTAGTATTTAAAGCTGTGAAGTGTCAAGCTAAAATTCTTGTTAGCTGATTCTTCATTTATTGTGACTAAATCCACAGCTGAAGAAAGTTCATTTGAATGTCTGCATTATGCAAGCTCTAATTTTTGAGCAGACAGAAAAGATGTGTTGTCACATGGACGTGTTCCTAGTGATGATAGTCACGTCAGGTCTTGATGTTTTGGTGGTCCTTACAGATGGTGAGTAAAATCCAAAAGGGCTGCAATGGAAGCAGAAAGCTGGGTAGCTTGTGCCAAATTTCAGTTCAGAAAATGCAAGAGAATATTTTGACAATAGCAGAAAATGTCATTCAAAGTGATATAATAGTGGCCGAAAGCATAGCTTGACAGCCTAGAGAATTAATATTTCCATCTGTTAATTTTGTGTGTAACCTGTGCATTTATTCCCATTTCTACTGTAGCTACAAACCCAGCATTTATTTTCCAAAAGTGACAAGCAACATAACAGAATGGTAGAGTTGTCAGAGAATGACTTATTGCAAGGGAAGATGCGTGTTTCATATTTATTAATAACTGTTTCCATATCTAGCATGTATTTAAGTATTTCAGTGTGAAAAATGAGTCGTATTCGAAAACACATGAGCAGTTGCTTATTATTGGCATTATCATATGGATTTCAACTTGCTACGTAAGTATCAGATAATTTAATGATTGCCACACAAATCTCAAGCATTGAAAATTATCCCTTTGTTTCTCAGGCCTTGAAAATGTAGTGGATTTGCGGTAACGTGTAGTTAGCTCTGTCTAATGTCAGCCACAACTTCTGACATTATCTGTGAACATGCAGAACTTTTCTCAATTACAGGAAAAACAAGGCACGTCCCTTTCTCCTTTTAATATCTTTGTTTATAAAGCTGCCATTTCAGGGTTCCTGGAAATGCAGACCTTACAAGCCCAGTCCACTTAGAACAGGAGAACACATTGAAAAATTGGACAAAGTTATTATACAGCATGGCAGCATGTATAAATGTGGTGTATTCATCCTGTGAACAGTAAAGCATGGAATTAATTTTAATATGACATTTGGTAATATATTTTATGAGGCTGCTCAGTGAAAATTTATAATATCTCTCTTATGTAAAATACATGAATAGTTAAACACATTGGGAACAAATAAAGATTAATGTGAAAAAAATTATGGTTTCACAAAACCTACATGTAGATTTTCAATTGCAGAAGTAGGATTATACAGTAAACATTTTACAGCTATCACAGCCAGAAGTGAGGAATGGATATATGCAACCAAATCCGGTGCATAATGTAAATGATATAATTTCACAATCTGTTCTTTCTAACAATTTGTAGCTGAATTGGAGCATGTATTTCAAGAAAACACCTAATCTTAGAGATTTCAAGTGACGGACAAATCTCACATTCCTTCCTTACCTTTTCCATCTGTGAATTACATCCAGCTAAACAAAAAGGTTTGAAACTAAAATAGCTAAGACTGAAACACCCAACTAAAAATCATCTTGATAACAAAGCTAAACATTGTATTTATCAATGAAAGATATCTTATTTTTAAGATATTATCTTAAGAGTCTCCAAATGACATACTTATGGCATTTGTGATATTTCAGAATGCAATGGGACCTGCCAAATCCAGCAGCCCGGTAAGTGAGGCTGCCACATCTCCCTGTCCCCAGGTCCGTCCTGTAGTGCAGCTGGACCTAGGCATCTATTCCCAATAGGTACACATACATACACACATGTGTACAGCACGTATATACACACATATCTGGGTGCACAAATTAACATACAGGAACACTGGCACAAACACAGATGGCACATGTGGCCTAATCCTGTCCCCCTTATGGCATCTTCCAGTTAGTGGGCAATACACATATATCTGTTCTTGTACATACATACAATATGGATGCTCTCAGTAAAAGGCTTAGACATTCATCTGCCCAGTTCTTGGCCCTGGACCTCCTGGCCTTGCAGTCACCTCACATGCCCACACGCACACTGGCACCCACATGCATACGCTATGGGTCCCTCTATAGCTGGGGGCCACAGCCCTGCTCCAGCTGCCAGTACAGACTGCTTTACACACCAACACACATCACACACACCAACACACTGTGGATCTCTCCTGTAACTGGCCTCAGACTCGGTTTACCCAGGACCTGGCCCTTGGATCCTTCCATCCCCAGTTGCCTCACACACAGACATACTCAAGCAAATGGGTGGGTCTCTCAGCCAACCCACCCAGATGCATGATCTCCTCAGTTGTTGGCTTGGACCTCTTGGTCCTTCCAGTAGCCAACTCTCAGGTGCTCCAGTCTCTCCAGTATCCAGCACAGACTTATGGCTGCTTCAGTAACTGTCTCCCAAATCTCACACATGCATGAAGAATAGAGAGTCCCTCCAGCCAGGAAAATAGAAATGTAGTTTCATAAGAGGACAGAACAGGCTGCACTGATCAGGCACGTGTGTGTACAAGCACATGGCCAGACAAATGTCCTGACCAGCCCCTGTTTACATGTGACCATCCCCTTTTAGCCCCTCATCTATTTTCCCATGTTTGTTCCTCCAAAAACCACCTCAATCCCTCCCTTTCCCCACCCTTGGTTCTTCCCCCGAACATCCCATAATAAGACTTGTACAATCCCAAGATTCTCTTCTGCACCCATAATGGGTCCCATATATGGGTATATGGGGCAGTTGGCAGTGAGGTGACCCAGAGAGCCTCTTGACTCGACTCATCATGATGGACTTCACTCTAGACCACAGATCTCCCAGGACATCCCTGGCAAGGGCTGGGTTGGGGGCTTATGCCTCTGATGGGATTACCGGTGATCCTCTGCCCACCGGTGTACCTCTGTGTCCTTGTGTCTGAGTGGAGATGAACCTTTTATCGCATAACCTAACACAGAATTGTGGACTTTAGTAGTAGTAATCAATTTTAATATAGATAAAAGAAGTTTGTAAAGTGTGAGAAATAAGATTTCACATACTGTACTGAAAATGTACTTCAAAATAGAAGTTTCCCTATAATGTAAATTAGTTTAGTGCTGAATACAGTATCACGCTGTGTCAAGATTTATGAACCCATAAATATAAAAAGAGAGCATGAAGTCTCTGAAGTCTAATTTAACTAAAATTGGCATCTCATGTCCTGTGTTGTCGCAGAAAAAGATACTTAATGAGAGCTTTTATAAGACATGAAAGAGAAAAGGAGGAATGTGGAACATAAAGAACAAAGATGGAGACTGCTTGATATTGGTTTCTATAATTAATTTGACAGTACCATTTAATCCAACATCTGTTACGAATGTTTAAAGCTACTATACTTGGAAAAATTTGAGAGCCACTTAATTTTTCACTCAGTCATCTGTTAATGGCTCGAGATGATTTTAGTCAAAATACAGCTCAATTAAAAGGGGATCTCCAGGACACAGACTCTGAAAGCACATCAAGGGGGAAAGGACATACTTATACTTCAGCAAGGAATAAACCAAAGCTTTTATAATTCTGTTGAGCTAATGAGTTTTATCCAGCATGCACGAGTTAAATTCAGTAGAGTATAATCTGGGATCTGGAAGTCAGCCAGAGCCCATTTTATCCATAATGTTAAATAAAGACTTGGTAGCTTTTCTCCATTAAAAGCCTTTGTGTACTTTCATAAATTCAAACACATTTTTTGTAATTGTTCATTGCCCTGAGAAGAACACAGCTCGTCTACAGAATTGTAGGCAGGTTTGAACTGTATTACATTTTAAATTAGTAGTCTTTTACTGTCCGATTTTATTAAATCTGCAGACGGGGAAGAGTGCAAAAGGTAGCTTTGTTCACTTCCTTTTTCAACTTTTGTATATTTTTGTGCAGCAACTGTCTATGATTATCTAATGGATATTTTTTAAAATCTGGACTTTTTGGGTTATTAATAGAAAATATTGCAAGAAAATGCAGTTATTTGTTATCATTAATAAAGGAGCATGGGGTCAGAAAAAACACTGGTAGCATGCTTAACTGTAGAGATTTAATCAAAATCCTTATAAAAGATTCAGAGAAATGATATAAAAGCTTAAAAGCATTTATTTAATGAAAATGAGACAGAGTCACACAGCTGGGCTTGTAAAATCATTTGTTTATAATTTATGTCATTTCAGGACAGAAGAAAACCAAAGATGTTAATCAAATAATGAAAATATAGCCATGTTGTATGTGATGTAAGTAGAACTAAGGGAACTGGAAAATGGTGGACTATCGTGACAGGAAATGAAAACCATGAATACTTTGCCACACATGTCATATGGAAGCCAGTAATAGAAAACAGCTCTCTCTTTCCATGTTGTGTGAGAAAGACAACTAGAAAAGATTGAATAACTAATTATAATCACTGTTTATAAAAGGTATGAGTAGGAGAAAACTCAAATTAGTCTTTACTGACAGTATGGAAAAGTTTTATCTCAGGGTTGCAAAAGGACTATTTTTTATGCCTTCACAGACTATTTCGGCAGCGGAGGCTTTTTCAAAAAGTCTTGATGTCTGAAAGATCCTGATTTGCCAAAACAAGGGTTCCTGAGAAAAGTGAGTGACACCCAATTTCTCAATTAAAAACAAAAAAGTTGTAAAGACATCAATATTTTGATTGAGCTTTTGATAAATGATGCATTCTGGTTTCCTCATTTGAGGTGGCATTTTCTTCTGAAAGCAATATAATTATAGTAACAGATTAAATAAACTAGATAGTAGGTAAAACTTTTGATTGCCCAAGTTGTTTTAAAAAGATTACTTTTATTGTGAAGGTTGGTCAAGATTTTTACATTTCATCTGGATACAATGCAGTGAAATTCTATCGACAGCAAATAGACATCTACTATTTTTGACATTGGACTATAATTTCACATTTAAAATATGCCTGTTATTTATATTTCAGACTAATTTTCTTTATCATCAGACATATGCGTTTCCATTTTTAATCTGTTCTCTAAGAAGGGAAGTTATATATCTCAAAGCTTCATTACTCTATCTAATCATCTTGAACAAAGAAATGGGCTTTGTACTGTGGCCCCAGGGGATATATATTGCAGTGCAGTGGAGTTTTGCTGAGAAAATGAACCAGCAGGCTAAATATTTAATTCTGTTGACATTTAGCTTGTCATCTGCAGCTGGAGCAAACTGTCAGAGGGACTCATGAAAAGAAAGGCGGTCTCAATAACAGCCAGGTTTACAAGAGATATGAACATGTCGTGATACATTGCTGTGGAAGATCAAAGCTTGTTTGAGTAGCAGTGGTAACATAATTCCTTAGCATGCCGTCCCAGATAGACTAACGCATGAAGCTGGGAGAGAATCTTCTAGCATTCATTTTGCACAGAAATGCTGGTACAGCTTTACAAATCAAAGCCTGTGGCTCAAGTCACACATATGAAGGTTGGGCAGGCCTGGTGACTATTCACTGTGAACGGCCTTCGGGAATAGCCCCACACAGGGCTTTAGGAAGACTGGGCCTGAGTGTGAAGGAAAAATGCGAGTGTGCCTGTTCAGCTGTACAGGAAAAAACACATTTAACAGCAGTATCACCCTCTTTTCCCATTGGAGGGGAAGAATAAGACAGAGGACTAAGAACATACCTGAAATACGTGCATTTGTATATTAGACCTGGACTATCAATTTATTAGTAGGACAAAAGAGTGGTCTATTTTTTCCAGTACCCTAGTTTCTACTAGCTTTTCTTTCACCTTGTCCAGACAGAACCTTGGACACTGCTCCCTTAATCCTCATCTTTCAAAAGCAGTATGAAAACTCAAGCATCCTTCTGTATGGGCTAGGTTAAAAGACCAGTTTTCAGTTGGGTACCTTTTGCATACTTGTTGCTCTACAGCCAGAATCATCTTCCTGTCTTTGTGCCGTTTCATCCATGCTGAGTGTCAAGGATGACACATACAAGCCCTTCAGGACCTCAGAGAAGAACACATTCTCATGGTCTCTAATACCTTGATGGAGAATGTCTGGTGCTGCCTTTTTAAATGATCAAAGGTCTATTCTTTAACCAAGTTTGGAAGGTATTATGGGTATTTCAAATAATAAAGTCTGTGTTTTTATACTATGGTTCAACAAGCTCATTGTATTGAAGTTCTAGTCATTCTTTCCACTTTGTATCATATATTTGTGTAAATCAAAATGCAAAACATTTTTAACTGAGTATAGACTTGCCCATCCAGAAAAATTCCCCCTGCTTCCACAGAATAAGCTTTCTGTTCTACTCAATACGTATTCGTATCAGAGAATAAATGTATTTAAAACTTACCATTCTGGGAATTGCTTACCCCTAGTGAGGATGTCTCTTCCCCCCCCCCCCCCCCCCCCCCCCCGATAATAATAATAAAAAAAGCTGTTTGCAAGGGAACTGGTGAATACGTATATTAAAATATTTAATCATGTCCTTTGTCACTAGATTATGAAGCAAAGAGAATTGCACTAGAATAAGAAAATTTACTTTCCATATCCTGTTCATTTTGACTGAATTACCAGATAGTAAAACTCCCTATAAAAGGTTTGGGTTTTTTTTTTAATTAGTGGCAAAGTTGAGCCAGAGCTGAATGTGATGCACAGAAGATACAGTGATTTCAATAAGATTATCCTTATAAGAGAAAGGAATGCTATAATACTTCACAGAAACCTATAACAAAAGTGATTATTTTTCAGATTTTTCTGTTTGTCTGGGTTTAGAATTAGGAATTTCATATTCTAGGTTAAACTTAAGAAATCCTTACCTTAAATTTTTTTAGATGGAATTTAATTCACCTACTCTGAAATAGCTAAAGGGTAGTCATTTCCATCGACATTACTCTAACCTCCTCTTGTAGCCAATGTCTAATTAATTCATGTCATACTAAGGTGAAATGAATAGCCCTCTGAAGTGTTTTCTCTCTTGACTAGAAAGACAGTCTAGGTAACTATTTCAGGCTTAGATGAATAATTTCTAGATTCCAACATCTATAGGAATGTAACCCTCTTCTTTACTAAGTTGCTTTAGGATCTATAAAAGCAGGTCATATACTTCGCCAAATCTGTAGATTTTTTAAAGATGTACTGGGCACTTACACATTCGTTAAAGCCATTGCTTTTTGCTGATCCAGCTAACAAAGATGAGCAGTGTAGTTATCATACATCTCTCTGGATTTAGCTGGAAATTTCATCCTGGAGCTGAGAAACTTGCTCCTCCCAAGGTCTCCTTCAAACTTCTCTGAAACCTTACAATTTTTTTGCATTAGTATTTTATGAAGAAGAAGTCCTGACCACATCGGGTTTAGGGTGTCCAGGTAATTTTTGTAGACTCCCAAAGTGCTTCAGGGACACATTCAGACAGTTGCACTTACATTCTGGTCTAGGCAGATTTCAGTCTCCTCTTTCTTAAAACCCAACTCAGTCACCTCCATTAAAGTATTGGCAGAAGTCATAAAATACGAAAGCCCATCAATCCATCAATCAGTCTGTGCTTTTGTGGTGGGTTAATCTTGACTGGCTGCCAGGTGCCCACCAAGGCCACAGCTCCTGCCAGGAGCCTGTTCCAGCATGGGCTCTCCATGAGCTGCAGCTTCCTTCAGGGCATATCCACCTACTGCAGCGTGGGGTCCTCCACACGCTGAGTTGTGGATATCTTCTCCACCGTTGTCCTCCATGGGCTGCAGGGGAACAACTTGCTTCACCATGGGCTTCACCACGGGCTGCAGAAGAATCTCTGCTCCGGTACCGGGAGCACCTCTTCCCCCTCTTCCCCCTCCTTCTTCCCTCTACCCCTACCACACCACACCCCCACCCACCCCCCCCCCCGCCCCAATCTAGGTGTCTACAGGGCTGTTTTGTTTCTTTCACTTTTTCTCACTCCTCTGTCTCGCACACCTGCACAGCATTTTTTACCCTTTCTTAAATATGTTATCACAGGTGCCACCAGTGCTGCTGATGAGCTCAGCTTTGGCCAGAGGCTGGTAAAGGGTCTAGAGCACAAGTCCTATGAGGAGCGGCTGAGGGAACTGAGCTTGTTTAACCTGGAGAAAAGGAGGCTGAGGGGAGACCTTATTGCTCTCTCCAACTACCTGAAAGGAAGTTGTAGAGAGGTGGATGTCAATCTCTTCTCCCAAGTAACAGGCGATAGGACAAGAGGAAATGGCCTCAAATTGCACCAGGGGAGATTTAGATTGGATATTAGGAAAAATTTCTTCACTGAAAGGGTTGTCAGGCATTGGAACAGGCTGCCCAGGGAAGTGGTTGTGTCACCATCCCTGGAGGTATTTAAAAGACGTGTAGATGTGTCGCTTAGGGACATGGTTTAGTGGTGGACTTGGCAGTGATAGGTTAACAGTTGGACTTGATGATCTTAAAGGTCTCTTCCAACCTAAACAATTCTATGATCTTTGAGCTGGCTGAAATGGACTTTGTCTGACATGGGGGCAGCTCCTGGTCTCTTCTCACAGAGGCCACTCCTGCAGCCCTCCACTACCAAAACCTTTCCACATCATAAACCCAATACAGCTTTTCAGCCTAGATCCTCATAAGCTCAGAAATATCAAGGTCCAGGGATAGAGGTACTTAGCTTCCATCTAAACTGTGATTCACAGATAATTCAAGAGGGGCCAAAACGCTTGCTAAAACCTGAGGTACTAAGCCAGGCTCAGATGATTGCTAAATCAACAGAAAAACAGACAGTTCTGTTCAAAACTAATCTAGTGTAATGACCTGGTTTCATCAAGAAGTATGATATTTTGTTACCTATATTTCATTGCACAAAACTGTACTTTTTACTACTGATATAAAAGATGAATGCCGTTCAGAAGAGACTCATTACAAGTTCCACAGAAGTATTATGTCTATGTGAAATTGGCACTGAATGCCATGACAAGTTGAGCCAAGGGTATCACAAAGCTACAGTTATACCCACCAACTAATTTTCCGCTTTTTGCCCACCTCATAGATGTCACTCTAACCTGTAGGTAGAAAACTAAGAGAAAGAGCTCGAGAGCATTCTATCTCATTGTATGAAGATTTGGGATAGACTTTACATCCTTGCTCCCTTTCCCCCTCAGGTAGTATACAACGCAGTTATTCAGGCCTTGACATGAGTTTTATATATTTTCCTGACAGTGCTTGAAGCAATCTCACTTACATTACGGGTGAATCAAAAAGAACTGGTCCATTTTATTCTCTGCTCTCATCTACCTGTACATTATGTTACTTATATTCTTTTGTTTTATTTCACATATTAATTTCACCATAAATCCATGTTTTTCCTCTTCATGTGCATGGGAAAGGCTATAGGGAAATTCTAATTCTTTTGTGTTAGTGGAACTACATCTACCTTCACTTTGAGTACAATTCTGCAGGCCATGCTGGAGTGAGTCATTGACCTCTCAAAAACACAATTTATTTTCATTAACATTTTGACATTTACAAGTTTCTCTTTGGCCATTCCTTCCAATGTTAAGGAAGAGACAGGGAAGAGAATGTTTAAAATGAAAAGCAGTAGCTAACCTTAAAAAAACAGCTTAAATGTTTTAGCTTTTTCAGTTGAAGTATTGTTTTTGTAATTGGCTTGCTTAAAAAGAAGAGTAATAGAAGCATCAAAATATGAAAAGAAGGCAAATTCGGGGTGAAGTCCACTGCTTGGGTGGAGGCTGAATGAATAGGCTTTGTAAGTGGTGTGCAGAATTTGTGAATTAAAGTTGCAAATTTACACTGAAATATCACGCGTGAAAGGGTAGTTGCTTTTTGACTGCTTCATTCTTGTGAGAAGAGACTAAAAAGCAGAGACTTACCTTGCTACTTGACTTGTAACAACAAGCAAATTGCAAGACTTTTTTATGCAAGTTTAGTAGTGTCTATTCAAATCACCAGCTTTTCTGCTCTGCACTCATCTTTCCAAGGAAGGATAGGACAGAGGTGAGGACTATTAGATACAATTTTTCTTTCCACTGCATCAAATCACATGAAAATTGATTCTTCAATCCTTTTTCTTCTTTCCTTCAGAAAATTCTGTGACAACAGAAACAATTTATAGCGTGCCTGGAAAGTTAGTACATCTGTTGAAAGGGTTTCAGAAACAAATATCAAAATGGAGACTATCTCATAAAGAACACCCATCCAGCAGCTCTGCCATATAAAATGAAGGTCTCTTAGCTCCTGCTTGTCCAGTAAATCTAGAAAACAGTTATCTTTAAGCATTCAGGCATAAACTATGCAGTGTGTTCCTTGAAAAAAACAGCTCGTTAACACCACCCCCTTTCACCCCAATAATAAGAATCCTGTAGTGGGCAGTCGGTAGGTACAGCTTCACCTGCATTAACTTCAATTCCCAAATATGAACATCTAAGTATATTCTCTTTCAGAAGAACTGATATAAAACCAAACCTAACGGATCTTGTTCTCTGCCTAAACGTGAATTTTCTTCCATCGATGGGTATGATGAGGTAGAGATACAGCCCAGTGAAAGTATATCCAGCCTGTCTTTCTGTACTTATAAACACATTGAGCAGGAGGAAAGAGAGGACAGAACCTTGCACTGGGTGTCTTCCATGCAGACCAACCATTTCTGAGTATTGAACTCCAAAACATTCATGAAGAAAGACAGGAGTTGCTTCAAAATAGTTCATTTAACCTTGTTTAGCATCTGCAGGTTTATCTCTAAATCCATGTGTTTTAAAATAGGAACAGTAAAATAGTACTGTTAATCAACAGAAAGCCAGTGACTGTTGTAAATATGGCAATTTTGGCTCTAAATCTATCTCCAAATCAGAAAACAGCCAGCTCTGGTGAAGAACTCCAGTATTACCTTAGCACACTGCATTACGACTACCCTTTTCAAGACTTTTAGCAGGAAAGAGAGATAAAGCTGAGGAAGATGTCTGTGTAAACAGATTGTATTTTTCTTTCTTTTTTTTTTTTTTTTTTTAAGTAAGAGATTAAATATTGCTTCCTCCTTCTATTATTCTATTGCTGGAACACTCCTCTTCCGTGGGGAGCTAGCAATCATTCTCCACCTGAAACAGAAGAAATTCTGTGAATTTTCACCCAGAATATTTCATGAAGAAAACAACATTAAGTGATCTACGCTAATCTCTTCAAACACTTGCTGAAACTTTGGTAATTGGGAATGCATGATTATGGTTCCCTTGTGTCTTCAATGGAAAATGAATCATTCCGTGAACATTGTTGCTTTAATTTTTTCCGTCCATTACCTTTCTAATTATGGGGGAGAATAAGGAAGGAAAGGAAGGGAGGAAGCTGGAGAAAGGGCAAGATACAAATAACGCCTCAGACATTTAGTGCTGTACAAAATTTAAGCATTTGTGTTTGAAAGTCTTTCTATTAACAGAAAGTTTACCATTTTTCAAAACAACGTTGAAAATAAACGTCAAACCTTCCTCTCCTGACAATGAACTGCTAATGAATTTAGGTGGCTGTGGCTTCTCAGATACTTTAGCAATTTGACAATGTTATCCCTCAGCCAACACGTATGAGCTGCTTCCTGAACTGTAACTCCACGCACTGCCACCAGCTGTCTTAAAACGAGGAGCTTTTTGTCACTGAGCTCCAGGAGGAGGGCACGGAGACTACCCCCGGCTCCACGACAGCACACATCCTCCTTCTCTGCCAGCGCTTTCCTTGTCCTCTGTCAACCTCCACTGACCTCAGAAATGTCTGTGGCCTTTGGGTTTTCCGATCCCACAAACAGAACAAAAAGCATATGTACTGGACAAACATTAGCAAAAATTGTTCCACAGAAGTTGGAATATCTGCCGCATCTCTTCAGTTGCAGACAGCACTTGCAGTGCCTGAAGGAGGTTAGAGCCTGCCTGCAAAAGTACAGCTGCAACCTCACAGCACAGCCACCGTGGGCTGACATGGCAGTGAAAGGAATCATATTTTGATTCACGTACATCAAGTTGATATCTCAGTGTCTTGTAAAAACTGTGCCAGGTGGAGGTGGTTAGGATGAAATACTGGAATTTGTTGTGCATGCTAAGGAGGCATATTTTATCCTGGCACTAGAAAATTTCCTGCTTCAGCATTGTAGCATAGATGAATCTACCTGCTTGACAGAGATTCATGTCGGTGCCAGGCAGGCATAGTTTATGCCATGTACAGGCAAAACACAAGCGTAGGTGTTTGAATGCATTTCCATGTAGAAATACCTGTGTCAGTGATGCAGCAAGTTATTCTGAAAATAAGTAGTAACACAGAAGTTTATATTTAAAGATCGCTCCACTGAGAAAATTACCTTGTTAAGTGTACCCAGTTAGTTAGATTATTTTCTGATTAGGCATAAGCACATCTAACAGACTGCAGATGACACTGGTCATCAAAATGGGAATGTTTAGTCACCACAGGGAAGAAACAACTTTCCTTACAGCATCTGGCATAGCTAGAGCAAACT
The DNA here is from genome assembly GCA_009819775.1 of Phoenicopterus ruber ruber. NCBI lineage: Eukaryota > Metazoa > Chordata > Aves > Phoenicopteriformes > Phoenicopteridae > Phoenicopterus > Phoenicopterus ruber. The sequence goes on from CM020217.1 coordinate 93,379,526, forward strand.
GGACAGAAATCAGTGCTGATATTTTAGAATACTTTTTTTTTTTTTTAAAGAAAGTATCAACATTTTTGTGGATTCTCTTTTATCCAAGGGAAAACAGGAGGAGAGTTGGCTTTGTGTGTAGCTTTCAGCTTCTTGGCTATGGGAGGAGAAGAACTAATTTAGACACTGTAATGTCTTAAAGGGTTGTTGATCATGCCTTAGAACTTCATGACAGTAGACCTAAAGAGAAATTATCAAAGGTTTTGGGGTCCTCTGCTCTGTAAAATCTTTCTCCAAAGGTGGACATATGTGACTGAAAAATGCAACAAAATTCTTCAATGAAAAAACATAGGTGCCATTACAAATCCTGAAAATTTACTAAAGAAACTGTACTCCTTTTGGGTTTTCTTCTCTGAGGCCCTTTCCTTCATCCATTACGACAAGTGACTATACTTTATACTGTATGTAGATTCCTGGAAATAATTGAAAATCTGGAAATCCGGAGTTTCCTAAGCAATGCTCTCAATTAGAAGACAACAAATACCCATATATGTGGTTAAACTTCCTACATCTCTGTACCAGTGGAAAACTCTATTAAATGCTTGGGGCTATTTGTAAATTAAGTATTTTCTTACCCCAGGCATCTTGTAAGAGTGTAAGATTACCTTAATGGATTTTTGTTCCTTTCCACGGTTTTGTTTACATTAAAATCTCCAGTAAGCATTTTCCTACTGAAAAGTGTGAGTAGAAAATGAAGAGCGAAGAGAATGTTACAGAAGAGAGGCTGAATAATGGCTGATAGCAGAAAGAATATAATTAAGGATTAAGAGGGCAATAGAAGTGAAACCTCTGGGATTTAATACCCTCACTGCTACTGATCCTATTGGTGATTTGGGAGAGCCATCCATTATTTCTGATTTACTTTTGCCATCTATAAATAGAAGATGATGGTGACCTACCAAACATTAGAGAAAATTAGCATTTGAAAATTATTTTGAGGCCCTCACTTCTGTACTATGCCATTACATATTTATTTAACAGAGGTTTCAAGCAACAGTGCCAATAGTTGAGGGTGGGTAAGCACATAGGCTAAAATAACAATGGAACTGAATCTTTCTTAAAACTCGAATTGGACCTCTGATGCTTTGGTTAACTTTCTTGAGGTGATTTTTCATTTTTATGTGCTCTAAACTTCCTGGTTCCAGTGGGCCATAAAAACAGATGTGCTGAAATACAAACACTACCGGAAGGTTGCTTTTGTGGTATTTCCAGCCTGAAGGGAAGCCAAAGATGTTAGAAATCCCTTGAGAGTGCCTATTTCCAGCCTATTTTTGCAGGCAGATTTGTCTGTCATTCATTTCTTTTATAACAGTAACCCAAGATGGACAGGAAATAGCAGAACTCAAACACACTCTGTCTGTTATTGGGTCGCATTCCTACAAGGTGCTGAGCAGAACTGCATGGAGAAAGGTAATTGTGTTTCTTGAAAGGTTTCCATATTTGGAAGCTTGGTTGGAGTTTTATTTTTCTATGAAAGCAAATGATATCGACAATCTCAGTGAAAAGGGAAAGCTCCTCGTCGTGTACTGTGGGAGAGCATGATGGACCATGGAAGTGGAGCCTGCTGGCAGAAAATTGAGAGAAATTTTATCTGAATTTGATCTGATTCCAGTGAGAATTTTACTGAAATCAAATAAACGGTGAATCACTGTGTCCTGAATGAACTTGTAAATTCTGCAGGAAACATTCCGGAATTTCTTTCATCCTTTTGAGGTTCAGAGACTTCTAAGAAGATATAAATTTCATACTCACTGCGGTTTCAAGCATCAGCTGATTCAGGTCATCTTAAGATAAACATCCAGATCTGGTTCAGCTACCTAAAACCAGAAGCTTTGTGGTGTTTAAGTTGTCCGTCTGATGTTGTGAGATATGACACAGGACCTATAGCACGACTAAGTCCATCCAGCCTGGAAGCTGGAACCCGTGTGAGATATGCAGGGGCATCACAAATACCTATACTTAAGCAACTAACTTGAGACCCTGGGGCATGATTCAGTTCAAACATAAGACACCTAAATCTAAGGGTCTACCTTTAGGCATACCGCTGATGCCGTAAGTGCCTAAGCTCCCATTAAAGAAAATGAAGATTGATAATGGATAATGACAAAGATGATGCCATGATGGAGCCTAGAGAGCTCTTAGGAGACTAGCCACTGAGTGTCTACTTTAGGGCGAGCTGAATTTCCTCCTAAGCTCCGCTGGCTGCCTTGACTAGATTCCAGTGACAAGGACGGGAACTCTGACATTTGCCATGGCAGTGTATACCTACATGTAGACACTTAAATTTATATGTCTTCACACTGAGGTGAATTCTACTCCTAATGGTTTATCAACTGAATTGTTTCACTTACATTTACCATACTGACTAGGCACGTGGTTCAGTCCAAACTGAGGTGGCTGGTACCAGTTTTGGTGTTCCATATATCCCCACTATCATATCTGCCTACACTGTGCAGATGACTAAGGTACTTTATGGAGTATCAAATGGTACTACCTGACTAAGTTTAGGTGGCTGAGTAGCATGTTAGGTCTCCAGCAACTGTAATGTAATCTTGTAATTTCAGTTACTCTGACCTGGGCTTCTGGAGTCATTTCAGATGCTATGTGAAAACAACCGATACATCCATGTTGGACTGCCAGACGCAAATCTGTGAGAGATGTGGGGCAGCCAGGTGCCACTCAATAACTTCAATGTCTTGGGAATTTCTAGGGCCGTAGAACATCTCTAGGACACATGTAGATACCTACATGTAGAATATCTGGAGCTCATTCTCACCCTACATCTTTAAGGTGAATCATAAGAAAGAAGCTACCACTGAATATTCTTTGGTTCAGAGGCAAGTTTGGGGTTATATTCACATCTTGAGATCAAACATAGCTTTTGTTGCCTTAAAAATTAGGGCACTTCAACTACTATTTAATTATGCAGTTTTTACTGCTGTCACTACTGTTATAAAAAGCTACTTCCCTGATTTAGATATAAAACTCCAATATAGAATATAATAAAGAAAAACATTATAGCTGGCTTTGGAAGCTTCACGTCCCTTTGGTTTTACAGTGCAGTCTAAGCAGATCAGAAAAGTGGGATATGGCTTTTGTTATTGCATTTAAAACATATTATTTCCTTTCTGTTTTTTTTCTGACCTGGTTTTGCATTGTAGCTGGTGGTTGTTATATTGAATTATTTTTAAAATAGCTAGAAATACTATTGATCTCCTGATAGGCAAAACTGTCTACAGGAAGGTCTTTTTAGACGATTACACACTAACAAATAAAAACTCCCAAAAATATGTGCTGTGCAGGTGTTCATGTCTGCCTTTGGCTCATGAACAAAGCATAGGAGAGTCACAGCCATGTGTTCCTTGGCTCTGGATTGTAAAGTTGCAGGTAAATAAAGCTTAGATTTTCATATTTTCTTCTTTAATGTTGCTATTAGACACTTTTGAAACTTCAGTTGTAGAAAGACTGAATCTAAGATGTCATTTCCAGAATGCCAGAAGGGATCACTTGGAAAATTTAATTTGACCTCCTATATCATTTAAGCCATAGACCTTCTCTACTTTAAACTAGAGCACGGCTTTCAGCGCTGTATCTTATCTTCTCCACAAGGGCTCTTATAATCATTAGCAAAACATTAGTCCAATAAATTAACTTCAAAGAAAAAGAAGTCCCTCAAACAAGGCTCCAACTTTTCACTAAACTGAACTTGTCTAACTTTACCATTCAAGGATGGTAACTTTACCTGGTGTTGCAGGTTTCTCTGACAAAGAATCCTCTGTTGAAAAATGTTCCATATCAATACTTTTATGGCTGTAACTCGGACACTAACTTTCTCTTAAACTAAGTATATTAGTCTCTTCAAGTTCTTCATTGTAAAATACTGTTTCCACTCCTCCAGTCATTCTTCTGGCTTTTCCCTGAAAAATTTGAGTTATCAACAGCTTTCCTTAAATGTGTGTACTGATTTTGGCTGAGATAGAGTTAATTTTCTTCATAGTAGCTAGTATGGGCCTATGTTTTGGATTTGTGATGAAAACTGTGTTGATAACACAGGGGTGTTTTTGTTATTGCTGAGCAGTGCTCACACAGAGTCAAGGCCTTTTCTGCTTCTCACCCCACCCCACCAGCGAGTAGGCTGGGGGTGCACAAGAAGTTGGGAGGGGACACAGCTGGGACAGCTGACCCCAACTGACCAAAGGGATGTTCCACACCATATGATGTTATGTTCAGCAATAAAAGCTCAGGGAGAGGAGAAGAAGGAAGGCGGGGATGTTTCAAGTGATGGTATCTTGTCTTCCCAAGTAACCATTCCGTGTGATGGAGCCCTACTTTCCTGGAGATGGCTGAATATCTGCCTGCTGATGGGAAGTAGTGAATGAATTCCTTGTTTTGCTTTGCTTGTGTGCGTGGCTTTTGCTTTACCTATTAAACTGTCTTTATCTCAACCCACAAGTTTTCACACTTTTACCCTTCTGGTTCTATCCCTCATCCCATTGGGGAGGGAGTAATTGAGTGGCTATGTGTGACTTAGCTGTCTACCGGGGTTAAATGACAACAATGTGGACATCCAAATGTCCATAATATTCCAACTGGACTTATACGTGTGCCAGATGTGGATGCAAAGTAGTCTCTCTGCTGGCGTGCTGTTGAGAGCTGAAACTTTATAAACATTCTCTGTTTATAAAGGCAAGAATCATGTTAATTCTTTATACCCCAGCATCATCTGGATTGCTCACAGACTTAATTTGCAACCATGGGTAGAATCTACTATCCTGTAAGCGTGGCTTCCATCCTTGATGTGTGACTGTTCAATGTTTGCCTGTGCCTGTTTACCAGCAATCCGGCATGTCCTGTGTCACCAACCTAACATGACTAAGTTGGTCTTCAGCACTTACCAATCTTGTCATCTTTCATTCCCACCACTGACAAAAATGATAAATTTTCTAAGGTGAAGGTTCTTCACTGCTCAGAAATGACTTCTCATGTACTAAACCTGTCTGTTACGTGCATGTTCCCTTTTTATCAGATTCTTTGAAAATTACAGATTCCCAGCTAGTCAGTTATATATTCAGCATGTGTGTAGGGGAGCACATGTATTTTATCTTCAGAAAAGGAGATCTGGTGGTTCATAGAGCAGCCATATTTTTTAAGGAATTGGGCAATCAAAGGTAGATGATAGTACAGTATAGGTAGTATCAATACCAAACAGATTTTGCTAAGGTGCCAGTGGAGAAAAAATTTATGCTGAACAATGCAATGAGATTTAAGCGCCTGAAGGAACATTGTGGTAGGGAACTAATGGTTCATGGTTGGACTCAGTTTAAAATGGTATCAGTCAAACGGTATGCAGTTTTATCTGGTCATTTGGCCTATTTTTGTAAAAATGTAGGTAACTGACCAAATGCAGAGTGCCTGCAGATATTCAGGCCACCTCTGGGTGAAGCATTGCAACCACTTCATAACGCGCTCCAGCACTTGACAGGAGTTCTTCAGAGAGCAAGATGTGAAGAAAAATATTATATCCAGTTGAATCTGAGCCAGGAAAGCAGAATTTACTTATTTGAATTAAAATCTCTCTCCTTTAGATGTTACCAACTCAGCATGATGGCCCATTACACACTGAGAGATCTTGTGTCATTACAGATTCAAAGGGAAAAGAGCTATTGACTGACTTGTCAGCATTGCTTCATGCTGTATGCATGATATCCCTTTGAGATTTCTGATTCTGTTGCTAACCAAACCCAATCCTGCTGAACTTATGAGATCTGACAGAAATGCAGTTTGAGTGGCATATCTGCAAGCTATTACTATAAATTGCAGGAAATTCATGTGTCTAATTTCCAACAGCCTGGGTAACTCCTTCATTTCACTGTAATACCTATTTCATACAGTTTCCAATAAGCCATGTGGATGTTTCTGTGGTATGTTTTGCTCCTAAACCCGAAGTAAGTACTGCTTTATTAATCCTCACCAAAGCACATTCAGATCATGATGCCATGTTCTACCTGCCACTAGCAGAAGGACTGGTGTCGTGAATGGACTGGCTCACCATCAGTCGTGGATGTTACAATGTTAAGTAGCTCTACTTATTTGTAACAAAATGTTGAATTACTGTCTGAATTCTCAAGGAGTTGAAGAATCTTATGATTTCCATCTCAAAAAATTTAGCTTGGCTAAGCTGGTCCACTGAGTTGTGCAGGTATGATAACTCCATTGCTGGTAACTCAGAAACAATGTCTAGATCTCAAGTTAGCATAGTCCTACCATCAGTCATCTCATCAACTCTGGTGATATCAATGTGAGACTAGGGTACTTTCCTCTATAACCTGAACCTTTTCAATGCTACAGCAGGAGCGTCTGCTTAAAAAGCAAATCCTTTAAATGACTAGGGTAGCTTTACTTTCAAATAAGAAGGAGAACAATGTTGAAAATGGGCAGATGTCTATTTTGTAAAATCATGTATTGTTCTTTCGGTGTGGAAGAACATATTTAAACACCTTAGAAACAGACATGTTTTGTTATTATAACATTGAAATCACTAGTGTTAGAGTGCAATAAATATGTTGTGACAAAATGACAGAAATATTTTTTCCTTATTCCCTAATTTTTGCTTCTCTGAAATGTGTTAAGAAATATTTTTAGGTTGGCCTTGTTGGTCTGTAAAGCTACAGCAATGTACATTATTTTTTTAAAATGTTTTTATAAATCTGGTACCAACCTGGTACAAACCCCTGGGTAAGGAGGCCAAAATTAATTTTAGAAGCTGATGTAAATTTAGTGGAAATAAACCTGTCTCAAACTAATGAGATGTTTGAATTCATCCTGTCTTTTGTGAGTTAATGGAAAGACCTAGATAGATGTCTAATTACCTTCTTCAAGCACTAGGGAGGGATCAACATCATCAGATAGTGATTCAGCACACGCAAGAACTGTAAAGACAGGCAGGAGGAATCTGAGTCTGGCTTGCAGGTACATGGACATGGGTAAAATTATTTTAAATGAGACTATAGGTTAAGCTGTGCAACTCATTGTATAGGCAAGGCCTCTGGTAGTTTCAAATATAGGTTAAATTGTCAAGAAGATACCAGTGATTATGCGTGTACAATAATGGACAACTCTGGTCATCAAAAGAAAATGATGGGTAATGAATGCAATAGGAAGAAGAATAATACTCCAGCTGGTATATCAACAATAGAAAGGTAGAAGGTCCTGGGCTGCACCTCTGCAATGGGAAAACATTTTGCATTGAACATCCCTGGAAAACTCATATTTGAAGAGAAGAGGTTAGACCTTGTTTTCTTTCTTGAAAACCATATTTGGAGAAGTATGGATGTGATAAAAGCTTGCTGTTGAAGTTGCAACCATTGAAAGTAAAGCAACCAGAAAGTTTGAGAAAACCATAAGAAAAAAACCTCAAGCAGTTCAAAGTATGAAGGGCAAATGACAGACCTAGATGGGGTACATGGAATTTGCTCTTTGAAAATGTTGGTGTCATCCCTTTTCCTGTCTAATTTTCTCACTGTCTCCTCTGTGACATCCATCTATAATTATGGCAACTTGCTGTTGCCATGGAGCACTACATAACCTCTTAGCTTTGAAGGAAAAAGAGAGACGGAGAGACAGAAAGATAGGGGGCATGTATGTAAATGCTCAGTGACTCTGAATGATACTTTTATGAATCATAGAATCATAGAATAGTTTGGGTTGGGAGGGATCTTTAAAGGTCATCTAGTCCAACCCCCCTGCCATAAGCAGGGACATCCTCAACTAGAACAGGTTGCCCAGAGCCCCATCCAGCTAGATCTTGAACGTTTCCAGGGATGGGGCACCTACCACCTCTCTGGGCAACCAGTGCCAGCATTCTTTCCTAACAGGTTCATTACAGGAAAGATGATCAGACATACAGTTTGTGACATGCAAGTTCTTTTAATTGGCACACATAAAATCTTTTGGATTGAGAGTGTTCATGCTTAGATGAAGCTCAGTTGTTTCATATCTATTCATACAATGAAGGATAGCTCGCTTTTTGTTTGTTTGTTTTCATAACTTTCATGTAACCTGATAAAATAGTTATAAAACTTCCGTGTTTACCAAAGAGGAGAAAGCACACGTGCTGTGGTTTGGCATATATTTCGTTCATCCATTCCATCTGGAAAAGGTTATCAAGCTTATTTCAGCTGGTTTGATGTGTTGTCCTGACTGGTGATTCATTTTAAGTTGAAAACATGTGCTTATGTGGCACTCAAATAGAACAGTCTTAAAAGACAAATTTAGGAGAGGTTGGAGTGGGTGACCAGTGACCAGTTACTCTGTCCTTGAATATTGCCACACGGTATGACAGTGATTAGAAAGATCTAACTGTATGCTGCACTTAATGGACTTCACCTTATCAAGAGGTCTGCTGTATATGAAAATGTGCTTTACGAGGGAAAAATATGCAAAAGCAATGCACTGTGAGTAATTTCCCTTTAATGTTTTTCCATAGAGAAAATTCAACACATCAAATGTCAAATTATTGGAAGGGTAAATAAACAAGCACATTTAGAGCAATGAAAAACAGTCTTGATGGCCCAAAGCATACATGAATGTTAAAAGCCATACAACTGTGTTATAAACAGAAAAAAATGCTTTTAATAAAAACTTGGAGAGTTTTATACTTGTCTGCTTGGTGAGCAAAAGGAAAATGAATATGTCCAATTCAGAAGCTGATTTAAGCCAAAAAGATTCTTATAAAATTAAAGCTTACAAAGTTGGAAATGAACCTTTTGTAAAAGGAAATGGAAACAAGTTCTTTTGAGTTCAAAAGGTATCTTTAAAGTGAGAAAATTGGATTGGAAAGGAACATGAAACATTCCGTTGCACAACAGCTATCTCTTATTTGGACTGATGTGTATGCCTCCTAATCAATGAATATGAGTCCTTCAGGTTCATCAGACAGATAGAAATATAGTAAAATATAGTCCTTTGCATTCAATAAATCAATTTTTACTTCTAGACTGTGATATAAACATCTGCTTGGTGAATAAGTAGTGTTTTGTATTCAGTTTAGGATTTTTGTTATAAGCAAAACAATAGTGTCACAGTTTGAAGTACAAGTATGCACGGAAGAAATGACATCACTGTGTTTTGTACTTAATTTCTCTCAGTTTCCATATTCCACTTTTTTCCATATTAAACTAGCTCAGTTTACAAGCTAGAGGATGAATATTCTGTAATACCATGATTGCAAACTATACTTACAACCCAAAAAGCTAGTGTTTCTTCTCTCTCTCTTATTCTCCCCTGTGATAAACATTTTGCTGTTGGTTGGGGCATAGCCAGCAAATTGTTTGATGTAGGAGTAGAAGGGAGTATAGGTTGCTTTTCCTGTAAACAGGCTCATCGGCAGTACTGAAAACTTTGCTTATTACAGAAAAGTGAATGTAGAAAACGAATGGGCATATGGGATATCGTAGATAGGAAGCAGTACTTTGTTGTGGGTTAGCCTACAAAGACGTTGCACTGTGCTTATCAAGTTCAATAAATGCTGCCTGGAAAATCAGCATGGTTAAGGGTGTTAGAAATTATAGACAGCTGAATAACAGAATGAGAATTAGTATTTGGCAGAAGACGTCTTTATCTACTTGAAAATATTGTTGGAAAAAGAAACGGGAGCGGTTAATTAACAAATAGCTTTCTGGAAAGAAACTTAACAGATATAACCTTCTCAGCATGAGCGCTAATATGCTTTGTTTCAAACAGTGTATCATCAAGTTACTATTTGTATGAATATTTCTTTTTGACTAGGTTTTAGCATGTATGAAAGATGCCAGACTGGGAGCTTTGGAAACCGAGCTTATTTATCCAAAGAAAGCCTCCAGCCTCAGCAACGGCAGTAAGAACCAGCGTTCACCTCCTCACACTGGGAAGCCTGTTCTGCAGAACTACTAATAAAGTCAGAAAATAGGTCAGCTTCCATGTACATTAGCCTTTGGCCTCTCTGCAGAGGCTGCCAACGAGAATGCCAATTAATGACAGCTGTGTTGGACATTTGTTGACTGGGAACTAAACGGAGATTGCAGATTCCTTTCGCACAGCCTACCAAACACCCGTCAAATGGCAATTTCTTTCTGACCTTGGACAGCATTAGAAGTATTTTCCAAAGAGGAAAACTTCTCAAAAGCGGTAGGTTGATCAGCATAAAGAAAAAAATAAGGGGTTTTCCCCCCTTGGCAGAGCAAGTTCCTTTTATAAAGCTTAACAAAAAATACATACATTTACAGAAAATTTGTGTGAGTATGTCAGACAAATCCCTTTTGTGTGACAGAAAAGATAGGTTCTTAAGATTATTTCATACTTTATTGATGAAAATGTTCTTAAAAATCAAGTTTGTTTAGAAAGGGAACATTTTTCCAGAATATTTTGTGAAACAATTGGGTTTTGTTTGTTTGAAAATTTTGCTTTGAAAATATCAAAATTATGTTATATCAGAATGCACTAGAACCCCTACAGAGACCTTAAAAGATCCTTTTCTGTAAAGACAGGCAACAATTAATTGCTTGAAGAACTTTCAGGCCCCTTCAAAAAGTGTACTCAGCAGACTACTATCTAGGCTAAGTTTTAAGTGCAGAGTTTTAAAAAGATTTACTTTAAACTATATTTAAAGGTGTTTGTGATTAAATAGATTGTACAAAAATCCTGCTGAGTTAAGGCAGTCTTTGGCATGGTCAGCATCCATTCACACCCTCAACAAAGCTGGATCTCTGATGCTATGGGCAGTACTTTACACGTGAATTCCCACTGGGGCACAGACATAAGTGTAGTTATTAGTGGTGCTTTTGAATCAGATTTATCTTACTTTTGATTTGAGCTTACATTTGCCTTTCTACATGACACTACTAAAGCACGGCCTAGCAGTATGATGTTTCCAAAGTCAAAGAAGCAGAAGGCTGTGAATACACAGATGAGCATACTACAAAGAAATCTTTTTGGGGAGAGAAAGTAAATGGCAAATAAAGCAGCTGACTGTTTCAGAAGTGCTCTTCTGACTACTCGGCAGCTTTTCAGTTCAGTTCCATCTTTAAGACTGTAGGTTATATTCAGTCACTTGTTGGAGAACCACATCCTTATGCCCTAAATCAGGGACATGATCAACACCCTTCCCTGGGGAGAAAGTACAGACATGCCCAAGAGAAAGGAGGTCCTCCCAGGCCTGCATCATGAAGTTTCCTCATTCATTTACCCTCTGGGCCAATGCAGAACAGTTCCCAGAGTGTTCCCTGAGACTCTGAAGATTCATGAGGTCTCCACAGTCCCTGGGGTAGCCAGAAGCTCATAAAATCATTCGCCATTCTTGTAGTTAACTCCATCTGACTGAAGAAGAGCACAAGTATCACGAGGCTGCCTTATTTTTACAGATACATCTATTCATTATAAATGTCTTCCTTTTCCAAACCAGTTCTCCATATCTGCTGGGCAATCCAGGCATAGGGAAAATGTTGCATGGCAAGAAACTCTTTCAAGGTTAAAGAACTATTACCATTAATGTAGAAGAATTCTTGCAGACAAGTCGGGGAGAAGTATTAAGGCCATAATTTTTATTACACCACTTACACCCACTCACTAACACCAGTGTAGCTCATATTTCAAAAAGATCTTAAGAATTCACAGTTATGCACTGTGCTATGGACCGTAAATATGCAAGTCTAGTACAGGAAAGTTGTTTCTGTTTCCTGGTGACGTGAATTAGCAGAAATGTTTTCTTTTTAGCAAATTTTGCATTCCTGTGAAGACTGACAGAAAGCAACACACCTTAACACTGCAAGAGGAAATTTTCAGGAAGCCAAATTCCAAGAATGTGAGGTATGCCTCCTGAATCTGCTCACTGGAACATTAGGTAAATTTGTGCTGAAACTTTTCTGGCTCCAAAATTGATTCTGCATCCTCAGGAGAAGGTCCTTTGCTAACATCATGGCTGCAATAACTAGCTTTCTGTCTCTTTTCCTGCACTTGTGTTACATTTGTCTGAATGCTTTTCCCTCTATCAAAAAAGTATAGCATCTATTGCACCAGTTCATTTTTTCTTTGTCTACAGTTTAATCAACAGGGAGAGAGAAAGAAAGATATAATAATAAGCATATGCTATTTTATGATGGGAACAAAATAATAACTAGCTGACAGATACCATAAAGTCTTTTTGATGATTTTGGTACATGCTATGATTTTAAACAGTATCAGAACTGCATATGACAACCAAAGAAAGAATAACATGAAAAGGTATCCTCAGTTATAAGGAGGAAAGACATTTGTTTGTGTATTGCTCTAAAATGTTGTGCTGGATTAGAATTGAGTGCATACTAAATTCAGGATAAAAGTCTGACAATAGCAGCTGTTCAATTGGTTTTAAACTGATCAAAAATTCTTTGTGGGTCTACAAGGATAAAAGTTATTGATCACTTAATATCTGATGCTGGATTTAATGAAATTAATAGATAGTTTTACTATTGTTAAAATGAGATTACTGGTTTCTCCTGGCTCTTTCAAGGAATGTGTCTGTCATCTTTTAAAACTTATCTCTTTAATGACAATTTCAAATTTTAGCAGTATATAAAACACAAAAAGGAAACAAATAATAAAAGTACATAATAGGTTTCACAAACAACATTGAATTTTATGGCTTAGCTGGCAACTACACTTGTAATGATATTCAAGACTGGAAGACAATTAGCAATTAATAGATTTTTACATGTATTGAGTTACATAATTAAAAAAAAAAAAGGCAGTTAAAGTCAGAGGGCATTTTCTTAACTATTCTTATTGTCTTGAGGCAAGGAAAATTTTGATACTACTGTGAAACACTGGGCTAAATTAAGAGAGTTGGTGAATTTGGAGAGAGTCTGTGTTAATGTAACTATATGTTCTCCTGACCACCCTTTTTTCTGACAATGTGCTGCCAGCTTAGACTTGGATTCTTTTCAGTACATTGCTCTGTTAAGCACCCTTTGACTTTTGCTTGTTGACCAAGTGCGTGAGAGACTCTAAATGAGTCCAGAGGAATTTTAAATTGCCGTTATTCATTCCTTCCAATGGTGCTATACCAAACTGTACTACCGTGAGAGTATCTTTAAGGATTTATTTATTTTTTTAGAGCACATAGGCACAGACTTTTCCAAAATATTCTTGGAGTCCTCATCAGTAACTAGTTAACTCTGCATACTACTTCTCATCCTATAGCTCTCATGTGTTCTCATGCAGAAAATGCCATAAATTCTTTGGGAACTACAAATTATTATTGACTTGTTTTACACATATTGGAAGCTGAAGGTGCCTCAAGCTCAAAGTTCTGTAGCACAGAACTGAGGCAGTGAGTTTATTTATTATTTCAGAGGAAAAGATGCCTGAATCATCTCTACCATTTCTTGTGACACGTCGAGCTTCCTGAAATTCTTCCAACTCTTTGCTATGTAAATGCAAATGTGTCTATCTGGAAAGTTTGGATAGAACTGTTTCTAATGAAAATGCTACTAAGAGTGCAAATTATCTTTAGCACATACATATTTCATCTATTGCTGTATGCTCTATGCCGTGGGTACTGAGGGAGCTGGCAGCAGTGCTCCCCAAGTCACTTTCCATCATTTATCAGCAGTCCTGGCTAACTGGGGAGGTCCCAGTTGACTGGAGGTTAGCCAATGTGACGCCCATCTACAAGAAGGGCCAGAAGGAGGATCTGGGGAACTACAGGCCTGTCAGTCTGACCTCAGTGCCAGGGAAGGTTACGGACCAGATAATCTTGAGTGTCATCATATAGCACATACAGGACAACCAGGTTAGTCAGGCCCAGTCAGCATGGGTTTATGAAAGGTGGATCCTGCTTGACTAATCTGCTTTCCTTCTATGACAAGGTGACCTGCTTAGTGGATGAGGGAAAGGCTGTGCATATTGTCTACCTAGACTTTAGTAAAGTCTTTGACACCATTCCCACAGCATTCTCCTGGAGAAACTGGCTGCTCATGGCTTGCACTGACGTACGCTTCGCTAGGTAAAAAATCGGCTGGATGGTCAGGCCCAAAGGCTTGTGGTGAATGGAGTTAAATCCAGCTGGTGGCCAGTCACAAGTGGTGTCCCCAGGGCTCAGTATTGGGGACAGTCCTATTTAATATCTTTATCAATGATCTAGATGAGGAGCTTGAGTGCACCCTCACTAAGTTTGCAGATGACACCAAGTTGGGTGGGAGTGTTGATCTCCTTGAGGGAAGGCTCTGCAGAGGGATGTCGACAGGCTGGAATGATGGGCCGAGGCCAATTGCATGAGGTTCAACAAGGCCAAGTGCCGGGTCCTGCACTTGGGTCACAACAACCCCGGGCAACACTACAGGCTTGGGGAAGAGTGGTTGGAAAGCTGCCTGGTGGAAAAGGACCTGGGGGTGTGTGTCGACAGCCGGCTGAATATGAGCCAGCAGTGTGCCCAGGTGGCCAAGGCGGCCAACAGCATCCTGGCTGGTATCAGAAATAGTGTGGCCAGCAGGACTAGTGAAGTGATTGTTCCCCTGTACTCAGCACTGGTGAGGCCGCACCTTGAAGAATACTGTGTTCAGTTTTGGGTCCCTCACTACAAGAAAGACATAGAAGTGCTGGAGCGTGTCCGGAGAAGGGCAATGAAGCTGGTGAAGAGTCTAGAGCACAAGTCCTATGAGGAGCAGCTAGTCCTATGAGGTTTAGCCTGGAGAAAAGGAGGCTGAGGGGAGACCTTGTTGCTCTCTACAACCACCTGAAAGGAGGTTGTAGAAATGTGGGGGTTGGTCTCTTCTCCCAAGTAACAGGTGATAGGACAAGAGGAAATGGCCTCAAGTTGCACCAGGGGAGGTTTTGATTGGATATTAGGAAACATTTCTTCACTGAAAGGGTTGTCAAGCACCAGAACAGGCTGCCCAGGGAAGTGGTTGAGTCACCATCCCTGGAGGTATTTAAAAGACATGTAGATGTGGTGCTTAGGGACGTGGTTTAGTGGTGAACTTGGCAGTGATAGGTTAACAGTTGGACTTGATGATCTTAAAGGTCTTTTCCAACCTAAATGATTCTATGATTCTATATTTATAAAAAGTTGGATCTTAGATTGAGATTCTAAAGTAATATTTTTTGCTGAAGAAACTAGTCTGATATTTCATGTTTCCTACTTTTTTTTTCCCCCCTCTCCTCTTATTTAAGGTCTTTGAACCACATACCAGGTAAGCCTGCAGCAAGATGAGGAGAGTTTGAGAACTTTTTTGTTTTTAGTTCACTGCACCGTAATCAGTTTTCTAGGTCAAAGTTTTCCTTAGCGTATATGACTCAATATCAAGCCAAAATTTTTTTGTGAGTTTTCGGCAGAGGAGTGATGTCAGCCATTTGGCTTTTGGAGTGATTTTCAATGGATTCAAGCCATTGGTGGATATGGAAAACTTATTTGGAAAGAGGAACCATTTCTCCATAGACTATATCCAACATTTCAAAATTTCTAATGGTTAATTGAGCATAGCTCATTAGATGGAATCTGTGATTGAGAAGATCAATGTTTTCCAGTCTGCGCAGAGGAGCCTTTGTCAGCTGTGGTATATATTCGGCTGAGCGATTCTTTTTCAAATGTGTTTGGTGAAAGGGATTCCTCAGGTCCCCTTAGCTACCTCTGCTAATCACTGACTGCAACACTAAAAGCTGGCACAAGAATTGAGAAAAGGAATTCTATGCAAGACACCGTGCAGTGGTGTCTTAAGCCACTAGCCTGTGGCTCCCCCCAAAGCCAACAGAAGCTGAGTACCTTTATTTCCAAGTGCATATAGCATATAGCAAAAACCTTGGGAAGTGCTTTAATATTTTCACCATTTTTTGAAATGGTGTGGAGTTGCTAGTAAGTGCATGATAGCACATCCTGGCTTCTAATTGCTAATGTTAAATGTGTGTCTAAATCTTTACAAAGCTGAGGCCTGCAGAAGTAAAAGTGAGGAGACTGCAGGATTATACTGTAACTTTTTTGTAAATACATGGATTGCTAAGCTATGCCTATTTTTATGTTAATTTCCAGAAAAATGACAATATTCACAAGCTTTTTAATAATGAGTTCTAGGGAAATAACCAGGAAAGCAGCACACTATATACATAAGGCATGGTCCAGCAAATACTTAAAGGGCTACAACCTGAAGTCATGAAGGGTTAGCTTCCAAGTGACAGGCCAGTAACTTTTTGATACAGTTTAGAATGTTGAGATAAAAAAAAAAAAATCGGATTTTTAGCTGATATAAACAAACCTTTGAGAAGAAGATGCTAGCAGAGGCAGAAACTGCAGTGAGTCTGTAAGTACCCTGATGTCCAGTGAAGGACAGCTGTGTTGAATGAAGTCTGTCTTAATTTGCAAGAGAAGAAAAGGTTTAGGTTATACTGACGTATGTAGTATGTTTTGTTTTAATAGATTTCTCTGTTCATGGAAGTCCTTTGAATAAATCAAGAAGGCATTAGTTTCAGAGAAGCTGTTTTTCTTGTTCGTCCCTGGCCAGAAGTGGAAGGAGTGTTGGGCCTGCTATGTTAGCTTTTGAGATGGAGGACAAAGTGCAAGCCAGGGATTACACTGAAGAGACATGTCTTCTGAGAAATGTCTTGAACAAGGAAAATAAAATGGTCAAAAGCACCACCTGTTTTTAACTTCCAGAAAGCCAAAACCACAAGAAATGAGCAGAATACAATTATAAAGAAGAGACACAGCTGATGCTACTTTATAGTTTAAAAACAGAATTTCAGAATTAGGGGAATAAACTCAATATTTGCCTGAGTCTGAGGTTAAATATTTGTAGAAACATTTCTATATCTCATTACATTTCATTTCCAATTCAAACTGACTTAGATCTGATTGAAAACAGGCTGAGGAACAGTATTTGGGGCAGTTGTAAAAGCAAGCAAAAACATATTGAGTTGGAATGAGCTGTTTAATGAGTTTCTCCTTTACTTAATTGTGTATTATTTTTCTGTGTGTGTTCATGTAGGATAGGGAACAAGTTAAAATTAAAGTACCTATAAGTCACAGCTGTCTATCCTGTTTTCTGTGCATATTTCTAACTTCTGTGTATATCTTTGCATCAGTCTTCTGTCATTCTGACATGTGCAACCTCTTAACTTAATTTTCACATGAATTTTCAGTCTGCATATACTACAGAGAGGTAGTCTTACCTTTGTAGTTAAGATACTCACATTTTGATTCAGCATATTTTGTCTCACAAGTCCTACCTCCCTTAGAGAAGAATAGTTATTGTCATTATCTTAATAAATTAGACAATTTAAATTTCTTACCTTTATTAAATTTATCAGCACCCACCATTGTATAGGATTTGCACTTTCCTATAAGAGTACTCTATTATCAATAAGTACTAGATGTTTTTATCACTCATTTCATTTGAGCAACTCCTCACATAATGCTGTCATACCTCCATGAAGTTCAGTGGAGCTGTGACAATTTTGACCAGCTGGGATCTGCCCCTCTCATTCAGTGACTGTTCCTAGATCACAATCTCTCTGCTTTTTCATCTTTCACAGTTTGTTGTCCTTTTATTCAGCCTTCTCACTAGAGGACTTAAAAAGCAATCAACAAACAACAAAAAGGAAGAATTACTCAACCAATTAATTACTCAGCATACTCTTCTCACCTTTGTTAAATTGTATTGCATCGGAGGGTTATGGGTGTCATAGGAGGACTTTCAGCAGAATATAGTACCCCATTATAAGGATTCGTCCATTACTTTTAAATTTATTCTTTTATTCAGGGCAAAATGTTGGGGTCAAATGGAGAGAGGCATACTCTGTCAATACTGCAGACAGGGTGCTCTGCAGTGTGCCCCACGGTCCCTTGTTATCCAGCCTGGCAGACTTATAGCAGTGCATCACAGCCCCCTTGCTATGAGCCTGTGTTTCTTTCTAGCAGAAGTTGGCATGTACGGCATGGATGCTGTACGCCCACGCCGCATCCGGACGTGCAGCTGGGGCACTGCCGAAGCCCTCACCCACGCCTGGCAGCCAGGGAGCATTCTCATTTGCTGGGTTTAGACTTCTCTGGGGCAATTACACTCTGGAAAGAAAAAGAACAATGGCCTTTTAATATGGGGAGAAGAGAGAAAGGTCATATCGAAGGCAAGGTTGCTATCATTTTGATCATGGAGATATTTGCAAGGAGGTTAATTTGTATTTTCTCATAACAGCTCATTTCTGTCTCCACATCTTTTAACCCATCTGCTTCATCCTGTTGCAGCGCCAGCCTGCCAGAAATTTGTTTTCATTTACTGTTTTGCTTTCTACTAAATAATGTATCCTGACTCCTACTGCTTATGTTCTTCTCATAGGTTTGCTGGCAAATAGACGTTGTATACAATGTCTTTAATGTGAAGGATGCCATGTGAATGCAGCAGGACCCAGAAGCTAATGTGGAAATGAGTGAGGTGCTCATTAGCTACACTTAGCGGATAACAGTGCATTTATTTTGGCACAAAGCTGGTGGGCAGAGAGAGTCAGAAGGCAATTTGAAGGATTTAAATAGTTTTAATGCCAGTGGAGGGAGTGCATGGTCTGAGCAAGCACAAAGGAGAAAACAAACACTGAAGAAATTAGCAGTTTATTTCCCTTCTGAATTGCAGGTAAAAAGGGTGAACCAGGGCCTGCAGGAAAACAAGTTTTCCTCTCATATGTACATTTTTTGCAGAGCTAGTTCTCATTGTTTATGAGGTTGCTAAGAATAGTCAAAACTTCTGGCTTGTATAGTTGGAGGCATGCATATTGTGAACAAAGGAGGATGGTGAGTGGAAGATCTGCATACTGATGTCTCTTGCAGATACTCGTTAATCTTAGGCAATGATGTGCCTTACAGATCTTCTTGAAATAAGCAACATGGCCCCATATCATGTAATCTTTTTATGGAAACATACATTTCCAAATAGTAGAAACATTTTGAAGCAAAGTTTGCATATCTGCACTATTACAAAACCTTGTTAAGAGTGAACATAAGAAATATGAGACATAAGAAACAAACCAGCCAAGTAACCTGTAAGTCCTTGTTGTGTCTGTACAGAAGGAACATTTTAGTTTATAGTTAATAGGCTTGATCGAAAGTTCTCTGAAGTCAAAGAGAATCTTCCCATTGACTTAACTGGAATCTGGGCCCAACCCAATATCCTTTAGACTTGAGCTGCAATCATAGCCAGCAAATCGGTAATACTGTGAAGACAGCTTCACTCAACAACTGGTCTTCTGGTCCGTTGTAGTCTCCTCCTAAAGGCATTTGGTGAGAGCTGCAGAGGCTAATGGAGAATTAACATGACTACCAGTGACATGTGGTAAAAAAGGTTAAAAAAATGGAAGACATTTGTATGCCCTGAGCCCGTGGGTGTCAGGCTGGCCCTGCGTGCAAGTGTGAGGTAGCGAGAAGGAACACAGCTATAGTTTGATATAAACTTTCACCAAATCAAAAGAATGTATCCAGCTTTATGTCTGAGGTGTGAGGTGGGGCCAAGAGTTTTAACTGAATGCAGACTGATAGCCAGATAGCCAGCAGTGCAATGCTTCTGTTAAACTGCCATTGAACAGTCATGGGGTTCTGGCTGATGAAGTCTTTTTCACTCTTAAATCTGTGAGGGGAAAATACTCCCACCTTGCATGTATCAGCTTGAATGAGACGTTAAAATATTTCCCCTAAGTCCACCGACTCAGCAGAACAACATGTTGTGTGGGCACTGGTAATGAACCAGGAGCCATTTATGGTATGAAAAACAGAGTTCAGATATTCATCTCCATTAAGTGTATACTGAACTGTTGGAGTGCAGTGACAGGAAGCACAAAATTTGGTCAGTCGAGGTGTAATATTGAAATCAGCCTGAGAGGTGAAGGCGAGCTGCGAGTTGTGTAGGTCAGGCCAGCAGCATCACTTTGGGAAAAGCTGTAAATTTCACTTGGGTTTATTGGCAGCTTTCCCAGCTTTTACTGAAGCCTTTTACAAGATCTGACATATATGACACGCTGTTAGCTAAAACAGAGCCAAAACAGAGCAGCTGCCCTTAAACCCAGGCACAAGTAAGGGTTCATTTTGGTTGGTAGAAGGTCCATTCCACACACCATTTGCCATCCAGAGCACTCATACTGCTCTGTAGAAGAATCAAGAAAGGACCAAGCCCATTGCAACGTATGTATATCATGAGCATCTCTATGTTTGTACGTGGGCTGAGCAAGTTTTACTACCCCCAGTATGCTTACTCCTTTACTGCTTAGCCATGCAGGAGATTCCCACTGTCTCTTTCTAAGAAGCTGCATGAAAGTGACGTGGATTGCTGGGACATTTTTATATCTGTAAAGAAACTTGGTTCATCACAACCAAAACTTTTTGGTGCAATGATATTAACTTCAATCGGTTAAACTTTCTCAGAGAAGAATATCTTGTCAGTGAAAGAGGTCAAACACTGAAAAGCCAAAGGATGAGATGCAGGTTTGGGATCTGGGGTGGCTGTGGGTCCTGCTCTAAATCACATCTCTCAAATCCTTCTATTGGAAGAGTACAGTGCTCATAGGCCATGTGGCAATATGTGGATGAGAGGACAGTGATGGCAGCCTGGAGTGCTCTTATGTGTCTGTTGTCTTCTGCTCTAAGACTAGAGGCACTTCTAAGGCAAGAAAAGTGTCTCTAGGAAATATCCATATTTTTCAGAGTCTTATGAACATAATAATTTCCAGTAAATATGTGTGATTTTATCTTTGCAGTCTGAACAAACGTATTTTCTGCTTTCTAAGTGGCATCAGTAAAGTGAGAAATAAAAAAAAAATTATTGTGTTTTATGAAAAATAACTTAAAAAGCTCTAGTGCAAAGCATTTGCATGTTGTCTAGTAAGTATTGTAAAGAGAAAATATTCAAACATGCCTGAAGGGTCAGGGTGCCAAATTTCCATTAAAATTAATGGAAACTTGGCATCCAGGTGCTCTAGGTCGCTTATGAAAATCCCACACCTCCCTTCCTCTATGTTTGTGGAGTAGGCAGAATTTTCTAATGTGAAACATTGCTTGAAAAATCACATACATTACACAAAACAGGAGTTTGTGTTTCTGACTCAGTAGTGAATTCATCTAAAAATAACAGCTTCAAAGGGAATACAAGTCACTGGAGGGTAATGATCTGACTGGGCTGTGGTTTTAAAAACAACGTTACTTAAACATAAGATAAACACGGAACAATCTGTTCAAGCTGTAAAACAGCCTCTAACTTTGTCAAAAATCAGATTTCTGAAGAAAGCAAGTGGGAACATCCTTTTTCCTGAAAAAAATGAAAGTGCTGCGAAGATGAGGGTGCATACTGGAAAGGAAAGCCTTGCAGGAAGCATAAAGCTTAGTTCAGCATTTCGTAGTTGCTGGACTTCAGGATACAAACAGGTGTTACAGTCCTTTCTCTAAATACAGGGGCAAGTCTGAGGGATCTGTGCAGTCTTCTGCATTTGAAATACAAAATTAGAATGAGCACCTAATGTCCCTCCAGACAAAAAAGTATTTGGTTCCTTGAGAATTCCAGAGGTGTCTGAACAGGAATTAAAGCATTACAGTGACTAGTCCTGACACCTACTCTGGGATCCACCAACATTCCTAGTAAGGAAAGCTACGTTGCCCTCAAGATCGTCTCAGTGAGAGTCTGTTTGAAAACTGGGATAATATCGGTCCAACTTGCACAAGGATTGCCGGCAATGAAATGCTAACTCCCAGTGATTGTTTGCAAATAAGCAGCCTTTGATGCCTTATGAATGACTGAGTTGGAGTTTCTTTGTCTGGAATGACATTTCAAGAACAGCAAATGTCTTTCTTTATTGGATCTGAAACATCATTTTTGGGAATATCGTATGCTGTGAAGCATTTGTAGCAGATGATTATCAAACAACTGCATGCAAGAGAAAAAGGGCTGACCTGAGCACAACCTCTCTATGAAGCATTGTGTAAAATAGCTATTTTTTATGTTTTATGAAATCTTCCTAAAAAAAGGAAAACATACTGAGATAATTTTTAATATTTTCATCCCTGATGACACATCTATCTGTGCTGGGTTTGGCCAACTGATTTCTTATAGATTTCTCTTTTTTTCTTTCTCTTTTAAAGCTGATTTCTTTTTGTCCTTTGTCTGTCCCTGGCCATGCCCTTTGTCCCTGTTGTGTGTTGCGAGAACTCCATGAAGCCCTATTGACTGTGACAGCACTACCCTGTTGCAAGACTCTGTCCCTACCTACAATTTTATGTGCCCTTCTGCTAGCTGATCATCGCCTGCCATGGCTTCCAGCAAACATCTCTTTGAAGCTAACTTCTCTCGTGAAACACCTCTTTGTGATGATCACTTTAGCAACGTTACAACCTCACCTCAGCACATCAGGCTTCTGAGCTATGACGGTACAGAAACTCCTCATGGACTGCATTTTCTCTGGAACAAGAGTATTAGGTTAAAATAAAAATCCATTGCACTCTTATGTCCCAACCGCTGGGCAGTGAGTGGTATTAAGTGCATCAGAAGAAATCACAGGAAACCTGAAGCAGACAATTATGGAGCAATCCACCACAGGGATTTCAGGGAGTGACATATGCTAGAAGCACTTGAATTTCTAGCCTAATTATTTTATATATTCTGCCTGCTGCAGAATAAAAGAGGTGACTGATACTGAAATAACTATTAAATCTGGATTCGTATTAAGCTTGGCCTTCATGAGAGCTGTTCAGACACAACTTTTCTTTGCCTTATAACTACCCAGTGACCTTCATCATCAGTTCCTAACTCTCTCTCAGCTGGATTCTTTCAGAAAAGTTGGCAAGCAAAGATGAATGCAAACTCAAGGTGAGAAAGTGCCACTGAATTATAAAATGGAAATGGAATATCATCACTTGCTGTGTGTTTCCTGGAGTTTGCTTCTGTAACTAGGGAGCAAGTGTTGTCAACATGGGATGAGAATCAGATTCTAGACATAAAATCCACAAAATCTGCGGCTTAAATCAGCACACAGCCCTCTAGAGAAGTAAATTGCGTTGTCCCGATGCTTAAGGAAGAGCACATCTTCCTTATTCACAGGAAATGGGTTAAACAACTGAGTTCAAGCCAACAGGAGCTTATCATAAAGGGAGAGAAAGCCAAACAACCTAATAAATCATTTTAGTTAGCTGTAGTAACCCTTAGGTAGCAAAATTGATCCTTTCTGCCCCTTACACAGCTGTGATAGCCCCAGTCAAGTCTGTCTCTGGATGATGAACTGATAGCCCAACTTTCCTCCTCTCTACACGCTGCCCGTCTTTGACAAAAGGATTGGCTGGTCGATCTGTTATTCTTAAAAGATGTTCTGCCTGTCCTATACTGGGCAGAGGTGCCGCACCAGAATCCATACAATAAATCGCTGAAGATTGCAGAGTGGGTCTTTCACTCCCTTTGGAGACGGTGGCAGGAAGCCCCACTCACCAGGTTCACGAGCAGACAGCCCCATGCTGAGCTGGCTGCCAGCCCCTGCACTGTGCCCACCCGTGGGCTGCTCTTGCAGCACAGCCTACATGTTTTGATTCTTTAGAAAATAGTTGGTGATGTTCAGACGAGGTGCCAGGCGAGAACCATCACTGCACTGTACATGTTCTGCAATATAGCCAGGCTGTTCAGGTGTCCGGAGAGGTTTTAATAGTCCAGGTGCTGAGCAAAGGTGCTCCCTCACGGGTACGTAGTTCTCCCAGTAGAGCAATGGACAATGTACCAAGCCTGAAACAGGACTCATCCTAAAGGCATTGGAAAGGGCCAAATGTTTATCCTCAAAAATCAAGGGAAAGGAATGGAGGATATTCAGCTTTAGTATCGAATGAGCATTATCTGTCCAGTTGTGCTTCTACTAACTAGATTACTGGTATGGAGAAGCGACTTCATAAAGTAGAACCACAAGCTTGAGTTGCATAACTGTAGAAGAAAGTGGGTGAAATTCAGCAAGAAGTAAGGGTAAATGATTGAAGACTTCTTTCTATTCTACAATCATTAGTATTTTACAATGTAGCAGTTATGATTGCTAGTGGGCAAATTAGCAGTCTATTTACCTACATGAGAAATTAAAAGAAAGGAAAATATAGACATGTAACCCTCTCACTAGCTAAGGATACTAAAACAAAAGATCTCTTCATGATTATTGAACAACAAGCAGTTGACTAATCCAGTGAACAGTTCTTTCTTTTTGCAGGTTTATTTGTTGAATTTCATAAATGTATCTATCTGCAAAACCTTAACTACAGAAAAAAAATTTCCTAGATTTTCATGCTAATGGGGAAATTCAATTCCTTTCTAAACATATTGGGTTAATTTGTGTCCCTACTCTATAAAAGCCAATCTATGTCACATAACAATAAGCAGATATACTGCTGTAAACTGAACAAGGTAGGCTTTTAGCTCCATGAATCCATGATGGCTACAGAAAACCTATATTACTTTAGCTAATACAGTAGATCAATCTGACTGAATGCTTCAGAGCTGATGAACCCTGCAAGGGATGATCAGGGCTAATTTCTTTAAAAGAGGAATCACAGACAAAGCTGAATTCTCATTTTGTGAGAAATTATTGCGTTGTACATGTTTATTTCCTACATCCATGCTTACATTAAGTACACAGTTAAATATGCCTCTTTTGGGCTAGCATTTGGTTCCCTTTTTTTAGAGTGGTTGCTTTTATTTTTTAATAGAATCATTGAATGGTTTGGGTTGGAAAGGACCTTTAAAGATCATTTAGAGGGACCTTTAAAGTTCGTCAACGTTATCATCTCAGAACTAGTAGGGGTGGGTAAACAAGGCTTATTCACAATGGCTAATTTTAAACACAGAGACTAGTCTAAATTAAGCTCCTTTCTTGAGTCATTCTCCAAAGGAGAATCTGTCTGCCTGTCTCTTCCTCTCTCTCTTTTTGCCCAAAGAAGCTGGGGAAGAGATTAGCCCTCATGAATATTCTCTCTGATACTAACTCGTGAAGAACCGGATACTTGTATCTTAAGCAAAGGGAAAAGGGACCTTAGTAAAAAAGATTTCAAATAAACTGAAAAAGAGAGGTGACCTTTGAAGATAACTTGCAATCTAGAACACAGTTGAGACATGTCACTCATTTAAGTAGGACACAGAATTACAGTATATGTCTATGCTGTTCTCTGTAAATACAGCTATCACATTTGCTGTCTTCTAATTTCTCTCTCAATTTAAATTTATTTTAACTTCATTAAGGTTGAAAAGCCCTATAGAGGCAGTACTTTTGCAAGGATCCCTGCAAGTCTTGTCACAGATGTGTAACTGTTTGTGTCTTTTGTGAAGGTTTTCTCCTTTTTTATCCAAAGCTTTCATAAAACTATGTGCAAAATGTAAATATAAACAGTCGAGGGAGCAGTCTCCAAAATGGGTGTCCACACTGATTCCAAACTAGGAGATAACCCATCCAAATATGTTCTGGAATTGGGGCGATACTGTACTGGTCAACAAGGGATAAATGTGATTAGAAACTTTATTACAGAGTAACTCTTAACTGTATGAATAAAAGTAAGGCTTTTCTGGTTTGACGTGAGGATTTCTAAGGATTTACTGGAAAACACACAGAGCCAATAGCATTTTGAAAAAAATTTCTGCATTACAAAACATCAAAGTCTGGGACATAAATCCTGAGCATGTTGTATAACACTGTTTATATAGTGAGCAAGTAAACCCTACCTAAAATGTACAGAGTTTAAATGTTATGTCTTAAGCTGTATTTGTGTAAAATGTAACTTGAGTATGGATTTTAATGCAACTATTCCATACATCTGTGGAGAAGACATATGAATGTTAAATCACAGAAAATAAACAAAGAATGATAATAAATGTCAGACTTTTGCTTCTGAGAGATTTATTCTGTGTTTTCATAAGCAAAATATCACAAGATAGCTTCTCTATTAACTAAATTGTGATGACTATACTGGTAAATGTCATCTAAGCAATTTAAATATTTAATATTCTATTCCACATACATGCCACTGGAGCAGCATACTAATAAATAATAACAATGATTCAAGTTTACGGCTCACCCCAATCTAATAAAAGGCTCAAAATAAATTGGAATCAAAATATTCGAGCTATGATTCAGTAAGACCCTTTAAATAAACACATGGGAAAACTATTAGAAACAGGGAGGACTCAGTTTGATAATACATGACATTCCACTTATGGAAAAAAATACTTTGCTTTATTGCCTAACACAGGAAGCTTTCTGCTACTAGTTAATACCAAAGCACATTCAAAAAAACAAAATGTCAAAACATTACTGGTTTTCCCTATTTGAACTATTTAAATACACAGATCCAAGAGAACCTCATGAGTGACAGAAGTGACTTAGAGGAGAAATATGCCATTTTCAGTTACCATACTTGGAATCAGAGATGAAGAAATGATTGTAGCAACAAAACTCGACTACAAAGTACTAACAGAATGTAACAGAATATAGTGAATTCTGCTTGAGTAATTCAAAGCACCTTTACACATATTGATTTTCCAAGGATTGCAATTTATGGAGGTAGGAAAGATGATTAATATTATAGCTACATTAAAAATTAACATCCAGAAATGTCTTGGCCACAGGAATTTGAATACAGGTATTCTACCCCCTTACCTGTTGGTAGTACTGCCTGCCTTGGACACAGCATGTGGGTAGGAGCCGTGTTACCTACCTATATCCCCGTGAAAGAACAGTTGTCTATTTCCAGTCCTCCTTAACTGAGATTTAATAGGGTTTTGCAGATTTCTAGAGTGAAAATTAATTAATACAACTTGAGTTTTACTATATGGAATGAGCACGGTAATGCAAATGGCTCACAGCCCAAAAAGTTACCTACAAGTTATAGGCGTGCTTATATTTACTATGCAAATCAGCAATAGAAAGAGCTGCATGTGAACGTCAGACACACTATGTTATCTGGGCACCAGCTGTTTCTAAAGGTTGGTGGCGATGGTGGCATTGAAAAAAGGTGGTAGGGGCTGTGGTGAGAAGCTGGCAGGGATGAATCTCCTCTTACCATCCCTCAAGGCTGTGAACTTCTCAAGCGGCACTGCGGTCTCGGCTAAGAGTACCTGGCGTGGCCTACAGGAGAGGAAACATCAGGAAGCAGAGCAGGTTGGAAGTGGGATTTTAACAGGTGATATGGGAGTTGGCTGTGATTTTAACAGCTCGTTCAACTGACCAGCACCAAATCTTTCTTACTGCTACCCTGGCGAGAATAATAAAGCTCAGAGCAAGCAAGACTGAAAGCAAGGAACAGAATTCTGTAAGGAGTAGAGCAATCATGCGATGTTGAGCTAGCAACTGTGTAGAAATTAAGAAGGGATCATAAGCGTTCTGGAAATGTTACCATGTAATTACAAATTTGTGATGTCACTGAATTATCACTGATTGAAAAATCTTGGATTTATCTGGAAAACAATCTAAGTTTAAAATTTTATAACTGTGCCATCAATATTTCTGCAATTTTAAAGAAACAAAGCGCTGTTTTATTGTGCAATGTGTGAAAAGAGGGAAGATGAGTTAGAAAGCTACCGAGGAAAGAAGAGATACTACTTCTGACACTGAATTTCAACATAGAAAAATTACATAAATGTGATCCTTTATTAGTTTTTCAATATAAAGCACTTCAAATTTTGCAATAAAATTTAGTATTCAGTAGTTGGCAGCTGTTGAGCCAATAGAGAGCAGTGGTAGCTGGAGCAGACTAATGTGTGCATGTTTCTGCCTCTTAACATCAGGAGGTTTACTGGCTGAGAACCGGTATGACTAATGATTTATAAACAGAAATAATATGGGCTTAATTCTTTGGGTCTGGGACTCAGTTAGAAACAATTTTGTTTTGTTCAGCAAATAAAGAATGAAGTACTGTTCAAAGGTATTTTTAGAGAGCATCTTTCTTTAATTAAAGTGATTGCAATGACTACAGTATTTTCAGCAATGTACATACACTTCTACAGGAATGAGAACAATTTTCTTATGAGGTACTTATTTTTTTCTTACTTCAAAATGCTGTCAGGGAGAGAACTGGAGGAAATTGATACTCTCTCCTTTTTGGTACATGACATGGTAGAGAGAGATAGACACCAGTGACCACTAGTTGAGGATGTCCCTACTTATTGCAGGAGGGTTGGACTAGGTGACCTTTAAAGGTCCCTTTCAACCCAAACTGTTCTATGATTCCATGATTCTATGACCACACCAGTATGCCAAAATGGAAGCAATTTAATTCAAAGGGATTTAAGGTATCGCACAATTAAATAAGACACTGAAAAAGCTATGTATGGCTCTGCAAAGGGACTGAATTTCCCTACAGGCACATGTGCTTGATGGAATATAACAACATAAAATTAAATGTAAATTCTGTTTAGAAAGGCTACAGCCTCATGGATGTCATGGTTCTTCAATCAGTAAGTCTAGGTGTTTTCTGGTGTAGGATATGCATATATGTGATAAAGGGTAATTTCTTTCTCATGTGAAAGATAATAAAAAAATTTAAATATTTACTTTGACTCTGAGGAAGAGAAATACTTGCACAGAATGTAAAAAATCCTCTCACTTCTTCCTTTTCACAAGAAATTTGAACCTTGCATGAGTCTCTAGATTACCCATCCTTCGACAGCCTTCTGTTGATCAGAAAGTATGCCATGTATCAGAAAGCTGAGGGTAACAGCAAACAACTACCTAAAGCTGTTCAAATCTAAGGTATGCCTGTACTATAACAACCTGGCGGCATAAATAAACAGATAAACATCTTATGAATATAATACATGAGTTGAAATATGTTCAGGCATTTCTAGTCAAATACTTTTGAAAAGGAACAAAAAAAAAAAGGAGAGAGCATATATGTGTCTCAAAAAACCCTCCATCTATTTGAGCCTAAAAAGAAGAGACACATTAGTCAAACTATTTTCAACATGTAGCTGGACAGCCTTGCTGTCAGGCAACATGCAAGTCACAATCAGGGTACTCAAAACTTTCTGAACTAAATAAATGATCACTATTCATTTCTGCCTGCTGTACTAAACTTTTCAAAACTATGCTATATTTACAATGTACCTATGCTAAACCTGAGGTCACTGTAACGAACCTTTTCATTTATGACTTTACTCATGAAGATAGAATGATGCCACATATGAAAGTTTATAAACACTTGTGAAGTGCTACAAAAAAATCCCATTGTGTATAGCTTGGTTGCAACCTACCTAATCTCTTTCAGTGTAAGGTGAGGCACTTAATGCAGACTTCTTGGCAGAATCAATTGATTTACTTTTCGATTTACTTTTTTTGATTTGCTTTTGAGGATCATATTTTCAAATTCTTACTGTATATGTATATTTGAGGCTCAATACACATTCTGTTCTTCCACCTTTATCTCTCCTTACTGTAAGTGTCTCCATAAGCCCTACTGCAACCTTCTCCCTTTGCCAGCCCAGGGTCCCAGGCACCGACCGGCCCCAGCAGTGTAACCTGGGCTCAGACTGCAGAATATATTCCTTGGTCACGAGAAAGAGCTGTGAGAGATTCTGTACAAAGAGAGAAAAGGTAGAGGTGGGATTGTTGAGTCAGGATCGTTAGTAGCTCGAGGGTTCAAGAGGAGACATACCAACTTGGAAAGCTATATGATGCTAATTGAAAAAATAAGGGACTCTGCTTGAGGTTGGTTAGGAAGCTTTGGGTCAAGTTGTCAGTGTCACAAGTGGTGATGGAGCTGGGGGACAATCGCAACTCAACAGGACTGAGAACTTGTCCCCAGAAGCTGCAAAGGCCAACCTTCCCCTCCTGCTTGGCCAGTAAAGACTTTCTGGGTGCTGTACTGGAGTGCTGAGCACATGGATCCTTAGTCTAACAGCTCATCAGATCTGAAATATGTTTCGTGTGATAAGCAATTAAAAATTGCTTTTCACTTTCAAGTTGCATATAGCCCGCTTACAGAGTCTTTGCATCAAGTTAAAGAGGACCAGAGAAATTGACCCAGAACAAGGAAGGTAACGTTATCCTCCTTTCTTCTGCTGCCGTTTCCCCCTTTACTCCCCCACCTTAGAGTTGCTACCTCTTTTCCTAGACAGCAGCAGCAGGTGAAACCTGGAGCTATTTGACCCCTTTTTCTTACCCTTTTTGTAATCCCATGGCAGTGACACTACAGAAATATCAACCGGGAAGTATTTTTCCACCCTGACTACTGTAGCTTTCTGTTAGGAAACTGCTGATCCCAGACATTAAAACCCGTTTCAGCCGATGTATGGAAATGTCATCCTTAATTAGGTAGCTGTTTTCTTGAAGTTGAAGCCATTCTTCTGGATAGTAGTATAAACATAAAATCTAATCCTAATGTTCCAACTGCTGTTGTTTTTCTATAGGCTTCATATAGATTTCAGATCAAGAATACTAGCGCAGCCAAAGCAGCATTGAAATCAGACCCTCATTTTGCTGCTAATAGCTCTGGAGGGAATGACAAACAAACAGCGAGAACGACTTAGTGAGGTTCACTGCTTCAGCAGCTAAACTTAGACTGATTCACTTAATAGATTTCTGAAGGTGTGAAGATGCTTTCCTTTAACACAGCATTTTTATTTTAAGGTTACTTGCAGTTTCTGGGTAACTTTGTGTCATCAAAGGAAGATATGGATCTGTTGCTGCAGTGGATCTGATATCTTGCAGAACTTTCAGAACTTCCTGCCTCAATATTATGAGGTACAGAAAAAGTCACCAGTAAAGAACTTAAATCTCACTTGGAGTGAGTGTGGTAATTGGTTGTGGACCAGGACAACCATTTCTGAAGAGTAGAATTACAATTCTTCATTGAGTAGTGCCAGGAAATTGATTTGTAGTCATTACAGCAGAGAAGAAAGTGGTGCTCTTGACCTATGCTTCCTGTCCTTTCACTTAAGATAATAATAATTTGTTGTTGCTTCATTTGTTCTCTGCTGCTTAAAGTTCTCCACTGGAATTCAAACCTGCTTTCATGTGGCTTCAAGTGGCCCATATTTTTTAAGAAGTGTGGTGATCTGTGGCAGAAGTTCTGGTGGAAAAGGCATTTTGCTGCCAGTATACCAAACATACTGGAGCTATTCAAGTCCTTAGTACCCTTTTCAAGGCTTTCAGGTTTCATAAACCATTTTCCTGGCTTCTCAGAATGGCTAAATTCTGGTTTTATAAGGGGAAAGTACTGGATTTTTTTTTCCATCCTCTAATGCACTCTGTCACGAAGGGGCTTTTGCACATGTAGTTTTGTTCCTCAGTGGGAACACAGTCTAAGCAGATGTTCCTGTACAATGACGATGCAAAGAATCAGCATTTATTTAATTTTTATTTATGGCTGGCTTTCATTAGGTTGTGCTGTCAGCTGTAGAAGTATTAATTTTGGCTTCCAATTTCAGGTAATTGCTGAATAAAACTGCTGATTCTTTATAAACAATGATTTTTCCAAGAAGTCAAAATTCAGCGTCCTTACTCTGGCTTTTGTACTAGCCTGACAATACAGGTCTCTCAGTTTAACTGGGCTTTTCTTGGCCTGAGCTGATGTTTGCTTGTTTCAGTTGTAGCAGCAACTGTCTAGCAGTCAGGTAACCAATGTCTAAGGCTGTTGCAGTTTAGTTTCCGTTTACACTAATGACAGGTAGTAATTCTGTACGGAACGAACTTTATATGACTAGAACAAAATGCAGTGCAGAAGACGCTCAAGATGATACCAGATCTCCCAGACTGTTAACACAAATCAGACTTGTCAATCAATAGCCACTGCAGGAGCGCAACCTTGTGAGTCAGAAAAAGAAAAGAGATAGAGATGTTAGAGATAACAAGGAGAACAGAAGAACTGTATATTTAGGAACCAATAAAAAGAAAGAACATGTGAGCAGACTGTCTTAAAAATGTTAAAAAAATAAACAGAAGTGAACCCCAAGAAAAAGGAGGAAAACGGCATCATTACCGACTTTGTGCACCTCCTGAGAAGAAAGAAACCCTCATAACAAGCATCACGCTCCTTCTGGTGAAGACTGTGGGATGTTGACAACTTATTTTAAGCACTACACCTCTTTTTCTTTGAGGAAGACAGAAACTGTCAACATTAGGACCCGGAGGGATACCAGAAGGTTGAATATAATACCATAAGAAGGGGGTAGATGCTGGGATGGTTTCGTGCAACAAGTTAAACTGCATTATTAAAAGGCTTTTTGTATTAACTAAGAATTTTGATTATCTGGCTGTTAAAGAATGAGTTGGACTAGTAATAAATTCACAACTTCTTATATATAGTATGTTCCATTTTGCCCATAACAACATTTTGAGAGTAAGTGTGTTACCATTGAGCAAAGTAGCAGATAATGAACATAATATGCCTCATTACACATGTGGGAATGAGAGAAAAGAAGAATGATAAAGAAAATTTAATAAATTAAGTCAGAACTAATTCTTTGTGGTGAAGAGAGAGGAAAACAACTGTATTTTAACAGAGAGATACTGTTTTGAGTAAATGTTGATAATATTGCAATTATAGAGAATACATAAAGGAATTCAGAGTTAAAACAAGGAAAATCATAGAAACTCAATCATGACTATTTTGGAGGAAACTGGAAAATAAATTAAGTGCTTCTAACTAAGTGCAAACAGAGAAAGAAGCTCACTGGTGGACACGAGCATGACAAATGAAAGTTAGGATATAATAACTATTACAGAGGCCTGGTTCCTCCCAAAGGAAGAGGCTGCGTTATAGAGTTACAGGATGTTCCAAAAGAAAATGTTCAGCAGAGAAAAGCAGAAGAGGAAAGGGAATGTATCTTTGAACTGTAGGAAAGTTAAAAGCAATCTTGAATGAAAAATAAAATCAATTTGGCAAAATTAGTATGGAGCAAATGTCTAAGCACCAAAAATACAAAGTTGTAACTTAAAGACTTCTTATTGCCAAATAAGTACAGAGCAGAGGACAGAAAAATATCTCAGCTGCTCTAACGTGATTTGCATCATCTAAAGATAAGTGAAAGAACAGTCTAGATAAAAAGAGAAGATGAAAGATGACTGTCGTATTCCTAAGCAGGAAACCACGGAGGAACTTAAATGAGGACTATCATAAATGATTCCTGTTAGAGCTGGGTTTTATTAACTTTATCTGATCTCAGATTCACTTCAGCTTTAGAGCTTTTAATGCTAGAGTCAAATTAAAAACTCTTTGATTTGTTTTTCCCATAAGAAAACTTGTAAAAAGAGGAGTGGGAAAGAAATAGAGGGGAAAAAATCCAGTAAGAAAGAGGATGACAGCTGGAGGAGAAAGAACAGGGCATTAAGAACTTTGC
The DNA here is from genome assembly GCA_009819775.1 of Phoenicopterus ruber ruber. Classification (NCBI taxonomy): domain Eukaryota; kingdom Metazoa; phylum Chordata; class Aves; order Phoenicopteriformes; family Phoenicopteridae; genus Phoenicopterus; species Phoenicopterus ruber. The sequence continues at coordinate 93,412,879 of CM020217.1, forward strand.
ATAGTACCTTAGAAAACCTATTCTTCACTATTCTGAGCCAGGGTGACATTCCAGCCCTGATCTCTCTGTGACTTTGATCTGCTTTGTGGTCATTTTTAACCAGATAGGGTATAATTCTCCATGAAACACAGCTGTGTGAAAAAGAACACTACAAAATTTGTAAATCATTTCCTATACATAGCAACAAAAATATACATCCTGTGTTCCACTCTCTTCTTTTAATGGTGTTTGCAGGTTCAGGCTAAGATGTAACACTATGTTTCTTAACAGTTTTATTAGAGGATATGTTGTTAATTCCTATGTAACACATATTTAGTTCAAATGCACATCATTGTGATGGGAAAGGTCAAAACAAATCAAAGAAAACATTCCAAAATAATAAATGATTTTGGAGGGGTGTGTGTGTGTAAGTACAGAATATCATGCAGACTCAGAGCTCAGATTCCTCACGTGTGTTGGAATTTACATTTGGAAATATAATGAATTTCAGATGCTAGTTAAAGTTGCACCTTTGTCCTACTCTTCGGCTCAATCCCTGCTGACAAGATAGGTTTCACTGACCTCTGGTGTCTGTACACATTTTTTCTCTGCTATGTAACCCATTTTGGTTCCAAATAAAGATCGCCTTGCAATGTTTCAGCTGTTTTTTTCTTTCCTTTCCTCAACAGGGATAGTCAAATGTAATATAAATGCTATATTCATATACTAAATCCTCCAAATTCAGCAGGCTGTACTCAATAACCTTGAATTCATATTTGGTGCTTATAGTTTTAGTTGTCCCGAGTATAATAATTAAATCATCTGACATGAGACTATATGGTGAAAAAGAGGATTTGTAGCAATTGCTTTTATACCCTCACATTTTACCAGGAGAAATAGTTGTTTCCATGACAGAATAGTTTTACAAACTACGGGGGTCACATTTTGTGATCTTTATTGCTTTTATTGCTTTATTGCTTTTAAATACTACCTTAATCTAGGAAGTCCTTTACAGAATTCATTGAGATATTTTTAAAATTAGATATAAATCAAGGCTTAAATGGGTCAGAATCTGGATCAGGAAGAGTGAATAGGGATAGAAAGATCTATGGGATCAAGCTGAAATGCAACTTGCTTAAAGCTGAAATGCAACATGCTTAATTTCTTGAAATTACAGATACATGCTTTAGACAATGTAACCTCCATTTTCACCTTAGTGATTTAAAGTCCGATTTCCATAATCAATCTAGACATCAGGGTGCCATGAACACAAAGTGTCAAGGTGCTTTATGTTTCCCTTAATAAAAATGCAGCACACAAAGGTGATGTCTATGTCCTTTCCTACAAGTACAATACAACACAGCTCATACTTTTAGCAGATTAGAAAATCTGTTTTTCAGGCCTGTGCCTAAGTAATATCACAGATAACTTGCAAGATCATTTCAGTGCTCTGTAATGAACGTTATAACTACTTTTCTAAATGCAAAGCTGAAATAGGACCTTGACTGAAGTAGCCCAGAACTTGCGTAGTACAGCCCCTGTCCACCATCTATGGCAGTGGATCTTGCTGGGACTTCTTAATGTTATTTTTTTTTCCCCTTACAATTGGAAATCATTCTTTACTTGCTTCTGTCATCAAAGTGGCTGTCCGTCAGACTACTGAACGTGCAGTTGGATTTTTAGACATTTGTTTTCTGTAATTTCTATAGGAAATACTATTAAATTGCAAAAAGAAGTGGTATTAATACAAATCAGAAAATTTCTGGAAACACCATCAAGCATGGATTGTTTTTCAAATACTCGAACTCATGGAGAAGAAACAAAACATGGAGCATATTTGATTCTTCCCTGCTTTCTCTACAGGGCCTCTACATAGCGCAGAGGGCACTGTCTTGGAGGAAAAGAAACAAAAGGGTACAAATACAAGGTGGTCTGTTTATGTCTCATGGAGGCATTACGTTAAGGTATATCGTGGCCATCACATAACTGATGTCCTGTTCCTGACAACACTGCTCTTTGTTGCAGTCCAACATAGGTGGGGAAGAAACTGTTGTTAGATACTCAAAATGAGCTCTCTCTATTGCCAGTGGAGAAAGACTGGTGCCTGAAGAGGACAAATCAAAGCGGCAAAGTTAGAGTATAAATAACTGATTCTAGCAGTCATCTTTGCAGAGTTATATTTCTCTATGTTGACCATAGAGGGAGCCCCATCGCTTAACCTAGGCATGTTACATGCCTAAAGAAAGATGTAAACAACCCCCTGAAACAACTGTTCTTTTATTAATGAATCATGTATAGTTATGAGAGACAGGTCTTTTCTTCCTATTTTCCTTTTTTTTTAAAAAAAAATATATACCTGGCAATTCTGTAGTTATTTCCAGACCACAAAATACCTTCCAAACTAATTTCCAGTACTTTCTCCAAAAGTTTTGTCTGGCAAGCAATAGAAATTTCCAACCATATAATATGTACAAGCATAGTAAATTGGCCATATAGAAAGAGGAATTCTCAAAAGGCCTTGTAGTGAGTGGAAAGACCTGCACTAATATCTTCTCTTCACAGGCCTTGAAACATGAAGGAAATACATACACTGTTTACAGGAATTTCATCTCACTCCAGTTTGTTAAGACTCCCAGTAACTGGTCCAACTTCAACATGTGCTTAGACTGAAAAACAGAATTTTATACTTTTTTAGATTTTATACTATTTTTTTCCCCTTCCTGTGTGCTTATGAACAATTCCCATCTAACCAGCACCTAGTAGAATGTTTCGTGTGCAAATGATCAAAATGCTACACTGAAATAGATGCGAGACGGGAGCGTCATGCTGAAAAACCACACACATGTGGAATGCCCACTAACTTATCCCTGCCATGGTGGAAAATATCTGTTGAAATGTCAGAGACTTGTAACCCTATTAGGTGGAGATAAACAAGCCATCTGAAATATCATCTTGGCTCTCCACGAGGCTCAGGCAGCATCAGCTATAATTGTAGTTTTCCCGTTTATATGGCTCCACTTCTACAAGCTTGTGCATGTGATGGAGTCAACATCATGAGCATGTGTTGAAAACCTCTTCAGGACACTTCCAGCTTCTTTCCCAACCTGTACACGTGTTTTCAGTTGTTCAGCACTTAGCAGTTGACAGTTTACCACACACCAGAGCAAGAGAGGGGAAAATGAGAAGCCTCTCCCCCCTACCCCTTGCCCTCAAAATGAAGATTTTGTTTCTGCTGTCGCTTTTTTAGGGTCTCAGTTAATTTTTGGTCAAATAAGCAGAACTCATTTGTTTCGCAGATTGCTCTTTTGTACAAAAAAAGATCACATTATGAATCTCACGAGGTATTTTCTGGAAAAGGCAAATATGTTCCTTTTGGAAAGAGAATCTCCTCCGCTCTTACTCATTATTTGGTGAAAGGAATGCTCTTACCAACTGGAGGCGAGACCCCTCTATTGATTTCTTTCATTCCGGAAGACATGAGACATCGGATTCTGCAAGAAAAACTGGAACTGAGCTTTTGTGTGCGGTTCAGTCTAGCTAGGACAGAGCACAGACAGGGCTGCTGCTGCTGCTGCTGCCTCTGTGTCCAGGTCCTGATGAATTTCACATAAACACACTGCACACAGACTAACTTTTGTTGGAGTCGCCTTATGGCCATATGTTTTTGCAGTTCCCTTTGCTGGTCCTTATTAGAATCTGGAAACAAGATTCTCTTACTGTTACTGGTTTATTTGTTCTTTGTGGTAGTATGCATGAGAATCTTAAGCAAGTATTTAACAGCAAAGGAAGTATCAAGTATATTAGGTTAGATTCTAAGTTATCTTGGAGGTCTATGTAAGCATTTTTATTTTGTGAACAAATGAACAAATAATAAATTCAGAACAAAGAAATCCAGGCTAGATCAAGATAAGTTGTGATGAAGAACCTTTAAGATTTTGAACTCTATCCCATTTCTAGGAGCTAGTGGTTATTGCCACTTTTTAGTAGTTTATGGTGGGACATATTCATCTCACCAAAGTCTAGCCTTTTACTAGAGAAGATTAATGGAGAAGGACTGGAATGGAGATGCATATCCTAAGTCACAGGTCTTAAAAGATCACATTCCCGAATAATGTTTCATTTTGTAACTGACAAAAATGAAGTGTGTGAGAATGTGAGGATGATAGCAATAAATCACTCAATATTATTCTTTTAAAAACGTTGTATTATGTGCAAAACTGCACATTATTCTGAAATAGGTTACTATTTTGGAAGTAAATAAATATAGTTTTTCAAGACATTTTTCAATGTTTCTTTAATAAAATAAACCAAAAAAGAAACCCAGTAACATGCTATTCTAGTTCATTAAGAGGTGTTCCTTCTGGTTTTGAATTTGGAGGAAGGTGTAAGGATATCTTTATAAAATGTGACTTCAATACTTCTATTCTAGGCAGCAGACAAATATACATTTTCACACAAAATTCCCTATTAATGTTCCTAGAGTGGTAAAAATGGACAACATTTTCTTCAAAATAAATGTGACATTTAAACATTAAAAGGATTAGGAAAAAAACAAGTATTGTTCCCACTGCAGTTAATTGAAAAGATTGTGTTCCCTTCTGCAGCCAAAACATGGCACAGGTACAAAATGTAGTAATCCATGGTCTTAATGTGCAGTTAAGGATGCTGAGTTAAAATAGGGCACAATTAAATTTTTTTGTTACAGCTCATGAACAGGGAACATACTGTATTTTGTGTTTGCATATGTTTCCATTAGAACCTGCTTTTAAAAAAGAGTAAGGGAAAATGATTATTTTCTTATGGAATTTTTTGGTAAACTCTCACATAGTTTCCTGAGATTCAGCAAGAGATCATACACACTGTGCTCACATTCTCATGGAAGAGGACCACTTGAGAAGCCAACTTTTTGAAATAGCACCTGGTATCTTTGGAATTTAGCCTTATTTAAGCTTTCCATCTTTAATATTTCCCTCAAATTTCTTTTTCCAGATGCAATGGAATGAGAGCAGCTCTACAACTGAAGGCTTAAGAGCTTGTGCACAAGCTTGTGAACATCCTAGCCTTTCTTCTACATGGTCTTGGTCATGTTGGGATTCAGCCAGCTTACAGTCCTCTATCCATACTTTTCTGAGAAAGCTACTTAAGCTTAATAGCTCAAATGTGTTGGACACACTCTGATGTGCAGGAGACATGAACTGCAGCTCTTCATCATAATGATACTATAAAAACCCTTCACTAGCAAGATATATGGTGCTGTCATCCAAAATTGGACCTGACCCTGAAGACTTTCATGCTTATTGAATTTAATAGGTTATAGTGCACTCCTCATAGGATAAGTTTTAGAAATTTGTCTATTATAACCCATTTTTGGAGCAAAAGACCAGCTCTGGTGCATTAGCTGCCCTCCTTGTTCCACTGGAAGCTTTGCATCTCAATGATATGCTCGAGGGTAAAGGTAAACAAGGGGGAAAACAGTGGTTCAAAGCTGAAAACATGAGGTCTCATCAGACCTTCAGCAGGTAGAATGCTGACCAGAAAGTGTGCTGGTCTCATCTGGCAGCTGCAGGAATTGATGGAGTTCCTTAACCTCTCAAGGTGGCTCCCAAACATGAACCCTTTCCTCCACAGAAGAGGTAGCACTCAGACTGGTGTAAATGGTTAGTCCAAAGAAACCCAAGGGAAGAATTGAATTTAAATTGGAGTCCCTAGAAGAAGACCATCTGAAAACAGGCTTCTCTTCTACAAGGCAGTGTTTTATTTGAGTATTTCCCATGACAGAACAATTTGGGAATCTCAGCGAAATTGGGAATGAATTAGTGAAGTACCAAAATACTTGTTTATTACAATTATGCAAAGAAAGGTGCCTCCTCACTTGTTTAGCTAAATATTAAAATGTATCTGAAATAGAATATTTTGGGGAAAAAAGGTAGTAAACTTTTTCTTCCTGTTCATTTTTAGCGGTTGTCCACATCTATCATAATTCTTCCAATGGTTTCACTTTAAATTCCAGTTAGAAGCCAAAAAAACAGTTAGTGGAAGTCAGAGATCCTGGTGCAAGTCAAAGATGAGAGACTCCACTTAAAAGTCTATTCTACATTTTGATTATAAACTGAATTTAATATAACCCCTCAGAGAGCTCACAACAGTATTTTATTATAACCAATGGCAGGGGTTAGAAGAGCAACATCCAACTTTGAAAAAGTAGACCGATGGTTCTTAACTATAGGCAGAAAGATACAAATCAGGGCAAGTTATTACTCTTCTGCTTTTAGATAAGCTAAAATCTAACTAACCCCTCAAACTGCAAGACTTGGTAATAAATATTTCAATTCTTGAGGTCTTTTCAGCCAGTGATAGAAGTCACTTCTTCATTAACAACTCAGAATCATACTTGCTTTAGTCTCACATATGCCCTTATAAAGCAAAGACAAAATGAGGAGTCTAAAAGAACAGAATTAAATTTGTTAGGGATGCAATTCTGTATGACAAGTGCAAGGTAGTAATTTAAGCAAAAATAATCCTAATATGACAGGGGAACAATTTCTTAAGTAGCTACTCTTCAATGTTCTAGGATATTTTGTAATATAGCTCACAAGAGGCATGAAATAAACTTCTGCTTTGTTAACAATAGTTAGGCCTCAGCTGTATCTAGTTTTTAGTAGGTCTTGCAGTGTGCATCAGTGTAGACCAACTAGAGACAGTGTAGAGAAAAGCAGGGGAAAAAAAGGAAACATCTAGAAAGCTTGACATACAAAAGGTGGAAGATGAAGGAGAGGAGGAAGCATTTAAGGACAATTTTTAAATACATAAAATTTGAGAAAGACAAATAGAACACTATGCCCAGGTTCACAGTGGATGAGATAAACTGCAGCAGAGAAAATCAATTTAAATACCAGGATAATTTCTTACCATAAGGAGTAGAAGTACACTTTGGAGAGCTTGAGAAACTGGGGAATGTCTGCAGTTGCGGGGCTCCTAAAGAGTAATTTAAACAAACAGCTATCAAGAGTGACAAAAGTACAAATGCTTCTGGTTGCGATTGAGGCATGGATTGGAAGACTGCATACAACCCATCTTGTAGATTCTATAAGGCTACTTATTTATTTTTTATTTATTCTGGCTGATGTTGGACTCCTGCCTATGATCTTCCCATGTCAGTTTCTAAAGGAAGTAAACACTGACAATTTGAAAGAGCACATACAGTCACCCAGCTATTCCTATCTCACTGAATGCTTAGCAGACTTTAGGAGACTGGATTGAATGTTTTGGCCATGTGTACAACAGGGAAGGTGAAACAAATGAAAACAGGAAAACTGCCAGGAAAAAAGAATAATTAGTTACAGAATAATGGAGGCCTGTATTAAATACATTGCTAGCTGGGAATGTTCAAAAGAAACTGTAAAGAATAGTGTAATAAATATAAGAAATGAGATTTAAGCCCAAAACAAACATTTGGTTTAAATATCTTTAACTTTGATAGTTTTTGCACATTCATATTCTTCAGATAAAGTGAAAAAGCAGAAATCTTTCAGGTCAAGGTCTGTCTTAAGTTTGTTACACTGTGTTAAGATTGATCTTTTGGCTTTTTGTGATGACAAACACTAGTGTCTTAACTGGTGATGAGCAAGAAGATCACTGGGCATAACAAAAATGTGCATCATGCTGACCTTTGCTAAATTGGCACTTCTGAGCTTCCAGGGACACGACTTGCCTCACAGAGGAAAAGGAATGCTGGCAGTATTGTATTTAGTTTGAGCCAACATATACTGTTTCTTTCAAATGTACTTAAAAATGCATATGTTCTTTGTGGAAAATAGTTAAGCATCCAACACTGGTGTTTATATTCAGTGATAGAAAACTCAAGCAGCAAAGGAAAAGCTGACCTTCAGTCTAGTTGAGGTACTGCTGCTTTATTTTTCAGTCTTTTTATAGCATCATTTTGTAGAAAGAGACCTTTTTTATCTTTGTTGTTGTTTCTTAGCCAAAGACTATTTTTTAAATTAGTTTCCCCCAGTAGGCTCAAGATGGCTGCAAATGTTCTGCAAAGGAAAACCTTAAGAACAGCTTTTGTAGGAGAGTGACTCTGACTACTTTCAGCCTTCAGGAAAGTACGACAATCAGACATGAAGAAAAGCGTCAAGCAAAAAGAGTTAAAAAAAAAAGTTTCCAGCAGGAACAAAGATGCTTCCAGAAAGAAGAACTGGAGCAGGGTAGAGGTTTGTCTTGGTCATCACGGCTAAAGTAAGGTCAGCCTTACATTATCTGTGACATGGATGAAATAAGTCGTATTTGAGATCTCATTTGGACACTGACTATCAAAAACGTCAAATTTACTTCAGCTGTTTGGAAGTACCTTCCAGGTGTTCTGACTCTGTCCAGATGTGCAATTTCATACTTGATGTATTCCCCTGAAGTGAGACTAGTCAAAGTAACTTTCCAACACTGACAGGCCTGTCACATGCAGAGCATATATAACTTATAATATCAGAGCTGCTTAAAGATGATGCAGTCTATCATAAATGGAGCTTATGCATGATATCCATAGGAGTCTTGATATAATCAGAATTACCTTTCTATGAAACAAATCAAGAATATTTTACCAGCGATTTCAAAAGGAAAAAATTGTGTCTATTATCACAAAACTCTGTGATTCCCATGTTACAGAACTCACGTGCTGTTAATCTCTCTAAGACAGATGCACTGTTGCAAACATAGTAATTCTGTCAGAACCACATGCATTCCTCGGATTCTTAAATCTGGAAATCCTTCCTGTAGGAAGATGTATTCTTTGTGCCAGAGCACAAGACAAGCCGAAAAACAATGCCGATTTTTTCTGAAGCAGATTATCTTCACAAATGCCAGAAATGGAACATTTGATAGCCTCAAGAATTTCCGGCGGTAGACATGCAAACCACAATGAACATCTGCACCTTGAGAAATAAATTCTTCATTGTACCTGTTTATTGTAATTATCTTCTTTAATATGTGAACAACGAGTATTACAGTCATAAAAACACCTCAGCAACATTCTTGCTTTAACAGCTATTCATAAATCTTAGGGCGTATTTAAATCCAATTTCTACATCATAAATAATATGACACATACATTATTGAAAAGTAATCCTTTTATATAGCGATGCTATATTTAACTGCTTACAGGTGTTGAGAGCACAGACTTCCTAGGACAGACCAAGAGACACTTGCAGGTGACCAGGTATTTGTCCACAGGTGTGAAGGAGCAGGAGTGTGGGACTGTCTTTATTCTGGCACTCCTGTTCCTACCGTGGTGAAAGCTGGCTCTGGCAATTGCCAGCGAACGGCATGCAATAGGCATAAAAGCCTCATTTCCTCTCTCAAAATGGAGCACGCTCTGGGTAGGTTTGAAGAATAGAACATGCTGCATAATTTCAAAGTAACATCTGGCAATGTCACCGACTTCTGGCTCTCTCTGCACAGAGAGTGAAGAGCTTATGGACCGTACTGAGTAAGTCCATGAGAACAAAACATCTGGTTTCTTAAAGTTTCTATGCAGTTCAAGTTGTGATGTACCATATAAGGAAAAGGAAGGCTTTGGGTATTGGTATGTAAATGTTTATATCTACGTTTCAATGCTTGTGTTAAGATTTCAACATTCAGACCAAGAATTAGGGAACAAATAACTTTCAAGAGATTGCTACATATCTAAGAACAACCTGGAAGTATTACAGCTGAATTTGTCTTAAAAATCTCTCTAAACTTAAAACTATTCACAGGAGGAAAAAATAAAAAGGATAATTGCATTTCATTTGCAGGAAAAAATGTAGCAGGAATATACAGACAGTCTATTTGGTATTCACCCACCATCTCTGTTACAGGATTGCAATGTTGCTTCCAAAGGTAATGGTAGACACATCTGATTCTTCAGAGGTACAGCTCAAAAAAGACAAGACATTATTCAGAAAAGACAAAGCTTTTGGTAGTTGAGATAAAAGTTTAAGTACGTTCCTTAAATTGGGAAATCATGTACATTTTGAAAGGATGTAAAAGGTTTTTATAAGACCATAAAGGTGTTTTGGACTGAACATATTTTATCAGTACTTAATCTGTTCTGCCACGTATTTTGCCATTTCTACATTTTTCATGAGTCAAAATTTTGAATTTCCTCATGTTCATGCTGAGTAAGGGATGACTGGAAATTAAACTAAAAGCAAGATTCCCACTGACATCAGTGGGAACGGGACTTATCGCTGCATGCGTTCATGGTGTGAGTCATACTAGCATAACTGTCAGATGATCACATTTCCTCTATACTTCTCTCTTTAATTTACTGAATTATTAGGATGAAAGGATCATAGGATAATTCAGGCAGAAAAGGACCTTGGGAGGTCTCTAGTCTAGTCTACTTAAAGTAGCTTCAGCTCTTAGGTCAGGCCAGAGTTCTTAGGGTTTTATACAACTGAGTCTTGAAAACTTCTGACGATGTAGACTGGGCAACCTCTCTGGGCAACCCCCCTGGGCAAAAGGGGATAGGTGGAGGAAAGGTGTTGATTTTTTTTTTTTTTAAATTTTGTTTCTCACTGCCCAAGTCTATTTTAATTGGCAATAAATTAAATTATTTTTCCCCAAGTCAAGTCTGTTTTGCCTGTGACAGTAACTGGTAAAGCAATCTTCCTATCTTTATCTCGACCACACAAGATTTTCCTCCTATTTACACCCTCTGTTCTGTTGAGGAGGGGGAGTGAGTGAGTGAGTGGGTGGGTGGGTGTCTGGCTGCAGGCCCAGGCTAACCCACCACACCGATACAGACCCCTCTGACACTTGTTACCAGCCTTCACATTGAGTATGACCCATTCACCACCACCCTCTGAGCCTGATCATCCAGCCAGGTTTTTATCCATCCTAATACGCATATAACATCCTAATGTGCTAATTAGTTCAATACTATTCTTAAACTTTTTTACTAATGCCTATTGATATTTTATGACCTTTTTTTACTTGATAGCGGACTTTATATATTTTACATAATATCCAGTAGTTCACAAACAACAACTGCTGCCTGAAATAGTGTGGAGATTCATAAACATATGAAAAACTGTCTGGATTATACCTAAGGATTGAGCCAGAGACCTATCAAGCCTGGAAAAATGCTCAACTCTTATCTGGAAGAGACTAATCTCTTTTATGAATGAAAGGCAGGTAAGGATACACTTTGGGCCTTGCAGTAGCTCATCAGGGCTTTACACAGGCACATCCAAACTGTTATTTTGTGAAATTGCAACACAGACCAGCATTAACTGCAGTACTTAAGCCACCAGTTTTGTGACAAATACAACATTTTACGTGAAGAGTTTTCCAAAGTCTAATCTCCTTCAGATTTAAGAATGCTAAATTTTGATATTAAAGCATTGCTGCAAATAAATGGTGAGTTTAGGACATTGTCTGAGTTGTCAGAAGTTAAGGGCATGAGTAGCAGTGTTTCATGACATGCATGTTTCACAAGACATGCATGTGTTAACTCTGGGAGATTACAGGTAGGAAGGCAGTCGAGAGGGTTTATTGATACAGGTACTTATATCTTCTTTATATCTTGCAAAGAACTGAGTAAGTAACTGCTTTATTGAACCACATGTCCCAAATAAGGTAGCAATCTCTTTCTTTTCCGTACTCACTGTTTGTTACACTCTGATGCTGCACACAGTGATGAACCTTCACTGCAGAGATTTTCTCTTGCGTGGTTATACAGCTGCCAATACTTCCAAGTTAAGCATATTACAGTCTCCTTTACCCTCCCATCTCCTTTAACTCCTCTCAATCAGCTGTGGGCTTTCATTATGAAGCAAAGACCAATTTATTTAATTTCTCTCTTGCTTCACTTAGTTTGAATTAATTTTTTCTAATAATTTTATATTCCAGCAACTATTATTCCTTGCCTGTGAAGAAATTTAGATCCTAGCTAATAGGAAAATGCAGTTAGTATGGAGTGAGTATGTACAATAGGTAGATATGATAAAAATGGTGGAGCATTTTAATGTTTGTAGCATTTTGGTTGCATTGAGGTAGTAATTGTGAAAATCTAATTTTGTAAGAAATAGCAAACTGTGCTCTGTCATATCCAATTAGTTACACAAGCAGCTTTAAAATGAAGTGCACCGATCACTGTAGAAAGCTGTATTTGCATCTCAGCTGCAAGGTGCTCAGCCCAGAGCAGAACATTCTGTAGGTTTTGAGGGTGTTCAGACCCAGTGTTTCAGATAGCTACTTTGTATTCATAAACCTAATTCAAAGTCAATGGCCCCAAAAGAGCTGAAACCAATCTCTCATGCCTGAGAAAATATGCTATAAGGAAAAAAAAGAACAGGGGACTAGAACAGGGCACTGTGGTTAGGCTATAACAATCTATCAGTTTTGCTCCTGCATGACAGCTGAAAGTTAAATGCCTGAAGGATTTAGAGAACAACAGCCTTAGTTTTGTACCTCACTTCCCTCTCTGTGCAATTGGGGTGTTAATCGTGCTTCTGTAAATCTCAAGAGGGTGTGGGCTATTGAAGGCTGCCGTCTCAAAAGGAAACAGGTATGTCAGCATGGCTGTGCTTGATGTCTGGAGGTCTGGAAAACAGTTCAAATCTAGAAATTGATACCTAGGCCCAGGGAAAGTTAGCCTATGCCTTGGCTGGACCGTGGCTCCTGGGCTTGTGTGTGTGCCCCGTCTGCACGCCTGCACCATGCTGAGCCGAGACCTGTGCACACGCTGTTTCCCGGCTGAGCAGACTGGAAGGGAAGCGTGATGCATTTCAGCGTCTTCTGGATTTGAACACAAGAGATTGAGACTGCAGCACTGACATAGACTTAGACACCTCTGAATAGGATTCACGCATGCATAAGTGTGTAAATGTGTAAGTATCCTATGGCATTGTGTTCCCTCTAAAAGCTTAGCAACACTGTTAACTGCCCAGGTGAGAAGTATTTGTTTCACAACTTGCTTTGTATATAGCCTTGGGAAGATGAAGTGAAATTTAAAGCAAGAGAAGTGTACGTACAAACTGTAAGGAAGAGCAGTATCGTCATTGCTGCATTTCTCTAATCATTCACTTTCAGTATTACTGATGGTGGTAGTGAGGAGGAACACGTTCTCCATTCTGGAGAAAACACTACTGTCTTTTTATTGATCTGCCTTCTCTTGTTTGGTTTTTTTTTTTTTTTTTTTACAGTTGTATCTCTGTTCTCTAGGTGCTTACATCAAATGAACAAAAGTACAGAGGAATTCATTAATCTGCATACCAGAGACTGAGTCCCTCTTCACCCGTCGTGCCATCCAAGCCAAAGTTTGCTTCCCACTGGCTCCCTTTGTCTCAGCATCAACACACAGGAGCTTTTATCATCACCTGTGGTTGACTGGGATCATCTGATCCATTTTGGTGTAAATTATCTGTACCAGAAAGTCATAGCACGTTAATAGGTGTCCAGCCCTCACTAGAATCACAGGTGCTAAAGTTAAAAAGTACAAAGCTACCAAACATATGTGGTGAACATATTTTACAGCTAATGCAAAAATGTCTAGGAAACCGAGAAGAATGTTAAAGCTCCAGGGAGCAGTTCCAAAAAATACAAATTGCCTGTTCCTCTCAGCAAGGGCCCTTGATCATAGTTCAGATGCCGCTATTGTGAACTTCATTATTCCTCAACAAGCAAAAGAAAAGGCCAAAAATTACACCATTTTCTGTGAGTCAAGACCTGTATTGTTGGCCCAGTGTCATTTATTCCACTTCCTCGTGTTGTTGAAGAGGTAGGTAGGACGTAGGCAGTTTTCATACCCACTTCAAGGACTCCAGATGAACTCACACAAGCATGTCATGGGCACAAAGACTATTTTTAGAAAACACCTTGCTTCGATGCTTGGGTAGATGAAGCAACCAAGGTGTCCCCATTATTTTCTGACTACATCTTTATGTCAAGCACCTAAAATAGAGTGATCTTCCTGATGAAAGTTTGCAATTAATATTAGGATACAGCTATGTCGTATTCCCTGACAATAAGGAAGATGCCTATTCTGAAATCTTTGCAAAACTTTTTTCTGTTTTTAATGCTATGTGTTAAAACACCACAGAGGTTTTTACTAAGTCCATCCAGCAAATTTATTATTTAGAATTATATTATATTAAATTCATCATAGCAGATTCTCAACTGATGAAACTTCATTGAGAAATTTTTAACTATAACAGATTTATTATTCATAAATAAGAATAAGATAATAATAATAATAATATAATAACAAGAAAGATAATTTCTAGCTCTAAAAATATTTCTTGAATGGTTATATCAAGTTTTTCTTAACTTTTCTCTACTTTTGTGATTTTTCGTAAACATTCATTCTTTGGACAATGAGTATTTGTTGTTTTATGTCTCCATACTAATTTTTTTGTTGCTGAGTTTGAGGTTTTCCTCAAGAGAAAGGATCTCCTAAACCCAACAATTTTTAATTACAAGCATTATGCATTTTTCCAAATTCAAGGTTTAATTTCTGTAAAACAAAATAAACAATTCAGGATGAAAACAGAATAACTGGGAAAACCAAGTAAAGGTAAAAAACTCTATGCAAATGCTGCTTTTTGCTTAGAATAGATGAAGAAAAGGATTTAAGTTCTTTCACAGAACCAGGCAGATGCAACAATGACACTGTCAATTCAAAAGTAACCCACCAGTGAAAACGCAGGTGTATGCAAGACATGTAAGCATGAAGGCAATGTTATGATCTTTTTCCATCAGCAGCTTCCAGCATAAATAGTCTAAAAGCATATCTCGGACCTGAAGTTCATTGCCTAAATTCAGGTTTCCTCTGTACATTTTTGTAGTCAAAGGAGAGAGATAGGCACCTCGGGAGGATATGTCTCTGAGGAAAAGACACATCACTCTTTGGCAGTGTCTGTCTACGAGTTCTTTACTAGATTTTGTTTAGTGAAATAATTTTGAAAAGAAAAAATGTGGAATTGAGAATTTTTATCCAACAGTGCTAGGAAAACTACATAACAATATTTTTTCCGGTACTTTAAAACTGCCAGACTTGACTAGACACACAAAAACCAATAAATTTTGCCTTCTTCAAGATAATTATTGACGTATTGGCTGTAGAGTTTATCTGCTGTCTGTGAGTTCTGTCAGCTCTCTCTTGGAGAGGCAATCGAGGCTTGGGCAAATAAAGTTGCATTTGCAACGGTGATTTTGAGGACAGACTGTCCCTTGGACTGTTGCTACTGAAACACTTGTCTGCTTTCCAATTGTCATAGCAGTGACAGTCTGGAAAACTCTCCAGAGAGTTTTTGAACCCAAGATCACAATTTGTATTCCTGGCCGAACTATATGCTACCATAATACTCAGAGAAAGCCATCCAAAGGCATAAGTAGTTTAGAACAACTCTAAATTTCCTTGGCATTAAGGTCCTGGCTGTGACCACTGTTAGAGAAGTGCAAAGCTGGCTAAAATGCACCTTTCCCCCATGCTTTCCTTTGTCTCAAATTCCATCTAAATATCTAGTTAGGAAGCACTTTTTGTGATTGCAATTTAATTTTCTTTGCAGCTAATCATGGATGTGAACATATCATCCCTGGATTTTCTTAACGATTGTCAGTTCAGGAAATTCCAGAGCTGCAAGGCAAGGTCTGCAAAAAGAAGATGCCTTTTGGCTTACCTTTCTGCTCCCTATTAATTTATCTTACTTCATGAACAATTGCCATTGCCAATAAAAAGCTTCACAATCTGTCTTTTGATTTATATGAAGTTCTGACAGAATTTCTCTTGGAAAGGTGCCTGTCATTTGACGTCAGAGCCCTTAATACATTTGCTTTTCATCTAGCGGTTGGGTTAAGCAAGTTGCCATCCACTGACGCCTCTGCTTCCGCCCATCACATTTCTTGAATGTTTGATTCCAATGATACAGGCTTGAGGGTTCCTTTCTCAAAGGAATGGCATTCACAGCAGGACGTGGGAAATTTAACTCGAGGGTACAAATACGGTCTTTCCAAATCAACTCTTTTAATGGAATGGTGAATATTACTGGGAGCTTTTAAGAAACCATCTTTTGAATGCTAATATGGTTCTGTTGACTCCTTTTACCTTCCAAAATCCTTCCAGTATGGGCTTTTGTCAGGGACTATACATCTGTATACTTTTCAGAAGGGATGTTCACGCTCTCAATGGTAATTGTGGTAGGCTTTTAACTGAAGACCCATAAAACGAGATGGAGGTGCTTACTGCTTTTCATTGGGGAGCTGGGTGCCTACATCTTGCCCTTAGAACTGTAATCATAGGCCATGTCAGTCACTCCCTTGATTCTCAGGTTACATGTGCCTCAGGTGGTCCAGCTTCCTTGTGCTAAAAGGATTGAACAGAACGCCATGCTCTGTACGTAGACATTGTAAATATAGTGGTTAGATTTATTTTCATTACATATGTAAAAGGCCAAAATCAAAGTAGCTCATGTGGCAAATGGACAGAGATGCAATATGCTGGAATGTATCTTGACATCCTTTCCGAAGGCACAGAGGGGTTGTTAGTTGAGATCAGTTACACCTACAAAACTAAATGAAGCCTATCTGATTCAACGCTACCATCATGTTTGTAACATTTCATGTATATTGACAGATTTTTAGGAAAAATTCCAATAATCATTTCAGCATCACACTGCATTGTATCACTGTGTTACCTTGCCTTCCAGAGGCTTGTGCCCCTGTCTTCTTTGAAAGTCTTTTTTCTTGCCTAAACTTCATCTCACTTAATGTAACATGGAGGTCATGTGGCCCCAGATACATTATAAAAGGCTTGTTTAATGTCTTGTTAATATGAAAAGAGTGGGAAGCGACAAATCTGAATTGCAACTCTTTTGTAGCCAAATCACCACAAAAGAGAATTAAAGAAATTAAGTGTTCAGGGCTTATCACTTCCCATCTCTTTCTCTGAGGTAGTGTCAAACATGGCCAGATCAATCCTGACATGTTCACTCTGAAAAATGTCTGCTGAAGGAAATTTCAGTTGTTCTCTGATTCTCTTACTCGCCTGCCCACTGAGTCCGCAGATAAAAATGTGCAAACTAACTAGACTATCTACACGCTACAAAGTACAGCCTTTTCTGCACTATGTAGCAATACTGTCATCAGCACCACACAAACAAGGAAATTTACCTTTCCTGTCTAAAAAGAGGCTAATTAATGCAATTTGGCATCCACCTACATATATATATATATATATATAAAAATATATATGTTTGGTTTCAACACATCAAAAATGTGATCTTACTCAAAAAAAGGGCAAATACATAAGACTATCATAGATGAGACAGTGAAATTAATATTTTGGTATCCTCAGAGCTGGTATGACCTCAGTTGGAAAATAATTTTCAGTTTTAGACATTGAGACTTCAGAAGAAATGCAGGTATGTGAAAAGAGTACTGCAAAGACGCAGAAAAAAACCCATATAGTTTTGTTTATATATGTTGAAAATTCATGCAGAAGTGTACACATAAGAGTGTGGAGCAGCCATTGAAAACTAGCTCCTCTGAATGACTATAAGACACTTAAGATTTCTAAGACCTTCTAGAAAATCTTTGTCCTTGTTTCCCCCAAAACTTTGCTATGGCCACAGTTTATGCAGCGGAGAATCCCTTGTGTGAATTTGTGATGGGTAAAAATGTCTCCTTATTTGCTTCTAGGAGCCCATCATTCTTCAGATGAACTCTTTAATGTTATAGACTTGAGGAGCTGTTGTCAGGTATCTATTGCCTTTAAAAAGTGAAATAATCCTCAAAAGGCAAAAAAGCTTTAAAAAGGCAGGTAAGTTTTGACTGTACATGATTTCTCACGTTAGTGCTTCCTTTTATTTAATGTTGCTAAAGGGTATTTTGTTATCACTTTTTTCACAAACATTCTTTTTGAAAGATCTCAGTATTGTAGTTCTAATAATCTAAACAAATAACAACGAGCACAACTGGGAGCGTGTTTCTTGATTTACATTTGTCTCTGGAAAATTAGAGAGAAGAAACCCTGCAGAGTTAACAAGTTATTGGGAAGCTGCAGTTGAGCACAACCCATTAGAAAGAAAATGTGGGTCTCTGATATTTTGGCACTGTGTCATGCATATTGGAAAAAACCAGCACAAGCTGCAGTAGAAGCGTCAGCTGTAATTTGTGGTGCTGTTAAAATGAAAAATTATGCAAGTAGACTTTCAGCCAGTTACCAAGGCCCTTTGCAGGTTAAAAATACCTCTACACTTCTTTGCTACATGTCTGTTTTGCTGCATGTCTACGAAAGTAATGTGTTCATAAAGTAGTTAGGTCTTTTGCCACTCTCATTGACAAGATAATTCATGAGTTTTGAGTCTCAGCCTACTCTTTCTGGAAATACCTAGTTTGTGCTTCTAGAAGATCATGTTCACTGAAGTGGTTGCAGGGGTTTGTTTGTTTCCTTTGTGCTGGCATGTCAATACAACTAGGTGACATTAGGCTGTGCTGTAAAAGCCCATGGTTGCTGAAAGAATAAAGCACCAGCTGTCACCATGTCATTGTCTTTTGTAAGGCTGCATGGTAAGTGAAGATAGCAGTGAGTTAAACCCACGTCAAATCTTTAGTAGGCATAAAGTAATACAACCTAAGACACATATTTGTGCCACTGGTAGAAATTTAAATTGTCCCTTGAATTTGGTGTAAGTATAGGAGCTTCAGATTTTACAGTTTGTTTTGATTATTGCTTAATGAGAATGATGTTAAATTCCAGGAATGGGTTGTTTAGTGTGCTAAAAGATACATTGGAGTAATTTAAGAATGTAGAACTGTTTTCAACTCTCTTTATGAAAAGTTTTGAAAACAACATAGAAAATCAGTACCTCCTTTCCTGCTGTCTGTTTCTCATACTCTCACAAACCCTCACAAACTTGTAATTTTGAGTTTCTGGCTGTGTCTACGTACAATGGCGCACTGGCATGTGGTCAGCCTGATTTCTCAACATGCATAGTTTCAAAGTCCAAATGTGGCACAGGAAAATGTGCTCTAGAGTTCATTTGATTGCACTGCCCAAGCCAGTATCAAATGACAGCTTCAGTGCTGAAACTGAGACCATTGACTCGCGCTTGAGCTGAGAAAGGACAGTCCTGGAGATGGAGAGGTCACTGCCTTCCTTTAAAGATCAGGGAAGTACAGATTCATCTTCCTCCTTAAACTCCTTTTCTGATAAGCTTTTCTGAAGGGCAACCCCTTCTCTGGCATGCTTTCTGGGAGCTCTGAGGACGTGTGAGGAACAGCGACTGTAAGGAGAGGAGGTAGGTCTGGAAATCCCATTAGCCTGGCCAGCAAGCTGGCTCCAAGTGAGCTGGGGGCCGGTGTACTTGTCGACCAAGAGTCGGAGATTAACCACAGGCAGCGCTTCCATTCTGCTGCTGCTTTATGTGGAAAATATCACAGTTGATTTTCTGAAGGAAGGAAAAAAAAAAAAAGAGAAGGTAGTCTAAATGCTTTTAAATGATCAGCAATAGGGGCTGATTAAATGATGACGTTTGAAACTTTATCTAATGGTGATTTTCTCCTTTCACATGTTCATATAATTGCCATGAAGAAATTATCCATACAGAAAAAATCTTGCAATTAAAGTGCAGGGACAGCATCAAACCTGCCACATTTTCCATGTAACTTCATGATTTCTAGGGTTGTCTGACATGCTTTTGCTGTGCATACAATGTATGTGAGCATGCCCCATTACTCTTAGGGTGTTTATTCCTTTTCTGAGAGGAAAACAAGTACAGTGACAGAGGATTTTCTTTTTCTGCTCCTTCAGGCTTATAGGTTGTATGGTAAAGAGGAAGGCAGAGCTGGCGCTAATGTCAGCCAGGAGATTAAAGGAAAGACATGGTCCGTGTTCAGGCCAGGGGCCCACTGCAATGCACTTCTCCAGGGGTAATGTCAGTATGAGGTGTAAAGAAACAGCAAACCAGAGTGCCTCTTCCCATGAGGCATCATCTGCTTCTGCTCTCAGAACCACAGAGAGAGAGGTGGTTAAAGTAACTCCTTCCGAATCAGGCAGTGAACTGCCATGCTGGAGCTAGGAGTCTGAGGCCACTGCAGATTACTCAGCACATCTGGATAAAGAAGCCAACATGAAGCAGTGGAGCTGTTGAAGCTGAACAGCTTCAACACTGAGGCAATGGTGGACGAATGGCAGGCAGCAGGCACTCCTGAACCTGCAGTGCCAAGGGCAGGATTGAATGACAGAGATAAGACCTCAACTACCAGCTGTTTTGACATAAGATTCTTCCAGATTTCCTGGGGTTTCTGGAGTGGATACAATACCCTTCTGCACCTTCGCAAGAGCATAGCAAATGCCTGACAGGGACAAACCAGTGGCCTATTGATGGAACCACTCTGTCTCTGGCAGCAGGCTTGGCTGCTGCCTACGGTGCATTCCCTGGCAGCCCCCACCATCCACTGTCGCTGGATTAGGAATGCTAGGGATATAGCCTTTGGTATCTCTCAGCCTGACACTCAAAAATCTACTCATTTATTTTTTGAGCCTTCTGACATTGCCTGCCTCCATGACCTCCTACAGCAGCAGGGGCAGCCCCAGCCCCGGGCATCGAGCACCTCCCTGGGGATGGGGACGGGCTGAGGCTGGGCACCAGAGCTGCACACAACATTGAAGGTGCGAGCGCACAATGGTTTTATCTGATTGCAGATTAGGTTTTCTGTTCCTGTGGGTTTATTTTTGTGGGTTTATTGTTTTTCTTTTTTCTTCTGAGTGGTTCTCTTGATATGACCAGCCCTTTATTGGCTTTTTTTTGGCTGCTTTTGCACTTTAAGCTAACGTTTATAGATAATTGTCAGTGATAACTGCATTGCAACTGCCAGTTATGAGCTCAGTGTCACCTAAGTATGGTTTACGTTATTTTCTCTAGGCCCATTTTGAAGCAAATAACTGATTCTTTGGATCTGAACATAGATGAAGCCATTTTGTATACATAGATTTCTTTCAGCTTAAATGAGAAGGTAATGTACTACCTTCTTCCTCATTCTTTCTTGCCCCTTCCAGATCTATACAAGCAGGTATAATTCTTTCACACATCTGACTACCATAAAGAGGTATGGTAAAGAAATCTGAGACAATGTTAAATTAAGTTATGTACCATAGTGTGGCAAGTAAGGAGATGCAAAATTTCCCAGAAAAAAAAAAATTAATATAAGTGGTAACTAGCTTTATTCGGGTTCCTCTGTGCTAAGGACACTTAAATGTAGTCAGATGGATGTTAATGATACTGTAATCAAGAGTAAAAACACAGTAAAAGGAGAGGCTGAATAAAACCAAGGTGGGAATTAAAGACTGAAGAACGACCAAGCGAGTTACAGGAATCACCCTGTCCTGTGACTGAAAGTCTGACAGCGAGGTCATGAAGAAGAAGCTGTTTCTTGCTTGTGCAACACAAATTGCTTTGTTACTGTGTTTCATTTCCCGTGACAATAAATTAGTGTACTACATATGGCTGAAAAGTTCAGAGGTCTTATTATTACTGCCTGCCCACCTAAAATTGGTGGTACAACACACCGTCCCTCAAGGAATCTCCCGTATATGTTGTATATCAATCAAGGAAAGGCTATAGATAAAATAAAGCCTATTTAAGTAAGTAACACATTAGTGTATGCTGAAGTCTTCTTTCTACAATTTTGGTGATACCAATAGACCTCCAAAGGAGCTGAAAAGATTCTGGCTTTTAGGGAAGTCCTTGAATAGTTAAACATACCTTCCCTGGCCCCAGTGCAGACCCTGAGAACAAATTCTACTGGAGTAAGTCTCATGCAGTCCCTCTGCTCTTCTCAGTCAGACAACTTTCAGGAAGGAGATTGGAATAGGGAACCAGGCCGTGATCTTCAGCAGGGACCTTCAGGCACTGCTGCCCCTGCAGGTTTTACACTCAGCATGCCAGACCTTGTGCCATTTTCATTTTCTTGTCTTCATCTCCAATACCTTCTGCCACCTTCCAGCTAGCAAAGCACTCTGGAGGTGATTCACAGCCTTGTCTTACAACGTAAACTACAAAAACAAAAGCAAATTAGTTAGTGCACTGAAATTGGGTATTTCAAGCTGATCTGCTCACATGTTCTGTCCATGAGCCATACCTTTATCTTATGGTTTTTTTGTTTCACCTTTTTAGAGGATTAGCTTTTTGGGGTGTAAACTTATTGCCATTTGTCTAGTACATGTCTGGGTCCTTTTCTTGGCTTGTCCCTAGTCACTAACATACTGAACATGAAAAATAAATGAAAAGCAAGAGGAGAAATGCTGCGGGCAAAATGAGGTAGAGCTCTGCTCATAGACAAAAATATATGCCATTACTCCAACTGGATATAGAAATGTAATCTGTTTTCTCAGAGGTGTGCAAACACGTGTCTATAATTCAAAGATGTATGACTAACACATGTGTATGTTTCTCTTTAGACCTGGTTGAGATCTAAAAAGGCTAATGCTTGGACTTGATTTATGCATTGCACATCTTCATCTCTTCGTTATGGTAATCCTTGTTGTCAGACTGCAATGATTTAAATGTTAATCATATTTAGTATCATCTGCGCTATATATTATACTGCCTCATAATTTCCAAAAACTACTCTTTGTATAAAGAAAAGTAATAAACATTTTAAAGAACGGGTGCAGACACTGATATATGTAGTCAAATGTGCTCACTTCCCCTAAACACACTCCCATGAGCAGAGGACATCAAAAACACGTGTTTTCTCCAGGGAATACAGCACAACTGTAATGTTCATTTACTTTCATGATTTTTCTCAGGTCATCTGTCTTTCCATGAGTTGATGTGGTAGGAATGTACTACGGAGTCATCAGTTTCTTTAAAAAATAGGAGACAGTGGTTTTCTGACACCTGTGCCGTCCTTGAGACACTTACTGCCCATTGCTTTGGAAAATCTGAAGACAGCTCTGCCGCAGATGAGCCTTTCTAGGCTACACAGTGACTACCGCATGCCCTGTGACTAGACTAGAAAGCTTAGTCAAGACTGAATGGATCTTCAGCACAGACACTTGCCTGGCTGGGAAGCTTAACTTCATTTCTGCAAAAAAGATTTGATGTTTTGAAAAGGTTTTTTTGGGGGGATGAAAAGCCAAACCCACTGTTTCCACTACAGGAACATGTCCGTGTTTCTGAAACGCATTGTGCTCTCCAGGTTCCCTCAGGCTACAACAGCCTGCTGAGGAGCCCTGGAGCCTGGGAGCTGGTGAAGCATGCTGGAGGCTGGCTGCCTGCGTCTGTCTGGGAGTCTCATAGGACCAGGGAACTGCAAGGAGTCCAACTATCAGACTCTGTCACATGAGCCACCAGGAAGCTAGGGAGCCTAGGTGGTCGTGAACCCCCCTTTCCCTGTGGGAAAACTGTCTGTCACAAAATTTCCTAGTATATCTTCCTAGAACAAAAATTCTCCAGTTTTTATGCTGAGAAGAGAAAGGGATAGTTTTTTTTCTGCCCAGAGTGCATCTTCAGCAATAGAGGAAAGGATAACGTAGCTACAGCTCTATGCTACTGGGTCACAATCCCAGGATTACATGCAGAAATCTTTCTATTATCCTTAGTAAAAAGATAATACAATTGATATGTGAATATTTTAGAAGTGAAAGTGATGGGTTCTGTGCAGTATGATTGCTGGAGCCACCATTTTCATTATTTGGATAGTTGATGGCTATTTGCAAGTTCCAGAATGCAGAGTGCCTTTGGAGACAGAGGAAAGCAAAATTATTAATACTGACTTTAATCATTACTTCCTCAGTATTAATAATATTCTCTTGTAAATAGGAGAGTATCACTAGAAGGCATTAAAAGATCCAAATGGAACCACAGAATCATTTATATAGGACCCAGAAGGGACTTCTGAAGCAGGACCAGCTTTGAAGCTAGATCCGTCTAGTTGGATCAGGTTGCTCAGAGTCACATTTAGTTGCATTGCAATTGCCTTTGAGGATGGAGGTTCTACAACCTCTCAGGGTGATCCATTTCAGTGCTTGACTATCTTTATTGTGAAAAATTATTTCCCATTAGCTAATGGGAATTTGCAACTTGTGGTCATTGTCCCTCATTATTTTGCTGTGTACCTTCAAAGAGAGTCTGGCTTCATCTTCTCTATAACCTCCTAGTAGATAGATGGAGTCAGCATTAGGATTCCTCCCTTAACCTTGCCTTCTCCAAAGAAGCACAAACCCAGCTCTTTCAATCCCTTTGTATGTGTCATGTGCCTCCTAATCATCACAGTGACCTTGCCCTGGACCCTCCAGTTAGTCAATGTCTTTGTTGTACTGGGGAGTCCAAACCTGGACATGTTCAGATGTAGCTCACAAGGGCTGAACAGAGGGAAATAAACAATCATTTTCCTTATCTGCTAGCTACACTCTTGCTAACATAGCTCAGTATGATGTTAACCTTCATTGCTGCAAAGGCAGACTGCTGATTAATGCTTGACTTGTTGATTGCCAGGACCCCCAGGCTGTCTTCTGCAAAGCTGCTTTTTTCCTAGTCAGACCCCAGCCTGCACTGCTGCGTGAGGTTATTCTATCCCAGGTACCGGACTTTGTATTTACTTCTTTTTAACTACATGAGGTTCTTGTCTGCCCATTTCTCCAGCCTGTCCAGGTCCATCCGAGTTGCAGCCCTGCCCCTGCTTTGTACTGGCCTCTCCCCATGATGTAGTATCGCCCACAGACTTGCGGAGGGTGTATTCCATCCCTGCAGCCACTAAGCAGTATCAGCCTCTGGGGAACACCATTTGGAGCTGGCTTCTGGTTAGACTTCATATTGCAAAACCCTCTGTGCCTGTCAAGTACTCATATACCAGACTGTAGGAAGTATAAAGTGTTTGGGGTTATCTGCCCACTATTGCTTTTTAACAGAAACTGATTAAACTGTTTTTTCCCAGTTCCTCACTGATTCCTGTTCCTGAAAATATTCTCCACTCATATCAAGTAACCCGCCAGTTTAACTGACTCTGTCGACACATGCTTTTGAACACTCTTCTTATCTGACCTTCAGCTTTCCTATTTTACTAGCTGAAACTGAACCAAAACCCAGCCACCACTGAAAGTGCAGTTATCTGCCACCGCAAGGTAGCAGGGGACACATACACGCACGGTAGGAGAGAAGCGAAGTCAAATCTTCTGGCTGCTTGCAAACTCACATTGTTTCTCAGAGGCTTGCATTTGCTCTGCCGATTTAAGCATGAACGACAAACAGCAACAGAAAGCATTACATTATACTGTATTCTCAAATGCTAAATACATGTATGGATTGCATTAGGTTTTCATTAGTTCAGTGGACAGCCCATCTGTGAAATCCAATGAACACGATGCAGTAACGTGGAATCCAAACAGAACATCTGGTAAACTCCAGAGAAAGTTCAAACAGAAACTGGTCTGTGATCGACTTTGGAAAAAGAAAATTTTAACATGAAGAAAAAGCATTCTTCCAATTCATGACTCAATAAAAAACCGCCCTGTTCATTAACATGCACTCAGCATAGTAGAAATTGTGCAATAGAAAGAGAACTTGTTTGCATTCGTTAGGAATAAGCTCCGACTATTTCATTTTAGTAATGCACTACATTATGCAAAATAGGTTGCTTCGTTTCACTGAGAAGCCCTGCATCCCTTTATATGAGAATTTAATTAGTTCTCAATTTTAAAGCACTAAGACACTAATTTTACTGTGTTACAGACATACGCGCACCAAAATGCTTGCAGGTTTTTAAAAAACACTTTAAGGCAATTCCAACCGAGTATCTTACGGCCTGCTGATTCTCTGTGATAGAGCATAAATTGGACCAAGAAACTGTTGTCAATGATGACAGGAACTGCTGAGCACTGAAGTGACAAATGTAGCCCTTAAATAAGCTTTTATTATTCACTTCTCTGTCCCATGAAGCAACCCAAGATCACGTAGCTGCCCCAGGCCACTCGCCCCTACCAAACACCGTTGCTCCCAGCATGGGATGATAACTTACTTAGTAGCCTGCTGACAGCCTGAAACGGGAATTGACAATATTTGTTAAGAAAGCACTGGCCTCTATCAATTCTAGCAGTTTAACAGAATTTTCAGTAACTCGGCCTATGTAAATGTTGAAGACAGATGACAATGTCAAAGCATTTGGATCATGGATTTTTTCTCTTTTCCTGTATGAGGACAGACTGTTTGCTGGGAAGGCATTTCTTGCTGGAGAACAAAAGGCTTTAAAAATACCGGGTTCATACAAGCAGTGGAAAGCCAAAATACGAATTTAACTTCTTTTCCACTGCTTACTCTGTGCCTTAAAGTTTTGAGGCTCAGCTAATATGGGAGAACTCCAAAATGTAAGATTTCTCTCACTGGTGTAGACAGGTTATAAAGTTGGTTTCAGAACAATGTAACAACAACAATCCTAGTTGTGACGATATCCATAAATCTTCATACCAGGGGGAGAATGAGGTGTTAAATCAGGTATATTTACATTGTAATTTTTTCATGAAATCTCAAGTTGGCAACTGAGGAGAACGATTCATCTGTACTTATTTTTCTTAAAATTACAAGAGCAGATATCGTAAAACCTGAATGTGTGACTTTGCCTCTATTTTTAGGTATACTGCAGGCCTACAAAATGTCAGGAAAATGTATTTTTCTGGAAAAATCTGTGCTGTGGACATGAACAACTTGAATGAGATTTCCAGAGCACTAGACTAGCTTGTCAGCTGGTGTAAATTAGTGTAATTTTAGCATACTCAAAGAATGTATGCTAGCATCATCTGATCGCTCTGTGAAATAAAAAAATAATTTCTAAGAACATTTTTAACTGTTTCTTTTTAGGTTAAAACTTTGACATGAATCATGTGTACAAGAGACTTCCCGAGATTTTCCTTTTTATGCCTCATTATCAACAAATCTTAATTAAAGTTAAGGGCCTGAAAGGGATTCTGATTTTCTTTATTCCTGGAACAAAGAAAAGCTGTATTAGTGTCACAACCATTTCAAAAGTTTATTATGTCTTTGTCTTTTAGTGAAAATAGCAAAACTAGTTAGAAAGTGGATCATTTAATCCAGCAACTGCTCTTTAGCAACTGAAGAACTTGTGTAGAGGTTGAGTGTTCAGACACTGAACACCATCATTGTGTGAGAAAACATCTGTTTCTTCCAAACTTAAAGAAGAAAGAAAGGGTTAACACATGCACCGTTCTAGTTGTTCTCAGTCACAGCTGAATCAGTGTTTTTTCCTTATCCTGTTACATTTTTGATCTCCAGCTTTTTTTGTGGCAGAGGCCCCCAATGCTGTTTTCTTTGCCATTTTTTATTTGCTCCTTTTTGTTATATAGGTTCTGCTTCTTATATAAGAAGACAATATACCTTCTGCTATTTTCTTCATTGTTGGTTGTATGTTAATCATTATTTATTATTTCCTCTCTTACCTTAAAACATATATAATCTTCTGATATCTTTGCTGGATTCTTCTGAATTGTTCCCTCTATCCCCCTTCACTTATCCTGCAAGTGAAACATACCAGTGATGCTTCCTTACTTGCAGGAGTAGATTATGTGGCCTTCAAAATACTCTGCCACAGTATCTCTCACTCCAATGCAGAGAGGAGGGAAGTCCTTTCAATCCACTGCCATACTTAATGACTCGTTCGTATAATGTCTGGATGATTAGAGCCCACATTGATGCTAATTCTGTAATATTATGAAATTTGAGTGAGTAGCAAAGTTGTATTTGTAGGTAGAGTGCAGACTGAAGAAGTAAAGGGACTTCACTGGGCTTTTAATGAGTTTTGGAACTTGCCTAGTTTGTCAATAAGGAGCATTGGGCCTCACAGTGAGGAAACAACTTTTCAATGTTTGATGAACCAAGGGAATAGTTGTTAGCTCTTTCTATTCATTTTCTTGGCAGGTAAGAACCATATGGGGTCCTTCCCAAAGGACATTAACATTTCCAAACTGGGAGACAGCAGGCAATGGGCTGGTGGGAGGAAAGCTCAGATCACAACTGAGTCAATGAATCATAAATAGACGATTCAAAGGTTGAATCTGAATCCATCTCCAAACATAAGACTAGGAAAGGAAATGTAATTCCCCAAGTCTGTTTGGATCCCCAAGTCTATTTCATAAGCACGTGAATAAATAGGATGATATGAGGACAAGCACCTCATATAACTCCCCTCACAGTGGGGAATTCTGAGAAACATCTTTCATTCTGGCTGCTTGACCATACAGAATGAGGCTAATTCATCCATATGCTGATTAAAGAGATACATCACTTTCTTTTTTCCTCTTCACTTCTTCCTATAAACCTTGTGACTATGCAGTCTGTTTTAAATAGTGTAAATGAATACCTTTATCTGTATTACCGTTGTCCTTTAGGGCAATGATCAGAAAGAGTAGGGTGACCAGTGTCCCAATTCACATTATAAAGAGTAGCAAGGAGTGTTCCCTGACCCACATGTATTGTTTCAGAGACAGTAACAGAAGAGTCTGAGAGAAAAAAGTGTCTTCTAGTGGTCATTATTAACCAGGAAAGGTGCCTAATGTGCCATGAGACCACATGAAAGACAAAAGGATGAAACAATGGTGCAAAACACTCGGGGCCCAAGAAATAGTAACAAAGCTCAGGGAACTTTCAGTTCTAGAGAGTGATTTCCTCTTGAGTGTCTGACTTCCCACTATGACAACAACTTTCCCCCCTGCCCCCTAAAGTTATGTCGAAAACAAGTTTGTCCTGGTTTAGGCCGGGATGGAGCTAGTTTTGTTTTCAGCAGCTCCTGTGTTTTGGCTTTAGTGTGAGAAGAATGGTGATAGCACACTGATGTTGCTGGTTGCTGCTGAACCACCAAGGACATTTTGCTGTTTTCCAGGTTCTGCTAAGGTGCAGATGCAAAACTTGGGAGGGGTAGAGACAGGATAGTTGATCCAAACTGGCCAAAGAGAGTATTGCATACCATAGACGTCATGCCCAGTATAAGTGAGGGTCGACCGGTGGGCCAGATCCCTTCTTTTTCCCTTTTTTCATTTGTTCGTGTCTTTTCATTCATTCATTTGGCTGTTCATTCCCTCGCTCGCTCTCTCTGGAACTTGTTGTTCTGGGGTAGCTGGGCGGGAATACCCCTGCTCCCTGCCTGCTGCTCAGGATGGGCTGTATCAGTCATCCGATGGTGAGAAATTGTGCATTGTTCGTTTTATATATTCTATTATCCTCATATATTATTGTTATTATTATTTATATTTAATATAATTAGTACCATTTTTCCTTTGCTGTCCTGGTGAACTGTTTTTATCTCACCCCATGATTTTTCCTTTCTCTCTGATTCTCCTCCCCACCCTACTGGGGCTGGGGGGGAGAGTGAGTGAGTGGCTGCATGGTATTCATTACCATCTGGGGTTAAACCATGACAAAGTAAAGAAGGAAACATTAGCTTTGTAGGTGCAGGGGTTCCTGCTGATGATTGAGTTTGCAACAGACTGCCAGTCTGTGGTTGGAAGTCACTGGTGATATGAAAGAGGTCTACATGATCACAAATGGCACGGAGAGGGCAAACTGTCTGACTGCTAGCTCTTCCAACACAAGAACATAGGGTCTGCAGATTAAACCAGCAGTAGTCGGGGTCAAAACAAACAAGAGGAGGTGGCTGTGGATCATGAAGGGAGACCTCCATGAGAGAGAAAGCCCATTCAAAAAGTTTGCACGGCTTTAAGGGGAAATAAAACAAGTACTTGGAATACAGATCTACTGGGGTTACTAAATAGACAGGACACATTAAGTGTAAGGGACGATAAAAAATAGCAGCTAGTAGAATACTTGGGGAAATGTTATATGTGCCTGCTCTGTTCTTCTTCCTTCATGCTTAAGTTTAAGGCCACCGGTGGAGACAGGGGACTAAGTAAAACAGACCTTTAATCTGAATCCATACAGCTTTTCTCATGTTTCTTTTCAGCTACTAGTCACTCATCTATGTCTTGTTTTTCAGGCTCTTACAGTTCTATATTCCCACGACTCCTTCCAAAATGGGTTCAAAGACTTCATTAATGAGAAATACATGATCATGGTAATTTTCCATGTTTTCCCCATTCTGGGGAAGATGCAGCTATGAGATCAATTGCCCAAAATAGAAAAACCCAATGTATTGTGCTTCATGCCCCATCTGTGTCATCTGAACTATGTTTTCTGTTTAAATCCTTTTTTTTTTCTGAAGGATCATATGTCAGTGTAAACCTCCAAAACAGAGCATTGATTTATCTAGCTATGTCACTGATCTTCATATTTTTGACACTGACGTCACAAATCATTAAGACATCTAAGCAATTTCTTTGTCTTTCTATTTGTCTGTTCTCAACAGATTTTGTTTCTCTTTGTTGTGCAAGTGCAAGTTGCTCTGAATGTGAAATAAAAATCAAGTGGACTTCTTTCTGTAATGAAGACTTGTAAGAAAGCTGAAGAGGTAAAAGTAATCTAAAACAATTAAGGGAGGGGGGAAATTGCTATAAAGAAGAAAAGAGAACACAGGAAAGGGAAGATTGTCACCCACTGAAAAAGGGAAGGAATGTGCACTGAGTAGGGGTTGCCTTGGCTGGTAGCTGTCTGAAATAACTGCTTTACAATAACCATGACATAATGCCTCCCTCTGAGGACACTAATTCGGCATAAAAAAAGACTTTAATCTAGAATAATTGCTTTGCAGTTAGGACTGTAGAATCAGCTTAGCTGATTTAGCTTTACCTTGGAATAAAGCTTTTTTTTTTTTTTCCTGAAATAATGTTTTCACATAGGAACTTGTCTGGAACAGTTAAATTCTATTGGAATACCTTTTTGGTATGAGATTTGCTGCTCATTTCCTCCTGTCTAGATGAGGTTTCAGCATGTTTCTTCTACATGGGGGCTGCTATCAAGGCCCGATTCTGATTTCATTTATATAGCACCATTTTATACCAACATATCCAAATAACTTTATTGGAGTCATTCCTGGTTTAGTCTGGTATGAGATCAATATCAGGACTTTATGGTTGTTTGAATAGATGCTTTCTCTGTTTAACAGCCAAGCTGGAAAAAAAGCTTGGATCAAACTATAAATATTTTTTGTTTCTCATCCTTGTTGAAATGAAAATGAAGTAAAAATAGCTTAATGCGATACAACACATTGCATTTGGCCTGAGATGAAACATTTCATATATTCTAAGTAAAACAAAGAAGGGAGGATTCACAAAGTAAAAATTCCTTAAACTGCTGCTGTTCTCTGCCTCTCCCTTTTACTCACTAGTTCAAGGTTAGATTTTTCACTCATACTTGGAAAAATAGGTCCGGCTACTACAGTTTTGAACTTGTTTCAAGAAAATGCCTTAACAACCAGGCTATACGCCATTCTAAGAGAAAAGGTGATCTCCTCACCTGGCTTAAATAGCATTCATCATTACACAGAAGTCCGATTCATCTGATTAAATTCAGATGTCTCCATCTAGATATCCTCAGCTTCCTTTAAATAACAGCAAGAAATAAGCATTTTGAGGATTTGATTCACCTTAAGATCTAAAACAAGCACAACATCTTTCTTTGACCTTCAAGACCTAAATGTGCATTCTCTCCTTATGTCAGCAAGCTCTTTTACTGTATGCCAGACAACTTTTAATATCACAGCAGACACTTCTGTCTACACTGCCCTCTGCAATGCCTGTTCTCCACCAGGTGCATACAGATCATACAGACACTCTGTTACTCTTTAAAACCAGGGGATGTTGAGCTAGGCAGATATTGACATTCTATTCTACTCCATTTTCACATACTCCTTGGCAGAAAGAAAGCTGGTGAAGCAATCGTTTTTTTCCGCTAACAATGTCAAAGTGTAAATTCAGGAGTATCAAACATACATTTGAAATCTGTTGGTTAAAGGAGAGAAGAAAATCTGCATGCGCTAGTAGCCAATCTAGCACGTTTTCCCCCTACAATTATGTGGATGTAGACATATAAAACAAATTGATTCACAACTAATCAGTAAATTCAGACTAAATTTGTAAATTTTGCAAGAATGACTGAAAACATATTTAATTTGAAGACATCCAACACTTGAAAAATAGCTTTAACTCTCAGCATAATTAGTCTGAGATACACTCAGTAACTCTCCCAAATAATGGACAAATCTGCTGCCCCCTATTTGTTTTGTGTCACCTTTAATTCCCTCAGCAGCCTACGGGACTCACAGCTAGCCTAGATAGCTCTACAATAGACTATGGTCACATCCATGACCTCAATAAGGGTATAAATGCCCCCCTTGCTTCAATTACCCGGCCACAGGGGGAGGTCTGCTGTGTAACACAATGCTGATTTCATACGCTGTGCACACGTTTTTTAAGGCGTTCTCTAATTACATAAATTATAACATCTCCTCCCCCCATGTCAGCTTGTATAGATCAGTACTAGAATAAGCATTTGGGATGACTCAAATGAAAATTCAGGGAGTCAATGAAGTCTCCCTTTCTTTTTCTCTAAGCAGATCCCAATGTCAGTAGAGAAAGCAGTCCACCACTGATGCCAGGAAAGAGGAGGAGGGCGAGAATTGTCCTGCAGAGGATTTGTGAGGTGTGGAGCTATTTTAATATTGCTGGATGAAAAATCTGTTACTAAAATAAGAGTTGGGAATGAATTCACCTCCACCAAAGTGGAGGAATGTTGGCTTTGATAGTTTTAAATGCTCCAATAAAAATGCTACTTTTTCATAATTCTGTCTATGTTCACTTTCAACTTGGTCTCCATAAATTGCTGACACTTGATGAAAGCTTTGCTCTAGGCATTTCATTTTCATTATCAGTGCTTTGTGTTTGATATGGAGAAAAAGGCATTACAACCTGAGCAAAAAAAAGTTACAGCCATGAAGAATACGTGCTATATGTCATGGAATGACACAGTTCTAGGACATTCCAAGTGTATAAACATAATAAAATAGTCATTAAATGTTAAGGCATAAACCTGATCTGAAATGCCAAAATAAAGTGCAATTATTCAAGAATTCTTGATTAAGAACTGTGTATTTCATGGTTTAATTTCATGTTCATCTGAAAAAGCAAATATGATAGTGTTTCCAGGAAAAATGCTTTCGTGTTATTTAAATTAAAAAAAGGCAAAAAAAAAAAGTGTAAATATTGACTGAATTAATAATATGGAAAGTATGTATTCTTTGCTATGTATAACTTGATTGGTTTCTCATCAAAGTTGCAAAATCCCATCATATAATAACAGGATCACTTTAAGCAGGCCTTGCACTGCCTAGCAGCGACAATGCGGGACTGAATGTAACGGAGAACTCAGTCCACAGTATCAGTTTCCAAACCAGGTTAAGGTGTGGGAGCACATTTGCCCTCTACAGATGTTTAGAGTATACAGTTCTGCTGTATACAGTTCAATACAGTTCGATAAATTTAAGGGCATATTTATACAAAGTTTTTCCTCAAGACCGTTGACTCAAGAGCTAAAGGATTGATCCTGTCGATTGTAACAGGGGCACCAGTCCTTCCAGCTGAGCATTTGAGAACTGGGCTTTACCATGGGCTGCCACAGTGCCAGAACACTTGATAGTCCCTCGTATTGCAGAACTTTTTGCTGACCTTGGCAGTTTGAGACTGCTCGCATCCAGCCCATTTGAAAAGCTGTATTCTCCCCTGCATTGTACATTCAGTTTTTTGCAAGGAATTATCAGCTCACATTTAGATGACATTCCTTTACTTAACTGTATATTTGCAAGGGAAAAGAGCTATTTTATTTGACTGGAAGAGAAAATATCCTCTGCAGTTCATTTCTGCTATCTCATTGACAGAGGTATTTGGTGTGCCAGAAACAAGGGTGAGAAAAGGAAAGGAAAGAGAAGACCATGTGTGGCTATTTTGGACCTTTCTTTTCTACCTCTTCTTTTTTTCTCCTTCCCTCTTCATCATTCTTCAGTGCAGCCAGGGGTCCCACTTGAGTAGGAAGGAAAGCAAGAAAGAAAAAAGAGAGAAACAGTGGCTAGAGGGAGTTGGCAGTTTCTTATTCACTATACAAGAAGTCCTATATATGAAGCTCTTAAACCATGTAGTAGCCCTCCCACTCCATTTTGCCTCCATGCCTTAGAATCAAAAGTTTGTGTTTCGAAGGCGAAGGTGTGAATAATGTCCAGTTTGGGTAAGCTAGGTGGAATTTCTCTTCTCAGCATATTTTACACAACATGGGGCTTCAGGTTTTGCCATTTTAACGGTACCTTGAAGTCATGACCTTAGATTAATCAAGTTCAGAAGAGCTGTCTGCAATAGACAATGTCAAGCTCACTGATAAGTGGTTGATCTTATTAGTGTGGAAAAACTCAGGAGGAGACAGAGGTAGACAAATTTTGTGTCTTTCCCTGTTTGTGTTCACAGCATACAGAATCCAAAGCATTAGGCTGAATGAAGACATCCTGAATTTGGTTATTGGATACGAAACCAAATTATATATCACACTATACCTATATAAATAGGTGCCATTTTGATAGAAGATGTTTACAGCTTTTAAAAACATTATGAAGTGTTTACTCCATTTGTAAAGCACATCTCTCTGTTCCATACTCTTTAGTACCTCAATAAAAGGAGTTGGGATACTTTAGTGAAACATTTTTTCATCAGAAGATTATTTTTTTTTCTCAAATCTCTTGTAATTTTTTTCCACAGAACCATAAAACCACATAGGTTGGAAGGCACCTATGGAAATCATCTTGTCTAACATCCTGCCCAAGGCAGGCCTAGCCAGACCAGGCTGCTGAGGGCTATGCCCACTTGCATTTTGAATATTTCCAAGGAAGGAAATTCTCTCCAGGCAGCCTGGTTCAGAGTCTGAACATCCTCATGGTGATTTTTTTTCCCCTTATATTCAATGCAAATTTTTCATCTTATGCATTTTGCCTCTTGTCCTGTCTGTATACTCCTAAGAAGAGTCTGGGTCCATCCTCTTTGCATTATTTTATCAGGTAGTTGTAGACATCAATAAGATCTCCTCCAAAGCCTCCTCTTCAGGATGAACAAATTCAGCTCCCTCAATCTCTCCTTTCATTTCATGTTCTCCAATACCCTGACTATCTTGGCATCTCTGCTCAAGACACTCCAGTATGTCAATGGGGTTTTTTTGGTCAAAATCATAAATAAAAAGCAGTCCAATGGCTAGGGGCTTCAAATGTGAGGAGCAGGCTAAGGTCCCTGTTGTATGTATTTTGGAGCAGGGATATGAAGTTTTATTTCTCTTCCAAATTTATGTTTAGTTATCAAATTACAGATGTTTGACACCTTTGCAACATCCACTGCAGGAATAGTTCTACTTTATATAAACAATAAAATGTTCATTTTGGGGTAAAGAAAGCAAGGACGAGCTTTCAAGAGTCTTCAACTCCATTGGAGAGGATCAAAGTTCAAACCCGTAGGCAAGTCAAGCAGGGCAGTATGTTAAAACTAAATCAGGCAACTCGTGAAACCATCCTTCGAGCAAGATATAGTTTAGAAAGGTGTGACTCTCTGGTGAAAAGCATGAAGTGGTCCTGGCTGAAGTATAGAACCAAAACGTAACTCTGAAATATTGCCCTATTTAACAAAAAACCCCAATGGTCTGAGTTTTTGAAAACTAATAATTGATAATGTAGCATGCTTGAAAATTGAAATATGTTCTTCTTTTAACTTCTTTTTGAAGAACTAATTTGTGGTTGGTTAAAATGTATGGTAGTTCCTGAAAGCAATTGTCAAACTTTTAAAGCGCTTGAATTTGATATTTAATAACCTAGTATATTACTTGGTAGCAAATCCACCAGACAGACATGCATGATTTCCAAGAGTAAAATCCTACTTGCTTTACTTATGCTGTAGGTCTCTTGGAAGGGATTACTTTCAGCAGTAAACTAACGAAGCCCTGGTTTTACAAAGCCTTGAGGACTACAGGCCTTTCCTAGTGAACAGTTCTACTGATGTCACTAGGAGTCGTGTCTAAGTAAAACATGAGGAATTTGAGAAAATTCACAGTTCTCAAGATCTTGGGATGTAGTTTTCATATCAGACCATAACAACCCCATAAATCACAAAGATTAAAGGATGAAATGTTGCAGTATTGTAATTTAACATGAGGGTACACAAAGAAGGAACTGAACTAACTATTCACTAAAATATTTTTAACATACTGTTACTGATTAAATTAACTCCCTACCCAGGGTGTGGCGCATGCATACGCTTTTGATTTAACTTAAATAACATCAGCTTTTATCGGTTCATTTCTGAACATTCTGCTATGGCTACATTTCCCAAACAACATGGTTATAAAATAATATGACAAGAAGTAGAGGAAACCATGCTTTAATAGGTAGCTAAGATTTTGGTTGGCCTCATGAGAAGAGGACTGAGGACATCATTCTGCTTTTACTACTTTTCCAGTTCTTATTTTTGCTCTCTCTATATGTAGCAACTCTAGAGAGATGATCTGCTGTATAATCTTTCTGTAGAGATGTTTTTATATGTACCACATGAAATAAGCATAAAGAAAGCAAAAAGCAGGTATGCATTGCATTATGGTAATAGAGTGGTTATAAGAATTTCCTGCAAGTCCATAACATGGATTTGACATGTACTCTGGACTCAGGCCAGATCTTCTCTGCCATCACCCAAACCATCACTACTACCTGGCGGCTGGTCTGAAGGGTGAGAAGCAATTATATGTGATTGCTGACTGTATCATTCCTGCATATGCCATTGAAGGCAAGAGGCTGCCAGCCCATATAGCTGGCCTAGTCAAACTTTGAGGCTCAGATGAAGCTGGATTGATGTGGTATCAGCACAAATACCTCTATACCTCTTTTTTTCTTCATCTTCCAGGATTTGCTCACATACATAAACTACTTTATCTTCTACTTACCCGGACTCACCCCTCTCATCATTTCTTCCTTCAGTTTTCTTTCTAGTTGTCTGAAACCTTCTTATTAAAACCTACCCATACACCATATGTCTTGAGACTAATGAAATATTTGCCAACATCACACAGTATGGCACAAAGGTATGCAACTTTCCTTCCCTGCTGTTGTGTCTGTCAAGTCTATTCAAAGCATAATCTGCTCAGAGCAAGGTTCCTCTGCTACTCAGTGGTGTACAGAGCATAGCACAGGGGTATCAACGTACAATAATAATAACCTCAACACCTCTGCTGATAATCCAGCTGACTGGGCTTTATTGAGACCATTATTCTGTGTTTTTCACATATTTCTTTGCCCTTCCAACATACTTAGGCAAATAAAGAAAATAATTAGTTTCCATATTTATTGTAGTTTGAACTTTTTTGCCTCTTTAGAAACACATTTTCTATTTTTAGAGGTATTGAGAACTGTAAAACCATAACGTTTTTTTCTCATAGGTAGCCATGCAGATGAGCCATGTAGTTTGCTGTCAGCATACTCACTAAAATGAAATCAAACCTCTTTTTCATTGAACACTTCACCAAAACATAAACTTAAAAGCATCATATTGAAATCTATGCATCTTCTGACAGTTTTGATTATACACTGGTAGTCTGTTATATTTTTCTTTAAAAATATTCATTCTCTTTTAAAAATGTAGACGTTTTAACTGACTTCTAATTCTAGAGTGTAATGGAAAAAAATGATACACACATATCCACTGAAATGAGCCTTGTAATTTTTAAATATTTAGTGCCACTTCCTTCTTCTGAAAGATCAAGAGTCTGCCCTGGCATGCTATATTTCCTGGTGGAACACAAGCATAATGGAAAAGTGTTGATGCTCTGCCATAAGAACCTCCCTAGTCAAAAGTCATTTGCCTCTGCAGAATAATATACCAATTCTTAAGGAAATTTTACCATTCTCTGTTCTAGGGACTGTAGGAGGATTGCAAGGAATTACAGCTCAGAAAGTAAAGGAAAATGTATATGTTGTGGTTTAACCCCAGCTGGCAACTAGGTACCACGCAGCGGCTCACTCACTTCCCACCCCCACCTCCGTGGGATGGGGAGGAGAATGGAAAAGAAAGTAAAACTTGTGGGTTGAGATTAAGACAGTTTAATAGGACAGCAAAGGAAGGGAGAACAGTAATAATAATAGGATATACACAACAAGTGATGCACAATGCAATTGCTCACCACCCACTGACTGATGCCCAGCCTGTCCCCGAGCAGTAATCGCACCAGCCCAGCCAACTCCCCCCAGTTTATATACTGAGCATGACGTCATATGGTATGGAATATCCCTTTGACCAGCCTGGGCCAGCTGTCCTGGCTGTGCCCCCTCCCAGCTTCTTGTGCACCTCCTCGCTGGCAGAGCACGGGAAGCTGAAAAGTCCTTGACTTAGTGTAAGCACTGCTCAGCAACAACTAAAAACATCAGTCTGTCATAACCATTATTCTCATCCTAAATCCAAAACACAGCACTATACCAGCTACTAGGAAGAAAATTAACTCTATCCCAGATGAAACCAGGACAGCGTATGATA
Source organism: Phoenicopterus ruber ruber (assembly GCA_009819775.1). Taxonomy (NCBI): domain Eukaryota; kingdom Metazoa; phylum Chordata; class Aves; order Phoenicopteriformes; family Phoenicopteridae; genus Phoenicopterus; species Phoenicopterus ruber. The sequence goes on from CM020217.1 coordinate 93,451,334, forward strand.
TTAATTTTCTGTAGGGTTGAAAGAACGATTAGCCATCATGTACTGGGAATGCCAGAAAGTTGAAGCAAACAGTATTATTATCTGTATTTAAGACAGTCAGTATAAAAAGAAAACAGTATATTTCCTTGAACAACAAACAATGCAATTACAGCAGTGAGTAAAACATATCAAATGAGCTAGCCTATGTTTGCCAGCAGTGTATGAGTCACTCTGTAAAGGGGAAGGGGGAGTAAAGAGGGGGATTGTCATAAGTGGTATCAGATGCCAGTCAGACATGCTTTTTTGGCTACATTTGGACTGGTATTTTAATTGACTTTTGATACTGTTTCCAGACTACTCTTTGTTGCTGATCACAACTCCTCCGCTAGACAATACCACACCAAATCTGTCAGTGTAACAGCATAGGAAACCAGTCCCTAATCCAGTTCTTTCAGAACGGTGCATGTTAGATGAAATACTTTGAACAGTGGAGCTCTTTCTCTCAAGTGTGCTTAACTACTTTCATCCTGTACCTGAGAAAATGATGTTGCATCTAATCCATTTGGGTTTTAGTGAAGTTGCATCTTCATCTTCCCCTCTGCAGAAGCAGCAGAGGATAAAGGGAGTCTTCCTCATGAGCTAAGTGCAACTAAAGTAGTAACAGCTCTGGGTAACTAATTCTTTGTCTGAAGGATGACACTCTCTAGCAATTATTATTATCATCATCAGTGTTTTTTAACTTTTGTTCATATATGTAGAAAAATATAACCTCCGTGCCTCAAAGAACAAACAGCTTTTGTCTAGGTAGCATTGTTATCATGTTTTTATCATTTAAAATCTTCTGCTTGAAAACAGTGAAAAGATCTTAATGCTAACCACTGCCCTTTAGACTAAACAATGTTCTCACGGTATTTCATGATATTGTTCCTACAGTTTCGCATTGGCACTTCAAAAGATGATGCAGTAAAAAGACCATGATGATCCCAAACTGCTTAATCATAAATCACTCAGGTTGTGACAGCAACATAGGTTTGATATCGATTTCTTTTTTAAGAGAAAGACTTTATAAAGCCAGTCTCAAGAGAACTCCTCAGTCCTTCCTCTTCGCCAAAGTGTCCTGAGGAAGATGAAATGCATGCCTGTGGTTGGTATTGGTATTTCAACCGTAGCTGAGTTGCCAAGAGTTTCAGTTGGCAATATTTGTTCCTCATAAACCACAGAGCAATTTAACTCCACTCTTCTGTTGAAATAATTTTAATACTTTCCAGAATGTAAAAAGATGGATTTAGTGCAGGTTTGTTTTTACAGACAGCCCCACTAAGCCCCAGGTTGCATTAACTGTATACAAGTAACATTACAGATGCAAACTGTTTCTGTTTTATGTAACAACAATGGCATCTGCTTTGTAAATATTGTAAAACCACATGTACTCCTTGGTATATATACTGAACACTAACACAGTTACACATATTTCCCCACGATTATTCTAATGGCTTAAATGATATGTATTTGTGATGACTCATGGTAAATGTGCATAACCCACACGTGCACTACTCACATATTCAAGCTTCAAAAGAATATTATTGCGAAGTCAAGCAGTTAAAAGTTATAAAAAGCAGAATTAGGTTTGCCTGTGGATGCTACCTTTGATACTGTGATCACATGCTAGTTTTTCATCAGGTTCCTTTTCTCCTTTAGCAGGCCAGAGGAGGAGTAATGCTCCCTTATTGAGCGTTCATCCTGTAGTCCAGTGTATGATCCTATGCCTGATTTATTGGCATATCTAACAATGCCCTTGAACACCAAGTGTGCCCACTCCTGGGCACAAATCTTTTAGAAATCAAAGTGGGTAAGAAATACAGAGTACCTGAGTTACTATGTTATGCTGGCTAATACCAGTCACCACCCTGGCATTCAGAGTAGCCTTTTCTCTAGCTAAGCTAACATGCTGCCCTTCATTGCCTTAGAGTGGGGATTGTTTTGCCCTTCAGTCGCATATGAACCCAAAGAGCCTCCACATGGCTTTGCCATCAAATGTCACATATAAACAACATCTAATTTGAAAAGTCAAGTGGCTGAGAGAGGTAAAATACTGAAGTCGCTATGAAGAACATGTGTGAGATTACTGTTAGCATAAAATTTCATTAAAAGGATTTGAACTTTAATTATTGTTATGACTGTTTGTTGACAACTGAAACATCTTTTTCTATTAACTCAAAGATACATATTATTCATCTAGTTACCTGTGGCTGTTGAGATGGATGCCTGGAAAAACAAGTAAGCCTGCTTGACTCAGCAGCACAGCATAATAAGAAATGTACTGGAGAAAACATTACTATTTCCCCAGTCATTCCAAATCCAATTCTTCTGAAGCTGGGAGTTAAGGTGCATCTGTACTCAGCTGCAGAGAAGCATAGATCAGCTCTTCCAGAGTGTGGGCCGGTAGGTCCCAGCGAGCTTTGGTCCAGAAGCTGTCCAGATACATTGGCATGTGGTTGTACTGATACATGCTTCCTCTCAGAAGGGAGAGCTGGGTCAACAAAGCCAGTCCTGTGCTATTGTGTATGAATGTTTTCCAGTGCACAGTCAGCTCTATTCCCCACTAAGAGCCAGGTGGACCTCAAAGTGACTATGTGCATCTGTCACCATAGACAAGAAGGGTATGGTCAGTACAAGAAAAACAGCTTAGAAGAATTCCTGTGACTGGATAAGTTATCTGCTCTCACAGATAATCAAACTGTGTAACACATTTCATAGTGCTCTTGCATTTCAGCAACACTTGGCTACTGAAGTAATCCCAGTGGGGGCCAGTGAAACCAAGTAGAGACCAATGAATTTATGAAAGCCTGTATTCCTTGTGGCCCAAGTCATTTCAACACCTCTTTTGTTTCTTTCCAGACAGGTCCTGATTATCACTCACCTAACGAGGCAGCATGGTACAGTGGTAGATATGAATGTCCACAATTTCTATGTCAGCCTACGTCATGCCTACATCATTCCTAACATCATTCCTACTTCAGTGAGGTTGACTGCAGATCCCCACTTCAAAAGTAACACTGAAAGTTTGCTGTTTCCCTCCTTTGATTCATTCACGATACTCAAAGGAACATGTGCCCTGTCCTTGTTAGACCACACAGAAATCACTTTATTACTAGACTAGACTAGAACACAGGGATATAATACCACTGGTTTTATCAACGTCATCATTAATAATTATTTGCAGATTAAACAGTTCTGAAGGAAAAGAATAAGGCATAAACTCACACCTGTACTTAAAAATCAGGCATTCTTCTTGTTGTGGTTTAACCCCAGTCGACAACCAAACACCACACAGCCACTTGCTCACTCCACCCCTCCCAGTGGGATGGGGGAGAGAATCGAAAAAAAAACCTCATAGGTTGAGATAAAGTCAGTTTAATAGGACAGCAAAGGAAGACAGAATAACAACAATAATAATGATAAAAGAATATACAAAACAAGTGATGCACAATGCAATTGCTCGCCACCTGCTAACTGATGCCCAACTTGTCCCCGAGCAGTGATGCCACCCGGCCAACTCCCTCCCAGTTTATATACTGAGCATGACATCATATGGTATGGAATATTCCTTTGGCCACTTCGGGTCAGCTGTCCTGGCTGTGCCCGCTCCCAGTTTCTTGTGCATCTCCAGCCTTCTTGCTAGTAGGGCATGAGAAGCTGAAAAGTCCATGACTTAGTATAAGCACTACATAGCAACAACTAAAAACATCAGTGTGTTATCAACATTATTCTCATCCTAAATCCAAAACACAGCACCTATACCAGCTACTAGGAAAAAAATGAACTCTATCCTAGACGAAACCAGGACACTTCTATAGGTGCTTCAGTGTATTAATTATCTGAGAAGAATCAGTGCTCCACACTTTAAGCCTCTTTTATCAGAATTTTTCTTGAGCTACATCCTTCTTATTATACTTAAGGAGGCCGTCTCATTTCTTTTCTTGGACTGTGGGGTGCAAGTGTGAGTTGTGCAGTACTGCCTTCTCTTCTTGTCCAGGCTGGAAGGATCTCCACCTCTCAAGTAGCCCGTATGGGGCACTGGCACAGCATGCGCAACCAAACAGGAATGGTTATTTCCTTCACTGCTTCTGCTTTATCCTTAATTTCAATTTCTGTTGAGCTCCTTCATTAACATCTCTCTTTGAAGTTCAGGACTACTGCAACAAAATCTTATGAATCAACAGAGGAAAAAATATTCAAAGTGCCCATCTGTGTGTGAGTTGGTATTAGGACAGATATCACATATACGTCTATCTTTCAAGGTGCTTCTCAGTTTTTGAACATCTATATGCACAAATATGAAGGCTTTTTAACCTACTCTAGGTTTAAAATCGGCTTCTGGGTACCTTGAGGATGAGGTTACAAGATGCTGCAGACTCATCTTCGTCTCAACTTTTGTGCAGCCCTGCCAGTTCCAAGATCCAGGTTCTCAGTCTCCATATCTGTGTGAGAAAATCTCACAACTTGTGCTAGGATTGGGTTTCTTTGGCTGTTTACTGGTGAATCCAATCACAGCCCAGGAGCTGCCATAGAAGAGCTAGGTTTGCGGGCTGAGTCACTGTGATATGGACCAGAAAAAATAATACAAGGTTATTTTTATATAATACACAAGTAAAAGAATTTAATGTCTCTTGGAAGCAATGGAAAACAAGATCACAGTTAAAGAGCATTATACAAAATTCTCAGGAAAAGAGAGGTTCATAAGAAAGTTTAGGCTGCCAGTTATGATTTTTTAAGGTATCACAGAAAATAAATCCGAGGATGGCAACACAGGTTGGAGCAGTGCCTTCTTTGTGTTTAGAAGGCTTTGTGACCACATCTGTTTACAGTCCCTTTTGGCAGCAAATCAGGTGTTAAAGTATTTTCATTTCAGTCAGAAATGGTTTTCTAGGTCTACGTAGTAAAGGTCATATGCAAGTGTAATTTATAACTGTGGTGGGTTGACCTTGACTGGACGCCAGGTGCCCACCAAGCTGCACTATCATTCCCATCCTCAGCAGGATGGGGCGAGGAGAAAATAAGATGTAAAAAACCTCATGGGTCAAGATAAAGGCTGTTTAATAAAGCAGAAGCAAAGGACACACACAGAAGTCAAGGAAAACAAAAGATTTATTCTCTACTTCCCATCAACAGGTCACGTCCAGCCACTTCCCAGGAAGTAGGGCTTCAGTACATGTAGCAGTTGCTCTGGAAGACAAACATCGTCATAATGAATGTCCCCCTCTTCCTTTTTTCTCTTAGATTTTATTGCTGAGCAGGCGTCATATGGTATGGAATATCCCTTTGGTCAGTTTGGGTCAGCTGTCCTGGCTGTGTCCCCTCCCAAGATCTTGCCCACCCCCAGCCTGCTGGTGAGGGGGAAATGTTGGTGGGCCAGCCTTGATGCTGCGGGAGCACTGCTCAGCAGTAGCCAAAACACTGATGTGTTATCAACACCTTTCTAGGTCAGACCCAATGCAATAACATTTCAGTATATAATTTAAGAAAATTGTGTTTAAGCACTTATGTGGCAACTGCTGTTATTCTAGAAAGCAGACACCCAGTACAACACAATTTTTTTGGATGCAGTAACATTTCCATTTGGCTTCCCACTATTCAAAACTTTGCTTGCATGGCCATTAAAAAAACCAATGTGTAGGCAGAAAGGTAGTTTGCAATACCTTTGTTAAAAATGCTGAAGTAAACTCTGAACATAAAGGGTTTTTTAAAAATAATTTTAAGAAGAAAAAACAAATTTCCGTTCCTTTGAATGTTTGTTTAAAAAGTCATAGTAAAATGTAAGAAGAAAAAATATAACTAGCTTGAATCTGCAAGCTATTTTTTTTTGCTCTCCAAAACCTACCAGGAGTATGACAATGTTATTAACATTTGAAATTCATTCACTTGAACGGTCAAAGTATTTGAAGGGGACAGCATATAGAGCATTCTAATTGTACATATACTTTTCCTTTATGGTTTAATTCATAATAATTCCTTCCATATGTATCACGAGGATCTTACTAATGTATATAAATACATTATAGGAATAGAATCATAGAATCGTTTAGGTTGGAAAAGACCTTTAAGATCATTGAGTCCAGTCGGTAACCTCTCACTGCCAATTCCACCACTAAACCATGTCCCTAAGCACCACATCTACACATCTTTTAAACACCTCCAGGGATGGTGACTCAACCACTTCCCTGGGCAGCCTGTTCCAATGCTTGACAACCCTTTCAGTGAAGAAGAAATGTTTCCTAATATCTGATCTAAACCTCCCCTGGCGCAACTTGAGGCCCTTTCCTCTTGTCCGATCGCCTGTTACTAGGGAGAAGAGACCGACCCCCATCTCTCTACAACCTCCTTTCAGGTAGTTGTAGAGAGCAATAAGGTCTCCCCTCAGCCTCCTTTCCTCCGGAGTAAACAACCCCAGTTCCCTCAGCCGCTGCTCATAGGACTTGTGTTCCAGACCCCTCACCAGCCTCGTTGCCCTTCTCTGGACACGCTCCAGCATCTCAATGTCTTTCTTGTAGTGAGGGGCCCAAAACTGAACACAGTACTCGAGGTGCAGCCTCACCAGGGCTGAGTACAGGGGGACGATCACCTCCCTACTCCTGCTGGCCACACTATTTCTGATACGGGCCAGGATGCCGTTGGCCTTCTTGGCCACCTGGGCACACTGCTGGCTCATATTCAGCCGGCTGTCGACCAACACCCCGAAGTCCTTTTCCACCGGGCAGCTTTCCAGCCACTCTCCCGCAAGCCTGTAGCGTTGCCTGGGGTAAAAATAGGAAGGAAGGGTATACAGAAGTCAGAGCCAGACTCTTTCCAGTGGTGCCCAGTGACAGGACCAGAGGCAATGGGCACAAACTGAAATGCAGGAGGTTCCCTCTGAACATCAGGAAACACTTTTTTACTGTGAGGGTGACTGAGCACTGCCACAGGTTGACCAGAGAGGTTGTGGAGTCTCTATGTTTGGAGATATTCAAAAGCTGTTTGGCTTCAAGCCTGGGCAACTGGCTCTAGGTGGCTCTGATTGATTGAGCAGGGGATTTGGACTAGATGACCTCCAGAGGTCCCTTCGAACCTCAACCACTCTGTGATTCTGTGACAAATATTCAGTAATGAGCAGTCTAGGAAGCTATGTTACTGATTTGTATCCCACTGTCATCTATTCATATATCACATGGATGCAAGGAATTTTTTGAGTTTTAAATGAATCAAATATAACATTTATTGGCAACAGACAGTTAAAATTCTTATTAAAAACCACTGCTAAACTCCCTATTCTTATCACTGTCATAAGTCCCTGTAAGGTTTTCATAATACTTTTCAAATTGGTTCATTATTATTACAATATTTAGTGATATACTTGTTAGCATAAATTTCATACAGGATTTAGATGACATTGTCCCTCACAACTGATATTTCTTTTTGCCCCTTACTACTCTGACAGTTCTTTAATCTTGAAAGATTGCAGAACAAATGTAGTTTACAAATACACAAAATTACTACATTACAGTACAAGAAAAAGTAGATCCACCTAAATCTGTGATAGAAGTTTTGTTACACTTTTAAGCCATGAATTGCACTGTTAGAAATATATGAATAGTAAATGCTGAAGTGAATAAATTAGGAAGACAAACAAGACAATTAAACTAAGAGGAAAAGAAATAAAAGTCTCAGGTTGTATGTACATTAGGTAACAGAAATTCAGAACTATTATTTAATATCTGAAACTAATGTTTTGCTAAGTGGAAAAAACTCTATTGTGTTATTTACACAGCATCGTGCAGAGTTAAGGCCATGTACTCAGTTTAATCTTTGGACATTTTTGACTCTTGTGTTTTTTACCTGGTAACCCTATTGGTCTGTCATTTGGAGAAAAGAGAGATAAATGAAAAAGGTTCCCGCTAAAATAGAGCTTTAAACTTTGCATTTAAGTTGTAAAATCACTCAAAATTATGAAATGCTGAAAATATTTGTCCAGTTTATGCTTATGTGTTAGGAGGTGATGATGGATTCAATCATCATTTACTATTTTTTATACAGAATCCCTGTCTCATTTAGTGCATAAGGAAGGCTTACATTGATAGAGAAGCAAAATTTAATAATAATTGAGATGGTTGGCTAAAAACCTGACTTTAGATTATTCTTTCATCATGTTTATGCAATTTCCTTAGGTTGTAAAAAGCAAACTGAAAGCTATAAATTTCATTGTGTAATGTCCACATGGATTGTAAGGAAAGCAGCAACCTTTTATTCAGAAATTGTAAACCATTTTCAGCTTGCGAGCCCCTAACATTTTTTCCTAATTGATGTGTGGACTCCTGCGTAATGTGTTTTGCCTGGTGGTAACAGGTCTTTTGCTTTCTCCTGTCACCTGTAGATCTGCGCCTAATTTTGATGCTTGAGCTAATGAAGTGAGGGATAGCAATAATAGGTCGCCATCCTAAGTGTGGTGGACCAGCGGTACAGAAACATGACATACAATGGCAGTGGTGTTGACAGATCACTGTAGGACCTCTTATTCCATGCTGAAAAGGGGACTTGGTACTAAAGGAGTTGTTTTCTCCTCAGAAACATTTTTTTCCTCAGAATTCTGACTCCTTCATAAGATTTTCATCTAGACTTCACTATTCATAGACTCCTGCTTTTTAACTTAAACATCCTTCGACTTGTCCTGCTAATATTTAGTTACAAGAAATGCAAATTTGCCATCCAGTTTCTTTCACCCTACCTTTCACATGGATTTTGTTTTGCCTCTAGATTTCCTTCCTTAGTTTCAAGCCATAGTTTTTTGACCAGCCAGTCTGAGTTCCCATCTTTTACTAGTCTCTGCTCTGCACCAGCATCCACCTCTCTTCCTTGTTCCACTTGCATTTCTGTGGTGTCCTACGTTCAGCTCCTGCCCTGTGTGCCTTTGCATGAGGCATCTTCTGCTTTGACACTTGCTGGGTGCCAGCAAGTGGATCATTCACAGCCCAGAAGACAGGAGCTTCTTTCTCTCCCTTCTGATGTCTGGCCCCAACCCAGCGTGGAAAGAACCATGTTAAGAAAAGCCCAGAATCCTCCAAGTATATACGGAATGACAGCACAGTCTCATGCTGGGGTTAGTGAAGGAACCATTCAAATAAGAGGAGAAGCAGCACAGTCTGTTGTTTTGTGGGAATGACATATAGACAGACGGCTTCAGAAAGTGAGGGGAGCTTGAGCATGCTCAGTAAGAACAGAAGCTTCTGGGATTTTTGTGGTCAAGCTTTAGCAAACTTCTAGTGAGCTCATACAAATTGGACTTTTCCAAGATTTACATTATGAGTGGTTTCTCGTATGGATAGCAAAAAGCACATCAGTGACATACAGACCATCCTTTTGCCAGATGTCAAGTTCCTGCTCCAACATATGAGGAGGGCACAAGAGTTGCCAAAGTAAAGGTTACAGGACTGGTTTTTTAACAGCAAAAAATAGCATGTTTTTCTCTTGCTTCACAGCAGAAACATTTTGGCTGAATTTTTCCAAAAGATTTCTTCATAAGGCAAATGCCATGCACGGAAAATTTCAACCTAAACAGTTAGTTTGGCAAAAGTTTAAGTAACTAGGTCTTATAACAGGAAATGTTTGCAGCCTTAATACTAGGCAGCGCTACCAATTCAGTGTATAATTTACTCAGCACCACCCTATTACACTGACAAAGATATTCAGCTGCTTGCAAGGCCAAGTTGTGAGCCTGGGAGGCATGAGCGTTAGCTCCCAGTTGACGCTGACTAGTGTTGACTACCAAGATTACCTTTTAACCACAGCCTTTGCCTATTTTTTGCAGCATAGCTGATTACATTCTACAGCTGTGCCATATTTTGGGAAGTCCTTTGCCAAGTTTGACATTCATGGTGATTTCAACAAAGATGAAGAGAAGAGAAAGATGGCTTGGGAAGTTTCCATCAAAGCTGTTATGACTGAAAGTAATTTTTGAATCCTTTTTACTCTTCCATGAGGACACTTTCTACCTGTGTGGGATTGCTCTGTTGGAGGGGAAAATGAGGTTATCAAATGTATGATATATGACCATTGCGTATTACTGAAGACTCCATAGCAGTGATGCCGAGACTGAACAATGGAGGTTACTGGTATGTAGGTTTCTTCATCTTTTCCGTTAAATGGACAGTGACCATAGGTACTAAGGGGCTTTGCTTTTGGCTTTTATTTGCCAGCATAATGTTGCAATATCACTGTAAGTAGATACACCACTATGTCATCTGTAATGGGTCTAGAAAAGTCACCTTTCTCATAGGATTTTGTCAGCCACGTTACTTGTGCACATGTATTTTCTACTGGTCCAGACCCAGAAACGTGTCAGAGAGGTGTATTTCTCTGGGCAGCCTCTTCTCTTTCTGAGCTGATATTTTAAGTATAATGAGACACAACACTGACAGTCTTTCAAGCTTTTCAAACTCAGTCATGGACGTGAAGTGCAAGCACTGCTTTCTTGCTGCTTCCCTTGAAGCATTAAGCTTCCAAAACAGAGGGAAGAGGATGCATACCTTTGACTCACCATTGCCATCAAGGCCCACTGAAAGGGATGACTGCAGCAGGCAGAAGGTGGTAGACGTCTCTTGGGCTGAAAGTGGTCGTACAGAGCATTTCACTGACACAATATCCCTTGCTGAGCTCCTAGAGATGATATCACCTCGTATCTAGCACTGCCGCGCCATGTCATAGCCAGCTGCTTAAAAACAAGAGTTGAGGGTGAAAGCATATATCAAATATTAGAGGGTAAAATGCACAGGGAAAAATGCAGACATAAAGCATACTATTACAGAGTCAGAGCCTTAAGAATGAAGATTATGTTGAAAAGAAATTTAGCCATGCTAAATATTTCAAAATCGCAGAAGTGCATTGTTGGATAGTCAGATAACCTCACAGCTTCCATATGGGGGTATCACAATAATTACATGATTGTGATTAAGGCAAAATGGTGTCGTTGCAGGTGGGAAGAGGGCAGTATTGTGGCTGCATGATTTCAAATTAATCAGTTGCCAGATAGGGACACTATCTTAAAGAAAAAAAATCCACCAACTATGTTTAATTTAATATGTAGGAAAGCATTGAGGAGCAAGAATTACTTATTTCATTTGAAGGCTAGATCTGTCATTAGAACTGAAGGATCACATCCTCATGATTCAAGAAACTGGTCCTCAAAGGGAGCATCCAGTATCCCAGGATTCACTGTAAAAACTGTTAATGCACAGAGTAGAATACATTTTTCTTCTTTTCTTTTGTCCAAGTGGAGTTTTAGCTGCTGGCAACTCAGCAGACATTGATTTTCAATTTTTACATCAAGACAGCACTCAATATTTCTACACCTTTCTAATTAAGCATTGGTGGGATTATTTTATTAGTAAATATGCGTTCATTTCACCTTTTGGCAAAAAGTTGACGATTGACAATATATTTCTAAGGAGACAAAAGCCAGGGGTACAAAATAAGAGAGACAGAGAAGTCAGAAAGTATGTATTTCTATGAGTTCTGAAGACTTTTATTATGCTTCCATCTTTTTACGTTCAGATTTGATCCTTGGAAAATTGTGACTAAAAGGAATAATAGAGTTTAAAAAGGAATTTCAGTACCAAATACCGCATTCCATTTACCCTAAATGATCAATTCATTTTTGCTGAGAAGCTAGTGCTGAGCCTCGGCCACAAAGATGCTGTAGAAATACTGATACCGGCTTTGCTGAGAATTTTGTTAATTTACTTCATTTCATCTATTCATAAGAAGCATGGCCTAGTGAATCAAATGGCAGCTGGAATGTTCCTGGATGGAAAATAAGAATACTGTTTTTAAGAAAAATGGTAAAGTTTGAACATTTGGTTTCATTTTATAATAGAATAAAAATGACATCCTTTGAAATATTTAATTTAAAATACAAGAGACAGTCTTGCTTGTTCTCTAAAACAGCCCACACCCCAGTGGTTAGGATATTGGAGTAAAAGCTGTTTGGAAGATTTTCAATAAAGTATATTTTGTTGGAAAACAGCAGTTCATTAAAATGGAAAACAAATCTGTTTATCACAATGTTGTTAAAAGAATTTTCAGATCTAGGGCAACATTTCTCATCCGAGATATAAGAGTGCCCGTACAAAAAGATTTGAACTTAGCTCTTCTGAGTCCCTAATGAATTCCCACAGAAAGATGACCATTAGGTTTAGCCTTGATTTCCTACTCTGCGACAGACTTCCCATGCTATCTTGGGCACGTTGCTTTAGTCCAGATTATTTAAAGGAGTTGAATGTCTAAGCTGACTACGTATGCACATTTTTTCCAGTTTGACTGCGTGGTCTAATCTTACAAACAGGCCAGCGCACATATCAGAACAAGATATGGAAACGCCAACTACAGACCATCAATGGATAAGATAACAGCCTGACATTTACACATTTAGTAGTGGTGGGAACAAACACACTGTGATTGAGTACTGGTGGAAAAGAATGATGAGAAGATGCTGGCAACCAAGTTTCAAGTTCACACTCTGCTCACAAGGCTGCAGACTTTGGATCATTGAATTAAGCACCTTGACATAGCTGACAACTCTGTCTTCTGATCTGTTTTATAGAACAGTCAAACTACATTTTAAAGCTATTTTACCCAAGAGACTATATGACTGGGAGCAGTTCCAGAACCTCACTGCTTTGATTGCCAAACAGACTTTTTTATCCATTAATCAAAAAGTATTAATTTACCATTTTACACTCATTTGCCAATGCTGTCCTTTGACTTAAATAACTTCTTTCTTCACTAGAATTTGTGCACTTGATGCACCTAGAGCTAGCAATCACACCCATTCTAAACTTTGCTTTTTCTAGGTTAGACAACAAATCTCTTTTACTATCCCTTTGTAAATAAAGTTTCTCTCTGCTGCAAATTCCAGTAGCACTCCTCCACACATCTTCCAATGTGACTTTTTTTCCACTGCATAAATGCATTAATACTTCTCTGTCTTGTTCTGGTAATACTTTGCTGTATGGACTTTAGGATCCTTCAGCCTTTCCCGATATGGAAAATGACTGACAGTGCTGAGCCAGTGTGCAACTTGTTCATAGGCCCTGGTCCTCTCTTCTTTTTATCCTTGCTGATGGATGAACCACTGGAAAGGTGAGAAAACCCTTCTGCTTCAGGTCTATAAGTGTATACTCTAATTCTCTACTGTCAAATTTAATCCCATTTTTATTACTTCAATTTTCAATCAATTTGATTTTTCTGGTTATATATATATATCCGTCTGTATTTGACGATGCTTGTGTCATCAATTTTGTTAGACCATTTTTACTACTTGTGCCAAGTTCAGTATTGAAAATGTGAAATAATATTGGCCTGGAGACTGATCCTTGAGGAGCTCCAGCCATAAATTCTTTTCAGACCAATCTGCCCTTTTTAACACATGCTACTTGTGTTTCCCCTCACCCACACAGAGTTTTCTGCACCAGTCTTAATTACTCTTACTTACTCTGTAACAGTCTTACTTACCGTTCTGTTCGGCTATAGACTCGACTTCTGCTACTACTACAAGACATGAGCTCCTGCTTCAAGTTAATGTATCAGAGATTTGGATATGGTATCTCACATCACAGTGAGTAGCAGAGCTGGAAGATTAGTGACTTCTCTTCATAATTCCCATCTTCTTGTGGTTGCTGAAGTATCTGTCCAAGCAGAGGCGATGTAATAAGTGTTTAATACCAGGAGAGTGTTTGGAGCTGCGAAGTGCCGGAAAACTCCTGGTTGCAAAGGCAAGTGGGGCCTCTAACCGAGAATGAATATTCCACTGGTCAAACAGCTGCATGTTATGTGCAACAACCATGAGTGAAGTGCTTACATGTCTCTGAGGATATGTGCCTTAGTCATCCTATGTGGCAGTTGCCATTCTGCAAGGATAAAGTTACTTCCAGTGTATCTTGCTCATAGGTTTGAGTCAGGTATAAACAACTTCTGAATTTATAATCATGTGCTGTATAATCCTCAAATTGTAGCATATGCAGAATCAGAAATATGGTTGAAATTATGTGCAATTCTGCAAAATATTTTTTTAATGTTTGATCACATTCATTGTTTTGTCCTCAAATTTCATACAATAAATGCTAATGAAGTAGTAGATATCTACTATTGGCAGCTGGAAAAGCTACTGATATCTGGTTTTCTCTCCTTAATTTTCCTCTGTTTTAACATAAGCATTTTTCTAGCATGAATGGATACAGATTTTCCATTAAAAACTGTTAGCAGTGGATGAGTAAATGTCTGCCAATGTTACAGCCAGTTCATGAAGAATCCAGCTTCACAGTCTCGCCAACACAGCAATTAGGACCACATGTGCTAGAAAGGGAAGGGAAGCTTAAGCATAGTGATGACAGTCCCATAAGGCCTGATGGCTGCCTTTCCCGTCCCAAGTTTCAGAGACTTTTTAAAACATATCTACCTATTATAAAGTTTCTGGTTTGTGTATTTAAGACCCACAATACTTCTTTTTATACTATTATTAATCTCTTCTTTGACTATTTGTATTTATGTCTTATTATGTCAGGAAAAGAGTCAGTTTTCAAACAATTTTATGCAACAGCAATTAGAACATACCGATGTTGAGGATGTATGCGGGTTGCATCCATATAGATAGCTGTATGCATATATGTGTGTGTATGTATAATCATCAAGGGCAACAAGAAAAGCTTCTATAGGTACGTTGGTAATACATGGAAGACTAGGGAAAATGTGAGCCCTCTCTGGAAGGAAATGGGAGGCCTGGCTACCAGGATATGGAGAAGACTGAAGTACATAATGACTTTTTTGCCTCAGTCTTCACCAGCAAGTGCTCTAGCCACACTACCCAAGTCACAGAAGGCAAAGGCAGGGACTGGGAGAATGAAGAACTGCCCACCTTAGGAAAATACCAGGTTCGACACCATCTAAGGAACCTGAAGATGCACAAGTCCATGGGACCTGATGAGATGGATCCACGGGTCCTGGGGGAACTTGCAGATGAACTTGCTAAGTCACTATTCATCCTGTTTGAGAAGTTGTGGCAGTCCAGTGAAGTTCCCACTGACTGGAAAAGGAGAAACATAACCTCCATTTTTAAGAAGGGAAAAAGAAAGATCCAGGGAACTGCAGGCCAGTCAGTCTCACCTCTGTGCCTTGCAAGATCATAGAGCAGATCATCCTGGAAACTATGCTAGGGCACATGGAAAATAAGGAGGTGATTAGTGACAGCCAACATGGCTTCACTAAGGGCAAATTGTGCCTGACAAATTTGGTGGCCTTCTACAACGGGGTTACAGTGTTGGTGGATAAGGGAAGAGCAACTGACTTCATCTACCTGGACTTGTGCAAAGCATTTGACACTGTCCCGCACGACATCCTTGTCTCTAAATTGGAGAGACGTGGATTTGATGGATGGACCACTCAGTGGATAACGAATGGGTTGGATGTTTGCACTCAAAGAGTTACAGTCAACAGCTCAATGTCCAAGTGGAGACCAGTGGCAAGTGGCATTCCTCAGGGGTCAGTATTGGGACCAGCGTTGTCTAACATCTTTGTCGGCAACATGGACAGTGGGATTGAATGCACCCTCAGCAAGTTTGCTGGTGACACGCTGGAGGGAAGGGATGCCATCCAGAGGGACCTGGACAGGATTGAGAGGTGGGACTGTGCAAACCTCATGAAGTTCAACAAGGCCAAGTACAAGGTCCTGCACATGGGCCAGGGCAATCCCAAGCACAAATACAGGCTGGGCAGAGAATGGATTGAGAGCAGCCCTGCCGAGAAGGACTTAGGGTTGTTAGTTGATGAGAAGGTCAACATGACCCAGCAATGTACGCTCACAGCTCAGAAAGCCAACCGTATCCTGGGCTGCGTCAAAAGAAGTGTGGCCAGCAGGTCGAGGGAGGTGATTTTCCCCCTCTACTCCACTCTCGTGAGACTCCACCTGGAGTACTGCATACAGTTCTGGGGCCCCCAACACAAGAAGGACATGGACCTGTTGGAGTGAGTCCAGAGGAGGGCCACAAAGATGATCAGAGGGCTGGAGCACCTCTCCTGTGAAGACAGGCTGAGAGAGTTGGGCTTGTTCAGCCTGGAGAAGAGAAGGCTCCAGGGAGACCTTCTAGCAGCCTTCCAGTACCTAAAGGGGGCCTACAAGAAGCTGGAGAGGGGCTTTTTACAAGGGTGTGCAGTGATAGGACAAGGGGTAATGGTCTCAAACTGAAAGTGGGTAGATTTAGATTAGATCTAAGGAAGAAATTCTTTACCATGAGGGTGGTGAGGAACTGGAACAGGTTACCCAGAGAAGTTGTGGATACCTCCTCCCTGGAAGTGTTCAAGGCTAGGTTAGATTAGGCTTTGAGCAACCTGATCTAGTAGAAGGTATCCCTGCCCATGGCAGGGGGGTTGGAACTGAATGATCTTTAAGGTCCCTTCCAACCCAAACCATTCTATGATTCTATAATTCTATGAACGTAGGAGATATATCACTTATTTAGCAGCCTGTGTGAAATACATTTGGGGTTACGCTCCGATCTCTTCTCAACAAATGTGCAAATCATGCTTGAATATCTGTATCTTAGTGATGTTTTGTGAAAGGGATTGTAAGCCTGGATGGGTATGGAAACCAAACTATACTACTGCTATAAGTTTTAATAACGATTTGAGCAATTAAAATATATTAATAGTAAATACATATATATGGGTTGTGACTGTGATTTAAGCATAAATCCAAGTGCAAATGGTAATAAAATGCAGCAATCAAGGGGAAAAGGGATTAACTTTCCAAAGTAGGATTAGAGGCCACTGACAAACAGAGAGCGCTCTGACCTTAAGAGACAAATTGCATATGTTTCAAAGAACAGATCAACCTTGCTCAGTGACAGCAGACACAGAAGAAAACACGATTACTGAGGGATGGCACAGTGCCTGAGGTGCCAGGGAACAGGCTGTGTGCACACTTGAGCCAGGACAGAGGCAGAAACACAGGCTGTCGGTGCACAGACCAGGAGGATGCCCAGTTCCATGATTCACAACTTAAAAGGCAACTCCAGTCCCTTCTGCATTCACTGGGCGCGCTGTGTGTTAGCCACCAGTCAGACATACCTGTCTCTGAAGGGTAACCTGAGATTTGCAAGGTCAGCATGACACATCCCTCACATCAGCCACCAGGCTGTTATGGCCAGGCTGTTACACCAGGCACGTCACTGCCCTTGTTAGTAATTAATTGCGTAAACTCAGAGCACAGGCTCACGTCCTGGCACCTGGCTGGCCCTACGGCGTAATGGCCTGCATGCTGCCTGGTTCTGTGCCACCGTCCCTCCCCTAGACACCGCCAGGCACAGCCGGGGGTGTCTAGTCCCTCTCCAGCCCCTGTCAGGCTCCATTCCTAGTGTGAGTTTTGGATGGGGATTCCCTAGTTTGGGAGGGGAAGAGATCTCCAATTTGGGGACAGGAGACAGGTTGGGCTATTGGTCTTATGGCCAGAGAATGGTTCTTGCTCTGTTTTTTACTAGCTTTACTGGCCTCATCGTATCAGAGTACACTCCCCACAAGGCAGTGAGGACCCAGCTGTTGACTACCTAAATTTTGTGGGAATTCAGTGCTGCAGAGTGAAGGCCTCGTACCATACGCAAATTCTGCAGTCAAGGATGCTTGCCTCAGGGTCCACGATGCACTCTTCAGATAAGTACTGGAGCCACTACAGTTACTGAGGCATGCCGCTGCGAAGAGCTCAATATTTTCAATGATTTTCTTTAGTCAGTTCATGTTATTAAGTACTGTGCTTGAACATGAAATTTTTGTGTGAAAACTCTTACCTTTTTCACATACTCAAATAAACAAAATTATTACTTTAACTTTGCATTGATAACGTTCACCAGCATACTCTGTCCATTCATTTGGGGCCCAGAGCAGATAAGAAACACCTGCAGTATGCTGAACTACAGAAGCACAATATTTTGGTTAGGATGGGTAGTGCCAGAAAAAGCCCTGACATCTAGCGACTAAAGGTTGGTAGGAACTGTAAATCCCCAAGGGGTTGAAACCAGACTCATATTTTTTTTAAGACATGGTGCAGTGCCAACAGGATGCCGTTCTGTTACAGCATTGCAGTGAAGTGGTTAGGGTCAGAATTGCATTTAGGCACAGTCATTGTTGGATAACTGCCCATCCAGCCTCATTCATTCACATGCAGTACATATGCTTATAATGCATTTCAAGGCCTCTGTAACATGGACTTGAAACCAAGAGAGAGAACAATAAAGATTTAACCAACCAGCATAGCTGGTTCTTTTCCCAGTCTCTGAACTCTATCCAGAAGACACAGCCAGATGTGGCTTGAGGAAAGAGCCCATAATCCAGAGAATGAGAGAAGAAGGTGGAGAGAAAAGGAGTTTTCAGGACATCAGTTAAGAAAAAAAAAAGTCTTCCCTACATATGGGACTAAGGAGTTTACAGATGTGCACAGGATGAAACCTTATCCTCAGCTTCAGGCATACATTTCTCAGGAAATCACTAACTTCCAGCGCGGCCCCTGATACTGGTCTGTTAGACACAGGAGCCCTGAACTTGTACTTCCTCTTCACATAATGTTCTCCTGATATTTTAAGAAAATGGATTTATAATATTCTTGTACATAGATCCTAGCAATCAGTACGTACGTGGCTGCAAAATTAAGGTTCCTTTAAGATGCAATTTAAAAAGTCTCCTTCAGGGCACAGCTATACTAAGAATTACACTGCAGTGCCTTGCAGAGATATGTCATACGAGGAGAGGCGGAGAGATATGTGGCTGTTCAGCCTGGAGAAGAGAAGGCTCAGGGTGGATCTTATGAATGTGGTGGTGATGGACAGTAAAGAAGACGGAGCCAGAATCTTCTCTGGGAATTCCAGTGACAGGACAAGAAGCTTTGGGAACTAATTGAAATACAGGAAATTCCATTTAGGTGTAGAAAAAGGTGGGGTTTTTTAACGTGAAGGTGACTGAGCACTGAAACAGGTTGCCCAGAGAGGTTGTGGAATCTCCATCCTTGGAGATACTCGAAACCCAATTGGATACAACCCTGTGCAAGATGCTGTAGCTGACCCCAGATTGAACTAGATGGTCTCCAGAGGTGTCGTCCAGCCTCGATCTGCGGTTCTACAGTCTGTAAACTAGCAATGATTTGCCAGGTGTAGGACAAAGCAGTCAGGCTGTGTTGGTGGGGTGCTGTGCTCAGCCTACTCAGCCAGGTTAGTTTTTGTTCAGTGCCACCTAACACAGTTTTACAACTTCTGACACCCAAGCCGGTGTCTCTGCACACCGCTACATTAGGGCATTTGGATCTATCACCTCTTCCTGTTAAGAGCTTCATTGCTCCATGTCAGTGTCCTACATATGGCCTTGTATTCATGGAAAATGCCTTCAGTTTGAGTTTTATTCCTCTAGTTTTAACTGCTCTCAAGTTTTGTATGGCATTCTGAAGGTCTGGAGGTCCTACATGAGATACCAAGAAACTGGACACTTGGGAACGTTATGCCCAAATGTAGCATTATTATCTGATTATGATACGATTAGTAAACTCATTTTTGTTGACAAGTCTACAAAGCACACATTTGACACACTTTCTCCATTACAGAAACCTCATTATTTGCTGCTGAAATGTCAGCCAAATAATATGAAGTGATATCTTCCCATTAGAGCTAGATTTTTAAAATAACCACTCTTTCTATTAATCAGTTTTCTGTGTACTTCCTTTTCTACTTAATATGGGAAACTTTAGAAAATAGAAACACAATTTTAATGCAGAAAACTCCTTTTGTTTTTTTTAATAACAACTCTCTGGTATACCTTGGGTCAAGTTACAGCATGCCAAGAATATGGGGTGAAACCCTACCCCTATTGAAATCACAGACAAATAGGCCAGGGCTTCATGCGTGAACAGTAATTGGCAAGACTTAAATGTCATAAATATTCATTTTGTTTGGAATTAATGATGGAGCAAGGATATGTGAAATGCTGTTTTTGACATACATTTTGAGGATTTTGAGAACTATTTTAAGACGTACACTCATTTTACCTATTTGGTAAAATGTTCGCCTTTGATTCGTGTGTCACAGTAACCTTGAACAGGATGGGGCTTACTAGGTCATCAAGTTTAGTCTTCTCTTACAATGAATGACCCCTTTATAATAATACCTTGTATTCATTTATCGAAGGACATCCTAAATGCTTCTTGTTTTTATTAGTCTAAAGCAAAACCTGTTCAGTTACCCGGTTACTGCTGGTATTTTAAGTGCATTGTGTCACTTCTGCATTAGTACGCTGGCAGAACTGAAAAAGCAAACTGGCTAGAATAACACAACCTAGCACTAAATTAATAGGGAAGAGTTACCCTTTATAACTCAGAGCGGTTATCCAGAGAGGCTGGATGCAGCTGTGCATAAACAGGAAAACTCTGCAGCTGCTCCCCTGTCCAGTGATGTAGTCTGCGAGCACACTGTCTGACATTAATGGATGAGAGTTTCTCTTAGTGCTTAGCATAAAACTATGGCTGGCCCTCAGTACCACGTTTAAGTACCTTATTGCTTTTGGGCCATCATTGTGGTATTAACAAATATTTTTTTTGTATGACTCTTAAATAAAGTTTCTTTCTGTTAAAGGAACGCTTTTAAACAGCATCAAGGTATTTCTTGAGTGTGAAATGTTGCTTTCAAGCTGATACCCACCAGGTATCTACCTAGTAAGTTTTAATATCCCCTAGTATGTACCATATGCTATTAAAACATAGTCACCTGCTAAGTTGTGTGCATCTGTCTTATGATGATATATCAGTAGCATGTTCTGGTCATAATTTGAAATGAAGAGGCTGCTATAAACACTGATCTTAGCCCTAGCTGGCAGATTTTGTTGAAACAAATTGCTAGGAGGCTGTATATATTTTTATAATTTTATGTTACTAAAGAAATCTCAAGCAATGACACCATAAAGAAAAAAAAAAAAGGTACGTATTTTCACAAGGTCAATACATTCAGCTGTCTGGTAGAATTATTTTTTTCTGAACCATTGGAACAAACCATGTCTGGAATAGACTCTTGATTAGCACGACATCACTGGAGGCTTGAGGTATCTTTCTTTGCCTGCAATGTATCTTTAGTTGGTAAGTACTGTGAAAATCATCTTTACAGCTCTCATCAATCTTAAAGCACTCTGGAGAGACATTTTAATCCCCATGTACAGATGGTGCAAATATATCACAGAGAACTGAAAGGACCTCCTGAAAACTACCCAGCAGGTCAGCAGCAAAATTGGCATCTGTGGATTCCTCCTTGAAAATATCCTACTTATCCAGACATGCTATTTCCCAAAATGTTGTCACTTTGAAATCATTGCCAAGCATTTCCTTCGCTTACCTTCTTGCTCTGATCCTCATGGGCTAGGTACAAGATTGTCTTTTCAGGCTTAGGCAGCCAGGGGTGATGCAAATGGACACATTCCTAATCATTTCACTGATTTTGTGGCTGTCTGGATCTCTGTGTCTAGGAGACAGAGAAAAGCAACTATAGCAATTGTGTATGCACTATTCTATGCAGTTGTTAATGAATTAAGGTTAATTAGTTATCACTGGCTGGAGTTCGTCTTCTTATTCCCTAGATAACTGTATAATTACTTCAGACTGTTGAAACTGCGGGTTTTTTTTTTTTTGGCTCATACTATGTGTGTGCATCTAGCCAGCTATATATCTGTAGTTCAGCTTCAAAGACTAGAGAAAGAAAACCACCACCACAAACTTCAGTGATGCAATTTTGATAGCCTCAGCCTGACTAACAAACTGCTGCCAGAGTGACATCCCAATGGTAGGTAAGGGTAGAAAGGAACCTCCCAGCTATACTAATTGTACATATATGTGGCTATTGTAGCCCGAAGGGATTCAAGACAGCTTAAACAATGCCATGATGTGTTTACTAGGCTGGAATGAAGTTTGTCGAGAGTTTGGATATTAAAAAAAAAAAAAAAGTCTAACTATCTGCAACCATTTTACAGGCTTCTATTCTCTCGGTTATGCCTTCACGGCAGAAGTAGCCCGCACTCTTGCTCGAGTGCTACTCCTCAAACTTGATTTTGCCGTACAAACAAATCTCTCAATCAAACAATCCCTCAGATCAGCCTAAATGGCCACGCTGAGTGCTGCTGTTTTGGTAAGACTGGTAACACTTCCCCATTTTAATGTGGATGCATTAAATTAATCAAATGCTACATCTCCAGCATTTTCCCAGAATTTCTAGACCAGAGCAATTCCTTCCACTGTCCACTGGGAAAGCAGCAGAGTGGTTCAGCACACTGATACAGGAAAAGTCCCCAGAAATCCTACCAGTGCACCTGCATGATAACACTACTGGTGAGGACAGGCATGGTGTCTAATGCGTTAAAGAACATGCCAGTCACTGACAAGCTCGCCAGTCAAGCTGCAACTTCAGTGGCACATAATGGCAAACAGTGCTAGTTAATTAAGACAAAGAATTGTAAAAGCTGTTCTAATTCTATTTATGTCTTTAAAAAAAACAAAAGGCAAGTAA
This sequence comes from Phoenicopterus ruber ruber, assembly GCA_009819775.1. NCBI lineage: Eukaryota > Metazoa > Chordata > Aves > Phoenicopteriformes > Phoenicopteridae > Phoenicopterus > Phoenicopterus ruber. The sequence goes on from CM020217.1 coordinate 93,473,908, forward strand.
AAGGAAGTTTACTGTCAGGCATATATGTGTGAAAAATGTGATAACTACTTTATTCTGCTTAAATGTTATCAGCCAGATTCTCACTTCTTGTAATTTAATGAGGTTGTGGTCATTCATTTTAAAGCAGCTTCAGTAGATGAGGATCTGGTTTTAGTACTGAACACAGCAGAAACTGCAAGAAAACAAACAATATTCTTGTACCTGTTACAGCATAGGGACAAGGTTTTGAATATTAGAGGTCTAGATTTAGATTCTGATTTTGATATCAAGGTTAAGTGGCCTACTTCTTAAATATCCTGGCTACACAGCAAGTCTTCCTGGTGTCAGTGCCACATATGGTCTTAGTACATTGCATCTCAAGGAGATTCCTTACCAATTGCTTTCGCATTTTCTTCAATAAATATATCTACTGGATCCTCTGCACTTGCTGACTGCTCTCCTATTGAAACCTGCATCAAAGTTCTTGTGAGACTCTTTCAGCCCTTGCTGAGGGATATCTGTATTTGTGCAGAAGTTGCGGTCTGCCTTTGCCACGTATCAGATATCATAATGCTTCTAAGGGACAAGGGGAAGCTAGTACTTGAGTTTATCAACCAGGAACTCATAGCTTATAAACTTTTTGTACCGACCAGGGAGAATGTTATGCTTCATTATGTGACTCAGCTCATTATCTTCTATTCAGCTGGTGTCAGAATCTGACCCTTCTTTTGGAAATACTGCATTTCCAATTTTTACGTTTACATATTTTCACATCACTAATGAGTAAATGTAATATATTATTGGATAACAACAACATTTCTTGTGGTAGCTCAGATGAACCAGAAGTGTTCCACAGGAAAATGGAAGACATGCTAGCAGATGGAAATGATGCCACGACTTGGACTACGGCTCTGGATCAGCAGGAGGAGCATATTAAACAGTTCTTAAACTATGGCAAGGAAATAAAAAAGGAAAATATTGTTCTAGTAAGACTGGAACTTACTTACATACTTGGTGAATAGCATAGTGCAAATTAACTGAAGAATGTATTCATCTGAGTAAACGACAAAGTAGAGACTAACACGAATAGCAGTACCTCAAATAGCAATACCCAAAATAGAGGGATTCCTGGAAAAGTTTACATGCTTTTCCATATTCCAGTCATACATATCTTCAGTAACTGTGTTGTCTAAAGAGTTATTTCAGGGAGACTGAAGATGACTAAGAGAAGTGACATGACATAACACCACGGAGAAGCAAAAAAGAAGTGTGCACAAAAACATCCATTGTGAATAATCTGGTTCCAAACAGGTTTATTAAATCATTTGCTGATGTCACATAAGAAAGATCAGTGGAAAGTGCTTTGTTGACTTTGCTTGTGGAGGAATGACTTCAAATTCAAGAAAGGAAACAAAAATTTTTCAGTTAATGATCAGGTATACTCTCACTAGAAGTCAGACTTGAAAGCCTTCAGAAAATCTACTTTGCAAATGATGAGGCAGTAATGAGGTGACTTAAACAAAGCCACTTACAGTCACCCATGACATTAAAATAACGCTGCTGGGATGGCACAGAAAATGTCTGATCTTATAAGAAGCACAGTTCATAAATCCTGAGTTGTCACTGATGACTCAGTGAGTCATGTTTACCAAACTGAACACAATAAGTAGTAGAACAATGACTTACTGATGACATAACAATCTACTGTTGCTGATGTACAGAAATTACTACAAGGCTCCAAGAGAAATAAAGATCTTGCATGGCATTCTGGATCATCACAAGGATATTAATTGTCAAAGGAAAACAGGAAAATGTCATACCCCTTCTCCTTTAGGAAATCTGTCTCTGAAGACTGTCAGAGAGCCTAGCACATAGCGAATCCAGCCGGTCTTTGTTCCAGGACCAAACAGATTATAGCATTTTATTTACCAAATGTGTCTAAAGCACAAAGAGAAAATGAAGAGGGTTTGATATATTGTGGTCTGTTATGATTCCTGGACCATGTGCTGACAAATATCTTTTCTGGTAATGAAACTATTGCCAGATAGCAGTCTTAGGTCTGTACCCCACATGTATAGAGTTAACTACTGGAGGATCTTGTGTTTGCATTGCAATTAGGGTGATCTTGTTGGCACGCTGTTGTATGCCCTTCACCCGGAGAAAAACTTTTATTCTTGAGAAAGCTGCTGGTAATGAACTTGGAACTTGAAGTTACTGAATCCTTCTCCTAAGAAGGCTGGAAGGGACCTCAGGATACTGAGTAGTTCAACCACCCTGCTCAGAGCAGAGGAAATTAGAGCAGCTTAATCAGGACCATGTCCAGTCAGGTTTTGAATATCTCCAACAATGGAGATCCCACAGCCTATCCAGGCATCCTGTGCCAGTGCTCAGTCACCGTCAAAAAAAATGTTTTTCCTAATGTTCAGGAGGAACCACTTGTGTGTAGTTTGTGCCCATTGCCTCTTGTCCTGTCACTGGCTACTACTGAAAAGAGCCCAGCACCATCTTCTGTACACCCTCCCTTCAGATCTTCTGCTTCTGATCACAACCCTTTCAGCCCAGCAGTTCAGCCAGTTTTCAGTCCTTCTCGCTGTCCACTTACGTAGTTTGTACTTCAACAGTTTGTCAGTGAGAAAGTTATAGGAGACGGTGAGTGTTGAAAGCCTTACCAAAGTCAAAGTAAAAAATATCCCCTGCTCTCACCTTGTCCACCAAGCCAGTCATGTCAGTATAGAAGGCTATCAGGTTGGTGAAACATGATTTCCCCTTTGTAAATCTATGCTGACTACTCCCCATTGCCTTCTTGTCCTTCATGTGTTTAGAAATGGTTTCAAGGAGGATTTGCTCCATGGACCTTTCTGGGGTTTGAAGTAAGGCTTGTGGTTCCCAAGATCCTCTTTCTTTCCCTACTTGAAGACAGGGGTGACACTTACTTTCTACCAGTCCTTGGGAATCTTCCCCGATTGCCATGACTTTTCAAAGATAATCAAGAGTGACCTCACAGTGTCACCGGCTAGCTCCCTCAGCACTCATGATTGCATACCATCAGGTCCCATGGACGTTTGTATATCCAGTTTAAGTGTTTCCTAATATGATTCTCCTCCACCAAGGATAAGTCTCCATTGCCCTAGACTTTTCCTATTGTCTAAGTGGTCTGGGATTCCTGAAGGCCTGTCCTACCAGTAAAGATTGAAGCCAAGAAAGCATTTAATACCTTGGACTTTTCCAGATCCCTTCTCACTAGTTCTCTTGCCCCATTCAAATTTCTCTGATCTTCCTTTTGTGGCTGATGTAGAAGATCTACTTGTTGCCCTTCACATCCCTCCCTGTACTTAACTCCAGGTGGACTTTGGCTTTTCTAGCCCTCTCCCTGCACATTTGAACAGTGTCTCCATATTCCTTACTGCCCCTGCTTCCACCTCTACCTTTTTGTGTCTGAGTTTTATCAGGATGTTCTAGTTTCAGCCAGGATGGAACTAATTTTCTTCCCAGTAGTTACTGTGTTTTGGATTTAGGATGGATTTGGTATGTGAAGAATGTTGGTAATACATGGATGTTGTTAGTTGTTGCTATTAGATCAAGGACATCTTCCAGCTTCCCAGGTTTTGCTAATGTGCAGGTGCAAAAATATGGGATAGGTATAACCAGTATAGTTGACCCAAACTGACCAAAGAGAGTATTCCATACCATAGATGTCATGCACAGTATAAGTGGGGGTCAGCTGGTGGGCCAGGGGTCCTTCCATTCATTCATACTTTTGTTCGTTCGTTTGTTCGTTTGTTCATTTGGCTGTTCGTTCCCTCCCTCCCTCTCTCTGGAACTTGCTGTTCTGAGATTGCTGCTGGGGAATATTCCTGTTCTGTGATCACTGCTCAGGACAGGCTGTATCAGTCATCGGATCATCGGGTGGTGAGAATTTGTGCGTTGTTTGTTTTATATATTCTATTATGGTTTTTTAATTATTATTATCATTATTATAATTATTATTATATTTTTCTTTGCTGTCCTGGTGAACTGTTTTTATCTCAACCCACGAGTTTTCCTTTCTTTCCAATTCTCCTCCCCACTCCCCTGGGGAGGAGGGGAGTGAATGAGCAGCTGCATGGTTACTGGCTGGGGCTAAACCACAACACAGGAACATCTTGCTCAGCCACGCAGGCCATTTGCTGCATTTGCTTAACTTCCAGTACATGGGGAAGGAAGTTTCTTGAGTTTGAAGAAGTAATCCTTGAATATTAACCAGCTCTCCAGGACCTCTCTTGTCTCCAAGACTAATTCCCATAGGATTCTTCCAAGAAGGTACCTGAACAGGTCAAATTCTGCTGTCCTGAAGTTCAGCACTATGACCCTACTTTTTGTCCTGTTCCCTTCTCTCAGTATCCTGAACTCCACCATCTCATGCTCACTGCAGCCAAGGCTGCCCCCAGTCTTCACATCCCCAAGAAATTCTTCCTTGTTTACAAGCATGTCCAGCAGAGTATATACCCACATTGGTTCCTTGATCACCTGTGTCAGGAAGCTGTCATCAATGCGCTCCAGAAACCTCCTGGATTGCTTGTGCCTTGCCGTGTTCATATCACCCCACACCTTCTGCTTACCAAACAGTCCCCCACTTCCTCACTTCATTGTTGATCATCCGCTCCTTCCTCCATCTCTCCTAGTTTAAAGCTCTCCTCACCAATGTGGCCATCTGCTGCTTCACTTAGTCAGGTGGATCCCATCTCTTCCAAGCAGTCCTTGGTCTTCAAAGGAGGTCCTATGGTTGTAAAAGCTGAATCCTTGTTGTTAAAACCAGCCGTGAAACTGGTTGTTTACTTGCAGGATCCATCCAGTCCTCCTCAGGTCCTCCACCTTCATCTGCAGGGTTGAGAAGACACCACCTGGGCCCCCCTTAACCTTGACCATCACCTCTGGAGCTATGCAGTCATGCCTGATATGCTCCAGGTTGCCCCTGACAATATCATTGTTGCCCCTGTGGAAAAGCAGCAGGGGCAGCAGTCCCAGGGCTGGATAAGCCTTGTCAACCTCTTCAAAACATCTCTGATCCAAGCTCCCAGCATGCAGCGAACCTCCCTAGGCAGCAGGTCAGGTGGACAGACAGAGACCTCTGCCCCACAGCGGGGAGTCTCCCACCGCTGCCTCCCAGTGCTGCCACAGGCCTCAGGTGCCACTGGCTCAGAGGCTTCATGGACACAGGTCCCAGCACCTCCTCTGCTACCAGGGCACAGACCCCCTTCTGGAGGCTGCAGGCTGTAGTTGCACTGATGTGTTGTGTTGCATTATAAACTTCAGTAAAACCTTACAAAGGCAATAAAAGATGTAGTAATCATTAGCAATTTTGTTGTGTACGGAGGTAACTATAAAAAAGGTATTTAAAAAATTGGGTGAAAAATTGAGCCAGAGGCTTCCCATTAATACTGCTTCTCATCATTTGCGGTGGTTTATGATCTTGGGGTGATGAATCCTTGCTACAGAGCATTACCTCAAAAAAACAGACGAATTATTGCTGGTGGTTAATAAAACCCCAGAAGTTTGTAAGAAACTACCACTAAGTATGTGGTACGTAACTTCTGATTGAAAGTCACATCTAAATGAACTAACCAAATGATGTGCTGTACTCTTTAGTTTGAGAACATTTTGTTTTCTTTGTAAGTATAACACAGCAGGTACTGAAGAGATTTTGGATGTTTTCAACTGCCTTATTTTCCTTGCCGGAAAAGTGGTCTCTTTAGCAACATGATACTATGAAAATCTCCTGTTTCAGAAGAACAGTCCACATACTGAATTTAAAGGGCCAAAACACAGTGTTTTATTGTTAGATTATATTTATCATAGCCCAGAGAAAACAGAGTGGAAGAAACCTCATGAAGGCACCAAATCCTTTTCCACAAGAAGACTGGCTATAGAATCACAGAATAGTTTGGGTTGGAAGGGACCTTTAAAGGCCATCTAGTCCAACTCCCCTGCAATGAGCAACATCTTCAACTAGATCAGGTTGCTCAGAGCCCAATCCAACCTGACCTTGAATGTTTCCAGGGATGGGGCTTCTACCACCTCTCTGGGCAACCTGTTCCAGTGTTTCACCACCCTCACCATAAAAAATTTCTTCCTTATATCTACTCTAAATCTCCCCTCTTTTAGTTTAAAACCATTACCCCTTGTCCTATCACAGCAGGCCCTGTTAAAATATCTGTCCCCATCTTTCTTATAAGCCCCCTATACGTACAGAAAGGCTACAATAAGATCTCCCTGGAGCCTTCTCTTCTCCAGGCTGAATAATCCCAACTCTCTCAGCCTGTCTTCGTAGGAGAGGTGCTCCAGCCCTCTGATCATTTTTGTGGCCCTCCTCTGGACTCACTCCAACAGGTCCATGTCTTTCCTGTGCTGAGGGCTCCAGAGCTGGACGCAGTACTCCAGGTGGGGTCTCACCAGAGCAGAGTAGAGGGGCAGAATCACCTCCCTCGACCTGCTGACCACGCTTCTTTTGATGCAGCCCAGAATACAGTTGGCTTTCTGGGCTGTGAGTGCACATTGCTGGCTCATGTCCACCTTTTCATCCACCAGTACCCCCAAGTCCTTCTGGGCAGGGCTGCTCTCAATCCCTTCATCCCTCAGCCTGAAATGATACTGGGGGTTGCCCCAACCCAGGTGCAGGACCTTGCATTTGTCCTTGCTGAACCTCATGAGGTTCACCCGGGCCCACCTCTCGAGCTTGTCCAGGTCCCTCTGGATAGTATCCCGTCCCTCAGGCATGTCCACCACACCACTCAGCTTGGTGTCGTCCACAAGCTTGCTGAGCGTGCACTTGATCCCACTGCCTATGTCATTGATGAAGATATTAAAGAGTACTGGTCCCAGTACGGACACCTGAGGGACACCACTTGTCACAGATCTCCATCTGGACATTGAGCCATTGACCACTACCCTCTTGATGCAACCATCCAACCAATTCCTCATCCACCCAATAGTCCACCCATCAAATCCATCTCTCTCCAATTTAGAGAAGGATGTTGTGGGGGACCTTGCCAAAGGCCTTACAGAAGTCCAGATAGCTAACATTTGTAGTTCCTCCCTTGTCCGCTGATGTAGTCGCTCCATCATGGAAGGCCACTAGGCTGGTCAGGCAGGACTTGCCCTTGGTGAAGCCATGCTGGCTGTCTCCAATCACCTCCGTGTCCTCCATGTGCCTTAGCATGGCTTCTAGGAGGATCTATATCCAAACCATTCTTGGCATATGATTGTCTAACACTGGTCTTCAAAATATCCAGTGGCAGAGAGTCCACAGTGTCCTCGGAAAGCCTGTTCCAGTCCTCACTCTGCTCACTGACAGGCTTGTCAGTTTATTCTATTTATTACTTTTTACATATTTAAAGAGTATTGTCACCCTCTCCAGCCACCCCTTCTCTAGTCTAAAGAGTCCAAATTCCTTTGACATATTTTTTTCCACAGATCATACTTTCTAGACCTCCGATCATTCTTCTTTGTACTTTTTCCAAATGTTCTATATATTCTCTGAATAAAGCCCTCAAAAACATAACATTGTGCTACTGCTGTGGTCTTATCATATTAAGCAGACATACCTTATAGATGAAATTTCTGTTTATACATATCAGAATGATATTTACCTCTTTCCCCAGCCACATGACATTGTTTTTTCGTGCAGAGTTTGTGATGTATTATAACCCTCTGGGCTTTTCCTGAAGAATTCCTACCCAACCTGTTGATCAGATTATCTACACAGACTATTCTATACGCCTGAATATGTTTACTGACCTACGTCCTATCTTTTGGACTATGTTTTCAGTTTGTGAGGATTGCACTACTGCCTTCTAGTGTGCTTGAGGGTCATCCCAGCTTGGTGTTATCCATAAAAAGAATAATACCACTCTCTATCCAAACACCCACACTGGCTATAAGACAAATAGAAACCCTACTTACCATTACGCTTTAGTCTTGCACTAATCTTACTATAGTTTATGTAGACCGTATTTCTCAAAATTATTTATGAGAATGTTATGTGAGAAACTGTCAAAATTCTGACTAAAGTCAAGAGATATCTGGCATCTATTGACTCTCTTGTGTCCACAAGGCCTCCTACTCCATCATAAGTAGAAATGAAGCTAGTTTGGAGAGGTTTATTCTCAACAAATCCACGTTGGCTCTTGCTTACCTCCCTGTTATCTTCCAAGTGCTTACAAATAGTTTAGTTGATTATTGTTCCAGCACTTTTCCAGGAACTGAAGTTAAGATGATTCCTCTGCAAGTCACTGACTCTTTCGTTTTCTCATTTCTAAAGATAGGCTCTGTATTTGCCATTTTCCAAGCTCTCAGAACTTCACCATTCCCTTGTGTGTTCTCAAAGACAATCACTAGTAGCTTGGAAACTATTTCAGTCATTTTTGTAAGTGTCCTCAGGTGAATTACAGCAGGACCAGCTGATTTGGCAACATCCTAGTTGGAGGAGTATTCGTCAAAATGTTTTTTTCCTATTCTGTCTTCAACTCCTGTCTTTTTATTACTGATGTTAATTGTGATAAGCTTCTGACCACAGTTAATCTTTGCATGACAAAGCAGTGCCATTGCGTACTCACATTTTCTTACTGCGACCATTCGTTATAGTGTTTATTTCCCTTTCAAATATTTCAGAAGGTATAAGAAAGCTTAATCCTTTTATAAATAAATAGATCAAGACACAATTCTGATGTCATTTACACTAGAATAGATCAAGAATCATGCTCTCCAGGTCATTATTGTTAAGGTGAGGGAAAGCAGAAACATCTGCCAGAGAAAGGAAACTAATTTGAATATCAATTTTTAGAGCTTTGAATGTGTGGATTTGGTGCAATTAGGTTTCATTACTGATCAAAGTATTATTACTACTGTATGCAGTTTGTGTTAATTAGCAGCTTTTCCAGTGATAAGTATTATACTAAGTCTGCAAAAAGTGTTAAATAAAAGGAAAAGATAATGAGAAGGCTTACAATGTGACTTCATGAAGAAGTGCTCACTATTTTTATATTTTTTTTTTAAAAAGTTAGTTAAAAATAAAATTTCCAAAAGACAGAGGAATAAAACATGTTAAGCCAACTTTTTCAGGATCCATAAATCCTTACATAAATCCTTCTGATGGGAAAATCTTTAAATCTTCAACTTCTAGGAAAAGAAAGAATGTTGATTCTGGCATCGACTGTTAACCATCTACCTATCATTTTTTATGAGTTACCAAAAATGAAGCCAGTTAGGCACACATGTTAAAATTCCTTCTTGTGGAAATGTATAAAAATCTGTCAGGTTTGTTTAGAGACTTTTAGCTTCACCAACCAATTATTTAGCTAACATTGAAGCCTGTCATGATTAGTCTTTGATCTAGTCATTTCAATTCACAGATGCAGCACCCGCATCCTAGCCAGATGAAAAAATGAAGGCATCTTTTGCAAATCTTATCCTATTGTAGCGCTGAAGTCTGCTTTTGGGACTTGATTCAACTAAAGCTTACCTCTGTGAGAACAGCCCCAGCCACTAGATTATATCAGGTATTAGTGAGACTTGGAGACACACTTGGGGTTTTCTGACCTGCCCCGGCTGGAAGTGACTGCATCAAATGATGTGGTGGCAGGAGAGCCATGCTGGACAGTAGCAACGGGGAGATACAGCCACCATTCTCCTTCCATTCATTGTGCAGGACAGCCCTGTTCTCGCTCACCTGGCTGTTTATTCCTTTCATGTCGGACAGGCATTGGAGGCTGCCCCTGCTCTGCAATCCTGAGTATAGCCTAGAGGTACTCCTCTGGGAAGCAGGACTTCTGAGGCTGAATCCCTTGAGACTTGGAGAGAAACCAGGTCTGAGACCTAGGACCGAGAGGCTGTTTGCCAAAATTAGCATTCATGTCTTCAGAAGAGGATGCCCAACTCCAGGGAGAAGTGTCTCCAGCTACCATCTTTGCCTAGTATTTCCAGTAGACTCCCTGCTTTCCCAGAGAGAGAAATACAGACCTGCTCTTCAGTTTGAATCTCATGAATAGCCAGCTTTGTGGGTCTGACCGGAGAGATGATCTCCAGTCACCTGCTGTCTTGGACAGTTCAGACCAGTGCCTTGAATTGCCAGTAAAAATAGGGCCAGCTAGGATTTCTGCCAGTAAAACTATTTCTTTTGTCAGATCATGTTCAGGAACTCTGAATTTCCAGGATTCACATTTCACAAGCAATTCTGCCATATGGAAGGGCTGGGAATTCCTGGCCTTCCAGCATCTATCTTCTGGTCCTAACGCCAGGGCTCTCAAGGCTTCCAAGCGCCTTTGTCCATGAAAAGGCACTGGCTATGGTAAAGAAAAAGTTATTTCCAGGGAATTATTTTTAAAATTAAATTTTCTTTCTGCTTTATAGAGAAGACCTTTAAAAACAGTAAAAGGGTTTCCCAAGAGAAGGAAATTCTTTTGAAGTTTTGATCAACACTAAGTGTAAGTAAACTGAGAGAGCAGCTAGGGGATGAAGGGTATGGGAGGACTGTCAGATTGTCTGGCACATTCCATGTTCTGATAGTTAGAGATTTATAATGTTGCAAATGTAAACCATATATGTGAAATTTTCTGAGACGGGTGTCCTCCTTTGGCTGAATAGTTTTAGAAAATATCAGACAAAATAGTTCAGCTGTTGCTGAAAAACAGATAGAGAAAAATACTGATTTACATCAATAAAACAAAAATAGAGGGAAAAACCTCTGCCCACCAGTCTTTCCACAAGAACTTCAAATTTGCCAGGAAGGTAGTCTTTCCATCTGAAAGAACTAAAAAAAAAAACCAACCACCCACCTTTAAAAGAATTCTAATTTTCATTTCCCTAGGAGAGAGAATGAAGAAAAATATTGGATGTTTGTGCATGCTGGTTATACATCACCCATCTTTGCACCCATTCATCCTGTGTACTGAAGGAGGTAAAATGGTTAAGGGTGGAAGGGGATCAAAATAAAATAACAATTTGGAGCAGAGAAACAAAGACTCCGCCACTGGGCAGGACCAGTAAGAGGTAAATTTAAGATGTTCCTCAGGAGCTGATTGACTACCAGCTTTAAAATTTTGTGTGTAGTATGGTGCATAAAGTATGTATATATCCTATATCTTCAATATAACACAGTTGTAGGAATCACAACATTATCTGTAGACAATGAAACAATCTATTCCCAACACTACTCACTGGACACCAGAAAAGTCTGCAAAGGACCTAGGTGTTTTCTAGCCCCTGAAGGGCCACACTGGGGTCTGTGCTCCCTTTTTGCAACAGGCTGTGTTTTGGGAGGGTTTATTACAGCCAGGTAGCTGCACACGGCTAGGTCAGGTCCAGTTCTGCTTCAGGCCAAAAGCAGCTCCTGGAATGCAGAGCAAGAAGAGGGAAACGCAGGCATGGCTGGGTTGCTGTTTCTCAAGTTAGCAGGGTTTGCCCGGGCTGACATTAAGCCAGAGGTAAGAAGCTCAGTCCTGCAGACCTGCCTAGGTCTCTGCACCAAGCTCCCCAGCATTTTCGAGCATGGCAGTGCATTAAATGGGGTAGTGGTTCCACACCTTTAAGAAGTGTTTTGCCCACTTTAAGTTTCCCTGCAACCTGGAATATTCAGGACCCCAACACTGGCAGTCAGGAGCTCCAGGGCTCAGCTCTGGTCTGTCAGAATTTATTTGCTCAGGATATGGATGCAGGAAGCTCAGCGCCGAAGTTTCTGCCAGATTCAACCTTAATCTGGCCTGGCTAGCATATTCCACTACCATTATCCAGGATAACTTAATCTCATAACATATTGGATAACAGAGAATTGACTATAGAGACATGAAATTAATTTCTTGCTCCATGCTGATACTTGAAGGAGAGAAGTAGAGCAGTAGTAGTTTAATTTACGATCTTATGATCCAGCACTGGAAAGTACTTCTTGTGTCATTGATTCAAGTCCCCTGCTACTTCAGAAACCACTTCATCTAATCCTGTTCATAAATTTATCTTAAAATTGGTTAGGTTTCTAGTCCATATTACAGCCGCAGGAAAGTAATTACAGAATAGCATTGCTTTGATTATTTGAATTATTATGGTTTCCAGACCAAGTTCCTGGCTGATTTACACATAATAGTTCTTGTGCCAACATTGTTCTTTAACTTAGATATCCCTTCCCTTTCCACATTATTTAATCTCTTTATGTATTCATAGTCGGTAATTAAAAGAACAAAACAAACAACTCTTTTATCTGCAATTGTATTTCTCCAAAGATATATTATACAGATCCCAATTCATAGAAAAGCCAAGATAAGCTGATATTTTGGCATCAGGTTAAGAAAATATTCTCATTGTCAAGCTGGGACAAATAAGTGAAATATGTGGGCTGGCAAATACCTGTTATCTCCCTATACATGCATATTATCCATCCTACTCATCATTGCCCTGATCCAAAGAGCAATATTTCAGCGCTCCTGCACACTGGAAAGTGCTGCCAGAGGAGAGGATCCTGCAGAAGGCCTTGGAGCTCTTTTCTTCATGAGAGGCAGAAGTGCATTCAAGGCAGAGCCAGCATCCATTTGCACATCAAAATGGGGCAGTTGTGGCATCCTAGGCCGGCATAAAACGAGTATACCTGTAAAAAAAAAGTAAAATGTTGACAATTGTCCTGTCTTTTTTTTTTCTTCTTCTTCTTTTTTCTCTTTTTTGTGTGTGTGAAGTAGAGATTGTAAATGTCACAAGATACCTGGACTAGGCAGGCTCAACTGAGCCAACTGGGAAATTCACCATTGGATTGTTTCTATTTATTTCAGTAGGTTTTGGATCAGGCCCCAGAATTACCTGACATGCCAGAGTGGTGCATGTTCTTGGCTCATTGGATAGAGGAAGTGCTTTTTTTTTTTTTAGAAGTATTGGCCATCTGTCTTCAAGGGAGAAATCCTTCCACCTACTCCCACAAAACCATGATGTTCATATTCTTGAAATGTTTTCTTTAACTGTTAGAATCTCTCATGGAATCTGCAGTGATGCAAGCAGCTCTTTGCAGGGGCGGGGGCGGGGGGTATGTTTTCCTCAAAGCTTGACCCAATACATCAGTCAGTAGAGAAGTCATTACTTTTAAGTTGATGGCATGTGGGTTAGAAGGGCACATTATGTAGATTTTCTTTACCATTTGGGGTTGAAACAAACAAGCCAAGTAAACCTTCAAGGAAGGCAAGGAACCCTGGGATAGAAGCCACATGCTGGTCAAGCTATTCTAGCCTTTTGAAAAATCTTTGCAAGTTGCAAGCTTTGCAAGAGTTTAAATCAAAGCCAGGGAAGAAAGAAGCCTCTACATCAAAACTACTACAGTGTGATCCTTTAGCCATCTGATTTATGTTAAAACAGAGATTCTGAGAGTGCCCAATTTGGTTCAAAGACCAAAGTGCAAATCTTGGAGTTTTCTCAAAGAGTGTCCAACCTGTTCTTGCAGGAGTGAAATATAACATGACTCCTTTACGCAAGGATTCTATTTACATTAATTAATTGCCTGGGTTGGAAAGATGTGTTGATACAGGGATTTTGTTTTCTTTCGTTCTTACAACGAAGTTTGATTCTGTAAGGACTTTCTGAAATCTTGACATACATGCAAGCAGAACGTACGGGCTGCTCACAGCAAGATCTGCAAATGATCTCTAGTTCCTACTTTTGTTTAAACTGGCATCAGCAGAAGTACATTATATTCTGCTTTACAAGCTAAATTTTATTTATTGCTTTTAGAAATATGGCCTTACTGTATAAAAATATATTATCTATCTTAGCTCATATTGTGTACAGAAGCTTGAATAGTCTTTGCCACCGACACAGAATGTCAGAAACTAGAAACAGATGGTAATTACTAGGAACAAAGATGAGGTTTCAGAGGAGAATGGATGCAGTGCATTCCAGAGCACATACAGTATTTTTTTCCATGAAGATTAATGGTTATTATAAAGGCATTGTGTTCAGTGAACTCACATATCACTGACTTACCTAGAAAGTGAAGCAATCCATTTTTACAGGCTGACATAATTTAGCAGTTTGTGAAGGGGTCAGTGTGACTGATAGGAACCTCAGATTATACTAGGTACTTTCTTCCACATTTTGTTTTGCAATGTTGTGGCTCTTGCCTTTATCTATTTCCCTGCTTTGCTCTGCCTTCATTAATCATTCAGATATATATATTTTTTGCCTATTGTGCTGGACACAAATGAAAATATATTATTTTATCACTTTATCAGAAACCATAAATTCCATACTTGCAAATAAAACCTCTGTTAATCATAAGGAAGAATTGCCGGTTGTGTGGTTTCAACCATTTGGCAAATGACCAGCATTTAAATCTTGTGTTTGACATTTTGATCTAAAAATACAATGTCTTTAAAAACAGGCAATATCATTTTATTTTATTTATCTGTATAGTCTTGCAGAGATGTACAATTACAGTATATAGGAAAAAGACTATCATGCTACATATGGTGGCAACGCAGGTTAACAATTAATTTTCAGAAAACCTGCTTTCTGTTAAATTGTTATTGCTCTATTCATGCCATAACATTAGAAGAGATGAATTGTCAGTAAAAAGTTCTATGAAGCAACTGGATTTTATGACAGGACCTCATAGCAAGTGGATATGCTAAGAACTGAGATATTCAATTAAATTATTTGAAGCAAACAATTTTCAGCTTCAGATTTTGAAATATTTCAAATCTGTCGTAATTAAGTAAAGGATGTTCTCCAGTGTCTAAATTTAATATAACAAATTTAGTAGGGGGTTATTGTTCTGAAGTGCTCTGAGGTAGAAGTCTGCACATGGAAGTGGAAAGAATAGCACACAATCTTAACCATATCTCTGCTGTATTCTGATTCAATGACCTAATAATATTGGCTTAAAAGGTCTTTCAAACGGTTTACACTGAGGAACTCAAGTGTATTTCACTGGCTTGTGTGGCAGGTCTCCAGGGGTCAATTATCTAAGAAGTATCACTGCAAACCATTTGTTTTATTTCTGTGCGAGTACACAGCAAAAAGAGGCAGGCTGAATGAACAAACAGTTCTTTCTCCGAAGACAGATATATTGCCGTTATTCCTAGCATCGGACAAGCTGACAGCCACACTGGTAAACATCTGAAAAACCATGCCAACTTCTGCTCCATCAGTAACACAGCAAAATGCTTTCCAAATGGAAAGAGGCACCAATGCCAACAGGAAACCATCTATCCTATTCATACTTGTGAGAAGACACAGGGAGCTCCAGAGCCAAAAAAGGAATCCATAACAAAACCATTTAACCAGTCTATTGATAACTACGTTTCTTGAAAATGTCCTTTTGGACTGAAAATCAGCTTGCATAGGCCAGTCTTGATTCTCACCCATTCCTGCTCCCCTGGACAGTTTGTAAAACCAGGGCAGCGTGCGATGAGATTTGCTTGGACACCCCAACTCTCCATCTCAGGAGCCTCAAGACCAGCAGGCTGTCAAAGCTCGGTTTGCTGGAGGGGACCCAGGGGGCTGAGCCCCCCGCTGCCAGCAGTGCTCGGGCAGCGCAGATCCCATCCCTTGCACCCCAGCAGCGGCTCCCGCGCAAACGAGCCCTGTGCAGCTCTGGCCTGTTGATCTGCTGGCCATCGCCTCCCGCGGGTGCCCTGCTGCCAAAACCCCCCCTGTCCCGTCACGGGGAGGTGGGAGAGTTTCCCTCAGCAGAAGTGGGGAGGAAGGCCAGTACATACACATTGTATGAAGGAGAACATACTTTGGACATTCAGTTTGTATATAAGACCTAAAAATCCATTAATTTTCAGCCAGAAAGCATGAAATCAATTCTTTCGGATTAGACTTCCATAAATTTTGAGATTAGAGAATTTAAACGGTAATGCTTTAAGGTGCACCTACTAAATACAACTCTGTGGATAAGATGTTTTGCCAGGGAAGGTGATTAGTTTACTTGTCCTTCTTTCAAACACTTTAAAAGTCATAGTAACTTTAAAACAACTTGATTCAGGAATACTACTAATAGTCATTCAGAGAAAAAAAAATGGTGAAAAAAGAAATGTCCTTCAAGGAGAAGTGTGCTTGTGTACATACTAGCCCTGTGTCTATGTGAAATATGAGATGTGCCTGTGCACGCATACCTACAGCTACGTTATTCAGAGAGAGAAAAGATTGCTGCAGCTAGAAACAGTATTGGTTCTCATCTACACCTCCTCGCCAGTTAAGATATAAAATACCTCCAGAATTTTCGTAATTGTTATTCAAATCCATAATCATTCACTAAAATACAATTTTGATCTCCCACTTAAAGGAACTAGGATGTGTTTGTATCTTGCAGCTATCAGTGTCTGCCATATAGATTTTGGAGGCTCAGTAGCTTATGCCCAAATCTGCTATGCAGGAGTGAAAAATGTACTTTTAAGGCCTGGCACTCATTACAAGTATGTCATATATACATGTACAATATAGTTATTGGATTAGTCACAAAGGCACACATGTATATAAATGTTTTCAGTCATGGACTGCATATTTATAAATGCCAAAGATTACATTATGCTTCCCCATCTTATTGCTTACTCCCTGTTGCATTTTTCATTCATATCCACCATATGTTCAATAAGAGTCCTTTGTAAAATTATGATTTTTTTTCATTTAAATATTAGATATTCCCTTCAGAAAGTGCCATCTTGTGGTGCCTTTTTCAAGCAGAAAGGAACTTCTACAGGACCCTCTCACGTTTTAAAGTGTTCAGCAAAAGCACTTTCAAAAATACAGAGTTCACAGTCACTTCTGCTCAGTTCATTCAGATGCTTTACACACACAGTTGCTTATAGACATTTCTCAGTCAAAGGATGTTTTTTAAAAATAAAATAAAGACTTTTCTTTGTGTATCTATGTAGATTTCAGATGTCTGCAAGACTTTGATTCCCTTACTTGTATTGTTTTCTTAGTTTAATGAAAGGTCATTTAGCTTGGCAGAGTAAGTTTCTACTACTGAGTATTCACATGAACAAAAAAGAAGGGCCTCTTGGCCTCTGTAAAAACTTCTCACATCATTTAGCCGTGATCCAAAAAATTCCTTCCTGTAGGACTTTCTCCAAAATGCACATATACTCCCATTGCTTTCAAAAATTTATGAATACAATGTGTAATAGAGAAGATAATAAATACTCTTGTTCCATCTTCAATATTGAAATGGAAGAACAGGGTTCTTTGTTCACATTGAAAATTTCCTACCCAAATGTGCCTGAACGTGGAGCATCCACAATTATCATGTGTTTTATTTGAGCTGAAAAAATGTTGCTGCATCCAAATACTTCCCAGAGTTTGGGCATTCAGGAATTCAGAGCTGGATTTCAATCTTCCACTTAGGCTTTTCCAAAACCCCAAGTCTGAGTCCCTTCAAACTTCAAGGGGATTTCACTTTTGAGCCGAGTTCCCTGGTCAGATTTGTGCATGCAAGGGTAAAGGCCAAGACTGAATGTAAATGCTGTCCACTCTTTAAACACCCTGGCAGGGCACTACTGTACCCAGCAAAACATCTTAACACATTAGGGGAGTGCCCTGCGGAGAGACTTGCTGTTATCCCCAGGCCTCCATTTGCACACCCCTGCCTGCCCTCCAGACTGCTGGTTGTCCTCTGCTCCTAGGAGTCATGCCTTCTCCTGCTCCTTGTGATAACGCTGTGAGAAACAGCACGCAGATAAAAAAGGGAAGCAGCGGAAGCCAACACATCTGTAATTAAAAGCCAAAAGAAAAAAAAAGACAAGACATCAAGCTGTTCTCATATGGTTTTTGACCCAAGTATGTTGCTGATGGTGCTGAGACTATCGCAGTCTCACTCCAACAGTGATTTTATTTTGGTGTACCCTAAGGACTCCACAGCTGTATGATGAAACTGATAGATGACCAGTACACTTTAATGTGTAAATAGGCCAGGCAGACGTTGTAGACTTGGACCATTGTGTTTGGGGATGTGCAGGAGCCAGACTGATGTAAGAACTCAGCGTGGGCTCCCAGCCCATTTGGCACGGAAAGCGCGGCTTCAGTGGAGAGGCTGGGACATCCTCTGATGGAGAAATGGTTTGAGGGGCACCTGTAATACCCTGCTTTCATAGACACTGTGATAACATTTGCAACTCTCACAGGGAAGAAATACTTGGGTGAAGGAAAAAGATCTTGGGTAATGCAGATGCTGTGTGTTTCTGCCTTGGAAAAGAGGACACACTTTGCTCTTGGCTGCCAGAATGATTCTGTTTGGACATTTCAACAGTTTGAGCTTCAGAGTGTTGGAGTAATCCAGTCCATGTAATGTGATTTACACAATTGGATTGCCAACACAAACAGGCACAAGCTAACCTGAAAAGGAAGAGATGGAAGATATCACATGTAATTAAAACATGTTCTCAAATGCAATTACAGCTTTTCCTTTTACACTGGCAGATTATGATACTATCAACTTTCCTACTGAGTTGGTCAAGACACTTTCGTAATACATTAACAATTTTACAGAAATGCCAATCAGTAAAGCACAATTGCTGTCTAAATCCTTCATGCCTTTGGATTCAGATGAGGAGGAACCGATTTCCAAATTTTCTCTAACAACGGGTGCTTTGCCAGTACCTACTATTGCAAGATAAGACACTTTGGAGGGTGTCAGTTTTTGCTGAACTTGTAGACAGGAAAGTTCCTGACCCCTGTTTCTCGGTCAACTGGCTGTCTTATCTCAGAGATCCTGCCTAGCAGTGAGAACAAACAAAATGTTGGTGACAATAAGGTTTGCTGATCTTGTATAACTGTGGTATGCATATGGCAGCTGTCAGCAGTGGGCAACATTCCCCTCAAGAGGAAGGCAAGATCAAAATACAAGATTCTGGGAGCCTGCAGCTGCTCCTGAGGAGAGCTGGAGATGGCAGCAGCAGCACAGGTTGCTGGGGTGTGTGGCCTCCAACAACTGCTGATAGTCTGTACCTGGTTGTATGTCCTGGAGGCCCAAGCCTAGAGACATTTCTAAAGTCAGAAAGAATTTTGAAGGGAAAAGTCTGGCAAGCTGGAGGCACGCAAGCTTAGTTTCAGTCTGCAAGAAAGGAAGAGATAATTACTTTAGCAAAGGGTAGCGAGAGTCCAGCTTTAAAAAGATCAGTGCAATTCAGCACTATAGGTATGGAGGCCTCACATCAGAGACAGATTCAAAATCTAATTCAATTGAAGTGTATTAAAGCATGATTTTGGGCATATTTTACCAGAAAAAAAAATAAAAAAGAGAAATTAATTGTCTAGCTGATAGAAGAAGTTTTGCAAGGAAAGATGAAAAAATATTAGTGATAATACACAACTGTCCGGGGTTTTGTCTGGAATATTCCTATTACGTAAATGTATGGTAGATTTGGCAAAAGGATGCTCTACACAGTCTAAGTGACAGCTTATGTGGATGTGGCAAAGCAGTATTCGGTAACTAAGGACCAGTCCAGTTTGCATCTTGGAAAACAGAAGCTAAATTTATTATAGAGTCTCAATTCAATTACACTAATGAGTTCAATAAAAGCAGTGAAAAGGAGCATTCAGGCTGTCTCCTCTCCAAGGCATCACATCCTGGCTCCGCTTCTGTGGAGAGAAGTAGTCCCAGAGGTAAATTAAAACTCATTATGGACAACACGGGTGGAGTCCTGAGACCTTAACTCAGCAAAACCCTTCAGCACATGCTTACCTTTATGCGTGTGAGTATCACTTCCAAGGACCAACACTCAGGTGTTAGAAATAAAGCCCATACTTAAACATTTTGTTGGATCAGTTCCTAACTTCCTCTTATTGCAAAAACAGGCTAATAAAAAGTCCTTCAATCCTGAAGGGTCCAAGCAGCAAGAAGGGAGCCTCTTAATTTAGTGCTGGCCTTGCTTCCTGACTCCAAGGCAGTAGGCAGGCTTAGCAAGGCACAGCCTCAGTGATTATTTTATTTACAGTCTGACCCATGGGATTACAGGGCCTGCTTTAACAAGCTGGTAGTCTTTCCTAAGCAGTTTGCATCAGAACTGCAGCACATCCCTGGTGGCCAAATTAAAAGAACCGCAGTCATGAACTCAGTCCTTTCATTAACTTGTTGAAATAAGCAGTAAAGCCAAACATACTAAGCAAGCCAGTCTCCTAAGTTATGTGAATGGAGGTTCATGCTTAACAGAAACTTATTCTCTCTGCCCTGGGATCACATGCATTAATAATTTTAGAGGCGTTTTCTGGGGATTTAAAATGATCACTTTTTAGTCTGAAGCTGCAGGTATGTCCTATATTAGGAGCCCTCAGTTTCATTACAAATTTCCCTTTAAATCTAACAATGGATTCTAGAAAAAAATCAATTCCACTTGAAAAAATAGCTGCTGTTCCTAGGTTTAAATCCTTCAAAGATTATGGGTCTTTACAGTGGACTCTTTTTTGGATTCAGACAGGGCAGACAATTAAGGGTAGTCCAGAGTATGATCAGACTCTTTATCCTTTTGTTTGTAATGTAAGATGCCTGAATCTATACTCCCAAGAATGCTTCCCATCTGGGAAGCCTGGGTTCAGGCATGTGCCCTAACCACATCCTACTTCTGTGATAGACTACGGTGCTGGTCTATAAAAGGCCCTTCTCCCTCTTTCTTCTCCACACCTCAGTTTCTGTGCTAAGGAAATTAAAGTGAATGGCTCATAGAGGACCATGACATGTTCATAACAAGGAGCTGATCTGGAAAAGGATTCAGAAGTGCATGACAGTGTGCATCAAAAAACAAACCTAGAATTTAAACTAAACACTGCCTGTGAGATCTGACTTGTCTGCAGTCACCGGTTCCATCAGAAATATGAACAGTGGTATGGTCGTCATTTGGAAGTGAGGTCAGCCGTTCAAGACTCCAGACCACACTTATTGATGTGTTTATCTATTTGGCTTTACTTGCCTCTTCTTTCTTTGTTAGCAAATTCCCAGATCTTCTGACATCACTCACTAGTGTGTCAGACATATTTGGTCTTCATCAATTTAATCAAAACATGAGCAGTTGACATAATGTGTTATTAGCCCCCTCCCATGATCTTGCAGTGCTAAGCAGAAATTGATGTCTGACATTATTGTCTTTCCCAGTCAAGGTTTTAGCCTTTCAATTCCATTTTCCAATGCTAAGTCTAAATGAACATATTTCTTGTGGGCAACTGCATGCAGACATATTTAAAGTTCATAATCCAAACCAGTATCAGTTTATATTACCTAGTTCGTTTGGTGACATTCTAGTTCATCTCGTATTGCGTCCTTTCGTAATTTCCAAAATTATTAGTAAATCCTTGTATGGCCTCTATGTCACATCCACCTGCCTTCGAGTGACATAGTTCATTCCTTTGTGTTGCATTAAGAAGTTATACAATAGGTAGTTATATTACTACTACTAATTTTGCTTGCAAAAATAACGCATCACAGCTTGCAGGAAGACAAACATTTTAAGCTTATATTCACCTTCAGTTTGCAAATAAAGTGGGAAGACTGGAAGCATGAGAGGACCCAGTTAGATTTAGTGTACCTTGTACAAAGACACTTCAGTCTTCGATTCTCTATGTTGATTTGTGACAGGCAGAGTGAGGAGCTACACTCACGTGTACACACAGAAATATATAGAGAAGGACAGCTGTTAACATCTTGCTCCCTTGAGATGGCTCATCCATTTACTTCGACTGTGCAAGTGTTCCCTCGAGGAAACAGCTGGGCATACTCACACACACAAATATGATATTGAAATAGCAGCAAGGCCCTTAGCTAAAATAACCTTTGACATTCAGAGTTAACACCATCATCACTAGACAAGCCAAGGCATTTCAGGGACCTACTGACAGATGGCATTATTATTTTTCCTGCTGGACTTTGCTTTCATTACTCCGCTTACAGATGAAAGCAGCATCAGTGCCTGAAGTTGTAACTATGATACAGTCAAGATGCTGTTTGGAAACCTGTAGTCTTACCAGACAGTCTTTATTCCAAGGTTTTGTAAAAGTAATAATATAACTTCCCTTTCACTGACTTCATAGTTTACCGTATATCCTACATTACTGGGAGTCCTAAAATATTTCATGATAATATTCATTATTGAACTGCATTATAACATTTCTAGAACTATTTTTTTTTTTTGTGAGTTGTTTGGGTTTTTTAATGTGTTTCTTGTTGGTAGCTACAGATATTTCAGCATTTCTTCTTACTTTTCAGTCTATATTTTTCTAGGCATAGAAGTTATCTTGAATTGTAAATTGATTTCTTTCTGCCACAAGCTGGATTCCTTTTAGGTATACAAGTGGGTACATTTTTTTCAAAACAAAACCTGCATGTAAACCACAAAAGTAGATTATTTTAAGCTAGAATAAATTATAAGCAATGAAAAATCTGAGAAATCATCCTTCTCAACTATACCCTCAAAACTCATTTGATAGGAATACGGTTCTTAGCAGACATAAATACCTTTAAGGGTACCAAAAGCAACTTAAAACTTTCTGTAAGATATATTGACTTTCTTTTTTGCTCCAAACCAAATTTTCTTTTTCATATGCTTTTTAAAACTCATATCTGAATCCCTATCTTTTTAGGTATCCCTAAGCCATAATGAATCTTTTTAAATGATATTTTAACATCCTACTAAAGACTCAGTGATGATGATACTTATGTCAAAAATTGTAGATATTTGAAATGGAGAAGGTCACATACTTCATCTTCCTCTCAAAGTTAAACTGTTCTCTACACTAAATCTCTTAGCACTTCATTCATCTTAGTTTAAAATTGCTGAATAATGGAGTTTTCACCACTTCGTCTGGGCAGCTGAGTGCTGACAATAATATAAAAGTCTCCAATCATTGCTTTTGTGAAGCATTTATGAAATACTGTAGGGAAGCATTACTGCTGTTATTTGAGTATGTTTTATTTTTTCTTTTGAAAAGTTCTGCCTGCAGAGATATTTGGACTGAGCACAGCACACATCCTTATGGCTGTGACATACAGATGAATGTTGGGTGATAAATATCCATCTGTAGGCCAAAATGAGTTTTCTCCATGGTTAGTTGGAAGCAGGAAGATAAGATCTCAGAGCATTCTCCCATAGACATGAGGCTCATGATTACAACCCACAAAGGTTGCCCAAATAAAGCAATTCTGTCTTGACTAGGTAATTGGCAAAAGGATGCTGAACCTCTACCCTGCTTGTAGAAGGTGCCTGGTAAGGGGACTCTGAAGCCTGAAGCCTATGAAAAGGCAGTTTTCCTTAAGCAAGGAACTGCAGACTGGAGGAAGTATTCCATGGAGGGCAAACCAGAGACAGCAATGGGTCCCAATGCTCCTAGACTAGCTAAAAGAAGACATCCAGAACTGCGACTCCAAAAAAAGGATAATCTGATGAGGTTTTTTTAATGAAGCTTGTGGATGAACACACAAAATTGACTGATTGTCAACAAATCTGTAGACTGTTGTTTTATAAATGTATATAATGTTTGAATGTTTTGTCCATTTCTTAAAAGAGTTTTTTATTTAAAGGAGGTTGCTGTTGCAATAGCACTTACCACAAACTTCTCCAAGAAAGAAATTGTTGTAGCATTGCATAGTACTGACTGCTTGCCACAAATAGGCAATCTTAATCAGGTTTTAATCAAACTTCAGTCCAGAAGTGGGAAAGCTGTGAAATTCTAGATTGGTGTGAGTAGGGGCAGAAAACTC
This sequence comes from Phoenicopterus ruber ruber, assembly GCA_009819775.1. Lineage (NCBI taxonomy): Eukaryota > Metazoa > Chordata > Aves > Phoenicopteriformes > Phoenicopteridae > Phoenicopterus > Phoenicopterus ruber. Next base: position 93,497,576 of record CM020217.1, read on the forward strand.
CACTTCTTAGAGGGACCTGGATGGAGGCAGAAGGCAAATCTGTAGAAGTGCTGCTTTCTGTCATCCCTTTGGTAACAGCTTGGCTTGGACTCTTCAGATGATAGTCAAAAGTGTTGGATAGACACAATGACTACGTCAATAGCAGTAAATTAAAGGTGCTTGGGATTGTTCTTTTGGCAATGAAGTCAGCTGGAATTCAATAGCCCATGTCCAAACCCGCCTATGAGAAATTGCGTAGCTGGACACCAACATCCTGTTTGGAATGGTCCTTGGACTCTCTAGTCCCTGAGCCTCACCAGGAGCTGTCAGAAAGTGAGCTAGCTATTGTGGACCAAAAATGCACGGTGGACCTTTCTAACATCTTAGTTACATAGACAATCCAGTTTCAGTAACTGGGAATGTTTCCTGACATTATTTATTTAACTGTACAGATATAACCATCATAGTTCTGTTACAAAAGACTTCAGTGATCTAAACAATTACAAATAATAGTCATAGTATCACTTCAATATCTTAACATAGCATTTTTAAAGTAGAGGTACATTGTCTTAAGGGCTGTGATTATAGGGTTTTTTTAATGTTTGGAATTTTTAAAAAAAAAATATTTTGCATTCTTAGAAAACAATGCATCCAATTAAAATTTCATGAGATTCTATTTCAGAGGAGTCTCCAGAGGAAAAAAGCAAGTCATCTGCTCCAAAGTTTCGTGCAATATTTTTAAGGAAAATCACAGAGTCACAGAATCACAGAATGGCAGGGGTTGGAAGGGACCTCTGGAGATCATCTAGTCCAACCCCCCTGCCAGAGCAGGGTCACTCAGAGCAGGCTGCACAGGACTGCGTCCAGGCGGGTTTGGAGTATCTCCAGAGAAGAAGACTCCACGCCCTCCCTGGGCAGCCTGTGCCAGGGCTCTGTCACCCTCACAGTGAAGACGTTTTTCCTGATGTTCAGACGGAACTTCCTGTGTTCCAGTTGGTGCCTGTTGCCCCTTGTTCTGTCGCTTCATTCCTTCATTAAATGGGCAGAATTTTTTTCAGTTCTCTTTTGTTTCCATTTTGCATTTTACTTTTTGTTTCCCTGCTTCACGATACACAGAGGAAGTTCCGACACTCTCCTTCTGTTAATTCAATTACCCCATGTTTCATTTCTGTTTTCAGTATTGGTTTTGCCTGTTTTATGAGGCTGAGGCCAGACATTGGGCATGCATAAGAGAAACATACAAAAAGCATTCTGGCCACCTAGCTTGTTTCAAGCAAAAGAACGTGTAAATGTATTTTGCAACTGCTAAGTCAGCTGTTTCCACAGTAAAGTTATTACTACCCATAGCCCAATAAAAGACCCTTGTTGAGAATTTTGGAAAGGCTTATTATGCTGTATTGTTTACAACATTAACCCTTCTACGTATCACGTCATGCAATGCAATTATTTTCACCGGAAAAAGATGACTGAAAAATCAAGATGCAAAATGTAAATACTTCAATGAGAATTCTAATAATTTAACTAGATTTTTTAGTCTGAAAAACTGTTGCATCACACTTTGCTACTTATTATGTGTTCTGTTGTAATTCTGACACATTTGCTGTCAAGGATGCAGGGCAAATGACAGGAAACCAAGAGATAAAGCAAAAAAAAATACATACAGTCATAAATCATTGCATATAGACTCCCATGAGCTGCATTCTTGCATAGTCATTCTCATCAACCTTAAGTCACGTAACTGTCTTTGATCGTTGCGTTAGCAACATAACATCTGTCTGAATAATAGTAACAGAATAAATCTTTTATGATGCTGTAACTTGGT